>CM031385.1:4799898-7770756 GCA_018350135.1 Citrus trifoliata
TGAGCAAATCAAAAAATCCCACCAGTAATATAAATTTGTCAAATTATGAAATTACTAACCAAATCCATAAATGGCTTAACTATGAAATACAATATGCAGATATTAGTATAAAAATTTTCACTGGTTATAATAGATATAACAAAATAACTAAAAGAAAGGGATAAGATCAAAACAAATCTAGAAGTAAATCTGTTTCATGGATTTTGTTTCAAAAATTAATGCAAATCCAACTTTGCAGGGCAAATATCCCTCACATCCTGTAGTTTCGTTTAATAGCACATTACATCCTACGATTTTCAAAATACCTAAAGACATCCTTCTTTCTCAACCTTATATAATTTTTCAAATTTAATTTGCGAGGAATAAAAAACTTAACAATTATACTCATATTGACAATCTTAACCTTTTATTATAAATATAAATGAAAATTTTTTATTTCTTTTCAAATTAAATTTTTATTGTGTTTATATATTTATCAACTCTAGAAATGAAGAAATATTTGAAATAGTTTTCTAATTTAATTTGTAAAAATTAAATAACTAATAGTAATAATCATAATAAAGAATTATTTTCCATAAGTATTGAATAAGTCTGGGCACATGTATGTTTGGTTCGGTATGTTTAATTAATTCTTTTGTATTTTTATGGGTTTTCAGCATTTTTTTTAATACAGACTGATAGGTTTTTATTAATTCTTGAAATCGAACTGAATCTCTAGTTTGATTTTTTTTGTCCTCCCTAATATTCAATAATTTCGTTATAGAAAATAAATTTTATGTAGTAATAATTAATTATTGTGTTAGTTTTGATAACAATCGAAAATAAACTTTGTTTTCTGTCATTCATAATTTAAATAATTCCTATTAATTTTTTGTTAATTTCTTTGTAATTTATTTTAATTATCTAAATTCATCCGGGTAAAACTGTCAAAGATCAAGCAAAAAATTGAGAGGTTGGGATAATTTACAAACTGTATGGATATATTAGAGTATTTAGCCAATCTACAAGGATGTAAAGAGCATTTACCCCAACTTTTGATAGCAATTATCAGATATCTGGTCGCAAATTCTTAAATTGGCAAGTACATTATCATCCTAATCCGAATGGAGCGTTTTAAGGATCGTGAAGTTTCAATTGGAATAAGTCCACAGTGACTGTGTGCGTCACGTGTTTATCAACATACTATGCCTGTTTAATGCATGCTTGCTCTCTTGAATGAGAAGTAGTGTTTGGACATCGAGCTCGAGTCTTGGGTTCGAACTGCAACAGATGTATGAGCTAACAATAATAATAATGATATAATGAACGAAAAGGAATTTGTTATAGCACTTAATTGAAGAAAAAATAAATAGTATCAGCCTAATTATGCATCCTAAATTATTGCATAAAATATCTTATTTTATATGATATAAATATTACCTCTTGCCCCTCTCTCTTATTCATCACACCCCTATTCATTACGAAAAATGATCGTTTATCGTAATCATACTCATTTCAAAATTAAAATGATAATTCATCGTACACCTATTCTTTGCGAAAAATGGTTAAAATATAAAAACAAAATAAAATCATGACAAAAACATTTGTCTTTTTGTGAATTTTTTAAAATTTTCTTCAAAGACAAGTTTACAGTTTTATTTTTTTTTTCTAAAAATCCTTAAAATTGACTAAAATACATAAAAAATTTGTCATTATTTTATGATGATTTTGTCCATTTAGCATTGCCCATATATTTCGTTATTAAGGTTTTCACCACCTTTTGGTGGTGGTTGCATTTTCACTTCTTAGAAAGGGTAAAAGGAGGAAAGTAAGCTGCAAAGACACATCGTTTGGAGGCTGGAAAAAGCTAAGAATATATTTGAATAAATATACATATAATAGTAGTCAACAATATTAAGATTTATATGAAACTATGATGTTGTTTGGTTACTGAAAAAATAAGAAGAAAAGAGAACTTTTGTAAGCTGAGAATTCTGTTATTGTAGATCTATTGAATCTGGCAATTACATGCCTTTTTACATGTGAGTAGAAGATTCTACACACATTTCACACACGCACAGTTTACTGCTAACAATCTCTATAACAAATTATAATAAACTTTAGCTAACTCAGCTGCCATGTCAGAATACTCATTAACTAACTAATTCTATTCTTAACATCCCTCCTTAAGCTTAAGGTCTCGGAGAAACATTAAACTTGTTTCTCAAATAAGCAAACTGATCATAAGCTAAAGGCTTAGTAAGAATATCTGCTAATTGATCAAAGGGAGGAACATGATCAATAGAAAGTTCATGTTTAGCTATATGGTCTATAACAAAATGAAGATCAAGTTCTATGTGTTTAGTGCGTGAATGGTACTTTGGATTATTAGCCAATGCTTCTGCACTCTTATTATCACAATATAAGACAGGAAGCTTAAGCAAAAGAACCTTCAGTTCTTTTAGAAGATAAGTGATCTAGAGCATCTCAAAAGTAGCAAGTGCAAGTGCTCTATACTCAGACTATGTTGTTGATCTAGAGATGATAGGCTGTTTTTTTTAGAACCATGAGACTAGATTATTGCCAAGGAATACACAATAACCACCAATGAATTTTCTATCATCAGGATCTGATCCCCAGTCAGCATCAGAGTAAGCATTTAGAAGGAGAAAACCCGAGCTAAGAAATTGAAGTCCATAATTTGTTGTACTCTGTAGATATCTCAGAACCCTTTTACAAGCTTGCCAATGAAGGACAGTAGGTGCAGCAAGGAATTGGCTCAACTTGTTGACTGAAAAGGCAATATCAAGTCTTGTTAAAGTCACATACTGAAGAAAGCCAATAATGCTTCTGTAGAGAGAATGATTCTCAAATAGGACACCATTTTCTTTCCTTAATTTTTCAATTGTGCTCATGGGTGTGTTATAGCCTTTGCTGCCTAACACGTGTGCCTTCTGAAGAATATCACCAATATATTTAGTTTGAGAGAGATGTAACCCATCCAGATTAGGAGTTACTTTTATGCCAAGAAAATAAGTTGAGCTAAGCTTACAAATTACTCCCTCTACATGTTGTGTATTTGATCCAGTGATGAGTATGTCATCAACATAAATCAGAATAACCAAAATATCAGCACCAACATGTTTAATAAAGAGAGAAGTATCATACTTTGAAGTTTGAAAACCCCATTGCACCAGTGAACCTTTCAGCTGATCATACCAGGCCCTTGGAGCTTGTTTGAGACCATACAATGTCTTGTTCAACTTCCATTTATGAGAAGGGAATCTGGAATCCATGAAATCCTCTGGTTGGTGCATATATACATTTAGTAAGTACTTCATTCAAGAAGACATTGTTAATATCCAACTGCCTAATAGTCCAGTGTTGCATTACTTTCAAGCTGAGAATAATTCTTATTGTACATGGCTTTACAATAGGGCTAAAGGTTTCAAAGATATATACTCCATGTGTTTAGTGAAAACCTTTAGCCACTAGGCGTGCTTTGTACTTATAGATGCTTCCATCTGGATTGTATTTAACTCTGAAAATTCATTTATTACCTACAATCTTAGTGGCTGAATTATAAGAAACCAGAGTCCATGTCTGATTTTTTATGTAAAGCATCTACCTCTTCTTTCATAACCATATACCATTTCTGACTAGATAGAGCTGTTTTGACATTTATTGGTTCTATGTCCTGAGTTGCTATTAGATAAGTTTTGGGTTTGAATATTCCAGATTTTGCTCTAGTAACCATGAGATGTGTAGAAATGGAAGGTCTGGAAGAGATAGATGGGATATTTGTTGATGCTGGTGAATGGCTTAAAGGTGAATTTGGCTCAGGGGTAGCAACAAGAAGTTGAGTTCCACTTCTCGGTTATGAAGTTGCTATAAGTGGTGCTACTACATTATTGTCATCAAGATGAGGATTTGGAAGAGAAATATAAGTGAAAGACTGATTTGTAGGAGTGATACATTTTGTTGGAATAGAGGAAGAGTTGATGGGAACAGAAAACTGGTGGGGAAAAAATTAGGTTTTTAAATTTTTAAAACCTTTTGAAAATTACTCTCATATAATATATAAGAATTTGTATTTTAGAAATCGTACCTTGAAAATCTGAGTTGGCTTTTTCCGCTGAAGTGATTTAGGCTCCTAGATCACGATTCGCCACCACCACTCCTGTTAGATCACGATCCGTCACCACCACGCTTGTTAGATCACGAATTGTCACCAATGATCTTCCAGGTTATGACTCAAGTTCGATCTGCACTTGACGTGTGGGCGCCTTTATCACTACCAAAGAAACTAGCACGAGAAAATTTTTCTCTCAACAATAGAGAGAAAAATCTTATTCTCTTATCTGTATAAAGTGGCTTCTCTTTTTTTTTTCTTTTGAGAAAATAAGCCTTATATATCTCCTTTTAGTGAAAATCCTAAGCTCCAAATAAAATCCAAAATAAAACTCACGTTACTTTTTATTTTTTAGGGGACCTACCATGTAAAATAACATAAGGCCCCTTACACATAAGCTCATTAAATGGAGCCTCCCACTAAATGATATATTTAGGTTTTGACCCAAATAACTAGTTATCTTGCTTATTAGTCCAGTAGTGGTGCAGTCAATTAAATGAGCTAACTCATGGATCATTTGGGAACATACAATAGTGGCTATAACAATTAGACTTGTAATTAAACTAGCTTAATTATTTAATTCCAAATCTACTCCACTAAAAGATTGGAACTGACTTCCATAATTGTATACTCGAATAATAATTCGTCCCAAAATTTCTTTACTGCATAATCCTTTGTACCACATCGTTAATTAAATTGATATCTCAACTGTCCAATCAATTTACTAACATCTTATTCCTTGATCCTTACTGATTTTCTCTAATGATCATTTTCAACATACTAAATATGTTGACACACTCTGGCCAGAGAATTTTATGATCAAGTGCCGAAAACCCATCAAGAGATGTGTTGTACAAATTCTATATTGTTAATCCATAACTCCAATACTCATAATTGCTCCCACCAAGATACCGGGTAATCTTGACCACAATGATGTGTCGTGCTCATTGGTAACTCAAATGGAAAAATAATTACAATCATGAAATCATAATTAACTCAAGATTAAGATTACAGTAAAATCAATGCCTATGAGATTTAATAAGTCTGACAGTTATTACAAAATTAATTAAATCTCATATGTGATCATGTTCAATGTAGTCGTACTACATCAACAAATTCATACATGATTAAGACAAATCATTCAATGAATTTATTACAGTCTATACCTAAATAAAGTGTCTAACTTTATTTTTCAACTGTGAACTAAATTTAATTAATCATAAGATAACTTGTATTTATGTCTTCTGTGAATCCACATGGTGATCACATAAATACATATAATATGATTAAATGGACTTTAATACAAATATTAATGCAATTAAGATATTTGAATAAAATACCTTATCTATTTTATTAATCAGAAAAATTATTTATTACAATTAAATAAACACATATGCTTTTAAAGAACATATTTTCCCAACAAAAACAACTATGGATATGAAAATTCAGACTCATTAAACACAATATGTCTAGCAATGTAAATGCTAACTTATTTGTCTAGACGCTTATAGCCTTTATGCATAGGACTGTAGACAATAAAAACGCATTTTTGTGTATGAAAGTCTAATTTGTGTTGATTATAAGGTCTCAACAATGGAAAACATGAGCAGTCAAAAACTTTAAGGAACTGATAATCAGGTAATCGATTGTGTAGCTTTTGATATGGTTTTTTATTGTTTAAGACTGGTGTATGAATCCTATTTATCAGATAGGTTGTTGTGTGGAAAGCTTCCCACCAAAAGGTAAGTGGAAGATTTGCTTGAACAAGAAGAGTAAGGCTAGTTTCAACAATGTGTCTGTATTTCCTCTCCACAACTCAAATTTGATGATGTGTATGAGGACAATTGAATTTAAGGTGTATCTCTTGTTGTTGAAGAAAGGAACCAAAGGCTCTAAATTCAACCCCCATGTCTGATTGTATGGTTTTAATAGACAAAGAAAATTATTTTTCAACAAGGAGTTTATATTGTTTCAATGTGTCTAATGCTTCTGATTTTAAGGTAAGAGGAAATATCCAACTATATCTGGTGAAGTCATTTACAAAGGATATGTAATATTTGTATCCATCTTTGGATGGCATTAATACTGGTCCCTAGAGATCAATATGTATCAATTCAAATAGTGCTTTGGTTTTTATTTTACCTAATACAAAATCCTACATGCAATACGTGAAAAAATAGAGAATAATTAAAATCTATCTAATAGAAAAAGTAATACAACAAATTTGTTTTGAATTACTTTTTAAAATACATATGGACTAACTAGATAATTGGTTCAAATCTTAAGCATATATTTAATTTTGAAAATGAAAACATAAGACTTAATTATTTGAAATAAATCTTATCTTCTCAAATGTTTGGTGAGTCGAAGTGCTTTAGGATTTCTTATCCCGAATCCACCATATAATAAAGAAAATTTATTACATGGAGGGCCATGGGATTAGTCAGGATAGACTTCATAAATAGCAAAAGCCTTAAACACATTTATAACATTAATGAAATGAGCTCACAGCCTAATAAAATTCTTACCGAAGGGAAAAAGAAGAGCAAGCATGAATAAAATATATTTACGCTCTTGATAGATTTTGTTTCACTTTTTAGTACTTTTTAAATTGAAAAAAATATCTGAGATTTGATGCATCGGAAATATCGATACTTACGCACAATTTTTTTTTATTAATGGGATGGGCAGATTGACAAATTCCACTAGTAAGATTTGTCAATGAAGTAATTACTAACCAACTCCATAAATGGCTTAACCCATAAATACTTTATTTAGATATAAGTTCTTATAAAATTATTCACTAAGTATTATAAAAAAAAATATTAGAGCATCTAGCACCCCATTTTTGTCTCTTCCTTTTATAAAATTAACATAGAATTTTAATTAAATTTCACTATAATTTTGAATTCATTTCTTCATTATTTTAATTTTCTCAACAAAATTAATTATATCATGTGTGTTCGCGCGTGCACGTGTCTATAATTAGGTTTTATTATTTACAAAGATATTTTAGTGTAATTAAATTTATATTTATGTTTTTACATAATTTTAAGTAACAATAGATCTTTGATTACAAAAGTGTGGTGATAGAAAGATATTAAAGGCATGTGAAAATAATGACTCTTAAAAAAAAGAGGGAATCCAGAAGATTCTAAAAGCTAAGATTTAATTTATTTACAATTTTGCAACTATCGATTCTTTAAATTCACTACTTCTTTCCTCGCGCGTACCTCAATTAAATTTTAGACACAAAGCCTTAGCAAAGAAAATTATCGACATGACAATATTTCGAGAAAAAAAAAAGAATCTAGCTCGTTTAAATAACTTGCTTTCTTTGTTTTTTTTGGATTGATTCTCCCTTATCCATTCTCTGTCTGATTCTGGTGCGTTCGATATTATAGAAATTGACCTGGCTATTTTGTTTTGTAAACTGTGTCTCCTTTGTCTAGTTTTTCTAATTAGAAACTAGAAGTCATCTATAAGAAGACATGCGAGGAAAAATTTAAAATTTGATTTGATTCAAACATTTGTCTAAAATACCAAGAGGTATAGAGATGAGGTTTTTGAACAAAAAAAAAAAGGGGGGGGGGGGGGGGGGTTCTATGTACTTAGCCCGTGTTTTAACAAATTCAAGCCCTTATTATACCATACACACATGAAACCTAAAATTTGATACTGAATCGATATTTGATTTAATCCATTTCATTAATTGCTTCCTACTACAAAGCTAATTCGATGAGAAAAATAGAGACCGAAAATAAATACTGATTTTATTTCATTCTAGTAGAGCTTATTTTTTGAGAAATGATATTCAAATTGATGATAAAAATAGTAATAAACCAATACATAGTTACCTAATTAATTGAAAAAAAAAGAAAGAAAGAAAGGTAAATCGACAACGATTTTATTATTATTTTCGTCGGGTATCTTGATATCATTTCTCTTATTTAGTAACAAATTTCATTTAACATGGCTGAAAGCAAACACAGATACTGCCTTGACATAATCCACTTGTTGCTTTATTTTTAACACAAAAGCTAAAACATTTTTGGTCAGTACAATTGGGCATTTTTACAGGTTTCGCACAAACCCTCCCCTCCGCTGCTGGCTCTACCCTGCCTTCATTTCCTGTAGAGAAGAAATTTATCCAATAGTCATTAAATTTGATTGCTCACTCTCACAGTGATTATGGATGTGAAGCAATTAACCACAGATATCGGTGAGGGTAAATTCTCCTTTGATTTCTGGGATTTGGGAAAATTGCTCATTTAACCTCCTGTATGCAACCAGGATGTTTGGGGGATTTTAAAAAATATAGTGATTAATTGGGTAATTAGAATAAGTTCAAATTATAATGATTAAATAAGCATTTATCTAACATAAAATTCAAAAAATCCGACATGGAATAAGTGAAAAATAATTAAAATCTATTTAACAAGAAAAGTAATACAACAAGATCATTTTGAGTGATTTTTTTTAAAAATGCATGGACTAACTATGTAATTGGTTCACACCTTAAGAGCATATTTTATTGTGGGATAAAAAAACTTAGGATTGCACTATCTAAAGCAAATCCTATTGAATGTTTGGTGAGTAGAAGTGCCTTGGGATCACTTATCCTTGAGCCCACCATGTAGTCCTAATTACAAAAGAAAATTTGTCCTATAGGAACCATAGGATTAGTTAGCATAAAATTATATTCCTATAATCTGAGTATAATTAAGATAGGAAGAAATTTTTTGTAAGTATAGACTTCATGTAAAGCAAGAATCTTAAAACATATACGTAATATAAATGAAATTTGCTCCCAGAGCCTAATGAGACATTGCTAATGAATTGCTGTAAAAATGCTTACCGAGGGGGAAAAGAAGAACAAGCATGAATATGAGAAATATATTTAGGCTCTTCATGGATTCTTTATCACTTTTTATCACTCTTCAAAGTAAAAAAAATATGTGAGATTGATGCAATGGAACTAGCGACATTTATACACAAAAAAAATTTGATTCATAGGATGAGCAAATCAAAAAATCCCACCAGTAATATAAATTTGTCAAATTATGAAATTACTAACCAAATCCATAAATGGCTTAACTATGAAATACAATATGCAGATATTAGTATAAAAATTTTCACTGGTTATAATAGATATAACAAAATAACTAAAAGAAAGGGATAAGATCAAAACAAATCTAGAAGTAAATCTGTTTCATGGATTTTGTTTCAAAAATTAATGCAAATCCAACTTTGCAGGGCAAATATCCCTCACATCCTGTAGTTTCGTTTAATAGCACATTACATCCTACGATTTTCAAAATACCTAAAGACATCCTTCTTTCTCAACCTTATATAATTTTTCAAATTTAATTTGCGAGGAATAAAAAACTTAACAATTATACTCATATTGACAATCTTAACCTTTTATTATAAATATAAATGAAAATTTTTTATTTCTTTTCAAATTAAATTTTTATTGTGTTTATATATTTATCAACTCTAGAAATGAAGAAATATTTGAAATAGTTTTCTAATTTAATTTGTAAAAATTAAATAACTAATAGTAATAATCATAATAAAGAATTATTTTCCATAAGTATTGAATAAGTCTGGGCACATGTATGTTTGGTTCGGTATGTTTAATTAATTCTTTTGTATTTTTATGGGTTTTCAGCATTTTTTTTAATACAGACTGATAGGTTTTTATTAATTCTTGAAATCGAACTGAATCTCTAGTTTGATTTTTTTGTCCTCCCTAATATTCAATAATTTCGTTATAGAAAATAAATTTTATGTAGTAATAATTAATTATTGTGTTAGTTTTGATAACAATCGAAAATAAACTTTTGTTTTCTGTCATTCATAATTTAAATAATTCCTATTAATTTTTTGTTAATTTCTTTGTAATTTATTTTAATTATCTAAATTCATCCGGGTAAAAATGTCAAAGATCAAGCAAAAAATTGAGAGGTTGGGATAATTTACAAACTGTATGGATATATTAGAGTATTTAGCCAATCTACAAGGATGTAAAGAGCATTTACCCCAACTTTTGATAGCAATTATCAGATATCTGGTCGCAAATTCTTAAATTGGCAAGTACATTATCATCCTAATCCGAATGGAGCGTTTTAAGGATCGTGAAGTTTCAATTGGAATAAGTCCACAGTGACTGTGTGCGTCACGTGTTTATCAACATACTATGCCTGTTTAATGCATGCTTGCTCTCTTGAATGAGAAGTAGTGTTTGGACATCGAGCTCGAGTCTTGGGTTCGAACTGCAACAGATGTATGAGCTAACAATAATAATAATGATATAATGAACGAAAAGAAATTTGTTAGAGCATCTCCAAAAGGCTCTATAAATTTTTTTTTTCAAATATTCATTTGTTTATTTATGTGCCAAATAGATGAGTGAAAAAAGATATTGTTCTCCAAAAGACTCTTCAAATAGAAATGAATTAATATTATTTTAATTAAATAACTATTTTTTTAAAGGAAAAGTCAACAGTAATTAAAGCACATTTCTCTTTTTCTTCAACAAACAGTAATAAAATATAAATTGAAGAGGGAGAAAGTAACTCTTCAAATTTGAAGAGAGAGATTTATTTCTTATTTGAAGAATCTTAATTGGAGTGTCTTTTGGAGCCTTAAATGTTAATATAGCTCTTCAAATAAGTAATAAAATCTTATTTGAAGAGTCTTTTGCTGATGCTCTTATAGCACTTAATTGAAGAAAAAATAAATAGTATCAGCCTAATTATGCATCCTAAATTATTGCATAAAATATCTTATTTTATATGATATAAATATTACCTCTTGCCCCTCTCTCTTATTCATGACACCCCTATTCATTACGAAAAATGATCGTTTATCGTAATCACACTCATTTCAAAATTAAAATGATAATTCATCGTACACCTATTCTTTGCGAAAAATGGTTAAAATATAAAAACAAAATAAAATCATGACAAAAACATTTGTCTTTTTGTGAATTTTTTAAAATTTTCTTTAATGACAAGTTTACAGTTTTATTTTTTTTTTCTAAAAATCCTTAAAATTAACTAAAAGACATAAAAATTTTGTCATTATTTTATGATGATTTTGTCCATTTAGCATTGCCCATATATTTCGTTATTAAGGTTTTCACCACCTTTTGGTGGTGGTTGCATTTTCACTTCTTAGAAAGGGTAAAAGGAGGAAAGTAAGCTGCAAAGACACATCGTTTGGAGGCTGGAAAAAGCTAAGAATATATTTGAATAAATATACATATAATAGTAGTCAACAATATTAAGATTTATATGAAACTATGATATTGTTTGGTTACTGAGAAAATAAGAAGAAAAGAGAACTTTTGTAAGCTGAGAATTCTGTTATTATAGATCTATTGAATCTGGCAATTACAAGCCTTTTTATATGTGAGTAGAAGATTCTACACACATTTCACACACGCACAGTTTACTGCTAACAATCTCTATAACAAATTATCATAAACTTTAGCTAACTCAGCTGCCATGTCAGCATACTCATTAACTAACTAATTCTATTCTTAACATCCCTCCTTAAGCTTAAGGTCTCGGAGAAACATTAAACTTGTTTCTCAAATAAGCAAACTGATCATAAGCTAAAGGCTTAGTAAGAATATCTGCTAATTGATCAAAGGGAGGAACATGATCAATAGAAAGTTCATGTTTAGCTATATGGTCTCTAACAAAATGAAGATCAAGTTCTATGTGTTTAGTGCGTGAATGGTACTTTGGATTATTAGCCAATGCTTCTGCACTCTTATTATCACAATATAAGACAGGAAGCTTAAGCAAAAGAACCTTAAGTTCTTTTAGAAGATAAGTGATCTAGAGCATCTCAAAAGTAGCAAGTGCAAGTGCTCTATACTCAGACTATGTTGTTGATCTAGAGACGATAGGCTGTTTTTTTTAGGACCATGAGACTAGATTATTGCCAAGGAATACACAATAACCACCAATGAATTTTCTATCATCAGGATCTGATCCCCAGTCAGCATCAGAGTAAGCATTTAGAAGGAGAAAACCCGAGCTAAGAAATTGAAGTCCATAATTTGTTGTACTCTGTAGATATCTCAGAACCCTTTTACAAGCTTGCCAATGAAGGACAGTAGGTGCAGCAAGGAATTGGCTCAACTTGTTGACTGAAAAGGCAATATCAAGTCTTGTTAAAGTCACATACTGAAGAAAGCCAATAATGCTTCTGTAGAGAGAATGATTCTCAAATAGGACACCATTTTCTTTCCTTAATTTTTCAATTGTGCTCATGGGTGTGTTATAGCCTTTGCTGCCTAACACGTGTGCCTTCTGAAGAATATCACCAATATATTTAATTTGAGAGAGATGTAACCCATCCAGATTAGGAGTTACTTTTATGCCAAGAAAATAAGTTGAGCTAAGCTTACAAATTACTCCCTCTACATGTTGTGTATTTGATCCAGTGATGAGTATGTCATCCACATAAATCAGAATAACCAAAATATCAGCACCAACATGTTTAATAAAGAGAGAAGTATCATACTTTGAAGTTTGAAAACCCCATTACACCAGTGAACCTTTCAGCTGATCATACCAGGCCCTTGGAGCTTGTTTGAGACCATACAATGTCTTGTTCAACTTGCATTTATGAGAAGGGAATCTGGAATCCATGAAACCCTCTGGTTGGTGCATATATACATTTAGTAAGTACTTCATTCAAGAAGACATTATTGATATCCAACTGCCTAATAGTCCAGTGTTGCATTACTTTCAAGCTGAGAATAATTCTTATTGTACATGGCTTTACAATAGGGCTAAAGGTTTCAAAGATATATACTCCATGTGTCTAGTGAAAACCTTTAGCCACTAGGCGTGCTTTGTACTTATAGATGCTTCCATCTGAATTGTATTTAACTCTGAAAATTCATTTATTACCTACAATCTTAGTGGCTGAATTATAAGAAACCAGAGTCCATGTCTGACTTTTTATGTAAAGCATCTACCTCTTCTTTCATAACCATATACCATTTCTGACTAGATAGAGCTGTTTTGACACTTATTGGTTCTATGTCCTGAGTTGCTAATAGATAAGTTTTGGGTTTGAATATTCCAGATTTTGCTCTAGTAACCATGAGATGTATAGAAATGGAAAGTCTGGAAGAGATAGATGGGATATTTGTTGATGCTGGTGAATGGCTTAAAGGTGAATTTGGCTCAGGCGTAGCAACAAGAAGTTGAGTTCCACTTCTCGGTTATGAAGTTGCTATAAGTGGTGCTACTACATTATTGTCATCAAGATGAGGATTTGGAAGAGAAATATAAGTGAAAGACTGATTTGTAGGAGTGATACATTTTGTTGGAATAGAGGAAGAGTTGATGGGAACAGAAAACTGGTGGGGAAAAAATTAGGTTTTTAAATTTTTAAAACCTTTTTAAAATTACTCTCATATAATATATAAGAATTTGTATTTTAGAAATCGTACCTTGAAAATCTGAGTTGGCTTTTTCCGCTGAAGTGATTTAAGCTCATAGATCACGATTCACCACCACCACTCCTGTTAGATCACAATCCGTCACCACCACGCTTGTTAGATCACGAATTGTCACCAATGATCTTCCAGGTTATGACTCAAGTTCGATCTACACTTGACGTGTGGGCGCCTTTATCACTACCAAAGAAACTAGCACGAGAAAATTTTTCTCTCAACAATAGAGAGAAAAATCTTATTCTCTGATCTGTATAAAGTGGCTTCTCTTTTTTTTTCTTTTGAGAAAATAAGCCTTATATATCTCCCTTTAGTGAAAATCCTAAGCTCCAAATAAAATCCAAAATAAAACTCACGTTACTTTTTATTTTGTAGGGGACCTACCATGTAAAATAACATAAGGCCCCTTACACATAAGCTTATTAAATGGAGCCTCCCACTAAATGATATATTTAGGTTTTGACCCAAATAGCTAGTTATCTTGCTTATTAGTCCAGTAGTGGTGCAGTCAATTAAATGAGCTAACTCATGGATCATTTGGGAACATACAATAGTGGCTATAACAATTAGACTTGTAATTAAACTAGCCTAATTATTTAATTCCAAATCTACTCCACTAAAAGATAGGAACTGACTTCCATAATTGTATGCTCGAATAATAATTTGTCCCAAAATTTCTTTATTGCATAATCCTTTGTACCACATCGTTAATTAAATTGATATCTCAATTGTCCAATCAATTTACTAACATCTTATTCCTTGATCCTTACTGGTTTTCTCTAATGATCATTTTCAACATACTAAATATGTTGACACACTCTGGCCAGAGAATTTTATGATCAAGTGCCGAAAACCCATCAAGAGATGTGTTGTACAAATTCTATATTGTTAATCCATAACTCCAATACTCATAATTGCTCCCACCAAGATACCGGGTAATCTTGACCACAATGATGTGTCGTTCCCATTGGTAACTCAAATGGAAAAACAATTACAATCATGAAATAATAATTAACTCAAGATTAAGATTACAGTAAAATCAATGCCTATGAGATTTAATAAATCTGACAGTTATTACAAAGTTAATTAAATCTCATATGTGATCATGTTCAATGTAGTCGTACTACATCAACAAATTCATACATGATTAAGACAAATCATTCAATGAATTTATTACAATCTATACCTAAATAAAGTGCCCAACTTTATTTTTCAACTGTGAACTAAATTTAATTAATCATAAGATAACTTGTATTTATATCTTCTGTGAATCCATATGGTGATCACATAAATACATATAATATGATTAAATGGACTTTAATACAAATATTAATGCAATTAAGATATTTGAATAAAATACCTTATCTATTTTATTAATTAGAAAAATTATTTATTACAATTAAATAAACACATATGCTTTTAAAGAACATATTTTCCCAACAAAAACAACTATGGATATGAAAATTCAGACTCATTAAACACAATATGTCTAGCAATGTAAATGCTAACTGATTTGTCTAGACGCTTATAGCCTTTATGCATAGGACTGTAGACAATAAAAACGCATTTTTGTGTATGAAAGTCTAATTTGTGTTGATTATAAGGTCTCAACAATGGAAAACATGAGCAGTCAAAAACTTTAAGGAACTGATAATCAGGTAATCGATTGTGTAGCTTTTGATATGGTGTTTTATTGTTTAAGACTGGTGTATGAATCCTATTTATCAGATAGGTTGTTGTGTGGAAAGCTTCCCACCAAAAGGTAAGTGGAAGATTTGCTTGAACAAGAAGAGTAAGGCTAGTTTCAACAATGTGTCTGTATTTCCTCTCCACAACTCAAATTTGATGATGTGTATGAGGACAATTGAATTTAAGGTGTATCTCTTGTTGTTGAAGAAAGGAACCAAAGGCTCTAAATTCAACCCCCATGTCTGATTGTATGGTTTTAATAGACAAAGAAAATTATTTTTCAACAAGGAGTTTATATTGTTTCAATGTGTCTAATGCTTCTGATTTTAAGGTAAGAGGAAATATCCAACTATATCTGGTGAAGTCATTTACAAAGGATATGTAATATTTGTATCCATCTTTGGATGGCATTAATACTGGTCCCTAAAGATGAGTATGTATCAATTCAAATAGTGCTCTGGTTTTTATTTTAGTTACAGGAAAGTGAAACTGACGTAGTTTCCCATATTGATAGGCATCACAAAAGCTAAGAGAATGATTGACAACAGGTGAAGGTTGAGTCTTTAAAATGATTTGCATAGCATGTTTATTAGGATGACCAAGTCTATTATGTAACAGTTGCATTGAGATACAACTAGAAGTATTGAAACTTGCAAGAGAATTATTGAAAGAAACTGAATTAACAGAAACTGACTTGACAGACTCTGGAAAAGAGTTTACAAATTTATTTGAAACAACTTACAGCATAGAATTTGAGAAGAAATCATCTTGAGGCAGTAGTTTGTAGAGACCCTCTTTAGCAATTCCCTGTGCTAGTAATGTCCCCTTCACCTTGTCATTTGCAAAACAAAATTCATAGGAAAATTTTATTATAACATTGTTATTAGTAAGGAGTTTGGACACACTGATGAGATTTTTTGTTATATGAGGAACACATAGCATGTCAGTAAGATGTAATATAGCTCCAAGGGAAGTGTAAAAATAAGTGTAACCAATATGAGTAAAAAAAAGGCATTTACCATCACCAACTAGCAGTATCTCAGAACCATAATAAGACTTACCAACAGTCATATTTTTCACAGGATTTGTGAGGTGATGAGTTGCTCCACTGTCTAAGTAACACCCTTGATCAGCAACTCCTTCTGATGTCACCATGTATGCAGCTCTTAGACCTTGATTTTGATTTGGAAAAGAACCATGAACTAGAGGATTTAGCACAAAATTTTGGTTGAACTTATTCCTGCACTCAATAGCTAAATGATTTGTCTTGAAATAGATCTGACATATAATACCTCTGCCACTTCTTCTTCCAAAATTATTGAAACTAACAGCAAATCTATTTCCATTAAATCCAATAAAGTTTTGTTTATTGGATCGAAGGATGGGTGTGAATTTAAAACAATCCTTTATTGATTGATTTAATAAAACAAATTGAATCGAGGTTGATTCTTTTTACTAACTAGTTTTACCAAGTTTGAATTAAGATTGCTTTGAAAATTAAATGCACTTGCTTTAGATTGCGATTTGGAACGCGGTTGGTCAAATTTTAAATTTGAAATGGTACGTAGCGTTGTTATCTGGGGAATCGCTCCAGCTAAGATGTTTTACAGCTGAGTTATTAATTGCGCTTTGGACCAGTAGCTCGCATCCTCGAGTGTCCAGCTAATATACTAGATCAGTTTTGATTTACCAAATAATTATTAAATTCTTTAATCGCGGTTGACAGATTTTAAAAGCTTTACCAAGTTTAAATTAAGTTCTTTTTAGCAAACCTAGCCACAAACATACATCTAAAGGCCAGGGTGCAAACACAGTACCAGATCCGGATCCCGGAAATGGTGCTCTGAAGAAGGGGGGAGAAGAGAAATACAACTAAGGACAGAGATCCGGTCTCTTTGCCTTAGAGGAACCTACAATTTGTATGGGAAATCTGATAGAGATCAGTCTCCAATGCATGCGGAAATTAAACGTGCATACAAAAATTTAAATTGTAGAAATTTAAATTGCTTTAAATTAAATTGCGGAAATTAAAATTACAGAAATTTAAACGTGCATGCTTTAATTGCTTTTAAAATAAATTACAATGCTTTTAAAAATAAAATTTAAAATTGAATGCTTACATTTGATTTGGTTTCTTGATACTTTGAAAGAAAAAGAAAGAAAGGAAATTAATTCGCTGACAAGAAACTAACCCGAAGGAAAATTTCCTTAATGTCTTTGAATTTCAGATTCCTAGAGAGAGAGAGAGAAGAAAAGAGAAGAGAGAGAGAGAGAACTAAAAATCTGAGGAGTCTAAAGTGTTCCTCCAGATTATATACATAAGACTTTACACTGTAGACTGTAGCGGAGCTTTAAGTGCACAGTAATCTTTGGAAGTCGGCATTGTTCACTGTAGCGGAGCTCTGGGAAAACAGTAACCTTTGGATCGTATCTTTGAATAGTAGTCATTGTACAAGAAGATACAAAATACAAAGTACAAAGTACAAAATACATACGTTTGAAATACATAATACGGGTGAAGAGACATGTGCGCTCTCACTTGTGTCCAGTGGACCACCCGAAAAAATTATTTTTTATTTTTAATTTTTTTAAGTACAAAATTGTACATACATACAAACGAATGTATAATACATCTTTAATGCTTGATAGGAGAAAAAATGCCGAAGCAGTGATCTTCATTTTCATCACCAGGAGAGATAAAGGGTTCTTCATCTGCCGAGGTGCTTGAGGAGGAGCTTGCAACTGACGTCTCAGATCTTGTGGCGAGAAGTTGTTGCATGACTTTAAAATACTCTTCTTCAGTTTTGGCACTGGCTAAAAGAGATTGGACTTTGGATTTTTGGGTAAGGAAAGTTTGTTGGGCTTTGGATTCTTTGATGGTCGGAGGCAGAAAACCTTTTGAACCAAGCCAATTTTGGACAAGTGTTTCGGTTAATTTGGTTTTTTCATCAAATTTCGACCACCATTTTACTTTGAAGGTTCTTTGGATAAGGAGTTGTTTTTCTTGGGTATGAAATCTGAAATTCCACATCCATACCCATGGAAGGAAGAAATTGGTACAAAAACAGAGAAAGGGAGAAAATCTTTTCTCTGAGTCAGTTGGGGTATAATGTGCTTTAAAAAGGCTCAGGCAATGGGTGGCATTAGGGGTTAAGATTTGTGGAGTTGAACTAAAATAATTCCACCATTGTTGGAACCAGTTTGGAAGGCTTTAGACGGTTATTTTTGAATTAAAGAAAAATAACCATGAATGAGACTTTTTAGGGTTTTGTATAAAAAATGTATTAAACCAAGCCTGCTGGTAATCCCAATAGGAATACACCAAACAGTGTGGTAAACGCATTTGAAAATTTGGAAGGAAAGATTTAAATTTATGGAGTTGGTCGCCCCACTGGTTTGGACTCAAAACTTTTAAAATTGTGGCCGTGGAGTAGGCTGGCTCAGAATGGGTTTCACTGAGAAAGAAATGTTTGAATTTTACAGACTCAGTGGCTTCAAGAATGCTTTGATAATATGACTGGGGTTTTGTTAAATCCCATAGTTTGAAAAACTAGCCTTTAGGGAAAAAAATTGAAATTGCTTGAAAAGGATCAGAATGGTAAAACCCATATTCCATAGTTAAAACATTTTGAAAATGAGATTTATCAAACCAATCGGAAGTTTTCTTTGAAGGTGTTAGCTGGGAAAGAACAATCTGAGAAGATGAGCTTTCACCAGAAATGACAACATTTTGGCTTTGGGAAGAAAGTTTTGTAATTTCTTTAGAAATTGGTTTTTCTTCCTCAGGGATCTGAGAAAGGGCTTTAGATTTTGAAATGCCTTGTAAGGCAAGCATTAGCTCAGGGGACTTTGTAATGGATTCCATCCACTCTTTGACTTGTTGTTCAGAGGAGATGGATTTGCATTGGGTGCCTTGTTCATCTTCAACCATTTCAATCCAAGATTTTATAGGCATGGCTGAGGATAATAATTTTTCTTTGGAGGGAGTAGATTGGGGTTCTTTGGAGGCTTTTTGGGAGTCAGTATCTTTGGCAATGCCTTTTCCTTTGTCTTTGCGCTTTGGCGGCATTATCTGTTTTGAAGAAATTCACGAGTTAGAAAATCAGGAACAGAATTTTTATCGCCTTTAATAAATTCAATATCAAAATCAAAAACACTTAAAATGGCTTGCCATCGTGCAAAAATTTGTTTTGATGCAATGTTTTGAACGTCCTTTTCTAAAACATGTTTTGCAGCTTTGCAATCAATTCTAAGTAAAAATTTTTGATTTAATAAATCACTTTGAAATTTTGATATGCACAAAACTATGGAAAGAATTTCTTTTTTAATAGTAGAATAATTCTTTTGACAATCATTCCAATGGGCAGAAACATATTGAACTATTTGTTCTTTATCATTTTCCTTTTGTTTTAAAATACCTCCATATCCTAGATCAGATGCATCAGTCTCAACTATTTTAGGTAATGCAGGATTTGCAAGATATAAACATGGAATGCTTTTTACAGAATTCTTTATTAATCTAACAGTCTTTGTATGTTCATCAGTCCATGTAGCAGGTTTCTTTTTTAACCTATCATGCAAAGGTTTAGATAGTCTACTGATGTTAGGACAAAAATCAAGAACATAGTTTAAACTGCCTAAAAATCTTTGTAATTGGGTTTTATCCATGATTTTATCAGGAAATTTATCAGCAAAAGCGAGCGATCGCTCAATAGGAGTAATGGTTCCTTTGGAAATATGATGACCTAGGAACCGGATTTTTGTTTGAAATAAAGAAACTTTAGAACTAGAAATTGCCAATCTAGCCTTTCTGGTGGCAAAATAAAAAGTCTTTAAATGTTTGAAATGTTGATCAATCGAAGTTGAAAATACCAACACGTCATCAATATAAACAATACAAAAATCAGAATAAGGATTATAAATATCATTCATAATTCTTTGAAATTCTAATGGTGCATTTTTTAAACTAAAGGGCATAACAGTCCACTCATACTGTCCAAATGGAACAGTAAAAGCAGTTTTGTAACGGTCTTTTGGATGAATTTGAATTTGCCAAAATCCTGATTTCATGTCAAATTTTAAAAATATGAAAGCAGAATGTAATTTTTGAAGCAGATCCTTTTTGTTCGGTATAGGGTACCTAATCCATTTTAAAGCTTTATTCAAAGGTTTGTAATTAATGACAAGTCTAGGTGTGCCTCTCTCAATTTCAGAATTTTTATTTACATAAAAAGCAGCACATGACCAAAGTGACCTAGATTTTACAATAAGTCCTTTATTTAACAAGATCATTAATTTCTTCATTACAATGTCGTTCTAAATCCATATTCATTTGAATTAGTCGAGCTTTAGTGGGTATCTGTTTTTCATCAAAAGAGTTCTCATAAGGTAAATCTACCAAGTGTTGTTTTCTATTCCAAAAAGCAGAAGGTAGATCAACACAAATTTCTTTTTCAATTAAAGTTTTGAAATCAGAAATTTTCTTCTTAATAAAATCTCTTTGTAAATCGTTTTCAATTCTTTGTAGACTCAAATCCTTTTGTAAGAAAATTAAATCATTTTGTTTGGAATTAATAAGATTATTAATTTGGTTTTGATAAATGGAACAGGCTTTAACAATATTCAAATTCCTCGTTTTTGGTTTTTCAATAAAAGGAAAAATGATTTTTTTGCTTTTTATTTTGAAAGATATACTATCATAATTAACAGTATAAGGGGTTATAAGATTTATAAAAGGAGTTCCTAATATTACAGCATGATGAATATCATTTGTAAGGATAAAAGAAGTTTTGAATTCAAAACCGTTGTTATGAATAGAAGCTTCAACTTTAGAGTCAACTTTTAATTTTGAATTGTTGGCGGCAGAAAGCCGTTCTTTTGTCTTTTCATGAAATCTTTGGGGAACAATATCTTGTCTAATACAATTTAAATCTGCACTAGTGTCGAAAAGAGCAATGGCATCAATTGCAAAATCATTTGAAAAAATCAAAATGGCTTTAATCAAATATTTTCGAGTAGTAATTTGCTTTAAAACAAAAGGAAAATCATTTGGAATGGACTCAATGTTATCAACATTTTACTCAATATTATTGTCACTATGAGTTGACTCATTATCTGAATCATCCTGTAAATGCTTTTGTAAAAGAAGTTGAATTGTTTCAGAATCATTCTTTTGTTTTTCTTTTAAATCCTTGATTTCGGACTTAATATCCTTAATCTCTTTTTGGAGGTCTTGGATATTAGGAACCGATTTTTTTGTTTTCTTTTTATCTAAAATCTCGGTGAGATCATAAGAATTCTTTTTTACAATTGGGACTTTAGAAGTTTCAGCTTTGTTGAAATCCATGGTTTTCAAAAGTTTTTCAAGATATTCCTTTTGAAGATTTGGATCCGAAATATACTTTACAAGTTCAAGAAAAGTTTCTTGGTCTTTAGTCAAAACATTGATTTTCTTTAAATAAGACTCTGATTCAGAATCACTACTGTTAGATACAGAAGTATCCGAATCTATTAGCTCATCGACTTGTAAAGGGTCATTATCCCCTGTCATAGAGGATTCCGAACTTGAAGATTCAATCATAAGCGGGGCAATTTTGGAAATAATGTCGTCTTCAAGGCCAAGCTCATGAAATTTTTTATTCATCCTGCAATATTTTGCAGTATGGCCTTTCATACCACATCGATGACAAATGGCTTCTTTGAAATTAAAAGGAGTTTTTGGTGTGGTTCTAAAATCTTTCTTTTTAGGGAATTTGGACTTCTTATAAGGCCTAGAAGGTTTCTTATAAAAAGATTCCCTATGTTTAAGAAATGGTTTCCTATGGCTTTGGGATTTGTAATGTTTTTTGTAAGGTCTCGAAGAGCACTTACCATTACAATCTTTGGAGGTGGAAGTTTTAAGAGGGTCATAATTGAATTGCTTACAGAAACTACCAAGTTCTCGCTTAGATTACCTAAGCTCTTATTTTAGTCGTTTCTGTAACTTCAAGTCTTGACAAATCTTTAAACCTTCCTTATTGACAAAGCTAACAAGTTCGCCGTAGGTGAGCTCATCATAAGGAATACGGTTATCATAAAGGGCTTTGATGGAATTCCTAACTTTTTCACCTAAAAGGGTAGGTAGACCAGCTAAAAATTTTTCTTTCCAAGTGGTATGATTTGCATCATCTCTAAGAAAGAGTCTGGTAAAGAAAGTGGTTTTGTAAATTTGGAAATCACTAAGTTTTCTACATCTCAAATTATGTAGTAACTCAGCGTTTTTGTCTCTAAGGTGAGAAGGGTCACCTATGAATTGAAGGGAAATGGTAAGGATTAAAGTAGCAACAGCATCCTGAATAGGATTATTAAATTGATCAAGAATAGGGGCTCTATTTTCATCAATTTGGATAGCATTAAAGATATCCGTCTGTTGCTGCCTAGTGAGAAGATGATCCCACCAACCTTTTAGTTGACCAGTGAATCCTGCAATGAGAATCTCTGCAATAGTCATGTCAGAGGTTCCCGATTGAGTTTTATAGGCATTGGCTGCCATGGTCATTTGTTGTAGAACACCTAGAATATTGTATTCCGACATACCATTAATGTTCCATTCATAGACAGAGGATGCATTATATCGGGATTGATTTAATGCACTAGGCCTATTGTCTATGGTTAAATCAGGAGGAGATTTAACAGTGGGAAAGGCTAGTTCCCAATGGATTTTGTTGGCTTTAGGAATAGATTCTTCTTTGAAGGCTTCTAAATCAGAAGAGGCTATAGAAGTTTGGTCGTCTTGTTCTAATACTCCAATCTTGCTAGATTGAGGAGTATCAGGAGCAATTTGTATTTTACTAGATGAAGACGAAGCAGTTTCTATCCTATCTAGTTGTTCTCTAATGACTTTAGCAAAATCTGATTTTGACTCTTGGACAAGCTTTTGACTAGTTTTCGAAACCTGAAAAGATTTGAAAATAGGTTCCTTAAACTTTTTGTCAGAATCCGATTTTGATGGAATAGGAGAAGTGGATGAAATAGTAATGGTTGACTTTTGAAATTGATTTTCTATCCTAGTCAACTGTTTTCCAATGGTATTTAAGTTAGTATTACAGAAATTATTCTGTTCGATAATACTACTTAAATTCGCATCAGAATCATTTGGTTTCGGGATTTTGTAAGGTGAGGCTCTAATTTGAACAGGAGGTTCGCCATGATCAATGGTTAGACTCCGAATAGGTGGATGTTCAGATTCTACGGTTCTATCACTATCAGAAAGTTTCCACTCAGGAATCTTTTTCCTAATAGTAATAGGGTTTGACTCTTTGAAATGATAGTTTATGTTGTTCTCAGAAGAATATATTTCGAACCAATCAAAAAACAATATATGAACTTTATGAAAATTCACAAATTCATAATAAATTTGTTGGATTTCTTTTCTTTTATTCAGAAAATTTTTAAAAAACCAAAGTCTTTTTTCTTTGTTTGAATCAGAATAAAAATCATTATGCAAAAATGTTTTATCTAATTCAAATTCCATTTCTATGACATTAATTATATTTTCTGTAACAGCAGAAAACGTAGGAGACGTTGGAGGAGAAGGTTCCTTCTCTTCCTGACTTTGAACATGTTAACTACTAGTATAAATAGGGTGTGGAATATTTGTGGTATAATCAACAGAACGTATTGAAGAACTAGGAATGTCTGAGGTGGAAAACCTCGGTTGACTCTTTACTGGTTGATAAGGGAGATTTATGACAGAAGGAATTTTTGTAAATTTCCTTTCTAATGAAGGAATGCTTGAGCACGACTCTTTATCAGAAAATCTGGATGGGGTAGATCTTCTGAAAGATAATTTGACTTTACCATCGAATACTGAGTCAGATTTTGCAACTCTGTATTTGGCTCAAGTTGTTTCGGAATTGCCGGTGGGGCAGCGCCTTCAAGGATCCATTCATCGGGAAGATTGATATCTTTCCATTGAATTGGTTTTGGAATGACAGTGTTTGCTTTTGACAAATCAGTCTGCAAGAGAAGTGTTTCATCTCTTTTTGACTGAAATCTATGTTGTGTACTAAATGCAGAGACCATAGCCTTGTATGAAATTTTAAAAATTAAGGCTACTGGAATTGACCCTTTAATCATTTTGTAATTATGGGTTTTAATCTGTAAAATCATACTTTTTAAAACATTTTTGTCTTTGAGAGAAATTGTTATATTTGGGTAACAATCAAAAGAAATTGGACCTTTACACAGACTGGATTCAATGCTACTTAGCAAAGAATCATCAAAAGAGATGAATCGCCCATCTCTTAGAACGGCCAGAATAGAAGTATCAAGACATTCTTTTGTTAAAGGCTTTATAACAACTTGGATTAAACCAATGTGAATATATTTGAAATTTTTTTCTTTTAATTTCTTTAAAGACTTTTCTGAAAACAAGTGAATTGTTTCAAAAGGCTCTGAAAGAGTTATGTCACGTTCTTCAGTCTTTATAATATAATCATTTTTTAAAAGATCAAGCATTTTTGTTTTGTAAATCTTTTCTTTGAAAATTTTTGGAAGTTCCCAACAATCAATTGCTTTATCAAAGTTCTCAATAATGAATTCTTCTAAACTCACAACATGCTTTGAATCACTAGTCTTCCCGGAAGAAGAGCTAGAAAAGGATGATGTCCTACAGAGTAGAGGATCCATGGTTAAAACCTTATGGTTTACTTATGGTTTGGTCAAAATGGCTACAGGTATGGAATTACAGCCCTCAGCGGATTCCTTATCCTAAAACGGGACTTACAACCAGTAAAAATTCACCACAAAAAATAAACTTCAAAATAAAACACAAGACGTTAAAACACGAAAACTCTAAACAATAAAACTTCAAAATAAAGTTATTTCCATTAAATCCAGCAAAGCCACCTTTGCCTTGATTACCTCCCTGATTTCCATTCCATTGTCCCCTTCCAGTACCATATCCTGCATTACCTCCTCTCATTGCTCCAAAATTTCCTCTACCATAATTTCCATTCCAATTTCCACATTCAGTTTTGTTTCCATAATTTTCAGTATAGTTGCCTTGATTATTATTATTATTATTCCAGCCAGCATTATAATTGCCTTTCCTTGAATTATTTTCCAGTTTAAACCAAATTAGCAGCATAGTTCATTTTAGCTTCTTTACTGGCATTAGAGTTAGCACTTTCCAATCGAGGTTCATGAGTCAAAAGCATAAAATAGGCTTCATCTATACTCATCTTAAGAACATTAGCTTCAATATAAACCATAACTGGATAATAAGGTTGTCTTAGACCAGAGATTAAATGAGTAATAAAGTCTAGATTTGCTAATTGAACTACTAGCAATGGCTAACTCATCAGTAATAGATCTCAATTTACTAAAATATTCAGTCATAGTCAGGGATCCTTTATTGAGATTATTCAGTAGCATTTTCAAGTGAACCTTTTTAGCAGCAGTTTCAGATCCGAATTGTTGTTCTAAATTAGTCCAAAGCTCAAAATAAGTTTTAGATGTTACCACTAAGCTAAGAACTTCAACACCGATTGAGGAAAGAAGCTAGCTTAAGAGTATCTGATCTTGTTTCTTCCAAGTGATGTAAGCTGGATTCTCACGCAAATCTGCACTGGAGCTTCTAAGTTCATCATTAAGAAATTGACTAGGACAGATCTTAGTGCCATCAAGAAATCCTTCTAGATCATTTGCTCGAACTAAAGATTGGATCTGAGATTTCCAGATCATGTAATTAGAGTGATCAAATTTGATTGGTGTCGTGAAGGTGAATGATGAAGTAGAAGAAGAAACATTTGTATTTGAGTTGACAGAAGCCATCAGAGATTGAATTAGAAAGACTCTGATACCATATTAAGATTTATATGAAACTATGATGTTGTTTGGTTACTAAGAAAATAAGAAGAAAAGAGAATTTTTGTAAGCTGAGAATTCTGTTATTATAGATCTATTGAATCTGGAAATTACAAGCCTTTTTATATGTGAGTAGAAGATTCTACACACATTGCACACACGCACAGTTTACTGCTAATAATCTCTATAACAAATTATAACAAACTTTAGCTGACTCAGCTGACATGTCAGCATACTCATTAACTAACTAATTCTATTCTTAACAAACAGCATTTACATGACTAGAAGTTATCAGCGGACAAAACTACATGTAGAATCCAAACACATAACTTATTTACAGGCCTCATTATCCAAATTATCAGTCCTACTTTTGAAAAATTTACACAACATGACATACAACAGCAAGCTCAAAGCACTTGCCAAGGCCAAAACCCAGTAGTATAAGTCTAGTCGGGCTTCTCTCATATCATCTGAGAACCAGCTCCGTCCATTTCTTGAACTAGATAAAGCTTCAATCACTGAGATCAATAAGGCACTCAAAAAACTTCCCACACCGAAAACACTTGTATACAAAGCAAAGCCCATTGTTCTCATTCTAATTGGCACCTCATTGTAGAAAAATTCTTGCATACCAATAACCGTGAAAATGTCTGAAATGCCTAAAAGGATGTATTGAGGTAGCAACCAAAAAATACTAAGTGGCACTGTTTCTGAATATTGTTGGTTCATCTCCAGTCTCTTTGTTTCAACAATTGCAGCTATGATCATGGCTATAATGGAAAGAAACATACCTATTCCCATTCTTTGCTTTACGGTGATACCTTTTTCACAGCGGATTATAATGTGTACGAAGGGAATCAAAATTTTGTCATACAAAGGCATTAGTAGTATTATCGAGACTGTAATAGCACTTTGAAGTGTAGCCGGTGGGATCTTGAAGTTGCTTCCAATATTCCTCTTCATTGTCATGCCTTGTTTTGTAAAGAATGTAGCAGGTTGTTGAAAAATTACCGCAAACATGAGTAGCATTGTCCATATGGGAAAAAGCTTCAGTACAACTTTGGCATTTTCAACAAGATGGTTGCCACTTTTGGGATACTCATCCTCATCCAACTCCTTGCTGCTGCCCAATTTTTTATTACCACAAAGAGGTTTTTGCTCTTGAAGCCTATCAGCAAAGTAAAATTTATTATTAGAATGCACATTCATTACAAAATGAAGCTGCCTAATAAGGTTGTATGCTATTTTAGCCCTACAGTATGAGTGAAATAGAGTTTTTGAGTTTTTAAAAATACTCAAAAGGTCACTATTTTATGATAAAATCTACTTAATTATTATTTATTTTTCACTTTTTATATCATATAGAAATTTTACTTTACAATTGAAAAGAAAATTTAAATCCAACTGCTAAAAAAAAAAAACATGGTTGGTTTAGGTATTTTTTGATAAATAAAACTTGAGTAGATAGTTGACTTAAATTATAAGAATTAAAAGAGCATTTACCCCATCGAAATAATTAATTTCAAATTCAAACTTACTCAAGCTCCACTGTATCAGAATTTTCAATGGGTACGACAATTTTGCTGTTCTTCAATTTTGACGCAACTGCTTTGATGGCTTGAACTATGTTGATCAATGACATAGTACACTTTAGAGTCTCATCTGACTTGTACCTATAGATCTGGCTTCCAAATGAGAAAAATGCTGTTGAAGTAACCATAGCAATTGTGGGAATGGCAAATCCCAGAACCCAACCAAAGGTATCTTGAATATAGGACATAACAGTGACACCCAAAAGGCTACCACTACAAACACCAAAATACCACCATTTGAAAAACAAGCTCTTCTTGTCCGATTTCTGATTGTCTTTTGTAGTTGGCAATTCGTCATCGCTGTCAAGTTGGTCTGCTCCAAATGCTTGCAAAGATGGATTATACCCCCCTTGACCTAGTGAAATCAAACATAGAGACCAAAATAGGAAAGCTGATGAAGAGCTTATCTTGTTTGTAGTAGACCATGCCCAAGAAAATGCCGTTGATGTCAATGCCACAAGTCCCTTAACAAAGAAAAAGTAGAAAAATCATGGACTACTGAAATATTTCAAAGGACAGAGTCACACAGCTCACATATATATCCACTTTTGCTTTTGGTTAACATTCATATTATAAATATAAATTTTTAACATTTATATGAATATTAAAACATTATTTTAATAAGTGCTACAACTTGTTATCAATAATTTCAATATGATTTATTAATTGTTTATAAAATTGTTCCTTAAGAAATACTAGGATTTATTATGTTGAGGTAGTGTACCCACTTCTACAAATTTTTCTATAATGAATTACTTAATTTTTCTACAACAAGTTACTTCAAAAAATTTTAATGAAATGGTAGGCCCTGACTAAACTCAGTGGTGCAAGAAATGTAAGAAAGCAGTACTGAGGGATAATGATATGATTCCTATTATTGTGTAAAGGGAAAAAGTATTCGGCAATAAGGTACACGACCTGTCGACCTTGCATGCTTTAATTAACTGTGATAACATGTATGTAACATCATGAACAGTGACGCGTATGTTTCTATTAATCGTGATGATATTCATAAACACATAATAAACAATTAATACATGAATAAGAAATAGTAGGCAAGGGGCATAAAAGACTCCCTGCGAAAAAGGAAGGCCCACATCATTTTATTCAGTAGAATCAACGCTTGAAAACAAAATTTTCCAGGCACTCAAATGTATAACTTTAGAAATTTTGTCGGAGTTAATGATCTATGACTAGACTTACCTACTAGTTAATGGAAAACGATAATATATTCGTGAATCGTGAGTCATCGTCCATGCGTATGCACTTACCATGTTCTATAAACAATCTTTCTGGAGACTAAGGCAAGTTATTAGCCAGAAAATGATTATATTAATGACAACAAATACAAAGTGTTGCGAGTTAAATATTTTGTCATTGGAAGAGATATACCATTATAGAATTTGTGTTGTTGAGTTTTTTGTAGTGACTCTATTAGCAAACTGATCATTAAGAAGGAAATAATGACATTGACACTTATCTCTGCAATTTCATGATTCTCTTTTATCCCATTTATGTTGAGATAAATAAATAAAAATAACTATTTTATAATTGAAATGAGTTTTTTTTAATATATATATATATATATATATATAGAGAGAGAGAGAGAGAGAGAGAGAGAGAGAGAGAGGGAGTGCAAACTTGAGTAGGTTATAGCATAAAACTAGTAGACTATAATGAATAAGCTATAAAATTTAGCAGGCTATAACAAAAATATTTAAAATTAAGGTGGTTAAAAGTAAAATTCACTTAAAATAGTTCTAAACATTATTTTCATTTTTGGACTAGGGTGGTGGACAGGGCCACCCTACAAACGTGCATGGTGCCGCCACGGCACAGAGTACTATGAAAACGGTAACAGATGAGCAGTAAAACATAATAATTGCAGGAGAAAATGTCATTTTTCCTTAAGAAGAAGAGAAGAGATTAAGGTGACTAACCACAACATAGATGAATGAAAAGGCAAGAATGGTGGAATATCGATCCCAGTAAGAGTCAGCAAGTGGTGCCAATACCAGCGGCAGCATCGATGTGAAGCCACACCAACTGTTAACAGTCTTTGCTGCTGAAGAGTTGCTCATTTTCACAACATCCGTGAGGTAAGTTACCAGATTTGATGCCACCCCTTTGAACGCAAACCTCTCCTTACCAGCTATCACTACACATTAACAAATATATAAAAAAAAAAAGAATGAATTATAAAATATATATAGATATCGAGACATAGTGTTTATATTAAACTAGAACAAATAATGATGAGAGAATCAGTACCTATGAGCATAATACAAGATTTACTCAGCCCCATGATTAGTTTCTGTTGGGCTGGTCTCTAGTCTTCTAAGAAGAGAACGGAATCCGAGTATTTAAGAATAGCTAGGAAGAGAGCATAACAACAACAGGATGTGATTATATCATTATATGTTGCCAAAGCCACTTCAAAGTTTCGGCCAGCATTGGCTCTCCCTTGCCTTTTAAAAGGTTAATTTAAAGACTTGTCTCCGAATGGAGCACTAGACAAATCAATCAATCAATCGATCACTAAATAAAGTTGCGCAACAATAGCTTGCATTATTTAAGAACGATAAAAAGATTGATGCCCCCACTTTCAGATGGAAATGTTGTCACACTGGCATGTTACCGAGGACCTAGCTTAACAAAGAGTGTCGACATATATTCCGTTAAAGGATAATGAATTTAGATATTCGGTGTTGAGCTGTGCCTTAACTTTTTAATTATAATCTTTTATTACACTTGTATTTATAACATTATATAATTAAATATTAATTTTTATATATCAAACCACATATCATTCGCTGTATTATAAAAAAAGAAAAAAAAAACTCTTCCCAGCATTAAATTTAAACTCGGCTTATATATTATGAATATTAATTTAGATATACAAAAAATTCACACATGCCACGTTGCTGACATGTGTCGTCTTTGACACGTGGCAGGTCCAGATTTCTGCCAGGTCAGCCCACTAAAGTACTCGAAATATCGGCTAGTAATAATTATGACATCATTCTGGGAGAAATTCTACAAAGAGAAGAGAGATAAAGACTACTCATGCATGCAGTTGACGTCTACATTCCTTTGAGTAAAGCTTTTGAGTACTGTCCATTATAGTTGCGGGGAATATTTAATTTCCATATTAATTTGCAATTTTTTTTTATGGGTTAAAATTTCAAATTTAGCTCATGAAATTATACAAAATAAAATTAAGTTGGCGTAAATCTTAAGTGCTGATTGTTTCAGTTACTCATAACGTATGCTAGAAACGTAACTGTGCAAAGGGCAACTGAAGCTTTATTTTGCTTTACGTTATGGAGCTTTTACTCACAGCACATAAAATTGCGGTCCTTTAATTTAATTTAATTTAATTGCTGACAATTGCATGGCATTCGCTTATAACTGTAAAGCCCGCGTGCAAACACACCACGGGCACACACTAAAACAAAGAGATACGAACAAAATCGCGGAATAATTACAGTGCGAGTTGACAAGGATCGCTTATACGAAGAAGAAGCAACCATCTTAAAATTACTAGACTGCCATTAATCATGGACTCATAATTTGAGTTGATAACAAACGTGAACTTGTCATGCAAATTTCTTGGTGCTCCTAATGTGTACTCCTTTTCGACTGATTCTTGCCATTATATGGGTGTGCATCCGGACTTGTGCCATTCTAGTCAGCCTTATTGTCTAGACTTTGTCATGTTATAAAATAGTATGGTCACAATCCTGCATAAGTTTACCTCTCACGGGTCCAACTTGCACTAAAAAACTAAGAGTATCTCCAAAAAACTTTTTGGATTTTACTATTCAAATATCAATTTACTTATTGATGTGGCAAACAAGTGGATTGAAAAATACAATTTCTTCCAAAAAACTCATCAAATAATAATAAGTTAATATTATTTTAATCAAATATTTCTACTATTAAATTGAATTGATGTTATGTTTTTGAAAGGAAACATAAATAATAATTATTGCAGTCTTATCTTTTCAATAAATAATAATAAAATATTAATAGAAGAGAGAGAAATTCACTCGTTAATATTGAAGAGAGAGAAACAAATTTTATTTGAAAAATCTAAATTAACGTGTCTTTTGGAATGTTTAATATTGATATGACTCTTCAAATAAGAAGTAGAATTTTATTTAAAAAGTCTTTTGAAGATGCTCTAACTCCATGGTACATGAGATCTTACTCAAGCCTTATATACTTAATTCAAGATCATTTCTCTTAGCCAATGTATTAATGTCCTTAAAAGCATTACATCTAGCGCTACAAGGCCTTAACTGGATGAGTAATGTGTAAGATTTTCTAATTTGTCTAGATCGATCAAAGGATTTTTTTTTTTTTTAATACACACACCATGCACATAATTGTTATCAAGGTATCTGAGATACTAAATTATTTGACGAGAATTTGGATTAATACACACCACAATTCAGATCAATATGTTATCAGAATTCTTAATAAACCCAAAATTATCATTATGAAGGAAAGTACATCTAACTATAAAAACTATAAAAGGAATAGATTTTGAGTGGTCTCAGTGCATACTCTCTCATCTATTAAATTCTTACCGTATCTTAAAAATCAATAAATAATAAAGTATCAATGATGCCTCCTTGGATGGACATCTAGTTTATCGTTTTGAAAATTGCCTGGCTGGGGTAAAATTTGATCAGGCAAAGGAGCTGTTTTCATGAAATATATACACGTTCAATAGTACCCGGGACTTTCTCCTAAAAGAATACGAAGCAAGGAATCTAATAGGGTTAAAATGTCGTTTGCCTTAACCATTAGCTTCTTGACGACTTCTCCAGAGCTGTAGCAAAGACTTATCAACTATACAAACAGCATGGCTTCCGTTTAGTGGTTCACTGAGATGGATATCACTTGGCATATTGTATAGTAAGTACCACCAACCACATCTTCGACAAATAATCATGTGGTTATCTACGCAAATAGCATGCAAACCCCACTTCGCATCTCCACTTTGTTTGGTTTTTGTCCCAAAATTAAAGACGTATCTTTTTATGCTACGTGGCCAATATACACTGTTCGGTTCTGCTTTGGATCTTAATCCCAAGCAGCAGATGCTTGATAATGAGCTAAGGCCTAACAATTAATTGGACAAATAATAGAGCTGATATATACCTGTAGATTTTTTTGTCCAAGCTATCTATCTCAGTTCTTTGTTTTTTTCTTTTTAAAAAGAAAGAAACTTCATTGAAAGAGAAAAGCATTATTACAGAAAAGAGAGATTGAGACCACCACTGGAGAATTCTCTAGCCATCTCACAGAAGGTGATTAAAAAAACAGAAAGCCAGTTTATGACAAAATTTATTATGGAAAAAAAATGTGAAAAAAATATTGGTATTGAGATGTTAAAAAAAATATACATTTTTCTTTTATATTTAACTTGCCTCCAAATCATAAGAGTTTGATAGCAAATTTTTTACATAGAAAATTAGGTTATGAAACAATAAAGTTGAAATACTACACCTAGATATATATTGAGAATTTTTCAGAACACTCTAATGAAGAGCTTTACTAACGTAAAAGAAATTTAAAAAAGATGTTAGAAAAGAGAGAGAAAACTAGAAAAACTATTTAGAAGAGTAATAGTTACTAGAGTTTCATAAAGAAAGGATTACGTGCTAAGGAACAAGACTCCTATGCCCTAATTATAGTGCCAAAAAAGAAAAAAAAGATTGAGAAAATGATCTTGTTCATAAGTTACATAATAATATAGCTTATATCACACAGAAGTTGTATTAACAAACTCAAATATAATTTGGTTAACATAATTTTGAGTTGCTGAAAACTATTGTTGAGTTGATATAAGTTACATTATAACGTAACTTACCAACACTTAGAAATTCTTATAAAGGAGAGTATGGTACAACTTAATCAAAATCACATCACGCGTATTAATTTTTTAATCTCATGCAGGCTATGATTAGTTCATATTAAATGTATGTGTACGTATTAAAATTTCAGTGGTCGATGCATGCATGATGTGGTGGTGCGATTGTCTTATGAGAAAGACATCCTAATAACCTTAATTTCATTGGAGTTCCAGCTTTTCGCTGTAAACGTTTACTTTAAAAACCAAATATTTTGTGGATCTACTTGGGTTCCGTTTGGGATTGAGGTGCTGTAAATTTTAAGATACAACTGCGGTAGAAAAAAAATTATAAGTATAAAATAAAAATTAATAATATAAAGTAAATATAAAATTAATAATAGATTTTTTATTATACAATTGAAAAATCATATCAACGTATATTACAAGTTACAGCAATTAGTGTTTACCAAACACTTTAGTACTGTAACTTTTAAGTTATAGTTGCACAATCTCAATTCTAAACACACCCTTAATTGGGTGATCTTGTTTCTCAATCCCAACTTTAAATGCAAAGATTAATATTTAACTAAACGAGTATTTAATTGATCATGCAAGCCAAAATAATAATATTATTTTTGGCCGGCAATGATACTTTGAGAGCCTAAACCAATGGAATAGAGATTTGAAGTTTTAGGTTATTAGAAAACCCTAAAATTTAGAGCGTTCAAAATGAAAGAAAATAAAAAGCTTTTGTCTCCTATCTCTATCCTTTACGTAACTCTTATATAGTGGTGTATATATACTAGGTTACCAACCGATAAGTACTATTATTTATGAACAAGATATACATTAACATATATAATATTAATTCTATCCTTCCCCTACCATTCTTATCATGCCTTAATGAAAATTCCAAAATAATCTACATAGCATATTCTCATCCTCACCTACCATATCTTTTTTTGCGCACAACATTACAATTTACAATATTGAATTCATAGGATATTACCACTTCCCCCCTGTTGAAATCATGTCACTTTTTCTCTTGTTGAAATCATATTTTACCAACTATTTCCTTAGAATTTTCATTATAACCATTTTCCCATAACTCTACAACTTTGTAAAAGAACGATGAGATAGGTCATTTGCTAGACATTTTTTATTAAAAATATTAAAATCCACATTTATTAAAATACAAATGTTCAAATATTCAAAGATAAAAATATCTAAGTAATTATTAAAAAAAATTAACTTATTAACCCCTGAACAATATTTTATTATCTGTCATAACATTTTATTTTATAAATAATAAGAGTTTAGCATTACATAAGGTAAGACTCATGAAAGTTTAAAAAAATTAGACTATTTCGTTAAAATTATGACACTAGAGGGCAATGAAAATATTATGGGGTACATGGCAAAGGAGATTTCTTCCAAGGGAAAGTGACAGTCTCTCAAACAAAGGGAAGAAGTAAATGTAAAATAAAAAATGTGGTATTATAATTATTTATTTTTGGCATACTATAATTATTATATTAATTAGATGACTCATCTCGCATCAACTAATATTCGTGGAATTTTAGACGAATTTAATTATGCTTCCTAACTTTCAGGGGAAAAAAAAACTTTATTTTGGAAAATCCTTCTTTTGTCAACTTTCTAGATACTAATGAGATGAAACGATACGGATTCATGAAACAAAATCTTTTTATTTTTATTTTATTTTTTGTGGTAGGTGTGAATCGTATGATCTGAGTTCGGAATAATAGATAGGAATTTTACAGCATCTTGAGTTATTCCAAGTTGACATGCGGCTCTCACTTGATTGACAATGTGTAACTTTTATTAAATTAAATTCATATTTTAAATTCTTTCTAATTAAGTCATGAATATAACTAAACCATCAATATGATCACGAATAATATGATTGAGTTTTTTCCCTTTTTAGAATTTTGCTGTGATGATTTTAAATAAGAAAAGATACACTTAAAGATTTGATATGCATATATCAATATCTTTAGTATTAGTAGAAGATTTATATTTTTGATTATGTGTATACTTCAACTCATCATGATAATATGTATATATATATATACATTTATATATATATATATATATATATATGATAAATAATGAATAGATAAGAAGCAATACTTCATGACACCAAAGACCTTCTGAATTTGTTTTTAATGATTTTAAAAATAAATTTTGCTTTCATTTTAGAGAATTTTTTAACGGGCGGGTCGGTTTTCGAGGGTTTTATGCGATCGTAGGTCGAGACCCATTAAAAATCAGGCCTCGGCCGCTGCCGTAAAATAATGGGCCGGGCTCAAGCCCTGTCAAGCTGGACCGTGCCAGATCGAACCCAGACTTTTTTATTGGGTTTTCCCAGAGAGATGGCCTCACACTCTCTCACTGAAATTTGAAAAGGAAAAAGATTGACCCGACGCGACAGTGCTTTCACTTTTCATTCAGTGAAGGTATATATAATAATCAAACGGTCGAAATCTCATCACATTACTATCGCTCGGTCCACGTCAGCCAAAAGTAAACAAAGTCAGCCATGACTCTATCTCGGCGGCGGTCTTCCCCAAGACCCCAGTCGAAGTGCGTGCCTTCTTAATTTTTACATCAAAAATGCATACATAACCCGATCAACTCACGCAGCTGACTTGACCCGAACCCGACCCAATCCCGCCATGGCTGACCACCGTCACCACCGTCCACAACGGATCTCCGTTCCTCCACGCGCCGCCAACACCAATACCTTCACCAGCACTCCCTCCACGCGCTACCCTTCTTTTTCCTATCCTCCCGTAACCCCGACGCCGGCAACATCCGGCCACCGTCCCAAATCCAACAGCAACAGCAAATCATCGCTTCAATTCCTCATCCTAATTCTCTTCTCTCTTCGCTCGCTCTACTCTCTCCTCCCATTCCTCCGCTCCTCCCCTTCTTTTTCTCTCTTCCCTTTCACCTTTCTCGTCTCTCTCCTCTCCTTCCTTTTCTCTCTAGCTTTTTCTCTCTTCTCGTTTCCCTCCTCGAAACGCCTCTTCAATCCAAAGCAACATCAAAACCCACTACCCATTTTCCCCCTCAACAAATCCCTACTCGCCAAATCGTTCCTCTTGGCCTGTGTCTTTCTCCTCAGGTTCCAGGCTCTCAGGTACTGCGGCACTGCTGCTATGATCTTGGCCGAAATCTCCGGTAATGTCGCCGGACGTTTTGTTGCCGAGGGCCGCAAAAATGGGTCGTTTACTGATTGGAGTAAGTTTTCTAAAGTTGGTGGCTTTTCATGTATGTTTGTGGGGTTGTTTTTGTTGTCTGTTAGTTGGGATCGGACTGAATGCTTTCCCCTTTCGAGTTCTTTTCTTGGCAAATGGAGTTTATATGGAGAACATTGTGTAAGGCTATGGCCAATGTTGTTGCCATTTTTATCTGGGTTTTTAGGTTGTTACGAGAGAGTTTCAATGAACTGGGGAGCAATTAGGCAGCTGAGTCAAAAACAGGTTAGGTTGATTTCATTGTTTTATACAACAGTTTTGCTTTCTGTTCCTGCCCTTGTGAGTTGGATTGTGTTTGAGAATTATGGTGACGGGGATGAAAATAGTATATCTATTGCGAATTTAGCATGGCCTTTAGCTAATACCGTTGTATTTGGGGTACTTTTGAGTGAGAATTACAGTGATCAGAAGTTTGTGATTTCGGCTGATTTTCAAAGAGAGTTTGTGGTTACCTTAGTTTGTACTATTGTCTTGGAGTTATTTTATTATCCTGAGCTTTCGCTTTGGGGATTGTTGCTATGCGTGTTATTGTTGTATTTTGCTGTTAGAGAATTGGATCCTGTTTATTCAAATTATCATGAATTGGGATTTGAATCGTCGGACTCATTCAGTTCTTTGATCATGAAGCCTATCCGCCACATTTTGAGTGAGAGGAAGTCTCGTAAGATTGCCCTTTTCCTTTTGATTAATACTGGTTACATGGTGGTTGAATTTGTTGCTGGGTTCATGAGTAACAGTCTTGGATTGATATCAGATGCGTGTCATATGTTATTTGATTGTGCTGCATTGGCAATTGGATTATATGCTTCTTATATATCGCGTTTGCCTGCGAATAGTCAGTTCAATTATGGTCGAGGGAGATTTGAAGTTTTATCAGGGTACACTAATGCCGTCTTTCTTGTTTTGGTTGGGGCGCTAATTGTGTTGGAGTCATTTGAGAGGATATTGGACCCTCAGGAGATATCAACTAATAGTTTGTTGACTGTTTCGATTGGAGGGCTTCTTGTGAATGTTGTTGGTTTGATTTTCTTTCATGAGGAGCATCATCACGCTCATGGTGGTGTGTGCTCTCATTCACATTCTCATTCTCACTCACATCCCCACCACCATCACCAACATTCACATGATCATGAAGGCCATGGCAAGCATCAGGAATGTATCTCCATTTCCCATGAAAGCAATGAAAAATCATGTTCTTCCCATGATCATCACCATTGCACCGGGCATACTGCTCATCATCATGGCCTCCATGACCACTGTGACTCCACTCTTAAGCATGAACATACTCATGGACATGATGACCAAGGCCTCAGTGATCAACATAGTCACCACGACCATACTCACAAACACAATAACCATGACCATCATCAGCCTGCCAACCACAACTTCCATGCTCATGATCATGATGATCATGACCATCATCATCATGCCGACCACCATGTCAATCAAAGCCTGCTTCAGAGTGCTTCAAAAAGTTTGCATGCTCACTCAAATGAGGAACCACTAAAGCATGACCACCGGCACATTGACCACAATATGGAAGGAATCTTCTTGCATGTATTGGCAGACACCATGGGAAGTGTTGGAGTTGTTATATCAACCCTGTTAATTAAGTACAGGGGCTGGCTTGTTGCTGATCCTGCCTGCTCAATATTTATATCTCTGTTGATTGTATCCTCAGTTATACCCCTGCTCAGGAACTCTGCAGAAATTTTACTTCAGAGAGTTCCTAGAGCTCATGAGCTGGATCTGAAGGAAACATTGAATGATGTTATGAAAATAAATGGGGTACATGGCATCCAGAACCTGCATCTTTGGAGCTTTACAAGCACAGATGTGGTTGGGACGCTTAATCTTCATGTTTCAAGTGAAGCTGACAAGGCTTCTATTAAGGCACAAGTGTCTCACATGTTATCTGATGCTGGAATCAAAGACTTGACCTTGCAGGTGGAATGTGTCAGGTAGCTAATGTAGCAACTTCTGAAGTAGTTCCATCTTTAGAAAGATAATTGATGAGAAATTAGCGCAATTGATCTTGCCAACTGCATTTGGCTACAGAGATGTTGTTGTTATGGATACTCCTTTTCAGCAATCTAATAATTTTACCTGAGCTACATCATACTTGGGGAGTTTCAGACAACCTGAGATCAGGATAGTGATGCTTATGTCACATGCTATTCGAGCTTGCATTTGCCAGTCTTGAAGGCAACAGTTCGTCCAACAAATCAGCTGACTAACATTCATAGAGTGATAGATCAATCGGCTTTCAGTTTCTTGTATTGCTAACAGGTGGTGGAAAGAAACATGCACATGACTCTAAAATCCTCGTTGATTTATATTGGTATACTTGTATAATTCAGGTCCATGTCAATGGATTTTTTTATTGACTGCAGCTGAAACATCTGTTGAAACATTTTTATTTGTTTAAATTTGCTTAAAAATATTTGGAATGTGAATAAAATGGAGCTTCTCGTGTATGGGTCAAGCGGGAATGTTTAAAATTCTCCTTTTTGTTAAGACAAAACAGGGTTGGAATACATATCTATAAATATATATAAAGTTGGGATTACAAGAGGTGATGTGGCATCACAATTTCTCATCATTTCATATTCTCTATTATCTAATAAATTGGTTGAAATTAAAAAATAATTACATTACAAAATATTAAAATAGAAAATAATTATTAGATTATAAATGATTACATGTTTTTTCTTCTTTCTATTTTAATTTAACAATATGTAACCATTAATAATAATTAATTATAAGTTTTGAAACATTCATTTATTTTATTATGCCAACAATTAAATTTTAGTAGATTAAAATACATCAATTAATTAATATAGGAAGGAAGGTTCCTTCATCTTCCCTCAACAATGCTATTAGAGCCTAATTTTAATGTTATAATCCCATATTTAATTATTCAATCTTTTGTTTAGTACCTTTTGGCTTCTTCAAACTCCATAAACATTAAATATTAAAGATTTGTGGCATCATTATTTCTCATCTTTTTTAATTCTCTATTATCTAATATATGGGTTGAGATTAACAAATAATTACATTACAAAATATTAAAAATCTATATCTATCTATCTATATATCTATATATATATATATATATATATAAAGTTGGGACTAGAGGAGGTGATGTTGCATTACTATTTCTCATCTTCTTGTATTCTCTATTATCTAATAAATTGGTTGATATTAAAAAAATAATTACATTACAAAATATTAAAAATAAAAATAACTATTAGATTATAAAAGATTACATGTCTCTTTCTCTTTCTATTTAAATTCAATAATATGTAGCCATTAATAATAATTAATTATAAATCTTGAAATATTTATTTATTTTATTATGCCAACAATTAAACTTTAGTGGGTTAAATATATCAATTAATTAATATAGGAAGGAATGTTCCTTCATCTTCCCCCAATAATGCCATTAGGGTCTAATTTCAATGCTATAATCTCATATTTAATTATGCAACCTTTTGTTTAGTGCGTTTTGACTTCTTCAAACTCTATAAATATTAAGTAGTTAAGATTTATGGAATTATTATTTCTTATCTTTTTATATTCTCTATTATCTAATATATTGGTTGATATTAAAAAATAATTACATTACAAAATATTACAAATAAAAAATAATTAATAGATTACAAAAGATTTCATGTCCCTTTCTCTTTCTATTTAAATTCAACAATATGTAACCATTAATAATAAATTAATTATAAGTTTTGAAACATTCATTTATTTTATTAAGCCAACAACTAAACTTTAGTAGTTTAAAATACATTAACTAATTAATATAGGAAGGAAGGTTCACTCATCTTCCCTAACTAATGCCACTAGAACCTAATTCTAATGTCATAATTCCATATTTAATTATGCAACTTTTTATTTAGTGTCTTTTGGTTTCTTCAAACTCTATAAATATTAAGCGTTTAAGATTTATTATGTTAGGGTTTTTTTTTATTTAACCAACATCCTCTTTAAAAATGTTCTTGTGTTTTTATTTTTTGACTTATTTAAAATTTTAGTAATTTGTGTTTCATGGAGTACTCTTTTCTTCATGAGTTAAACAATAATAAAGATAATTGGATGATAAGGGTTAGGTTTTGTAAGATGTGGGAGTCTGTTAATATTAAGAAAAATAGAGAGTTGATTAGTGTGAACATAATTTTTATTGATGAAAAAGTTGTGTACACTTAACTATACACATTAATATATATTTTTAATGTTAACAAAAAAATAATTAACTTTTATAAATAACATTAGTTTTATAAGGTTGTGTCATCTTAAAAAAATCATTAATATTTTTTATCAATTTCATTAAATGTAAAGTAATAAAAAAAATAATATTAAATTATTTTTTTAAAACCGCACGAAGTGCGGTTCTATTTCCTAGTTTATATATATTAAATAACAAATTTAGAGGCATCCACGGCTCTTGCGGTGGACTTGAGAGCATTGAATTCGTAACGCCTCTGCCCAAAACCAAAGGTAAAACTGAGTTAAGCCGAAAGAATATCCAACCAAACAACACCTGTTTGACAGTTGGGGGTTTCGTTTGAAACCAACAAACTTTACTGTCACAGAGAAAGCGTGCCAATTCAATTCCGTCTTCACTCGCAGTGGCACATTTCTTCCCCACTTAAAAGACTTTTACTTGTTTCTGCAGAACTAAAAAAAGTAAAGTTTGTTTCTTTCATCAGTTTAAGAAACGAATAAAATAAAGTCAGTTCAGTTTTAGGGTTCTTGTATATGGAGAAGGTTGTTGCTGTGATCATGGTTGGCGGGCCCACTAAAGGTTTCATATTTGTTTTGTTTTATTTTATTTTTTGTGTAGTTTTATACTTTGATGTGGATAGAAGTTGATAATGATTCTTCGATTATTTTTTGAAGGTACCCGATTTCGGCCATTATCTTTCAATACACCAAAGCCACTGTTTCCATTGGCTGGGCAGCCAATGATTCAACATCCGATTTCTGCTTGCAAAAGGGTTTGTCTCTTTGAATTATAATGTTTTATTAATGGAATTCGAGCATTCTTGATTTCATTGTTCTTGTGTAGATACCAAATTTGGCTCAAATATTTTTAATTGGATTTTATGAGGAAAGAGAATTTGCCTTGTATGTTTCTTCCATCTCTAATGAGCTCAAAGTGCCTGTGAGGTGACTCTAGCAATCTTATGTCTTGTTTCGTCATAGTTTTAACTTTAAAAGCTTTTTAAGTACCATATATTTGAATGTTATTGATGTTATTTGCCTTGCTTTAGATACTTGAAAGAGGACAAACCACATGGTTCAGCTGGTGGCCTTTATTACTTCAGAGATATGATCATGGAAGAAAATCCGGTACGTTTTTAATTCATATTCTCTTCCCTTACTCTTTTTTTTGAACTATATTGTTAGAACAGAGCTGGTTACTAAATTCTCACACTTTTTTTTTGAGCAGTCACATATCATTTTGCTGAACTGTGATGTTTGCTGCAGTTTTCCACTCCCTGACCTGCTTGGTAAATTTTCTACTTCATATAGTGGTTTATGGTTATAATTGTGATTGGGTATTAAAAGCTTCTTTTGCTTATTTTCTACAGAGGCCCATAAAAGATATGGTGGGATGGGAACAATGCTAGTAATCAAGGTTGGATCATGTGGAGATTGATTTTCTTTAATTATATATGTAAATCCTCCAGATATTTATCATACAACTCTTCTTTTCTTTGAAAAATGTCTGTTTTTCATTGTGTACATTTCCCCTCCATGTGCAGGTTTCTGCTGAATCTGCCCACCAGTTTGGTGAGTTGATTGCTGATCCAAACACCAAAGAACTGTTGCACTACACCGAGAAGCCTGAGACTTTTGTACATACTCACTACTCTTCATTGAATTGTGAAGTTTTTCATGGCTGATTAGTCTTAATGATTTTCTTGAATTTTAATCTTCCATATTCTTAAGGTTTGCAATATTCATCAAATGCAGGTAAGTGATTTGATAAACTGTGGTGTCTACGTCTTTACCCCTGATATCTTTACTGCCATTCAGGGTGTCCTCACTCATCGGGAGGACAGAGGTTGGTCTTTCCCTTCAGACTTGTTAAATATTTTCATTTATGTTTCGTAAATTTGAACATGGTTGGCCTGGCAAATAGCATATCCTTGTTTTGCCTTGTTCCTTTTTGTTTGTAAAATTATATGTAAATAAGTCAGCAACAATGCTACTGAAAGCAATGAAATCTTTTTGTTTTCTGAACTTTTGTTCCTCTTTTCCTGGATATACTTCATTGTGTTCTTTGTGTCAGTGTCCTTATTACAGGTATACCACACAATCTATGTATATCATTTTAACTGCTAAGATTCTTTGCCTTTAGTTTGAAAAACTGGAAACATGCTTATCATTGGATGTGGAAAATGTATCCTGCATCGCAAATCCTAATGTCTAATGCCCATGCACAAAGTAAATTATTCGGGAAGTTCGTACCAAACCAAAGCTTGCATCCACACTAAGTTAATATCAGTTTAGGCTGACAAATGTAATCTATATCCAAAGATGGTGAAATTTCATACTATGTTAATTTTTCAGCTATTTGATAGTTGTTATTTGTTCAAGTTATGAGGGAGAGGACTATAGTGTCAGATATTTTGGCTGATCTGCATTAGATGCCAGAATAGAATTTTCTTTTCTACTTCACCTATAGTATAAAATTTATTTGTGGGAACAAGTACTTCTGCCTTCCGCTATTTGTGATCTACACATTTGAATTCTCGATGAAACCAACGGGTTGCAGCAGCCAATTGGCAATTGGACTTTAAGGTTTGGATGAAATTCACTTTATCCAGGATTCTTTTCTAAATCAATCTTTTCTGGGCCTTTCAGGATCATGGTTAAATGGTGTTATCGAATTTTCTTTATCATAACACATGAATTATCATTTGTTCTTTTTTCATGGGTTGTTATATCGAGGACTTTGTCTTCGACTTTGAACAAAAATTTTATGCTTCCATGTTGACAAATGATGTTGGATGTACTATGATATGCTGCAGTTGAACAATCATTTATTGGGTCAGCTGCATAATCTTTAACTTTGATGTATATATTGGCTATCATTTCAATGTCTAATGAACTGCAGAGACTGCATGTTACATTTACAATATTTTCAGAATCTGGTAGTTCAATTTGATGTGACACGTGTGAAGAAATATTTTGAGTCCTGTTAGTACCTAACTAGCAATTGGTTTATTGCAGCTAACATAAGGCAGGTTTCAAGCTTTGAAGCTCTTCAGTCTGTAACAAGGTCAACCTTTTATATTTTGTTCTATTCTTTGAAATATTGAATGGTTCTGTTTTTTATTCTAAATTTCAGAAAACATGTGAAAGAAATGGTTAACGGTTGCTCCCCAACCAGCTTAGGGGTCGTGATTACTATTTGGTGCTTTTGTACATATCCATTTCGGTCATTTGTGTGTTAAAAATGTGTTCTATAAGCAAAATTAATGTGTAAGGTCTGAGAGGTGTACGTTATAGATGTCATTTGGTTATCATTGCATGAGCGTTCATATTCATCACAGATTATTAGGATAATTTTTTAAGCTTTTGCTTTTCCTATATGAATTGAACTCACTCATAATCATATGGCATACATGGGAAAATACTTGTGATTCTGTTAGTATTCAAAAGCTGCAGCTTCTCTTTAGTCTCTCTTTTTAAGCGGATATATCCTCTTCTCACAGGACCCTTCCTGTAGATTTTGTGAGGTTAGACCAAGATATTCTGTCTCCTCTTGCTGGAAAGAAGCAACTATATACGTATGAGACAATGGATTTCTGGGAACAGATCAAGACTCCAGGGTAGAGTTATTCTGGCATAACCTTTTTCTTTTTCCAAATACATTAATCTGGCTTAACTGAATACTTAGTTTCTATGTTACAGGATGTCTTTGAAATGTTCATCTTTGTATCTTGCACTATTTAAAATTACATCACCTCAACTTTTGGCTAGTGGTAATGGAATTACTAGTGCTACTATTGCTGGTGACGTGTACATTCATCCATCTGCAAAAGTTCATCCAACTGCAAAGGTGATCAATATCTCATCTTCTTCCAGCATACTGTCCTCAGCTGTATCCATTGCTCTAAGTTACTGTCTATACTAATATTTTTTTTTCTTTTTTTGAGAGGATAATATTCAATTAGTATTAAATGGCTGTTCATTTAATGATTTTTTCTCTTGATTCCTAATAAAATATACTAAAAAGAATGTCTCAGCAGCAAATTGAACAGGCTTCTTCACGAGGTGGCAAAAGAAGATTGTTTTGTTTTTAAGTTTCATTCTTAGGTTGGTATAATTTGTGAACTCTCAATGATTGGACAGTGCAGAATTACAATGGCGCTGAATACTTTCTTTGCCACACTCCACATCTTCCTTTCTCATCGAACTGCAGTAACCGTATTGGATTTATTTTCTAGCTTTATGATTTCCCTCTACCAAATTTCCTAGCTAATTCGAGGGTTTCTTTCTCAACAGATTGGTCCAAATGTCTCTATTTCAGCTAATGTTCGGGTAGGAGCAGGTGTGAGGCTTATAAGTTGCATCGTCTTGGATGATGTTGAAATTAAGGTATTGGAAGCTAATGCAGCAACGACATTTACATTCCTATAAAAGGGAAAATTATATAGTGTATTTTCTTCTGACAGGAAAATGCAGTTGTTTTAAATTCTATCATTGGATGGAAGTCATCTCTTGGGAGATGGGCACGTGTTCAGGCAAGTCTACTATTTTAGTTTGGCATTTTCAATGAACTTCAAGGATCTTTCAGAATCCTTCAATTATTGTTTAGAGAAATGAAATCTTACAGGTTACGGGACAGAAAAATTATTTTTTTTTAAATTCAATTATCCATCAAGAAACTACAGTCTAAACTTGAGATAGTATGCCTATAACCTGCTAAAGATAACTTGTAAAATTACATTTCTTCATCAGATCTTGCAACCCCAAGCCTCAGAAAATGGTTTCAGTGGCATCTGAAATTAATATTTGCAGCACTTCATCTTTCCATTCATAATTAATCTAATTTTTAGTTCATCAAGTTTACAGAAGGAGACCAATATTAACAGAGGAAACTTGCAAATACTGCTGCAAAATTTGCCAGAAATACTTTGTGAATTAAAGTGAGGCCTGTTATCTCTGGTTATTGTGGGTGACTGATATGTCAATTGACTGATTCAGGGCAATGGAGATTATAACGCAAAGCTTGGAATTACAATCCTTGGTGAATATCATTGCATCTTCATTTGATGGTTTCAAATCCAGACCTGGTCACACTTGTAGACTTTAACACACTTGAACAAATATTTCAATGTTGCTTCATTCTGTTGTGCAGGAGAAGCTGTAACCGTTGAAGACGAAGTTGTGGTGATCAACAGCATTGTTCTTCCAAATAAGGTTCTTAACGTTAGTGTACAGGAAGAGATCATTTTATAGATATTTCATGAGGCCCAAATCAAAGTCCTAACTTCTCAAGCTTTAGAAAAGTAACATTACAGAGTTGAGGTACAATACAAACAGAAGCCTATTCTTCCCCCTCCCCCCCTTCTTTTCTCTCTTTTCTTTTTTCAATTTATTATTATATTTTAATTTGGAATTTGTTATGCATAATGTTATTACAATCTGGGTTCTCAACCGAGAATTTTGAATTAGGATCACAAATTTTGGATATGATATTATATGATTTTTAACTTCATTTATTCACAAAATAAACGGTGTCGAAATGTCTCTCATTTTGTTTGCCGATTTGGATTCTGTGTTTACCAAGTATACTTAAGTCATTTGTAGGAAATTAGCAATATGATAGGCTCACTGCTATACTTGGGACCTGATTTTACCTCACTCCTTCCTTGAAGCAATCCCAATTTGGTTCATTTCATAAAATTAAATGATAAAATGTACCAGTAAAATTTCCATAGTGAAACTAACTAACAGACAAAACAAGTTTTTTGGGCCATTGGTAGTGACAATTTTTTTTTACATTTTTTTAAAAGATGGTAGAAGAACAGAAGGGGTAAAATTTAAATTAATTTTTATTCTCTACCATTCGGGTTTGGTGTCTAATTAAAGAAAATGGCTTACAACCACTTCAAGCCCCTGCCTCCGAGACTATTATGTACCACAAAAAAGCTAAATTATTTGACGGTTAAACTATCAAATAATTAAGCCAAAGCTCTAAAAGTGTGTTTGGTATATTGTATTATATTGTATTATATTTGATTTTATTAATTTATATTGAATTGTATTGTATTAGAATGTATTAAATAATACATTAACTTAAGTTTGGTGCAAGTATGGAGCGTATTATATATTAAAATTATAATTTAATAATAAAAAATAAATTAATTATCGACAGCCACCATTAATCACCATAAGAAATTTTTAAACATTGTTGGTTTAAGTCACATTTAATATCATTAGAATTCTCTTATCGATCTGTACACAATGATACTAAAAACACAATGATACTAAAATCACTTGAAACGTAACTCTCATTTACTGTAGATCTACAATTAAAATTTTGAAATCTAAAGTCTTGATTGTATATTTACGACAATCAAAAGCTTCGTTACTGAAAATATTGATACAGTTGTGCAGAACTCATGACATGTATATTACAGGTACTAATATTAATGTTAAAAGATATTGGAAAATAACAACGGTTAGGGGTGGTGGTGATCAAGTCACCGGCCATAATTTAAATATTTATATTTAATAAATAATAAATATAATTGAACGAATTGAATTAAAAATTTGAAAAAAAAAAAGCTATTGTACAAGACCTGCATAAACCCCGGAGAGGGGGGGGGGGGGGGGGTGTCGGGTCTTATAAGCCTAACTTATACATCCTCACCTTTATCATATGCACCAAACACAGTGCCGAAAATTTTGTACAACCCGTGCCGCCTGAAACACGCGCGCCAGACGTGCCGTAATTAGATGTTTTCAAACCAGTTTAATGAATATAATACATATTTAAAAGGACACCTGTCAAATTATTAGATTTTGAACATTTAAAGACGATTAAAAAAGAAAGTAAATATATAATTTAGACATTTGTTTTCAAATCAAATAAAAGCTTATTGAAATCCTGATCTATTCAGTATTCAACTAAACAAACACAAACGACACCTTGGTTTACTGAATATGTGGTTTTAGTCGCTAAGCGATGCAAAAAGATAAACATTATAATCCCACACATATAACTCACAACTATAAGCACTAAGCAGTGACCCAACAACAAGATTGCATGGAGAGAAGGTAAAAAATACACACACAAACATAAAAATGAGGGGAAAAAATGAAAATCGCCCACATTCTTCCCTCTGTGCGTCTCAAAAGCTACAATGCGTCACAACTAACTACTACTACAGTGGCAAACTTGATTTTTAACTGGAAAAGCACATACTGTTCATTTTTACAGAAAAATTATAATACAGCAAAATTTGAAGCTCATCGCGGTTTAGCTCTAATTCCGGAATAGTAACATATGTATTTCCTATTATATATTTCGATAACAGGGAGCATACAGCAAAAAGTAAATATCAGGCCATATATTTGAAATAACTTCCTCAGCAAGATTACCACCAGCATGTTCTGTTGCCTTGTCCATTGTCAATGCCTTGCCACTCTTACAAATGTCTGTGCAGTACTTCACTTGATCAGATATTTCATGCAGCAAGTAGCCGCAGATAGATGGCGACTCCTGAAGCTAGCCGTGCAGACAGAGGAATATGAAATCACTCATTCACTCTTCTTTGCCACTAACTTCATTCAACCATAATCAATGAGATTGCAGGAACCAAGTCCCTATTTTGCATTCATTCATTTGGCCGCATCTCCAACTTGTATGCTTGTATTTCCATGGGTGCGATGGTTACACGTCCGTCCTCAGAAACATCTTCTAATTGCTCAGGGTATCCAAGCATTCCAATGTCATCATTCAGGAGATTTAAAGACGTTGCTTTTGCATTCAGTATTGCCAATCCCTTGAACATGGAAAACAAATTTAGAGGCTCATCAACAACACTAACGCATTGTGATCTGCCCTTCCGACAATACGAAGAATCCCAATATCGCCTCTGTAAGATTAAGACAAACCTAGAATCATCAGGTGACTGTTGAGAATATTTCGATGGCCGTGGAACCTTAAAATTCACAATATGCAAATCACATGGCAAGGAACCAGCTAAAGGAGAGAAGGATCTTGGTGGGGGCTGCACAGACAACTCTTGCGGCTTCTTGGAAATGAATGCATGTAATGGATAGTTCAGATGAGCACCAGTGAGATGTGAAAGAAGAGAGGGGCTTAGGGTAAGTGGTTTTGAAATGGAATTTGAAGTGGAAGAAATATTGGATTCCACAAGAATGTGGAAGACTACATTCATGGCACGATTATCCAATACACCTTGCCCAAGACCACGTCCATCATCTCTAGTCAAGCGACGATCCAGCATAATCTCTAACCATCCATCCTTAAGGCTTGCCACCCCCAGTGACTGCCTGGAATGAACAGAAAACCGCTGCCCATTGGAACCTTGCATGAATGCAAGTGCAGGCATGGGGTAGTAGTTTCCCTGCAAAGGGATCTTGTCATAGGTTTCTCTTCTGCTCATCTGAAAGCCATTTAAGTCGGAATAGAATATCCTTTTATTGTCAATATCAGTTTTGTACCTAACAATCAATTCCCTGTCATTAAAATTGTGGCTAAGAAGCTCAACATGATATTCCTTCTCAATGAGAAATTCCTGTATCATATTGTTTCCATTATAAAGACGAGTACTATGGGAGATGGGGCTTCTCTCCCATGCTGTCCTTGGATAAGAGTAAACCTCCTCCATCAATGGACCCTTAGAAATCACCATCAATCCACCAGCCTCTGTGATAGGGTGAGCATCACCATTGGGCATGAATAGGTAGGCACCACTTCCCTGACTAGAATACATATCTATTTCTTCTTCCACAACATTTTGGGAACCATTTATATGGCTTATCTTCTGCAACAAGCCATGCCTGACATCAAAGCTGAGAATTTGATGTCGATTCCTGATATCAGCCACATCACCTTCTATTTTTGAGCAAGCATACGGAGTGGGACAAGAAAATGAATTATCTGATGAGTACTTTAGTTTTACTGGTTTTGCTTTGTCACACCCAACAACACCATTAGCAATGTAATATACCTGCAAGCCCAGGGCAGGAATAGTAGCTTTCCAGTGGAGACGGTGCCTTCCAGTAAAGATCTTGCTTTTACCATGCTGCAATTCAGGGGAAATCTGGCTTTGTACACAAGTCCAGTTTGAGTCCAAAACAGTAATATCTGGCCTGTTAACAATAACCATTACAATCTCTTCTCTTGTTTGCTCCAGAGGATTAAAAATGACCACTGATTGTGAAGTGCCTTCATGAACGTTGATTGCTTTGTGCACCGGTTGAGCATCATATTTGGATCTCACTTGTTCTGGCTCAAACTGGGATAGGTTCTGATCATATCTTTCATGGATTCCAAGCAGTACTTCAATTGCTTTAGACATGAAAATCTGCAAATCCTGTAAAGATGTATGCATCCGAGTTCCGTAGTCCAATACAACATGATCCTTTGCAGTACCAGTCACCCCATCATGATGCTGAAAAAGAGCTAAATTCCTCCTAGCTGCAGTCAACTTATACGCAAAACTCATGGGCAACTTCTCACACTGTGCCCTCTGACAATAACCAAGCAATAAAGCTACCATCATTTCCGTTGCACGAAGAGTTTGCTCTAGTACCCGATCAACAGCCTTAAAGAAAGGCCTTGAAACATAATAGCCACTCCAATAGTCCTGTTGTCTATCAGCATAAGTAAAAAAATCACCTGACAGGGAAGGAAAACCCTCAACCTGACTAGAGCCAATCTCACCAGGACGAGAATAATTTATTCTGTCAGCCTCCTCACGAAGGGTTCGGAAGTAGTCATCTAAAGTACCAAATTTAGCCTCCGCATTTAAACTGGGATTAGAGTTGATATAATCAAACAGCAACTGGTAGTTCCTAAACTGTGCTTCTGCTTCATTAATGGTCGTGTAACGGAAATCATCACCAAGAGGAATGAGAAGTGTATTAGTCCGGTATAATGTTGATTTTTTCTTATATTGATCCAGTAACTTTAGTGCCCTCTCCTGCACATTTTCCTGGTTGGTCTCTACTGGATATTGTCTCCACGGGCAGGCTTCATAAAAGAAGCCACCCATTCGAGCAAAGTCAAACTGACAACAGACAGCAGGTTCTGGACCGCAAGTATGAGGAATATCATATGAATAGAAAGGCATCATGTGCACAAAAATATCAGTAGTTTCCTCAGTGTCCCATCTCTGACGCCATATATATTCCAAATTTTGGTGCAAAGCAAGCTCTTTCTTCAACTCATAGTGAGTTCTCTGGATAAGCATGTTCTCAAAGCCCATACGGCGAAGAAGATATGCCATAGTAGCTGAATAGCCAAATGGGTCTATTGCCCAAGAATTTTTTGGAATAAAGCCAATGGTATCATTCAACCACATATTCCCCTCCATAATCTGATGCATGAATGAGAGCAAATATGAATATTCTACAGCTATTTAGGAAATAATTATCAGTATAGAAAGTTTTTTAGTCATCAAAATGAATGCAAACAGAAGAGGTGAGGATAGACATCACATGTGAGCATGTTTGTGCATATGCATGCGTGAATCTGTAGTTTTGTGTGTATGTTTCTGTCACCGAGAATGGTAGCAATCTATCCAGCATTTTTCAAACTTTTTTCCTTTTTCCCTAAGTTGATTAGCAGAAAACATACACCAACCTCTGAGTTGGCAAAATAAGATCCAGAATAACATATTCCCAGGGCAAAAGAATGAAATGAGACCCAAATCTTCCAAACAATTCATAAGACTATCATCAAAGTACCCAAAACTACAGCAATAACTATTCAACGGCTTATATAACTCATCAAAAATTCAATTTCTTATATTAATCAACTGTATAGGTTAGAATTTAAGTACTTTTCAAAAGCTCATGGTAAACCAAACAACTAATATCTGAGATACATAAAAAATAAAAATCAAAATAAAAAAACAAAATAAATACAATATATAAATTGTTTTGATTATGAGTAAAACAGAGAGCTAAACCAGGGGACAGTAACATATTAAAGAGCATTTCAAAAATATAATGGTACAACAAATAAAAGACCGAACACTAAATATGCTGAATTCAACTAGTCACTAAAAGACTGCACATAATTAAACAATGAGAAGCTATTAAAGGTGGGGCATTAAGGTTATACCTGCTCGATGATGGCAAAATAATGTGAATTAGCCTACAACAGGAAGAGAAACGAATAAATCTGTCAATTCAATCCTCAAGAAGAATCATTAGTCATAAATAAGCTCATATTCAGAGAGCGTAGGATCATACCTTAGTTCTAACTACATCACTAGTAAACAACAAACTTGATAAAAATGGAAAATGACTAAATAAGGCAAGCTGGTGAATGGCCATTGCATGAAATTTAAGAATGGAGCAATATGAAGAAACTTAGATAAACCCAAATGACATTACCTCGTCATTCATCACCCAACCCCCTCCAACAATTTCCATCTGACCATTCTTCACTAAATTGGTGAAAGACGCTCTTTGACTCTCAGAGGAATCCCTCCACCATCTCTCCAGGTAAGACATCTCTTCCCATATAAATTTCCGCCGAGCATCCTACAGAAACATGCTTATCATTTTCACAGCTCAGTACTCCCAAACACAATAAACTCTAAAATACATAAAAATATTCATCACATGTTACATGCAACATCCACTGTATTATCTTAAGTGAAATTAAAAAAATCAATCCCACCTAACCAAAGCTAAATCAAACGGGGAATATAGTTTGCATTATATCTCCATAATCTACACGAGTTTTAGGATTGTATCTAACTTTGCTTCTACAAAATTCCAACCGAACAGCTGCTAAGATTTTATATTTTATAAGTAACTAACTAATAAGACATAGCATCAGTTGAAAATTACACACAGCAAGTTCATTAAAAAAAACCAACAATCAATCAAAATCAAAATAATCGACAAATAACAATAAAATTATGAGCTAAAAAAAAGACAAAAAAAGGAAATGACCTTGGATAGAGTCTCAACAATGGTATCAAGTATATGCCTGGATTGGCGATCATAGTACTCATCAACGGTCAGCTTCCAGCCAGGATCATTATGCGAATGAGGCACAACAAATATCTTGAGTTTCTCGTTATCCCACTCCTCGCCTCTGTATTTCACATCCCAGCCTTGCTTCCACGCTCCACCATCCACGTCCAAGAACTGAATCTTATCATACAAACCCTTGGTGGTTAAATCAACTTCGGCCTCCAAAACGACGCCGTTCGTCTTCTGCTTGTTATCGACTAGGCGATGGTGACGGTGGTTCCGAGAAATGGGCTTTCTGGGTCTGACCCCACGGGCGGGTTTGGATTTAAAGTGAGAAGAAATGGGAGTCGGGACGCCGAAGAAGAAGATTGTCAGGAGGAAAAATGAAACGGAGACCGCAAGAGCGATGGTGAAGAAGTTGGCGAAAACGAAGTTGATCAGAGCCATCCGTTTGCGTGACTTTCTGGAGGAGGGGATTTTTGATTTGGTGGCTGATGGCAGAAGGGAACTTGCCCACGTGGCGGTTCCACGCCGTGGGTTCGATATGTACGAGGAAAACGGCATCGTTCGCTTGCTCGCTCGCTCGGCCGCCGCCGTTGGTCGCTATATGCTCTGTTTTATCGTTTCCGTTTCTGAAACTGAAAATGGAAAAGGATTTTGAATTTTATTCTTCAATTCGAGAGACTGAGTGAGAGAGGCGAGAGCTGGTGGAAACAAGCGAGATGGGAACGGATCTAACAGTGAGCAGCGACTTTTGGAGTATTTTTTTAAGTCAAATGAGAGAAAATTTGGAGATTTCCATCACAAAATTTACTTTTCCACAAATACTTTTAAAAATTGTGGGATTTATGATTTGTATTTTCTCCCGAACAATTGGGAATTAGGGAGATAATTTGGTACTCTGAAAAACGTAAAAGTTACTACCTAACTGTATAATTTTACATTTACTTAAAAATAATAAAAATTTCTTATTCTTATTTTCCAACTGTATGATTCACATCACTATAAAGTCTATAATTGCCAACTCTGAAATATATAATTAAAATTTCATTAGACCGATGCTGACAAAAATAGGATTTGGTGTCAATTAATAATAATAAAAATATTTTTTTTTGACCTTTTACTGTAATTTTTTTTAAAGTTTTCACTCCGAAGGACGACTGTGGCTTGGGGTTTCGCGATCATTTTAAGTTTAAACGACCAATGTTATTAATAACATCTTGAAATTATTTATTGTATTTTGAGTTTTATTTCTATTATTTCAGTACTAACAATCATTGATTCGGTGTTTTAAAAAAAAACTTAGCTCTAACACAAAATCCTTGATCCATCTTTCCGTCATTGGGGTATTTCTTTTGGCAAGTTGGTGTGGCTCTTAACTAGCTTCGTTCCTGTAGCTTCTTCCTTCTTTGCATCAAGTTGAAATGGCCCTTCAAATGGCAATTCAGGTCCATCATCTTGTGCTTCTTCCTTCTTTGCATCAAGTTGAAATGGCCCTTCAAATGGCAATTCAGGTCCATCATCTTGTGTTTTACTATGCCGATTGGACTGCAAATTAAACATCTTTCTTTGATGAGACTGCAGCTATAATGCATGTCGAATCAAAGATATTTAAACAAATAATCAAATAATACTATAATATACCGCACAGTTTTTTGTCGTTCATCTTCATTCCTTCAATTTCTTTAGCAATTTTGATTCAAGCTTTCAAGTTCGCTATTCAAAACGGAGGGAGTTTGTTTCATTCTTTGTTTGCGTGGTGCCTCTTTTCATCAGCCTCGCACTGTAACCACCGTTGAGGAAACGTGGTAAGCCTTGAGATCGCCAAGGGAGTTGGGCTTGGGCAATTGTACATTTGCCTTTTCCATCGAAACGCCAGTGGGATTGGCGAGAAACAGCCTGCCGCATGCAGGTGCTGACTGCGGCGTCTACCGCTCCATGCAGCAGCACATTTGGCATGTGCCCTATTGGATCTTTCAAAAATGAAATCATTTTTTTTTTTTCTATTGCTCTTCACTCGTAATAAACTTCCACGGCTCTTCTTTCTACATGCCAAAAATGCCCCTATAGTTTTATTACAATCTCAATAACGGACAATACCCCGTTAATGGAAAAATCGCAGAGTATTTTTATTGTACTACAGTAATTTAATGTATGTATGATATTTATTTAAAAAAATTATCGTGTAATTAATATTTATATTTAATTTATATTTACACGTCATACATGCATTAATTGAGTTTAATACATTTTCTGATGGCGAAAGTGTGATGGAAATTAACGTATTATAACTCATCAATCTCATTTTAAAGAAAATATATATACGCACACACTCACGAGGCTTCTTGTTTTTTTTTTTTCTGATTTTGATGTTGAATAGTCTTGAATCTTTTATTTTATCATTCCTATACGTTGCAACATTGGAATTTATGATCGGATTAGAGTTTTCAAAATTTATGGATCCTTTTATTCTAACAAACTCATTTGGTTCCAATATATCTTCACTTTCGACAATTTCAAAGGGTTAAAAAAGAGTCAACCAGTAAAAGCAGTTCATGTTTTGTAGTTTCTGCACCATCCTAGACGTGTGGGATTTAATAAACCGTCTTAATTTGACCTTGTTCACTTTTTAATGAAGCCATGGATGGAAATTTCGAAGTACATAGTAGAACTAGATGCTTCGTTTAATTAATTAGCTACACATAATATGTAGAAACAAACTCCCACGTTGAAATCAACCACAAGGTACATGCTACATTTTGATTTTATTGTATAAGAAGACAACTTTTTTTTTTGTTTTTAACACATGTTTTGTTGTTAAAATATGTGACTAATCAATCGATGATACATGCAACCAACCCAATTGTAAAGATCATAGTCAAGTTCCTTGTAAATAATTTTTTGACACATGATCTCGAAAACACCTACATGTTTGTGCGTAGATGACTCGTATATCTTTGGCGGCTAAAACCGATACGGCATCTTGATGTTTCCAATGCAGTATTTGTAAACCGTTACTGTCCTTATAAAATCGGTTACAATAGCTTCGGCTCTTTTCAACAACTCCGCCAAAAACCAAAACCTCCCAAAGTGAGCCTCACTTGCCGCCACTGTCCCCGCCGGCGACAGAGAGAGGTGAGTTGTGGCCTCTTTCCTGCCTACAATAATGTGAACTTGTTATTTGATTGCATTTGCTTGTTAAAATAACTTAAGTTTGTTTACTTTTGCACTTGCTCAGTACTCAAAACAGAAGGGGGATGTGGAGTCCCTCTGTGCATCTTATGTGAATGAATAGGTCCTATTAGTTTAAGTTTTATATTCAACTTGACGGCAGAAATTGCGCCTGGATGTTTAACGTCCGTACTGTCTTTATCAGTTCATCTGGTGGTCCTGGTGCGGAGGCTGTCAAATGGGATGTTTGAAGTTGCCCTTACTCCACTCTTGAATTCGAGAAATGCTGTAGAAGATGCTTGTTTAAATGGTATTATTGGTTGTTGGAACCCATTACCAGTAACAACAAGTCTATTTACAATTAGCTCATAAATAGACAATAAGATTTGGGGTTATCGACTGATAGGATTCAGTTTGTTGATTCACTTTCTGGTTATTGTCTGTTTATTAAAATAAATTAAATTCTCCTTTCCGTGGATGCTGATGACTTTGTTGAATGCGTATTGATTTTTGTTACTTCTGTGTTGCTTTTGACAGTTGTGCTCACTGTATCAGCAAAATCCGGAGGTTTTACTAAATGCAATCAGGTCCCTTTCTGAACTGCTGAATTACGAGGAATCCTCAGTCTCTTGGATTATGGAATTGGAAGCAGTTCTTCTCCACTTCACGTAGTCAATCCTGTGTTTGATTATGTTCCCCCTGAACTAATCAGTCTTTTTGTTACTGATATGTAAGATTCTATCCCTATTCTAAACTATATTATTGAGTGGAAAACTGTTACCATCAACTCTATACTAAAAACATAGTTCAGACTAAGAAGCGGCCTTATAACCAGTCCTTTCTTTCATGTGTCATGTTTTCCTGACTGGTGTCTTAAAAGCTGATAATGTATTTTAGTTATTTTCTGTAGATAGGTTTTGGCTTTGCATTTTAGCTCACCTGCTTCTACGAAGCGAGCTTTCTTACTCAAACCATGATGTATCTTGAATTAATTTCTTTATTAAATGAATTGGAAATGATGCATCCTCTTTTTTGGTGCTTGCCGGCTTTGAACATGGCTGAGTGAGGCAATCTATGTATAGGTGCATTAGTTTGCTGTTATGAGTGGTGACAATAGCTTTATTTCAAAAGGGCAATAATTTCTTACTACAATATTTTTGGTGTCTATGGAATTGTTACTCGCAACAGCGATATTGCTCTATTGGATTTACAAGTTTACAAACATAAACGCTTTGAAATTCTCGTGCTGTCCTACTTCCTTTTCAATTTAATTCGGAGCACACTTCCTATAAATGCTGAAATGAAAAGAAACTCTATTGCAAAATCAATGCTGGAGTCCAGTGCTTGTAATGATTTTGTCTGGAATTCCTAGGATAAAACATTTGTTAAAGCATTCCTAGCAATTTCAGCTAAAAGTTATCATTTTTGCCGTTTGTTTTATTTTAGAGCTCAATAATTGAGATTATGTGAGTCAAACTTCCAAGTGTTATTTCTATATTGCAACTAATAAGGTTTGTAATTTCTCAGGCCTAGCCAATCGGTAAATACTCTTTCTTGACAACAATTTCGCAAGCCTTGCTGTACAGTAACAATCTGATACAACTTACAAGCCATGGCATGCACAACAGTGACAATTCCTACCTCTCCAGTTGGCACAGCAGCAAAAGATACTTTTAAAGAATACAATGGGCTTCGCCGATCAGAGTCCGGCAATGACCTTTGTAAACGTGCTGGGATGCAAAGGTCTTATTCTGATAACAATCTTTGTTATTCTGTTAACCGCATACGTGCAGCATCAAAGTCACCAAAACTGAAGAGCAGCCCCTCAGTTGGGCTCTTCCCTCTTCAGTGCCAGTTATCTAGCTCCATAATTCCAAACTCTGTTCGATCATTTTTGTTTGACCCGGAAACTAGTAAAGATATGAGTATAGTGGACAAGAAGATGAACGTCATTGAGGATTTGGCAGAGAGTAACGAGGAAGAAATGAAAATAAAGAAGGCAAATTGGGTGGAGAGGTTAATCCAAATAAGAGAAGAATGGGTGAAGAGACAGCAACAACAGAGTGTAGACGGTGAAGAAGTTGGTGATGAGGATGAAAAGGGTTTTTGTGATCCAGACGCTTGTAAGGGTGGCTGTGAGGTTGATTATGGCTCTGAAAATGAAGGAGATGAAATTAGATATGACCGTGAATCCTTTTCAAGATTACTGGCGGAAGTGCCATTGTCTGATACCAAGCTATTTTCTCAGCTTGCTTTCTTATCTAATATGGCTTATGTGATACCAGAGATCAAGGTATACATTTTTTGTTTTTCCTTTTCTTTTTTCTTAGCCAAGATTTATTCATACTTTTCTTCTCAAATTTGAGCCTATGGGCCAAAAATGCAAGCTCTATTTAATTGCATATACAGATGAATTTACTGGAAGATACTTTTATAATCTGGATATCTGTTATTATCAGAATGAGCTATAATTTCCCCTGCAATTACATCTTTTATTAGAACTTGGCTCAATCTCGAAAGTCTTCTAAAAGTTGTTCTTAATCCATCTTGCTCTGATCCAAATAATGACTAACTTATGCAGGCGAATGATTTAAGAAGATATTATGGCCTACAGTTTGTAACATCTTCCTTGGAAAAGAAAGCAGAGGCAGCCGCGATAAAAGTTAAGCTCAAACTGGACTCTACTCATGTACCTGTAAACAATCAATCAGCTTCTGAATCTGATACAGAAAAGCATGTGGACTCTGAGCTGAGGACCTCAAGTCGACCATTTGTTGCTTCCAAGATTGCTGCATCAGCTGCATCTTATGTCCAGTCTCGTGCCAAGGACCTTATGTCCCTTGGATGTGAACCCCAAGAGGATACAGGTATAAATCCATTTGAAATTGAAGACCAACAACAGGGAGATGGTGGGAATTCACGAGTATATAAGTCAGAGGTGGCTGCTTATGTAGCAGCATCAACAATGACTGCAGTTGTTGCAGCAGGGGAGAAGGAAAAGCAGGAGGCCGCTAAGGACCTTCAGTCACTTCATTCCTCACCCTGTGAATGGTTCATCTGTGATGATTTTAGGACATACACCCGCTGCTTTGTGATTCAGGTCAGTAATCTTTTTAGTTGCTTCATCTTATTGTGTATCCAATAAGCCCTGAATCCATTCACCTTTTCATGTTTATGTTAAACTGACTTTTTTAATATTAAGATGGCCTGATGATAATATTCCTTGGGATGCAGGGATCAGATTCTTTGGCATCTTGGCAGGCAAATCTCTTCTTTGAACCTACTGAGTTTGAAGTGAGTAGAAGTGCAGCTTCCACGAGTCTTAATGGCTCCTCAACTCAATAAATTTGTACCCAAATTGGAACAAAGAAAGAATTACTATATTATTAAAAGTTTTATTTGTCTTTCTCACAGGGAACAGATGTACTTGTTCATAGAGGAATTTATGAAGCTGCAAAAGGAATATATGAACAATTCATGCCAGAGATCATGGACCATCTAAATAGACATGGTGAACGTGCAAAACTTCAGTTCACTGGCCATTCACTGGGGGGAAGCCTATCTCTTTTAGTTAGCTTGATGCTATTAAATCGAGGGATTGTCAAACCCTCCACTCTTCGACCAGTTGTCACTTTTGGCTCACCATTTGTGTTCTGTGGAGGCCAAAAATTACTCAACTACCTTGGATTGGACGAGGATCATGTTCATTGTGTGATGATGCATAGAGATATTGTTCCTAGAGCCTTCTCCTGCAGTTACCCTAACCACGTTGCTTTGGTCCTCAAGAGGCTGAGTGGCACCTTTCGTTCACATCCTTGTCTCAATAAAAATGTAAGTGTCATCTTTGGTGTTGATGAAAAGAACCCATTGTTCTATTTTCACACTTGCAAGTTTTCTCATTACCTTCTGCTCCATCGGGGTGCTTATGCAGAAACTATTGTATTCTCCACTGGGCAAACTTTTCATTCTCCAACCTGATGAAAAGTTATCTCCTTCACACCCTCTACTTCCTCCAGGGAATGCTCTATATGCTCTTGACAAAATGAAATGCGGCTATTCCACAAGCGCACTGAGGTTCTTCCTCAACTGGCCACACCCACTGGCTACTTTAAGTGATCCTACAGCCTATGGTTCAGATGGTACAATCCTGAGAGACCATGACTCCAGCAATTACTTGAAGGCTGTGCATGGAGTTCTGAGACAACATTCAAGGATGGACCATACAAGGATGGTCTTTTGTAAAGCCAGAAAGCAGAAGAACATGCTATGGCCTCTACTGACTTCACCATCCCCCCACTCCTGGAGCCACGAATATAGCTTGCAGAGCACCAGCTTTATATCCAAGGAGGTTATGACTGGTGTTTGAAGCCATTTCCAGGGTAGCTCATTGGCAGTTCCAACCAGTTTCGCGTATGTAGTACTGTCATGTACAAATGCTAAACTTCTTACTCATCTGTGTCTTCACTGACCAATACTCAATAAAATGTAAATATTTCCTACAGCAGTCAATATAAGAAAATTTTGCACAGCTTCTCTATTCAGCAGTTTTTAGTGATGGGCATTGTTGAACCAGTGTAAACACTAATTGATGAATTCACTTCCAGTTTCTGATATCTCATCACATATGAAGCACTTTCATTTGTCGGGTTCCAGGGATTTATGAAAGAACCCAATAGATCGGTAATTTTGTCAATTACAATTTCACTGAGGAAGAGGTTGATCAAGAATTTTAAGGTTTCGTTGGCTTCAAAAATTGTTCTTGCAAGTACCACTGAGAGTGAAAAAGAACATGGTTTCGAAAATGGACAAAGAGAAACTCAAATTCTCAATAAAGAAACCGTGCCATCCATTTATTGTACCTAATTTGAATTTTATCATGTTTGTTAATTTTGGTATATGGATGTTCTGTGAAAGGATATCAAATAAAAAGTTCTGCTAAGGTCCTTGTTGCTCATAATGGCACATTTAGATGCCTGTGCGTCTAAAAGTTAGCATTTCAAACGTTCAGCTCATGAATTGCCAAAGTCTGGTGATCCGATCAGGATTACTTGACAGTAATTAATCAAACAGTTGTAAAGAGAAAAAGGGATTCAATGCATTAGTAATATCTCTCCCTGCAAAAACTAAATTTTTTTCTTTTTCTAGAAGTAATCATATTCTTACAGTTGTAATGCTACTGATCTTTTTACAAAGTTAAGATGATTGTTGCAATAACATTATATCTGCAGCTGTCAGATTTCCCGACTGATCTGCATCAAGGGTTCGGAACCTTTCCATCAAGACCGAAATATCTTCCTCATTGATCTTCCCCATTTCCTTAAGCTTATATATTACAAATTCTGCTACACTGTGATGAAGCAAACCATCAAGATACATCAGAAATTATGACAATTTTACTCAAGTCTAAATTATGCAAATTACATGTACCTGACTAATTTGTCATGATCAAGATCTGCAGCCTCAAGATCCGAGAATGTCAATTGTCGCGTAAGAACCCATTTAACGAAAGAATTTTGCCTACTTTGGGTGTATAGTTCAGTAAGGTAAAGAAAGAACTGAGCTAAGCAAATTGTACCACTCAATATCCAAAAGACAGCGAAAAAACGACCCCCTCTAGTTGAGAAACTCATGTCCCCATAACCCAAAGTAGTGATAGTGGAACAAACACAATACAAGGCATCGACAAACTTCAAATCTTCAACAACAGATAAGAAGACAATTCCCGCAATTATAAGCACCAAAAGGATGAATGTTGCAGTGACCAATTTGTATTTGACTTTGTGGGTTTCAACATCCTTAAGAACCTCAGCTGCTGAACCAGAACCAGCACTTGCATTTTCGTAATTGTACATTGCCTTGACCAGAAGAAGCTGCTGCTTTTCAACAAGGTAATCTGCAGCCTTACCAAGAATAAGCCCAACAAGAGCCATGCCAGAGAAAACATAGACACAGGCAAGCAACTTTGCCAATGTGCTATGGGGTACAAGGTCCCCATATCCCACGGTAGTCATTGTCACTATACAAAAGTAAATTGAATCAAGAACCCCGTTTGTTTTCTCACCCTTAATTTGATGCCTGATTAAGAAGAAACAAAGTGCGCCTACGCCCAGATAGCCAACTAACAACAAAAGCACTTGCCTGAACCTGATTTCTTCTTGAGACATCAATGCCGATTCAAGGGGCAAAAGAGATTTTTTGTCATTTTGCTCCATGGGTTCATTTAAATTTGGATAATCAACTGGCTTCGATGAAAGCAGAGGCTGTCCTGATCCTGTTGCATCATCATTATTTTTGTGAGCCGCCATGAGATCAAGAGAGGCTGCAAAAGAATTCAATTCAATTTCTCACTAAAAAGATTCAAAACAATCAAATAAGGAGCTTCAATGCAAATGAAACCAGAACGTATAAACCTCTACCCGGGGTAAGAATCTGATTTTTGATTGGTTCCTGTAAGTGGAGTACTAAAAGATGATGCAAAGGAAGTCTAGAAATTGAAGATGTAAAAAGTTAACAAAGGAATTGAAGCTGGAAAGGTGGTGCGGAATGATCATAATACCCGTCAACTTAGGATTTGGATTTTAACATTCCAAATTCTTCCCCAAGTTTCCCCTCTCGTTGTTATTAGATGTTGTTTATGCGTGGGAAAGACAACTATGCAGCAGAAAATCTCGTAGATGAGATCAAACCCAACACCTAAGCATGCTATTATTTAAGATAGTTGCATGCATACATAATATACACTTGCTATATATTGTGTAAATTAAATATATAATATAAATGTGTGTGTGGGCATATATATAGAGAGAATCCGCACTTCGTACATGAGAATGAATCTAAAACCTTCTAACTATAAAAAATTTCGAAAACTCTGGAGAGTATGGCGCAATCAATTTGGATGGGAATTTTTGCTAGAGTTTGGTCAAAGTGAAATTATAGAAAAATGCAAGATACAAAGTCAATAAATCAGAAACATATATGATTGATGGGAATTCAGGAGGTGCAATCAGGTTTTCTTTACAATTGTCTCTTTCATAAGAATTCAATCCAAATTTTCCAAATCAAATGTGTCAGAGAAAAATCAGTTTTTTAAATTTTTAGAAAAATTTTTAGAATCGCTCTCATAAAATATATAAGAATTTGTAATTCAGAAATTGTACCTTAAAAATTTGATCTGACTTTTTCCACTGAAGTGATTTAAGCTCTCAAATCACGATCTGTTACCACCACTCCTGTTAAATCACGATCCGCCACTAAATAATTTTCCAGGCTATGATTCAATTATGATATGCACTTGACGTGTGGGCGTTTTTATCACCACTAAAGCAACTAGCACGAGAAAATTTTTCTTTCAACAATTGAGAGAAAAATATTTTTCTCTAATTTGTATAAAGTGGTTGCTCTCTATCTTTTTAGGAGAAAATGAGCCTTTTTATATTTCTATCTAGTGGAAACCCTAGGCTCCATTTTTTATATTATTTAATTCTATTAAATCAAGTTTAATTTAAATTAAAAATAATAAACCAAAAGTAATGTTACTTCTTTCTTGTTATAGGGGCCTACCTTGTAAAATAACACAAGGCCCCTTAGACACAAGTACATTACATGGAATCTCTCACTAAATAATATATTTAGACTTTTAACCCAAATAGTTAGTTATCTTACTTTAATCCAGTAGTCAATTAAATGATCTAACTTGAGAATCATTTAGGAACATATAATAGTGGCTACAATAATTAAGCCTATAATTAAACTAGTTCAATGATTTAATTCCAAATCTACTCCACTAAAAGATTGGAACTGACTTCCATAATTGTATGCTCGAATAATAATTCGTCACAACCCACATTAATTTCTTTACTGCACAATCATTTGTACCACATCGTTAATTAAATTGATATCTCAACTATCCAATCAATTTAATAACATCTTGTTCATTGATACTTACTGGTTTTCTCTAATGATCATTTTCAACATACTAAATATGTTGATACACTCTAGCCAGACAATTCTATGATCAAGTGCCGAAAACCCATCAAGAGATGTGTTGTACAAATTTTATATTATTAATCTATAACTTCAATACTCATAATTGCTCCCACCAAGATACCGGGTAATCTTGACTATAAGTATGTATTGTGCCCATTGGTAACTCAAATGAAATAACAATTACAATCATGAAATCATAATTAACTTAAGATTAAGATTAGAGTAAAATCAATACCTATGAGATTGAATAAGTCTGATAGTTATTACAAAGTTAATTAAATTTCATATGTGATCATATTCAATGTAGTTATACTACGTCAATAAATTGATACATGATTAAGACAAATCATTTAATGAATTCATTACAGTCTATACCTAAATAAAGTGCACAACTTTATTTATCAACTGCGAACTAAATTTATTTAATCATATAATAACTTATATTTATGTCTTCTGTGAATCCACATGGTGATCACATAAATACATATAATATGATTAAATGAATTTTAATCAAAATATTAATGCAATTAATGTTAGCCTATATGGCTATAGAAATTGATTTTGATGATAACAAACTATATGTGTTGATTAAACAAAGATTTATGTATTGTGCTTTTACAATAAGAAAATGTTTTTATGGAGTTAAGTTATTTTTTATAATCTTTGATTTTAATAAATTATTGTTTTGAATTTCGGATTTGGACCTATTTGAAAATATTTAAATGTTTTGGGTCATACTATAATTTCACATATTTTGGGTCATATCTTAATTTCATAAAGTTTTAGGATTAATAAAGTAATATTTAGAAATTCTGAAAGTGGACCTATTTGAAAAAATTTATAACGTTTTGGGTCATAACATAGTTTTATAAAGTTTTTAGGTCAAACTGTAATTTTAAAACATAGTTCACTGTAGCAGTTACTGTAGCAAGCAGCTATCCGGATCCTGACAAACGGTAGACCAAATTTGGGCAGAATGTTTCTAGAACTTAAACGGCTAACCGAATTTCACAAGCGGCATACCGGATGTTCAGAAATTCAAAATTGTGGTTGTAACGGTAACACTAAGCGGCTAACCGGATGTCCATAAACGATAAGCAGATTATGACCAAAATGTGCATAACGGCTAGTTTTTTTATCTCAAACTATAAAAACTCAAATCCAATTCATTTTATAGCTTTCCAACAAGCATAAACAAAAAGCACATGAGATATCTTGAGCTCTCAATTCGCAAATCATAAAACATTGAATCATCTCTTATTCTTTATTTTGAATATCTACTTTTTGAGTGAGTTTTGTTGTAACTTTCGTTTCTTCATCTTAATTGTAAGTGTTTGAGTGTGTGTGACACTTGAGTAAAGAGATTGGAAGATAATATCTTTGTTGTAAAGGTCATTGACACCTTAAAGTCAATTGTAAACGTTTGAAATCTTGGAAAGGCTCGGATAATGAAATCCTCAAGCTTGGATCTCTTGGAGGTGTAGACATAGGCGAGGATTGCCGAACCACATAAAAATTTGTATGTTTGTTTCTCTTCTCCCTTACTCATTTGTTATTGTGCTTTTATTGAACTTATTGTTTCAAATTTATTAAGGCGTTAGATTGGATTGTTGTGTGGCTTTGTTATGATAATTTTTTAAAATACCAAATTCACCCCCCTCTTGGATTGCATACTTATATTTCATTTTGTATCAGAATAATGTGCTCTTATTTATACTTAATCATCTAGACTCAAAATGATATCACATTTAGGGAAGAACAGTCCACCACTAGACCACCATATTTTGATAGAAAATGATTACCCTTATTGCAAGCTTTAGATTACGAAATTTAGAAAATTGTTAATGATGATCCTTTCATGCCTTTGACTAAAATGAAGTTGGGGAAGATATTCCAAAACCTTTACGAGAATTGAATGAATTCGAAAAGAGAAAAACTTCTCTAAATTCCAAGGCTATGAATGCATTGTTTTGTGCACTAGATAAGAAATAATTTCATAGAGTGTCTAGTTGTTAAAGTGCTAATGAAATTTGGCACAAACTTGAAGTTGTTTATGAAGGTACGAATCAAGTGAAAGAATCTAAAATAAGTAGGTACACTCGACAATATGAATTATTCCAAATGGAACAAAATGAGAGTGTGTACTTTATGTATACTAGATTTACAGATATAGTGAACACTCTAGGAGCCCTGGGAAAGACCTTTTCAAATAACGAGAAAGTTAAGAAAATCATTAGGTCGCTACCTAAGGAATGGAGACAAAAAATGACTGTCATTGAGGAAGCCAAAGATTTAAATGTATTACTTATTGATGATTTAATTGGTTCTCTCATTTCATATGAAGAAAATTTGGTAGCAAAAAAAGGGCATGATGAAAAGAAAAAAAGCATTGCTTTTATGGCTTCAAAACGTGAGAGTGATGAGGAAAGCGAGATAGATGATGAGGAGTTGACAATGTTGGCTAGAAGATTTAGAAAATTTTATAAGAAGAATAATGAGCATAGAAAGTTTAGAGGCTACAAGAATAAAAAGGAGAAAAAAGAGACAATCACTTGTTATGAATGCAAGAAGCTCGAATACATACTACCGACATGTCCTCTTCTCAACAAACTCAAGAAAAAAGCTATGGTGGCCACGTGGGATGATAGCGATGAGGAAACAAGTGATGATGAAGAGTAACAAGAAATGACAAATTTAGCTCTCATGGCTTTTGGGGAAGAATCATGTGATGAACTTGATGGGGTAAGTGTTCTTCCTACATATGATGAATTACATTATGCCTTTAAGGATTTGCATAATGAAATGATGAAGATTGGTAAAAAAAATATATGTCTTAAAAAGAAGATGATAGAGCTTAAAAATGAAAATGAAAATGAAAATGAATCATTTAATGCAAAGATTACATGTCTAGAATTAGAAAATAAAATATTGCATGATAGAGTTGCATTATTTGAGAATTCTAGTACTTCACATGAGCACCTAGAGTCACACGTGAATGACTTAAAAAATGAAAATGAAATGCTTAGAAAGAAGAGCAATGAACTAAATGAGATTGTACTAAAATTCACAAATGGGCAAAAGATGTTAGATAACTTACAAAACTCACAAAAATGTGTATTTGACAAAGGAGACATTGGTTATAAGCCAAATTTAAAACAAAAATATTACAAGAGTTATTTTGTGAAGAATACATCTATTAACAATCAAATTATATGTCATTATTGTAATCAAGATGGTCATATGAAAAATACATGTCCAGTGAAGAGAAATGCATATTATGGTGTGAAATGTTTTTGGGTTCCGAAAAGAACCATTACTAACTCTCAAGGACCCAAAAATATTTAGGTACCTAAAACTTGAGATTTTCTCTACAGGACTTGAAGAAGAAGAAGAATAAGTGGTACTTGGACAATGGTTGTTCAAGACACATGACAGAAAATTATTCTTGATTTTCAAGTTTTACTAAGATAAAAAATGGTGAAGATGTATTGTTTGGAGATAATTCAAAAGGAAAAATCATTGGCATTGGAAATGTCGGTAATGTATCCTCTACTCTCATTGAAAATGTGTGTTTGGTTGAAAACTTAAAACACAACTTGCTTAGTATTAGTCAATTATGTGATAAAAGATATAGAGTTATATTTGATGAATCAAAATGTGTTATTGAGAATGCATATGATGGGAAAGTTTGTTTGTAGGAAATAGATGTGTTAATGTTTATACCATTAATATAGATTGTGCACTGACAAATGATAAATGTTTCTTCGCATTGCATGATGATGATTGGTTGTAGCATAGAAGATTAAGTCATGCAAACATGGATTTGATTTCAAAAATCGTGAAAAATGATTTGGTTAAAGGTCTTCCAAAAATCAGTTTTCAAAAAGTTAGAATTTGTGAAGCTTGCACATTTGGAAAACAAATCAAAACTTCATTCAAAAGCAAGAATCATGTCTCTACTTTAAAATCACTTTAATTATTTCACATAAATTTGTTTGGACCTTTTAGATATGCTAGTTTAAATGGCAAATTTTATGTATTTGTAATTGTTAATGATTATTCTAGATACACATGGGTATTGTTCTTAGCTAATAAGGATGATGCCATTGATGCATGTCAAATTTTCTATAAAAATGTTCAAAATGAAAAATGTTCTTCTATTACATGTATTAGAAGTAATCATGTTGGAGAATTTGAAAATCATGCATTTGAAAATTTTTGTAATGAATTTGGCATTAAGTATCCATTTTCATCACCTAAGACTCCACAACAAAATGGAGTTGTAGAGAGAAAGAATATGTCTATTCAAGAAATGGCTATGACCATGTTGAATGCAAATTCTCTGCCCAAGTATGTTTGGCCCGAAGCCGTCAACACTGCTTGTTATGTTTTGAATCGTGTGTTGATTAAACATAATCTTAATAAAACTCTATATGAGCTTTAGAAAGATAGAAAACCCAACATTGACTATTTTAAAGTCTTTGGATGTAAATGTTTTGTTTTGAACACAAAAGATAATCTTGGTAAATTTGATCCAAAATCTAATGTTGGCGTTTTTCTTGGTTATTCAAACTTAAGCAAAGCTTATAGAGTTTATAATAAAAGAACTTTAGTTGTGAAAGAATCTATGCATGTTACATTTGATGAGTCTAATCCCTCATCTGCGAAGAAAGTAGTTGTTGATGATAATGCAAAAGAAGAACAATGAGAAGAAGCATCAATTGATAACCAAAAAGATGCACCACATGGAATTCAAGAGGAACATCATAAAGAAACTAATGCAGAGCAAAATGAAGGTACTTCTCAAACACTCCCCAAGAAGTGGAGGTATGTTTCTTCTCACCCTAAGGATGCAATTTTAGGAAATCCCTCACGAGGTGTTACAACTAGATCATCTCTTAGGAACACATGTGAGCATGCTGCATTTATCTCCCAAATTAAACCAAAATCCTTTGCGAATGCGGAAAATGATGAATCTTGCATTATGGCTATGCAAGAGGAGTTGAATCAATTTGAAAGAAACAATGTGTGGGAATTAGTTCCTAATCCGGAACATCAATCCAGTATAGGCACTAAATGAGTATTTAGAAACAAAATGAATGAATCCGGTGTGGCTGTAAGAAATAAATCTAGATTAGTGGCTCAAGGCTACAACCAATAAGAGGGAATTGATTTTAATGAAACATTTGCACTTGTAGCTAGATTAGAATCCATTAGAATGCTCTTAGCTTTTGCATGTCATAAAGATTTTATTTTATATCAAATGGATGTTAAGAGTGCTTTCTTAAATGGTTATATTATGGAGGAAGTGTATGTGAAATAACCCCCTAGTTTTGAAAATAAAAAATTTTTAGATCATGTGTATAAGTTATCTAAGGCTTTGTATGGACTAAAATAAGCACCTAGAGCATGGTATGATAGGCTTAAAAATTTCTTATTAGATAACAATTTTTCAATGGGAAAAGCGAACACAACCCTCTTTGTTAAGCATAAAAATTAAGATATACTTATTGTTCAAATCTATGTTGATGACATTATCTTTGGTTCTACTAATGAATTGTTGTGTAAAGAATTTTCATCTTGTATGAGTAAAGAATTCGAGATAAGTATGATAGGAGAGTTGAAGTACTTTCTTGAACTCCAAATCAAACAAAATGAGGAAGGAATTTTCATAAACCAAACCAAGTACGTAAAAGATCTACTCAAAAGATTTGGCTATGATAATGGAACGGCAAAAAGCACTCCAATGAGTACTACCATCAAGTTGGACACATATGAGAAAGGTAAGGAAGTTGACATCAAGACTTATTGAGGTATGATCGGATCCTTACTCTATTTGACTGCTAGTAAACCTGATATTATGTTTAGTGTTTGCTTGTGTGTTAGATTTCAATCTTGTCCTAAAGAGTCACACATGCTTGCTGTCAAATGAATTTTTCAATATTTGATTGGTACCATTAATCTTGGCCTTTGGTATCCTAGGAGAACTCATATTGACTTAATTTGTTATTCGAACGCTAATTTTACCGGATATAAAGTTGATAGAAAAAGTACTAGTGGAACATGTCACTTCTTAGGCCATTCACTTGTCTCTTAGTTTAGTAAGAAACAAAACTCGGTTGCACTTTCAACCACCGAGGCAAAATATATTGCCGCAGGTAGTTGTTGTGCACAAATTCTTTGGATGAAACAAACTCTTAGAGACTATGATATTAATCTTGATCAAATACCCATCTTGTGTGATAAAACTAGTGCTATTAACCTATCCAAGAATCCCATTCAACATTCTAGGATTAAGCATATAGAAATTAGACATCATTTCCTTAGAGATCATGTTAAAAAAGGAAATGTTGTAATTAAATTTGTTTCTACTGAAAATCAGCTTGCGAATATCTTTACAAAACCTCTTAGCGAAGAGCATTTTATAAAGATAAGACATGAGTTTGGAATGATGAATGTTGCATCTTGACTTATGTTTTACTACATGGCTTGATATGTTTGTTATTATATGAATTTATGCTTCATGAATTAGATAGCTTGATATGCTTGTTATTTTATGAATTTATGTTTCATGCATTAAATGGCTAATTGAAAAGTTTTAAATCTCAAAATGATTTAAAATTAATTAATTTTAAAAGACAAAAATAAAATGGTGTGTATAATACAAGTCTAAGAGATTGCCCACATTCTGAGTCACATTCCAGATAACCGGATTGGAAAACCGGTAAATCGCTTTTGTTATCTCTTTTTTTAGAAAGAACAGATCAACCGGTTATAAAATCTGGAAAACCGGATTTTGGTTGGTACTTACTGGAATAATCCGGATAAACCAGTTATTAAATCTGGCCAACCGAATTCGTGTATGGCCTTCACTAGATTTAACTGGATAGCTGGTTATGTAAATTCAGAAATTCAGATTCGAGTCGCACTTTGGCAGTATTCTGGATTCATTCGTCCAACCGATTAGGCAAACCGGTAAGCCGATTTTAACTTGCTATCTTCTAGATCCAACTGGCAAGCCGATTCGTGATATCTGGAAAACCAGATTCGAAATAACCTTTGCTAGACAGAACCGGATAACCGGTTACTCAATCCGAAAATCCGAATTTGAGTTGCAAACTCACTACCCGCAACCGGTTAACCGGTTAGGCAAATCCGAAAAGCCGGATTCGGGCATATATACACCGTTCATCTTCATCTCCCCTCTTTCGGTAAACCGGTTAGCTTTCTCTCTCTAAAGCCGATTATTTCTCTCTCGTTTTTCTCTCCAAAATCCATCATTTTCACTTTTGTTTATGCAAATCGATCCATGAAACTTGCTTCCCATCCATTATTGTATCAAAAATCATCCTTCAAACTCTTTTTTAACCTCAAAATCAATATATCCGAAATCGAATCTTGAGTTTAAGTCGAATCTTTTTTCTCTAGATTTCTTCCTCTTAAGTCATTTTTTATCCAGATTGCTTCTTAAAATCTCTTTCAATTCTTATTATCTCCCTTCTCATTGCTTTATTTCACTTCAAATCAAACAAACTCACCATGTCAAGCTCACGGTCGGTTCGAAGAAAAGGCAAAGAACCGGTTCGAAGAAAAGGCAAAGAATTGGTTCAACAAACCAACCGGTCACGACAAGCAGGGGGTACCTCCAATCAATCCAACTTTGAGTTCACACACTTTCAGAACCACAAACATCTAGCCAAACGATTTCACCAACAGTTCATGACTCATGAGGTACTCCAAACCTTTTTTGTTTTACCGGATTGGTTAAATAATCTTAATATTAGCAATAGAACTTTATTGCAATTGTTGGAAGATGTTGGTTGGCTTAATGCACTTGTTTTTGAGGAAAATGTATATCCCGACTTATTGAAAGTGTTTTACTCAAATATGGATTGTTTCGCGGAGAAAGAGAATTGAGTAATCACCACTGTTGGAGGAGTTTCGATTGCGTTTGATGATTCGAAGTTGAACTCTATCCTAGGAACTTCCAATGATGGCCTAGAAATTTTTTCACCTAGGAAACCTCCTGATATTGATGACTATGTTCATATTGATGCTATTAAGAATATATGTCGTCGTATTGACCTTTCAGATGAAGATTGTACTATCCATTTTCTCACCCAATGTCTTTGTCTTCAAACTCGGATATTACTTTATTTTATTCAGAGTATTGTGCTCCCTATATTAGGCTATTTGGATGAGGTTTCTCTTATGGATGTTGCCTTGATTGATTGTATTCTTAGATATCGTCCAATCGACTTAGGATATACCATTGTCCGAAACATACTCTATATACCTAAGTTGATTACTCGTTCCCTTCCGTATGGTCATTTCATCATCCGAATCCTCAAATACTTTAGCATCCCTATCCAAGAACCATCATGTAGGCCATCTAAGAGCATTGGGGATGAGGTTGTTAGTTCTTTAGGTTTTGAGTGGAGTAATGGCACTTGGGTGAAAGTTACTGATAATAAGTTCATCTTTCTTGCTCCAAGTGATGATCAATCACTTAATGCTGTGGTTTCAGCCAACCAGCTACCTGTTTTTTCGCTTTCTTTTCGGGGTCAGCGTAGACATCGAGCTCCTTCAGTATCTATCTCTGCTCCTGCAGCCTCTGCACCTGCTTTACCACATCCCGAGCCTCTTACTTCTAAAGAAGTTTCTCTTCAGCAGCTTATGGATGAGGTGAGGACACTCTCTGTGCGCCAGACTGAGTTTCAGCAGCATCAACAATAGCTTATTCATGGATAGAGCCTCCTCTTTGAGCATTTCGGCATTCCATATACGTATCCATCTTCATCACCACCTCAGTAGTCTCTTTTGCTTGTATTTGGACACACCTACATTTCATTTACTGCATTATATTCTTTTATTTTCGATTACATGGATGGTTGTTATAATTTTGGATTATGTATTTGTTTTGATTGTTTGTTATTTCATGGATGATATGTTATTTCCATATGCTTTGGATATTTTAGACTAATGTGCTATATTGAGATTTCGATGATTGATAGGGGCAGCTTTTATTCTTTTTGATGATGAAGGGGGAGATATGTAAAATGTATGGGGGAGATATTCATTTGTTATGAAAAATATTCGTATGCACTTATGTAGGGGGAGCTTTTAAATCTTTTTGAAATTATTCTTTAAACCTTGCATTGATTAAGGGGGAGCTTTTCATAACTAGATTAAATTTTTATAATGTGTTTTGTCATTATCAAAAAGTGGGAGATTGTTAGCATATATAGTTATAGATATTGATTTTGATGATAACAAACCACATGTGTTGATTAAACAAAGATTTATATATTGTGCTTTTACAATAAGAAAATATTTTTATGGAGTTTAAGTTGTTTTTCATAATCTTTGATTTTAATAAATTATTGTTTTGAATTTCGGATTTGGACCTATTTGAAAATATTTAAATATTTTGGGTCATACTATAATTTCACATATTTTGGATCATATTTTAATTTCAGAAAGTTTTAGGATTAATAAAGTAATATTTAGAAATTCTGAAATTGAACCTATTTAAAAAAATTTATAATGTTTTGGGCCATAATACAGTTTTATAAAGTTTTTAGGTCAAATTATAATTTTGAAACATAGTTCACTGTAGCAGTTACTGTAGCAAGCGACTATCCAAATCCTAACAAACGATAGACCAAATTTGGGCAGAATGTTTCTGGAACTTAAACGGCTAACTAGATTTCACAAGCGGCATACCAGATGTTCAAAAATTTAAAATTATAGCTGTAACGGTAACATTAAGCAACTAACCGGATGTCCATAAACGGTAAGCCGATTATGACCAAAATGTGCATAACGACTAATTTTTAAGCTCAAACTATAAAAACTCAAATCCAATTCATTTTATAACTCTCCAACAAGTATAAACAAAAAGCACACGAGATATCTTGAGCTCTCAATTCGCAAATCATAAAACATTGAATCATTTCTTGTTCTTCATTTTGAATATCTATTCTTTGAGTGAGTTTTGTTGTAACTTTCATTTCTTCATCTTAATTGTAAGTGTTTGAGTGTTTAAGACACTTGAGTAAAGAGATTGTGAGATAATCTCTTTATTGTAAAGGTTCATTGATACCTTGAAGTCAATTGTAAACGTTTGAAGCCTTGGAAAGGCTCGGATAGTGAAATCCTCAAGCTTGGATCGCTTGGAGGCGTGGATGTAGGCGGAGATTGCCGAACCACGTAAAAATTCGTGTGTTTGTTTCTCTTCTCCTTTACATATTTGTTATTGTGCTTTTATTGAACTTATTGCTTTCGAATTTATTAAGGCGTTAGATTGGATTGTTGTGTGGCTTTGTTAGGATAATTTTTTAAAATACCAATTTACCCCCCCTCTTGGGGTGCACACTTATATTTCAATTAATATATTTGAATAAAATACCCCATTTATTTTATTAATCAGAAAAATTATTTATTACAATTAAATAAACATATATGCTTTTAAAGAGTATATTTTCTCAACAATCTCCTACTAGCTCTCAAAACATATTTGGCATCTCATGCATGCCCATGGATTCTAAGTGCAAGTTAAAAGGTTTCCCAGGTATGGCTTTAGTAAAAGGATCTATCAAGTTTTGTTGTGATGCAATCTGAGTAACCTCCACATTACCTCTCTGCACTATATCGCTTATGAGATGATACTTCCTCTCAATATGTTTTTGTTTCTTGTGGTCCCTTAGATTGAGCTACCGCACTACTATCATCGCAAAATAGTTTAAGGGGTGCAGTTACAGTAGGTACCACCTCAAGATCTTGTAGGAACTTGCGGAGCCATACAACTTTTTTTGCAGCTTCGGATGCAATCACATATTCAGCTTCAGTTATGGAGTCTGTGATACAAGATTGTTTCACACTCCTCCAACTAATAGCTCCACTTCCCAATGTAAACACATAGTCGAAAGTTGATTTTCTGGAATCCTTATCTGACATAAAGTCAGAATCACTATAACCCACTGGAATGAGTTTATCACCAGAATACACAAACATATAATTTTTAGTTCTTTTCAGATACTTCATTATATGCTTGACCGCAATCCAGTGTTCAGGTCCATAATTAGATTGATATCTACTAACTATCCCTACCGCAAAACAGATGTTTGGTCTAGTGCTTTTTAATTAAAGGATCCCCCCCGGTCCTTTATGTAAGAAACTTAAACTTATGGTTATTTTGATTTTTAGTCTTTGTGTATAAGTTGAATAATAAAATTTATCAAACTCGTACATTATGTTTTTGTAACTCACAATAATCTCATAAACATAATTTATCAAACACTTGACTACATTTTTAATTATGGTAAATTTCTGTTTATCCTTTCACAAACTAACATACTTTAGAATTCCTAACATAAATTAAAAATCAAATATTAGAATACTTAACATTACTCTTAATTCCGAGAAAAAATCACATCATGCAACTTGATTTTTTTTTTTGTTTTTTTGTTGACAATTAATTGGAAAATGACTCCTAAAAGTAGACCTAACGTGCATGCACATTACACGACCACAGCATAGATATAGCTATCTCATTAGGATTCTCTCTTTTGGATGATACTGAACTCTAACAACTATGGTTGGATTTTATTGCACTCAAGTCAATGAGGGATTGGATTTTTCATCCGGTTTCCACAATACAATAGGCACGTAAATTTCGGAAATGTTCGGTATGCACTTTTTTTACCACCATATACCATGTGAAATGTGACAACATGTATATATAATTAAAACCACTTGTAACGAAACCACTTTGGTTGTCCTTTTTCTACTATGTTATCTTGTGCTGATCAAATAACAACGACATTTAGATTCTATACATTTGATTTTGGTGAATAAAGTAAATTCCTGACATTTGATGGATAAACTAATAGTAATATCAGGAAATTGAACAAAACAGGCCTCTTGTTTGCTAAAATTAATCATTTCTCTTTCACGTTTTAAAATCTATTAAAAGAACTCCTAAGTTTATTGAATTCCATTAACATTTTGGTCTTTTTTTTTTTGGAGAGCATCACTGGATTTCACACTATTTTCCCCTGATAAAATAAATTGTGCCTAATTAAATCTTACATCTAATTCATTAAAATGGACTCTACTTAAAATAAATCTTCTTTGATGTAATTATAGACTAAATATTGGCCCTCCACAACACATTTGTAGCCGCCAACATTTTAACATTTTAATTTCAGGAGAGTTTTGATGGGTTTTGAAGCATGAAGAGAAAATAATTAATTTTGAAAAACATGAGGGGGTGAGGGTTTATCATTTGCCGGTCTATAATATATACACACAGTTTTCGACAACCATAAATAGCTCTAGTTCGATGTTAATTATACCATCATTTGAAGTTCAAAACATGAAAATGAGTCCAAAGTGGTCCGTTCATGTTTTTGTTATTTTGATTGTGGTTTTGTTATGCACAAGTGTAAATTCTCAGCTTCAAGTAGGGTTTTATCGAAATTCATGTAGCTCAGCAGAACTTATTGTGAAAGATGAGGTTAGAAAAAGTGTCCTTAAAGATAAAGGAGTGGCTGCTGGTCTTGTGAGAATGCATTTTCATGATTGCTTTGTTAGGGTAATGTAACTATTAATTTATATTTGCACTTACAAGTTTCTTTTTTTTTTTTTCTTGGATCATTTATATGACGCAATAAAGTAACTTAAAGATCTTCGTTGGTTCTGTTTATAAGGGTTGTGATGCATCAGTGCTGATCGACTCCACTTCTTCAAACACAGCCGAGAAAGACACTCCTGTCAATAACCCTAGTCTGCGAGGGTTTGAAGTCATCGACAATGCAAAGGCTGCCCTAGAATCCGTTTGTCAAGGAATTGTATCATGTGCTGACATTGTTGCATTTGCGGCAAGGGACAGTGTGGAGATAGTAAGCAGAGCTACATTTAATGTTTTGTCCTTCAGGACATTAATTAGTTAATTTTAGGTCCATTTGACTCAACTATTTAGTAAAACCACAGCTCTAAAATATTTAGGAAAAGAATTCCAATTTTACACTCATCCTGTCTTTGGCTTACCTTTTTGGATCCCCTTATTTGTGGATGATAAAATAAAAACAATAAAATGATAATTCTAAACCATATGTATGTATTTGACTAATAATGTACACGAGTTGCAAGATCTTTAAAAGGTAAGTGAAAGACAAGATGAAAAAATGATCCATTTCCTTGAACAACACTCACACATGTAGTTGAAAGTTGATTAGGTCATTTTAATTCATATTTGTTTGATTTAAAAAAAAAAAAACTTATGTTATCTTTACTATTTTTGTTGAAAATATTATTTTAGATCATATTTATCAAACATTAATTTGTAATTTACCAGAGCTGTGGCCTTTACTCTACCAAACGATGCCTTAGTTTGCTTGATGCTATATAGCATTTTGTTTGCAGAGTGGTGGGCTGGGCTATGATGTTCCTTCAGGAAGAAGAGATGGCAGAATTTCACTAGCCTCTGAGGCATTAACCAATCTACCTCCCCCTACATTCACTGTCAACCAACTCACTCAATCCTTCGCAAACAAGGGCTTTACCCAAGAAGAAATGGTTACACTTTCTGGTAATTAATTATATAAATTTTCTAAATATAAATATTATCAGGTGCGGACGACGTCTGCATTATAAAATATCGGACACTTACTTTTACAACACTTTAAATCATTTATGATAATTTAAAAGTGTGCAAGTCTGCACTTTATAAAGTGTGGACATCCGCACCTAAAAATGACTCAAAGTTTACATCCAGAAATGATTTATTATATACATAAAATAAAACATAATTTTAGTTAATGTAAAATCCATATAACATATACAGGAGCACACACCATTGGACGCTCTCACTGTACTTCCTTCAGTAACAGATTATACAATTTCAGTGGCACAATGAGTCAGGACCCAAGCTTAAATCCCATGTATGCTGCTCAGTTGAAGCAGCAGTGCCCCCAAGACGGTACCAATCCGAACTTAGTGGTGCCAATGAATCCTGGGAGTCCAACCATCGCTGACACTGGGTACTACATTGATATTTTGAGGAATCGTGGTTTGTTCACATCAGACCAAACTCTGTTGTCAGACCCAGCAACTGCAAGCCAAGTGAACCAAAATGCTAAAACTCCGAAACTTTGGAAGACAAATTTTGCTGCTGCTATGGTGAAGATGGGCCAAATTGGTGTCTTAACGGCTAGTGCTGGCGAAATTCGAGCAAACTGTAGAGTCGTTAACTAGCTAGCTGCAGATTACAGCTTGGAGATATGAATCAACAAACACACATATGATTGGTAGTTTACGTACATTGCACCATGTTTGGTATAAAACTAAATTTATATTTCAATTAGTATCTATACATTATTTATATATATTAAGTTCATACTATTTTTAATTAAGTTTATTATTATTTGACTACTTTAGAAATTATAAACATTAAATATGACTATATAAATTATTTCACTACTATATATTTACAAAACTTTTCATTTTATCATATTTTCATTAACACCGTTAGTTGATTGATAAAAAACAAATTTTAGTGGCATCCATTGATTAAATGATATCCGATGCCATGTGCAGAAATTACCATTACTGCTACAGCGGACTAATTAATTGTTTGTTCTTTCCCTGAAAATTCTATTATAAATTCAAGTAAAAACTCATCAACAATCCAATTAAAGATAAATTGTTTTCATTGTAAATACTTTGGTTGGATTATTTTTACCTTAAAAATGCTTTCTACACCCATTTAATGGAAAAACTATTAAAAAAAATTATTTCTTTCTTTTTCCTTAATTAAGGCTTGTGAGTATTTTACAGAAAACATTTTTTTTTTATGTATTGATATATTATAATTAGAGCTCTATTGATATTTATAATAAAAAACAGTTTGAGACCCTCCTTAATATTCCTATTATGGTACAACCCGAAGGTTGATCCTCACTTAATACTGGAGGGAGATCTACCATCACTTTAATACCAAAGGGAAATTTATTCTACACCAAATGCAGGGAATAAGAGGGAAGTCAACTCCCAGCCACTACTAGGAATCCTGAGCTCCTCGGATCGAAAGGGCACCAAACTGTGAAAGGAGAAGACCTCTTCGGAACCCATACCCTAAGGTCATGTTTGGTTTGAAGAAAAGGAAGGAGAGGAAAAGAGTGGAATGGAGAGGAAGGGAGAAGAAAGGAATGGAGAAGAGTAATGAAATTAAATTTTGTTGTTTGGTTTGATATAAAATTTGATAAGGAAATGAATTATAATTTTTTTTAAGACAAATTTATCATTTACCTTAAATATTAAATTATTTATATTAGTAATAATATATAAAGTAAAATGGCGGTCCGGTGGCCTACGGCGGAGGTTCGGCGATTTTCCAGCGAAGTCCAACGGTGGTCCAGCAACATTCCGGCGAAGTCCGACGACTTTCCTGCGGTAGTCCATTTATAATATTAAATTAATAAAATAAAAATTATAAATAAAAATTATTAATGTCATTAAATAAGTTAAAAAGATGAAGGGTAATTTTGGAAATTTTAGTTTCTAATATAAGAGGAATTTAAATTCTTCACTACTTAGTGTAGAATTTAAATTCTACATTATGATGGATATTAAATTCTAATAAAAATTAAATTTTTATACATTTTGTTAAACTAAACAATGAAAATAAAAAGAGAATTTAAATTATTTTTCTCTCTTACATTCTCTCTCCCAACTAAACATGACCTAAGAACCCATGCACCCAAGGTTATTGGGCATATGGGTATAGAAAACTTGACGTTATAGCGAAGTCAAAAGCACCTGGGGCCAATAACGTCATTTAACCCAAAAAGCAGCTCAAAAAGTTGCTGTAACGGAAATTGCTAACTAAGATGGCAATGGGTAGAGTAGAGGGGGGTTTGTTAACTTCACGCGTCCACTCATGGAAAAAATGAATAACCAACCTCGTGTCCTCGCACCATGTCCATTGTTTGAAAAAAAAACAAAAAAAAAAAAGCACTCACTCATTTCAGGTTTTAACAATTACCAAACCATATTTGTACCCAACAAATTTTTTTACGGATTCTTAAACTTAAAAATATACATATAATTCAAACTATAAATTTATAAATTCAACCAAAGAAATGCACATAAAATACTCAATTCTAATTTTATTTTATGTAAATGAGAAATTAAAGTTCCCCTGAAACAAGATTACTGATGAATGAATAATTATTGTTCATGTTTTCTCATTAACTTTGACAGAATATATACACTTAGAAAGCTAACTAAAAAGGAAGCTAAATAAAGAATCTCTAAATTATGTAAACTAATTCTACAATATCTCCCTAATATATGCTTTCTTGTTATGACTAAATCAAATAATAAAGGAAAAAATACACCAAAAATATTTGCAATTAATTGACTAAATCTCCAACATTCCCAAATCAAGATTTTCATGACTTTGAACAGAATTAGAGCGAAAGATGATGAATAAAAGATTAAAAAATTGCAACCTTGAGAGATTTCTAGACTGACTTGGTTATATAATCTAGACTTTCCTCCCATCAAAGTGGGTGTTGGACAAAAATTGGATATAATATATATCATTTATTATGTTTGGTTACTCAATTGATGAGAGCAGAGGCAGCGAGATGGGTTTACGAAATTACGATTAGATTGATGTAGGATATTTGTATATTACAAGTAGGGTATTTTTCGAAGGTCATAACTTGAATTATAGGTGTCCGTTTTCGGCATATAATTTACTGTTTCGAAGCTTGCGAGGAAACAAATCTAACCTAGAATAACTTTTGCAGTTTTACCTTGAGGTCGAGCTGAAAATTATACTTATTTCTTGGTCGTTTTTGAGTTTTAAGACTGTTTCCTATTTTTTTCTGATTCTTCTAGGATTTTTATCTTTTTTCTAGAACTTAGATTTGGGTGCCGTTTGTTTTCCTTTTCTTATTTTGATTAGCAGAATTTTATTATCATATTATATATTTGGATTTGCCTATTTTGATAAATTCGTGATATTTAAGTTTATTATAAAAGAGACTCAAAATCCTAATTTTATTTATTCAGACTTCCAATAAAACTTATTGTTATTTAAAAACCTAATTTCTTCTAATAACAAACATAATAACGTTTCAGTTTCGTCATAGATCTAGCATTTTCCATTTTTAACTTATATTTTTAAAAAATAATAAATAATAATGCAAGTTAGCAAATGCCTATCGATTTTCCCTCCTAATCAAACTCGTTCACTACTCGCATTTATTACCAAAACCACCCATTACTCGTAAAATTACTTACAATGGATGGATTTTAGTGGGCATATAAATGCGGATTTGTAGGTGTGTGGGAAATATTGTCATCCCTACTTGTAACGAGGTTAGACGGATGGGGAAGAAGGAAGAGAGAAAAAAAATTGAGAACAAATTTTTTCTTTAATTACGGCTTGTACAGTAATCACATATGAACATGATCACTTACGTTTGGACTCAGTCAAATGTACAACACAAAAGCAGCTAAAATAATTGACTTGACGAAAAATTCTAATAGCGTCAACGAAATAAGGATGAGCAGTTGTCCAAAGATAGTTGGCAGGCGATATGATTTTGATTTGATTTCAACAGGAAATTATAATTTTAGTAATTTTAGATCAGGAGACAAAATTACAAGATTTCGAACTAAATATCAGTGTTGAAAGGATTGAGAGCTGAATTTTTGCTCCGAATCCGTTGAAAGGCAATTGATCGAAGACAAACTACGAAAGAGACAAATCCTAGAAATTATTTCATGAATATAATTTATATCGTTACCTTTTTTAGAATATTATCATATAGATAATGCAAGGATCGTCAATTAACGAGGCTTTCTTTGGCGTGAAGCTTGGGTTAGAGAAAAAAAATTTGTGGACTGAGACTTTTCATCCCCTCTCATCATTTATTCAATCCAGTACGCGAAAAATTCATAACTAGAAAATTCAATAAATTGATGTTTTATGCCAAATAATAGATTGTTTTATATAAAAAAAAAAAGTATTTTCCCTTGTTCCTAATGTAATTACGTACACATAAAATTTGTGACTTAAAACGTGAAACTAACTTAAAATTTGAAACACAAAAGTACTAACATGTAAAACTTAACATGTTAGTAACTTTAACTCATCACAGCAAATTATTAATCATTTAAAGTAGAGTGGAGGACTCATGAAATATTTAAGTGCAGTAGCTTTTGAACTACAACTATGTAACTACAATACTAAATAAGATATTAAGTGATTGTGTGTGGTTTAATTTTTAAACATGTCTATTTAGAGGATGCTCACTTTCTCGTCTCTTGTTCTAAAAAATTTTAATATACTCGTAAGTGCACGAATCTAAAAATATATTAGTAGTAATGAGGTCGAACCCACAGGAATTGCTATAAATTGAAAAATCTAATTTAAATCTAAAATTAATATTAATCCTAACCTAGTTGAGGAAATTGAGTTTTTAAGAGAAATTAAACTAATTAAACTAATAAAACAATTAAAACAAAAGATAATTCAATAAGACAAAAATTACCAAGCTTTTTAGAATCCATCAATATTCAACTAGTAATTATCTAATTATTAATTAATCCACAATTTTAGAGTGACGACTCGAAATCAATCTATATCATCTTATGGATATAACAATTAAGTCCAAATAAAATTAATCTTGTATAAGTTCTTTTTCTTCTTAACAATATGATATCTAAGCATCCCATGTAAATATATTGAACAACAAAATGTCAAAATTTCTTAAGCGCTCTATGTAAACAATTTAATGAAAGACACATAATCAAATATAATCATATGTAAAATTTATAGATCCAAGCCCTGATTTTGTCAAATATTAATTTTAACAATCAATAATGCATGACATAATTAGTTAAAAGATTTAGTAACATTCAACTAATCATATGAAACAAAAATCATTAACATTAAAAAACATATATAAGGAATTAATTAAATAAAAAGATAATTATTTTATTGAATAGGATTTCATCATTAACCTCAGTATAAGACAATTAGCTAGAATACTTGAATTGAGAGCAACAAAATTAATAAAACCAGCCATGCAAATTATTGAAGTGCTGCTGCCGTTATTTTTTTCCCTGCCTCGCAGCTGCCCTTTTTTTTCTATGGCGGCTTCTCTTTTTATAATCCTAGTTGACAGAATTCTTCTCTAACTTAAATTATAATTGTAGTAAGCCAACCAGCTGCCTCTATAGTTAAATCTTTGAAGTTTTTTATTCCAATTGTTATATGAAGTGTGAAGCCAGCAAGTAGTTATATTCCGTTAAACTGGATGAGGTGGCATGCTGAGTTGGCATGAGTTCTTTTTTGGCTGTTAAAATTGTTAATGAAGAATAACAGTTGGCACTCTTCTTTCGTAGCTGAGGTGTTATAAAAGGGCAGCAAAATGATACATTAGAGACATGAGTGTATGAGAGATTCTTGGAGTGAGATATAAAGCTTATATGAGAAGTTAATATCTCTGTAATATGATCATCTTTTGTAAACCATTTTCATTCTAAATAAAGCTTAGAGCAGTGTTGTTTCAACCGTGGATGTAGACTTCTTGTGGCCGAACCGCGTTACATCTTTTTGCCATTATCTTTTATATTCTTGGTGTCTTTAGTTGCTTTGTTTTGATCTTTAGTGAGAGTACATTTGTTCGTATGCTTTGATTTTCTTAAAGAAGCTTGAAGTGTTGGGCTAAGTTCTTAACAAACTGGTATTAGAGCCAGAAAGACACTCTATTCTTGATCTGACATAATGGGCAGCATAAGATTCGATCTTGAAAAATTCAATGGAGAGAATGACTTCTATCTGTGGAGTCTTAAGATGCGAGCCATTCTGATTCAACAGGGCTTGGATAGTGCCCTCGATGATGAAGATGAATCAAAGTCCAAAAGGGAAAAGGAAGGAGGATCTTCAAGTTTGGGTAGAGACTCAAGGACTATAAACAACAAAGCTCACAGCACTATCATTCTACATTTGTCAGATGAAGTGTTGAGAGAAGTACCCAAGGAGAAGACAGCCTCTGGTTTGTGGGCTAAACTGGAAGAACTCTTCTTGAAGAAATCTTTGGCTAAAAGATTGTACATGAAGAGGAAGCTCTACACCTTTTCAATGAAGGAAAGGACCTTGATGAGTTTAATAAATTGACACTCGATCTTGAAAACGTTAATGTCATGCTTGAAGATGAAGATAGAGCTCTTATTTTTTTGAGCTCACTGCCTAACTCCTATGAGCATTTCGTGGACACCTTGCTCTATGGGAGACATATCCTCACATTGAAGGATGTCAAGAATGCTCTCAAATCTAAAGACCTAAAGAAAAGATCAGACTTCAAGGATCAAGTTATAGGAGATGGTTTGTTTGTTAAAAAAAAATTAGAAAAGAAAGGAAACAAAGACAAGAAGAACAAAAATCATAAAGAAAAAGATGACAAGAAAAAAAAAGAAAAGAAAATGCTACTTTTGTCAAAGGGAAGGACATTACATCAAGGACTGTTTCGAGAAAAAGAAGGTTGAAAAGCTGTAAAAGGAGACAAATGGAAAAGCAGCAATTGCATCTGAAGATGAAGAAGATGCTGAAGGTGCTGATATTCTCATTGCAGCAGAAAAACAACCCACAGTTGAATAGATTCTTGATTATGGATGTTCCTTCCACATGTGCCCAAATAAAAAATTCTTCAAGACCTTCGAGAGCATAGATGGTGGGAAAGTGTTGCTGGGAAACAACCTTGCTTGCAAAGTCACTGGAATGGGGACTATCAACATTCAGATGTTTGATGATAAAACCAGGGAGCTTAAACAAGTAAGGTATGTCCCTGAACTAAAAAGAAACCTGATTTCTCTTGGGATGATGGATAAAATGGGTTGTAGCATTAAGGCTGAAGATGGGAAAATTGAGGTCCTAAATAAAGGTGAAATCATAATGAAGGGTGTTAGAAGATATGGTTTATATGTGTTAGTTGGGTCAGTGCCTCAGCTTGGAGTAAATACAAATATAAGTAGTGATAAAACCAAGCTCTGGCACATGAGACTTGGACATATGAGTCAAAAAGGTATGAAAGAGCTGGAGAAACAAGGTTTGTTTGGTCATGATCAGATTTCTCAACTGAAATTCTGTGAAAAGTGTATGTTTGGTAAAGCCACTAGACTTAAGTTTAACACAAGCAAGCATAAAATTAAACAGACCCTAGACTGCATACATTCTGACATTGGGGACCCTCTCAAGTTCCATCACATGGTGGAGCTAGATACCTTATCACCTTCATAAATGACTACTCAAGGAAGCTTTAGGTTTACATCTTGAAGCATAAGAGTGAAGCCCTAGATAAATTCAAGGAATGGACAGCTCTAATGGAGAATCAAACAGGGAGGAAAGTGAAAAGGCTCAGAACTGATAATGGGCTAGAATATTGCAGTAATGAGTTTAATGAGTTCTGTAAAAGGCTGGGCATTGCAAGACACAAGACAGTAAGGCATACACCTCAGCAAAATGGACTTGCTGAAAGGATGAATAAGACCTTGATTAAAAAGGTCAGATGCATGTTGTTGAGATCAAATCTCTCCAAGCATTTTTGGGCTGAAGCTGCTGTTACAGCTGCATATCTCATTAACAGAAGTCCATCATCAGCTCTGGAGTTCAAAACGCCTCAGGAAGTCTGGTCTGGGAAGCCACCTGATCTCAGCAATCTAAAAGTCTTTGGTTGTCCTGCCTATGCACACATTAGACAGGGCAAGCTGGAACTAAGGGCTGTGAAAGGTTACTTCATGGGGTACCCTGAGGGTAGTAAAGGGTACAAAATATGGAGCATAAATGGAAAACCCACCAGAACCTTCATTAGCAGGGATGTTATTTTTTATGAGGAAGCCCTGACACAGTCAAGGATTGAGACTGAAATAATCAATGCAAGCTCTGAAGAAAATAGAGTTGTTGAGCTGGAGGTGGAGTCACCAAAAGAAGCAAAACAACATCCAAACCAAACACATTCTGAACTGGAAGGATATCAACTGGCAAGGGATAGAATAAGAAGAACCATCAAAATGCCTGAAAGATTTGGAGTTGCAGATCTTATATCTTATGCTTTGGTTGTGGCTGAAGTTGAAACAAGTGAGGAACCAGCAACCTACAAGCAAGCTATGAGAACCAAGGACAAAAGAAAGTGGGTAGCTGTCATGGAAGAAGAAATGGCCTCACTTAGAAAGAATAAGACCTGGACTTTAGTAAAGAAACCAACTAACCAAAAGCTAGTAGGCTGTAAATGGATATATAAGATAAATGAATGAGTCTCAGAAGTTGAACCAGCCAGGTACAACGCCAGACTTGTAGCAAAGGGGTTCACCTAAAGAGAGGGAATGGATTTTAATGAAGTGTTCTCCAATGTGGTCAAACACAACTCAATAAAAGTCTTATTATTTATTACAGCATACAATGACTTGGAGTTAGATCAAATGGACGTGAAGACTGCTTTTCTACATAGAGATCTCAGTGAGAGGATACTGATGGAATAGCTAGAGGGGTTTGTTGAAGCTAGATCAGAAGACATGGCTTGCTTGCTCAATAAAAGCCTATATGGATTAAAGTAGTCACCTAGGCAATGGTATTTGAAATTCAATGAGTTTATGATCACACATGGCTACAGCAGAAGTAAATATGACAGTTGTGTGTATTCTAAGGCTCTAACCTCTGGAAATTTCATTAACCTTTTACTCTATGTGGATGACATGCTCCTGGCATGTAAATAAAGAAAAGAGCTGGAGTGGCTTAAAGATGAATTAAGCTCAGAATTCGAAATGAAGGACCTAGGTCCAGCCACCAAAATATTGGGAATGCATATAATCAGAGATAGAGTTTCTAAAACTCTTTTCTTGTCTCAGATAAGATATGTGGAGAAGGTTCTCAATAGATTTGGAATGAATGAATCCAAACCAGTCTTAACTCCTTTAGGAGCTCAGTTCAGACTCTCTAAACAGGAAGAGCCAGAAGAAAATGCAGAGGTTGAACACATGAAGAATATATCATACACTAGTGTGGTTGGTTGTATTATGTATGCCATGGTCTGCATCAGACCTGATTTGGCCTATGGAATTGGAGTGCTGAGCAGATTCATGTCAAATCCTGGAAAACATCATTGGCATGCAGCTAAGTGGATGTTGAGGTATCTAAAGGGTACAGCTGGTTTAGGTATAGTATATGGAAGGGTTGACAAAAGCTCTGATCAAATTCAAGGATATGTTGATTCAGACTTTGCTGGTGATTTGGATAAAAGGAGGTCAATCACTGGTTATGTCTACACTTTGTGTGGTGGAGCAGTCAGCTGGATGGCTTCTTTACAGTCAGTAATTGCTTTGTCAACTACTGAGGCAGAGTACATAGCACTCTCGAAGCAGTGAAAGAAGCAATATGGTTAAAAGGGTTAGTAACTGAGTTAGGCCTGGAACAAGGATCAGTCAATATCAACTGTGACAGCTCTAGTGCCATCCAGTTGAGGAAGAACCCAAAATACCACGAGAGAACAAAACATGTGGATATAAGGTTACACTTCATCAGAGATGAGATTGCTCAAGAAGTTGTAAATGTAATTAAGATTGCATCAGAATGTAACCCTGCAGACATGCTTACGAAGACTCTGCCATCAGTCAAGTTCAAAGCTGCTCTGAATTTGATTGGCATGGTTATTCAGTAGATCAAGTTATGGTTAGTTGATTCAGTGATTGAAAGAAGCTTTAACAGAATAAAACTAGGTGGAGATTTGTGAAGCCAACAAGTAGTTATATTCCGTTAAACTGGATGAGGTGGCATGCTGAGTTGGCATGAATTCTTTTTTGGCTGTTAAAACTGTTAATGAAGAATAACAGTTGGCACTCTTCTTTCGTAGTTGAGGTGTTATAAAAGGGCAGCAAAAGGATACATTAGAGACATGAGTGTATGAGAGATTCTTGGAGTGAGATATAGAGCTTATATGATAAGTTAATATCTCTGTAATATGATCATCTTTTGTAAACCATTTTCATTCTAAATAAAGCTTAGAACAGTGTTGTTTCAACCGTGGATGTAGGCTTCTTGTGGCCGAACCACGTTACATCTTCTTGACATTATCTTTTATATTCTTGGTGTCTTTAGTTGTTTTGTTTTGATCTTTAGTGAGAGTACATTTGTTCGTATGCTTTGATTTTCTTAAAAAAGCTTGAAGTGCTGGGCTAAGTTCTTAACAAGCAAAACGGGAAACCCACCAAATTGAGTTAAAGTAAATTTCTATATTTATCTTCACGTGATGGCCATAATCTTCTTTATCTTCATGTGTATGGATGGATTAATTAACTAGCTTCAGTTTCCTCGGCTTCGCTTTCATGTGCATGTACGTCTAATTACTTCCAAAGTCAATTAATCTTTAATGCTCCCAAATTAAACTTCTTCTGCCTTTTTTATCCATAATCTCTAATTAATTTCCTGTTCAATAAAATAATTTAATTAATTAAAAATAACTAATAATGATATAATTAAGGGTAAAATATCTATATATTATAAGCTCATCATCTCTCCTCAATCTTTATATGTGTACATACAGCAATGTCATTGTCAAATGTCAACACACATGCTAGAATTATCAGTCACCACGCGTCTTATGGAAAGTGAGATTATTGACATTCAATAGACGTGATCTTAATTATCAATTTATTTATTAAAAAAAATTATTTTAGTCGATAAACCCATTTTGTTTTCCTGAAATATGAAATCAAATTAGTTGACGTGTAAAAGATCTTTGTGAATGTTAAAAAATTGAGTCGATATCTAGTTGTTTCTGCCCATCAAAGACGTTATCTAATAGAGCTTTTTTGTAATGAAGCTTCGAGGTCTTCAGTACTGCCGTTTGGCTCATTATTATTTTTGAAGTTTTGGTGCCACTGCCACTCAATTTTTGGGCACAGGTTGGAGATACTATTTTTCTCGTATAATTGGGTAAAGTATATACAATCTCTACCATAAAATATATAAAGTAGATTTATTTCAAATATTAGTAGGATAGAACTAGTTAGAAGCATGAGTTGTATTATAATAGAACTAGTAATAAATTCATGATTTAAAATACCAATAAAACTTTGATTTTAAATATTTTTTCTGCTCCTCTTAATTACTTGTGTTATAGAGTTATCGTATTTCTTTTTAAAGATTGTATCGTAAGTTTTTTACTCTATTTTTTCCTTAAATAATTGTGTGCTTGTTTTGAAAAAAATATCTACAAGAAAATTAATATTCAGCAGGATAAGAAAAAATTTGAAAAAAACATACTAGAAAAATTATTTCAAATGAGTTTATCACAAGTAGTAATAAAGATGCTACCTTGAGTAAAAGGTTAGTAATTGAACAAAAAAGAAAAATGATGGAACAATTTGCCCAACCCATATGATCAGTTGAACCGCCCATGTATGCCTCACTGCCACTGGATGAAAAATTGGCATTCGCATAATTTCACTTCATTTTGTATGATTAAAGTGGAGAGAGTCATGGGTTTGAATAAGTCGTCTACTAAGAGTATTTTCAAAATTCTCTATAAATTTTACTTTTTAAATACTTGTTTGCTTACTTATGTGGCAAATAGAATATTGAAAAAATATGATATTCTCTAAAAAAAACTCTTCAAATAAAAATAAGTTAATACTATATTAATCAAATAATACGATAAAAATTCATTCGAGACTCTTCTTAATATTTTTATTATGACATAACTCAAAGGTCGACCCTCACTTAATACTAGAGGGGAATCTACCCTCACTTTAATAATGAAGAAAAATTGATTCTACTCCAAATGTGGGGAGACAAGTAAAATTCTACATAAAACTTATCCCAACAGTAATCAAGTTTAGTCCTAGATGTTGCTAGGACTCGAACCCATTTACCTAATGTTATTGGACACATGGATTGCCAATGGGCTACAAGTCTATTGGTTATTTTATAGAAAACTTGACGTTATAGTCAAGTCAAAAGCACATGAGGCTAATAACGTCATTGAACCCAAAAAATAGCTCAAAAAGTTGATGTAATGGAAACTCCTAACTAAGGATGGCAATTGGTAGAGTAGAGTGGGGTTTGTCAACTTCACACCTACACTCGTGGAAAAAATGAACAACCAACCTCGCACCATGTCCATTGTCGATTTCATTTTGGAAAAAAAACACCCACTTATTACGGGTTTAGCCAATTACCAAACCACACTAATACCCAACAGATTTTTTTATGGATTCTTAAACTTAAAATTATACATATAATTCAAACTATAAATTTATAAATTTAACGTAAGCAATACACATAAAATACTCAATTCTAATTTTATTTCTATGTAAATGAGAAATTAAAATTTCCTAACTCAAGATTTTTAAACTTTGAATAAAATTAGAGCAAAAGACGGTGAAGGACAAATTTAAAATTGCAACCTTGAGAGATTTCTAGGCTGATTTGGTTATATATTCTAGACTTACATTATAGGGGGTGTTGGACAAAAACTAGATACAATTCATATCATTTATTATGTTTGGTTACTCAATTGATAAGAGCAAAGGCACCGAGTTAGGTTTAGGAAATTACGATTAGATTATAGTTGTGTAGTACAATTATGGTACCTTTCTAGGGTCATAATTTGAGTTATAAGTGTTCATTTTCGACAAATAATATATTGTTATGAAGCTTGCGACGATATGAATCTAACCTAGAACAGTTTTTACATTTTTGCCTCGGGGTCGAACCAGACATTTAACTTCTTTCTTACTTGTTTTTCAAATTTAAGATTTTTTCCTATTTTTTATTAATTTTTTATTAATTTTTCTAGGATTTTTATGTTTTTTTTTTTCTATAACTGAATTTGGGTGCCGTTTGTTTTCCTCTTCTTATTTTGATTAGAAAAATTTTATTGTCATATTATATTTTGATTTACCTATTTTGGTAAATCGTGATATTTAGGCTTGTTTTTACTTATTCAAACTTTCAATAAAATTTATCATTATTCAGAAATCTAGTTTCTTCTAACAGAAAACTCAAAAAAGTTTATGTTTCATCATAGATCTAACATTTTCTATTTTTAAAATTTAATAATTTAAAAAATAATAAATAATAATGCAGGTTAGCCGTTGCCTATTTATTTTCCCTCCTAATCAAACTCGTCCACTACTCGCATTTATTAACAAAACCATGCATTACTCATAAAATTACTTACAATGCACATATTTTAGTGGGCTTATAAATGCGTATTTGTAGGTGTGTGGGTAATATTGCCACCCCTGCTTGTAACGAGGTTAGATAGATGGGGAAGAAGGAAGAGAGAGAAAAAAAATTGAGAACAAATTTTTTTCTTTAATTACGGCTTGTACAATAATCACATAAGAACATGATCACTTACGTTTGGTGTAAGTCAAATGTATAACACAAAAGCAGTTAAAATAATTGATTAAACGAAAAATTCTAACAGTGTCACCGAAATAAGGATGAACAGTTGTCCAAAGATAGTCGGCATGTGATATGATTTTGATTTGATTTCAACAATATCTCAATCCCAAATAGAGCCAAACATATGTTGGGTCCATCTCATTGGGACTCAAGAGTCAAAAGTCTAAAAAGTCTTGCTTAATATGCAATTAAAATTAAGTTTTGGACATGGATGAAATTTACCATGAAATTTGGCGAAGACGTGAAAGACGAGGGAAAAAAAGAGAAGACCGTGGCGTGACATTCAATTTGGGGTCAAGTTTTCAATCTTTGATTGAATGAATAGAAGGTGAAATTAACTTTATTTTCTCTCAAATTTTGAAAGTAAGTTCATGTCATTGTCTTCTACAATTTCACTTATTTTGATTTTTATTTTATTCTCTCATTGGCTATTATTTGAAATATGCATTTGTTGGAGAGACATATATTATGTTGTTATTATAACCCAAGAATATTGAGATTCTTGATATTACTAGCCTATGGTATTACTTAGGGAAGAATTTGTGCTATAATCTCATTAATATAGTAGAAGATTTTAGGGCTACGGTTCCGTAATTTTCCCGCTTTGGATTTTCCACGTAAAAATTTGTGTCTTTTGTGGTTGATTTTTACTTTGGATTGTGTTGGTTTATTTTTCTGTCTATTTATTTGTGGTACACATATCCTATTTTAATCATATAAAGAGAGAAAAAGTTTTAATTTCGCTTAATTTACAGTTGATTGTGTGAGTCTTTTTCCCAACAACTTACAAGATTTCAAACTATATATTAGTGTTGACAGGATTGGGAGCTGAATTTTTGCTCCGAACGCGTGGGAAGGCAATTGATCGAAGACAAAGTCCGAAAGAGACAAATCTTTATTTCATGAATATAATTTATATAGTTACGTTTTTTAGATATTATCATATAGATAATGGAAGGATCGTCAACCAATTAACGAGGCTTTCGCTGGCGTGACGCTTGGGTTAGGGAAAAAAAATTCGGGACTTCGACTTCTCATCCCCTCTCATCATTTGTTCAAATCTAGTCGGAGAAAAAATCATAACTAGAAATAAATGCAATAAATTGATAGTTTATGCCAAATAATAGATTTTTTTTATTAAAAAAAAAAGTATTTCCCCTTGTTCATAATGTAGGTACGTACACATAAAATTTGTGATTTAAAACGTGAAACTAACTTAAAATTTGAAACACAAAATTACTAACATGTAATAACGTGTTAGTAACTTTAACTCATCACAGCAAATTGTTAATCATTTAAAGTAGAGTGGAGGACTCATGAAACATTTAAGTGCATTAGCTTTTGAACACGTCTGTTTAGAGGATGCTCACTTTCTCGTCTCTCCTCAATCTTTATATGTGTACATGCAGCAATGACATTGTCAAATGTCTACACATATGCTAGAATTATCCGTCGCCACGCGTCTTATAGAAAGTGAGGTAGACGTTATCTTAATTATCAATTTATGTATTAAAAAAATTATTTTAGCCGATAAACCAATTTTGTTTTCCTGATCAATGAAAAACAAATTAGTTGACATGTAAAAGATCTTTGTGAATGTTAAAAAAATTGTGTCGATATATAGTTGTTTCTGCCTATCAAAGACGTTATCTAATAGAGCTTTGCTGTAATGAAGAGTCATCATTATTTTTGAAGTTTTGGTGCCACTTAATTTTTGGGCACAGGTTGGAGATACTATGTTTCTCTTATAATTGGGTAAAGTATGTACAATCTCTACCATAAAAATAAATAAAGTACATTTATTTCAAATATTAGTAGGTTAGAACTAGTTAGAAGTATGAGTTGTATTATAATAGAACTAATAATAAATTCATGATTTAAAATATCAATAAAACTTTGATTGTAAATATTTTTTCTGCTCCTATTAATTACTTGTCTTATTAAGTTATCTTATTTCTTTTTAAAAATTGTATCGTAGGCTTTTGATTCTACTTTTCCTTAAATAATTGTGTGCTTGTTTTGAAAAAATATCTACAAGAAAATTAATATTCAGCAGGATAAGAAAAAATTTGAAAAAAACATAATAGAAAAATTATTTCAAATGAGTTTACACAAGTAGTAATAAAGATGCTACCTTGAGTAAAAGGTTAGTAATTGAACAAAAAAGAAAAATGATGGAACAATTTGCCCAACCCATATGATCAGTTGAACTGCCCCTGGATGCCTCACTGCCACTGGATGAAAAATTGGCATTCGCATAATTTCACTTCATTTTGTATGATTAAAGTGGAGGGACTCATGGGTTTGAATAAGTCGTCTACTAAAAGTAAATTATTTTCAAAGCTGACAAATGTGAACATATGTTGTGACTTTGACAGGAGTTGTATTACTATTGCCATAATTGAAATCTAAAAATTTTGGTAAACATGTTCACACGTGCCTTTCATGTGCGATTCTTAGTGGGTGGGTCGTTTTACAACTATAAATATCCAATTCACCACTTGAGAGAGTTCAGAACAACAATAAAATCTACTACAATAATAACATGCATTCCTCACCTTTCCCTTTAATGCATCTTGCCACTTTGGCTGTTCTCCTACACATAATAAAATGGCTATCACTTGGTGTAGATTCAGCTTCTCTGAGCATTGTTACGGACAGAGAGGCCTTGATCTCATTCAAGTCTCAAATAAACCTGGAGAGTAGTTCTAGTAGCCCTCTGTCTTCTTGGAATATTAGTCAAAGCTCTTCTCCTTGCTCATGGCCGGGAGTTACCTGCAACAATTCGGCCAAAGAGTGATTGGCCTCAATCTCTCCGGCTTCGGAATTGAGGGGACTATAAGCCCTCATATTGGCAACCTCTCACTCCTACGTTCACTTCAACTCCAAAACAACAAGCTTTCAGGGACTCTTCCAAGCGAAATTGGTAATCTTTTTCGCTTGAGAGTTTTGAACATCAGCTCCAACAGCTTACGAGGTGTAATACCTCTAAACATAAGCAAGTTAACTGAGCTCAAGATCCTTGACTTGACGGCAAATAAGATTACAGGCAGAGTTCCTGATGAACCACTCCGTAATCTTAGAAGTCTGCAAGTCCTGAACTTGGGGAAAAATCTTCTCTGGGGCTCAATTCCACCATCCATTGCAAATCTCTCATCACTCAACACCTTAAACTTAGGCACAAATAACCTCACTGGCAGCATACCAAGTGATCTGAGCCGTCTTCAAAACTTGAAATTCCTTGATCTCACCATCAACAATCTCATTGGCACTGTTCCTTCTACCATTTACAACATGACTTCTCTTGTTTATTTGGGTTTAGCTTCAAATCAACTCTGGGGAGAGATTCCCTATGATGTTGGGGATAAGCTCCCAAACCTTCTGGGCTTCAATTTCTGCTTCAACAAATTTACAGGAAAAATTCCAGGGTCTTTGCACAACCTCACCAATATACAAATTATCCGGATGGCGCACAACCTTCTGGAGGGAACTGTGCCGCCAGGGTTTGGGGAATCTCCCTTTCCTAAAGATGTATAATATTGGTTTCAATAAGATTGTTGGCTCAGGAGATGAGGGTCTTTCATTCATCACTTCTTTAACGAACAGCACCCGTCTCAACTTCCTTGCCTTCGATGGCAACCAGTTTGAAGGAGAAATTCCAGAATCCATCGGCAATCTTTCCAACGTGCTCTCAAAACTGTACATGGGAGGCAATCGTTTTTATGGGAAAATACCTACCTCGATTGGCCGTCTCGGGAGCTTGACTCTGCTGAATTTGAGCTACAATTCAATTTCTGGCGAAATCCCAACAGAAATAGGCCAATTACAAGAACTGCAGTCACTGGATTTGGCTGGAAATCAAATCTCTGGTAGCATTCCGAATACCCTTGGTAATCTCAAGAAGTTGAACCAGATCGATTTATCAGGAAATGAATTGGCCAGTGAAATACCAACTTCATTTGGAAACTTTCAGAATCTACTTTCTATTGATCTGTCCAACAACAAGCTCAACGGAAACATCCCTAAAGAGATTCTAAGCCTATCTAGTTTGACCACCATTGTGAATCTGTCTAAGAATTTCCTTGACGGAACTTTGCCCGAAGAAATTGGCATGCTAGGAAATGTCATTACCATCGACCTATCAGCCAATGGCCTGTCCGGTAATCTGCCAAACTCCTTCAAAAACTGCAAGAGCTTGGAGAAACTATTGATGGCTAACAATAAATTCTCGGGGCCTATTCCAAATATTTTGGCGGAGTTGAAGGGCTTGGAAGTTCTAGACCTCTCCTCCAACAAACTTTCTGGCTCCATTCCTTCTGATCTCCAAAATTTACGAGCCCTTCGTTCTTTGAATCTCACATTCAATAATCTAGAAGGAGTAGTTCCCCGTGAAGGAATTTTCAGAAATACGTCCATGGTCCATTTGGAAGGCAATCCAAAGCTTTGCTTGCATTTGGGATGTGAGAACTCTTCTAGTCATGGAAGAAGGCGAATCATTATATATATTATAGTTTCCATTATTGCTATCATAGCAGGTTGTTTCCTAATTTTTTGGCTGATTATTGTGAGGAAAGGCAAAGCGAAGCCCATTGGAGTTTCTACATTATTCAAACATAGCCGTCAAATGATTTCATATGATGAGCTGCGTCGAGCCACAGGGAATTTTAGCCATGAAAATTTGATTGGAAGTGGGAGCTTTGGGTCAGTGTACAAAGGATATCTCAGAGAAGGCATTAGTGTCGCAGTTAAGGTTCTTGACATCGAAAGTACTGGAACTTGGAAGAGTTTTTTTGCCGAATGTGAAGCTTTGAGAAACACCAGGCATCGTAATCTTGTCAAACTGATAACATCATGCTCTAGCTTGGACTTCAAGAATATGGAGTTTCTTGCTCTGGTATATGAATTCCTAGGTAATGGAAGCTTGGGAGATTGGATTCATGGCGAGAGAAAGAATGAACATGGTAATGGACTTAATTTTCTGGAGAGATTAAATATAGCCATTGATATCGCCTCTGCACTGGACTACCTTCACAATGACTGTGAAGTTCCAATAGTACACTGTGATTTGAAGCCAGGCAACATTCTTTTGGACGAAGATATGACAGCAAAGGTGGGAGATTTTGGGCTGGCCAGGTCTCTACTAGAGAGAATAGGCAATCAATCTTCTATTAGCTCCACACACGTTTTAAAGGGTTCAATTGGTTACATACCTCCAGGTTAGTGCTTTAATTTACAACTCTATGCTTCCCTTGAAGGTTTAAGTCGTCTACTATAAATTAAACTAACCATTAAATGAATATTAAATCATGATGCAGAATATGGTTTAGGTGAAAAGCCATCAACAGCTGGAGATGTATACAGCTTCGGAGTGATGTTACTCGAAATTTTTACCGGAATGAGTCCAACCCATGAGAGTTTTGCTGGAGAAGTTAGTCTTGTTAAATGGGTGGAATCAAATTTCCCAAAGAATGCGCTGCAAGTGTTAGATCAGGAGCTGCGACAGCTGATGATGAGCAGTGAAAGCCAAACCATACAATTACATGATTGTTTGATCACAATCATTGAATCTGTTGGGCTGTCCTGCACCACTGAATCTCCCGGTGGTCGCATTGACATCAGAGAAGCTCTCCGCAGGCTCAAAAATGCTCAAAAGATCCTTCTTAAGCGGCGGCAGCCTAATGAAAAAACCATGAATTAATACACACACACACACACACATATATAACATAAGCTCGTTCGAGAGCAATTCACGCTGCTGTCAGTTGATGTCAAGCTTAATAATGCAGTGCTGTGTATGGTACAAAAGCGTGGGAATAAACAAATCGGAATTTGCTGACTGTTAATTACATTATTTCGTATGATATACCTTTCCTCCAGTCTTTATATCTAACTAAATTCACAATATCTCTCACAGTGCTGGTACCGATTAATGAGCTTTCACCAAATTCTAACAGAAGCAAGTGGCATAGATTTACGCTGAGGATGCATTTTTAAATATTTTTGCCATTTAAAAAAAAAAATTTAAACTACATATAGATAGGCGTATTTCTAGAAATATATTGAAAAATATTTTTTGAACTCCAATCTTTTGAAAGGCTTCATTCACTCTCAATGTTCTGTATAAAGGGAAAAACAAAAACTCTATGATAGCTTTTATGAGCTTGATCTTGAATCAGCTTTACTTGGGTAGCTGTAATTTCACTATTTTAATTTATTGCTTAACATCAACTGAAGTCTGGACAAAACTCAACATAGGATTTCATAAATAAGCAAAGAGAAATCTATTGTTTTACCGTGACCTTAGCGAAATATGAAGAGCACTCTCTTACTAGTATTGTGAGACTTCTTTCGGCTAAAAACAAAAGTGAATGAGTTTTATATCTATGAAATTCCAGGATTTCTGGAATAGTTCCAAAGTAATTCCACCATTCAATGAACCAGTATGAAAATATGAAATTGATTCCTCTTTTGACGTAGAAAAATCAAGAGCACTATTGTTGTCAGTTTAAAACAAAAATGCATTTAGCCATGCTCGATAGTAATTCCAATAACTATGACCTGCAGGGCAAAACTATTTGAGAATTTTTTGTACTAATTTGATTCCCCCCCCCCCCCCCCAGATGGAGTAAGAACTTTCAAAATTTGACTGTGGAATAGGTAATAAAATTAGATTTTTTTGGACGAGGGTAATGTTTGAATTTAGCTAATTCTAAATCAATCAAAATAAATTCATAAAAATTTTGATTTTCCCTAAAGTATTTTGGTTCGAAATGAAATCTTTCTGAAAGAAGATTTTTGACAAATTGTTGTGCATTTTTTAAAATATATTCGTCTTCCAATATAAGAATTTTTTTATTTCAAGATTTTTTAAAACATTCTTGATCTTGAAAATAGCTTTTAAGAGGTGTTCGATTTGCAAAAGGAACAACCTCTTTGTTTTTGTTCAAAGAAAGAGTTGTTTTTACAACAGATTTCAAATCTATTATGGAACTATTTCTATCTCCGGTTTTGCTGGAGAAATCGCAAGAGTTACTTTTGGAGATTTTTCAAACAATAAATCCATAATTGAATAAGTTTCTCTCTTGACAAATTTTTTTGGAGAAGAACTGGATGTAGCCTTCTCTTTGAGGTTTTGATCACTTTGACCTCTGAGAGCTTCCTTATCTTTACACAATTCCATATCATGAATTTTAGAACTGGAAGATTGACCATAAGACGATTTTGACGGTTTTTTGGGTGGTTTTCTTCTCTTGGGGTTTACGTGGCATTTATACCTCCCTCGGAGAAATTCCTTGGTGAGATAGTCAAGAAGGAAATTAGACTTCCTTTTTATACAAGAAATTGCTTGCCATCAGGAAATCTATTTTGATGCAACATTTTTATCATCTTTTTGTAAAATCTCTTTTGCAGATTCGCAATCAGCACATACAAGAAATTTTGATTTGATAAATCTCTTTTGCAGATTTTCAATTTATTCTATATTATTTTTCTTTTGTTTAATGATACCTCCATATCCTATTTAAAATGCATCAGTTTCAACAATTTTGTAATTATTTAGATCAGCTACATGCGAACAAGGCAAAAACTTGATTTGATTTTTTTCATTTGTTTGACAATTTGTGTATGTTCATTTGTGCATAGTCTAGGATTCTTTTTCAGTCTCTCATGCAAGAGTTTACAAAGATCACGCAAATTAGAATAAAAATCTGCAGCATAATTAAGTATCCTAAGAATCTTTCTAATTGGGGTTTTTTTTAAAATTTGGTCCTGAAATTTGTCAACAAAAGCTATTGATTTGTCAAATGTCAATTGGTACTAATGTCCGTTAACAATTGTTTTGACCAAGAAATCAAATTTTGGTTTGACGCAAACTAATTTTTTTTTTTAGACATAACTAATCTGTTTTGTTTGACAACATTACTAAATATTGATAAATGTCTAAAATGTTATTCTATATTTGAAGAAAAGACATCATCAATAATAAACAATTAAGAATATTGAATATAAATCTAATATTTCATTCATTATTCTTTGTAATTTTGATGGCGCATTTTTTAATCCAAATGATATAACATTCCATTTATATTAGTCAAATTATATAGTAAATGCAGTTTTAAATCTATCCTTTTCTTTCATTTGTATTTGCCAAAATCCAGATTTCATATTAAAACTTTGAAAATATTTTAGCATTATGAAGTGTTTACGGTAAATCTTTTTTATTGAGAATTAGATGTCTAAGCCATCTTAAAGCTTGATTTAGAGGTTTATACTTTATCACTAATTAGCATTCTTCATTACACAAAAAGCCAAACAACCCTAAGGAGATTGGCTTTTTCTAATTAATTTTTTGTTCAAAGGATAATCAATTTCTTTTTTACTATAATTTTCTCATTCTTTATTCATTTGTACTGTTTTGCTTTTCTCGGAATTGTTTTTTCATCAAAGTCTTTTTTCGTAAGCCATACATTGTTTTCTTTCCCAAAAAGCATTTAATAAGTTTGAACAAATTTTTTCTTCAATAGTTTGTTGAAGTTGTAAAATTCTTTTTTTTGTTAATATCTGTTTCTTGGATTTTCTTTTCTATTCTTTGTATTCTATTCTCTTTTACACAGATGTGATGGAAATTGTGCTCGGAAATCATATCCTAGAAGATAAATTTTTTACAAACAATAAGAAAATGCAATTTTTTATAATAGACCAAAGAAAACCAAATACATCAAAAAAAGATAAAAGTTCCAAGAGAATACTACAAAAATTTTCAAATAAAATTATTCTTTCTTTAAATGTGGAAAATCTGGACACACAACAAAATATTGTCGAATAAGAAGAAAAATAAACCAATTAGAACTTGATGAAGAAATTGTTAAAAAAAATTGAACTTATATTAATTGGATCCTCTTCCGAATCTCAGGAACAATATGATAATTCTAAAGAAGAACTACAGATACATGAAATTGCATTTTAAGTTCAAAACTTGTTTCAGCAAAAACCAAATGAGTACAAGAAAGAGTCTTTGTTATAATTTTCAAATGATGAAGAAGACTAACAAACCACTGAAGATTCAATTGTTGATTTAGCACCAAACAATAAAAAGTCAGGTATTCGATAACAAAACCATCCGTAAAAGTCACATGACGAATGGGGAATACTGTGAATCATATGGGAAAAGCCAGATATTCCCGATAAGAGTTGGCAATAAAAGCAGTAACAAAATTGCCAAGGACAAAACGAAATTCAAATGTGGCAAAAGCATGATTCAAGTGCGCACGATGACTCAAAAGCAGGATGATTCAAAAAGAAAAAGCATAGTGCAAGGTGCATCATGGCGACAATCGGAGAGTCTCAGAGGATGATTGACAAGCATTAAAGACCAATAAATGGATATAAAATCAAGATAGGAAGCAACGAAAGGCAGGCTTCGAACTTATCCCCCGCATCAAAATACTCTTTCTCAGAATTTTAACTTTATTGTGTACAATCTAGTATGTTCAATTATGAATTTGTATCAAGTCTTTTAAAGATTTTGGAGCATCAAAACCGGTAAGTTTTGTTGAAAAGTCAAGCATGCTAGCATGAACCAGCTAGCATGCAAATTTCAAGCACAATTGTTGACCTAACCTGTGGACTTTGACAAAGTTGGCACCGATGGACAAATTTTTTAAATTTGTCAATTTGAAGCCAAATTGAATATTGTGGTAGGTAAGCATTCATTGCCTATAAATAGAGAGGAAAGGAAGAGCTTTAAATCATCCCAATTGAGAGAATCAAGATTAATTGCAAGTGAAGCAATTTGAAGCGATTTGAGAGAGCTTATACTTGAGTATTCTAGTGAGGTTCTATTTTGGTTTATTGGAGTTTTGGGTGTTGAATTTTTTCCAAATTTTATAAATTTTCATTTGTTAGTAAAATTGTCTTCTAGTCTTTTTCCATGGATGTAGGCTTTACGCCGAACCACGTAAATTATTGTATTATATTTTCTTTACATTTATTTATCACATTTATATTTTTCCAAAAGTCGCAGTCATTATAATATTAGTAACTGCTCAACCCGTGCTTCCGCAAAAAGTTTTACTTACAATCAATTAATCAATTATTTCAGTTCTATTTCAATTCTCTATTTTCAATTTATTGTTATTTATGTTTTATATTTTACTTGCATATTAATGTATTTGAAATATACGATAGCTGATATCAACTATATGATTAAAAATAATCAAGACATTAATTGAAGTTGTATTAGGAGGTAGACATTTTGAAGATTTGCTTTATCTCTCACAAAGAATTACAAGCTTACAACATAGACTCAAACGAAAAGAAGCAAAACTTGAAAAACTAGTCCTTTAATTTGGTATTCTTAATCACGTCTCTTTATTTATATACACATACATACATACATACATACATACATTTGTCTGCTTTGATACAAATACACAGTCTGTTAGTGATGTGGTTAATAATATGTCAATATATGAATTTCAGAATTTTGTATTATAAGTTTTATGTTTTAAATTAAAAAATCGATATATTAGTAACTTTGACTATTTGTATCACAACAACTTTCAGTCCCTAAAGTGGAAGAGTGGAGGAGTCATACTTGACTTTGAATTTTCGCTTGCAACATAAGTCGTCTAAATTTCCAAAACTTACCTGCTCACGGCGAAGTTCCACCTATCTGAATTTTATAACTACTATAGCAAACCTAATATTTCTAGTCTTATATTAGGGTATATATACTCCATTAATATTTAAATAACATATCTACCTCATCATACCTACCCAATTAAAAGCAGGGATGGATAAGGGCATGCGGACTTGACGTCATCCCCACCTTCCTCCAGTATATCACTGGCAGTCCCAGATTGACCAAAAATGATATTGCCCTTTCTCAAGATGAGACAGTTGGGATGGAACTTGAACGGGTTCATTTAGCTCATGACGAATGTGTGGGTTCAAGTTCCCATTGGAGAAAAAAAAAACTTTAAAATTTAAAGAAAAAAATTACTTGAGTTTCTTACTAGTTTATTAATTCTATTAAAATAGTCCTTTTTAGATCTATAAAAGTTTTCATAAACTCTTAAATTTATAGGTTAAAGAGTAAAAACTCATACTTTCACTAAAAAATGGTTGTGATAATTGACCTCCTTAATTTATCTCTCCTACCCTCAGTATTCCTAGTTAATTTCCCAAATTACTCTTATACAAAAATGATTACATTATTTTCTCTCTAATATTAGCATCATCTCCACCTATTTTACTCATATTTTCACTAGGATTTGATTTGAACCATTAAGTAATTGTTCTCACCTAATAAAGATCAAATCTAGTTAAAACAAATAAATTTTATATTTTAAGAGGAGATTGTGTTATATTTGGGGTTGGGCATATTTTTCTCTTGTTCAAGGTAAGAGGTGTAGTTATGGTAATCTAAAAAGACAACTTAGGTGATTTGAAGAGGTGAAATGATGTTTTGAGTTTGAAATAATATAAAGAGCTCTATGGAGTTAATTTGGAGAGTTGATAGGGAGAGCTGTTGTATGTTAATTCAAATGTTGTTGGTGTCAATGTGTAAATGGATACAACAAGTAATATAATAATAAGTATTCAAGATCGTCTCCACAGGGATTGATGTTATTAGATTTACTACAGCAATCTCAACAATTTAATTTGCTTTAATTGAACTTAAACAAATAATAAAACTGATAACTTAATTAATTAAAATAAAATTCAAATAAGTAAATTATCACATCACACACAAGGATAAAGCCAATGGGGATGGAGTAATTGAGTGATTAAACTCTCTTAATGGTTTTGACTATTTCTTCCAATTTTAGGTTTAGTTGTTATAGTATCTACTACAGCACTGGGTAAAATCCTTATGTATCCTCAGTTATCGCATGTTGAATGTTTTATATCTATATGCAACCTAATAGTTACCAATTGTTATGTCAACATAAGATATAGCATTTCACGCTTAGATTTTAATTACCCTGCAAGGCGAATCCCTATATCTAGTTCATCACTAGTTGTAGATTAAGCATAGCCCTTTTGGAATCAAATAAAACTCAACTTAGGAAACTTAATTTAAAACCAAGTATTACTCTGATATGTTCCACTAAGATAGACCCTTTTGTAGATCTTTCTTATCTAGTATCATTAACTGGGTGGTCAGTCAAAATAATGAATAAAAATAAACATTATCAAAATAAAGCGTTATAGCAACATATATAATCAGTCAATGAATCATGAAGGTTGCTTATCACTCAACTACAAATAAATTTAGTTCATGGTTTGTAAAAGAAAAATAAATAAATAAGTTTCAGCCATCAAATACGTCCCCTTGATTAAAGAGTAAATGAGAAAACAAGAAAATAATAAGAAGGATTGGTTTCCCGATTGATCTATGCGTGTTCTCCTCTGATGCAGCCTTAAATCTTGCTCTTGAATTCTGTTTTACTCTTTTTTTTTCAGTTTTTGTTCTTGGTTGACGGCTCCCTTTTTCCTTTCCATGTGTGCTTATTTTACAATTGAGAATTAGGGTAAATGGAAGTTTAGGACGCGTGTCTTCTAGATTATGAAATTTCATATCGCAATCTTCTAAGTATCTCACGCGAAATCTTCTCTATCAATGCTCTAAGATTGCTACAACAACAGATGCTACAACAACAACTATAGCAACTACATTGTTCCAGATTTGTTTCAATTCTTTTGTACCTAAGTTCTTTCTTTATTTTTGCAAACTCATTGCAACAATATTCCTTTCTTGAAATTTAAGCTTCTAATTACCTATAATTACGCATGAGATTTAAGTACACAGATTATTCTAAATCAAACAAAATTGATTAAAGATAAACTAAAATAGATGTTTATGTAAAATATAACTAAAATGCAATAAAAATATATCATTTACTTTCTAAGCAATCATTATTTAAGTTTAAAAATGTCATAATAACTTTCATTTCATAAAGTTATCAAAAGCTCAAAAGAGCTCTGAGAATAACTATAGAGAGCTTATCTAGGGGAACTCAATAGAGCTTGTAGGATAACCTATATGAACTCATATATGAAATATGATTTGGGCATCAAAACCATCATAATAAGTAGAAAATAAGTATAAACAATAAAGAACACACAAGATTTTATGTGGTTCGGCCTTTTGTCCTACATCCATGGGCATAGCTTATCTCTAATCCACTATATAAATAAAGTATTATATGATTTACTTTATAGCATGTCAGCATCAACAAAACCTTATTAAAGGTTGTTTATGGTGAATAATAATAAAAAGGAGATGTGGGTCTTATAGAGATTAGAGTGTTTTTTAAGATAAGAATAAGGGAAAAGCTTCTTTTACAGATGAGATGGCCAAAATCTTTTATAGAGGTAAAAAGAATTGAGGAAGAAAACCTAGAGATGGAGGAAGAAGAAGATGAAGTAGTCTTTTAAGAAATTATATAAGTAAAAAAATCCCCCAAGAATTGGATAAAGCAAAAGGAGAGAGAGAGAGATCCCCTAAAGATTAAATATGTGGAGCTTATATAAGAGTGTTTGTGAGGGTATTTTGATAATTTTGGATAATTGAAAATTTTTCATTCGTTTATCCTCCACAAGTGAGGTTATATTAGTATTTTGGGTTCTTTTCTTTTGATGGTGACATTCAAGAGCTTGGGAGGTAAGAAAACCTATAGCTTTCTTTTAGCCTCCATAGCTAGAAATGTGGCAGCCTCTTAGTCTTGTGGTCTTATTACTTTTCAAAGGATAGCAAAAGAACAACTGATGTAGTCCCCTTATATTGCTTTATTCAAAGAATTTGTATTCATATTAGCTCTTTATTCTTAGTAAAAAAAGAAGGTATTCTAGTCTTTCCCATGATAGTGTGCACTATTCACTTATTGTCTCTAACCATCAAAATTTGTGCTTCGATTATATCCCTTGATGTTGAGCATATTTATCGAAATTATCTTTTTCCTCAAAGTTTTCTTCTGACCTTTGAGAGTTATATTACCATTCGTCAAACAAGCTGACTTTACTTGTTATTAGTCCATGTCAGTATCCAAATTTCCTCCCAAACACCACCATTTATCTTCATTGTCACAATTATTTACCACAAAGTTAAAATTATAAAACACAATGTTTTTAATTAAAATAAAAATCAAATAGTCAAATTAAGATTACAAAATAATTGGATCCATAAAAATCAATAATTATAGTCGCTTGCTTATCTTTTTCTTTTATACCCACGTGATTAACCTGTTTTTAATGACAAACTTCATCCAAATTCAAAACTTAACAATAATTGCACATTAAGTAAGTCTTTTAAACTTTAGACTTTTAGGCCACCAAAATGAGATCGACCCAACAATTTAATCCCCAATAAATTAAAAGCAGACAATCTTGAACTTGTGCCTGGAGACCTCCTAACCACAGAGAATGTAAAATTGACAAATCATAATTACTTCATTTTGTATGATTAAAGTGGAAGGAGTCAAGACTTCGAATATTCACTTGCATAAGTCGTCTTCTACTTTAAGTTAATGAAATTGACTTTAACGAAATTAGTAGTTAATACGTTTGCGTCCTATAGAAAGTATGATGTGGAAAAAGACGAAATACGCGCATACCACCGGAATTGGTCAGAGGTGATATGCAGAACCGTAACCGTTCATGCTCTCTGTCGACTATGATGGGACTATAATTTTTTTAATATTTTTTTTGTATGTTCCACAATATTAAAACTAATATATAATATAATCGGGGGGACTCACCAATCTTAAATAGCAGAATATGTTTAGCTGGTATTGTTCCACCACCAACACCCCCCGTCCCCCCGGCGGATGATTTGAGATTTAACATGAGAAATACTTCATAGCTGCTGAGGTTAGAGCCTTAGAGGACGACCCATAATCTATGATACTCTATCACCCATTAGTTTTATTTTTTATATTTTAAGTAAAGAATTCCTCAGATGAATTCAACATACTTAACCAACTAAAATGCTTTTATTGGACGAGAGCATCATCTTAGCATGACTCATATCAATTTTTTTCATTTAATAGATGTGAATGATCTTATAGTAAAACCTTGCCAAATGAAAGTTTGATAAATTAATAACCTCGTTTAAATAATAAATTTTTTCGGTCCTGACTTGGGCCAGTGTACTAAAATAATAATTTCACTAAATCCATAAAATCATTTTTTTAATCCTTAAAGGCCTAACGAAAAAATAAATTAATAATTGATCAAATATAAAAAATATTAATAATAAGCAGCATATAAAGTTCATATTATTAAGTATTTTTTTTATAACTTACATTTCTCAATTTAATTCTTAACATTCTCATTCTTTATAAGAATATTAAGGGTATTTGATATTGTTGACTAGCTTGTATAGAGGTGATTTTTTTTTAAACTCATTGTTGTAGATCTTTTTGAATACTTTCCTCATCCCATCAGTCAATGTTGATTTTTTTACTTCTTTCAAATGAGAAGTCATGATTCAGTGATTAAAGTCTAAAATTAAAAATAATGGATTATGTATCTATAGAGTTTGTGTTCCATACTCTATGTACAATGTAATTACATTAATTTATTAATATCATTTGTAAATACATGATAATTAACATGTATTTACATTAACTTCTTGGCTTCTATGTACATGTACTAGTATTAAGTTATCAAAATCATTTGTAAATACGTGATAATTAAAATATATTTACATTAACTTTTTGGCTACTATGTACATATACTTAAATTTATAATTCATACATGAATCCTAGTTAAAAGAATATTACATGTACTAAGAAAACTCTTTATAAATTAATAAATATTTATTTATCAATAAATAAATAACCTCGATAAAATTATAATTTTTCCTGCTCCCAACAATATTATTTTATAAAAGTTTTACTGTATATAACTTCTTTCTACTCTCAACTGGAATGACAATCTTCAATTTACTTCTAAAAGTGTAAAAATTTCAATTTACTGTTATTTCTATTTAAAAGATGAGCAAAAGTTGGGGCATGCTGGTATTTTTTTTTATTATTATTGTTTTCATTGCAGGAACTAGAGGCAATTGATGTGCCTTTCACGTGCGATTCTCGGTAGTTGGGTCGTTTATAAATACAGGATTCGTCTGTTCAGAACAACACAAAAACCTACAATAACATGCATTCCTCACCGTCCCCTTTAATGCATTTTGCCACTTTAGCTGTTCTCCCCCACGTAACATGGCTACCATTTGGTGCAGATTCAGCTTCTGTCAGCATCAATACGGATAAGGAGGCCTTGATGTCATTCAAGTCTCAAATAAGCCAGGAGAGTCCCAGTAGCCCTCTGTCTTATTGGAATCAAAGCTCTTCTCCTTGCATATGGCCTGGGGTTATTTGCAACAACTTTGGCAACAGAGTGATTCGCCTCAATCTCTCCAGCATCGGACTCGAGGGAACTATAAGCCCTCATATTGGCAATCTCTCATTCCTACGTTCAATTCAACTCCAAAACAACAAGCTCTCAGGATATCTTCCCAGAGAAATTGGTAATCTTATTCGCCTGAGAGTTTTCAACATTAGTTTCAACATCTTACAAGGTGAGCTGCCAGTTAATATAAGCAAATTAACTGAGCTCAAGATGCTTGACTTGATGGCAAATAAGATTACAGGCAGAGTTACTGATGAACAACTCCGCAATCTTAGGAGTCTCCAAGTTCTGAACTTGGGGAAAAATCTTCTCTGGGGATCAATTCCACCATCCATCGCAAATCTGTCATCACTCAACACCTTAAATTTAGGCACAAATAATCTCACTGGCAGCATATCGAGTGACTTGAGCCGTCTTGAAAACTTGAAAGTTCTTGATCTCACCATTAACAGGCTCTCTGGCACTGTTCCTTCTACAATTTACAACATGACTTCTCTTGTTTACTTGGGTTTAGCTTCAAATCAGCTCGGGGGAGAGATTCCCTATGATGTTGGGGATACACTCCCAAATCTATTGGACTTCATTTACTGCTTCAACAGATTTACAGGGAAAATTCCAGGGTCTTTGCACAACCTCACCAATATACAAATTATCCGTATGACACACAACCTCCTGGAGGGAACTGTGCCACCAGGTTTGGGGAACCTCCCTTTCCTACGGACGTATAACATCGGATTCAATAAAATTGTTAGCTCAGGAGACGATGAGGGTCTTTCATTCATCACTTCTTTAACAAACAGCGCGCATCTCAACTATCTTGCCCTCGACGGCAACCAATTTGAAGGCAAAATTCCAGAATCCATCGGCAATTTTTCCAACGAGCTCTCAAAACTGTACCTGGGAGGCAATCATATTTATGGTAAAATACCTGCCTCGATTGGCCGTCTCAGGAGCTTAACTTTGCTGGATTTGGGCTACAATTCAATTTCTGGCGAAATCCCAATTGAAATAGGCCAATTACAAGGACTACAAGCTCTGGGATTGGCTGGAAATGAAATCCCCGGCGGTATTCCTTATTCCCTTGCTAATCTCAAGAAGTTAAACCAGATTGATTTATCAGGAAATGAATTGACTGGTGAAATACCAATTTCATTTGGGAACTTTCAGAGTCTACTTTCGATTGATCTGTCCAACAACATAATCAATGGAAACATCCCCAAAGGGATTCTTAGTATCCCTAGTTTATCCACCATTGTGAATCTGTCAAAGAATTTCCTTGAAGGACCTTTGCCTGAAGAAATTAGCAGGCTAGAAAATGTTGTTACAATCAACCTATCGGACAATAGTCTGTCTGGTAATCTGCCAAACTCCTTAAAAAATTGTAAGAGCTTGGAGGAGCTATTGATGGCTAACAATCAATTCTCAGGGCCTATTCCGAATATCGTAGCAGAGTTGAAAGGCTTGGAAGTTCTAGACCTCTCCTCCAACAAACTTTCTGGCTCCATTCCTTCTGATCTCCAAAATTTACAAGCCCTCCGTTCTTTGAATCTCACCTTCAATAATCTAGAAGGAGTAGTTCCCAGCGAAGGAATTTTCAGATATATGTCTAATGTCCATTTAAAAGGCAATCCAAAGCTTTGTTTGCAATTGGGGTGTGAGAACCCTCGTAGTCATGGAAGTAGACTAATCATTTTATATATTATTGTTACCATCATGGCTGTGATTGCCGGTTGTTTCCTTATTGTTTGGCTGGTTATAGTGAGGAAAAGGAAAGCGAAGCACGTTGGAGTTTCTGCATTATTCAAAGTTAGCCCTCCAAAGATTTCATATGATGAGCTGCGTCGAGCCACTGGGAATTTTAGTCATGAAAATTTGATTGGAAGCGGGAGCTTTGGGTCAGTGTATAAAGGGTATCTCAAAGAATGCACTAGTGTTGCAGTCAAGGTTCTTCACAACGAAAGGACTGGATCTTGGAAGAGCTTCATTGCCGAATGTGAAACTTTGAGAAATGTTAGGCATCGCAATCTTGTCAAACTGATTACATCATGGTCTAGCTTGGACTCCAAGATTATGGAGTTTCTTGCTCTGGTATACGAATTCCTTAGTAACGGAAGCTTGGGAGATTGGATTCATGGCGAGAGAAAGAATGAACTGGGTAATGGCCTTAATTTTCTGGAGAGATTGAATGTAGCCATAGATATCGCCTCTGCACTGGACTACCTTCACAATGACTGTGAAGTTCCAATAGTGCACAGTGATTTGAAGCCAGGCAACATTCTTTTGGATGAAGAAATGACAGCAAAGGTGGGAGATTTTGGGTTGGCCAGGTTTCTTCTGGAGAGAGTAGACAATCAATCTTCCATAAGCTCCGCGCACGTTTTCATGGGTTCAATTGGTTACGTACCTCCAGGTTAGTTCCTTAATTTGCAACTCTACGCTTCCCTTGAAGGTTTAAGTCGTCTAGACTAATATAAGTTTAAACTAACAATCAGATGAAAATTAAATCATGATGCAGAATATGGTTTAGGTGAAAGGCCATCAACAGCTGGAGATGTGTAGAGCTTCGGAGTGATGCTACTCGAAATTTTTACCGGGATGAGACCAACCAGCGAGAATTTGCCGGAAAATTTAATATTGTTAAATGGGTGGAATCGAATCTCACAGAGAATGTGTTGCAAGTGTTAGATCCGGAGCTGCGACAGCTGATGACGAGCAACGAAAGCCAAACCATACAATTGCATGATTGTTTGATCACAATCATTGGATCAGTTGGGCTGTCCTGCACCACTGAATCTCCCGGTGGCCGCATTGGCATCAGAGAAGCTCTCCGTAGGCTTAAAAGTTCTCAAGAGATCCTTCTCAAGCAGCAGGTGCCAAATGGAAAAACCAAGAGTTAAATATTTATGCATGTTGTTGGCATATGAATCTTTATGTAACTTAAGCTCACTCCAGAGCGTTTCATGTTAAATTAAATTTTAATTAAGCATTAGGCTGATGTCAATTTATTTCAAGCTTGGTTAAAGCAGTGCTGTCACTGTATTGTTTGATACGATAAACTAGTTAGAATTTTTTTGTTGTTAATTACATTATTACCTCGGCAATTTTAAATGATCTTTCCTCCAATCTTGCTTGTAAATTCCTAATAACTCTTCAAAATGCTAGAAATGATTAATGATCTTTGACCAAATTCTAATAGATGCAGGTGGCATGGATAAGGATATTTAGGTTGAATGTGTATTTTGAGGTATTTTTGACATTTTCAAGAAGCTTTTTTAACTGCACAGATTACTGTACTACTCTTGGAAATTGGTAGAAATATTGCTAGAAAAATATTGAAAAAGATTCTATGAACTCTAATGTGTGTGTATAAACATAGTATTTCTCTAATACACGCGTCCTAATTTTTTTTCTATACGGATACGTTGTTAAACCATACAGTTTAATAAAATTAGTTTTTAATGGTATTAAACCCCATAGAAGAGCGATATATATATACATATATTTTCAATTACGGTACAGTTAAGAAAACTCTTTTTTTTTGTCTCTTATAAATTTTTGTGCTAATTGTTATACATACACTATTGTTCTTATATTTTAGCCAAAACTTTAATTGATACAAAATTAGTTAAAGAAAACTATTTCAAGATCAAGCCACTATTTATAGAGAGAAATGTTTCAATCCGGAATTTTAAAGTACGGGATCATCTGAGAAAACGTATAAATCGTGCAATTTAAGCGTTTTAAGTTTTAAGTTTTAAAACCCCGTGGTTTTTAAACTTTCCCAAACTTGCCACTACTTTAACATTATAGACCTGAAAACTACTGTATATATATATATATATAGATATATATTTTTGATAGAATTGGATGAAATAAGTAAAAATCATTTTCTAAAAAGACATTGTTAAAATATATTCTTAAGAAACTCCTTTAGGCTTTAGCCGAAGGCCCATAGCCCATGACCCATGACCCGAAAGGGCCAAGCTTCTGCCCGTATGGGTTTATAAAATTCCGCGCGTCCAAACAGGCCGTAGTAATGGAAGATCCTTCAATAAGATCCATTTTATTTGAAGACGTTTCTCTTCCATTGGGAAGCTTTTTTAAGTTCCGACCACCACCCAAAAAGCCTAAAAAGGTTGATTACTCTCAGCTGGTACTACAGGTCGGTCTTCGAATCCGCTCCTCTCTTAGGTAATTATTTAGAATCCCTTTGTCTCACTTTTGTTACGTTTCTTTGAATTTATCATGCTATGTGTAAGCAAATCCTCGTTAGATTCTCAGATCTGCTGCGTTTTACATGTGGCTCTCTTGTTAATTTGATTTTATCCCTAGCTGAAATTTTGGCCAAAAATTGTTTGTGGGTAAATCATTGTTAGTTGTTCCATTTTGATCTGGGTAAGGCACAGAATTTGAATTTGTGGTATTTGATGTTTGGGTTAGGTTTTATGATTCGATTGAATTTTAGGTGTAAATGAGAATCTCTTGTGTGTTGTCTTGTGTGTGTATAGTGGTTTGATTTGGTAATCTTTGATGATTCGATGAATTTGATTAGTTGGAGTTTATCATTAGGCGAAAACAAATCTTACAAGAAAGTGATTATTTCAAAATCTATTGTAATTTTAAACATTCTCTTAGTACATGGTTGCATGGTGTTATGAAGGCCGCAGCTGAAAAGCAAAGTTTGAATAATGCTCCAAAAAGGGAAACCAAATTTTCAAGTATGTCAGGCCTTGGAGAGTGGTGGAGTGAACATGCTTGTAGGCTTTAATGAAGTCTCCAGCGACTGACGGGAGCTGTTACTTTGCAAGCATGCAGTGACTAGTGTGATTAGGGTTCATGGTGTAATGTGAATATTGGGAATCAATGAATTTTGATATTGTGATATTGTGAATTTAGATGTAGAATGGCTTCATTGAATTTTGATCTATTTGCATGTGAATATTGGCAAGTTCATTTTTTTTTTCCTGCATCGATTTTGTTATCATTGGTGTTGATGGTGTAACGTGAATTTCTTATAGAAATTTGAAGCTGAGAACATAAGATAAAAGGAGCTACGAACTAGTGATCAAGGAGTTAAAGTTTGAGGGGTAAAATCAAGAAATATAAAGTAAGATGCCTGCACAAAAAATTGAAACTGGTCATGAAGACACTGTCCATGATGTAGCCATGGATTTCTATGGAAAACGTTTAGCCACAGCTTCGTCTGACTCCAGCATTAAGATAATTGGTTTAAGCAACTCTGCTTCCCAGCACCTTGCTACATTGAAAGGTCATAGAGGTCCTGTTTGGCAAGTTGCATGGGCACACCCCAAGTTTGGGTCAATCCTTGCTTCCTGTTCCTATGATGGCCAAGTTATTATCTGGAAGGAAGGTAATCAAAATGATTGGACACAGGCTCATACTTTTAATGATCATAAATCATCTGTCAACTCCATTGCTTGGGCACCTCATGAACTAGGTCTCTCCTTGGCTTGTGGATCTTCTGATGGGAACATCTCAGTCTTTACTGCTAGAGCTGATGGTGGCTGGGATACTACCAGGATTGACCAGGCCCATCCAGTCGGAGTAACATCTGTTTCATGGGCCCCAGCAATGGCTCCTGGTGCTTTAGTTGGATTGGGCTTACTGGATCCTGTTCAGAAATTGGCTTCTTGTGGTTGTGATAATACTGTAAAGGTGTGGAAGATGTATAATGGGATTTGGAAGATGGATTGCTTCCCTGCCCTTCAGATGCACAGTGATTGGGTGCGGAGCGTGGCGTGGGCACCCAACTTGGGTCTTCCAAAATCCACAATTGCAAGTGCATCACAGGATGGGACAGTTGTTATTTGGACCTGTGCCAAGGAAGGGGAGCAATGGGAGGGTCGAGTTTTGAAGGATTTTAAGACACCAGTTTGGAGTGTTTCGTGGTCACTGACTGGAAATTTGTTGGCTGTGGCTGATGCAAATAATGTGACATTGTGGAAGGAAGCTGTTGATGGTGAGTGGCAACAAGTGAGTGTAGTTGAGCCACAGACATAAGGTGTCTTCCTACTCACCCTTTCACAATCATTGTGTTCTTTTTTGGACTTATTGGAAGTAGCCTTTCTTACACCTGGTTTAGTTTTTTTTTTTTCCTTTTTTTTTGGTTGGATTGATTTTGTTGGAATACTTAATTTGTATTTGGTTAGTTGTTATTCTTTCTTGCCAGATTCAGAAACAAATGATGGTGTCTTAATCTCCATATCCATATGTCTGTATTTGTGACTGCCAATATTTCTGTTAAATTACATATGAACTCTTTATCCTGAAATGATGATTTCAAGGATTTGTTGCTATGTTATGATTGTTTCAATCTGTCATGTATACTATTTTCTTTATCAGGTTGGATATTGTCATGGTTTTGCTAGGATGCGTAGCATTTCAATTTCTATTGTCCAAAAAGAAACAGATGAGGGTAGTTAAACTAATTTTGTATGATCTATATATGTGGGTAACTGTGGTTCTGTCAATACTACTGGGCAATATCATTGTATACTTTAGACTGAACTGATGACTTTATGGATTTGTGGCTATTTAATGATCATTTCAATTTGGTCATATACGCTGTTTCTTGGTGGCTCAGTTTTTATCGTAAAAGATTCATGCGGATGGCTCATGGGTGTATTACATTATTTGTATGCTCATTTGAATATTGTCTTTGTCACATGTGCATTCACTTTGAAATTAACTAATTATGCCACTGCACTAATGCTAACGATAATGAGAGTATATCCTTCATTTTCCTTGTCATTTGTTCTGTTCTCTAGGTAGTTGATCTCAATTGTTGGATCCTAAATTGCTTGTTGGCTTATTTACTTTTAGTCTGAGTTTTGCATTTGCAATTTCCTGAACTCAACTGAGATTGTTGTTTAGTCGGGAACTTCTATATTATCTTTTTTTGGGGGCTTAATTTTAGGAGGTTATATTAAATTTGTCTCTATTTAGTGGGGGTTTTTTATGGCTTCTTTTTGCTGAAGGTGAAATTAGATTTCACAAATCATCCAATGTGACTGGGGAATGATTTTCGAGTGCGACCAGGAAGGTTCTTTTTCATGGCTATCAGTTGGATTCTAACATCTAAAATCAAGGCTTTAAACAAAAACATATGTTCCCGCAGAGGCAGAGCTAAACAATCTTTTTGTGTGATTAAAATTTAAAATCCAGAAAAGCCCTTAAAAAAAATCCATATTCCTCAGAAAGGTCGAGTCATGTTCTCAGGTCATTACATGAAGCTTATTCTCGCTACTCGTTAGCAAAGGAGCTCTGATTGACTGCTAGAATCTCGTCTTGCAATGCTATAAAGGTCAAATTTTATATCACTAAATAATTTATTAAATATAAAAAAATGTCATTACGTTACATATTCTTGGAACAATAACTAGTATAGATTAAATAATAGAATATAAAGAAAAAAAATATAAGACAACGGTTGACTTTACACCTAAAATACACGGGAATACAATTGATTCCTAGGAGTCAAGCCTAAGTTAAGGCAACGCCTAACCACAAATTACAATTATGAATATTACAAAGATTTAAAATTGAAAGGATAATAAAAGACTCCGCATATTAAAGTTTTATGAAAACTGGAGGAATTTTATATGATTGGCCTACTCACCTAAGTTATTGTAGGTGAAAACCACATTCCAATTGAAAGAAAAATTTAGTGAAATGTCAACAATAACAATGCCGCTAGGCCTTTGGCCAAAGTGGTTGTGCTGCTTGTGAGGGTAGTGGTTCAAGCCCCCACAAAAATATTGTGGGGGCTAAACATTTATAAACTCTTATCATTTACGAAATGTAAGTGAAGTATGACATTCCTTCTTTGTAGGGGTTATTTTTGTATGAGCATGTATTTTATAAAATTTAATGTAATAATATAAGTTTCAATAATGTATATCTGATTATAAATATTAAGGTAATGTCTATTATAATAGCAGTTGTAAATAGTAATATGGTGCGTAACCAGTATAAAAAAAATAATAATAACAACACACTACCACCAACAACACAACACTATCACCAACAACTCTAACCTAAAAAAAAAAATTAAAGCAAAAGAAAAAAATACAAAAAGAAAAATACAAAGAACCCATGGAGCTACTAAAACATGGCGATTCTCTAAATATCTTGCCCAACGAGTCCTGCCTAAGGCTATCAGAACCTCAACGCACGACTTTTGAAGCCAACCCTGACCCCAAAACAAGAGTATCCTTCCCGATCCGGACACTATACAAATATCATATGAGGATATTTAAAATAACATATTTGAGCAGTGACACCATAACTACAACACAACAAACAACTAGACATCAACAATGGTAGCAATAGAATAGCAACAAAACAACAGTAATGATAATATTAATACTATCACTAAAAATAACAATAACAACATCATCAACTGTTAAAAAGAAAAAATTAAAAAGAATAAAACAATAAAAACTAGCCGGAGAGGGTCATCTTCTCTTCGGACATAATTTGTTTGTTTTTTGGCCTCTATCAGGGTGGTGGTGGTGGTGGTGGTGGTGGTTGGGGGAGACTATAGTTTGTTTATTTTGGAGTTTACAAAGTGTAATTTCTTTTATTTTTTTAAAATTTTATTATACAGGATGATTTTTTTTTACAACTTATTTTAATGAGTGATGATACAGCCACAAACTATTTTATAAATTTATGTGGGATTAATTTATTAATTGAATAAAAATATAAAATAATATAAATAAATCATGTGAGCCAAAAGACATTTAATTCAATCACTGAATTAATGACACATCAGTTTATACGAAATAAATTTATACAAAAATTTATAAATATATCATTACTTTATTTTAATATATCACATAACATTAACGTATGCACATCATAAATCATAAAAACAAGGGACCAGAAGTAGAGAGCACATGTTCTGACCATATCACCAGATTCCCGCGAAGATTCTTTTGAAAACAAAACAAATCAAGAACCTTGATGATGAGAGTAAATCTGTTTCTGCTGTCCTTTGCGGGGACACCTTTGTAACTGAAAAAAATAATAAAATAATTCATAAGAAGCTAAAGAACTAACGGTGGGCCAAACAGTGGGGCAGAATCGTAATTCACTCGAAACCGCGCTTTCTTGATGGTAAATCTGAATTTGAATAATCCCCCCCGATCCAAATAATCGGAAGGAAAGGAAACCCTCCTCCGTCTGATCCGAATCCACATTTGAAATTTCCGAAACCCGCCAAAGAAAACAAAACAATCAACGGATCAAACAGAGTCACGCTCCCTCTTTGTCTCTCAAGAAAAAGGAAAATCAAGAAACTGATATTTGATTTTTTTTTTTTTGTTTGAAAGCATGTCGTCTTCTTCTTCTTCGGCGTTTGGTTTCCGAGAAGCCGAACCCGATGGGAAGCAATTCTACAGTCGCAAAGAGAAATCTCTCGGTCTCTTGTGCTCCAAGTATTTATCTATATTACACGATTCTTGTACTGAATCTCTCTTAAGCTTCGTTTTCGTTATTTTGAGTGATTTATTTATTTATTTTCATTTTTTTTTCTTTTGGTCAGGTTCCTGAAATTATATAATCGAGATGGCGTCGAATCGATTGGACTCGATGATGCCGCAAGCCGATTAGGTGTCTTTTTCTTTTTCTTTTTCTTTATTGATGTTTTTAGTTTCTAACTTCTTTAACAGGAGTTACAGTTGAGTTGACAATGTTTGGTTGCTGAGAAAATGGAAATGTTGAGGGGCGGTTCTTTGAATTTTGATTCATGAAAATTCAATAATCCAGAGATTTTGATTTAATTTATTATTTTCTTTATTAGCATTTTTCTCAGCCCCCAAACATTACCTAGGGTTTTTTAATTGAAATAAGAATATATATATATAAATATTTGATTTTGCAGGAGTTGAGCGCCGCCGCATATATGATGTAGTCAATATACTGGAAAGCATAGGAGTAAGACATTCAATTTTCTTTCTGTCATTTTTTTTTTGAGTCTTTTATTTTCTTTCTCTTTGCTTTTATTGAGTTGAATTGCTGGAGGTGATTAGGCTTCTGAATTATGTAGGTTGTAGCAAGACAAGCAAAGAACCTATACTCGTGGCAGGGTTTTGATGCGATTCCTGAGGCCTTGGAAGTGCTCAAGGTGAATCATCACTTTTGTTTGCCTCTCACACTTCATAAATGATAAGGCCTTAATCAACTTGTATCATATTTTCTGTTCGCAGGAAGAGGGTTTGAGAGAGAATTTCAATCTCAACGGTTGCACCAATTCAGGGAATGTAAGTTGAAATCCTCTATCACTTCTTTCAATATCTTCATTGGTTGTTGCAAAGAGTTGACGAATAGAAACTAAGTCAAAATGTAGGACTGTTGTCTACAAATGGATATATCCTAGGCATGAGTTACAACCCTTATCGATGTGATCATGCTCTTTTACTCATCAGTTACAACCCCCATCATTTATTTTCACTTTATTCATCAAAATATAATCTCTCTCTGGTCATTATTGATATGCTGTAATATTTATACGGACAAAAATGAAAAAGAAAATTTAATTTATAGCTTTTCTCTTATGAATTGTACTTGTTTGAATGATTTTGAATAGGTGTTGAATGACAATGAAAATGAAGGTTCAACCTGTACAGCTACTGATGGACAGGATAGTTCTTCATCAAAAATAGGTAACATCTTCATTCCTATCTTTCAGTCATTTAGTTTAGCTATAAACTTCCCACTCAAATTATTCTCTACAGAGCTGTTTCAATTGAACTTAATTTGAGTAGACTGTTGAGACTAGCATTTCTGGTTGTCTATGCTGACTTTTGTGTTATTCATGTTTATTTACACAGAGAGCAAAAGAGAAAAGTCCCTATGGCTTCTAACACAGAATTTTGTGAAGCTTTTCCTTTGTTCAGATGTAAGTCGTGAAATTTTTTGTATTCTTCCTGTCACGAGCTATTTGTTTATCTCTCGTTTGGTTAATTCTTGTATTTCTTTCATCTAGGTGGATATGATTACACTTGACAGTGCTGCAATGGCCTTGCTTGGTGACTCCAGCAACTCCACTGCTATGAGAAGTAATTGACCTTACCATCATCATCTTTGCACTACAAAGTTATTTAGGAGTCGATTCACTGAAATTATTCTGATATGTCTCTGCAGCAAAAATTAGACGATTATATGATATTGCCAATGTTTTTTCTTCCATGAATTTGATTGAGAAGGTATGCGCATTCAGAAATGCTCATCTTTTAGTAAGTGGAGAGACCACTATTAAGAAATAATATTCATTTCTTCTCATCAGATCTAATTTTGGTTGATTGGTGTGCAGACCCATCATCCAGAGAGCAGAAAACCAGCTTTCAGGTGGTTGGGATGGAAAGGAAAGCCCTGCAACAGATCTGCCGGGTTTTTGGATCTGACTGAGCCTAGGAAGAGGGTGTTTGGGACTGACATTACAAACTTACGTTTAAAGAAAAATAAGGTGGATTCATTAACTGAAAAGAAGTCGAATCCAAAGTTAAATGTGCCAAAGTATTTTAAACACTGTAATGAAGAAAGTAACCCTGATGAGAGCAGATTGGAGCAGCATTCAAAACATAAATCAAAAGGTTTTGTATATGGCCCATTTACTCCAGCCAGTATTTCTGGCATACATGATTCTAGAAGCAAGAATACGAAACAGGTTCTGGATTTTGCAAGCCTGGCTTCTACTTTCCGTCCTAAGTATCACAATGAAGGTACTTTTTATAATTTTTTTAATTTATAAGTATGATGATTTTTTGGAATGGTATTGTCAACTTCTTGTGTTTGATCAGTCATAATCCTTTCTACCTTGATTCTTCTTTTGGGGTAATAACATTTTTAATTATGCCATCAACATTTGCTGATTATTTGACTAGTAATTGCTTTGATAATGTTTAATAATTTTTTGTTGTGGTTTACAACCTTCACATATCAACAATAATGGATTTGTCTTTGCATCCTTGGGTTGTGGTTTTTCCTATGTCACAAATTTCTCTCGGCACTCCCTTTGTGTTGAAATCAGCAAGGTTGTTTTGTTCTAGGAATTTGAGCATTTCATGAATCAGTTTTCATAGTTTTAAAGTATTAGCATTCTTTTACTTTCATTCTTGGATCCCACTGATTAGCCATTCCCAAAACACTGAGGCACAGCATTTCTTATGTCTGCAATAAATTTCAGCTCATTATGCTCCATTTTCTTTTTATTTTTTATGCTTCTTTAAGTTGGCATTTGTTAATCCATATCTGTGTTTCTTGCGTGGCACAGCATTTGCAATATTCATTCTGATTATGCTTGACGCATAATTGATACAGTAACTAATTGTAGAACATAATAATGTTTATTCAATGGTGTGGCAGCTGTAAATGGTCTTTTTGGTCATTATGTGGAGGCATGGAAGTCTTGGTATGCTGAAGTTGGGGATAAAGAACAGAAAACCTGAAGATCTTGATGCTACTCTTCATATCTCCAATTACAAATGATGAGTAGAAATTTTCTTCGAAGGAGTACATTCTTTACGATGACAGATCTATAGCTGCTTGCTGGATGTATTTTCTTGATGCACCAACTTGATGGCCATCACACTTCATCAACCATAAGTCTTTCATATTATAGTCAGATTCTTATTTTTTCATTTTTTTTTTAACAGGTTAGTTTCTAATTGTTTTAGTATAGCTCTTGAACATGCAGTAATTTCATGTATGTCTGCTCACTGAAGAAGAGCTCTACCCATTTTTTTTGCCCCTCGTAGTACAAGGAATAATTTGATGCTAGTTCATTTCGAAGCATTTTCCCCTAATTTACATATCAGATTATCAGTTTCCAATTTGTCAGTGGCATTCTCTGTAGAATAGGATATTAATTCTGGATTTGAACTGCATTCTGTGATGATTACGTGTCTATTTGCTAATGCAGACTTGATAGATTAGACTTTTAACCACACAATGTTATGCTTAATTCAAAAAATTATGAAAAGACACGTTAACATCATATGGTTTCATTGTTGTTTTTGTATCTGTAACAATTATGGATGTTTCTACCATTTTTCTTAGAAATCAAATTACATGATATTTATGTCTCTATCATGGTAATGGTCTGGTTTACCTAGTTTTTGAACTCTGATAAGATTCAACGAAGCCATAAACTGATATTGTCAATTGGAGCAGATGTTGTAAATGATTTAGATTTGTGGATCAATCAGACTTGAGAAGTCTAAGAAGAAATCAAGGGATATGTGGTGCTAGCAGGTTTTGGACAAATTTTGAGATTTGTTCTTGTTCACCACTTAATAATGTAGATGATCCACTTTTCGGTCTTATGGTGAACGGAAGAAATGGACCTACCCGACCACAAGATGACAAGCACTAGTGAGTATAAAATCTTGAAAGAAAAATGAGAATTTTTTTTTCATGCCATTTTTTACATCAACTTAGTTATTAGTGTACATTTAAAATTAAATTCTATTGAAATTATTTTAGATTAAGTCTACTGTGATAAAATCTATTGACGATGTTAAGACTAAAACACCACCGGAATATAGCATTCTTAATGGTTTTATTTGCGTGGCATGAAAAAATGAAACGCAGCATGGAAATAAAGCAGAAAAAGTTTCTGTTATTGGCGGTAAAATCGAATGAGCTCATCCAAAGTAACAGAGAGTGAAAAGAAGGAAATTACAACTCATTTTTACTTTGCAAACTGGAATGGCGAATCCGTAATAAACTAAAATCCCGACGGCATTTTTCAGAACAAAACCCCTCGAGCTCGTAAAATCCAACGACAATGCTTGGTTGTGGGCTAGAGAGAGAAACGAAGAGGGTAGGAGGAAAAATTAAAAAAAAAAAAAAAATCTTCCACCGATCATTACACCAACATAACAACACCACAAAGCCAGAGAGGCCGGAGCTTCTTCAAAGCTCAGCCGAAAAAAAACTGTTATATGGCTTCAGCTCGAGCTTTCACTCTCTCTCGCATCACCACCATCACCAATACCAACACCGACACGTCATTCAATCGCGCGCCGTTTTCCCGCCACCACCACCACCACGACGTCATCCGCTGGCCGACGAGACGGGGCCTTTTCTCCGCCTCATATTCCGCAACCGTCAGTTGCCTCAGTAGCGGCGGCGGAGTTTCCAACGACGACTTCGTTTCGACGCGGAAGTCAAACTTTGACCGTGGATTTCGGGTGATTGCGAATATGCTCAAGAGAATCGAGCCGCTGGACAATTCTGTTATTTCCAAGGGAATTTCTGAGTCCGCTAAGGATTCCATGAAGCAGACCATTTCTAGTATGCTGGGTCTGCTCCCATCCGATCAATTCTCCATCACCGTTAGGCTTTCGAAACAACCTCTGCATTCTCTTCTCGTCTCTTCGATCATCACAGGGTAATGATTTTGTCTCAATTGATTCATTATTTTGTTAATTTTCTTCATTGATGAACGGTGGCTTTATTCGTATTACTTTTTATTTTCTTTCCCAATTAATTGAGCAGGTATACGTTGTGGAATGCCGAGTACAGGATTTCGTTGATGAGGAATTTTGATATATCTGTGGATGGTTTAAAAAGGTTGAACTTTTCTGTAGAAGGTGAGGTTTTGGACAAGCATTGCGAAGAGAGTGAGAATGAGGGTGGTGAGATTAGTGTTGAAGATTTGGAGATTAGTCCTCAAGTTCTTGGGGATTTGTCTCATGATGCTTTGAACTATATACAGAAGTTGCAATCAGATTTATCCAACGTAAAAGAGGTGCGGAATTGTTTTCCATTCAGCTTGATGCTTTTGTTATTTCTAGTTTATACCTTGTGCATGGTGCCTTTTTTTTATAAAAAAAATGATACAATTGGTTGCTCAATGAGTTTTGGCTAGTTAATGAAAGATGTTATTGTAATCAAGGAGTATGATCCAAGTAATATTATGCGAATGATTTAGGTTTCTGTTAGTGAGAATATGAGTCTCATCGAGAATAAACCTACTTCACTTTGGATCATTGGGAGTGTTTGCAAGTGTCGTCTCATGACTCTACTTGATGGAAAATATTTGCACTTGCAAATGGCCTCTTGATGCTTAGCCATTTAGGATTTTAGTCTGAACTTAAAGTTACTAGTAAATGAGTTACATACTGTTAATGTCTTACTTTGCTTTTTACAAACCTTGGTATGACTTACTAGGATGTTTCCAAGGGTTTTTATTACCATCTAATTTGGTCTTGACTTAATGCTTTTATCTGTTTCATAATTATGTTAAGTTAATGCTATTTATCTCAAAAACTCAATCCCAAATGATAGTCATTCATCAAGTGGACAACGAGATAGTGTAATAAATTATCTTGAAATATTGTGAAAATGTTATCATCCACTTGATGGAGATAAAATTGCTTGCGTGACTTCAAGTGACATTTACTCTTATGATAAACTTCATTCATTTACTTTAGCCAAACCTCGTTAGCATGGACTAGGGAGAGAGACAGGAACCTTTTTAGAAGGGGTGAAAGAGAGAGAGGGACACTGACACGTTGATTATGAGAAAGTTCTTCATATTGGTTGAACCTTGATGGCATGGACTTGGAGGGGAGAGAGAGAGCTGGAAGAGGAAGGTCTTATTCGCTGCTTTATAACCTCGTTGCCATGGCCCTGCCCCCGGGGGGGGGGGGGGACGGGCGGGCGGAGTTGTATAAGCTTCATATAGTCAGAGTATGGTAGGAAAAGGAGCAAGCTGTTATAATAAATTCTCTACTGCCACAAACACTTGCTGTTGATGCAGAATGATGTGAGAGAGCGCCATAACAAGCATTAGCTATAGTGAGCATTATTTCTTTCTGACCATACATTGAGCTGTGGAAAAGAGAGAGCTTAGGGAGCATTAATTCCTTTTGACTGTATGCAAGCATTAGTTCTTTCTGTTATGCCAGTCTATCTATCTGTTAGTGGGAAAATGAGCCTGCCTTTAAACTCAATTGTGTGATGTTGCCATTCGTTCTCTTGATGCGAAAATGGAAGTGAGAAAGGGATATAACCAGCATTGCAGTAGCAAGCTTTAGCTCTTTCTGACATTATTTTCAGCTGTGTAATTAGATCAAAGTAGGAAAACAAACTCACAGTATATTCTATATTGTCACTACACCTTCAATTAGTGCAGAAATGGCATATCCGCTGAACATTCCCCAATTTAGTTTACTTCTAAATTGATTTGTGTGAACTAGTTGAACAGCAAGAATTTTCTTGCAGTACTGCTTTTTAATCTATTCCACGGGGTAAATTTAAGATGTGTAAAAAAGATTTGAATGAATTATGGTGATTTTCTTCATACTTAATTGTGGCGCTTGACATCTCCCTTGTAGCTGATTATTGTATGTTTTTTCAGGAATTGAATTCCATGAAGCACAAAAATATGCTAATGGAAAGTGATAAGACATGCAGGAACAGTTTGTTGGAGTATCTCCGATTCTTGGATCCTGATATGGTAACATGCTCAGATTCTTTTTCTAAATGTATTCGGTTTACTTCTAATTAAATTTTTTAGTTTAAGCCTCTGGTCATTTTGTAATATCTTATATAATAATTTTATGAACAGGTGAAAGAATTATCCCAACCGTCATCAATAGAAGTGGAAGAAATTATTCACCAACTAGTTCAAAACATCTTGCAAAGATTCTTCAAAGATGATGCATCCAATAATTTTAAAGGACACTCTATCTTTACAAACGCTGAGAATCTTGAAGAAGTTAACAATGAAAATTGTCACAGCATCGACACATCTCGGGATTACCTTGCGAAGCTGCTTTTCTGGTATGTGGTTGACTTTGTTCTTCAAACGTCACCACCCCTTCATCATTTAAGTTTATTATGTACAATTTGCTTTTACATGTTTATAATTTTGCAACATTTCCCTCCCATTGCACTTGGATCTCAAGTAATGAATCTGAGTAGTAGCAGACATACATGTTCATGCATGTGCGTGCACATGTATTAGACGATACGATTTTATTAAGATATTCTTAATCATGCCTTAGAAGTTACAATCACAAGGCATCTTTTCCTACTTTGGCTACTTCATATAACTGATAACGTGCAACTGAGTTATGTCTCTTTTGTAATAGTGATAATTTTTTATTTATGTTACGAATAAATCAACGATGTTCTTTATTTTCCTTTTTTTTCTGAGAAGGCAATGTTGTTCTTGAACCCAAAGTATTAAGAGTCTCTTCTCTTTTCACAGGTGTATGTTATTGGGTCATCATTTGAGAGGACTGGAGAATAGACTGCATCTAACCTGTGCCGTTGGATTGTTGTAAAGCACAGAATGTAAGAGCCATGTATATTCTTTGTTTTTTCCCCTATTTAATTTCTTTTCTTTTCCTTTATTTTATCTGTATAACGTTTATTCTTCAAGGTAAAAGAAGATAAAACAGTTCAAGATTATCGCTCATTTTCTACACCTCAAATACTTTGTATCACGGCTTGTGAATTACAAAGTGGATTTTAGAGACCACTTTGTGCTTTTTGGACTTGTGAGAAACTGATATTAGGATTTTTGGACATTTAAAAGAACACAAAGAAGAACTCTTTTAAAACACAAATTTGAATTATGTTATTTATTTATATGTACCGAACAAAAAAAATAAGGACCAGGGAAGTTAATCATGCTATACCCAAAAAGAAAAAAATAAGAATTGGAAATAATACAAATGTCTCTATGTAAAAATCCGCCTATTTACACAAAAAAAAAATGAATCTTCTCTTATGTAAATGAAAGAATTGAAGTCTTCTGAAACAAAATTGAATAAACTTGGCTGTTGTTGTAGAGTGTATGCTTGTTTGTTTACTCGCTTCATTGTTGATGCTAGTACTGAGAGTGAGTGTGGGAGTTGTAAAGATCATAAGGTGCCCAGAGATAATCAACTGGGCAGGGCTTCTTGGCATCAAGCCTCACCCATGGCTTCCCTTTACCACTCCAATGCATCAAACTCACAGGACCCGCATGCAAATTCCTGCAACTATTCTCCACATTGTGTCCTCCAAGCCCGTGCTGATTCCATCTGTGATCAATGGCCTCCACATCGCCCCCAAACACTAACAAAAATGGCGGAAGAGATCCGAGCTCATAAATCCTCCTCTCCTTTTGAATCCTCATCCATTTCTCAATCTTCCTCGTATAATCACCCTCCCTCCATCTCACCAAATCCATGACCATCACTCCTGTATTGAAGTAGCAAGGTCTCTTCCCTTCGAAAACCCTGGAAAACTCGCGGTCGGACCAGAACTCATCGGAGAAATACTTGGTGAAATTCGCATGACAATACTCTGGAGCTCCGATTGTTCTTCCCCCGGATAGGGGAATCCTCCAGAGTTTCTGTATATCATCGACAACAATGACATCCGAGTCGAGGTAGATTACGCGTTTGATAGAAGGCTCGAATATGTCAGCTAAGTAAATTCTCGCATAATTCAAGGGGCTGTCAAGAGCACGGCGGATAGAAGACGAGATCAAACCGGTGACGAATTTTTCTCGGAACAGATAAACTCGGAAGCTCAAATAAGGGAATGCAGACCGGACAGTCTGTGCCAGGTCATTTGTGTTCGCCGGACTTGACTCCGCGGCGATGAAGTGAAAGAAAACGTTTTCCGGGCAAGAAGTGTGTTTGAGAACCGAATGAACTGCAGCAATGGTGCCCCTCAAGTACTCGGGATCAAGTGTCATCGCAATGTGAACAGGCTCGCCATTTGCGGCCAGATTCGGACACTCCAGGCCGTTTCGATACACCGGCGCCTCTAGAAATTGCACGGAAGCATCGAATTTAATCCTCGGAAATGATCTAACAGCATCCACGGACAAGAACAGGAGGGAAGTTACGAACAAGATTAATGGGAAAACCTCTCTCGGACGAAACATTATATCATCAAATGCGCAGCAAAGATCGATGTCGTTGCTGTGTCATTTGATGTTGAAAAATGAGAATTCAAATAGAATAAATAAAACACAGCTGGAAACTGGAAACTGGAAAGTGGCCTGTAGCCGAACACGTTTGAATTACAGGAAGGAACGCGGATTTGACCGTCAAAATTTGGCCAGTTTTGAATTTGGAATGATGGGGTATCTTGGAACTTTCGTTTTAGATTTCACGTATTTATTGTTTTTTTTTTTAATTGAATTTTTTTGGCTTCGTAGAATGAATCATCTACGTGTTGAGGGGGGACTGTGACCATGTGCAACGAATGGAATTAATAATAATAATAACTCCGTATTAATAATAAATTTATTATCTCACTGCATCTGCATGTGCAGTGACGGTGACGCTAGCGATCGACGACAAAATTTACGCAGCTGTTATACGTAATTACGTATGACGGTGTTCTTTTGAAGCTATGCATTATTTTCTTTCATTTTAAAAAATGGAAAACCAACTCAATTTTGCTATAACTTCTTGTTTTCAAAAATGAAATACTATTTTCACTAAAAAAAAAAAAAAAAGAGAAAAAAAATTCAATTTTACCATTTTATTTAGTAATACTGTAGAAACTTCTGCATCCCATGTTTGACTACAGATTAGTTGTGATTGTTTGTGGTATCTCTCTCTAGGAGGCCTCGTGTCCTACAAGCATAAACATGCCCAAATAAAGTTATGAGGTGAGATGCCATAATCGAGCACTTGCAAATAATATTAATCGACCTTCAGCTGTGTGGATAGATAAAATTATTTTACAAGTTTGGGGTTTTAATTTTACTACTTGCATCAAAGTTAGAGAGAAATTTAGTTTTACTTTCATGAAATAACAAAAATAGATTGGACAGATTTTCATAAAAGAAAATAACCCTACTAAATTTATGACCCTCCAAGAAGTTTAATTAACAATAAGATAGATCAACAAAAGACTTTTAACCAATAACACAACACATAAAATTTGCCAAGTGGAGCAGGTCAGGGACCATTCCTAGAAGAAAATTCGATCGATGAATTCTCCATCCTCAAGGAACTGAAGAATTCAACAAAGGAAACCAAATTGTTACAATTTTTTCGGGTCAAACTAATAGTTTTCTTTCATATATTCTGCCTAAAAAAAATAAATTGGCTTGATGCTTATTATATATTATTTAAATTTATAAACATATGATTCATACTTATACATTTCGAGCTTATTCAGATTTTATTTTTTTAAATATATTTTTAGATATTCTACCTATAAAACAAATTTAATTATAGACCCGTTTACTTTCTAAATTCCATAATAATAAACTTTTTGCACAAATTATTTTATTATATGATTTTTAAACTTTTAGATGAGAGGGGGCGAACTCGGAATTTTAATAAAAAGTATATATCTTTTTTTCAATTTTCTCATAAGTGAAGGTACCAAGGATCAATTGTATTTGTAGCCACAAAGAGGAGGCCAGCGGGGCAGTTCCCTCCACTAGCTTTATATTTTGGCTTCCACAAATTTCAATTTTTCAATAAAATGCATCAGCGGCAGAATCTACTCCAAATAATGGATAAACTTATGAACCCCTCACCACAAGTGAATATTGAACGCCATTCCTCAAAGTTAGAAAAGAAATGTGAAATCCACCCAACTAAATATAGTTCTGATAAAAAAAAATATATATTTAATATGCATTTAATAACGAATTGTATGATAAGTAGTAACTTATTTAAATTATCCAATAGACAAACACCTATTTGAATTATGATATATATATATAACAGGTGGATTTTTCAAGGTCAATTCATTGAAATCAAAAACTCAAACCAAATCTAAAGCAAATAAAATGGGTTGGTTTAGGTTTTGGTTGCAAAATAATTAGGTTGATTGTGGGTTAAAACCAAATTAATTTGGTTTTGGTTGACCTTAAACCCAAATCAAATCAAACTATGCCCTACCGCAACTTTCAAGTCTATGGTCGAACAGTGGCACATAATACGAAATATTTAAAATAAGATATAATTGTTCAAAAGAAGGCATGTTTCCTTGGAGAACAATTTTACTGAGACTATTTGCAAACCATAGGGTAAGTAATCAAGAAAACAGAACTTTTCTTCATCAATAACCATAAAAGGATTTCTAGTCCATTTTCTTGGGGGGAAAAAAAGAAAAAAAAAAAAGAATTTATGTATTAATTTAGACCCTCATTATTCATACAACTATACCAAACACATATGAGTGTACAATAAACTCAACTTTGATCTCTTGATGCCTTTCTCTAATTCAGGTAGTAAGTTTTCTACCTGCAATCAAAACCAGCTCCAGCTCAAGTTCATTGACAAATTGAACTGGAAATTAGCCCTCCAATTCTTCAAAGCGTAAATCTATGTATAAAGGTATGTATATATATGTGCCTCTTCAGCTCACTTGCTCACCAATCAAGTCCAATCCCATGACAAGAAATGACAGCCCTTGAAACAACAAAAAATAGAAATGAACTCCATGTGCCGATAGCAAACTCCTTGCAGCTGCAGTGAGCAAAAGAAAAGCAAGTGCAAGTTCCTTTCTGTAGAGCCTATTTCTCTTCCTTGTAACTGGGATTTTCTCCTCCTTGAGTTTGCTTAACAATTCTAAGCCAGATTCTGAATTCCTTCTGTGTAACTGCATCTTCTCTTCCCTTTCTGCGAGGGCTAGCAAATCGGATTCAGATGATCTTCCTGTCTTCTTTGTCACAACCCATTCGTACGCGCTTCCAAGCTGAAACAATCCGGAGACCATGGCATTGAATTTTGTGACTGACATTGTGTTCTCAAAGAGAAGGTAAGGGACCAAGAATGGGAAGGATTTTGGAGATGGGAGTATGTTTAAAAGTGACATGAAAATTGGTACATAACAAATCACCCAAATAGGCAATTCTGCCTCCGGTATGAACATTGTCAATGGCAGTATGATGCAGAACAATGTGAATGAGTAAAATGGAAGTATAAGTTTCCTTAGAAGGAAGAAAAGGAATATCAAGTTGGCCTTCTTCAAGATTGATATCTGCAATATGCATACAGCAACACAAATCAATCAACCAATCACTCAACAAATATGGTACAAGTACGAGTGTTGAAAACAAATGGGAAGAGCAATCAAGAACCTTGGAAGTTAAGATTGCAGGGAGGCATAAGCGAAAGAGCTGCATAGGACCTGAATGCCACCGGTGTTGCTGCTTCTTGTAAGCTTCATAGGATTCTGGCAACTCACAAAGTACTTTGACATCATTGAGGAAGATGAACTTCCATCCATTCAAGTGTGCACGTACCGCGATATCCATGTCTTCGACTGTTGTTCTCTCTAGCCACCCTCCTGAATCTTCTAAAGCTTTGATTCTCCACACTCCCGCAGTTCCATTGAAACCGAAGAAATTGAGGAACACACCATTGACTTGCTGCTCCACCTCAAAGTGAAAGCACAAGTTGATGTTTTGGAGCCTTGTGAGTAAATTCTCATCCTTGTTCACAAAAGACCACCGAGCCTGAACTAGACCAAGTTCAGGATTCCCCTGCCGTAAATCACAAGGTTGATTCAATAAATAAAATAATCATCAACAAAACAAAAACATTAGAGAGCAAACCAACCACAATCCAATCCCATTAATCTTTTAGTACCTTGAAGTGGGGAATTGTTTGTTTGAGGAAATCAGAATTAGGCTGAAAGTCAGCATCAAATATTGCAACAAGCTCATAGTCCTTGACATAGTCACAGGACATGGCTGATTTGAGATTCCCAGCTTTGTATCCGGTTCTGATTAGTCGGTGTCGGTAGACTATGTTAACTCCTTTTTGACGCCAATCTGAGACTTCATCTTGGATCAACAGCTGCAAATTTCCATCATCTGAATCGTCTAGGACTTGAATTAAAATCCTATCCTTAGGCCAATCTAATTGACAAGCAGCGGCAATTGACGTTTCATACACCTAAATATCATGTACCAACTAAGAATCAGATTCAAAGCAAGCAAGCAACAAACTCTTTTGGCACAAATATGAACTGTTGAGGATGTTTCAATTACCTCTCTTTCATTGCACATAGGGATCTGGACAAGAACCATTGGGAAAGAAGCAGAATCCTCAACGTCGTAAGCCGCCTCATCAATCTTTGGCTTCAAGTTCTTGTACTTTATCCAGAAACAACCGACACATAGGATGAACCGATCGAGAGATTGAATCAAGAAAAGTACAACACAGAAGTTGGAAAGCGTTATGACCAAAGGAGCTACGTAATCAACTCTAAATGACAACCAAGCCATATAAGACCATTGCACAAGACCCTGAACCTCCCATGGCTGAATCAGATTCAAGTTCCATTTCTGGAAATAGGCAACAACCTCAATCACCAAAGCTGCTATTGAAATAAATAAGAAAGCTTTGATAAACCTGTACAATCTTCCTCTGCTTCTGGGCCCTTCTTCTTCATTTACATCAGACAATTCAATCCGCTTTTTTGCTGAAACAAACATGGTCTTGAAAGCCATGGCTAGCCATGAAAGACAAGAAAAAGCTCTCTGAGCTTTCAGGAAAAGAAACCATGTGAACTGCTTGGGACTCACAGCCTTCTGTTTCTCTGGAAACAACAGTGACTCTGGCTCTGAGCCATTTAGCTCCACTAAAGAGATGTTGTTAGGCTTCTCTATGGTCACCACAACTGAATTTGGAGCCATTGTTAAATGAAAAAAATGATTGATACCCAGATCAAGATTTGCAAAAAAAATAAATAAATAAATAAACAAGCAAATGAGATTTATGTTTTTGTTTTCACAGCATTATAGCTGAGAAAAAGAAAGCGAGAGATGAAGATCAAGAACAGTATGCGTTGATTGGTGCACTCGAGTGAAGTAGCAATATATCAGAGGAGTGACAACTAAGCACAGCCAAATTGCAGATCAGCTGACCAAAATTTCTTTCTTATTATGTGAAATCGGACACCGTGTATTACTGCAGTAATGCCGTAATGGTGTGGCTCGCACTTAATTTTATTTCTTAATTTATTAACTTCTATGAAGTTTCTAATCTTTTTTTTCCTTTCCTGGGGTATGATTTTCTTTTTTTTTTTCTTAATATATTGACTTTCTCTGATTGCTGTCACTTGCGCGGTGCCAACACTAAATCTGATAAGTAAGCTCTCTCTTTCTTCTGCGGAAAATTTTGTAAATCCTAGACTGAAATAATATTCACCGGAATTAAACATTTACTGGCAGATAAAAAATGAATTAGAAAATTTCTCGAAAAAACAATCAATTCCTAGGATCACGTAAAAAAGGTAGTAAAAATTGTAAATCATTAATTCATTGTCTTTATTTTACGTATTGAATCTGACAATTCTGGAAAGATACTAATTTAGTATTTTTACTATGTTGTGATTGCGATTGGGAATGAAATAAATAAAAAGATTGACGTAATTAATACTAAATTCCTGAATTGAATGGAGAAAGTCAAAAAACAAGCTCATATCATTGCTCTGATTTTCCCGCAGCTTGTGCATCCTTGATTAGTGCTTGTGCATTAAAAATTTAAGAAAAATTAACATGAAGCAACAAATATTTAGAGGTTTTTTTTTTCTTTTTCATCTTTAGCATGCATGAGATTTCGGAAATGTAACAAGTGGAATGTGTGATGATCCAACAGTCATAATGAGTCTGCTGCAGTGGCACATCAAAAGCTAAAAGGAACTGTTGCTTTCATTATGAATATGAAAACACCATTATTGTTTTCACAAGAATCGGAGTGTGGAAACTCAGGATCTCGTGATTCGTGACTCACTTTAAAAAAGTAATAATAATAATAATAAAAACTCTGAGTGTTTCAAACTTGTGCAGATCGAAGCTTAATCCACTCTTTTTTATGTGGATTTCAACTCCCTCTTATAATTTTGACGACGGAAGACTTAATCCCACTTGTGACAATTTTTAGCAAATTTCAAAGTTGATTTTTACTCTAACTCATTGCTGATTAAGGGCTCACATTGTTTTCGGGAGATTTTAAAACGTTAAAAATTAATTCTGATATTTGATAAATTTTCATTCAAAATTACTTTTAACTAAATTATCTATCTTACAGAAATTTTAAAAAGTAGGTATGGAATAACTTTTTAAATTTTAATTTTGAGAATTATTTTTATAATGAATAGAATTTTATATATATCTTCATATATCTTATAAAAATTTAAAATTATCCTTATCAATTAAGAAACAAAATCTTCATTTTTAAAGAGATTATTATTATTATTATTATTATTATTATTATTATTATTATATTGAGATAATTAAATAAAAATAAAATTAATAATATAAAATATTTTTTATTTATTAATTATTATATATACATAATAAAAATATTTTATATACATCAAAATATTTTAATTAAATGTTTAAATAAATTTTATTCAACATTATGTTCAATTTACAGTAGTTTAACAATAAAATTTACTAAATACATGATTATTTTTAAAACTCTTAATACTTTTAAATAAGAAATTTTACCAAACGTTTAATTAATTCTCTTTGCAGCTAATTGTTTTTACAGTATAACTAATAACAATTATTTAAAAAATTACAATATTACTAAATTGACCTAGGTTTGGGATTATAGCTTCTATAATTTCAAAGCTGGTTTCTCATTGAACTAATTATTAATTAAGTCTGCACTTAACAGAATTCTAATTCTAATATTAGAAAAAACTTGTACACTAAAACTAGAGCTCTATAGTCTATACACACACCTTAATTCTAAGTCACTAAAATTCATCATACTTTTTCTTCTCGGTCTCTCTTTTCATACTTGGAAATCTAACATTGATGTTTCTTTCTTAATTCATAGTTTCATTTGATTGTATCCCCACGAGTATGCGCATAAAGGGGTCCATGCGCATGATATTGAGATTTGAATTTTATTGCCAACTTAATTACACCTAAACCAAAGTCTCAATCACATCTTTGAAAATTTTGTTTGGAATAAGAGGAAACTTTAAACTTTAATAGGGCTCATTAATCTTGATTTGATGTCGTCATAAGTCGCAATAATTAACTACTTTGATTTTGAAAAAAAAAATGTAACATTAATGGTGTAAAAGAAGAAAAATGAGTAATTATATTATAAAAAAGGGTTTACCGTTAGTAGATATGTGGATGCATAAAGAAATAAATTTTGCTCATTTCAATTACCTTGTGTTATTTTTTTTAATACCATTTTATGTTGAAAATAATATGTTTAGTATTCAAATTTAACTCAAATGGGTGAGAAATGAATTATTAGGCTAAAAAAAATAATTAGAGAATGTAATTTTATTCAAAGTAATTTTTAATTAGGAAAAAAGTAAGTGAATGTGGACAATAATCTTGTGGATTCATAATTTTATTAGATAATTTTCACCAAATATAGCAAATATGTGTGTGGCCAATAATTCATTGGTCGGGTTGATCAGTATCTCTTCCCTTAATTCTATGTGTGTATTTTTTTAACATAGGTCAAAACTTTGGCAATTATGAAGTAATTTTTCAAAAATAAATATAAAAATAAAGAGGGATATTTTCACTCCACAATTTTTGTAAACCCACCTACTTTTATAAAATAATTAATTACTTAAAGAAAATAAAAGTCAATAACTAAATCCTTCTTAAAATCTTTTTTTTTCTTTTTGACTTAGGATATTTGACAATCTTTTACTATATAATTTTTTAAAAATAGATTTTATTTAATTATTTTTTATATTATAAAGTAATTAAATTGCACTATGTGGTTAAAAATAATAAAAAAATGTTTTAAAAAAATTAAATGTGTAACTCATGAATATTTTTTAATTTTTTTTAAAATAATGTGAATTTGTTGTTGTTTTTTTTTTTTTAATGTGCGATAGGTTTACAAACATAGTCTAGCACCCACGCAAAATTGAATTGTCGACTCAGTAAAAGTATATCTATTATGATTTATGTATCTTCATGTTAGAGCATATGCGTTCCAATTCCCAATCCCAAAGAATATTTTAGAGAAATCTCTAACCTCGCAAATTTTTTTGATACGTATAAAATGCATCACATCGAATTTAATGTCACCCCAATGATCAGCCCAACGATTTTTTCTGTCTAAAACGGAATCCGTCACCTTTGATTTGTTCTCTACTGCAAAAATAAAGAAGAAGGCCTTATCTAATGGGGGTGGGGTCTCTGAGAACTTCTAAAACCTTTTCATGTAGTCCCATCCCATGTGAGCAAGCTGCAACCTGCAAGCCTATAACTACCACTGGGACAACTGTGTTGTGGGGGAAGTTCATATTACTTCTCCATGATATCTCCTCAAGTTCATATTTGTTAGTTTGGGCAGTTACTTCATAAATGTGCATATCCAAACGTTCTAATCAAGAAACACAGAATGTTCAAAATTTATTGCATTCCTCCTGCACATCGCATTTCTTGGGACTTGGGTTACTTGTAGATGCCTACAAATGTTCTAAAAGTTAGAATATAAGACGACATACGATCAGTAAGACTCTGACAGAAAAAAAAATTATTGAACATAGAGTAATTTCCATCAAATAAAAAAATAAAGATAGTAGTAGAAGTTTGATCTGTGGTTGAATATTAGATAGGCGTGCATGCATGTAATGCTAGCAACCACGCATTTCAATTTGGAAGTGAAGCCACAGCCAGCTAACTAGCAAAGATAGCCCACCAGGCTACACAACCTACAGGTAGCAATGAACATGGGAGATAATTGAATCTCAAAAGCCATGAATTTTGTCTTGGTTTGACGGCAGGCTCACAGTCACATGTGACAACATAATGCCACTGTTTCAAATCCCATGTGATTTGGCTGGCTACTCTGGCCAGCATGGCATCATATCTTCATCAGTTTAATACATAAACAACATCGGCAAGCTAGTCTTATCATCATTTGACCTGTTGATTATTGCGAAATATTATGAGAATGATTTGTTTATTGATTTAGTTCCCATATCCAGTGGATCGGTGTTTGTTTTAAGTGGAATTTAATCAATGAGCCAACAGCATAAGATCGAAGAAGTTTCGAGGGCCCTGTGTTTTGATACTTTGCCACTTGGTGTTTCTGCTTTTCTATTCTTTGTTTATTTGAAAAAGAAAAAAAAAATAACTCGGTTCCCCTCGAAGTTTACTCGAGTTATTTTTAAATAATTTTATGCAATAACGTTAAAAAATTAATACTTTTAACAATCTATACTTTGACAGTTATTAGTACTTTATAAGTCTCTTTTACAATATCATTAAAAAACTTTTCAAATAAGATTTTACTTTTAATACATAAGTAAGAAAACAGACAAATACTATCTCATTTGAAAATCTTTTTTAAGTTTTTAATTTAATATTATATTTTTTTTTATATTATCATTCTTGAAGAGAGAGAAATAATATAATTGTTATTATTTTAGTAGACTTACTTTTCTACACTTTTATTTGTCATATAAGTTAATAAATAAATATTTAAAAAGAAAAATTAGAAGTGCTTTTTAGTGAGGACTATAATTCTCTCATTATCTGATCTTCTTTTAAGTAAAAACACATGTGGTTGATTGGTAATTAATAAATAAAAATAAATAAAAAAAGTTAAATTCTACACATATACTATCAGTTAAATACACATACCATAATACCTTTAAAAGCTTATGAGAATTCATTTCAGAAGAGAATCTTTACCCTGTGCTATTAGCCCGACCATCAACACCTATCTCAATTGCTTTCCAAAAAGGTTCCTCTTATTCTAGATGAACAAGGTCGGACATGTCTCTCAAAAAATATAGTGGGGATTTAAATTCGAATGCTGAAAAAAAAAATTATTATTTCGTTCCAAAATTTATAGCCTCGTATATATTCTCAGGCTACATGAACTGAAGAGGGCATATCTTAATGGGCCATATCGTCAAGTCTGATTTAACAAGCTAACCAACATGGTGTCCAAAGATTAAATTTTAACAGATCACTTTTCTTTCTTTCTTTCTTTCCTTTATTTTTATTTTTATTTTTGTTTTCACAAATACATTACATATTGATTAATAGTTGCATCAGAAATCTCCCAAGATTTTATTTCGATTTATCATAGTTGAAGCCTAGATCAAACTAGCTAACAAGGAAAAAACTTGCTTTCAAAACACACGAATAGATTGGAACCCTCAACCTCAATAATGAAATGCGAAGATGCCCCTACTCTAATAAAGAAAAATATGCTGATGTGGTTTTAATACAAAATTTATATTGAATAAGGTCATGTAAAAGAAAAAAAAAATTAAATACATGTAATGAAAAGTTAGGAACGGCTCTGTAGTAAAGCCACTTTCATGTCAAGGCCTACAAAATTACTGTTCTTGTTCGCATATAAATATATGGGGCTCGGAGGGGAACCCACTAAAAGCAAAACATGTTCAATTCTGCGTCGTGATTTGCCGACACAAAAACTTGAGCTGTCTATATTTCATAAATTATCATCAACTATATCGAGGTAATTTATAAAAGCAGTATTAATTCCAATGCTTCCTCACCAAAATGCAATTTGGAAAACACTAATGAATGGTCATTTTTGGTAAAAGGATAAGAAGAATGTGAGTGTGTCTGCAAATATTTGTCTAGATTTTAACACTTGTCCGTTCGGTAAGATGTCTATCATATACAGAGAGTTGGACAAATGAAATACATATGTGTAGCTGCCACCATGCTTGAATTATTGGTTATATGTTCATGAATTGTCTGCTATCAAACTAGGCAAGGCTTGGCAATAATTTTTGTGTATAATATAGTAATAAGTATTGGTGGATGGTACGTGTCCAACTATTGAAGTTATCTTTTGCATGCATCTATATATATATATATATATATTAGTTTCTCAATTAGGGATTCATAATTTTAATAAAATTAGGAATTAGATAAAAGATAAAAAATTTATATTTTAATACACTACATGACAAAATACAGTGCATTAAAACTTGTGTTTTTTTTTATCTTTTAACTAATCTCTTACTTTATTAAAGTTAGGGATATTTGATTGGAAAACTACTATATATATATATATAATCTAGGATTACTTGACAATTTAACAAATGAGATCTCAACTGAAGAACAGGAGAAAGATCAAGGAAGAAGGATGTCGCTATTATTATTATTAGGGGTGTCAATTTATGACATCATCAACTAATTTGATATTTAGACTGTATGAATTATCAAATTTGCGTAGATCTAACATGATAAAATTATTAATCGAGTTAAATTTATCTGACATATTTATTAATTATTTCAGGTTCAAGTTTAAAGATTTTAAATTTATTTATGATATGATTAATTATTCAATTAATAATGATTGGTTGTGCAAACGAGTGAAATTTTTTTTTTAAGTTTTAAACAAACTAGACCCTGGTTTTGTTTGACACTTTAACTCCATTTACTACAATGGTTTGAAATCAAATTTAACAAAAGCAACTGCTAGCACTAACAAAATACCCACTCAGGACTTAAAAGTTATATTGATTAGAAAATAGAAACTCTATCTCAATTTGACCACAAAATCAATTAAAGTTAGCTTCTAATCTAGAATGCCAACTCTTGTCTTAAAGGTCTCTATTTTTTACCCCTTTTCTTTGAATTTTTATTCAATTTGAGAATCTAACCATTCATTTGAATTGAAGTTTATGTGAGGAGTAGCTTTCTAATCCTTATGAAATCCCTTTACTTAAAAAACCCTACTAAATGATTTAGAGAATAATATTATTCTAAACCCACATATCTTTATTCCAAAAACACCCTCGTCTTATGCATCCCATCCCAACCCCATGTCACCTTTTCTTTTTCCTCTTCATTTTAAGTAACAAGTCTTCCTAAAATTAATTTTTGATTGATACGAACAATCCACTCACTGCCATTAATCTCATGTTCTTGGTATTCTCTCCAATAAAGGTTTTTATATAGGACTCCTATTCTCTTTGTTGCAAGCCCACTTTCTCTTTAGAACAAAAGAAAAAAGAAAAAAAAAAAAGAGAAATATTAATATCAAATTATGACTAATGAATACGATTATTGGTTATTGATAGTTTGAGATTTGATCTTAACAATAAAAAAATAAAATAAAATAAAACTTTCAGAATCTAAAAAATTAGTATGTAGTTTGAGGAATGTCAGTGAGCTTTGGTTTCACAGTTATGGAGAAGATATTCTACTCTCTTTCGTCTATGATTATAGATTTATGTAGGGACAAAATTGTAATTATAAAGGCGGGGATTGATTAGGAATTTTAAAGGGTGCCAATGGTACCACTCCCTTATGCGGACTCATATTTGCACAAAGATGAAGTTCATTCCTTGGGCTCAAAGCTGCTTCTATTTGCTGGATGTCGGCCTTACCTTTCTTTAATAATGGGCTTGTTTGATTGAATATTGAGTTGGACTATTCGCACCCCTTCATTATTCATATAAAACCCTTGCTCAAGTGTTTATTACCCTTCATTAAATCCCGTACAATCCTAGCCAGGAGAGGGCAAGAACGAGGATGGCAAAATTACCTGCCAAGCCACCCAAACTCACTCGTAAAAACTCATCGTGGGTGGCATGCGTGTTTGATATTAAGAAAAAATCTACTGGATGCTTATACTAATATCCATCAACTCGCATTCTTTATTTTAATTATTTATATTTTTAATTTTAATAATAAAAATTTTAATTTTAATATTACTGATGTTTTATTTGAGTTTGATTGATTTTGTTTGCTTTCCTTTAATGTCTTGAACCTAATGATTGCTTCTTAAAGTTTGGTTTTTTTGTTTAATTAATTGTTAATAATAGTTGTACAAATTTACGTGTTGACATTATAGATGATACTTGCATATTGATTATAAGATGGAGCAAGGCATTCATATTAATAATGATGATTTACCTACAACATAAATATTTTGTGTAAAATTAATATATTTTGTGCATTTGTTTTATGTTGAAATTTTAATTTCTTATGTACATTGATAAAATCTAGAATTGAGTATCGTATGCAGATTTTTTATTTATTTGTTATAAATTTATAGTTTGAATTATAAAATTTAATTTTTATATGTACTACTAAGAGTACTTTTTTAACTTGTGGTTTTAGATGACAAAACCCACAAAAAATCTACTACAGGTTGCGTGTAGGTTTGGTAATTGTTAAAATCCGCAGCAAACAGTTCTTTTCAAAAATAAAAAATAAAAATTCATTATGGATTGCGGGTGGGTTTGGTAATTTAAATCTACTGTAAATGCGAATGGATTTCCCAAATTTAGATTTAGGGTGCGTTCGAAATTGAAATTGACAATTATAGCTTAAAAGTTACATCACTAATTACTGTAACTTGAAAGTTTTGTTGATTTGATTTTTCACTTGTATAATATAAAATCTATTATATATTTAATACTTTTGTCAAATTATTCTTTAAATTTTTTATTTCCTATATATTATTAACTTTTTTTTACAATTATAGTTTTTTTGTTTATAGCAGCTGTACTTTAAAAATTAACACATCAATCGCAAACAAGATTTTAATTACTCGAATGCTTACAGCTTTTTTTTTCTTTATTGTGTTATGCATATAATATTAATAAACCGCTTGTCTCATTAGATGCTAGTGGAATTCCTAAATTTAGATTTAATCAGCTTGTTGAATTTTGCTTTTTGCTAATGTTTGAGAATTTTTTTTATTTAATTGTGTTATGCATATATTATATCTAATTTATTTTCATCCAATAAAATGTTCTTGTAAAAAATAAGGAAGGAGGTACTTATCAATGCAATTAAATGAGTTGGTATGGACACATGAGACCAGGGACGTAACCAGGATTTTGATCGAGTCGGGACACATTTGAAATCAAACATGATTCAAATGCGCGATTGCTCATGTGATAAGTTTCCATTTGAGAAATTGTATTGTGGGTCCCATAAACTCCGAATGGGAACTTGCGACATATATAATTGTACTCCTTATAGAGTGCGTTTGTATGCATCTAATTGGAACCATATTTAAAGTATAATACATTTCTAAAAATTTAGATAGCAATATATAACATTACAACTATAATATTCATTGATAATAAATTTATTTATTACAATGGTTCTCCGTGAAACCTCCTCCACGGGATTTGATGAGTTGAAAATAATGAATTATCAATATAAGCAAAAATATATTTTTCAATATACAAGACTAGGCTATTACTTAATTTGCTCTTAAAATCTTTTAATAATAACAAAAATATTCATATATTGCAACACAAAGAATAAATATGAAATGCATGATAAAATTATAAATTTTAAAACTAGACAAAAGATTAATTAGAAAATTAAAAATTAGAATTAGATAGACTTACAACTTATGGTTCAGTATTGAAAGACTAAATAATTGATTTTACTTGAATAAAAAGTAAAAAGATTAAATACCAGTCCATTAACCATTATACTAACATTTTGTTATGATTGTTTTTTATTTTAATATTTATTCTCATGTCTTTAATCAAGTTTCATGAAATGTTAATAACTAATTAAATTATTTATAATTAGAGATTTAAATTGGGGGATAATATGAAATATTTTTAAATTATTGGAGTCGATTTCAAATTTTATAATTCAGTCGGGGTATTTTTCATAAATAACAAATAAAATACAAGTTTTTAGTATAATTATAAAAAAATAAATAAAAGCCAACTGGGGCTGTGCCCCACCTCTTCCCATGCTGGCTCCGTCCCTGCATGAGACTCTGTGGATTGTGAAAACAATATTAAAATGTTTGGAACTTGGACTAGAATGGTCTTATAAATAATTCAAGTTTTTCAAGATGAAGTTACATATTTCCAATGAAATTTAAACATTTAATTGCACAACAAACCTAATTTATTGCAGTGATTTAATTGGTAATTCTATCAAGAAAATGTCAATCCTTGATTGGCTGAGAAATATTGCCTTTTAATTTGGCATTTATTGGCCCTCCCAAATTAAAATTATAACTTTTGACAAATAAAACAAACTAAACAAGGAAACAAATAAATAAATTAGCTTTGTCGGATGACTTGTGTGGTGCACAAGTTGTCAGCACCTGATTGAACAACGATGAAATCAGAGCATGTGATATGAAAAGCAAGTACCCAAAGCCGTAGCTTTCTCCTTGATTCTTTTGCCTCTGGCATCTGATATTTATAATGAACTCGTGTACACGTGAAGCCATCGCCAATTTTTCAGAATTTTGAATACAAATAGACGGTCGAGATTCGAGATGACCCCAAGAAATGAACTTTTTAATCATAAGCTTTTACCAAATCGTCTTTCAAGAGAACGCTTTTGTTATAATGAATTAAAGAATGTCGGCAATTATTAATAAAATCTAAATACAAATTGTTCCCTGAATGGACCGTTCCTGATTCTTCAAGTCATGATCGTGATAATAAAAAAAATGTAAATGATCTTTCTCTTCAACGGCCCCGATTTGCCAGCTAAATTATTGATTCTGTACTTTATAAAAAGGGTGTGAGTGACTATGGAGTATAACTGTACCGTACATCTATTCAAATTCTTGACTATGGAGTATTTTCTCCAAAAACACTTAAAATTATAAGTAATAAATGAAAAAAAAAATACTCCAAAAACACTTTAAATTTTTTATTTGAATATACAATACAGCTGATGCACCGTATCAAGACCCAGAATGAGAACCATTTTGGACTTTCCATGATCATACAAAGAAAATCCACAGGTAGAATTAAAAGATTGATGGAAAAAAAGTATTAAGAGCCACAAATTTCCACAACTACGCTGAATAAACTACGCCGTGAAATAAGGTATATAAATAGTTAAGGCCCACTGACTAAAAATGCTCATCACATGGATTAGGGCTCCACGTGTCTCAATCATACGGGAAGCGTTTCCACCATTTACTTTAACGTACGTATACAAAAAGCCATAGACTTTTTTGACACCAATTCTCTGTCTCCCTCACAATTTAAGGACATAGCTACAGAAAAATCTTGCATCCCCATTTTTCTTCTGAATTCATTTTTTTTTTATACTTTTTTTTAATTGCTTGCTCTCGTTACAGTAGACCGGGAAAAAAAAAAAAAGATGAAGTCGTCTTCATCTTCTTCTCTATCTCAAGATAAACTTTATATAATGCCCATGGTGGCATGGGAAGGCTGGGTTCTTTCTTGTTTTATTCTCTAGCTTTAACAACCATTTTCAGTTTCTTCTTACTATTCTCTCCAAACTCTGTAAAGATTTTGCCTAAAAGTAGTGTCCATTATGATCAAGGGAGAGGTTTGTGTTTTGATTCTTTAATCTTTATTTTCAGGGGCCGCGTCCGCATACATGCATGCATATATGATATTGAGGCGTTGATGTTAATAATTAATTATTTGTTAACTGGTTAATGGGTTTAATTTGTAGAGAAAATTGATGTTGAGGAATGTGACTTGTTCAAGGGGCGTTGGGTTCCAGATTTTAGAGTGTCACAGTACACGAATTGGAGCTGTCCAACAATTCCGGTATCAAAGAATTGTTTCAGGCATGGGAGGAAAGACACTGACTTTCTGAATTGGAGATGGAAACCTCACAATTGTGACCTCCCAAGGTTTGATGCCAAGCAATTTCTCGCCTTTGTTCGTGGCAAAAAACTTGCTTTCATTGGCGACTCTGTTGCTCGAAACCACATGGAATCCCTTCTCTGTCTCCTATCACAGGTAACTTTTATTTCCTTTTTATTTTTTTTTTCATATTTATTTTAGTTACCAGCTATATATATATATATATATATAAACACCTTTTTATGCAGTGCCACAAAATATAATTTTAATTAATTCAAAGTTTTTTGGTTCAGTTTTCTTGTGGTGATTGATTACCTTTGATAACTTACTGAAATGCATCGAATCCAACGCATGAAATTGTGTCGTTTTAAGTTACAGTAAATGTAGGTAACCACGGCTCATTATGTAAACTGTAAAAATAATTAATAATGAGATGAAGGAAAAAAAAATTAAAAAAACAAAATTATGGGCAATTTATGAGGTGGTGGTTTGATTTGATATGGAGATATTGATATCCTTTGCTTGTATTGCTTGCCTTCTAAAATGCTTTCTGGAAAAGTAAACTTATAATGTGATAGATTTTAAGTATGCTTCGCATGCACCAGCTAAAGATTTGATTCTTATTAATTGCATGAACAAAAATAGGCTCCATAATGAATTTGGAATCTGTGGGTACTTCTCCATTTCCAGGAAGTAATCTATTGTAATCTTTTGTGAATATGAATCAAACTACACTTTCGTGTGGTAATTATGGTGTTATATCAATAAGAAAAGCTGAAGACAGGTGTTATATACATTATAATTACAATATTTTAGATTTTGAATGCAATGCCACAAAATTTGAGGGTCCATGTGGCCTAGAAATGAAAATTTGTAAAAAAATAAGATGATAGAATTAGAATTGATAAGTGTTTTTACCGATACAAAGTTTCCATAAAATTTAGAGCTTAGCTCATGTTTTCTTTTAGTGGGTCATTTGATAATATATTTTAATAAACACCGCCATAAAATAAAAATGATGAAATAATAAAGTCAACTATTGAGTAATGACTCAATTTGTATCCTAAGTTTGTATGCTTATTGTCATTATTGTATAGAATTAGTGAAAAAGGTAGGATAGTGTCACATAATTACTTCTTTTTTTTTAAATCAAGGGAAAATTTTATACATCTCTAATGTTTCTCATTTTTATTCCTTTTCTTTTTTTTTTTTATATAAAAAAATAACTTAATACACAGCTGACTTACAATTTTAATAATCAAATTTTTACAGTTAAAGGTTAAATGTGACTTTTCAATGTTGGAAATTAACCAAACTTAGTTTTTGAAAGACATTGTCCCATTGAGAGTTCAGAGTGAGAAAATAATAGTAAAAGAACTGTGGAAGGCTTTTTTTTTTTTAAGAATTTATTTCCTATAATTATGCTTTTTTTTTTTTTTACCAGCTGACATATTTTGTAGGAAGAAGTTCCAATTGATGCTTACAAAGATTCTGAAGACCGGCATCGGATATGGTATTTTGCTGATCATGACTTCACACTCTCAATTCTCTGGTCCAAATTCCTCGTTCTTGGTGAGGAGAGAGTGATCAATGGTTCATCATCGGGCATTTACGATTTGTACCTTGACAAGGTTGATGATAGATGGGCAAGTGACCTCCCCTACGTTGACTATGCAATCATCTCAACCGCACATTGGTTCTTTCGGCCAATTCACGTACATGAAGGTGGCAAAGTAATCGGATGCGTATTCTGCAATGAACCAAATGTCCGACCAATGGATCCTCTCGATGCCATTGGATTGGCATTCCGTGCAATACTCAGATACATCAACCAATGCAAGCAATGCAATAAGAGGAAGATGCTGGCATTGTTTAGAACATTTTCACCAGCTCATTTTGAGCACGGCGCTTGGGACACTGGAGGAAGCTGCAACAGAACAGCCCCCTTCAGCGAAAAAGATATAGATTATTTGGGAGATTTTAGGTGGAAATTGAGAAACGTTCAGGTAAGAGAAATTGAAAGAGCCAGAGAGGAGGCTGCAGGTGGTAACGAGATGTTTGGAGTTTTGGATGTGACCATGGCTATGCTAATGAGACCGGATGGGCATCCTGGTGCTTTTTGGGATAACAAATACATGAAGGGCTACAATGACTGTGTTCATTGGTGCTTACCAGGGCCTATTGATGTGTGGAATGATTTGTTGATACAAGTTCTTACAAAAGTGGGGGCTGGTGGCTAATCAAGGATTCAGGGTTAGGATAGTTTCCGATGCCATATGTGGTACATAATATATGTTTTAGTTTTACACACATTAAATTCCATTCAGCTGTCTGTTTTTCCCCGTGGAATTGATACCTATTCGGCTATACCTATATCTTATTTTGGGGTAAAAGTTCGTGTAATTTTTATATTTTTAAATTAGTGTTCGTATAGTTTCTGTATTTTTTAAAATAATTCAAAATATTTTTGTAATTAAATTATTAACACCTTTGTCGTTTGTCTTACTTTTACAATATTATCTTCTTATAATATATATAAATAAAAAATACCAACTTGATCTCAAAAATAAAATAAACAAGGATATAAATTAATTTTTGTGCAAGTTCACATATGTTCAAAAGAAATTAATATTGTAAAAAAATGAAATTAATAATTTTTTAGACATTAATAAAAAAATTTAATAACTTAACTCCTCGTCACATTATTCCATAAAGATTAATATAAATTCTTTTTGTTATTATTTTATTTTTCAGGATTAAATTGGTAATTTAATTTTTTTATTAATATCTCAAAAAAATTATTGTAAGAGTGTAATATTATAAAAGTAAGATAAAAGGAACAAAAAGTAAAAATAGAGATGTTTTAAGATATTTTTAAAAATATAGGAACTAAACAAATACTGACCTTAAAATATATACACTAAATGAGTTTCTATCCTTTTTTTGCTAGTAAATCAATAATAACATACATCAACAGAACTAAATTAGTTTTGGCGCATGCTTCTCTTTACTCTGCTTAATATAATGGTCCAATTTGTCGAAATTAGCTAGTAATTGTATTAAAAGGTAAAAAATGACTAACAATGTATTTCTATGAAGGGTGCAAATATAAGGCCATATTCGGCTCAAACACAATATTTAGGGCAATGCTTAAAACTTAAGTCAAAATTAGAATAACGCCTAACAATAAGAAAGATTAACTACATTCCTTATAAACTTTCCAACATTGAAAGAAGAATAAATAGATATACACTAAGATATAAAGAAGAATAAATGATGTATTTTACCGGATTGGCCTAGTTCACCCACCACAGTTATTCTAGGTGAAAACCACATTTCAATTGGAAAAAGAAAAAACATTGCAGTGCCCACCACAACAACACGATAATATTACTAAATCTGGACATTGACATTTGAGTCCAAGACCCAACCACATACCAATACAGGAGAATTGATTTAGGTTAGTGCCAGTAATTACTACTCTTTGGGCTTATGATTGTAAGGAGACAGTATTAAAATAAAATTCTTCAATAGATGCTAAACATAATTACTACTCTTACGGGAAATTTCCAAACAAAGATGATATTGCGCCGAGGAATTAGCTTAACTACCAAAGGCCCTCCAAAGAATCGCATGGCATAGCACACTTGCTGTGGCTGTTTCATTACCTCTAAAAAGTTTGTCTAAAATTAAAAGGAAGAGATTAGAGAGATTCTCCATTGTTTTTGATTTCTTTGTCTATTGGTTTGTCTATTGGTTTGCATGGTGGCCACATCCACATTCAAAATGAAGGCTCCTAACGTTCTCGATAGACTTGATCCTTCCCATGGCGGCAAAAAGGAAAGGGAGAGATGTCTCAGCACTGGGAGATTAGCTCCATTCTTGCTGCCTTGTCTATGTTTAACCACAATTCTCAGCCTCTTCCTTTACTTTCCAAACCCTTTTGAGGCCGTTTCCAAACGAGAAATTCAACAAAAGGGTGCCCCCATTGTCAAACCACCCGAAGGTACGTAATTAATAGCGGTGTTTAGGTCCGAATGTCGGGATTTTACAAAATTCAAATTTAAATAATTAGAGTTTTGAATTTGTTGTGCAACTCTGATTCTAGTTCAAATTCAAATTTTTATAAAATTTGGGCATTCGAACCTGAGCATGACTCAGCATTTACTACGCATGAAGATTAATAAATTGTAACGTGAGTACCACACGGTACAATTTTGAATTATGCATGAATGATTTTTGTTCTGTAGGAAATGCGATTTTGAATTGTAACTTGTACGAGGGTCGCTGGATACAATACCGCAGAGATTTTAATTATAAGAATTCAAGCTGTATTCCCGAAGCAAGAAATTGCTTCTTGCATGGGAGGACGGATAGAGATTTTCTGAACTGGAGGTGGAAACCTTATGCTTGTAATCTTCCGAAGTTCGATCCCAAGATTTTTTTGGATATGGTTCGGGGAAACAAAATGGCATTTATCGGCGACTCCGTTAGCATGAATCAAGTGGAATCGCTCGTGTGTTTATTGTCTAAGGTAATAAGATGACAAACCCCTGTCCATGTATATTTTCCTGAACCTCAACTTACCTGGCAACTGCAGATGTAAAATAACTCTTATTCAAGTTATTCCATTTTAGTTCTTCAGGAGGAAGTTCCGAAATTTGTTTACAAGGATTCAGCAGAACAGAACCGGATATGGCACTTCCCTGAACATGACTTCATCCTCATGAATCTCTGGTCCAGATTCCTTGTAGCTGCAGAGCAGAGAATGATCAATGGTTCGTTATCCGCTGCTTATAATTTGCAAATTGACAAGGTTGACGAAGATTGGACCGCAAACCTTCAAACAATTGACTATGTCGTCATCTCTAATGGGCTTTGGTTCTTCCGACAGATTTACCTGTACAAAGGCGACACAGTAGTTGGATGTGTAGACTGTGAGGAGCCAAATGTCACCAAAGTCAGCCCTAGCGGTGCCATTCAAATGGCCCTCCGAACAGCACTTGTCTACATCAATGGCTGTAAAGAGTGCAGGGGCATAGTGACAGTGGTAAGGACATTTTCACCGACTCATTTTGAGCATGGGAGTTGGGATACCAGCGGAATCTGCAATAGGACAAAACCTAGTGACGAAAGACAGATTATCTGGGTAGGAGAACCCTGGAACATAAGGAAAATTCAAGTAGAAGAGACTGAAAGAATGGGGAAGGAAGGCAAAGAGCAGGGTAAAAGCTTCGTGGCAATGGATGTAACAAAAGCAATGCTGATAAGGCCTGATGGGCATCCTGGAGATTTTAGAGACTGTCTTCATTGGTGCTTGCCAGGTCCCATCGATACATGGAATGAATTTTTGATGGCGATTCTGGAAATTGAGACTGGTCTAGTTTCTTAAAAAGCTTATGTAATTAGAAAAGAACAGTGCATGTACAAAGTGTCATCAATAGCCTCCATAACGTACATATATCATCCTTGTCGAAAGATGGAATGATACTAAAGAGTTTAAAAATATTACTTAAATGTAGAATCTTTTGATTGTCTATAATCAGTAATTTATATGTAATTGTCAAAAGAAATGCCCATTGATTTCTGAGCAATTGAAGTAACAGAGCAACACCAAGGCTCATCCTTCAGATTTATGGTTACCGCTATGATCTACATTGGTCATTCGCTTTCTTAACATGGTGAAAAACATGATGCAAAGTCTAACTTTTTGAGCAAAGCTTCTAGCAAAATAATAGTAAGAACAAGCAGCCGAGAACAGCCTGTTTCAGGTTGATGTCTCTTAACTTACATTATAGGAATGGGAAATGACACATCACTACGAAACAAAAACAAACAAACAACAAAAGAATAAAACAATTTTTGTTCTGGTTAAAAAGAAAAAATAAATAAAAATCTATAACAGCTACAATCTGCTTGCTGATATAGACTAAGACTACCTTTTTTTTCCCGCTCTCTCCCACAAGGCCTGCCTAACAAATGGGCAAATAAAGTTTCTTGCAACAACAAACCCATGCCTGGACATATGATAGCATCTTAGGTGACAGTCTGCCAACTTTGAACTAGAATTTCATTTGAATACCATATTAATCTAGTAAAGCAGATCAATTCACAATTTACATTATCCGGCCATCAAAAAATCTAGTCTTGAGAAATCTGCAATAAGCTACCAAACAAAGATACTTTGCTGCTAGGCTACACATCCTACATCTAAATTTCAACTCAGATTTCACTAAACAGTGAAGCCAAAGCTAAGAAAGGCTCTTCAGTAAATGAAAAAAACTAATATCCCTAGCAAATAATTCGAGGATGACATGTTCTACAAACCGTAAAATATAACACAGATCTATATTTGCCAAATTAAAAAAGTGAAAAATATTTCTTCCTTCTTTTGTTTGTTACCGCTAGGCCAAGACTCACAAATTACATTCTTGAGAAAAAACAGAAGTTAGATTAATAATAAGCATGAATTTCATAGCAAAGCAGCTCAAGGTGCTTCTTTGGTTGGATTATGCACAAGCATGACAGCGAAACCTAACTTCTTTCTTATAAAGCAGCAAATTGCTCATCATACTAAGTTTAATGGACCTAAATTCTTTGCTGATGACATAAATCAAATTCTCACACTATATTAAGTCAGAACAAAACAGTGCATAAAATGCAACTTGAAGTAAACCACAATTACATATAGAGTACACATTGGAAACCAACGAAAACATATTCGATTTCTTTATGGTAAACTAGAAATTATGGATGAAATATTCTGATAACTCCTAGTTTAAAGACGAACCACAAGATGCGCCAGCAGAGGTCATTCCATTAGTTACAATGACGCAGTTAGTCAAATGTTGCTGGTTAAATTCTGTAGAATGGCAGTTACATGTAAGAATAAGTGGGTGTGGTTGTCACAACATGAATTTGGGTTCAAGAAAAGTAATGATCGATAGACAAATACATGTAAAACATCATGCATATGCCGAGAAGATGAAGTCAAAATGCATGAGTACAACAATGTAGAGGTTTACGTGAATATGAGGAAGTGAGAATCTAAGAAATTTCTGAGCATCACATTTACTAAGGGTATAAGCAATGAATAAAGAATTAATGCCTGGAAAACAAGAATAAAAGAGTGACTGTGTGCTAAACACCAGCCATAAAACAGGTATCACGTAGTTCGGATGGTTTTATTGCTTTCTGGAATCAATGACTAAGGATTGCATGAAGGAACACTAGGCATCATTTTCTACAAGAGCTCCCCAAACCAAATAAGAAAGGATGGCCATGTCTGATTTCACTAAACTTCCAAAAATCATAGCAAATGGATTCTCCCACTAATGACTAACCATAGAAATCAGATGAGCATGTAATGATATAGTTTTCAAAATGCCTAAAAACAATATAAGATAAACATAAGTCAAATTGCAACTACTTTTGACAACCCATAAACTGCAATTCTCCAACCAGATGCTCTTGCTTCCATCATTCGTATGAGTTGAAACCAAATAAGTAGCACATTCAACTTATATAGAACTACCAACATCAAATTAACATATTATATAAGGTCCAATGAAATAACTCATGCTTCAGCATTATTACCAAGCGCAAAAGAGAATAACTCACGCACAGGGGAATACTCCACCAACCCAATATCCATTGCGTAGCCAGTGACAGGTAACTTCAATTCCCTCAAAACACAAAAGGCCTCAGCCATTCTTGTCTTGGGCACTTCCTGAGCAACGGGACAATAAGGAATCCAATTTTCGGGACGAAACTCGTCGCCACACTCGATCCCTTCTCTTTTGAAAGCTTCGCAAAGCTGAGACTGGAACTGAAGTAGCGGAATTGAAGGCGTGGGTGCAAGAAACAAGACATTGTTGTCGTTGCAGAAGCTGCCAATTGTTGATAAACATAAGGGGAGTGGCTCTTGCTTTGAAGCATAGGTCTTGATGATTGATTCAAGCTTCGCTGGCTCTATAGTGGGGCTCGAAAAGAGCGTTATGTGAGGACGTGATTCGATTTCAATGAGTTGAGTACTGATTTGGCGGCGGGCCAACACGTTCCATGCTTTCAACACTTGGTTTTCTAAAGCTGGATCGAAATACAGCTCGATTGCATAACCTTGTGACATTTGAGGCAAATTTATGAGTACCCAAATGCCCAATTTGAGATCCAATAGTACCCAATTGAAAAAAAAAAGTGAAAATCAAAAGGGTAGACAAAGAACCAAATTGAGATAATGAGGAGGAGCTAAAGAAACGCAGAAGCTAAAATAGGGATCTGAGAATACCCAAAAATTGAAAATTGAGATCTGAGTAGTAGCAATGAAAAAATTAAGAGTGGAAATTGAAGTGATGCGCTGGTGGTTTATTAATTAATAAATAATTTATAGAAATCAAAACAAAAAGAAAATATTGAGAAGGGAAACAAATGAGGATGTGAAAATTGCGAATTGCTATAGCGACGGAGAATAAAAAGGAAAATATACACGAGTCTAGATAACATTTTTTTTAAAATGTGACATTATAATTTACATTCTCAAATTTTTAAAAATAATTATACATTTTAATATTAATTAATATTATATACTTATTAAAGAATTAATAAATATCCCAACTAAAAATATTTAAATTTAACACCCATAACAATTTTTTTATTACATGATGTTAGTGTTCCTATTATAATTTATATTATTAAATATTATTAAAATTAATTTATATATTTATTTTAATATAATAATTTCCGTTAATTCTTATAAAATATTATACAAAATTTTAATTTTTATTAATATTAAAAAAATACCATCCACTCACATCAATTTTTACAAAATACTATTTAAATTTTTAACTCATTAATTTTCAAAAAATATCTAATCAACTGATCAAAGGCGGAGTGACTCCACATCCACGACATAATTATGGTATATTTAAACTTAATACTCATAAACTAATATTTAAACTAATAAAATGACAATATTAGTATACAACCATCCAAATGCAAATATAGGAATTAATTAATTAATTAACTGCCCGACTAAAATGTAGCAAAATAAATTATATTTTCATTTTTAAATAAAAATAAAATAAATAAACTTTTAGAGGGTTGCATGATAATTAATAAACCCCGGTTGCCAATTCAGTGCTCTGGTCGTTTTTCGTTCAAAACCCTAACCACCCTCTGCGGCTCTGCGTTATCTGCTCGAAAATGGTATCTTCTTCTCCCGCAAATTCTTAAAGATTCAATTTTTTTCCTGAAGTAATTTTTGCCAATTTGTTTTTTGTTTTATTTTTAATTGAATTTGCAGAGCGGAGAATCCGTAAACTCGATGGCGTACCCATTGGCAGATTCACATCTGACAATTACAATAATGGATCTTGTTCAACAAGCTGCCAACTACAAGCTACTCAAATAGGGCGCCAATGAAGGTTTGCTTTTCACTTATTTAATAAATATATATTTGTGTTCTTTGAACCCTAAAATATATATATATATATATATATATATTTTTTTTTTATATGAATGATTTTCATTTCAGCAACCAAGACTCTTAACAGGGCTACTTCCGAATTTATTGTGATGGTTGCTGATACTGAGCCTCTTGAGATTCTTCTTCATCTTCCCCTGCAAGCTGAAGACAAGGTTTATTTTATTTTATTTATTATTTATTTATTTTTTGCAAATAATGGTTGATTAAATAAATTAATTTCTTAGGTTTCTCAAATTTTAACTTTTGTTAGATGCTATTGACCCTTTTATTTTAGTTAGAATAGTTAACTGGTTACCATGTGTAATACAGGCGAGATTATAAATAATGAAATGGTTTGGCCATGTCTTCATGCTTCATAGAGTGTCTAAATGTTTGTTTGAGACATTGAGTGCATATCAGTCTAATGTTTTTCTCTCCTTTTAAGTTGTTTTTCTTCCCTTGGTTCATTGTCCATTTGGAGGATGCCACACAGTCACTTTTTGTAATTTGAGAACCATGCATGTTGGAATGCATTTGCATTATATTGGAACTATTCGGAAGCTTATTGTTTGATATCATTATCAAAACTAGTACTTCTTGTCCTCATACCCATAATATGAAAATAGGATATAGTGTACTTATTAAGACTTTCAGCAAGCGACATATGAAAACAGGAGCTCACTTTAGGATCATTGATAGTTTGTGAATTTTATTTTTGTCACTATAAACTTCAGCCCCTTTGGAATGTTTATACTTTTGAAAAACTGGAATTTTTTTTTGTTGATATTTTAACAGTTGCAATTCCAAACCCTGGTAGATGCAAGGACAAAGCATCTTTTACCTGGTGTCGGAAGGTTTTTGTTTGAGACACTTACAAATATTTTTGAACCCCTATATTATAGGCTACAAGGTGTTCATTCCGTAGAATGTTAATCATGGAATCAGCATGCAAAATCAACATTGTTTAATCAAGGACAAAGCATCTTACATCCTACAGCTGGAAAATATTTTCATGGGTCCTAAAGAGGGGCATGTCTACAGAACAGCCACTGTCAGGTACGGTGGTACCCCATTCAATATTGAAAACCTCAAATTCTCAGTTAAACCCTCAAGTTTTTGATACTGACACGTTGAGCCCCGAGCTTTCCTAGCATAGTGTAATCCTGTAACATATGACACACATAATTTGGGGTTTGTAATGAAAACTTAAGGTTTTAACCGAGATTTTGAGTTTGCAATGGGAAGTTGGGGGAGCCATTATGACTGTCAATGGTTGTACTGTATGCTTTCTCCCTAGAGAGATTGGTATTTCTGCCTGTTCAAGTTAAAGTGTTCTCTGTGCACTGTAGCCAAATGAATGCTGTGATTCATTCCAAGAAATGCTGAATTTAAAAAATTAGGTTTCATGACTATAGCCAACCTTTACTTTTATTTATGTATGTGTTTTCTGTTTTCCTTTTCCCCTAATGGCTTAACTAGGGTTATAGAACCAAATAACCTTTTTTTATTTGAATTCGGCAGAATGTTCCTGTGTTTGTCCCTTCAAAACAGGCTCTTGGCCGAGCATGTGGGGTTACAAGACCTGTTGTTGCTTGCTCTGTGACATCGAATGAGGCTAGCCAACTGAAAACTCAGATTCAACAACTGAAGGTAATTTGCTTTTCAGTTATCAAGCGATATTATTGAATGTCATCAATTTATTAATCATTTTGATCCTGCATACTGAGTTTGCTTTCTGCCAAATGCAGGATGCCATCGAAAAGCTCTTGATATGAAATATAAGAGGATTCATATTCAGTGTGATGGGCCTCGTGGATGGAGGGTACTCCTTTAGAGGCTTTGACTGATGAGGTAGTTGTGCCCCTAGGAAATCATCTAACAGTAATCTCCATACTCTTATTTCCCATGTTTTCCTTTGTGGGAATTATATTTACCAGAGAATGATGCCATAAATTGTTTTTATATCTTGTTTAATAAATTAATTTTTACTGGTTAAAGACATAAATGTAGTTTCTTAATTGATTAAATGTGAATCAAGCCCTAATAGACTTGGTATTTTGAAATTATTTTTTTTCCCTTCTGATTCTGAAATGAAGTTGAATTATGGTTTTTCCACTTTTGAGAACTTACTGCTAAAATCTATCATTAGCATCTGAAAATTCTTCCCCTTAGAGCTTATGGTGCTTTTACCAATTGGTAATTGGAATGAATTGGAATTAGAGTGAGTTAGATTGAAAATGAGGAATAGAAATTAGAATAAGTTATTTACTTAAGCTGTTGGAATCGAAATTGGAATGGGTTGTATTTTCGTTCATGTGTTTAATTTGTTTAGGAATCGGAATGACCTGTGTTAAGTTATTAAAATACACTTAGCTAATTATTGTCATTTATATTATTATTTATTATAATAATTGTGAGTTGTTTTAATATTAACAACAACAACAATAATAATAATAGTGGTAGTAATAATAATAGAAAAAACAAAAATAACACTAATTATTATTATTATTATTGAAGTATTTTCTTAAAGAAGTGAGAGAATTTTAATTTCCTGAAGTATTTTATGCAAGCCATGTTGATAGGTGTGCTTGGTTCGGGTAGACAGAACAAAACATACTTCTTTGCTCCACACCTTTGTGAAAATAATAATAGTCTTCATTACTATTCTGTAAATCACAGGAATGTCACAATCTTTTTCCTATTAAAATACCTTGTAAAAGTTGGAGAGTGTTGTAATTTGTAAAAAGCTACCATATTAATTCATGAACGATAAAATTGCATTATAGATATATTACTATATAACCCAAGTACCGAGAAAATCATGTTAATTGATGAATCTTTCGTTGCACTCGACAACTTGTGATATTTTTAAAACTTTTGAGTTATAATAAAGAAATAATTCCGTACATTCAAAGAAATATGATTTAAAAACGTAACATTTTGAAATATAAAAACTCGGTTCGTCCAGGCAACACATGTCATGAATGTAATAAAACTTTTGTGACAAGTAATAGGAGCATTTCATTAATTATTGCAAACCACAAACAGTAGAATAATGAAATTAAGGTGTTTGTCACAAACAGCTTTACAAGATACAGAAACAATTAAGTAGACAAAGAATAATAACCAAAGGCAATCAACGAAAAATGAGACAAATACATTAAAAGGGTTCGAATTAATTAGGACATACGTAACAAATATGTGCGTGGCTTCATAATTAATTTGGAGGTTCACTGAGGAACGCGAAGATAAAGAGGGATGGGATTGTGAGAATTTGGAGGTGAGTCCCAGACAGAGAAAGCACTTGTGGAGTTCATCCATTTCTCTGTAATTTCAGGATAATGACGATACAACACGTCCTTCAGGCTCTCCGTTGTGTTCACCCACTCAAGTCCTTTCTTCGTGTATGTCTCCTCATTGAAATTGCTTGTGAAGAACCTGTCGGCTTCAAGTCTCCTGCAAATATATGGATGCCACATCACACATTTCAATAATGTCTCATCGATTATATATAATATCTGTGGAGTTCTGTTTCTTTAACATTAGCGCTTGGTTTAGTAGTTAATTACCTGGATGCCATCAATAGGAAGATTACAAAAGCGGTCTCGCTGATAGCGAAACCCTTTATCTTTTTCTCTGCCATGAGGCCTACTTGAAGATCAAGCTCTTCAACATCGTCACCGTACACTTCATTAAGCACTTCAATCGCTTCCTTATCCTCCGTCAGATCTTCCCACTTGGAGATAGGAATTAAGAGCAGAGCCCTACGGAATTCATTGTACCTAGCAACTTTTCTCTCCCTGTCCCTGTAGACTGCACGCATGCAGCCAATTTTGATTAGTTACCTTGCCTGCCATGAGCTATCAATCACTTCATGAAATGAACGGTTGAGATCATCAGCTGATATATATATTACCTTCAAGAGCTGCTAGGTCCACATGATCAGGCCTATCCGTGCCGTCCGTATTTTGCGGAATAAGGTCCCTTAGCCAGAAAGGATAATTCCAAAGCTCCAATGCCCCACTAGCTTGGTGACCCATTGAAACTATTCGCTTCTCAAATCCAATGTCTGATAAGGCCTTTTCTCCCTTGTGTCCAACCAAATTTTCCATAGGCACCCTTTTCGAACAAGCAAGCAAATAAATTAATTAATAAAGATATAATCACATATGTGAGAGGCATTTTTAGGTACAGATGTTGGAACTTTACAAAGCGTATATTCATTCCTTTACAGTGATAGAAATGGTGTACACTACTTTAGGGTGTCGCCTAAAGCACTGTAAATAGATAACAATACATATGCTTACTTCTCAGCCGACGGAGGAGATTTATTGGGTCCCGGTTGCGCGTCGATGTTCCTGAGATTGAGGGTATCTGGTAGAAGCGCGTGCATGCGGTAAACGCTTGTGAATTCCTCGGTCAATGAGTAAGGGACCCCATGATTTTCAGGCTTCTTCATGCCCACAAAGCCTCCCAAGATGGCTCCTCCAACGTGCCCAAATGTGTCTTTGAATTTCTTTCCCAGAATTCCATACCTGCACAAGATATCAAAAAAATTTTTTTTTTAATTAATTAATTAAATTCATAACATTAATACCACATACAATGGGAAAAGAAAAAGAAACACTCTGTTAGATAATAGTGCCCTTGTAAATTACTGTTGGATCATTTTAGTCAAAGTAATACAATTCTCTTAAAAGAGTCTACGTAATCATCTGAGAATAAAGGAATTTACATGATCATTTTGTCAAATCAAGGGTGTCGCTATAAAGCAATTGATGGGCCATTGTTGAAAAGTACTTTACCAGTTGATCCGCATCCCCGCAAGCAGGGTGTCGGTTTTGAGGAGCTCCACAGTCCAGTCAATGGTATGAACTTTAGCAATCACAGCTGAAGTCACTAGCCTTGCATGGCGGTAAAGCTCTTCATCTCCCAAATCTGGATCTTCCCTCTGAAAAGTATATTGGAAAATTAAAATATCATACAAATTTCAACGAAAACTTATAATAATATTTTTAAGTAACAAGAGATGTGCGTATATTTATTCAATTAATTTTACACACGAACCTTGAGGGCGTCACAAACTGCATTGTGCTCTTTAACGAAAAGAGCCTGTAATGTTGAGAGACCAGCCCAAGTATTGCGAACATCTCCTGTTACAGCAACTCCGTTTTGGTCATGGAGAAGAAGCCCATCTTTTGCTATCTTCAGCTTCCCGTCCTTGAAAGTCCTCAATTTATGCAATCTTTCTGCGTTGCTTCCATATATACCACTTCCATCCCTTCATGCATGTGCATGCAACAATATCGATTCAATCTCAATTTATGATCGATTCACTCAATTTTAAATTTCGATTTATACATGAACATCTCCTGTTATATTAATTAATGATTTCTTACCACCAAGGAGTCCGAACGTTCAAGTGGCCCTCTTTGATTTCATAAAAGCCGGTTGGAACCTCCTTTGTCTTGTAGAATTTGAAAGAACTAAGAGGGCATTTGTCCGCCACTTCTCTGGGCGCCACCAGCTCAACCTATACATATCATTATTATTGTTAATTTAATTTCCGGACAAATAATTCCTTTAACTGTATTTTTAAATACTTTCAGGAAATGCCATATTAAAAAAAAAAACTGTAATATCCCCCTCCCTCTTCGTTGTTATAACGCAGACCTAAGTGTTGATCTAAAGAGCTAGGTCTTGCTGTCAAATGATCAATCCAATCATGTATATAGTAATTAAAATTTACAAACCTGATTGGTATCTTCCAAATGATCAATCCAATCATGTATCATAAACTGAATCCAAGTAGCTGCTATCATATTAAATTGCTTTCCTGTGTCTTTGAAACTTCTTCGTGATAGAAATTTTGTGGCAACTACCAATGGATCTGGTTTCAGAAGCTGCGTCAAATTAAAGTCATGATTAGATTGAACTTAAAATATGAGATATATTTTTATTGTTACTGTACTTGAACGATGCTTTTACATTTATAGGATGTATTATGTAATTTTAAAATCAATATAACATGCTTTATGTGAATGTTCTATACCATTGGGGCATTGACTCAAAATCAAAATGATAAAATTCTTTGAGCTCCAGGTCGAAACTTTGATTTGAACAGTAAAATTTCAAATTCTAAGCTTATTCCGTGTTCTCAAAGGGTTCCTATTTAAGCCTCCAAATAGAAGATATACTTCATTTATGTTATATTTGTACTTATTCGAAATTTTTGAAGTTAATTTTTCACGATCGAGAAAAGATTTTAGTGTCTTTTATTGAAAACTTGGTGGTGTATATGAACATTTTCTTAAACCTTGGGGGTGTAATTGTCATTTTTCCTCTTTTTATAGATGAAAAAATAATTTTTTGAAATTATTATTTAATAGTTAATTTCATGCTGATTTAAATAATTAAAAATAATATTGATATAAAATATATAAATATGTAATTGAATAAAATGCATACTATAATGAAAAAATATATAAATATTTCATTAGTTTTCGTTTGTACTAATTTAGTCAAATTAATGGTTGAATAAACATAGAAATAGTTAATTAATTATTCTATTCTTAATGATAAAATCATTATCTACAATCCAATCCATTGTCATACTACGCCCAATAAGGTGTAAAAGAGTAAAAAAAATAAAATTAAATTCTACGAAATAATAAATTATATTTTTACTATAATTAAAATCTGTTTCTATTTTTTTCTGAAAATTAAAAAGAAAAAGAATGATGCTATCTTAATTCATGCTTCAAAAATCTAATATAAAATATTTAAATAAGTTGAACCACAAACCAAATATATTGTATAAAAACCAAGCAATGTTTGACTTCATTCTAAATTGGCTTTGGTTTCCGGCTGTCTACCGTCCAGGACTCATATTTAACAACTATTTTGGGGTCAATTTAAGTAGTTGGTAGATTTTTTATTTTTTAGAGATAGAAGGGTAGGCGAAGTTGATATATAGAAAAATTATTTAGCCATACCAATTTATAATTCTATTTTTAGTAGCTAATTAAATAAAGATGTTAAAAATCATACGGCTAAATCTTTGGGGAAGTAGTTTATAGATTGTGTATATAATATTATAATAATTATACATCTACAAATTGTTGTACAAATTTTCTTATACAATCTGAGTGGTGATTTACATAATATTTAAGGGATTAATTATTTTCACGTAAGCCGCCGCCTCAAATTGTATAAGAAAATTTATAAAACAGTTTGTGCATGTATCATTATTAATATTATTTTTGGATATATATGTATATACCTTGTGTTTCTGATCAGCAGGGAGAATATTCCTCCCAAAGAAAGTTCCTTCACTGCCAGCACCTTCATTGAAGGGATCGTTATATTTGCCATTGGCGGTCCGGTACGGATAATCCGCCGGATTAAACCGAACACCTGCCGGGGTTTTCCCGACGTTGAACAAGTTGTACTCCTGGTGAAGGTGTCGTCGAAGTCCCAGATAAAATAAACCAACAAACACGGGCAACCGGTGCCACAATATTCCCAGCTTATCCATGGAGTGCACAATCTGCATATGCCTCAGCACGACACATAAATAATAAGAAACCAAAAATTCAACAACAAAATGTAAGAATGACAATCAATATTATTAACGTTTAACAAACTAAAATAGTTAAAAGCTGCATGCATGCATGGAGAGAGAGATATTTTACGAGGAAGAGAAATTTGTCAATGAGAGTCATCCTGGAGACAACTTCATGGAAGTCTTTGTGGATGAAATGATGCAGAGGTGCTGTGAAGAGATTCTTCAGAAATTCCATTTTAATTTAAATAGAATGAAACGCAGTATTGCTTGGATACACTTTTCTAACGACGTGCTTTCGTTTGCTTATATAGAAGCAAGAGGGACGACTATTTCAATTGAGTCCTTGTGCTTAAAAAATATTATTCTGTTGACAATTGGGTTTCTTCTTTTTATTCTAGAATTCCTCATTGATCGGATGTTGAAAATGTCGATGGAACTTGGAAGCCTAGCTAGGCGCCAACGTTGATTAGCTAAAGTTGAAACGACTTTATTTTCTTTCATTTTATTTCCCCAAAAAAGGTATTATATCAGATTCTACATACTGAGATTTAAAGATTTGTTAACTTTAAACTTTTGTATATCTTTCGCTATTCCCTACAATTTTTTTTTTCAGTAAGAGCGTCACCAAAAGGCTCTTCAAATAAGATTTTATTACTTATTTGAAGAGTCACAACAATATTTAAAGCTCCAAAAGACACTCCAATTAAGATTCTTCAAATAAGAATTAATTCTCTCTCTTCAAATTTGGAGAGTTAATTTCTCCCTCTTCAATTTATATTTTATGACTTTTCATTAAAGAAAGAAAGAGAAGTGCTTTAATTACCATTAACTTTTCCTTTAAAAAAATAATTATTTGATTAAAATAATATTAATTTATTTATATTTAAAGAGTTTTTTGGAGAATATCATATTTTTTCATCTTTTTATTTGCCACATAAGTAAGCAAATAAGTATTTGAAAAGTAAAACAAAATGAGGAAAACAAACTAATGCTTTTGGAGATGCTCTAATGCTATTTGACAAACTCTTAAAAGTCAACTAATCTGATTTTCATTGATCAGGAAAACAAAATGAGTTTATTGACTAAAATAATTCTTTTATAAGATAAATTGATAATGAAGATCACGTGATTAAATGTCAATAATCTCGCTTTCTATAAGATGCACGGTGACTAATAATTCTAGCCCGTGTTTTGACATTTGGCATTGTAATTGCTGTGTGCGCACATATATTTCAGATTTTAAGTTAATTTCACGTTCTAAATCACAAATTTTATGCGTGCGTACGTACGTTACTTGGCATAAACTATCAATTTATTGCATTTCAAATTATGAATTTTCTCATTCGGCACTGAATAAATGGTAAATGGAGGTGAAAGTTCAAAGTTCCGGAATTTTTTTCTCTAACCCAATCGTCACACCGAAGAAAAAATTTCATGAAGAGTTCACGCCCCTTCAGATGAAATTCAAGCTATCGTCATGGCCGAAGAGGATTGAAATTCTAGGATGGTCAAATTTTATAGAATTAATATTTTAGGCGTTAAGGTTAAAAAGAAAAAGTATATAATTATTACATAAAATATTAGCTCTGTAAATTTTGCAACACTATAACAGTTATTGCAAAGTAACTAGATATAAATTAATATTCTAATAAAAAAGTAACTATATAACTATATATATGTGTGTGTATAGCCTTTTCATCCTTATTTCACTTGACGCCGTTAGAATTTTCAGTCATCTGTAGAAATAAGATTTTTTTTTGTATTAAAACATATGATATCTGAATACCATATTAGACCCTAACTAATCCAAATTTGAGCCGGGTAGGACCACTAAGGAAGCAAAACTCTTCCAACAAGTAATTAACGCAGTTGTATTCTCAAGTATCGGACAAGACTTAATCATACAATTACCAATATCATAACTATTAGGATTGGTGAATAATCATTAATTTAAAATAAAACATTTTTATTCAATTGTTAACTGAAGAAACTATGTTAGAAAAAAATGAAGAAGGTGTTTTATATATTCAACATATTAATTATCATTTACTTAAATAGTTAATAAAAGAATGTTATTTATTATAATCAATAATTCCCTAGGGTCTAAACAAGTGGTTTTCAAACAACTTTACTTAACAACAGCCAATAAGAGAGTAACACGTGGACATCAATATTTCAATTTCATTGACAGGAGGTGAATGTAAAGATAATGATGATGATCTTTTAATGAAGGCAACTATAATAATTTTCTTCACAAAATTATAGTTCTTTCCCAAAATAATTTCACAAATTTATTTGTCATTTAATGCTCATCAATTTAATTTAATATAACTGCCACTTTCATTTTGGTTTTTCAAAATAAATGAACACGTGACATAACATCATTTACTTGTTATATGATTAATATGGTACCTCCAATATATTTTAAAATTCCTCATTAATGAGATGTTGAAATGATGATGGAACTTTGAAGCCTGGCTAGTAGCCAACTTTGACTAGCTAAGGTTCAAACAAATTGCTTTTCTTTCATTATTTATTGAGAATACATATTTACCTATAATCCTCAAAAATACAGATTTACCATTCAATCCAATCTATTTAATGAAAAATTCTAAAATACTTCTAATGTATTACAACCAATTAATGCATGCATGATATAACAACGACAAAATATAAAATAAGACAACATAAGTCCTCCCTAAAAGTGATTGGATGAATTTGTCATTTTTACAAATCAATGAATTATTTTAACCCATACTAAATTAAAACAAATATTAGACAAAACATTATTTATTGAGTCTACTATGAACTATCTTATTTATATACATGAACTTTTGTGGGGGCTAATATAAATATTATTAATTTTATTAAGATTATAAAAAGTTATGTCCCTAATACTGTTTTGGCTTAGGCACACAACTTCACAAACTTGATACTTGGATGTTGTTACTGATTTCCTGCGGATTCAACACTATAAATGAATTACTTTTGATTTTATTCTATAAACAAATTCTTAAATTACTTGTAACGATCTCCTCAAGGGCTTGGAGGATCGATTACGGTAAAAATTGAATTTTCATTATAATGACTAGAGTCTTTTTTAACTTATGTCATGAATATATGCAACCAAAGCCGAGGTTTTTACCCTGTAGAGAGTAAATAGATTGATTATTTGTGCTTATTCAAGAAATTATTCTATAACATTACACGTAAATTTTTGTCCAACGGATACTAGCATGGATGCAAAGAGTAGTTTGCAAACCTAAACACGCATGTGACCGGTTATTGCGTTCAAGATTGTGTTAGTTGTTAACAATTTCTAATCAATTAGTTGGAATTTTGTGCAAAACAATTGTAAGACTTTTGATGACCGGCTTCCAACCTGCTCATCAGGTTAATTTCCTTACGGGTAAGTTTGGTAAAGACAAAAGCTGGGGTACGTAATCACTGATGCAAGGTAGTCATGGCCGACGTAGATACCTTAAAATAAGTCATGCATCTTTACCTTGAAGATTAAAAACAATAAGCCATAATCTATATAGAATACGAAATCCCTGACTTCATATAGAATAAATTACTCTTTATCAGTTGCCAATTTGACATTTTTCCGTTGTAACGCTTAGCTAATTCTCTCATTAAAAAGATCAAATGACCAATGTAATAGTTTCTACCTTGCACGTTTTTCATTCTTGGATAATAATAGAGAACACGTGATTAAATAATTCAAATGGAAGAACCCGTATCCAAAAAGACAATATTTTGACTGAAAAAATTGGATGGCGCAGAACGTGGCTGGCTGGCTAGCCGCCGCGAAATTCTTTAAAAATATGCAAAATAAATAAATAAAATGAACGAAGTAGAGGTGAAGCAAATCGTAGACCATGTGCAAATCGCAGACCACGTGCCAAATTGCCAGTTGCCAATATTCAATTTTTAGAACATAGAAGAAGACTTGTCTTAGATAAGATGGTGAAGTTAATAATCTTGTTTTTCAATATTTATTTGAAGATCTGGAGCGAGTTGCTGTCTGCTAGATTGAGATCTTTAACTGCTAGTTGTGACGTTATTATGATAATAGTCTTTTATTAGGGTTTAGGTACGTCTTAAATCTTTAATAGTATAAGTGATTCTGCAGAGAGATGAGAATGTTCATACAAAAAAGTTATTATTGATAACGAAAAATATGGCGATAATTAGTTAATATAGTGGAACATCGATAAATTAATTCTTAATAAATTGATAATCTCGATAACTCGATTAAATAATTTTTATTGGTCCTAACTACGGTCAATGTGGTAAATTAATTATTTAATTAATTTATAAGATAAACAATTTTTTAAAAAAATCATATTTTCCTATAAGATCCACCTACTATATAAATTTACAATTGCCAAATTTGAAACTAAATTAATCCAAGAGATATGTCATGTTTGGCTTTTGCAAAATATATTTTTATTTGGGATTGCTTTTAAGAGACTTAAAAGTGATTTTGAAAATCTAAAATCTAATTTTAGTGTTTGGTAAAAAAAAATCAAAATCACTTTTGTCAAAATCAGCCACTCCTATAGCTGATTTTGAAAAGCAGTGAAGGAGTAACTTTTAAATTATGATTTTGAGAATCAATTTTATCCTTTAATACAATTCCATAAATATCTTCAAAATTATTAACTACACCCAAAATTACCCTTATTCAAATTAGAAACAAAATAAGTATTTTAATACATTTTTATTATAATTCATCAATATCAATTTATTAATATCAATTTATTGGTCAAATTATTATTAAATTTGTTTCACTATATTTTAATTTAATTATCAATTGTTGTAAGATAAAAAAATAAAAAAGTAAAATTAACATATTATAAATTTTACTTTTAGTAAAAATTATTATAATACACAATTAAAAATATTATAAGTACATGTTTTTATATGTATAAGTAAATTTTATCTTGTATTATGAATATTTCAATAATTTATTTTCTCTCAGCAGTTTAACAGTAAAATTTACCAAATATCTATAACTGCTTTCAAAACTCACAGTACTTCTGAAAACAAAATTCACCAAACACTTAACTAATTTTCTTCACAACTGATTATTTCTACAACGCAGCTAACAACAATTATTTTAAAAGCTACAACATTCCCAAACTGGCCCTTAATGTTGTTTGCTGTTTCTTGAAATTAATTTGGAATTAAATCTCATCTCTAACTCTTTTTGTAATGTGAAATTTCAATTTACATTGTCGTTTTCTAACAACTACGAGACGAGCTCTATCTGCGATCTTTAATATGCCATACACTGTATGGAGGGGGGGGGGGGGGGTGGTGGGTGTTTGTCAGTGTGTGCGTTTTTCACCTCTTGGGTGTGTGTTTTGATTTTTTTTTTTTCTTTTTTTTTTTCAATAGCCAAATCCGATCGGATTTTCGGATCGAATTTTCACTTGATCCGATCGGGTTGACAAAATTAAATTCGATTAGGTTAGGTTAATAACCCGATTTGATCTAAACCCGATTTTGTTTGGGTCGGATCAGGTCGGGTTATTTGCCCAACCTTAGTGTTAAGGTTTTATATATATATATATAAAGTCTCATAATGCAAATGTTCATATTTTTTAAAAATTTTGATTCGAGATTTTACAATGTTTCAAAATAATTTTCAGCAATTTACATCAATGTAATAGTTTTTTAACATATTTTGAAAACCTCAAACCCACATCAACGAAATTAAGGTGTTTGTCACAAACAACTGTACAAGATACAGAAACAATGAAGTACATAAACAATAATAACCCAAGGCAATCAACGAAAAATGAGACAAATACATTAAAAGGGTTCGAATTAATTAGGACATACGTAACAAATATGTGCGTGGCTTCATAATTAATTTGGAGGTTCACTGAGGAACGCGAAGATAAAGAGGGATGGGATTGTGAGAATTTGGAGGTGAGTCCCAGAGAGAGAAAGCACTTGTGGAGTTCATCCATTTCTCTGTAATTTCAGGATAATGACGATCCAATACGTCCTTCAGGCTCTCCGTTGTGTTCACCCACTCAAGTCCTTTCTTCGTGTATGTCTCCTCATTGAAATTGCTTGTGAAGAACCTGTCGGCTTCAAGTCTCCTGCAAATATATGGATGCCACATCACACATTTCAATAATGTCTCATCGATTATATATAATATCTGTGGAGTTCTGTTTCTTTAACATTAGCGCTTGGTTTAGTAGTTAATTACCTGGATGCCATCAATAGGAAGATTACAAAAGCGGTCTCGCTGATAGCGAAACCCTTTATCTTTTTCTCTGCCATGAGGCCTACTTGAAGATCAAGCTCTTCAACATCGTCACCGTACACTTCATTAAGCACTTCAATCGCTTCCTTATCCTCCGTCAGATCTTCCCACTTGGAGATAGGAATTAAGAGCAGAGCCCTACGGAATTCATTGTACCTAGCAACTTTTCTCTCCCTGTCCCTGTAGACTGCACGCATGCAGCCAATTTTGATTAGTTACCTTGCCTGCCATGAGCTATCAATCACTTCATGAAATGAACGGTTGAGATCATCAGCTGATATATATATTACCTTCAAGAGCTGCTAGGTCCACATGATCAGGCCTATCCGTGCCGTCCGTATTTTGCGGAATAAGGTCCCTTAGCCAGAAAGGATAATTCCAAAGCTCCAATGCCCCACTAGCTTGGTGACCCATTGAAACTATTCGCTTCTCAAATCCAATGTCTGATAAGGCCTTTTCTCCCTTGTGTCCAACCAAATTTTCCATAGGCACCCTTTTCGAACAAGCAAGCAAATAAATTAATTAATAAAAGATATAATCACATATGTGAGAGGCATTTTTAGGTACAGATGTTTGAACTTTACAAAGCGTATATTCATTCCTTTACAGTGATAGAAATGGTGTACACTACTTTAGGGTGTCGCCTAAAGCACTGTAAATAGATAACAATACATATGCTTACTTCTCAGCCGACGGAGGAGATTTATTGGGTCCCGGTTGCGCGTCGATGTTCCTGAGATTGAGGGTATCTGGTAGAAGCGCGTGCATGCGGTAAACGCTGGTGAATTCCTCGGTCAATGAGTAAGGGACCCCATGATTTTCAGGCTTCTTCATGCCCACAAAGCCTCCCAAGATGGCTCCTCCAACGTGCCCAAATGTGTCTTTGAATTTCTTTCCCAGAATTCCATACCTGCACAAGATATCAAAAAAAAAAAATTAATTAATTAATTAAATTCATAACATTAATACCACATACAATGGGAAAAGAAAAAGAAACACTCTGTTAGATAATAGTGCCCTTGTAAATTACTGTTGGATCATTTTAGTCAAAGTAATACAATTCTCTTAAAAGAGTCTACGTAATCATCTGAGAATAAAGGAATTTACATGATCATTTTGTCAAATCAAGGGTGTCGCTATAAAGCAATTGATGGGCCATTGTTGAAAAGTACTTTACCAGTTGATCCGCATCCCCGCAAGCAGGGTGTCGGTTTTGAGGAGCTCCACAGTCCAATCAATGGTATGAACTTTAGCAATCACAGCTGAAGTCACTAGCCTTGCATGGCGGTAAAGCTCTTCATCTCCCAAATCTGGATATTCCTTCTGAAAATTAAATAGGAAAATTAAAATATCATGCAAATTTCAACGATAACTTTTAATAATATTTTTAAGTAACAAGGGATGTGCGTATATTTATTCAATTAATTTTACACACGAACCTTGAGGGCGTCACAAACCCCATTGTGCTCTTTAACGAAAAGAGCCTGTAATGTTGAGAGACCAGCCCAAGTATTGCGAACATCTCCTGTTACCGCAACTCCGTTTTGGTCATGGAGAAGAAGCCCGTCTTTTGCTATTTTCAGCTTCCCGTCCTTGAAAGTCCTCAATTTATGCAATCTCTCTGCGTTGCTTCCATATATAGCACTTCCATCCCTTCATGCACGTGCATGCAACAATATCGATTCAATCTCAATTTATGATCGATTCACTCACTTTTAAATTTCGATTTATACATGAACATGTGTTATTAATCAATGATTTCTTACCACCAAGGAGTACGAACGTTCAAATGCCCGTTTTTTATTTCATGAAAGCCGGTTGGAACCTCCTTTGTCTGGTAGAATTTGAAAGAACTAAGAGGGCATTTGCCTGCCACTTCTCTGGGCGCCACCAGCTCAACCTATACATACCATTATTATTATTAATTTAATTTCCAAGTAAAATAACTTCTTTAAACAGTATTTTTAAATTCTTTCAGGAAACCCCATATTAAAATCTGTAATCATCTCCCTCCCTCTTCATTATTCGAACCCCAAACCTAAGCATTGATAAGGGGCTGTCGACTCTCAAATGATCAATCCAATCATATATATAATAATTAAAATTTACAAACTTGATTTGTGTCCTCCAAATGATCAATCCAATCATGTATCATAAACTGAATCCACGCAGCTGCTATCGTATTGAATTGCTTTCCTGTGTCTATGAAACTCCTCCGTGATAGAAGTTTTGTGGCAACTACGACTGGATCTGGTTTCAGACGCTGCGTCAAATTAAAGTCATGATTCGATTGAACTTAAAATATGAGATATATTTTCATTGTTACTGTACTTGAACGATGCTCATACATTAATAGGACGTATTATGTAATTTTAAAATTAATATAACATGCTTTATGTGAATGTTCTATACCACTGGGGCATTGACTCAAAATCAAATGATAAAATTCTTTAAGCTGCTGGTCGAAACTTTGATTTGAACAGTAAAATTTCAAATTCTAAGCTTATTCCATGTTCTCAAAGGGTTCCTATTTAAACCTCCAAATAGAGGATATACTTCATTTATGTTATATTTGTACTTATTCGAAATTTTTGAAATAAAAATTTTCATGGTCAAGAAAAAATTTTGGTGTCTCCCATTGAAAATTTGGTGGTATACATGACTATTTTTCAAAACCTTGGGGGTATAGTTGTCACTTTTTCTCTTTTCATTGATAAAAAATAATTTGTTGAATTTATTATTTAATATTTAATTTCATGCTGATTTAAATAATTAAAAATCAAAATTATTTATTTTGATATTGATATAAAATATATAAATATGTAATTGAATAAAATGCACACTACAATGAAAAAATAAATAAATATTTCATTAGTTTGTGTTTGTACTAATTTATTCAAATTAATGGTTGAATAAATATAGAAATAGTTAATTAATTATTCTATTCTTAATGATAAAATCATTATCTACAATCCAATCCAATCCAATGTCATACTACACCCAATAAGGTGTAAAAGAGTAAAAAAAAAAAATTGAATTCTACGAAATAATAAACTATATTTTTACTAGAAAATCTGTTTATATTTTTTTACTGAAAATTAATAAAGAAAAAGAATGATTCTATCTTAATTCATGCTTCAAAAATCTAATATAAAATATTTAGATAAGTTGAACCACAAACCAAATATAATTGTATCAAAACCAATCAATGTTTGACTTCATTCTAAATTGGCTTTTGTTTCCCGCTGTCTACTGTCCAGGACTCATATTTAACAACTTTTGGGGGTCAATTTAAGTAGTTGGTAGATTTTTTATTTTTTAGAGATTGAAGGGTATATAGGCGACGTTGATATATATATAAATTATTTAACCATACCATTTTATAATTCGACTATTAGTAGCTAATTAAATAAAATTGCTAAAAATCATATGGCTAAATCCTTGGGGAAGTAATTTGTAGATTGCGTGTATAATATTATACATCTACAAATTGTTGTACAAAATTTCTTATACAATCTGAGTAGCGATTTACATAGTGTTTAAGGGATTGATTATTTTCATTAACTGCCTTGACTTTAAGTAATTATTTCATGTCACGTAAGCCGCCGCCTTAAATTGTTCATGAAAATTTGTAAAACAGTTTCTACTAGTTTGTACTTATATCATTGTTAATATTATTGTTGGATATACATGTACATACCTTGTGTTTTTTATCAGCAGGGAGAACATTCCTGCCAAAGAAAGTTCCTTCACTGCCAGCACCTTCATTGAAGGGATCGTTATATTCGCCATTGGCGGTCCGGTACGGATAATCGCCCGGATTAAACCGAACGCCTGCCGGGGTTTTCCCGACGTTGAACAAGTTGTACTCCTGGTGAAGGTGTCGTCGAAGTCCCAGATAAAATAAACCAACAAACACGGGCAACCGGTGCCATAATATTCCCAGCTTATCCATGGAGTGCACAATCTGCATAAGCATGAGCACGACACATACATAATAAGAAACCAAAAATTCAACAACAAAATGTAAGAATGACAATCAATATTATTAACGTTTAACAAACTAAAATAGTTAAAAGCTGCATGCATGCATGGAGCGAGATATTTTACGAGGAAGAGAAATTTGTCAATGAGAGTCATCCTGGAGACAACTTCATGGAAGTCTTTGTGGATGAAATGATGCAGAGGTGCTGTGAAGAGATTCTTCAGAAATTCCATTTTAATTTAAATAGAATGAAACGCAGTATTGCTTGGATACACTTTTCTAAAGACATGCCTTCGTTTGCTTATATAGAAGCAAGAGGGATGACTATTTCGGTTGAGTGCTTTTCCTTTTCTCTTTTGATTCTGTTGACAATTAATGAGATGTTGAAATGTCGGCGGAACGTGGAAGCCTAGCTAGTAGCCAACTTTTTTTGGCTAAAGTTTGAAACAACTTGATTTTCTTTCACTGTTATTATTATTATTATTATTATGGTATATCAACGATTTGGTATCAATAAATTATATTAGTACTCGATTAATATGGATTCGAGATAAGTAAAACCATTAAGACGGTAAAATTTTTCCAATAAGTATTTAACACAGTTGCGTTCTCAAATCTCAATTTAAGGATTTGTATTAAATTACAATAATCTCATACCAACTGATCTACACGTTTATTGGTATTTTGTTTCATTATTTATTGAGAATGTTAATTTACCTATAATCCTCAAAAATACAAATTTACCCTTCAATCCAATCTATTTTATGGAAAAATGTAACATATGGCAGCATTTATCATTTTACCAGAACTTTGGTGTACAGTGTACACAGTGGCAAAGCTATGAAATTATCTTAATCCTGACTAAATTAAAACAAATATTATACAAAACATTATTTATTGAGTCTATTATGAATTATCTTAGTTATGTACATAAGTTTTTGTTGGCGCTAATATAGATATTATTAATTTTATTGAGATTATAAAACAATTGTGTTATATCCCTGATACTGTTTTGGCTTCGGTACACAACTCCACTAACTCGATACTAAGATGCTGTTACTGATTTCCTGCGGATTCAACACTATCAATGAATTGAGGTTTATTTTATAAACAAATTCTTAAATTACTTGTAACAATCTCCCCAGGGGCTTGGAGGATCGATTACGGTAAAAATTGAATTTTCATTATAATGACTGGAGTCTTTTTTAATTTATGTCATGTGTGTATGTAACCAAGGCCAAGGTTTTTACTTTTACCTATAGAGAGTAAATAGATTGATTATTTGTGCTTATTCACGAAATTATTCTATAACATTACACGTAAAATTTAGTCCAACGGATACTGGCATGGATGCAGAGAGTAGTTTGCAACCTAAACATGCATGTGACGGGTTATTGCCTTCAAGAAGGTGTTAGTTGTTAGCAATTTTTAATCAAATAGTTGGAGTTTTGTACAAAACAATCGTAAGACTTTTGATAACCGGATCCTAACCTACTCGTCAGATTAATTTCCTAAGCCATTAGGTAATATCCAATGGTAGGTTTGGTAAAGACAAAAGTAGGGGGCATGCATTCACTGACACAATAACCCATACTGTATACATAGAATACGAAATCCCTAACTTCATATAATAATAGACTACTTGCGATTAAATAATTTCAATGGAAGAACTCCTATCCAACAAGACAATATTTTGAGCGAACAAAATTGGATGGTGCAGAACGTGGCTGACTGACTTGCCGCCGCGAAATTCTTTTAAAAAATGCAAAATAAATAAATAAAATGAACAAAGTAGAGGAGAAGCAAATCACAGACCATGTGCTTAAAATTTATTTTGTCTGTTGTGAATGCCAAATTGCCAAATTGCCAGTTGCCGATATTCAATTTTTAGAACAGAGAAGAAGACTTTTCTTTTGTAATATACCTTGCTTTACGGTGGCTTTGTTTCTTTATTGATTATTTCATTCTAAATTTAATAAGCAAAACGTTCACTCGCAGGATTTTGAATAGAATATCGATTCCTTCTTGGAACTTGGATAAGATAATGAAGTTAATAATCTTGGTTTTCAATATTTATTTGAAGATCTGGAGCGAGTTGCTGTCTGCTAGATTGAGATTTTTAACTTCTAGTTGGACGTCGTTATGATAATATTCTTTTATTAGGGTTTGGACACGTCTTAAATTTTTAATAATATACGAGATTCTGCTGATAGATGAGGATGTACGTACATACAAATTAAAAAAATTATCATTGATAACGAAAAAAATGACGATCATTACTTAATATAATAGAACATCGGTAAATTAATTCTTGATAAATTGATAATCTTGATAATTCGATTAAATAGTTTTTGTAGTCATAACTTAAGGACAATGTGGTAAATTAATAATTTGATTAATTTATAAGATAAATAATTTTAAAAAAATCATATTTTCCTATAAGATCCACCTATTATATAAATTTATAATTACCAAATTTGAAACTAAGGTGGCGTTTGTCTTTTAACTTAATTACTTAGATTTAAATTAATTAATTAATTTAATTAGAGGTATTTATTTTTATAACTTAATGCGACTTTTTAGATAATTTTGACTTAATAAAATAAGCCAATTGTTTTAGTTTTTTACTTAATGGAGAAATCTGAATTAAGTCAATTACTTACTAATGTCAAAAATATCTATGTTTTAAATTTATTTTTCATATCTATTCCAAAACTCACCCGTAGACATTTACCCTACATAAAAATATCATTATTTTTTCTTTCTTATATTATATACGATAAAATTTGAAATTTATGGTATTTTATATATTAAAATTTCAAAATAATTATGTATTCACTTGAATATAGTTTTACTTATAAATATTAAAATATTATGATATTTAATATATTATTTATTTGACATTCAAATTTAATAAGGATACAAATGTAAAAGTACATATTTTCAGCTTTTTCAGTTGAAAAAAATAAATAACTTAATACTTATTTTCCGATATTCAGACGAAAAAACAAGCATATTATTCAGATTCAGACATTCAAATTTATTCAGAATTCAGATTCATTCAGGTTTATTCAGATTTCAGATAAAAAAACAAACACCACTTAAATCCAAGAGATATGTCATGTTTGGCTTTTGCAAAATATATTATTGTTGTTTGCTGCTTCTTGGAATTAATTTGGAATTAGATCTCATTTCTAACTCTTTTTGTAATGCATAATTTCAATTTACATTGTCGTTTTCTAACAATTGCGAGAATAATCTAGTTACTACTAAAGACAACTAACCTCTATTCAAATAAAACATAACAAATATTAAATCAAGGTAAGTAAATACTAGAAATACGATTACATTTTCTAAAAGTAAGGAATTTTTTCACAAATTAATAATTTATTACGTTGTCAATATTTTAATATTGCTAAATTAATAAATTTTCTATAGGCTCAACATGATCAATTTTCTAGTTTTAGACGATACAATTGACAATGTGCCAGAACAAGCAAAAGTTCATTACTCCTAATCCCATCCTATGTACACAATCAAGACACTAAAAGTGCTCTTTTGCATAATACCTTTTCTTACTGAAAAAATCATTCCCCTCCCATCCTGCTAAATATATTGTCCTATCCTATCTTGTTTTACCCCCGATAATCATCCTCATGTGAAGGGTCATCTTAATTAAATCTAGCTAAAATCTAAGAACAAATATCACTAACAAGAAGAATAATCTAGCAACAACCTCTTCTTGACTCTATAATTCTCTATTTATATTTGCGTGTGTGTGCATATACACACATGAAGCTAATCAAGTATGTGATTGCATGCGTGTCAAGATTTTTTATATATATAGTCTTTTAATGCATATGTCCATCTTTTTTAAAAATTTTGATTCGAGATTTTCTAAGGTTGTAAAATATGTTAGTGATACTGATTTACAAGCAAAGTAGAGTACTGAGCAGAGCATAAAAGCATCTTAATATCATGTGACTAGATGCAGCTGATTTGCTCATTCAACTGATTTGGAAAGTTAGTTATACAGCTCATCTCACACGAATCAAAAGTCACGTGTGTATAACAGATTGAATGAATCATTTTTTAGCTAGCTATAAATATGTACTATGTACTCATTTTTAGTCAATTAATTCTGAGAATCTTCTATTTGCTTCCACACAAATTCTCTTTCATTTTCTTCTTTTTTCTTTCATTTTCATGCATTTTCTTGTTTGGCAAACAACACAGTTTTAGAATTATTTCATGGTATTATAGTTATAACTGGCGAGCATAACTCAAAGCAACTCTTCATTTGGCTTCGTTACACCAGTTAAGCTTGATTAGAACAACTTTTATTCTGTGGTGAACGTAAGTTTTTACATTTGTAAAAGGAAATGGTTTAGAAGGTTTCATCAATGGTGATCATAAGTGTCCTGAACAATTTATTATCTCTGAGAGCAACAATGGAGTTGAAACCTCAACTGGAAACAGATCTAGATATACAAATCCCGAGTTTGTAGCTTAGATGAAAACAAATCAACTCCTCTTAAGCTGGATGATGTCATCAATTCAGCAAAATTTGCTCTCTACTGTCATAGATTATACAACCTCCAAGCAGCTTTGGGAGACTCTTACTAGTATGCTTATCTCTCAATCTCAAGCTCGAATTCAAACACTTAGGATGTAAATTCAAACTACTAAAAAAAAGGATCAATGCATATGGCTAACTATTTTGCTCAAATCAAATGTATGGCTGATACTTTAGCTCTGGTTGGCAAACCAGTAGAGTTAAATGATCTGATCATGCATGTTTTAACTGACCTCGACTCTTCTGACTATTAATCCTTGGTTACTGTTGTTTTGGCTAGAGGTGATAAGATTACATTATATGAATTGTTTTCTTTGCTGTTGAATCATGAAAATAGAATTGAAGAAAAGATAGGAAAAATTGCTAGTGATGTGGTGCATAACATGACAACAAATTTTGCTATAAAAAGCACATATTCTGGGGAGATTAATGGTGGATTTCAAAAGAATTTTAGAGGTAATTTTGGAGTTGGAAATAGTTCAGGTTATGGTACTGGACAATTCAATAATGGTGCTAATTCTTCTAATATTGTGTGTCAAATATGCTTCATACCTGAGCATGGAGCTTATAAGTGCAAAAACATAGATAATTCATCCTTTATTCCTTAAAGAAACTATGGCAGAGTTAATTTTAATGGTGGTTTAGACCTCCTGAACCATTTGGAAGAGGAAGGTTCTTCAATGGTGGTGGTAGAGGTTTTGGATCAACTAATGGTAATTATAATCCACCAAGAGGTCCTGGTTTTCAAGGCAACATTGTACATACAGACAACTCATTTGGCACTCCCTCTACATATTATTCATTCAATCTGAATTCATTTGCATATGCTCCCAATGCAACTTATGACAATAATGGAAAATACATTAGCTCAACTTCATCATCTCTACCTACATCAACTCAAAGTCCATCACCTGAGCTTGTTGAAGACCCCTCATAATATATTGACAATGGAGCAACAAATCACATTACCCATTTTCTATGTAAGCTTCTTTACTCCCAGGTTTATACTAGTTAAACATATATGATCAACTTTGCTTGAAACTTTAACTTCAAAACCCTTGTTACTTAATCATCTTCTTCATGTACCAAACATCACCAAAAACTTAGTATTTCAAAACTATTGGCTGATAATCTTGTTACTGTTGAATTTTTTAACAATATGTGCTTTATGAAGGCCAAGAACACAAGAATAACTTTGCTTGAAGGTGTTGCTAAAGGTGGCTTGTATAAGGTCAAAAGTTGTCATTCTCATTTATTTACAGATTAGTCAGCCCATTTCAATTCAGCAAATTCAAATAAATTTGAGTCTATTTTTGCTTCATGTTTTGTGTCACATGTTAATAAATCAGATGTTGTAAACACATTTGAAGTAGGTCATAAATTTGTTTATTCTGTCGTTGCAATGCAATCTATTAATGTCAATGTATTTTATATGAGACTAGAATATCCAACACCTTATATTCTCAAAACCATATTAAAAGCTTGTAATGGTTCTACTGGTTTCAATAAAATTGACAGTTTGTCTTTCTGTACTGCATGTCAATATGGTAAAAATCATATGCTGCATTTTAATTCAATTGAAACCAAAACAACAACACCCCTACAACTGATCTATGCAGACCTTTGTGGGCCTTCTCACATTTCTTCTACCAAGGGATATAACTACTATTTGTCTATCTTAGATGATTTCAGTAGATTTACCTAGATATTTTTATTATCAGCAAAATTAGATGCTTTTGAAGTCTTTTCAAATTTCAGAACCATTTCTTCATTACTCACTACCTCTGACATATATTTCAAACATCTTTATCCCCATATTCATCACCAAAAATGGCAAAATTAAAAGGAAACACGGACACAGTTGATATTGGCCTCAATTTACTAGCTCAGGCTCACTTGCCTCTCAAATTCTGGTGGAATGACTTTCATACAACTATTTACTTAATAAATAGACTTCATACTTTAGTCCTAAATAACATTTCACCTTTTCAAAAGCTAATTAACCAAAAACCTGATTATTCATATCTTAGAACTTTTGGTTGTGCCTGTTATCCCACTCTTAAACCATATAATAAACACAAATTTAACTTTAGAATTAGCAGATGCATATTTATTAGTTACAACTCACATCAGAAGGTTTATAAATATCTTCACTCTTCACAGAGAGTTTACATTTCTAATCATGTTATTTTTTATGAAAATTCTTTTCCTTATGTTTCTGGCGTAGACTTCTCATCTTCTGATAATTGTTAATCTTCATCTTCCATATCAGAGTCATATGTCTCTTCCTCTTGTCTCTTCCTCTAGTCATTCTTTTGTTCATCTTCAGGTTCCTTTGGCAACATCATCAACAAATGCTCCTGTTGTTTCTTAAATAAGTACAACTCTAAACTCTCCTCTCAATCTAGGGTCTTCACACTACTCTAATTCACTCTTACAGTCACACTCTTCACACTTAAACACTTCACCAACTCATCATTCACCAATTCATATATTACCTCCACCTCAACCAACTAGTCATGCAATGGTAACTAGAAAAAAAATTAGTATCTTCAAAACCAAAATTTATTTGTCAACACTATTAGCTCAGTTTTCTTACCCTACTTAAATTTCTCAAGCACTATATGATTCTATATGGTTTAAAACTATGCAAGAAGAGTTTCAGACTCTTCAAAACAAATCAAACCTGAGAATTAGTCTTATCTGATACCCCTGTTAAAGTAGTTGGAAATAAGTGGGTATTTCGAATCAAATACAATTATTATGGATCTATTTCAAGATACAAAGTAAGGCTGGTTGTTAAGGGGTTTTATAAGACACATGGAATTGATTACACCGAAACTTTTAGTCCAGTGGTTAAGGCCTCAATTGTCAGAGTTATTCTTAGCTTAGCAATACTGAATAAATGGGGTGATTATACAAGTGGATGTCAACAATGCCTTTCTCAATGGCATTCTAGTTTATGATATATACATGGCACAACCTGAAGAAGTTTTGGATCCGAATAAACCTCAACACATCTGTAAATTAAAAAGAGCTTTGTATGGCTTGAAGCAAGCTCCCAGGGCCCGGTTTGACAGATTCAAAGCTACAATGATTTCTAAATGGCATTTTTAGCACTAAAAATCAGATAACTCTTTCTTGTATAAGTGGATCAATGGCCATGTGATACTGGTTTTAGTTTATATTGATGACATCATACTTACTGGTTGCAGTCCTCATTTAATTCAGCAATTCATTCAAAACATGCACCACACCTTTGCTTTAAAAGACTTAGAGGGACTTCATTACTTTCTGGGAATTGAAGTGGTCAAGTTAGCTTATGGATTTATCTATCTCAAGCCAAATATATAGCTGATATTTTGGCCATACATGATATGATCAATTGCAGTCCAGTACCTACTCCTATGTCTACTTGTCATTACCTTACAAAAGACTCAGGTGACATTATTGCAAATGTTTCTCAGTACAAAAGTATCTTGGTGCATTACAGTATGTTACTCTTACAAAGCTTGACATAGCTTATTCAGTTAACAAGTTAAGTCAGTTCTTATCTACCTCACGAACACAACATTGGGAAGCTTGCAAAAGGTTATTAGGGTACCTAAAAGGCACTTTGCATCTTGGACTGTATTATTACATTAATGGAGCTACGTAGATACAATGTTTTACAGATTCTGATTGGACTTTTAATCGAGATGATAGAAAATCAATAGTTGATTTTGCAGTCTACTTAAGTCCTAACTTAATCTTATGGTCATTCAAGAAACAAGCAGTTGTATCACGGTCAAGTAGAAAAGCTGAATATAAGGCATTAGCTTATGCTACTTCAGAGGTCATATGGACACAATCTCTCCTTAGTGAGTTGCAAGTTCAACTCAACACCACTCCAGTAATGTGGTGTGACAATCAAGGAGCTATTGCATTAGCATATAATCCAGTCTATCATGACAAAACCAAGCATGTTGAACTGGATATACATTTCATTAGAGACAAAGTTGCAGCTAAAAGCATTGAGGTGAATTATGTGCCTAGTAAAGATCAACCAGCTAATATATTAACCAAGGCTCTTACATTTAAACAGTTTAATTATTTGCACAACAAGCTGAATGTCTATCCTAGACATTTCAGCTTGAGGGGGGATGTTAGTGATACTGATTTACAAGCAAAGCAGAGTATTGAGCAGAGCACAAAAGCATCTTAATATCATGTGATTGGATGCAGCTAATTTGGTCATTCAACTAATTTGGCGAGTTAGTTATACAACTTCTCTCACACAAATAAAAAAGTCAAGTGTGTATAACAAATTGAGTGAATCATTCGCGTGTGTATAACAGATTGAATGAATTATTTTCAGTTAGCTATAAATATGAAATATGTAATCATTTTTTAGTTAGTTAATTCTGAGAATCTTCTATTTGCTTCTACACAAATCCTCTTTTATTTTCTTCTCTTTTCTATCATTTTTGTGCATTTTCTTGCTTGCCAAACATCACTATTTTAGAATTCTTTCAATAAAAAACTTTTACAACGTTGCAAAATAATTTTCAAAAGTTTACATTATTATAATAGTCTTTTACAATATTTTAAAACCTCAAATCCACATATCAAAAAATGCAAGCATCCACACTTTAAAATAATTACACACACATACAAAATACCTTTAATATTATTTAAAGTGAACATAAAATTCTGTTACTGTGTCCAGGTGCTTGCCATATAACAGAAAATGGTGCTCATTAGATTACCATCCATATATATGAATAGTGAAAAAAAATTTCCCTCCGTAAAAGAACAAATGGAGGAGGGAGTGTGAAGACTTGACCCCTCAAAAACAAAGATTACCACGATTTTTCTGGAAAAGAAAAATTCTTCTAGAATTTTTTTATCCAAATTAAAGCAAATGATTTCCTTCTACAATCTCTCCTACTGATTAACTTAAATCCATACTTTTGAGTTCCATGTTCAAAACAATTAAGCTTGAAATTAAATGATTTAATTTATTCAAAACAATTAAGCCTGAAATTAAATGATTTAATTTATTCCTTCATTGCATCTACGTGTGCAAATCAAACTAAAAGATTTTATCTTTTGAATTGAAATCAAATAATTAGTCTTCTTTGCCAGCATATTCACCCAAAGGACAGAAGTCTTCTAGATGTACTAAACTTTATATCTTAGCCGCACTATGTGTCTAGGTGTCTAATGGCCAACAATGAAAAAGTATGTGCGGATGAATTTGGGCTTTACCCACCACCATAAACTTATGTTATTATGTTTTTTTTTTCTTTTTTTTTTAAATTAAGATAAACGGTCGATAAAGTCTAAATTTATTTTTTAGTCCTTATCTTTCTAAGATTTGAATTCAGGTGGTCAATTAAATAAAATTACTTAAAAAAATACTCAATCATGTCTTTTAGAGACTTATGAATATTTTAGTTTTAAGATTAAAAATAACTTATTATTGTTATAAATTAATAAACTATAAAAATATTTAAACTGAAAATAAAATGATTAAGAAAACAAGTTGTAATTAGTTGCAATATGTGTGTGTGTGTAAGATAAGGTGGAGGGTAAAGCCCAAATTCATCTTTTAACCCCTTATTTCTCCTAGATTCAAACTCAAGTGGCTACAAGAGTTCTTTACTATCTATAAGGAGAGATTATGGTGAGATTGTAACCCTAATAACTGTATGAGAAGTCTAAAATAAGTCTAAAATAAGCGAGTCAATGTGAAAATAAAATGCGAATGATAGTTCATTTGCAGCAAATTACAAATTGAATACGGGATGTATTTACAAATCCTGAAAAATTAACCAAATCATATATACGCCTGCTAATTCACTAGCTCAAATGATTATTCTTGATGAATATAAAAGTGCAAAGCAGCTAATAAATCATTTGTTGCATGTCAAATACATGGAAGACTACCTACTTGGTTCCAAAAATATATATTGTTTCTTGGAAGTGGTGAAGAATTAATGATCAGGATTCTGCTGATGAGAAGAAATGAATTCTGTTTTTGGGATCTAAGTGAGAAAAAAAGAGAGTTCTTGGCTCAGAGTGCTGATTAACTACAGGTTAAGGGTCATTGGGCAAATTATTTTGCTGACGTGGCTGATGTCTTTAAAGTTATCAAGTGTTTTTCTGGAAAATTTCCAGAAATACCAGTATAAGAAGGGCTGTTGAACAGCGCCTGGTTTTTGGGTTCTTTCTCTTTGGTTTCATAACCAAATTCAGTGATTCTTGTTTTCTTTGAAAGCTTGTAATCTATTCTGTAAAGAGTGATTGATTTTTTTTATCAGTTTGAGTAAAAAAAGGCATGTTGTTTTTCCTTCATATAATGCAGTTTGTTCATCGTGTTTTCAGTTTTTTTCTTTGATCTTGTTGATTCTTTCTCAGTTCTTTGCTTCCATCTTGTTATTTTCTTCGAACAATTTTGTTTGAAAAACCTTAATAGCTGAAAATTAAATTCAAGCTGAAAATAAACCCACTTCCTCTAAATCATTAAGCTCCATATGAGCTCATAGTCCTTGAAAAGACAAACATTCCATAAGTGACAAAAATCTTTGAAGAGGCACAAGTCACTAAAGAGACATAAGCCACCAAAGAGACAGAAGTCCTTGACAATTATATGCCTTTCCTCATTTTTTTGATTTCTCACTAGGTTTTTCTATAAAGATTCAGTGAGATAGTATTTACAAGCACATCCAACCTTTCTTTTATATCAAGCAAATTTTATGCAATAAAAGTGCTAGGATCCAACGGGGAGTGCTTGTTGGGGAAATGGATTTAGGTTATTATAGTATTAAAATCAAAAGTCTAGCATATATATTAGGTGCTATAAATCCAAGTAGCTTCCTTTCACTAATTAATATAGGACACAACTCAATAATATCTAAACATGTGTGGTCCGACTACTTTAATGAGGTTAATTTTAAGAGTAAAAATTTCTCTTATGCTATAAATATAAAGTAACTTCTCTTTAAATTTAATTATTCAATAACAAGGCTTGTAAGTTGTAACCAAGTGCAAAGTACTTCTTTTAGGTTGTTTATTTCTAGTTTTAAATATTATCTTCTTTATGCATTAATAATTTCTTTACATTGTGCTGCGCTTTCTACGATCGAATTCAGTATAGTACAATTTATTCCACTCTCAGCTGTCAAAAACGATAAGGGTTTACAGATCATAAAAAGACGTATATATGTTGAGCTTCACTTAGGAACACGAAGATAGTGAGGTAAAGGATTGTAAGCTTTCCGAGGTGAATCCCCAACGGAGAACGCCCTTGTTGAGTTCATCCATTTCTTTGTAATTTCAGGATAATGATGATCTAATACATCCTTCAGGCTCTCAGTTTTATTCACCCACTCAAGTCCTTTCTTCATGTACGTCTCCTCATTGAAATTGCTTGTAAAAACCCTGTCAGCTTCTAGCCTCCTGTGCGGTCAATACGAAATTTCTTTAGGCCTGGGTCAAATTAGATGATCAAAGCAAGACAACCAATTTTGCCCCAGCTGGCTAGGTTTTTTTTTTTTTTTAATAATTTTAAACCTTCAATAGATAGACTTTGCTACAGAAGTTTTAATAACTGATGATCATGTTATTTTGATTCAAATGTTAATAAATTGCCTTAATAGTTAACTTGCTGTAACAGTTACAAATAAATAATCATATCAATTGAATTTAAATCTCTAACATTACTCTTATACTGTTTTTCGTGGATTACTAGCAAAAACTTTCGTCTCTATTAATTAGATAAAAATAAATATACAGGAACAAGATTCCAATAAGAAGTATTCGAGATAGAATTATGATTTTGATTCAAATTAAAGAGGACAGAATGAAAAAAATAAAAACAAAATTTATAGTTGGCCAAAAAACTTCTATGAGATGAGACGTCTAAAATATAAAATGTTTAAAGAAATTGACCGAAATTCAGTTAAAAACTCTTATCTTCTCTAAAATGTTTCTTCAACCTGAGGGTATACCTCAATAGCACGGAAGATTTTTCTATACTTGACAAGACAAATACGTGAGGCCCGTAATAATTTTCTAAAATGAAATGTTAGATTCTTGGTATTTAAAATCAAGGATCTTGATATACATGTTCTGAATTTAAGTTTCTGAAATCAGCTTGTCATATCATAAACTAAAGATGGTAACTTTCAACATGGCCCCGTAACTCAACACAAATTCGACATAAAATAATGAGCATCTGTGGTCAAATTTAGCATGAATATTAAATGGTCAGGTTCGGGTTTAAAGTTTCTAACACGATAGCTTGTATATAGAAACAATTAACAATTTCATTAATCCTATTATATTGAGCTATTTTTTATCCCATAATCTATGTTATATTCGTCATATTTTTAGTCTGAACAGTGAGGCGGCTTGAATAGTGACATAATTTGGTTGTAAATAATTACATGTATATACATGTACCATACACACGATTTTTGATTCACTAACATGCTGCCACGTCTCCGATCAATAGTATATAAGAATTTTAGTCCGAGATAGAATCGTCACATCTCATCAGTCAATGCCACGTCGTCGATCCGTCTATGTGAACAGTATTGTAAACAGTAACGTAGACAGTTCCGTTCGTGTAAATAGTACCGTACGTGTGAATAGTATCGTACATGTGAACAATGCTATTTTTTCTTATATGCTCCTCCTAAGGTTTTTGACGTTCCTGGGTTCAAAAGTGATATTCGTTTTGCTGTCTGATCTCTCGTTCATTGTGAAATGACCATGATGTCCCTAAAATATATAAAATACTTAATAAAAATAAAACACACATAATTAAATCATAAGAGACTTAAATACATAAAAATAGGAATATTAGTGAAACTTGAAGTGTAAAATAACGATTTTCTCCATTATAAATAAACAATTTCTAACACTCAACAGGTTCCTTTCCCAACAAAGAATTCATATTCCAAAGCAAGAAACTTCATATTTTTGAAGTACAAGCTAGAGCATGATGTTATCAGTTTGACAAGATTACGATGCGTTATGTTTCTTAAGGCTTCACATTCGGCAACAACCTTAACTGCGACACTAATAGGTCCCTGTCAAAACTAAACTTTTACAATGCACAAGATTTTCTTTGGGTGAGAATAAACTGAAATAATAGGATAAAATATTTTTCGCCTCCTTCTATTAATGCATCCAATAAATTTAAATAACAATAGAATAACTACTTCTCCTAAGCTTATGACATGAACTTTTATATTATGGACTCAAGCAACATACTTCAAACAAACTTAATTAACTTACTACAATACAATAATTAATAATATAACAAATTACACCATGTCTTCATGTAGAACTCAACCCTCACAACTTGGCCACGTCTTCCACACATGCATGCCTTTTGTACACAATCTGCCTTCGCCTCACATATTGGCATCCTCTTGTCCTCGAGGTCCACATTTTTTAACAGATTAAATAGCTCTTCTTTAATCTGATAAGGAATGCAACACCACTACATTTGTAGGGGCAGGCAACGCCATTGGTGTTCCGTTAACTGGGAATGGTTGAGAAAACTTACGTTGGACTTGGTCTGCTTTCATGCATGCCAAACTGATAGCTTCTTTCAAAGACTTTGGCTTGAACATCCTGATGTCATCAGATATCTTAGGCTTAAGACCTCCTATGAAAGTTTCAACTAAAGCTTTTTGCTTCCAGCCATGAACCCGATTACCCAATCTCTCAAACTCACATTGATAATCATGTAAGGTGCCTACCTCTCACACCCTAGATAGAGCTTCATCAATATCTTCACATTCAATAGGTCCAAAATATGCCCACAATTCTTTTTCAAAATCTGTCCATGTCACCATTCTTCACTCCCTTTTATAAGATTTGTGTAGCCATTGCCACTATTGTTTGGCTTCACCTTCAAGGTAGAATGATGTCAATGTAACCTTTTGTGCCTCCGTGATTCCCTGGTAGTTAAAAGATTGGGAAACTTTGCTAAACCACTTGGTAGGATCATCACTAGCATACCTTGGAAATTCTAGCTTAGCCATTTTTTTTATGAGAAAATCATTCGGATTCCATATGTTTCCTCTTTGGCATTCTCCTTGTAAAAGTGGCTAATGTGATTATTGACGCTATGACTAAACCCTTCTTTGTTTGAAAATAAAGCCTTGGACATGCGATTGATGGTTTCTTCGAGCTGATACAATTTATCATTAGTACCAATCTCCATTTGTTGTATTCCATTTTGAAGTCTGCTGAGCCGTGCTCTAAATTCTTAATCCTTTCTTTGCTAGTTGCCATGAGAACAATAAAGTGTTTAAACAAGATAATGTAGCTATGATACCAATGATATGTCCTAGTCAAAACTACGCTTATGCAACACACAAGATTCTCTTTGGGTGAGAAGAGATCGCAATAATTAGATAAAATATTTTTCGCCTCATTCTATTAACGCATTCAATAAATTTGAATAATAATAACAGAATAATTGCTTTTCCTAAACTTATGAATGAACTCTTACATTATTGACTCAAGCAACATACTCCAAAAAACTTAACTTGCTACAATACAATAATTCATAATATAATAGACCAGACCAAGTCTTCATGCGGAACTCAACCCCCACAACTTGGCCATGTCTTCCATGCATGCATGCCTTTTGTACACGATCTTCCTTCACCCCACATATTTGCATCCTCTAGGCTTGTCAATGCCTTCTCTGAGAGCCAAAGGAAGGCATCCACGCAATAATCCCTCGGTGCAATGCCATGACCAACTTTAATAATGGGATTACAACCACTCCTACCAAGCTCTCAACTTCTATTGACAAATGTCGTTGCCGTATGTACACGTATAAAAAGAGACGAGAAAGTGAGCATATTTATAGTGTGTTTACTTACCAAGAATGGGAATGAAAATTAAGGAATCAGAATCAATGATGCATTTACTTACAAAATTAAGGTTTGTAATCAAAATCAAAATAGTGTTGGCTCACAAATTTGGGAATCATTACCAGAGTTTTGATTCCAAAGAAGGGCTTGGGAATCAGAATTCCATCTCAAGAAATGACTTTTTTATTCCTAACTAAACTTCCTAATATCCATTTTATTCTTAATTTAAATAATAATTAAAAATTAAAAATAATAAAATTAATAGTAATAATAATAAATTAATAAATTATAACTATAAAAATATTTTAATAAATATAATAATAACTTATTATTATAAATTTTAATTATATAATATTTTCATAAATAATAATAATTATAAATTATATTTTAATAAATAATAATAATAATAATAATAATAATAATGACGACGACGTTGTTGTTGTAGTAAGAAGTTCATTCTAATTCCAAAGTAAGGCAAAAACACATCAATGGAAATTAATCTCATTCTAATTTTGATTCTTACAGCTCAAATAAATAACTTATTCTGATTCTCATTCTTGATTTCGATTACATTTTATTCTTATTATTAATTAGTAAACGTACCATTAAAACCATATGAACAGTACTTATCAATCAATTTGTTGGTCGGAGTTTCGGTTCGTCAAGCAAAGCTTTATTGTCAGCTTTGAAGTACTTAAATTAGTGGACGAGTTATGCAAGTGAAAATTCAAACCCATGACTCCTTCCACTTTAATCATACAAAATGAAGTAGAGTTATGATATGGCAAATTTTTTATCCAGTGGCAGCGAGGCACCAAACTGTGCCCTCAGGTTGTCGAAGTTTAATGGCAAGTGAACAGGTGCGATTCTTTGTAATTAAGTGGGTCGTCATAAATATCCAACTCAGGTATAACCGTGATAATATATGCATGAACACTGGCATTAAGCCAAAAAAAAAAAATATTAGACAAAACGCTAACAAAAATCATGTGTAATTCTGTGCGGATTTAAGCATTTACAGTTTTTTCAATGCATTAAACTTGCTTGTGTCTTTAGACTGTTTTTTTCAACATTTTGTTTCGTTTAATATTTTTCCATATACAACCTCTACAAAATAATATTGTTGGGGTTAGGAAAAAATATTATTTTAGCGAGATTTTTTATTTATCAATGAATAAATAATTTATTAATTTATCAGCAAAATTTTATTTATTAATTTAAGAAGAGTTTTATATTTTAATTACTTTTGTTATCTTGGTACGTGAACAATTAATCTTTGACCAAGATTCATGTATGAATTTAAAAAGTTGTCATGTATGTACAAAAACCATTAACAAATGTCATGTGCATGCACATAGAAGCCCAAAAATTAATGTAAGTATATTGTACATAGACATGAAATTAATATACATACTTTTTATACTTGATACCCTAGAAGACTGAAGTATTTCATATATTTACAGTACATTGATGCATAAACTCTATAAATACATCAGGCATTAATGTTATTTTTAGCCTCAATTCATAGAATTGAAGTTGTCAATAAAAATATTCCTTAGTATTATGAATTTTATATATTATTTATTATTCATATTTTTTTTACTTGAGTAATTATTAATTTATATTTTCATTGGGCCCTAAAAGATTTTTTTTTTAAGTAATTATCTTATGCATTTAGCGAAATTATTAATTTACTGCACTAGCCCAAGTCGGGTTGGAAAATTTTATTATTTAATCAAGGTTATTAATTTATCAAATATTCATTATTGAGGTTTTACTATAGTAAGAACAAAAATTATCATGAAAAAATGTAAAGTTTTTGTTCATTTTTTGTTTTGAAATATTAATATATTTACAATAAGAGTTTTACTAATATTTTAAATCACAAATTTGTTAAGATTAACCCAAATTGTTTTTATCATAATACAACTCGTGTTTCTAATCATATAGTTGGATATATCCATACTACTAATATTTGAGATAATTCTATTTTATTTATATTTATGGAAGAGATTGTATTTGCTCTACCCAATTATAAGAGAAAAACAGTGTCTCCAACCTGTCCCAGAGAGTGGCACCAAAAACTTTAATAATAATGAGGAACCAAACTATATTGTACTGAAAACCTCGAAGCTTCATTATGAAAAAGCTCTATTAGATGACGTCTTTGATGGCCAGAAACAACTATATATCGACTCAATTCTTTGGACATTCACAAGATCTTTAAAATGTCAAATAATTTGATTTTCATTGATGGTTTATTGACTAAAATAATATTTTTTTATACGATAAATTGATAATTAAGACCGCGTATATTAAATGTCAATAATCTCACTTTCTATAAGATGTGAGGTAACTAATAACTCTGGCATGTGTTTTGACATTTGACAATGTCATTGCTGTATGTACGAGAAAGTAAGCATCCACTGAATAGAGGTGTTTAAAAATTAAACCACAAACAATTACTTAATGTCCAATTTAGTACTGTAGTTAGGTAATTGTACCGCACTTATAATGTTTCTTTGAGCGCTCCACTCTACTTTAGTGATTAATAACTTGTTGTGATACAAATGACTTGAAGTTACTAACATATTGATTTTACATATTAATAATTTTGTGTTTCAAATGTAAGTTAGTTTCACGTTTTAGATCACAAACTTCATGCGTATATGTCGTATGTACTTACGCCAGGAAGGGAAAATATTGGCTTTTTTTTTTTAATAAAAATCCTATTATTTGGAATAAACTATCAATTTATTGCATTTTCTAATCATGAATTTCTCGTACGCCATTGAATAAATGATGAATGGAGGTGAGAGTTCAAAGTTCCGGAATTTTTTTCCTCTAACCCACTCGTCACGCCAAAGAAAGCCTCGTTAATTGATTGAAAAATTTCTTGCAGAGTTCATACTACTCCAGATGTAATTTAAGCTATCATCTGGCCGAAGAGGATTGAAATTCTAGGACGGTCAAATTTTATAGAGTTAATATTTTAGGCGATAAATTTAAAAAAAATGTATTTAATGATTATATAAAATATTACCTCTGTAAATTTTGCAAGTTATTGTAGAGTAACTATAAAATTAATATTAAAAAATAGTAACTACATAAATATATTTATGATATAATTTCAAGGTGTTGTCTCTTTGTAGTTCGTGTTCCATCAATCGACTTTAAACTGGTAGAATTTTCCGGTATCTAGAGAAACATGATTAATTATACAATTATCATTATCATAAGTATGGTGAATACTCATTAATTTAAATAAAACACTTTTATTCAATTTTTAACTGAAGAAACTATATAAAAAAAATGAAGAAACTGTTTTATATATTCAATTTATTAATTACCATTTACTTAACTAGTTAATAAAAGTATATTATTTATTATAAATAATAACACCTAAGGCGAGTGGTTTTCAAATAGATTTATTTGACAGCATCTAATAAGAAAAAGGCATGCATACTTCAATTGAAATAAATTCAACACAATAAATAGAAAAATCATTCTTCATCGTAGCCTCTTGACGGTATCAATATTTCAATTTGGACGATAGGAGGTGAATGTGGAGATCAACATGACAAGTAATAATGATGACCTTTTAAACCAAGGCAACTATAGTCATTTTCTTCACAAAATTAGAGTTCTTTCCCAAAATAATTTTACAAATTTGATTTTTAATTAATGCTCATAATCTTTGTTGCTATTGGAGTTTCCCTCCATTTATATTATTTTCCTGCATAATCAAAATTAGAATAATTAATATGCATACGTATACATTTAATTAAAAATAAGATGATATTGAATACTGAGTCTCATTGTCTATGAATAAAAGAATAGAAAATAGCAAGACTGATAGAGCTTATGAAAATATTTAGGCAGACAGCACTCAGCAACAATGAATTATTAACTAAATTTATCAAGAAACATCTTCTCAAACCCAAATATATATTTAGTTCAAAATTAACGTGTAAATTGGCATCAACAATGAATAACATCTTCCTCTTTCGATAGTCATCAATAAAGACAAAATTCCTATAATTATCATTGTTTATTTTTTCAATGGTTGGTAAGAGCAGTTAAAGAGTGAAATCTTGCCATTTTTAGAGAACGAGAGAGAGTGCGTGCAGTGTGTAGAGATGGAAAGGAGCAACTCATACAAGGATGGTTTGTTATTCACAGCCATGGTGGTAGCGGAGTGCACAAACGTAGGCTTAAACATTCTATTCAAGTTAGCTACTAACAAAGGAATGAGCTATTTTGTCTTCATCTTCTATTCTTCTGCTACTGCTACTCTTGTTCTCCTTCTGTTTCCCTTCATCTTTCGCAGGTCCTTATTAACTATTATTCTCTCATTCTTCTTTTGATCATCAGATCATTAATATAAAAAAATCATCTTTCATTTGTTAATATTTGAGTTTGATTTTTATCCAGTAATACGGCGTCGCTTCCTTTGTTAAAGTTTCCTGTCATTTCCAGAATCTGCCTTCTTAGCCTCATTGGGTTTGTAGAATTTTTGGAAACAAAGCTTTGATTGATTTGTTTTGTTTTAATTAACTTTCTTGAATTTTTACCTTTTTTTGTTTTTTGGGAGATCAGTTCTTTGCTTCGGATTCTTGGCTATACAGGCATAGCATATAGCTCTCCAACTCTTGCCTCAATGATCAGCAATCTCACTCCTGGTTTTACCTTCACCCTTGCCATCATTTTCAGGTTCGTTCATTTTCACATCAACATACGGAATTTGGAGAAATAGTCACGGAAACATTTTTACTTTTAAAAGTAATACAAAATTATTTTTTAGACAATTATACTCAAATGAAATAAAATTTGATCATCATAGTTTATGAACATAATTGTAAAAAAATTATGATTATTTTCTAAAAAGAAAAGTCTATGTGATTCTTTTACAAAATTACGAGGGTAGCGTTGTTTTTTTTTATTATTGTATTTTCTTAAATTGATTACACACCACTGAAATTATTTTGATACACATATGATGTTCCATGACAAAGAAAATGGATAAAAATCATGCGGATAAAAAATAATAAAATATCTAAATGATTGGACATTAAAAAAAAAGTCTATATATTATGAGAAATTTTAGATTAGAAGTAATATAATTAATTAATGCATATACGAAAAGTGTATTTAAATTTTATATAACCATCAATTGCAAGTTGATTTTTCAAAATAAATATATACATACTATAACATCGTTTACTTATTGTATAACTAATATAATATCTTTAATGTATTCTAAAATTTCTCCCAAATTATATATCGGTCACGTAGTGGTTCTACAGCATTTCTTTATTTGAAATATCTGATTGTTTCTGAACTTTCAACTTCTTTGCTTTAGATTTTTTATGGAATAGTGAAAATCAGTGGAATAGACCACAAAAATAGTAGCGACTTGACAACTGCTAGAATAAAATTCCTAGACAGTTTGTCAAAATCATCAATTAATTCATTTATATGTTTCTGCGTTTGTTTGATCATTTATGATTTTATGTCCATTGACGCATTCAGTACTGTTAATTAATTGTAACAATGCACAAGGGTTAGCAATTACAGTTTGCCAATATCCATGATGTTGTGTGAAAGTGTGAATGGTCTCATTAGAAAGTAAGTTCACTCGCACTCACTTATGCCCCTAATTTTATTTAAAATGTCAACAAAGTCCCAAACGTTTATATGAGTTTTTACACCATATGCAATAAAAATATAAAATAATGTTTTACCTCTTATTTCAGTTCTACATAGATTATACGACCCCTAATAACTACACTTATCTATTTACACATCGAGTCATGAATCTGACTTTTAGAGTAAATGTAATAGTGATCTAAGCTTAACAGCTAAGTAAATATTATATATTTTGGACGTAAAACACGTCACATATTATATTTGGTCAGATTTTGTCCTCCCTTGCTATGTGGGATATCATCATAAAAATTAGTCTTTTCTTTTTTTTTTTATTTGGAACAAACATGGACCTGCGTGGAAATTACCCAAAAGAATGGCTAACTTGTCGTGTAGCTTTATGTTGGTGACCTTGATCCATTATTCTTGATCATTTTTGTTTTTGGTAAATATGTCCTAAGCCATCACCGTCAACTATCACTTTTTCATTTTTTATTTTTTTCCCGTTCCTATTTTCCCAAATAGGATGGAAAAACTAGCATTGAGGAGTTTAGGCACTTGGGCTAAAATAATTGGCACGGTGGTGTCAGTATCAGGAGCAATGCTGGTGGTTCTTTACAAAGGCCCAGCAATCATATCGCCTTCATCAACAGCTTTGCAGTCTCTTCAATGGCCTCTACAATCAACACAATCAAAATGGGTCATGGGTGGCCTTTTGCTTCTTATGGAGAACCTACTTATTTCAGTCTGGTACATTATACAGGTAAGTAACAAAATTATTAATAATGCTCGGAATTTCAGCATATGAGTAATCCCAACCAATGTGCCAGCTGATTTAGAGTACCACACTTGGTAAATTATTAATCACACCATGATGTTACAGTTACTGATAAAACTATCATATCCATTTAGAATTCAAATGGGACTTTTAGCATTATTGTAAAATTATAACATTCATTCTTTAATATACTTTCATATAAAGATTTTTTGAATTCTGTGACTTTTTAACAGACCCAAATTATAAAGTTATACCCGGCAGAATTTGTCGTAGCATTGCTTTACTGCGTGTTTGCAACAATTATATCTGCGCCGATATGTTTCATGGGAGAGTCAAATTTGAGTGCTTGGAGGCTGAAACCTGATATAGAATTGGCTTCCATTGTCTATTCGGTAAGAATCCAATAGAAAAGGCTTGAATTCCAAAGAAAGGGATCAATTGAAATGTCTAATGAAAGATTCTTTTATTTTTGTTTCAGGCATTCTTTGGATTAACATTTAGTACTGTTGTGCATACATTCGGCTTGCGCATGAAAGGCCCTGTGTACACAGCAATTTTTAAGCCTTTATCAGTTGCCATTGCAGCAATTATGAGTTTCATATTCCTTGGCGAGTCTCTCCATCTAGGGAGGTATTACTATTATAATCAACTCTGCACTAGTTGGCTTGCTAGTCTCTGTTTTGAATTTCGACTTGGTGCTGAACTTTTTAAAATCTTTTATCATATGTGTATTTATAACAATGTATAATTAAGATTTAAATTTTTATTTTTTATTATCTAATAACTATTTATCATAACATTATTAAAAAAATATAAAAAAAACTTATCAGCTCAGCACAGAATTTAAATTTATTTTTGTTTTTATATGATTTATTAATGTTTTTCTTGATTGTAATTCCTTCTGCTGCATGCAGTGTGATTGGAGGAGTAATAATATGTGTTGGGTTTTATGTTGTCATATGGGGAAAGGCCAATGACGAAGAAGGGGAAAACGAAGACTCTAGCAAAATCTCATTGTTGCAGAGCCCTTAAAATTGAAGAGATATATAGATTGTACGGTATCAAATATCTTATCGCTAGCCGCTTGGATGCACTATCAATTGAAGTTAATAGTTCTTTTTTTTTTTGGGGGTTATTTTCCAATGCCTTTAGTAGTTTATTCATTATTTTTCACTGAGCTGTATGCTATTGTTATGATTTTAGAGGTTATCACGTTTAAGAGCTAGTATCATATTTAGTCTGAATGCGATTCTCTTGATGTCCTTATTTATTTTCAGCATTTAAATTATCATTATTGCCCTGGTTATGATCTCTATGTTCGTTGGTTGAATTGCATTCTCGTCTTAAACTTGAATCCTTCAAATGCTCTCATATTTATGGGGAAGGGAACGCAATGGCTAATATTTTTAGCTAATATTGGCTTGACTTTTTGTAATTAGACTTAGGTGGCGTTTGTTTTTTAACTTAATGACTTAAAATGACTTAATTTAATTAATTAAGTTAATTAGAGGTGTTTGTTTTTATAACTTAATAATACTTTTTAGATAATTTTGACTTAATAAAATAAGTCAATTTTTTGACTTTTTACTTAATGGAGAAATCTGAAATAAGTCAATTACTTGCTAATGTCAAAATTATCCTTTTTATTTTTCATGTCTATCCCAAACTCACCTATAGACATTTACCCCACATAAAAATATCCATATATTTTTCTTTCTTATATTATATACGATAAAATTTAAAATTTATAGTATTTTATATATTAAAATTCTAAAATAATTATGTATTCACTTGAATATAGTTTTACTTATAAATGTTAAGTATATATTATTTATTTGACATTCAAATTTAAAAGGATATAAATGTAAAAGTACATATTTTTAGCTTTTTAAGTTGAAAAAAATAAACAACTTAATACTTATTTTTTGAGATTCAGACTAAAAAACAAACATATTATTTAGATTCAGACATTCAGATCTATTCAGAATTCAGACTAATTCAGGTCTATTCAGATTTCAGATAAAAAAACAAACGCCACCTTAGTAAAACAATCCTCTTACTGTTATTTGTAAGAACTTGCACAAAGAATACTGGGGCATACCCAGGAATTGATTCATTTAATCGGTCTAACTGCTCTTATTTGTTGTTGTTTTTTATTTTTATTTTTCCCGTTAAAATACCTAGGCTGTCCTCTTTATCAATAGGTTTGCATGCAATGCTGGGAAAAAAAAATTGACACAATGCATGAAGTAATCTCCCCTTGTTGGTCCACAAAAACCAGCTAGTCCAAGTAGATTCCTAAAGTATGGATCATGATTCTCTCCTAATTTGATTATCTCCTGAGCAACTCAATTGTTATTGGTAATTAATAAATAAATTAATAAAAAAAATTAAATTTTACCCATACACTATTACTAAATAAAAAATTTTAAAAAATTTTAAAAAGATCAGAAGATGATTATTTTCCCTAAATCAGAGGGCCACCTCGCATGCCAGGCAATAACAGAGGAACACATGGACTACCATCAAGGTCCCTTGCCATTTGCCAATCCTTCAAAGACCAACTCACTACATTGGGTCATACGTCAGGCCCAAGAGTCCCCCATGCCTACTACTACATTTTCAAAGTAATGTCACAAATTTCCATTAAAAAAAAAAGTAATGTCACAAATTTGATATTTACAATAGCTCATCACTTTTTTTTTTAATTATACGAGGTTATTACTTCAATTACAACTCATATTTAATGAGATTAGTATATTGATATTTACAATTAGATAATTACTAAAATTAATTTATAAATTTTATATAATACAACTCATAATTTTACTCTCTCTAATGTTCGAGAAACGTCCACTACTGAGACTAATTTACAAATCTTATATTAACACAATTCAAATTTTTACTCTCTCTAATATTCGAGAAACGTCTATTCCACTCATATTTTAAAAAGGAGAGGACTGCCTTCAAAGACATACAGAACTTAAAAAACTAAAAATATTATTAAATTTAAATCTACCTTCAAAGGATATAAGAGAGTACTATTTATATTAATAGTAATTATCTTAAGAAGAAGGAAAATATAATCCTAAACTAGAAAGAAAAGAATAATATACTTTATAAAATAAGAAAACTAATTCAAGTACGATAAGAAATCTAATAAGCATCACTGTGTCTCGTTGATTATGAAAAAAATAATAAAAATAGCAAGACCGATGGCACTTATTGAAATATTTAGGCGGACAGCACTCAGCAAGATTGGTAACTGAATTTTCAACCAAACGTGTTCTCAAACCCAAATACACTTTTGGTTCGAAATTAATGAGTGAATTGGCATCAACAACGAACAGCATCTTCCTCTATCGATAGTTTATCAATAAAGACAAAATTCATATAATTGCCATTGTTTATTTTTATTTTTTTAATGGTTGGTAAGAGCAATTAAGAGTCAAACATTGCCATTCCCAGCGAACGATAGAGAGTGTGTGTACTGTGTAGAGATGGAAAGGAGCAACTCATACAAGGATGGTCTGTTATTCACAGCCATGGTGGCAGTGGAGTGCACAAATGTAGGCTTGAACATTCTATTCAAGTTAGCCGCTAGCAAAGGAATGAGCTACTTTGTCTTCGTCTTCTATTCTTACGCCGCTACTACTATTGTTCTCCTCTTTTTCCCCTTCATCTTTCGCAGGTACTTGATTAACTATTATTCTCTCAAATATTCTTTTGATCATCAATCACATCACCAATCAAAAAAATCATCTTTAATTTGTTAATACTTGTTCAGTAACACGGCGTCGCTTCCGATGTTAAAGTTTCCTGTGATCTCCAGAATCTGCCTCCTTAGCCTCGTTGGGTATGTAGAATATTAATCACTGGAAACAAACTTTGATTGATTTGTTTGGTTATTAATTAATTTTCTTGACTTTTTTAACCTTTTTTTTTCTTTTTTTTTTTGTTGGTGAGGGGGAGAGCAGATCCTCGTATCAGATTCTTGGGTATACAGGTATAGCATATAGCTCTCCAACTCTTGCTTCAATGATCAGCAATCTCACTCCTGCTTTCACCTTCATCCTTGCTATCATTTTCAGGTTCCATCCTTTTATTTTTAAAAGTACTCTTATATTTTTAGACAATTACATCGAGATAAGATATAAATTGACCGTTATAGTTTGAGAATATAATTATCAGAAAAAAAAAGAAATATTAGTAATTATTTCCTGAAAAGAAAAAGTTTCTGTGATTATTTTATTAAATTACCAGAGTATTATCGATCTTTTTTTCATAATTATTATATTTTCTTAAATTGATTATGGACCAGAGAAATTATTCTTGATACAGCAATAATGTTACATGACAACCAAAATGGACAAAAAAAAAAAAAAAATCTAAATGATTGGTGGTTAGAATAAAAGTCCATATATCTATGTCGGGTCATGGTTTTAGCGCATTTGTTTAATTTGAAATATCTCATCGTTTCTGAACAACTTTCAACATTTTTGCTTTAGATTTTTTTTCAGCTATGGAATAGTGGAAATTAGTGAAAGAGACAACGCGAACAGTAACGATTTAACAACTACGAGAATATAATTTTAGGAAGTCTGTCAAATTCGTCAATTGACTCGTTCTGTACTGATAATTAATTGTAACAATGCACAAACATTTAGCAATTACAACATGTCAATATCCCTGACGTTTTGAGAAAGTGTGAATGGTTTTATTAAAAAGTAAGTTTACTCACTTACGTTTCTAATTTTCTTCAATATGTCAACAAAGTCCCAAATGCTTATAAGAGTTTTAGATCATATGACATAACAATATGCTTTTATTGCGGATCTATAGAGATCACACAATCAGCACGTTTAATCATGAAACTATCTCTCAGACTAATTCTAATAGTGATTTAAGTTAAATAATTAAATAAATATTATTTTGTTTTAGACATACAACACATTGGGTGTAAAATATCTCAAAGAATGTCTAAGTTGTCATATAACTGTTATGGCGGTGACCCACTGACTTTGGTCCATTATTTTTTATCATTTTCGTCCTTTGATGTCAAAATATCTCCTCAACTATCGTGATCAACTGTCACTTCTTTACAATTATGTAAATAATTGTGGAAAAGTAGTTTTTTTCTCTCGAAACATCTCTTGAATATTTAAAAATGTCAAAATTTGAACTAGTGGCAAAACTAACATCATTTAGCTGTAACTCGGGTTAACCCACTTTTAACTTCGCCCTTGATCTGAACTCTTGTCTCAAAACTATTTGATTGTAAATATATCAATAAATATTCTTATATAATGTGAGTATTAGTCTCTTGTGATTAAAATTAAAAAAAAAACTGTCACTTTTTCATTTAATATTTTCCTCTTTCTTATTTTCCCCAAATAGGATGGAAAAACTGACATTGAGGAGTTTAAGCACTTGGGCTAAAATACTTGGCACGATAGTATCAGTATCAGGAGCAATGCTGGTGGTTCTTTATAAAGGCCCAACTATCTTATCGACTTCATCAATGCCTTCACAATCTCTTCAATGGCCTCTACAATCAACACAGTCAAGATGGGTCATCGGTGGCATATTGCTTCTTATTGAGAACCTACTTATTTCAGTCTGGTACATTATACAGGTACATAACAAAATTATGAATAATGCTGAGAGTTTCAGCATACGAGTAATCCCAATTAATGTGTCAGCTTATTAAACAGAACCTCATTTGGTAAATTATTAATCACATCATGATGTTACAGTTACAGATAAAACTACCATATCTATTTAGAATTCAAATGTTGGGGCTTTTAGTATCATCGTAAAATTATTACATTAATCCTCTAATATACTTTCATATAAAGATTTTAAAGATATTTGGGATTCTGTGACTTTTTAACAGACCCAAATTATGAAGTTATACCCAGCAGAATTTGTGGTAACATTGCTTTACGGCTTGTTTGCAACAATTATATCTGCGCCGATATGTTTCATGGGAGAGTCAAATTTGAGTGCTTGGAGGCTAAAACCTGACGTAGAATTGGCTTCCATTGTATATTCGGTAAGACTCCAATCCAATAGAAGAGACTTGAATTCCGAAGAAGGGCATCGATTGAAATGTCTTAGTGAAAGATTCTTTTCTTTTTGTTTCAGGCATTTTTTGGATTAACATTTAGTGCTGTTGTGCACACATTTGGCCTGCGCATGAAAGGCCCTGTGTACACAGCAATTTTCAAGCCTTTATCAATTGCCATCGCAGCCATTATGAGTTTCATATTCCTCGGCGAGGCTCTCCATCTAGGGAGGTAATATTATTATAATCAATTGCCCACTAGTTGGCTTGCTAGTTTTTGTTTTGAATTTCGAGTCGGGGCCGAACTTTTTATAATCTTTTACTAACGTTAATTTATAACAATAGATGATTAAAATTTAATTTTATATTATTTCTTATTTAATAACTATCAATTACAAATTATTAAAAGAAAAAAGTAGAAAGATTATCAACTTATCACAAAATTTAAATCCATTTTTGTTCTTGTATGACTTATTAATGTCTTTCTTAATTGTAATCTCTTTTGTTGCATGCAGTGTGATTGGAGGAGTAATAATATGTGTAGGGTTTTATGCTGTATTATGGGGAAAGGCCAATGATGAAGGGGGAAAGAACGAAGACTCTTGTAAAATCCCATTGTTGCAAAGTCCTTCAAGTTGAAGACATACATAGATTGTACGGTATGAAATATCTTATTGCTAACCGCTTGTATGCATTGTCAATTGGAGCTATGTCTTTAGGGGTTTATTCATCAATTTACTCTGAGTTGTATGTTGTCGCTATGATTTTAGAGGCTGTCATGTCTAAGGGTTGGTCTCTTATTTGACTTGAATGTGATTCTCTTGATACCGTTGTTTATTTTTGGCGTTCAATTTATCTCACTTCTAATGATCTCTATGTTCGCTGGTTGAATTATACTTGTCGATTTAGACTTGTATCCTTCAAATTGTGAGGGTGTGCGTGTACTGATGTGAGATAATGTAAGAGAGATGGAGGGGTGTGTGTGTGTAGGCATGAGATGGAGAGAGATGGTGAATTGGTGAGGGTGTGTGTGCCGGTGTGAGAGAGACGGATTGGGAGAGATGGGTGGCGTGCATCTGTGTGTCCGTCGGCTAGTGTGAGAGACAGATGGGGAAGGTGTCGTGTGTGTGATTCAGGGTTTAGAAATTCTTTATTTATTTATATTTTTTATTTTAAATATTTTTAATTTCAAGTGGAAGAATTGATCAATTTGTCGATTCGGTTCAGTTTTGACCCGAACTGAACACAAACTAATCGGTTTACTTCTTTTTGACCCATTCGATTCTTACTCTTTGAATCGAACTGAACCAAACGGAAAGATTTTAATTTGGTTCGACAAAAACTGAATCGTTTGCCCACCCCTACTACATAATCAAAAGTAGAATAATTAACATACATACCTATACATTTAAAAATAATATGTTTTGAATACTAAGGATGTAGTGGAAAATTAATTAATGTTCTAATATTCAATTGATTCTAAATAATACTAAAATAAAAGAAGGAACTAAATTCATGTTCATTCAAAAGAATACCATGAACTTATGGAGTTAAGACTCATAAATTCCACAAAATACCGAAAATCAACTAATCTTAAAAATTCATATAGAACTTTAAAAATTAAAAATATTATTGAACTTAAATCTACCTTCAAAGGTTACAAGAGAGGGTTATTTATATTATTAGTAATTATCTTAAACCATAAAAAAGGAAATAAAGTCCAAAACTAAAAAGAAAAGAATGATAAACTCTAGACAATAAGAAAACTAATCTAAATATAATAAGAATTTCTAATAGGCATCATTAAGTTTCAGTGATTATGAATAAAATAATAAAAATAGCAAGAGCGATAGCACTTTTAGAAATATTTAGGCAGACAACAATAGCAAGAATGATAACTGAATTTTTCAATCAAACATGTTCTCAGACCCAAATATATTAGTTCGAAATTAATGTGTGAATTGGCATCAACAATGAATAGCATCTTCCTCTCGATAGTTTTTTTGAAAAGAAAAAATTCCTATAATTGTCATTGTATATTTTTTTTAATGGTTTGTAAGAGCAATTAAGAGTCAAGCCTTGCCATTCCCAACGAACGATAGAGAGTGTGTGTATTGTGTAGAGATGGAAAGGAGCAACTCATTCAAAGATGGTGTGTAATTCACAGCCATTCCCAGTATGTGTGTACTTGGATCGGTTTAGTTTTAACCCGAACTGAAGACAAACCAATCGCTTTGCTTATTTTTTACCCGTTCGATTCTGATTCTTTGAATCGAACTGAAAGATTTCGATTTAGTTCGGCAAAAACTGAACCGTTTGCCCACCCCCACTACATAATCAAAAGTAGAATAATTAATATACATATACATTTGAAAATAACATGTTTTTTAATATTAAGTGATGCAACAAAAATTTAATATTTTGTTATTTTAGAGAATATCAGCACAAAGAAATGAACTAAATTCACGTTAATTTGAAATAGTATCATGAACTTAGGGAGGTTAAGACTTATTAATTCCGCAAAATATTGAGAATTAACTATACTAAAAAACTCACACATAATTTTGAATTGAATTTAAATATATTTTCAAAGTTACAAGAGATGGCTATTTGTACTAGTAGTAATTATCTTAAAGTATAAAGAAAAAAAAAACAAAGTCATAAACTAGAAAAAAATAATAATAAATTTTAGACAACAAAGAAATCAATCCAATAATAATACAAATTTCGTCACTAAAGTCTCATTGATTATGAATAAAATAATAAAAAATAGCAAAATCGGTGGCACTTGTAAAAATAATTAGGCAGACAGCACTTGGCAAAAATGATAGCTAAATCTTTCAAGCAAACATATTCTCAAACCCAAATATACTTTTAGTTCGAAATTAATGTGTGAATTGGCATTAACAACGATTAACATCCTCCTCTTTCGATGGTTACCTTCTTTTAGTGGTTGGTAAGAGCAATCAAGAGTCAAACCTTGCCATTTTTAGATAACGAGAGAGTGTGTGGGTACTGTGTAGAGATGGAAAGGAACAACTCATACAAGAATGGTGCATTATTCGCAGCCATGGTGGCAGCGGAGTGCACAAATGTAGGCGAAACCATTCTATTCAAGTTAGCCACTAGCAAAGGAATGAGCTACTTTGTTTTCGTCTTCTATTCTTATGCTGCTACTACTCTTGTTCTCCTCCTCCTTTTTCCTTTCATCTATCGCAGGTATTTATTTACTATTATTCTGTCAATCTTCTTTTGATCGTCAATATCACATCATTAATAAAAAAAATCATCTTTAGTTTGTTAATATTTTGTTCAGTAATACGGCGTCGCTTCCGTTGTTCAAGTTTCCTGTCATCTCCAGAATCTGCCTCCTCAGCCTCGTTGGGTATGTTGAATTTTAATCATTGGAAACAAGCTCCGATCGTTTTGTTCTGTTATTAATTAATTTTCTTGAATTTTAGCCTTTTTTTTTTTTTTTGGGAGAGCAGTTCTTTTTTTCGGATTCTTGGGTATACAGGTATAGCATATAGCTCTCCAACTCTTACTTCAATGATCAGCAATCTCATTCCTGGTTTCACCTTCATCCTTGCCATCATTTTCAGGTTCCATCCTTTTATTTTTGGAAGTAGTCTTATATTTTTAGATAATTATTTCGAGATAAAATATAAATTGGCCATTATAGTTTAAGAATATAATTATAAAAAAGAAATATTAATAATTATTTTCTGAAAAGAAAAAATTTCTGTGATAAATTACCAAAATATTATCGTTCTTTTTTTTAGAGTGGAGCTATTGGCACCCCTATATTATTCTTACAAACCCCACTTTAAATAAAATTATAATTAAGAACAATTGAAAATTAAACACAAATAGATTTTTTTAGTAAATTACTTAATTTATAATCAATTCTTATCAAAAAAAGAAAATCTATATGTTACTTCCTATTTAACTAAAATAAATTGTACAAATTTAGAATAATTTATTATTCTCTTTTGATTTCTTATTGATTAAATATTTATATACTTAAAATTACTTTGAAATTATAATTTGAAACATGTGTTATTTTAGCCAATGATGAACACTAAAAAACTTATCACCCATATAACTTTTTAATTTGTGTGTAGATTAATAATAAAATTAAAAATAATTAAAAAATAGCACAATAATACTTTGAGTTTTAACAATAAAATAAATCAAATGAAAATTGAGAATTTAGAAAAGTGTATCTAAAAAAAAGGGCTTTTTCGAAAATAAAATAAATATAACTAAAAAGGAGGTTTTATGAGAAGATGAGAGGGGTGCCAATAGTCCAACTCTTTTTTTTATTATTATATTTTCTTAAATTGATTATGGTCCGCAAAAATTATTCAGCAATGATGTTCCATGACAACCAATGGACATGAAGCACGCGGATAAAAAGTATTAAAATATCTAAATAATTGGCGGGCCAGTGCTACGTTACGTTAATCGTAACGTACGCCACACACAACAACAGTAGGGGATCCCGCCATAAGTACTGTTACTATGTGTGGATGTACATCACGATTAACGTAACGTAGAGGCTCCTATGATTGGCGATTAAAATAAAAGTCCATAAATAGGTCACGTCATGGTTTCGGCATTTCTTTATTTGAAATATCTCATCGTTTCTGGACAACCTTCAACAGCTTTGCTTTAGATTTTTCAGCCATGGAATAGTGAAAATAGTTAAGGAGACAACAAAAATAGTAGCGATTTAACAACTAAAAGAATAAAATTTTAGAAAGTTTGTCAAATTCATCAATTATCTCATTTATATGTTTCTGTATTTATTTGATCATTTCTGTCCATTGAGCCATTCGGTACTGTTAATTAATTGTAACAAGGCACAAGCGTTTAGAAATTACAACATGCCAATATCCCTGATGTTTTGTGAAAGTGTGAATGGCCTCATTAGAAAGTAAGTTTACTCACTTATGTCTCTAATTTTCTTCAAAATGTCAACAAAGTCCCAAATTTTTATATGAGTTTTACATCATATGCAATAAAAATATATCATTTATTGCGGTTCTATAGGGATCATATGATTGCTAATAACTCTATTCATGCGTCCACACATTGAGTCATGAATTTAACTCTCAAACTAATTCTAGTAGTGATCCAAGCTGAATAATTAAGTAGATATTATTTGTTTTAGACATACAACACATTATATATAAATTGTGACCTGCGGGTAAATTATGCAAAAAAACGTTTAAATTGTCATATAGCTTTTATGGCGGTGACCCACTGACTTTGGTCCATTATTTTTTATCATTTTTGCTTTAGGTGTCGAATTATCTCCTCAGCTATCATAATCAAAGACGACTTTTTCATTTTATTTTTTTCACTTTTCTTATTTTCCGAAATAGGATGGAAAATCTAGCTCTGAGTAGTTTAAGCACTTGGGCCAAAATAATTGGCACAATGGTATCAGTATCAGGAGCAATGCTAGTGGTTCTTTATAAGGGCCCAGCGATCATGTCGACGGCCTCAATACCTGCTCAATCTCTTCAATGGACTCCACAATCAACTCAGTCAAGATGGGTCATTGGTGGCCTATTGCTTCTTATTTCGAACCTACTTATTTCAGTCTGGTACATTATACAGGTACATAACAAAATTATGATTTATGAGTAATGCTAAAAATTTCAGCATTTGAGTAAATCCCAACTAATGTGTCAGTTTATGTCACTATTACCGATAAAATTGTTTTGTCTTCATTATTATCGTAAAATTATTACATGAATTCTTTCATATACTTTCATATAAAGATTCTAAAGATTATTTGAATTCTATGACTTTCTAGCAGACCCAAATTATGAAGTTATACCCAGCAGAATTTGTCGTAACATTGCTTTACTGCTTGTCTGCGACCATTATATCTGCGCCTATATGCTTCGTGGGAGAGTCAAATTTGAGTGCTTGGAGGCTAAAACCTGATATAGAATTGGCTTCAATTGTATATTCGGTAAGAATCCAGTGGAAGAGACTTGAATTCTAATGAAGGGGATCAATGGAAATGTCCAACGAAAGATTCTTTTCTCTTTGTTTCAGGCATTTTTTGGATTCTCATTTATTACTGTTGTGCATGCATTTGGCTTGCGCATGAAAGGCCCTGTGTACACAGCAATTTTCAAGCCTTCATCAATTGCCATCGCAGCCATTATGAGTTTCATTTTCCTCAGCGAGGGTCTCCATCTAGGGAGGTACCATTATTATAATCAATTCCCCCACTAGTTGGTTTACTAGTCTTTGTTTTGAATTTCGACGCGGTGCCGAACTTTTTATGATCTTTTGCTAACAATATATGATTAAAATTTAATTTTATATTATTTCTTATTCTATATCTATCAATCATAAATTATTAAAAAAAATAAAACACTAACTTAACACAAAATTCAGATCCATTTTTGTTTCTTGTATAACTTATTAATGTCTTTCTTAATTATAATCTCCTGTCTTGCATGCAGCGTGATTGGAGGAGTAATAATATGTGTTGGGTTTTTTACTGTATTATGGGGAAAGGCCAATGATGAAGGGGGAAAGAACAAAGACTCTTGTAAAATCCCATTGTTGGAAAGTTCTTAAAGTTGAAGATTTACGTAGATTGTACGGTATCAAATATCTTATTGCGAACCGCTTGTATGCATTGTCTTTAGGGGTTTATTCATCATTTTACACTGAGCTGTATGTTGTCGCTATGATTTTAGAGGTTGTCGTGTCTAAGAGTTGGTCTCTTATATGGCTTGAACGTGATTCTCTTGGTATCGTCGTTTGTTTTCAGTGTTCAAATTATCGCAATCCTAATGATCTCTATGTTCGTTGGTTGAATTATCCTCGTCATTTTAGACTTGTATCCTTCAAATGCTCTCATATTTACAGAGAAGCTAATATTGGCTCAGCTTCTTGTAATCACACTCGGTGGGATAGTCCTCTTGTTATTTATAAGGGGTTCCACGAGGACTACTCGGGCTAGGCCTAGCTGCTCTTATCTGTTTTTTTTTTTTCTCCAAAATTAAAATAACTAGGCTGTCCTCATTTTCTGTCATCAAAATAAGTATGACCTTTAAGTCAGAGCATCAAAATAACGAGTGTAAATGGAGACATTCCTGGTAAGGAATTCTCAAGTTGAAACCCCCGCTCCTTCCTTTATCAAACTTACCTGCTCTGTGGTCTTAAGTGAAGAGTCCACTTGAGAGTCTCTCAAAAGCTTCAAAGCCTCGTGGATGCATTAGTCCCCTAAAGCAAAAAGCATAAAAGGTCAGTTGCCATTTGCCAATCCTTCAAGGCCCACTCATTAGCGCTCCAAAAGCTTACAACCTTGGGTTGTATTGTACGTCAGGCCAACGGGCCCAATAGCCCATCATCTCAACTCGCTCCCTCTCATTTTCAGTAGTTCCTACGCCTGACAGAATCATATTCGAAAACGAAGAACCAGGAAAATTCTACAGAATCTACTCAAGTGGCCAAACCCAAACCCTACCATCACCACTCAAAAATGCCGGAACCCAGAAAACGTGGCCGAAAACCCAAACCCAAAACCGAAACCGAAACCGAAAGCGAAACCGAAACCATCATGCCTGGTACTACAAAAAACGGCACCGTTGCATCACATTCGCTCCCCGCTATCACCACCAACGACAGTCGCAGCACTTCACCCGCCCGCCGCGGCCGCGGCCGGCCAAAGAAAATGAGAAAACACGCCGACAACAGCTCCAACGATAATCACAACAGTGCTAATAATACCAACTCCAACGTTGGGCACGTGGCATCACCCGAACGGAGCAGGCACGGAGAGGGGAACGAGATAACGATACTGCCACCGCGGTGGGACAGCGTGGCGGTGAAAGCAGTGCCGTCAATGGACGCTGTGGTCAAAGTGTTCTGTGTCCACACGGAGCCGAACTTCTCGCTACCATGGCAGAGGAAACGACAGTACAGTTCGAGTAGCAGCGGGTTTATTGTGGGAGGAAGAAGAGTGTTGACAAATGCGCATTCAGTTGAGCATCACACGCAAGTCAAGGTGAAAAAGCGTGGCTCTGATACCAAGTATTTGGCCACCGTTTTGTCTATTGGCACAGAGTGTGATATTGGTAAATTTTTTTTAAAACTTTTGTCATTTTGAATTTTCTTTAGTGAGTTATTCATTGAGTGATTATTTATGCCGTTTGTAATCCTAGCAAGTATATTGATGATTTGGCTTCTGCAGCTTTATTGACTGTTAAAGATGATGAGTTCTGGGAAGGAGTTTCACCAGTGGAGTTTGGAGATTTGCCGGCACTCCAAGATGCTGTCACTGTCGTAGGCTACCCAATTGGGGGTGACACCATCTCTGTGACGAGTGGGGTTGTGTCCCGCATGGAGATACTATCTTATGTTCATGGCTCAACTGAGCTTTTGGGATTGCAGGTAATAGTTCTAGATTTTGGCTTATGTCTATGTTAAATTTTGTGGCATACAGTTAGAGCTTTGGATTTGCTCCAATTCTGTTCAACTTCAATTCCATGGGTCATTGAATGTCTTTGATTGTTTTAGTAATGTTTGTTTGATCTAGTAGGTTACTGTATCTTACTGATATCAGTTTTTGTAATATGCTATTATAGATAGATGCAGCTATAAATTCAGGAAATTCCGGTGGGCCTGCATTCAATGATAAGGGAAAATGTGTTGGTATTGCATTTCAATCTCTGAAGAATGATGATGTGGAGAACATAGGTTATGTGATACCGACCCCTGTTATTATGCACTTTATTCAAGATTATGAAAAAAATGGGGCATATACAGGTATCTTAACATATGCTTTCTTTCTTTTTTGTGTGTTTAAGTGTATCCATTATTGTTTTTCTCACTTGCACCTTTTGCTATATGTTTCTGGGGTTTAAAGAAACATTGAGGATCGTTGTCCTTTCCAATGCTAATTCTTATTGTTGTTTTTGCTGTATTAGGTTTTCCAATTCTTGGAGTTGAGTGGCAGAAAATGGAAAATCCGGATTTGCGCATTTCAATGGGAATGCGACCTGGTCAGAAAGGTGTCCGTATTAGAAGAATTGAGCCAACAGCTCCAGAATCTCATGTTCTGAAGCCATCTGATATTATCCTTAGCTTTGATGGAATTGATATTGCTAATGATGGAACAGGTGAAATTTTCCTCTCTTTTCCTTTTTCTTCTCCTTTATTTTATTTGATCTTTTTACTTCTGAATAAAGTGTTGAAAATATCTAGGTTTTTTTTTTTTCCATTAATTTGCATGCTTGTAAAGACTAGACCTTCATGATTCACAATATTTGTGCTAAGAGTTGAAGTGCTTTATCATTGATAAGTCGGCCAATCTAGGAGTTTTATGCATCCATTATTTATTTTATATTCATGTGGAGTTGCCAACACGAACCTGTCATGCTTCCATATGATTTAGGGCCATAGAATCCTATGAAAGTGGTTTATCTGTATAAGATTGATAAACTTGGATAAGAAATGTTATCACAGTAAACGGTTGGTATGGCTGAAAAATTGTCTTAAATTAGGAATTTCAGAAGAAAAAGTACCAGCCAGGAAATTAATTGCTAAAGCTTGTACTGGATGAGGAATTGAGGTAGCTTCTTCAGTGGCAACACAAAAGGGCAGGTAGGTGCTGGTCATATGATGATATAAATCCCTGGAAGCATTATTGTGTAGTTCTATTGATGGAGTTGGAAGCACAGAGATGTAAATGGGTGGAACTAGTTGATTAGCTCAATTTTAAAAAATATGTTGCGCGTTAATTATAGATCTGGTTGATACCAAATATACTCTGTAGGAGGTAAAAGATGTTGGAGCTTCGCTGCCACAATATAGGCAAAGCATTAGAGGTCTTACCTTTTCCAGGTGCCAATATGTGTCTTAAGGCCCATGATTACCTTTCAACCTAATACTAGCTAAAGCTTTGTGTCTATCTGGTGGAGATCATATTCACGCTACTGTGGTAGGTAAACTTGAGGGGGAAGGAGGCATAACCTTGTCAGAGCGTAGGTCAAGCATCCAGTGGAAATTCACATTTTTCTATTTTTGTTGGTTACTTCAATGATCTTGGGTTTATAATGCCTCAATTTAATGAGGGGTATATTCTCACTTGATGTGAGCTCTAATCTATTGTTTACTTGTAGTTTTTTCAAAGTATGTTAAAGAGTTTTTTTCATGGAAACATTCTGGTTTGGTTTCTGCTATATCTTTGTTTTCCTTTTCCGACCTGCAATCTTTCTAACTTCTCTTTTGAATTGAATTGTAGTTCCATTCAGGCATGGGGAGCGTATAGGTTTTAGTTATCTTGTTTCTCAGAAGTACACTGGAGATAGTGCTGTTGTAAAAGTCCTCCGGAATTCAGAGGTTCATGAGTTCAACATAAAACTTTCGACTCACAAACGGCTAATCCCTGCACACATCAATGGCCGACCTCCTTCTTATTACATCATTGCAGGGTTTGTCTTTACAGCTGTGACTGCTCCATATCTGCGTTCTGAGGTGCGTGGCACTGGTGATCTCTCTCTTCCTCCCGACTTGAGATCCATGGCTTTTTAATTTCTTTCTCTATGCCCCCCTTCTTTGTTGATTTTTGAATAATCATTATCATTATCATTATTTTGTGTGGGTGTGGGGGGGTAATATTGGTTTCACCATTTAACATCCCAGAACTGATAGTATAACTTGTAGCTTGCATGATTCCCATTATTTATATATGGTTTCTATCGGTGGACTATTATGCCCCTTAGCAAACTCAAATGATAGGGAGTAGAGGTGCTACTCTATCTCAAGGCTTTTCCTGTTATGTGTATTTTTGTATGCATGTGCATGTATTACCTAGCTATATTTTCTGCTTTTAGGTTTTGACAGCTTGTTGGTGTGAAACTTCTGTTGCATTTGTGTCTTTTTTCTATTTTTGTTGAAGATATTAAGTATTTGTATTTGGGGCGATAAAATGTGATCCATTATTTTGGGCCCATGAAATGTTGTCCACATTCCAATATTTTGATTCTTATTTGTATTCAAATCCAGTATGGAAAGGATTATGAATTTGATGCTCCGGTCAAACTGTTGGACAAGCTTTTGCACGCAATGGCACAATCAGTAGATGAACAAATTGTTGTTGTTTCTCAGGTTCTCTCTCTGTTTCATTTCCTGAATTCTGCTTTCTTAGTTTTCCGGATTACTGCAAGTTTCTCCGTATTTGAATTCAATTCTTTTGTATTCCAAAATTTTCACTAGAAAATGATTGTTATTATATAATCTGAAATTTGTGCTAGGTCCTTGTGGCTGACATTAATATTGGATACGAGGAGATTGTCAATACGCAGGTCAGTTTTATCTCATACAATAATGGTGCCTGCTTCTGCTAAACTGCTGAAGAAAGGAACAAATAGGACTTGACTGCATTTATTAAAGATTTTCTTTTGTTTGTTTCTTTAGGTTCTTGCTCTCAATGGTAAGCCTGTGCAGAATCTGAAGAGCCTGGCTGACATGGTGGAAAGCAGTGAAGATGAATTTCTAAAGTTTGATCTAGAGTACCAACAGGTTCTCTTTCTCTCTACCTCGCTGTTCCCCTTACTTTTTATTTTTTATTTTAACTGAGTTTTAAATTATTTGAGCAGATAGTGGTCCTAAAAACTAAGACTGCCAAGGAAGCAACTTCTGATATCCTTGCAACACATTGTATACCTTCCGCTATGTCCGGTGATCTCAAGACTTGAAAGAATATTGAAGAGAAGGTATGGAAGAGTACCCCTCTTTATCTCTTTCTCTGTAATCTGTTTTTGAATGAAATCATTTTGTACCATAATACGGCAATGTTTCTTTTTAACTTCAAGAGGGTATAGGAGCTCGCTGTTAAGGCTGGGGTCTTGTGATTTTGTACAATTTTGATATCTTGATGGTTGTAGAGGCATCTTTATTTCCATTGTTTATATTAGATATAGTTGTTTATTGGAAGAAACCTGGGAGCATTTGAAAGATGGTTTTGCTAGAGCAAGAAGTATCTTTTGATGATTAATTTTTAATATAATATTTGGGGTATCATTTTTTGTTTGAATTTATCATATAACTGAGAGAAGATAGAATATCAATAGCTGATCAGCTCACCATAGTCTTCATTGTTACTTTCATTTGAAATATTTGGTGTGGTGTTGGTTGCTGGTAGCAATTATACTGCCTTTGCCTAGGAAGTTCCTTGAAATTTTGTTCTCCATCAGAATGTGCATGTGCTGGTTTGTCAGGGTTTAAATCTGTTATCTTGCCCTAATGAAGACTTCTAATTACTGGCAATTTGCTTTCCCTGAAGATGCCGTTATTGTTTGGACATTGTATGCCTTCACCTGAATGTTATTCATTCTGCTGGATGGAATAGTGAGAGTGTTCTCATTGTGAAATAAAACTCATACAAGAGTTGCTGCTGGTTTTTTATGAGGATTATTTCTGTTTTTGACAGCGACTCTATTTTCAGTGAGTGAGAAAAAGTATTGCACACGTTCACTTCCAATTATCACCATTTCTTAGATCTAGGCGTATTGGCTGAACCAAGCAAAGTTTTATTGTCCTTTATATGCTTGTTATTTGTCATATTGTTTAGTTGTATTCTTTATACAAATAATATTGCTGACAAGTTCCCCTTCCTGTTTCAATGCAACTAATGAAGCTAGCTGTGAAACATATTTCTACCTCATTGTGCCACCCTGTGTTTTTGTTGGATGTAATCTTGAACATTTTTGTGTAGGTTATTGCATAAGGCGGACAACTCTCAGGCTCTTGGAGAGCTTGGGTAGAATGGTGGAGAGTTGCGATGATGAATTCATGACGGTTGAACTTAAAAAAGACAGAAGGTTGTTCCTCCCTCTTTTCGCACTGAACCATGCTAAAATTCCTCTTAAATCCATATGCAGAGCAATATTAGAAATCGAATCAACCATAGGACTGATAGCAGCGACTCTCACAATTCTTTATGCCGTTTTGTATGTTCAGCTATGTTAGATGATAGTGGTCCACATGTTCAAAAAAGGTTGCAAGTTGATAGTTGCTTTTTTGCCACTGCCATAGAAATTGTACTGTGGAAAGAATTTAAGGATAAACTGTTTGGTCCAATGGAACATAGAAGTTGGCCATGTATTATGTTTCGGCTTGTGTTTTTCTTCTTCATGTGGATTAAATTTGCTACAATTCTGTCGAGAATTTTTTCAGTTACTAGTTGAGTTCTCAAGAATGTGTAACAACACATCATCAGGTTTCTAAAATACAGAAACAGGATAAGTCTTAGTCTTCCCACTACAATTGAATCACTAGTATCCTTTTTGATGAGGACATCGGATCCACAATGTTGAACCTTGTATTACAGCCGGAAAAATAATTGTACTCCATTTTGTAATAGAATACTTATAACATCATGACATATTGTGTGATTCTATTGGAAGATGTAGTACCTAGGATAGACCCTAGGAATGGCAGAAAAGCTTGATCTGGGTGCAGTCCCAGGTGTGCAGCCCGATCTGACTGGGCTTCAGATGTGTGCACCATTTTATGGCATGATTTAACCAATGACTATAGAAAGCATCAGAAATGGTGGAACCCTGAATAGGGATTGATACTATTGCATAATCCTTAACTTACACAAATTCTTCTTTTGTGCCTTTTACTTAGGCCTATTAAGAGAGAATTTGTGATTGTTTGCTTCAAGACCCATTGCATGTACAGACCCTTTTGACTTGTTTTACATTCTGCCATGCTCCTAAAGCATCCTATGGAGATAAATGTTGAGTACTACACATTTGACCATTCATTTGCTTCTTTTTTACTCTATACCAGTTCATTTTTATGACTCTGCAATAAAGGTACTTTCTGGGCAGCTGCTGATTCCTGGCTATCAACTCCAGGATCTTCACTTACCTCTTCTTTTGCTTTTCCCCACATCACACTATAAAAGCCTAGAGATATTATTGTTGCTCCAACAAGGCTGCAAAGTGCAAGAGTTTTCAATTCAGAATTCCTTTCAAAACTTCCAGTAAATCTATCGGCAAGGTTGAGAAAGTAAAGTTTTCAAGATTTTTTCAGAAACCATTTTGTTCTTTCTAAGACAAAGATTACCTTCCAAGATAGAGTGTATCACCAAGGAACATGACGCCCATGGCAACTGCAATAGCTATTGACAATGGCTTGAACATTGCAACAAAGACTGGTCCCTTCAGGCGCAATGCCCAAGTGTGAACAGAATTGTTCATGCATGATCCAAATAGTCCCTACAAGAAACGGCCATCAATCATTCAGAATATTTCCTAGTTGGATTTTTTTTTTAAAAAGCTAATTAACAATTAACCGCATTGTTATACGGAAGTTTCTCACCGAGCACACGACGGAGGCCAATGCAATACCTGGTCCTACTTTCCAGGCACTTGAATCTCTTTCAGTGATTAACCCCACAATCGCAGCTACGAAGCTCACACATAAATTGTAAAGGAAGACTACAGTTAATTCTGCAGGGTACTCTTTCATTATTTGTGTCTGCAAAAACATCACAAATTCAAAATTCCTCCACCAAGTTGCCAAAAGTTTAGTAAAACTCAAAAGTTTTGGATGGCTTTGCATTCACCTGAACAATGTACCACAGAGGTACTAGAATATATTCAGCTGTGAGGAAAAGTCCACCAACGGCCCAATTTGAATTTGATGAGCGAAGAGCATGGTTAAGTGAAACCTTTGGAGATGCAATTGTGGTGATCCGAGGGCCCTTATAAAGAGTCACTATGAATGCTCCTGCTATTGATACTATTGTCCCCAAGACTTTAGCCTGACTGCTTGCTTTTCTGCAAGCTATCTTCTCCATCCTTGTGATGTCAAAAGAAGGAAACATAAAAAAGTTGAAAAAGAAATGAGAAAGAATGAGAATAATCAAGACATATGTGGTCCACAAGAAGAAAAGGACTGTTAACTTACTAATTGATAGAGAGAATTATCATACTCACTAAATTACTCTGTCCAACAAACCATCGTTCTTATCATGGTTACAATTATGTTCTCATCCTGCCGTATTTTCCAATCAGAAACTCATCGAAAGCTACAATCATACCCCGCCACACTCATTTCCTTACTTCAGACTCTGAGCAATGGTCAAATGCACATGCCTGACATAGAAATGGGTCCGTGTGGCGGATAGGGACTCAAGTTTACTCTCGTGTATCACGTATTATGCATCCAAACACGTTGCTATCAATCTAAATGACTAATCTACTGGGCATTATGGCATACACAAGTAACACAATTTGCCACAATTTCGTGGTATGGAAAGTTTTCTACATCAGCACTTGACAGATATGACCAGAAAAAAAAAAAAAAAAGCCTAAAAGACAAGACTTTTTGAACTACTAAAATTTGCCTAATTAGTTATTCGCCTCTATCAACATATGATGGGTTTTAATACTGGATTTAAAAAATAATAATGAACGAGTAACGGGAATTTTTCATTTATTTTTTTACCAAAAAAGAAAAAGAAAAGGAAAAGAAAAGTTATCATATTGACAAATGGTCAAGATTGGAAGTAACGTCCTTCCCCAGTTTTCTTAGAAAGCAGACACGATCAATCCACTTTACTAAGAAAATAAAACAATATTGAAGGGTAAGGGAGGGCCTTTCCGTAATTGTAAAATGGTAGAGGAAGGAACCTGAAAATGATGGCAAATACGAAGGTGAAAGCTGGTGTAAGGTTGCTGATAGCTGAAGCAAGAGTCGGAGAGCTGTAATTGATGCCTGTATAACCCATTATCTGAGATGAACTCCTGAAAAAATAAAAACTAAATTTAGAAAAAACCATAAAGTAAGATAATTACTTACAGAAATATTAATAATAATAATATCAAGGATTCAGAAACTGCACACTTACCCTATAAGCCCAAGAAGGCCAATTTTACATAGGATAGAGAAGGTAAATGGAGGAAGCACTCTTGATCTTCCATGAAAATCAAAGAAAAGAAAGTGTCAACATAATAATTTCTTTTGCATGTTTCAGAAAAATTAAAATTGGTGATGATCATGTATCATTATTTAAGAAATTTTAACATGCATAAATATGTTACCTGTAAGAGAAGAAAGGAGCAGGAAGAAGAACAAGAGCAGCAACACCATAAGAATAGACAACGAAAACAAAGTGACTCATCCCCTTCGAAGTAGCTGCTTTGAACATTGTGTTTAAGCCCACGTTGATGCATTCCATAGCCACCATGGCCGTGAACGGCAGCACATCTTTGCAGCAGTATCTCCCTGGTCCAGCCATCACCAACGAGCTCCCTTGGTTGGAGGCTTCTGTTGATTGCTATTATTTTTCTTTTTTTTTTTTCCCTATTGGTTGTGTTGTGAGATATGACTAGACAATAACAAGGGGAGTGGACTAAACTGTACTTTATTTTACTTTTATAAGCTCTAGCTATTTGCTCTTGAAATCATGCAATTTGATGTTTTTGGGGTCCATTCATTGCTTGGAAAGATGATGGCGACACTTCTCCTGGTTCTGTAAAACAGGAGGAATTTTAGAATATATATAATATAATTAATTAATACATTAATGATACATGCACTTAAATTATGTAGTTATTAATTATATTTTGATTTTTTAATATTTTTATTTCATAGCTGGTATGATATTTCATAAATATTTTTAGAATTTCTCATAAAATAGTTATAGAGGTTCTTTTATTTTCAATAGTAGTTATGTAAATTTTTTTAGATTATTATATTTAGATGAAATATAGTTGAGTATTTGAATTATTGTAATAATAATGCTATGTTTACTTAATTTAAATATTTAATTGGGATATTGTATCATCAATTATTTAATGATATGAATATAATATTAATTAAATTTATTATTTATTATTAATTTATTATCACAAAATAAATAATATATAATATGTCACATCAATAAATATTTCAACTTAAATATTTTAAATGCGTAAGCATAGTATTATAATGATGGAACATAATTATCTACGAATCGACAAATAGATGGATGCAACTATTTATAAAAAGCAGAGAAATTTTTGTAAGATGTCACCATCCTTTCCCGTAAAGAAAGAGATAAGGGCCTCTTGTTTTATTGCATTATTGATCCGTTAATCTTGATGGCTAATTTCAATCAAGTTGATCGTTATTGGAGGCAATTATATCTATTGTTGTACATTATATGAAAAATGGCAATGGTGTGAAAAGGATCTTCCGTTAATTAATTAATAATCTACCCTTCATAATTCAGAGGACTAAAAATAATAATATTTGTGTGGTCGTGTGCCACAAGGTATCACTTTTCTCTTTGTTTGTGGCTGTTTTGATCTTTCCTAAACCTACACGCAGCCGCAGGCAGCAAAACAATTTTCTATATTAAAACTCTATGTGATGGATTTGACTATTACACAATTTTTTTTTTCCTTGTAAAAATATTAAAAAAATAACACCAAATAATGTTACGTTTTTTCACGCGTGAAGTGACAATTAATTCAATGGATGTTTAGATAAATAGATAAGATAATAAATTATGATATTAATTATTTAATAAATAGAAGTTACGTTAGTACTTAAAAAAAACATATTGAAATTATATAAAAATGAGGGATCAAATGTAAAATTTCTACTCGCACTTTTGTTTTTCCTCTAAATTCTTTTCATTTCTTAGATCTAGGCGTATTGGCTGAACCAAGCAAAGTTTTCTTGTCCTTTATGTGCTTGTTATTTGTCATATTGTTTAGTTGTAATCTTTATACAAATAATATTGCTGACAAGTTCCGCTTCCTGTTTCAATGCAACTAATGAAGTTAGCTGTGAAACATATTTCTACGTCATTGTGCCGCCCTGCGTTTTTGTTGGAAGTAATCTTGAACATTTTTGTGTAGGTTATTGCATAAGGCGGACAACTCTTAGGAACTTGGAGAGCTTAGGTAGAATGGTGGAGAGTTGCGATGATGAATTCATGAGGGTTGAACTTAAAAAAGACAGAAGGTTGTTCCTCCCTCTTTCGCACTGAACCATGCTAAAATTCCTCTTAAATCCATATGCAGAGCAATATTAGAAATCGAATCAACCATAGCACTGATAGCAGCGACTCCCACAATTCTGTATACGGTTTTGTGCCTTCAGCTATGTTAGATGATAGTGGTCCACACGTTCAAAAGAAAAAGTTAAATGGAAATCTTAAATAACGTGTAGAAGGTTGAGAGTTGATAGTTCCTTTTTTGCACTGCCATAGAAATTCTACTGTGGAAAGAATTTAAGGATAAACTGTTTGGACCAATGGAACATAGAAGTTGGCCATGTATTATGTTTCGGCTTGTGTTTTTCTTCTTCATGTGGATTAAATTTGCTACAATTCTGTCGAGAATTTTTTTCAGTTACTAGTTGAGGTCTCAAGAATGTGTAACAACACATCATCAGGTCTCCAAAATACAGAAACAGGATAAGTCTTAGTCTTCCCACTACAATTGAATCACTAGTATCCTTTTTGATGAGGACATTGGATCCACAGTGTTGAACCTGGTATTACAGCTTGAAAAATAATGTACTTTGAAAGAAAACACAAATTCTATCGATCTGTGTTGTTTGGTTACTAGAAAAATTTACTCTGTTTTACTGAGAAAATTTCATAGCATTTCTGGATTTTTATTTCTTCTTTTACTATTAATTCTCAAATGAGTACAAAGCACGTCTTTTATACATTGTTAACAGGAAAGAAAACTAATCAGAATAAACTCTCAGTAAGCCTTAACTAAATTTACTGAGCTGGCACTGCTTACTTAACTAACTCAGCTCAGCAAATTCTCCCACGTGCTAACCTTGAGCTGACTGCTTGTACACGTTATGAGCTTCCTTAACAGCCCCCCTCAAACTCAAGGGACATGGCTCCACATTGAGTTTGTTTCGAAAGTAATTAAAATGAATGAATGTGAGAGGTTTTGTTAAGACATCAGCTATTTGTTCTTCACTTGGAATGAAGTGAATTTCCAGCTCCTCTGCTAAAACCTTATCTCTGACAAAATGCATATCCAGTTCAATGTGTTTTGTACGTGAATGGTAGACTGGATTTTTAGCTAGCTTTGTTGCACTCATGTTGTCACACCAGATGATAGGTACTGAGATACATCTTATATTCAGCTCACTGAACAAAGATTGAATCCATGCTATTTCTGCACTTGCAGAAGCCAAAGCTCTGATTCGCTTTCGGCATTAGATCTTGTCACCACAGACTGCTTCTTGGATGACCATGACACCAGATTATTTCCAAAATAAATATAGTAAGCACCTATAGATTTTCTGTCATCAATATCGCATGCCCAATCTACATCTGTAAAACCTGTGATTTCCATTTTCCCACCAGCTGAAAACTTTAAACCATAATCTATGGTTTCCTTTAAGTACCTTAGAACTCGTTTACAGGCCATTATGTGCTGCAATGTTGGAGCTGTCACATATTGATTGAGTTTGTGCACAGCAAAGGCTATCTCTGGTCTGGTTAACATCAAATATTGCAAGCCTCCAACCAAACTTCTGTAACTAGTTGCATCCTTAATATACTGACCTAAATAACCTTTAACCTCCTTTTGAAGTTTCAGTCCAGTCACTATAGGAGTATCACATCCTTTACAGTCCAACATATCAGCCTTAGACAAGAGATCATGAATATACTTTCTCTGAGATAGGTATATACAATCATTAGCATAAGAGACTTCTATCCCAAGAAAGTATGATAGTATTCCTAGATCCTTTAAAGCAAATGTCTTACTGAACTCTAAGATAAATTTCTCTAATTCTCTACTGCCAGGTCCTGTAATAAGTATATCATCCACATATATAAGCACAAGTATTATTGAGCCTTGAATCTCTTTGAAAAAAAGAGAAGTATCAGCTCTGGAATTTTGAAAACCCCACTTACTTATCATATAATTTTTCAACTTGTCATACCAAGCTCTAGGAGCTTGTTTTAAGCCATACAAAGCCTTCTTCAACTTGCATACAAAGCTGGATTTTTTATCATCAATGAAACCTGTTGGCTGATGCATATAAACATCTTCTGTCAACTCTCCATTTAAAAAGGCATTATTGACATCCACTTGTCTTATTTTTCACTTATTCATCACAACCAAACTAAAAATAAGTCTTATTGTGCAGGCCTTTACCACAAGACTAAAAGTCTCAAAGAAGTCATTACCCTCAGATTGTTAGAAACCCTTTGCAACTAACTTGACTTTGTATTTAGCTACACTCCCATCTGTGTTTTGTTTAATTCTGAACACCCATTTACTGTTAACAACCTTATATGCCTATAAAAATGGTACCAGTGACCATGTTTCATTCCTAAGCAAAGCTTCATATTCATCTCTTATGGCCTGATGCCAATTCTGATCACTTAGAGTTTCTTGAACAGTACTAGGTTCTTTGTTGGTTAAGGTGGTTATGTAGACTTTTGTCTTGAAGATTCCAGATTTCGATCTGGTTACCATTAAATGTGATGGTTGTGAAGGAAGGTTTCTGGTTTGAGTTTGATTTAAGTGCTGAGAAGTAGATAGTTGTGGTTCATTTTGTGGTTGTAATTCAGTTTGTTGTTGTGATGGTGATAATGGTATGGTTGATGAGGAATGTAATGATATTGTGGTTTGAGAATGCTCTTGTTAATGCAGATTATTTGTGTGTGTAGAAACAGAAGGTACTTGTTCATTGCTTTCTGAACTTGCTGATTGAAGATCTTCCAAGCTGCTGTCAGTTAAGGATAATGTGGAGAGATGATAAATTTGTTGCTGGGAAAAGGTTGACACTGATAATTCAGAATTTGAACTATTCTCAGATGAATGAAAAACTTTGTTGGTTGAGTAATGAAATGTATTTTTATTAAAGACAACATGCCTTAGGATATGAACTTTTCTTGAGCTTTGTTAAACACTTGTAACCCTTGTAAGAAGGATTATAGCTAATGAAGATGCATTTGGTGGTGTGAAAATCAAATTTGTCTTTATTAAAATCTCTCATATATGGATAACATAGGCAACCAAAACACTTAAGAAATGAATAATCTGGTTTGTGCTTAAAAAGCTTTTCATAAGGAGATAAAAGCTTAAGAATAGGTGTTGGTAACCTATTAATATGATATGCTGCTGTGTGAACAGCTTCCCACCAAAACTGAAAAGGGAGATTAGCTTGAGCTAAGAGTGTTAATGCTAATTCAATTATGTGTCTGTGTTTCCTCTCAACAAGACCATTCTGGTGATAAGTATAAGGGCATGAATGTCTAAATTTGATCCAATTTTGATTGAGAAAATCACTGAATACTCTAAACTCTCCCCCCAGATCAGATTGCAATTCCTTAATCTTGGTATTAAACTGATTTTCAACTTGTGCCTTGAACAATTTGAAAACTTCAAATGCTTGTGATTTAAGCTTAAGTGGATTGATCTAGGTGTATCTAGTGTAATCATCCACAAAACTAATATTTGTATCCATTTCTGGACACAGTGGGTGAAGGTCCCCATAAATCAGTATGAATCAGTTCTAATGCTCCTTTTGTTTTGGTTTCAGTTGCTGGAAACTTTGCTTGTGAACTTTGCCTAACTAACATGCCTCACACAAAGAATTTGCACAAGACAATATCTTTTTAAGAGATTTTTAATTGCTTGCAAGACTTAGCTATATGCATCAGAATCATTGAACTTGGATGACCAAATTTTCTATGTAACAATGTCATTACATCAGGTTTGGTTTTGCATTTATTGGAAACAGAATGATAACAAGCTTTAGAAAGACTATCAAAGCTTTGAAAGCTAGACAACATTGGGATAGGTTTATTTAATTGGGTATGACAAAGATGAGAAGATGAATATGAAGAAGAGGGTTTAGAACTCATCAGCAGCTTGTATAGACCTTTTTCAGCAAGTCCCTGCAGCAGAATTTGTCCCTTCATGTCCTTCAAAAAAACAAACATTCCCACAAAATTTAACAGTTATAGGGTTATCAGATGTCAATTTAGAAATGCTTAATAGATTTTTGGTAATTGATGGAACAAGTAATATATCCTTAAGTTCTATTCTAGAATGTGCAAATAAGGAATTTGATGCTCTTTGTGACAGAAATGTAAAACCAGCATGAGTGATAGATAAACCTTCACCATTACCAATTATGAGCTGATCAGTACCTTTAAACTCCTCACTGATCTGCAAGTTCTCCATGTTGTTGGTCAGATGGTGAGTTGCCCCACTATCTAAGTACCATTCATCATCAGCAACTCCTTCAAAATTAGCCATAAATGCTTCTCCAGGAGTACAAGCATCAAAACCAGAATAATAGCTACTACTGGCATAAGATTATAAGTTGAAGACATATAGTTGAAGTTCTCATAATCTTCAAAGTTTGGATTTGGAACAGAACCATCAAAATTTGATAGATATGCTGCTCTGGGTGCTTTTCCTTTTCCAAAAAACTCTTTGGCATTGGCACATAATCTTCAACAAATCTATGCCAACAGATATCAGTAATATGACCAGATTTGAAACAAATCTGACACACTGAGTCCCTTGGATTGTGAACAGATGGTGATCCATTCTTGATAACAGATGGTGAACTCTTTGGTGCTAATGAATTATTACCATTAAAAGGATTACCAATAAGATATCATCTACCAAAGGCACCTCTAAAACCTCCATTAAACATTCTTGGAGAAATATTCATATTTCCTCTACTAGAGAAAACATTCCTACCACCATAATAACCTTCTTTCTTAAAATTTCTTCTAGGCTGTGCATAGTAAACCTTAGGATGAAATGCATTAGTATAGGCATTAGTATATGCATAGTTAGCATTGAACATACTCTTATCATCCTGATCTTGTTCCAACCTAGTTTCATGAGTAAGCAATAAAGCATAAGCATCATCAAATTCCATACGTGAACCAGTTATGAAAGTAGCAATATCACGGTATCCTGATCCTAATCCATTGAGTATGGTTAGCATTAGATCCTTTTCTGTTATCGAGCTACCAGCACTAGCAAGCTTATCAGCTATTCCTTTCATTTTAACGCAATAATCTTCAATACTAAGAGATTCCTTTTTAAGAGTATTTAGTTCATATCTGAGCTGAAGAACTTGAGCTTCATATTGAACTCCAAACATCCTTTCTAACGTTTTCCATACACCAGATGAACTTTCACAGTTAATAACAAGACTAAGGATACCTTCACTTAATGTTAACAGTAGCCAACCAAGAAAAATTTGATCATGTGATCTCCAGATCTGATACTCAGGATTCTCAATTTGTTGTGTAGATCCATCAACTCCAGCTAACAAAATATTTTCTTCAGGTGCTGATTTGATTCCAGTTATGAAGTCTTCTAGTCGATTACCTCTAAACGAAGCCAGAACTTGTGAACGCCAGAGCAGGTAGTTTGATTGATCTAGCTTAATTGGATTTGTGAAAGAGAAGTTGATTTGAGTGTGTTGATTTGTATTATTAATTGCTGGATTTCTCATCATTGTTTGCTGGTTAATGTTTGGCTCTGATACCATGAAAGAAAACACAAATTCTACTGATCTGTGTTGTTTAGTTACTAGGAAAATTTACTCTGTTTTACTGAGAAAACTTCAGAGCATTTCTGGATTTTTATTTCTTCTTTTATTATTAATTCTCAAATAGGTACAAAGCACACCTTTTATACATTGTTAACAGAAAATAAAACTAATCAGAGTAAACTCTCAGTAAGCCATAACTAAATTTGCTGAACTGGCACTGCTTACTTAACTAACTTCACCTCAGCAAATTCTCCCACGTGCTAACCTTGAGCTAACTGCTTGTACACGTTATGAGCTTCCTTAACATCATTTTGTAATAGAATACTCATGGCATCACGGCCTATTGTGTGATTCTACTGGAAGATGTAGTACCTAGGATAGACCCTAGGAATGGCAGAAAAGCTTGACCTAGGTCCAGTCCCAGTGTGTGCAGCCCGATCTGACCGGGCTTCGGATGTGTGCACCATTTTATGTCATGATTTTACCAATGACTATAGAAAGCATCAGAAATGGTGGAACACTGAATATGGATTGATACTATTGCATAATCCTTAACTTACACAAATTCTTCTATTTGTGCCTTTTACTTAGGCCTATTAAGAGAGAATTTGCGATTGTTTGCTTCTAGACCCATTGCATATACAGACCCTTTTGACTTGTTTTACATTCTGCCATGCTTCCTACAGCATCCTACGGAGATAAATGTTCGAGTACTCTACATTTGACCATTCATTTGCTTCTTTTTTACTCTATACCAGTTCATTTTTATGACTCTGCAATAAAGGTACTTTCTGGGCAGCTGCTGATTCCTGGCTATCAACTCCAGGGTCTTCACTTACCTCTTCTTTTGCTTTTCCCCACATCACACTATAAAAGCCTAGAGATATTATTGTTGCTCCAACAAGGCTGCAAAGTGCAAGAGTTGTCAATTCAGAATTCCTTCCAAAACTTCCAGTAAATCTATCGTCAAGGTTGAGTTAAGTAAAGTTCTCGAGATTTTTTCAGAAACCATATTGTTCTTTCTAATATAAAGATTACCTTCCAAGATAGAGTGTATCACCGAGGAACATGACGCCCATGGCAACTGCAATGGCTATCGAAAATGGCTTGAACATTGCAACAAAGACTGGTCCCTTCAGGCGCAATGCCCAAGTGTGAACAGAATTCTTCATGCACGATCCAAATAGTCCCTACAAGAAATGGCCATCAATCATTCAGACTATTTCCTAGTTGGATTTTTTTTAAAGCTAATTAATAATTAAACGCATTGTTATACGGAAGTTTCTCACCGAGCACACGATGGAGGCCAATGCAATACCTGGTCCTACTTTCCAGGCACTTGAATCTCTTTCAGTGATTAGCCCCACAATGGCAGCTACGAAGCTCACATATAAATTGTAAAGGAAGACTACGGTTAATTCTGCAGGGTACTCTTTCATTATTTGTGTCTGTAAAAACATCACAAATTCAAATTTCCTCCACCAAGTTGCCAAAAGTTCAGTAAAACTCAAAAGTTTTGGGAGGCTTTGCATTCACCTGAACAATGTACCACAGAGGTACCAGAATAAATTTAGCTGTGAGGAAAAGTCCACCAACGGCCCAATTTGAATTTGATGAGCGAAGAGCATGGTTAAGTGGAACCTTTGGAGATGCAATTGTGGTGATCCGAGGGCCCTTATAAAGAGTCACTATGAATGCTCCTGCTATTGATACTATTGTCCCCGAGACTTTAGCCTGACTGCTTGCTTTTCTGCAAGCTACCTTCTCCATCCTTGTGATGTCAAAAGAAGGAAACGTAAAAAAGTTGAAAAAGAAATGAGAGAGAATGAGAATAATCAAGACATATGTGGTCCACAAGAAGAAAAGGACTGTTAACTTACTAATTGATAGAGAGAATTATCATACTCACTGAATTACTCTGTCCAACAAACCATCGTTCTTATTATGGTTACAGTTATGTTCTTATCCTGCCGTATTTTCCGATCAGAAACTCATCGAAAGCTACAATCATACCCCGCCACACTCATTTCCTTACTTCAGACTCTGAGCAATGGGCACATGCACATGCTTGACATAGAAATTGGTCCGTGTGGCGGATAGGGACTCAAGTTTACTCTCGCGTCTCACGTATTATGCATCCAAACACGTTGCTATCAATCTAAATGACTAATCTACTGGGCATTATGGCATACACAAGTAACACCACAATTTGCCACAATTTCGTGATATGGAAAGTTTTCTACATCAGCACTTGACAGATATGACCAGAAAAAAAAAAAGCCTAAAAGACAAGACTTTTTGAACTACTAAAATTTACAATCATCAATTAGTTCTTCGCCTCTATCAACATATGATGAGTTTTAATACTAGATTTAAATAATAATAATGAACGAGTAACGGGAATTTTTTATTTATTTTTTATTTATTTTTTTACCAAAAAAGAAAAAGAAAAGAAAAGTTATCATATTGACAAATGGTCAAGATTGGAAGTAACGTCCTTTCCCAGTTTTCTTAGAAAGCAGACACGATCAATCCACTTTACTAAGAAAATAAAACAATATTGAAGGGTAAGGAGGGCCTTTCCGTAATTGCAAAATGGTAGAGGAAGGAACCTGAAAATGATGGCAAATACGAAGGTGAAAGCTGGTGTAAGGTTGCTGATAGCTGAAGCAAGAGTCGGAGAGCTGTAATTGATGCCTGTATAACCCATTATCTGAGATGAACTCCTGAAAAAATAAAAATTAAATTTAGAATAAAACCATAAAGTAATATAATTATTGACAGAAATATTAATAATAAGGGAAATTATCAACCATATACCTTTAAATGACACCAGTATCAAACGTACTACAAAACTTTTTAAGTGCATCATTCGTATACCCTAAGTTGACAAAACATTTCTATCGTCCACCGATCCGTTAACTGCCGTTTGTGAGCGCTGACATCATAAGGGTAATCTAGTCTTTTTAAAAAAACGACATGTCATCTCATTTACATAATAAAAAACGACATGCCATATGCTATATTTTGATAAAAATGACATGTCATCCCATTTATCAGATAATTGTTAATAATTGCTAAAAAAAAAAACTACTTTACAACCGAATCTACTCCTCCAAAATTTAACCTAAATTATTGAAGATCTACTCCTCCAAGCTCCACCTTGAATTTTTTATGATATAATATGTATAATTATAAATAATATGTTGTTAATGATTTTTTATGGTATAAGATGAATATTTTTTATGGATAATTGTTAATAATATGTACCATTAATGATTTATTTTTTTAATTAAAAAATGTATTGGTAATAACAAAATAAAAAAAATTGTGTATTGAAAATTTACATTAATTTTCAAGGCAAAATTGTTTTTTTACCTCATTTTGAGTTTAAAAGGTAAAATAGTCATTTTTCTCAAATTCCGTTAAGTTCTTAACGGCAGTTAACGGAAAGGTGGACGGTAGAAGTGTTTTGTCAACTTAGGGTATACGAGTGATGCACTTAAAAAGTGTTGTAGCACGTTTGATACTGGTGTCACTTAAGGATATACCGGTGATAATTTCCCTAATAATAATAATATCAAGGATTCAGAAACTGCACACTTACCCTATAAGCCCAAGAAGGCCAATTTTACATAGGATAGAGAAGGTAAATGGAGGAAGCACTCTTGATCTTCCATGAAAATCAAAGAAAAGAAAGTGTCAACATAATAATTTCTTTTGCATGTTTCAGAAAAATTAAAATTGGTGATGATCATGTATCATTATTTAAGAAATTTTAACATGCATAAATATGTTACCTGTAAGAGAAGAAAGGAGCAGGAAGAAGAACAAGAGCAGCAACACCATAAGAATAGACAACGAAAACAAAGTGACTCATCCCCTTCGAAGTAGCTGCTTTGAACAGTGTGTTTAAGCCCACGTTGATGCATTCCATAGCCACCATGGCCGTGAACGGCAGCACATCTTTGCAGCAGTATCTCCCTGGTCCAGCCATCACCAACGAGCTCCCTTGGTTGGAGGCTTCTTTTGCCGGTCAGCCGTAAGTTACGTTAAATGTAACTTAGGCGGACCCTTCTTTTTTTTTTTTCCCATATTGGTTGTGTTGTGAGATATGACTAGACAATAACAAGGGGAGTGGACTAAACTGCACTTTATTTGACTTTTATAAGCTCTAGCTATTTGCTCTTGAAATCGTACATCAATAAATATTTCGACAAATAATTAGATGCAACTATTTATAAAAAGCAGAGAAATTTTTGTAAGATGTCACCATCCTTTCCCGTAAAGAAAGAGATAAGGGCCTCTTGTTTTATTGCATTATTGATCCGTTAATCTTGATGGCTAATTTCAATCAAGTTGATCGTTATTGGAGGCAATTATATCTATTGTTGTACATTATATGAATAGTGGCAATGGTGTGAAAAGGATCTTCCGTTAATTAATTAATTAATTAATTACTACACTTCATAATCGAGAGGACTAAAAATAATGATATTTGTGTGGTCGTGTGCCACAAGGTATCACTTTTCTCTTTGTTTGTGGATGTTTTGATCTTTCCTAAACATACACGCAGCCGCAGGCAGCAAAACAATTTCCTATATTAAAACTCATGTGATGGATTTGACTATTACACAATTTTTTTTTTCCTTGTAAAAATATTAAAAAAAATCAACACCAAATAATGTTACGTTTTTTCACGCGTGAAGTGACAATTAATTCAATGGATGTTTAGACAAATAAATAAGATAATAAATTATGATATTAATTATTTAATAAATAGAAGTTACGTTAATACTTAAAATAAACATATTGAAATTATATAAAAATGAGGGATCAAATGTAAAATTTCTACTCGCACTTTTGTTTTTCCTCCAAATTTTTTTCATCTCGTACATAATTCTGCCCTGCTTATTATAATATATACATGTAAATAAAGTATTAAGAGCTCGTTTGAGATTGTTTTTGGAAGGTTTAAAAATAATTTTGAAAATTTAAAAATTAATTTTAATATTTGATAAAAAAATTAAAATCACTTTTATTAAAATTAACCTCTTTTATAATTGATTTTGAAAGCAGAGAAAGAGTAACTTTTAAATTCTGATTTTAATATTCAATTTTATCTTTTAATACAATTTCACAAATATCTTTAAAATTATAAACTCAAAATTATCCTTATTCAAATTTGAAACAAAATCAATATTTTAATAAATTTTTATTATAATTCATCAATATAAATTTATTAATATCAATTTGTTGGTTGAATTATTATTTTTTATTATATTATAAATTTTGTTTTAAGATAAAAAATAAAAAAATAAAATTAATTTATTATAAATTTTATTTTTAGTAAAAATTATTATAATGCACAATTAAATATATTATATTTATATGTTTTTATATGTATAAATAAAATTTATCCTACATTATGTATATTTTAATCATTTTTTAACAGTTTAACAGTAAAATTTATACGTTCATAACTGTTTTCAAAACGCACAATATTTCTAAAATAAAATTTACTAAACACTTAAATGATTATTTTCACAACTGATTATTTTTACAGGAGAACTAATAACAATTATTTTAAAAGTTACACAACTTTTAAACTGACCTTAAATTACAAATCTACTGATACGATTTTTGGTATTTCTAAAGAATCCCTTCAAGACTATTCTTTCTTTCCCTCTGCTATAAATATATTACAGATAACTCTTGTAAGTTTGTAACAGTGTGTTTTGGTGTAGTCAAGGGAAGCTAGAAGTAAATTAAATTCTTGCCTATAAAGATTTAAATACCAAGTGCCATAATCTCAAACTTTGTAAAATCTAGGTTTGAAAAGGATATAAATCCATTAAGATAAGGCATCGTGTGTCCAACACGTCTTAGATTTTTCAGCTGACAGAATTTTTATATCTTAATTATATTGGTCATAATTACAGCTTAATCCATTACAATTAGATAATCAATCTGAACAATATGCATATTTCACCAACTACTTTTGTCTTTTGTCCTAGTTTCCGCATTGAATACTATTTTAAAATCAACTATAAATTACGTATAATGTAACTTAGCCGCTACTTAATTACATAGGATTGCTTGTTTTAAAAAAATGACAAATTGAGTGATGAGGTCTCGAAGTGGTATCCTTCCCCTTCAGTTATTATTTGCTTTGTACAGAGGAAGGGTGAGAATTGATTTGAGATACACTGAATTGAACATAGATAATAGTAATTCAAGTCGAGTCCAAAATCAAATCAAGTTGAGACTCATTGAGATTTGACTTTTGAGAGCCAAAATTAACCAAAATTATTGATGGGAACGTCCCCTTCAAGGTCCTTGTGTTTTTTTTTTAAATGCTAGCGTGTATCAAAAGCTTGCATCATAACGGGCCCCTCCCTTCTCCCCGTATTATGAGTTCATATTCTTTTTGAAAAGTCCCCACCGCCCCCTCCATAAATTTATTTATTAAGTATTTTTAATTTAATTATTTATTAGAGATTATTATGTTATATAATCACATAATATACATAATTATTTAATAATTGTGGGATGAAAATTTAACGGTTATGGAAATATAAGATAATAAAATTATATTATTTTTATAATCGTTAAATTTTCTATTGTTATATAACCATATAATAGTATGTAATATAACAAAAAGTCTTTATTATTTTTATTTTGTGTTTGTGTTCTTCTTTTATTTTGGTTTGCTTTGTTCTTTGCTAGAACGGCCAGAAGCATGCTGCATTTGAAACAATCGATCGTAAAAATTAATCTTAAGAGCAACTTACCAAGACCAGTCCATTGAAAAAGCTCAAAAATCCTCGAATTAAAGAGAAAACAGTAGCACGTATTGAAGTGTCATTTAACGTTTATGTGTATATACACACTTGTATCTTAAATTATCAAAATAAAAATTTTACTGTTTTTTGATCCCTTACTATATTCTTGATTACTGGGATCTTCTGATTGAGAGGATTCTGCTTCGTTTCTCACATATCCATTCTTATGTATTAAAGTCCTGCTCAACTGTTCACCTAAAAAAATTGAATTTCCAATTATTTAGTTTAACTAATTGAACTCGCGACATCGTGGATACTGTTCACCTAAATACATTGACCCCACGATGGAACCCCAGATAAGCCAAACAATCGGCAACACTATTATTTTCTCGGGAAATATCGCTTGAGACGTGTGTCAATCAAGTAAATTAAAATTAAAAGGACAAAAATAGCACCATCTGATGACTTATTTTACTTCCATGAGTTCCATCAACACATATTGACACACAGTATTGAATCCGTGTGTCTTCAACTTGCGAATTGGCAGCAATGAAGTCTTGCCATTAGACGACTCTCCCTAACTAATACAGCCTGTTCCATATTCATCCTCATGTGTCCCTTCTGTTGCCTTTCCTCATATTACGGCATAAAACCCCATAGATATTTATCACTGCTCCAATGACGTTGCAACATTAGGATCAAATAATAGGGACAAATTAATCATTAAAAAAAAAGGGCACATGCCAACACAAGGCTAAAATATAAATAAATAAAGTTTTGAGATCTATAAGCTCGGAATTGATAGATTTCTAAATTGTACTATAATGGTGGCAACTCAAATTGTTGGCACACCTCGTGTTATAATATTTATTAATTGTAATCGTTCACGAAAATAAAAAATTAATTATTAGTGTTAAAGAAAATATCTTACATCATTTGAATATTGAACTCAAGTTAAATATATAAGATTTAGATAATTCTCAACTCTTGAGTTAAATTTAAAGTTGAATTAGGCTCGTAAAATTTTATATAATATTAGAGTCACATGAGTGTTAAGTATTAAATTTAAGTTAAGTATATAAGACTTGAACAATCCTCAACTATTAAGCTAATTTTTAGGTTGATTCGGCTCATAAAACTTCGATTATTAGTACCTCCCAAGAGCATAGCCAAGAAATATGAAACTCATAGTGGCAGCAATCGCAATCGACAATGCCTTGAAAATTTCTATGCGTACGGGGCCCTTCAAGTGCAAGCCCCAAGTATGAACAACAGTACCCATGGATGATCCAACGAATTCCTGAAACAGGTACATGCATTGGAACAAACATTTTCATTTCCTTACTAGATTAATTGTTCCATTTTGATTAAGTCTAAGTCTCCAAGCACTCAAATTTTTCCTTCCATGATACATATACGTAATAAAATAATCGTTGCGCACAAATTGTAGAGGAAGACTAATACGCTTATTCTTAAAATATATAATCTTTATAAATGGTTGTTGATTTTCCTTTTCTTTCGGTTTCTTTCCTTTTTTTTTTTCAAATAATAGCAATCTCTTATTTTCTTCTGGGTAAGACTATTTCAATTTAAATTTTTAACGTAAAATTTTAACATAAATATTGAGTCATTGATTTTCATAATAGTTATTGAAAGTTAAAATAACATTTAATAATAACTATTCATTCGCTATTGAATTTTTTCAAATCAAGGACTCGAGATTTTTTTATCAAAAATTTAAGTTAAAATAGTATAACTCCTTTCTAAAAAATAATATAATATAAAATAAATCAAGATGATCCATTAAAAGTAGCAAACAACGGCGTAAAAAAAAAAAAAAGTACTTTAAAATTATTTCTCAACTTAAATTTTTCATTAGGTTTGAGTAAATCGGATGCTTGAAAATTAAGTCTTTATTATATACGACACGGCAAAGACCCATCAATTCGACCTTGCTTGTCAGCGGTGGCGGCATTCTGGAAAACAATTTGGTGGAGGCTGGGTTAAACAAAAACAAGGAATAAGAGTTTTGGAAAGGAATTCTAAGATTGAAAGTCTCAAAAACTCTAATTGAAATCAAACAATTGAGTCATTTTGGATTTAGTCTGAAAAACTGTATTGTGACTTTTTGATGCTGTGCGACTCTCTCTCTCTTTTAAAAGTCGCGGTTCAAAATTGATTTCAAGGAACAAGAAAACTTTGGTGAAGGATTTTGGGGCGTTCAATTCTTCTCTTTAATGATAATTTAATTTTACTCGCAATTCCTTCTTTATTTGTTAACTAGAAAATAGAACCGCGCTTCACGCGGTTTTAAAAAAAAATTATTATTATTTTTTTTCTTACTTTACACTTAATGGAACTAATAAAAAATATGAATTGATTTTTTTTAAAGATGAGACAGCCTTATAAAAAAAAAACTATTAGACAACAATACAAATAAAGAAATTACGCAAGATAAAGAATAAAATGAGAGAATATATTATAGAGTGATTTTATTCATTCCAATTGTGTGTGTAAAAAATAAAAAGATGAGCTCTCCTTTTATAGTTACATAATCATTCCATGAAATTAATGAAAAATTATGGGTTATAATTCATTGTGAGATAGTGAGAGTTATAAGGAAGTTAAAAGTTGCTAATGAGAGATAGTGGGGAAACTAAGAGATATATGTTATGGACATATACATTTATTTTAATAAATTCATAACACTTCCTCTTAAATGTTCATTACAAAGAATATGCCTCATTAAACTCTTTACATAATTGTTATTGTGTAATAACAATCAAATTAATTATGGGAAAATGAAAAGTCAAATTTAAAATAAATTTTCTTTATTTATTAGATAATAAAAAATATACAAAAATAAAAATAGTGATGCCATATCAACTTCTCAAATCCCAACTTTATATATAGATATAAATTTGATCTGGAGTTTACAAATGTAAGTTGATGTACTTAAACATGAATGATGCTTTTTCACGCTTGGTCCTGTAGCCAAGCGGGCCTGGTTATAATTGGGCTGACTGAAAGTGGGCCGCGTAGTGCCGACCCAGAAGAATGGTTGGGGCTAAGCTAGCCTTCACGGCCCGCTGGCCATCTCTCCATGCATGCACAACGACAACAATTTCATTTTGGTTTTGTGGCAAGACTACATAGATCAAGAGAACAGAATTGAATCCATAAATTCAGTTCTTAATAAATCCAATGGGACCATGGGAAAAATAGGGAAGTAGAAGGCACCCGAAAATGATAGCAAGTGTGAAGGTAAAGGCAGCTGAAAATGATAGCAAGAAATGGAAAGCTGCATGTTAGCGCCTTGTAGCCTAGTATCTGAAAACAATCCACTTTGCTGTATATTTCCAACAAGGCCAAGGAGGCAGATTTTGGAGAGGAGTGGGAGCTTGAATGATGGAAGCACCACTGCACTGCATAAATCATACAAATATAAAATATAATGTAATCAATATTATTAATGGTTTCTCAAGAATTTATAACAAAATATATCATTTGCTGATTTCTAGACAGAGAGACCTGGGGAAGATGATTGACAAAGGGAGGAGAATAAGAGTGGCAATGGCAAAGAGTAGGCGAAGACATAGGAGCTCATCAATTCCTTTTATAAAGGCTGCCTTGAATAAAGTGAATGTCGTAATACTTTTGATAACAGGATAATTTAAGAGTGGACGACTGATAATTTTTTATTTATTACTTATCATAAATAAAAGAGTCAACATGTTAATTTAATTAGTAAAATATTGATACTAATAATCTCAAGTTCAAATAGCATGCACGTGGATGCGCTTTCCTTTAAAAATGAACATTTTGTCATGTTAGTTTATGCTCCAATGAGTTCGTAAATCAACGCTATCTATCAAAAAAAAGAAAAAGAAAAAAAAGATCATCGTTATAACCAAATTCACTTCTCCCAAATTTCTCCAACTTGCATCTTCGCTTCTCCATTAAATTTTCAGTACCAATTTCAATTAATTAAAACTTATTTTGCATGTGTCTTTACTTCATGCCTCACATAAAACTTAGATTCAACTGTAATTTGATTGTTTTCTGGTAGAAAATGCTGATTAATTCTTTATACAATTTAGCTCTACAATTTTAATTATACATTCTTCTGCCCTTAATTAACATAATCAAGAGATTTCATCAGACATTAATTTCACACCAATATGACTCTGCATTTCCTTAATTGCTACCATCTGCTACCATTTATAATCTGTGTCTTCAACTTTAACACTTTGCAACAAAGGGGTCGTATTATCAGATGAAGCTCTCACTCCCAGGCTAGCGAAGCCAGAGTCATCGTTTGCCGCTTCTTCATTAGCCTTCCCCCATAATACAGCGTAAAATCCTACGCATATTACTACTGCTCCAATGACACTGCAACATTAGGAACACAAAAGACAAATTAATTAATCATTGCTAAAACAAATTAATTATAAACAGATCAATTAAGCAAGTAATAACATTTAATAATCAAAATGTTATGAAATCGATGAGTGAAATAAGGCCACAATTAAAATGAAATTGGAAGAAAATGAAAAATAAACACACAAGAGGATACATACATCCACAGACGAAAATAGAAGAAAAATATTTTACTAATGAAATAAGGATTACAAGTATTGTAATATTTTAGCTCACTATCCAGAATTCCAATACACTCAATCTCTCAAATCACTAAAACAAGAACTTAAAGCTATAACACTCTCAACCACTTAATTTCTTTGTAAAGAAGAGAAAAGGAATTGAAGAAAAATGGGAATACCGATAGGGGAAATGAAGCCTTCTATTTATAGGTTTCATTTCCTCTTTTTCTAATTAAAATAATATATTTTTATTATTTTTTCTTCCACTGCCTTGATTTCTTTCTTCTTTTTTTTTTTCCAAAATTTCGGCATGGAATAAAAAATTGTGGCTTTCAAAATGGGTTGGCTTCTAAAATTTGCCAACTTTGACATTTTCTCACTTGGAGATTTGATTGAAAACCAATCAATCTCCACATCACCCTTCTGCTATGCCATTATCATGTTGTTTTATGTCTCTACTAGGCCACAAAAGGATCTACTCTATGCAAATTTGTCAGTATTGATAGGCTTTGTCATAACATCCGCTAGGTTCTCCTTTGTATAAATTTTCTGTAAATCTACACTTCAGAGACAGTTCACGATTGCATATACTCTTCAACAGAATGGAGTGACAGAGTAGATGAGCATAACTCTTACAAAAAACATAAGAGTTATGTTAAGGACTACGGGTTTACCCAACTTATTATGGGCATAAGCAGCCAAAACTATCTGTTATATAGTAAATCGGTCGCCATCAACAGCAATTGAGTTGAAGACACTAATGGAAATATGGACTGGAAAGCCAACTGATTGCTCATACCTACATGCATTTTGATGTCTTCTGTACGTGATGTACAATGCCCATTGCCCAAGAAAGAAAAATGTTGGATAAAAAATCTAGAAAATGCATCTTCTTGGGATAAGCTGATGGAGTGAAGTCGTTTGTGGGGCCCTACTACCCACAAAATAATCATCGGCAAAGATTTTATCTTTATAGAAGATCAATTGCAAATGAGAGATGAAGATGATAGTACTGTTAAAGAAAAGTCAGAGATTGTACCAGTATGTGTGAAAAATAATCTAGAAAAAGAAGATTCAGATTCTCTGAAGCAACACCAGAGCACGAAGAACAATAATAAGTTGAGTTCGAGGTGAGAGACGACCGCTAGTGTGTCATTCAGATTATGTTACAGAGATCAATGTTGCATACTATTTTCTAACAGAGGATAAAGAGCCATCAAATTTCCATGAAACTTTAAACAGCTCAGATGTTGCTTTGTGGATGACAGTAATGCAGGAAAAAATTGAAGCTCTACATAAGAATAAGACATAGGAACTTGGACCACTACTACGAGGAATGAAAGCCATTAGAAACAAATAGGCCTACAAGATCAAACGTGATAGCAATGACCAAATGGAGTAGTATCGTGCAAGATTAGTGGTGAAAGGATATACTTAGAAAGAAAGTATTGACTTCAACGAGATATTTTCTCCGGTGGTTTGACTCACAACAGTCATAGTAGTCTTGGCAGCATGTAGTACATTTGACCTACATTTAGAATAGTTAGATGTGAAAACTATATTTTTTTCATAGAGAACTTGGAGAAAAAATTATATGCTCTAACCAGAAGGTTTTGCTCAAAAGGGTAAAGAGAACTTGATTTGCAGGTTGAACAAATCTCTATACAGTCTCAAACATGCGTCGAGATGTTGCTATAAAAGATTTGATTCCTTCATTATGAATCTTGGATACAACAGATTCAGTTCAGATCATTGTGCATATTACAACAGGTTTGAGGATAATGATTTCATTATTCTGCTGTTGTATGTAGATGACATGTTGGCAGTAGGCCTCAATAAAGATTAAGTCCAAGAGTTAAAGGCACAATTGGCTAGGAAGTTTGAAATAAAGGCTTTGTGACCAACAAACAAGATTCTAGGGATGCAAATTTATCGAGACAGAAATAATAGAAAGATTTAGCTTTCTCAGAAGAACTACTTAAATAACATTTGACAACGCCTCAACATGTAAGATTGTAAGTCAATTTCTACCTCACTTCCTGTTAATTTCAAGTTATCCTCAAGTATGTATCCTAACAATAAAGCAGAGAGGAAGGAGATGTCTCGAGTACCGTATGCATCAGCGGTGGGAAAGTTTAATGTTTGCTTGATTTGTACAAGACTAGACATTGCACAAACAGTGGGAGCAATCAGTCGATACATGGCGAATCCTGGTGGAGAACATTGAAAAGTTATGAAGAGGATCCTGAGATACATCAGAGGAACCTCAGATGTTGTATTATGTTACGGAGGATTAGAGTTTATTGTCAAGTGCTATATAGATTCAGATTTTGCAGAAGACTTTGATAAAATGAAATCCACTACTGGCTCATGTTTACACTTGCAGAATGAGTTATAAGTTGGGTTTCAAAACTGCAGACCATTATGACTTTATCTACAACAGAAGTAAAATACATGACAGCTACCCAAACTTGTAAGGAAGCTATTTAAATACAAAAGTTATTGGAGGAGCTCATGCACAAACAAGAGAAAATTTCTGTGTTTTGTGATAGTTAAAGTGTCTTGCACATTATGAGGATTTCAGCCTTTCATTCCAATACAAAGCACATAGAAGTTCAGTACCTTTTCGTTTAAGAAGTAATGGAAGACGGAAGTGTGGATTTACAGAAAATGCATACGAAAGGGAATCTAGTGGATGTTATGACTAAGCCTGTCAACACTAACAAGTTTGCATGAAGTAGATTCTCTTGTGGCCTAACAAAGACGTAAAACAACATGATAATGACGAAGTAGAAAGGCGATATGGAAATTTATTGGTTTTTAATCAAATCTCCAAGTGGGAGAATGTCAAAGTTGGCAAATTCTAGAAGCCAACCCATTTTGAAAGCCACAATTTTTTATTCCATGCTGAAATTTTGGAAAGAAGAAAAAAAGAAAGAAAAAGAAGAAAGAAATCAAAAGCGGTGAAAGAAAAAAAATAATATATTATTTTAATTAGAAAAAGAGAGGAAATGAAGCCTATAAATAGAAGGCTTCATTTCCCCTCTCGATATTCCCATTTTTCTTCAGTTCCTTTTCTCTTCTTTATAAAGAAATTAAGTGGTTGAAAGTGTTATAGATTTAAGCTCTTGTTTTAGTGATTTGAAAGATTGGGTGTATTGAGATTTTGGGTAGTGAGCCAAAATATAAAAATACTTGTAATCTTTATTTCACTAGTAATTTCCTTTTGTTTTCGCCCTTGGACATATACTAAAAACCGAACTACGTAATTTTTTGATGTCCTCTTGGGTACTTTATTTTCATTTTAGTTGTGACCCTACTTCACCCCTCGATTTCGTAACACAAAAGCGAGTTGATTAATTAAATTAATTACCTCCCGAGATGGAGTGTATCACCAAGGAATATGATACCCGTAATTGCTGCAATGACAACTGATAATGGCTTGAAAATTGCTATGTACACAGGACCCTTCAGGCGTAATCCCCACGTATGAATAATTGTATTAAAGGACGGCCCAAGAAATGCCTGAAAAGCAAACAACTAGAATTAATCTCAGCTTACACATTTTCATCATTTGCAACTTTTTTTTTTAATAATTTTTCCGCAATCCAATCTATTTTCTTCTTACCGAGTATACAATTGAAACCAAAGCTATATCAGGTTTGAGTCTCCATAAACTCAAATCCTGTTCTGCAAACAAACATAGGGGCACTGCAATTACGGCGGCGAACAAGTTGTAGAGGAAGGCTACTAGTAGCTCTGCTGGATATATATTGATAATTTGTGTCTGTTAAAAATGTCATAGAATTAAACTTTATAATTAATCACTGGAAGATTATGGTTAATTTTTGGCTGCATTGCAGGGTTTAATTTTTCATACCAGGAGAATGGACCAGATTGAAAGAAGGAAGCATTGAGCTGCGAGCAAAAAGCCGCCAGTGACCCAATTTGATACTGATGGTGAGCCCATAAGCCAATGAAGTGAGTTTGTCGAATGAGTTGAAGAAGGTGAAGTACTGAGAAAAATTGTTGGTCCCTTATAAAGAACCACCACTAATGCACCTGATATTGATACCATCGTCCCAATGATTTTAGCCTGAGTGCTTAAAGTCCTTAAAGCCAGCTTTTCCATCCTTTTGGAGTCATGAAATAAAAATATGCATCCCCCATGATGGCCAACGATTAAAGTACATATATTAAATGAAACAGCTGCTATATTATTAGCTGGTGCTTAATTGGTAAGACCAAAATTTACAATCGGCCAAAAGATATGAGCCCCAAAGTGAGCTAAAAATAAAAAAATAATAATAATTAAAAAAAAGATTTGTGGCTTGACCCAAAAATTTGAGCGGGTAGATAAAGAGTTTGCGCATAAAGGAAATCGAACTTGAAAGTTGAAACCTTTTCACTGATAACAAAGTATTTGATCGAAAAACTTAAATAAATAAGTATTTAAGACACGTGGAAGAAATTATTACAGTAATTTCAGTTAGCTCACGAATTTCTTTAACCAAGACAGTTGTGAAGTGAAAAAAGAGAAAAGGAATTATTGAAGAACCTGAAAAGAACGGCAAGTGTGAAGGTAAAAGCAGGAGTAAGATTGCTGATTGCTGAAGAAAGAGTTGGAGAGCTACATGCTATTCCAGTATAGCCGAATATCTGAGACAAAACCCTGTTTCAATTTAATTTCGAAAAATCAGCACTGGCATGCTGTTGATTTATAATCAAAATATAAAAGAAGAATAATCAAATTACAATCAGTCTTTTATTTGAAAAAAAAAAATTACCCAATAAAGGAAAGGAGGATGATTCTTGAGAGGATAGAGAATTTGAATGATGGAACCACTGTTGTTGTGCTGCATATATATATTAGACATACTTATCAACACAATTACTCAATATGATGAACAAATTAATTAATAAATAGAAGAGAAGATGAATAAAGCGAGACTTGTACTTGCGAAAGATAAGGGGCAAAGGGAGGATAGCAAGAGTTGCAAGAGGAAAAGAGTAGGCAACAAAGACATAGTAGCTCAGCCCTTTGGAAGCAGCTGCCTTGAATAGAGTATTTAAGCCTACTGTGGTGCATTCCACGGCAACCGTGGCTGATAACAACAACGCTTCCCTGAAAAATTTCCTCCTCTCCATTTCTTGTTCTTGATGTTAGAATTTTATTTTTCTGTTTTTTCAGCTTGGTGGGTCGCTCTAGTCTAATCTCTTCTTCGTCCTCAAATAATAAAAAATGAATTAATGCCCTGTCTCCTTCTTGTGTATCAAAATATCTAATAAACCCTTTGCTAGTGCTGCATCATCATCTAGAAAGTGACATATTCCTTATTTCGTGCTCGAAACGAAAATTTCTCTGACCTTCACACTTCGGGCGAAGATAGCTGCTTCCATAGGGCATAATATGTACAAAATTCGAATATAACGTTTACATCTTAGCCGATGTGTCATTCATCAATAAAAAAATATAAAAATTAATTTTTTTTGAAAAGTATGAGAGGAATAATTTTAAAATCATATTTTGAGAGTTAATTTTATATTTATTATGATTATATATATATTTTCACATATATTATAAAAAAATAAAAGTTATTTTTATTCAATTAGAAAATAAAATTAAAAAATTTAAAGAGATTAACATTAATACCAATAATATTGGGATAACAAATCAAAAAATAAACTTAATAAAATAAAAAAAATTATTTTAGTTATCAATTATCATATATACAAAATAATATATATATTATTTAATATTATGTCCATTTCATTTATTTGTATTTTTATAGAAATTTTAACAGTAAAATTTGCCTAACACATATAACTACTTTTAAAGCTTATAAAACTTTTGAAAATAAACTTTACCTACTATTTAACTTGTTCTATTTGCAGTTGATTATTTGTACAACACAATTAACAACGATTATTTCAAAGACTACAGTATTACCAAACTCACTCTTAGACACTAGCTTAAAAATCTACCCCACCTATATTTTGTATTTTGTGGAAGAGAAACTGTAGTCCTTACGAGAACACAAGCTTAAAAATAGGGTTAAGTCTTCGTGGCAATCAATAACTAATTGAGTTGCTAAAACTTTTCTCGACTTGAAAAATAAGACATAAGATTTGAATCCCTCTCACATGTATGGAAAAGGAATTAGATTATCATTTGCCCTAATTAATAAGGAACATATTTTAATTTATCAAAATAAAGTAAGCAAAAGACAAAATGATACTTATCACCTGTAAAAATTAAGCACATCTTCTCTGAATAAATGTCAGGTGAGACTGTTAAAGTTAGAAATTAAGAACTGTAATATTGCACGTATATTGAGTATAAAATGATTTACACCATTTTCATCATTTATGTGATAATTTTTATCACTTATTATGGAACTATATATTAGATGTGACATAAATTGGGACACTTCAATTTCCCTTTTTAAATTATGTAGTATTACGAACATATCTGTTACTATAGAATTGTGGCTAAAACTATTGCAAATAGGTTTAAACATATACTCCACCGAGTTATTTCCCCAACTCAAAGTGCTTTTATCCTAAATAGACTCATAACTAATAATATTATCACAGATTATGAATGTCTACATAAGATTAGGCACAGTAAAAGAAAGAGAAATGACCTTGTAGCTCTAAAGCCTGACATAAGTAAGGCCTATGATACGGTGGTGTGGCTGTTTTTGAAGTAAACTATGCTTAAATTAGGATTTGCTCAATCGTGAGTAAATCTAATTATGAGGCGTATCACAACTTCCTCTCTCTCAGTCATTATAAATGGCACAACAAAAAGGTTTAATCTATCCCTAGAGAGGCTTAAGATAAGACTGTCTTCTTTCCCCTTATTTGTTTATTATGTGTGAAGATGCATTCTCTAGTATGCTGCAACGGGTAGAAGGGAAAGGGTTGTTTCATGGCCTAAAATTTGGCAACAATATCAACATCTCAAACCTCTTGCTTGCTGATGATAACCTTGTTTTCACAAGAGCCTCGGTTAAAGACTGCCAACATTTTAAGCATATTTTTATTACTATACTGCTGCATCAGGACAACTATTCAACTAAAACAAATCCTCAATGTTTTTTAGTAGCAATACAAATAGTGGAAGCATTGCAACAATAAAAAACATTTTCTAATTAAATGTAGTCTCCAGACATAAGAAGTATTTGGGGTTGCCATCCATGGTGGGGAGAAAAAGGAAAAGATTCTTCAATGATATAAAATTGAGGGTGATGAGCAAAATTTTGAGTTGATAGTACAAATTCTTCTCAAGTGGGGGAAACAAAGTATTTATTAAGGCAGTAGCACAAGCTGTTCCAGCCTTTGCTATGAGTGTCTTTAAACTTCCCTTAAGTATTTGTGAGGATGTTCAAAAAGCCATTTTTAGAAATTGGTGGAGCAGTAGGAGAAAATGAGTATTCATTGGGCAAGGTGGGAGAACTTGAGCCAAACAGAGAGGATGATTAGGATTTAGAGACTTTGCAAGTTTTAACCAGGCTTTGGTAGCTAAGCAAAGCTAGAGAATATTGCAGTTCCTTAATTCTTTAGTGGCCAAGGTTTTACAAGCAAGATACTTTAAGAATTATCAATTTTTTAATTCAAAACTAGGATCCAAACCTTCGTTTATCTGGAGAAGCTTATTTTATGGGAGACAAGTAATCAACAAAGGGATTAGATGGAGAATTGGAAAGGGTGATCAAGTGCAAATCTATAAAGGAAATTGGATGCCAGGCCAATATAAGTGTCTTTAAACCAATTTCTCTTTCATCTTTGCCAATTGATGCTACTGTCTCAGAGCTTATTGATGATGATAATCAGTGGAAGATTGAATTGATATACCAACATTTTGTGAAACAAGATGCATATATGATTACAAGAATCTCACTTCCTAGTAAACCATTGGCAGATCAAGTTCAGTGGCATTATGATTAAAAAAAAGGACTATACTGTCAAGAGCAGATACTAGGTAGCCTTAAAGATTAAGCTATAAGACTCCGTAGGTTGCTTAAACCATAAAGCAAGTCCATAGTCTATCATTTAGACTTCAAACCATAAAGCAAGTCCACAGTCTATCATTTAGACTTCAAACCATAAAGCAAGTCCATAGTCTATCATCTGGACTATGTTATTGCCAGAGAAAATCAAAACTTTTATATTGCAAGCAACAAAAAATCTCCTCCCGACAGCTGAGAATATGTGGAAAAGGAAAATTTTAACTCATTCTCTTTGTCAGATTTGTGGAAGCTTTGTGAAAAATACATTTCACGCATTGATAGAGTGCAAGTCAACCTGCAAAATCTGGAAAATAACTCAGGCTGCAGCAGAAATCAGAAGCATTGCATCTCAAGACATTCTTGGTGTAATTCAAGACCTGGAAAAAAAAAAAGAATTGGTAAGGCTGAAACTGAGCTGGTGGTGGATTTGTTTTAGGTAGCTTGGAGTGCACGAAATCAAGTGGTATTCAAGGTGAAGAGAGAAGATCCTTGTGTTCTAGCTGAAGCAGTAGTGGAGGAGTTTAAAAGAATCAGAGTGCCAACCTCATAGGATAGGACTAGGGCAGAAAGAAAAAGTTCAAAGATGTTGGAGCCTCCTTCCAATAGATTGGTGTAAAATTAATGTGGATGCTGCCATAAACTTTGAAGATCATTGTGCAGGTTTGAGAGTTGTTATAAGAGATGCCAATAAAAATTTTGTGGCAGCTGCAATAAAGGCCACAAAGCTCCATGGTGATAACCTTTGCAGAAGCAGAAGCTATGAGTTGGGGTTTAAACATAGTTAAGCATGTAGGATTGCCAGATATCATTATCGAATCAAATTCTCAAGATGTCATTGATTTTGTTAACAACAGGAAGAGCAGTAGAACAGAGATCTAGTGGATGATTTCATAAGTGCAGAACAAAATGAAGGATTTTAATACTATCAAAGTCGGGCATACTTCAAGATCTTATTACGCTATTTCTCATTCTTTAGCTAAGTTAGGTTTAGAAAGATGTGAAACTATTGTTTGGGTAGGTTCATGCCCTTAAGAAATTATGTACTTATTTAGCTTGTTAGTTGAATGAATTATATTTTTTTTTAAAAATGAACATATAAAATAATAATAAAAAAAGAAGAACATATCCGTTACGTTTAAAAGTCTTAAAAAACAAGATATTTGTTCAATTATATATAAAATAATAAAAAGAACAGAAAGAAAATATTGGTCGATTGAAATAGACATTTTCTTTGTCGTTTTGTGGCAGATATTTAACCATCATTTGCTCAGCCACAACACTGCCTTGCATATTTTTTTGTCCATAACTATTTTTTTAAAATTGCTGCTTATTAGTATTATTAGTAACAATAGAATTACCTTATTACTATTATTTTGTTTACAGTGCTGTTTTGAACTAAACAGCACTGCTGCGTGTTTTTGTTTACAATTTTTTCAGAAAATGTTGCAATGCTGCTTATTATTGCCTTTTTTTTTTTTAATTACATGAGACTGATGCTCATATTACAATTTATTGTATGAGGTTACAACTGATATTTACAATCAGACAATTACTGAGATTAGTTTACATTAATTCTTATATAGCACTGCTCATATTTTACCCTCTCTAATATTCGAGAGGTGTTTACTCCACTCACATTTCAAAAGAAAGAAGATTACTTTCACTTAATTATATATCGTAATTAAAGAATGAAATAAACCTCTACATGCTTCGCGAGGGCTCAAACCGATACCCTCACAAAGGGTTTGGCCACTGGGCCAAAGGTCAAGTGGTTTATTATTACCTTATTACTATTATTATTATTATTATTATTATTATTTATAAATAAAGAAAGGGCCATGGCTAAGTTGTTGTCGTTGTTATTAGCATAAACAATTATGTGATCTCTTCCTAATTAACTTGCAAACGATGTTAATTGTCCAAATTCGTGTATGGATTAACAATATATAACATGTACAGAATGGTGATATATTTTAATCTCCTAAATTTTAAACTTGAAACCTCTTATACTCCCGAGAACTTCTCCTGATATTTTTGAAGTTACATGTCAAATTACTAATTTGGCGAATGTTTATGATTTTCAAACGTACAATAGAAGAATATATATGAAATTCTAATTAATTTCATACCAATATAACTTCGCATTTCATATTAATTACTATCTGCTACTAATTAGTCTCTGTATCTTCAACTTTAAGACTTTGCAACAAAGGAGTCTTACTATCAGATGAATAAATTGTCCCTTCTTCATTGGCTTTCCCCCAAAACACTGCATAGAATCCTATGCATATTATTATTGCACCAATAACACTGCAAAATTATTAGGAATATGAAAAACAGATCAATGATGATACTTACTAAAATTAGTTAAGAACAGCACAAATAATGAAAAGGAAGCCGATTATTAATTTATTAGTTAATTACCGCCCTAGATGGAGAGCATCACCCAGGAACACGAAACCCATAATGGCTGCAATGGCAATTGATAACGGCTTGAAAATTGCTATGTACACAGGACCCTTCAAGTGTAAGCCCCAAGTATGAACAAGAGTACTAAAGGATGACCCGAAAAATCCCTGAAAATAAATCAATTAAGAGAACAATCTCTTGCATCACAGACATATTTTAACTTATCATTTGCCTTCTTTACAACTAATTCTAATCTATTTCATTCTTACCGAGAGTACAACCGAAACCAATGCTACATCAGTTTTCAGTCTCCATGCACTTAAATCTTGTTCTGCCACCAAACACGCAGGCACTGATATTATGGATGCGCACAGGAGGTAGAGGGTGACCACTACAAGCTCCGCAAGATATATCTTGATAATATGTGTCTGTTAAATTATTGTCATTGAATTTCAACATCAGAACCTCTGAAATTTACGAGCTTCTAGAAAAGTTTTTGTGGCAGAGTTAAATTTTATACCTGCAGAATGTACCAGATTGAATTAAGCGAGCACTGAGCTATCAGCAAAAGGCCGCCAGTGACCCAATTTGATAGTGATGAGCACTGAGGCCACTGAAGTAGCGGCTTTGAATGAGTTGAAGGTGACGTCAAAAACATTGCTGGTCCCTTGAAAAGGACCACCAATAATGCACCTGATATTGATACTATTGCTCCAATGATTTTAGCCTGAGTGATTCTACTCCTTAAAGTTAATTTTTCCATCCTGAATCAGTTTTTGTTAGTTAGGTAAAAGAAATGAAAAAAAAATAAAAATAAAAACTTCTGACCAATGATTCAGCGCTTAGTAAATATTCAACTAAATATTCAGACCCAAATTTTTTGGAGTCATGTCAATTGGAAAACAAATAAATTAGTTAAATTTCTAATATTGGCCAATTGTTGATAAACAAATTATGAATATGATTTAAAATGCACCTCACAAACGACTGCATCAATTAATTAATGAAACTAATACATGAATATGATTTAAAAATTCTTCACTCGTTGGACAGTTTGTGCTAGCTGCTTTATCCATTTTGCTTGTCAAGGTATCGTTATTATAATAATAATAATAATTTCAATCCAGCTCATCATTTTCAAACAACTACATCAATTAATAAACAAATTAAGAACCTGAAAAGAATGGCAAGTGTGAAGGTAAAAGCAGGCCTGGTATTGGTGATTGCTGCAGAAAGTGTTGGAGAGCTGTATGCTATTCCTATAGACCCAACTGTCTGAAACAAAACCCTGTTTAATTTCCCAATTATCAGCACATATATATATTTGGATAAAAAAAAAAAAAAAGATGGTGACTAGGGATGGCAATGGGACGGGGTGGGGGTGGGGGTGGGGATGCCTACCTCATTCCCCACCTTATTAAAATTTTTTGCCTCCATTTCCCAATAAATTTAGTGGGTTGGGGATGAGAAATCCCCACGTGGAGAATAATTTCTCCATCCCCACTCCATTCCCCATTTACTTATTTTATAGTAAATGTAAAAATATAATTTCAGTAAATTAAAAATTAGAGACTTAAAATAAAATCATCACCATATTATAAAGTATTTAATTTTTTTTAAATCTCTAAAAATTTGAAACAATATCTCAAAATGATATTAAAAGTGAAAAATATTTAAAGAGAGCAGCATCTTAAAAGAGAAAAGAAAATATAATAATGTTTTAAAGTTGAAAAATCTTGTAAGGTTTTCTTTTATTCATATTCTATTTATATTACATAAAAATTAAAAAAAATTATTAATTGACATTATAGTTGATAAAATAAAAATTATTAAATAAGAATTAAAAATATATTTATATATAATAGAGATTGGGGTGGGGGTAGGGTGGGGAGTGCAATACCAAACCCCACCCCGTTAACAATTTGAGAATTACTTTTCCCCCACTCCCCACCCCATTCTCCAAAAATAATTAAAAAAAATTTTCATTTGGGGTGGGGCTCCATGGGGCCCCAAACCCGTGGAGGATTTTATCATCCCTAATGGTGACAAAAAATTATAAATCTAATCAGAGTTCTTTGTGAGGTACTATAATTTTTAAGTTACAGTTATTATAAAAAAAATAGTATGTACCTATGAAATCAAACTTAATAATATACAATAAATATAATTTTTTATATATAATAGATTTTCTTCGTGAAATCAAATCAATTTAGTTTTTAAGTTACAACAACAAATATTTATAAAATATTTTAGTGCTAATTTTTAAGATACAACTATCCAATCTAAATCTCAAACAGAGGTTTACTCACTTTAATGCGATTATACATTATTTTATCCCCATCATGCGCATTGTGTTCATCTATCTAAAATATGATCAAGGAGAATAATCAAACGATAATTGGTGCTATATGTGAAGTAAAAATACCCAATGGAGGAAAGGAGGAAGATTCTTAAGAGGAGAGAGAGCTTGACTGGTGGAACCACTGTTGTTGTGCTGCATATGTTAAATAAATCAATGGAAATTCTCAAGATGATGAACAAATTTGATTAATAGAAGAGAACGATTAATAAAGAGAGATATAGGGTATTTGGGAAAGATAAAGATCAAAGGAAGGAGAGCAAGGGTTGCAAGAGGGTAGGAATAGCCAACAAAGACATAGTAGCTCAAACCTTTTGAAGATGCTGCCTTGAATAATTGTTCTAAATTTCTAATAGCTTTAATCTGCTTAATTACATCGTCTTTTTCAACTACTCCTAATACTAATTTTTTCATTAAATCAATAAAACTAATTACTATAATATTTATATTAAAATTATTTAATTTTTTTAATTTATTTTTCTTCATTTATTCTTTCCATCGTACGGACGTTAGGTTCTGTCCAGAGGAAACTTGTACGTGGCTTGTTATACCAGCAGTACAAACTGATTTAATCCTCATTCGGATTGATTATCAGAATATACGTCGCTGGTTTCCCGCCTATATACAAAGTATTTCCCAAAAAAAAATTATGAAAATTTCAAGGCAACCATGGCTGCTAACAACAAAGCTTCCTTTAAAAATTTCCTCCTATCCATTCTTGTTCTTGATTTTAGTTCCCCCTCCACACCCCCCCCCCCCCCCCAATCTCCAATCAGCTAGCTCTCTCTAGTCTCTTCTCCATCATCAACTACCTTAAAAATGAATAATTTCAAACATACAGCACTCGGGAAGGGTGTTGGTGGCCTTTGGATTGAAATCCAAAGGCCACCATTGACTGCATATGGTGGAACCCCACCATATGTAGCCAACAATAAAAATAAATAAATAAAGATTTAGGGGCCGTTGGATTCTTTGGATCAAAATCCAATTGTTCCAGTACCCTTTCCGGATGGTGTTCCAATCCGGGATTCCCAATTGAAATATATATATTAAAAATGAATGAATCAGTCTCCTTCCTGTGTATCACAGATTAAAATATCAAATTATAAATAAGCATTTTTCTAATTAGCATCTTTATCTACAAAGTGACATTTATCAAATTTTGTGCTCAAATCGAAATTTTTTACTCTTATCATTAGAAAAAAAAATGGAAAAATTTTCTCTTTCACGCTCCCAATTTGGGCAAAAATGGCCGGTCAAACAGAGTAGTTTTTTCCTCAAATTGAATAATTTAAAAGTTTAACGTTAATTTTCTCTCTCTCACTAGATAAGCACCGTATATATGAAAATAACTTTTGTCAAAAGTAGCGTTACTCCAAAGTCCCAACCACAAACTACTTTTGTCACAGTAGCATTAGTGTGTAGTTTGTGGCAGATTTGTAGTCGGCCCATCCACCCAGCCATAGGAGCTATATACAACAGTTCTGCTGCATATTTTTGTTTGATAATTTTTACTATTTTTGAAATTAAGAAAGTTGTTATTTTAGAGAAAATTAGGCTGAAAATTTGTGCTGAGTTATGTTCTATATTTGTTAGGAAAGGAGAATTACTATATAAGTATGATAGGTCATTTCATCCAATAAATTAGTTTTTTGAACTAAATATTTTAAAATTTTAGGCCAAATCTTCTCCCAACAAGTGGTATTAAAGTTAGATTTTTATAGTTAAATTGTGGTGGTAGAACAACTTAAGTGTATTGGATGAAAGAACTGAGCTCCAAAAGTGGTTTCATCCTGAGTTATACCTCACATTAGCTAATAAATGAGAATCATTTGAATTTATAAGTACGATAGGTCGTTTTACCTAATACAATAATATTTTGAGTATAATACCTAAAAATTATAGGCCGAACCACTCAACAACTTGAAATATACTGATCAACTCAAAAAATAAAAAAGTTTCGTAAGAGATGGTAAAAATGGTCCATTTTTAAGGGTATTGGAAGAAAAGGAAATGAAGGCGGTCACATTTGTCATATGGAAAGTAATGATATCGATGGACATCCTATGATATGAGGAATAATAGCCCTCACTCGTTACAAATGTTTTTCTTAAAGATCTTTATTTCAGTGGGAAAAAAATTGCCCTTAGAGGAAGTTAATAAATAATTTTTATATTATTTTAAAAGATTTATTTTCTATCGTTACTTGATCTTATTGTGACTGAAGTTTAATTATTTAAGTAAATTTATCTATACCCATTCAATAATCTGACTTCCACGACTATATGTATATAGATATAGAGTAAATTTTTAATAAGAGATCTCCTATTTTTTATAGTAAATAATAAGCAAAACATCAACATTAAAATAGTATATTTTATCTTGTTTTAGATAGATGTTGGGTGCAAAAGAAAAGAGAAAACCTATCTAAAACAATAAATTTATTTTTCTTGGGGAAATTAGGTTACCACACTTGATCATTGTGTGCGATATTTTATGATTTAAAGGAGGTGAATGAGAGTGGGAGGACGGTGATGATAGTGAGAGGTCGAAATCTGGAAAAGAGGTTTTTGGAAATAAGTTTTTAACCTGCAAAGCAATGAAAAAGAGGTTAGAGGTGGAGTTGAGGTGGCCGGCGTCCACACTCCGATGCTCAAGTCAGCTACTCAAACTTTTTACAATGACGAGAGCTTGCAAGCCCTATAAAATAGTGGCCTAAGGTTGAAGAAGACCTCAACCTTTTATTGAAGAGTGTGTGTGGTGTTGAATGATGAAAATAGAACCTGAATGTCATTATATATGGAATACCTTGACTGTCACATGACACATTTCTAATGGTTATTAGTTGTCATTTTCTGGATTTTTTTTGTTCTTTTACCTTTTTTTCATGAATTTTAGGCCGTTAGGAGCATGCTTAAGAAGCAAAAAAGTGTTTATGACATAATTTATCTTGTTGGACACGTGGTGTATACTGGAGGGTGGTACAAGATACCTCAACAAAGGTTATCTGGCAAGGCTACTGTAGGTCACTGTCCTTTCTATGTTGTCCTTCACTTTTTGGCAAAGGTGACACATGGCTATCCTCACTCTTTCAACGAGATATTTTAATATTTGATTCTACACAATCGAATATTATCTTTTAGGCGATGGAGGTATTTCTGATGACTGACTTTTTGGAGATTTTTCTTTAACCATTTTGCATCTGACCTGTGTTACCCCTCGTACTCTCTTAATCGCCAGTTGTACCTGGTGTATGTCGGGTATCTTGGATACTGAATTTATGGTATAGGTCAAAAATCTCGGATACCGAATTTATGGTGTTGGTCGGGTACCCCCAAAGATAACTTATAGTTACATAACCTTTATATCAACATGTGCTGCTTTATTTTCAATATTCTATTTATCCCAAAAAAACCCCTAGTTTCTTTATGGCGAAAGTATTTGAGGAAAAAGAAACTCGTAGAAGAATTGTGAATGACACATTGTGATACTTAGCTCACCTTCACGAATGGTTGAGTAAGAAAAAAGGATACCTTGCTTACCCTTCTCTAGGCTGACCACATTGGTTCACACGTCCAAAAATCGCTCCCTCACTTTCCTTTTCTAGGTTTAACCAATCTCGCTCGGAGAGCTACTCTGCGAGACCTAGAGTATATCAGGGTGAAGTACTACATTCCTTCTTTGGTTGACCTCCAGAAACAAGAATGAAACCCCAAAGCGCCCTAAGACAGATGGGATAGCCCTTCATATTGATTTGGCACTCCGCATATCCCTCTAGCCCGGCCTTTAAGTGTTGTGGTCGGAGTTACTTGTGAGGGATATGTCGCTTAGAGAGTTGAGGGGGCTTTACAAAGGGAAAATGATGTGTTAAGTGTGGACAGATAGGAGAACGTTAGGTTGACTGAGGAAAGCCTTCTATCGGCTTCTCAACATATACGGCTAGAAGGTGTTCCTGGGATACCTCTCCTGTGTTTGTTTCTTTTTTTGCATTTCATACCATTCTTTCTTCTTTTTGGGCATGGATTCTAGACATCTACACCAGGACTACTGCATTGAAACTGAAATTGATAAGAACAAAGAACCTGAAAATGATGGCAAAAATGAAGGTAAAAGCGGGGGTGTGATTGCTGATTGCTGAAGCAAGAGTTGGAGAACTGTATGCTATGCCTTTGTAGCCAAGCAACTGAGGCAAAAATTAATATTATTATTTTTTAACTCGTCATATTTCAAATCTAAGAAGAAACACTACTAGTTTTTCATCATATACCCAATAAGGCCAAGGAGGCAGATCCTTGAAAACAGAGGGAACTTGACTGATGGAAGCGCTGCTGTGCTCTGTGCGTGTGTGTGTATCGCAAATATAATGTTAGTAACACAAATGGATCGAGATGATGTTAATTATTGCTTCATGTATATATGATTAGAGGATTAAGAGAGCAGCTAGCTAGAGACCTAAGAAAGATAAAGGCCAAAGGGAGTAGTTCAGGAGTAGCGACGGCATAAGTCTAGAGGAGAAAGACATGGTAGCTCAGCCCTGCTCTCGAAGTCGTTGTTTTAAATTAAGTTGTCAAACCTACGTTTTTGAACTCCACAAAAACCATGGCTGCGAAGAGCAAAGCTTCCTTCAAATAATTCCTTCTTATTTCCACTTTCTCTTCTTTAACCTTTAACCTGCACTTGAAAGTTCTTTAATTTTTAACCTCTAAAAGGGAGGGGGGGGGGGGGGGGGAAGGAATGCTAGTATACATATCAGCTCTCTTCTCCTTGAACCGATGAACATTAAGTATTTTTCATATATTATTTGTATATACAGCTTTGTTGACTGAAAAAAGAAAAAGAAAAAGAAGATACAAAAGAAAGAATATTTGATCAACATATTGATGTGGACGACAATAAGTGACCCGACTTTAATACTTCGTTGAATTTATGCTCTTTCCAATCACTTCGCTATCAATATTTTAAGCATGTTTGGTAAACCTCTATTTGAGTGATTTTTGAAAATTTGGCCATTTGAAATTTTAAACTTGTGTTAATTTTCCGAAAGATGGTTTTGAAATTTGATTATTTAAGAATTATGTGATAATTTAATACCAATAACACATGAATGCCATATTTATTTTTATTTTTTAAATATATGAATATATGTGACATTTTATTAGTATCTTAACTAAATTAAATAATAGAAATTGTTAAACCCTTGATATCAATATAAACTACCAATATTGTTCAAAAATTACTAAAGAAAGCTTTAATAATTCCCACATTATAAACAGTGTTAATACTTTTGATGGAGCTCTCACTTTCTAGACCAGCTTGATTATGATATTGATAATAGTAATATCTACCTAATTATGATAAGTTGTTATTCTCTTATGTTCATTTTTTTTTTAAAAAAAGAAACCTTTTGCAGTTCCTATCTCTTCTATACTTTGAACTTGAGAGGTCAGTTAAAGAAAATTTCCTGAATCCTTTTGAAATTTAAAAATTATCCCAAATCTCCCCTAAATTTGTCAATCATCCTTAAAAGTCCCATAAAATGTCAAAAATTATGCCTCATAATGGAGAGTAATGGAGAGTATAAATGGGCTTTTCAAAAACTCAATTCCCTCCAGTTTGCTCATCAACCTAGCTACTAAAGTTGTGTTTGGAGTTATGATATTGTAACTTTTAAATTATAATTATTTAAAAAAAATTATAATTATAAAATAAAAATTAATAATATATAATAAATACAATTTTAAATAATAATTTTGACAAAATTATTAAGATATAATAAATTTTCCATCATATAAGTGAAAAACCATATAATTTTAATTTTCAAATTACAACTACTAAACACTTTAATCCTGTAATTTTTGAAGTACAATTACCTAATTTCAATCCTAAACAAGGCCCTAAAAAGAGCATAACTTTCTGCATAAGCGTGACCTGTGTCTGAGCTTCAGCTTTCAAATGCACAATATTGTCACTGCTTTTCATGAACAAGGACTTCTCATAAACTACCAAGTCTGCTTGGTAAATTAATTAACATGAGCAGAAGTTTATATTTTACGAATTCAACATTTTGGTTAATAATGTGAATGGTTGTCAGCGCAAGCGCGGAGAAACTTCTCTCTCTGATTTCTTGCATTAAAGGCAACTGTCCACAAGAAATCTTCCTCAACCACCATCATAAGTTAGTGGAAACTGCTACATATCTTCATATATGTATATGTATGTTCTTATCATCAGGATCAAAATAATTCCAACCAATTTGCTGTAGTCAGACTTATCTTCCTCTGTATGTTCTATCATGTATTTTTCAGGGGTGGAATCTTTTGGTTCGGTGATTCCAAGCTGCCAACATTGCCGGTGGTCATGTTGCTTTCTTTGCCTTGTGCCCATATTACAGCATAAAATCCAAAAGCAATTACCACAGCTCCAATCAAACTGCACAAAGATTATGTATGATTATGGTTCTGTTCACATAGTTTAAGATCATAATATATATAGTCATGGAACAACATGAAACACACCAACCAAACATCATTGATTCAGATTGATGAGTGTATATGCAGAGACGAAGATAGAGTTTGGTTTCTGAGGGGTCATAGTGTGTAGAAAACAATAACTTGGGTTGGGCGTTGTGGGGAAGTTGTTGGAAAATGACATTCTTTGAGGATAAATGTATTGAGCATGACTTTTTATGGAGCAGCTGTGCCTAGTGCTGAGGGTTGGGAGAGATTCAGTCCAAGAATAAGTCCATGCTGCACAAAAATTGTGCGAGAGTGATACATATAATAAGTATCAGTTGCCTTCAGCATTGTTTGAGACCAATTCCCATGGAATATGCATGCAAAATAATTTAGAATGCCATTTACCTGCCAAGATGAGGTGTTTCGCCGAGGAACATAACTGCCATGAACACTGCAATGGCAGTTCCCAAGGGCTTAAAGAGAGCTACAAATACAGGCCCCTTCTTTTGCAGACACCAAGCAATAATGCTGCTCCGGATCACAGTCCCCACAATTGCCTGAATTGAGGCCAAAGCAGTGTGTCAACAGAAAAGATTGAAAACTGAAACTTTTTAAGAAATTTCACAAGCATGATCATAAAAGATTCGTGCAGTGCAGAAATGCAGGCATTAAGTAAAGTTACTCAAAATATCAAGCTTATCATATGAAATGTGATGAACAAAAAGGAGTGTCGAACTTGGAATAACTGACTGGGGGTGAGTCCATACCGCATATATGACAGCGGTCCTTTGAATGCCAGGTTGGAGTTTCCAAGCACTTGGATTTCTTTCTACTATTATAGATACAACTGCACATTGGATAGTCCCAAAGAAGCAGGAGAAAAAGACTAGATTTATTTTGTCTGGGTACTCCTTTAGCACTGCTGCCTAGAATTGAAATCAGGTTAGTTTTCTCCAGGGAAGATTCTTGCTCAGTGTCCAATGATTGTAAGCATCTGTTACATATTTAGCTTCAACTTTCCATGTAATTTCTATTAGCACCTTATGAATACATTGATCACAGAAATATTAACTTCCAACATTTTCATGCTTCTGATAATATCTTAAGAAAGTTCAAGCATACTGCAATCTTGTCCAATGACATATACAACTATCCCATGTATGTTCACAACTTATACTCAGTGAAGGAATCGGAAATAGTCTTTAGAGGCATACATAAAGTAATAGATTTTCCTTTTCCATGATTTTATTGAAAGTAATAAATTTAGAAAATGCAAGGATTAATTCATAATACTTCCATTCCATAAATGTTGTAGTCTTCTATGTGCCTTCATGTTAAAAGATACATGCTAGTCTCATTATCAAAAACACAATATACGGACTCATAAAATGCAGCACCTTCATGTTTGTAGTAAATATCACATAGAGTTCAAGTCCTTTTGTGAAGGTCAGCGTTTTACTAAAATGAAGACATAAATATGTACGTAACTGACATTATTTAGCCACAATAATAAATAGTGGAATCAGCTGATATTACAGGCAAGTAGGATAACAGGGAGACATCACCCATTTTTTGTCCCTATCACTAACACTATATTTGATACCGGGGGAAAAACTCAATCAATCAATTCAAGCACATTGCTGCTCTCATAATTTAATCAAAATCACAATATTCACATCTTTCTTATGCAATGTTTCTAATAATTTTCTCATGCATCCCATTATAAATTTAATTAAATGTTAGACAGGATATGAAGTAAACGAGTGTATTCAAATATTTGTTTGATTAACTATATTAGAATCTTTTTCTGAGAAAAGATTATGTTATTCTCTCCTTGAAATTACTGTAAGTGCACAGTATACTTTAACACTATCAAAATAAATAAAACTTAACAAACTATCGTAACCACCACACACATATAAACATAAATTAACAAACCCCACAACATACTGTAAATTTCATGCTTTAGCTTTTAAGAGTTTGGTGTAGTCTTCAGTTTAGTGTTCAGGATTAGGTGATGAGTTGATTAAGAGAAGTTCCCATCCCACAACCTCCTTTTAGTATGTAGTTCGTGGGAGGTAGTTCCAATACGGTGATTAACATCCTTTTAGTATGTAGCGAGATTCATCCTCCAACCAAGGGATTGATATGCAAATCATAACTAAGGCTACCCCAAGCAAATAAGCTAAATGCTGAACATAAATTGGCTGTAACTTCAACAGCAGAAACAAAAAGCAGCATAGGTGTCTATAAGGGCAGTTACCCCAGCTAGCTCCAGCCTGCTTATGGTAGCTGCATTCTAAGTAAAATTGTTAAATTATTTGCATTGGCCACAATAATGCTAAGAAATATGATTGTACCTGGAAAATCTTCCATGTTGCAGATGAGAAACAAGTGACTGTAAGAAGAAGGCCTCCAAGAGCCCAGTTTGAGTATTCTGAGACAGGAAGCTGAATATTTGAGTTAGAAGGTGAAGAGAATCCCAGCAGTGGTGGGCCCTTGTAGAGACTGACTATAAATGCTCCTGCTATTGATACAACGGTACCTAGAATTTTAGCCTGACTGCTTCTGCTTCTTATAGCTACCTTTTCCATCCTTCATTTTAGGGTACATTAAAAGATGCATAAGTATTAGACCAGCATCCAAGTAAACAGCAGAGGACCAAAAAAAATTATATTCCTCACTCCAAAACAATGTGAATAATAGTTATTTCTGAGTTTAGAAACCTCAATAATTTTACCAAATCCAAATGGCACGGCTAGAATGAACAATGAATATTATGTTATTTACACAACCGAAAAGCACCTATATTATAAACTATTGCCCTGCCCACCTGAAGAAAACGGCAAGCAGAAATGTAATACCCGGTATCAAGTTGCCCATGGCAGAAGCAAGAGTCGGAGAGCTGTATTTGATACCTGTAATTGCAAATATTTGCACCAAACATATCCTGCAACGCAATTTTTTTTCTTTCCCATTACTATAACAACATTTCACAGAAAAAGGAACAATCCCATTTCACAATTTGACTAAAATTTGTTACCCGAGTACACCAAGCATGAAGAATCTACAAAGAAGCGAGAAAGTCAACACAGGGCCCTTGCTTCTGAACACATTAAGATTTGGAAAACGAAAATGAGAAGCAAAGTAATTAAAAACCAAAAGATTTAAAGGATTAAAGGGACCTCAGTTGTTACCTGTAGGTGTTATAAATGAAGTAATGCAGGAGGATGAAGGTGCCGAGGGCATTATAGTAAACGACATAAACGAAGTTGCTCATTCCGCTGGACATGGCTGCTTTGCCCAGAGTGATCATGCCCACTTCGCCGATCTCGACTAATGCCATCGCGACAAATGGCGCTGTATCTGTCGATGAATCCAGCTTCATCATCTTTCGGCACTGAGCCGGAGCGTGTAGGCGCGTTGCTCGAAATGACGCGCCGGGTTTTGAAGGGTTGTAAGATCCGTGGCGTCTGGTGACGACGACGATGCCGATAATTGAAGGCGATCGGAGTACGCTGTTTAGTTTGAGTCAGTGGCGGATGACACTAAACGGAAAAGAAAAGAAAATTGCATAAAAGATGAGAGAATTTTGTGAGATTACAGAATTCACAAATCAAATCGCTGAAATTACGAAGGCCATCATGGATTGTTGAATTGAAAACTCTCTGAAACTCCCAAGTTTTATTTATTTATTTATTTTTTCCCCGTTATAGAGTTCAATTTTCGTTCATATAATCATATTTCTGCGACTCGATATAATTCGTTGATCGCACAAGTCCAAGGTCTACTGAAAGTCGATGAACCGTATAATCCATTTAAATTTGACAAAAATGGGATTCCCTCTAAAAATAAAGAAAAAAAACAAAAATGGGATTTAGTAAAATACAAGTGGCAAGTCAAATAATCAATACTGTAATTTGTTTTTTAATACATATATTAACAATCAGCTGATATTATTTCAAAAAGAAAAAGAAAAAAAAAATCAATCAGGTGATATTCTATCAGAAATTTAATGATCCACTGATGCATGGTCCAAATTTCACATTGAATGGGAAGCGGTCTACCCATTTGAGTGCATGGGTTATCTGGCATTAAATATAATTTTTTTCTTTTCTTTTTATTTTTTAATCAGATATAATACAATTAATATATTTACAATCACAATTCAATTCAATATCTTCACAATAAATAAAGCTTGGATTTTTTTTTTTTTTTTTTGTCTTCACAAATTGCTTACAAACACATTACACAATTAAAGTTCACAAATTTCTTTGAAATTTAGAAGGACAGCAGTTCCACCCACAAATTAGTGATTAAATATAATGTTTAATAACAATGAAGTCATTTTTTGAAGTAAAAATATATCTCTTCTAAGCTCACCTATGTTATCTATGTTGGGCTGTGGCATGACAATACACCACCACCATCTCCAGTCTTCTTTGTAGTTGGCTATTTGCTAAATTGATGGAAACATTAGAAATAGGCTAAGAGGGGAATATGGTTACGAGCCAAGAGACAGTGCTTTAACTGCTACTGCAAGAAAAGACACTGCCTTCAAGTTGATGTTTTGGATTTGGTTTTAGAACGGTATTGAAAGCTTTTTTATGCGTCTTCAGTGCAGTAAAGGAGTCCTTTGACCGGCTGATATCAAGCTACAATCTTCATTATTTCGAACCAAGTCCTCCTCTTTCATTTGTCCCCACATCACAGTATAAAATCCAAGTGCAATTACAATTGATCCTATTACACTGCGATAATTGAACATTCAATTAAAGCACCATTACTCAAGTCTTTCTTCAATTGTCTGTCGTAAGAGAACAAAAAATAAGGCAATTAGGTTGTGACGGTGCTACATACCTGCCAAGATAGAGATTGTAACCAAGGAAAATTACTGTCAGGACTACTGCAACGGCCATCCCCAATGGCTTGAACATAGCTACATACACGGGTCCCTTCTTCCGCAAGCACCAAGTATGAATCCCTATGCGGAACACACTCCCGAATATTGCCTAAAATTACCCCAAATCAGTAACTACACTCCTAATAGTTAGAACAGAATGTCAGCCACATATTAACATCAGTCAGATCATGCTATAGAGAACTGTACCGACATACAATCATTTGGACTTCTGATTAGTTCTCACCGTGCAAACTATGGCCATTATTTCAACACCAGTCGTCAATTTCCATGCATCTATATCATTTTCCACTATGACACAGAAAAACAGAGTTTGGATTGTTATAAAGAATGTATAGAAGAAGACTACTGTCATTTCTTCTGGATACTCCTTAACTGTGGCTGCCTGCAAATAGAAAACCACACCAAAGATACACAGTTGTTATTAATGTGAAAATTCATTTGCAAGCAGATTCTTTTCATGTGATGAGTCACAATTGTGGTTTAAATGAGATGCTTTCAATGGTTGAATATTCTTCGACAAGTGCTTGTAAAAGTTGTTTGCATCTGAGTCCATCCAAATATAATAACCAGCAATGATACTAGAGGTTATACAGGCATTGATCGTGCTCGATTATGAGTTTGTAAACTGAATGCCATTTACCTGAGCAACATTCCATATTGCAGACGAAATGCATACGAGAACAAGGAGAAGACCTCCTATGAGCCATTCTGATTGCTGTGAAAAAAGCAGCTTAGGATGATCAGGAGAGTCAGAAGTGGATGAAGCCATCAAGAGCAGTGGACCCCTATATAGAGTTATCATAAATGCCCCTGTTACTGCTACAGTAGCACCCAGGGTTTTGGCTTGACTGCTTGATCTCCTTAAATCGAGCTTCTCAATCCTAGAATTTTAAAAGTTTTAAGTGAAGCAAAAAATCTTCAAACAAGACTGAAATCATTGAACAACTGTTTGAATAACAGATGAGTTGACTAAGCATGATCAAATGATTCTCAATCATCAATATCTAAACAAGCTTTCAGCGTTTTATTCAACCTGAATATGACTGCAAGCAAGAAAGTGTAGATAGGAATCAGATTCGCCATAGCTGATGAAAGAGTTGGGGAACTAAATTTAAGACCAGTAAAGTATATTATCTGCCCCGAGCTCCTGCAACAAAATGTTTGTCTTCAGTTATACAATCCTGCAGATCTGAATTTCTATATGCCAGATGATAACTACAATACCCTATCAGGCCAAGGAGGAAAAATCTCCAAATGAGTGACCAAGTGAGAGAAGCACCCTTGTTCCTGCCAGAGACACGAAAGGTTTATCAATCAAATCTGTGCATAACCTTCACTCAAAACCATTCAATTTTGGTAAGCTTGAAAGAAGCAGAAAATAGAACAAGTTTAAATACCTGCGGAACAGGAAGTAAGGGAGAAGTATGAGAGTACCAAGGGCATTATAGTAGACTACTGAAACAAACTTGTTCATCCCTTTTGTCAAGGCTGCTTTGCTTATTACTGATAGGCCTACATCCGTGCACTCCACCGTTACCATTGCCACAAAGGGTATTGTATTCTGCAACCAGGAAGCCAACGCCATTTTCCACCAATCCACTTGCAACTCTTCTAAAAGATGACAGCACAAATATCTCTGTGGCCACGCAACTAATTTAATACTAAGTGCTTAATTCGTGGACCTTGAGTAGAAAGCATTCTTAAACAATAACTAATGGTCCCAGACGAAAATGTTTCATAAATTGTTATTTCAGGAAAGTGATAATTCAACACCTTTGTCTATGTCAACTCGTATTAGGATTCTGTAACATACAGATCCAACTTAGCCAGCGCCGATGGTTAGCTAGACAAAAAACAAAAACAATTGCATGCTTTTTCTCCATATGCAGGACAGGTGTGGTGCATGTATTGGGTGCGTATGTACAGGTCCCTCGTATTAATGTGCGATGCGAAGTGCCGGGTAAGGTCACATCAGATATGACAAATTATGTTGACAAACTCTCAATCAAAAGATAATCAGTATTCTTCTATGGACCTGTCTATGTTACAGATTCTGTAACAAACATCTCCCGTCATCCCACCATCCGATTTTCTTTTGTTTAGTTTCTCACTCCACATCCAACCACATCCAACGGCTGATGCTGCAGTCTGTACCTTACAGAATCTGTAACGTAGTTTTGTCCTTCTTCTATAGTCACCATCTACAAGTAACAAAATATACTATCCTCAATTTGCAAATAAAATTTATCGGCGCTGTACAAAATTTATATCTGATCATGCTTATAACATGTTCCTGGAATTTCAAGACGTACAAACTTGGGACAATCAAGACACGATCATTTACATTATTTCAAAAAATATGCAAAACATTGTATAGTTCAACTCCTTCGACGTTTTCTCCTCAAGAAAGTCATAGCAGTAAGAGATCCTCCGGAGGCTCTACCAGCATCGTTCCTAGCACTATCAGTACTGGTTGCATTTTGAACGACCGGATTCGGCTCTGTATCAAATGTGTCTGTCTTCCCGATATTTTCAAGTCCATTTGTTGCTTCTTTAGAGTTCGAACTGGTAGTCGAATCACCTAATCCAACATCACAGTGAACTCCATCTGAAGAATCAAAGCAAGTAGATGGACTCTCCCCAGTGACAACTCGGTCCTTAGCAGCAACTTGGTCCTCGCGTGTCTCACTTTCATCGTGACAAAACCCACCTCCCATTTTCATGTAATCTTTGGTGATTTCTGCCTCGAGAAAAGGATCATCACACGGGCTCACACTCGGCTGACCAATTTCCCGATCATCAATGCAGAATCCACCTCCTCTTTCAATATAGTCTTTATCAATTGAAGGGTCATCTGCCCTGTGCTGTTTCTTTCTGCTATAGTCAGCAGAAGCTTCGCCAGTTACACCATGAACCGAATCTTGCTTTGCTTCCTCTTCGTTAGAAGATTCTTTATTACTCAAAATCTTGCCAACATCAGCAATTTCTGGGTCATCGACATTGTAATCCACAGGCTTCCTGGAACGTGTTGACTGGGAAATACACATAGAAAAACAATACACTATGAATAAGATCTTTCGAAGCAAAAACCTCTCAGGTATACATGCATGATGCAGACCAGTATGTTCAATCTATGGAAGGCACAACAGAAACGTATTTGCAAAGGTCAGGCCAACAACTCAACATGTCCCAGTGGGAAAGCTCAGGCACAAACTGTGCTGTCAGTCAATTCAGAAGCAATCTACTGGCCAAATCATACCACTTTCTAAATAGCATAATGCCCTTGTAGAATTTCATAAGAATGATATTTTTGTTAATTAACATTTATCATACACCTGTTAGGCAGCTAAGTTCCTAACATTAGTGCAAAACTTTGTATTCAACTCCCAAATGAAGAAGAGGGGCAGTCCATATCATAGTAATAATTTACAAGGATTTAATATCAATTCTCTTAGGATGTCATGTTTCATGTTTGACTAAACTCCTCATTCACAGGCAAAGCAAGAAAATTCAGGAACCACACTAACTCATAAGAATTAACAATCATACCAAGAACAGGGCAAACCATTGATAACCAAACCCACTACATTCTATTCAAAAGTTGAGGTAAACCATGTTGGAAAGCTAATAAATCAAGTGATCCATTGCTTATGTTCCTCATAATTCTACTAAAATATAATGGCAGGAACAGAATAGTTAAGCTTACCCTTCGCACTTCTTGCTGCCCTTCAAATTTCTCAGAATAATATTCTTGGGTATCATCACTACCAATATCATCACTGGAGCTGGTTTCAGATTGTTCAGCACAAAGCCTTCCTCTTCCCCTTCCTCGTCCAACTCTCTGACCTTTACCTCTTCTATTCCCACGAAATACATTATTGGCATTTCGTCCGCCACCGGCCGGTGTAAGTCTTTCTGGATTCTCCATCTCAGCCAAAACAAACTTCTCAAGTACCTTCCTTTTCCTAGATTGACTCTGAGATGATTTTTCCATATTGTTCTGAGCTCCAGACACACTTTCCTCCGCTTTCTTTGGAGCTTTTTGTGATCGATTATTGCCATTTTCAAGACCATTATTCTTCCTCTTCTTTCTACTTTTGGAAACTTCTTGCCCAGCATCATCCATCAGCAGTAGAGATTGGTTTCCAGTTATTCCTTTAACAGCCTTCTTAATCCGCTTGCTACGAATTTTTGCAAATCTTTCATTGAAAGTGTAGAAAGCTTCAAGTCGCAGTTGAGTCTTTCACATAATAAAATGTTGTCAGCAATTGTACTTACAACAATAGGTTTTTGGGGGTTTAAAAAAAAAAAAAAGAGTGGTGATGGCCAACAGAGAAAGATTGCTCAGCCAAAATCTTTTAAGTCTTCAATATTTTTTTCATTTTTTCCCCCTGAAAGAAGTCTTCATTTAGCCTGCAGGTGGGCATTTGCATATGGTTCATGTGCAAGTGTGCATGTAAATGAGAAAGAGAGTGGTGCATAAGTTCTAACCTCGCGTTTCTCATATTCCTTCAAAACAGGTACGAGCAACTCATTCGACTTGTCACCACCCCACCCAAATTTATCCCAGCAAAATCTGTACAAGACCAGTGCACATAAGAAAAAGAAAGCTTTTTTTTTCAAATAATAAGATATGCAGATAAACAATGCCCACATGACAGTGCAAGCAGAACAGATTATGTTGGTGCATATTGAAAAGTAAAGACAAATCACTTGGTCAAATACATAAATCATACGTGTCGGTAAGTCAATTCACGAGACCAGCAAACATTTCATGATGTATATTATGCTAAATCATATTCTTGCATGAAAAAAAAAATTATAAAATAATTAGCACAGAATTCATAAAAGTGTATAACAGGTGCAGTGCTATATAAAGGGGAAATGACAAAGAAAAGGAAGATCAAGATACTTTCACAAATTATGAATCAGCCCAGACCTTTATAGTCCACATCATAAGATCAAATAAGTAGATAATAAGACACCAAGAGCTAAATAAATCTAAAAATTAACAAGTATCACTATAAGTTCACACACATTATACGGCAGATGTATCAAAATTAACTATCGAGATCTTCAGTCGATGGTTTACTGGAAAGAAACATCTTTAACCCATCTGAAAAGGCATAGGAAACTGATGAACCCAGCCAAGTTTCACGAAAATCAAAAGCTAAATATAAGAGAACTTACTTGCGAAGAACAAAGAGATCTGGCTTTCCCCACGAGAAAGATTCAGTAGACTTATCCACTTGTGGACAGAAATATGCTGAAATAACTGCTTCACTTGGAAAAGAGGAAGGTATGTGCCAGTTCTTGCTCACATTTCTCTATGAATTAGAATATATAAATGCTCAGAAACATATAGAAAGTGCATGCTAGAAGTTCAGAATTACTGCTAGGCCCTCAACTATAAGTTTAAATCATTAGGTCAAGTGATTACTGAACATGGTTCAAAGCCAGTTTGACAAATTGATCTAATATTTAAATAAATTATATTTAATCAATTGGTCTAGTGCTATGTTTGTAATAGTGTCGTGTTGGATCCATGTGTGTTACACGTAAGAGGGTGCAAGAGGGCCTTACCTATGAGCTGAAGTGTTTAGGTAAAATGGTAGCTTAGCAATGCAAAATGATCAATGCCACAATACAAATAAAAAATGTTGAAGAAAAGAGTAAGGAATTAATTTATTTAGTACATGCTTATCCATGAAAATCTTCTTCATATTTTGGCTGTACTCAGCTGATTGCTTGTCCTCGTCAAATTGGGAAATGCTTTCATCAAATTCACAGACACCTTCCACAGAGTTTTTTTCGTAATTAACATCTTTGTCACCATCACTTGAACGTCTTTTCCTTGAACTTGCTCCTGTCTGTACATCAAACTTCCCTAGGATGGTTGGATCTGGTGACTCAATCCACTCCCGGAATTTAGAAAGGCCATCTTCCTCCGGGAATGCATTTACTACCTCAATGGCATTGACAATACCAATCCCACTGCATCAAAATACTCCCGTTGAAATCCAAAAAACTAATAAGCAAAGTCAGTTGAACTACCTACCATGCAAGATTAACATTTTAACTACAAAATGATTTTTTCTTTTTAATTTTAAAGGATAGTACAAAACAAATTTAACAGGAAAAGAAATATGAAAAACTTCTATACAATCCAAATTGTACAAGACTGCAGTGCAATAACATAAGTTCAAAATATGAACGCTAAAATTGTCACAGTTAATTACCTAATCCCTTCAGTATAATCACTCCCAAGAAGCAACGCCATGCGAATTAGCTTTTCCCTGGTCAGACCAAGGTCCTTTTCGATGTCCTGACCAAAAAATATGATATTAATATTTATAATGTACAAGCATAAATATAAGCAACTAATTAGCACACAGTAATACGCCACAGTATGAGTTAGCAAAAAAGAAAAACTGAAAATGGTAGGATAAGAATAACCCAAGGTATTAGAAAATCAATGTTGTCTGAGTACATGTATAAATTAACAAAAACCATCAAATAAATTTAAAAGTGACTAGCAAAACACAGTGAAAGATGAGAACAAGAAACAAACTCAGGTAAACAGAATTTAGTTTCTGTGAAGCTTGGTAGTGAATCAAACTCGGCAGTATGAAACAACAGCATTTTGAGCTTGATATTACATTGAAAAGGTCATGAGATAAGCATGCATCACTTATGAATTATAAAGATCAAAATGACCTCTGCTTGCAGCGTTTTCATCATTACTTAACTGATGGACGTGACAAAGTGAGTCAAGTTCGGTAAAGCCATTATCCACATGTCCTCAAGCTGTACAATCGGGGTTTGCTAGTTTGTTACAGATGCAGTTATAAAGCTGGCTAACAAAACAGATTGGGATCATCACTGAGAAACAAATTGAGAAGGATAGAAGAGAGAGTGTGTTCTAGCTTGTTCTCTGTAAACTGTTGTAAAAGTTTTGCAAAGACTCTCCATTGTTTGTCAATAAAATCTCACCAGAAAGCTTCTCCTGTGGATGTAGGTTGTGTCATTCATGGTACAGTTGAACCACGTAAATCTCTCCTTGTTCTGTGATTAATTCGTTTTTTGGTTTATGTTCATCAAACTTGTTTCTTGGATCTAGTTAATAGTTCTAGCTTTATGATTTGGTCATTTCAGGTTTCAATCTTCAAGTTGAGCATCTTGTATTGATCTGTTCAAGATCCAGAGCAGTGTTTGGGGGTGATAAGCAGGTCAAATCACTACAGTTTTTATACTCACAGTGAGGCAAGTTTTCTCAAAAATAGAATTTCCACAAACAATGAGATCCAATCCTGATAAACAAAAATTCACAAGAGTAGAAATGGTGTAAAAAGCCCAACATCTAATGTACCAAAAAGAATCCCAATGAATCATCCTGAGTATAAAAATAAATGAAACCTACACACACACACACACACACACACAGAGATTTCTTATAGAGCATCACAAAGATAATTGAAAAGAAATTAGAATACCATAAAAAAGAAGACCGTTGATGCATAGCTAAAAACGAAAAAGCTTCTTGAGCAACAGAAAAGAGGGAGAACCACTTAGCGGCTTGATAATTCCATACCTGCATGAAGTACATCTCCACGTATTTGCGGTCATCAAATATATTCTTGTAAACACTTCGCGCCCCAAACAAGAAAACATCAGAATCATCAGTCACAACACCATCAACAAGGTTTGCAAGTTCCATATAAGCACATTGAGCTTCTGCCTCCATAGGTGCAATAATATAGGGTAAGCCAAACATTTGCAGCAGTTCCTATGGAAAACAAAACCACAATGTCTATCATTAGTCGAGATCTATGCTACAGACCTTTGTTATATCAGAATCAAGTTGTTTATCCATCAGGACCAAAAAAAAAAAATCAAAATTCATATTACAAGTGACCAATAAAATATATTCTAAAACAGGTCAGTTTATAAAAAGGAAATATTCTATAGTTACTTGCAATTTTCTTCATCTAAAAGCTAATTTATTGATAACATAAAGCAACATAGTCAACCTCCCAAATCTATTAACATCAGAGCTTTATGTAAATTTATTACGCACAATACAAATTTTTAATAACAACATTAAGGGTGAAGAACATATAGGGATCATAGAGTGAAATCTAGGACAAAACCCAAAAGATCTACTCACATATGCTAATTATGGCACCCTAAACTATAGAAGACAACATAACATAACATGAAATTTAATGCACACCTGACACTCTGCAAACATCTCACTGCTCACAGATTCTGCGTTACGTTCAAGCTTTTTCTGCTCATCTCCAAGATACATATATTCATGATCTAGAATCTGCATCTCCTCCTCCAAAATTTTCTCTGTGGCTTCGGCATGGACATTTTCAATTGCCTTAGTTGCCAATATTCCCGTATTTTGTTTGCTATCTTCTAAATATGTATCATGAGTTCTTTCTTCAGCGGACTTTTGCTCAATATCAGTGTCGTAAATCGATGCATTCCCAGATGATTTCACCAAGGGGATAGAAGTATCACTTGTCCCCACTGTCCGACATGATGGTTCAGCTGTGAAATCATGTTTGATCTCAACTTCAATTTCATTTTTCTTATCACCAGGGAGAACAGATGTTTCAGCTTCACAATTATTTTTCTTATCTTCATCTAGAATTGCAATGGATGAGTCCTCAAATACAGCATCAACACTATGAGATCTATCATCAGAACACATTTTATCACGGGTAAGATGCTCATCACCCTTAGCAGAAGCACTCAGGCAACGCCCCTTAACTAATTGGACCTCTGTCAGTTCCATAGTAGAACCTGAGTCTTCACACGGTGCATCGCTACACAAAGACCTACCATCATTTGCACCATCATTTGCGCCTTGCCTTGACTGTTCAAAGTAGGAATTGTCCTTTTCAAATGGTTTATTTATCAGCATCTCCTTTTCATCAGAATTACACGGTTCAGACAACTTCAACTCTCTGCCTAAAGAACCAATCACTTCTGAGTTATTTATTCCACCAGCAGTATCCAGTTTTCCCAGTCCATCAACATATTCACAAATTGATTCATTTTGCTGAGAGACACTTTCTCCCAAAAAATTTGGATCATCCATATTATTTTCTCTATCATATAACCAAGTACCATCACAAGCATTTTCTCCTAAATTTTCACATTTGTTATGTTCAGATAAAGCATAATTAGGTTTCTCAATGCATACATCCAAGAGACTTCTTCTGATTGCCTCCTGCAAGTTAGCTTCCTCTTCCATATTAGAAACTGTTTTCTCTGACTCAGCAAGAAATAACAAGGAACTTTTGGGAGCACAAGACGGTCCTTCTTCCCATTCCACTTCACTCTCATCACTAATACCCCCCTCCTCAAGATTAAGAGGGGGATTAATTCCTGCATTGGCATCATCAGGTAAGCTATTACCTTTTCTTTCAGTAGTTCCTTCCTCCCAATCACTATCTGAAACAGAAATAGAAGAATGTGCCCTTGGAGAATTAGGAAAGATTACAGGTTTTCCTGCAGCTAAATGAGCAAATATATCATCATCGTCATCACAGTTGTTTTCGCTATTGTCTTTAAATGACAATTCTAAAGAAATTCCACTTTTTAACGTGGACTGCTTATTTCTCTCTATCGAGCTTACAGATTCATTAGTATCATCAAGTGATGTTCCTATAAACTTGCTTTTCTCAGAAGGAACAGCCTTCGACGTGCCAGTTTCGTTCAAAGTAAGCATAGACCCTGCACCTGTAATATTGTTTCCATTTGGTCTCTCTTGCTCAATCTCTTTCATCATTTCCAAATTCCTTTGCAAATCACGGGTCATACGAATCCCCATAGCTCTCACTTTACTGAGTCGCACACGCCCTCTCTCATCCAGGTATGTCTCAACATCATCAGCAAAACTCTTTCTAGACTCCTCTGGGCCTAATTTTGTGACAGAATTGGACTGATCAGTAGCTGAAAAATTGGTCTTATCAATAGATGCACCATTATTCACGGAATCTGAAACAGGGTGTTCAGATGGTATCTGTTGTTGCTCATCTTTTTTACCCTCTACTCTGGAAGATGTAAGCACTCTGAAACGTATGGAATGAAAGTCATCTATCAAAATGAAACTAACTCATATAAAAGGGGAACGAACAGAAAATCTTTGAAAAAGACACAAAAGTGCATTAGATTTGGACCTAAAATAGGCATGGGACTTGCCTTACGCAATTTTCAAAACAGAAATTAAACCAATACTTACTGTTTGTCCCCAGTAAATGATGATGAAAAGATAAATTCTCTGTTGGCTTCAGATGCTATTCTTGAAGTCTGAACACCAGCTACCCCCCTCCCGGCAGCAGCTTTCTGCACTTCATCTATCTCCCGCCGGAAAGCAACAGTTTTAAGATAAGCCTGTATTTGTAGCTCAGAGAATTTCTCGGGGGCCTAGATGTACATGAAACAGACAATGAGATGAACTACACATGGATCAAAGAGAATTATCAAATTATTTGTATAATATAGCTCTTAGTAAGGGAGCTTAAGTACTTCTAGCGCCCTTACCTAACAACTTAAGCTTTTAGGTTAAGTGGTATCAGAGCTAATCTTAACCAAGAGGTCTAGTGATCAAATTCCCCACATGATTGCATTGGTCTTAATTATTTGAATTTTATTATTTTGGCCTTCTTTTAGTGATCAAATCCCCCCTGAAAAGCCTGTTAATAAATACCGTCTTGCAAATGAAGGGGCTTGTTAGGAAACTCGATACTATAGTTTGGGCCATTTCCATCACTGTAAGTTTTTAGCCAAGTGGTGACATAACAGTCGTAATATTGCTTGATTCCTTTTCTGTTTGTGATCATGTTGATTGTATCTATGTTCATATAATTCATATAGTTTGGATTTCAGATATAGATTTCCCAATTCAAATGTATCAAATATGTTTCCATAGCATGCTGATGTAATACAAAATCTGTACATCTATCATACTTTCGCCGCATTAGAGTACATTAGTGGACACTAGCAAAAATCATATCAGAACTACTCACCAAAAAAATTATGATCAAAACTATGACATAGGTTAGTTGTATTAATGTTCACCTATGTTCAAGTTTTAAGTTGATTGGTCCATCCTTTTCGATACTTGAATCCATCTTCACCTAGAAAATTCCATTACAAGGACTATCATGACTGCCATTTGTGCATCAGAAAAAGAATTTTATAGCAAAGTCCCACATGCGCCAACAAAGTTGTATAGACCTAGAGATTCCACGCATTTATCGTTATCAATTACAACTTTAATCAGTCAAGAATGCACTATATCAGTATCAACTACAATTGTCACTAATGCAGAGATATCAGATATATTTTAATCAGTCAAGAATGCACAACCCACTATAACTGTTGCTAATACAGAGTCAGATATTGGAGCACTCGTGCATTTGCAATTTTTCTGATATATTTAACATCAATGCAAATCAGAAATAGCACTTGAAAACAGACCTTCTTGACTTTTTGATATTTTTGTCTGTTTTCTGCCATCAATCGCTCTCTCATCTGCAGAAAAGGGCATTGATAACAACCATAAGAACAAAAACCATAATACAGTGAAAGAAGTATACCTTCACTGATAAGAATCCATTATTAAATATATACAATGCTCACCTGAACAAGCAGGTCGAGTTGCATTGATGGAGGCAGAGCAGCTAAAACAGCTGGATCAACATTACCAGTCATTGCAGGCTGCAAAATCCAATAAAACTATAGTTTAGTCCATAGGAAGACCAAGAAATCGACCAGATATCTACTCCTAGAGAGAGAGCTTTATGAGTCAAATAACACAGTCAAGTAAGCGATCTGATAAAGTTTAGACCAACTAAATTCCCACATAGTGCTTCAAAAAACTAAGAAAAGGAAACAAATAAAAAAGCATCCCAAAAATACTTAACTTCCCAATGAATTTCAGCTGGGCAAAATTATAAATTCATTTCTAAACCTTCCCGAATTTAACATTTGCGGGGGTGAAAAAATCAAGTCTACTCATTAAACCAGTCAAGTCTACAACACTACTATTCAAAATCCTAGATGCACGGTCAGTGCAAACCTACCAGTATCATCTCTTCATCTTCATCACCATCCTCTTCCTCCAAAGGAAGTGAAGCAGCTGATGCAGATGCATTGTTACTTAAACTTCCATATTCTTCTGCTGCAATAGATGCTGCCAACCTAAACTAACTCATTAAAACAATTCAAAAATGCTACTGAAACCAGAAATATCAAATATCCTTATAACTTCTACTGCTAATGTAGCCTACATCTCATCAAGCTTTTTGTGATCACAACTCGTTGATACCACATCATGACTTTCTGGACTAATGCCCACCGTATCGGCTTGGCCCAAATCATCCGATAAAACGTTCTTGCCCTTTGCGTCATTGTTCTGCTCCTCAATAAAAAAGTTTTGAGTTGAAGCAATTATTAACCATTAGTAGAGAAATGATGAGCAGAAAAGATAAGACTAAATTCAGGTCTGTCAAGAACCATACTACATATACATACTCACCCGAACAAGAAGCTGATGCTGCATTGATGGAGGCAAAGCAGCAAAAACAGCTGGGTCAACATTTCCACCCATTGTTGGCTGCAAACCAAGATACAGTGGTCATGAAACACATACCTACAAGTCTAGAAAATCCTAAACAAGTGCTGATTTACAGATAAGCCTAATAACACCACAAGGCACATGGAAAGAATCTTTATTCTTAAATAAGATACTGGAGTAAGCCAAACTGAAATAGTTTAGACTGATTCGCACTTCATCTTTAAGGTGTAATTAGAATAAAGAAATGGATAAATAAAGCATCTACATAATTCAAAAGGTAAATATCCAGTTACCCCTCGTGAAATGACAATCTTCAAAATACTCCCAAATTATTGTTAACCTCAACTTACACCCATTTTTGTTTAAAAGATAAAAGAAAAATTCTTTTAAACAAAAATGGGGGCACATTGATGAAATTTTTTTTGTCTTCTTAACAAAAATGGAGGGTAATTTGAGGTTTACATTAGTGTGGGGGTATTTTAAAGATTGTCATTCCATGAGGGCAAAATTGACCCTAATTCTTCAGAGGTGAATGATCCAATGAACTTAATAGTCAGTTCGCTCAATCTACATTTCCAACAACAAGGTCCCATCAAAGAATTATAAAAGAAGTATCCACATAAATGCCAACAGTCATAACTAGATTAAACTAACCACATACCAAAATTATCTCTTCATCTTCATCACCATCCTCCTCAAGGAGATTCGCAGTGGCAGATTTTGATGCACTCTTACTTGAACTCTCATTAGCCTCCGCTGCAATAGATGCTGCCAACCTAAACTAAATCATCAATCAAAAGTCAAACCACATAATTGAAAATAGAATCACAACTACAACAGTGAAAGCAGCAGCTTACATTTCATCTAGATTGTCCTTGTCATCACTTGCCGACACCCCATCAGTTCTTTCCGAACTATTTTCCATATCCGACAAAACCTTCTTTCCCTTAGGGTCCCTCTTCTGTGTCTGCCTTTGGTTCTCAAGATCCAGCGCGAGTTCTTTCAACCTCATTGTCTTGAGCTGTTGGCAATAATCGAGTTATCAAACTGAATTCTACCCTGATACTACTAAAATCAAGTACTGCAAATGAAATTTGAATTCACCAAATATGTTTATCTACTTCCACCAATAAACGACTACAAGGCAAAATGATGTTTACATGATTAATAAGCAGTTTCTCAGCTGTTTTGCGGATCTTAGCCTGGGCGTTCTCGCGCTGCCTGCGGCGGGCAATGACAGTGCGGCGCTTGAGTGCCGGAGTGCCACCGTCGAAGACAAACACTGGCTTTGTCTTTAGATACAATAACTTACAAATTCGACGAAAAAACCCTATCAAATGCGCGTTCCGTACCATCTCTCCCTTCTCGTCTCTCATCGCCTTCATAAATTGGATCATCCATATACTCGCATCTAACCACGATTCCAATCATATTAACTTAAATTAAATTGATTATGATTATTTATTAGTAATTACTAATATGCATGTCTAGAATGTGTATGCGAATAAGTGCTAGGTTTCGAGGCTAACCGATGGCAAGCCTTTTGCCGGAGAGAGTTTCAACGGACACGCGTCGGCCAACGGGGGCGAGTAAGTCCCAGAGACCGTGGACTCCCATTTCTGTTGTTGGTTTGGTTCGTTGAAGACGATTTGTGATTTCAATGCTGGTTGCCGCCAAGAGGGCTTCCGTGTATATATATGGGCACAACGAATAAACCGACGTCGTACCTAAGGGGAAAAAAAATCATGGCCACATATGTGATGCAAAACTGGCATGCTTTCATTCGTGAAAACAGTACGAGTCGTGGCGCAAATGGTGACAAAAATAATTTAACACTATTTTTTAATGAACGCTGTAACATCATAATATTTTACGATTATTCTATCGTTATTGGGTTCTGTTAAAATGCTGAAACTGAGTTGATATACTTGTTTGGATACTAAGAAAATTTGAAGGAAAATGAATATTCTAGATCTGTATTTTTATTCTTTCTTATTGTCTCAAATACAAAAAAAAACTAAATCACTGATATCAGTAAAATATTTATATACACATATCACTATACACGAGAAACAGAACAAGAACAATATTAACTGAACACAGGATATAACAAACACTTGCCGAGCTGGCATTTATACTCTCAACTGCAATGCTTACTGGACACAAAATCACACGTGCCAAATGTACAGCTTGCTTGATGTGCTTCCTTAACAATCTTTCTCAAACTCAAGGGGCATGGATGTACCTTGAGTTTGGATCTAAAATAATTGAAATGAGTAAACATGAGAGGCTTTGTTAAGATATCTGCAATCTGATCTTCACTTGAAATATAATTGATTTTCAGTTCTTCTGCTAACACTTTATTGTTAGAAAATTGATAGGCGAAGCAGATGCGCAGTTAAAGTAAAATTAAAAAAAAAATAACAAGCACAAAAAGAGGACACCAGAAATTACGTGGTTCGGCTTTTAATCTACGTCCATGAGCGAAGACAAAATGAAATATTTTACTAGTGAAAAGGAGTTACAAGTATTATAGTATTTTAACTCACTTTTCAAAATCCCAATACACCCAAACTCTCAAAACACTAAAATAAGAGCTTATAATTTCAAGCTCTCTAAACTCTTTCTAAATACAAGAAAAGTCTTCTCAAAATTAGATAAGCAAATGAGGAAATGAACCTCTCTATTTATAGCCAAAATCTTGGCTACTACTCACTTTTTTTTAAATTATTTATTATTGTTCAAAATTTCAACATTCAAAGTTTGATATTCAAACTTTGAATATGTAGAATTTTGAATTTGATATTCAAAATTTGAATATCAAGACACTCAATCTTGACATTCTCCCACTTGGAGATTTGATTGAGAACCAATCAATCTCTACATCATCCTTTCTGCTTCGTCATTGTCATGTTGCTTACGTTTCTGCTAGGCCACAAGAGGATCTACTCCAGATAAACTTGTCAACATTTATCGGCTTGGTAAAAATATCTACTAGGTTCTCCTTCGTATGGATTTTCTGTAAATCCACACTTTTATCTTCCACTATTTCTCAAATGAAGTGATACTGAACTCCTATGTGTTTTGTTCTAGAATGAAAGGCTGAATTCCTTGCAATGTGCATGGCACTTTGACTATTACAAAACACAGAAATTTTCTCTTGTTTGTGCCCGAACTCCTCCAATAACCTTTGTATCCAAATAACTTCCTTGCAAACTTGTGTAGCTGCCATGTACTCTGCTTCTGTTGTAGATAAAGCCACAACGGTCTGTAGTTTCGAAACCCAGCTTACAGCTACTCCCGCAAATGTAAACACATAACTAGTAGTGAATTTTCTCTTATCAAGATCTCCTGCAAAATCTAATCCACATAGCCCCGACAGTAAACTTTGATCCTCCATAACATAATGCAATATCTGAGGTTCCTCTAATGTATCTCAGAATCCTCTTCACAGATATCCAATGCTCTCCACCAGAATTCGTTATGTATCGACTAACTGCTCCCACTGCTTGTGCAATGTCTGGTCTAATACATATCATAGCGAACATCAAACTTCTCACTGCTGATGCATATGGTACTCGAGACATCTCACTCCTCTTTGCTTCATTGTTAGGACACATACTTGAGGATAATTTGAAATTAACAGGAAGTGGGGTAGAAATTGACTTACAATCTTGCATGTTGAAGTGCCGCAAGATTTTTTTCAAATAATTCTTTTGCGAAAGCCAAATCTTCTTATTATTTATGTCTCGGTGAATTTGCATCCCTAGAATCTTGTTTGCCAGTCTCAAGTCCTTTATTTCAAACTCCCTAGACAACTATGCCTTCAATTCTTGGATTCGATCTTTGTTGGGACCTGCTTTCAACATGTCATCCACATACAACAGCAAAATGATGAAATCATTATCTTCAAACCTCTTATAATATGCACAATGGTCTGAACTGAGTCTGTTGTATCCAAGACTCATAATGAAGGAATCAAATCTCTTATACCAACACCTCGGCGCCTGTTTGAGACCGTATAGAGATTTGTTCAACCTGCAAACCAAGTTTTCATTTCTTATTTTTGCAAAACCTTTTGCTTGGAGCATATAAATTTCTTCTTCAAGTTCTCCATGAAGAAATGCAGTTTTCACATCTAACTACTCAAGATGTAAGTCAAATGTAGCACACATCGCCAAGACTACTCTGACTGTCATAAGTCGAATCACCGGAGAAAATATCTCATTAAAGTCAATACTTTCTTTCTGAGCATATCCTTTCACCACTAATCTTGCACGATACCGCTCCACTTGATTATTACCATCACGCTTGATCTTGTAGACCCATTTGTTTCCAATAGCTTTTCTTCCGTGTGGTAGTGGTACAAGTTCCCATGTCTTATTCTTATGTAGAGCTTCAATTTCTTCTTGCATTGCTGTTATCCACAAAGTAACATCTGAGCTTTTTAAAGTTTCATGGAAAGTTGAAGACTCTCCATTCTCTGTTAGAAGATAGTACGCAATATTAATCTCTATGACATACTCCGAGTGCCACACCGGCGGTTATCTCTCACGAGTTAACCAACGAACTTCTGAAGCCTCAGACTTGATTGGTTCTTGTTCTTCATGTTCTGGTGCTGCTTCAGAAGAATCTGAATCTTCTGGATTATTTTCCACATATACCAGCACAGTCTTTGATTTTTCTTTTACAGTGCCATCATCTACATATTTCATTTGCAGTTGATCTTCTACAAAAATAACATCTCTGCCGATGACGACCTTGTGGGCAGTGGGATCCCACAGACGATACCCCTTTACTCCATCAGCATACCCCAAGAATATATATTTTCTAGATTTTGCATCTAGCTTTGTTCTTTCTTGGATATTGTACATCACGTACACAGGACATCCAAATGCATGTAGGTAGGAATAATCAGCTGGCTTTCTAATCCACATCTCCATCTCTGTCTTCAGCCTAATTGCAGTAGATGGCGATCGATTTACTATATAACAAGCAGTTTTGGTTGTTTCTGCCCAGAATGAATTGGGTAGACCAGCAGTTCTCAACATAACTCTTATTCTTTCTGTAAGAGTTCTGTTCATCCGCTCCGCCACTCCGTTTTGTTGAGGAGTATATGCTACCGTGAACTGCCTCTGAATATCTTCTTACTTACAGAAAGCAAGAAACTCGCTGTCTATATACTGTCCACCATTATCCGTCCTCAAGCACTTGATCCTTTTATCATATTCAAGTTCTACCCGCGCTTTGTATTCTTTAAACACTGGAAATACATCTGACTTTTTCTTAATTGGATACACCCAACATCTTCTAGAATAATCATCAATGAACGTCACCATGTACTTTGCACCGCCCATGGATATATCTGGTGATTCCCAAACATCAGAATGAATCAACTCTAGAATACATTTACTTCTAGCAATAGATCTATTGAATTTTAATTTATACTGCTTACTTATAACACAATGCTCGCAAAATAGTAAACTTACCGATTTGAGCCCCAGAAGCAATTTTCGCTTAGAGAGAATTTTCAAACCTTGTTCTGACATGTGACCAAATTTGAGATGCCACATCATCGTTGAATCTTCTCCATTTGATGCGACACACGCATCAGCCTCCTATAGTGTTTCTCCTTATGCATGAATAGATTAGCACCGATCTTTTCTATTTTCATCAATACAAGCGCGCCTGTAACGATCTTCATAATTCCATTTTCCACATGAGTTTTGTACCCATGACTATCCATTTGTCCCAAAGATAATAAATTTTTTTTCAGGTCGTTGACATGTCGTACCTCTCCAATTATGCGAATTGTACCATCAAACATTTTTATTTTGATAGTACCAATACTAGCGATCTCCAAGGAATGATCATTACCCATATATACAAATCCTCCTGAGATAGGTTCATATGTGTGAAACCCTTTTTTTCGAAAGGTCATATGCCAGGTAGCTCTTGAGTCTATAAGCCAGACATCAGACAGTCGTTTTCTGCCTTCTAAAACAGTTGTTGTCTCGCTGTAGAGAATTTCTCCATCATCCGAGGTACTTACTATACAACCCTGAGCATTTGATGACTCAGGTTCTTTGCCCTCTTTTTTCTTCTGATTACTCCAACATTCTTTCTTTATGTGCATTTTTTTGCCACAGTTGTAGCATTTAACATTTTTCTTACTTTGGGATTTTGATCTACCATGATTTTGACTCCCACTGGGGCCACGTTCCGTTGATCTCCCTCTCGTCACCAATAGCGCCTCCGCTTGCTGCGAACTTGCTTGTCTGTTTTTCTTATTTTTCCGTCTGCTTTCCTCATTTAATACGGAGGCTGCAACATCCTCGAAAACTAGATTGTCCGCTAGATTGTTGTTCGTCAGGTTGATGATGAGTTGATCATACGAATCTGGCAGACTTTGAAGTAGAAGTTCTGCACGTTTATTTTCTCTATATTATGATCCAACGTCGTAAGTTGTGAAAATAAAGTTTTCAAGGTGTTGATGTGGTCAGTCACCATTGTAGATTCCGCCATTCGAAGAGTATAAAGTTTCATTTTCAAGAAGATTTTGTTGTGTAATGACTTGGCCTTGTACAATTTTGTGAGAGTATCTCATATTTCCTTCGCTGTATTTTTCTCTGCCACACTGGATAATACATCATCTGCAAATGCCAAGTGTAGATCAGAAATGACGTTGCCATCTATCTCGTTCCACTTGTCATCAGTTATCTCCATGAGACTTTCTCTAATTACTGCCAAGCAATAATTTTTTCTCAATACAACTTTCATCTTCATTTTCCACAACGAAAAATTATTTCCATTAAATTTCTCAATTTCATACTTTGTCACCATTTTGTTGATAAATATCGCACACAAACTAGTGTATCACCCTGAACAGTTGTGAGTATGTGTAAGAATGCACACCAGGAAAGTTCTCAGGAAAGACTGGAGGGTCACAATGGTACCACTTAAAACCTAGACTCCTTAAGCTCTTATCGTCTTTGTGACAGAACTTTCCTAAACATGTACAAAACCACACAGTTATTTTATTCACACCACTATTTCCTGCTATGCACCGCAAAATTCTTAAATCGCTCCCACCGTTTCACGTGAATAGTACCGTATACGTGAATAGTACCCCTTACGTGAACAGTGCCCGACTCCAAAAAATACAAAAAATAGCTCTTATACCATTGTTAGAAAATTAATGGGTGAAGCAGATACACAGCTAAAATGAAATTAGAAGAAAATAAAGAACAAGCACAAAAGAGGACACCAGAAATTACGTGGTTCGGCTTTTATCCTACGTCCACGGACGAAAACAGAAGGAAATATTTTACTAGTGAAAAAGAGTTACAAGTATTGTAGTATTTTAGCTCACTTCCCAAAATCCCAACACACCCAAACTCTCAAAATACTAAAACAAGAGCTTATAATTTCAAACTCTCTAAACGCTCTTTAAATACAAGAAAACGCTTCTCAAAATTGGATAAGCAAATAAGGAAATGAGCCCCTCTATTTATAGCTAAAATCTTGGCCACTATTCACTTTTTTTTAAATTATTTATTATTGTTCAAAATTTCAACATTCAAAATTTGATATTTTGTTGAAATTGTTCGTTTGGAAATTTCCCGAAAAGCTAATCATAGGTTCTTCTCTCCAGCGGAACAATAGGGCCGTTATGCTCATTACTGAACTTGTTAAAGAGATGAAATATAACCAAGGTATACTTTTTTTATTAGAGGTTGAATCGATCATCAGAAGAAGAATTAGGCCAAAAATTAGGATACATTCTGGGAAAATAAAACTTCCATCGAAGAGAAGCAAATGAAAGGCTTTCATAAAAATTCTCGTAGAATCGAGAATGAAGTTTTCATTCTGTACATGCTAGATCATGAATTAGTAACTAATATATAAAATTTTGAATTTGATATTCAAAGTTTGCATATCAAGACACACAATCTTGACATTTATCTCTAACAAAGTGCATGTCAAGCTCAATGTGTTTTGTTCTTGAATGATAAACAAGATTCTTAGTGTTGAGTGTTAGAAAATGTATATTTATAAAGGAGAAAATCGTCATTTTACACTTCATGTTTTACTAACACCCTTACTTTTATGTATTTAAGATTTTTGTCATTTAGTTATGTATGTTGTATTATAATTAAGTATTTTATGTATTTTAGGGGCATCATAGTTATTTTACAATAAACAAGAGATCAAACGGCAAAACGGACATAACTTTTGAACTCAGGACGATCAAAAACCTTAGGAGGAGCATAAAAGGAAAAATAACATTATTCACATGTACAATATTGTCTACGTTACTGTTCACGACACTGTTCACATAGACGAATCGATGACTTGGCATTGACCGATGATGTGGCATTGACTGATGAGGTGTCACAATCCTGTTGGACGAAAATTCTTATGCACCGTTGATCGATGACGTGACCGCATATCAGTGGACTAAAAATCTCGCGTACAGTACATGCATTACATAGTATTATTTTCAACCAAATCACGTTACTGTTCAAGCCGGGTCAAACCGTGCTACTGTTCAAACCGCGTGGTCAAACCGCGTACTGTTGACTGATGACGTGGCGCAATCCTAAGTGTCCAAACTGTTTTTAATTCGATGGTCATGATTTACTCAATGTATCTATAAAAAGGGGGCTTTGCCCCCCTAATTTAATAGCTCTGAATCCATTTTTGGACTCCATTTTTTGTAATTTCTTCTTCATCTTATATTTTCTTCGTATTTTAATAAATTCTCATTTTGCCCCTAGTTCAATTATGAGTAGCTAATTTTCCTTCAAGTTTTGGTTGAAAGTGAAATCTCAACATGTGTCATGGGATTTATTTGATAAATTTATTTTCTCTTCTCCTCTAATTTTTGTGGATGTTTGGACTTCTCGTCGACAAATAATAATATTCTTGTCTAGATACCGCCATAATTTCACCGGCTCCCTAGTACAAGGTTATTATTATTTGGCACGATAAGCTCTTAGCACCATTTTAATTAGAGTGTGGTTCATAAGGTGTGCATTCCCCCCTCATGATTTAATTGACATTAATAAAGAATATTTAGCTCATGGTGCATGTTGATACGAATCCAGATACCCAAGTGCTTTATTTCAATAGATTTATCTTCAATTTATTCTCGCCATGTTAATTTAAGTTTTAGAATATTCCAAATCAATTTCACCAGAAATCTAACCACCTCATACAAAATTAATTCTACATATAATTAAAATCCACATTCTCGTGGGATCGACACTCGTCACCATTAGTCTATTCTACAATAGATTCGTGCGCTTGCAAGTTCAATAAAATTTGCACAACACTTAGCCAACTCTGTTGCACTTACATTATCACACCAAACTACTGGTAAAGTGGTGCATTTAATCTTAAGCTCTTTAAGCAATGATTGTATCCAAGTGATTTCTGCACTTGCAGAAACAAGAGCTCTATACTCACTTTCTGCACTTGACCTTGTGACCACAGTTTACTTCTTTGATGGCCAAGACAGAAAACACCAGGTTGTTTCCAAAGTAAATGCAGTATGCTCCTATCGATTTCCTATCATCAATATCATATGCCCAATCTGCATCAGTATAACCTGTAATTCTTATTTCTTCTTCAGTTGAAAAATTTAGCCCATAATCTTCTGTTGCTTTTAAGTATCTAAGAACTCTTTTGCAGGCTAATATGTGTTGAAGTGTTGGAGCTGACATATATAACTGCAAAAGCTATTTCTGGTCGTGTCAAAACCAGATATTGTAGGCCTCTAACTAAGCTTCTGTAACTTGTTGCATCTTCAAGATATTGTCTCAGATGACCATTAACCTCCTTCTGAAGCTTATAACATGTAACCATTAGAGTATCACAACCCTTGCATTCTAACATGTCAGTTTTACTCAGCAGATCTCCAATGTATTTTCTCTGTGACAAGTACACACCGCATTTAGCATAAGTGACTTCTATTCCAAGAAAGTATGACAAAATCCCCAAGTTCTTTAAAGCAAACATCCTGCTAAATTCATAAATGAATCTCTCTAGCTCCTTACTATTTGCACCAGTAATTAAAATATCATCAACGTAAATCAAAACCAGTATTATTGACCCATGTATCTCCTTAAAGAAAAAAGATGTATCAGCTTTAGAATTTTGAAATTTCCAAGCTGTGAGTAAAGAATCCTTCAACTTGTCATACCAGGCCCTAGGAGCTTGCTTCAAGCCATACAATGCTTTCTTTAGTTTACAAACATGATTGGGTTTCTGCATATCAATAAATCCCTCTGGCTGGCACATATAGACATTTTCAATCAGTTCCCCATTTAGAAAAGCATTGTTCACATCAACTTGTCTTATCACCCACTTATTCATCATGGCTAAACTTAGCACAATCCTCACAGTACATGATTTTACAACAGGACTGAATGTCTCAAAGTAATCAACTCCTTCTGTTTGCTGAAAACATTTTGCAACCAACCTAGCTTTGTACTTAGTTATACTACCATCAGTGTTTTGTTTAACTCTAAACACCCACTTATTTCCAACAACTTTGTACTCAGCTAAAGGTGGAACCAGTGACCAAGTTCTATTTCTGATCAAAGCTTCATATTCATCTTTCATTGTTTTATGTCAATTTTGATCACAAATTGCTTCTTCAATTGTATCAAGTTCCTTTTTTGTTAAAGCTGCAGTATATAGTTTAGGTTTGAAGATTCCAGATTTTGATCTGGTAATCATTTTATGAGAGGGTTGTGGAGTTAGGCTTTTGTTTGTGATTTGTTCTGTGTTTGTTTGAATGGTTATTTGATTTTTAGGTTGTGTTTGAATTGGCTCTGGATTTTGTGAAGGTAAAGAGAATGATGATGATTCTGATAAAGCATGATTACCTTGCTCTTGTTGATGTGGAATGTCTGTATGTATAGGTACATTAGGTGTTTGTCGATGTCCCGCTGAGCTTGCTGAGTAGATATCTTCAAAGCTGCTATGAGGTAAGGATAGTGTGGATAAATGATAGACTTGTTGTGGAGAAAATGTGACACTGATACTGGTGTTTCATAATTTTTATTGCATTGAGACAAATTGAAGACATTATCAGTTAAATAAGGAAATACAGTTTCATCAAATGTCACATGTCTAAGTATATGAACTTGTCCTGAACTAGTTAGACATTTATAGCCTTTATGAGATGAACTATAGCCAATAAAGATACATTTGCTTGTATGAAAATCAAACTTGTGTTTATTGAATTCTCTCAAATATGGATAACACAAACACCCAAAGCATGTCAGAAAGGAGTAGTCTGGTTTATGGTTCAATAACTTTTTATAATGAGAGGAAAAATTCAGTATAGGTGTTGGAAGTCTGTTTATATGATATACATCTATATGAACAGCATCCCACCAAAATTTGAAAGGGAGATTTGCCTGAACTAAAAGTGTTAATTCTAACTCAACTATGTGTCTATGTTTCCTGTCAACCAACTATTTTGATGATGAGTGTATGGATATGAGTGTCTAAAATGAATCCATTTTGATTAAGAAAATCAGTGAACACTCTATATTCTCCCCCCCCCCCCTCCCAATCAGATTGCAACATCTTGACTTGAGTATTGAATTGATTTTCCACTTGAAGTTTAAACAACTTGAAACCTCAAATGCTTCATATTTGAGTTTAAGTAGATAAATCTAGGTATATCTGTTGTAATCATCAATGAAATTGATATAATACTTGTAACCATTTCTTGAAACAGTAGGTGAGGGCTCCTATAGATCAGTATGTATTAGTTCTAACACACTTTTGGTTTTAGTTTTAGTAGTCGAAAAATGTTGTTTGTGAACTTTACCCAGTTAACAGGCTTCACATAAAGAATGTGCAGAAGAGTTTTGAGAGACTTTAAGCTTAGGACAAAATTTAAGCAAATGCATCAGAATTATAGAGCTTGGATGACCAAACCTTCTATACAATAATGTCATATCATCAGGTTTTTTGTTACAATTATTTTGAACAGCATGATAGCGAGCTTTAGTAAAAGCTGTACAATTTTGAGAAACTAAAGACACATTTAAAAAGGACAACATAGACTTGGTTTATTCAACTGAAATTAAGATATATGAGATGCAGGTGAGGAGTAGTTGGGTTTCAGCAGCAGCTTGTACATACTTTTCTCAACAAAGCCCTGCAGAAGAACTTATCCCATTCATGTCCTTTACAAAACAAACATTGCCACATAATTCAATAGATAGAGAGTTATCAGAAGTTAGTTTAGAAATGCTCAACAATTTTTTGATGGTTAATGGAATAAATAACATGTCTTTAAGTGATATAGTAGTGTGTGTAGATTGTATGTATGAGTATGGTGAAGCTCTATATGACAGAAACGCATTTCCAATATGAGAGATAGGCAAACCTTGACCATTTTCAATAATAAGCTTATTTGTACCTTTTTATTCCTCTTTAAGATGCAGATTATCCATGTTGTTGGTTAAATGGTAAGTTGCTCCACTGTCCAAGTACCAGCCATCATCAGCGGTCCCTTCACAGTTGGCTACAAATGCTATTGCAGGGTTATAAGAATCAACTCCAGAGTAACAGTTAATAGTAGAGTTAGGAATAAAACTTGGTGACATGTAACTGGGATTACCATAGTCTTCATAGCCTTAGTAAGGAATAAAACCATCAAAATTACTGAGATAAGCTGCTCTTGGTCATTTACCCTTTCCAAAACCTCTTGGTGTAGCCACATAATCTTCAACAAACCTATGCCAGCAAATATCAACAACGTGACCAGACTTAAAACAAATTTGACATATTATCTCTTCTCCATTTCCAAAACTTCCTTGTGCTCCATTAATACCAGTAAATCCACTTCTAATAACTTGTGATGGATTCCAAGGTGTTTGAAAGGAATTGAAAGCATTAGTCTGTCTAAGGAGAATATCTCTACTATATCCACCTCTGAAACTTCCAGTATGCAACCTCTGAGGATTGTTGTTGCCTCTACCAAAAAGATTATTTCTACTACCAAAATTTCCAAAACTACCACCAGTATATCCTCTTCTTCTAAAATTATCTCTAGATTGAACATAAAATGCCTTGGGATAGCATGCATAATTTGCATTAAACATGCTTTTATCATTATCTTCTTACTCCAGCCTAGTTTCATGTGTAAGTAACAATGCATATGTATCATCACATTCCATTTTAGATTCAGTTATAAAAGTAGCAATATTACGAAAACCTGGTCCTAATCCATTCAGTATTGTTAACATAAGATCTTTTTCTGTTATAGGACTTGCAGTACTAGCAAGCTTGTTAGTTATAGATTTCATTTTGATGCAGTAATCTTCAACATTTAATGATTCCATTTTAAGAGTATTAAATTCATATCTAAGTTGAAGAACCCTATCTTCAGATTGCACACCAAATTTTCTTTCTAGAGTTCTCCAAACATCAAAAGAGCTAGCACAATTTATCTACTAAGCTTAGAGTACCTTCATTTATTGATGACAATAACCATCCGAGTAGAGTTTGATCCTGTGATCTCTAATTCTGATATTTTGGATTATCAATTTGCTGAGTAGATCCATCAAGTCCAACAAGAAGGAGATACTTTTCAGGTGCTGGTTTGTCTCCAGTGATGAAGTCCTCCAATCGATTTTCTCTGATTGAAGCTAAAACTTATGAACGTCATAGCAAATAATTTGAGCAATCTAATTTGATTGGATTAGTGAAAGAAAATTTGATTTGAGTGTATGGATTTGCATTAGTGGTTTGCTGATTACTAGAGCTTGCTCTATTTGGCTCTGATAACATGTTAAAATGTTGAATCTGAGCTGGTAGACTTGTTTGGATACTGGAAAAATTTGAAGGAAAATGAATATTCTAGATCTGTATTTTTATTCTTTCTTATTGTCTCAAATACAAAAAAAAAAACTAAATCACTGATATCAGTAAAATGTTTATATACACATATCACTATACACGAGAAACAGAACAATAACAATATTAATTGAACACAGAGGATATAACAAACTCTTGCTGAGCTGGCACTTATACTCTCAGCTGCAATGCTGACTGGACACAAAATCACACGTGACAAATGTACAGCTTGCCTGATGTGCTTCCTTAACAGTACCAATATCTTCTCAAAACATTCTCAAACTCTTAATACGATCGCTCAGCGAACACTACCCCTTGTACTCAGGAGTAATGTGCGGAGGAGTTAGAAAATGTGAGACACCCCATGGGATTTAAGAAAAAATTATCGGAATGGGAAAATTATCGGAATGGGAGTTTATATAGAGCCTGATAAAAGATTGCTATTCATGCATGGAATAAAGAACAAAATATTTCGAGGGTTAGAGAGATTAAGCAGTAAAAACCTTGTGAGTAGTATGTATATATGCTGATCGCATAGTAATTGGTAGAACCCCTTGCATGGTTTATGGTTGTGATTATTTATGTTGGTGTTGTTGTAGACCTCCACTGCAGGCTGTATTTAATTTGGCATGCTTGTTTTGGTTATGGCCCTTTGCCATCATTCTCTGGCCATGTTTGTTTTGTGAAGTTGGCTGCGTGCGATGGCTGGACATTAAGGTGAAATCCCAGGCTAGCTATTAAAAACTTGACATGTGAGATCAGTATTGCTAAGAGGGACATCAATTTAGGCGAGTTCTTCGGCAAAGCTCTTGATATATAGTTAATTTGCATGCATGTATTCAATCACATATTTTGGTCATCCTTTTAGATCATGCGATAACTTTTCTTTCTTGGTTGATTCGCTTGATGCGATCCCGAGAGGCATACCGCACCCACTCTCTCTACTTAATTAACTTTCGTTAAGGGTAGGTGAAGGGTTAGTTTAGGTTGCATCAAGATATCTCATTAAAGCATATCCAATTGGAAGGGAATTAAATTGGGATCTTCAAGAAGTATATATAATTTGAGGTAGTAAGTTTTAGTGGAGCTTGGGCAACAAAGTTAATGGAAACAAAGTTGTTGGTAGATCCAGCGAGATTGATAATAAAGGAATAAGTTTTTGAGATTTATTCAGTCATTAAATTTTTCTCATTTGAATATTTGATGCTCCACACCATATAAAATACAAGGCAATTGAGAAAAAGAAAATAATAAAAGTAGAGCATACTATTTTTGGACTTGAATAAGTATTGAACTTTATAGTTTATACTATGATGTGTAGGTAATTGTTGAATAAAAAAAAATCATAGGCAATTAAATCTTGAGCTTACAATAATATAAACGCATGGTAAAAGATTATAAAAAATTGTAGTACGAGTCATCATCGCATGCGAACTCAACCTCAATATTTTCATTAGATATACACACACAGTGAATGATAATTGAAATTAGATTCAATATCAAGCTTTACTAGTGCAAGATTAATTATATCATATATCGCTAATACTATGGAAAGACAAACTGTACAAAATAAAGAGTGCGACACGTTATTAAAAGAGCATCTCTAATATTCATCATAACATAAAAAGTTAGGTAATTTTTGTATGAGGTGGGAAATAAACGAATTATTTATATCGAATAAATTAATATTGAAAACACTCATAGATGTTATAAAAAGCTTAGCATATTATTAGTTCAAGGGAATTGCACTAATCATTTTATTACAAACTCTTCTACTTTTTCATTCTTATAAACTTACTTTTGCCTTTTCTCTGTTTTCTCTTTCTTATTTTTCTTTCAAAACAGTAATGTAATCACATTTAAGTTTCTTTCTTTACAAATAATTTCTTTTTCGCACATACCATTGCGTATGGAAAAATTTGTTCTTAAATTAAATGGTTTACCTAAAAAAAAAGATTTACATACATGATACTGGCATGCAATGTTACATATCACATTATTTTACATCTTAATTTTTCACCAACTTCACCATGACCTTTTTCATATACACTATATGAAACAATGTTTTTGTGAGTCCTAATTTGTTTCCTTTATGAAGATATGAATATTGAAAATTTGACATGCACTATACACATTCATATGCAGTTTTATATTGTAAAATATCCTAACATAAATAATTGATAAATTTATATAGATACATATACAGGGACTAAAATAGAGATATTAAGTGGTAATTGAACAAAATTACGTTTTCCCCATATTGGGTTCAGTCCAAATAATGATATTAGTTGTAATGCTTATGTTAAGTGTGTTTGAGATGTTGGAGAAAACTTTGTTTATCATTATCATGTGCAAAACAGACTTAACAAATTTGCGTCTAACAAAATTTAACTAAAATATGTTAAATTTGATTAAGGTTTTGATAATATTTTCAGTAGTTTTATATTTGACTTGTGTAGAAAATTGAATGAAAATATTTACGCATTAACTCACACAACATAATTTGATCATAACACGACATCTTTTTGTCTCTCCTAAATTCGAGTAATAGCAATGAGTAAGCAGTTAGTATTTGGTGGGTGATACATTCATCCAAACCTTAATTATTTTTAAAATATTATTTAATAAGCATAATTTGTTATGTTTTATGAAATACGTGCTTGACAAATTTTTGGAAATTAAAATGACTAAAAAGTTAGTCATGTTATTTGCTTAATTATAATAAAAAATAATAATAACGATAAATAATTATCAGAAAGCAAGAGTACACAAGTAGAGTTGATGGGGCTTTAGTGGAGAGGAGCCAAACACGGATAGTTTACATTGACAGTTAGAAAACCGGTTACGCATGCCACGTGTATGCATGTGCTGCTGAGCCTGAACTAGTCCCGTTTTTTGTTCCATGTTTTTGACCTGCTTCTTCATTCCGTCTGGTCCCCATTTTCTGCCTTTATTTACTTAAAAAGCTGCCAAAAATTCACTCCTGATGATCATCATTTGGGGGTTTGTATTCCTTTTCTTGATTTTGTTCAAAATTATTTTCCTCTCTATTACTTGTTGATATGCTTACTGTTGATTTGATTGTAACTCTTTATCTTTAGGCAAATTCTTCAAGTAATGTTTTGTTTTCACTGTATGATTACTGATGTTCTCTTCACTATTTATTATTCCAGTGCCATTGATTTATGATTATATTGGGATTCCAAAATGACAAGAACTTGAACAAAGTCACTAATTTAAATGGCGCTAGCAATGTGTTGATCAAATTTGAACATTTTGATATCTGTGAGAACCAGAACGTACAGATAATAGTTCACTTGCTTCTTTAGTTATTTAAAATTTTCTGGTAGCGGCATCGTTTATTGTGTTGGACCTGGATTCCATGCTGCTAATTACCAAATCGACGGTTAGGACTTATCTAACATGAGTCCCACATGGATCCAATTAAATCTAAACCATTAATTCAATGCTCAGCTACGCATGAAATTTTTATCGGTTCGAGTCATGTATATAAGCCACATTATGGATTTCAACATTGTTGTGTACTTAAAGCAGTTTAATTTTTTTTTTTTTATTAGACAATAAAAAACAGTTGAAAAATCTGAAGAATTCAATCAAATAAAGGATGTCTTCCCCATGCAAAAGAAGAGAAATGGATGTCATGAAATTGTAAGTGTAATCTAAAATTTTTCTTTTTTTTTTTCACAATATTGTTTGTTACAATTCCTTTTGCAGTTCATTTTCTAGTGAAATTCCAACTTATCATTTCATATTGAAGTTATGTTTACGGATGTTGATCATCGTATTGGTGACTGGTGTTTCCTCTCTTTTGTGTTCTTACTAAATAGGATGATGAGTGACTATTCTGTGGAGCCAATTAACGATGGGATTAGTGAACTCAAAGTCGAATTCCGTGGTCCGAAAGACAGTAATTTTCCTGCCTCTCCATGCCACTGCTCTTTTATTCTGATAGAGACTTGAACTACAGACACTCAGCTGGAAAATATGGCTTCTTAATATCTTTTGACCCTATGATAACTTTAGTTTTGTTTATTGCATCTCAACGGTCACAGGTCTATACGAAGGCGGTATCTGGAAAATCCGAGTAGAGCTGCCGGATGCTTACCCTTAAAAGTCTCCTTCCATTGGGTTTGTTAATAAAATTTTTCATCCCAATGTTGACGAGCTGTAAGCTATTTTTCACTTTGTAACCCAACTATCCACATCAGTTACAAATTGCAGGCCAATTCTATTGGGAAAGGCATAAGAATTTTGTGCATTACATATTGTATATTCTATATTTTTGGTGTTACATTGTAGAAAGCATTGGCAAGTTGTGTGTTTTCCACGTTGAATTCTGTTGAAATTTCGTATTACCTTTGAGTTTTTTCAGCTAACAGGTCTTTATGTGATTTGCAGGTCCGGTTCTGTATGCTTGGATGTAATCAACCAAACATGGAGTCCAATGTTTGGTAATATTAAAATTTTCTTCTGACAAAAAAAAATTAAAAATTTGACTTAATAGTTTCTGCAATGTGCGCAAATGAGAACAAAGATTTGATAATCATCCAGCTTGGATTTTGCGAAAGAAATCCAATGCTGCCTTTCGCCTGCTGGAAACCATATCTCTGAAAGAATGTATGAATATCAATTCCTGAATTAAACAACCCGGTCCTATTTCATGTGACAGAACTACAAGAATTATACATACGGGATGCTTTGCTGCTGACATTTGTAATTGTGTGATCTTAAGCTTTTATTTTTGGGATTTTACTTTTCCTTCGCCTTAAAATTCAAACCTCAAGTATCTTATTGCAGCCTCTCTCGGCTGCAGATCTTTTGAATATATTTGAGGTTTTCCTTCCACAGCTGTTGCTCTATCCTAATCCTTCAGACCCATTAAATGGTGACGCAGCATCTCTGATGATGAAGGATAGGAAGCAGTACGAACAGAGGGTGAAAGGTGAGATCCTTTTTCATTTACTTATTCTTTAAAATAATTTCCCTTGGGAGAAATATTCGCCAGTTATCCAATCTTGAGTTCAATTTACTAGCGATTTGAATAAACGGGGCAGTAGTCTTGCGAGTAAGCTGACTAAAAACAATGTCACTGGATGGGCGTTTCTTACTTGTTTTGTCGATTTGTTGTGACAACAACAGACTACTGTGAACGTTACGCGAAGAAGGAGAATATGTCCAGCATAAACTCAGAAGAAACTGATGAGGACATCAGCAATGTGGACATAAGTGATGGACAAAGCACGTCAAGTGATGACAACATTGCCGGAGTTGCTGATCCATAAGCAGCTAATTTAACCTTCAGCACTATACTTTATAATCAATTAATTAGAATAATTATATGTTCAGATGCAATTGTTATCTAATGGAGTAGTAGTTAGACTGGATATATAGATAACACCATGCGTTTGCACCAAATTTGCCGGCACATCAAATGTGAAGATAAACAGAAATGAACTAGAAATATTGAATCAGTTTCCTCTTTTGCTGTTCTCAACTCATTGTGTTGGAAAGGGGATTCTGTAAACTAATAATGCACCAATTGGCAATTGATCATTCATTAATCATCTTCTGGAGATCTCTCTCTGCAGGCATACGTTGTCGAATTCTTCGGCTTTTTCAAAAGCAATCATCACACAAACCAAATGTGCAGTCACTTCAATCTGCTTTTGTAATCAGCTTAACAACTTTAAATTCTTGTTGTCTATTGCTCCGACAGTGACCTGTCGTAATACATTGCAAATATTACAATCAACTAGATTCCAATGGAGTATCTTTAGAATTCTCAGATTCCTGACAAAGTATTTTTATATTTATTAACCCTTTGAAGCTGCCGGCGTCTGAAAAACTATTAGTCCTGAGCCAATTAAATGGAAAATGCAATGTAAAAGATAAGATATAAAGACATTGTAGAATCAGTCAATGAGCAAAGTGATTATCTTAAAAAATTCCAGCCATCAGTAGAGCATAGAGATTTTCTCCATGTTCCACAATATCAATAAATTGAAAAGCCATATTAGTTTACAACTCCTGGTTGTGTGTCTGCAAAGCTGTGCAGTAGACCTTTTTTCTTTTTGAATCAAAGCTCGGATTGCGCCGCAGAATGGATGCGCAGATTCTTACGTACTCGGGATATGCTGCAGTAGGACTTATTATTGTAATTTTGGTGATCATTTTCCGGCTACATAAACGAAAGAAGCAAGGCGAGAATGTCGAAGCAGGGAAAGCAAACAAGGTAGCGTCATTTGATGATAACGATACGCGTAGTATCATCACAAAATCTGATCAGTACGTAGCAGGTGAGAGCAAATCAGGATTCTTCGTCACTTCATCAGCTGAACAAAGTGCTAATTTTGCATCAACCTCACTGTTAGTTCTCACAAGTCCCGTAGTGAACGGATTGAAATTCGATGACTTGCTCAAGGCACCTGCTGAGTTGCTTGGGAGAGGAAGGCATAGTACCCTCTACAAAATTGTGTTGGAAAATGGTGTCCTGTTGGTTGTCAAGAGGATTAAAGATTGGGAAATTTCAACGGATGACTTTAAGCTGAGGATGCAGAGACTAAACCAAGTGAAGCATCAAAATGTACTGCCAGCTGTTGCCTTCTATTGCTCCAAACAAGAGAAGCTATTGGTCTATGAGTACTTACAAAAAGGAAGTCTCTTCAGGCTTCTCCATGGTGTGCTAGCAACTAGTAACTTCATTTTTTTTCTCTGTCATTTTTGCATTAGAGATGTTGTAAATTGCTGTAAATTTTAATTTGTATTTCAGGAGCTCAGATAGGGCAAGCATTTGATTGGGTCAGCAGACTAAGCATTGCAGCTACAATTGCTGAGACATTAGCATTCATGCATCAGGAATTTCTCAGTGATGGGATAGCTCATGGTAACTTGAAATCATCAAACATCTTGCTGAACAAAAACCTGGAGCCTTGCATTAGTGAATACGGACTTGTGCCGTTGGACAATCAAGGCTTCAAAGCAGACGTTTACGGATTCGGCGTGATACTATTGGAGCTGCTAACTGGGAAGCTGGTAAAGAATGAGGGAGTTGACTTGGCAACATGGGTTCACTCAGTTGTCAGTGAAGAATGGACTGGAGAAGTTTTTGACAAGTTGCTAATATCAGGAGGCGCAAGCGAAGAGAGGCTTGTGAACTTGCTGCAGGTTGCTCTAAAATGTGTGAACAAGTCTCCTGGGGCCAGGCCTAGCATGAAGCAAGTTGCTGTCATGATCGTTACTTTAAAAGAGGAAGAAGAAAGATCAATTTGCACTTCTGTTTCTGTATTTTCTGAAAATTTTTAAGTCTAGGTGGAGGACAAATTGCTTCCGTCTCATTTGAATTAGTTTAAGTTTCAAAGAAATTTTATAATAATGTACACGATAACAAAAGTTAGTCAATGTACATTGTCAATGCATTGGACTTTAGGAACAGTAATAAAGGTCTGATAAAACGCTAAATAAAGCAGGCCCAAAAACATTATGATTGTTTTATTTTTTGAAAACAATTATATCTAGGACTTTGTATCTAACTTTCTATTTCAGGTTTAAACATTTTTTAATCACCCACAAAGTAAAAAAATAAATAATTAAATGTTATAATTGTTTACATGTGTTTCACTTAAAAAGGAAAATCCCTCAAATCCTCAATATTTGAGGCAGGGCTTAAGAGTTCGAAAGTTTCTACAGGAGCAAGCTTCTATACATACTTGCTATGCGCTAGAATTCCTAGGTTACATTAGGGGTGTTCATAATTCAATTCGATTCGTTCAATTTGTCTGATTCATAGAAATTTAATCTGTGAATTGATGAATTAGATTGGATTGAAATTTTGATAATCCGCAATCGGTGGATTAGATATAGATCTACTTTTGTAAATCCGCAAAAATCTGTAAATCCGTAAAAAAATAAAAAGTATTTATTTAATTAAAAAATAAAACTTGTAAATATGGCATTATTATTCACTAGTAAATAAATAAGTCAAAATATAGTTATACTAACACTATATTATATCTTATCCGATAATAATATAAAATAAAAATAATTAAATAAACAAATAGAGCTTCCTAAATAGTTAAAATCTATGTACTGATCTAAACGAATGAATTTTTTTCGCTGTGATGTGTTATATTTGAAAGTTTAAATATATTTTCTGGCTTTATTTAAATAACTAATTTATTTAAATCTTATTTAATTTAAATTTGATCGATAGTAAAATTACTTTTATATTAAATTTTTTTATTTAGTTAGTTCATGGACCGGATAGAATTAAAAATTTTCAACTGGCAAACCAATCTGCAAAATGGTGGATTGAATATGAATTGGGTTAAATCCACATCTGATTCGTAAATATATGCATTAGATTTAGATTTAATTTCACCAATATGTAGATTGTATTGGATTAAAAATTTATAATCCGTAAAATTATGGATCGGATATGGATTGATGTCCAATCTATAAAATACGATCCGTAAACACCCCTAATTTACATAGTTTTAATTTGCTTATTACAAATACACATCAAAGTTGAAAAAAAAAATTTCTCCAAATTTAATTTTAGTACATTTCTCTAATCTTGGAATCCGATGCTTAAAGTTGTGCTCATCACTTCGTCACTAATACGTTGATCAAGACTAGTCTCAACATATTTAAAGTTATAATTTTTAGTTTGCGTTCATCGCCAATATGTTGCTAAACGTTAGTCCTAACAAATCTTAAATATTTTTTTATTTTGTAAACATTCATTTGTAATAATAAAAAAGTTGGGTTTAATTTATATTTCAATTGATATGACGTAAACAATAGAAAGAAAAACATAATTAGATAAGTTAAAATAATCACTACTACATTTACATCTCAACTTATTTTTACGCATGATATTTTAAATTTTAAAAATGTAGACCAAAGCTCTTTGAATAAACAAATCATTAAAAAGAAAAAGAAAAGAAAAATTAACATGTAAAATTTTCATAGTTAATGAATATAAATTACATAAAATGTTGTCTTTTTTTTTTAACTTTTTACGTATGAAATTTTAATTTCAATCTCACACGAAATGGAAACGTCCACGTCTTAATAGACTTTCTAATGAACCGAAAAGAAAAATTAACATGTAAAATTTTCATAGTCAATGAATATAAATTACATAAAATATTGTCTTCTTTTAACTTTTTACATATGAAATTTTAATTTCAATCTCACACGAAATGGAAACGTCCACGTCTTAATTAGACTTTCTAATGAACCGATAACCATGAGAAGAGGTGCTAGATATGGTGGAATAGTGAACAAAATCATTAATTTTTAAGGCAAATTTGGTGGTGTACAAGTGGTCAAGCCAAAAATTGATTATTCGAAAGACTTTATTCAGACTTTAGGAGATTGAAATTACACATTCACACTAGACCCAAAAATTCAATGCACAAGCATATATCAATCAGACATCCTAAAAGTCAGCATTTAATCAAGTAATAATGTTAATAATTACTAACCACATATTGTTATTGTGATTATTATTTTCCAGTCTCTTCTTTACAACCCTTTTCTAATAGTGGAAATATTTAGACGATTAAGACAATGCCAGCAACGGTTGGGCTGAATTAAATAAAGTAATTGATTAGCCTTGGAACCGTAATTTTGATTTTCTTCTTTTATCTTTATATGTGCATATGCTCACTAATTAAATAAACTCAAACAAGAAAAAAATAAATAAATCTAATACATGATAAATAAATGAATCTCTTGCATATTTTTGTAATTGAGATATATTTTCCTCTTTTTTTAATTTATTATTTTGTTTATGGGTCACACGGCGTAACTACATGTATGAACATTTTTACATGGTTAGTGGTTGCAATTTATTTATTATTTGGTCAGATGACTTTATCTTATCATGAATGAATCGGCTATCAGATCATCCATAATGTTCCAACTCAATCTAAATTATGAATAATTACGGTTTTTTTTTTTTGCATTTTTATAAGGAAAAATGAGGAGGATAATAAGGGGAAAATATTAGGAATAGATGTATCATTTATCCTCTCAAAATTAATTTTTAATGGCTATTCATCAAGCTTTGTGTGTCAATTCACTACAAGACTCATAATCAAATGGGAACCTACCAAAATAATGAATCTAAAAACTGTTAACAATTAACTTGGTGATATGATTTGTGTATGGCTGGCGAATTGTGATTGAAAGGCAAATGAATGTGTTCACAGTCTAAAATAATTAAAGAAAGGCACACTTGCATGCCATTCACCTAAATTAACAGTCTCAGTCGTCCTTCTTGATAATGCAATTATTAGATACTTTAATAATTGTTATTATTCATCATTTCTTTAAATTGTGTGTGTGATCCAAAAATCTTTACCTAATTGCCTTTAGACTTAAGAAAATAAACTAAAACAAGCAAAGCATTCACATCAGAATTCACACATTCTTCATCCTTCAAGGCTCAAGCTGTGGCCATATACAAAACCCATCCACACAAGTAATCTCCCACTCAAGATATGTGACAAATCATCTAAGTAATCGCCCATTCAAGATACGTGACAAATCATCTTAGTTTTTAACAACGTAATCAAACTGAAATAATATCACATGTTGATCGAAGATTTAAAAAATTAAATCAATGGGTTTTTATTCAGTAAGAGAGTCCTACACTTATAATTATATAAATAATAATTGGTATTAATTTTAGTTCTCCCTCAATTATTAAATTTATAAATGGAGACATTCTTTCTCTTACGAAATACGATTGAAATAGTAATCTCTCGAATATTAAATAGAATTAAAAGAATTTAAATAATGCTTTAGAAGATCAATGTACACATGGTCATCGATCGAATGAATCAATTAATCAAACGCATGTGTCTGATTCTCTTATCATAGAGTTGAATCCACTGAATCATCTTGAGTGAAGGCCCAAAGACCCACATAAAAAGCCCAGAAATGACGAGATCTAGTTGTCGCTAATGGTTGACCAACTGACACCCACGCGCTTCCGGAGCACGTGGGACCACAAATTTTGTTCTTTCTTTAACTTTAGAGCATCCTTTACCTCGCACTTTGGAAACTACTGTCACCGTTGGCATTATAAATCAAAGAGAGAGTGACTTTTCAAGTTTTTTAACATGAGAGATAAATAATAAACAATAGATATTTTTATTTCGTTTGAGTATTTATTGTAAGTTTCCCATTTCTTTGAATTCCAAGAACATCATTTCAAAGAGAATCAATCAAGTTTCGTGAGTTGAGCTCGAGATTGAGCTTGAGCTTGAGTTTTCAATCTTATTATTCTTGTAGTGTGTGTTGTCAGCTTCTACTACTGGCCTTATTATTATTTCCTCAATTAGTGACCTTTTTGTGGGGTTTCATTTCATTTCAAAATCATATAATTTTTTTTTTTTAAAAAAAAGAAACTTGTAGCACCAAACAAGTAGTAACCACCACCAGCTACAGGCGTTTATGCAAATATTTTTTGTCTCAAATCTGCTGAAGAATAAAAAGTTGTGACTTGTGAGTTGTTCTTTTTTTTTTTTTATGGGTTTTTTGTTTTTCATAAGAGCATGGTTCTTGAGTGTTCTTCATATATTATGATCTGTGGAATGTTAGAAAGTGAGCACAACCACTTGAAGATGTCTTGGATTCATCATCAAATGAAGCAAAAAGATGATTTTTACAATTACCCGCCTCCACTTTCCCCTTCTTCTTTTCACAGAGAATCTACTAGCCCTCATCATCATCATCTGGTACAAGAATTAGCCCTGCTGTGCTTTTCATCATAGTGATTTTGGCTGTCCTGTTTTTCATTTCTGGGCTGCTTCACTTGCTTGTTAGATTCCTAGTAAAGCACCCATCTTCTTCAGCTTCTAATAGCCAATCCAATGCTAGATACCCCACTGAGATTTCTGGCTCTGATGCCCTTCAGAGACAGCTACAGCAGCTTTTCCATCTCCATGACTCTGGTTTGGATCAAGCTTTTATTGATGCACTTCCTGTCTTTCAGTACAAAGAGATTGTTGGTCTAAAAGAGCCTTTTGATTGTGCTGTTTGTTTGTGTGAATTCTCTGATAAGGATAAGCTCAGGTTACTTCCTATGTGTAGCCATGCTTTCCATATTAATTGCATAGACACTTGGCTGCTATCAAACTCGACTTGTCCTCTTTGTAGAGGCACTCTTTTCACGCCTGGGTTTTCTATTGAGAATCCTATGTTCGATTTTGATGATTTTAGGGAAGAAGATGGGGGTCATGTTTGTGGAGAAAATGGGCTCACTACTAGTCAAAAAACTGCTGAGATTGAAGAAATTGTTGTTGATAAGGGTGCTTTACCTGTGAGACTTGGTAAATTTAGACGACTAAATGATGGGGCAGCAGTAGAGGCTGGAGGAGAGACTAGTAGTAGTAATTTAGATGCAAGAAGATGTTATTCAATGGGTTCATACCAATATGTGCTTGGTAATTCCGACTTGAGGGTCTCATTGTGCACTGACAGGTGTGGCCGTGATACAAAGCTATCAAAAGGAACGGAAAACAATAGGAATTCTCCTGTTGATGGGGATGTGGAGGCGAAGAAAATTAGTAATATGGCTAAAGGTGAGAGTTTTTCTGTTTCCAAGATCTGGCTTTGGTCGAAGAAGGGAAAATTTTCAAGTTCGTCAGATGCTCAAATGGGTATGCCTCCGTCACTCAAAATGGATTTGCCATGGTTGGGAAAAACAGAAGAAAAATGAAAGGTATATTTTCGGTTGCTTGTATCAGGGTTAGTTCGATCAAACCTTTGTCATGCCATTGTCCAGCTCTTCTTCTGAAATTTTTTGTTGTTGTGCTAATTAAAATATTCAAATGGCTGATTGTGGCATTTTGAAACCCAAGGATCAAGTTTTTCTTCAAAGGCATGTTCTTATTATAGGAATGACATAGTAGGATTCAAATAGGCGACTTCAAGTAGTTGACAGATTATGCTATGCTGTTGTTATTCATGCAGTGGAGAACTGGATATGTCTTCATGATGTATTTGTCCGATGAAAAGCAGATATCTATATGATTTGTTGGAGTTCTTTGGCTCATTTTACCTTTCTAAACTTCTTGCATTAAGCTTTGGTGAGAGAAAATATGAAGGTTTGCTTGTTTGAATGTGTTGCATTGGCTGTAAAATTGTATGTCGAACTGGAAAGTAGAATCATTATTTCATTGGACACACTTACATGTCATAAGCTCTGTTCCTACAGTTAATTCTAAATCTCCTAGAAGAAACTACTCCTTGTTCATATTTTGATATTTACTTTTAGATTAGTTTTACACCTTCTAAATCATTTTCTAGGTCAGAAGCATCAATCACTACTAACTTAAAGCAAGCACTATGTTTTAATTGTTCAAGGAAATCCTTGCTTTCCGTGTACAGTTTTGCAACCCAGAATGAGGAAATTAGAAAAACTGTACATAAAACTTGTGACCTTTAGTTAAGCTTACAAAATGAACAGTATTGATAGCAGAATATGCACATCATAGAATTATATGCTAACCATTTCCATTAAAATGTAAAGCCTTTAGCCTAACACATAACATTGTCAGTCTAAAATGTAATCTTGGTTCATATATGTAGAATGATCTAAGGGATCAGGCACCTGCTTTTGCTTTTCTTGCCTTTTGAGGCATTGTGTGCTTTTTAATTCTCCTTTATCTTTATTTTCCCTTTTATATGCATATGCATAACCCTTTTGGGATGATAAGGTGAACCCAATCTTTAGGGCTGGGCAGTTGGGCAGTGATATTGTGGGATCAATGAAAACAGTGTCACAGAATTTTTTATGATCTTGTGATGAAGCCTTTAATTCAAATCTTGGCTGTTATTGCAATTGTACGTGGGTCACATTTTGCCCTTCCCATGTGATCGTGTTGAAATTAAGCCATTTAATAAATCCTTGTTTATTGTAAAAATTAAGACTGATAAACTGAGGAGATTGTCAGTCAATGAAAGGGCAGCTGACGTGATTAGATTTACTTAGCATTGTCAAAAGAGAGAGAGGAAAGAGAAAAAGTGCCACCATGAATTTAATTTAAAGCATTGGAAAGGAAACTTATCATGGGTGCATATTTTTGGGCTTTTGGCAATGTCAGTGACTCAGTTCTTCTAAATAATTGTGACCGAAAAGAAAAAGGAGAGAATGAAAAGAAAAGTGGGGGAAAAAAAAGAACAAACAAGAATTTTACATGTAATAAAAGATTTATTAGAAAAAAGGGGAAAAAATTACAAAAAGTATATGATATTTCGTTTGAGAGTTAGAGGTTATGTGTTAAATGTCGTTTGAAATTTTATTAATTTCAGATTTTTAAAAAAATTTATTTGTTTGTTTTTTTATAACTTATGTTTAATTTTTAGACATTTACATCTTAATAAAATAAATAATTTTTTGTGATTTTTATTTGAATGGAAAAATATCTTAATAATAAGTAAATATTATATTTTATAAATATCTCTATAAAATAATTTATTTCTTAAACTATAAAATAGAATTCTCTTTTTTTATTTATAAGGACTTAAATGTCAATAACTCAAATTTAATAATTTTTTTATTATAAAAATAAACAAGATGCCATTTATATTCAAATATTAAAAAAAATGCGATTTAAATTTTCATATTCAGATTTATTTAGAATTTTAAAAAAATTAGATCCATTTATATTTGAGACTAAAAAAACAAACGTTACCTTAGTTTGGGATTGATGTTGAGGGTGGTGTAAAAAGTGATTTTAAACTAATTAAAAATTAGCTTAGATATTTGATTACCGAAAATTAATTTTGGGTAAATCATCTTTTTCATTGATAATAAGTAGAAAGAAACATTTTGTTATATCATTGACATCACAAAGACAATGTTACCTAACTCCACCCAAGGAAGTGCCCAGCAAGAGTGGTGAGAAATGATTGTGTCACACGTGACATCTATCCAAATTCTATTTGAAGGTAGTGAGTGACAAGGTCAAACCAATTTCATTTGCTACTTTTTTTCCACCCCTCATGAAATTATTATACAATATTGATTGGTTTAAAAATATAAATTCACACAATTATTTTATTTATTTTTAAGGCCTTTTTTTAATAATGTAAATTCAAGTTGCTGGCGAAAGGGAGCTGTTTAAAAATCACTCAATTACTTTGTCACTTTTAAAAATATTTTTCAGTTTGATATATTATAACTTTTAAAATAATTATCATTAATTGTGTTGTAAAAATAATTAAATATGAAGAAAATTAATTAAATATTTGGTAAAATTTATTTTAAAAGTGTCATTAGTTTTAATAACATTCATACGTATTTGGTAAATCTTACTGTTAAATTGTTATTAAAATATAAATGACTAAATTAAATATAACGTTAAATAAAATTTATTTATACATTTATAAATATGTATATAAATTTTTTTTTATTGTGTACATATAGTTATATAATAATGATAGCTAAAATAAATATTTTATATTATTAATTTTATTTTCTTATTTTGTTATCTCAATGTAATTGGTAATAATAATAATTTCTTTGAAGTTAATGATTTTTTAATTAATAAGGATAATTTTTTATTTATATAATATGTATGTAAGCATATGTGTGTGTGTATACACGTATCTAAATTCTCAAGTGCAGACATCATCTTTTTTAAAAAACAAATGCGGGCATGCTATTGAATCATATCATTCGATAGAATTATTGTAAAATTCACTGTAAAGCCGTGTGGCTTAATAATAACGTATCTACATGGAAAAAAAAAAAATAACGGCGTCCGACACTCTGCATGGTTAAAGTTACTATTTATAGTATAGGATATATATAAAATCGTATCAAGTATATAATATTAAAATTGATTCTCAAATTCAGTTTTTGAAAAGTTACCATATACTGTAGGATAATGTGATTTATAGAAAATAATTTTTAAAAAATTATCAAAAATTAAAATTAACTTTTAACCTTTTAAAATCTTTTTTTGACATTCCCAAAAATAATTTCAGACGGAAGACGGACTCTTAACGTGGCTCGTGGAATCTGCGAGGCCACTATCCACCAGCCAAAACCAGGCCCAGCCTCCGGGTAAAATCGTAGCAAATTGTGCTTTCAAGACGAGGCCCAGAATGTAAATAACAGAGGTGTAAACGTTGTGCCACGTTTGCTTGCATCATTTCCTTCAACTATGCTGTTCTTTAATTTTGTGAACGGATACGATTTGTTGGTCATACATTTAGCTTAAGCCAGGGACTTAACTGAATGGTTTCCAAACGGACCCTTATTTAATTGGTTATCCGAATTTGAATTTTGACTTCATAATTTCTTTGTAAAAATTAAGTGCCAACTATTATATAATCGAGTAAGGATTTAAGGAGGAAAAAAGGGACTTTGATTGAGCATCATTATATTTTTGGTTAGAACAGAATGGAAAAATCCACCAACCATATATAGACAACACAAAGATGTTAGTTTGCTAGCTAACAACTCATCCACTAAATGGTAATAATTGAGACAGGCCAAGCACTAACCTACCTCACCAACACTATTATTATGACATGGTTATAAATCTATTATTACCATCAGTATCAGTTTGAAATTTATAAATTCATGCACTGGTATGAAAATTAAAAAAAAAAAAAAAAGGTAGAAAAAGATTATAAAGAACTTCTAGTAGTTTTTGAAACTCTAATACTGACTAATTTCTTTGTTGATTTGAATTTACTTAATTACTTTCTACTCTAAATTAAACATGGTATGACGCTAATCAATTGAACTTTTTTGGGAATGCCTTTATTGAGTCTTAATATTTACATATGTTATTGTTATTTATGTTGCATTATTTTTTTAGTGCCAACGTTTTCACATTTAAAAATATGATCTCAAAATACAAATATCAGTGTTAACATCCCATCAAACCAACCTTATTGGAGGATTAACTTTATTTGCAATGAAATGAAATGATTAAAATTAAACTTAAACTAGTCAAAATATTAAAATTATCTAATTTAATTAATACACTTACCATATACTTTTTAAAAATATCGATTGACTTTTGTAGTGTCAATTGATTCAACTGATAAAACAATTTTACGTAAGTTAAATGTTCAAGCTTTGCTAACATAGAAGCTAAGGATGGGTTATCATCGAAGATTTTTTTTTATTTTTTTAATTTTGTATTTTCTTTGTTCAAATCACAAATAAAAAAGCCCAGAAAATATGGGCAGCATTGCATACAAATTCCTTGAATTTGAAGATAACAAAACACCCTCTTTACCTCCACCCCCACTCTCTCTCATTTACATGTCCCACCCCCTCTTAATTTGCTAATTATGTGAAGCCCCAAGCGTAATTTAATGTAATTTACATTAAATTACATTATCAATAACAATAAAAATAATAATAATTAACAAAAGCAAATCAAGCAAATTTTATCCTCACTCCTCAGCATTCCTGCCAAAATAAAAATCAACCGCCAACGGCATGGCCCCAGCACAAAATACGGGCATGGGGCGGGCGCGCACGTTAACCTCTCACGTGGCGGACGCAGTTTTTAAAACGGAAGTCACATGACGCTCACGTGACGAGATTGAGCGGGGTAGTAAGAGGAGGCGTGCCTTTTCCGAAAACGACGGACGCGAACCTGGAGGAGAAGTCCCTGGACGCCAAATCCTCGTCGGTCGCCGCTCCCTCGTCGAAGTTCAAGGAGTAACTCAGGGGATCGTAGTGGAATTTCGGCTGCTGCCTATGCTGGGCCCCGCCGGCGCAACCACCGCGGACGCAAATGACGAAACGCTGGTGGTTCTTCCTAAACGTACGGATGAAAGTCTTCCACTTGGGACCCGCGGTGATCTCGGACCACTCGCGGAGCCTCTTCCATCCACGCGTCCACCAGGGGGCGTCGTTCGCTTTGTAATTGTAATCGACGGCCCTGATTCGCTCCCACCAGACCGACGACGGCGACGGCCCGGGTTTGGAGTCGAAACACGGGATCCAGAAACAACACCCTCCGCGGGAGGAGAACCTCTGCATATCGATATCATCAATATCGTCAATGTCAGTATCAACGACGTTTTCGGAGGTGTTTTCGTGAGTTTGTGGGGGCATTTTCGGGAATATAATTACGACGAGGCCCCACACAGCCTCAGAAACTCTCTTTAGCTCAGGAGGAGGTGGCCGGTGGGGTGGGGCGGGGCGTGGTGGGGTGGTAAAATGAGGATGAATTCGTTTTGTTTGTCCACGAAGAAGAAGAAGAAACAAACGAAACGCCTTTTGTAACGGAAATTTCGCAAGATGTGTAGGGAAACCGCCACCGGTAAATGCCTGTTGCCAGGTGTGCTTGCCATGACATATTTATTAGTTTTGTTCGCCCTGCGTGCTCACTGCTTGGTTGTCATTTAGTTAATTTGGAAAATCCCTGTTAAAAAGAAAAAAATTAAAATGGTAAAATCAAATAAATTCTGTTATAGTTTTTATTCATGTGGTAGGAGAAATAATTAGTGATAAATATAATAGACGACAAGAGTTGGTATTTGATGAGTAATATTTCCATCTCCGTCTTAAGTATTTTAAAAATAATAATATTCGAAAAGAATATATCACTTCGAAAAAAATGAATAAATCACTTCAAAAAAATAAAAATAAAAATAAGAAAAAGAAAAAACCTCGGCTGGTGGTCAGGAGGTCAACTGTTGTAATTGCAACTGTTTAACCGTTACGGGCGCGGGGTTTCAGGTGCGGTTATTCAGTACACTCAGAATCAATCGTTATCTTTCTTCAGACAAACCAGCACTGCACAACAAGATAAATAGCCTGTTATAAATTCCAAGGGTGCCACGTGGCATCTATCAATAGAAACTACATTTTAAATTGTCGTGTGTCGAGGTGTATTTGATCAGAAGCACTCTTTCCAACTTACTACCAAACACATATCATATGGTTAGTGGGATGATGATAATTGGAGAATCTGACAGTCGGTGATGGCATTATGTAGTCAAATTTATTTATTATAATTATTGCTGATTTATTTTTCAAAAAAGTAGGTTGGCTCATAGAAAATTCTCGACGCCTTCATGTACTTTTTGTCGTTTATAAGTATTTTAATATTGTATTATTTTCTTAAAAAAGTATTTTAATGATCATTCATTTTACTAGTTATAAGAAATGAAAAATTATTAATGATGATTGAAAGATCCAATAATTTCTTATGACTGTTTTCTTTCTAATCACCTGTGTTTAGAGGCAAAGCTCTGAGGAGGCAAACCCGGGCTGTAGCTAGGGTTAGTTTCTTAAAAAAAATATTAATTAATTATAAATTTTTTTTAAAAAAATTATAATAAAATATAAAAATATAACTAATAATTATAGTTAATATTTATTTTCTCTAAATCGAAAAATTAACTCAAATCTCTGACTAATGGATACAAATTATCTAAATTCTAAATTCCTTAAAATTTAACTGTTCAAGTCATTAAATTATCACCTAATGAGTGACAGTCAGCCTCTACCGCACCCACATACTCATATTGTTTTTGAATTAGTTATTACCTTATACTTTTGTCAAATTTTTTTAATAAAATAATTAATAATTCTCTAATGGATTATTATCGCAAACAATATAATTTAGATACGATAATATATAAGTTTTCTTTTTTGAAAAATCGCAGGATGAAATTTCGTCGATATTGTTTTTTTATTTACATTGTATTTTTATAATTTTATTATTAATTTTTTACTTGTCTAGTGTATTTTAATAATTTCATTTGTATAGAATAAATTTTTTGAGAAGTAATTAAATTTTAAAAAAATCTAGCCCACCCGAAAAAATAGTGCTAGCTTCGCCACTGTCTATGTTGTAAGAAATTTTAGAATACATCATAAGTATCATGTCAGTTATACAATAAACAAATGATACTATGACATGTATGTATTTATTTTGAAAAATCATCATGCAAGTGGTGGTTATATTAAATTTAATCACACTTGTCATGCATGCACTAATTAATTATAATACATCTGAGATATTTTAGAATTTCTCATGTATTGTTAGAACTGATTTGATATTTTATTTTATTTATTTCATAACATAATCATAAAATATTTATCTATTAAAATAATTTTTATTATTTTTAACAAAAATCTCATTAATAACTAAATAGTTAAATTTTTTATTAAAAATCTGACTTGTAAAAGTTTACTAACATAAATTTTATTTAAATATATTATATTTAAAAAATTATACCAAACAGAGTCTAATATAAGCCGTCAAACAAATAGTTTTAAATGATTTGTTTTTAGAGTGTTTTGGTAATTTAGACTTACATCTTTCATCATTATCATGGTAGGATGAGCTGTTCATAAGGGCTTGCATAATGCTTTGCCGGGAGCGTGCCTTGAAATATATTTGCATAAGCTGCGCATGTAATTCGGTTATCAAGCTTCAGTTCAGCTCCTTCCTTTTCCTTAATCACTGTACGAATAGATCTAAGCCCAAAGAATGTCAAATAGGCCCAGTGTTTTTTTAACACTTAAGAGAGCCATTTTATGAAAAACCATTTTGCCTCCATTTAGCACCCGGTTGAGATTAGAGTGGGTGATAAAATAAGTTAATTCTAGTATATGAATAAAATAAACTGTTAATTGAAAAAAAGTTATAATTTGGTAAATTATATTGTTGTGGTTGCTATGAGTATGAAGAACAAAATACATACATTTGATAAATTTTTATTACAAATTACTATTTTATTATACAATGACCAAACTACACATAGAATTTATGGAAAAAACAAGATTGTTTTAAGTGGATTTTGAGTTGTAAGGAAATGGGACAAAATCTCACCAAAATAATAAATTTATTTTTTAAGGATCAAGGTACCTCACTTAATCGTGGTATAGGGGCTGTTTTGGGCATCAAATGAGATGAAAAAGAGTGGAAGAGATCTAATAATGGTGAGAGGTCAGATCTGGAACGTGGCAACCTTGAAACGGTACTTTTAGACTTGCAAAACAAGGAAAGAAGGTTAGAGGTGGAGCCGACGGTAGCCAGGGACCACACTCCGACGCTCAAGTCAACTACTTAAACTTTTTTGAGTGATGAGAGTTTTTAAACTCTCTAAAAATGGTGGCTGGAGATTGAAGAAGACCTTATTCTTTTTTTTTTTTTTGTGTATTGATGATGAGTATGATAGAGATAGAATCGTTTTGTCCTTATATAGCATACTATGGGTACCTTGCCACGTGACACATTTTCAGTGGTGATTCTACTGTCATTTTTTAAATTCTCACGTCTTTTTCACATTTATCATGCTTTTTCTGCCATTAGGAGCATGATTGGAGGGTAAGGAGGAGGTTTTTGTTGTTTTGTGTATGCAGCGTACGCTGCAAGTGGTCCAATGATCTTTTTGTAGAGGTTGTATGGACAATAACAAGCGTGACAATTAAGTATCACTATCTTTTGCGTGCTGCTTTTAATTTTTTGCAGATATTACAATTAGTTGTCCCCTCTTTTTCAACAAAATATTCTTTTTTTGATTTCGTGAAAGAAATTTGGGTGAGGGAGATAGCACGTGTAGTGGATGTTTTTAGATATTTTCTTCAACACCTCAATCCTGTCATAGTGTACCTCACGTACCAATTTAATTAGCAAGTGTAGTCGTTATAGGTCGGGTACCCTCCGAGGATAACTCATAGTCACACAACCTTTGCATCGACACGTAATGCTTCAGTTTCAATGTTCTATTTATCCCAAACAAAGATAAAATTATCTTTTATTAAAATATTAAGTTTATAATAGAAATTTAAAAAAAAGTGTGGTGGTTTATTTAACAAATTACTTATAAAAAGTAAATTCCTTTTAATTTCTACTGTCAAAATAGATAAACTTATAAAATAAATAATTTTTAAAAATTTATCAAACGCTTAATTTATCAAAACTTATAAAATAAGTAAGTTATAATGTTTTATCCTCAATTCCAAACGGTGTTGTAGTCACTAAGTCATTTACAACCTCTAGCAAGATTTTTTTTTTTTCAATCCACTGGGAGATAATTTGTTTGTATGAAAAAGTTCGCTATATATTTATGGTTTTAGTTCACGAATCGTCAGAGTGTTGTTTTCCTATCCAAAACTAAACTAGCACAATCTATATATATATATATATAAAGTTGGGACTTGAGGAGGTGATATGATATCACTATTTTTCATCTTTGTATATTATCTACTATCTAATAAATAGAGAATTTTTTTTTAGATTTGACTTTTCATCTTCTCATAATTAATTTGATTGTTATTACACAATAACAATTATGTAAAGATTTTAATGAGACATATTCTTTGTAATGAACATTTAAGGGGGAGTGTTATGAATTTATTAAAATAAATGTAAATATTCATAATATATATCTCTTAGTCTCTCAACTATCTCTCATTAGCAACTTTTAGCTTCCTTATAACTCCCACTATCTCATAAGAAATCATAATCCATAATTTTTCATTAATTTCATGAAGTGATTATGTAACTATAAAAGAAGAACTCATCTTTTTGTTTTGTACACACACAATTAGAATAAATAAAATCACTCTATAATATATTTTCTCATTTTATTTTTTATCTTGCGTTGCTTCTTTATTTGTATTGCTGGCTAATAGCTTTTTTTTTTTTATAAGGTTGCTTCATCTAAAAAAAAATCAATTCATATTTTTTATCAGTTTTATCAAGTGTAAAGTAAGATAAAAGGATAATATTAAATTCTTTTTTCAAAGCCGTGTGAAGCGCGGTTTTATTTCCAATCCAAAATTAGGAGAAAAAATTTAAAAATTTAGAGGAATCTAAAAATTACGCATTGGAAAAATTAATTAAATAAATTTTATTAGAATCTGAGGATAGATTATAACGTCTAATAATTTTTGTTTTATTTATTTTTAATTGTTACACTCTACAAAATATTATAATCTAGAGCTTATTGGAAACTTTTTATTTTTTTAGATAAAATGCGACTATTGTTCATAATACAATATATTACATGATATTATAACTAACTAGAAAATAGAACTGCGCTTCACGGGGCTTTGAAAAAAGAATTTAGTATTATCATTTTTTCTTACTTTACACTTGATGAAACTGATAAAAAATATGAATTGAATTTTTTTTAAGATGAGGTAGCCTTATAAAAAACAAAAAAAAACTATTAACCAGCAATACAAATAAAGAAGTAAAGCAAAATAAAGAATAAAATAAAAGAATATATTATAGAGTGATTTTATTCATTGAAATTGTGTGTATGCAAAACAAAAAGATGAACTCTCCTTTTATAGTTACATAATCACTCCATGAAATTAATGAAAAATTATGATCATAATTCCTAATGAGATAGTGAGAGTTATAGGGAAGTTAAATATTGTTAATGGGAGATAGTGGGGAGACTAAGAGATATATGTTATGAACATATACATTTATTTTAATAAATTCATAACACTCCCCTTAAATGTTCATTACAAAGAATATGTCTCATTAAAATCTTTACATAATTGTTATTGTGTAATAACAATCAAATTAATTATGAGAAGATGAAAAGTCAAATCTAAAAAAAAAATTCTCTATTTATTAGATAGTAGATAATATACAAAGATGAAAAATAGTGATATCATATCACCTCCTCAAGTCCCAACTTTATATATATATATATTTACAATCACATAATTACTGGAACTAGTTTACATTAAATCTTATACAATACTACTTAGATTTTAACCCTCTCTAATTTTCAAAAGATTTCAACCTTCACTTAATAGAAGAGAAATGAAATTTAAATTAAATATCACTTCCCTTACACTTGCAAGTAGGGGTGGGCAAAACTGAACCGGAATCGAAAAAATTCGGTTTGGTTCAATTTTTCGGTTTTGGTTCGGTTTTTTTATCAAAAAAAAAATTGAATATAGAAATATCGAACCAAACCATTCGGTTCGGTTCGGTTTTCAGATCAAAATTTAAAAAATCCGAACCAAACCGAATCGATAATATCATTCTGGTCTCTCTCTTTTATAAAATTTTAGTACGGCCCAATATTTAGAAAATATTTACATATAAAAATTCTGTTATGGCCTAACATGTTTTGCAGATTTTTCAAAAGGGTTCTCGACTAAAAGTCAACAAGGAAAGATAACATTCTGATCCTTATTTTTTTTAATAAGTTATATTATGGTGTATAAACTTATTTTAATTTATTTACATTTTGAGCCAAAAGTTTTGATATTAAAAACATTGATGTTGATTCTGAAAATTATTTAGTTTAGTCCAACATTTTGCAATTTTTTATTATAATACAAATTTGTAAATTTTTTTTGGTTGATTATACATTGATTATACTAGGCCTTGTGTACAAGTTAAGATAAACCGAAAAACCGATTTGTTAATTCGATCTGTTAAGTGAATTGTTACCAAAAAATTGAAACCAAACCGAAAAACTGAAGTCGAACCAAAATCGAACTATCAATTCTGATTTGGTTTTTATTTTTTAAAAAACCGAACAAATTTTTTGAATTTAGGACCCCGAATCAAATCAAAACTGAAAATTTATCTCGAAACCAAACCAAACCAAACTAAACTGATGTCCCCCCATTTGCGAGGGGGTGGCTCTAACCATTGGGTTAAGACCCAATAATTTTTACTAGAAACTTGAATACACTTATAGCATGGCCCAAAAATCTACCGAATGCGATTCCAAAAATTATGCCAATTTTTTTTATCAGAGTTATGGTTTGCCTCGTTTTATATCCAACAATGTGCTGATCAACATTTTTGTTTTTCTTTTCACACAATTTCTTGAGGAAATTAAACATATATTGCATACAACTTTGCTTTTTTGAATTAATATGATTGAGAACAAAAGAATATACAAAGAAGCTATATTGAAGTTAAATTTAACATACTCTAGATAGTAGATTCTCTTGATTTCTAGTCAAAAGAAAACAGGAAAAAAGGGGGAAAAAAAGAAAAGAAAGAACAATATACATCCTTTTGACTAAGAACAAACTTTGGAATAACATTCCTCCTAAAAGAAACATTAAAGCCTCCCTCATTCCTCATCACATATATATTCTTTTGCTTTTCATTTTATCATATCTAGTAATAAGCTGTCAATATACTTGGGAATAACTATTGGAATAACCCATGTAATTCAACCGCGGTCTAATGTTGTGGTGGTTATATCTAGGATCCCCGTAATCAACAGCCTTTATCACCACAGCTTCACATCGTCCATCCTGCTCTTGAACTGCACCGAAAACAATCTCATTCGTCTCACAGCTTTTCTCATAGTAAGTTTGAGGATGTGGTGAGAATTGCCGATGATGATGCTGTTGTTGGTGGTGGTGTATTGGCATCTGCTGTTGTTGTCCGTGGTGATAATCAACTTCCCATCCATTATAGTAAGATTGGCTTTGCTTGGTATACTGTCTCTTGTCCAAGTCTTTGATTGTATATGGATGATAGCTCTTCTTTGGTGTAGGGGTTCTTGTTTCTAATGGGGGTGGCTCATCCTCATCTGGAATCACATAGCTCTCTTGCATATGCCATGTGCTTGGAGGTACATTTCTTTGCTGGTACTGGTGCTGGAGCTGATAGTGGACAGGCTTTCTCCTAAACATGGAAAATAATCCCCCAAAGATTTCACCCACTGTTGATCCAGTGTTCAGGACAAGCCTCCCAATTGAACCGAAAAAACCCTCCTCTGGTTTCTCAAAATCATCTTCGGTAGGAATTAAGGGTGGCCTGGCAGATTTAGGAGGCCTTTGATATGGTGCCACAGCCGGTGGACCTCTCTTCATGTGGGTTCTTGGGTCCTACCAAGTTAAAAGCCAGAAATTAATTTCCTGGATCATATCATGCAATGAATCGGGAATGGATAACTTACGATAGCTCTGATCATCTATACACCAGGTATTCGTGGTCAAAATATGGGATTAGAAGATTAGAAACCTGAGATCACTTACATCTTTCAAGGAAAACATTGCTTGTACCCTACGCTGCAGCAAAGCTAACATGTAACCAAAGAAAGCAGCTGCTACAAGCACAAATATTCCTGCAACATTGGATGACATAACTTATAGATCATGCAGAATTTGAAACAAAAGCCACAAGGGTGAGAATTTTCTGGTTCTACCTAAATGAAAAGTATCATCATAATTATCAGAACAATCATCATCATGGAGTTGGATCTCTCTAATTGCCTGATTTCCTCTGTCTATGACCAAAAGAGAGCAGCTACTTCCAACATAAACCACATCAAAGTCGTTTGAAAATTTTGCATCTTCACTCGGACCATCAACATGACCTACACCTCGGCTCCATTTCCCTCCAGCAATAGTCGTAACCCCTGCAGAGTAGTAGATCCAGTTCATTAAGTTATTCAGATAACAACAAATATTGTCAAAGACAAAGACTTCAAGAAAGCATGCTTTGTTTGACAAGAGATCATTTGTTAGAAATTTTTCCCTTACATTTTAGCTCCAACATCATGATCCAAAGGGATTTGACTTGCTTTAATCAAGAGAATGCATAAAGTATACAAAAAATTTACCAGTATCACTGATCTTCCTGATAGCCATATTCATTGTATCAGCGATGTATATATTTCCTCTGTCATCCACTGCAAGTCCTCTTGGGTGGTTCATTCGTGCTCCTCTCGGTCTCCCATCTACATGCCCATAGTACCCTTCAGGTGATCCAGCAACTAGCTTGGGCCTGCTATCTGTTGTTTGACATTTTAAATTTACCTCATAAAAAGACTGACAATGTCTACTCAAACAACTTGTTGAGCAGACAAAAGAAGAAGTAACTCAAATTGGTAAATTAAAACTGTGAATGTGGCTGAAGAAGTAAGAAGTTTTCATCTTTTTCTTTTTTCCTTAAATTAAAAAAAAAAAGAGCAACTGTTCTGTTCAAGAAAACAAGTTAGCTCATATCATTTACAACTATACAACAAAAGAAGAATTGGTTACGCATCACTCAAGTAACTAAAAAGTTTAAGCTTCTGGAAGAAGCTTAAAGGTATTCTCACATCGAAATCAAGATACTTCAGTTTAATGAAGTACAGAAATTATTTAGATAAGAAAGATAAAGTACAAAAGCAGTAAAAGTTGAGTAAAAAAACAAGTCTTATTGATAGGAAAACAAAATCAGTCCTAAAATAGAAAAAAAGTGGAAGGGTGAAGCTAATCACAAAGAAAGATTTGGGTATGCAGAAACATAACTAAAAGGTGTCTTGTACTTTTAAAAGTGGAGACTTCTACTTAACAAAAGCATGTTAAACTCTAATCTAATAATTTTAAAGGCATTTCAGAGTCTGTCAGGGAAAAAAAAGAACATATCGGTCGTTGTGATGTCCCTAGTATGAAGTTAAGTACCACAAGTATTCCAAAACAGAAAAAATAAAGGAAAATTAAAATCTCATTTACTGAATCAACTTAATTATCAGAAGAATACGATGAAGCATACACGGCATACTGAGAATTCTAACAAAACGAAACATACACGTAGACAACGGAGTTGAAATCTTGTAAATGTTACTGTTTTCACTATCCAAAACAAGAAGCTCCCCACTTGGCGACACCGCAACTGAGAATGGTTCCATTCCAAATTTGCTTCCGTCAAAGACTGTCTCTACAGTGTATCCACCTTCAAATTTCATCATTGAACTGCTAGAAACAGCTGAAATTCAAACCCCATCAACCTCAACAAATGCAAACAACAAACTCTAGACCCAGTATATATATGTAGAACATTACCAAAAGAAAAATGATAAATACCTGTTTTTGGAGAATCTTTAAGTGACCAAAGCCATTTCACAAGAGCAGAGACCACATTGGAGACAATTCCAGCTAAAATTTCTGCAAATTTATTAAACCATTAAGCAAATGTGATATAAAAAAGAATGCAAAAGAAATTTAAAAAAAAAAGAGAGAGTAAAAGCCAGTACTCACTAGCAGGTGGAGTGGAAGCTGAAACTGAAGAGAACCCACCAAAGAAAAACACTAAAATCAGAAGAAACACAACCAAATTTCTCACCATTGTTGATCAGTTGGAGTTTCTTTGTTGAACCTGAGAGATGAAGGAATGCTCAAAATTGTTAAGATTCCAAGCTTGGCATCTTATATATACCCATTTAAAAAAGCAGACCCCACAAGGCATTATCAGTCATTCCTTTTGCTTGCATGCTAATCAGCAGAAGATTAACCTTTTCTTTGAGAGAAAGTGACTGAGACAAAGAGAAAGCAGTATGGAAGGCTTGAGCATTCCACAAGAAGTCTAGAGAGAGAGGAGAAAGAATCTGTGTGTTGTCTCCTCTACCCAGAGAGAATCAAATGCCTCTCTTTGTTGCCTTTTTTTTTTTTTTAAATCTAATGCTAATCTAAATACATATCTATAGAAAAAATTCATCAAATATATTAGAGATATCATGTGATTTATATAATAAGTAAAGATGTTATGGTATTTATACTTTAATTTTAAATGATCACTATATAAGTGTAATTATACTTAATTCGATTACATATGTTTAAAATCTAACCTTATTAATATTTAATCATATATTTATCTACACAGATTTAACAATTATTTTAAGTCCCTCCCTATAAAGATTCAAACTTGTGACCCCGATTTTGAAAGAATAAGTCCACTACTAGACCAATAACTTGGTGGTTACTTTTATATATAAAATTTTAAAAAATAAAGAAATAGTCTAAAATATCAAAATGCTACTTCAATATTTTTATTTAGTGTTTAAGATTTGGATCAGTGTGGGAAGAGTATTCACTATTCAATGTTGGGATCTTGTGGGCTGAAAGAACAGTTAAAATATGCCGGTCACGTCACAGACTCCAAGGCCGGTAGCTCCATTGATCTCCTTTATTAACTCTTTAAACTTTATTTATTCTATACTTTTTTTGAGTACTTATTTATTCTATACTTAAAAATTGTTTTATATGCTTTTTTAAGAGTTTGGGTTTGATGATCCTTTATAATGTGCTCTTACGAGTCATGTGGCATGTGAAATTAAAGTGGGTAAGACTCTCTAGAGAGAATGTTTAAATCTTCTTTGAACTTTTTTTTTAATGCTAAAGTGTAGCAAGTATATTTAGGCAATTGTTTAGAGTCATATCTAAAAATAAGTTCGTAATTTAGAATAAATTGATTTTTTTTACATCTTAGTTTATACTTTAAAAATAAAATTTAAAAGTAAAATTTTCAATTGAAATAATTTTTTTTAATATATCAACACGGCCCGTCTAATTCTTTCTAAATATATTTTAAATGGCACATTAAAATTCAAAAGGTGGTGTCTATCTATTTCAATATATCAAAACCAAAAGGTAGTTTACAAGGCACAAAAATGATTAATAGTGAATCTTTGTCCAATCTCATCACCTATTCATTATTTTTTTCAAAATTTTCTTTTAAAGTTGTTATAATTCTAAAAATATAATATAATCTAAAATCTACTGAGATTTTAAATACATACACTTAAAATATAATCCAAAGATCAGTTGAGCAATAACTTAAAAGTATACCAAAAAAAAAAAATTACTCTTATCTTCACTTTTTAGAGCTATACTTATAAAATTATCTTTTTTAATTTTTTTTTACCCTTTAACATAAACATTAGTTTTTAGTTTTACACCTAAAACAAAATAATTTTTAATTGTAATACTAATATTTATATGAAAATTTTGCCAAAGCCCCACGAATGTCTTGAGCCGGCCTGTCAGTGACTGCGTTATTTGATATAGTAATGCTCAATTTCTTGATAGCTTAGAAACGAGCACCTTGCATGATCCTCGTCCCTTTATTTACATGCCCACCAGGCTAGAGGATGACTCGGCGTTGGCAAGCTTGGTCCGTTATCTTCAGTGTGTAGAACGAATAATCAAAATCAATTTTTACGGCTATTTATTGCATTGGTATTGCATTGGTATTTGCAAGATATATTGATTAGCTTTCTTCTGGAATTTCCAGAGCTGAAAACATGCTGGGTTTGATTGGCCTTTGCTGAAACAAAATCTAACATAACATGACCCAATCAGGTTTTAGCATACCACAGATAAAAGGATTTAAGGAATCCGTAATTTTTCTACTGTAACTAAAATTTAAGAGTGAAGGAAGCATGATAGAAAGGTTACACTCGTACAGGTTACACTTGTACATGATGATTTTCGAGTGACTACAGAATAATCTATGGTTGAAGCTGTGATCTTTCATATACAATATGACTCAAAAGCATAAGCATAATGTATTCTGGAATTTAAACAAGGTAGATCATCCCTACCTCTAGAGTAGATGCACAGGGAATGCCGAGTGCATAAGTTGGTCCCCTGGAATTTCTTCTCAAGAAATCATATCCAAGGTTTATCACAAGTCTCTTCATCAAACTTGACCCGCTCTTGGCTCTGACGTAACAGTGTCCAAGTATAAATGCCATTCCTGCCTCCCTTGCATCCATCAGTTCTTGTAACTCCTCTCTTGTGTCTGTATCAATCTGAGGACTCTCTGGCACAACGAATCTCACTCTCTTCCTCAGTTTCTCTGGTTTCTTTAGCTCCTTCAGCTCAGAAGTGCCTGCCATTTGGGAAAAATCTCCATCATCTTCACACATTCTTATGCCGTCTAAGTTTGACGATGTAGTCCCAACAACTGTCATTTTTCCGTCGCATTCCACGTCTTCTATTCCTAAACTGCATTGTGGTTTCTCCGAACGGATGAATTCGGCAATACTACAAAAAAGGTCCCTTTCAAACTCCAGATCATCTTTGTGGATATCACGATATCCATAACGAGCTATGCATCTGTAAAGACGGTATTCCTTTGGACCCACTCTTCCCACCAGGAACCTTTCGTCTGGTTTGACATGTGGCACTGGAACTGATTTGATGCAGAGGAAGACCACAACCTGGTGAAAAGCTGGAAGGTTGGTGACAAAGTGAGAGAAAATTGCTGGGATTCCAGAAACTAGCTCGGTATGTATAAGGCCAATACCCCGGACCCTAACAATTCCCAGATTCGGACCTAAGCTCAAAATCCAGTTGATGGAGACCTTATTTTGAACATCAAACTCATATTTCTTGAGTGTGCCATAGTGCCAAACATACATAACAACTAGAAAAATAAATGAGAGGGCAATGGGAACCCATGCCCCTTCTAAGAACTTGATGAGGGATGCTGAAAAGTAAAGTGCTTCAACTGAGCCGAAGAAGATTATAAAACAAATGGCAAAGAAAATGCTCTGATGCCAGCATAAGACAATGACCAGAGACATTAGACAGGTTGTTACCAGCATGACAGTTATAACTGCTAAACCTGTTAGAACCAAAAGGAAAAAGGAAGGAGATGTAGTTAGAATGATTGTGGTTTCAGCTTATAAAACATGAAGATCACTGTAAAATCTCCTAAAATGTAGTAATTTAGTTTAAATATTGGGTTAAACTCATTCATCAAAATGATAAAACCGCAGGTGATAAATATGAAAATCATGCATTCTCTAAATAAAGACACCACCACTTTAAAGTTCGAGTGGATGGTACTCGAAACCACACTATTTTAAATATGTGCACACAAGCAGAAAAACATTTGATGCAGCAAATACCTGATGCGTTCCCCATGTGTTTTGTGTCTCTAAAACCAATAGTAATAGCCAAGCATAAAAGCATTAATGTCCAGTTGATCTCTGGAATGTAAATCTGGCCATGTATTTTGGAAGATGTATGAATGATTTTGACCCTTGGAAAGCAACCCAAAGCAGAGCACTGTTTTATTATCGAGAAAGTTCCAGTGATAATGGCTTGACTTCCCACAACCGCTGCAAGTATGGCTATAGCCAGAACAGGCCATCTTAATTTCTCTGAAACCACAAGAACAATGGTACTTTAGTTTCTTCTTTCAATTTAGAGAGGATTTATTCTCATCTATAGGAACCAACAATTACCACCTACCGGGTACAGATACGTAGAATCCAATTCGGTAATCACTTTCAATATTATGATGCTTAGAAAGATAAGCTGCTTGTCCCATATATGCAAGGATTAAAGATGGATAAACCAAACAGGTGAAAGCAATCTGAAGAAGATTGGAATATGTTAGAAAATCTCACCAGAGAATTATTCTGTAATTGATTTTGTGAATCTACGAAACACGAATTCAAATGTGTTTTATTTGCACATGAGTTGCAGAGGCTTTTGAGGGACATCAATGTATACAATTGAAGGATAATGCCTTGAAGTAAACATAATGCACTTTTTTTTATTAATAATGAGATTTCCTTATCGGTAACAAAACCTAGTGCAATGTTCCATCAATATATTCCAAGATTAATTATCTTAAGGGCATGCATTATGAAATGTACCATAAAAAGGAACAGAAGACCAGGCAATAATTGTAGTAGCTCTTTGCTGCCAATAGTTGCCAGATAATTTAATTTATGGTACTTATAGTGCTGCCAATAGTTGCTAGATAATTTAATTTATGGTACTTACAGTAGATTTACATTAACCTTTAGGCAATTGGTTCAGCAGGAAGGACTCTGGAAACATGAACACGAATCTTAGAAGAATTTGATTTTTGACGTCCAAAGCAGGTGAGTGGATCTTTAATACTACATTGACGACTGTGACTGATTTTGCAAGTTATGAAGATGGCTATGCATTTGAGTTTATCTGAAATCATTGACAAGTCAGATTACCTTAATTGACAACTGTGAGAAATGCCCAAGATCAGCATACATAGCTTCTGAGCCTGAAATAAAAAGAATGGTTGATTAATATAAAAAAAGAAAATAATAATAATAAAAACAAAAAGAAAAAACTAACTGGGAAGATGGTAAAGTATATAGTTCAGTGTCCATACTCTCGTACCTGTTATACACAAAAGGATCCCACCCAAGGACATCCAACCTCCCTTTTGGGTCTTCTTTAAAAATTTGTACATGTAATATGGAGAGAGTGCTTTGAAAACATGGGGATTCCAGTGGAATATGTTATAGACACCAATAGCACTGATGCATAGAAGCCATGTAATGACAACAGGGGCAAATAAAAATCCCACTCGATGAGTCCCGTAATGTTGGAGAGAAAACAAAAATACCAATATGGCACAAGCAACTGGCACTTCAACATCTGCAGAATCCCATAATAAACTCTGAGCAAATATAGTAGTAAGCACTAACTGATACTGTGAATTCAAGTCCACACTTCCAAAAAATTTCAATTTTTTTGCTATCTATTTTACCATTTCAAAGTGAGGTTTGTCTTCCTTAAAGATTAATAGTTCTTGTAGGTAGGTTTTGACTTCTTTGAAGATTAACAGACCTCTACGATTTCTCTAAAAGATAGGAACAGATAGAACTACTACTTCATTAAGGTATAGAAGCCCCCTGCACATTTGTATGGGTGTGCACACACAATTACTCACATACTCATGCGCATATAATGTGAAATACTTTTTCTTAGATAGATCTTTGTGATTGAGAAAACATAACAGGAAAACAAGAAAGTTCTCATCCTTTCAACACCATTGCTCTTGCATTTAACTTTTTCCGTTGTCGTGGACCTAGCAATTGAATACTTGAACAGCTTGCACCTTGTGTGATCTTAGAAATTAATTAACAAGAAAGTATATTATCATGCCAGCATCACCACTTCACATTAATTCTCCAACAGAAACTAAGATGAAGTGCACAAGACCTCTGCTCAACAGTGTTGTTTGTGGATTATGTAAGTAAATGCAAGTCCTTAGAGCTCAATAAGTTTCAGTCTGTCAAAATTTTTAAGTGGAATGGTGTCAGGAATTGCACTTATCAAAAGGGAAACAGAAATATCCCTTGTTTAATAGGTTAAACACATAGAACTAAAGACAAGCACCTTCACAGTAGAGTAATGTTTGATTGCTTTAAGATCAAGTTATAATATAGAATCTATGATACCCAGGCGTCCAACTGATGGAGAATGTGATTAAATCATGACATGATAGCCAGTGGAGAACATGTTCCCCACAAACAGCAACATTGGCAACTAAGGACGTAGGACCTAACTCCACCAATAAGTCAAAAATACTAACTTTAGCAGCCCACTGATAAAATGATAAAAAAATGTGACAAAACAAGCCAATCATGCATGTATAAGAAATTAGAGTCACAATTAAGACACGGGTGATTATCTAGAAACTTGGAGTGCGATATGTACATCTCTGAAGATATTCTCGAGAGTGACGAAGAAGATGAATGGTGACAGCAGCCAAAGAATGATACCATGCTTCAGCCATCGATATAATTATGTATGGCTAATGGCAGCTTCAAGTCATAGTTCTGACCCAATTTCAGCAGTTCAAGAATATGTCTATGCTGTCAATTAGGCATATAAACTCATAAATATCCAACTGCAGTAAATTACGTGTTTAAATCCTTTTTTCTTTTTACCCAGAACCTTATCCAAACCAAAACCACTTTTCTCTTCACTTTATAGTGACGGCTAACCTTCTATTAAAGACAACATTTTGGACTTAATTATCTTATTTATTTAAATTAAACTTCTTTTATATGCCACATATTGAGTCTTTACTTTAAAATAAGCAGGATGTCATCCACTTGACCTTCCCCATTAAAAATTAAATATCTGAAATAGCTTGATGGTGATTTGAGTTTGATTAAAGTAGGAGGGTTTATCTTAATTATATTTGTACGGACCCCACAATAATGCATGCTTCTGCAGCAATTAGGAATTCTCTTCTTGTCCACTTGCTCACATCCAGCAACTTAACAGTGGAAACAGAAGCTTTGGAAATTCACAACCTCGTAAATTCTGCTTATATAACAGCAAAATCAAGATGCAGACACAAAGCCAAGATTTGCTTATTTTACTTCCTTCCCCACAATTATAGAGAGCCAAATAAATTGTTTCAGAAGCAATAAATATAGCCCAGCTGCAGAAATCTGGTGTCACCTAACAACCAAAATTAACAAATAAACCTTTATTTTGTATTGCTATTTACCAAATAAACTAAACTTTGGGCATCGAATCCGAATGTGAACCACAACAAGAGAAAAAAATGGCTAAAAGTAATAAAACTATTTCAGGCCATAAGAGTTCCTTTGAAGAGAAGAAGTTGATCATTAACAAGCTTGAACAAAATGGATTCAAGATAAGGAACTTACATTGGTGGTGTTCTTTAGACATTGAAAGTTCCAAGCCTGATACTGCTGAAAAAACTGCAAATATAACACAAAAACCAAACAATAACAACCCATTCTTTCATCACAAATCCAAAAGCACAGAGAAGGGAAACCTCCACTACCAGAAAGCGCAGGCGTAAGCACCCCATCACCGATGACCATACACGTTCCAATCAAAGCCAAAATGAGCAACATCTTTTGCAACACTCTATGCTTCTCCAAAGTATATTTCAAACTAGACCCAACAGAACTTTTATTATCGGATAAAATTACATCCTTATGGTACGCCGATAACTCCTCATCTGCTAATTGACAATTGGGCAAAGTACTAATTCTGGCATGCCTGCATAGCAATGAATACAAAGCAAAAGTGCCACCTTCACCATTATCATCTGCTCTAAGCACAATAAACACATATTTCAACAGTGGTATTAATGTTAGTGTCCAGAACACAAAAGATAAAACCCCATAAATCTCCTCATTAGACTCAGAATGTTGTATGTCCTCTGCAAAAGTGCTTTTGTACACATACAAAGGAGAAGTGCTTAAATCTCCATACACAACACCTAAGCTCTGGTAAGCCAAAGTTAACACAGTCTTCCATGAATCTTTCTGCAACAACAAACAGAACCAACATCATGAAGCCGAAAAAGAAAAAAATTAATTTTGAAGCAAATAAAACAAAAATGGTTGCTACACGCCATACCTTAACTGGACTGTTACCGATAACACCTTCAAGATCCATAACTGCTTATCACTAAATCACTGGGAATACATTTTTTGAAGGCAAAGACCAAGATAGATTTTCACCCTCCCCAGTTGAAACAACTAGAATTTCATTTGAAACAAGAGAAAAAAAAAAGAAGAAAAGTTGAAAGGGAAAGACTGGTTTTTGTTGTTTGTAAGGAACAGAATATACAGAGTAGTTAATAAGTCCAGGACTCAAGAACCCACCAATGTAGACAAATGAAGAACAAACACGAAACACAACAAACGAATATAGAGAATAGGGAGAACTTTTATATATTAATTTGTTAGTTGAGATTCTGAAAATGAATAGAATATATGTTTACATAATTTTATATATTCTTTTGAGGTCTTGGGGTATGGTGTAATCTTCTCCACTTGGCTTTTGGCTTCTCAGTGACTGTGAGTGTGAATTTAGAAGAAATTGTGAGTGGCAATTTTGGCAAAGTGGACGGTGAACGAAGCATGCACTATCTGCAAAAATCTTTTCTTACGATATACCTAACTCTCATCACTCGACCAAACTGCCAGTGTAAGAAACTGCTTCTCTTCAGTTATATTTATTAACCGGTTGGTTAGTTCTTTCTCGTCTTATTGTGTGTGTATATATATACATATCCAAAAAAAAAAAAAAACAAAATTAAAAATAACTGTAAGAGTTGCATTTTTCACAAATAAATCATAATAATCAACCAACAAACGCGTAAATGAGTTGTCAGGAAGCTGTTCTATCTCATTTAAGATCTTTAATTCAAGACTTAAAAATAAAATTGTGTTAAATATTTATCGAAAGAATTTTACCATTTTAATGAGCTTATTTAGATCGAATTTACATAAGTCGGAGTTCAACATAATCTTCAAATATTAGATAATTTAATATACTAAAAAAATCATAAAAATTAATTGATTTGGTTGGCGGCTCCTTATCTTATAAATACACTATTTATTCTTTAATATAATTCTATTTATTGTAAATTAATTTGTGGTGATAATTAACTCATTTTTTTGTCACGCGTAGGATGTGATATGTATAATTGCCATCTCAATCTTATATTATCCTGGTCCACTGGAGTCGTACACGTTTAAAAACTTGAGTGGCATACATAATTCGAGAGGACAAAAGAGCTGGAGCTACCAAGCAAATGATGTTTTCACAAATGGCTTCGTCTCTCTCTCTCTCTCTCTCTCTCTCTCTCTCAAGGACAAGAGCTGGAGCTAGCAAGCAAACTTAAGGTGCCCATTCTGGCAACTGGCAGAAAATCTAGTTTGCCCTAACTTTACCGGCAAACCAAACACTCAACGCTGCCTGAAGCCAACACTTGGTGGTTCAACTGCATCAGTTTCTCTACCGAAAAGGACTCTGATACCCCGTGACTTGACGAAATGATTCAGCAAGTCTCATTGTTTTCAAAAGTGGTCATGTAGATTTTTTTTTCCTTTTTTTGGGGGGGAGAAAAAAAAAATGCTCATATGAAAAATAATTTGATCGCGATAGTCAAATGATATAATTGTTATTTTACAAAACTATAAAAAAATAAAAGCGTTGTTCTTTCTTTTCTCTTTCAACGAGCTTCAGTGTTTGCTTCTCTACGTAAGATTGAAAATGATGACTTTAAGAAGAAAATTAGGATTGATCATTAGGGCATATATTTAAGCCATCAAGAACTTAGTTAATGTAAATTATTTAAGTTGTTAACTGAACAAAGTTATGAGTGTTATATTGACGATAAACAAATAATAATAATAATGATTCGGTCTTCAAAAAGGGAAATGACTTTAAAATATACCATTCTTAGTAAGACAAAATGCGAAACTCTTAGTAACATTTACACAAGATCTGCATCTTAGAATAATATATATAATGCTACTGTTTTTAGTTCAAATTCTTTGAGATCTTCTGCTTCTTCTTTTTCTTCATAGTAGAATAAATGCTGCAAGAACCAGATGCAGTTATCTGAATTGAGCAACCTTTTTTTTATTTTTTTATTTTTTTATTTTTTAGAATATATGAATCCAGGAACTTAATTAGAGGGACATCATATGTTCACATAAAACAGCTAATGTTTTACTGGACTGAGTATGAGCTGTTGTTGTTTCAAATAAATCCACAGTCCAATCAATCAGCATATGTTATCCACAACTTTACAATCACCACCACAAGAAAAAAAAAAAGCCATTCATATGACATATTTCAAAAGTTTATGAAAATCAGGAAAAAATATAAATTTGGAAAAATAATACGTATGGTGAAATGCTCCCATACTGAATATGTTTATTAATAAGATAAATTTTAAGTTAGTCATCTTGTGAAATAATAATTTTTAAAATATTTTTAAATTATTATAAATTTCAACTTACTTCATTTTTGTGTAGAAGTTAAAGAAACACTGAATGCATGTTAATGAATTTTTTTCTTATCTTCTTAATAAAAAGTGAGAATAAAGTGACTTAGGTAGTGTTTATTTTTTAAGTTAAGGTTTATAATAATTTAAGGATATTTTAAATATTATTATTTCATAAAAGAATAATTCGAGAATAACTCTCTTTCTAATTTGAGTTAGACCGTGTGTTTGGATCCGTTATTGGGTCACCCATTTTTTTCAGAAATAATATAGAAGAGAATAGATTCTTACAAAGACAAACACTACCTTACAATTAATGTAAGATATATCCCTCTCTTATGAACAGTGTATGTGTGGGATCCATTCACTATTTATGTGAGAGATGTACATAAGATAGAGGAATTCTCTTACAAATCTTAATTAATTACACACACGTGCATATGATTCACTAATCAATGTTCACTGCCACCTGATTCCGTTGACCCAAAATCCCCACTCAGTAACTAATTATAAGATAAATATTTATTAATAAAAGAAAGATGAGATGAGATGAGAAAAATCTGCCATGTTCTCTTTAACTTGGACAAATTATATGGAACAATTTTTTGGAGCTGGTTTGATAAAAAAAAATTAAAAATTATGGGTTATGTTGGGATAGCACCCAAATGTTTTGACATATTTCATTGCACCACTAATTGCTTTAACAACAATCACCGTATACACAAAACTTTTAAATTTTCCGTCAGCGTATCAATCACTAGGGCAAAACAGAAAATGCAAGTAAGTATACATCTAGCTAGAAACGTATTTCAATTTGATCAATAGTTATGCACTAATGCTTCATTATTATTAACCCTAAAATATTATTATGTTTTCTTTTCTCTTTCCCTCTTCAAACATTGTTTTAGTTTTGTTATTATTTCAAGATATTGTTTCAACTTTTTAAAATTTTTTTAAATAATTTAAATATTTTATAATATAGTAATAATTTTATTTAATTCTCTAATTTTTAATTTATTAAAATTATTTATCTATATTTATTATAAAATAAATAAATAAAAAATAAGGTGGAGATACGAAAATCATTTCTTACATTAGGATTTACATTAGAATTTTCTATCCTTACCCTACTAAATCTTTTGAAAAATATAATAAAAAATAAAAGTAAAATTTTTAATAAAGTTGGAATGAGATAAGTCTCACCACCACCTCTACCCCACCTCATTATCATCCGGAGCCAAAATCGCAAGGGCAATTGTACAATCAGCATCCGTCACGTCGTTTTTAAATTTTTCGAGTGGGTGGTGACCACTTCCCACTACAGGTGAAGTTAATGCCCTCTTCCCAATATTATTGGTCCTTTTTATTTTCGTGTCTTTTATTTTCTTTTTTGGCAAATAATTTGGAATTTTCTGCTTTTAAGTTGGATCCCATTGTCCTGAGTCTTGATTGATCAATTCTTTTTCATTTTAATGCTATAAATAATAAAGTTAATTATATTATGTATTTCTGCTTGCTTCAGCTCAAATAGAACTTGAAGAGACGTCAATGATCAATTGATGTATATTATTTTTGGCTTATTTGTTTTATTTAAAGAAAATGATTTTTTTTTCTAGAATTTATAACATTTTTTTTTCATTCTTCTCAGATTTAGAAGTTCGTATTTATTGCATCGTTCTTTCTTTTTTGATATATTAAATTATTTAATATCTGAAGATTATATTGGGTCTCGGCTAATTCAGATTCGAACCGGCAACTGCATTTATAAATCTCATTAAATCGTTCTTTCTTTTATAACACTGTAAAGAATCCTTACGTCTTTGTAAAAACATTAATAATATTGTAAAAAAATAGTCTGCTATCGAATTTTTTAGTGTAATAAGGACATTGATTGTTTTAAATTTTAAAACAATTGTCTTCAGTTACTTACTTACTGCCATTTCAATCTCTTTTGTAATATTTTGTATCATATTCAATTACTATCTAAAATTTGGAAAGAAAAAGAGAGAGAAAAAAAAAGAAGGAAGGTCTCGAAAAGAATCTTTATCAATGATGATGCAAAAGATGTGGCTACGATCATTACTATTAGTGATAAAAAAAATTAAAGGATCTCCTTAAATTACATGTATGTAATTTACAACCCTCTCATATGAATAGTGAGTGGACCTACACCGTTCACTATTCATATGAGAGAATTGTAAGTTACATGCATTTAACTTAGTATTAGCTAAAATTAAAATAAAGAATTGAATTTTGATCACATCACGAAATAAATAAATAGTTGTAAGTTATTTGGTGATGCCATAAAGATCAACGCAGTCCTCAGAATCTGGGTATTATTTACATATTCTGTGCTTTCAGATCGTAGGCCAGCCAGCTCAATGTGTATTAATGAATACTCCGACATTTCTAGTTAAATAAATTAAATATACAGTTACAGGTATTTATTAAAAAGTTAATTCGAATCAATTAATGAATCCTATGCGTAAGGGGATCTATTAATTGCCTCAAATTAAGCATCAAAGATTCGGATTTACAATTTTCTATAATTATTCCATATTCTAGCGGTGAGATGATGTGAACATTAAAATTCCTCATTTTACTGGCGAAAAAACATGTGGCGGATTGATCAGGTGGCCAAGAATTCAACTTTCCCATTAATTGAAATAAATAAAATTCAATCGAAAATGATTCAGCATTGGTTTCTTTACGTACATAATCCATACCTATGCATTCAGCCGGCTCAAAAAAATGAGCATAATATTTTTTTTTTATAAAAAAAAGACGATTCTTGAAATGTAAAGAATATTTTCAAAAACTCCTTTGAATTCTCTAGGTTTCTTTTTAATAGTACTTACAAAAATAAGTTGGAAAAGTGTAAAGAAATTAATAATTAAATAATAAAGTAGAAAATCCAACATACAAAATTCTTAAAATTATATAAGAGAAGTAATTTTAAATTGTCTCGTATCACAAACTCTTGCAGTTACATAAAGAGACGTCGGTCGGTCGGCTCAACCAAGAAGTTATTGACTAATTTTGTGTTTGTTGCTAACTTATTTTATGAATTAAATTTTATGTTGTGGCTTTATATAAAATAATGAAGAGCGTTGCTCATTTTCAGACTAGTTGCCTTGTGCCTTGTAGCGTGGTGGCATGACAATGGGCCGGGCCGGACGAGCCCATGCCTAGTTTGGGTTGGTTTGGTGAAGTCAGGATGGGCTTTATGCGAGCTCGAACGATTTTAAATTTTCCATAAATTTGGGTGTGGGTTAGGTTAATTAACCCTTCAATCTATTATTAGCTCGTTAAGGTTATCAAATAATTGTTATTTTATCAATTTAATATTATAGATAATCAATTTTATATTAATTAAATTAATTATTTAAACAAATTAATGAAATAACTTATTTTATTTAATTAATTTGAAAATTAGAAAAATAAATTTAATTTTCATTTTTTTTGTCACAAGTAGGATGTGATATGTATAATTGCCATTTCGATCTATATTATCTTGATCCACAAGAGTGGTACACGTTTAAAAACTTGAGCGGCATACGCAATTCGGGAACGAAAGAGAGAGAGTTGAACGAAAATGATGTTATTACAAATCGTTTCATTTCTTTCAAAGGACAAGGCGATCCCAATAATTTCAAGGTGGTCATTCCGGCAACTGGCAAGAAGCTCGTTTGCCTTCAACTTTACCAACCAAACACTTAATGCTGAAGCTAACACTTGGTTTATTCAACTGCATCATCAATTTCTCCGCGGAAAACAATGGCGATATTACGGAGTTTGACGAAATGGTTAAGGAGTTTATGCCTATACGAAAAATAATCAGATTACTGTCAAAAGCAGCCATCTAGATGGTCAACATCCATGTTGTTCAAAGAAGAAGAATTTTACAGCAAGTTGGAAAGGAAAAGGAGCACACGGGTTTGACATTTGAAAGAAGAAAATGGTGCAGCCGGCCAAAGAAAATGGTGCCATCCAAATGGAGTATATATATTACTTTAATAACCATTTTTTGGCTATAAAAGGAAGAGCTCCCTAATTCATTTTCATTCAATTCCATTGAGAGAGAAGCATTGCTTTCTTGGAGTGTTGAGAGTTTCAAGAGCTTAATAAACTCTTGAGTGTCTAGTGAGTGAGAGATTGGATGTATTGGGGTTTTGGGTAGTGAGCTAAAATCTTACAATACTTGTAATTCTTATTTCACTAGTGAATTATTTTCTTTATGTCTTCGCCCGTAGACGTAGGCTAAAAGCTGAACCACGTAATTTCTAGTGTCCTCTATTGTGCTTATTCTTTATTTTATTTCCAATTTCATTTTATCTGCGGTCCTGCTTCACCCACCAATTTCCTAATAGTGGTATCAGAGCTATTTGTTGTATTTTTGGAGTCAGGAACTGTTCACGTAAGGGGGCATTGTACACATATACGGCATTGTACACGTATACGATACTATTCACATATATGGTACTATTTACATATACGGTATTATTCACGTGAAACGGTGGAAGCGATTCAAGAATTTTGCAGTGCAAAGCAGGGAATAGAGGTGTGAGTAAAGCAACTGTGTGATTTTGTACATGTCTAGAAAGTTCTGTCACAAAGGCGATAAGAGCCTAAGGAGTCTGGGTTTTAAGTGAGACCATTGTGACCCCTCCAATCTTTCCGAGAACTTCCCTAGTGTGCATTCTCACACATACTCACAACTATTTAAGGTGGTACACTAACTTGTGTGCAGTATTTATCAACAAAATGGCGGCAAAGTATGAAATTGAGAAGTTTAACGGAAATAATTTTTCGTTGTGGAAAATGAAGATAAAAGCTTGTATTGAGGAAAAATAATTGTTTGACAGTAATTGAAGACAGACCCATGGAGATAACTGATGACAAGTGGAACGAGGTAGACGGCAACGCCATTTCTGATCTACACTTGGCACTTGCGGATGGAGTATTATCCAGTGTGGTAGAGAAAAATATGGCGAAGGAAATATGAGATACTCTCACAAAATTGTATGAGGCCAAGTCACTACACAATAAAATCTTCTTAAAGAGAAAACTCTATACTCTTCGAATGACGGAATCTACAATGAGTGACTGACCATATCAACACATTGAAAACTCTATTTTCACAACTCACAACGTTGGGTCATAATATAGAGGAAATGAACGTGCAGATCTTCTACTTCAAAGTCTACCAAATTCGTATGATCAACTCATCATCAACCTGACGAACAACAATCCAGTGCAGAGTCTAGTTTTCGACGATATTGCAGCCTCTGTATTAAATGAGGAGAGCATGCGGAAAATAAGGAAAACAGACAAGCAAGTTCGCAGCAAGCAGAAGCACTATTGGTGATGAGAGGGAGATCAACGAAACGTGGCCCTAGTGGGAGTCAAAATCTGGGTAGATCAAAATCCAAAAGTAAGAAGAATGTTAAATGCTACAAATGTGGCAAAAAAGTTCACGTCAAGAAAGAATGTTGGAGTAACCAGAAGAGAAAATATGGCAAAGAACCTGAGTCATCAAATGCTCAGGTTGTGTAGCAAGTACCTCGGATGATGGCGAAATTCTTTACAGCGAGGCAACAACTGTTTCAGAAGGCAGAAAACGACTTTCTGATGTCTGGCTTATAGACTCAGGAGCTACCTGGCACATGACCACTATGAGAGAATGGTTTCACACATATGAACCTATCTTAGGAGGATCTGTATATATGAGAGATGATCATGCCTTGGAGATCGCTGGTATTGGTACTATCAAAATAAAAATGTTTGATGGTACAATTCGCACAATTGGAGAGGTACGACATGTCAATGGCCTGAAGAAAAATCTATTGTCTTTGAGACAAATCAATAGTCATGGGTACAAAACTCATGTGGAGAATGGAATTATGAAGATCGTTAAAGGCGCGCTTGTATTGATGAAGGCAGAAAAGATCGGTGCTAATCTATTCATGCTTAAAGGAGAAACACTACAGGAGGTTGATGCGTGTGTCGCGTCAAATGGAGAAGAATCAACGATGATGTGGCATCTCAAACTTGGCCACATGTCAGAACAAGGCTTGAAGATTCTCTCTGAGCGAAAATGACTTCCGTGGCTCAAATCGGTAAGTTTACCATTTTGCGAACATTGTATTACAAGTAAGCAGCATATATTAAAATTTAGTAGATCTATTACTATAAGTAAATGCATTCTAAACTTGATTCATTCTGATGTTTGGGAATCACCGGACATATCCATGAGAGGTGTAAAGTACATAGTGACTTTCATTGATGACTATTCCAAAAGATGTTGGGTATATCCGATTAAGAAAAAGTCAGATGCATTTTCAGTATTTAAAGAATACAAAGCGCGGGTGGAACTTGAATCTGATAAAAAGATCAAGTGCTTGAGAACATATAATGGTGGAGAATATACAGACGGCGAGTTTCTTGCTTTCTGTAAGTAAGAATGTATTCAGAGGCAGTTCACGGTGGCATACACTCCTCAACAAAATGGAGTGGTAGAACGGATGAACAGAACTCTTACAGAACGAATAAGAGCTATGTTGAGAACTGCTAGTCTACTCAATTCATTTTGGGCAGAAACAGCCAAAACTGCCTGTTATATAGTAAATAGGTCTCCATCTACAACTATTAGGTTGAAGACGGCGATGGAGATGTGGACTGGAAAGCCAGCTGATTATTCCTACCTACATGCATTTGGATGTCTTGTGTACGTGATGTACAATGCCCAAGAAAGAACAAAGCTAGATGCAAAATCTAGAAGATGTATCTTCTTGGGGTATACTGATGAAGTAAAGTGGTATCGTCTGTGGGACCCCACTGCCCACAAGATCGTCATCAGCAGAGATGTTATCTTTGTAGAAAATCAACTGCAAAGAAGAGATGAGGATGATGACACTACAAAAGAAAAGTCAGAGACTGTGTCGGTATATGTCGAAAATAATCCAGAAAATTCAGATTCTTCTGAAGCAGCACCAGAGCACGAGGAACAAAAACCAGTCGAGTCCGAGGCTTCAGAAGTTCGTCGGTCAACTCGTAAGAGACGACCGCCAACGTGGCACTCGGAGTATGTCACAGAGATCAACGTTGCATACTGTCTTCTAACAGAGGATGAAGAGCCTTCAACTTTCCATGAAGCTTTGGAAAGCTCAGATATTACTTTGTGGATGACAGCAATGCAAGAAGAAATAGAAGCTCTATATAAGAACAAGACATTGAAGCTTGTACCACTACCACGTGAAAGAAAAGCCATTGGAAACAAATGGGTCTACAAGATCAAGCGTGATGGCAATGACCAAGTGGAGCGGTATCAAGCGAGATTGGTGGTGAAAGGATATGCTCAGAAAGAAGGTATTGACTTCAACGATATATTTTCGCCGGTGGTTCGACTCACAACAGTCAGAATAGTCTTGGCAATGTGTGCCACATTTGACCTACATATAGAGCAGTTAGATGTGAAAACTGCATTTCTTCATGAAGAACTTGAAGAAGAAATATATATGCTCCAATCAGAAGGTTTTGCAGAAAAAGGAAAAGAGAACTTGGTTTGCATGTTGAACAAATCTCTATACGGTCTCAAACAGGCGCCGAGGTGTTGGTATAAGAGATTTGATTTCTTCATCATGAGTCTTGAATACAACAGACTCAGTTCAGACCATTGTACATATTACAAGAGGTTTGAAGATAATGATTTCATTATTTTGCTGTTGTATGTGGATGACATGTTGGTAGCAGTTCCCAACAAAGATCGAATCCAAGAATTGAAGGAACATTTGGCTAGAGAGTTTGAAATGAAGGACTTGGGACCAGCAAATAAGATTCTAGAGATGCAAATTCACCGAGACAGAAATAATAGGAAGATTTGGCTTTCACAGAAGAATTACTTGAAAAAAATCTTGCGACGCTTCAACATGCAAGATTGTAAGTCAATTTCTACCCCACGTCCTGTTAATTTCAAATTATCTTCAAATATGTATCCTAGCAATGAAGCAGAGAGGAAGAAGATGTCTCGAGTACTGTATGCATCAGCAGTGGGAAGTTTAATGTTCGCTATGATATGTACAAGACCGGACATTGCACAAGCAGTGGGAGCAGTCAGTCGATATATGGCGAATCCTGGTAGAGAGCATTGGATAGCTGTGAATAGTGTTATAAGATACATCAGAGAAACCTCAGATGTTACATTATGTTATGGAGGATCAAAGTTTACTGTCAGGGGGTATGTAGATTCAGATTTTGCAGGAGATCTTGATAAAAGGAAATCCACTACTGGTTATTTGTTTACACTTGCGGGAGCAGCTGTAAGCTGGGTTTCGAAACTGCAGACCGTTGTGGCTTTATCTACAACAGAAGCAGAGTACATGGCAGCTACACAAGCTTGCAAGGAATATATTTGGATACAAAGGTTATTAGAGGAGCTCGGGCACGGACAAGAGAAAATTTCTGTATTTTGTGACAGTCAGAGTGCCTTGCACATTGTAAGGAATCCAGCCTTTCATTCAAGGACAAAGCACATAGGAGTTTAGTATCACTTCGTTCGTAAAGTAGTGGAAGATGAAATGTGGATTTGTAGAAAATCCATACCAAAGAGAACCTAGCATATGTTTTGACCAAGCTGATAAATACTGATAAGTTTGTCTGGAGTAGATTCTCTTGTGACCTAGCAGAACCGTAGGCAACATGATTATGGCGAAACAGAAAGGATGGTGTGGAGATTGATTGATTCTCAATCTGATCTGAAAGTGGGAGAAATGTCAAAAGCAGCCATCTAGATGGTCAGCATCCATGTTGTTCAAAAAAGAAGAATTTTGCAGCAAGTTGGAAAGGAAAAGGAGCACACGAGTTTGACATTTGAAAGAAGAAAATGGTGCAGCCAGCCAAAGAAAATGGTGCCATCCAAATGGAGTATATATATTACTTTAATAGCCATTTTTTGGCTATAAAAGGAAGAGTTCCCTAATTCATTTTCATCCAATTCCATTGAGAGAGAAGCATTGCTTTCTTTGAGTGTTGAGAGTTTCAAGAACTTAATAAACTCTTGAGTGTCTAGTGAGTGAGAGATTGGGTGTATTGGGGTTTTGGGTAGTGAGCTAAAATCTTACAATACTTGTAATCTTTATTTCACTAGTGAATTATTTTCTTTCTGTCTTCGCCCGTGGACGTAGGTTAAAAGCCGAACCACGTAATTTCTAGTGTCCTCTATTGTGCTTGTTCTTTATTTTATTTCAATTTCATTTTAGCTACGGTCCTACTTCACCCACCAATTTCATAACAATTACTGTAATCAAATGATATAATTATCTATGAAATGATCTATTTAACCATTTTTTTTAAATTTTAAGAGCTTTAGTGTCTGCTCTTTATGTTAGATTGAAAATAATGACCTCAACAAAGAAATGAGTGTCCATTAAGGGCATGTATTTTAAGCCATCAAGAAGTTAACAAATGTGAATTAATAATTAATCTATTAACTGAACAAAATTATTGAGTATTAATTTATTTAACTAATAAAAAAGGAAAACATATTGTTACGGTCTTCTTCGGAGGGAGAAATGACTTTAAACTAAACCATTGTTAGTGGTACAAAATGTAAAATTCTTTGTAGTAACAATTACTGAATTACACGAGATCTGCATCTAGAATATTTTAGTGCTGCCGGTTTTTGTTCAATTTTCTTTTTAGTAGAATAAATATTCTTTTAAATATTTCAACAGTCCATTTTTCCATCTTTATGTTATCTCTTATTTATATTATTATTACAAGCATTAGAATTTTTTTTTTAGTTTACGTCCATAATATCAAAATTTTAATATATTCTACATAACAATTTAAAAAATATGTATAATAAAAATTTAAAACTAAGAGAAAATGAGGAAGTGGTGACTTCACCTTATTCTCGTTCCTTCTTCAAATAATAAAATAAGTCATTTTTATCTCTTTTTTCAAACAAACAATTAAGCATTAAATTGTCCCCCTCTCCTCCCTAATTTGTCCATAGCTGACGGAATAACGGATTCCTGCCTTCCTTACTTCTACTACATTTACATTATTTTATTTCAAGCAGAAAGCACGTGGAATGAAATCCCACCTTTATTCCAATTATGTCCTTTCTTTTCCCGCCTTTTATTAATTTACCAGCAGCTACCCCACGTTCCGATTCCAACGCTCTCCCTCCAGTCTCCCGCGAAAATCTCCACTCTTTGTTAACTAACAAAAATTTTGCCACCTCTCTTTCTCTCTTCTCACCGCACCATCATCATCATCATCACCACACGAAAGCACAAGAAGGAAAAAACAAAATCTTGATAATTTGCTGTCTCTCTCTCTCTTTTTTTTTCTCTCACTGTCTCAAAACCTCCTGGCAGCGGAATCCGACTTGCCAGCGGGCTCCGCGATGGAAGATGAATAGAAAAATACTTCCAGTTCTGTCCTCGGCCGCCGCCTCCACCGCCACCGCCACAGCCAATGTCGCCTCCTCTGCTTCATCCCTCTTCCGCCCGTTCAGCAACCATAACCGGCCTTTACTCTCATCGTCCACAACTTCAGAGGTACCCACCGCGCAAATCCTCTGCTGGCGCTTCCAAATCCTGGACCCGGATTCGGAAGCCGTCTCCCACTGGAACTACGTCTTCCTTGCCACCTGCATCATCGCGCTCTTGCTCGATCCTCTCTACTTCTTTCTGCCCTCTGTCAACAGGGAAGAGGCATGCCTAGAGACGGATGGAAATACGGGTTTCTTGATCACCGTCTTTCGGACGGTGGCTGATCTTTTCTTTGTATTTAATATCTTTATGAAGTTTCGGACAGCTTTTGTGTCGCCCAGTTCTAGGAGTTTTGGGAGGGGAGAGTTAGTTATGGATGCCAGAGAGATTCGTAGTAGGTATTTCAAGACTGATTTTGTCATTGATCTCGCCGCCGCCCTTCCCCTGCCTCAGGTTCGTCCTTAATATTTTCAAAGTTAAAACTAAACTACTTAACACCGCAAACTGTAGGGACTAAAGGAGCATTTAACTTGGCAGTTTGTCGTATTTCTAATAATTCCTTCAATGAGGGATTCCAAGGCTGATTATAACAACTCCTCGTTGGCCCTGGTCATTCTGTTGCAATATATTCCCAGGCTATTTGTCATCTTTCCTTTGAACGGAAGAATCATCAAAACTACAGGGGTTGTTGCGAAGGCTGATTGGGCAGGAGCTGGCTACAATCTTGTTCTTTTCTTGCTTAGCAGTCACGTAAGAAACAGGGCGCCTCCACTGTTCATTCTCCTCCCAGTTTCTGAAACTCAATTGCCTCTTTTTTTTTTTTTTCCATTTATTGTTGCTGTTATGGTCGCCGCAGGTTTTAGGAGCAACGTGGTACCTGGTGGCCGTAGGGCGGCAGTTCAGCTGCTGGAAAGATAGGTGTAATTGGGAGAACCGGTATCGAGCTTTGTGCCTTCCCTATTTCCTGGATTGCTCTACTTTAGAGGAGCCTGATCGGTTGAATTGGAGAAATGTCACCACCGTTATTGATGATTGCGATGCAGTTAGGGAAGATCAGATTGACTTCAAGTTTGGAATATTTGCAGAATGTTTCACTGATGATGTTGCTGCATCACATTTTTATAGGAAGATTTTATACTGTCTTTGGTGGGGTTTAAGAACTTTAAGGTCCGATTTTGTTATTGGTTTTGTTGATACTATATCGTGGACTTTAACACGGAATCCTCCGTTAAAATGTTTCTGTTTGTATCAGAGCTCATATTTTATATATTCACTTTATTCTTTTTTTCTGCAGTTCATATGCACAGGAATTAGATACAAGCATATATGTGGACGAGAATCTACTTGCTATTTTCATATGTATCCTTGGTTCGGTGTTGTTTGCACTGTTGATCGGCAACATGCAGGTACAATGAACTGCCACCTTAAATATTACTAATTTTCTTTACTGCGTTGTTGTTGCCTACTTTGAATAATGTGCGCCGCAGTAGTATCAGAAGCAACCATATTTTGCCCGTAAATAACTTGGACTCTAAACTTTATGCAAAAACCAAATGTATGTACAACCTGTTTGGACTTATGAAACTCCAACGAATTGGAGTTACCACCTAATCTGTAGGTCTTATTGGAAACAGAAATGGAATACTTAAAAGACTGCAGATAAATACGTATGATCTTCCTTTTTTTATTTGGCTGTCGGATTTTGAGTATGCTTGAAATTTAGGTATAGGCGGGTTGCAAACATTAGCTATTAAGTTAAGTGCGCGTTTGACAATCACTTTATCTGCCGTGTCTGTGCTTCAAAGTCTAGCTGAAGCACATTACTTCCGAGCATGCCCCTTCTCTTTTTCAGTTAAGTTATAGCATCATCGATCAATATGAAAAGAAATGTTTGCCTGAAATCTCATAGGGAGCATTATCTGTTGAGGGATTGGTTTACTACTAACTAACTAGTTTGCAGTTGAAGTATCTAGGCGAGTAGGTTCATCTACACTTCATTAGGTAAGCGTTAGATTCTGGCTGGGAGAAGCTGGTAAAGGTTTGGATTAAATAAATCTTATATCTACGGAAAATATTCAAATTGTTCTTCAAATTGTGTTAAATGATGGAACTTCTTTGTGGCTGCTGTCTAATGAAATGATACTGCTGATTGCATAATTATATATTACTAGAGATGGATTCCAGGTCTTGCTGATAACAACTTGTAATACATTAACGTGCCAAGTTTATAAGCAATGGCAATATGATTTTTCCTTTTTCGCTTCTTGAAGACATATTTCCAGTCCATGTCTGTAAGAATTGAAGAGTGGAGGATTAAGCGAAGGGATACAGAGGAGTGGATGAGGCACCGGCAATTACCTCCAGATTTGCAGGAACGTGTTCATCAGTTTGTTCAGTACAAATGGCTTGCTACAAGAGGAGTCAATGAAGAGTCTATACTGCGTTCACTACCTGTGGACCTCCGTCGTGAAATTCAAAGGCATTTATGCATTGCCCTTGTTCGCCGTGTACGTCTATCTTGCATTTGCAACATTGGTTTAACGACATACTTTTCTTGTTTTGTTTCGTTGATCAACAATCCAATTTAATTTGTTTGTTTTTCAGGTACCATTCTTCTCACAAATGGATGACCAGCTTCTTGATGCTATATGCCAGCGCCTGGTCTCATCATTGAGCATTAAAGGCACCTACATTGTTAGAGAGGGTGATCCAGTAAATGAGATGCTTTTCATAATTAGAGGGACACTGGAGAGCTCTACAACTAATGGAGGAAGGGACGGGTTCTTCAACTCCATCACCCTTCAACCGGGTGATTTCTGTGGTGAAGAGCTGCTAACATGGGCCTTAACACCCAACTCTACCCTCAACTTGCCCTCTTCAACTCGTACTGTCAGAGCTGTCACTGAAGTTGAAGCTTTTGCCCTTGAAGCTGAAGACCTTAAGTTTGTAGCACATCAATTCAAGCGACTTCACAGCAAGAAGCTCCAGCATGCCTTTAGGTACTATTCTCACCAATGGAGGACTTGGGCTTCTTGCTTCATACAATCTGCTTGGAGAAAGTTCAGAAAGAGGAAGATGGCAATGGATTTGAGTATAAAAGAGAGTGGCTACGGCTACGTGACAATTCCTGACAATGACAGCTACTATAGTTTCGACGCACCTGCTGGAAATTATGCAGATGGAAGTGCTCGAAAATCAGAATCCCGCAAACATAGCAGTTCTAAGAATCTTGGAGCCACAATTTTGGCTTCAAAATTTGCCAAAAATACTAGAAAAGTGGCTGGCCAGAAACCTCAACCGGTTGAAGAAATTAGTGCTTCTAGTAGCTTACAGATGCCCCCCTTGTTGAAACCATCTGATCCCGATTTCTATGTAGAAAATGAGCTTGTTTAGTTATTAGCACAAAAACTAATTGGAAGATGAATGAGTCGATGAAAAAGAAAAAGTAAAATAGTTAGGAAATTTTTTAATGTCATTTATGTAAATTTTTTTAGATTACTGATGATCATATTTTCACTTCTCAGCATCAAACATTCACTCAAAAATTTTGCAGTTTTCTATTTACAAAATCTTTCATTGGTTTTATGAGCATTAATGGTAGAGAAGCAAAATTCATTTATGGTTTTGGGTGCTCATGCTCTTTGATTAAGCATACTTCATATGTTTATCTATAAATTCTGATTCTGAACTTCGTGCTTCTTCTTTCTTGGAATGACTTAAGCTCCATGTTCTTGGTGATCTCAGGAGCCACTGATTCAATCGGCTTTTGACGTGAAGTTATTTACAAAAGTATATATGTCTCATGATCTTCTATTATTCAAAATGGTAACGACTACAACAAAGAAACCACTAAATCTCTGTCACAAAAAATTCCCAAAAACTTATATATAGTAATTAAAAATTTCTCTCTTTCACGGAGTTGAAGGCTGGGTAGTTGAAGTTTGAGTTGTGGAAGCCTTAGCTGTTGTCGATATGTCAAGTGCCTTCTGTAATGTCACAAAAACTTGCTCCATGGGTGGTCGTTGATGCGTAATTGCTGTGCAGGATAGAGCCAGCTGAAGTGTAAGATCAAAAGCTTCTATTGAGTATTCCCTATCAAGTTTAGGATCAGCAAGTTCCGATGCACTGCCTGCTCTGGTAAGAACTTTTGCCTGGTTAACAGAAACATTGAAAATAAAAACATGAGCCGGAAATTGAAAACATAAATCCAAAACAAGAAATTAGAATGAGGCAACATGGTGTCTGACCATTTTATTTAGATGCATTGGTGTCTTCAAGTTCATGTTAATGACCTTCTTCCCAGACAAAATTTGGAGAAGTACTATCCCAAAACTGTAGACATCGCCTGATGAATTTACTTGGCAGTTGCTTCGGTACTCAGGATCAAGATAACCAAAAGTTCCTCTTACTTCTGAGCTAGCATAGGTTTCACCAATGTCAATAACCTTAGACAATCCAAAATCTGAAAGCTTGGCCTCAAAGTTTGGACCCAGGAGAATGTTTGTTGGCTGCGAGAACCAACATTTAGCAATAATTAATCTTTTGCATTATTCCATTCTGGAAGAAGCCTGTGTTACTCGAATTCTCAAGTCTTGAAACTCAGTAATGTTATAATTGGTGGAAAGGAGAGTTCTGACCAGCATGATAGATGACACAAACGGTATTGTTATGAATAGACTGAGGTAAAACAGACCTTGATATCACGATGAACAATACAGCCTTCTGAGTAACTGTGGAGAAACCAAAGACCACGAGCACTATCAATTGCAATCTCCAGCCTTTGGATCCAGGATAGGCACTTATCCTTGCCTGTTATGGCTCACTTTCGTCAGACTGGAAATAAATTAAACATGAAAAAGGAACTTTTAACAGATGGAAAGGACTACCAAAAAGCCACTCAGCGAGATTTCCATTGGGACACAGCTCATATATGAGGAAACATTCGTCTACTCTTAAGCAATAACCCAGCAGAGCCACAAGGTTCGGGTGTCTGACGTGAGATAAGCTTGCAACTTCTCTGACGAAGGTCTCTACATTTCCCTCATTGGTAATATGTTTGATGGCAACGTGCTGATTGTTTGACAGTTTGCCTTTATACACTTTTCCTGATATAATATCAAAACAAGTGAAAATAAAAACCAAGAAGCCATAAAGTTGTGATAGGCCTACTAAGATTTTATTGTCATTTGTGGTGAAATGAAAACATCATATGACTTGAATATTCAGTTGTGAATATAGGTTTGGAGTGGCCGTTAAGTTAGTCGATACACGTTGATTCTTGAGACAAAAAGAAGGTTGGATCGTTCTTTAGTTTACTTAGATACCGACCTGTTATTCCTTCCCCAATGAGATTTAGTTCGTTTAGTTTCTCCGTTGCATAATGCACCTCCCTGATCGTGTACCTTGGACAACCAGGATCCCTCAGTTGAACACCTTTGAATGCTGCCAAGTGAAATAAGCAGAATCAGCATGTATTGTTACCATTGGTTAATGCCTTTGTTGGTTACTGGAACTTTGCAAGGCTTACAAGTAATCTTAGCTGGAGGATTTGATTTATAGTGTCTCTTCAGACAAATGCAAGAGGCAATGATTATTATTGCGACGACCCCAACAACTACAAGGCCTCCAATAAGAATCCAAATACCTGTTTCCATACAGAGTTCTTGACGGTTAAGAGAATAGAACATGCAATCAAATGAAAAGATCCATCTTTGAGATCCAAGTGTTGATTACAGAAATGTTTATGGACTCACCAGTCTTATGTTTCATCTTCCTTTCATCCAGTGCTTGTTTCGCTGCAGACCAAAAAGACAAGTTACAGATGATCTCAACATTAAGTTTCAACGCAATGACCGTGTAAAAATCTTGCCTGGAAATTGAATTTAATGAAAGTCATGTGTTTTTAAGATCTGTCCAGCAACTTACTAATATAGATATCTTGTGCAGCAAGGCACGTGAAAACGTTTTGTGCATACTTCTCATCTCCAATTCTGCTACTTATCAATGATACCATCGCCGCAAATCTGCAGACATCAGATTCAATATCTATTGACTACAGCTTTGGAGGATGAGAAATACGGTCCTTTTATCTCTTCCCAACTCTGCACGCAGACGCCACATATTTGATCCCATTCTCCATCAGAACTCACAAATTTGCAATTTTCATTAACTTGGTCAGTTTATTTCCCAACATCTTAGAAACATCAGCAACAGAGTAGTTGGAACAAGCCCCAGCACCACTTGTCAATTTCTCAATCCCACAAGCGAAAGCATTTTCTTCAGATCTCTTCATTGAAGTCAAACAACTTCTCTGCTCGCTGGAATTCAAGTATATCTTTCCTGTTTGATTCGCCCGCTGCCCCAATGCATAGAGGTACTTTTGAAAAGCTGAATCACAGCATTTGTTGGGCAGAAATCCTCCCCAATCTCCCCCTTCACAACTCGAATTATTTGACAACGATGAAAACTGAAAATGGAGGCTGCAGTCTACAGGTGAAGGCTGACAATGTGTTAACTCTGTTACAGCGGTGATCATGATGATGAAAATAAACATAAATGACAAATCCTGAGGATACATCTTATGCTTCCCCTCTTGAAATGTAGATTTTGCAATGTAGGGAACTACCATAGAACATTTGCTGATAGCACTATCCTAACACCTTCTGTGGCGAGAAAGACTATAAATTTCGGAAACCATGATGAGATATGTATGTTATTCAAAGAAATTCCATTGAAACTTTGAATAAAAAAAATTCTTTCTGAGAACTCAGAAGAGAGGTCTCTGTTGCAGTAACAAGTTTTAGTGAACACATTAAGACAAGACTCCTGAGAAAATGAGGTAGTGAAAACTTTGTCTGTATTACGAATTTGGATGGTTTAATTTGTACTGACTCAAAAAAGATTTGCATAATCTTGGCAATTGCGTTTTTGATTAATTAATACAAAACTAAAACGAAAGGTTTGTATGCATTTGTTCTAATGGAATATATGGCTAGTAATATGTGCTGTATAATTATATTTCTTTTCTGATTAACAAAGATGTTTGTTTTTGCCGGCCTACGAAATTTCAACAATATGCCATATGCTTAACATTTAAATTTTAATTTTAATTAATTTTTTTTTTTTACCGAAGGTCGTTGTAGACAAATTGTTCCAAGGAACTTACTGTTTGTCAAAGAATATGCTAGCTTTATTCCAGAGAACGACAGCTCAAGTTACTCCACCTTATTCCTTACATGTCTCTACTCAAATTCCAATTGTGCATTAGATTATTAAAAGGTGTCTTAACATTAGATATTAGTATTGCACTCGAGAGTCTGATTGAATGATTTTCAAATAATTTTATTTTAAAAAATTAATTAAAAATGTTCCTACTGTCTAATAAATTTTCTCTTTAATTATTCTCTATTTGTCATTTGTTGGTATGTCAAATTTGTTTGAATTTTAAGTTATATCAGACATAAATACTATTTTACGCTTGAAAAATTAGATTTTCAACAATTATTATAAGTAATGGCAACTCAACATGGGTGTTTTGAGTAATTTTCAATAATAAATAACTAATTGGGTAATTGGCTTAAACTATAAGAACTGAGCATTTACTTTACAAATTATTCATGCAAATCTTTGTTTCTACTTTTATATAATAGACATTTGTTAAACTTGATTATCTAAGAACTTGATTAGGTGATTTTTTAACAACTTTATTTAGTTGGCTACTCGAATTCAAATACAGTGATTTGAAAAAGAATAAATTTGTGCTTTGCTACCTCCTTACTTTAAAAATAAAAATAAAAATAACAAACATTATTTTTTATTAAAAAATAATATGTGTTTCAGATTAAGATTTTCTTGGTTGAATGTACATGGCATAGAAAAGGCATGGAGAGAGAGAGAGAATGACGAGAGAAATTTTAAAATACATCAGAATAAGTACAATTAATTTAATTCATGAATAACATGTATATTTAAATTTTATATAACCATCAATTACATAATGATTTTTTAAAATAAATACACATATTATCATAACATTATTTAATTGCGGCATCACTGACATAATATCTCAAGGTATTATAGCATTTCTCGACAAAATAGAGCACAATAACAATTGATGATTTCACAATTTGACTTGTGAGCCAATCAAATGTCCCCGAAGCAATTGACCAAAAGTAAGTAATCAGGACCAAATGCAATCGTGATAAAGCAGTAAATTATAGGCTTGCTAAATTAAGATGGCCATAACTTATTAATTTTACAAAAAAATTATAAAATTTTAAATATATTTTAAACTCAAAACACACCGGTCGGTGTATAGAGCATTGTCATTTTTTATTTCACGTCTTTAAAAGTGTAATTTTAATCAAGGGTAAGTTGTAAACAACTGACAAGGGTATTCATTAGCAGGATACTAAAGCGGTGTTAGTAAATCAATTCTAAAAATAGAGTAATGCTTTTACATCCTTTAATATCCTCATAACACCTCATTTTTCGTAATCTTAATTCTTTTACTACTATAAATTATGTAAAGGATAAGTAAGAATTTAATTACACTAAAATGTTTTTACAAATCACGAACTCCTAGCTGTTTTTTTTAAGCCTAGTATATGATACATTTACTTTTGTTGATAAAATAAAATAAAAAATAATTTTGAAACAATGAAGAAATGAGTTGCCTAGCATAATAATTTTATTATAATTAATATATTCTAAGTGATTGTAAAACTTTATTGTAATTTTATAGTCTTTTGATCTACAATTTCATAAAGGAAAGAGATATAAAAATAAAAAGTGGTGTTTATAAAGAGTTTTAATGGGGTGTTAGGAGCTCTCCTCCTAGAAATAAACAGGTGATTTCTTAATGGGTACAGTTTAGAGCCCAAAACTTGATCAGCTTTTGATTGGTCTCGATGGGCCGAGTTGGCCGCTTGACCCAGCAACGTAATGTATAAATTAAATGAAATCCAGTGAAGTAAGAATCTTAGTTGTTTTAGAAGGACAAGTAACTGCTCTGTTGCTCTCTGTCAACTGCAAGTTTGTACCTCTCGAAATTGGAATTTTTTTTTTTTACTATTAGAAGTTTATTTGAATTTGATTAACGAAATAATTAAAGAGTAAGCAGCTAACAAAAAAAGTTACTGTTTTAGGGTTTGTGAGCTTAAATATAATGGAGATTGAAACCAAGGTAGCAATCGGAGATCCGAAAATCGATTTATTCGAAGACGACGACGAGTTTGAAGAATTTCAGATCAATCAAGGTCTTTTTTTAAATTATTATATTTGCTAAATAGATAATTGTGGTTATATTTATTTGTTATTTCAATCTTTATTCGGTGTTAATTAACATTCTGTTATTTTATTTCGCTTTCAGTTCTCTACAAAAATCTATAGAAAGAAAGGCTAAACTACTCATTTTCTTTTTTTGAATTTCAATTTATTATTTAGTGTTCATTTAATTTCTTTTATGGCTAATTGCTGGGATGCCTTTTGTAGATTGTAATGTAGAACTTGAAATGCATTAGGGGAATGTTAATTAAAGACATGACTGATACTCAATTTTAGAAAATAAAAAGATGCTTTTGAGAAATATGAAAGCTGGAAGGAGGAAGGATTTGGTAGACATAGGAGAACTTTGTGGATACTTGAGATAGTTTATGTGGGCAATCTCTAGGGTAAAGCGTCGTTTCGCATTTTTGTCTAACAACTACGGCTTTTGTTCTAAACTGTTTGATAAATACTAGCAGCCATGTAGTTTGGAAGTTAAGAGTCTATGCCACAGTATGTTAATGAAAACCTTTATTACCTTTACTGGGATTGTCTGAATTATAATCTACAAGTCATAGTTATTTAACATTATAAATTTTTATTTCACAGGTAGAGCTTCCATTTCATAGCAGTACCACAATAGTAAAAGGAGCCATATAGGATGGTTTATATTGTACTATAAAAAAGGTTTTACATTAGATGTGTTCTTACAAATTGGTTTTCAAATTATAATTGAATTCTATCTGAAGTTTATTGTTGGTACATGGTTTTGGTTTGGATTGAGTACGGTCAAACAATAAATTTGCAAGACTATAGTTTGAAGTATAATGTGATGTTATAATTATTTCCTTTTTGCTCTTTGAAGAGGAATAAAAAGAATATAAGAAAAAATTTAGAACTTTGGAGAGTTTTCTCTTGGTTGGATTTCCCTTATATTTGGATATAAATGTTAAATTGTTTGTTGTTCACTAACTAAAACCTCTTAAAATCAATGTTTTTACATGCTTGTCCTTGTAAGCATTTCTGTCTTCTTGGTAGTGCTGACTGAAAGAAGAGATTTTGATAAATGAAGCAGTAGATAATGGTGGTGGGTTGGTGGTATTGGTACTACTGATGGCTATGGAGGAGTGTTCGAGAAATGAGTTTGAATAAAGAGTGTTGATGAAGAGGGGATCTTACAGGAACGGAACTTAACGATTATTAAAACTTTACATTAAGATAGGAATCAAAACTTTTTTCTTTTTTGATTTAGTCATCAATATTTTGTTGTTAGAAAAATCAATTCGAGAAAGCAAATCATATAGAACATTTTAACGACTCTCAAGCGAATCTTTTCCAGAAAGAAATCGGACCTTGTTAATTCAACTAAGATTAATTTCCTAAACCTTGATGGTTGAGGACTTGCCGCTGCCTTATTTGTTTCTGTCTTTTTGGAACTATTACCACATCTTCAGAACTATTTGATGCCTATGCCCTTTGCCTTTTTATTACCACATCTTCAGAACTATTTGATGCCTATGCCCTTTGCCTTTTTCTTTCCTTCAACTTTTATGTGATAAAGCAATATAATACTTAGCTGTAACAATTAGCTTTGTCTAAACTAGCTCTGACTGACGATAAGAGGCACTTTCTGAAACCCAGTTAAGAAGTTGTGTCTGAGCTGTAGGAAATTCCTTGTTAAATTAATAAAAATGCTTCAATTTTTATGTGATAAAGCAATATAATACTTAGATGTAACAATTAGCTTTGTCTAAACTAGCGCTGACTGACGATAAGAGGCACTTTCTGAAACCCAGTTAAGAAGTTGTGTCTGAGCCGTCGGAAATGCTTTGGTAAATTAATAGAAAACAAGCTTGGCAGGCAAATTTGGAATGAGACATTGGAGTACCATGTTCTAATTTTGCAGTGTGAACCCAGAAGACTGAAAGTTCTTGTTGATTAGCATGTGGTAGCATAAGAGACAGTGCAGCTTTACAGCTTCTGAAATGTTCATCTTTTATTTGTTATTTCATAAGTTACAAGCAGTGTCTGTATCCTAAAATGGTGAAAGTTTTGAAATAGGTTAGCTGATGGTATGTGAATAAGATGCAGCATCACTGCTTGCGTTACCTTTATACTTTTGACTGTCATTTTGCAAGGATGATAAAGCATTGTCGTAATAGTTACAATGTGTGACTGCTGTCATATGTTGTACTTTGTACTATAAGTTCCTTTAGAGTTTTTACGTACTGTGTTTATGTCAAACTGCCTGAATATAATGTTGAAAATTTTGAATGCCCATATGTGACCATTTGTGTTGCATTTATATTATAATTGTTGGTACATCATATTTTTCTTTAAATTTATTGTGAATTGATTTATTAACAGAATGGGATGAAAAGGAAGAAGGAAAAGAGATAGCGCAGCAATGGGAAGATGATTGGGATGATGATGATGTCAATGATGACTTTTCCTTGCAGCTGAGAAGAGAACTGGAAAACAATTCTCAGAAGAGCTAAGTGTATGCTCCCTTGTTTTTCTTGTTACTGCGCCTCATTTTGCTATTTGTTAGACATACTCTGGATGGGATAATGTTGTATTGTTTCTCAGTTATGGTTGAAAATTCTTGGTGAAATCAGATTACCTTTTCTGGCACCTAAGGATACTGCATTTAAATCTGAATTTGCCACTTGAAGTTTAAATGCTGTTGTCTTTTCCTTTCATGTTTAGACAATTTGATTACACGCAACAGCTGTCGCTCAAGATGACACGCTGCTTCCTTCAACTACTACTAAAAAATAACCCACTTATGTGGAAGCTGCTGCCAAGTGTCAGGTTTAATTTATAGATTCAGGATGCGTTTGGAATTGAAGAAGTTACAACACTAAAGTATTTAGTAAATCTTAACTGCTGTAACTTAGAAATTATGTTAATATGATTTTTTTCTTATATAATAAAAAATTTATTATATTTTTAATAATTTTATCAAAATTATTATTTAAATTTTATATTTATTATATATTATTAATTTTTATTTCATATTATAATTTTTTTTATAGCAGCTACAGTACCTCAATTTCAAATAAGATTTTATTCTCTCATATTTAGTCTGAGGTCGAGCACAACAGTGAATGAAATTAGGGTTATGGATGTGCCGGACGTTGGACATCTTTAATGTTTTAATATATGTTGATGTTTCTTAAGGAATTTAATTTGAACCGATTTTCTCTATAATCCTGCGGCGGGAAGATAATCCAATCAACCTAACTCACTGTACAGTTTAGTTCGGTTAGGTTCCATACTATTTCATAATCTCGTGCAATTGACTTTTGCCCACTTATGATACCACTACGCTTCAACTTTGTTCGCTAATTGGTGGGGAAAACAGGGAGGTACAACAGCTGGAGAACAAAAACCAAAAGTAAACAACGATCAATGATTTTAAGAAAAGGAAAGCTCCATCATCTCCTTCCAGGGTTCTCTGGATTTACAAATGTCAATCTCACAAAAGAAAATGACAGCTTAATTCCTTCCCATCAAGCGACGCGGGTACAAAATATCAATAACAAAGCGACACGAGTATGAAATGCGTCCGTTTTTCCCTGAGAGATACCGGCCAGACCCGCCTTAGGTGGCGCGTCAAATCAATAAAACAGAACAAGCTTGATGGGTTCTACAACTGAGAGGCTAGAAGTATTTTTATTGGATTATAATTATTTAATATTTATGTATATTTATTTTTTAAAAAATTATTGATAGTTATTTTAATTTATAATACATATGTCGTATATGTAGTAATGATTATAGGTTTCACAGCATTCATGCATCAAGTAGGTCCCACCTTGACTATTATTGTATTTTTGTCAGATTTTTGTCAAATTATATTCTCGATGCTCAAGTTTGTCTTTAAATTCACTTTTCTTGGCTTTAAAATTTTACTTTCGAAAACTTTTCGGCTTCTCTTTTACCTTTGTTTCGGAGCCTAGCGGGGTACACATGTATGAATACAGAGTTTAGTGGAATTATTGTGACTGATAGAATTCAGTTGGATACTCAGATAATAGGCGAGCTGAAACATAGAGGACGAAATATGATAATCGTAACATGGAAAATAAGAAGCTAATTTAACAGTCCCTTTAGGCTCCTGCTAAGAGGCTCTTGCTGTTTGTCAATTAGTCATGTTGTTCTAATTTGCAAGTCTCATCAAGGAGCATGTCCAAGCAACGCCAGGAAGAGCCTTTCCCCTCTTCCATGGCTTTCCTCGCAATCTCAGACAACTCCTTCACCTTAGTCCTGGCCTTCTCACCCTTCTCGCCTCCCATCAACTCCCTCACCGTCTTCTCTAACCCTTGCCATTTCACAAACCCTCTCACCGATCCGTCACAAGTCTCCACTCTTAACCCCACTTTGATCTCTTCAGTAACCATCCTTGCATTCAGCGGCTGCTCCGCCATCATAGGCCAAGCCAGAATCGGAACCCCCGCGCATATGCTCTCTAGCGTCGAATTCCATCCGCAATGGCTTAAAAACCCTTGTACACTCCCGTGCCACAAAATCTCATTCTGATCCACCCAGTCCCTCACCACAAGTCCCCTCCCTTTCACCCGCTCTTCAAACCCGTCTCCGAGCTCCGACTCTGCCTTCCTTATGACCCACAGGAAATTCACCTTTGATTGTTCTAATCCTGTTGCTATTTCCTTCAGTTGTTGAGCTGAGATCTCCGCTTGGGACCCGAATGCTACGTACATAACGGAGCTTCCTTCATCAAGCTTTCTGTCTAGCCACTTAATCCATGCTGGTTTCGACAGTTCGTTTTTCGGTTCTTCATTTTTCGGGGGTAACTCGGCAAGACAAAGCGGCCCCACACACCAGGATTTAGGTTCACCTACGCGGTTGCAATGATCAGCAAAGAGAGGCTCAAGCTCATAAAAGCTGTTGACAATCATACCATAACTGTTTGAAATCGAGACAATTTGGTCAATGAATAACTCAAAGTGAGGACCCTTTGGCTCAGGGTCCGTGAATGGGGGATCAAAATCTTTTTTTGTGATCTTAATCCATGGAAACTCAGGCAGAGTTAGTAACTCATCATCTGACTGAACACCCGACAGCAACCGGTTTTGCCCGACACTTCTTGACACAGACGTAGCATAATTGTTCATGCCAAAGAACACAAACCTCGGAAAGCCGAACTTATTAGCGGAGTCTAAAGTCCACCAGAGAAAGCCATCAGAGACCATGAAGCTGACACGCGGAAGGGACTCGAGTGCACGTTCGAAGTGTGGCTGCATGAGCTTGGTGGCTCTGGTGAAGGGAACATAGAGTGACATGGAGGGAAGTTTATCCGTGCTCTCGACGCCAGCGGGAATTTCAGGGGCGTTTTCGGGATATGGGATGTCGATGATGGAGCAGGCAGCAGTGCTACTGTTGGACAGAAACTTGGAGGTGAATGGGCGGTTGGCCGGAGTGGTGAAGACGGTGACGGTGACATGTGGACGACGGAGAAGGAGTTGAGCTAGGTTGAGGATTGGTATAATGTGACCTTTGGACATGAAAGGGAATAATACCACATGATGATCAGAAGAAATTGAGCCCATGCCGGCTGAAGTTGTGTTTCTCGTTCTTGTTTCTGGGGTTTAAATTTGTTGAAGTGTGCTGATCTTTTATACTTGGAGAAATTTTATAATTCATTAAACGTATTATAATCAGTCATACAAACGGGTCCGTCTATGTTGCAACAGTTGCAACATACAACAATTTTTGTCATTTTATGTTTGATTACACTACACTATCTTATATTTTATGTAAAATTCAATAGCCACTAAACGTAACAAACTTTTACATATAAGTCTATTTTTGGAATAAAATGACATTTGAAAAGAATTTTAATTTATTATTATTATTATTAATATCATTATTATTATATAAGATTATTTCTATTAAATTTTATTATTTTTATTTATTTTAATTATTATTATTTATGATTATTACTGTCATTATTATTATTAAAATTTATTTCTTTTATTATTTTAATTGTTATTGTACTGTAATTAATTCATTAATATTAATATTTATCTTGTTATGATTAAAATTATTGTTATTAAAATATATTAACTTTATTATTTTAATTATTATTAATAATTGTTGTTATTACTATTATTATTAAAACTTATTAATAATTTTTATTATTATCATTATTAATATTATTATTTCAGTTAATTTTTTTGTTATTATTGTTATTGTTAAATTTTTTAATTTTTTTTTAATTAACATTATTGTCATAATTATTATTTTTAGTTTTATTATTATTATTGTTTAATTATAATATATACAAATAATATTAGGGACACAATTAACAAATTGCATTTTAATAACTTATAATAGTCTATTCCAATTATAAAATAAAGTAAACACATAAATGAGAATGTTGTTCATTCCGATTCCAATTCTAGCTCATTTCAATTCTTATTTAATAAACACACCATTATAATGTGTTTAGAACATAATATTGTATATTGTTATAATATTATTCACATTAATTTATTACTTACCTATGTTTGGAAGTTTTAAAAGTTAGATTGTAGCCAATTATATAATTCATTACAGTGTGCTAACTTTTGTCTTAATTGAAACATTAAATATATTTAAATTATATTTTTATTTTTACTATGATAATTATAATATTAAAAATATATTATATTATAATATTATATTATATTTATATATTAATAATTAATATAAAAATAATAATTAATATATAATTATTAATAAATTTAAATAATGAGAGTAATAATTAATAAATTATGAAATATTTATGAATTTGTGGAATAAATAAACGAGTATTAAATCATGTATTGTAATTGCCTAATATCAATAATAAAAGTCCTCTTAAATTTCATACTTATTCTTTATTCATATCATTTAACAACTAATCTAATAAATAAAATAATAATAATTATATTTTTTCCTGGCATTTCAAAACATAAGAGGGATTGCAATGAAAAAAACTAAAATAAATACACTCTGCCGTTGGATTTACTTTTACCATTCTTGCCCTTGGATCCAATGGTTAAATTACAAAATGACAAAAGTAGTGATATGTTGCAACTGTTGCAACATAGGCTGCTCCCATACAATAGTTATATAACATTATTATAAATATACATTTATTTTAAAAAAATTATCATACGATAAAAAAATAGTTATATTAAATTAATTAGACTAGATGAATAATCAATTCACGCAATTTCATTTGAAGTGCATTAATTGAGAATCGGTCGACCAATTAATGTGCGTGCACGATGAGGTCAATGTGATGTATTGCTGTTTTGCTGACAATGACGTCTTGTGGAGGAGAGAAAATAGATATAGAGTGCTTATCAAATCGGGGTTAATTCAGAATTAAAATTTGGTACGTATTTTAGGTATTAGGTATTTAGGTGATGTTTGATTTGGAGATGTAAGTGGGGGAGAAAAAAGTAATTTAAATTTTATGTTATTTTTTTGTTTAATTGTATAAAATATATAAAAATTTAATTTTATTAAAATTTAATATCTATTATCATGTAGAATTTAAATTCTTCACTCTTGGGAGTGAAGAATTTAAATTCTACATGATAATAGATATTAAATTTTAATAAAATTAAATTTTTATATATTTTATACAACTAAATAATAAAATAACATAAAATAGTGAAGAATTCAAATTATTTTTATGTTAGAATCAAAATTTTTAAAATTACCCTTCAACATTTAAACTTATTTAATGTTATTAATAATAATTATTTATAATTTTATTTTATCAATTTTATATTATAAATAATTTTATATTAATTAAAATTAATGAATGATTTAAGAAACTTAATAAAATAAATAAACTTATTTATTTAATATAAAAATATAGAAATATAAATTAACCATCGCCAGAACTTCACCGGACCATTGCCGAACCTCTGCCGGCACATCCCGAACTTCTGCCGGACCTCCCGTTGACGGCATTTTATATTTTATATTAAATATAAATCATGAATTGTGATAGGACTTTCTAACATTAAAAAAAGTTTGATATTGATATTAAATTATATTTCATTATTAATATAGGTAATTTAATATTGAAGACAAATAATAAATTTGTCCAAAGTAAAAAAATTATGATTCATTTTCTTATTAAATTTTATATCAAACCCAATAATAAAATTTAATTTCACTATTCTCCTCCACTTTTTTCTTTTCCCTTCCTCTTTATTTCACTTTTTTTTCTCATTTTTTTTCTTTAAACCAAACATAACTTTATGGTATCATAAATTAACTTATTGTAAAAGTTAATTTACCACGTCATAAACTCATTTTAAAATTTTTAATTAATTAATTAATTTCTTTTTTAAAAGTAAGGACACTTCAATTAGCGCATGACCGACGGGTGAAGTCTGAACTGCGTCGTGTAAACTGGAACCAATTATCTTCCGAAATTTGTCAGCAAACGTACAAATTAGGTGACGATTGGTAGATTGTGAATATATTTCTACATTAATCACACGCTGTTATCGCGGTGCTCGTGATGTTAACATATATAATTATTGCAAGGCATTCTAGAACAGTACAAAAAAGTTGTGAGATATTTAATGTGCTTTAGCCTATTCCAAAACTTTTAAGACTTTGATTAGTTGAAGAAAAATAATTAACGGAGACAGGGTGACAAGATGACGATGGATGGACGAGTGACTAATTTTGGGTGGAGTTGTAATTTTGTAAAATTAAAAAAAAAAAAAAGTGATTGAATAAGTTGGGGTTTGATTTTCCTTTCTCTTCCTCAAGTTCATTTTAAAGATAGATGGGAATTTTTTAGTTATAGATTCTCTTACGTTCTGTTTTTATTTTCTTTACAATTTATTTTAGGAGATAGATTTCTCTACAATTTTGAACTGATTATTTATTTTCTTGTTTTATTTTATTGACTTTAGATTTATTTATTTTTTTAAAAGTAAAGCCCAGGTTACAGTTGTTTTTGTTACTATCCTCTCTCTCTTTTAAATATTGGTATTCTAAATCAATTAGTGTACTTGGAGCAAGCAAGTGACAATGATATTTTTGCGTTTGACTGGTTAGTTTTTTGACAACTTTTTTTAGTGGGAGAGATTAAAGAAATTAGAATTTCAATTTTACCCACCCTTACCTGTAAAGAAAATATTAATTCTTGTTCAATGGGTGAATGCTGTTCATAAAATGGTATGAGATTTTCCGAACGTTAGGTATCTTTGTAAAATGAATAATTATATCCAAAATCATTTCTATCGACCAAACTATCGATTCGATGCGTTCCACTTGTGAAGAATATTTTTAATGTCAATGAATTTAACTTCTTATTCGGAATCTATGTAAGTGTCAATAGTAGAATTGCCTCACATTAGTAGTCAATAAATTGATAATCTTGATTAAATAATAATTTTTATTAATCGTAATTTAGGACAAATGTAGTAAATTAATAATTCAATAAATATATTAGATAATAACTTTAAAAAAATCTTTCTTTTATAGTTCTCAAATAATACATAAAATAATAATTAATTAATTTAAAACTAAATAGATATGATATGCATATGATTTTCTCTGTTGTATTAGTGTAATGCTTTACATACTTCATTGGCCATTGTAGCTTTCTTTACACATTTTAGATAAGAAGCTATTGTTGTATGTGTGCTATGATAAGAGAAGTAAGAGAGAGAATCAGCTTAATATGTTGCTTTTGATCCAGCCAATGGATTATCAAGTGATTGATTCAATCAATAATCAAGATCAAATCAATATCATATCATATTCCTTAACAAAATCACTATATTCTTTAATTCCATACTTTATAAAAATTTCTATTATGAATGTGATATTATCTTTATAAATTACTTATTATTAAATTATCGATATATTAATATTCGCTAAAATCATGGTACAAATCAATTGAAACTCTTAGGTTGAAAATTTTACTCGCAAAATGTTTAACAAGTAAATTTAAAACTCATTTTTATAATAGTGAATTTGTATATTCAAATCGAATTAGTTTAATAAATGGAGTAAAAATATATATTATAAATTCCTTGTCTCGTTTACAGTTTGAGGATTGGATCGAGTCTTCAATGATGGATCCATTAAAATTATTTAGTGAGGACTAATTTAAACATATATATATATATATATATATATATATATATATATATATATATATATATGATTTAGTGAGGACTAATTTAAACAATAACAATATATAAAGTTTTTTAAAAAGAATATCAAAATTGAAGATCTATAAATTTTATCGAAAACATTAACTTAGTCATTTGGACTTAGACATGCCAAACAAATAAGTAATTCTATATTCACCTCATTAAAATGATTATATTGCTCTTAATGACTTGAAGCTACACATAAAAACATAGTATGATATAGCCCAACTAAAAACCAATGCAAGTTTTGAGATGTCTTGAGTCCTACGTGGTCACCTGACTTTCCTTTGGAAATAAATCATCTATGTTGAGGTTAATAAGTTAATTTGTAACTTCCATATCTTAATAAGAACAAAACAAGCTATCCATATCCTTAAGGTTTGTTTAAATGATCACATAAATCTCTTAGTTTTATAAATGGTCACATGTACCTTTTTTTAATTATTATATCTTTTGATTATAGTCAAAATAAATACATACACAAAACTATAATTAATAAAATAGCTACATATAATGAAAATTATTTCTAATATTAATTTTATTATCAGTCTATCCCCAATTGATTTTATTAATTCTAAAATCTATTAATCCAAAAATTGACTTTAAAATATATATTAGCACAAACATAATTAAAAATATTATCAATAAAATAATATAAATTTTGTAAATTATTTTGAACGTAAAATATAATTAGTTTAAAATTAATAATCTATCAAAGAGTTTTTATTATTATTAAAAAATGTATGTCAGATTAATAATACTAAAAAAATTTTAATATTCAAAATAATTTAACAAAAAATCTATTATTTTATGTATTATATTATTTTAGTTTTTATTTGTATTTCTTATAGAAATTCATTCAAAGTCAATTTTTGGTTTTATAATTAAAGGATATAATAGTAAAAAGTGAGTCTGTGTGATCATTTATGAAACTAAGGAGTTCGTTTAACCATTTAAGTAAATCTTAGGGGTGTACATTGTAGGGTGACCAAACAACACTCACCCTATAGCTTTTGTTAGCCCACCCCATTCTAAAAAAAATAATTATAAAAAGCGCACATTATTTTTAAAAAAATTTAAAAAAAGAATTTTAGAGAATTAATTAATTAAATCTATCTTAATTTACTTTTTTGTGACATATATATTTTTAATTATATTTGATTACAAAGATTGATTTGGCATAAGTTCAAATTGATTATTTTACCCTTATAAGATAAAACTATCAAGAATTTATTTTAACTTCAATTGTTTTCAAAGTTTATACTAAATTCATTGTTTCTCATACTACTTTATTAGTTTGATTGTTAAACATTAATTAAACTAAACATATGGTCTTTATTGCATAATACTCATGTAAATAATTATTAGATTTCATTTAAAAATAATAACCAGATTATAAGTCACAAATTAAATACGCAAATTATTAGATATAATAGCTCGTCTTTATTGGGACAATTTGGTCGTTTTATATCATAATAATAAAACAATATAATCAAACTTATATTAAAGTTTATTATCAAATATGGTCAAAGAAATCTAAGAAAAAAAATTAATAGGAGGATTTAATTGATTTACTATACAAAGCTTTTATTAATTTTTATTTTTTAAAAGTATTGTGAACTCATTATAATTTATTTGTTTTAGAATTGGGATGGATTTAAAAAATAGTGAGGTGAAAATATCCATATCCTAACAAATAAAGAAGCAACTAAGAGTAAAATTATCTTTGAAGAGAATAATTAAGCACGTCGTAATAGAGATATGAGAACAAAATTAATGAAAAATTTTGTTATACCTTGAAGTAAATTACGTCGGCTTAATACGTGACTATGAAGAGAGAGAAATACAGAGCATCAAAAGTCACTTTTCTGCTTTCCCCATTTTGGTATGATAATTAACTTCAATTTCATCTATCTTTTTCCTACATTGCTTTTGATGTTTTTTTTTATAAATAAAATTGCTTCCTTTTGTTTATATTAAATTTTTTGAATTTTCTTTTTTTGTCATTATTTTGTCTCTTAATCATTTTCAGTTAATTGCCATTGCCTCACCATTTCAATGATAATGACACAAGACTACTTCATGTACATGTGAGGAGTTTGAATAGATGTGAGATTTGTTGTCTTTTTAGTATGTAAATTTTGACATGTAGTGCATGCATGAAAGAAGAATACGGCTCGTTTAATATTTAAAATTATTTATAAAAAAATCTATTTTTATGTACTATATTATTTCAATTTTTTATTTATATTTATTATAAAAAATTATTTAAAGTTAATTTTTGGTTTTATAATTAAAAGGTACAATAATTAAAAAAGAGTATGTGTGAGAGAGTCTATGTAACCATTTAAGCAAATTTTAGAAGTGTGGGTGGCTTTTTTTCCCTAATAACAAATTAAAAAGCAACTGAGTGCAAAATTATCTTTGAAGAGAAGAATTAAGCAGGGGCGGACCCATGACTTAATATTACCCCGGACTAATTTTTAAAATTTATATTTTAAAGCGAATATAAAAATTATAAGTAGAAAGAAGTACATTAAATAAGAAGGAACACCAAGAACCTTATCCCTCTAAATATGTATTATAGACAAAAATAACTATAAAAAAATAGTAGAAAGCAAAAGGCAGCTCAAATATGAAAACCATTTTTCAATTATAAAATCTGACATTGCAACCTATGATAACATGTAATTATATCAGGATTGAAAAATTAATTAATAATTTCAAATTAAAATATCTTAATACATGCAATTACAATAAATTAAAAAATGGAAATAAAACTTTTTATACTTGACGTGAAGTACTAAATTACCAAACTTAATAAATTAAACAATTAAAATTTATTCATCATTTCAAATTGTAAAAGTATTATTAGTCAAAAGTTTCAATAATAAATTAAACTCAATTAAGCAAAAATGTATTTTGGTGTAGTTGTTTTTTTGTCATGCACTCTATCTCTCTTTAAAAAACTAGATGTTGATGATTTTCTACCAAAATTGTCCTCTTAATTAATATAACTAATAAATAAAATCTAAAAATTCACATAAAAATTTTACGAAAATATTGATAATTGTTACTATATGTTGTTTCTGTAAGTACTTTTAATATTAGTGACGATGTTATATTACATTGACATATTTTTTTTTCAATTAGAAGTTTTTTAAAATAAATTAGGGCAATAATAAAATTTTAGCTCCCTAGTGTTTTCAATCTATTCAATAAATATAATTTAATCATTTTATAAAATAAGTCACTAATTTCAATTGAAAATAATATAATTGAATTAGGGAAATATTTATAAATAAAATAAAAACTCTATTGTTATATAAAATTGATGAAAATCTAAGGGAAATTGAGTTGGGGACATATTTGAATATAAAATAAAACCTATATTATTATACTAAATTGATGGAAATATAAGGGTATTGAGTGAGGGACATATATGAAAAGTAAATAACAATTCTATTGTTTTACTAAATTAATTAAAACGTATGGGGCATAGATGATTTTTTCTGGACTAGACCGGGTTGTAGCCCGATCTAGCCCACGTGTGGGTCCGCCACTAGAATTAAGCACGTCTTAACAAAGATATAAGAACAGATCCTTAATGAAAAAGTTTGTTATATGGGTAAAAACACGGTTAGTCCCAATATTTTGAGGTTAATGCTTGTTTAGTTTTTGTATTTTTAGAAATATTTTAAAACATTCCTCCCATTAAATTATTGACACTCTACTATTATTTTTTGTTCCTTTTATTTTGCTTTTATGATATTACCCCTTACAATATTTTTTTAGACATTAATAAAAAAATTAAATTAGCAATTTAAGCCCAAAAAATAAAATAGAAACAAAAGATTATGTACATTAATTGTTGTGGAACACTGAGTTAATATATTAATTTTTTGTTAATGTCCAAAAAATTAGTAATTTAATTTTTTTAATACACGAGGGCTTCTACAAAAAGTAATATATATTCTTTTTATTTTTATTTTGTTTTTAGGGTTAATTGGTAATTTAGTTTTTTTTTTAAATTTTTATTAATGTCAAGAAAATATTATTATAAGTGGGTAATATTATAAAAGTAAGCCAATATGAACAAAAGTAAACTAAAAGGGTGTTAATAGTTTAATGACATAAATGTTTTGAAATATTTTTAAAAATACAAAGAATAAACGAGCATTAACCTTGTAGACGTAACTAACTTGCCACTATGAAGAGAGAAAGAAACATAGAGCATCAAAAGTCGCTATTTTTTTTTTTCACTTTGGTATGATGATTAAGTTCAATTTCATCTATCGTTTTCCTGCATTGCTTTTGATTTTTTTAAAAAATTGCTTCCTCTTCTTTATATATATTTTTTTAATTTAACCTACATCATAAAAAAGGATGGAGATGTTTCCACCCTACTATTTTTATAAATCCACCCCATTTTTAGGAAATAATTACAATGAGTTCACAATATTCTTAAAAAATATAAATTAATAAAAGTTTTGTACAGCTAATCAATTAAATCTTTTTATTAATTTTTTCTTAGGTTCTTTAACATCTTTAATCATAAATTTTAATATAAGATTTATTTTACTATTTTATTATTATTATATAAAAAGATAAAATTACCCCCATAATATAAGTTTTATTTTACTATTTTATTATTATGATATAAAAAGATAAAATTACCCTCATAAAACATGAGTTATTATATCTAATAATTTAAGTATTTAAGTTTGTGACTTATAATATAATATTTTTAAATGAAATTTAATTATTATTTCACTATCCTTAACTGTAAATGACATAAATTTGATAGTCTAATAATTTACATAAGAATTGTGCTATCAAGACACTATGTTAGTTAAATTAAATAATAATAATCATACTAATAAAGTAGTGTTAGAAACAATGAATTTGATACAAATTAGAAAAATATTGAATTTAAAGTAAATTCTTGATAATTTTACTTTATAAGGGTAAAATAATAGTCAATTTAAACTTATATCAAAACAATCTTCATAATCAAATATACTAAATGAATATAAGTCACAAAAAAATAAATTAATATAAATTTAATTAATTAATTCTTCAAACCTCTTCTTGATTTAAAAATTTTAAAATAATGTGTAACTTTTATAATTATTTTTTAAAAATAGAGTGAATTCACAAAAAATATCGGGTAGAGATATCATTAGTCTATAAAAAAAATGATCATAACAATTATTTTTTGTCAGTATTTTATCTCCTTTACACTCTTTGCGGTCAAGTTTCACCGATTGCCATTGCCTCACTATTTTGATGACAATGACACAAGACCTCTCTCTACAAGTCTTCACATACATGTGGGTAGTTTGAATAGAGGTAAGATGTCTTTCTTTTCAGTACGTAAATTTTGACATGTGGCAGATGCATGAATGAAAGAACAATATGGCTCTTTCATACCCTTTTTCTGTTTTGTGGGCTCTCTCCTTCAGATATTGCTAAGCTGCTTGGCTTCTCCTTCGTGATGCTAATGGTTTCTGATTTATCACTTTCACTGGTTTTATTTGCTCTCTATAGCTTTTCAATCAACAATTCTTACCTCAGAGCTTGCAGCTTTCTTTATATTTGATGGGGTAAGGCGACCGTCAGCTGTGGCTGACACATTGCACATCCGTAGTTTTTATTCCTCCGATTGATGCTAAACAATAATCAATTTATGCAGGACCTACGTACAAAGCGTCAGGTTTAAAGATTCATTCCCTTGTATTTACATTTCTTAAAGAAATTAGTCTGAACCGATTTGCTCTATAATTGTGTTGTAAGTAAGATGACCCAATGATCAGTCATATTAATTAATACTAGTTACGATACTTCAACTCCGCTCATTGGTCGGATAAAAAACAGCAAAAGAAAGAAACAGGACAATGAGCAATCATATTAATTAGGGAAAGAAACTAAAGCTCAATTGTTGCTAAGTACTTCTTGTAGTTGAAAATTTACCCTATCAACATATCTTCTCGTAGTTGTAAAGTTCTCTGGAATTATTTATCAATCTTCCAGGAAACCAGATTATTTACTGCATAGATATATATATATATGTGTGTGTGTGTGTGTGTGTGTGTTGCTTAAAGTCAAGTGATGAAACGAAAACGTGAAGGTTGAAGATTTTTGAAACAAAGTTTCGAAGTAATAAAGTTTATTGAATAATTATGAATTGACAAAGTTAGGGTTTTGATCCTTTTATATAATAACTTTAAGTATTGCAAATTTATCAAAATAGACAAATCCAAAATATTATTTTACAATAAAAAAAGATAAAAATCTTAGAAGAAACATGAAAAATAAGAAAATATCTTAAAACTAAAAAATGACAAAAAAATAAGTAGAATTTTGGCTTGGCCATGGGATAGAACGATGCAAGTGGTACTGGCTCGTCGCAAGCTTCGAAACAGTATATTATTTGCCTAAAACAGAAACCTATAGCCCAAGTTATGTCATCCGGAAGGTACTTCGCTCGTAACACACATCCATCCTATATTAGTTCCCCTCACTTGGAAAAGAACTTAGGCTTGTGCAACTCTTCATCATCTGGATGATATTAAAAAAGATTAGCCACATTGAACGTGTGAGAAATATTCCAATCATCTAGTAGTTGGAGCACGTAAGCATTATCATTAATCTTCCTTACTATTCGAAAATGTCTATTTTCTACTTCTTTGACTTACCATGAATACCAGGAAAACAATGTCACTGTGGATAAGCCATCAACAAATCTCAATCCTAAAAATTTCTATATTTTCGCTTCTCCAACTTAGCATGAATACTAGGAAAATGACTTCACTGTTGATGAGTCATCACCAAATCTCCTTTTTGAAACACCTTCTTGCATTGACACTCGTTTGCTTTAGCCTTGTACTTAGCATAAATAGCCTCCAAATGAGCTCAAATCTCAGCATGAATCTAAAGAGCCCTTTTTGCCATATTATCTGCTGCTTTGCTTTATCATGCTGGTATAGACATGATAGCCAGATCACAAACATGGGGTGGGGAACAAGCGTATACAATCTTAAAAGGAATCTTGCCAGCAGATCGATTGACCATATTGTTGTAAGCAAAATAGATCTAAGACAAGGCAGTTTCCTAATTTCCTTGCTTGTCCAACGAACACAGCGCAACATGCTGCCCAAAGTGTAATTGACCACCTTCGTTTAACCATCTGTCTGCAGATGAAAAGCACTACTAAACTGCAATTCTGCACCAAACTTATCACAGAGATGACACTAAAACTTGTTGATAAATTTTACATCCTTGTCAGATGTAATGGTATTTGGAACACCATGCAAATGCACCACCTCTTTAAAGAAAAAAAAAACTTAACTGAAGCAATTCTTGTATGCGGCAACCCTAACACAAAATTCATGGATAGATCTAACCAAATATTCTTTAGAACATGTAATAACATGTATAAACCCATATTTCTATGTATGCCTCTTGCCTTTTTGAAAAATCCAACACCTCTGCACAATCTTGCGTACATCTTTATTCAACTGCGGCCAATAATATCATTTTTTGACCAACACCTTGGTCTTATCTCGATCAATATGTCTATGTTGTAACTTTTTCCTATATTATTGGTGTTAATGTGCAAGTGTACACAACAAGTAATATAATAATGAATATTTAAGATCGTTTTCACAAATATTAATATTATCATACTTGCTACAGTAATCTTAACAGTGCAATTTTGCATTGATTGAAAATAGAACGAACAATTAAACTAATAAACTAATTAATTAAAATAAAATGCAATAAATAAAAATGCAGGAAAGCAAAATCTCACGTCGGACACAAAGATAAAATAAATAAGAATAAAGTAGTTGAGTGATTAAACGCTCTTAATGGTTTTGACTATTTCTTGTAATTTTAGGTGCAGTTGCTGCAGCATCTGTTACAGCACTGGACAAAATCATTATGTATTCTCAGTTGTCGCTTGTTGGATGTCTTATATCCCTATGCAACCTAACAATGACCAATTGTTATGCCAACATAAAATATAACATTAATCGCTTAGATTCTATTTACTCTATAAGGTAAACTCTAAGCATGGCCCTTTTGGAATAAAGTGAAACTCAACTTAGGAAACCCAATCTAAAACTAAGTATTGCTCTGATATGTTCCACTAAAATAGGCCCTTTTGTGACTCTTTCTTAACTTATATCATTAAATGGGTGGTCAGCCAAAATAATTAATAGAATAAGTTTTACCAAAACAAAATGTTATAGCAAATATGCAGTAACATATAAATTGAATCAATAAACCATTAAAATTGTCTATCACTCACCAACAATTAAATTAGTTCATGATCTGTAAAAGTAAAATAAACAAAAGAGTTTTACCCATCAAATATATCCTCATGATTAAAGAGCAAACAAGACAACAAGAAAAGAATAAGAAAGACTGAATTCCGATTGAATTCTGTAAAATCTCATTTTATGGAGCCCTAATTCTTGCTCTTGAATTCCGTTTTGCCTATGTTTCTTTTTGGTTTTTTTTTCTTGGTTGACGGTTCCTCTTCTCATTTGATTATGTGTTTGTTTTATATATGAAAATTAAGGTAAACGAAAGTCTAAGGCACGTATATTCCAAATTAGGAAACTCTATATCGCAATCTGTTAAGTATCTCGTGCGAAATCTTTTCTGTCAATGTTCCAGGATTGCTACAGCAACGGTTGCTACAACAATTGCTACAACATCTGCACTATTCCTAGATTTATTTCATTTCTTCTATAGCCATGTTCTTTTGTTCTTTTTGCTAGCCCATTGCAGCAGCATCATTTCCTTAAAATTTGAGCTGTAGATTACCTACAATTATGCATATGATTTAAGCACACAATTATTCGAAATCAAACAAATTTATTAAAATTAAACTTAAATTGATGTTCATGCAAAACATAATTAAAAAACAATAAAAACATGTCAATTACTCTTAAGTGATCTTGATTTAAGTATAAAAGTGTCATGATAACTTTTATTTCATAGAGTTATCAGTCTACCCAAGCATCTTCCATGCAACTCACGAAAAATCTGCTCTCTCAAAGAACTTCGAGGCACATACAACTAGTTAGCCTTAAATGGATAACCATCTTGAATAAGGAAATTCTTTCGCATATTGATGATGAACACAACAATCCTAAATATGCACAAAATCTTTGTCTTGTATGTTCAACTCCTTCAAGTACTGAAATCAGTAACCTCATTTATTAAAGTTACCAGTAAAGTTACTTGTCAGTTAAGTACATCTGCCACCTTATTCTGCTGCCCAAACTTGTGCTTCACAACAAAAGTAAACTTCTACATATAATTCACCTATCTCACATACATCTTGCTTAGATTTTGTTGGTTGTTAAAATGCTTCGGGGCTTGATGATCACTATAAAGCACAAACTCTTTCTAAAGTAAGTAATGCTCTCATGGCTTCAACACCCTAAGGATAGCATAAAACTCTTGGTCGTAAATATATCATTTTTGTGCATGCTTTGTTTAGCTTCTCACTCATATATTCAATTGGTCGCCCTTTTTGGGAAAGAACAACCTTAATACCCTTGCCAAAAACATCACACTCGACCTTAAACAACTTGTTGGAGTTTGGCAAGACTAACACATAGGCAGTAGATAACTTCTTCTCCAGTAAAGTCAAACTCGTCTCTTGTTTTTCTCCTTATTTGAATTTTCTTTTTTTTCAAGCGCTCCATAATGGGTGCAGCGATCGTGCTAAAACCTCGAATAATCTCCTCTAAAATATTGTCAGCCCATGAAAGTTGTATACTTTACCCACTGTCTCGAGCATAGGCCATTCTCTAGTGGCTTAGATCTTGGACTCAATAGCTCAAATTCTATCTACCCCAACTATAAAACATGATAACTCCACATTAATTTGCAAAAAACTACACTTTTTCAGATTAATGTAAAGTTTATTTCCCCGCAATCCCTCCATAACTATTCTCAAATGCTCCAAATGTGTAACCACATCAATAGAATAAACTAAAATATCGTCAAAATACACTAAAACAAATTTGCAAGTGGAAGGCTTAAAAACCTACTTCATTAAACACATGAAAGTGCTTGGTGCATTAGACAACTTGGATGGCATTATAAACCACACATACAACCCGTCATTTGTCTTGAATGTTCTCTTCCACTCATCACCAGTTGAATTATGATATGATAATATCTATTATGCAAGTCTATCTTTGAGAAAACTTGTACACTATCTAATTGATCTAATAAATCTCAAAAAGTTGGAATGAGAAATCGATACATCACTGTAATCTTGTTAATTCACTTACTGTTTATGCACATACACCAACTTTCATCCTTCTTCGTCACCAAACAAGCTGGTGAAGCACATAGGCTCATACTCTCACAAATTAACACTTTTTGCAGTAACTCATTAACTTATCTTTGTAGAATCGCATGCTCAAGAGGGCTCATGAGATAGTGGGCAAGTTAGGTAAATTTACACTAGGAGCTAAGTTTATATGATGTTGTATATCATGTAATTGCGGTAACCTCTTTGGTATCTCTAATAAGGTAATATAAGTGAATTGAGCTAACAATGGCTACACTTCTTTAGAAATAGTTTTCAGCTCAAATTCATCTTCGTACAACCACTGCAATTTTCATTTAAGTAACCCTTCACAATAGTCAGAAAGTTCTTCTCTTTTGCCTTAGAATTCTTTCTTTTGTTCATTAATAGCATTAATCGAACTTTCTTACGATTCTACCAAAATTCAAACGCATTATCCATTCCTTTATGGACTGTATCAATATCGAACTACCAAGGCCTGCCCAATAATATATAGCATGCATCCATATCCACTACATTGCATATCATGTCACTCTTATAAAATTTTCCAATGGAGAATAAACATGACATACCTCCATTACTCACGTTTTTGTCATTTTCTTTAGCCACCATATTCTGTAAGGTATAAGATTTTTTTCTATTGAAAGCCCCAACATATCAACTAGTGCCTTTGAAACTATTTTCTCACTGCTGCAACTATTAATTATCATGTTGCACATCTTATCGTTAATGGTGCCATGTGTCCTAAAAATCTTATTGAATTGATTATCCTCTTCATATTTCAGCACCAATAAATTTTTCTGTACAGTACAATTAAACGTCTCACCTTCATTTGCCTCTAACTCCAAAGCGTGTTCGTCATCCTCATCCTCAACAACACTGCCTCTGTCTCGTCGACTTTAGCCTCTACTAAATTCAAATTTTTTTGACAACATTTACTTGATCGATGGTATGGTTCTCCACACTTCAAACACTTGTTCAGCATACAATTAGCAAATGGGTTGTTTTGATGCTGCCTTAATTGCTATTGTGACATTTGTTATGTCTGACTACTTCCATCCCACGTTTTCTGGTTGTTCTCAACCCTAAGACTCTATTTTGTACACTAGTGAGTTGTTGTTGCTAAGTTCTTAGAAACAGCTCGCCACCTCTGCTTTTTCAATTTCTTAGCGTAGCGACTACTGAGCCTAAATTCTAAATCATAGCCACTATCTTATTTTGTACCTCTTGTCTCAAACTGCCAATATATTTCATAAATGTCCAAAATTCGAGTTTATCTATATTATTTCTCTATGTATGGGGTAAAATTCTTTATTATTTCTCTCGTCTCCAGCTTCTATTTCCTTGCCTGCAGTTTTGATAATTTGAAATACACTGTTACTAATAATCTATTGGTACGAAAGAGTCTTTCGTCATCCTTTGCATTCTAGGCCACCACATATGAATTGCTTTCCTGCAACTCTTCTTCGATTCTGTATGTCTTGCCACAAGAAAAAGTTGTGTCGTTCAATTCAAATGCCACAAGCTTAACGCACTTCTCTTGAGGAATATCTATATATTTGAAGAAACTATCCATTTTTTTAAATCCAAAAATTATTCAACATACATCCCACCATAAAAATCTGGAATATCAACGTTAATCTTGTTATCTAAACTCTTTTCGAGCCTCCTATATCCTTCCGCAGATTTTTCTTTTTCAGAATCACGTAACAACTCTTCATGCACGCGCACTAGCATTTATCGAGCAGGGCCTAAATTCGGAGGTGCTAGTTCGCGATTGATCTTGAGGTTCTATTTCATGATTGATCCCTTTAAGTATCCTTACGTGGTTGAAATCTTCAGGCTGTTCACCACGATTGACACCCTGAATTTCTTCTTCGCGATTCGCTCTTTATTGTTGACTTCTCTCTCGATTTTTGTAATGGAAAGCCTAAGACTCTCGGTTGCCCATTCTATCTCCAACAATCTCGGGTTAAAGACATCCTCAATTACTTGCAAGTATGCTTTTATGGTCTCCTGTTCGATAGCCTCCATAGTCTATACCTGCGTCTCTTGATCATCATCTTTGGGATGATTCCTCCTTTGTTTGTGTGGTCATATTATGATGACAAGCGAACTTGCTCTGATACCAACAAACTAAATAGAAATGTAAAGGATGAAGATAGTTGAAACAAAGTTTTTGAACAATGAAGTTTATTGAATAATTCTAAATTAACAAAGTTGAGGTTTTGACCCCTTTATATAATAACCTTAAATATTGTGAATTTACTAAAATAGGCAATCTGAAATATAATTTGCAATAAAATTCTCTTAATTGAAATAAGAAAATGAAAGCAAACAATATCCAAATCCGAATTATAGGAAAAAAAAGATAAAAATCCTAGAAGAAATATGAAAAATAGCAAAATATCTTAAAACTGAAAAATAATTTGGAAAAAAGCCAAATTTTTTACTCGACCACTAGGCAGAATAGCACAAGCGGCTCTGGATTTGGTTTGTCTCGCTGCAAACTTTGAAACGATATATTGTATGTTAAGAACGGACACACATAGCCAAATTATGCCCTCCGAAAAGTATCTCGCTCGTAACAAACAACTATCCTACATCATCAACGAAACCTTTCTGCAACGCTTTTCTTTCCATGAGAAAATAGTTGCACTGAGATGGCAATGTGGCATGTTTAATGGCTCTTTGGACCACCGATTTAAGAAAAATTAGTTAGTCTTATCATGGGATCTACTGAATATGTTAGATGACTTGTTCTTACTAATTGAAGGTACTATTATATATAACACATATTGAGAGACATATTAAGATGTACACACGACCCATAGAAAATTTTCTCTCTTTCTATCTCATTGCACTGAATGCAAATAAAATGTTACACTACAATACAATAATTGTATCTTACAATTAGATTTCTTATATACTTCTTTACTTTTGATGTAATGCTAGTGCATATATGCCTTGCCTATTGAGAGGCGTATATATTTGTGCCAAATGATGTTATTTTGAGCGCCAAATTGTTGTATAAATTTATTTTTGTTGGTTTAGAAAACTTTGATTTTTTTAAATTTTGATTTTTTTTATTTTGCAGCCTAGGTATATGAATATATTTCTGGAAAATTATTGTGACTATAGAATTCAGTTAAATACTTAGATTAAAAGAAATTCTAAACTATATCCGAGGAATTATTTAAGTTATACAATAAGCAAATACATCAAATATAATAATGCTATGAGAAGGTTTTGGTATTACTCCCATTTAAAAACAGCACTGCTTTTTGCTTTTTCCAGAAAGGCGACCGAGCAGCTTTTAATAACTGCACAAAATGTGCAAACGACACAAATAGCACAAAATATGCCTGAAAATTTTGACCGAATTGATGCTCAAGGAGGAAAACTCTAAGACATCAAAAATTTCGGGAGACAACAACCTGTCCATTTGAAAATCGTTGCAGAAAAACTATAAATGAAGAAGCTAATTTTACCGCCCCTCTTAATTGTTCTTATCATCATGCAGTTGTTGCTCATATTTGCAAGTCTCATCAAGAAGCATGTCTAGGCAACGCCAAGACGAGCCTTTCTCCTCTTCCATTGCTTTCCTCGCAATCTCAGACAACTCCTTCGCCTTAGTCCTGGCCTTCTCACCCTTCTCGCCTCCCATCAACTCCCTCACCGTCTTCTCTAACCCTTGCCATTTCACAAACCCTCTCACCGATCCGTCACAAGTCTCCACTCTTAACCCCACTTTGATCTCTTCAGTAACCATCCTTGCATTCAGCGGCTGCTCCGCCATCATAGGCCAAGCCAGAATCGGAACCCCCGCGCATATGCTCTCTAGCGTCGAATTCCATCCGCAATGGCTTAAAAACCCTTGTACACTCCCGTGCCACAAAATCTCATTCTGCTCCACCCAGTCCCTCACCACAAGTCCCCTCCCTTTCACCCGCTCTTCAAACCCGTCTCCGAGCTCCGACTCTGCCTTCCTTATGACCCACAGGAAATTCACCTTTGATTGTTCTAATCCTGTTGCTATTTCCTTCAGTTGTTGAGCTGAGATCTCCGCTTGGGACCCGAATGCTACGTACATAACGGAGCTTCCTTCATCAAGCTTTCTGTCTAGCCACTTAATCCATGCTGGTTTCGACAGTTCGTTTTTCGGTTCTTCATTTTTCGGGGGTAACTCGGCAAGACAAAGCGGCCCCACACACCAGGATTTAGGTTTACCTACGCGGTTGCAATGATCAGCAAAGAGAGGCTCAAGCTCATAAAAGCTGTTGACAATCATACCATAACTGTTTGAAATCGAGACAATTTGGTCAATTAATAACTCAAAGTGAGGACCCTTTGGCTCGGGGTCCGTGAATGGGGGATCAAAATCTTTTTTTGTGATCTTAATCCATGGAAACTCAGGCAGAGTTAGTAACTCATCATCTGACTGAACACCCGACAGCAACCGGTTTTGCCCGACACTTCTTGACACAGACGTAGCATAATTGTTCATGCCAAAGAACACAAACCTCGGAAAGCCGAACTTATTAGCGGAGTCTAAAGTCCACCAGAGAAAGCCATCAGAGACCATGAAGCTGACACGCGGAAGGGACTCGAGTGCACGTTCGAAGTGTGGCTGCATGAGCTTGGTGGCTCTGTTGAAGGGAACATAGAGTGACATGGAGGGAAGTTTATCCGTGCTCTCAACGCCAGCGGGAATTTCAGGGACGTTTTCGGGATATGGGATGTCGATGATGGAGCAGGCAGCAGTGCTACTGTTGGACAGAAACTTGGAGGTGAATGGGCGGTTGGCCGGAGTGGTGAAGACGGTGACGGTGACACGTGGACGACGGAGAAGGAGTTGAGCTAGGTGGAGGATTGGTATAATGTGACCTTTGGACATGAACGGGAATAAAACCACATGATGATCAGAAGAAATTGAATCCATGTTGGCTGATGTTGTCTGGCTCTTTCTTGTTTCTGGGTTTAAATTTGTTGATGTGTGCTGGCCTTTTAAACTAGATGAGATGAATAATCAATTGAAGTAAACCTTGACGTTTAGATTTTCACCTTTACATAACCATTAAGTATAAGGAAAACTAAATTCAGTATTAAAAAAAATTAACTGAACTTATTTTAGGGGCATTATAATTGAGAAGTGGTTCATAAAATTAGATTATTTGGCACTTTGCTGATGATATTTTTTATGATATTTTGTGGAGGAAACAAGTCGATGTCACAATTTAGAATTCTGGTAACCATCGTCAGAGTTCCTCTACATTGGGCATACGGGTATGACTGAATTGTTGTCATACGTTCCATTCCAGCCCCTACAGCGTAAGTCATCCGTTTGGAGGAAAAGTCTAGGTGCTCCTCCAAAATTATTCCTTCTTTTTTACTTTTAAAAATTTTTAAAATATATCAGAAGAACTAATCAACTATACAGTAAATAAATAATATTATGCTGTGTGTACACTTAGAACCTACTAAAAATACTATGATAATCAAATTAATATTTTATAGTATTTTTAAATATGTGACAAAAAATCTAGTGTAACAATAATAAACACTAATTCTTGCATTAATTATTGATGTTTCAAGACATTCTAGAACAGTCAAAAAGTTGTGTGATATTCAAACTGCTCATCCGATTTTTGAAATTTCTAAGCCATTAGTTTGAGTCAAAATAGTTGTGCTCAGAGTAGGCAAAGTGTTTGAAGGAAATTTGTTTTGTTGCCCACACAAATTTAAATCCTAAAAAAATTAAAGAGATAAAAAATTGATTTAAAATTATTTATCTCTATATCCTTGAAATAACAAAATTAAAAAAAATGTCACAGATTTTTCACATCAATATTTTTATTGTTTATTGCGCATTATTGATTGATAATAATGATGTGTAAAAAAATATTAATATAATCATTATTAGAAAATAAAAAATTTAACTAAAGGAAAAAAAATTACTACAATAAATTTTTTTTAATCTTTTGTATCTTTTATACTAAGTTTTGTGTTATTTTCTATATATATATATATATATTATTAATTCCCAATGAATTTTATTGGCTTTAGGGGCAGATGCATCTGTGAAGACTTCTATATCTGAGGAAGCTATAGAAGATTGATCATGTTCTAATACTCCAATTTTGCTAGATTGAGGAGTATCATGGGCTATTTGAACTTTGCTAGATGAGGAAGAAGCTTTTATCATGTCTAGTTGTTCTCTAATGGCTTTAGCAAAATCTGATTATGACTCTTGAGCAAGCTTTTGGCTAGTTTTTGAAACCTGGAAAGGTTTGAAAATAGGTTCCTTAAGCTTTTTGTCAGAATCCGATTTTGATGGAACATGAGGTGCAGAGGAAACAGTAATGGTTGACTTTTGGAAATGGCTCTCAATCCTAGTCAACTGTTTTTCTATCGTATTTAAGTTAGTATTACAGAAATTATTCTACTGAATAATACTACTTAAGTTCGATTCAGAATTATTAGGCTTAGGAATTTTATAAGGTGAGTCTCTAATCTCGACAGGAGGTTCACCATGTTGTATGGTTAGGCTCCTAAGAGGAGGGTGTTCAGATTCCACTAGTTTGTTACTATCAAAAAGATTTCACTCAGGGATTTTCTTCCTAATAGTAATTGGGCTTGACTCTTTAAAAGGATAAGAAATGTTATTGTTGGAAGAATATATTTCGAACCAATCAAAAAACAATATATGAACTTTATATAAATTTACAAACTCATAATAAATTGCTTGAATTTCTTTTCTTTAATTTAAAAAATGTTTAAAAAACCAAAGTCTTTTTTCTTTGTTATTTTCTGAATAAAAATCATTGTGAAGAAGAGTTTTATCTAGTTCAAAATTCTTTTCAATGACATTTATGACATTTTCTGTTACTGCAGAAAACGTTGGAGAAGTTGGAGGAGAAGGTTCCTTCTCTTCCTGTCTTTGTTCATGTTGACTGCTAGTGTAGATTAGATGGAGAACACTAGTGGTGGAATCAACAGAATGTATTGAGGATCTAGGTATGTCTGAGGTAGAAAACCTAGGTTGATTTATAACAGAAGCGATTTTTGAAAATTTTCTTTCTAGTGAAGAAATGCTCTGGGAAGAGCTTTTATCAGAGAATCTAGAAGATGTAGATCTCTTAAAGGACAATGTGACTTTACCATCAGAATACTGAGTCACATTAGTTGTTTCGGAATCACTGGTGCAGTGGCTCCTTCAAGAATCCATTCGTCTGGAAGATTGATATCTTTCCATTGGATTGGTTTTGGAATGACAGTATTGGCTTTGGACAAGTCAGTCTGCAAGAGAAGAGTTTCATCTCTTTTTGACTGGAATTTGTGCTGTGTACTAAATGCAGAAATCATGGCTTTATAAGAAATTTTAAAAATTAATGCAACTGGGACAGATCCCTCAATCATGTTGTAATTGTGGGTTTTAATTTATAAAATCATACTCTTTAAAATGTTCTTGTCTTTAAGGGAAATGGTGATATTTGGATAACAATCAAAAGAAATTGGACCTTTACACAGACTGGATTCAATGTTACTTAGCAAAGAATCATCAAAAGAGATGAATCGACCATCTCTAAGGACAGGTAAGATAGACGTGTCAAGGCCTTCTTTAGTCAATGGTTTTATTCCTACTTGAATTAAACCAATGTGAATGTAATTAAAATTCTTTTCTTTTAATTTCTTTAAAGATTTTTCTGAAAACAAATGAATTGTCTCAAAAGGATTTGAAAGAGTTATATCACGTTCTTCAGTCTTTATAACATAATTATTCTTTAAAAAATCAAACTTTTTTGTTTTGTAAATCATATCTTTATTAACCTTTGGTAATTCCCAATTATCAATTGCTTTATTGAAATCTTCGATTACAAATTCTTCCGAATTCACAACATTCTTTGAATCACTAGTCCTTCCAGAAGAAGAGATAGTAAAGGACGATACTCTACCGAACAGAGGATTCATGGGTAAAAACCTATGCAGAATTATAGGTTCGGTCAATATGGCTACAGGTATGGATTTTCTCTTCATTGACTAAACGATATCAAAATTTTCAAATTAGTTATTTTTATTAAAATTTCTCTCTAAATTCTTTCTATGGACAAAACTCAGCCATCACTGTTGTTACTGCAAACTATCTTTTGATTTTGGTGTCTTGAAAAAGATAACACAAGGAGATAAGAGGACCATTTAGCTTGTGCCCACCAAACTAAAGATAACACAAGGAGATAAGAGGACCATTATGTTTCCTTCAACTCAAGATAATGTGTAACATAACATGTGAACGACAATCACACAAAAATGAGAGGCAAAGAACTAAAGAATTAAAATGCAAGATGTTTCAACTCAGTTGATACTCTTAAGCTCAAAATTTTATCACGCAAAATGTTTAATTTAATTTGTTTTAATCAATAAGTAAAATTTAAAACTCATTTGTGTAAAACGAAATACGTATTTAAAGTCTAGAAACATATGGTAAATCACTCATTAATTAATTGGTAGCTCGATTCTTCTCTCTTTTTTTTTTTAAGTTGAGGGTTCTTGTATTTTTCTATGATACATGGGGAGATTTATTATTATTATTATTATTTTTATCATTTTTCAAGCTGAGGTCATGTATATCAGAATATCAAGGTCAAATGAAATTTATGCATCTTTCTTTTACATTTTTGTACATGGATATCACTATCAAATGAAATTTTATGCATCTTTCTTTTCCTTTTTTTCATGGCTATTAATTTGCTTGGTCTTGTGTAATTAAACATCATCGACGTTGAAATTGCTTTTTAGATACATCCTCCAACCCTTTTTCATGTCAATAATTGATCTTTAATATTGATTTTAAAGATTCTATTGTCATTGCTTTCTTTTAAAACTTTCTTAAATTTGAAAGTATAGGGAAAAACATTTAATCGAACAGGAAGTAATTTATCATCTTATTTCCTTTTTGGATTGCTTTGAATAAACCATATGGATAAAAAAAATTATCTATATTTTGAAGTTAGTGTCTGTTTAATTCTTATATTTTTAAAATATCTCAGAACATCCATACTGTTAAATTATTGCCGCCCCTACTGTTACATTTTATTTTTTTGACTTGTTTTAACAATTTTACCCTCTTATAATAATACTTCATTTTTGTTTGGACATTAATACAAAGGAAAAAAAATAAAATTATCAATTTTATTTTAAAATAAAATACAATAAAATATATTAATTTTTGTATAAGCTCACGAATTGAAGCGTTGACTTGATTCATTTTGAATCTCCCAACAAAAAAAATTAACAAAAAATATCAGAACTTGAAACTATTACATATGAATTCACAAAATACATAATTGACATTATAGAAACTTGTATGATTGTAATTTTTTTAAAAAAATACTCAATCAAGTGAAAAAATAAATAAATAAATAATGATTTCTTTTCCATTGAAATACACATGAAATATAAAAAAATAAATAAACAAGACCCAACCTAACACATACCAGAGTGAACTAATTTCCTTCACTATTGGTTTTGATATCTACCAGGACAGGGGAGGATGCAGCTTGTTGACTAATGGGGCCCCCACTGGCCAAAAAAAAATTTTAAATAAAAGAGAAAAATATTTTAACTTTTTAATTAACTCCATTAAATTTATTAAAATAGTCACTATAAATTATAAACTCCATAAAATTTAAACTTTAACTTTTAAGAATTATAAAAACCTATATCTTAATTAAAAACAATGATAGCCCACCACCTAAAATATTTTATATTCTCAAAAATATGATTAATTCTTCCAATTTCTATAATAATAGTAAAGCGAATGTTTTCAATAATGAAGTTCATGATGAATCATCTTTGGAATCGGATAGGATAAATAATAGTTTGATTGCTTATATAGGAAACAATAAATTTAATAATATTAATAATGAGTATATTGCATAACATTTTAAAAATATGAAAATGCATAGAGAATAATTATAAATGTATTAGCAAATATTTTATATATTCAAAATTTTAGTTTTTTTATATTTTACTATTATCTAATTTAGCCCCTCGTAAATTATTTTTCTAGATCCGCCACTACCACAGGACAACATTTACAGTGAGTGAGTGTGTGTGTATGTATATATATATATATATATATGTAAGTCGTTTAAGTTAGCCAAGTTTCAAATAACTTTTTAATGACAAAAATAAACTCAAAACAGGAAGTGTGTAAGATAGGACGAGAAGTTTGCTTTTCATTCCTTGATCTATGGGATTCGAGTGTATCAATATCTAAAGTAAAATTTATTGTATTTTTTTTCAAGATTTTTTAAAAAAAATCATATTAGTGTTAAAATACAATTATGCCTTTATGAATCTAGGTTATTGTATTAGTTCTTTAATTTTAAATTTTAACAAAAAAAATACACTTTTACCCATATGAATCTAGAATTAACGGTAACGGAAGTGACACTAAGGGTGTTTTAATGTACTTTTAAGAATGTAGGACTAAAAGAGCTTTCATCCTAAATCGTAGTATATACTTAGGTCAGTGTTAGTTAGAGCCTGAGATTTGTGGTCAAAATGAAATTTACTTGAAATTTCATTCGATATCACTATCACAATACTTTTTACACCAACTCTTTAGTTAAATTGTACAATACTATATATTACTTATATGTCTATAAGGTAATTTATGATTAAAGACAAAATAATATTCACAATTAGTATATTTTGTGATACGCATGTCATGTGATATGCCATTCATCATGCTGGTTAATAATTTTTCACAAATATTATGCAAGTTAATTGAATTATATGATCATCATCCGATGAATGTCCATACGTGAATAAAATTTTAAAATATCTAATACTACTCTTTATATAATCTCATTCCACATTTTTATTTTTAAAATTTAAATAGCTAGTAGTTAACACAATCAGTCAATTACATCTTTCTTTAGTTTATTAACCATCTTTGAACCAACTTGCTTTAATAGAAAATTAATATAACTTTTTTTACCATTGTGATATAAAAGGACCAAATTGACTGCATGGAGGTTTTGCCAGCATTTTGTCACGGACCGCTCAAATTTGCCACAACAGAGGCTAATTCCGTGCACACAGATACGTTTAGTAAAAATTTGCCTAGACGAAGAGTGCGTTTAGAAACGAGATGTACTTAGCACTAAAGGTAGGATGCGCTTAGAAATGGGCCGCAAACACAACTAGCCAACCATGATGCACTTAGCGATCATCCAAGCCTAACCCGAATTCTAGAATTTTCTACAGTTGTAAATATCCTAGAGTTTTCTAGAATTGAGCATTTAAGTTCAAGAGATATCTATGCAAGTTGCATGGAACTTTCAAGAACCTAGCACCCAACACCTATAAATTGGGGTGAGCCCCTCATTTGCTCAACAACCACACCACACACCACACACACACCCACCAGCACACACACATTCTCGTTCACGCTATCAAGTGCTCTTGTAAAATATTTTTGTGTGAAATAAAATATATTTTAGTCATATTGCTCTCTTCTCTCTACCAGTTTCCGCAAAACATTCTTAGTTGGCTAGTTGAAAAGTTTGAAAAAGTTTACTTAGTGATTGTGCTAGAAGTCGTCTAAGTACCGCACGGGTTTGCTGTAAAACTCTCATCCCGTGAAACCTTGAAGTCTCGAAGTTTTTGTCCACTCCACGTGCCAATTAATTGAAAGTGTTTATTGACTTCTGTCACGACTTTCTTCACAGCAACCAAACTATCACAAATAGCAGTGGATTTTTTTAATATATTCATCTACATTCAGCAAGCCAGCTTTCTTGAAAGGTTGACAAATAGCCATGCATTTGTCAAGATGGGTTGTGATACTATATGAAGAAATAACCAGAATACTTTATTCTTTTCATTGAGGAAGTGTTTGATATACATACAATATTTGGGCATAGAGTTTTGGCGGAGATTCTAGCTAAAAAGAAATTAATAAAGGTCTGGCGGCTAACGATCAGTAAGGTTCTTATTATTTTTGCTTGTAACATAAGGTTGGATTTGTCTCAAACAATTTAGGAATTGGTGTCGGACAAATGTTCTCTCCAATTATATCGCTGGTCTAGACGGAGAATTCCAAGCACTGAGATAATTAGTTGGTTCTGCTATTTGATCCCTAGTTTTAATTAGCTTCACTTGATTGAGTTGACTTGGATATTATACTGCATGTTGATTGAAGATTTTCTTAATAACATAGAGAAAATGTGTTAAAGATAAATAAAACATTGTTTTTCAGAAACCCTCACAGGAAATAAGGATCTTATTGTAATAAATGATTGAATATGTAGCATGATCTATCTAATTGTAATAGAGTAAATGGGAAAAGAGAATCCATGCACCTAAGAAAAGAGAATCAAATATCATAACAAATATATAATTATAATTAGGGAAATTATCAGTCATATACCCTTAAATGACACTCGTATCAAACGTGTGTGAAAACTTTTCAAGTGTATCACTCGTATACCCTAAGTTGAAAAAACACTTCTACCGTCCACCAATCCGTTAACTTCCGTTTGCAAGTACTGACATCATAAGGGTAATCTAGTCTTTTAAGATTGATGAAACTTTGATTAAAAAAACGACATGTCATCCCATTTACTTAGTAACAAATGACATGTCATATGATATATATTGATAAAAATGACACATCATCCCATTTGTCGGATAATTGTTAATAATTGCTAAAAAAATTATTTTACAACTGAATCTACTCCTCCAAAATTTAACCTAAATTTTTGGAGATCTACTCCTCCAAGCTCCAATTGGAAATTTTTATGGTATAATATGTATAATTGTAAATAATATGCTGTTAATAATTTTTTATGGTATAACATGGATTTTTTTTTATGGATAATTGTTAATAATATGTACCATTAATAATTCATTTTTTTAATCAAAAAAATATATTGTTAATAACAAAAAAATTTGTGTATTGAAAATTTACGTTAATTTTTGGGGTAAATTTATCTTTTTACCTCATTTTGAGTTTCAAGGGCAAAATAGTCAATTTGCCACAATTCTATTAACTTTCTAACGGAAGTTAACGGATTGGTGGACGACAGAGGTGTTTTGTCAACTTAGAGTATACGAATGATACACTTGAAAAGTGTTCACACACGTTTGATACATGTGTCATTTAAAGGTATATGGCTGATAATTTCCCTTGTAATTATAAATACTACTTGAAAAAGTGAAATACTTCATAAAATAATTAAGCTCCAATTTTGTCTTTCATCAAATAATCTTAGTTGATGATATTCTTGATGGGCATATACAAGAATCGTGGGATATTATACTCTTATACAAACTTATATAGTATAAAAATTTATGTACCACAAATTCATTGGTTAGATGAAAATATAAATAATATAAATAATTTGGTGTTCCTAGAGCATCACTCCTTAATTATTCATTATTTGTCATGTATATATGCTATTTACAAATTATTATGATTGGTTGAAACACATACATGCAGGCTTTTAATGGGAAAGAAACAACATTCCAGAACCCAAGACTTTTCTTAAAAGGAAATCATGCCGACCTACAAGTACTTCATTCAATCAATTTAATCATTCCACGTCTATTTGTACAAAACAAGCTTTATGAAAATTTGTAGCTATATTGTTATTGATTAATAAATGATACTCATTAATTTGAATAGGTCATTTTTACTTTTTTAACTTTTTTTTCTACTTACATTTCAAACATAAATTTTGAATCGTTTATCATTTACAATTTTTTTTTTATAATATTTATCATTTACACTCTAATTGTAAATATCCAAATTAAGACGATAAATAATTTTGCAGTTGCTTGTTTTGTATACATAGTTGTATTTATTATTTCTGTTGTTTCATTTCTATTTTAGTTTCCTTTGGAGCTTATATAAAGGCCCTCATATTGTAAACGTTATTATAATTAAGAGTGAAATATAAATTTCTTTTTCTGTTTCTTACACGACATCAGAGATAGATGACATCTTTAACATCTCACAAAAGAGAGAAATATAATACCTTACATATTAATAACATGAAGAAAAGATCGCTGGTTTTCCCCTTCTCTCACAAATTAAAGGGAGAGGACGAAGAAGAGTTGATGTCTTGAAATATATATGCGAGGAACTTTTTGTTGATCAAAAGACCCACTTGAGAAATTAAGAGTACATTAATTAATGATGGAGATTGATAACCTATGAAATTAATGATTTTATTATTATTAATTTTTAGCTGATGACAATGCAAATCGCTCCCCACTCATAATGGAATCAAGGGTTTTGATATTTATCTCAAATATAATTATGACAATTAGCACTAACGAGTAAAGAATAAAGATGCAATTGTTCAATATTTTTAAGATTCATTTCCATTGGAAACAAATTCACTTACAAATAGAAAAGTAATTACTTTGATTACCCATTCATTGAGCAAACCATATTACCAAGCAATTAAAACTAGGTGTGAAAGGTATATATGCACATATACAAAAGTGAACGAGAGCAACCATCCATCAAGCAAAGTGAGTGTAGGGAAAGATTAATGAAAAAGTTTTTTTTTTTTAAAAAAAAGAAGCAAAAACACAATATCTACATTGTAATCATCATCTCTTCAATAATCATTCAAAAATTAACAATTAAAGCAATCTCATAAAACAGTTTCCAAAGAAGAATCTTGCAAGAGAGAAGGATTTGAATCTGTTTGGTTCGGTCTTGATGATTCAAAACTAACATGATCACTCAACTCAATTCTAATATCACTTAACTCAATACCTTCTGTTGGCACGCCCTCTCTTAGCTCCACATCAATATCACTGAAACGGCTACTCACTTCACCAAATCTCCGAGAATTAGCCGTTGATCGACAAATCGGACAATTGGGGTTCGTCAAAAGCCATGCATCCACACATTGAGCGTGAAAGCTGTGGTTACATATAGGCAGCAATCTACACTTGTCACCTTTGTTGAAGTTGTCTAAGCAAACTGCACATTCAATAGGGCTGCTTCCTTTGCTCTTTGCTAAATACTCATAGCAAGGAAGCTTCTCTACATCGTCTCTCGACATGCTTGTGCTTCCAATGCTGCTCCTTTCAACCATAACACCGCGAACATTATTTCTAATAAGCCCTGCTCTAAATGTTCTTGCAACTATACAAACATGAATGAAGATCAATGCTCCAATTCCCAGAAACAAGAATATCACTGAAATGATAATAGCCATTACCATAACCTTGGATGCAAGATTCCAATCTATATTGCTCATTACCCGCTTTCTTTAATTCCCCTTAACAACCATGTCTACAAGAACCAAACTCATGAAGCGAAAACAACACAAGATACTTGCAAAAGAATTGACCTCTGAGAATTGAAGATTTGAAGAAGATGAAAACATGTAACTATAGAAAAAGAGGTGGGATACTTATTTCTTATAGAGACAAAGAAACTTTTAGGATTTATATTCAGCATAAAGTATATTTTTAATATGTTTAATGAGGATTAGTTGATGTGCAAGCTAATTGTCTATAATGGAGTGGGTAGTGATAAGCCAAGGAGGCTAGGACACAATAATTGAAAAAAAAAATTATATATAGAAACCCACACTTTTCTTTTTAACTTATTTCTTTGTTCTTTTCTTGGTTTACTTGTTATAAACAACAATTACAAGAATTTTCTCTTTGATAATTATTCTAATAGGATTGATACAGCGTCCTATTGAAAAAGGCAAGCGTTTTTCTATCAAATTCGGGATTCAAACTTTGTTCATGCCTAGAGCAGCCTTGAATAGAGAATTATTTGTTGAGATTCTTGATCTTTGTCTTCACTTTAAGAAAAATAATCCGTGTTCTTATCCTTTACGGTTTAATATTTAATAGCCAGAAAAAGAAGTTGACTTTTTCCCCCCTTCTTTCGGTTTTGGGTTTTTGAAAATATTTTAAATATTTTTATGTTAAAGCATAAAAGTAGACGGTTTAACAAAGTACTTCGTTTATAATACAATCATGATACGCTTACAAAGTTTATATTACCCATCTTTAAAAGTCAAGCCTGCCTTGAGTAAAAATTAATTGACTTTATTATGTCATCATTATTGGCTTAATGTGATAATAATAATGTTATAATTATTCTCATCTTTTATTAATGACGGCATATACTGTCATTTAGGATACAAATTTTGTATTTTAATATTGTAAGTCTAGCATTGTTATATATATATAATTATCAGCCATATACTCTTAAGTTGTCATTCAATCAAAAATACCACAACACTATTAAGTTATATCAATTATTCACCCTAAATTTACAATCTATATCATTTATCCACCAAATTGTTAGCTTTCATTAGAAAGTAATGACTTTACAAATTACAAGGGTAATTTTATACATATAACATGCTAAATAAAAAAGAAAGCATCAATCATTCACTTTAAGGTTATCATGTTATAAAAAATATTACAAATTTCTAAATTTGTTAAATTTTTCGCCCTAAATTTGTAATTTATATAAACCATCTATCAAAATATTGACTACAAAATAAAATAAGAGTTTAAAGTATAAAAATAAAAATCTATGTTTTATGAGCATTATTTAATTAAATACACTTAAAACTCTATTTTTCCTTAATTAAAAAAAAGTTAATTTGTCTTCTCAATTTATCGTCACCAATGTACATAATCACACTAAATCCACAAATTACCCTAAATCCTAATTCATAAACACCCAATCAATCCAATCCTTAACTCGATCTTATAATTAAGAAAAATTAAATTTTATTTTATTATTTGTGGTGCAAAGTTAAAAATGTCTTTGAATTCAAGGGTAAAATGACGATTTTACTTAAATTCTATTAAATATTTTAACGACATTAAAGTTTTGGTGGACGATTGCCACGAACTACAAACTTAGGGTGGAAAATCAAACAAATTCAAACTTTGTATTATTTTTTATAAGAACATAAATTTAGAATATATAACTGATAAGTTTCCTATGTCTTTTTATATTAAATTGAGTTTCAATTATAAAATGGTCAATTTACTATAATTCTTTTAATTTCTAATGGAAGCTGACATTTCAGTGGATCAATTATACATATTATAAATTTAAGATGGATAAATAATGAAATTTGAAAATGTTATAATATTTTTTTATAACAGTACAATATAAGCGTACGTAACTGATAATTTCCCTATATATTACTGATATCCCATCTTAACTAATCAATTGATAAATCCATGAGCAGAACCATACACTAGCGAAATGCTCAGTTTTACTATATAATAAATATATCAAAAAGAAAGAAAGAAAGAAAAAACTCTTGGCTCTTGCACTATATATAAAATTTCTTCTTAATATATTTGGAACTTGCTCACCTAAATTAAATTCCTGACCACTTTCTTGATGTGTCCATTTTATTTTGTTAGTAGTAATTTTGAAAAACTAATATAAACCTTTTTTTACGGCATTAAATTAATTCTCTCTAAATATGAAATTTTAGCTATATGGTCGTAATTATATATCAAGAGCCAAAAAATATATAAAAATTAAAACTGATTCGATTGTGTTATCAAGTTAAGCAATTTAAATTAGCTTATGATGCGGTGCCACAATGTAGAAGGAGAAGGAAAGAAAGTCGAATTTCTCTTTCGAAAAAGTTCAAAGTTAGTCCAAGAGTTGGTCACCCACCCACCAATCTGGACTTTTCATGACAGCTCAGAGCTTTGAGATGCAAGGCATTTCAATTTAATTTGCATCACAAGTGCTTCTCATTACTAGCTAATTTTAAAATGTAGGTGAATATGTTTATTTAATCAAAGGCAGGCCGGTATTATTTCAAAAATAATCAGTCAATCGGCCAGCAAAGTCAATAATGCTAGGAGTTGAGTTGAGTTACATTTATCAATTTGTATCTCAATTTGCACATAAAAAAAACATGCGACATTCATTAATAATTGTTGCAGAAATAACATTTAAAATAAAGAGTAATATTATTAAACTTAAAACATTGGAATTTTATGTTTGTGTTCCAAATGTGGCATATCATGATCCTCTTACAGAAATTGGTGGCTCTATATTTGAAAACAGTAAAATTTTGTATAATTAATAACATTTTCATTTTAAAAATATATATTAATTAAGTAAATATTACTTATTTGAATTATAATTTAACACATTAGTCCTAGTTGAGACAGAAAAAATATATTATTTAACAAAAGTTATAGTTTATCAAAATTTTATTATAATCGAACTAGTTAAGTAGCTCGATTTATGTGGCATGACATGAACATATAAAAGTAGGAAAGGAGATTGAATTTCTCTTGAATCCTTAAAGTTAGGATACCATTATTTGATTCATAATTTGAGTATCAATTACTATAATACTTATCAATTGGATGATAAAATAAAATAATAAGTAATTTTTCATTCATCATTCAATAAATAAATGAGACATAATATTAAAAATCGAATTAAAACTTAAATATTGAAATCTCAGCAATTATTCTAAAGATTTGAGGATGTTGCGTCAACCACCGGTTTGGACTGTTTCATGATACCTCAGGGCTTCGTATACACAATAATTCATGTAGTGATTAATATTATTCAATATCCCATTTTATATGTTAGTCGTCTTCCTATCTTACATTTGTTGCCTTCACAAATCACAATCCGTAGCTAAATAAAATATCTTATAATGAAAGGCTACTGTTGGGCTGCTTATAAAATAATCTACTACTATGCTGAACATATAATTAGTTGAACCCCCAAAAGCAGGACCAAAAAAATAAATAAATAAAAAATGCTAAGTACATATTTAGTTAATTAATTGTACTACTGAGAGTGTGTGAGTTATGATAAGTTTCATATTACAAATATGATTAATATTGTATTACATTCACACAAGCTTAAACACGTGATTGATATTAATTATGGTTATATAATATATTAGAGCTTTGACTTTTTTTTTTAAATTTATGAACTAATTACGTATAATTATCTTTTTGTTAAAATAAAAAGATTATAATATAAAATTTGAAAGTGTTTTTAGTTATATTGTAAATTATTTTATAAGCTGATTTTAAAAGCAACCCCTTATAACTTTTGAAAGCTATTGCCAAAATGAAGAAAATGGTGGAATAAGCAGACTTAGAAATTTTATGAAATGACTTTTTTAGTCAAAAAAATTATAAAATAAACTATTTATGAAACTGCACTCCCAAATGTGTAACGGTAATTCAGTCATTTTAAAAATAAATAAACAAAACTCATTACATATAAATAATGTTAATAATCCCACCATATAAATTCTAATGTCATATGTCATTTATCTTTTAGACGATAAATTTTTTAATTTAAAAAATTATTTAACTATCATTCAACAAATAAACATCACATCAATAAAAACTAAATCACAACCTAAATATTAGAATACGTAACCTTGATTTACTATTGTCTAACAATTCTTCATGACCATCATTATATGTTATTAACAGTTTGCTATTACTTATCAGTCACATGATGTGAGTCACATCATTCGCATTCTCTATTCTTCTGTGCCGTCATAAACTTCACTTTTACCTCATAGTTTCGTTATTACTTCACAATCACCACATTCAACCCACTCATTTTCTAAAGGTACAACCACTTCTTTGATCTGAGCATGTGAGTGGTGCAAGAAAAATTGTCAAGGCTCCGCAACTACTAAAACATCCACAAAATTCGGAGACCAGCATTGAATTGTATGCAAAGAATATCATAGGATTCCAGCTCAAATGATTGCTACGCAGCAATTCCGGACATCTCAACGTTTTCACAGAATTTACAAGATGGGAAATCAAGCACAAAAGGAATTTTCTAGACCGTGCTCACTAAAGCTCATATATGAGGTTAAATAAAAGATATTACTCACTAAAGCTCATATATGGTAAACAAAGATATTACTCACTAAAGCTCATATGTGGTGAACAAAGATATTACTCACTAAAACCAGCCATGCACTATTTAACTTTTGTGTCAGGAACCTATAACAAGGCCCTCCCGAGCAATATTTGTCACGCGAAGTACAGCTTGTGCACTTAAAGGAGAGAGTTTTGATTGACAAAAGTTCTCCCAAGAATCCATCTCTGGGCTATCAGACACTGTTGCAGGAGCAGAGTCGTGCGATTTCTCGTATACACTCTGCAGCTCCAAAAGAAGTGTTCGAGCAGCCTCCCTGGACTCGGGAAGTTGATCACTGAGTTGGGATGCAGCTACTTGGATCAGTTTGTCAATACCATATTCTTTAATACCTTCAACACCCTGTTGACATCAATATAACATAAGACATATGGGAAACAAAAAGATGCCAATGTTCAGTAATAATTGACTAAACAATAGGAGGAAGGAGGCACAAGCATCATACCACATGGTACTTAAATGATAAAATATGAGACTTCTAGTAATACATGCAAGGTTATGAACCAATCCCAATACCATAAAGGACAAAGGTCACAGCATTACAGGCACAGAAAATAACCTAGCATCTCTTAACTTTCTATCTGCTCATCCCAATATCATATGTCTGTGTGTTTGTGGAAGATAGAGAATTTTTATTAATGTACACATAAAAGTAGATAAAAGCTGGTACAGATGGGGGCCGCTTCAAAACTTATATGCTACCACAAACAATATGGTGATTACAACAAACACAGACAAGAGGATCCCAAGCAGCTGAACAAGAGTATGATAGCATCCAAAAACCACCTCTAGCATACATATAATAATTGTAATTTGAATACACAGAATAGCTAAATTCACTATTAGAAGGTGACTATCAGCATCAATGAACATTTCAGATAAAGTACAACCAACAATCTAAACACAAGTCAATAACAGGCTCTTATCACAGCTACAACGTACAGTTTTTATTGTTTCCCAAGCCTCAACTTGGGCTGGAAAGAAATAAAGCTGATGAGAAAATTACTTCGCACCCAAGGCTTCTAATAAGTATTCCCTTTGGTTTTATCATAGCTATAAACAAAGTAAAGCATGACAACAAACGCTCATTCACACAGGCAAAGTGCAGCAGGCAAATAAATAAGATTTTCAATAAACAAGAAGAATAAAGATGGACTGTGTAACAATTTTTGCCTTACCAGTCGTGGCACGCTTCGAGAAAAGCACATTGACGCCTTTGCTCTGATTCGAGGATTCCGATTTTTCAGATACGGTTGAAGTTTTGGTAACAACAATATAGGGGAAACCCAAGTAGTCATTGCTACTAAAGCTTTTTCAGCTGCCTCACAAACAAAGCGTTTGTCTTGTGAAGACTTGAGAAGAAGCTGAACAAGCTGTACCATCACAATTCCATCAGATTGGAATAAATAGCAATCAGCCTATTAGCAAAGGGGCTAAATATCAGAAGTAACTGTAAGCTTTAAGAAATTTGAAGTACCAGAGGGTCCAATAAATCAATCATACGGTCATTATACGCACTGAATATGTCCGCAGCTGTCATAATTGCAGTTTTACAAACAGCGCTTCTTGGATTTTTCAGGGATTTTACTACAAGTGGGATCACATCTCCCCTGTTGATAAAAATATTATGCCAATATTTAGAACAGTAAAACAATATCTTCAAAAGCATCAATCAACCAAATTAAATAATAAAAAGCTAAATCACATGGTTGTTTCAATCACATCATGTAAAGTTTTCGGACTTACAAAATATCAAGCATGGCCTCTTTGTGAAAAATTGATAATCGGCGTACATTATTGAGTGCTTCACAAACCACAACCCAATCTTTAGAATCCAGTCCAGCTACAAGTGTCTGAATATGTCACAAACTGTTAAAATTCAAAATCATCTAACAACAGAAGTGTCCAGACCAATACGAATAAGTACAGGGCAATAACCCTTAACAAAAACAGAAAGCATCAATCCCTATACCTTTAGACTTGTATCAATGTCCTCCACATCAATTAAGTTCTCAGAATCAATGTATTCCACTTCTGAATTAGCAATTCCTGGTCCAGCATTCCCAGTTTGATTTCCATTCACATGAGTTGAAACCAAGGAGACGTCAACATTTTCATTAGCACTTCCAACAAAGGGTTTAGCAAAACTCCCTTTACTGGAGCTCTCATTCTTTCTATCAGAAGAAGGCAGTGTATTGAGATCTCTAAGGGCAGTCTCTGACATCATTACTACGTTTACAGTCTAAACAGAAAAAAAGCCACATCAAAAACTGTCTTCTCAACAAAATAACTAGCACATAGGCAGAAAGAAAGACTGTAACATATCAAACTAGATCGACGAGAATATCTAACTTCAGTTTACCAAGTAAAAAAGTCAAGCAGAATAACTACTCAGAGAAATTTTGAAAACAGCAACAATACACAATCAAATTTATCCAGTACCGATAGTACCGAAAGCCATGAAGCATTTGACAAGATTATAATATATAGTAATCACAATGTGCTTCATTTATAAGACACAAGTGACGCCAATGCTTTTAACAACTTATTCAATAATCAATTTGAACTGAATCTCGCAAATTCAATCACTAAATACATAGATCAAAACGATGCCGATTCATTCCATTCAAAAATTATTTTCACAAGACATGAGCTGTAATCACAAAAGAGTGTCAATCTAGCCCTAAATAAGAGCATCAAAACCTAGCTAAAAAACAATTCGTTTCAATGAGCATTGCCGATTAAGCGTAAAAAAAGACGCAAATAGAGATCTCATAACACCGAAATACAAACGCAGCACAAAATTAAAACAAGATCTCGCCTCAAAACTGCGTCGCAGATCGTAATTTCTCCGCCAAAAATAAAGCATTTCAAATGATAAGTTCAAAAAAAAAAATACGACTAATATTAATCAGAAATTGAATTTTAATAGAGCTTGAGATAGAGTACCAGACAAAGTGATCGACGAATTACTTAGTCTCCACTGCACTGACTCACTGAGTCTTCTTTCACAGTGAAAATGAGAAGACTAATTCTATTCATTTATATATAAAAAAAATACAAACGTTCAAGGAATATTAATTTTTTTAAAAAATATTAAGAAAATGGTAACTGCCGAGTAAAATAAAACGACGCTGTTTTTCTGGGTGGCGTACATCCGACCTGGGCCGGCAACCACGGGATCTCCCTTAACAGTGCATGTGACTCGCCAGCGACTGAAATTAATGTTTGTTCATTACTGTAACAGCCCCTGATTTTGTGTTAAAATATCGAAACTGCCACTCTTTTGGAATATTCTTCCTTCATTTTGAACTGACGCTCCAACACTGTGATAGCGAAATTCTTTGAAATGATGTTTTATCATTTGATAAGGATTAATTAATCACTTTGATTGATTGATCGATTAATACTAATTATCTATTTACTATAATTAATTTATTAATTAAGTGGGTGAGAAACCGTAGTGTTAAAAATGTTATGGGTTTTGTGATGCAGCATGCCTAATTGGCTGCAACCGCCCAATTATTGCATGTGGGTACGTAAGAATGGCCAAATCGGGAACGTCTAGTTGGATTATTTTTAGATAATGATTGGTTTATATGTTAAATAAAATCTTAATTACGTTTATTTGTCATTGGGATTAGTTGTTCGGTAATTGACGCCCCAAAGTACTTAAGGACATGAGTTTGAGCATTACACGGCCTTTATACTAATTATATCGTAATATATTGGTGAATTGATATAAATGTATATATCTAGAATTTTAGTAGATTTTTATATTGTAATATTGGAACAAGTTAAAAATAAATAAATTTTTCGAATAGATAAACTTGTGTAAAAATTGAGCCCCTTGATTTAAAAATCGGTTGATTCTCACGTTCCTTCCCAAACTACGAGGGAAAGAATTCAATCTCTATTAGTAATAATTTATTAGTAGATTAATTCAATGTCCATTACTAATATTTTATTAGTATATTATCTTTGACTCAGAGTATTTTCGTTTGATTTTAGATAAATACGCCATTTTTATGTTGATTAAGAATTTACTTATTTTGTTTTTCATTGTATACTAAATATGATTTAATTTCAGCTTTTCTAGTATGATTTAATTTTAATTTTAATTTGTTTTTAAGTTTTTATATATTTTTTTAATTTTTTAACTTAGTATTGAAAAATTGGTAAAAATAATAAATAAATTTAAGTGAAATATTTTGACTCATCATTAAACATTAATTTCCATGATAAACCATAGTATTTTACTTTAAAATAATTTTATGCTCTTGCCAATATTATTTGTAAAGATAACACATCAAAGATAACAATTTTCAAATATTTCATTATGATGTTAAAAAAAGTAAAAAAATAAACATATTATTTAAATTTAGACCGATTTCATTTTCAATTTTTAATAAAAAAATGATCGTCACCTAAAAATGATTCTAACAGATTTTAATTGTAATCTTAATGAAATTGTAATGTAATGTGAAATGTATGATGTATATAATATGATATGATGAATAATACCCAGTACAAGTCCTCTCTATCAATCTTACATTACAATTTGCACACATATATATTACATAGAAATCACAAATAAATCATTACAAATTGAATATTGTTTAATCATCTACGTACATATAATTCGAAAAAGGGTATCGTCTATATTCTATTACGGTCTGTTGATCTTATCAGATTAGATTATAATTATAAGTTAATTAATGAGCTTGATTAACAACCAACACGGTAGAAAGTAAATAGAAATTAGGATGTTGAGCAACCACGTGGGTCACGAGTGCCACCGCGCATGTGTCGGTGTTCCCATTGCTTACATTTGTTGTGGTGGAAGGGACATGAATACATCATTGGTTTTGTTCTCATGCGGCTTTAAATAATTAAAAAATCAGGATCAAAATTTTTATCAATTGGGATTTTCCATTTTTGTTAATTTCGGTGTAGAAAAATTTATCAAGATAAAATGTCAATATTACATCTAATTTAAAATTTATTAACAAGATTTTTATTTCATTAGAAATTTGAAAATTTATTCAAATAAGATCTTATTTGATATTGAGCTTTTAAACCACAGCATTGTGGATCCGTTTGAGATTGAGTTGGTGCAGTTATACAACATTAAAGTATTTAGTAAACACTAACTCTTATAGTTTAGAAGCTATATTGATATGATTTTTCACTTGTATGATGAAAAATTTATTATATCTTTAATAATTTTATCAAAATTATTATTTAAAATTTATATTTACTATATATTATTAATTTTTGTTTCATAATTATAATTTTTTTCCACACAGCAGCTTTAACTTAAAAGTTACAGCACCTCAATTTCAAACAGGACTTGTATCTGTAAAAACATGTACGTAGTTGAAGGAAACTAATAAGCAAGTAGAGAATTTCACAAAAAAAAAAAGACAAAATATTTGCAGTTTTTTACTAAAATTAATAAACTGAGGCTCAAAGGAACTTTAGTACCCCCACAGCCTTAATAGAAATATTTTCATATTTATATCATAGAGATAAGAGTTAGTTTTGCATTATCCTTTTATAAATTGATTGTTTTTAAATTACCGTCGTTATTTTAAAAATTTGAGTTATCATTAAGAGAATAGAAAAAGTAGGGTGGGTTGATAATTTTTTTTAATTTTCTTAATAAAATGAAAATAAATTAAAATTTTTAAAAATAAAAAAATAATTTAAAAATAGTCAATTTATATGGTGTAATTTAAAATTAAGCCGAGAAATAATATCATAAATTTAAACAACTAATTCCTGGTACACATCAAAACTGAAGAGAACATGCTTCAGAACTTGGTACACGTCAAAACTCAAGAGAACATAATTCAAAACTAACTGTTTGGCTCTTCATTAACATTAGAATTTCTGCAAGTAGAAAGCAGTGACATTTATCAACAATTACCCAAAATAACTAAATAATTTGAGAACTGTTAAAACAATTTGTTATTTCTCATTTTCCTCTTTCTCGAATTGCCATGAAAAATTAAAAACACGTAAATTGTCAAAGATTTCTTGGTCCATTTCTTCAGGCATGTTCTCGTTGGCTATAGATTATTTACTTTTCATCACTGAACAACATAATATTATAATTCGTCAGTATCTCCACATAAGTTAGAAACTAAAACTGGTAATTCAGAAAGGGAATGAAACTTCAAAAAACTAGTTTAAAAGGGGGAAAAATAGCCAGCAATCTTTTCCAAATGACCAGCAAAGATAACCATTAAGGCAAAGGGAAAGAAAGGTGACCTGCAATTATTGATCTTTGCCTATGATACCAAGCAAAATCAAGACTTCTTTGACTCCAGATCTCTGAACCAACATCGGCAGTAGCTTTTGAATCAATCGACAGGGTTCCTCAAGTGGCATATTATAAGTTTTTGAGTTGGTAATGTACCAATCCTTCATGCTGTTAATTATCTCCTGAGCCTTCCTCACATTCTTGGACTTGCATAAAGCAATCGGTAGCCCATTCAATGCTGCTAAATATTGGGGTACATCATATTTCTGCATGGCATTAGATGTGTAAACCGCCTCCCCTTCTCCACCTTCTGAACTCGAGCATGCTTTCTTATAATAAATCAAAAGGTCTCAACATTTAGCATCCTCTTGTTTCTCATGGCATTCACAAGATCCCGCATGATCTTGCGCTGCCTTGGCTTGGCCAGAGACTCAATCTTGGTGTGATAAGCTCGGATGTTTTTGCTCGTAACTTCTCTACTTTTTCAGCCCATTTGAGCAAACAAAATGCCAACATACCAGCATTCTTGAATCTCTTCATCAGGACATCCTCAACTATTTCTGGTGATGCCCTAATCCCACTTTGGTTAAGAGCAGTATCAAGCACCACTTTTGAAGAGGACAACATAGCATTATTTTACTGACTCGTTCGTTATCCGGTACATTTCTAATAACAAATAAAACAAATATAAACATTACCAACACTCAGACAATCCCAAAAATTCAGAATTTTAAAAAAGCAAAAGATAAGATAAGAAACAACGTACTTAATGTCAAGAAGATAAATTTAAAGGGCGTCTCCGAAATGAAATAAACGAAAAAGAGAGTTGAATGGAGTAGGTGGCCGTCCGAGTCCGCACCCGCCCGTTTGGTTGTTCAAATTGAAAAGGAAATTAATTTTTCTTATTTGAGGGAATCCGAATTCCTCTCTGTTTGTGATAGGAAATTGAATTCCCCGTAATTTCATTTGAATTTGTAGTTTTCACTTTCCACATTTACCTTTTCATAAAATTATTATACATTTTGTTAATTATATATCCTCTCCCAACTAAAAATTGGATAGAGATAAATATATCTCCACATATTTGTGGGTGAAATAAATATTTCTTTAATATTTATAAAGATAAAAATTTGGGTATTGCTACACAGCTATAGTAAAATCTAATTGATTCCAATAAATTTCTAATTGTAAATATCATAAATTTTTTTTTATTGTATAATACATATCAATTCTAAAAAAAATATAAAAACCGTATCAAGAATTTCAACTTTCAAGCCGAACGATACATAAATCTCCCTCAAAATTGGTTATTGAGTTCTTTTTTTAATAATTATATTCTACAACATTTCGCTGTACTCACATTTTTAGCAAATTTTTTTCATTTTTCTTAAATTGAATCTTTGTTTAATCGGTTATTTTGATAATAAATGAGCATTATGATTGTGTTGAGTATGAAATTTGACAACTGTTAATAAGATGTGGATTTGTTAAATACGGCACATGAAATGCTTGTATGTTTCTTAGAATATTGGTTTTTTTTGGGGGGGGGGGGGGGGGGGGTTTAAGTTTGCTATCAATGTCATCATAATTGATACATGTTTTGGTTTATCAACGTTTACTTCAAATTTGCTTTATTTGATGGAATGGTGTTAATGGAAATGAGGAAGTATTTGGATAATGGTAATGGTTGATGCTTCGGAGAATGGGCAGCAAGCTGCCACTCTGGGGATGCATGACGGGCACGGGCACATATCGTCTATGAGCGATCATGCATGTTTAGGCTTGGCAAAATCTCAAGTTCGATTTGGGTTTGGTGCTACTCGGGCCAGGCCTGGATGGCTAAAATAGTTGTCCGGACCTAGGTATAAGCCTGGATTTTTCACGTGAGGGTTGAGTCAAGTCTGACACCTCTCAAATATGAGTTTTTAAGTAGGGCTTCCCAACCTGCATGAAATTCAAATTGCCAATTTTTTTCATATGCAAGTAATAGCTCTGAGAAAAAAAAACAAAAGAAAAATTTTATGCAATCATAATTCACAAAGTGGTGACAGAGACGATGGCTGTGATGGCAGCAGAGTCGGCTGCGTGAACATGGCTATAAGTTGGGACAATGGCACTAGGGATGGAGTGAAGTTGTGTGCCAAGGCTAGCGAGTCAGCAATTGAGATGATGCTAACAGTAGGAGGTGATTACTGCTAGGGTATGGTGTATGAGATTTGTATAGAAGCGGTAAAGTATTGCTATAAAATGTTACAATATATACACGTTACAACTAGCGTTGTACAAGGAAAGGGCTAGTGTAAATAACGAAAGAGATAACTACAAATAATACACTTCTAAACATAACACAATACTACCAATTAAAGCATAACACTAACGTGAAGTTTACATTAGGCTATTACGCCCCCGCAAGAGAGGTGTACCGTCGAGAACATTGAGCTTGGACCGTGCACACTCAAAGCCGGGGAAGCGGCTTGGTTAAGACATTAGCGAGCTGATGGTCAGAGGGAACATGAGCAACAGACAGCAAACCTTGCGCAATCTTATCACAAACAAAATAAAAGTCAATTTCTACATGCTTCATACGAGAGTGATACATAGGGTTTGTGCAAACATGAGTGGCACCAAGATTGTTACAGAACAACTTGGGCATAGGAATCTGAATACCAAGTTCAGATAACAAGTGTTGAAGCCAACAAAATTTTGGTAAAGGACTTATTTGAAAAGTGTCATAGCATTTTTGGCTATACCATAATTTCAGAAAGTTTTGGGATTAACAAAGTATTATTTAGAAATTCTGAAATTGGACTTATTTGCAAAGTTTCATATCGTTTTGGGCCATAGTACAGTTATATAAAGTTTGAGGGTCAAACTGTTATTTTACAAAATAGTGCACTATAGTAGTCACTGTAGCAGTCACTGTAGCAGTCACTGTAGCAGTCACTGTAGAAAACGGCGATCCGACATTTGGTTAACGGCTCGCCGACATCGAGCAGAATTGAAGATCAGCCTCTGGACACTAACGGCGATCCGACTTCTTGCTAACGGCTCGCCGACATCTAACAGAATTGAAGATTAGTCTCTGGACACTAACGGCGATCCGACATCTAGATAACGGCGATCCGACAATTTGAAAATCAGCCCCAACGGTCATATTGACCAGTCAAACGGCGATCCGACATCTAGTTAACGGCGATCCGACAGTGTGCGAAATGTGAGTAACGGCTAGTTTTCGAGCTCAAACTATAAAAACTTCAATCCAACTCATTTTGAAGTCATCCAAGCAAGTACAAACAAGTGCACACAACTTATATTGAGCTTCAAATTCAAAGATCTTCATAGATTAAATCTTCATTGAGCTATCATTTGTAAATCCACTCTTAAAGAGAGTTTTTGTTGTATTTATCATTTCTCATCAAATTGTGAGTGTACAAGTGTGAGAGACACTTGAGTGAAGAGATTGGAGATATAATCTCTTGTTGTAAAGGTTTATTGACACCTCGAAGTCAATTGTAATCGTTGAAGCCTTGGAAAGGCTTGGATAGTGAAATCCTCAAGCGGGTGAGCTTGGAGGCGTGGACGTAGGCGGGGATAGCCGAACCACGTAAAAATCCTTGTGTTCGTTTTCTCTTCCCTTACTCTTTTAATATTGTGTTTGTTTGAATTTATTGTTTTCGAATTGATTAAGGCATTAGATTGAATTGCTCAGAAACGATAGAAGCAATGGCGCAAAACTTGGCTTCAGTAGAGGAACGCGCCATAGATTTTTGCTTCTTCGAAGACCAGGTAATAGGGTTGCCGCCAAAGAAGATAGTGTAAGCACTCGTAGAGCTGCGATCATCAAGATTGCCCCCCCAGTTAGAATCACTGTAAGCAGCAAGTGTAGATGATAAGGACTGACGAAGATAAAGGCCATGAAAAATTGTAGCTTTCAAGTAGCGGAGAATGCGCTTGGCAGCCTACCAGTGCAACTGAGAGGGACATTGCATGAACTGAGATAACTTGTTGACCGCAAAGAAAATGTCAGGACGAGTGAGAGTGAGATATTGCAAGGCACCAGGAAGCTGGCGATATGACGTACCATTGGCAGAGACAGAACCATCGGTTTGTTGAAGACCAACGGTGGTAGACAGAGGAGTGGCAATAGGTTTAGCATCAATCATGCGACACCGATCCAAGAGAGAACGAACATAGTGATGCTGAGAGAGAAACACGCAAGACGGAGTGCGAAGCAACTCAAGCTTGAGAAAATGATACAGGGAGCCAAGGTCTTTAAGAGTAAAAGCAGAAGCAAGACTATGAATGAAGTACTGAATAACCCGGCCATGAGAGCAAGTAATAATTAAGTTATCCATATAGCTAAGGAAATAAATGCGATGACCATCATGGTGATAAAGAAAAATATAAGCATCAGTCTTGTTTTGGCGGAACCCATAGGACAACAAAAATTTGTACAGGGTAGTAAACCATGCACGAGGCGCCTACTTAACGCCATATAGAGATTTGCGTAACTTGCAAACAAAGGAAGGCTAGTTGTAATCAATAAAACCAGGTAGCTGCTTCATGTAAACCTCATCGTCAAGAGAACCATTCAGGAAGGCGTTATTGATATCCAACTAACGAACCGGCCAATGAAACTGTAAGGCTAAGCAGAGAATAACATGAACGGTAGAAGTCTTAACAATAGGGCTGAAGGTATCATGGTAGTCGAGACCAGGACGTTGAGTAAAGCCTTTAGCAACCAGCCGCGCTTTATACCTATTAACAGAATCATCGGGGTGGCGTTTGACACGAAATACCCACTTACAACCAACCAAATTGTGAGAAGGTACAAGAGGAATAAGATCTCAAGTATGATTAGAAATAAGAGCATCATATTCAGTATGCATGGTCTGAAGCCATTGTTGGTCGGCAAGGGTAACCTTAATACTAATCGGTTCAACAGTGGAGGGCAACGGATGCTTGGAAATAATAAGAGTGAGGGTAGTGTGGTTAAACCGTTTTGGTTTATAAATATTATTATAGGACTGGGTTATCATTTAATGGGTTCAGGTCGGCGACGGATGTGGTGGTGTTGGTGGCGATGGTGACGGGGATGTTGGTGGCGACGAGGAAGGTTACGGAGCCGGTGATGAGAGATTGGAAATAGGAGAAGAGAGGGTTAGTATCGGTGCATGGGCATGGGGAGGTAAAGAGCCATAAGTATTAGGGTTAGGAATAAATAGTGCGAATGGAGGTAAAGAGCCATATGTCTATGACGACGTTCAATGAAAAAATGAGGCGAGTTTGAGGAACTCACCACCGCCGTAGGTGTAAATAGTGCGAATGGTGGTACGGAAATAATTTTCAACAAGTGTTTTAAAACGAACAAATGTAAAGAAAGCATCATATTTAAGCTTTAAATGAAAAAACCATACATACTTAGTAAAATGGTCAACGAAAATCATATAGTACTTATAATTATCAAAGGAAGTAACAGGGGCAGGGCCCCAAACGTTAGAATATATTAAATCCAAGGGACGAGTACTACATAAACAAGACTCACAAGACTCAAAATCCAAGTGCGAAGACAAATTGAAGGTACGAAGAATAAATTTCAAAATATCCCTAAACGGATGACCTAGACGCTGATGCCAGTGAACTGCATCGGTTTTTATTGTAGCATTGAAAGTCAGTAAGGCTGGTACGGGTAAAGAGGAAGATGACGGCCACTCGTAGACACCCTGATTCTGGCCTTACAAGAGGATTGCCCCCGTGGTCAAATCCTTCACTTGAAAATGATCACGAAAAAATTCAATGGAGGGTTTATTAACATCACAAAATTGAGACACAAAGATTAAATTTCTTTTAATGGACGTAACATAAAGAATATTTTACAAATAAAATTTTGAGTTAGAGGTACAAAAGGAAGTTGAGCTAGTGTGAGATATACCAAGACCCATGCCATTACCAACAATGATGGAATCATAACCATGGTAAGGACCATGAGTGCTCAAATTTCGGAGATCTCTTGTAACATGATGTGAGGCGGCGCTGTCGACTAACCAATTGGGGTTGGATGTGCCTGTGGTTGTTGTGTGGTTCATAGTCGAATTGTTTTTGTGGGAGGTGAAATCCGAACAATCTCATGTTGTACCACAAAATTGACAGTGGCCCTGGTACCCGGTGGGCTACTTCTTTTAATATCTTCTATTGTTGCGATACTAGCCTTGTGGGTTGCAATTATGAGATTGATAGTTTCTGTTGTTACCATTTTAATTTTGATACCTACGGTTAGGGCCATTATTAAATCCTGGATTGCCATCTCGTCTCTGGTTCTAATAAGGGCCAAAATTTATCTACTATTTGACTGTGGCATTGACAGTGATAGCCGTGTCTGTGGATTTCTCATCTCGCTTCAACATATCTTCATAATCTACAAGCTTCTCATACAGTTCGTCAAAAGAAAGTGGTGTCTTGCGGATCCGAACACCAGCAATGATTTCTTTGAAATCTTTTCCTATGCCATTAATAATTTGCACCACAAGATCGTCATGTATAACAGGAACATCAATTAAAGTGATTTCATCATAAATAGAGTGTAAGTTATTTAAATATTCGGCAACAGGTTGTCCATCACGACGAGGTCGTGCAAGTCGTTCTCTAAGAGAGATAACACGACTGCGGCTACAATTAGAGTATAGTCGTGCAAGCTTATCACACGCTTGCTTTGATGTTGTGGAACTGGCTATAAGTGGGGCAACTGTTTCAGTGTAAGAGGCTAGGATGGAGTGAAAGATCAACTAATCTTGGCATTTCCATAAGGTATAGGCTATGTTGATGGTACGCAGACCATTACTGTTGCCAATTTGATACTGAGAAGGGCACTCGGACGTGCCATCAATGTAACCTGTCAGATTGTAGCCAAAGGCTAAAGAGAGGAATTGCACTTTCCATGTAAAATAATTTTCGGATGTAAGCTGTGTAGGCAATTGGGCAGTGGCGTTGATTGAAACACAATCATTGGCTTGGTTGTTTGATGAGTGGAGACTTTGGCTGGGTGGTGAGGTAGAGGAGATGGCTGAGGGTTCGATGGCCATGGTGAGAAAAAAAAAAGGATCGACTTGCTCTTATTAAAGAGAGAGCTCTGATACCATATGAGATTTATATAGAAGTGGTAAAGTATTGCTATAGAATGTTACAATATATACACGTTACAACTAGCGTTGTACAAGGAAAGCGCTAGCGTAAATAACGAAAGAGATAACTACAAATAATACACTTCTAAACATAGCACAATACTGCCAATTAAGGCATAACACTAACGTGAAGATCACGTTAGGCTATTATGTGTGTGTGTGTGTGTGTGTGTGTGTGTGTGTGTTTGTCTGTATATTACTTATTACAAAACCAAGCATGGTTCGGGTTTTGGGTTTTTGGTGCCGTGGCTGGACTTGTGCCCGAAAATGCCTGTATTTTGAAATTCAATGCTTGGATCCCTTTTTTTATATATGCAGTGGCCAGATTTGATCTAAATGAGTTTTTTCGACACCCTTATGCATGTTACACAACTTAAAATATTTAAAAAGATAGTTTATGCAGCAATTACAATGATTTTCCTAATTTGACAACCAAACTATTACAATTACCTAAAAATGATGATTTTTTTTCAATTTTTTTAAATAAATGAAGCACACATGTAATGGTTAACTAGGGAATATATTACAAAATAAGAGTTCAAAATGCATTATAGAGTATAGTCTTTTCGAAAAAAAAGGTTATATCTTGCCATTCATGTAACTCATATAATCATCTGTAAACTTTCTCACTATCCATCTAAACGCATATGAAATATAACTAACTTCCATTAAACCTAAAACTTTAGAAAAATATTTTTTTAAAAATTGATTAGAAACTTCAAAACATTATCACGTGAATACGTACAATAATGTGTAACTATCCAAATCTATAAAGTGTCTAAAATTATCATTCTTCAATAATAATAATTGTTTGCAAGTCAACTTGCTCCATATAGCTTCCACACTTTTCTAGATTTCGATGTGTTCGTAATATGGCCCGAGAAATGATCATCAAAACATAACTTCTTCATGTCCGGTTCCTTATACACTACAAACATGATTTGGTAAATATATGTCACATTTTATATGGCTATTGCACATGCTCTGAGTATGTGCGCCTTGCCTGTTGCACATTGTCTAGGTTTTTTGTTTAACTTGAATTTCTTTTTTTTTTTGCAATGATTTCTTTGATTTTTGATCTCAAACTAAGTACTTTAATAAACTACATTTTTATGAATGGAAAATGACAACGTTTACAATCAAAGTCACATCAATTTAAAACCTAAATCATAAACTTAATATATTAAAAATTCATATTGTATAAGAACATACAGTAAACTGAAGAAGTTATCTACTTGATGATTATATCAGATTTGATAATATTTGTAAGAGTGATATTTGTTGGGCAATTTGTTGAAGTTGATGAAGATTATTTAGTCCAAAAAAATTAATATTTGACTAATTATGATAAGAAAAAATTATAAGAGTCAAATTTAAAAAGTTCTAAAATTTTGTAATTATTTTCATAAAATTTTTAATTTTAAAATAATTAATTTATGATAGAAAATAATCTGAAATTTACGCATTATTTTAACCGTATCCCATCATTTTCAACGTAACTAAATATTGTCAAGTCGTGGTTTGGGCCTGAAGAAAAAAACAGAAGTACAAAAAGAGCCTAAACGAAATCTATATCCCAACAGAAGTTAAGAGATCAGAGTCAGACCGCCGTTTCCTTGAAAGCCAATATAAATTCCCCAAATCTTCAGTCTCTCCACATCCAAAACCGACCAAACAAACAAAAAAAATACAACAATTTTTGATTTTACTGTTTTGTACGAAAGTCAGTTTCCTTCTTCTACATACGGTTTTCTTTTGGCCCTACCCTAAAAATAATAACCCTTTAAAAGAAAATAATAATAATAATTAATAAATAAATTCCCCTCTATTCGGAAACAAAGAAAAGTAAACAAGGCTAGCAATGTTGACGACGAAGCCCCAAGTCCGATAATGGAAGCGTCGGATTCAAGTCGTTCACCTCTGGGGATCGATCTGAACGAGATCCCGTCGGGTAGTACTTCGTCGTCGGAAACGACGTCGTTATGCGGGGCATGCGGGGTGGCGGCGGAGGCGGAGGGAGACGTGGTTGTATGCGACGCATGCGAGCGAGGGTTTCACTTGGAGTGCGCTGGAATATTAATGTGCTGCCATCAGCAGCAGCAGCAGCCCTATCATCATAATCTGCTCGAGTGGGTGTGTGCTGACTGTGTCAAAAACGGTGCAAAGAGTAAACTCTGGCCGTTAGGCCGCAAGAAACGGATTTTGGATATGAACGCCTCTCCGCCTAGCGATGTTGACGCCGATGCCACCGACGATGTTCTCGATTTCAGGTACCCTATTTCTTTCTTTCTTTCTTTCTTTTCTTTTTTTAATTAATTTTGACCTGCGGATTGTGATTCTCTGTTTTATGCACAAAAAATAGTGATTGGTGAAGTTGAAGTAGTTTCAGAGCTATCTTAGTTTCATGGTGATTTGGGTGCCAGTAAGGCCCAAGGCAATGATATTTTAGTTTCGAAATGGTTTTAGGTTTGTTCTTACTAGGCAATCTCTCTAGTCATAGCATATGAGACAATGTGGAAGAATAGTGGGAAGCTAGAGAAGATATATGGAGAAAGTTAATGCTGTACTCGAAGAAATTTGTGTATATGTTTGGTTGTTGAATTGCCACTAAAAGCGATAGTATATGATGTTGCCATACCATGCTATGTTTTTATTATCTCCCATGATTTTGAAATTACAATTTTCCTATGACAGTGAATACATTTAACCAAATCCAAATACATCAAATCCATAACACCCATTTCATTTCAATTGAATAAAATAAGAAAAGAAAAGAAAAGACACTATTTGAAAAAACAATATTGGCTTTGTCGTTACATTTATTGGAAAACATAAGTTGTAAGAAGTTACAAAATATGAGGCGGTTTATAGATATGTTGCTTAAAAGAGTAATGTTATTAAGTGATAGTAATGACCGTTCCCATGTTATTTATTGTGCAAAAAGGATAAATGATAGTGCACTGGAGAGGATACCTATTTGTTATCGGACAAAGTCAGATCATGGCCTTACTTTTGGGGTTCAATATCTTCAGATTTCGAAGATGCCATTCTTTCATCCATCAGAATAGAAATCTGCATTGAGCTGATTGGAGCAGTTTCTTAGAGCTCTTTTAAGTTTTTATGGATTTCAATTCAGCTCTTGTTCTGGTCTAGGTGTGGGTTATCTAGTTTTTGTTGAGAGTTTCCAGTGTTTTTGTTTGCTTGTTCCCTGATTTTTTGCATGGACAGCTTTTTCATTCGAATTTGAATCTTACTTTCTTCGTAGGTATTTTTTTTTACAGTTTATTATAGAGAAAAAAACAATGATAATCAACCATTTTGGAATTAGAAATTTCTAGTTGGTTGTCTTACTCATTTAGGTTATGAAATTAGAGAACAAATCATATAAATTCTAAAGATCAAATTTCTAATGTTAGATTAAACTATGAACACCTAATGGACCTTCTAAAAAAGACTGGTTAACATTTGAACAAATTAATTAAGACAGGTCAGGAAAAGGAAAACCCAAGCAGAAAGAATTAGCGTCATTTTGAGAACAATTCGACTATTGATGCTTTTCAGAGAAGAGTGTACAAAAAGATGTAAGAAAATGTGGAATTTTAATTGGAAATCTGTAATGATAATTGCAAGGAATCCTAGAAGGGAGTTTACAGAGAAGAGTAGCGTAAAACAATTAAATCCCTCAGGGTGCCTTTATTTTTTTGTTTTCTAAGCGGTGTTCTTTATAATTATTTTATAGGAGGAGATTTTTTTTTTTTTTTAATGTGATGTGTTATAATTGAAAATACGTTTCGTAGCTTGTTTTTAAACTAGTATTTAAAAAAAAAAGTGAAAATGCATTTGGTAGTTTGTTGAAAATATTATTACTATATTATTAAAAAATAAAAAATAATAGAATTAGTTAAAATATTACACAATTTATGTTCAATAGAGTGGATTTACAATTTTATATTTTATGTGGACCCCTTAGATTCGACTACACTACGATCGGTTGAATAAAAAATAATAATTTTATCTTTTTGTTAAGGTGTGAGACCTGGTCAAATATTGGCAGCTAGAAAATGTGATATTACCATTTTACAGTTTTCTAAATTCCTTTCAGAAAACAAGTCACTAAAAAACAAAAACAAAACAGTAATTGACGCTACCAAATATCTTTTATGATTTTGCAAAATGGAAAATGAGGTGTCAAAACCGATATCAAACACACCCTAAGTTTTCTCTCTTAGGTACACCAATGACCATTAAGGCTTGACATTTGGTAATGAGTGAAACAAGCATAAGCGAAGATATAATGGATGCGAGCATAGAAGAAGAGTGATTACTCTATTGTTCATTTTCCTAGTCCATTTTGTATTTCCTAACTTTTTTGTATTTCCTAATATTTTGAATCTTTTCTATTGTTTTTATTTTTCATGTGCATTTATTGATTTATAAATTTATGGATATTCTTGCCGGTTACATTTATTAGGTTTTAGAATGCAGTGTGAGTAATAAATTTTTGCATGTGCGTTTATTGATTTATAAATTTCCACATAAATTTCTTGAAATGAAAGTTATCATTAGTAGTTACTGGTTACATTTATTTGGTTTTAGAAAGCACAGTCCGGGTGATAATTCTTTTGGTGGCAATGCATTTATTGCCCCAGTGACCTCTTCAAAGTTTTTGCATGCCGGGAGTGGATTTGGATTTCAGAAAGCTTCTGCAATTACGACAAACACTCGCAAAAAGGGTTTTGAAGCTAATAAACAAAGTACAGACAGAAGTTTTCAGGAGGTAGAATTGAGATTCCCTCTTGGAAAGTGTAGTAGAAGTTTTACTCCAGCTATTAGATTTCCATCTCAGAACCCAAGTGAGATATTGCTGCAGGCTCTTAGAGAATTCATTTCTGAAAGGCATGGTGTTCTGGAGGAAGGTTGGAGCGTTGAATTAAGACATTCTACGAATAGTTATGAACTATATGCTGTTTACTGTGCTCCAGATGGGAGGACGTTTGATTCAATGTCCGAAGTTGCTTGTTATCTTGGGTTGACATCAAGCTATAATTCTTTGGACACAAGAGTAAAAACTGAGGAATCTCCCCTACATGATAGAGTACCTGTATCCAAAAAACGGAAGCCGACAAAGTTTCCATTTGCAAATGGTTTTTCTGAAAACAAAGGTTTCATAAGTCTTAATAATATTAAGTTTTCATCCTATAATCAACATATGGGGAATTTCAATTCTAGATCTAATAGCATGGAAGAGATTACTGAATCTGGAGGAGCGGAAAACGATTGTGCTGGGTTTCTGCAGAATTATGTAAGTGTGCGTGTTTTTTTGCACTTCATCTTCTGTCGATTAGCCTTTTTCTTCTTTATTTTTGCTTTAGTATTGTCCCTTTTTATATAACCTGACTTCAACAATTTTTGAATGTTGAATGTTCTTTCAGCTTCTTCTTATGCCTTTTCTCCTTGTACATGTTATTTTCAGGACGGACTTCCTGTTCAGTTTGAAGATTTTTTTATTCTTTCTTTGGGGCATGTTGATGGGAGACCTTCATATCATAATGTCAACGTGATATATCCTGTTGGCTATACATCCTGTTGGCATGATAAGATTACAGGGTCTCTTTTCATCTGTGAAGTGTTGGATGGTGGTGATTCTGGTCCTGTTTTTAAGGTCACAAGGTGTTCATGCTCTGCATTGCCAATTCCAGATGGATCAACAATCCTCTTTAGGCCAAATTTTGTACAATGTTATGGTCGAGATCATGAAGCAAATGGTGACTTTACTTCTTATAGTAAAGATTATGACAGTGATGTCAACATTCAGATGATTCTATCAGATCCTTGCCTGCCTGTAGACAACGATATCTTGACTTGTCTTGGAAGTTGTTCAAATAAATCTTGTGATGATGACATTGGTGAGATTTCAGTGGAAGATCGTTCGTTGTCATCAGCATGGAGAAGGTTGTCTCAAAAGTTTGTTGATGCTTGCTTTGAAATTTGTAAACAAAAAGGTGTTTTAAAGTTTTCCTGCAAGCATATTGAAAATAGTAGGGAGTTCGCAAACTGGGATATGGTGGATGAAAAGGAGAAAATGAGATTTACATCTCTGAATAAATTTTGTGGTTCTTCAGTTTCCGTTAGTATCCCATCTGAGTTTCGGGGTGATAATGAGCTTGACACGCTAGCTGATGTACTGTTGAAATGGCTAGACCAGGATAGATTTGGGTTAGAAGCTGAATTTGTGCAAGAAGTCATTGAACAGCTACCTGGTGTCAAGGACTGTTCGCAATATGAATTTCTGATTGATAGAAGTTGTTATTTATCATTTCTAACAGTTGGAAATGGATCCTTAATGGTGAAAATGAAAGGTGGAGTGGGAAGTGCGGAAGAAGGCTTAGATGGTTCGTTTGGAAGATCCAAGAAACGTAGATTGGTTGAAGACCATGATCATTGGCCTCCTCCTGGGAATGCACTGTGCTCAAGGCTTCCTCCTCAGATTGTTGGTGACTTTTTTCAGGTACATGTTGGCAATTTTTAATGTTCTAGTTTATTCGAAGAACATAGTTGAGCTTTATGGGTACCACAATTGAGTTTCAGAAGATGAGGCCTCATATTCTGGTTTTACTTTTCAGGTATGTCAGTTTTTATGGCGTTTTCATGAAGTTTTGGGCCTGAAGGAATCTTTTTCATTGGAGGAGCTTGAAGAAGAGCTTCTCAACCCATGGATTGACGGCTGTAGTTCTGAAAAATGTGAAAAGAAACTCCAAGGAACTGAACCCATGAGCTTACATCAATGTGATATTGTGGGTGGACAAATTTTATCTGCAAGCGATGAATCTCATCAGGCAGTTTCTAGGGAGAATCCTCATGCATTTATAAACCTTGAAACTGGAGCGGTGAGGGAAGCAGCCCAAGATGAAATGGGGTTTGTTGGTTTCAGCAGATGCTCTGGTGTGGTTTTGACAAAGGCTCACAGCTCACTGCTGGAAGTGCTAATAGCTGAGCTGCAATCCAAGGTTGCAGCACTTGTTGATCCAAATTTTGATTCTGGAGAGTCGAGACCAAGACGCGGAAGGAAGAAAGATGCAGACAACTCAATTCCTCATAAAAGAGGAAAGCTCAATATGCTCCCTATCAATGAACTGACTTGGCCAGAATTAGCTCGGAGGTATGTCTTGGCTTTCTTATCCATGGACGGTATCCTTGACTCTCCTGAGATTACTGCTCGTGAAAGTGGTAGAGTGTTTCGCTGCTTACAAGGTGATGGCGGGGTGCTCTGTGGTTCTCTAACTGGAGTGGCTGGGATGGAAGCTGATGCCCTGGTAAAATTTGCTTTTCTTCCTTTTATTGGTTTTATATGCTCTTTATTTCATCCAAAACTTTAGCTTGAGATTTTGAAGACACTTTTTTGGATTCTAATTTGCATGTGTTGTACCATATTTCGGTTGCGACTATTCTTGTATGTTTTTTCACTTTTTATTTTTTTACTTTTCTGTTTTGAAATTATACTACTATGTTTTCAATTAAGATGAAAGAAGAACATGGACTGATGTTTAAACTTCAGTTCTCTTGGTATCATGGTTTCTCTCAACAGACAAGTTCTCTGTTTAACTTTTACTTTCGATCTTGATTTAGGATACATTTCTAGTGACTTCATTTGTGGTTTTGATTCCTTCCTAGTTACCAAGAAATGTATATATAAATAATACCCAAAAATAAATAGAGAGAAGAGAGAATAGAATGTTTACTGATGCTTTTCCATATAATCTACAGTTGCTTGCAGAGGCTACAAAGAAAATCTTTGGTTCGCTGAACAGAGAAAATGATGTGCTGACAATTGAAGAAGAAGTGTCTGATGCATCTGGTAACTGTGAAAAGAATATTGTGAATGATGGTACTCTGCCAGAGTGGGCAAAAATGCTGGAACCTGTTAGGAAATTACCAACAAATGTGGGAACCAGAATTAGAAAGTGTGTTTATGAAGCTCTAGAAAGAAATCCTCCTGATTGGGCCAGAAAAATATTGGAACACTCCATCAGTAAGGAAGTTTACAAAGGAAATGCCTCGGGACCAACAAAGGTGCTATTCACCATATAACCTTTTGTATTCTGTACATTTAGAGTGAAAAATTATTGGGTTTTGATCTGCAATTGTTTTTGTGTATTATTGTGTATACTGCTCTGGCCTTGTTCACCGTGTGGTTTCTCTGTCACTCTCTCTCCCTCAGCCCGTCCTAAGGAGCCACTTTTTTTCAAGCTTTGTATCTGCTATCTTTCTGTCCAAACTTCCTCCTCTTAAGCAGATTCTGTCTTGTACTTTCAATACATTGCCCATTCAATTTATATATATACCCTTGTCAGAAATCTCATTATCTAAAAGAATTGTCTAATGCAGTAAACTTTGAGTTTGAATAGAATATCTGAGTTCGGAGTTATCACTTTGAATTGGTTGTTTTCTTTACAATCTTTTATCTTGCTGTTATTATTTCTTTTATCTTGGTTCTATTAGTCATTTATCTATTAATTATTCAACGAGCATAATCCTGAATTGCGTCTTTGTAATTGTTGATGGAATGCAGAAAGCTGTTGTTTCCGTGCTAGCTGATGTTAAGGAAAGGTTGCCTCAAAATTCAGAGAAGGGATGTAAAAAGAAGACTGTTGTATCTATATCTAGTATCATTATGAAGCAATGTCGTATCGTGTTACGTCAAGCTGCTGCAGCAGATGATGAAAAGGTTTTCTGCAATTTGCTTGGAAGAAAACCATTGAGTTCTACTGATAATGATGATGAGGGATTTCTTGGATCTCCTGCCATGGTATCTCGTCCTCTGGATTTCCGAACTATTGATTTGAGGTTGGCAGTTGGGGCTTATGATGGATCACATGATTCTTTTCTTCAGGATGTTCGGGAGGTCAGATTATGACTCTGGTTTTCCCTTTGCTTTTAACTTCTCTGAGTATTCTAGTGCATTTTTTTTATCTAAATCTCCTGTGAGTTCCTCTTTGCATGGGCGACAATACTCTGTTTCCATTCCACTTATAAAAAGTAAAGGTTTGAATTGGACAACAGATATGTTTGCGTGATCAAATGAAGATTGCATTTAATTGTTCAGCAAAGATTACAAACACATACTATTTGTCTATGCTAATATATGGTATGGATGGGTATATGGAAGGATCTAACAGTATTTTGCATCAGAGTGTAGTGCATGATTATCCATCATTGTGGTTATTAAGTTTATTCTGAGTGATTTGATGGTCATACAAATTTGATGGTCATACTTTGAGGTTTCTGGGTATAGTTTGTGATATACATTTGGCCCGAAAATGTTTTGAGAGAGTTCTGAAATTGTATATACGTTCATGATCAGATTGTCTCAACTACTACTTGGTGCTAAATCTTACGTGTACACATTTATTTTTTGTGCCTTTAATTACAATACTGTTCTATTGTGATGCTATACTTGTAAACACTGTCCTAGTTTACAGGCATATGTGTATATTTCTGATTCTGGCCTTAATCACATTACTGTTACATTATGCTAGACTTGTTATGCCGCAGTTTACAGGTTTATCTTGTACTGATGTATATTGATATGTTGGCCTTTAAATGAATTGATTTTAGCTTTTATGTCACATGAATTGATTGTAGCTTTTATGTCACAGTTTTGGAATAATGTTCGCACGGCATTTGGAGACCAGCCTGATTTTGTTGATTTGGCTGAAAAATTATCCCAAAACTTTGAATCGTTGTATGAAAATGAGGTCTGTATCTCTCCCTCTCTCTTTCAAAAACAACGCCCCCCACACCCCTTCTCCCTTTTCGCCACAACCAGTTTGATTAAAGGATGAATCTTCCACTAAAGCAAAAGAAATACAGACAGATTGACACAGACTCATGTTAATCTAGGCAATTCACTTGATCTATTTCCTTGAAATTTTACTAAACTACTTATGCAGCAAGCAATTGATTAAAAGTATGATTCAGTATTTCAAAGTGTAGTGTCATTTTCCTAGTTAACTTGCGTGAGATATAAGGGGTTGGAAGGATCAATTATAGGACTGAAGTAAGAATGTGTTGACCTTAGGAATTAGCAACTGATTTACTATATATCAGTGGCAAAGTAAATAATTTACAACTCTTGCTGAGGGTTGAAAAGTAAGTAAAATTACTGATTTGAGAGAAAAGTGAAATTGGTCTAGGAGAGATTTAATTTCTGAAAGGAAATAGCTCTTAGATGCTATGCAATTCTATACTGATAAAAATAAGTGGGACATTTAGGGTGTAAAATCCCTTGGAATTTCAAACATTATGGACTCTGATTGCCTTGTGTCTGCCAGATAAAATAGGAAATCTTTCAATATGGATAGATATATGTCATGGTCTTACTCTCAGCCCGGTCTTTGCACATTGGTCTTGGTTATCTGTCTTTGTTTACTTGTTTAGACGTTTTATTCTTCTTTTTGATGCAGATTGTGACCCTACTTCAGAAGCTTGTGGGTTATGCCAAACTGGAAAGCTTAAGTGAAGAAACAACAAAAGAAATAAATGATATTCTAGTTCAAACTAGTGAGATCCCTAAAGCTCCTTGGGATGAGGGGATTTGCAAAGTTTGTGGGGTTGATAAAGACGATGATAGTGTTCTTCTATGTGATACTTGTGATGCTGAGTACCACACTTATTGCTTGGAACCTCCACTTGTAAGGATTCCTGAAGGAAACTGGTATTGCCCATCTTGTATTGTCCGTAACTCTATGGTTCAGGGTGCATCAGAACATTCTCAAGTTGGTGGTCAACATAAGGGAAAAAAATATCAGGGAGAAATTACTCGTCTGTGCTTGGAGGCACTCAGGCATCTAACAACTGTTATGGAAGAAAAAGAGTATTGGGAGTTTAATGTGCATGAGGTTTGCTTGTTGAGCCTTCTTGTTACCTATTCCAGTCTGACTTTTGATGATTTTATACTGCTTTTACACATTGGTTGCATTGATTTGTTGCCAGCCAACTTGGCCAAAGACTATATAGCTTTTGTGTACAATTTAAAGCTTGTTCTCTTCCAGCTTAAGCTGAAAAAATAAAATACTGTGTTGTAATATCATTTACATGCCAATAAATAAATAAGGAGAAAAACGCATATTTGTTGCTTGGATTACCATAGAGTTCTACCATGCTGTTTTGTTTCTGCTGTTCCTCTCTTCCTTTTTTACTTTTTTATATTTTTTTGCCCCCTTATTCTGGCTTAAGATTTCAATAACTTTTCTTCCACCGTCATTCAGCAAGATTCTGAGTTGGAACTTGCCAATTTTAGATGTATTTCCTAGTGCAGAATTAGTATGAAGCCTATGGTAGTGGCTATGCAGTCTGCTGCATAGCTTGTTTGTGTTAGTTAAACTTGCCATTATTCATCTCCTGTCAAGTCAGCTAACAAAGATCTTATTGTCTTTTCAATTGTGGATGCAGAGAACTTTCCTCCTTAAGTTTTTATGTGATGAGTTGCTTAACTCAGCTCTCCTTCGTCAACACCTTGAGCAGTGCACTGAAGTAACAGCTGAGTTGCAGCAGAAATTGCGTTCTTTTTCTGTAGAATTCAAAAACTTAAAGTCCAGGGAAGAAACTGTGGCTGCAAGAGTTGCAAAGGTAGAGGCAAGTATGACAAATTCTGTTGCAGAAGTTTGTATGAAGGGTGGGCCAGCTACTGTTATTAGAAACAATGGTAAATGCATAGAACAGCCACAGAACTCAAGCAATAGAAGTAACTGCTCTGTTATTGCTCTAGAGGAATCTGGGCCTATGTATCCCACAGATGCTGAAGGTCAAATAGAAGAGCCTCATGGTGATAACAGTAAAATGCCTTCTCAAAAGAATGATGAATCAATTAAGCCTAATGAACATCCTTTAGAAAGTTCTCTGCCACAAGAAATTGATAACTTGAGTGGAGAAATCCGTTCGCAGCATAACTTACAAGAGTTGGCAAGGGATGCTGCCACTCTCGCATCTCCTTCAAATAATCAGGGACCTTCTGTTCCCAACGAACTTCACATAACTGAGGGTACATGTTCTGTTACCATGAATGAGCCACAGGCTCACAACCTTGAGTTGAACAACATCAGGAATGACATACTTCTTCTACAGGAGTCCATTACTTCTTTAGAGCAACAGCTTTTGAAGCTATCCGTGCGTAGGGAGTTTTTAGGCTCTGATTCTAGTGATCGATTATATTGGGTTTTACCTGTGCCTGGTATGCATCCTTGTCTTATTGTTGATGGGAGTCCCGAATTGCAGCAGAAAAGAAAAATATTGGATTTCCGAGGCCCAGTTGACAAAGGCTTAGTGCTAAAGAATTCCAGTTCTTCGGGATCAGATGCTTACTCAAGTTCAAAAGGCTCCAAAGCTTGTTGTCCTTTTCAGTATGATCCCTATGCTGTGACAGCCACAAGTTCGCACTGGATTCTTTATCAAACTGATGCAGAAATTGGAGAACTTGTTAATTGGTTGAGGGATAATGACCCAAAGGAAAGAGAACTGAAAGACTCTATACTAAACTGGAAAAAAATAAGGTTCCAGGACTCTCAACATACTAAAAAGCAAAGCTGGGATGAGTACCAAAGTGCCTCATCGGCAACAACAAACAGTGATAAAGTTGATTGCTTTGATTGTCTTGTTACAAAGGCAGCCACACTGCTGGAGAAGAAGTATGGTCCTTGCTTTGAGTCAGAAGAAGTCTTGAAGAAGGGAGGAAAACGGGCTAGAGTGACTAGTCAAGAGAAAATGTATCGTTGTGAATGTTTAGAGCCTATCTGGCCTTCGAGAAACCATTGTCTATCCTGCCATAGAACATTTTCTACTGCTGTTGAATTTGAGGAGCATAATGATACGTGCAATTCAGCTCCACCAGCTTATGAGAAGAACAAAGAAGCAATTAATTCTCTGAAAGGGAAGGGAAATAAGAAATCTGATATCTCTCGTGTAGCATGTGGTACTGATGTGGAACTTGTTGAAACTTCTAAGCCCTCTGGATTGATTAGATTTCAAAACGATGGTTGCCCTTTTGATTTGAATGAAATAAGTTCCAAGTTTACGACACAAGATTCTAACAAAGAATTAGTACAAGAGATTGGTCTTCTTGGTTCAAAGGGTATACCGTCATTAATCCCATCTGTATCTCCTTTTCTCAGTGACTCAACACTAATGTTAATGTCTCCTCAGAAAGAGGTAGGTGTTCCAGATGGTCAGTTAATGGCTTCTGAGACACTGTCATCTTCTCAAGGAAAGCAGAGCATGAAAAATGCTGGCAATGACAACATGGCTGATGATGCTTCTAGAAAATCTGCTTCAAATGGGACACATGAAGTGCTAAAAAGTAAGAAACCAGCCTTTGGATGTTCTGAACAAAGGGATAGAAAATCCTCTTCACATGTTCGTGTCCCAAAAGTGGGAATCAATCAATGTTGTGTAGTTCCTCAGTCTTCATTGAGGCCATTAATTGGTAGAACATCACAGATAAAAAGGCGACTCAAGGTTAATTTGCTTGATATTGATGCTGCACTCCCTGAAGAAGCTTTGAGACCTTCAAAGGCACACTTGGAAAGGAGGTGGGCATGGCGTGCATTTGTTAAATCTGCAGAGACAATGTATGAGGTTAGGCTCATTCCCTTGATCTTGGGGTTCTTGGTTGGTCGGTTGTCTTAAGAGTGCATTTATATTTTACTTTGAATTCCTTGCCTTCAGAATGGAATTCTTTTTCCCTTTTTTTTTAATGTTTTTACTTGTACAAAACTCACTTTTCATTGATGAGGTGTAGAATTTCTTCCATGGAACATCTGAAATTTCTAATTCAAGAAAATAAGCTTCATGGTCTGAACACAATCTAATTGCTGATTTCTTTTTCTTGGAGAGGCGCCACATTGAAACTGGCCGGTTCAACATTTTTGTGGTTTGTGCATGTGCATAGGATTAAGATAAAAGTACTGAATAGACTGCTTATACCAGGTTAGCCTGGGTAAACAATACTTCCAAATAAGACAATTGGTGTAAATTAAATATGATTACTTGCAGAACGTTTCTTAAACGTTTTTAAAATTTAATGGATGTTGATCCTCTTTCCTTTTCACTTGTTTTGGTGCTGTTTGAGCATACTAATTTTTTTCTCAAAAGATTATTCTAGTAATAAAGATTGGTTTTGTTATTCAGATGGTCCAGGCAACAATTATATTGGAAGACATTATTAAGACTGAGTTCTTGAGAAATGAGTGGTGGTATTGGTCATCACTCTCAGCCGCTGCCAAGACTTCGACCATGTCTTCTCTTGCCTTGCGTATATACTCCCTTGATGCAGCCATTATTTACGACAAGTCTACAACAAATTTAAATCCAGTTGAAAATCTGAAGCCTGACAGCACACCAGAGCACAAGCCACTGCCCGGTGTGGAACTGCTTGAAAAGTCCAAGGTCAGCCGAAAGTCTAACAGGAAAAGGAAAGAGCCAGAGGGTTGATGGCATTTGAAGTTATGGGGAAACTTATTCCAGACCAAGTTGATCCAGTGCCAGCAGAATTTGGCAGCATGTGCTTTCTGAAAATGAAAAAGCAGTCCAATGATTGGAGCCGCATTTTGTAACCTGCCGGTCTATTTGCTCATGAAGAAATTGACACGGAAGGCAATGCTGCCACTGCGGATACAGCTTCAGGTTTGTATATATATGAAGTTACATTACTAACTTGGATATGGAAGCACTCCTAAAGGCACCTTCTCTCAATGTTATATGCACCAGGGCCAATCACTGAATGAGAATGCTTCCGGTTTTGGACTGATTTTCGCTCTCTAGTATGGAGTTTTTTGTTTTTTAAGGATTGGCCGGTGATCCATATGTATACAAATTGAATTACTGTAAAAACGAGCAATGAAAAAGGAAAAAGAAAAAGAAAAATTAAAGAAGGGTCAAAGCTAAAGTATGTGTAGCAATATTTTATTTTTTCAATTTATCTCTCCTTCCCTCATGTCATAGTTTTGCTATCTTGGTGTTTATTGAACTTTTTAACCAATAGCAGAAAATGAAAAATTCATTCGTTTTCTAACTGTCGGGGAGGGGAACTAGTACTAACTTTCTCTTGTTTCTTATAAAAAAAAAAAAAAAAATTCTCTTGTTTCACTTTGTCTAGTATTGCATTCTGTAGGAACCGGTAGGTTTTTCTTTTGATTTTCTCGTCCTGGGTGCAGTTGTAGAGATACTTGTCCACCAGAAGTAGGCTTGCACGGTGGACTTATGTCATTTTTCTCGTTGGTGCTTAAGCTTTGTTTGATATTGTTGTGAAGCATAAGTGGTGCTTTCACAAACAAAGCAACAAAAGCTAAGCTGATTTTATGTTACAGTTTGATGAAATATCCATGTTATTTTACACAGTTTTTATTTGATGGCCAGTGCTTCAGCTTCAATATGGAGAAAGCTCCCACCGCCTCAGCGTACTAAGGTGGTGATCGGTCTACTCTAATGTGCTCTGCCACAATGGAGAATTTATTAATTTTTTGACATTTAAATTTAGTTTAGGACCAACCAATGGTATTGCTTTAAAATCCTCGACTTTGCGACACAGCAAAGCACAATTAGACCAGTTCAATATCTCAATGTGTTGATATAGTGGCCCGGTCGTACTCAGTTTTTTCTTACAATATCTATTGTTTCGAAGCCGCAACACTTATGAAATTGGACTTGTCATTTATGAGCGTCAAAACTTGGCGAAACTGGTTCTTGCTAAATTAAGATAATTTCTTGATTTGAATTTACTCGGAGAATTAATTGATAAGTGTACGACATCATTCATGTACGGCCAACATCTCATATGAAAATAAAATTAAGTAGGGAATTATGGTCCTAAATCTATAAAATTGGGAATTGCATGTGTATATAAGTGGATATATATAATTATAAATATAGATAATTGATTTGGTGGACTTACAGTGAGCAACAGTTCACGTGTTCAGCTCTCATGTGGATTATCGCTCAACAGATTAAAACTTTATATATATAATCATTCTCTAGCGAGAACATTCTCAATTTTTAAAAAATGATGATACCACTAGCATACTAAAAAATATAATTTTTAATGTATCGAAATGTGTATTTTCTTGTATTTTAATGACTATATATATATATATATAAGAAATTGAAAAGACAGGGTAAATAAAGAAAAACAAAGAAAAAGCAGGTAGATTAGGAAAGAACAGTAAAATTTATTACAAGTTGAAAGTGGCTTGTGAGTTGTGACATGGGCTTGAACTCACTCGCACGCAAGTGGAATTCCTCTCACAAAAAAATAATTAGAGAGTAAATATGATTATTATAAGGATTCCCTACGTTACGTTTAACGTAACATACACCCACATACAATAACAGTACCTATCGATGGGACCCATCACTGTTGCTGTGTGTGTGCTAAGTTATGTTTAATGTTACCTTATTATAATATTGAGTCACAACTCACAACAATTTTTATGGATTATTTTGCTCAAGATGATGTAGTATACAACGGCATTGATAGGAGAAAAATATAAAATAAACAAAATTAATTATGTGGGTGTCGTAATATTTTCACTTTTTATCCAATTAATGATATGTTTGCCACGTTAACTTGTGACAAAAATTAAAAAACTAGCGAAAATGTGAAGTCTTATTGTTGATGATAGGGAACTTGCACTTGCATTTGCACTAGCAGACTAGCAGTGTTTATTTTCGTTGTTAATTCACTTACTCCTTCAAAGAAATGAAGGCAGTTACTTCTCGGACATACCAATACATTAACAGACGCCATTGAATTAAAAACACATAATTTTATTCATATACTAAACCCCATACACCACAAACTCGACCCTAGCCACCAGCTAAAGCCTTTTTATTTTATTTTCTTGACATTTTCTTTTCAAACTCATTTTACCTACGGCCTTTGACTTGGGGGGGGGGGGGGGGGGGAGGAAGAGAAAAGAAACCAAAAGCTTAGATAAAATTATTGTAATTAATAAGCCTCTTTCTAATTATTGTTATGTGTTATGACCAAACCCACCAACCCAAAGGCTCCTCATGCTGTTGATTGCTAACATGATCTGGTGCCACCACCAACACATCGGAGAAATAACTCCGGCCATCATCACTGCCGCCGTCCTCCTCCGATTGGGCGGCATCGACGACGGGGTCCATGCATCCAAAGTATGAATCACCAGTGTCCACCACCCGCTGGGGCCCATCTTCGTCCACCACCGCACTTTCACCACTGCAGCCAGAACTTAGCCGATCTTCAGTCTTATTATTGCTCAGCTGGAGCTGGATGCCACAAATATTATTTGTCACTTCTGTTGGCTGATGATGAGTCTCGGTCTTTTTGTCTGATTTGGCTTCTTTGCTTTCTTCTTCTTTGGCTTCAATTTTCTCATTCAAAGAAACCACCTATAGAAAAATTATTACATCATCAGATAAATGTCACTCACATTAGTGCTTATTGCTTTTATCAAGATCAACTACGAATATTGTCTCACTCGTTACAAGCACCTATTTTCCTGGATGAAATATTATAATCTTGAGCGCTTTAATTAAGGGAAAAAAAACTGCGACACTAGTGAAATGTTATAGAAGACCCTTTATTCTGAAGAATTATCACATAATTTTTTTATGAAATACTAAAGTTTCTTTTGGAGAGTCTGCGTAACCATTTCGTAACACTACTGGTTATTATCGCTGTCATTTTCCACTTATGCATATTCGACTTTATATGACTTTCTAAAAAAACCAAGGTGGGGCCTGCAATTTATGCAGAATTTGATGACACATGTCCATTGTCTTTTGCACGCAATAAAGTCGAATCTCATGGGGGATATGTCCCCACAAGAAGGTATCAATCACCCTAGCTGGGTGTCAGCGAAAACATATCATTTGAGAATGAGCATAATGCATGAAGAGATCATAATCACATAATTACTCTACTAACATGTATGAAGATCGTAAGATTACACATGTAATTAAGAAACCTAACAGGAAGTCAAATCATTAATAATAGTCATCATACTGCTAGTCATCATACTGCCTCTTTCATTTTAATTATTACCTCGGATTTGAGCTTCTGATTCTCCTTCACAAGAGAGTCATAGCTAGAAAGGAGAGCATCATAAGAAGATTTGAGGAGATCATAGTCCCTTTCAAGTTGCTTTGTCTTCCACCGAGCACGGCGGTTCTGGAACCACACTGCTACTTGTCTTGGCTGCAATCCCAGCTTCTTTGCCAACTGGCCTTTCCTCTCCGGCTCCAGCTTGTTCTCTGCCTCAAAGCTTTTCTCCAGCAGATGCACCTTTATATATATTTCAATTAATTACCAAATTAATTATTGTATGAATTTTATTACATATTATTAAGTTTAGGTCAACTATCAACTCATGTGACACAAGAAAAAAAGAAATAGTCATTAAAACTCAATCTTGTAAAGTTATAGATTCTGGGTCTAAATGGTAAGAGTAATAATATTGAGACAAAAAAAATTTAACAGAACAACGGTGGCAGAAATCCTGATAAACATAAGGGTGTCGGTTTATTAATGTTTCTGTCAGCACTGTGTCGTTACCCAGTCCTTTTTTTGTTTTTTTTCCCTTTTTAGCATTTTTCTGAAGGGAATATTTCAAAAGAAATGAAACGAACTGGATGCTTGTTGATAAGACTTAATCTTAAAGGAATATTTATATCTACATGTGAAGAAAGATTCATAGGTATATGTCAAACCTGCTCAGCAGTGAGGCGGCGCTTTTTCTCCGGCAACTGTTCGTCGTAATAGCAGTCGTCGAACAAGTCATCCGGTGAGCTGAAAAAAGGTCGCCTCTTTGAGGTTTCCTCCATGCTCATCATCGATCTCGCTCCTTCACACCCACATAAACAAATTTTAATAATTTTTTATAAAAACTAAAACTTACTTGATAGAGTGCTAACAGAAGTAAAGTAAAAACGATTTCGATTTATTTAATTTTTCAGTTAATTAAATAAGCCAGCACTAATTTTATCCTTTTTTTGTCAGCATCTTATCGAATTTTTCTGTCCGATCTATCTGCAACTTCATCTTCTCTCATGAAAAAACAAGAACACAAATAAATAAAGAATATTAATTACCTCCAAAAAAGGAATCACCGTTTCCAAGAAACAACATATTCCCGGGGCAAGATGAGCGATCGAAGAACAAACGTCCAGACTCCATTACTATGAATTATTTTTTTCTTTTTTTTTTGTGTCAGATCTCCGGCAACTTTAAATAAAAAAGGGTTTTTATGAGGCGGATGATGATGAAGATGATGGTGATTTTGTAATTAAAATTATGAAAATTATTAGAAAATCATAAGCTTGTGGCGGAAGAAGCTAGTGGTCCACAGTAGCCTCGCCGGAGTCTCTAACGGACAGATACAAAATCCCATCACGCCACGACCACCACCAACTTTACCCAGTGCTTAAATTTTTTATTTGACTAATTTTGCAAATATTTTTCTAGAGAAAAAAGAAAACACTAAGAAAACGAAAAATATTTATGCAACTAAACAAAACAAAAATATTTGGTCACCGGAGTTTCAAGTTCCGGTGAGTTTGTGTCTTTTGTTTGTGTTGTGTTGTGCCGTGTCGCTTCTAGGTGTTTTTTGCAGCTAAAGGTTGAAGAGAGAACTCGATCGCATTTTATATTCATGTCTACGCTACGAAATGACGACAATGCCCTTCAGAGTTTCCTGTTCGTTGGCTTTGGGTAATCGGGGTGACTTTGGTAATAAGAGCATATAACATGAGCATAATTTTAAAATATATTATAAACATCATATTAGTTATATAATAAATAAATAATATTATAATATATGTATATTTAAAAAAAAAATTAATATGTAAGCGATAATTATATTAAAATAACTTGTACAGAAGAGTAGACTTTTGAGTGGAGGTTCCCTGCTGAGTGGGGTTCTCTGACTTGCATGGTGGGTGAGTGTTGATCAAATGGATCTGAGCCGTTGGATTAGCGAAATAACCACATATGTGATATGTTTGATCTGTATAGTAGTTTTGTGCCAGAGTGTTGATTAAGGGACCATGCTCTGCGGTCGGGTGACTGTCGGATCTTCTTGACTGCTAATTAGCTGGGATGGCTTTCTAACGGTTATGAGTTTATCTGCTATCTCTTGCTTTTACGGCGCAAAGCATACAATCACTAGGTGTTGAAGCTCACATGCTTACACCAGCACCGGCAGGAGAGAAGCCAAGACTATAGAGGATCACCAACAGCAGCTATAGGCTGTTACATTGATGACATGGATTGCCTGCTGGCGCTTGGTGGTTATGCCATAAGCTGCATGTGTGATGATTGGTTTGTGTTTTTTATAATTAGATGCTAATCAACTGCAATTAGTTACTTGGTAATTAAGCTAATAGTCTTGTAAATAAAGCTAACCTTGTACAGATTGTCATTATGCCGAGAGTTAATGAAGTGAATATTTTCTCTCCATTGGCATCAATTTCTTAATAACTTTCTCAGCATCCAAACACTTTAGATCTGGAATTTTAAGGTACAAGAGAAGCTTTTGATCAGTCTCATTATCATCGTCTCCAAATATATTATAATTAGATATTTATTGGGATACTAACGATCTATGATTTTGTTGATTATAAATTTTTAGTTCAATCCAATCCGTAGATCATTAAAATTTAATCCAAACTCAAGGATAATTCTATGGATTGAATGCAGATTAAAAACTTCTCATTCTATCCAATTCACCAAATAATTAAATCAAAGAAATCTAATGTAAAAGAATTTTACTACCAATCAAATTCAAAATTAAGAAAAGATCTAATTAAATTAATTGTTTAAATATAACTAAAACAATGCATTCAAAGTTTCAAATTATAACACACACAAAAAAAAATCTATTTTGTTTAGATTAATATATGAAAATTAATTAAAATTATGGAATTAAATCAATAAAAAGTTAAAACTTGAAATCTTGGATAATCTGTACCTCTAATAATGATATATATAACATACATTTTGCGGATGTGGTGAATGAGTTGACATTCACGTAGTAGGGTTTACAATTTTAGAGATTTGAATTTGTAGTGGGAAATCAGTAATGGTTTTTTCCTGTTCCTATATGCATGTAATCTAAATTTTGATGAGCTGGAAAAACTATATTGTTCTGTTAATGTGATACAGTCACGCACTAAAGAAGCACGATATTGGATTACGCACTTTCTTTTAATAATCAATGTGTCACGGTCACCGGACCATATGATGATGGTACAAAATAAATTGTATTTTCTTCCAACTTTAGGAAAGAAAACATTACTATAGTTAGATTTGATTTAAAGATAATACAAGAATAAACAGTTGCAAGTGTTTTGTGAAGTTCTCATGCACTAAAGAAAAAAAAAAAAAAAGGGCATTATAAGCATCTGATCTGTTCAGCTATCCAAGCATCACCATGACTTTTTATGCAAATGGTAGGGCAAGGGTGGTTTAGTTAATTCATTTATTTATTGTTGTTATTATTATTTTAAAAAAAAAAGAATAATGATATAGTCGCAAACTCTTATACAAATTTATCTTGTACAAACTAATATGGTATTAATTCATTGGTTGAATTAAATATCTCTTGGTTCACATGATTTATTTATATTATTTTATATTTTCATTTAACCAATAAATTAATGTTACATCAATTTATACAAGATAAATTTACAGAAAAGTTTGTGGATCATCACTCTTAAAAAAATTGATAATATTATTATAAAATCAATTTACTGATGGATCATGGTCCAAGCACCAGCAACCTTGAATGAAAGTGCATGCTTCCCAGATCCCACATTATTTGCTTTCATTTTGCTTGAATCCTATTATCTGGTTGTTTGTGCATCCACTATCAGATTTGCCAATTAAATATGCAACAGAATAGTTTGAAATGAAAAGAGACTTTCATCCACACTATCTTATTATACGATCATATTAATTAGATAAAAAGATCTGTCTATATATGATGGGAGATGATAGAGTACAATATTTCCTATTGGTCGGTTGAGAATAGTTACTAGGTAATGTAAGTAAGTTTGAAATAATCCTCAATTTTTTAACTAAGTTTTGGAATGAATTATAAACTCTTATCTTCTACAACATAGGGTGCTCTGTATAAATGCTAGGGATATATACTTTGACAAATGGGGTTATATATAAATGCTAAAATGCTAGGGATACTTTGACAAATGGGGTTATATATAAATGCTATGTGGTTACTTGAGCATCAAATCAGCAAAAGAACTGAAACAACTTGAGCACCAAATCAGCTAAAGAACTGAAACAAACAAGACAATTATGAGGAATTAGGGATCCAATATTGCCACTCTTTAGTCAAATTGGCAATGGCTGACGGCACTTACAGGAGAACCATTATCTATGGGTCCCGTTCCTTGAGAATAAAAACTTTTCTTTCTGTAGTGGAAGACAAAAATGAAGAAACGAAATCCAGAAAATTTTTTTAATTATTAAAAGTAGAAAATTAATTAATTATCATCTAATAAAAATGTATGTTAAAATTTTAGTCAACTCCAAATTATGTTTTTATGAAAAAGAGAGTGATCAGCTAATATTTTCTTAGTTAATCATCTATCATAAGAATGATGATACAGAGGTTTTGCTAATATGTAATGGATAAAATCAAATTTATTCTTTCATCAATAGCATTGCTAGTATAAAAATAGTTAAACTTGTGGCTTAAGAGTTAATATAAACAGACAGAAAAATGATATTTATACCTCTAAAATTTAAAAAATATAGTTATGAAAATTCTCAAGTTTTTAACTAAAAAACATGAAGAATCTTTCTTAACTATAATACCTTTTGATTCTACAATCTCAAAAAAAATTGACCCTAACATTTTATAATAAATAGAAATATAACATAAATACATGTAATAATCATATATACATTTAAAAATAATTTTAGCATTTAAAAATATTTTTATATTTTACAATCTATAAGATGTATTTTATTATATTAAAGTAATTTTTAATGATAAACAAAAACATATTATTAAAATAAATAAATTTAAATTATTTTGAATATTATCTAAAAATAAATTTAATATCATTAATTGTGAGATATTTTGTTAATTGTAAAATCTATTTAACCAAAGATTTATTTAAAATTTATTATTCAAATAAATATAATGATTTAAAATATTAATATTATTTTAAATGTAAAAAGTATTTTAATATTACTAACCTACTAGATAGATTATGATATTTATATTATATTATATTAAAAAGGTTAAAAGTCAATTTTTTAGTTATTACAATCATAGAGTATTATGGTTAAAAAAAAAGAGTTTCAATATCCATTTTTTAAAACTTGGAGATTTGCATAACTATTTTCCCAAATCTTAGGTGTAAGGGTGCGTTTGAAATTGTGGTTGGGTACCTGTAGCTTTTAATCTACAGCATTAAAGTGTTTGGTAAACACTAACTATTGCAGCTTAGAAGGTATGTAAATATGATTTTTCACTTGTATAATAGAAAATTTATTATATCTTTAATAATTTTGTCAAGATTATTATTTAAAATTTTTATTTACTACATATTATTAATTTTTGTTTCATAATCACAACTTTTTTTCCACAACAATTGTAACTTAAAAGGTACAGCGCCTCAATCCCAAACGCACCCTAAATATCCTTTTTTTTACTTGTTAAATGTTGGCAATCTTGCTCTCTCATTAGACACTTGCAATAATCTTTTAAAACCCACATTAGCACACTATGAACTCTATGTAATTAATTTTATAGAAAACAAATATAAATTTTAAACAATATACAAATATATCCACCTGAAAATTCTTAATATTATTGAAATCGAGAAATTAATAAATCATCGGCTTTCCAGTACGTCACCTCAAATTTAACATTTTCAATTATTTGCTGAAATTGTTTTTGGTGGTGTCACTAAGTATAATCCAATTTCAATTGAAACAAATTTTTTGAAATTCAACCTTAACTCTTATTTGTACGATAACAAACTAATCAATTAAACTATTTTTTGAAAATAAATTATAGCTGGAAGTAGAAATTTTCATAATAAAATTTATATTCTAAAGTCTCATTAAATTAAAAGAACTTTGAATCTCGGTTGAATGAGGTAAAAAAGATGCATATATATCGCCACATTCCATGTGTAGGCCAGCTTGCAATGTATGGAACATCTATCATCACCCATTATAAAAGAGGGAAAAAAATATAAAGAAAAGAAAAACCCAGCTGAAAATATCGACTTGGATCTTGAGAAGGAATAGATTTCACTTCTCCCCAAAAGATAACAAGCCCTAGGAATCTTTTGTAGGCATGATGATAGCTATCTCTCCAAAATGTTTAGTCAATATTTTTATATTCTCATCTTCGATTAATTATCATTTCTCACGCAATTAATGGAATCAAGGAAACAATCTCCATTTATTACTTTTCATGTTCCCTTGCACTGAACTCCAACCCAATTAGCTTTATACATATTGTTTTAGAACCTCTCTTCTTTTGATATTTGAAGAATGGTAAGTGCCAAAGTCCCATTTGAAAAACAAGTATATCATGTTCCTTTACAAAAATTCCATTCCAATGCTACAGTATAATGGATATTTTTTTTTAATTTCCTTATAGTCCCACTCATTGCTTTAATTTTGGTTATTATTAGAAGCTATTTTTACCTCCTGGGTCTATGATAAATATTGTTAAGTACTCCAATTCATTTCTATTGTTAAAAAAGTGTAATAACAAAAAGTATTTTTTTAAAAGGATAAATGTGATTTTTTAACAAATAAATTTCATAGTTTTAATTTACTGAGACCTTGAATAATTAATTTGTATGTGAAAGGTAACAAGAATTAAAAAAAAAGGCGAGGAAAAAATAATTAATTATTAAAAGAGTGGTTGTTTTAATTTTTACCAATCAGTTGAAAGATTGATTATCAATCAGTATTAAAATCAATTGAATTAATTTTTGTAAATTAATCAAATTTTTAATTATCATAATTGGAATATTTCCTTTTCAGTATTTTTTTATCTTTGTATAAATTTAACTCTTATACACATCAATCAATAATAACCTCACGTTTGTATGAAAGAGCATTTAGACGCCTCCCATGATGATTTTTTTTCCTCCTTATATCTAATTCCACTTGTCTATTCAAAATTCAAAGGAATGGTAATGTGATCAATGAAAACCCCTACGCCTCAGTAATGGTTTACAAAGACCTGATCAATTGAATTAGTGAAACTTAAGCAAACATTATAGGCCTTACCATATAAAATAAAATAAAAAGGCCGAGAATATATTTTGTTGATTGCATGTTCTCTCTCACACACAAAGACAAGTTGCTTTTAATTAATTTGTTATTTTAATTCCTCCACAACTAAGGTAAGCTGGTAAGGAACAAGATAAATGGTGTGGTATCTTTTGACTAGAAATTGATTGAAGATTTTTTTTTTTTTCCCCCTTTTCTAACTCTACTACTCTTCTATTATATATTTCTTTAGCTTCGGGAAAAAAAAATAATAAAAGAAAAGTCGTCCATGAGAAGGAATGGTAAGGAAACATGCATGGAGAGTAATGGGATAGAAAGAATGAAAAGTTGTTAAAAAAGAAAAGAAAAAAAAGAAAAGACAGAGGCAGCTGAGGAGGAGGAACAATGCTTTAGACTTTAGAGATATGTTTTTTAGAGTCGTGTGTGTGTTGAATATGTATGGATTGGTTGATAAAAGTTATTGATATGATAAAGTGGGAGCATAACCTAGTGCTGTGCTGTGTTGCTTTCTTTTAATTTCTTTATCAAATGCAACGAATATACTGTGACTATCTGTCACATTTTGTACATTAACTTTGCTATTCCATTGTGTCCCTTTCGCAGCGATTAGTTTTTTTTTTTTTTTGTTTTTTATGTTGACAGCTACAAGAACTTTAAATACACATGTTTATGGTATGTTTTAGAGATCTACCATCATTAATTTAGAAATCTATTTTCGCTAATACAAAAAAAACAAAAAAAAATTTACCTTCTTTCATATTTTTATGAAATAAAGAAAGAATTTTTATTAAAACTCAAAACATATGCTCTCAACATTGTTGACACCACTACACCAACCCCACCGTTAGTTAGGCTGTAAGAACAATGGCGGCAAAAATTAGTCGAATCATTATTTATTTATTTTTTTCCCTTTTTTTTTTCTTATTTCTTTGTCATGGGGTCCATCCTCACCACTACCACTACTACAGTATAATCAACTACATTTGGCTCCTCTACAGTTATCCCAGTAACCTGAAATTAGCTTTGGAAAAAACATCTATTTCATAAAGTTGTGGTCTAAATCTCTTCAAACAAAAACACCCAAAATCACTTGCTGCTCCAAAAGGGCACTTGCTAGGGAACCAAAATGGTAGCTTGGGGTTGGGCACTTGTAGGGAAATCTTTTTTTTTTAATAATTTTTGTGAAGTATATTCAGTCTATTTTAAGCTAATGTATTCAATCAACTACAACATAGCTGATGTAAATAGTGCTCCAAGCAAATTAATCCCTAACTACTTGTAAATATCGGTATTCAGTACTAAAAGAAAAATATTAAAAAAAATGTATGTATACTAGCTCGGCATGTAGCTATCTAGAAAGTAAAGTAGCTTCACACTTTCGTGTTTAATGATTTTTTAATTCTTATATTTGCGATTATTTATTGCAAAGTTTGTATTTTAAACTTTTAACTCACTTTAGTCACATTTTTGTATAAGAAAATTTTATGGTTCTCCAGGGTGTAATGCACCCTTCCGCCAATATCTTTTTTGTACGGATGTCTTAACTAATCGTGAAAAAAGTAATGCACATATACAAAACTTGAGGCTCTTTTGTTTAAATAAACAAAACAAGGGTAGTGTACTTTTAGAATTTAATCTAACCTGCTCAATTTGTCTAATTGGAAAAATTCAAAATGTATTTTTTTATCCAATCCACAAAAAATAACATAATTATACTTGATGAATTAACAAAAACTCAGTTTTAACTACTTTCATGTTGATTTTTCCTTTTTTCTAATTAATGTATTTAAGTTTAAATGTTGTGTCATAATTTTATTTGGAACTAGTAAATTTTTAGAACAAATTCTGCATGTTTATGATAGTGCTCAGTCACCTTAGATTCTTATCTAACTTGAGTTTAATAGATATTAAAATTATTATTTTTATATACAGTGTGAAATTGATTGATTCAATTGGATTTTATTTTGGCTTATATATATATATATATATATATTGAAAAGTTTATGTGGATTGATTCATATTGAAAAGTTTATGCGGATCCAATCCACAAACAAATGGATTTCTATTTGATTAGATTTCATTACTTCATGAATTAGATTAGGATGGAAAATTTTGATTTTAACAATGGAAGTGAAAGCATTGAAATGTTTTTTAAAGGAATTTAGATCTATTACAAATAGATGTAGGCAATTAAAATCCTAAAATTAACAATTGAATTAATTTTTGAAAATATTGTTCATATTACTATTCACGGTTACTGTTTGTAGTTAATGTTCATGATTATTGTTCATCCGCATAAATGACATAGAGATTTTTTATGTGGTTCGGATTAAACAAAATCCTACATCCATGAGGCCATGCTCAAATGAAAAATAATTCACAAAGTTGAGATATTACAACTTATAAATTTACCAAACTTAAGACTCTCACCTACAGTTTATCACCATAAAACTTACTCAACCTTAGACTGAATTTGCTTCTCTTGTGTTACTCTTCTTGATTCACGATCCTCAAGACACTTTGTAAAGTGATCAATAGTAATTCTTTAATTCTTCAATATCTAGTGATCAAAAATCCACATAGACTTTCCACAGATATGAAAAGAAGATAAGAAAACAAATCAACATAACATTATGCGCCAAATCCGAATTCTCTAGGGAGAAGGCCAAATTTTATTTTTCTTCTTTATACTCTGTGTTGTACCCTTTCAATTGTGAAATACCTCTCTTTATATAGGTACTGAGATTTAACAAAAATTGCAAGTCTTAAAAGACTAGAATTCTTTCCAAATAAGAATTTCTTTCTTCTTATAATTCTTGTGAATCTGAATATGAATAAATTTGATCTTCTTGTCTTACTTGTCTCCCAATAAAAATGTAGAGTATTTAATAAACTTCATGTTTGAACCAACTTTTCGTGCTCTAAATAATTGAATCTCATAATTAATTGACTTGCTAAATTAGACATCTAATTAAATTAGAAAACAAATATTACTAATAAATTGGAATCTATCTGAATTAGGGAATTAATAAATTAATCCCTATTACAAGATATGCAACAAATAAAATTTCAATTTAACTAGACTTGCCATAAGATACTAACTCTATAAATAATAAACTTAACAGTTTTGACATCTATAACAGTCAATAGCCGATTTCTATGTTTCACTATATGAATGAAAATTGCAAACGATATAGGAGCACGGTGTGTAATTCAATTTAGGGTTAAATTTAAAAATACAAATAAAAGGTGTTTGGACGGGTACCAATAGCTCCACCTATAAACTTATAATTTGAAAAATAATGAATAAGATATTTGTACCTAATCCTCAAAATCTGATTCCCTAACACCTTTCTACATAATCCATGGAATCTGATGCATTAACACATTTCTAACAAAGGCATATATAGAAGAAATATTTAAGGAATAAACTAATTGTGTTATTTCAGGGGATTTTCCACTCATGTTGTTTGGATTAGATTGTGTTTGGTTTGGTAAACAAAGGCTGCAGAATAACTCTTAACTCGTAAAACATTCTGATAGATGATGTTAGTGAGGTAGGCTTTGGCAATACAATCTTTGATAAGATAAGATTCTTTGTATTCCTAGTTTTACATTTCTAGAGCAAATAAAGTTGATTTTGATATTAGATTTTGTTACGCGAAATGCACACGCTATGTAGATTAGTTCAATGATAAGAAATGCTCTCTTGCTTTCCAGTGCAAGCATTATTTTTATAGACAATTTTACTGAAAAATGGTAACCCCCAGAAGATTTCATAACTATTTACTCACTGTTGGGCCAGAAAGATAATAATATAAGGCTCATACTGATTGTATCTATGTTAAATCTAATTCAGTTAAAGCATTATTTTTATAGACAATTCACTCACTGTTGAACCAGAAAGATAATAATATAAGGCTTATACTGATAGTATCTATGTTAAATCAAATTCAGTTAAAGTGTACTTAAATATGCCCTAAATCAATCAACTTATCGTCCATTCAAATTTTTGGAAATAATAAAGTAATGGATTGCATTGCTCAATTCAAAACAAAATTAAATAAAAAAAAAATTAAAGAATCTGAATCACTAGAAATAGGAATCATGAGATTAATTATTACAGCAAGTTTAATTTTTTAGATAATGCAAATTACTTATTATATTGATGTCTTATCTATGTTATCAATGTCATCACATTTTACATGCATTACGGAGTTTAATGGATTTTAATCACGTGATTTTGTCCCACATAGTGTCAAATTGAGTTTACTTAAAGAAAGAAAAAGATACTGTCTGGACAATTTAATTAAGCTTAGGGTGATGTAGGCAAATTTAGAATGTCAACAAGTGTTATTTAATTTAATTTTATTTCTTGTTGTATTAGAAGTTTTTACTATTTAGTTTTCATGTTTGAGTAATTTTGGTTTTTTTGTTTTTAATATTATGGATACAATGCAATCAAACTTTAATATAATTGAAGCCCAATAATCAACCCAACATATTAAAATCTAAAATAATTGAAGTCCAACAAAACCTAGCATCTCATAGCCACTGTGGAGACCACTTTATGTCATATACGATCATTATATTCAGCTAAAATAGACCTACTATTGACTTGACATAATATTGGGTATGTTGTATGCACCTCTTTATATGGACCTATTTTATCTAACCAAACCCTCGTATAGCCCATACTCACCTTTAACTAGCTTCAACATTGGCATGCCCATCAATACTAGTATTGCAATATTTTTAATTTAATCCAATTTGCCAGTGTTAATAATTCAAACTAATTTTGATTACAAAGGACAACGTAAAAATTTTTGTCAAAAAAGATGCATATCAAGCGCTAAATTATATCAAATAATAAAGTATTAGTATAAATCAATTAATGATTTTTAGCAGTCAGCGCCAAGTCTAATATTCGTCTAGCTTGAAAGAAAGTGTTGATGTGTTGTGTTATATATATATAACTAAAACACACGAAATTCATTTGATTCATAATGACAGAATGGAGTTAAATGGGTTAAACAAATGATGATGCCCATATGAGCTCATTGTATATACTTTTCATTTCGCATGTATATATTAGTAGCATATTACATGAGGCCTCACAACATAATTTGGTCACTTTTTATAATTTGAGGCACTTAATCTCTATTTGTAATCTTTTTTTTTAATTTATAATAAAATTGGCAGAAAAACTCGCCCCGCGGCTTGAAATTATGAACAAGGACTTGTAACTTGTAAAGCCTATATATAATAGGCTAAGTTAAGGGCTTTACTTAAAAGTTTGGACTTTATAATAAAATAAAATAATATATATATATCTTTATAATATATTATAAAATCTAAATTAAAAAACTAAAAAATTAAACAAATTGGACAAAACCCAAAACCAAAATCCAAAATCCCAAAATCCCTCATTTCCCTCGCTCACCATCATTGCGCCCTCAACTTCTCACTGTTCTCGCCGCCAGCAGCCACCATTCAGCTAGATTCCAGTAGCAACTAGCATCTCTTGGCCAACCCACCATCCAGCCACCTAGCATCTCCCGCATGACGCAACAGCGACCCTCACCCACCAATACAGCCGCGCGACGTCGCAACAACCACTGGAACGCCCGCAAGGCAGCAATAGCAATCTGTAGTCTGTACGCAATTCAAACCACACCAACAAGGCAGCAAGCCATCAGCAACTCTGGTACTCCACCTCAATTAAGCTTCAATTTTTTTTATTGTATCATTTAAGGCCTAAATATATGTAATTGGTTAATTCGTTGAAGAATTTTGTGATTTTGAGCTGTGAAGAATATAGTTTGGTTGTTGGTTAATGTAGAAAATGATGAAGAATATTGTGCAGTTGGTTAATGATTTTGAGTTGTATTGTTGGTTTTTTTTTTATATTTCTGGGTTGAAGTATTTCTATCCATTGTATAAGTATTGTATGCAGTTCTTGACGTTGCAAATTTTTTTGAAAATGAGGCATTATGATGTTTTGTGCTTGTAAATGTAGTATGCATTCACACTTAGCTTTTGTTGTTGCTAATTCTTATTTTATTCTATTGGGTTTGATTAGAGATTTAATGAGGTATTATGGTGTCTTGTGCTATGTTGTTAGAAAATTTATTATGACATTATAGTGTAAAAATATTCTGCATTCTTACAAATTTTCAATATTATAGAACTTTTTTTATAATATTTGATTAATTAATTAATCAATATCTTATCTCCTTTAATCTTGTATAGGTTTATAATGGAAAATGCTTCTAAATCTTCTAATTTGCCTTCAAATCCATATACGGAGTCAGAAAATGTTAAAGAATAAATACGAAGTTATTAAAAAAAAAAGAATATATGGTTGTCTCAAATTGTTGGGACCGTTTCACAAAGATAAATTTTGGTGGTGTAGCGAAATAAAATGCAATCATTGTGGAACAGTTCTTTCTTGTAAATCGGAACCAATCACTTGAATTAATGCACTAGAAAAATTCACAGTTTTAATCAACTGACAATTAAAGAAGTTCTTGAGAATAAGCAACACTTGGTGAAAATCGAAAGTGGTGAGCTTGGAATTCATAAATTTGATCCATTGATTGCCCGTAAAAAACTTACAACAGTTGTTGTAAAACATAAGCTTCCTCTTAGGGTTGTAGAGTATGAAGTGTTTAGAGATTTTGTTGATTATTGCAACCCATTGGTGAAGATGGCCAAGGATTTGTTAGCCACACCTGTGACAACTCTTACCTCGGAGTCAGCTTTGAATACGAGGGGTAGAACATTAAGTCCACATTAGAGCAGACTACATCCAGACACGTTGGAAGCTATCATGTGCTCTCAACATTGGTTATGAGCTACTAGCAGTCGAGGTATAAGAATATTCTTTACCAAATTAATTACTAATTATTTTTTTTTTACTATTTATTTTAACACTTTTTTTGTTAGGTGGAGTTCCTGAAGAAAAACTTTTTACTGGTGAGGAATTGATCGATGAGGAAGAAGATGGTCCTCAAATATTGGATTAATTTGTTTTTTATATTAGCAGTTATAGTTTATTATGTTGTGTACTTGTGGTGTTAATATTTTGTGTGTTGATAATCATATATTGGATAATTATCTTTAAATTTTTTAGCCTATCGTAGTATTATATATTGGATAATTATTTTTTTAATTTATAATTTTATTAAAAAATTATTGAAAATTTGGTAAATGTCTAGGCCAGACTCAAGTCCATCTAGATTGGACGAGCTTTGAGAGGGCTTGAGCTTTTTCAAGTTATATGGGCTTCCTTAACTTGCCAAGCCTAGTTCATAAGTTCTGTCACACACACACACACACATATAAACTCTTTTGAGGCTAGAGTGCCTATAGAAGCCTAGGGTTTAATTTATATACAAAAGTTAGATATTCTTGTCACATGCATGCTTTTTTTTTTTTTATCTAGTTAGTATAGATTCACTCGCACATATATAAAATTTTATGTTTTAATTCATACTCAAAGTTAAATCAAGATTTGGGGGTTATTTTAAACTTATATTCCTAATTAGTAATCGAAATGGGATGAAATCGGAATGGAGGGGAATCAGAATGGGTTGAAATCGAAATGGAAAATGGAAATCAAAATGAATTGTTTACTTTGAATTAGAATGAAGTGTATTGTCATTGATATGTTTACTTTATCTTGGAATCAGAATAAATTGTTTCAAATTACTAAATTGACCTTAGTTGATTATTGTCGTCATCATTATTATTAGTATTATTATTATTATTATTATTAAAGAAAGGATAAAATGAGAATTTTAAGATTTAAATAGAATAATATGGTCATTTTAAGGAATGAGATTCTCATTCTCACTTCCCTATATAAATAGAATTTTAGTAATCATTTTTAATTTTAAGTGGAGGCCACTACTTAATTTACATTCTATTTCTCATTTAAATAAGTAAATAAATTATTCATTCACATTCTCCCTTTCTCTTTCTTATTTCTAATTAGTAAACACATCGATAATTTTTTTCTCCACTGAGCTCACGTTAAAAACAAATAAATAAATAAATAGGACTCTCAAATTTAACCCAATTTATACCTATTTTGTTAGACCCCTATGAAAGATAAATTTACCGTCTCCATATTGTGGACCCAAATCGTTATCATGGCCCTGCCTGTCACCTACTAATATGTTTCTGCTTTACTTTTCATTCTATATTTTTCGCGCTCCTCTTTGTGTGGTTAAGAGGCCCGAACCGAGTTCAAATAGCAATTGGAAACTTACCAACTCAAAAGAAAATGGATGTTCACATCAGTACATATCACCAGACTTTCAACCAAATTGTCATAGAAGTTAGCTAATTATAGCCTTTCATTTGCAATTCCATTAAGATTCAACTTGAAAAAGCTCTCATTATCATTATCTATAGTTTTATCAATACCAAAACATCAAATATCACAAAGGATATGGCAAAGGCTTATTGGGAAAGAGAAGTCAATCTTTTCATTAATCACGCAACCGGCAACTCTTCATACTTTTTTTTGGATAAAGGCAACTCTTCATACTTAAAAGGCTTGTTTGGGACTGCTAAAAGCAGCTGGACAGTCTGGACTGTCATAGTGCAACTGTTGGATCGTTTGATAATTTCTATAATTGAGGCTGTGACAATTGCGTTTCTTTATTTTTAATTTCACCCTTTAAAAAAAAACTTAATATATTAAGTTTTATTTAACAATATTAACAAAACACTCAGAATTTTTGTTAGTAATGATAGCTTTTGTACCACAACGGTTATAACTTAAAAATCACACTACCTTATTCTTCTGATTTAGATTTTTATGAGTTTTTTTATGAAGTAACCCTCACCAATTGTTTATATTTTATTTTTCAGTTCAATGAATCTCCTCATTGAATTGAGGGTTTATAAATAAAATAAAAGTAAAAGTCACAACAATTTACTATCACACAAACCCTAAGTGGGTTTAACGTGGTAAATCAACTATACCTTGTTGGGCAAAGAAAATTGGTCAAGAGTGTTACAAAAATGTAATCATAATCTTTGAATTGTAAAATTTGTAATGACAGTAACTGCTTGATCGATACTTGCCCCTTAATCGACGGGCGTGCTTGGAAGGGAAGGCAATGGCATGTGCTCAATTTAATGGAAGGGGTCAATCCATCAAGTATGTCCCTTGTTGACACGTGTATCCGGAAATTTTGCTCTATTTATGGGGAAAATGTAGACAAAAGATTGTGCAAATACAACTAAACCAAGAACTTTCCCAGCTAAAGATTTACTTTCCTGAAAAAAAGTGAAAGTTGAGGCCATAGAGACACTATGACCACTTAGAAATTGGCATCATAGTACATTGAGACTCTAACCCACTTAAAAGACCAACTCTTTTTCCTTTTTAATTATTATTTTTTCCCGATTTTTGTCATTGACTTTGATGCCAGACCGCTGTCGTCAATAGTGGCCAACAAGCAGTAGATTCACTCATGAGCTTTCAAGTGCCCTCTAATGGAATCAAACCCACCCCTCTCTCTTACTTTCTTTTTTTATCCCCTTTCGGGAGGGGGTTGCATGATAATTAAAATTAATGGAAATTCAAAGAATTAATAGGACATATCTTAACCAATCATTTATAAGAAATTCCTTCAATGTAAGTGGGTAACATACTCTCATGTAGAATGTGGATATATTCTATGAATAATAATCAATGACAAAAGTGAATATATTCCATGAAAAAATAATCAATGATTTGGGATAAGGATATTAAGATGTATAACCCAATATGGAAAAAGTTAAAAATCCATTAGTCTTAAAAATAGTCACAAAGACTTTTTTTTTTCTATTATGCCTTTGATTATATTCAAAACCTTTTATGACAAATACAAATAGATACTAAGATTACAAAAAAAATAGCATATAAGTATAAATAAATTATTAATATATATATATATATATACCACTAATGAAATCAAAGGGATCTATGCAACCATTAAGCAAACTTTGATAGTGTAGATAGCTTTTTTCAAACTTTGAGGTGTGGATAGCTTTTTTTTTTTAATTTAAAATGACTAAAGATAAAGTTATAAACTTATATAAATTTATTTTGTACTAATTGATGTATTATAATTTAATTGGATGGATTAGATAGCTTTTGACCTATATGATTATTTTTTATTATTTTATATTTTCACCCAATCAATGAATTTAAGCAACATCAATTTGTACGTATTAATTAAGATTTGATATTATTATTATTTGAAGTTATCTAACTAAATCGATTTATGGGTTGTTTGCTTTAAAGGTTTGAATATTAAATATGATTACTAAAAACATGATACTATGCCATAATAAAATCAAATTACTTTTTTTTACATATTTTGGATGGATAACTTTTTTTTTTGTTTCAAAAGTTTGGATGGAATTAGAACACCCCACCTAGGAATCACTAATCCTTATCCTTTATTATTATTTGAACTCAAGAAAGAAGACGCATGGATTTATTTCAATATAACAAAGAAATTAACTTAATAATTAGATTGATTTTTTTTTCTAGGGCTTCCTCCCACATTAAACCATAATTTATATTGAAATAAATAAAATATTTGTCTTTACCTACCAATAATAGTTATCAAGGCAGTAAAATTAATAATAAAAAAATTTACAATATTTGAGTTTCAACTAATGTAACAATTTATATATAATTATTGAGTCATTAATTAATAATTAACCCACCACATTAGTTAAAACTTAAGTTATTGGATCTTAAATGCTGGGATCTTTGTATAAATTACTCATAATAATAATAACTAATAATGATGATAGATAAGAATTTCATGATTAAAGTTTTCTTTAAAAGGAGGCTATAACTCACAACAAAAGGAAAAGAGACTCAATATGGATGTGGAGAAACTCTTTCACATGGCCGGAGGTACTGGCCCGACTAGCTATTCCAGAAATTCCTCGCTACAGGTTTGGCTTTTTAATTTCTTTTTATCATTTGATGTTTTTTTCGTTTTTTACTATAACCTGAGACAGTTTCTAATTTTGTTATCATGAATTGTTATGAACAGAAGAAGGCATCAGATACAGTGAAGCACATAACCCTAGAAGCATTACAACAACTTTATCTTGAAATAGATCCAAAGACAATAAACATAGCTGATTTGGGTTGTTCTTCTGGACCCAATACACTAGCAATCATCAAAGATTTTGTTCAAACAGTTGAAATGACTAGTCGTGAAATCTTGCAGAATCCAGCACCAGAGTTCCATTTTTACCTTAATGATCTTCCAACAAATGATTTCAACTCGGTGTTTAAGGCCTTGCCCGATTTTCATAGGCAGCTCAGAAATGAAAGAGGTGGTGGGTCTTCTCCCTCTGTTTATATTGCCGGTTACCCCGGTTCATTTTATGGAAGATTGTTTCCCAACAATTCCTTGCACTTTATCCATTCATCTAACAGCTTGCACTGGCTATCAAAGGTACTTTGAATTCTCTATATTGTTGCTCTCTTAATCCCTTCCGTTCGAGCCAATTATCCAATTAGTTACTACAGTTAGCATTATTAAAGTGTAGTGACTTTTAATTCATCGATATGCTATCACATATCATATAATCACTACTTGTGGCAAATATTAGCCAATTATTCAATTAGGTTGTGGCCTGCAAGCCGGGACCTCTACAGGTCCAAAAAGTATTTCACAAAAGAAAAGATTCTTCACTAAAATTTAGTCTATTTAATGTAAAATTTATGTTTATATATTCTCTTTAAATTCGTCGTTTCTTCATTTTGCCCATCAAACCAAAATAGGAGTCTGTCATTTCTTCATTTTGACCCTATCGAACCAGAACCCCGATTCTGCTGTTAGTAAACATTGTTATAGTTGTCAAAAGAAAGTAAGTACTGTGCTACTTCAACGGTGAGTAGAAGAAGCATTTAGTCCTAAACACATCGTTAGTTTAATAAGAATATATTTTTTTTTTAACATTTGCAGGTTCCACCAACACTTTACAACGAGATGGGAGAGTCAATAAACAAAGGCAACATTTACATTTCAGAATCTAGCCCTTCAGCAGTGTCCAAGGCATATTTTAAGCAATTTCAAGAGGACTTCACCTTATTTCTTCGATCACGATCGGAAGAGCTAGTCGTCGGAGGCCGAATGGTGCTGATCTTGTTGGGAAGAATAGGTCCAGACCATGTTGACAGAGGCAACTCATTCTTTTGGGAACTCCTCTCACGATCACTAGCCATCCTGGTTTCACAGGTATTCAACTTTTGGAAATCCCATAACTGCAATCATGCATGCATGAGACTTGTACACCAATTCTAAAGATACATAAGAGTTAATACAATTAATTAATACATGTCTTATATGCCTAGTTGAATTTTATATAACTAGTAATTAATGATAATTTTTCAAAATAAATGCACTCATATTATAACATCATTTACTTATTATGTAATTGATATAGTATCTTAAAAACATTTTAAAATTTCTCTGTGAGTCATACACAGTACATACGTAAATTAGATTCGTATCAAAATAATGAGAAAGTCTTAAATGAATCACGCTATTTCAAATCAATTGTCCCATTTATTTTAAATCAAAGAATGACACTATAATCTTAAAATTTATTTTTATTATTTGATAGCATCACATTTATTTTTCTTTTTCATGGTTAGATTTACCCAAAACAAAAATTGTTTAAAGGAAAAAATGATTTGTTCACACATAAATTGATTATCCAATAATTTTACAGATTAAAAGTAATCAACTTATTTGTTATTTTCAATGTACTTTTCTATTACTGATTTAACATTAAGGGCGGATCAAATGGTGAATAAAATTTATTAAGGATCCAGATGATAAATATAATTCTCAAATTGGGTGTGAACCAAAGTGTCAGTCTTCATTTTAGATTTTCACTCTTATTTAATGTATTTATCCTAGTAACTGCCATGAATAATAAAATAATTTTGCAATAATTGTCTGTGATGAAATTTTGTTAACCCAATTCCTCTTTGATGACATACAGGGAGAAATAGAGAGAGAAAAGCTCGATGCTTACCATGCTCATTTCTATGCACCATCAAAAGAAGAAATAGAAGGTGAAGTGGGGAGAGAAGGTTCTTTTAAGCTAGACCAGCTCGATATGTTTCAGGTAGAGAGACAAGGTCATGATCGTGGTGAGAGCTATGGCTCTGCCGTTGCTAGAACAGTTAGGGCTATTCAAGAATCAACAATTATTCATCATTTTGGTATTGGAGAAGGAGTTTTAGACAATTTGTTTGAGATCTATGGTCGACTTGTGGATGAAGAAATGGCTAAAGAAGAAATTAAGCCCCTCACGTTTGTTCTTCTTCTTAGGAAATTATAAGTATTTAAAGAAAAAGTTATTGTTCATCATTGTGTTGACGGTATTCTGTTCGAACCTATATATAATTAATATGGATAAAATAAACATGTATGAAAATAATGAAGAGAGCAGAAGTTACATAGGCATCACAGGAAGCTAAACTAGACGCTAGATAAATAAAATTATGTCACAAATCTAGGGGATTCCAGAATCATAATCTTGGGGATTTGTGGAGATGGATTGATTCTTTCACTTGATCAAATTGTTTTAGTAACAGTTTCATTGACTTGACTCTTTCCTTTCATGAGAAAAAATATATACAAAGTACATGCATACGTACCACGAATAATAATTTAAATGTATAAGTTATAGAAAGAAAATCATATCTTGAGCTTAAGGAGGCGTGTCTATGACATTATCCTGAAGACAAAAGTAGTCATCCCCAACGTGCAGTATTATCATCCTCGGCCTATCTTTTCAATGAACAAGACCACCAGAAGAACAAATTAACATCAAGTCTTCATTGACGTGATTGCTCAAAACAGTTTTATACTAGTTAAGTGGTACTTGATTTATTATACGTTTATTTATACTATAAATATAGCAGTGTTAACGAAGAAATAGTAATTACATTTTTAAAAGTTCTAACAGTTTATTGATACTCTTTGAAAAAGAGAAAATTATTGTAGAATTTGTTGTATTTATTTCTCGTATATTTTGTACTAACATAAATTATTCTAATTATTTTATTTTTTGTTAGATTAATATGTGATTAATGTCAAATATTAAGAAATAATTTTGATAAACTTATTTATTATGTGATCAAATAATATATTACTAAGTCTAATTTGTTACACCCTATATAACAATATATTATAGACAAGTATAATTTTAAATTGTATTGACAAGAATAATCTTAAATTATATTATTTTAACTCATAATTAATTAGATAATTTTGTGACTAATATATGAGAGGTCACTACACTTAACCAAATTATTCAAGTAACCATCACTTATTGTACATGTGCAGTCATTTGTGCTTTGGCCAAAAGCTTAGTCACTCTAATCTCTGTCTTTTTCGTTTGCTTTAATCACAAATCAAGGTATGATCTTGTCTCTTTCTTAAACATGTGTTTGAATGAAAGCGTAAACTCATGGGTTTATATCTAAAATAATTTAGCATAATTGCCTGATAATAAAACACACAATAACTTGCTGGTTGATAATTACCTCTGTTATATGACTGGAAATCTCTTTAGTACTTGACTTTTCAAACTATATCAGATAGTGTTAATTAAAATCAGTCTCGATTGATCAAACAAAGTAGCAACATCTCAATTATTTGGAACAAATCTAAATTTTTCAGTTGGATATATAATAGTCCATTTTTTTCCTCTTAAATCAAGGTATGATCCTCTCTCTCTCTCTCTCTCTCACACACACACACACACATATTTCAATATATTTCCTATTGGGTTTAAGAAAATTTTTCTATTTTTTTGACAATTAGTTTCCAACACTGGTGATAACTTGTCAACATTGAAAAATAGGAAACTGGTATTGGTCTTAGGAAAAATTTTCTATTTCTTGGCAATTAGTTTCAAACAATGATAATAACTTCATGATATTGAAAATTAGAAGTGTTGTTTAGGTTGGATTTTTTTTTATGGCAATAAGGGAATATTGCCAACCCAAGCGCTATAGGAACCTACCATCATATGGTAGACTATAAGTATAACCTAAAGCCTATCGTGGTGACTTAGTCTTTAAATACAACCTGAAGCCTATGTTGCCGACCTAGTCTATAAATACGACCTCAAGCCTATGTTAGCGACTAGGATTATAACTACAACCTAAAGTAGTTCGATTTGAAAACCCTTTTGATAAACATGGCCTGTTTTTTAGAGAAGTTATATGCCACTACCTTTTCAACCATCCTCAAGTGATAGATATTTGCCAGTTATTGCCGAAAAATGTACTCAAATTGAAGAGGTAACCGCCCCATGACCAAGGTCCTGTTTAAGTTGAGAGAGCATCAGATGGAGTAGAGGTTAGCAAAATTCAATTAAGAACTTGTAAGTGTTCAACCATTCAACTATTTTTACCTTCTATATGATCTTCAATTACAACACCAAAAATCCACTGAATTCTAACATTTTTTTTTTCTAGTTTTCTTAGTCTAGTTTCCACTCCTATATACCAAATAATTGATTTAGGCATTGGAGGATCTACACCGAAACCCCTTCACCATCTCTTAACCGTGTTTTGTGGTTAGTAGGTATGAAAAGTTGCAGTCATATCAACATTTGATTTTGAATTCGTGCTGTTATCCCCAGTAAGTAGCTTCAGTTGTTTACGTCATTTTTCGGCATCAACATTTTCAATTAAAGAAACTATGTTGTTAAAGTGATAGCACCTTATTGTTTGAATTAAATATTAATTTTTTCTCTTCTTATTTTAAAAATTTTGAGATCACTAAGTTTACAATGACCATAATTGTGTATGTGTTCGTATAATTAAATTGGTGGAACGTACGTGATTCGGAAAAGTAAAGAAAAAATAGTTTTTTAAAATTTAATTTTAAAAATCAGTTTTATTTTGAAAGGGGTGTGACCCTGAATAAATGTTGTGAAAGTAGTGGCCGCACGAAGGGAACCAAATCTAGTGCATGACCTGTTTGGATTACATGAGCAATATGGAAAATGTTAAAAGTGTCCCAAACCCTGACCAGAGGGTGATAACTGATAAAGGAAGATTCGTCGAATCAGGTTTGATGACTCAAATGTGATAAGATGTGATTCTCCACAAACTGAATTTTGAGGGTTCGTCTTCTTTTAAATAATATCATCCAACCCCTCATCTTTTTTAGTTAGCAGACTTCCTAAATCACTTTAGTTTTCTCTAGAATTCATCCCCAAATTCATAACAATGTAGAACTTATTTGAAATAAACACTTACATTTGAGCACCGTCAAAATACCACTAAAATAAAATAGAATACTGTTTGTACTGAAGTATTACTGTTTAATACATAATATTATCATTTCCGTCATGATGATGGTGCTTTGTTAGTGTTAAAATTTCATTCTTCAGTTCAAATAAACAGGTGGTAGAAAAAATAGACTTGACATTTGACAATTTCTAGATCAACTAATGGAAAAACGCCACCTGTTAAAGTAATTAACTTTTTGTGGCTGCTGTCTACAAATTATCCTTCTCCTGTACAAGTACATCCCTCTTGCCTCTTGGGGCTACTTTCAGCTGTTACATTCAAATTCAAAGTTATGGCAAAGTAATGGCTAATGAGGTGGCAAAGCATTAATCAAACCAGCCAGCACTTGTAAATATTTTATATTCCATGCCTTGCCACAGCGAGTTGATTTGTAAATCCATGTTGGAAATCAGAATTTTCAAATTTGTGACCCTTTTTTTTTATTTAAAAGATTATCTAGCCAGGTTTTTAAGTCAAATCTGCTAATTAAAACTTTATCCTTAAAATTAAAAGAGGTTTTTCATAAAAATTATTATGGGGTCCCCTCGTTAAGATTCAACACAGTTCATTCTTCAAAACTGCTAGCTATCCTACACGTGGAAAGTGAGGAAATGATTCAGTCAATAATGGGACAGCAACAATCAACATTGAACAGAAAACAGATTTGTGTGTTTCCAATTTCCAATTTCTAATTGAAGAAACTGTGTTGTGTCTGCCCTACTTACTGTTTCTTTCGGTTCTGGTGGGAAAAAGTCTGTCACCTTACTCCCACTTATGAAAACTTTAACTGCCATGATGGGAATACAAGAAATAAATTCATGCCCCATGGCAAATTCCATCTTTTCTGAAATCTAGAGAACCCTTTTTATGTTGATGTTAGTTTTATGCACTCAAAATTCGTTCCCTTTCCCTTTTTCTTTTTCGTTTTGGTACATTGATTGATGCGGCCTCCTTATCTTGGGACATCTTTCATTTGAACTATGATGCTTGATTGAGATATGCCAATTGGCATCCGATGACTTTGATATGATTAAAAATAAAAAAAGACAATTCTCCTCATTTATTATCCAAATTATAATTGTCGAATCTTTTAAAATTAAGAGACTGTTTGTTAAATGTTTAAAATAATTTAAAATTTTATTAATTTTAATTTTAAAAAAATTATTTGTTGTTTTTAATAACTTATGTTTTATTTTTAAATATTTATATTAAAAATTATTTTTTTAACCTTTATCTAAATAAAAAATAAATATTAAATTCAAAAAATTTCCATTAGATATATTTATTTCTTAATTTTTTTATTTGAACTTACAAGAACATAAATTTCAAATAGATATATTAATTTTTTTTTAAAAAAATGAACGGATGCCACTTATATGTACCTAAAAATTGAAATTTGTACTTGTCTTCCGCCCACACGTGCAGTTAATTTATGTCTCACATCCTTTTATATTTTCAAAATTATGGACATTTGCAGTTAATAATATTCATTATTTTATTTAAAATCATTACTATTTTCATCTTGGAGAGACAAAAAAAAAATAGTCCATAAAATGACAAAAGAATATAGTTTGTCTTTTCCATAATCAAAGTAATTATTTTTTCTTGTAGGAGTAGAATTTCTAAGAATGTCGATAAATATCTTTTCTTTTTCATTTTTCATTATGTAGTTCACAAATTTTTAATTTCTTGTACCTCGTTGCATTATTTCGTAAGTTTGGCATTTTAAAAGCTTTTCCAGACCCGAAAAGGGGAATGGATATATATTATTTGAGTTGTACAATAGTAAAAAGAATAATTAAGAATCTTTCATCATCTGATCCTTTTAAAAATTTTAAGATTAAGAACCTTTAATTACGCATACATCAATAAAGTCTTACAGTTGAGATTTTTGTTTCTTAGTGTGCTTAGGGAGATATTTTGATCTCTAAAGATCCGTGTACCCCAACAAGAATAAAAAAAAAAGGAAGAAAAAGAAAAAGGATGCGCCTTAAAATATAAATAAATAATGTTTGATATATTAATAATAAAGAAACCTTTACACATTAATAAATTTAATTTTTACAGTTTCTTCTCGTGTGTCTAAAGTCCATATAATTTTTTTTCACAAAAATTAAGAATTTGGATTCAGTCTCTCTCTCTCTCTCTCTCTCTCTCTCTATATATATATATATTCCACAAAAAAGGAAAAATTAAGAGTCGACGCTGATAGGAGTTATAATTTCGATGTGCATTTAAAACAATGCATAAATAATATTTTATCTCAAATAACTATCATTCACAACGAGTATAAAAGATCTGACACGCAAATAAGATCAACACCGAATCATAGTCTAAGAAATAATGTTCAACAAATTTAGTGAAGGAAAGATCAATTTGGTAACTACTTCTAAAGAAGATGTAGTCATAGAAATCGCATGAGTCATGAACAAAGTAATCACGTGATATTAAACACAAGAAAATTTCATCAGAAAATATCAGGAGCTCAGGCAGGTAAAGTGAAGGTCCTTGAACATTCAAATTTCCTTCCTTATAGATCATCGCGATCTTGCTTTCATGTACTCCATACACATATATACCATATAATTTAACTAAAATTCGATATCTATTTAATTAATTAATGATGAATCCACTATCTAGATTCCGGGTCTTTTCAAAATTTATCCATCCATATATTGAACCTGCAACTCATTTTGTTTTCTTTTTCAATGAAATTAAATTTTAAAAAATGGTCCTAGCGTATGACCCCAGGTTTGATTAAGGTGATGGTGCAAAGATTACACTTTTTAAGTGTATTTGGCACGCTGTATTATATTATATTAGGTCATATTTATTATTTTGCATTAAATTGTAATGTAATATAATATTTAGTGTAATATAGAATATATTATATATAATAATATTATTAATTTTAATTTATTTGTATTTTATTATTATTTATATTCAAATAATAACTTAAACTTTGTAATTTAAACAAATAATTTTCACCATTAGCCACTATAAGTTGGTGTTGGCTGCCGTACTTCAATGTCATTTGGACTACATTTTGGTACCATTAGAATCTTTATTATTGAGGCTATGCAATGTTGCAATTATTATTGGCAAAGGAATTTTCATTTGCTATAGATCTGCAATCAAAGTCTCCATTTCAAAATTACATCATTGTATAGCCCCAACAAAAAAATATTCTAATGGTACTAAATTTTAATACAAAACACAATTTTATGTGGCGGCCACCAACGGTCGGCAGCAGTGAAAATTGTCATCAATGGCAGCATATTTGAGTTTTTAATTTTATTTAATTTTTATTATGTTCATTAAAGAAATTAAAAATAATAATTTGAATAGTTCTGTATTACACAAACTTGTTCTCCTCGAGTTTATTTAATGTGGCATTGTTCGCATTATAGTATATTACAATATATCATAATGTGAATAGGAACATTTACCCAATATGGGATTGCATTAAGTTAATTAATACGATCTCTTATAATATAGCGTGTCAAACACACCTTATTGCAACAATTTGTTCATATTTATACAATTTTTTTTACCATGTATATTATGCAAATTTGTTACATGTAACGCTAAAGCTATACGTTGTTGCTACCATTAAGATATATATATATATATATCAGAAAAATTGTGGCGAATGCACGAGGCTGCACCGCAAATAGACCCATGGTCTTATTCTTCCATATGCCTTTGACTTTTAATTATTAGTTGCGAATTTAAACACTTTGATGGAGTTTGTTTTTTCATCTGAAATCTGAATAGAACTGAGTTAGTCTGAATTCTGAATAGATCTGAATGTTTGAATCTGAATAATATGTTTGTTTTTTCGTCTGAATCTGGGAAAATAAGTATTAAGTTGTTTTTTTTTTAACTTAAAAACATAAAAATATGTACTTTTACATTTGTATTCTTATTAAATTTGAATGTCAAATAAATAATATATTAAATACCACACAATATTTTAACATTTATAAGTAAAACTATATTCAAGTGAATACATAATTATTTTTGAAATTTTAATATATAAAATACCATAAATTTTAAATTTATTTTGAAATTTTAATATATAAAATACCATAAATTTTAAATTTTATCGTATATAATATAAAAAAGAAAAAACAGGGATATTTTTATGTGGAGTAAATATCTATGGGTGAGTTTTTGGATAGAAACAAAAAATAAATTATAAAACATGGATATTTTTTACACTAGTAAGTAATTGACTTAATTCAAATTTTTTCATTAAGTAAAAAGTTAAAAAAATTGACTTATTTTATTAAGTCAAAATTATCTAAAAGTCTCATTAAATTATAAAAATAAACATCTCTAATTAACTTAATTAATTAAATTAAATTACTTTAAATTATTAAGTTAAAAAATAAATACCACCTTTATTTACAAAGTTGTAATCTCGTATGGGATAATTGACTATTCTACTCCATCTAGTCGGTTTATCAATTTCCTATTCATAAAGGTAATTATCCATATGATACAGATGTCACAAGACAGATAAACGACATTAATGCTGATAACAATGATACCAACTGTAGAGGATCCGCTTCCCGTCGGCATGCATGCAATAGGAATTGTCATATACGTCTCTCATCGCATTAATTTATTAAAAGTATAAACACCCAAGAAAGAAACTAATAAAATCCCCACCAAAGCATTTGCAGAACTAGATATGCAAATTTCTTAATTTGCAAAATTTATCTCTGACTCATCTTCTTCTCAATCACATAATTTATGCTACCTTCTGTTCTTACGAAACAAAATCGGCATACCATAAAGAGTTGTCAAGCTATCGCTATATAGCACTAACTATATATATTCTTCTCAAATCTTCCTCTCTTTCCCTTCAATATATTATTTTGCTCTTTGCTGGGTCTAATATGGTGACTACCTCAACTGCCCGGAACATTGTAGGCATCATAGGTATGTTTAATTTATACTTAATTAATTTGATTCATTTTCATGATTGGCCAGAATGATCTTTAATAGTCCCCCCCGGGGGGGGGGGGGGGGGTCAAAGAATTTTTCTTTGTTTTTATGGGTATATCTAAGCCATTTTAGGCTAGTTGTGTATATGCTTCTTGAATTTTCTGAATATCTTATGTTACTTTTTCTTTCTCGCAGGAAATGTCATCTCCTTCTTCTTATTTGCGTCTCCCATGTAAATCTCTCTCTTCTTTTCCTTTGTTTTGGGTGTGTATCCAATATGATCAAACAAATGTGAAAATATTCTCTGGTCAATTAATTTGATATTTTCGACTAAGAGTGAGAGTCCTCAACTGTGATATGTCGTGTTTGATTACAAAGAGGTCAGTCCGACGGAAAACCCTTGGGTGTGCTCCTAGAGCTTTATTAAAGACCTTCTCCAGTCCCACGTGATTCATTAGCCTGACTTTTTTTTTTTTTTTCAAAAAATTTATTAACTTGTATAAATTTCGTGATTTGGTGTGAACTCATACCCGTCGCATCGAGCTGGTGGTACAGTGAGTTTGCATCGCTAGCACGGTACTATTTGTGCTGGACACGACAAGTCATTATCCCTTCGACACCCTCTCAAACCTCTGGTTAAAGTATCAGTTACTGAAAATAAAGAAATACCCATAATTAACTTTTAATTTCTTCATATTGTGTATGTGCTTTTTAAAAAAAACATTCTCATGATAAGCATTTGATATGATTATAATGGAAAAATTCTTATCTTTTTCCTTGAAAATTATATTAAACTTTGAACCTTGGTCAGCTTTCTTTCTTTTCTTTGTATCTTTTCACATTTTTTTCATTAGTGTGTGAAAACTCATCAAAGCATGAGAGACTTCTTAAAAGTGGACCTAGCCAATCATGTCAATGTATTTTGTCAAAAGTCTAAGCATGTAGATAATGGGGGGTATCTGATTTGATCGATTATCCCATCTTCATTTTTTTTTTCTTTTCGCTTATATATGGGTAATGATCTAATCCATTAACTTATTTTCAATTGTCCCACTAAAATCTCCCGGATGCATGTAACATGAAACAGTAACTCTTCAAAAATCTACAAACCCACGTTCATTACTTAGAATTCTGGTTACGTTTAAAATTGAGGTTGAATAACTATTTTTTAAGTTATAACATTAAAATATTTTGTAAATACTATTTGTTATAACTTGAAAATTATATTAATATAATTTTTTATTTATATAATAAAAAATTTATTATATGTTTAATAATTTTATCAAATTATTATTTTAAATTTATATTTACTACATATTATTAAATTTTATTTTATAATTATAACTTTTTTTTCACAGTATCTACAGCAGCTCAATTCCATACCGAACCTATATTAAAATAATGTCCCTTTTATTTTTGGTTGCGGTTGAGTGGTTTTGAGTATCTTGAAATTAATGTCCTTTTTATTCTTAGGGTGCGGTTGAGTGATTTTTAGTATCTTTTGCTCAGTTTGCTATCTTTAATTAATTAGCTATTAAAGTTTTGACTGTCTATATACATATATAAAGTTGGGACTTGAGCAAGTGATGTGGCATCACCATTTCTCATCTTTGTATAATTAATTTGATTATTATTACACAATAACAAATAACAATTATGTATGGGACATATTCTTTGTAATGAACATCCAAGGGAGAGTATTATGAATTTATTAAAATAAATGTAGATGTTCATAACATATATCTCTTATTCTCCCCACTATCTCTTATTAGCAACATTTACCTTCCCTATAACTCCCACTATCTCACAAGAAATTATGATCCATAATTTTTAATTAATTTCATGAAATGATTATGTAACTATAAAAGGAGAGCTCATCTTTTTGTTTTGTACACACACAATTGGAATGAATAAAATTACTTTATAATATATTCTCTCATTTTATTCTTTATCTTGCATTTCTTCTTTATTTGTATTGCTGGCTAATAGTTTTTTTTAATTTTTTATAAGACTGCCTCATCTTTAAAAAAAAAAAATTCATATTTTTTATCAGTTTCATCAAGTGTAAAGTAAAAAAAAAGGATAATACTAATTTTTTTTTCAAAACCGCGTGAAACACGGTTCTATTTTCTAGTTTAATATATATATAGGGAACTTGATCCAACTTCAATTCAACGCCCCTAGTAGTAGAAAGTGATCCAAATGGACCAAATCTTAATAATATCTAATCATTTAACATGAATTTCAACTTCAAACAATACTACCGTTCTTACAGATGATGATATACTATAGTGATTATTAGATAGAATTGGTCCGTTTAATTGGTGTAAATTAATATTATTCACATTTTCAAATGATTCGACTGCAGACCAACATTTGTGAAGATCTACAAGAAAAGATCAGTGGAAGAGTTCAAGCCAGACCCGTATTTGGCAACAATAATGAATTGTTCGCTGTGGGTGTTTTATGGACTACCATTTGTGACCCCAGATAGCATTCTGGTCGTCACAATAAACTGCACTGGACTCGCCATGGAGATTGCTTATATCACCGCTTTCTTTGTCTTCGCTAAGAAGAAAGGCCGAGTAAGTTCCTCTAAAACCATTACCATTAGTATATGATCATGTAATTAATATAAATTTTTCACGTGCAATTGCATTTGTGGTTGCTTTTATAGAGATTGCTTCTGAGATTTTTATTTTTTATTTTTTTATCTAAAAGCTTTCTTTTCCCGAAGATCTTTTAAAAAGTTTTTGAAATTGTATTATTAGGGACATTTTCCCAGGCTGATAAAGAATTTTTGATTAAATATATAAGGTTTAGACAGCCTTCAACCTTAAATTAGTATATGTTATTCTTATAGGTTTCGATAGGAAATACTTCTTTAAAAAGTATCTTAAATTAAGTAATTTTCATCTTAGAAAACATCTCAATTTGAAGAAGAACCTACATCTTTATAATATGATGGTATCTAATGTTATATAGGTTGTATTAGCCCATGTTGTAATAGGGCTTAAACGTAATCTCATCATAGATAATTTATGGTTTAACTTAATGTAAATGTTGATACAATAAAATTTATTAATTATTTATATAAAATTGAGGGGGTCAACGATGTTATCGTGCTAGTTGGGCTTGTTTTCGGCCCAATTCATAAGAGGTCGGCCCAACTCAGCAATTAGACCAATTACAATTTGTATGGTGTCGTGCGTGGTATATTTTGATGGGCTCCAAAATTTTTCTGGTTCAGTTGTCTAATTTTTTTTTTCATTTATTAAAATTCCTAAATAAAAAATTCCATTGATTTATTTGTTCTAAAGCCATTATTAAGAGTGTTGTTGAGTTTCTTTCTGTACTTTAAAAAAAAATTAATTAATTAACTGTTCATACTTTAGTCTTATCTAAAACATGAGTCGGACACTAGCTCTTAGTTTTAGAATAATAATATTTGTGTCACTAATTAGTGACTCTCATGTGTTTAGTAACAGTTAAATTTTTTAATATTATTATTCATGTAATTTTACATCAATATAATAGATGACGCGTTATGTACCACATCATTTCAAATATAATTTCACATCTATAATTTCTTTTATTTAACTCAAGTTTCAATCAAAAAAAGAGTCTGAATCAATCTTGTCAAAGACTGAAATTTATTACCATGGTAAATATAATAATAAATAAATAAATATCGTGTAAGTGGCCCGGTATACTATCTAATACTAGAATAAGTAATCACGCAGTCCATATATGTAATACCAATGTGCTTTCATTTAATAATCACATGTTGAATTTAATAATCAATGTGTTGAGTTTTTTTTATTATTATTATTAATTTTCAGCTAAAGGTCACTCTTTGGATCATCATGGAGCTAATATTTTTGGGGATTGCTGCCGCATGCACAATGCTATTTTTTCACACCCATACGAAGAGATCTCGAATTGTTGGAATCCTCTGTGTCATATTTGGAGCCCTCATGTACGCTTCGCCACTGACCATCATGGTAATAGTGACACACTTAGTGTGCTTGAATCTACAGATCGATCGGGTTTTATTAAAATCAGAGTTATAATAAATACTATACAGTTAACTTACAGTAGTCCTAAACAAATTTTGATTCTAGTTCAAATTCAAATGTCCATTCATCTTAATTATAATTACTATTACTATTATTATTATTCATTTTCTTGTTTTCAATTTGACACAGCAAAAAGTTATCAAAACGAAAAGTGTCAAGTACATGCCATTCTATCTCTCGCTAGCCATCTTTCTCAATGGAGTTGTTTGGGTGACTTACGCTCTCATTCGTTTCGACCTCTACATTTTGGTAAATTCTCAATGAATATACTTACTTCAATTTGCTTAATTATTGAAATCAGAATGAATAATAATAATAATAATAATAATAACAAGTAGAGTAATTGGTTGATAATATTTTTTTTCTGTAGATTGGAAACGTACTTGGAGCAATATCTGGTGCAATACAATTAATTTTGTACGCGTGCTACTACAGCACCACTCCAAAAGAGGAAGAAAATGAGAAGCCAACTGAAGTCCAGCTCTCTGGCTGCAATGGCCCAGCCAGGCCCTTAGCTTAATTAACTAATCACTGTCTTTGATTTTTCTGTTATTGTGCTTCAATTTCCATTCAGAGTTGTTAGTTTTGGTTTTGGGGTTCTGCTAAGTTACAGCTGCTGTAACTTATAATCCCTTCAAAATAATGTAAAAAATTATAACAGGTGGTGAGACCCGTATAATTTTTAAATGAACTGTAAAATACAGCAGAGTATGTGCGTTATGGAAAATTTCTCAATTTCATCATATAAAAAAAGTATGTACTTATCATCCGACTCAATTTTTTAATTGCATATTAAGATTTAACTTATAAAGAAAAAAATTGATTTGGAATATTATCATTTCTCAAACTAAATACCAACACATCAGTAAGACCAATTTTCACACATTATTTACCCTTACCCATTGGTATTTAATGAAGATTTCCATCAAGAAAAAAACTCTATGTTAAATCCACATTTTCTAGTCTGGTAAGAAAATACCTACGCATACGCCAATTTTAGAACTGTGAGATTCTCAAATCTTATCCAATTCTCTACCTATCAGATGATAAGATATCAAGAAGTCTTGCCATTAAGTATGTTTCACTAATCAGGTTCCTTGGTTCTCATCCAAATTTTATTTTTAAATAATTAAATAAGCAGATGGCCCTAGTTTACTTTTTTTTTAATTTTTGTAACAAATAAATAAAGTAGTGACAATAGACGCCATCTTGATATAACTTAATTATACATACAAACTGGATGGCTTGAAATTCCATATAATCCAGCCTAATGATTTGTGTAGCTGTTAGTTCGAAAATTTATTCAATCCAAAATTTTGTTTTTCTTTAATTTAAATTGGCAATGGCATGGTAGGAAATTCTGAGTACGAATACGAGGAGAAAAATGGAAGACGCGCCGCCCCATGCATCCACAGAATCCGGGGCAATCAGTTGCGATGCGGCAAAACCAAAATAGCAATGCGTTTTGGCGCGCGCCCTCTATACGTACGTTAGTTATATCCGCTGTAATTTGTTAACTATTTTTGAAAAAAAAAAAAAAAGAAGAAATCTAATAATTAATTAACCAACAAGTAACAACCTCAACGGACCCAACGGCGTGTATCACTGGCCCCACTAGGATTATTCCTTCCATGCAAAACGCAACGCCTACGCTATTTAACTGCCTACGCACGTACACCAGTCGTAGTCTAGTAGTACTACTGCTCCTACTCACTTCACTTGTCCTCTTTGAAATTAATAATCAACCAGAGAAGATTCTTCAGATTAATCGAAATTAATCGCTTTGATTTTAATTTAATTAAATCAGATAACTAATTACATTTAATTAAGACTTCCTCTCCTACTAAAACTCTCATTACTCAACTCTCTTTACACACATATATATATAGCACACTCTCACACAAACTCTCCTCTCTTCATTCTCTCTCTCTCTCTCTCTATTGATCGATCGATCGATCTTCTTTGATCCTCCAAAAATGGTTTCGGCTGAGGCTGCTCGTAACATCGTCGGCATCATCGGTAAATGCTTTTTTTTTCTTTTTGCTTTCTTCGTTTCCAAAAACATTTTTGTTAATTGATTAATTAATCAATTTTGTTTTCTGCATTTCCAAAAACAATTTTGTGATTGTTATTATGCTTAATTGGTGCAGGGAATGTGATCTCCTTTGGCCTTTTCCTCTCGCCTACGTAACAAATCTCTCTCTCTCTCTCTCTCTCGCTCTCGCTCTCGCTCTCTTACTCTCTCGTGTCACAAACACAAACGCACCGTTAATTGTTAATTGACTTTAGTTAGTGATTAACCTGCGTGTTAAATATGTGATTAGTTACTGAATTAACTTGTGACTGCTTACGTTACGTGCGTATGCTCTTACACGGACTCATAACTATTAGTTATTTTAATAAATTAATTAACAAAGTATGTAATTGTGATTATTTAGCGTAATTAGAAATTATATAATACATGCAGGCCGACGTTTTGGCGGATCATAAAGAGGAAAGACACGGAGGAGTTTCATCCGTACGCGTACATATGCGCGTGCATGAACTGCATGTTCTGGATCCTGTACGGACTCCCCGTGGTGCATCCGGACAGCACGCTGGTGGTGACGATCAACGGCATCGGGCTGGCGCTGGAGCTGATCTACTTGTCCATCTTCTGCGTCTACAATCGCGAGAAGAAAGGCAGGAAAATCGTGGCCATCGGGCTCTTGGGGGAAGTCGCTTTCCTAGGCGTTATTGCCGTCATCACCTTCGTGGTGTTCCATAACACTACCACCAGGACTCTCTTTGTCGGGATCATCTGCGATATCTTCAACATTATTATGTACGCTTCGCCTCTCAGCATTTGGGTAAGTATCTCAATTAGTTTTTTTCTTTTTCTTTTTCTTCCTTTTTTAATTTAATTTAATTATTAATCCATGAGCATATGTCGTATGATGATGGTTAACAACAACAACAGCACAAGGTTATTAAGACGAAGAGTGTGGAGTACATGCCATTCTTTCTCTCATTGGCTAACTTTGCTAACGGTGCTGTCTGGACTGCTTATGGTCTCATCAAATTTGACAAATTCATTGTGGTAATTATATTATTTTTTATTGTTTTAATTTTATTAATAAGCAGGCCAGGGTGGTGGTTTTTTGTTTTTGTTTTTCTATTTTAATAATTTAGTTTAATTTAATTTGGTTTATTAATTAAGGTGAGCAATGGGCTTGGGACTGTACTGGGAGCAATACAGCTGATAATATACGGATGCTATTACAAATCAACACCGAAGAAAGGGAGTGGTGATGTTATTAAGCCAAATGAAGTTCAGCTCTCTGGTGCAACCATTGCCTGATGATTCACAAAAAAAAAAAAAAAAAAAAAATCAGCAGTAAGCTAGCAGTTTTCAAGTGCATGTAGATTCGTTTTTTTTGGGTTTTTAATTGCAAGAACAATTCAAATTCAGCGGCATTAGTAAGGAAGTAGTACTACTTAAGACCCATAAGGTTGAGTTGATTAGTTGTTCGGATTTTTTTGTATAGGCCAATTTTTCTTTTTATCAGATAAAAAAGATTTAGTCATCTCTCCCAAGCTTAATTTTGATGATGCTTTGCTTAATTTGTGTCTTTGTGCCAATTTTAATTTTTTTGGTTTCTAAATGTCTGGGCCACTAACTTGGGCTTGGTCAAATTAATATTCTATTTTGTACTTCATGTGCATTTGTAACGCTGGTATTCGTTGCTGCATTTTCAATTTACACGACTCAGGAACTTTGCTATGTGTAGAATCGGTAAAATTGGTTACTGTCACGACTCAGGAACTTCGCTGTGTGTAGAATTGGTAAAATTGGTTACTGTTCATTGTTATTTGCACAGAAGTACGTTTAGCTAATTGGATTCTCTTATTGGTTAATTGGTTTGAGTTAAAACCAGAACTTTTAATCAGATTTTGCGTTGAATTTGATGGTAAATACATAACACTCCTCTAGCAAGATAACAGTTTAAATATTGCTACTATTATATCTATAGCATCAAAAAGATGAATGTTGATTTGAAAATTTGAGGTAGCCAGAAATAATGAGATTTTTTTCCCTTTTTTTAATGAAAATAACTGCCGACAATTAGGAGGTTTATCGTATTTTTTTGTTCATTTTATACCAAAACCCTGAATATACCTTAATTGAATAATAACATCTTCATAATAATAAAAAAATTAGTTGGTCTCAGCATTATGATTAGATAGAGATTTTGCTATGTAATATTAAGTAAAAATTTAATTTTATTTTCCAATTAACGTTATAACACTGCACGATTTGACAGTTATTTTTATCATAGTTGTGTAACCATCAGAACTCTTTATCATTTTTCTTTTACAAAAATTGGAAATTCTATGATTTTAAAATGATGAAATGCCATATGACACGGCCACGTCATTCTTCAATGGAATTAATTACTAAGAAGAACGAATAACCAATAACAAAAAGTGGAAATTACCCAAAAAAAGGCAATATCTCCCAACTTCATTGGACCTCTCTAAGCAAACCATGAAGCCCAGAGGCCATGTCCACAAAATCACAATTCTCGTTATCTTATCCGAAGCGTGGGGACTCTGAACATACAAGATATAACCTTCTAGATTTGCAGCGGCATAAGCTTAGCAGTCAGCACATCCTCTTATTTCTTCCTAGGGACCAAGTAAAACCTTATCCACAAATCTTTCTCACTCTCACTCCACTCCCTCAAAAGACCCAAAAAAAAAAAGTTTCATATTCTTCGTTCATTTGTTGAAAATCTTGGCACTATATGTTATTGATAAATCTCAAAACTCGGTAAAATTACACTATGGCGGCCATTATTTCTTGCAACTTCGTTACTTCAAGATTACCCACCAACCGTATTCAAACAACTCCCTATAAGTGTAACAACAACAATGGCCGTGTATTGAGCAGGCGCTTGTTGCCCAAATGTTGTGTTAAAAATCATAATCACAACCCATTTCAGGTGACAGATTTTGTATTTTTATTCTTTGTTGTTTGCTTTTGATAATACTTTTGAAAGTTTAAAAGCCTAAATTGAAGTTGTTTTAATTTTGAGGAGCAGAAATTGAAGGAATGTGCAATTTCAATAGCCTTGGCAGCTGGGTTGATAACTGGAGTGCCTGCAATTGCTGATGCAAATATAAATGCTAATATTAATATGGCAATGCCTGATGTATCTGTGTTGATATCGGGACCACCAATTAAGGACCCCGGTGCATTGCTGAGGTATGCATTGCCTATTGACAATAAAGCTGTGAGGGAAGTACAGAAGCCGCTTGAAGATATTACTGACAGTCTTAAGATTGCTGGTGTCAAAGCACTTGATCCCGTTGAGAGGGTAAGCTTTTGATTTAATTGATTTCTCTTTAGTTTTGGCTCAAATATGAAAAGGGTTTGATTGAACTGTGAGTTGAAACTTGAAAGCCTTGTTTTTGTTTTTGCATGTTGTGGTGTGTAGAATGTGAGGCAGGCTTCGCGGACACTTAAGCAAGGGAAGAGTCTGATTGTCGAGGGACTAGCTGAATCGAAGAAGGAGCATGGGATGGAGTTGCTTCAGAAGCTGGAAGCTGGAATGGATGAGTTGCAACAGATTGTGGAGGATAGGGATAGAGATGCTGTTGCGCCTAAACAAAAGGAGCTGCTCAACTATGTTGGCGGGTGAGAATTACTCTTTCATTGCGAGTCATTAATATTCCACGCTGCAGATGGGTTTCTTCAATTCTCTTTTATTGGCAGGAAGCATAAACAATCTCAAAATGAGAGTTAGGATGCTGTTTAAATGGTAGGATTTAGGGTGCGAGTGTCTTTATGCTTTAATCATTTATTATTTAGAGTTTGACTTCGGAAACAAATATTTCCTAAAGTTTTACAAACCCTAGGATGCATTGTCCCATTGTAATGTTCTAAAGATAAATTTGGACACTTAACCTGCAAGAACCTCTAAAGATAAATCAGTTATAAATTTATGTTAGTCATATTCCAGGTCATAGTTCATTAATTTATGTTCTAATACCTCATCTCAACTAACAGCTAGAAAAGCATTATCTTTATAAATCAGTGGTTTCCTGCTGTCTTTTCTTTTCCCTTCTTTGTAGAAGAAGACTATTGTAATCTGCTTAAGAAGGGAAACAGCAGCGCGACATTTCAATATAAAGCAGAGGTTCAAATACAGAACAACTTGAATGTTTGTGCATCTAAGATCCTTTTTTTTTGGAGTATGATTTGTTCCTGATCTATAATGTTTTGAGATTTTGAGTAGGAGGCCAAGCATTAAGTCTTGTCTGCCATTCACTTATTAAGACCAAGAGTGCCCTCAGTAAGAATTCATTGTCTTGATTTAAAGATTGTCAATGACATAATGCTTTCCACAATGCTCTTGTTGCGGTATAACTGCCGTATTCTTGTAATTATAGATTCCCGAATGCTCTTTGGATTTCTATTTAAATTCAGAATTGCCTGTTGTTCTCCGACCCATGGATTGATCAGCCCCATCTCTTCAAAAGGATTGATGTACCCAACCCAATTCCATAAGTCCATTTCAATAATTGAATATCCATACTCTTCTCCGAGTGCTCAAGTTCAGCTTACCTTTATAAAGTGGTTCAATTAGTTATTTTCGGTTAGTGTATGAGACCGGAGTTGGTTCTTTGGCTTTGTTCCTTACTTGAAAGGGCAGTAGTTTGCAGCCAGGGAGTTCCGAACAATCGAACTATGGTGTGGCGCTTTGTACCAACTAATGCTCATTACAGTTAAGGAAATGCTAAACTAACAATGTCATGTCATATAGGTCTTTACTAAAGAAATGGATTATTAATGACAAATCTCCCTTCCACAAGAACTGTATCCTACCTTCAACATGAAATTGGGAAGGACTTATAGAAGTTCATCCTACTAAAATAAACTATTCTCATATAGACGTTGTCATTGACTGCAGCTGAGATCTTCCTGGGGCATTGGGTTTCTGCAGTGTTGAAGAGGATATGGTGGATGGCTTCCCATATGAAGTGCCAGAAGAATACCAAAGTATGCCTCTGTTGAAGGGGAGAGCAACTGTTGATATGAAGGTCAAAGTCAAGGACAATCCTACTGTGGATGAGTGTGTGTTCCGAATAGTTCTTGATGGATACAATGCTCCGGTAACTGCTGGAAATTTTGTCGATTTGGTGGAGAGGCACTTTTATGATGGCATGGAAATCCAAAGAGGTATAATAGCTTAATTGAAGTTTGTGTCATTTCTGCTGTTGGAATATTTCTTTGTTTTTCCCTCTGTTTTAGTCATTACGGCTACTGTAGGTTTAAGTGGTTTACCAGTTGCTTTAAGACAAAAGATTCTGCCCAAAGTTGCAAGTGTTCTTACTTGTGTACATGATGATAATACTTGGGCACCCTTGATTTTTTTCCTGCAGCGGATGGCTTTGTCGTTCAAACAGGCGATCCTGAAGGTCCTGCTGAGGGTTTTATTGATCCTAGTACAGAAAAAACCCGGACAATACCATTGGAAATCATGGCGGAAGGGGAGAAGTCACCTTTTTATGGAGCTACTTTGGAGGTAAGTTTCTAAATGTTTCCCTTCATCAATGTGCTTTGCCAAAAATTCGTCTTTTGACCAGTCTTCTGATGTCTTTTTCATAATTTTCCAAGTAGAAACTTCTCTTTACACATTTAGCACTTGTGTTTGCTTTGTCATTTTGAAATTTGATACAACATTTTTGGACAGGAGCTTGGTCTCTACAAGGCTCAAACAAAGCTTCCATTTAATGCTTTTGGAACGATGGCCATGGCTAGAGATGTGAGTATGGGAATTTAACACTACTTTTCTGCACATACATGATTCTTAAAATTAAAGCTGATTAGATGTTTCCTGAATTTTATGCTTGTCAGGAGTTCGAGGATAACTCTGCTTCAAGCCAGGTATTCTGGCTTCTAAAAGAAAGTGAATTAACTCCTAGCAATGCCAATATTTTGGATGGCCGATATGCAGTGTTTGGTTATGTGACGGAAAATGAAGGTCTTTTGGCGGATGTCAAGGTTGGTGACGTGATTCAATCAATTCAAGTAGTGTCCGGCCTGGAAAATCTAGTCAACCCAAGCTACAAGATTGCTGCTTAGACCTTTCAATCATTGGTTCTTGATTATGGGTGACACTAATGACAAATTAATTGATCTAAAGCCGATTACTTTATATTTGGTTTCAAACTATGAATTTGTTATTTGTTCAAAAACTCTCCATTTTTTTTTTCTTTTGAGAGAATTGTAGTAATCAAAACGACGGTGCATTCTTTGGAACGTTACTAGTGTGACCCCTGAATTTGTTACCAAACTAGTTTTATTGCTTTGACTTAATAAGATTTGCATTAAATGAAAATTCCCTTTGACAACATTGGACATGTTATTGACACAGAAGATTGTAGATTGAATGATACGGAGAGATCCATAATTCATGGTTGCTTGCTTGCTTTAGAAAAGTATGTAGTCTTGAAGAAACTTGTCCTGGAAAATGATATTGTAAGCATGCTATTCAGCAGCTGAGTTATCACAGATTCCACAAATGACAGAATTATCGTATTCTGTAGCAATACCAGAATTCTAGGATGATCCCTGGAGAAAAGGCTAATAAATTTAACTAAAGTGATGATTGGTTCACTCTGCAAGGAATTTTGAAGAAACACTCGAAAAATCCGTAGCTTAATTTGACATTTCTTACATATAACAGTGGGTTTGATTAATAACTCTCCGTAGTCACTGTCATATGATCAGAAAAAGAACAAAATTTATTGAAATTCGAATATCTGACAGTACTTAAAGTCGTGGAATATGGTATCCTTAGGTACCATTATTGGACTCACCATCAATTAGAGGGTACGATTGTTGGACTCACTATTATAGCCTATAGGTAAGAAATGTCAAATTAAACCATGGATTTTTCAAAATTTTGCTTCTTCCAAACTCAATAAAAGAGTGAACCAGTCATCACTTGTAAAAATTATAAGCCTTTTCTGCGAGGATAATCCGATTTTCTTGCTAACATATTTTGTTACTCTACCAATCTCGTCATTGAGCAGAGGTGTACATTCAGTTAACTGATCCATTACCATATCAATTGGTAATCTAAGCTCATTATAGAAATTGTCAAGCTAATCCATGCCGTAACTGTTTTCTTAGAAGGACAAGAAAAAGGAACGAAAACCTTTACAGAATACATCACCTAACAGAAGCAAATACCGCCAGATTTCCTCCTCCTAGCCTACATCCTCCACATTTTTTTTTTGTGCCATCAGCTCTTAGATCCCTTTCTTTCAATTGAATTAAATACAACTTGGGTATCAGAACTTGATTTGTATCGCAAACACATCCTTGCTTTAACTCTAGGGGCAACTCCTTTCAGGGTCCTCGATATTTGCGGAAACATGAACAACCCTGGGGCTGATCAACCGGAATCATGCCTCCACCCTTGGATGTGTCAATGGCCTCTAACATGGCTACAACCTCTTCCATCTCAGGACGTTTGTCAGGGTTGGCATCCCAGCATCGCTTCATTACATTTGCAAGAGAGCTTGGGCAGCATCGGGGTATCTCTGGCCTCAAATTCTGCAGTTTTACATATGTATGTTAGAATTGCCCTTCAGCAAAATCTTAGAAATGGCTGTGATATGATTATCAAGAGCATATTGTAAATAAACTATAGCAATATTATCAAGAAGTACTCCCATCTGTAGTTAAAGGTTTCATTTAATCTACCTGGCGGACAACAGCTGATGTCACTTCCGAAAAACTGAGGTCAGGATAGGGCATGTCACAGCAGTATATCTCCCACAAGCAGATACCGAAACTGTATACATCGCACTTTCTATTGTATGCACTGCCATTGAGAACCTGTCCCATTTCAAAAGTCGTTAATAAGTTAGACACAGATTGTTTAGGATTTTAAAGAACCATGCACAGTGAAGCCAATCACTGATGCAAAGGCAAATCGTTGCAAAAAACTGTATCCATAAGTGCTTAAATTTTAAAGAGAACATCATCTTTTATAATGTGATTGGAACGGCCTTTAAGTAACATAAGAGTGACATATCTTTTCCAAGGATATCAGATACCACTGGGAAAGCACAAGTCATGTGTTGCAGGGTTGATCAATGCTATGAATGCAAGTTTTATCTAACACCTAACAAGGTGAATAGCATCCACACTCTTCAAATGCACTAATAACAGGGCCCCTTGAATTCATTGATTTACCTATTTACCCTCACAATGATCATAGGCGTGCAAGAGAGAGAGTAAGACTATTGCAGAGTTCAAATTCAAGATACTCAGCTGAATACCTCTGGGGCCATGTAACCAAGTGTTCCAGTCTCCCCAGTCATATCATGAGGATTTGAAGCTTCGAGGCGAGCAACCCCAAAATCTGCTATCTTCACTGTACGGGTCTTGTCCAGTAGCATGTTTTCTGTTTTAACATCTCTGTGGACGATTTTCTTGGACTGAAGATAGCTTAACCTATGAAATGGAGAAGTGAACTTAAATAATCTAAATTACAGATTACTTTCATATGCAAAATGCAAACCCGTTGCAGTTTCAAACGTGACAGATTTGAAGAACAGATAAGCATTCATTATACAGATAAGGCATGAGAAGTTTACCCTCGTGCAAGATCCAGTGCCAGCTGAATAACTACTTTGAAAGCTAGCTTCCTTCTCCGGTTCTTAATGAGGTAAGACTTCAGTGCACCCCCATGGCAGTATTCAACAACAACACAGCAAGCATTGCTTGGCATGCCTATGTGACCATTGTCCGTTTGTATGTTTAGCTCTGACGTACCCATGGTTGCCCCTATAAACTGCACAAAAAGTTTAACATGTATGATTGAAGACAAGTTTCATTGAACATCTGGAAATCTGTAAAGAGACTCCCAATTTAAAAACGTTTGGGTGTGACACACTAATTGGAGCATTGACCCTTTTACAGGTCATTGTCTTTCAATGTGGTGCAATATGTATCTAAGTGGGGTTCTGACACAATTGACATTGTTCCAAGATATCACATTACCTCTGCTACTGTTTCATTGGGACGACAAATGTTACCTTGGTTACATTAGGATGATCTAGCTTGTGCCAGACAGCAACCTCTTGGGTAAAAGCTGCTCGAAGTGAAGCTATTTCGGCCTCGGACCTGTGGCTCTCTTCCCCCCAGTCAAGAAGTTTAACTGAGCTTAAGAAAGGAAGAAAAGTTAAAAGTTTCCAAAGGATGAAAAGAAGATGCGTGATTCACTTTGAATTTATAAACCATTTAGTTGCGTTAGGGAGAAAAGGGCCTCATAAATTGATAAGTAAAGCAACTGCAGATCATAAAAGAATTTTAGTGAATCAAAATCTAAATTATAATCAAATACGAAAATAGTCAATAGAAAAGAAAAATAGTTACAGCTTATAACTAGAGATTATTGCCATCACTAGATTCATTTAGCTGCCAGAAAATAATAGATGACATGAGCACCATTTGGCAATAGAACATGCAAGTGTATCAAATCTTTTTGGTGCTTTAATTATTTAGCTTTTTATTCTGAAAAGGTGAGGCAAAAAATTAATGTGAATCAACAATAACGTAAGACACATGAAAGTTCAAGAAAAAGAACATAACAACAATATTGAGGTTACCATACAGCTAACTGCCAACTCAACCAGTCTCGTGATTCACGGATGGATTTTGAAAGTTTTAGATCTATAAAGGTCTATCACAAGAAGTTATTTGCTAAAAGAAACTAAAGAGTTTCCATCCATTTGGCCATGGAAAAATCCAATTTTTTTTTTTTGTTAATAAAAAAAAAATGGAAATCCCACTTAGATATTGGGCATAGCAGTGGAAAATTAATCTCATTGTCCCAGTCCACATGCAACTGAAAATCCAAGATTTGTTTCCCCTCAATCTTTGGCGAGGAAATGGTCCAAAGGAGCAATATTGAAACAGCAATTGAAGCAGCAAAATCCCTTAATATGGTATGCAACACAAACAAAGCCATCAGAATAAAACTATGCCAGCACTAATTTACAATAAAAAAAACCAAACAAGAAACATCTTAATTCATAGAAACTCAAGTCTGGTACAATCAAGCAAGCATAAGTGGGAAGTTATGAGCCCAAAAAGAACTCAAAAGTTATAACTTAAACTGTTACCAATGATACCACATGCATGAGTGGAATATTATATATATGAACAAAATTCTCAAAAATGGGTAAATGAACGAATACATACCAGCAACGTCTTGGCCATCATAAATGCCACGGTGAACAGTGCCAAAAGTGCCACGAGCGATGGCACCTTTGATGACGAGCTTAGCAGGATCAATCTCCCATTCTTGCCTCCTGACAGAAGAACTAGTAGTACTGCTACTGCGACTGCGGGTGTAAATGGGTCTCGGTAGATGTTGGTGGTGGGGGTGGTGGCCGCCTTGGGACCCATGAAGATGGTGATGATGATCCTCAGCTAAATTATCTTCATGTTCTTTCTTGTTCTTGTTCTTCTCCATAGTCCATGCTCTACTTAGATGCCTCTGTAGTTGCTCATCCAAGCTCTTCAGATCTATCTGATCTGCTCTCACATACCCACCTCCAGTTTCACTCTTCTCCTTCATTTCAAGTGTTCTCTAAGCTAACAAAACAACAACACACTCTCACACTCACTCTCTTCTTCTGATCAAACAAGTTTGTTAAGCCAAGGACAATACACACCAACAGTGAAACTGCTTATATACATATAATAATAATAATAATAATAATAATAATAATAATGGTATGCATACACATATATAAATTCTTTATGTAACTTGTGGGCAGCATACAGACTACATAATAAAATTTATAAATATACACATATATAAATTCTTAATGCAATAACTAGAAGCCATGTGGGCACATGGATTTTTCCCGAACACGACGTCTGTTTTCTGACCCACCTCAGTCTGTTCTTCTCATCACAACCTCTTCTTTTCTTTTCTTTAATAAATTCATTCATGGTGTCTTTCTCTTTCTGTCTCGTGGGTTGTTGTTTGTTATTTTATGGGATTCACGGTCAATGTACCTTTTTATTATTATTATTGTTATTTTTTTTCTTTTTTCTGTGTAACCTTTCTCTTTCAATGCCTCTGTAGTCCATCGATACCGTGGAAACCGGAGACAGTTACATAGAAGTTGCAAATAATTCTTTTTTTCTTTTTTCTTTTTTTCAGTTATACATTATTTTAAACTAATAGTGATCTAGTATACTGACAAGCAATTTCAATTAAAAAAAAAAAAAAGTCAAGTCTTTATAGTTTCAACCGGCATTCAAATTGCTAAGCATTCAAAGATATGTTTCCATACATAAACTCAGTTTATTTATTTATAAATTCCTGTTTATTTCATTGCGGTTAGAAACTCAGTTTCTACGGACGCTCGTAAAGTTCTACGATGGATGTTAATGAGATTTTGATAAAAAATTATGAGTGCAGGTAAAAGTTAACCTTAAAGAATGATTTTGGAATTAACCCATAAATATTTTTTTTCTAGTTGAAATAAATAATTTGTTATATGAGTTTTGTTGTTTTAATGATGCTATCCGACTCAAATTTAAATTAATCGGACTTAATATAATATTTAAATATCAATTAATTTAATATACTAAAAATTAATTTGTCATATCTATAAATAAGGTGACAGGAGTTTACGGGATTCAAAATGATTGAGTGGTGAGTGATGGGAGTGAGGAGAGCACTGTTGGGACTTATGAGTTCACAAATGTTTTTGCCATTTATGGGAAGTTCAATTCAATTACATGACTGCGTAGTTTAATCTAGTCAATAAACAGGCGTAAAAGCAGAAGCAGGAAGCAAAAAAGTAATCTACCTGCAATAAAGAAAGCATATGGCTGATGTGAGGAAATATTGTACTTTGGGATATTATTATTTTATTATGTAATATATATTATTTTATTATTAATTTTTTTATAATTACTTTTTACCACTTGATGTTTGAATTTTTATTATTTTACCTCAAAATTTTTGTTAACTTTAACTACATGGTAGTATAATAATAAAAACTAAAATATTAAGTGAAAAAATAATTATCAAAAAATTTTAATAATAAAGTGATATGTCTAATGCTAATGGGATTGTAGCCTATTGATAACTCATGCGTCCAGTAATCTTGGGCACATGAGTTTGACTCCCAATAATTGTTGTGACTCGACTTCTCGGAGTATATTTGACTTCCTATTTTAGGGATAAAATATATTTATCTCTCATATTAAAGTAAGGATCTGGATTGATATCTAATTACAAAAAGGGATATTATCAATTTACTACCAAATTTTTACTGACATATCATGTCAGTACCAAGGTTTGGTGAAAAATGCATTTTACTACCAAAGTTTTTCGCGGTTATCATTTTACTACCAATCCGTTAACAAAACGATAATTCTCAACGGAAATAATGTTAAAAGACGATTCTGCCCCTAGGAACGTAAAAGACAATTTTACCCTATGAAAAGAAAGAAACAACAGAAGCAAAAGTGACAAGAAATGACCAAGAAAATAGTCGTTAGAACCAAAAACGACTATTTTCTTGGCTTATAAAAGCTAGCATTTACAGGCTTACAAACATATTAGCAAACCATTTCATCAACATTAGCTGTCTCACAGTTATAATCAACACAGCAGCCATATAAACACACTAGCAAACCCGTTTGAAACACCCCAACAACCTCACTTGAATATTAACCCCATCTCAGCAGCTTTTTTTCAAACACACTAGCAACCTCTCTTAAACACTAACAACCCTATTTCAAAGACACCAATGGCCTTATTTCAACCCTAACAACCCTATATCAACAGCAGCCTGAGACTAAACACCTGCAATTATGAAACACACCAACAACCCCATAGTAAACACCTGCAACCTCAGACTAAACACCAGCAACCTCACACAAAGTACTGAAATTTAAACACTTTTGTCATACAAAAACAACAAGAATCAGGCACAACAAATACTTAAATTCATTGAAAACACAATATCCACCTCTTTTCTATCTTCAGTGAAAACCAAACAATTTTTCACCATTCACACATATAAATTCAAACAGAAAAATGGCCTCCAGCAGCCACACAAGCATTAGTTCTACGAGTCGAGCTAAGAAACCTGTAGAAGTGACATGTTACCCTAAATACTACAACTGTGGAGTACAGGCATGTGCTATGGTATCTACTACGTCGGCAAATCCTAACAAATTATTTTGGATATGCAGGTATAGAAAGTGTAATTTTTGGCAATGGGCAGCAAAAGAAGATTTAGAAATGCGTAACAGCACATCTAGTTATGGCTTGAACCTAAATGAAGATGTACTGAAGATGAATGAAAACCTACGATGCATTGAAGCGAAGCTAAAATTGGTCATAGTTTTTATTTGTGGCCTCTTGATAGGCTTATTTATGAGAAAGTAATGTAATAGAAGTAATTTAATATGTAAGCAAAGTCAAAAGTAATCTAAAGTTCTTCCATTATCGATGGTGAAAAATAAGAGTTTGTGCTTGAAATACCTATTCACAGAGCTGTCAGTTTGTGCTTGAAATTAAAAAAACACCACAGCAGCCTAATGCACTAATAATAGTTTGTGCAATCAACAAACATCACAGCAGCCTAATGCACTAATAATAGTTTGTGCAATCAACAAACACCACAACAGCCTAATGCTAATAATAGTTTGTGCAATCAAAAAACACCACAGCAGCCTAAAAAAAACACCATAGCAGCACTAGTGACAGTTTGTGCATTTCAGATACATAATATCCTAACAATAAAACTCTGCTAACTATCTATGATTTGTGAAGCTTGTGAGCCTTGAGTTGGATTTGGAGATAGATTGTCAGCTTCATATCGGCCTGCACAAATATATATTATATATATGAAGTATTGACAAATATATATATACTTCAGTATTTATGAAGTATTCAAAAAATTATAACAATATTAAAAAACACCACAGTACCTCTTCTTGCTCTGCTACCTGAACCTCTACCTCTAGAAGCCATTCCTCTTCCTCTGTCACCTCCTCTTACTCTGCTACCTCGACCCCTGTTAGCTCCTCTTCCCCTACTATGTGTAAACCTCTCGTCTGGACTACTCACAGCCTATTTAAATTGAAATATATAAATATAAAAAAATTATGAAAAACTACAACAAACCAAAAATTATTCCATATTCAAACCAACATTTACCAATCTTTTTCTTATCTTCGCAGTAGTTTCTGCATTAGAACTTTCTCCCGGCCCACTGAGACCCTATTTTAAATTACATATCCAACAAATATTAATAAAGAATTAAGCTTGGTATACACAAAAATAATTTAAAAAGTGTGTGTTTTAATACCTGATTCTGAGCTCTTATTTGTTTTGCTATTGATGGTCTCAAAGTGCACTTTCTGACATTGTGGTTCATCCCACCGCAAAAGGAGCAGCATACATAGAATAATCTGTTTTTTTTCACTAGCTAAGTGGCTGCCCTCTTCCTTGACTTCTTCGGCCTTCCAATCTTCTTAGTAATCTCAGGTGGAGAAAGTTTTGGTCTATCACACGGGGCCTAAGTAACCTTATCAGGAATTGGCTTAAACATCACAGCATAAGTGTTCAAATATGCATGTTTCGTGAAGTATTTTGGCAGGTACTCTTCTGTTGTGTGTCTTGCATGACTAATTGCAGCCATAGCATGAGCACAGAGGAGTCTGGATAGTTCCCAGTGACCACAGTCACAGGACCTGCTCAACAGATCAACGATGAACCTCCTCGCTGGATAATAACTCTTGTCTTTAACCTAAGAGCAATAGCACAATAATTAAAAGCATATAGGGAAAAATTTGTGAATTCAGATTGTAAACAGTTCAGCTATAACTCTTTCTATACTAGAATTTATGAATTCAGATTGTAATTTCAAGCAATATATGTGCTTTGTTAGTTATAAATATATGTTTTAGATGTATACCTGAAAGTGAAGATCACCAGAAGCCATTGCAGTCATCTTGCTTCCGGTCTCATAAGCCTCATCTAATTCCTTTTTCACTCGAGGTGGAATATTGGACTAAGATTGTGCTTCTTTTCTTCTTTCTGTGAGTAATGTCATAAACATGCATCGGATTTCTTCAAGCATAGTCAGGCAAGGCTTATCTCTATGGGGTAAGATCCAACTGTTGAAGCACTCTGAAGTGTTATTACTTGTGCGATCCACTTTGCAATTCGTGTCATACTCATATCTTGCCCAAGTAAACCCAGCAAGTTCTCTCTCCAACCACTGTCATGCCTCTAACTTCTCTTTTTTCAACTTTTTCATTGCAGCTGCATGGTCAAACTTATTAGTGCTACTGACAGCTCTCCAAAACAGATTCCTCAAAGTAACTCCAGGATGATCTTTAGAGAAGTTAGAATATATATGTCTAGCACATGGCCTATGAAATACAGTCGGCCATGTATTCCCAATTGCTCCTAACAAACTCTTTTGCCTATCGCTGCAAAAGGTGATCTGATCTGATCCATTATCGAAATACGAATGCAGAATCTCTAAAAACCATGTCGAAGTTTCAGTGTTCTCTATCTCACACACTGCTATTGCTAATGGAACCATTCCATTATTAGCATCCATACTTACAGCAGCTAAGAGAACTCCACCATATTTTGATTTCAAATGACATCCGTCTAACCCAATGTATGGCCTACAACCATTATAAAGTGCATTTCTTTGGGCTAGAAATGCCATAAAAAATCTCTGAAATAACATTTTTTCTGACTGAGTTACTGCATCACAAAGTACTTTGCAAATTGCACCTGGATCATACTTCAGAATTACTGCAGCATATTGAAAGAGATCCTCATAGCCCCTTGCATGGTCTCCATGAATGTCTGTCCTTGCCCTCTCTCTAGCTCTATATAGCTTCAAATTCCCTATCCTCACACCAAATGTCTCTTGCATAAACTCGTGAAGAACAGAAATCTTCACATGGGGATCCACAGCGACTTTGCTCTTTATTTTCTCGGCTATCCATTTGCTGGTCACATTCACTGACATTTCGGTCTGTCTGCAATCATGCTTATTATGCAACTCCTTAATTACAAATCCACCATTACCCCTGATTTTACCTCCCACCACATACCATGGACAACCATCAGTCTTGCATTTACCGTAAAATCTCCTACGGTCATTGTAAACCTTTGTAATTTCAAAGCTTTTATCCACCATCACTTCACCCAACACCTTCCTAAAGTGGTCAACATCATCAAACACGTCTCCTAACCTCAGCCTATGCTTACCATCAGGCCTTGGCTTATACATATGCACTTCAATATAATCTTTCAATTGAGTAGTACCCAAATCAAAATCTGAGTCAGATGTATTTGCCAATAATTGAGGATCTGCATCAATTGATTCATTGTCAGAGCTAGATCCCTCATCATCCATAACTTCTGCATCCTCAGCTATGTTTTGGTGATTTATACGACTACCATCAGCAGTAAATTCCTTGTCAAAGTCTGACAACCAATCATCATCGTCATTGTCATCAACATCCTGCTGAACATTCTCATTCCTAACAATTTGTGGTTCATCTCTGCCTTCACTCTTGGAAGGTGATTCATCTTCATCAGCATCAGTCTCGCACCTAACATTCTCAGCAAGGTTTGTTTGTGGCGCATGAATGCCTCCACTCCTAGATAGTGGTTCATTTCCACTTTCATTTACCCATGCAACTTGCTCTGCAGATAGCTGAACTCCTAAGGCATGTAGCAGGGATTGTATCACCCCACCAAGTTCTAAATCAGGACGTAGGGTTGGCAACACAGTGACTTTAAATATTGGCACTTGTAACGAGTCATGTGCCGTGAACATAATCTGTAACATTACATCAGTATCTACAATAACTTCCACATTATTCCTTGGGTTGGTGACAACTAATTGCACACTTTCAGGAGCGGTTAATCCGTCTTCACTTGTAATCTTCACCACCTCATTCTTCAGCTGCAGCAGACTGCATTCATCTGGTTCAATCAACCCTTTACAATGGTTCTTGCCTTTGTAGATTATATGAAGTTGTTTTGGTAACATGATCTGCAAAAAGCAACCAGTGAACAAAAATTGGTAACGTTAATTCTAGTAATATGAACATAACACAATTCACAACTTAATTATCAAAAGCAAACAATAACAGAAATACTTATATTGGTAACAAGATCCCCAAGAAATAAGGAAAAATTATCAAAGCTAGATCTCCAACAATAACAGAATTAACAAAATTCTAATGTCAGTACCATGGACAACGACTAACAAAAAATTATGCTACAAAATTAATATTATAATCTATGAAATTCAAGTATTATTCACAACAAAAAACAATAACAATTTAATTAACGAAAAAATTTATGAACAATAAGCGAATACAAAAGCCAGAGTCAACAACTCACAGTTGAGAGCGCAAAACACTAATGGACTCGATCGTCACTCAGTTGCGAGGGAGATAGATCGGAGACGGAGGTTTTAGAATGAGAGAGGGGGCCTGTCGATTTTTTTCTTAAATATTCTGTCAAAACGCTGCGTTTTGCTTCAACTCAAAATGTCTTTAATGCCCTTGTATCCGGAAATGTCTTTTATGCCCTTATTACATTAGCAACACATCAGCAATTTTCTAACGTTGTTAACGAATTAGTAGTAAAATGATAACCGCGAAAAACCTTGGTAGTAAAATGCACTTTTCATCAAACCATGGTACTGACATGATATGTCAGTAAAAGTTTAGTAGTAAATTGATAATATCTCTTATAAAAATATCAGTAGAGTTCTGATTGTAATATATCAGTATATATATAAAAATAAAGTGATATGTCTGATGACATCAGGTGTCTGCATTTTTAAGGATACTTTGCTCTTACTTAAAAAAATTTATTGTTGTTTTTTTTAAATAAAAACAAATGAAAGTAAAAACAAAATTAAAAGCCTTTCCTTCTTTCTTCTACTCTATCCTTAAATAGAACCCAATAAATAACAAAAGCAATACGGAAGCAATTTTTTTGGCCTTGACTGTGGATGCCATTGTTGTGGAAATATCGGAAAGGGCGTGTTAATTTTTACGTAAATCATCAACATCTTTTTTACTAAAAATAAAGTGGGGAATTTATGATTAAGGGGCATCCATGCCTATGTTCTTTCAAATTTCTAGTTGTGCCTATTTTCAAATGCTATATATCATTTGATAATACATGAGAAGACTTTAGCCATCAGTAGGTAAATCTGAAATTTATTAAAGTTCAACCAAGAAATCCATAATCAAAATATACTCTAATAATACCCCAAGAGACTCATCAAACTTTCGATTTTAACAAGAATGCAGTCACTACTCAATCAAAAAGTTAATCTTAATTCAGATTTATAAACTTTTGAGGGAACAAATAGGAAAACTTTTACGAACAAAAAGTTAGGGGATCATTTGATAGACTTAATACGTAGAGACCAATAATAGATTAATAGAAAAAGAAATGGATCCTCTGCCTACTACTGAACTAGCACTTGAGCGTACAACTAAAATTATTGTTTCATCAATAATGCCAGCCGGCCGGTGGCCAACAGTACATATACAGCCTGTCTTTTTTTTTTTGGCTTTGCGTTTATTTGGTACGGCCTTATCTCTATGCATGGGTTTTTCTTTTTTCGAACGAAGAAGAAAATTGTCTAGAAATTCCTTAGAAATATTATTGTATGGTTTGATTGTAAATTGCATGATGAAAAGGATTTCTAGATAAAGCTTTTTTTATTCTTTTGAGAAAAAATATGTATCTCAATTAGGGTTGGCAATGAGACGGGATGTGATGAGATTTACTAATTTCAGTCACATCCCGTATATATAAATGGAATGAAAAAACGTCTCAATCTCGTCTCTATATATATTTTTTTTTTTGGGACAAAAATATGTGTCAATCCCTTCCAAAATAAATGGGATCCCACCCAACTGAAAATTTTTCATTATTAATCGATAATGAAATGGAATTTGTCAATCCCACTCCCGTCCCGCATATGCAATTGGAATAAAAAAATGTCTCACTTCGGTTCCTAAATTTTTTTATGGGACAAAAATATGTCTCAATTCCATCGAGAAAAATTATCATCCCTAATCTCAACCGATATTGTGGCACTTATATCTGTCAAGTACTAATCTTAATTCTCTCTCAACAACTAATACAATAAATATCACATTAAGTAACCGGAATACAAATTTTATATGTGAACTGTATGAAAATATTAATATTACTTTAATTTAATGCTAACAAGGAGAGGAGTGGAGTTCCTTATAATAACATTGACAAGGAAATCGTAAACATAAGAGGGGATCCGGATGTTGAATTTGTAGAGGCAGAATGAACCAAATTTGGTATTATATTCAAGTTGCAAAGATGGTGGGGTTTCAGTTCAATCATTGGGTCTGAGATAACGTCAAAAGATATTGTGGGTGATCCCCGATATGCAACTGCTAAAAACGAAAGTAATGAAAATTATTATTCGCAAGAATTGGCTAATGCTGCATATACGTGGCATCCACATAATTTAGTGATAGTGAAATAAATCAATAATAAGATAAAATGATGACTTGACACATGAAAATTCGTAATAATTCCCTCGCTTGTATGCCTCATTAAGTAGTAGTCGAGATCAAAACTTGTAACCATAACTCATGTTGTTATAATATTTCTATTAGTATGTAAGCTAGCTACCTATATAAAATGTCATACCGACAGATCATTTAAATTCAAGCATGTACAGGAGCCTCTATACTGTCTCTTCTGCGAGCTGTCGTTAAATTGACTTTGTTAATTAATTAAGTCATGGACTTTAAGAGAAGTACGAAGCAGCATACTGTGCAATTTAACTGAAAAAAGGGGCAAAAGGGAACCTTATCTTATCTTGTTATCGAAGTGATGCATTTGTCTTGTCCTGCTTTTGGTTTGCTACTCTACTCTCCACAGACTAGACCAGTACCAATTCTACAAACACCATGCATGCACGTGAAGCATCAACTTTTTGACTTCATTGCATATCAAAAGAAGAGGTCATCATTTTGTATCGAGACTTGAATTCACGGAGCAACCCCCAACACACCTCATTTCCACTCTTTTCATTCATAATAAAAAAATTCATTGTTGTGAATTTTGTTCTGCCGACCCATTTTTGCCCCCGTGATTATATCCTTTCACAATATGACTTTCCTTCAACACCTTTATCCAATTGATTCCATGGCATAAAGAAAATGATATGGGAAATTGAATTATTGTACACAAATTTTGTTTTTTTTTTTTGGGCCCCCCATAAAAACGGACCCTTTGCTGAATATAACGGGATGGATATTCATGCTGTGCTCCTAATATATATATACCCTAATGCTTTTGCTCTCCCCACCACCCCAAGCATTTTGTCCGTTCCAGAGTCCAGACTTGTGATCTTGCAAGTGCTTAGATATAAGACTTCTCTTGTCATGAGACACATGACTAAGCTACATCATCGGCTAACTAGACTCTGACTTGGACAAATATCGCTTCAGAAGATAAAGGGTAGGGAAACGAACTATGATAGGAGAAATTGGATGATTGGATATTCGTTTATTTATTTATTATATTTTGCCTTGAAAGTGATGTTGAACCAATCCGGCCGAGAAAAGTCAAGCTAATTCGTAAGGGGAGAAATTGTAAAGAGATTGATCAAAACATGACTCATTAGCTTTATTGATACCATTTAAGCTTAGAGATTGGCTGTGCTATTCTGTTAATGATGTTCGTGGCAATTCTTTCCATGTATATGCAAGGCCCAGTCAATATGTATCGATTCATAAACAACATAATGTTCGTCATCAGAATAAAATCTCAAATAATGTTTCATCACCAGCTGCAAGAAACTCAACAGGAAATCAAATACTTACCACAGCTTCATCCAGGAATTCACCTGATGAAAAGCAGGCTTCAATCTTTTCGAGGGAGAGCACTGGCATAATTGAAACCGAAATCAACAGAATACAGAAAGCAATACTGGGTTCAAATACTCAACGAATTGACAGACACCAAATGCCCATCAACTATACAAACTGATTTTACGTGGTGGAATTAAGGGTAAGTAGAAACAGCGTGTGAAAAAGCATTTACAACTCATGCTTCTTTGTGGTGTGTGATATCCGAAATGTATTGATTTGCTGACTGGCAACTATATATAATTAAATATATTATTTGGCTGGATGTCAACCAAGAAAGACAATCTACAAAATGGTCACCTCATAAGCGCCTTTTCTTCTTCTCTGGAGTTTCATGTACTTGTGCTTTGATCCCATACGTTTTTAACTGAAAGTTTTCAAAAGCCTCGGAGATTGCTCCAACCTGTTTCACAGAAATATTTGCAATCACTGGAACAGAAAGGCATAGAAAAAACAATGAGATCAAACCACCAAAACATTGAAATTACACACCAGCTCAGGTTTTTTGGAGTACACCCTCACTATCATGTCCTGATAACATGTAGGCAACAAGTGACTAATGCGATTATCAGGTATGGGGAATTTTTCCTTGCTTTCATAATCCTGAAAAGAAATAAAGATATAGAAAGTTGTACGCTGAAATGTGGAACCTACAGGAAGTCTAGAAGAACTGATACCGAAAAATAATAAAAAAAAAATTTAGGAATTAGTTGCAAGGATTTAGCCTGTCAAAATAGAGTTTATTACCTTGAAAAAGTTAATGCTGGAAGCAAACATGATCCCGGAAAGAAAAGAAAAGAAAAGAAAAAATAATAAAAAGAAATATTAGTGGTTGCATTGAAAAGTGAAAATTGTAGATAGAAAAAGAAATGACCCATTTGAACCAAGTAGAAATGCCTCTGTTTTTCTTCAAATACCTTTCCAGAGGATTATGCCTTCCATGAGCCAAATCAATCCTCACATTGCTAACAGCAACGTCCTCTTCTTTTAGTATTGCTCCACCATTTTTCTGTGAAATGAATAAAATAATTATTAGAAACTTTGATTTACTTCATTTGCAAAGAACATACGAATAAATATCTGTGCATAAATGTATACCTGGGAACAAACAATATCTTGTGGGGTAACATCTTTGAAATGTTCTAGATTCTCTTTTGGAACAGTGTACTCATTACAAAACTGCCACAATTTTCACCTTAATCTTAGAAAAGATATAACTTCAAAACAACAAGTTATTTAACATAAAGCACGTTATCAGAATAGAAAAGAGATGCATAAAGGTGCTATGCCCCCATCTGATAATTCGCATCAGAGCAAAACAGGAGAAGTCAATCAGCAAAGCTTCGCTACCTGATACAAATTCCTCCTTCGGATCCGCAAAATCAAATCCCTAGATTCCTTGAGTTCTTGGTTTGGAGCTATCTCAATAGTTTTGATTATTGAGTCATCCAACTGAATTTTCAAGAACCATAATTAGCATAGAATTTTACATCAGGGCAAAAAATCTGTAAATATCAAACATACTAAACAGCCTTTGAACCTTCCAGTAATCCGAAGGATCTTCAATGGAAGAAGAAATTTCTAGAAAATCATTTGCTTTCAACAAGGCATCCACAACCATAAGCTCTATTGCCTGCAATAGGAAAACAGTTATATTAGGGAACTGCAGACTTCATACACTACCATAAAAGCCGAGAGATCATTGAAAAGTAATATGAGAAAGAACAAATAATATATAGAAGGAGGTATGAACAACTGATCACACTGACAGAGATCATCTATGATATAGAATAAATAATTCCATTTCGTACCTTTACTTTTGGATGTGTATATATTGTTCTATACAGATCCGCGCGAGTGTAAAATAACTTGTGGACGGTTAGATCTGGCAAAAACCCATAATTTAGCAGGAATAATAAAAGTAAATACAGTTACAATAATGGACTTAAATTGAATATACTAACACTCTTTGGCACGATAGCAAATCTCATCATCCAAAACCCGCATAGTCTCCATCAACCTGGCAAGAAATGAAAATTGACGCTAAACATGTTTTCTTTCTTTTATTAATATTATTACTATTATATCACTACAAAAATAGTATCAGGCACCAATAACAAACCAAAGCATCTAGAAATTTTAACTCTGACCTCTGAAACTCAAAGTTGCATCCTAGGCCACAAGCTCGGGAGTCCCGAACAATATAATCAAACCTACATAAATATATCCCCAAGGCATTATTCTCACAACAAAATGGTATACAATGGCACAAATTTGAAACTCACAATTAAAAAGAAAGGGTATATATAATCGGTAATCAGTTGAATCAATAAGACTCACTTATCCACATCAATGCCATTTCGACCATTTGCAACAATATCATACAAGAAACGCTTCTCCCGTGTGCCCTACCAATGAAGGCTACTATAAAGATTGACAAAGATAACAAATAACCATAAACTAATAACTTAAGAAGAGCATGAAACTAGATGTACAAGCACGACAAATTTTCCAAGAGAAAAACAATAATGAGAACCAGATATCAATAAAAATAGGCTAATACAATGGAATTTCTGAAAGGATCTTACTTTTGGGAGTGTGAGCTCAGAACTAGCAACTATCATCTCCTGTTACAAGCAATAAATGTTTGAATGAATATAAATCTGAGAAAAATCATTTATGCAACAACAAGAGCCAGTGCTAATAATACTGAAACAATGTGAGATTGACGTTCAATGGAGGATACACACACACGCACACACACACACACACACAGTGTAAAGTTTAATATAAAACTTCTATTTATCTATCCCTGTTGAAACTTCTGTTTCAAATTTCAACCGTACATTCAACTGCAAGAGAGAATTTCCAATCACATAAAACTGTTACGGACATTACTCACTCACTCAATGCCTTAAATAACAAACATCCAGTCACGGTTCTAACAGACTTTGGAAAACAGAGGATTTCTAGTAAGTTCAACTTACCTTTACTTTCTTAATCATTTCGAAGTCAACATCAATATGGTGCTCGTCAACAATATGATCAACCATCTTCAATGACATCTGCTCATGAGACCTAAGAGGAAAAATTATCACATAAAGCACAAGAGAATTCTATTAAAAGCAGTCGGGTGAGGGGAGAAGGAGAAAATAAAAACTCTTGAAAGCGTGAACTTGAACTTCACTATATCTCATCAAGAAGGAAATGCAATCGTGATAAGTGTAATGAAGAGGAGAAGCAATAATCCCATTGAAGAACAAGCATCAGAGTAAGGGGAGATGCAATCCTAAAGCATCCTTAGTATACCACTGTCCAATCATATGCATTACACATAGGGATAGCCTATGCAAGCTTCCCAATACAGACAACCGTTCTTAACAAAATTATCTTTAGATATTTGAGAAAATGAAAAAGCAAAAACTCATAATTCAACTTCCCACAACAAAGTTCAATCAAACCTCTATTTAAAACTAGACATTCAAATTGCAACTTGACTCCAAATCAGATTAACAGGGTTAACTGTGCATATTTTCTAGCTTACTAGCATTTAAGAGGAAGCTGAACTTAATTCTTTAAATAAGTATGCAAACACACACAAACAAAACCGAACGAATACTGCCAGTAGTTCTTAAAGCACTTTGGTAAAAGAAAATACAGCCTATCTAAATATATTGTGTGTGTAGTATGTAATTGTGCGACTCAAAAGTAACAAAAAACTAGGTGGCTGAAGAAGAGAGATATGAATAATGCTAGGGATCCGAACAATTGAGACCGATTCGAGTCTCAACTGATATGCCATTCATTTAGTGGATTGTAAAATATTAATTTTATCAATTATGAAATTCACTCTCCAATAGATGAATGCCACATAACACTTGGGATTCAAGTTGAGACTTAATTGTTGGGATCCCAATCATTACTAGAGAGATATAGGGTTGTTATCAGATCAGAGAAACTGCAATTCAAACTTGCCTTTAACTCCCATTTTAGCGGCACTTAAAATTTAAGTTCATACTACTTTTCTGTACCCTCGAAATTGAAGCTGTGGAAGGACTGGAAACTCATCTGCCAATGCACACTCTGGCAGAAAATTGGAAAAATTAAAAGAGGAAGAGAAAAAGAGAGGGAATTCAAGGATAACATACAATGCTCACTGACCGAAAAAACATATATTAGATCACTACTTTGATCAATTACTTGGGAGCTTGCTTGAAATAAAAAAATATATATATATATATAGGTCAATTACTTGGGAGCTTGCTAGAAATTAAAAAAAAAAAAAAAAGGATTTCCAAGCAAAAACATACATCATCCAATTGAACTCCAATGTCCTCATCACAAGTAAAAATAAAAATAAAAATAAAAATAAATAAATAAATAAAGGAAGGATAAATGCATCCCGCTAGCATAATGCATTGTGTACCATTTGCAGCCACTGACGACACGGGGGAGAAACTCGCGTTCAAACAAGTGACTGAAAGGCCCATGGCCGACATCATGTAGCAGTCCTACAGATGTGATAAAGGAAAGCAGTTAAGGAATCAGTCGACATGCAATAGAAAATCATGGGGAACACACTCAATTACCTGCAAGTTTCACAGTTTGGATGTCAAAGTTATCAATACCAAGTTCCAAACCCTACAATGATTGGAGCATTTACATGAAACACCTCGAAATATTGAACAAAATAAGACTTCAAGTAATCAAAAAACACAGAGAATGTTTCTGTACTTGGTTTTGTTTGAGCTTTTGAATAGCTGCACCGGCAAGCCAGTACACCCCAAGAGAGTGCTCAAATCTAGAATGCACTGCCCCCGGATAAACCAAATGTGTCACACCTGAAACACTCGAAAATAAAATTGTCTTGTTATTATTAAAAAATAAAATTACATGTTCATACTTTTACGAAATCTACTATATACCACCATTCACACCTATGGCTTCCCCTATTTTTTTCCCTCGGAAACTTACCAAGTTGTTTAAGGTCACGTAGCCTGTAATATGAAAAGCAAATTTGATCATTAACTACATAAAATAATTGTAAAAGCCACTGCAAATAACTGAATAATTCAAAAAAAATATTTTTTAAAAAACAAAATATAAAAGTAAAATAAAAGAGTCAGCTTGCCTCTGAAACTGCTCAGTGTCAATAAACTTCAAAGCGAGCTGGAACAATTCAAGACGATACAATAACAAAGAATCATAATTTCTTCACTCACATTCACAGAATGTTTGTGGCCAAAATTGCTTAATATAAGAAAAAAATATATATAATTGAAATTACGGACGGGGTCGAGATAAATGTTGCCGTGAACATTGTCGTGGACGTTTTTAGAGAATCTGATCAGTTGTTCTTGCGACGAAGCAAAGTTGGCGTGGACCGGAGGGAACGAGAGCTCTTCGTTAAAGAAAGCGCCCATTGCATCAGCGTCAGCAGACCAACCAGCTCTCAGTATCGGCTTCTGCTGCAGGCTACAGCTCTGTTCTTAGGTTTTTGTTTTTGACGGTTTATTTTAGTTGTCACGTTGTCGATTCGATCATTCGCTGGGAATTAAAAAATAAAATTATTGAGAGAGAAAGATTAATTAGCGTTAGGATAATCGTTACCTCTTTTTTTTTAAAAAAAATTATTATTGTATGTTCGTTTAAAGCCACCCTATCAAAAGAAATCAATGATTTAATTTAATAAGGACGCGATTAGGGATGGTAATTTTTTTCAATGGGATGTGATCCTTTGAGATGTGATCCTTTGAGATGTCATCTCATTTGAGATGTCATCTCATTTGAGATGAGATTGAAATATATTTTTGTTTTATAAAAAAATTTAAGGACAGAATTGAGATATTTTTTTATCCTAATTACATATGCAGGATGAGAGTGGGATTGATAAATTCTGTCCTATCCCGTCTCATTATCGATTAAAAATAAAAATTTTTTCAATTGGGATGGGATTCCGCAGGATCCCATCTCTTTTGAGACGAGATTGAGCCATATTTTTATCCAAAAAAAATATAGGGACGAAATTGAGACGTTTTTTCATCCTATTTACATATACGGGATGAGACTGAGATTGGCAAATCTCATCTCATCCAATCCCATTACCAGCCCTAGACGTGATTAGGACTAGCATGGTGCTATTTGTTCTTTAAAATTTATTTAAATGGTGTTATATATTTTAAAATTTTTATTTTAAAAGGTTATTTAAAATAATATGACATTTATTAATTGATTGATAAAGATTTTTATGATAGAAAATAAACAAATGAGTAATGTGACATAACTTTATTTTCTTAAGTCCTAAAATTTTTATGTTTAATATCTTAATTAATATTCAAATGAGTAATGTGAAAATTAATATTTTTTAAAAAAAATTAACTACAAAATATGTTTGACACTTTCTTCTTAAAAATAAAATAAATTAAAATCACATTAAATAGCCATTTTTTAAAATATTGGCTTTCGACCCTTCTCTTTCTTCTTTTTCGTGGTTTTCCCTTATGTTTTTTTAGTAATATTTATAAAATAATTTTTATTATGATGTTCTCATTACAAGTTATTTTAAACACAAAATATAATATTGAACATAAATAACGAAATATTAATAAGTAAAATTATGTTAAAGAATTTATTTAACTTGACTTAATTATGTTATTGTAAATATGTATTAGATCTCTTAAAATTGAGTGTGTTAAATAATTTTATTAGTGTTTTAAGTATATAAAATTAATTAATTTAAATAATTTTAAGTAAAAATATTTTTAGAATTTAAAAGAGTGTGCAAAATAAAATTTTATTTTAAAAATTAATAATTTAATATATAAATGTATAAAATGATTTAATCTTTAAAATAAATTAATTAATTTTTACAAGGTACATAGTAAAGGTGGCCAATGGACCGAACGGCACGAGGCACGGCACGGGCACGGCACGGCACGGCACAAGCACGTCTCAGTAGAACACACGGCGCGGCATGTCACGGCACGCACGTGGGCCGTGCCGAGCTTAGATTTTAGGCACGCGGATCTTAAAAGCACGGTACGATTAGAGATGGACCAAAACACGGCACGCGAAAAAACACGCAATAAGCACGTTTTATTTTTTTAATGAAAGTAAACTTAAAATTTTATTATTTTATAAATAACTTGAAATTGAATTTTTTAATATCTTTATTGGCTCAAGTTTTTTAAATTTATTTAATTCTTAGTTTCAACAAAATTATAATTGATTTATGTTTATAATTTATTAAATAAATAATTGATATCATGATTTTAATAAACAAAATTATAAATATAATAATTTTATAAATATGTATTAATATTATTATAAAATATGATATATGATTCTACTTAATTCCAAGTCAAAAATTAAGTTAACCCTTAAAAAATATTATTATTATTATTATTATTGTTAAGTGCTAAAAAAGAATTCTAATAATATAGAGTCAAACTTAACAACTAATATTATATTCTCTTATTATTATGGAATATGGACTTGAGTTTTAAATTTTTTATTCTATTAAATTTAAATAAAGGCATATGAATCCAAAAAAAATATAGAAGCTTGAAAAAAAATAAGACAATAACTTAGTATATGCTCTTAAAAAAAAAAATTTAGTATGCTATTTTTCTTAGGCACGGCACGGGACAGTCCATGCCATGACATGTGTGAACACGGCACGAGTGTGCACGAGCACGAGCATGTGTGAGCATGGCACGTGTACCGAGTTGGCACGGCATGACACGAAATAAATAGTAAGCACAACACGACACGGCACGAACATGAGCACAAGCACGCGTGGACTTTCTTTATGCTGGCCCAGGCCCGTTGGGCATTTCTAGTACATAGTCGTGCTTTTATGAATGTATAAAAATTATTTTAATAATATTTTACAATTTATTAAAGAGTGATGCTTGCCATCCATATTTTCATTACTCAACTACCATGCTCACTCTATCTTCTTTGCAGACAAATCTTCAAGCCCAAATCTCAACGTGTTGCAAGCAGATTTCGCCTTCACTTATTCTTTTCCATCAAATTCAAAGCAGCAACCCCACAAGGCTTAGAAAGCTTCCAAGCTCTTCTTCTAATGGAGGAGTCTTGTCTGTGAAAGCTTACATTGAGAACCAAAACTCCATCTCTAACTTTGCTAACAAAGTCATTGGTTCATTGCCTGTTATCGGTCTTTTCGCTAGAATCCTCAGCGATGAAGGTGGCGTTGGTGGTGATATTATTGACTTTGCTGAGTTTCGAAGAAGGGTAGGCAACAAATGTAGCATCAATGATTCTAAGGCCTTCTATGACTTTCAAGAACGCAGAGGCCGGGTAAATTTTTTTTTTTAAATTTCCGCATATTCAATTTGATGATATTCAATTTAATTGCATTTCTTCAGTGATATCTTAGGTATTGAATTGTGAAGTTGAGTTCTTGAGTTGGTTTTGCATTTTGGGTAGGCAGGGGATCCTTTGTATGTTTTGATATGCTGTTGGCTAGCAGCTGTGGGTGCTGGTCTGCTCAAATCTGAGGAGATTCTGGAGAGTGCAGCGAGGCTTCGCGTCTCAAATGATGTTGAATTTGAAGAGGAGACCTTCCTTGCTGCGATGAATGAGGCCAAAGAGGTTGGTTAATCTCCGTGTCCCTTGTTTTCTGATTCCAATAAGCAAAGAGTTTAGCTCTTGTATTGAGTTCATTGGCAAGAAATTTTTTGGATGAGATGCCCAGTTATGTGAAAAAAAAAAAAAAATTATAGTTTAAAAGCCACAGAATTTAAGTTGCTAACTCAAATTTAGCTCAAACTAGGCATCGTGCATCACTACTTGTTTTAGATGCTTGTTTATTGCTCATTTACATTTAGCACCAACTATTCATCATAATAACTCTTTGTCATACTCCTGCCCTTTGAGAGAGATGAAATGCTTTCAGGCTCTGTAGGATGTTAAGAGTACTGGAGCAGTAATCTTCTGAAGGTTCCAATTATAGTTGTGCCCAATTTTTTAGAAGATTACTGGAAAATTATATCTCAATCCAAACCATGGAAATGGTTTTTTCATTCTATTAGGTCGTTTTTCCAGAGGTTAATGGCTTGTGCAATATGATTTTCGTCATCATCTTGACAGTTTAGGCTTGTACCATAAATTACATAATAGCATGTACGCGGGGAGCAAAAGGTTGTGCAAATCTTTAAAGTTTATTAAGAATAAGTAGATCTGAGAAATAAGATTGTGAGGGTGGGATGTTGGATTGGAGATAAACTACAGCCGTAATTTGCTTGGAAATGAATTGTAGAAATGGATGTTTAGTAAATGAGTCAACAACAGCTCAAACCGTACTTTGTTGGGTTTGTGTGATGATTAAATTTTCCGTCTCAACATGTCGGTGATATGCCAAGTAATAATGTAATTAAAAGAGAACAAAATCAATATAGCTAAATGCAATAGTATTAATAGATCTTAGTTCTTCTCTTTCTCATTATATATATGACCGACACAAGCTATTTGGTAATCAATTTTCAATTTTGGCCTGTAAAGATAAAGATCAAATTCTGCTGACGTAACTGAAAGCCTCCGAGCCCTAAAACACAAACTCATACTAGAAGGAAGCATTTTTCAAAAAAGAGTTGAGTATTGTAAACTTGCTAGGTTTTCATTCACTGGCTCCAGGCAATTTGACACCTTAGACTTGCTAGATTTTATATATAAATATTCAAGGCTTCCGATCGTTTTACTGTTTCCCATCAGTTTATGGAGCAATCAGAATCTGAGCGTTATTGGTCAATTGGGTCAAAAGTTGGACTTTTATTGAGATATCAAGATATATCTATGAACATCTTTCATAAACATTGTGATGAAGATACCCATTTGTATGTTGGTTCCTTCATTTAGTGTTATCTAAATTTTAAATTGCATTTTAGGGCATTCCTATACATTCTTAATAAAAATTATGTATATGATGTAGAGACGAGCTAAACTAAATGCAGCCACCCCAACTATCCCTATGGCAATTCGTGCTGAGAAGGCTCTTGAAGCTATTTATGTTTGTTGCTTCAGCAAGGAACCTATTGAAGAGGAAGACGAGAGACTACTAGTGACCATACTAAGGGCTGTTTTCCCAACAGTTGAGCAGCCGGAGATAGAAAGGATTGTCAAAGACAAGGCAAGGAAAGTAGCAGAAGGCAGTGATGAGACCAATGTTCCAGGATCAAAGCCCCTACCAAAAGAAGCTGTCAAACAGCAAATGAAAGACCTTGAATTCTTGAAACAAAATAGTGAAACTTAAAAGTGTTGGCTTGTTAAGTACTAGTACATGATTAAAAATGTCAGATGAAGCTCGATGGAGTTTGTTTCTAATGAATGTAGCATGTAATTCCAAAAATTCTCAGTCATGTAACATAGAGGATAGGTATTTTCTGAAAATGCAGATCTCACTTAAAGAGATTTGATGCCAGTAAAAAGTAATGTAGACTGGAGAGTACTTCTTCTTTGTCTTTTTATTGACTTCTCTTTTGCAATCCAACCGGACGATCAGGTGACAAAAATATCAATTTATGATATTTCGTTTTAAATGCTGCTCCATTCATTGTTGATCTGATTTTAATTTAATATTGGGTAAGTGTTTAAGGTAGGGGTGGACTATGACCAAATTAGTATTTTAGGATACTCCTGTGGGATTCGAACTCAGTTCATTGTTGATTTGATTTTGATTTAATATAGTGTTTAAGGCAGGGGTAGACAAAGACCCAATCAATATTTTAGGCTCCTCCTCTTGCAGAATTCGAACTCAGGTGCGGTTAATAAAATATAGTTAAATGAAAGCGACTCGACCAAACCCCAGACGATAAGATAGTGGGGCAATATAACTTTGACAAATGCATCATAAAGAAATTAAGACAATACCTACGAGGGACAAAACTACGTTACAGATTCTGTAAGGTACAGACTGCAGCATAATCCGTTGGATGTGGTTGGATGTGGAGTGAGAAACTAAACAAAAGAAAATCGGATGGTGGGATGACGGGAGATGTTTGTTACAGAATCTGTAACATAGACAGGTCCTACCTACGAGAAAAATAAAATAAAATAAAATGAAGTTACTCATTCCAGCTGCTTATTATTCCATTGTTAAATGTAGAGTTTACAAACATAGGAACATTATTCCAGAAACCAGAAGGTACAAACATAGGAACATTATTCCAGAAGGTCCTGTTCAACAGAGAATAAACTCTAACGATCAGTCTCTTCACAAGTGAAATTATCGATATTGGGGTGCCAGCTCCCCCGCCTTCACTATGTAATTTTGAACAGGAAAATCTTCTCCCTTGAAGTATCTGTCAAGCATATCCTTGACTCCCGCAGCATAGCGTAGCTGCAGTATTTCAGTTCAGAATTTGATTTGTGAGAAAGAAATGAAATAAAGAGGCGCATGAATTGTGAAAGAAAAAATACGGGAAAGAAATGCTATGAACTAACATACCTGTGCATCAATAGTGGTCCCAGAAACATGAGGGGTCATTGCTTGATTTGGCATGTAACGCCAGGGATGGTCCTTTGGAGCTGGTTGTGGATTCCAAACATCACCACTATAACCTAAGAATCCAGTTCAAAAAGAAAAGACATTAGATAAACAGAGGATATAACAGTGTAGACATCCAGGCACTCTTCTTGATACTGCTGGCAGTCCACACAACAAATTAGGAATTTCCTTTCAGTTTTTCTGATTCCAACCCATCTAGGAGGAACGCATTCTAATATAGATATTAAAAAAATAGGATAAATAAATAAACAATATGTTTTATACAGCATAGAGGGTTCAGCATTGATGGAACCAACTTTCAGTTGGCACTTAACTACCTGCAATGTGTCCACTTGAGCAAGCATCGACAACAGCTTGTGTGTCCATGATTGCTCCTCGAGCATTGTTGACAATCAAGACGCCCTTCTTCATCTTTGCAATCCTATCTTTGTCAAACATCCCTCTGCAAAGCAATCCAATATTCTGATAAGTTAGACTGATATCATAAATTTGATTGACTACAAGAAGCTTGAATATAGTAAAAATTAGTTAGAAAAATATATAATTTGGCATTTTCTATCATGCAACGAAGCTTCATAATCCAAATAAGAGTACCAATGGTAAGACAGTGACTTTAACAATGCACGCCAATCCAGCACTTAAAAGATAAGCTAAAATTCAACAAAAAAATTACTATTAGTTTGAAACCTGGAAACTCTAGTTTGTGCAAGATCAGAGATGAGACATTGGTTTTACCTTGTCTTTTCTGTTAGAGGGGTGTTGACAACAACTATGTCACATTTGGGAAGCATTGTATCTAGATCCTCCTCAAATTTTGCTCCTGTCTCTTTCTCCAATTGCGGATCCATCTTCACCCGGTCATGATAAAGGAGATTACAATTGAAAGGTTTAAGTCGTTGGAGCAACAGCTTGCCAATGCGTCCACAACCAACAGTTCCCACTGTCTTTCCTTCAAGATCATAAGCTCTATAAGCAACACCGGCAACATTCCATTCCCCACTGATAACTTGATGGTGTCCAGGTAAGAAATTACGGACAAGAATAAGGATTCTCATAAGCTCGTCCTCAGCAACTGAAACTACATTGCTTCCAGTGACTTCAGCAACGGTTAAACCAGCAGCAGCAGCAGCATTTAGATCAATATGATCAGAGCCAACTCCAGCAGTGAGAAGCAGTTGCAAATTTTTGGCCTTCTTAATCCTTTCCGCCGTAACATAGGCAGGGTGGAAGGGGGTAGATATGAGGACGTGGAGATCAGGAATATGTTTCTCTAGTTCTGCAGTTAAATCTCACACATGAAACATCAAAAAAGCTATCTTGTGCTTATTACCTCAAGGGATCAACTACCAGGCTACGTAAATAACTTGACCAAACGAAAAAGTGTCAATCATCCAGGAAATTCCACTTAGCCCAGGCATTGCAGTTCTTAAACAAGCGCTTAAAATCACATTATTTTTAGAGCTACCATTCAGATAAGAAAGAGCTATAAGACTTTGTAACCAACATTGCAAGTATGCTGAGTGCCCATACGTTGAAGTACTGTGAATTTTAATCCATAGCTGCTATGGAATAGAATAACCAGTTGTCAAGAAGAGTGGGAATGAGGTGCCAAATGTATGGTCAGAGTCACTTCAGTAAACATTTTAGCTATTCTACTTTCAAAACTAAAGTACAAATATTTCCAAAAGATCACAAACACAAAAATAGATGTCGGCAACAAAACCAACGTATAATTTATATTTGTAACTGGAAGAATAAGAGCAACTAAAATCATAGTCATGCTAGTTGATAAAATTTTTTAAAGTTCCATGAGCAGAATGTAAAGACAACAGCTTCTTCTAACATCTGTTGATATCAACAACCAGCCTTGCCACCTGGTCCTCATATATTCAATCAGTAATTGAATTCAAAAACCAGCATTTTGAGCGCATAATCAATTTACACCGTGCTACACTATAAGCTGCCACGTGACCAGCTGTCATTGGGCTTATTGATAATTTGTTTTTACATCCATAATGCATAGAGGTAAATTGATATACTAACCACAGTCTGGTCCCTCTTTGTCATCAGTGACAATATATTGGTGACCTTTCGATTCCAGCCATTCACGCAGGCCACAGCCTCCCTCCACACAACCAAGAAAGTTGGGATTCATTGAAGCATATTCATTGCCCTTGTAGAACACCCCAACGATCTTCTTACTTCCAGAAGAAGCCTGCTTGTAGTCATACTAAGAAATTAGATAACATAAACCATAGTAAACAAATTGGGCGGGGAGATAGTAAAATAGAAACAAATTCAAAGAGAACAAAGTTATTATTTAAACATTTTCCAGCTTTGTCTCATGTATTTTAAGTTCTTAAAATGTTCCCCGTATTCAAATATATTACAACAATTTCTTATCTCTGATAAATCATAGTCCAACTTCATCATCACATCCATTAAACCGGTATAATCATTCAGTACCCTGCCTTAATTTTAAATAATTCACTTGGGTTTCTAGAGTAAATTAATTATATGCTGTAGATGTGAAAACTGAAGATCAAGATAATTTAGCAGATAATTGATAGATAATATAAGATACATGAACACTATTATTCTCTAACTAAACAAAACGCATAGAAATAACTTTTATCAAATTTCACGTGATTTTTTGGCCCAGCGGGCCCAGATCACGACTTAATGAATGTGTCACGTGCAATGTCACGTGGAACCACACTTTCGTCATGCGTTTGTTTGCCCCAAATTCCAAATCTACCCATTGCTTGACACATAATCATCATCATTATCATCATCAACCACTTTGATGCTTGTACAACTTTTTTTTTCTTTTTTAATTTTTTTTATTTCTTCTCTAAATTGATAGATCAGCCATCAGATAATCACAAATCTCAATTTGTCATTACATATAAATCATCTTATCCAAATAAAAATTTGATAACCATCGTCGTTTAAAAAAAATGGCGAAAAATTGGTGATCTGAGCCAGCAGATGATGAAACTGATTTATAAATTTCAGTGACAATCAAAAATGAAAACGAACAAACGGTATAAAGTTCGAAGACCATAAACAGCTTACATAGTGTCGAGAAAATCTCGACGATGAACGAAGATAACCCGACGAAGCAAAAGCGTTAATTGCAGAGCTAGCTACTCTCTTCATGGCCATCTCGCAATTATATAATTTGTCACTCACGCTGCCGAGTCCTCACTAAAGCACAGCGTTTTTATAGGCGAAACCTTTTGAACTTTGAACGGCAGCCTTTGGCTTTTGTTTTGACTTCATCCAGTATTATTATTTTTTTATATTTTACATTTGATAAAATTAATTAAAAAAATATAAATTAATTTTTTTTAAATGAGTCAATTTTATAAAAAATAAAAAAATTATTAATTAATAATATAAATAAAAAATAATATAAAATTAAAAATAAAATGAGAGAATATATTATAAAATAATTTTATTTATTTTAATTGTGTGTGTACAAAATGAAAAGATAAGTTCTTTTTTTATAGTTACATAATCATTTTATGAAATTAATGAAAAATTATACATTATAATTTTTTATGAGATAGTGTGAATTATATGGAAGTTAAATGTTACTAATGAAAGATAGTAGAAGATTAAGAGATATATGTTATGAATATCTATATTTATTTTAATAAATTTATAACACTCTTCTTTTAATGTTGATTATAAAAAATATGTTTTATTAAAATCTTTACATAATTATTATTATATAATAACAATCAAATTAATTATGAAAATATAAAAATTTAAATTTAAAAAAAAATATTTATTAAATAATAAAAAATATAAAAATAAAAAATAATGATGTCATGTCATCTTCTTAAATTCTAATTTTATATATAGATTTATTTAAACCGGAGAGTGAAAATGTGAAATTTGATAGCGTTTTTGCTTTTGATTACAATGGGAAATAGACAGAGAGATAACAATGAGTGAGTGAGTGCATGTTAAGATGGTGGGTCCACGCATTGCTGAGGGTGGGACTGGGCTGCCGCTGCTACCTCTTTTACGTGGCGAACTTCAATTTGTTCTCTTAATAACATCATTATTGTTACGCGTTTTTCTTCCAAGTGCATGCACTGTTTTGTTCCCGCCCTTGTGCAATCATACTAACAGGGGAGAGGGCTCACATGAACAATATCCGACTGCGGGCTCAAGTGGACCCATGGCTGAGTTTGTGAGAGAGCAACACTTTATTGATGCGCGTAGGCTCGCATCAATAGGTTTACAAATTTGAGATGATATGTCTTATGAGGGGACTTTGCTAGCTTACATAATCTGTAAGCTACAGAATGCAGCATCAGCCGTTGGATGTGGAGTGAGAAATTAATCTATAGAAAATGGGATAATGGGATGGTGGGAAATGTTAGTTACAGAGGCCGCACCGTAGACAGGTGTCACAGGTCCAAAGAAAAAAATTGAGATGATATGGCAACAACAACGAGTGGCACGCCAGATGAGGATACAAATTTTCTATTCTATAATCCATATGCTTTGCATTATTCTCGGTAAAATCCGAATCCGTAATTTAAAAAAGATTAGTGATTGTTGTAGAGAAAGATAAGTAATCCAAATTTTCTATTCTATAAACAAGGAACTCTCATATGGCAAATAATTTAAGGATAATATGACATTTTTGTAATCTTTAGATATTATAATAGACACTATGTTATATTTTATGAACAATAAGTTCATTTTATACTATAAATATTTATTGTTCTTTAATATCTACTTTGTGAATATAATACAACTCTGAGTCTCTAACTCCATATCAGATAGTTAATGCTTGCGGCATAACTAAGAAAATATATCGAAAAGTTCAAAATGATATAGCATGGGATTTGATAATTCAAAATTAAAATATATGTATAATAAATAGTTATTAAATAAAAATATATAATTAGTTAAATTCAAATTATTTATTATTATAATTACATGTGTGACAGACAATGTAAAAATATAAGTATAAGTTAGCTCAGTACAAAATTTAAGTATACGAATGAATATTGGTACTGGAAATTCTGATTTGTGAATTATTGATACAACTATGGTTCGTTATGTTGATTTTAATTTTTTTTTATATTTTTGGGTTTGGATAAGCCCTGTAAAGAGGCATGGCTAACGCCCGCAGCCTGTCCTACCTTTTGTACACAAGAATGACTTTTGAGGTGGACTGTCCTAATCTGGATCCTAATGGTTTATTCATTATTGGCATAGCTGTGCTTTCGAGTCAATCCTCTTCCTCTTACGTGGCACGCACGTGCTACAATTGAGCCCGTCTGAATTTTTTGAGTACAAGTGTCAAAGTTAGGGCCCGTCTGAATTCAAACTCTATGAACTGTTCATTTCATAACTCTATTAGCTGTATTAGCTGTTTATTTTATAATGTCGTGTTAAAATGATGTTTGATTGATTTTTTTAAAACTATTTATTTCATAACTTAATTTATTTTGACAACAACTTTAAAAGCATATTGGAGTTATTTTTTATAAGCAATAAAAAAATAGCTAAGTTTTATTTTTTCATATCATAATATATAAATCATTAAATATGATATTGCTGCCACAATCGTATTACCGCTATAACTACACTATAAATTCTCCCTAATATCAAAAATTTTGATTCAGTAAGTTCATTTTTTTGTTTATTTTCTATAATAAGAATCGATAAGACTTGTACAAAATTGCGTAAATTTTTGTTAAGATTATGGCATTGCATAATATATATAGAGGCATGCATGAGGTGATCTTCATTTTGGCAACATTAACAATGATCATAGTTCAATTTTTGATGAAGAAATAAAAAGAAACAAACACTTAAGAAGAGTATCACAATACTGATGGTTTAGGTAACAAAAAATTAAAAATTTGAGGAATATTATTGCAACAAGTTTAATGTGAATCAAATATATTATTTTATTTTATTTGAACATATGTATTAGTATGAATTCTTATAATATTTTATTTAACCGATGATTATTTTTGTTATATTTCACTTAATTGAATTTTTTCACTTTATATAATCTTATGTGTTTTAAGAATAAAGAAAGCATTTCTAAATAATTTTACTAAGCGTACTCCAAAAAAAAAAGTTATTTAAATTTAAGTTTATGTTAGACATTTTATAATAAAATAATACTTGATAATAAAATACACAAAATGCATGTACTTTTTTTCCAAATTCATTGCAATTGCAATAACATGGTTTACTAAGCACTAACTGCTTTTTAGCCAACAACTTATTTCATTCGCATAAGAAAAAAAAAATTGTTTCATTAGCCACTGCAATTCCAAACTGACCTTTACATGGCTGGCTAACTAGTAAAACAAAAAGTTAAGTTAAGATAAGAAATTCATAAAATGATGAAGCAATCTATCATAGGCTTAATACGATTTACCATTGACAATGTGACATATGAATTTCACTACGTATATCGATTTTTCAATTTCAATACATACATGATTCATTGATGAATGTATTGACTTGTCGTATGAATGACAAGATATGTACTACAAAATTTCTTTAGACAATGAAAGTAGTTTTACACAAAAGATTGGTAAGTCTAAGATATTTGAATTGAATTATAAACATTTGACATACTTCCACATTCAAATTAATCCAATTCACAAAATAACAAAGTTCAATTCAAATGACGATTTGACACACATATCAAGCTACTATATTTTGAATTTATTGTGAATTACAAATTTTGTTAATCTTGATATAATCAACAAAACAGTGAAATACAAAAAACAAATAGAAAAAAGAAAAATCAAATCACAAAAAATTTAAGGAAGCAACGAAACAATTCAATCATAATAAAATACAAAGTCGAAGCACTCAAGATTTGCTTATTTGTATATACATAGCAAAATCATTTTTTGAATTCAAAGAAGCGTGAGTATTGAGTAGGTACAACTTGTCAGTTGAATCAGAAAGCTTTATCCAAGCGTTTTATAACTTGTTGGATTGATTATATATTTAAGTGAGTTTCTATGATTCAATTATATAAATATTTTTTTTAAAAGGGAACTTTACGAGTTCCTCTATGATGCTTTAATTTGTTTACAGTATCAATAATATTTTTAATTGTACACCATTAGATTTAATTAATGATACACCATATTTGTAGGTAAAAATAAAAAAATAATGATAAACGGTTAACAAATCTGTAAGGGGTGGAGAAGTTTGTAAAATAACTATGACCACCCTTAGAGTTTGAAACAATTTCACTTAAATAACCTATTTTATTTAAAATTATTTTTCAATCCCCCTTTAAATTTGAAATGTGATATTTTTTTTAAATAAATCTTTCAAAATCTATTTGTAACAAACAAACGATCCACAATGAGATAACAATTTAAATTGTAGGCAATTTAAACAACATTGTAAACCAGCAATCAGAAACAACAAATGAATAACAGAAGAGGAAATAAGACGAATTAGAAATTAAAAAAAAAAAACCCGAGGCTTGCACAAGACAGTTTCCTTAAAATAGATTTACCGCCTCTTGTAGTGCTTAAGGTCTGCTGGTATCTGTTTCTCAGGATACAACGGGCATGAATTTCCGGTCAAGCACATGTTGGAAATTCCGGCGAACCACAATAACGAACTCGATCAGAAAAAATAAATGAAGAAGGAAGGAAGAAAAATAACAAGTGCTCTTGGTTCTAATTTCGGAGTATTCAAAAATAGAAAAGGAAGTGCCTTTTTATATCCATGTGAGGATGTAACATCAGCTCTATATTGAATTTCCGAATTCAATTTATGTTATTAAATTGCTGTAGTAGCCATTAAATTTAAACAATTCAATTCAAAAATTGAATTACATAACAGCAATAAATAATTGTAAAGCTGTTACAACTTGTTTGAATTAAAAAACGTGTGAAACTGTTACACAAAAAATTCAAAAGGAAATAAAAACGTGCCAAGCTTGTATGGATGATTTTGGGAGACATTCGCGTACGCAAGACGTGCGGACGCATACGAGTTCTACCAAATCAGTCTTGATTTTGCACCCCCCTGGACACGCGCGTGTGGAGAGAGCCTCTATCCTTATAATCCTTACTCATGCATGGTTAAGTGTTTATATATATACACTAATTCCTAGGCTTCTTTTTCCCATGTGAGATAAGCCTCATTTCCTTTCAAATTTCTAACTTCAAGGGTTAACTTTGAGAGACAATTTCTCATTCACCCAAGCACCATTTTGAGAAAATAAAATCATACTATTGAAGTATCAACGGAGTAGAATCCGAACCTCACAATATTTTCCACTTTCGTTAAGTGAGACCCACTCAAAATGTGTTCTCAAAATAGCAGGTTATGCTATTTTTTCAACACTATTACCATTAAGTATAAAATATAATGATAGGTTATTTAACACAAATCAAGTAAATAAGTTGTAATTGCAAAATTTATATATGATATAACACTAATAAATAATATAACTAAGTACATATAATTAAGTAAATATCATAATTAAATCAATAAACTCATTGTTGAGATTGCTTGTAATATAAAAATTACTTGATCACACATATTTTAATAAAATTTAATGTCGTATATTAAAATACTCATAATTTTATATAATATTAAGAGTCATTATATAATTGATCTTGAAGTATGTATTATTTTTAACATACTTATTTTCTTAACTTTATATTTATCTTACAGTTAATATCCTTACATGGTTGGAGTTTTAAGTTTTATAACCTTATATATTTTCATTTTATTTTCAAATATCACTTTGTTAATTTCATAAAAGTTAAATCGAAAATATATTCCTAATGAGCTTTAGTTTATGAATCGTGAAAGATGATTTTATTGATATCATTTTATTATAATTATAAAATTTGATGTTATGACGAGTCATTACTTTTGTTATGATAGTTAATAGTGACAATAAATAAAATATTGTCTTCAATAATATTTACGTGGGAAAAAAAGTGAAAGAAAATTATTTATATTTTTAAATTTTTATTGACATGGTAGGAAATTATCTCAACCTTATAAAATTAAACTTTCACAAGCTTGTTTTCATTTTATTTTCAAACGTCACTTTGTTAATTTCATAAAAGTTAAATCTAACACATATTCCTAATTAACTTTAGTTTATAAATCATGAAAGATTATTTTATTATTATTCTTTGATAGTAATTATAAAATTTATATGCTACGAAGAGTCATTACTTTTATTATGATAATTAATAGTGACAATAAATAAAATATTACATCAAATAATATTTAATGGACAAAATGAGGAAAAAAATCATTGTATGGTTTTTATATTTCCATTATAAAGACATGGTTTTTGATATTTTAACTTAAAATTTTGGCACAATATTTGAGCCACTTAATATCTTATAGTCTAATGGTTGATATTGAAAGTCAAAGCAACATTTCATAATATTATATCCTCCACCATTGAATTGCATGAAATAAATAGTTTAATTTTTTGATAAAAATTTAAATTAAAATATTTCTCACTCTATAGTTATATAGACATATATATTTTTCAATAATAATTGGTGAATAAAATATTTCTCATTTGTTGTGATTCATGTAGTATTATTAATAAAACACATATAAAATAATTTATTGTCATACTTTCTATTATCATTATTGTTTAAGTATTAATTGTTTGTAATTAAATTCATACAATACAAATTATTACAAGACTTTGTGTTAAATAGCCTACTTGATATTATATTTTATACTTAATGGTAATTGATTTTGGAAGATTTATTTAAAGAAATTATCATATTACAAATTTAAAGGAGGGCTGAAAAGTAATTTTAAATAAAATATACTATTTAAGTGAAATTATTTCAAACTTTAAGGGTGATCACAATTATTTTACAAAAATTATCTACTCACTTGAATGGTTACCATTATTTTTAAATTATTTTTTTAGTATAAATATTATATACCATTAATTAGATCTAATAATTCACAATTAATATATTATTAATACAGTAAAAAAAATTTACAGCATCATCAAAAACCCGAACTTTAATCGATTTCCATTCATCCATTTAAAAAAAAATTAATAGCAACTTAATAACATGAAGGGTGTAATCGGAATACAATTGGGTGTTTCCAGTAGCAACTCCAAAGCGGCCCCTTTGACCCAAACCCCTTTTACATGAACGACCATGGCCCTCATCGTGAAGATTCGCGCCCCTTTTTCCTTTCTACTTTCTCCTTTCTCATACGGCCAAGCAAAGCACCGAGAGGCGGCCGATTCACCAGAACACCGGCATACTGCAAAATCACGCGCTCGCATCAATACTGTAACTCCTAACTAACTAACCGATCAATGGAGCCGGACACAGAGCGGAGAGGAACCGTGACTCAGCGAGAGCAGTCAATGGTTCTCAACGATGTCAACACGCTATATCACATCTACGCGACTGTTCCTCCCATAGCTCAAAAATTAATGTAATCAGATTTCAAAAACGTAGGGTTTAGTTTTACTTGTTCCATATTTCAATTTTTTTTTATAATTTGATATTTGATCTGTGTAGGATGGAGCTTCAACGTAAGAATCACGTAGAGTACTTATTGAGAGGTCTTCAGCAACTCGGCCCTTCCTTTTGCAGCTTGGACGCCAAGTAAGTTTAGGAATTTCATTTTCCTTATGAGAATCATACGACTTTGTATTTAATTGCAGCTTGCATATCACATTATTGTAATTGAATCGAAGTTATGACTCAGTTAGGATTACAAGTTACGCATTCTACACGTCCTTACCTTGCATTTCTCTGTGTAATGTTTTTATCTAGTCGACCTTGGATATGCTACTGGATCCTGCACTCAATGGCTTTACTTGGGGAGTTTATTGATGCTGACTTGGAAGATAGAACTATTGAATTTCTTAGTCGTTGTCAGGTATTAGGTCCAATTTAATTTTAACTGTATTTCTTTTTTTTTTGGGTTAGTGCAATCCCCATTTTGTTATGGTTGATAATACTCTCTCTCTTTCTTGTTTTTGGATATCAACTACGAATAGATAGAAGTAGTTCCAAACCGCTTTGTCTATTTAGAGATTGAAAATCTAGTTTGTTACCATCACATTTCTACATCAGAAGTTCTGCTCCCATTGTCTTGGAAGCTTAAAAACTTGTTTGGAGATTTCAAGCATGTACCTCTGCTTCCCTAGAAAACTGTGTGTTTATTCTCTATGAACTTTAGATGTTGCTGTTGCTTTAAAAGTACTCAGTCTATGATATGTACAAATGCTCTTAGTTTGAGTTTAACAGCTATATCAAACCAGGTGGAATGTATATATGCAGTCCTAAACATATATCAAGGACACTTGTACTTACGTAAACACTAACATAAATGCAGACCCTTATCTGTTGATAAATACGTGCTTAGAATGTGTGTGCTTATAAATATACTAAATAATAGACTGGACATATTAGCATTGTTGCCCTTTTTTTTTTTAAGTACTTATTGTTTTGTTTGACATTAGTGAGCTAGATCTTACACATTCAAGTGGACTAGTTCAGAGATGCTCTCTGTGGTATTTATACCCAAATAAAATGATTGTGGACATTGACATGCCTTGAGACAATTAAGTGTTCAGCCCTTGAGGCAGCCAAAAGCACAAGCATCTATTGACATATTTGATGTTGCTATTATTGGTGTATATGCTTTATGTTTACCTATTTTGTGTATGAAATGACTTATTTGATATTACCAGCATTTGGAGGATATGATGTTTATCGTTCTGTAGTGTCTGCTGCTAATATTATGTCTTCTGCTTATAAATATCCATCTTCTGTGTGTGCTTGCACTGGCAGGACCCAAATGGTGGATATGGTGGTGGACCTGGGCAGGCAAGTTTATGATCCACTGATTTTGCGTTATTATTAGGTCTATATATATCACCAACAATATCTTCAATAACTCAACTGATTCTTTTTCAAATTTCAAATATGCAACTTCCTCGTTCATCCTCCTTTCCATCAGTTTTCATCTAAGTAATGCTAAATACAGCTGCTATAAAGATGCAGCCACCAAGTTTCCATTAACTTTCTCAAGTTCTTAGTTAAGCTTCCCTAGTTGTGGGTTACATTTTCAAATTAATTGAAAAATTGAACAGAATGCGTAATTGGGAATTTTGCAGGAAAACTTAAGAAATGTTGTTCAATGTATTTTTTCATGGCCATAGTACTATGGGGGAACCCTCATTCGATCCTTTGAACAGAGTTGAAATGACTTGGGATGGTTTTGAATTGTCCTAGAGTTATAGTTTGGGAGTTGCTGTAGATTTTTGAAGTCAGTTTAATCATCTTGGGCTTGGTTAACTTTTATTTTGCCATTGGTCTTGTAAGTACTGCATTCTTTTGGTTTAAGATTATACCAGCTCCTTTAGACCAACCAGCGTGGTTCTTTTAGTCTAATTTCTTTATGAGTGAATGTCATGGAAGATTAAGCTCATATGATTGTCCTTTAATTTTCACTTTTTCCAGTGAATGTTATTTTGATGCAAATTTTTTGCTTATGTGTTTCCATTCTTAACTTGATATATTCTCTCAGTTGCCACATCTTGCAACAACTTATGCTGCCGTCAATGCATTGATTTCTTTGGGTGGTGAAAAATCTTTGTCCTCTATTAATAGGTGACCTTAAGTTCTTCTGTGTGGTTAGTGTTTCTCAGCTATATGTTCTAGAGCCTTTGGGAAGTTATTTAACAGGATCTTGGGAAACAATATTCAGGAGTAAAGTGTACACGTTCTTGAAACGCATGAAAGACCCAAGTGGGGCGTTCAGGTTGGACATCACTTTTTATAATTCAAATTGAGAAAGTACTTTACATTATACCATGACTGCTACATATCTTATTTTCTAGTTGTCTGTTCTTAGTATGAAACCGATTTCTTTCCTTCAGGATGCATGACGCTGGAGAAATCGATGTTCGAGCTTGCTACACTGCCATTTCAGTAAGTATTCCAGCCAACTTTTATGTATATCTATTTGTTCATCCATTGCAGGACTGTTGTTGGAGGGGATTACTTAAAAAGTAATGATTGACACCAAAACTGATTTTCTATTGCGTTTTTCTTTCTTCCAAATTCTTGTCAATACACTGATGATTGTCTTTAAACAACCTTTTGCTCTGTCTTTATGGTATCCTTAATTTCACCTTTCTGCCCACAACAGAACTCTGCATTGAGGTTCAGAAAGGACTTCCAAAATTATAATTTCATTTTCTTTTTACAAAATTATTTGAACCTTCCCACTGTTGCTGACATCTGAATCCAAGGTTAATTTATTAGTATTCATCTTGGTTGTTAGAACCAAATTTCTGTCTCTTTTGATGGACTGCATATACGTGCTTATATGTTCTATATGTCTAGTTTATTAATTTTTAAGGTTTACTCAATTTTTGCAATGCTATTCTTTTGTTATATATAGGTAGCAAGTATCTTGAACATTTTGGATGATGAACTATTGCAAAATGTTGGAAATTACATATTAAGGTTGGGTTCAAGTGCTTTTAAGCTAAATTTGACACTAAAGCCATAGATTTGGCACTGAAACTGTACCCTGTGGCATCTCTGCAGCTGTCAGACCTATGAAGGTGGTATTGCTGGAGAACCTGGTTCTGAAGCTCATGGTGGGTATGTTTCATTCTGCATTTTATCACTTTTCTGCTTTTCTTAGTTGTTTTCACAAATAGTCATTTTAATGCAATTTGTTTGCCTCTTTTCCATTATCTCATGTGTACATGCAAATGTCTTTTTGTGTGTCCTTTCTTCTTTGACAAACCCTTTATCGGATTCTATAATTTGGTGATCAGGTACACCTTTTGTGGGTTGGCTGCAATGATTCTGATCAATGAGGCTGATCGTTTGGATTTGGATGCCTTAATTGTAAGATGATATTAATCTTTTCTTCATGGTGATTTATGATGTTCATTGCTTTGTCTGGTTTCATATTCACTAGAATTTGTGAACTTTATTAGTGATTCCTTTTTTACGACCTCATGAAATATTGCGTAAATGCTCTTTTTATCTCAATTTTATTGTATAGGGGTGGGTGGTGTTTCGACAAGGGGTGGAAGGTGGATTTCAGGGGAGAACCAATAAACTGGTTGATGGATGTTATTCATTCTGGCAGGTAACTGATCTAATCTCCATTAATTGTATTCCTTGTTATTTATATTTTTAGTGGACTAATACAAAGTAAAGTGACCAGGGAGGCGTATTTGCATTATTACGGAGGTTTCATTCAATCATTGGAGAGAGTCCGACACCAGTGGATCAACGAGGAGCAGAATGCAGTATAGATAATACACAAACCACTACAGCATCAGATGTATCAGAAGGAGACAGAAGTTCGGATGAGATATCATCGCAGGGTGATGAACACTGCCATTTTCAACATAGAGGTAGGCTTGGTTGGAAGCATATTTTCTTAAGTATTTCTATGTTATGCACATACAGGCTCACTGAATGGTTCCTCTCGTCTTGCAGAAAGGGAACCTCTTTTTCACAGCATTGCTTTGCAGAGATACCTACTTTTATGCTCACAGGTTCAGATTTTATAGATAATTCTATATATTGTCTGCTTGATTATTGCTTTATCTTTTCTCTGGGATAAGCCCCACTCTGCCCACCACACCCCCCCACCCCCCGGCGTGGGTTTCCTGGGTTGAAAAAAATTTCATCTTCAAATTTGTTTCTCCCATCCCTTAACAATTTAATATGTTGCTTTTGCCTTCATGTTTTCCATACAAGGTTGCCGTTCAGGCAAAAATGGAAAGATAAGAGACAACAAATAAAAATTCAATAGATTAGACTGTTAGAGAGACCATACCATTGAAATCATCAGTTGTCTGGAGCAAGCTCATGTATTTTTGGCATTGAATGAAACCTTTAGAAGGATAAAAATTTTTGTAGTTTGTCCCCTAGTGCCCCACTATCAAAACTCTTTTTTTTTTTTTTTTAAGACAGGGGTTTTGCTATTTGGACTATGTTTACTATTGGTAGTTCTGAAGGGGGAACATGGAAAATCACAATCGGCATTGAATGAAACATTTAGCAAGTCCTGGTTTTTGAGCTACTATTTTGGTTGAATGCCATAGCACAGTTGGTGTCAGTTACAGTTTTAAGTTGGTGCATTGTTGTCCTTGCATTTTGGTTTATTTCATTGCAATGCATTTTTTGGTTTAAAATTCGGTGGTAATTCTGATGGTGTACATCACCATCCTTATATTTAAGCATTACTTATCTTAAGATAATTTTGCTTTGGCATTTGATGGTTTGTGTGTATACCTTTGAACATGATTTGTTGGTACGATGTATTTCTAGGGTCTGGATTTTGACATATGTCGTTAATGCAGGACCCCGGAGGTGGACTCAGAGACAAACTCCGGAAGCCTAGAGACTATTACCACACATGTTATTGTTTGAGTGGCCTCTCCATTTGTCAGCATAGCTGGTTGAAGGATGAAGATTCTTCACCATTGCCCCATGCTGTCTTGGGTCCGTATTCCAATGTCTTAGAACCGGTTCATCCCGTCTTCAATATTGTCATGGATCGGTATCATGAAGCACATGAATTTTTCTCAAGGTCCTAAGTAAAAATCTTCTTCATGGGATTATGTATTTTGCAGGATGTGATGCGAACTCAAAATAATATTGTAAGCTGTAATTGGATCTTACAGACAGTGAAAGAAATATTTGTGTATTGATATTTGATATGTTGTGGGTTGTGGCCATGCAGAGGCTGAGTAGCATTGGGACTGAATTAACAAAATTTTAGAAAGGACTGGAAAATCTATACTAATTTTACTGTAGGAGGAGGAAAATAAAAGGTTGGTTATCCTAATGTTTTGAACATTTCAAGGACAGTTTATTGTCGCAACTCCCCAAGTTCTTGAAATATAAATGACATATGGTTCTCTAATGGTGAGGATGGACAAGGAAAGAAGAGAATGCCATCAAATCAATTCTCATCCTAAGCAAAATGCCAATAAAACCTCTGTGGCACAAAAGAGATGAAAGAAATCAAGGGCAAAAATTACATTGTTATTATTATTATTGGGACTTAACTGTGTCGTGATACAATTAGGTAAAGATTAAAGGCATCACGGTTGGATGCACTTGATACGATATCACATTAACCTATCTTATATTATTAATTTAAATCGAAAATTTACGTCAAATCAAAATAGAATTCAATCAAAAAAAATTACGCACACTTACACGCACACCCACATTAAAAGAACAATTCCATTGGTCATTGTTGACGTAGAGAGCAATTAACTTTTAATAAAATAACATTTGAGTCACGAAGAGTGCGTCACATTATGTTGTTTATTCATAGAAACTTTTGTCTATATGGTTACCTATATTATTATTTTATGTATAAATTTTACGTGTCATTGTTCGTTTGTCGAAGACACGTCATATTAGAGGGAAATTATTATTCATGACGGTTTTGATCTAGCGGTAAGAGTTTGACAGGTGTGTCCATAGGGCATAATTAGATCGTGCCACCAGATCGACTCTCTTATTTAAAATATAAATTTGTATTGATAATTTATGTGAGTTATGTTATATATTATTAAATAATGAGAAACGTTAAACAGACCACAGGTGTATAAACCGCTGACGCTAGTTATATCTAACTTTCTTTTGTTTGTTTGAAAATCCCGGCTCTTGGACAATTGTATATTAATTGGATACAAAAGATTTTCTAACAGAATTGGATTTTTTTTATTTATTTATAATTATTTATCTTTTCTGAAAGTTTTTGAATCCAGCCAATGTGGCGGATATATAAACACTACGCTCAAAATTCGAAACACTTCCATTTTCATCGAGAACAGTTAGTAACTGTAACGCCCACTGTCTCAGTCCCTTTCATTTCCAATTTCCAAAATTCCAAGTTCCAACCGTCAGCACCAAACCAGTTAACCAACAGTCTCATTCATTGGTCACTCCCATCTCCAAAGTCCAAACTACCGAACAACGACGATGGAAAAACACGAACAAGAACAAGAACAAGGACAAGAAGAGGACCACAACAGGGACCGGGACCCGGCCCCGAACCCACCATCCAAGATGCAATCTCCTCCACGGGAACCAGACCTCGAACCCATAACACTATCCCAAAACCCACCACCGGCAACGCTTCCCCCACGCCGCCAACCGGAGCTCCAACCCATTAGATTGAGCGCGAGCCCATCACCGGAAACGCTCTCTCCACTATCCGAACCAGAGTTGGAACAGCACAGAACCCACAACCCACCGCTGGGACAAGAACAGCTCCACCACTACAACTCCACGCCCGAATCACCGGCGTTGGATTTCTCACATCACGAAGAAGAAGAAGAAGAAGAAGAAGAAGAGAAACACAAACAACCACCTCCAGTTAAGCCTCATATATCTTCGGCTGCAGCGCCGGATACAGAAAGTGCTCCTAGTGATATCGGGAGTGCAAGGAAATTTTTGAGGACCAACTTGACCATCCTGAAGAGAGCCAAGAGGGACAACACGATCAAAAAGTCACTGCTCGGGTTTAGGGTTTGTGGGTTTGTGTTTAGCTTGGTTGCTTTCTCAGTCTTGGCCGCTGATAAAGATAGGGGATGGGCTCTCGATTCTTTCAATCGTTACAAAGAGTTCAGGTTCGTTTAAAAAAATATAAATAAATAAATAAATAAATAAATGATTCATTGATTGATTATTTTCCTGTTTATGTGTTATTAAAGTCTAATATTATTTAGTGGATTAATTTGCAGCTACTGTTTGGCAGTGAATGTGATCGTTTTTGTGTATTCTGGGTTTCAATCATGTGATTTAGCCTATCGATTGACTGCCGGACATCGCAAACCACTGCAGATTCTCCGGTATTACTTGGATTTTTCATTGGATCAGGTGAGTCTTTTGGATTATGATGTTTTTGTTTTTATTATTAATTTTTCATTAGCTAACTAGGGGCCGTGTTTTAAGTTGAAACCGTGTTTGGGTTGGCATTATTGTGATAATTATAGGGCCCACTTGCTTTGTAGGTGGTGCATAAGTCCAATTCTGTGAGTGTTGATTGATAGCAATGTTAGCCAAAGACTTTTTTGATTGATGAATATTTGTATAATTCTAATGGGTCTATGTAGAGAATTGTGGCACACACGCAAGTGCTTGTTATATCGGATTATATATTTTGGACCATCTAGTTGTGAGATGACTTTTCAACACCTTTTTCTTTTTCTTTTTGGCTTTCTTTCTGTGTTATAATGCTGCTTTTTACTTTCTCGAATTGTTTGTTTCTTATATAGTTCGTGCCTCCGTAGAAAGTTGATCATTATCCCATGTCTAAAAGGTGAGGAAAATGAGATTCTATGCCCCACCTTTTAGAGTGTTGAAATGCTTAGAGTTCAAGCAATATTTACAAAAGTATGAAGTATTTAAAAAGGTGAGAATAAAAAAATTCAGTCAGATTTCTGGTGGTACATATTGTCTGAAAGTGTGTAAGTGTAATGTCACATGGCATCAGATGCTGCTCTACGATCTCAGTTGGATAGATCTAAGCTTGGTCAGCACACCTTATGTTAATTTAAGACCTTGAAAGCCTCTGAGGCAAAAAGAAACTTACTTCGAATAAATTTCTTTAGTCGGTTTGGCCGATCAAGATAAGATACTATGCGTGATGGATAACTTACTTTCTCAGGTTGGGCTGGGGATGTTTTTAACTTTGATTTATGCCTTCGCTTTATTCTGTCTTCCATGATTTGCCAAGCCTTACCTGATCCTTTGATTATAATCCTGCACGCCTCACTGTCGGCTTCCCCTGAGGTTTCCCCCAAGTGGGAGTGCAGAGAGCAACTGGGCTGTAATGAGTAACACAATATGATTTTACAACTCCTTTTGCTGCTTTACTTGGGTGAAAAACTAAAATTGTTGTTTGACGTGGCAGATATTGACTTATCTTCTTCTATCTGCATCGTCTTCGGCTGCTGTCCGGGTAGATGATTGGCAATCCAACTGGGGTGAAGACGAGTTCCCAGATATGGCAAAGGCATCCGTGGCATTGTCTTTCCTTGCATTTGTTGCCTTAGGCTTCAGCTCACTCATATCTGGTTATGCCCTTTATAATCAGAAATGAAGGTAGTCATACTGTTGCCTGCATCACACATACGTTACACACATACATATTACACGTGACACGTTCTTGATTGTCGAGGGAAATATTAATGCAAAAGCTTTATTTCAAAATATATACAGAAAATGTCTTCAATATATTTAGTTGAATGATACGGATTGTATACACATCACCTCAATCATGGAGACACTGTACTGCAAACTCCATTTTCGCTTAAAAGATTTCTCGGATTTTATGTTAGCACATGCGGTGGATGTAAAATGCCATTGGAAGGAAATTTTCAGTTTGCAATTCAATTATGTAGACGACTTTTTTGTTGTTTGATGGAGCGTGTTACCGATTTATTCGGCCTTCAATTGGATTTGGAATGGTCCAAGTTTCAGGTTTTTCTGCGCACGGCAATGTTGGTCAAGAGATGAGACACGAGAGCGAAGTGTTGTCAATTTATTAAAAAAAATGAAAGAAAGGACCTTTATTGATTTCAATGTCAGTTTAAATGTGATTTTTATTTAAAACCAAAAAAGAAAAAGAAAAAGAAAATACTGTTGCTAAAATATTAACGTAAATTGAGATCAAAGCTAAACCAAAGTCTTGAAAATCCAATTCGAGGGCCGCAAGCCAGTCCTGGGCTTGCGTAATCAAGGCCCAACCTTAGGCCCTTACTCATGGGGCGAGGCTCAAGCCCAGGTCTGGGTTTATGGAATCTCTCACTCGATATGCTTTGAAACCGGATATAAATGTGAAGCTCCAAATCGGAAATTTCAATATGTCTGTTCAACTGATCAGATTTTGTCATGAATTGTAAGAGCGAACGTGTTTTTGATTGATTTTATTTATAGCCGACAATTATTTTTATATTGAAAATACTCGGGACACATTAGAGGAGTTTTTCCTTCGATTTTAGTGTTTTCAAATGGATTCACAAAGTCTTAATATCTTTTTAAGGGAAGAAAATTTAATTTTAATAAATTGTTACTTTAGGTAAGCGTTAATTAATATCAGTTAATTTAATTTTTCTACTTTTTTATAAAGTAAGTGATTCTTGTGATTGTGTTCTCGTCGTCACAAATTCATATACTCTAATAGATTCATCCGCTCGGCGAGTATTTTAAAACTAAGGTTTTTTTTTTTTTTTTACGAAAGAGATATTAATCTCTTTACCTCAACAAATTAATGTCATTGAACTTACCATGAAAAATATAAAATATTAGCTGGCAAAAATATATAGTAATAATTTTATGTATAAAAAAATACAATACGATACGATAATATCATTCGGTGATTGATGGGGGAAATTGATCGTAACAGCTTTATTTGACATTTTATTGATAATCATATTGAGTTTAGGCCTTTCTGGTTACACCGTCCCATTCTAATCAATTGAGTGGCTGTGCTGCGCGCTCTGGGCCATTGTCTTCTTCACGATTGATTAAGTATGGTTCATTGTATCTGGACAAAACATATATTTTTTTTTTAAAAGGAAAAAATTTATGCCTGAATTTTGAAAAAAAAAGGAAAAAACCAGTCTTAAATATTTTACTTTTTTTTTGATAAGTTAAATATTTTACTTAAAATTTGAAAAAAATCTCTTTTTTTCTTTAATTTTATTTTGAATTTGAGTTATTTGAGAAAATTTCATAATCAATCCCTCCGAGATAAAAATCAAACATGAATTATTATCATAGCATTTACTATCACTTACCAAACATCTGTAGGCTTTACTCCTTCACTTTCCTCTTTATAAACAACATTGCATGTATAGAAGTCAGAGACAGCAAATAAAACCCAGTTAATTTATTAAGATAAATAATCATCTGAAAAATGAAGGCTTGGGTTTACAAAGAATATGGAAACTCTCAAAAAGTTTTGAATTTGGAAACAAATGTTGAAGTTCCAAGTTTGAGGGAAGATCAAGTGCTGATCAAAGTTGTAGCCGCAGCACTTAATCCAGTTGATTTCAAGAGGATGCTTGGGGTAATCAGTGCAACTGACTCTCCTTTACCTGTAAGTATTATAAACACTTTCTTTTTCTTTCTTAGACGTGACACAACAGTTTAATTGCTCACATAGTGATAAACTTATGACTAAAATCTTGGGAAGTTGCAAAATGTTTGAATATGTCGTCACTAAAATGTTACTATTTGATGCCATTTTTTTAAAAATGTTTGAATATATTTCCAAATATACTTTTGGAAGAAACCACTGCCTTATTTGAGGTAGTAATTTTTTAATAAAAAATTCCTTCTTTTATGGACCCGATTTTTCAGCTCTGAGAGTGAGGGATGTATTTGTATCAAAAATTCATACTTAAGATGCTTTTTAATGTAAGTAAATTTAACAAATCACTGCCTTATTTGATGTTTTACCAATTCAATGGACTAATACCACAAATTAGATGTAAAATAACCGTTAACCTACTTGTTAAAATTTACTAATGGAAATTGATGGCTAGCTTGTGGACCTAATAAGTAAATTTAACAAATCTCACTACCTTATTTAATTTGTATGCTCAATTTGAATTTGATATTATATAGTTCTCCATGTTTGATTTCTGTTACATTTTGAAATGTTTAGACGATTCCTGGGTATGATATTGCGGGTGTGGTGGAGAAAGTGGGAAGCCAAGTAAAGAAGTTTAAGGTTGGAGATGAAGTTTATGGAGATATAAATGAGAAAGCATTGGATCACCCTAAACGAAATGGCTCTTTGGCTGAGTACACTGCTGTTGAAGAGAATCTATTGGCTCTCAAGCCCAAAAATCTGAGTTTTGTTGAGGCTGCAAGCCTTCCCCTTGCCATTGAAACTGCCTATGAAGGTCTTGAACGTTCTGCCTTTTCCGCTGATAAATCTATTCTTGTTTTAGGTGGAGCTGGAGGAGTTGGCACCCTGGTGATTCAGGTAAAATAATATTCTTGTTTCTAGTGTTTTCTTTGCTTGGCTTCATTAATATTTTACATGAATTACTTGTGTTTTTCATTTTGTTGGTGGCTTTGGGTATTCATTGTGGCACTCACTTGGTGGGTTAATGGTTTTCATAATCTTGATGCACTTTGATTCACTTGCATTTATTTTTATGCATGTTTTATTATTGGATTTTATTTATTATGGGGCATGATCTTGTAACTCAAGTTTTAAAAATGGTTATTTAACTTGACGGCATAATGTATTGCATTCAAAAATATAACTTATATCAATTAATTAATTTGTATGTTAGTCAATTTTTGGGGTTTCAATACCCAAGTGAATTGATGAAACATATATAGAATAGCAAAGCAGCTGTCTTGCTAACTCTTGAGATAGAATTTATTTGTAGTATTAATTCAATAACACTCAAGTGATTGATTAAATTAAACGGGCTTATATCCTTTTACCTCCGAATTATAACAATAACCATTTACTTGTTAATTACATTTTGTATTGGTGCAGCTAGCTAAGCATGTCTTTGGTGCATCTAAAGTAGCAGCTACCTCTAGCACTGCAAAGCTGGACTTATTAAAGAGCTTGGGTGCTGATTTGGCTATTGATTACACCAAGGAAAACATTGAAGATCTGCCTGAGAAATTTGATGTAGTGTTTGATGCAGTTGGTAAGATGTGCATTTCCATTGTTTAGCACAAAGATGATAAATTCCAAGAGAAGTGACTAATTCATTTTGGTCTTTTAAGGCAGTAGGTCCCTAAATTTTGATCAATTTTAGAAAGATCCGTAGCTTGTCAATTTTTATCAAACGTGTCCCTAACCCCATTCATATGACCACATTCCCCTTGCGATTTGTAGTTTTACACTTTTATTACTATGTTGCAATAGGGAGGGCGATGTGATCATTCATTCAGACATAGTTTATTTAAATATTGTCAAAGTCTAGGGGCATACATAATAATTATACAAACAAATGCAGTGCTAACAGTTTCATGATGAAATTAAAAAAATACAGGGCAATGTGACAAGGCATTGAAGGGAGTGAAAGAAGGCGGGAAAGTCGTGGCAATAATTGGTTCAGTAACTCCACCAGCTTTCTTGTTTGTGGTGACTTCGGATGGATCTATGTTGGAGAAACTAAATCCTTATTTGGAGAGTGGGAAGGTGAAAGCAATTATTGACCCAAAAGGTCCGTTTCCATTCTCTCAGACCTTAGAAGCATTTTCCCACCTTGAATCCAGCAGAGCTACTGGAAAAGTTGTCATATATCCAATCCCATGAGCGGAAAACAAATCAAATTTAGTTATAATGTGTATGACTACCTAAATTATGTATTCTCTTAGACTATATGCTTGGCAATAAATAAGAGTGTGGTCAATTAATTGTAAGACTAAAAAGATGCTTAAGGGAGTTTTAATATTCTGTTTTCGCACTTGTGTGCATTTTGAAAATTTTGGTTTCTTGCAAGTACGATGTTATCAAGGGACTAAATTGTTCTTGACTTAGGGTTAGAAAATGACTAATAAGAAGAAGAAAATGACTAACAAAATGCTTAAGATTTAGCATAAAGTTTAGAAGATAGAAGTGGGTTTAAAATGTACATGAATTATTAGAATTAAATTCAGCATTTATAGTAAACAATCATAGTGAACAAAAATAAGGAAAAAGTAGAAGAGTAATTGATTACAAAAAATTGAATGATAATATTTTAGATAATAGTTGTAACATACCAAATAAAGATGAATTAGTAAATTCTAATTTTCTGAATTTCATTTCATTGGAAGAGTGGTTTTTCGCCAATAAGACTCCATGAACTGAGCTTGATTTGAATTTGACCTCCTTGAGATACTTACAAAGGCAGTCCGATAAAAGCAGTTGACTTATTCTCAATAAAGGAAGATGCCGTAGTGGCGATGGAATGGTAATGGATGCTGTTTAGGTTTTCTTGTAGGTTAATTAATGTGGGCAGGGTTGCTGCTGTGAATGAATAGCAGGGAATCTCGAAAGCTAGGTTGCTAGGGTGATGGCTAATTTCCTCGAATAGGTTTTCGGTGGACAAACTAAAGTACTTTGCAAAAGGGTATGTAATCTTGGTTGGTATATATGAGGGTGGAGGGAGGTGGGGAGTTCAAAATTAAATTTTGTCTCATTAAAAATTTATGAATTATTTTTTTCTCACTCTTAAAATTTACTCCATTTAAGATCAAATCCTACAAAATCTCGCAAGTTCATAATGGTCATCTCTAAAACTCTCTTCATATTGTACTTTCTCTTTATTAAAAGCTGAGAAGGCCATTTAAAAAAAACACAAATTTAGAGAAGGAAGTGACGGATTGAAAAGGATAAAAAAAGAAAAAAGAAGAAAAGGTCTTTTATCAGTCAAGAAGAAGAAAGGGTTTGATACGAGAGCGAAATAATAATTAAAAAAAAATTCACGAAAACTAGTCCAGCCCCCCGCCTCCGGGGTAATCGCCCACCATTCTAATCAATTGAGTCGAACTGCTCTTTCACTTGCTATGTGGGCATTGGCCATTGCCTTTTTCATGATTGATTGTGAAAGGTTCATTACACATTGACAAAGCATATGTTTGGAGAGGGTAAAAAAAAAAAGAAGACGACTTTGTGGCGATCACCCAACAATTCTATCGATCGAGTAGCAGTGCACGCTTTCAGTTGTTATGTGTGCATTGGGCCAATTGTCTATTTTATGATTGATTGACTGCACCTGGGTCCTGGAGTCCTCGGGGACAGCTCAACTTTCGATAAGACCTCAAGTAATTTGTTTTGATTAGGCTTTCTTAAAAATTTATAACAAAATATATGTTTTAATTTTATTATGAAGGTTATATATCAAATTTTCTACGTTTTTAAGATATAAAATCATTAATTAATCTTTTTATTATAATTTTGTTAGCATATCTTTCCTAAATGGTAATATAGCTAGATGCTTGATTCATTTAATCTGTTAATTTTTTTAATCAGTTTAACTTTGAAAATCTCCTTTTTGCAAAAGTATTATTACCAATTTAATATGAAAAAAGTACACAATTATTTTAGGGAAAAAAAACTAAGAGTAGAATGTATTCCGAAAACATTTGAAATTTAAAATTTTATTAATTTTAAACCTTTTTAAAAATTTACATATTTGCTTTATGGAGTTTATATATGATTTTCATATATTTATATCTTAATAGAAAAAGTAAACTAAATGAAAAGTAAATATTGTATTCTAAAAGTATCTCTATATTATTTCCTAAACTATAAAATCTAATCATATTTTGTTTTTGATTTTACAAGGCATAAAATGTCAAATAACAATGTTTAAAATATTTTTTAGTTATAAAAATAAAAAAAAGATACCACTTATACTCAGATATTGGAGAAAGAAAAATAAATACTTCATTTATATGTTCGCATCCAAACCTATTCTTATTTCAGAAAAATTTAGACCAATTTAGATTTCCGAGAAAAAAAATAAATACTATCCAAGTTTGATAATTTAAGGCTTTATGCTAGGGGTGGGCACTATTTAGTTTGGGTCGGTTTTGCTCTAGAACCGAACCAAACCAAACCAAACTGAAACCAAATGGTTCATGAATTTAAGAACCAAATGGGAACTAAATTATAGAACTGAACCAAACCGAACCAAATTAATTTGGTTTGGTTCGGTTCTATAATTTGGTTCGGTTCAATTCGGTTTGGTTTGATTTTATCCTATATATTTGTTATTCAATTAAAAAAATATAATATAATAACACACTATTAATAAGACAATAATCTTGAGTTTATAAATTAGTAAACAATAAACAATATAATAAAATCTAAATTAACATAATAAATCCAACTTAAAATCTAAATTAACATCTTATATGCGCATTCAGGTATCCATTGATATGAGGAAGCCCCTTAAGCGTAGGATGAAACTTAAAAAAGAGGGTGGTGAATGGATCTGGATAGACTTTAAATATGAACAATTGAATATTTTCTGTTTCATCTGTGGATTACTTGGGCATACTGAGAAATAATGTCCGAAGTTGTATGATTGCCCGTCGAGTGAGATTGTGAGGGTTTATGGTCACTGGCTGAAAGCGCCAAGCAGGAGGAGCCAGATGAATTTCGGGGAAAAGTGGCTGAGATCAACGATGCCGGAAGAAACTAACAATGGAAAAGGAAACATCGAGAAGTTTGCTGGTGCAATGGCAGTTGATTTGGTCATTAACGCAAATTTTGGAGATCATGTGCGTAACACAAGGGATTGTAGTATCAATGCGGGGATTGAGGGGATCAATAAGGAAAACAACAGCTTGATAACAACCAGGAGCCATTTGCGTATTAATGAAAAGTCAACAATGGGAATCATTAATGATTTGGGCGGAGAAAAGATTTTTGACGAGGAACGGGAAGCTGGCCTAATTGTTAATGAGTCAAAGAGAAGAAGATCTCAAGTTGGGCTTCGTAGTTCTGTGGGCTTTGAGGATGTAGTATTTTCTCAGGAGATGGATATTTCTGTGGAAGGAAAAAATGGGCAAACGGTGGGACTTGTGATCAAGGCCCACCGAGAACAATGAGTGTGTTAAGTTGGAACTGTCGTGGGCTAGGCCACTCACAGACAGTTCAAGTCTTGATTGATCTGGTCAGATGTAAAAAACCTGCTATTATTTTTCTCATGAAAACGTTATGTGGTAAAGGTAAATTAAAGAGTATTAAGAGGAAGTTAGGGTTTGATGGGCTTTTTGTGGTTGATCGCGTGGGCCGTAGTGGGGGGCTTGCTCTTCTTTGGGATGTCAATACAAATGTCTCTTTATTGAGTTATGCGAGGAATTTTATTGATGTTCATGTGGTGGTAGCTGGGTTGGGGGATTGGAGACTAACTAGATTTTACGGTTTCCCTGATCGAGTCGTCGTCGCCAATCTTAGGATTTACTTCGATTTCTTTCTTCTTCCTCAACTGCCCCATGGGTTTGTCTTAGGGATTTTAAAGCTTTATTGGCAGCAAGTGAGAAAAAAGGTAGACTTAAGCATCCTCAGTGGAAATTGCAGGGATTTAAGAATGCTATTTCTAATAATGGTTTGTTGGATGTTGGGATGGAAGGATATCAATATACTTGGGAGAGATCTCGAGGGTCAGTGGATTGGGTGGAAGAGCGGCTGGATAGAGTTCTAGCCTCAACTGAATGGCTTCATCGTTTTGCTCGGGTTAAAGTTATGAGCTTAGAGGCCTCTTGTTCTGACCACTTACTTATTTTTATGAATCTAAATCCTATTGTTACTACCAGTAGGCATAAGAGATTCCGTTTTGAGAATTTGTGGCTGCGAGAGTATGATTGTGTTGAGGTTATTACAAATAGCTAGAACTCTTCTTCGGGCTGTTCAATCCAGCAAAAGATTTCGAGGTGTGGTGCTGACTTGTCCCATTGAGGGGGTCAATTGGCTCACGATTTTCGTAAGCATCTCTCTGATTGTAAATATCTTATGGCTCAATTAAGGGGGCGGCGTGACCAAGGTAGTGTGGATGACTTTGTGGAGGCCAACAATCAGTATAATGCTCTCCTCCATAGTCATGAAGTCTTCTAGAAGTAGAGAGCAAAATCCTTTTGACTTAAGGAGGGAGATAGGAATTCACAGTTTTTTCATGCTACGGCTTCAGCAAGGAAGCGTAGGAACTCTATTGAAAGATTGCGAAATGGACAAGGAATTTGGAGCTCTAATCAGGAGGAGATTGATGGGATGATTGTGGATTACTTTAGCACGTTATTTCAGACTGAAGGTTGCAATAGTGATGAGGTTTTAGGATGTGTAGATAAGAACATCACCGATGATCAGAACATGATGCTCTTAGCTCCATTCTCGGCTGTTGAAGTTAAATATGCCTTTTTTGATATGCATCTGGATAAATCTCCAGGGCCTGATGGTATGAATCCTGCAATTTATCAAAAGTTTTGGAATATTATTGGTGAGGATGTGGTGCAAGCTTGTTTGAACTTTATTAACAGCTGTTCTTTTCCTGTGGGACTTAATAATACCTTTATTATTTTGATTCCGAAAAAGCAGTAGCCTGAGACCCTAGCTGATATGCGGCCCATTGCGCTGTGTAATGCCCTGTACAAGATCATCTCTAAAATGCTTGCTAATAGAATGAAGACAGTGCTTGCTTCGGTTGTCTCTGATGCCCAAAGTGCTTTTATTCTCGGCAGAGCAATCACATATAATATAATTATCTCGGCTAAAATCCTCCATTTTTTGAAGAGAAAGTGGCAAGGGAAACATGGTTGTGCAGCCCTTAAAATAGATATGTCTAAGGCATATGATCGTATCGAGGTGAAGTTTCTCTAAGCTATAATGCTAAAAATGGGGTTTGCTGAAAAATGGGTGGATTTTATAATGTTTTGTGTTTCAACAGTCCAATACAACGTGCTTTGTAATGGCAAGGAAGTAGGGCCGATTATTCTTAGTAGAGGATTACGCCAAGGTGATCCGTTATCCCCGTACTTGTTCATTTTGTGTGCTGAAGGGTTGAGCTTCCTGAATCAAGTGAATGAAAAGGTTGTTTTGATTCATAGTGTGAAGGTTGCTAGAAGTGCTCCAATGGTGTCCCATTTATTTTTTACCGATGATTCATTTCTGTTTTTCCGAGCAAACTTGCAGGAAGCAATTCTAATGAGGAATATTCTAGCTTCATATAGTCGTGCATCTGGGCAAAAAGTAAATTTCAACAAATCTTCGATTTCATTTAGTGCTAATGTGCTTGCTGATGTTGCTAGTCAGGTGTGTGGGGAGTTGGCTATTAATGTTACCTCTGATCATGGTGCTTACTTGGGGCTTCCTTCCTGCATTGGACAAAATAAGAAAGCTGTATTTCAGAGCATTAGAGACAAAGTTTGGCAGAGGCTACAAGGATGGAATATAAGGATGCTATTTAGAGCCGGAAATGAAATTTTGCTGAAAACAGTGGCTCAAACAATGCCTAACTATGTGATGAATGTCTACTTTCTTCCGCTTGATCTTTGTAAGGAGTTTGAGATTATGATGAATTCGTTTTGGTGGGGTGGTAAGCGTAATGGTGGTGGTGGAATTAATTGGATGAAGTGGGAACGCATGTGCAAACCGAAGGATTTTGAGGGGATGGGTTTCAAGCAAATTCATATTTTCAATGTTGGGTAAACAGGTGTGGAAACTGCTGACAAGCCCAACTTCTCTTGTTGCAAAAGTGCTTAAGGCTCGTTATTTCCCTCGATCCTCAGTCCTTGATGATAATTTGAGATTTAATCCGAGCTTTATTTGGCGCTCTATAATGGCTGCCAAGGATGTGGTTATAAGGGGTAGCAGAATTCAGATTGGAAACGGGCAGCAGGTTATTATTAGGAAAGGTCCGTGGCTTCCTGACCCTGAGGATGGATTCACTAATTCTGAGCTACCTGAGGAAATTGTGATGGCTCCAGTGTGCAGCTTGATGATGGCTGATGAGCGTCGGTGGGATTATGATGTTGTAACTGATTTATTTAATACCAGGGATAGAGACCTCATTCTGAAAATTCCCCTTAGTGTTCGTAGGGATCGTGATATGTGGCACTGGTTGGCTTATCCAGGGGGTGTGTTTTCGGTGTGTAGCTGTTATAAGCTAATGACTTATAATGCTAATAATTCTTCTTTGAGTTTTTGGAGACGCTTGTGGAAATTGGACGTGCCGGGTAAAGTGAAGAATTTCCTTTGGCGTGCTGCTACGAATGTGCTGGCTACGTATGATAATCTACTTTGGCGTAGAGTTCAGGTAATGCCTCTTTGCGTTGTCTACAACACTTGTAATGAATCTATAATTCATATTTTGGTGGACTGTGGATTTGCCAAAGCTTGTTGGATTGCTTCTCCAGTAGGATACATTGGTCACATTTCTTCCTTTATGGAGTGGCTTGGAATTATCTTTAATCAATGTAGTAAAGAAGAGTGTGAGCTTATAGCTATGGTTTGCTGGAGGATTTGGGTTTAGTATAATGATAAAGTTTGGAACAACAGGTGTGGTCGGGTTTATCAAATTCTTAACTCAGCTGGTCACCTTCTTCACCAGTGGCAATATTGGAGGAAACAGTTTCTGTTTGATGATGCAGTTGAGAGTAGTTTGAGTCATCTGTGTGTTGGGAAAGACCTCATGGTGGATGGGTTAAATGTAACGTTGATGCCGCTATGTTTTCATCTCAGTCGAAGATCAGCTTGGGTTGTGTGGTTCGCAATTTTGAGGGCACTTTCTTGGCTGCAAAATGTGACTGTTTTGCTGGAAGTTTTGGGGCTAGAGAAGCAGAGGCGCTTGGTGTTAGGGAAGCTCTTAGCTAGTTGAAATGTTTGCACCTTCTTTGTGTGATAATTGACGTGGACTGTCTGCAGGTTTTTAAGGTTTTAACTGAGAATCTTTCAAGTCCCAATGACTTTGGCCTCATCATTGAGGAATGTCGTTTCTTAGCTCAGGAATTAGGAGAAGTGCAATTCTCTTTTGTCCGCCGATCTGCGAACGTTGCTACCCATAGTGTTGCTAGGGTGGGTGGTTCTTTGTCAGGTCCTAGCGAGTGGAATGTTGTTCCACCTCGTTGGTTAATGAACAATTTGTAATCGGGTTTATTTAATGAATTTATCTTTAAAAAAACATAATAAATCCCAAAAATAATTTAGAATTCCATAAATAATAACCAATATAATAAAATTTAACAATAATTAAAATAATAAAGTTCAACAATAAAATAAAGTGTATGCTATGACATATATAATATCATGTATTAACTAACAAACAGAGATAAAAAAAAAGATCAATTCTAAACTATTTTTAATTTTAATTCTAATTTTTTCTTGAACCATTTGGTTTGGTTTTGAACCGAACCAAATAAAAAACCAAATGGTTCAGAATTTCTAAATCGTTTGGTTTTTTGCTCTGAAACAAACTGAACCAAATTGTCATAACCAAACCGAACCAAATGCCCACCCTACTTTATGCAGTGACCAATAACCATGCAAAGTGTAAAAAATAAACTGCCGTCTTCTTCCCCCCCCCCCCCCCCCCCCCATTATTTAACAAATGTAGGCTGTTTTATAGAAGTTTAAAAGGAATAAAAAAATTTAATTAAAATTTATCAATACTAACGTTATATAGAGATTTTATAGAGACTAAAACTATTAATTCTTTAGAGACTTTGTAATGATTTTGATAATATAGTAAGGAAGAGATAATTAAAAATAATCATAAAATAAAATATATAATGTGATAATCATTATTGAGTTAGTTATAATTTAGAAATTTACATCTTTTTAAATATAAAATAATAGATTCAACATAAATATATGTATTAATTTAGGAATTTAACGTTATTGTCATTTTCTTTTTCTTTCTTAACATGACACAACAATTAAATGGCTAAATGCTCACATAGTGATAAACTTACGTGTTAAATTTTGTAAAGTTGCAAAATGTTTGAATACCGCCACTAAAATGTTACTATTTGATGCCATTTTAAAATTTTTTTTTTTTTCCATTGGGTTCATTGTGATGTTTAAACAGTAGAAAAATTATTAAAACATAAAATTTTGTGTGATTAACTAAACGGGAATTGTCACATACCTCTTGGTTATGTTATTAATTACCACTTTGATGGCATGTTTCATTTAATAGACACATTCACCCTTTGTTGCTAATAAAATATACACTTCGAAATATAGGATATATATACGTAGGACCCAGTTTTACAGTTTTGAGGGATGTATTAAATTAAAAAATTCATACCTGAAGAGACTCATATATATAGTGTACTATAAATTTTTTGAAACCCTACTTTGAGGTTTTTCCGATTGAATGAACTAGATAGCACCACAAATTAATTTTTTTTTTGTTAACATACATGTCAAAAATTAATAATAGAAATTGATCTTGTTGACCTAATTAGTATCTTGAATATTCACAGCATTGTTTAATATTTATGCTCAGTTTTGATTACAATTGTAAATATTTAGACGATTCTTGGATATGATGTTGCGGGCGTGGTGGAAAATGTGGGAAGCCAAGTGAAGAAGTTTAACATAGGAGATGAAGTTTATGGAGATTTAAATGAGAAATCATTGGATCGCCTTAAACAAAATGGCTCGTTGGCTGAGTACACTGCTCTTGAAGAGAATCTACTGGCTCTCAAACCCAAAAATCTAAGTTTAGTTAAGGCCGCAAGCCTTCCAGTTGCTATTGAGACTGCTTATGAAGGTCTTCACCGTTCTGCCTTTTCCGCGGGTGAATCCATTCTTATTTAGGTGAAGCTAGTGGAGTTGGCACCCTGGTGAGCCAGTACAATAATAATAGTCTGTTAAGTTTTGATCGGCTTCATTAACAATTTACATGAATTACTTGCGTCTTTTCTTTGGTGCCTTGGGAATTCATTGTGCCACTTTATAATAATGATGCAATTTCACTTGCACCCAATTTCATGAATGTTTTGTTCTTTGGATCTTTCTTTCTGGGGTATTATCTATAGTAAGTAACTCAAGCTTTTAAAATGGTTATCTAACTTCATATCAGAGCTAATAAGGTAATGCATGCATTCAAATTGTCGCTTATATCCATTTGTTAATTTGTATTATGATCAATTTTTGGGGTTTCGATAACCAAGTGAATTAATGAAACATATACAAATAGCAAAATTGTCCATGTTGACATCTCGTCTCTTAAGATAAAATTTGTAGTATTAACCCTCGAATGAATGAATAAACTAAACAGATATATCCTCTCACCTCCAAATTACAAACATGAAACCATAAGCATCAATCTAATGTTAAATTGCTTCAGTATAAAAAATTTTACGGGTACTTGTTAATTTCTTTCTGCCTTGGTGCAGTTAGGTAAGCATCTCTTCAGTTACTTCTAGAACTGCAAAACAGGACTTATTAAAGAGCTTGGGTGCTGTTTTGGGCATTGATTATACCAAGGAAAACATTGAAGATCTACCTGAGAAAATTTGATTTAGCGTCTGATGCAGTTGGTAAGGTATGTATATCCATTGCTTAGCAGAAAGGTGACGAATTCCCTGAAAAGTTTCTAATTGATTTTGTTTTTGTTTTTTTTTTCAAATGAAGTATTTTCCTGATTAATTTATTTTAATGTATTTTAATAAGATCCTTGGCTTCTCAATTTATATATATTAAACATTCCCCTAACCCCTATGAAATTATCCTATTTCCCTTATGATTTGTAGTCTCTCTACAACGTTGTAATTGAGGGGAGAATAGAGACATGCCTTGAATGAATGAACAAAGATAGTTTATCCAAAATTAGTCAAAATTTAATGACAAACTTAATAATTATCCAATGAATTTTATTTTTTTTAGAGAAGGGTACATTAATTTAGGAACCTTATTTTCTTTTCTTTTTATTTTAAAAAAATTTAATTGTTTGCTTTTGAAAAATTAAGTGCTCACAGTTTCATGATGAATTAAAAAAGGGGGCAATGTGACAAGGCATTGAAGGCAGTGAAAGAAGGTGGAAAAGTAGTGGATTAATCGCTTCATAAGTAATTCAACCAGCTTTCTACTTTCTGGTGACTTCGGATGGATTAGGTTCGAGAAACTAAATCCTTGTTTAGAGAGCGGGAAAGTGAAAGCAATTATTGACCAAAAGGCACAGTATCCATTTTCTCAGGCCTTACAAGCATTTTCCCACCTTGAATCCGGCAGCGCTATTGGAAAAGTTGTCATACATCCAATCCCATGAACAGAAAACAGATTTATGTGTGTGACTCCCTTAGAGATGGCAGTAGGTCGGACGGCACGTGGCACGACACGACACAAACATTTCGGTGGGGCACACAGCACGACACAACACACGCGTGGGGCAGGGCGAAGTTAGAATTTTATATATGCGGGCCTTAAAAGCACGACACGATTAGAAATAGGTTAAACACGGCACGATAAAAAATCCAGCAATAAACGCTTTATTTTTTAATGAAAGTAAAATTAAAATTTTATAATTTTACAAATAACTTGGAATTAAATTTTTTAAATTCATTTAATTTTTAGTTAAAAAATACTATCATCTATTTATATTTATAATTTATTAAATAAATAATTGATATCATGATTTTAATGAATAAAATTATAAATATCATAATTTTATAAATATGCATTAATATTATTGTGAACTATGATTTATAACTCTATATAAGTCCAAGTTAACAATTAAGTTAACCCTTAAGAATTTTTTTTTATTATTATTGTTGTTAAGTATAAAAAAAATTCTAATACTATAAGATTAAACTTAGCAATTACTATTATATTTTTTCTACTATTATTACTTTATTATTATTAGGGTTATTATCATTTTACTACTTAAAAAATTGTCAAATATCAAATGACAATAACAAGTATTGTCTTCTATCATTTTCCTACTATATCTTTATAAAAATATCATTTTACTACTTTTCTATTACAACAAATGTCATTTTACTAATTTTCTTTTACAACCGTTAGTTGACTCGTTAGTTGACTAACAAAATACTAATTTTACCCTTCATGATTAAAAAATAATAAGACAAAATTTGTAATTCATATATCATAATTCCAGCAAAAAGAATTATGTTAGTATTATATACCCATTTTAATAATTATATTACAAATTTATTTTGTAAATAAGTTTCAAGTATTTTTTTTAATCATGAATGGTTAAATTAATATTTTATTAGTCAATTAACGGTTATAACGAAAAAGTAGTAAAATAATATTTTTATAAAAATATAGTAGAAAATGATAGGAGACAATATTTATTGTGGTAATTTGATATTTAGTAATTTTTGAAGTAGTGAAACGATAATAACCCTTATTATTAAATATGAACTTGAGTTTTGAATTTTTGATTCTATTAAATTTGAATAAAAGCATAGACCTAAGAAAAACATATAGACTTGAAAAAAGTATGTCAACAACTTAGCATGTGCTTTAAAAAAATAAAAAATTTAATGGGCTTTTCTTTCTTAGGCATGGTACGGCACGACCCACGATATGACATGTGTGCCGGGCCAAGCTTAAGCAAAAATATTTAGGCACAACATGGCATGACACAAAATATATAGTGGGCACAGGCACGAGCACGCATGGGCCTTACTTTGGTGCCGGCACGACCCATTGGCCATCTCTAGACCCCCTACGTTATGCATTCGAGTAGACTATCAATGCTTGATGTAGGAACTAAGCCTTGACAAAACAAATTCAAAGCAACTTCATTTTGAGTGAATTTATTTTTATTTTTTTTATCTTTTTGAATTTAACCCAAAACGACTTCATTTTCAAGTGTGTTCTTTTAGGATTTTGTCAGGATGCAGCTCCCTAATCATTTTTGTAAATTATAGGACTAATACAATGCTTAAGATAATGTCAATTACTGCTCTTGGGATTTTTGTTTTTCTTGCAAATACGATGTTATTAGGAAAATGAAGATGTTCTTAACTTCATATGTTAGACAATGACTATATTAATTGTTCTCGAATAAAGTTTCCTTATTCGAATTTGATTGTTTACTAGTTTGGTAGGAGATTAATTAAGACCTTTCTAGATCTAATCTCATCTGTCCATTCTCACAAAACAGTATGGCTCTGCCAGATTGCCTATTATGCGTCTCACTTAAATGAAGTTGTTCATTCTCGTGGGTTGCATTATTGCACTTTCATTTTCGGAGTCGTCTTTTGACTCTATTTAATTTATACATTTCAAGGTTTTTTAAAAATATTTTCACCCTAAAAATTATTCAATATGGTTTTTTTTTCTTCGGATGTTTAGATTTTATATGAACATGATTTTAGTCTTTAGGGGTGCGAAAATTGCAGGGAGGGTCAAAATCACAGTTAAATTAGAGATAAGACTGAAATGAGTTAGATCAGGGTTAATTTAGGTGTTAGGGTGCATTAGTGTTGACTATTGGCATTGAACACATGCTAATTGGCTTATTCACGCGACTACTGTGGAACTCGGCACAAAGGATATATGAGCTTGACTTTTCCAATTATCGAGACATTAACAATCATCAGCTTACCAAAGATGAACCCGTAAAAGATCTAGACCCATGATTTCTGTGGGTCAACGAACTCAGTTGAATGTCCATACTTATGTCCACCGAACAAAAAATTTAGAGTACATTAGAGATAATACAATTAATTAATGAGTGACCATCTACTAATTCTTTAAAATAAATGTATACAAGGATATATTAAAATTTCTCTCATTGAACTCAATCACCACCCATATGTGTGTGGATTATCAGATTTGCGTTATTTGAACAGCATGGACCATTGGTTAATCACCACATGTCATGCTAGTCGCTCTTAACTTATTCCCTTATCGCCAAATTTGCTTATTCCTTATTGTGTACGAATGCCTAAGATCGCACAACATCACATTTGTTGTTAACTTATTTCTTTATCGCCAAATTGCTTATTCCTTGTTGAGTATGAGCGCCTAAAATTGTGCAACATCACATTTTTTAGTCTTTTGATCCAATTGCTTTAGATGGTCAAGAATGCTTCAATTTGCGTATTTATAGCCGCCAATTGCTCTTCTAAAAGTTTAGTATGAACAGGCTGTTAAACTGTGCAGTTTAATATAATTAGTTTTTAATGTACTATAAGACCATGTGGTTTAATAACGTGTCTATACTAACTCTATTAAATCGTATAGTTTAATAATAGGTCTATATTAAAAAAAAGGAGGGCACTTGCATGCGCGCACATACATACACATATGTGTGGGATATTCTCACTTTGTTAAAATGATGGTATCACTAATTAGGGGTCGGTTCGGTTCGGATCGAAATTGAACGGAACCGATTAAAATCGGTTATTTTTTAAAGAACCAAATAAGAAGCAAATAAAATAAAGAACCAAACATGAACTGAACCGATCGGTTCGGTTTGGTTTTTCGGTTATGGGTCTATTGAACCTATTTTTAAATTTTCAATTTTTTGCTCATTGGGCCTCTTTAATGTAATAATTTTCATTACAGTTTCATTACAACAATCAATTCATCACAGCAATCAATTCATCATTTTCATTACAAATACAATTACAACACGAAATTAAAAAAATTACAGACAAAAATCAGCAACATTCTCCCATCTTTATCAGTACCAGCATCAACTTTAGGCATTTTCCAGCTCAATACTTGAAGTTATAACAAAATTTAAGACAACAATAAATAGTTAATAAACAAAATACATAAAGAAGACACTATTTTTTTATGTTTAAATTAAAAAAATTACTAGCCAAAGACATCAATCAAGAGCCATCTGCTTCTCAGCTACTTGTTCGGACAGAACAAGAGTTAAGAGCTGCCATAGGGAGATAGAGAGAGATAGAGAAAAAAATGTAGGTTTGAAAAAACCAGAAGCTGGAGTCGAGCTATAGGTGAAGGGGGCTGCAGAAGCTACAATTGTATCCCTAACTCTGAATCGTGATGGGTGAGGGCACTGAAGGTGAAAGGGGTTGCAGCCTGCAGTGGGTATGGGTTTTAATTTTAGGGTTTGGTTTTTGTGAAAATGTTACATATATATTAGTTATTGTGTGTGTGCAAATGTATTGTAATCATTTTGACTTAACCAATCAAAATATAACACATTTCAAATTTAACCAAATTATAAAAAACTAACGGTTTTTCGGTTCGATTTTTTTAATACAATTAAATATTCAGTTATTTATAAGAATAGAAATCGATCCGTAACCGAACCGAACCGTTTGTTCGATTCGATTTTTCTTAGGCCATGGTTTTTTCGCCCACACCTATCACTAATAGAAAAAAAAAAACATAAAGGTTTCAATATATCAATAGACAAAAAATATAGTTTTGCAATCCATATATATATATATACCAGATGGGATATAGGATCGAAGGATGGGTGTGTTATTAGAACAATTTATAACTCATATTTAAACAAAGCAAATAAATTTAATTGGTTGCCAAATTTTTATACAGAAATCTTTAATATAAGCAGAATAAATAAATGGATCTGATTTTGTACGTGGATTTGAACGCGGCTGGTCAAATTTTAATAATTTTACCAAATATTATTTAGATTCTTTAAGTAAGCCTAACAACAACATACATCTAAAGGCTTGGGTGCATACACAGTGCCAGATCTGGATCCCAGAAATGCTGCTCTGAGGGAATGGAGGGAGAAGAGAAGATACAACTAAGGACAGAGATCCGGTCTCTTTGCCTTAGAGGAACGTAGTAGTTGTATGACAGATCTGATAGAAATCAGTTTGCAGAAACTGCTTTAAAATAAAGTGCTTTAAAATTAAATTGCGGAAATATAAAATTACATAGAAATTGAAACTTTGCTTTAAAATAAATTACAGGTATGTAATGCTTACATTAGCTTTCTTGATTTAATGCTTTGAAGAAAATTACAGAAGAAAAGGGAAATTAATCTCGAGACAAGAAAATTTCCTTGATGTCTCTTGATTCCAGATTCCCAAAGAGAGAGAGAGGGAGAGAGAGAGAAGAGAGAGAGAAACTCCTAATTCGAATCTGAGGAGTCTAAGTCTTCCTCTTCATTTAAATACAAAATTTTTGTCTTTATCACTGTAGCAAGTCTGTAGCTTCCCTACTGTAGCGAAACTGTAGCGTCTTAACTGTAGCGAAACTGTTTCTTTATACATGGAGATACTGTTGCTTTGTAGAAATACGGACCGGGTGAAAAGATATGTGCGCTCTCACTTGTGTCCAGGGGACCACCCGAAAATACAAGAATACATACAAAATAAAAATGAATACATAATTACTCTTTTTTTTTAATTCAAACAACAATTATTTACAATGCTTTATCGGAGAGAAAATTTCGAAACAATCATCTTCATTTTCATCTCCAAGAGAAATAAATGGCTCTTCTTCTTCTTTTTCTTCATCTTCAGAGGAGGCTGCTACTGAAAATTTTGATCTTGAAGTGATGAGTTGTTCCATAACCTTGAAATATTCTTCTTCAGTTTTGGCACTGGTAAAAAGAGATTGGGCTTTGGATTTCTGGGTAAGGAAGGTTTGTTGGGCTTTGGTGTCTTTAATGGTTGGGGGTAGGAAACCTTTGGAACAGAGCCAATTCCTGATGAGGGTATCAGTTAATTTGGTCTGTTCGTCAAATTTTGACCACCACTTTACCTTGAAGGTTCTTTAAATAATAAGTTAGGTTTCTTGGGTATGAAACCTGAAATTTCACATCCATACCCACGGTAAAAATAAATTTGTACAGAAATAAAGAAAGGGGGGAAACTTTTTTTTGGATTCAGAAGGGGTATAATGGGCTTTGAAAAGATTTAAACAATGGATGGCATTGGGAGTTAAGATTTGTGGTATTGGACCAAAATAATTTCACCATTGTTGAAACCAATTTGGGAGGCTTTGGACGGTTATTTTTGAATTGAAGAAAAATAACCATGAATGAGATCTCTTTGGGTTTTGAATGAAAAATGTGTTAAAGCAGGCTTGTTGATAATCCCAGTAGGAATAAGTCAAGCAGTGTGGTAAACGCATTTGGAAATTTGGAGGGAAAGATTTAAATTTGTGGAGTTGGTCACCCCACTGGTTTGGGCTCAGGACTTTTAGAATAGTGGCCGTGGAGTAGGCCGGCTCAGAATGGGTTTCACTGAGAAAGAAATGTTTGAATTTAACTACTTAGTGGCTTCTAAAATGCTTTGATAATAAGACTGGAGTTTTGTCAAATCCCATGGTTTGAAAAACCAGCCTTTGGGAAAAAACTTTAAAATTGCTTGCAAAGGATCAGTGTGGTAAAAACCATCTTCCATAGTTAAAATGTTTTGAAAATGAGTTTTATCATACCAATCAGAAGTTTTCTTTGAAGAAGTTGGCTGGGAAAGAACAATTTGGGAAGATAAACTTTCACCAGAAACAACTACATTTTGATAAGAATGTTTTGAAACTTCTTTAGAAACAGTTTTCTCAATATCTTCTTTAGGAGAAATTTGGGTTTGAGAAAAACTTTATAAAGCGAGCATAAGTTCAGGAGATTTAGAAATGGATTTCATCCATTCATTTACATGTTCCTCAGTAGAGATGGCTTTATATTGGGTTTGTTGCTCTTCTTCGACCATTTCAATCCAGGATTTTATAGGCATGGTTGAAGAAAGTAGTTTTTCTTTAGTGGGGGTAGTTTGAGGTTCTTTAGGGGTCTTTGGAGGTCCAATGTCTTTAAGGATACCTTTACCTTTGTCTTTGCGTTTTGGCGGCATTATCTGTTTTGAAGAAATTCCCTAGTTAGAAAATTAGGAATAGAATTTATATCACCTTTAATAAATTCAATATCGAAATCAAAAACATTTAAAATAACTTGCCATCGTGCAAAAATTTGTTTAGATGTAATGTTTTGAACATATTTTTCTAAAACATGTTTTACAGCTTTACAATCAATTCTAAGTAAAAATTTCTGATTTAATAAATCACTTTGGAATTTGAAAATGCATAAAACAATTGAAAGGATTTCTTTTTTGATAGTAGAATAATTTCTCTGGCATTCATTCCAATGTGCAGAAATATATTGTACTATCTGTTCTTTATCATTATCCTTTTGCTTTAATCAGATGCATCAGTTTCAACAATCTTAGGTAATGCAGGATTTGCAAGAAATAAACATGGAATGGATTTTATAGAATTCTTTATGAGCCTAATAGCTTTAATATGTTTATCTGTCCAGGCAACATGATTTTTTTTTAACCTATCATGAAAAGGTTTAGACATCCTATTAATGTTAGGACAGAAATCAAGAACATAATTTAAACTACCAAGAAATCTCTGCAATTAGGTCTTATCAAGAATTTTTTCAGAAAATTTATCAGCAAATACAAGAGATCTTTCAATAGGGGTAATAGTCCCTTTAGAAATATTATGACCTAAGAACCGGATCTTTGTTTGAAACAAAGAGAATTTAGAATTAGAAATTACCAATCCAACCTTTCTGGTGGCAAAATAAAAGGTCTTTAAATGTCTGAAATGCTAGTCGATGGTTTGAGAAAAGACTAAAACATCATCGATATAAACAATGCAAAACTCAGAAAAATGATTATAAATATCATTCATGATTCTTTGAAATTCTGAAGGTGCATTCTTTAAACCAAATGGCATAACAGTCCACTCATACTGTCCGAATAGAACAGTAAAAGCAGTTTTGTAACGGTCTTTTGGGTGAATTTGAATTTGCCAAAAACCTGATTTCAAATCAAATTTTGAAAATATCAAAGCAGAATGCAGTTTTTGGAGTAAATCTTTTTTATTAAGTATGGGATACCTGATCCATTTTAAAGTTTTGTTTAAAGGTTTGTAATTTATCACAAGTCTTGGTGTTCCTCTTTCAATTTCGAAATTTTTATTAACATAGAAAGCGGCACATGACCATGGTGACCTGGATTTTACAATAAGTCCTTTAGTTTCTAAGTCTTTTATTTCTTCTTTACAATGTCGTTCTAAATCCATATTCATTTGAATTGGTCGAGCTTTAATGGGTATTTGTCTTTCATCAAAAGAACTTTCATAAGGCAAATCTACCAAATGTTGCTTTCGATTCCAAAAAGCAGAAGGTAGGTCAGCACATATTTCTTTTTCAATAAGATCTTTAAAATCGGAAATCTTTCTTTAGATAAAATCATTTTGTAATTGGTTATTAATTTTTTGTAAACTCAAATCCTTTTGCAAAAACATTAAGTCATTTTAGACTTTTCAATGAAAGGGAAAACAAACTTTTTATTTTTTGCTTTAAAAGATATACTATCGTAATTGACAGTATAAGGGGTTATGAGATTTATAAAAAGAGTTTCTAAAATGATTGCATGATGAATGTCATTTGTAAGAACAAAAGAAGTTCTAAATTCAAAACCATCATTATGAATAGAGGCTTCTACCTTAGAGTTGACTCTAAGTTTTGAATTATTGATGGTAGAAAACCTTTCTTTTGTCTTTTCACGAAATCTTTTGGGCACAATGTCTTCTCTAATGCAATTTAAATCAGCACCCGTTTCAAAAAGGGCAATGACGTCAATTGCAAAATCTTTAGAAAAAATTAAAGTAATTTTAATCAAATATTTCCTGGTGGTGATTTGTTTTAAAACAAATAGAAAATCATTGGGTATCGATTCAATGTTTTCAAGGTTTTGTTCATTATCACCATCGGATTCAACTTCCTTATCAGAATTATCTTCTAATTATTTTTGTAGAAGAAGTTGAATAGTGTCAGAATCAGTCTTTTGTTTCTCTTTTAATTCTTTAATTTCAAGTTTGATATCTTTGATCTCTCTCTGTAAATCTTGGATATTAGGAATTGTTTTCTTTGTTTTCTTATTACCCAAAATATCAGTAAGATCATAAGAAATCTTTTTAACAATTAGAACTTTAGAAGTTTTAGTTTTATTAGAATCTAGAGTTTTCAAAAGTTTATCAAGATATTCATTTTGAAGAGTTGGATCAGAAATATGCTTTACAAGTTCAAGAAAAATTTCTTAGTCTTTAGTTAAAACATTGATTTTCTTTAAATAAGAATCTGATTCAGAGTCACTACTGCTAGATGCAGAGGTATCTGAATCTATCAACTCATCGACCTGGAGAGGGTCACTATCTCCCGACATAGAAGACTCAGAGTCAAAAGACTCTATAAGCAAATAGGCAACTTTGGAAAGGGTTTCTTCATTAAGGCCAAGCTCATGAAGCTTTCTATTCATTCTGCAATACTTTGCAGTATGGCCTTTCATTCCATATTTGTGACATGTGGCTTCCTTGTAATTAAAAGGGGGTTTTAGGTTTGGCTCTAAACTCTTTCTTTTTAGAGAAATTGGGTTTCTTATAAGGCCTCAAATGTTTCTTATAAGAATGATCTCTAAAGTCTTGAAAGGGTTTCTTATGGCTCTTAGATCTGTAATGTTTTTTGTAAGGCTTGGAAGAACACTTACCATTACAATATTTGGAATTAGAAGTTTTAAAGGGGTCATAATTAAATTGCTTACAGAAACTACCTAATTCTTACTTAGATTTCCTAAACTCCCATTTAAGTTGTTTCTATAGTTTCAAATCTTGACAAATCTTTAAACCTTCTTTATTGACGAAACTGACTAATTCACCATAAGTGAGTTCGTCATACGGAATACGATTATCATAAAGGGCTTTAATGAAATTTCTAATATTTTCTCCTAAAAGGGTTGATAAACCTGCAAAGAACTTTTCCTTTCAAGTTATATGATTTGCATCATCCCTAAGGAAAAGTCTGGTAAAGAAAGTAGTTTTATAACTTTGGAATTCATTAAGCTTCCTACACCTCAAGTTATGTAGTAGCTCAGCGTTTTTATCTCTAAGGTGTGAAGGACCACCTATGAAATGAAGGGAAATAGTCAAAATCAGGGTAGCTACAGCATCTTGAATTGGACTATTAGTCTCATCAAGAATGGGGATACCATCTTGATCTCTTTGGATGGAGTTAAAGATATCTAATTGTTGCTGATTGGTGAGAAGATGATCCCACCATCCTTTAAGTTGACCCGTGAAACCAGCTATGAGAATTTCTGCTATGGCTCTATCAGAAGTTCCCGACTGAGTTTTATAGGCATTGGCTGTCATGGTCATCTGTTGCAACAATCCTAAAATATTGTATTCAGACATACCATCAACATTCCACTCATAGACTGAAGATGCATTAAACCGAGATTGATTTAAGGCATTTGGTCTATTATCTATAGCTAGATCCGGTGGAGTATTGACAGTAGGAAGGGCTAATTCCCAATGGATTTTGTTGGCTTTAGGGATAGGTTCATCTTTGAAAGCTTCTAAATCAGAAGAGGCTATGGACAGTTGGTCCTGTTCTAATACTCCAATCTTGCTGCTAGATTGAGGAGTATCAGGGGCTATTTGAACTTTGCTAGATGAGGAAGAAGCTTCTATCCTATCTAGTTGTTCTTTAATGGCTTTAGCAAAATCTGATTGTGACTCTTGAACAAGCTTTTGACTAGTTTTCGAAACCTGAAAAGGTTTGAAAATAGGTTCCTTAAGCTTTTTGTCAGAATCTGATTTTGATGGAACATGAGATACAGAGGAAACAACTATGGTTGACTTATGAAAATGGTTTTCTATTTTAGTCAACTGCTTTCCTATCGTATTTAAGTTAGTATTACAGAAATTATTCTGTTGAATAATACTACTTAAATTCGCATCAGAATCATTTGGCTCTAATCTCTACAGGAGGTTCACCGAGTTCTATAGTCAGACTCCTAAGAGGAGGATGCTCAGATTCTATAGTTCTATTGCTATCGGAAAGATTCCATTCAGGGATTTTCTTCCTAATAGTAATAGGGTTTGACACTTTAAAAGGATAAGAAATGTTGTTATTTGAAAAATATATTTCGAACCAATCAAAAAACAATATATGAACTTTATGTGAATTTACAAACTCATAGTAAATCTCTTGAATCTCTTTTCTTTGATTTAAAAAATGTTTAAAAAACCGAAGTCTTTTTTCTCTATTATTATCTGAATAAAAATCATTGTGAAGAAGAGTTTTATCCAATTCAAAATTCTTTTCAATGACATTTATGACATTTTCTGTGACTGCAGAAAACGTTGGAGAAGTCGGAGGAGAAGGTTCATTTTCTTCCTGTTTTTGTTCATGTTGACTGCTAGTGTAGATTGGATGGGAAACATTAGTGGTGTAATCAACAGAATGTATAGAGGAACTAGGTATATCCGAGGTGGAGAACCTAGGTTGGTTTATAACAGAAGGGATTTTTGAAAATTTTCTCTCTAGTGAAGGAATACTCTAGGAAGAGTCTTTATCGGAGAATCTAGAAGATGTAGATCTCCTAAAGGACAATTTGACTTTACCATCGGAATACTGAGTCACATTTTGCAATTCTGTATTGGGCTCAAGTTATTTCGGAATCACTGGTGCAGTGGCTCCTTCAAGAATCCATTCGTCTGGAAGATTGATATCTTTCCATTGGATTTGTTTTGAAATAACAGTATTTGCTTTAGATAGGTCAGTCTGCAAGAGAAAAGTTTCATCTCTTTTTTACTGGAATTTATGTTGTGTACTAAATGCAGAAATCATGGCTTTGTATGAAATTTTAAAAATTAATGCAACTGGGACAGATCCCTCAATCATGTTGTAATTGTGGGTTTTAATTTGTAAAATCATGCTTTTTAAAATATTTGTATCTTTGAGAGAAATCGTAATGTTTGGATAACAATCAAAAGAAATCGGACATTTACACAGACTGGATTCAATGCTATTTAGTAAAGAATCATCAAAAGAGATTAATCGACCATCTCTAAGGACAGCAAGAATAAACGTATCAAGGCCTTCCTTGATTAAGGGTTTTATGCCAACTTGAATTAAACCGACATGAATATAATTGAAATTTATTTTCTTTTACTTTCTTTAAAGATTGTTCTGAAAATAAGTGAATTGTTTCAAAAGGCTTTGAAATGGTTATATCACGTTCTTCAGTCTTTTTAACACACACACACACACACACACACACACACACATATATATATATATATATTAATGACAATGTGAGGATGACCTCACTAGATAAGGAAATTTTTGTCGTTAAAACGGAAAGTCGAGCTGATTAAGGATTAGACATTTATTTTTAAGAAAACTATTGTAAATGATTTTATGAATTATATATTGTCTAATTATTTTCTTTCAACCAGATGATTTTTTAAACGGTTTTAGTTGTGTATTTTAGGTAGCATTTTGGAGACCATAAAACTATTATATTTCATCTTTCATATTTAATTATGTCAAGCTAGTTGCGTGAAAAACAGAAAGGGCTCAACTAGAGCCCAAATAAATATAGTTCTTACGAAACCCATGAAGAGATTGATAAAAATTCCTAGAATAAATTTCTTAGGTTCCAAGGTTCTTAGGTTGTGAGGTTATTAGCCTCCAAAATTCCTAGGACAAGTCAATCTAAGATAAACCACCTACAATAAACATCCTAAGTCCAAGGTTTTAAAATTTTTAGACTAAACTCCTAAGGTTTATAAGACAAATGACCTAGGATAAACTTTCTAGATTCCAAGGCTTCTAGGATTCCAAGATCTTATGACAAACCTCTTAAGAGTCCCAAGGTTCTTAGGATTCTAAGATTATAGGACAAACTACCTAAAATAAACCTCTTAAGTTCCAAGAACAAATTATTTAGGATAAATCTCTTAGGTTTCAAGGTTCCTATGATCTTAAGATTCTAGGAAAAATAACCTAAGATAAAAACACATCATTCTCTGATCCAAAGACAAGGTTGCATATCCGAGTATAACTCGGCATATGTATAAGAAGACAAGTGTCGCTAAGTGTCATAAGAACAACAACACTTGTCATCAAAGTAATTAGAACTCAAGTCAAGTTGCCTATATATAAGCCCAGCTTAAAGATAAGTAAAAACTTAATAAGAGAAAAAAATGCTTACTTTCTTTTATTAAGTACCTCAAACTAAATTCATATTTTGAAATTTCGAGTGATTAACTTGACCATCGGAGAGTTTACACTGATAAAGCTGGCCATCTGATCTTTTTCTTGTGTTTGTAGAATATCATCTAACAAAGTCCTTCTTATAACCTAAGAAATTGGACTCTTAGAAGAAATTCAGGGGCCTCTTAAGACTAACCTAAAGAAGTAATTTATCATTATTTATTCCAACAAAGAGAAAGTACAATCCTAAAAGAGTCATCTTTTGTTGAAACTACTACCTAGTAAGTTAGGATAAAATTTAAACCAACAGACTAACGCCGTTTGTAGGGACTTTTAACCAAAAGTCTTGGAACTGCTACCATGAGCATAGATGCAAATCGTGAGATTATGACCTTGTCGTTAATGATAAAAGTTCCAGAGTTAATAAGGAAGTTCTTTTTCAGTGACTAGATGATAAAGAGATTTGGAGGATGATGATACGATGCCTTCTCATTTTTTTTAATCCTCAATCAAATTTATGTCACTACGATAAACACTGATGACAACCTCTTGTTGTTTGTATTAGGCAACAAGTTGATTAGGTCACTCATAACCTTACTAGAATGTTCATCCAATTCCTAGCCTAAACTAAAGAATTGATGAACTCAAGTGGTGACAATGTGGTTGATTCTAACTCCTTAAGAATGAGGTTTAGAGAAGAATTAAAGTAAGGCTTCTCAGGCATTCGTAAGACTAATAACGATCTAAGAAAAATGGCTAGAGAAGATATAGACCAAGGAGAAGAATTGGATCAATAATTACAAGAGATGATACAAAGACTTAAGTAAATGATCCAAGAAAAACCACTTGATAATACAATAGCAGAACTTGAGCCACCATTTACTCTTGATATAATAATAACAAAATGCCCATCTAAGTTTCATTTACCCCAGATAAAGTCCTGTAATGAACTGAGGGATCATATTGATTACTTAGAATCATTTCACACCTTTATAAAAGTACAAGGAGCATCACGAGTAATTCTTAGTCAAGCTTTTCCTCTTACCTTAGTAGGAAAAACATGAAGACAGTTTCAAAGGATGAGGCCATGCTCTATCTTATCCTTTAAGGATTTGAATAGAGAATTTACCTCTTACTTCTAAAATGCTCGACGAAGATGAAAATTGATGACCTATTTCTTGATCGTCAAACAATAAGAAGAGGAGTCATGGAGAGATTACATTAGAAGGTACAATAAGAAGAAAGGGTTGGTCGACCTATTTAATTTCTAAGAAAAGACAAATTTTGACCTAAACAGTGCTCTAGAGTTGGGACACTTGTCCTTATTTAGCTTCTTCATTTTCATTTTGCTTTTAATTAGAAAACGATTAAATTTCCAAGTATTGTTTTGATGGCTAGATTCACCATAAAGAAGAATGTTATCTGAGTTAGGATAAGAAGAAAAATATCAAAAACCTACACATTTAGGACATTTATTATGATAAAATTGACTTTTAAATTTAGTCTTGATATAATCATATAGTTTTAAGAAGAAAAATACCAAAAACCTACACATTTAGGACATTTATTATGGATAAAATTGACTCTTAAATTTAGTCATGGTATGATCAGATAGTTTTAAATGATGCTAAAGAGATCACATTCCAATGACACAACACCAAGTTGTAGTAGTTTATGGTATTATAAAGGGACTTAAGATGAGAAAACTATGGTTATCGTTTTTTTAAAAACCACCTACTTCTTACTCTAAGATGCTTTTAAGAGCTGAGAAGTATGCCTGCTAAATAAAGAATTTAGATTAAAAATCAAGAGAGAGTATAACCAAGTAAAGAAAAGAAAAAGAAAAATGATCAGTGAGAAGGAATGACCAGTAAACTTAATCAATTTCTAAGGAGATATAAATTTTGACTTAAAGAACATTCTAAAGTTTGGGACACTCATTCTTGTTCAATTTCTCAATTTCCAATTGCCTCTAATTAGAAAATGATAAGGTTTCCAATTCCTATATGGATAGCTAAGTACACCATAAAGAAAAACATTGTCCGAATTAGGATAAGAAGAAAAACACCAAAAACCTACACCGTTAAGACATCTATGTGGATGAAAATGACTTTTAAATTCAACTATAATAGAATTAGATAATTCTAAGCAATGCCAAAAATCCACATTCTAATGATACAACATCAGGCTTTAGGAGCTTGCTGACTAGAGTTAGTCCTAAGGCATGAAATATTCTCTGAATATAAGCGTGAAATGGAAGTCGTACTCCAGAATTTAACATACACCTAGTAACCCTAACTAAGCAATTATGAGGATTGATAATGTTGTTTTTAAGTGAAACATGACGAAGTGTGATTGACCTAGGAATGCTTACTTGATCATTAGAAACTCAAGGAATATTTCAAATTAATTGTCTTCAACTACAATGGATAAGTATTTTTAATAACAAGCTCATCCTTATCCTTAGAATTTCCTAAGTTAATAACCCCACTTATTCCTATTACTTTATCTGCATATGTGCTACTATCTTCATATATCTCTTCTTTTAACTCACAACTACCAACATCACTTGTAATAGCATCAATACTTGTCAAAGGAGCAATATCCATCACTATATTCTTATCCTTAGCCATTTTAACACTAGGACTTCTTGAAATAAGATGAATCTACAGAGTCACAATAACCTATTGTTATTCTCCTAAATGTGTAAAATTAAGATTAAAATAATTAATTAATTAAAAAAATCATTAAAAATCAACAAAAACTAACTAGAAATTCACTAAAAATCACTAAAGAGATGCCAGAAAGTCACCTGAAAATCATCATTGACTACCGTACATGTTGAAATCAATCATCATGAATCACCGACCTCTCTCGGAAACTTGAGAGCTTTTCTCTTTAAAATATATGCTCTCACTCTTGGAAAATCTTAAGTGAGAAAGAAAGATGGAAAATAAGGCATTATAAAAGGGAAGAAAAGGATCCCAACTAATTAAAAAGAATTTGTAATTAAGGCAATTATTGATGTGAAATCTCAATTAATAAAGACCAGTAATCTCAGGCAATCAAAGATTATTGATTTTCAAAGCAAATAATGATGGAATAAATATGGATTGAAAGTTTTAATATCGACTTTTAAAATTCAAAATTCCAAATCAATCATCTAGTGATGGAAACAACTTGTCTTATGATGGGAAATTTGGAGAAAAATCCTCCTAAAATAATTTGTCCTAGGATGAAAATCTTTGGAGGAAAATTCTTTTAAGATAGCTTTAAATATTCCAAATATCATTATTTAAGGATGGAAACAAATCGTCCTAACATAAAATTCTTGGAGAAAAATCTTCCTAGGATAAAATTCAAAGAGCAATATCTTTAGAGATCTTAGGATAAAGTTTAAAGATGAAAGTCCTTGGAGAAAAATCCTCTTAGGGTAAAATTTAAAGACAAAAATCTTTGTAGAAAATCCTCCTAGGATAAAATTCATAAAAATCTTTAGAGAAAATCCTCTTAGGATAAAATCCAAGGATGAAAGTTCTTAAAGAAAATTCTAGAGGTGGAATCATCCTCAGATTAACCTCTAGGTTTAAAAATCCTAAAATAAAATTGGCAAAAGAAAAATCTCTTAAAACCAACAAAAAAAGGTCTAAATTTTTATTTTTTAAAATTTGAGAAGTTTGAAACTTGGGGAAACTATTAGACCAAAAATATCAACTAAACCCCAAATAAATATGGTCTTTGTGAAATCCATGAAGCGATTGATAAAATTCCTACAATAAAAATTCTAGATTCTAAGATCTCTAGACCCTAAAGTGCAGGAAAGTAGAAAAAATTGTAAGATTAATTGTTGCTTCCTCTTTATAAATAAAGAAAAATTATTTTTCACATTAAAATTGATGGGAAGATTATTGTGAAAAAGTCTCTCCATCTTTCCTTAAGTGCACAACTTGTTTTACCAACAAATATTTTGGGGGGGGAAGACTTCGATAGCATCATTTTTTTTTTAAATCTGAATATATCTATTTTTTTTTAAGTTTGAATATGTTTGACTACAAATATCTGAATAACATTTTTTTTCTTTTTTTGAAATTTGAGTTTTTTTAAATTTGAATATAAGTGGCATCTCGTTTGTTTAATAAATAAAAAAATCTCAAACATGATTATTTGACATTTATGTAAATCAAAATTAAAAAAGGATTAGATTTATAATTTAAGAAATAAATATATTTTATAGAGATATTTTTGAAATATAATATTTACTTTTTATTTAAACGTTTTACTATTCAAATAAAAGTGGCAAATGATTACCTTTTCTATTTAAATGTAAATGTTTGAAAATAAAAAATAAGTAAAAAAAATTCAAAAGGAAAACCTGAAATTAATAAAATTTCATATTTCAGACATTCAATATACAACCCTATACATTTAGGAGGTTATAAGCATGCTTTCTTGTGACTTTTGGATTTTATTTTTATACCTATATGGTTGTTGCGATAGTATTAGTGATTAATGACTTTTCATCCAATAATGTTAAATGCGCTTAAAAAATTATTTAATGCGTTTTAGGCTTTTTTTCCATTAAGCTAATTGCCACTCATTATATATATATATATATATAATGATAGAGTTACAAATACATGTATAAAGAAGTTTATACAACAATAAAAACACTAAATAATCATTTTGAGCATGTATAATTTTTTCTGTATTCTGTCCTTTTGGCGAGTATAAATGTGAATAAGGCAGAAGATCAAGAATTTAATTACCTCCAAATCAACTTCAACAGACAGAAAAGGTAGTAAGTAGGTCAAATGTCGTATAGCTTATAAAATATTCCAAAAACCGACTAAAAACGATTCAAATAGTCAAATCAAACTTAAAACTTCTTATTAATACATAATCCAGACATTCATATATAATAATTAAGATTTTATCCATATATATATATATAGTAATCAAGTAACCAAATGCATTCATGTTCCGAACTTATTGATATATCTAGCCACACACACATATATGAGACGTTTAACTAGAAGCCTCTTCAATATCCCGCATCAATTTTGTTCCTCTGGCCACCACGCCCTACCATTTGCAGATCATCGGTCCAAGCACCAACAGTAGTAATCAGACCTTGAGATTTCTAGCATTTCTTCAGGACTCATCCTCTCAAGCTCAGTTTGCCTCCATGATGCAAAGTTATTTCTGTTTTGCGGGTCAGAAGCAAGTGGATAGTCCTCTCTCTTATGAGCTTGAGATTTCATTCTCATGTACAACCTCATTGTTGCAACACAATCATCGTACGGGTCTTGTATACCAATTTGAATGTCATATCTGCATAGAGAATTATTGAGAGTAATATATAAAAATCATTTATCTAGAAAGTTCGGGGGAAAAAATGTACAAACATATATGGCACTTACCCTAGGTATGCTTGTGTTAAATATTTGAGAGAATTGCTAAGCTTGCTTGTCTTCATCAGTGGAGGATATTTTGCAGTATCCCTGATAATGATAAGAGCATTATGTATACATTTTCTTAGCATATTAATTATCATAAGAGTTTCATGGTAATAAAGTTTTGTAGCTGGCATGTTTAATTTCAACTTAAATTTACCTTGTCATTATTGCTGGATATTCTACTTGCAAACGATCAAGATCGTGATCCAAGCCATGACCCACTAGAATCCTAGCTCTGCTACCTCTAGGTCTAATTTTCCACATTGGTTCCCCATTGCAAAGGAAATCTTGAATCTTCCTTTGAACTTGCTTCTGTGGAATTGCATCGCGGAGATGTTCTGGCCTAATGCCTGTTGTTTCATACCTAGGACACAAGTTTCAAGAATGTAAGATTTACTAAAAGTTCAGTTAATTTGTGCTCCTGAAATCATCAAAATTTGTATTTATATAAATATGTATATGCATATTGGTACCTATAGCTTGTGACCGGAATCGGCGGCTTAACATAAGCATGGAAGATAATGTTTTCATACTCATCAATGATGCAGACCCTTCCGCAAAGGTCAAGAGAGCCATCACTGCCTCCACCCACCATTTTGCAAGCTATTGCTACGACTTGCGGATCTCTTGTATGAGTATTGTCAATGGTTAGGCTGTCTCGAAGGCCTAAGTTGGCTAAGCGAGCATTCAGTCCCTAGAACACGTGAAGTTGACAATAAGATCAATTTGATCTAATTAATTAAGTATGATTATTTAACAATAAGTATTACGAGGTAAATTAAAAGAGTTATACAGTGGTTGCACTTGAGACCATCTGGCATCTTTCTTGGTGAAGCCTACGAGCGTTAGGGCTATCGAGGATGGCTAAACAGAATCTGCATCCTCTGTTGTTGAATATGTTTTTGCACTCTTGCTTCGGCAGTGGCCCTGTAATTAATTGTATTGCGAATATCAGGATTTCTGATTGATAAACTAAAACTTATAAAGGAAGTTACAAAATAATTCATGGACAAATTGAAAGTAAATTTACCTATAAGATGTTCCCTCAGAGATTCAAAAGATCTGCAATGTTTCTTACAAATTCCACACACGGGTTCATGAACCGAATGATATGAAGTTCTCATGTGCTCAACCAGGTGCTCCAATCTGTTGAACTGTCTGAAGCATGCTGCACACTTGTTCCTGATTGTGGTAATAAATTAAGATCAATCAAGTTACTAATTATTACGGAACAATTTTATTCAATCGATTTCATGTAGAAAGATCATATGCTGATTGTCGGTGTTGAGGAGTAAAAAGGGATGTACGAGAGTAGTCTATACCTTAGGGTTTCTGAAGACTCCGTTCTGTAGTCCATGATGCACACAATTGTTGATTGAGTTGTAAGTACTCTATCAATTATCACTAAAGAAGAAGCTAGAAGCAGAAAATCTTGTGCAAGTAGAAGAGAAATGAAAGGTATTTATATAGGATGAGAAGCAGAAAATTGGATAACCAGTTGAGCCTGGGATGATGATTCCTTGAGAACATTTCTAGTCTGTATTCTTGTACATATACTGAACCTGCTGGCTTCATCATCCCAACATAGCACATTCGTAGTAATCCAGATGCTTGGGTTGGGTCCCACTCTTAAGCCAGAATATTTCTCGTATTGCTAGTTAATTAAATGGTACAGGTGCTTCTCTCTTTGTTTATGTATAGAAAAAATATGGCCATAAACTTTACTGTCAGCGATTGGTTACATAATGAAAGAAAGATCTGAAAAGGCCAGTTGAGAATGTGTCGTTTTCCATACTGTGCATGGAGATTCTAGGACACCAAATTGCAGGACTGTGAATTGATGCTAAATTTACCAGCAAGAGTGAAAGACCTGGATAAATGATAGTATTGAAAAAGTCATTATAATCAATTGTCGTACATTGGAGTTATTATTGGTGAATGTCTCTCACTCTATCAATAATTTATTGTTGGTGTTAATTTGTATTGCCTGAAGTCTCCGGGACTTAGTCAAATAGTTTTCAAGTAATTTTCTTTAACTAGGGACCAAATTCGAATTCTAAAAAAGGTATTGAAGAGAAAAAAAATTAACTTCGACTTTATAAAATTATTATTATATCGCTAGCATTAAATGGTTTTTATGCGGTAAAAGCACCCCAAGACGTTTTGATGTACCGCTAGTTTGGATTTAGAATATTAATTATTGGCATAACACATTGTATTAACGGCTAAACCGTAGCTAAAATTTTATTCATGAGCGACGAAAAGATTAAAATCACAATAATAAAAAGAACAATAAATGTTTGTGTCAAAATATTTGTGGGATTTCTATATATCGGTTTAGTTGAATCAATCGTTTGTCTTATGCTTTTGTTGAGAGTTTAATCTCTCTCTTTTTTCCGTTTATTGATAGATAATCGGAAGTGCGTAAGGCTCATTTGGTTTGGTTGTATCTTTCTTTATTTATTTAGTTCTATAAATTAAGATATTGATCGATTGAAATTAGTTCTGCATTTACATTATTATTGTTATTATTATTATTTTGAATGAACCTCGACTAGCGAGGGTATTTTCTAGACATGAGAAATCTGCAATCTTTTATCTACTACTTTTTATCTCATTGTATTTGAAGTCAAAGTCAAAAAATTTATTCTTCTCTCATATTCTATATCTATCTCATAAGATCACACGAAGATTTCCTTGGCTAAAACTTTTTAAGTACTTGAGATGAAGAATACAGTCAACTTTTACTGTAGTGATAAGTGTTCCAAAATTAATATAAAAATAGTACATCACCATTAGCAGAAAAAAAAAAAATCACTACATAGCTGAAAAGAAAAACCTACTAAAAGATAATTTTTTTATTTCTTATAAGTTTTGTGCTGATTTTTGTTTTCTTTTGGGTATATGCATCATTATTCCAACTGTTAATGCACTGCATGTGCGGAATGGACTACAACTTCTGAATATATAAAGCAGTAAAAGTTCACTAAGGATGATTGAAAATGAGAGTGATCTCCTTATTACTTTCGGCAAAGGCATTTATATAAAAGTGGCTTTTTGTTCAATCTTGTCAAGGACTATCCCTTTGACTCCTATGGTAGAGTTATGGTGTTTTTAGCAACTCGTGTAGATGTTTTGACTTCTGAATCATGGAAGATCGATGTCAACACACAGTAGACTCTTCTTTTTGACTCTAAAGTGCCCTAGAAGATTCCCCATTCCTGCTTTGAAGATACCCAAAAGGAAAAAGCTTTCCTTTTTCTTTCTTTCTTTCCTCTCTTTTTTTTTTCTCCCATCGATTCTGGTCCACTGCCATGCAATTCCATAAATATGTTCGTCTCTTTCATAAACGTTTCTATTTCATAAGTCAAACCCTAAACAGCTATGGGCATATTTGATTTTGATGCGACAATGATTTCTCAAACGTCAAACCTAGACAGCCACACCTTATGATTTAACCAAATGGTTGGAGAGGTTCTGTTTCATAAATATTAGTCGCAGAGACTGCTATTAGGATACACAGACAAGGCCAAAACTAGTATTGGACACGTAGAGGGCGGTTGCCATGACACAAAGCCTTTAAATTACATTCAGTAATTGAGCTCCTGCCTGTGTGAACTAATAGAAATGCTTTTATGAGTTGAAGAATTTAAACCCGTATTTCTATTAACTTAATTCAAATATCTCATAAATTGGAATTATGATTCTTTAAATCGAGTTCACTGTTAAGTCGCCCCTGTAATGAATTTGTAACTCCCTCTTTTTATTCAAATATGGTCACAAACTATATGTGTCCTAAAAGGAATTTATATAACCAACACTAATAAAGCGTCTCTCTATACCTATTTCACCAAAAGACAATGCAACAAATAAACTCATAGTTTAAATTAGGATAAGAATATTTGAACCCAACAAAATACTCATGACACCTATTTTTAAATAATTTTTTATTCCTAAAACACACATAACTAAAATTACTGTCATGGACAATATAACATAAAAAATGAAACATTTTACTGGTTCTATAAATAATTAATTATTCCCTGTCTTTTTTTTTTGGGTTAAGAGAGAGAAATAGACAAGAGTCTAGAGCTCATTCCCTCTCTAATAATTTGGGTTTTTTGTTCACTTTTTTTTCTTCCCCTCTATTAGATTGTTCCTTTACAATACTTTGTTCTAGTATTTTGTGCTTTTGATACGTGATATTATATATTTCATAAACTATTTCTTCCTTTACAAAGCAATTTCTAAGTTACAATTAATGTAAGACATATCTCTCGTATAAACAATGCACGTGTAGGATCCATATACCATTCATGTGAAGGGTGTATCTTACATTAATTGTAACTTAGAGGGATCCCCTTTACAATAGTTTGTTCTAGTATTTTGTGCTTTCGATACGTGATATTATATATTTCAAGCTCCTCTTAGATTATGTCTTATATATATATATATATATATATATATATATATATATATATATATATATTAGTTTTCCTTCTTTTTTTCAAAAGATTCGCATTATTAATAAAGCCATAAGATAATGAACAAATTTATGTAGTAAGTGTTTGGATTTAAAAAAATTATTGGCTTATGTTTAACAAATACGGATGTCAATTAAAGTAAAAGAATTGGAGACGAAATTCAAATTGGGATCATCCAAGAACCTAAAATAGTTAGGCTCCGTTTGGTACAGCTTATTAAATAGTACTTATAACAGTGGAGCTTATAGTAGTAAAACTTATACCAATAGAGCTTTTGGACAAAAAGTCATTGTGTGTTTGGTTGTCAATAAAAAAAGTATTTTTGAACCATTAAACTGTTTGATATTTTTTATATTATCTATTTTTAGAAAAGCTCTACAATCTCTACTCCCAAAAGCTCAAAATTTGGGCTTTTGCTAGTAGAGGTAAATTAGCTTATTTAAGCTAAAAAAAACTCTACTAAAAAAATAACCAAACATCATAAAAAATTTTAAAAAGTGCTTATATGATTAAATAAGCACTTATGTCTCTTAAATAAACCATATCAAACAGGCACTTATACTTATACTGTTAAGCTTTTTTATATTCAGCCAAAAATCTCTCTTGCTTAAGCTTTTAATAATTTTAATAAGCAAAATTTATTTTAAATAGGGGTATATAAGACATTAATGTGGGTTTTATGGAGTGAGAATTGCATTTTTAAATTTTAGAGATGAGTTTATTGAGTAAATTGGTTTATTAATTATTTTAACAAGTTTACATAACCCTATAAATTATTAAAATTGTACCATAAAAATTTATTTTTAAAATCCTTTCTAATTTTATTGATAAAAAATGTGAATTTTTGAATAATTTGATATAATAGAAAGAAAATGAGCAAGTTATCGTGGAAAGAAAATAAGCAAGTATGGTTGTGAAGGAAAAAACCATGAAATTATGTAAATGTTGTTAATTATTAGTTTGCTACTATATGTTTTTTTTTTTAAAGTACTTTTGATACTAGTAATGATATTATGGCATACTTTTTTTCAATGAGAATATTTTTTTCTAAAAAAATTAAAGGCAGACTAATTAATAATTTTAATTTATTCAAAAAATATATAGTTTAATAATTTAAAATCACTAATTCTAATTAAAAATATATAGTTGAATTAAGGACATGTTTAAAAACAAAATAAAAGCTCTATTATTATTTTAAATTGATGAAAATATAAGGGAGTTAAATTAGGAAGATATATGAAAAAAACAATAAAAACCCTATTACTATATAAAATTAATGGGTGATTTTTTACTAGGCTAGACTGGGCTCTGCTACTAACCTTGCCATATGTCCATCACATTATGGTCTTTATCATTGCCATATATACATCACGTTCATGTGATTCTTTCCCATGCATGTGACACGAAATCTTTGGAATATCACATCTAAGATCAGTACTGTATCCACATTCATTCTACAAGTCTTCTTCAAATTTAGGCCACACTGGTCCCCGATTGCAGGAATATCAGACAAGGAAGAAAAGTGCATTTGTTCCATGAATACACTTTTTCATTAAAATCACAAAACCAAAATTCCTTCATGGATAGAAACAGAATGTACAACGCGGCCTGGAAAATAATTTGTTGAAATATACTGAATATGCAAAGGATCGTCCCACGTTAAGTTCTTGGTTCTCCATACGGCTCTCTCTGATCAATAAAAGAAACACTTTGCATAAAAGATAAAAGGAGAAGAAAAAAAAGTATTTGATTCTTTGAACATCAAGCGAGTCAAAAGAATAGAAAGAATTTGCACTTGGCTTGATGGGATCACTGAGTTTCCGTACCTTGAAAAGCAGTCAAAATTTTCATATACCATCATCAACAAGAATAATCTTTGCGTCATAGATATATCTGATGATTTGAAGCCACCTTCATTATTGCACAGTAGGATCAAATTGAACTGGTCCATGAACCTTGCTGCGGTCCTCTCTTTCTTTTGGTATATATGTTGCTGCTTTTCAACTATCTCGATCACAGCAAAAGATTAAGAAAATTAAGGAGTTTCAGTCCTATAGTCTTATTTATTTCAAATGGTTCTATGGCTTGCTCATACAAGAGAACAAATTAAAATAACTAATAATTAGATACCATAATTTGGGATTTTATAAGTCTTAAATAACATTCTTGATTCTTACCATATGTGTATGTTAAAATTAACGGTCTTGATTTTCATATTCGCATGTGCATTGAATAGTGGTGCTGAATGTCCTAACCATATATGTATGTCACATAATGCATGGTATTGATCTCAGATATAAGTGCATGGCATAATAGTCTTAAATAGGAATGGCTTCTATATCAGCCATTACTATCATGTAATCTGTATCTTTCTTCAAACCAATAAAATCACCAACATTCCTCTTCTAGCCGATTAACCAATCAAATTTCCAATTTATTTTACCCATTTTTCTGTTAAGATTCATGGTAAATACGATGATTAAGAATTATCAACAAACAATTTACGAAAAGGGTAAGGATTCTCTCCTAATTTTTTTTTCTCTCTCATACTCTCATAGTAAAATAAGTGGTCAATATTGAATTTTAAATTTTAATATTGACAAAAAAACGACTTGTTTCATTTTATTTACTATTACGCAAGTTTTTTTTTATTTTCACTAGATTTAAAGATAATGAGAGAATAGGAGAGAAAAACATTTGGAGAGAATCCTAATTCATAGGAAGATAAGCAAAACTTGCTAAAAAATTTTTTTAAAAAAAAAGAAATTGAAATGGTATATGACTACCTTATTTACTCCAAAAAAAAATTTAATATGTATTAAACCTTCTAGAGGACATTCCATTGACTTGTTTCAAAAAGGAAAACTATTCAGACGATAAGGATCATATTATAATCATAAACATCTTTTCCAATCAAGATCATTTAGAGTAAAAATCATGATCATTGTCCATAGTTAGCATGGCAAGTACATAAGATGTCCCAAAATATGGTGATTGATTATGCACCTATTCGTATTCTTTTATTAAGATGGGCATTCCAAAATTGTACCTCAGCCTTTCATCCAAATGATGTGGAGTTCGTGAGGTGGAGAATATGCTAGTACAATATTCATTTTAAACTGGTGAAAACCTATCAACGACCCACATCTGTCTCGGCATGTCTTGTATGACCAATATGTTTTCTTGTTGGGCCAAGAGTTTGGCCCGTGAGCCGTGCCTTGCCCAACACCACATGGGCTTTGCCTGGGTACAGCACAAGATGGGCTAGCGAATGGCCCACCAACAATAATATTTTTTCTAGTTATACAAAATATAAATTTGAAAATTCAAACTTTAGATTCGAAATATTTTTACGCCCTTTTTTTTTTAATCTTCGATTTGACATTTATTTCTTAAAGTTATTTTTAGAAGCTTTTTTAATCTAACAACAACTCAATTATCTCTCCACCCATTTGAGTAGAGTTTGATCCCAAATATGTTATTTTCAACATAAGAGATTTTATCCATAAGTACATTTTGAAGTTAAAATGTTGAAAGTTGAAACTTAATTAAACCATTATTAACAATTTAAAGAATAAATACAAAATTACTAAAAAAATTATCATTTTGATTCAATTTTAATTTTAATTTTAATTTAATGTCAATTTGGTTTTTTTTTTAATGTGAGTCAGGTTAATAATTGAATTTTTCATATAAAGATATTGAAATCAACTGGCTAACCTGAGCACTGTCTGTGGCCCGTAAGTGTCATACCAGTGGACTATGTTGGGCTGGATATTGGGCTATACACTTGGAATGGAATTGGATCAGACCGAATCCAACGAGTCGTGCCATAATAAATTGACATGTTGGCTATCCTTAGAAACATTATCTGTCAGTCTGTCACATTATTTTGAATAAAAATCTCATTATTCTTATTCTAAAAGCAAAAAATTAGTATAAGAACTTAGGTAAAATTAAGCTACTTCCTAATCCTTCCGTAGCAACTTTCAACCCTATGACTACTCAAAGCTAAGGCAAATTAGATTTGAATAAATAATGACAATTTAGAGCCAAAAAAATCCTGAGGGGTAGGTAGGTATCGTTTCATTTTCTAAAAACGAATTAGTTTTCGGATCAAAGCGTCAGATATCTGATGAATATGATTGAAATTATTCCATATTAATTTTCTTTTTAATTTTAAATTTGATTGAATGATGTCGCTTTTGTTGCTGTTGAAGACGAGACACTTCTTCTTAAATCGATGTGATCGTTAAATTGCAAATAAAATAATCACCGTCGTCGGTTGCTGTATCACTATTAAATTACTAGTAATGGAATTGGTGGAGCACCTACTTTAAACTTGTTTCTTTAGTGGATCAATTATTGGATGGAATCAAATCAACCTCGTACTTCTCGTTTGCTCGTGTACCGATATTAATTCATCAATATTAACCCTTCAATTAAAAAATGTATTTTAGAAATATGACTTTTCGTAAATTTGGGTCCAAGTGTACAGAAACTAACGACATTTTCTTAAAGAGAAAATAATAGGGTTAATTTTGTCATGTCTCCAAATGTTTTAATATTTTTTGTCACGCACCCATATGTTTTGACAATGTTCACTCCACACCTAATTCTGTTAATTTGACCGTTATATTTAACGGAGTTATTTGAAATTTAAATAAATATCTGAAATACCCCTTATCTTAAATTAGAGAAAAATAAAATGAGATAAAATGTTAATTTAATAATTAATGTTTACATTAAAAAATTTATTTAAAGGTAATTAATAATAATTTCATCAATTAAATTATCAAATAAATTTAATTTATCATCATCAAATAATATTTAGGATATGAATTTCTAAATTTACCCTTTGACCGTTAGAATAAACGGTCAAAATAACGAATTTGGGTGTGGAGTGAGTATTGTTGAAACATTTAGGGACGCAGTGACAAATGTTGAAACATTTGGGGGCAGGACAAAATTAACCCAAAATAATAACATAATACTTCCGACTTTGGGATTATCACTTACCATGTAACTATTTATTTTATCATTTTGCATGCAAGTGGTGACGTTCCATTTCATCAGCACATAGGTAATTATCATGCACATTCATTTGCAGATTTTTTAAGGGGAATCACTCTTTGATTTTTTTAATAATTTATTTTTATTATTTGGGTTTCTCTATAAAATTTTAACATATCAATTCATCTCCAGTATAAACAGTTTCAGAAAAATACATATTGTTGAAAAGTAAATTTGACCATCTAACAAATGAATTAATAATTTTTAATTTGTAGATGTATTAAATAAATAATTTGTACATTTATAAAATAAAAAATTTAAGAAGAATAAATGTTTCTTCTTTATTTTTTTAATGATCATTTACAAAAAACACACTGTATCACCCGACATTTAAATTGAATGTATCCTACTGATGATAAAAAAAATCTTTCATTTATCAACCAAAAAACTTAAAACGAATTATACATTGAATTAATTTTTAAGGACTAAACCAAGTACAGATGGAAAAAATCTCCATGGGGACCGGGACCCTTAGGAATTTTTTCCATTTGGAGAGGGTATGAGAACAATTTTATAACTAATTTTTTATTCGGGGAAGGGACGGGGATAAGGTGAAATCCCCATCCCCTATTCCATTTCCCCATTTCCTTGTATTAATTTTTAATTTTGATTTTATTTTTTAGAATTATTAATAAATAAATAATGAAATTTAAATTATAAATATTTAAAAATTAGTATAAATAATAAATATCAAAATATTTATACAAAGTTGTTATAAAAATTTTGAGCCTACTTAACAAGTTATAATCCTAAATTATTATTCGACCAGACCTTATTTTAAAGGTCTTGGCCCAAAACAATTTTAAATTCTGGGTCATATTGCTTATATTATTTTTATTGTTTTAGATTTGAAACTTTGATGTTATCTTTCAATTTGTCACATTCCATTGAGTAAGAACAGGAAGAGCATGAGGCGTAAGAGTAAATGTTTTGATTAAAAATATTAATTTCAGTATCTATACCCATTTCATTTATTTCATTATTGATGTAAAAGTAATTTTTTTTAAATTATACAATTATGAAGATTGACGAAAATAATTATTTTGATGATTTGTATTTTGTAGTGTGATTTTTGTAATGGATTAATGTTAGTGTAAGATATATTGTCAACCCTTACTTTTGTTTAAAATTTTATTTTAATGTGATTAAATTAAGTTAAAAAAAAAGCATATCCCTTTTTCGGGGATCGGTGACCCATCGGAAATTCCCTCATATTATTCGGAGAGAGGACATGGATCCCCTCAAACAATTCTGATGAGGACGGAGAGAGAATGGGGATATATAGAGAATATCGGGGATGGGTGCGGAGATATCGGTCCCCTCCCCTCCCCTCCCCATTGCCATCCCTAAAACCAAATGGCTTTTAAGTATCTTTATTTAATTGATCAGTTTAACCCAAATCCTATAAAAAATAAAGAATACAAAAAATTGACTTGGATTTCGACCAGCCATCTACCTTTTAAAAAAATTATTGATAAAATAACTATACAAGCAAAATATCACTTATTTTATTAAGAATAAATAGATTCGATTGGGCAGGCGAGTTTGAACACTGAGGCACGACAGGCTAAATACTCAGAGAGGTTGCAAACTTGCAACAGCAGAATATCTTGTGGTTATGATATTGTTTTCAATAAAGCAATCAACAAAGCTTGGCATGTCTTGTTGTCTCTTTAAGTGCATGTATGTCCATAATAAATATAGTATATATATATATATATATATATAGCAGTCTTAATCATTTGAATTTGCCCATAACTTGCTTTATGACCTACTTAGATGCTTCTTTTAATTAGTTTCTAATAAAAGAAAAGAGAAATAGAAACCTCCATGTGCGTGTGATCATTTTAATCAAATGCTTAATTATCGGAGACCTTACCATCAGCATTACTTTCATCGAAAATTCATTTCACCCACTTCTTGTTGTCTCTCTCTCTCTCTATTACGCTCACTTTTTCACTATAGACCACTGCTGCTCAGCGGTTAGCCCACAGGACCATGATTGAGTGAAAAATTTTAGTTTGGGATTTCTTCGTTTGACACAATTCACTTATGGGTGTAATTTTTTTCTTGAGTACTTGTGACATAATTCATTTATCTCTCTTCATGCACAAAAACAAATTAAGGGAATAAGGGTTAGAATTTCCTTTTTAATATTCCAATACAACTTTATTGCTATTAAATTCATAAGTATGTCACATAAATGCCTTGTGTAATTCATGTGAACATCAACCTAAAATGTCTACTCTAAAAAAGAATAAAAAAGTGTACATATTCTTAAATTAGGATCTATATTATCACAACCACATAAGCAAAATTCAATCATTGTTCTCAAGAGTTACTTAAGAAAATATCAACTACTAAGTGCATGTTTGATATGGTTTATCTAATAAAATTTTTTTATTTAATCCCATAAACTTTTATCAAAATTTATTCTATTATTTTGTTATATTTTAAGTAGAGATTTTGGGGATCAAAATAAATTATTTTGTCACAATTAGTAAAACTCAAAATTTAAACTTTTAGAAATAGAAGTTGTAGAGTTTTTTCAACGAGTTAACTTGCTAAACTGTCATTAATTTATTTCATAACTTTGTTTCATTCTTTTAAGGGTCTTGCTACTTTACGGTTTCTGTAAGATACAACCCATGAAATGACAATATGGCCAATAATATCTTATCACGTGTATAAAAATCACTGGTTGGAGTCGGCTGCAAATAATTTTCCCCTATTTCTTACTCTCTCTGCAATCTTCTTCTCTATATAGATATATATGTACTTGCTTATGAAGTTCTGTTGTTCTCATTCTCCTAGTATGCACTCCCAAAATTTACAGTTATAATTTGAAGTAATCTTACACTCTTCTCTATTTTATACAGTTGGTTATTTGAGCTCAGTTTTCTCTATATGATCAATAATGGATAACGCTAATTTTTAAATTTTAATTAATTGCTTTTGAATATATCAGTATTGGGTTTGAACTCTTGTATCTTAATTGTTAACTGATTTTTACAATGCCATAAAAATAAAATAATTTAGTTGCAACTATTTTTATCTGCATCCATAGCAATGGATGGAATCAACTCTGCAATAACTTTTAATGAAATTTTGTAAGAAAGATGATAACTCTAGAAAACAAAATATTATTGAGAAAATTCACTACAAATTCAGTCAATTCATGCCCTTCCCGTACCTCGTGCGGAGATGGCCAAATCGACACTAAAAGAATCAGTCAACTAGCAATGGCCACGGCAGCTGAAGTAATTGTTTGCTGGTTGCGATCACTTAAAGTCGAAAATTATTTGAATCGGTTGCGTATTTTTTTATTTATTTGCGTCACATTTTATGTCATCCATTAGATTAAATTCTTCCAAAATCTAACATTGGCTGGACTGTTTTGTATAGAAACTTAACTTAGGCTGAGCCTTCTTTCATAACATAACTTGAAAAGAATTTTTTTTATTAAAGTAATATTATAATTCTTAATAAAAGTTCTAATTCACAACCAAACAATTCAAATTTTTTTTTTACAAAACTTTTATTTATAGAAATTCTATTAGTAAAAACTCTACTTAAATAATTTATATTTAAAAAGTTGTAGCAAACACAATTATTAGTAGTTGACAATTTAGGGTTGGATTCGAATTCGAGTAAGATGGGACTTTTAATCCAAAATTTGTGAAATAGAATCATTGACCGTCAATTAAGGATTAGATTCAATAATTATTATTTTTATTCATTACAAGATAGTATTGGGCAAGTAGACTATTTTAAATGAGACAGCCAAATAAAAACGTATTACAGTTACTTCTATTTTGAAAATATCAATCGCACTAGTGATCAAAATAAATAAAAAGAAGAATTTTAACTACGTGATATATTTTTAATTAATAGCAATCTTCTAGATAACATCTGGGTGGGAGTTTCTTCTATAATAATAATACTACTCTTGCATGTACAAGCTGATGTGGGAAATTCACGGCTTCAAGTGCCTTTTTTTTTCCCCTAGTATTACATAAGATATAAGTAAAATATAAATACGGTCGAAATTTGAAGTTTAATTCAATATATATTGAGACTTCTGATGTCATATAAAAGTTAAAATTTAATTAACTCAAACCCTATATTGGCCAACACAGTTAAAGAATTATTAGCATGAATTCAAGTGCTTGAACTTTGAAAATACGGCTAATAAAATTACCAATATAAAAAAGAAAATATTTTTCTGCACACAAAAATAATAAATGAATTAGTACTTATGACAATCTTTTCCGAGGCATCCGATATTCTCTTTTCAGAAGCTCGTGGGCCAGAAGCCGCCTTTTGGGCCCCACAATAATTGGGCTATTTTAGGGACCACCTTGGGATTACAAAATTCTCACATTAGAAACAGCCAGGATGCGGCTGGATAGCTGGATATGGTCCACGTTGAGCCCACAAATGCACACGAATCATCACATCAAAAAGACTGTCAATCAAGGAGCTAAGCCAATCGTTATTCCGCCACGTGGCAGATCACATTTCACAGCCCTAAACATCACACTGCTGTCACCATAACTTTTCCGCGTTGGAAAAGCCGTTAATCGCGCCATTTTTCAACGTCACGGCTACAAACGTTCTAAAATGAAATGAAAGTAATTAAGCGCTAAATAATAATGATCAGGAAAAATAATAATTGAATAAAGTAAACATAATTAAACAAATTAATCCTAAAATAATTAGATCTGGCTGTTGAATGGTATTGGTGGGAGAGAAGTCGCCTTCCTAATTGCTTCAACAATCTTCTACATGCGGCCCCACAATCCGTAAAAGTATTTTTTAATTATACTCGCCATTAATTTCCACTTTTGCCCTTACCATGTTTCCATAATCCAAAGTTTTTGTGTCTTTTCTTTTATTCGTTTTGATTTTCCACCCTATATATGCGCAAACAGAGATAAATGCACCAAGCGCCCTTCTATTTTTATCTCTATATCTCGGTACATAACACCCGATAAAGAGAACTTCAAAAGACTTCAAATTTGTCATTCTCTTCTTTGGAAACAGAACAAAATAAGGTATGATTAGTTACAAGCATTGTCAGTCTATTTCTGTTATGTGTTGCTTGTTTTGGATATTGATCATTGATTAGGAAACTAAGCTTTTATAAGCATTGAGAGAAGCTTATGCGTGATCAAAATTTAGTTGGCGAGAAATTTCTTAAAGTGTGTCACCTGTTGAGAATTTGTTTTGCTATGTATGCTTGACATTTTTTCAAGTTAAAAAGCATATGATGCACACTGCAAATGTTTTATTTGCTTCTTTGTTAATTCTATATACAGATTCTGTATGTATTATTTTGTTTACATCGGTTAATTCTCAGTCAAATGCCTGGACTAGCAATGGATGCCTTAAATGGAGACAGTGGTGGAGTGTATGAAGCTAATGGAGGTTACATGGGGTATAAGGACAGTTTCGTGCAGCAAAAGTCCCCGAGAAGTCCGTTGAGTCCACAGAGTCCTCGAAGTGATTCCCTTGATCTGGCTATTGATGGCATTGTTGAGACCTCTATTGAACAGCTGTATCTCAATATCTGTGAGATGGAGAGCTCTGAACAATCGCCGTCAAGGGCTAGCTATGGTTCATATGGTGAGGAGTCAAGGATTGATTCGGAGTTGCGTCATCTTGTTGGAGATATTGGGGAAGTGGAGATAACAAAAAATGTGGTGGTGGAAAAGAATGAAGAGAGTCGGAGTAATGGAGGTGAATTTACTCCCAAGATTGTGAGTGAGTCTCCGGATAGGAGGGCTGTGAAGAAGGGTAAGAAGAAATACTCGCAGTTGAATATTTCTGAAGCATCAACAAAGTCAAGTTCTCAGGGAAAATCTTCTAATGAGAGACCTCCTACTGATAAGAGATATGAAAAGGGTAGACGAAAACAAAATAATATTTTCTCCGCAAGGAAGCAAAGAAAATTTGCTTCTTTAATAGCGAAATTTCAGAATGGTGCAGAGGATCCTCTTGAGGCAGGATTGGGTAATCCTGCGCTTGGACCCTTTTTACTCAAACAAACAAGAGAGATGATTTCTTCGGGTGAAAATCCCCAGAAAGCTCTTGAATTGGCGAAGCGGGCAATGAAATCATTCGAGATATGTGCAAACGGGAAACCAAGTTTAGAGCAAGTAATGTGTTTGCATGTTCTGGCGGCAATACACTGCAGCTTAGGCCAGTACAATGAGGCAATTCCTGTCCTTGAGCGTTCAGTTGAAATTCCAGTCCTAGAAGATGGTCAAGATCATGCACTTGCTAAATTTGCTGGGTGCATGCAGTTAGGTGATACTTATGCAATGCTGGGTCAGATTGAGAATTCAATACTGTGCTACACAGCAGGTCTGGAGATTCAAAGGCAAGTCTTGGGAGAGACTGACCACCGAGTTGGTGAGACATGTCGTTATGTAGCTGAGGCCCATGTTCAAGCATTGCAATTTGATGAGGCTGAGAAGATTTGTCAGATTGCTCTTGACATCCATAGGGAGAACGCTTCTCCAGCTTCCATTGAAGAAGCGGCAGATAGGAGACTAATGGGACTTATCTGCGACTCAAAAGGAGATTATGAGGCTGCTCTTGAGCATTACGTCTTAGCAAGCATGTCTATGGCAGCCAATGGCCATGAACTAGATGTTGCTTCAATTGATTGCAGCATTGGAGATGCATATTTATCCTTGGCTAGATTTGATGAGGCAATATTTTCATATCAGAAAGCTCTAACTGCATTTAAATCAGCTAAAGGAGAGAACCATCCTGCTGTTGCTACAGTTTTTGTTCGTTTAGCTGACTTGTACCACAAGATAGGAAAGTTAAGGGATTCCAAGTCCTATTGTGAAAATGCACTCAAAATTTATGGAAAGCCTAATCACGGCATTCCCTCAGAAGAGATTGCCAGTGGTTTAATTGACATTGCTGCAATTTATCAATCTATGAATGAACTGGAGCAGGCAGTAAAGTTACTCAATAAAGCTTTGAAGATATATGGCAACACCCCAGGTCAACAGAGTACAATTGCAGGAATAGAGGCTCAGATGGGAGTTATGTATTATATGACTGGGAACTACTCTGATTCTTACAACACCCTCAAAAGTGCCATTTCTAAGTTTCGAGCAAGTGGAGAGAAGAAATCTGCGCTGTTTGGGATTGCTTTGAACCAAATGGGTCTTGCCTGTGTGCAGCGTTATGCGATAAATGAGGCCGCTGATTTGTTTGAAGAATCAAGAACTATTTTGGAGAAGGAATATGGACCTTATCACCATGACACATTAGGAGTCTACAGTAATCTTGCGGGAACTTATGATGCGATGGGCAGGTATCATATTCTTTGCTTTCCCTTCACATTCTGTCAACATTATTTCGTAATACACAATGCATATTTCTGTCAATGCAAGCATTTAATATTATTTAGCTTTTGTTGTAATCGTTTATTTTCTTGCGTGAATTTTGATATCACAGGATAGATGATGCGATTGAAATTTTGGAATATGTTGTTGGCATGAGAGAAGAGAAGCTTGGAACAGCAAATCCTGATGTTGAAGACGAGAAACGGAGGTTGGCTGAGTTGTTGAAAGAAGCAGGCAGAGTTCGGAACAGAAAATCCAGGTCACTTGTGACGTTCCTTGACAGCAACTCTCAAATTTTAAAAGAAGATGCCATTGAGGTATCATAATTCAGTGATTATTGTATATAAACACTATGTAAAATATGTTTTAGAGCAAATTAGGTTGTTGGTTTGTTGATTCTTGTTGGCGAAGTTTCTAAGTAAATAACATGTCTTTAAAGAAAGGATGTTTGGCTTAAAAGTTCATTATAGGGTCAACAGAAAGTTGCACTGCTACTTCATTGTTTACCAAGTTTTTAAATTTCTTTGTTACATTCTTCTTTGTATGCCTTGAGTTCAAATTAATAAATGGTGGGATTTCATTTTCACCTTGTTGGTATACCATAACTTTCTACTGAAGTATTTTTATTTGCTTCTTCCATATTTGATTAAGGTGCTCCCCTTTTTGTCCTCCATACCCTAGAATTATCTGGTTTGTCTGGAATTTTTTTCTTAAGATTATATGTCGGTATTTAATTGTGGCTATTTTGTGTATTTATCTTTAAATGGCATCAGAAATTAGTTATGATATTAATCTGCATTAGAAGCGTGTAAATCATTAAACTTGCCCTTTGAACGACTTATTGAAAATGACAGCAGTTAACTAGTCATTGCTCTGGGGCGAAGGAAGGCAAAACTTCACAAAACTAATAGAATTGATGGCTCAGCTGAAATATTAGATTGATACGCAAATTGATTGAGATACAAGAAACTTGTGCTTGTGCAGAGTCCCAATAATCTAAAAGTGCAATGTCTATATATCATAAATATTCTTTATGCTTGACTAGTTGTAGGCATTTGAAAAGTGCGTGATCTGTTGCATCAAAATTACATCTTCCCAGAATGAAGACAAACCTGCTCGATTGAAACTGGTGGGTTGGAGAAGGAGCCATTGAGAATGCGGTTAGCAACCCACAAGTTTGCTGCCTGTGAGTAGTGTATGCCATCCCAGCTAATGTGCTTTGATGGATGATGACATGGATTACCATAAACTGTTCCATTGACTGTAGCCTTCTTCCCGCAATCAATATGGTATCCATAGTAGCTACCACAGCAGAAATTCATTGGATCAACAAAACCTGCATGTTGCCATTTTGCTATTATGATTGGATATGCCCTGTCCTACATACGAAAATTCTAAAAGTAATTAATCAAGTTACCTTGATTCTGTGCATTGCTAATAAGAGCATATTTAGCCGAGTATACATCAACATAAGTGAAGGCTCCATAGGGAAGTTGCAGCCTTAGCTGGGAAACTTTGTCTTTAAGTTGTCTATTGAATTCCTGAGCCATCTCATTTTGAGGCTTTACACAACCACTTTGATCTAGATTATTAGGCTTCGATTTGTCATATATGACGCTATATGGCAAGCACCCAATTGGCCCTGTGTTATGTATCCAAAAGAATCTTGCCCCTTCCTTGTATAGTTGCTGAAACATAACCAGGACAAGCAGGGGTAATATTATTATAAACTAGGCAGCTTGATACTAATGAGCAAATATTGTCGCTTACATGCACTGCTTTGGAGAACTGGCTCAATATATCAGGAATGGATGCCCGAACTTGCTCCTCATTCATGTGCTGAAAACCATAGGCAAGATCATTCTGTCCGATATCAAAGGTATACAATGCCTTGGAGAAGTCCCTAGGCCTTGGGAGGTTGCTTTTGAAGGGTGGCGTTGTTCCTGGTGCCAAAAATTCACCAACAGATTGTCGTTAAGTGACCAGAAATTGCATCTCCAAGCACCTCCGGTTAATGAATACGAGCAAAATCACATTGTGTTTATATTTGGCTTAAACTTACTGGTTACTTAATAAGGTGAGGTGCTACAAGTATACTACAAGATTCATCAAGTGAACAAAACACACACACAGAGGGAAGAGAGACTGACTGTTTGGACTGAGTTGATTATAAACAGCTGAGGTGCGAGACTTGAATTGTATAAATTGGGAAATTTGAATGCCAAGATGGAATGGACTAAAGCCACCAGGTCGAATAGATGAACCTCCAGTTGCAAAATTGGCACCATTCCTGAAATTTGTGCCCATTGAATCCAGGTACGGACTCAGATATGGCAACTTCACTTTCTCAGCTGCAATACAAATTAAGTTACACAAACAAGTAAAACGAACTCCAGCATAACAAAAGCTAAAGTTGTGTAAGCATAGTTCTTCAGCCTGGAAAGTGTTAAGCAGCAACTAATAGAGAGACTGTTTTACCAATTAAATCAATGATGAGACGGCCGTCACAAAATCTTCCTGATGGGTGTCCAAAGAAAGATTCACCATTTGGTGGAGGAACCTGCGTCATTGCAGCTGAGATTCCTCCGGTGTCTGAATTTGAGTCACCGAAATTGTACACAGCGGGGAACCCACATCCCTTTAAACTGGCGCCACCCATTGTTGCCATTGGTCCTCCCATGAACGCAAAGATGGGAAGCAGGTATGCATAAAATAACCTTATATCGACAGGCTCCATGGTTGGTTGGCTAAGCGAAAGGAGCACTTGAAAGCACTCAGAAAATATACAAAGAGTAGAGTTATCTTCTTAAGCCGCTGATTCGAAAGAGACAAATGCTGTTACTTGATGGAGATTGAAAATGATGCATTGTCTTGATCCTTCATGAAGAAACAGAAAGTACCAACGTTTGGAATCAGTGGACGAATAAAATCAACCGCCCACCGACAGGTAAATGTTGGGTAGATTTTTACTATTTCGTAAGATGAGCTAAGCTAAGATATATATTCCCAAACCACGCATTTATTAAAATTTAAAATTAAATGTAGCTGGGAAACCACATCCATTAACACTAGGGCCACCCGTCGCCACAGTTGGTCGTCCCATCGACAGCAAAACTAGAAGCAGAGATGCATAGATTAAAATATCCTTCTATATTCCAACGACGCGCGGAACAAATTAGGAAGCACTTGAGCAGATACTAGCACTAGCACAGGTGAAGATGTAGCATCAATGTCTATTGAATAATTCGGACTACTAAAATCTACATGATTTCACTTGTATGCAAGTCCAAAGGCCGCATTGCTTCCTTTCCCAATAAAATGTATTTGTAAAATTTTTTTCTTCCAAAATTTATATTTGTCAATTCATATATCAAATCACAGTCATTTAATTAACTACAAAATATCTATTAACAACTCACATGTAGATTAAATTATCAATATATGGCCTAAATTTTTCGGTATATTTTTTTCTACAAATACACGATTTACACTACTTCCACAGTGTATGGACTTGTTTAACATCTTTTTAATGCTTCTTCTTGAACACCCGATTTATTTTAATTTGAGCTTTGGCTTTTTTTTTTTTTTTTTTTTTTTGGAGAAGAAACTTGGCTATCTTACAGATTATGTAATGTACAATTAAACTAAGCCAATTTGATTCATTAGAGGTGGACATCTAAGTGGACCAGAGACCCCATTTTACAAGCACTGTATCTTAAATAATTTGTAACGTAGCACGGCCCTTTAAATTTACGTTTAATTGTGGTATTGGTACCTCGAGCCATAAAAGAAACTGTTCAATTGATTAGAGAGATTCCAAGCATTGATATGTTCTACAGTGCTTTGATTTAATAATTTCATTTCATTTTTCCAAGCACTGTGGACAACTAGTTTTTCCCCAATTTCACAGAATAGAGTTTTGTTAACTTTTATTTTATGAAGTGGATAAATCAGTGCAAGTTGTGAAAGCAAGACTACTAAAAATATTCTCTCTCAATTATTGCTAATTTCTTTTTTTCTTTTTTGATAGGCACATTGCAGTCAGTAATAGTTCTTTTGTAATAGCACATTCAAGAAAACCAATTTTATAATAGCAATTAGTGTTGTTAAACTTCATTTAGGCCCCTTTTTATTTATAACTTATATGGTGGCTTCTAACATAAGTAAACATTTATATGGTAATTAATTCGATCTGTGAAGTAAGAATATTTACACTTGCAAATTTCCTTATATAATAAACAATTCCCGTTTATTATTATTTTTCAAGCTTTTTCATCATCTTCAATCAATTTTTGCATTATCAAATAGAAAATATCATTTTGCATGCTAAAGCAAGAATCTAACATCCCAATTCAAAAACTTTTTCAATGTAAACAAGTTGTTAAGTCATGCGATTTAATATTAAAAAAAAACTCTATTAAACCGTATGACTAAATAGTATGATTAAGTGTTATATATGATTAATATGATTAATTTATATAACCACAAGTTGTTAAACCGCATTAGATAACGACAGTATATATGATTAATTTATGTTTCTTAGAGGTGCTTGTCTATTTTAAAAATGCTATTGCTTTTACCTTATGAAGGTAAAATAATCATATTAATTTATGTTAAAGCAACACTATTAATCAAGTACAATAAAAAAAACCTAAAAAAATGAATATCAACTAAATTACTACTTATACAAAATTACAATATTAAAAAATTATTAACATTAGAGTAAATTTTTAGATATCTTAGTATTTTTAACTTATGAGGATAAAATAATCATATTAATTTATGTTAAAGCAGGGTCTAGCTACTGTGCCCCCTTGGGCACCGTGCCCCCTTTATTTGTCGGTTTGCTGAGAATCGTTAGATTATAATGAGTGAAATCTAATGGCTGGAGCTTTGAGAATGAATAGTGAGTTAAAGTTGGGCTACCATTCCAACCTGTTGCACCTTTGAAATTGGTCTTAGGGTACTGTAAACCGTGAGTGGAATTGATTTTGACCGGTGTGAGGGAGAGAGACCTGAGTTGTGGAGAATAGTCAAGTGCGCAGCGACGGTGTGTTAGCTCGGATTTATGAAGTGGATCGTGTTGAGTTTAATTTTCTTCTGGTAGCATCAAACGAAACAGAGGGAGAGATCACGGCAATACAATATCAGGTTAGTGGAAGCTGAAATTGAAATGCATGAGTTGAATAGTGAATTTTTATTGGTAAACCTACTGGGAAGTGAGATTTAATACAAAGAACGGTAAAATTGTGGAGTAGAGGGCATCGATTTCAAATTGATTTAGGGATTATTACCAGCAGTTCAACTGGGCCCATTTAATGCAGCAGGATTGATGAGAAAAAATAGTTGTTTTGCTCTGTAATTTCATTGTATTGGTGGTGTTTGGCGTCCTCGTTTTATTTATCTTTATGCTGACTATACATTCAGCTTCAACTTCTTAGAAGCACATCGCGTCTTAATTATCAATTTCCTCCCCAACTGATTTTCCTAAATTTTTATCACAATTTTTTGCACTTGTAGTATAATGATCAAGGGATTAATTAATTTATTTGTTTTGTATCTTTGTAAGTACATGTAATGATAATCAAATGTATGATCGAAAGTTCCATAGTAACTTCAGAGTTGTTAAGTTTTTTTCAATGAATCTGTGTGGAAAATCATAAAGTGAAATTGCAACAAGTAATGGAAAGAAGTGAATCGGATGCATTATGCCTATGGGTTACAGTCCGTTGTAGATCTGATTTATTGATTTCATTGGAAATGAGCATTATTATTATTATTATTATTATTATTATTTTAATTTTGGGGCTGCCAATGTAATGGACATGTATGTTTTGTGCATTATGAATGTATTTATATGGCACTATAAAGTGCATTTTCATGGTAATAAATAAAGATGATGGGCATTTGGTCGTTCACGTCTTAAGCAATCACCCACTTTCCGAGATATTTGTTATTTCAAGTCACGGCTGTGGACCTATGGTGATAGCCATGTAACAACACATGCATGGGTTTTCTAGCTATCATCAATTCCATAGCTCATGCTTTTCGAACTGATTATCCTGCTTTCATGCCAATCTTTATTTGCTACATGTTTTTTCATATTTTCACTTGATATTCAAATCCTAGCCACATATCAGTTCAAATTCGATTCAAATTCAATTTATACTTCTTCAGACTCATGCAAATTTCACACAATCTAATCCATCATTGTTCTAATTATATATCCCTCTTCTCCACTCTACAATTTGTTCCCTTTTTTTTAAAAAAAAAAATCACTATCTACGCAGTTATATTTTATTTTCATTCCATTTTTCCTCTCTTTTCTATTTATTTTTGTATTACTTGTTGTGTTGTAATTGTTTTTCCTCGTTTTCCCATTATTTCCATACACTACAAATAATGCCACTTACACAAGCTTCCTTCCCTCATTTGCCCATTTGTGGAACTAATGCCACAAATGGTCAGCCGATGGCGGCTCTCAATTTTTTTGATGCTTCCTACCAATTCGCCAATTAATCAATTTCATCCCTCCACATACTAGATTATTTTTTGGTCCATTTAATGTGGCCCTGCCGGATTTTGCGGCTTCGAGCGTATTCTCAACACATCTAATCAACTACATCTACTTCCTATCCTTTCGTTCATGCTTCATTTTTTATTTAGTTAACATCAATTGATCTCATTTCATTTTCTGTGCTACAGTAACCACACTTATATGCCTCTTCCAACAAAATATTTGTTTATTACGTACATAAAATTGTCTCTAACAAACTACTTGTTTCTACATATAATTGCTCCAGGTAACTACTTTATTGTTGTCTATACCAACATATTTGTTGTTCCATTTAATAAAATTATTGCACCATAAACAGTTCCTGTCTATTAACTTATACTCCCGGTTTTTGTCAACTGCCACCTGGCGATTTCTCACTTCCACGATCTTCCTCCTTTTCATCCAACGGTGCCTTCATTACAAGACAAGTAAAGGGGGTACGGTGCCCAGGGGGGCATGGTAGATGGAGCCGTTAAAGCAACATTATTGATAAAATATCAAAAAAGTGTTAAAAATGAAAGAATACAAATTTAATTGATTAAATTTTTAAATATCTTCCAAGTTCAAATTTTAAAAAGTAGTGGGAACATGTTGTAATAATTTTTTTATAAATAGAGTGAGTTTATAAAATTTGCCCATGTGAGATTATTGATTCGCAAAAGTTGCCTTTTGCGGTTGTGTCTTGACCGTCTGACCTCTTTCTCCATTGTGTCAAAACCGCCATCCCCACCCAAAGGTCATAAAATAAATGCTTTCTCGCTCTTCTTTTTTATTTTTGTATACATTTATGTTCACCTACTGGATTTATATTTAGCTAAATGAAAATTTTATTATCATGTTTTCTTATGTTATTTTGTTGTTTATCTTACACAATGTCATCCATGTTTATCTCTTTGCTTATAACGTCATCATGTTTTCTTATGTTATGTTTGTCGGTTTTCTTTCATTTTAACTTATGTATTTGTTTGTCTAGATGAAGCTTTTGGATCCCTATGCTCTATGGACAAGGACTCCACGAGGAGTTTTTGTCTCTCTCCATGCAGCCAGGAACTTGTTGGGATTTATGGTTAGGAAGAATGAAGTGAGAGTTGTCCGCATTGTAGACTTTGGCAAAATGCATTGGGTGGACTTCAATGAGGAGTGCCTGAACATTCATAAGGCCATGTCTATACGGATGAACAGGTTTCCCATTTTGTTCCTGACAAAATCGTTTCCAAACCATTCTCCTTTCCCATTTTGTTCCTGACAAAATCGTTTCCAAACCATTCTCCTACTGTCGTTGGCATTAACTTTGAGGCTGACTATTATAACTTGTTGAACACTCTTCAGTCAGCAAGCACCTATAATGAGTTACCATACTGTGATTGGCCTTCGAACAACTAGATCAGCGATGCCAAGGAGTGGCCCACAAGGCACCCATGTTACAAGCACTTGGGTTTGAGAGAAAAGAAGGAAGTGATTAAGGAACTGGCCAAAGGTGAGGCAGCTAGGCTCGCTCTCATGGACTTCGGAGTGAACAAGATTATGAAGATGAACAGGAGTTGATGAACAAGTGTGTGGGAGAGGAAGAAGATGGAGCAAATTCGTCACTAGCATAGAAATATAAGAATTAGTTATTGTCTTTATTTTGCTTATTGTAAGTAAGTGTCTGACACTTTTGTACTCCATGATATTATATCAATATGCTAAAAGTTTGATACTTCAAAAAGTTTTGCTTCTTCTTCTTCTTTTTTTTTTTTTTTTTTCTCCATACATAACACCCAGATAAAGAGAACATAAAAAGACTTCAAATTTGGCATTCTCTTCACTGAAAACAGAACAAAATAAGGTATGATTATTTATGAGCATTATTAGTTTGTTTCTGTTATGTGTTACTTGTTTTTGTATATTGATCATCAAATGCTTTTTAACATAAAAAAATGTCAAGCATACATAGCAAAACAGGTTCTGAACAAGTCTAAACGTTAACAAATTTGGCATTCTCTTCATATGTTTTATTTCCTTCTTTTCTATTTCTACATACAGATTCTGTATGTATTACTTTATTTACAGATTCTGTTTGTATTATTTTTAGCTACGCGTCTCTTTTCTTTATGGTGTAACCGCATAGAAGTTTCAATTGATCAACGAAGATATGGTGCAACACAAATCTCTTATTCCCAGAATCATCAAGAATATATCTTCTGAGATTCCATTTCTGTAACAGCCATCTGCAGGAATTGAGAGCTTATGAATGCAAAATCGAAACAACAGGGGATGAGGAAGCCGTACAGCTGTGTTTGCATTTAAGGATGACCATATCAAATATCACCCAGCTCATGAACCCCTTCAAATTTAACATAGTATAAATAATCATAACTTGAGATGCAGATTTGCGAATCACACCTTGAGAAAGACTGAAGGATGATATGATTATTTGATCTTGATTTCAACATAATTTCTATCTTTACTTCAAACAATGAATCAGAACCAATTTTACAGAAAATCATCAAAGGAAAAAAGAAAGAAAGAAAAGCAATCTACAGTTTCTCCAAAGGTTTATGATATGCTTTAAGGAACATTTCAGTTCTTGCCAAAGGCATGTATTCAAATTCTTGTAAAAATGATGGGACATTTCCTCACGAGTTTTCGCAGGAAGTACTGAGAAACAAAACCTACACTTTTTCTTTTTCTTTTTTTAATTTGAACTCAAATGGCTAGCTAAAGAAAACTACTTCAAAACCATTTAGTCAAATCCGAGGGGCAGAAACAGATCCTTACACTTACCTTAACATACAGGAAGCTTATGTAGTTGTCTCGAACTCCATGTGCAATTTACAAGTGAAGGGAGAATAATTGTTGGCAGCCTTTTATTTTCCTCAACATGCGGAAAATCAACCATGTAATGAAGTCCACGGCTTTCATGCCTAGCAAGAGCACTGCTGACCACCAACTTTGCACAACAAAAGAGGTTCCTCATTTCACAAGCCTCAAGGCCCACAAATGTCTGCTCCCAGCCATGCTCAAACAAGTATGTCTCCCATTCAGCCTCCAACTCATCAATTCTCCATTTTGCAGTTTGTAGACTCGTTGTAGACCGAACAATTCCCACATACCTCCACATGACTGACTGCAGTTCTTTCCGCACTTCCTTTGTCCTTCTCAAAAAATTGTGCATTGCATTACAGCCAAGTGACTTTGGTACAACAGGTCGGGTCCACCAATTTGAAGCACTGAGATCAATGCTAGTGCTCTTCTTGTGATCAATTGAGGGCTGGACAGCTCTTCGTGCAAAAACTAATGCCTCAAGCAATGAATTACTGGCTAATCGGTTTGCTCCGTGCAAACCTGTACATGCAACCTCACCTGCTACATACAGGCCTCGCACATTTGTTTCCCCTTGGAGCCCAGCACGGACTCCCCCACACATGTAATGTGCAGCAGGAACCACAGGAATTGGCTGGCTGGTTATGTCCAGTCCATACTTAAGGCATTCAGCAGCTATGTTGGGAAAGTGGGACAGTATTTTTTCGGTGGGCTTGTGACTTATATCAAGGAGCACATACTTCTCATTACGCTTTTTAAGCTGGTCATCTATACTTCTTGCCACCACATCCCTAGGAGCAAGCTCAGCTCTCTCATCATACTGGGGCATGAACCGTTCCATGCCTAAATTGTAAAGGATGCCTCCATCACCCCTGACAGCTTCAGTGATGAGAAATGAATTCTCTCGAGTTTTCTTTGGTTTGATGGGAAGGCCTTCATCAGCTAAGGCAGTTGGGTGGAACTGCACAAATCTGAAAAAAAAAGTACCACAAAAGCAGTTGTAAATAGTAGTAACATGAGGAAAGGAAAAGAATAGCTTCTGATGTTTGTTCTGTGAGTAAACTGATTTATGAACCCAACCAAGACACTAGGTTTTATTGTCTCGCAGCCAGATCTTTTGGAAGCATTTGAAGGAAGTCACATTAATTTAACCAAACAACATCCTAAAAAAGATTTCATGCTATTCAAGTACTATGACATTGTGATTTCAGTTTCTGGTATCTCAAACAACCGTCTAAAGTGCAGTTGTAGATATTAGTCATAAGTACAACATAAATTTTCCAATCTAACAACTGAGGCATAAGGGAGACGAAAATAGTCAATTTTCTGACTGTAATTAATAACAATTAACTTACTCCATGTTTGAAATCACTGCTTGAGCTCGGTGGGCCATAGCCATCCCATCTCCAGTGGCCACCTGTAAGAACAAAATAAAAATATAGTGATGAATCAAATGAGTAATGATTATACTTATTATCAACACGTGTAATTTTCTGGGGAAGCAAGAACAAGGTAAGAATTAGAATATACAAAGTACCAGAGGATTTGTTGTCGATGGATAAATATGCCCAGCTCCACCTGATGCAAGTAAGGTCACCTTTGAAATGAATCGTACCACCTAATATTATGAAAGGGAAAGCATCACGAACCACTATAAAGTTTCTTTGGCAAACTGTTGCCTAATTAAATTGAAGAATATACAGTAAGATAATCAGTGTTGTCACCTCTTGTGTTTCAACATTTAAAGTGTCAACACCGTGACAAACTGCATCAGGACCATCCTACAATCCCGAACACAAAATTTATTTTAGAATCCAAATTTTACCAGGGCATCAAACTGCAATGTTGGATCAAATTATAACAGAATAAATTAAGAACTTCAATATTTTCATTTGTTCATTAAATGTCATTTTATGAAGGATATGTTATATTTTCCAAAATCCTAACAGTAAAATAGCATGTGAGATACAATGTGAAGCTATACAAAGAAAACAGGATGGAAAGTGAACCAGAGTAGTTAGCAAATCTATCCCAAAGTGATGCTCGAACACAGAGATATTAGGGTCACTGACAACAGCTTCCAAAAGAGCCCGCTCGATCTCCCTTCCAGTCATATCTGCAGCATGGACAATTCTGTGATGGGAGTGTCCCCCTTCTCTAGCTAGGTGCAAGTTTCCATCCTCTCCACGATCAAATGATGCACCTATGGCGATCAATTCTCTTATTCTGTCAGGTCCTTCTGTACAAACAACCTGAATATAATAAACCAAACTTATAAAGAGGCTCAGTAATTAAGCAAAAAGCATACGTAATTAACTATCAAACAACTAATACGCTTAAACAATCTGAGAACATCTACTTTTGCACAACCGTGCATGTTCTAATTTCACAACTCAGCATTTACTTATTGAAATTTTTTTACTATGTATTTGTCAGTTCCACAAGGCCTTCGTGTTGATTATGTGAAACTGTAGTACTAGTCACGATTATGAGGCACGGGACATAATACCTATCTACTTCTGGATAATGAACTAGTTTTATGTCTTCCATCAGCCACGCCACAAGACAATGTTGTTCATATTGAAAATTGAAAAACTGCTCAATTAAAATTTTTGTTATTTGCAGTTAGATATGTGATATGAAGTAATGGTTGATAAACTATTGGTCCTGTATAGCATAATTATTAGTTCTTGAACTCACTCTAACAGTCTTGTCATCACATAGATAAGCCCCTGCGACAATTGTGTCCTGCATGTGACTCTCAACAGAATCTGAAGGGCAAAGCACAGCACTAACACCACCTTGGGCATAGTTAGTGTTGCTCTCATGAGGCTTGGCCTTTGTGATCACAGCAACAGTTCCATGTTTTGCTACTTCAAGAGCATAGCGGAGGCCGGCAACTCCACTCCCAATGACAGAAAAATCAAAATACTTTACAGAGCCATCTCTCAAGCAAGACAATACAGGGACTGTTCGGAGGGACTTCCAATTCTCACTCACTGGAGAATGAGAGAAATTAAACCTCTGGAAACGTAAGAACCTGGATACCCCAAATGACCTAACAGATTTTACAAGAGTAAGAATAGGTTCAATGCATAACTTTTACCTTAAAGAATGGGAAACTTCTACTGCTTTAAAAATTTACAGTCAAACAATAAAATTGGCCCATCGCGATAAGAGATGCATTCTTACACTGAACAATAAGTATAGAAATATGGAGCACATCTAACAACCAATATCACAGCCTAGACCACAGGGCAGCAAACCTGAACATATACAACAGTTACAAAATATCCATAATTGTGCTAAAGTACAATTTTGGGACATCTACAAATCCGAGGACATGGCTGAAATTGATTTTGTGGTTGCGTGGAGTGTGTGAGTGTGTAGGTGCAACTAGGATAATGAAATTGCCGATAGCCACAAATCATCATGTACTATGCGCAAAAGTAAACAATGCCCAACACAGAAAAACAAATTTACTGCACAAATTCAATGCGAGAAGAAGATTCTTATCAAATACCACGAGAGCTCTCTCTGTATGCATCCAGTAAATGTCAGACTGGAAACCAAAGAAGCTTGTTGGCAGCTTTGTCCCTTGCAGTGGATCCCTCCGAAATGAAAATTGCTAGTTCCGGCAGCTACACCAGTTGCCATTGCAATCTTTCTGCCCATAACCAATAAACACAAAATCAAAACAACTCCAACAAACTTTAAAAGTTAAAAAAATATATATATATACTTTATCAATTATCTTATATTTCCAAGCAAAAGAACTTGGGTGTCAGGCGAAGTTTGAGCTAAACGTCACCAACAAACCATAATACCAAAATGGGTAGCTTGATGCACCTTCCCCTGTTCTCATATATACTACATTAATTGCAAAAAAAAGAACACTGCACATAAACGAAAATTTAAAATTTTTACAGAATGTTCTACTTGACAAAAAAGAAACATCATGTTATTCTTATGTCACAATCAAATTGACAATTATGCAGAATAGAAATAAAGAAGAAAAAGGACAAAAACAGAGAAGAAAATAAAACAAGAATAAAAAGAGAAACCAAAAAAAGGAGAACATAAAAATAACACTTTCATACAGAGGTTGTATCTTCTTGTTTATAACAAAAACAGATAAAGAGAGATAAGAGACCTGAACTTGCAAATGAAATGAAATACAAGAACAAGCGATTTGCGTTTTAGAAGGAAGAAGATGGCAGCATATATAATAAATGAAAGGGCGGTAAAGAGAGAAGCCTACCGCCTACACTCCCGAGGCGCCACACCCGAATCGAAAAGCCCATGATTTGGTTCTAAACCATTCTTTGTCACTTTGTGGTGCTGGTGCGCCGTCCGTCCCTTCCTCTTACGTTTTATTTTGTTTTTTCTTTATTTATAATATTGATTATTGGAACACAAATTAAATTACAATATATAAAAAATCATTTTAAGGGTGTTGTTAAGTTATATAATAGTGTAATTTACATTAACTAAAAAAATGTGATTAGCGACCTAAAAAGTAGTTTAGTTGATTTTATTTTTAGGTCATTAGTTACAACTTAATAGTTGATGTAAGTAACACCGTAATGTAACTAAATAAGGTCTCATTATAACGTAACTTATGTTAACCCAAAAGTTATAATTAGTGGCTCAAAAAGTAGTTTAGTTGGTTCATTTTTAGGTCACTAATTATAACTTAATAATTAATATAACTTACATCATAATGTAACTTAACAAGGTCCACATTTTAATTATAATATAAATTTGAATCTTAAATTCCTCAATTTAATCCAAAAGATTCGTGCGCCGTCCGTTCCCTCCTTTTACGTTTTATTTTATTTTTTCTTTATTTATAATTTTATATTAATACATGTTAAATTACAATATGTAAAAACCATTTTAATTATAATATAAGTTTGAACATTGAATCTATTAATTTCATTCAAAAATTTGTACGTAGTACGTCCCTTCCTTTTACGTTTTATTTTATTTTTCTCTTTATTTATAATATTAATTGTTAGAACACATATTAAATTACAACATATAAAACCCATTTTATTATAATATAAGTTGTACCCCCAACTCCTCAATTTCACCCAAAAGAATTTTACTGATTAAACTAACCAGTATCGATCATTATAAAAATAATTAATTCCACTATAGCAAAATAGAAATTCAAAATATATTATAATTAAGATCGGTTTGGAATATGGCTTTTTTTTTTTTTTTTGGTGTCTGAGTTTTAACATAGCCTGCAACAATTTTTTTTTTCATCGTTTAAATTTTGGTCTTCAGCTAATAAGATGGGAGATGGATAGACCACGTTCATGATATTATTCTTGTATTTTATTAAATCTTATTTTTATTTCGATTAAGAGAAATTTATAGAGAATATAATTTATTTCTGGCTTTTTTTTATTAGGTGTTTTTTTAATGATATTTTTATGTTGCGAGGCATTATTATTTTGAATTTTAGGTTGTCGAACGGGAAACTAAATGTTGTTTTTTTTTTTTTTCAATCCAATGTATCCTACAATATAATAGTGGCTACCTTTTTATTACAATTTACTATTTAAAAAAAACAATGTACATTTTTTTAATATTTTAAAGAAAAATATTTCTTACAAGTTAAGGAATGATTCAAGGCTGAGCTTATTTTTTACTAGGCAAAAAATCAAGGATCAAGATTTATTTTATATTTTAATTTTTTTTATTTCTCTTACCTAATAATCATTGATTTAGTGCTTAATAAAAATTCAGCTCAGTACAAAATCCTTATTCAGTTACAATATATATAAAATGAAGCTGGCTTATCACGCTACTAATGTAGGAATGCGCTTTTTAAGTACTAAAATTTTAATATATAGCAATTAAATAAAATATGATACATTAGTTCAGCCATAAATGTTAAATCCGAAAATTTGTCAGTTTATTTTATTTGCTATACAATTTTAGAATTAATTTTGTAACATATAACATAACTTAGACCCTATTTGGTATTGAAATGTTATACCTTTTATACTATAGCAACTGTAAAAAAAAGTTATAGTTATAAAAGAAAAGTTAATAGTATGTAGTAAACATAAGTTTTAAATAAATAATTTTGACAAAAATAGTAAAGTATAATAATTTTTTTATCATCCAAATGTAAATCAAATCAATTTAATTTTCAACTTACAACAGTTAATATTTACTAAACACTTTAATATTGTAACTTTTAAAATATATTATCTAACCTCAATTTATGGGGCTTATTCAAGTAAGTATGCTTGATTTAATTTTGGATCCATGTACTCATTCAAAAAGTGGAAAGGCAGTCTAATGATGGTCCTTGTGATCACAAATTGACAACCATAACGAAAACACCAAAGCGAAGGAACTTCACACAAAACCTGTGATGCATATGGGCCACTTGACTTGACCATCTAGCCCCTTTCTCATAAAGTGATCATAACCACTCATATAACTGATTTAAAGTCAATGAAATTAATAATTAAACATTCATTTGAAGTTTTAATTGATGTATTATTTTTTATTAGATGGTAGAATATTAATTTTAATTTATTATTGAATTAATAAATAACACATAATAATTAGAATTTAAAATGCGACTTAAGGTGTGTTTGGGAGTGAGGTAATATAACTTTGAAAAATTTACACTTGTCCATCTGTTTATTTTATCTTTTAAAAATACAAAAACATGTTTGTTTTTCAGCGCGCCACCTGAAGTTTATTTTTTGTTGCATTCGTCTACTTCTGTTTAATTTCTGTTAGTGGATTTAACAGAATGTTAACGAAATTACCTTTTTACGCCTAAAAATTACAATTTAACCCAAAATAAATGGAAATTGGAGATAAATTGGATGAATTTAATTTTTTTCAAAGGTGGATGCTAGAAATTGGAGATAAATAGTGTTTGTTACTTGCTAAATTTAGAAAAATTTGTATTTATTTTTTTGAAAGAGAAAAAATAAATACAAATTTTCTAAACCTAGCAAGCAACAAACACTATTTTCCTCCAAAAAAAATATAAAATTTCTAAATTTAATAACAAACATTATTTTCCTCCAATTTCTACCATCCACCTTTGAAAAAAATTAAATACATCCAATTTATCTCTAATTTCTATTTGTTTTGGGTTAAATTATAATTTTGAGGGTTAAAAATGTCATTCCGTTAAATTCGCTAACGGAAATTAGACGGAAGTTGACGAATGGGACAAAAAGTAAACTTCAGGTGGCGCGCTGAAAAAAAAGTATTTGTGTATTTTTAAAAAAAGCAAAACAAACAGGTAGACGGTTGTTAATTTTCTTATAACTTTTAAACTGCAGGCCTGCAGCTACTATTAAGTAAAAGATACAGCTGTAGAATAGAAGTTAAGAAAAAAAATTTACTAAACTATCAAAGCCCAATTATAAATATTATCAAACATTTTAATAACTCGACTTTGATAGTTTATCTAACTCACCACACTTCCAAACGGACTATCAATCGTTTAAATCCCTAATTTGGCATTAAGTGACTAAGAGAACATTCTATTTGAACAAACACCAAGTATGCCTCTTGTGGTTGACAATAAAGCATGACAAACAGAAACAAACAAATGGACGAACACACGAGAAGACGCGTCAATGCAGTCATGTTTGGGAAAAAGAAATGGATTTCTCGTCTAAAGGCTTGTCTCTTGTAAAAGTTCAAAATTCCTTTGTGGGACTTTGCTAGCTTACAGAATCTGTAAGTTACAGACTGCAGCATCAGCTGTTGGATGTGGTTGAATGTGGAGTGAGAAATTAAACAATAGAAAATCGGATGGTGGGAGATGTTTGTGAGGTATGAGAATATTGTTCAATTTCCAAATTGGATGGATCAAAATTATTGTTTCAAATCATTGGTAGAATTATGCATGCGGGCCCTTTTTTAGTTAATCATGCGCCCACCAAATGGGGATAGCCTGGTAATACAATCAGCCTATGAATTGTTAAAATTTCCATAAAAGCCAAATTAAGCAATAAAGTACCGCCGCATTTTTCTTTCCACCTCGGACAGTCTCGCGATCCCTGCCTGGCCCGCGGCAATACCTCGAGGAGAAAAAAAAAAAGAAAAAGGGAAAGAAAAGGAAGTTCCCCATTTGGTGGTTGATAATTGGGAATGGCAAGCGAATGGGTGCCAGGAAAGACAGGCCCAGGACTGTGTTAGGCCTGTCCAAGTTTGACAGGCCGGACAAGGGCCGAGCCTATTATGAGCGATGCCCGAATCTGGGCTTTGATTTTTTTTTGGTGGAGCTATTGGCACTCCTTAAAAGTACTGTCAGCACCCCTTTTCTTTTTGTAAGACAATTTCACTTTCAAATCGAAGAGAAATTATGGAGAAAGTTGATGAGTTTAAAAAGAAGACGAATGCTTGAAAGAAAAAAAAAAAATCATGTTATTGTGTTTATCACAATGACATAAATGATGCATTAACAATAAATTAGTGAATTTTGAGAACCATGAGAATTGTATTTGAAGGAGCAAGACAATAATGGGTAATAGTTTTTCACAAAAATAACAACAAAATTATGAATATTAAAATAAATAAAAGTAGAATTCAGGACCCATATGCAATAATAAATTCGTTGTACTTCTTCCACTATTTTGAATTGAATTGAAAAAAAAAAAAAAAAGATGTTCTACATGTGGCTGCCAAGAGTTCGTATTATAAAATCTGCAGTTGCAGATGTAAAATGTTTGCACAAGATAAGATAAAATTGTGTGGGAGTTTCATGTAATTCTATATGTGGATAAAATTGTAAATTCAAAGAAGATGTTTCATTATGATATTAAAGGGGTGCTAATAGCATCGCTCTTTTAAAAAAAATAATAATTAAAGAAAGTAAAACAAGAGCTAAAATAACATAACATTCATTTTCGGAAAATTTGACATTACCTCCCCCACAAAAAGAGAATTTTGAAAATCCGTTAATATTAGCTTATTCTGATGTGCAATGGAATGACAACAGCTTTGTTGAAGACTTGAACAGGGTTGTTTTTGACTTATGTTGGGCTGATATAGACTTGAAGACATGTGTTACTTATGCCTGATCTTGACTTTAAGATGGCATACCACTGTCATAATAAATTGTATGCGTGAAGCATGTCTTCTAGAGATGTTGCTTTGAAGTTTGAACTGACAAATTTCTTGCCTCTTTTTTTTTTTTTTTTTTTTTTGAGATGTTGCTTTGGTCTTACAAACTTTTCAGTTTCTTGATCAATTGCACATTAAAAATTAAACGATTCACCGGTACTTATTTTAAAATGTAACAAACTATTAAAAATCATTTATTTTCACCGGTACTTACTGTTAAAACAAATAGAATTTATTAACAGAGAGAAGATTGTATGTCTGTTTTTTTATAAATATTAATTGCTTTGTATCTGTTTCCAAATATTGGAGGTTAACTATCATATTTTTCCTAAAATAGATTCCAAACATAAATTTTTTTAATTTTAAATGACCTCGCCCACCAGGTCATTGCCGCCCGAGTCACTGCGCGAAGCCGCCAACAATCACAGCTAGCGACAACACACCCCGGCGAGCGGAGCCACCACGAAGACAGGCGACAGCCGATTCCTCACTTGCTCTAATTTCTAGATTCGAGATATTATTTTCTAATTATATATGTATATGCATGTTACCTGGAAAATATTATATAAGGCAATTTCACAAACACAATCATGCTACTTTCTTAAAAAGATGACCAATTACAGAATTTCAAATTCATAACCTCTAGTACACATGATAAAAAGCAAAACTTCAATAAAATTTATTCTTTATAAAATTTAAAAGACCCTGGAAAATCAATTAATTAATTGACCCTCCTGCAATTCTTCCTAATTTCACCGCGGGATCCAGTGAGTGGGCTGATATCTCCCATCTTGATTATGCCGGCAACAAAATCAGAGCTGAAGGTGCTCGGGTTGTTACTGTACGTGCGCACTTGTGAATCAGTGGACCCACCATTGAACAGCTCTTGATCAGAGTGAAGCAATCCCTTTCTGTTGACCAGGTTCTTGAAGTAATTGTTGTCAAAACAAGTAGGAGTTTGCAGATCAAGCGGTGCCAAGTTGTTGTCGCCAGTGCCATTGGTCCTTGGGCAGTTCCCTTGCCTTGTTCGAGCAAATGAAGCATCAATGTTTGTCTCGTTGTATATGTGAGCCCTGAATGATGTGCACCTCGCCTGTCCGATTGTATGTCCACCTGAAATGTTTTACAAAAATAATAAATATATATATATATACTTTTGTAAGAAGTGTGACTCTTTTTTAATATCGAGACCCGAATTCTCTCAGGAAATTTCCTGGAGACAGGAACAAACCTGCTAAAGCAACAAGATCCTTGTTGGAAAGCCCGAGAGCGTTGAACCTAGAGATGAGTTGATTCAAGTTTGAGGTAGGAGCAGGAATGCCGCTATTAGCAGCAGATAGGCTTGCAGTTCTAGCATCTCTCCTTCCGAGTTTTACTTGCCAGCTTGGGCCTCCAAGCTTTGAATAATTTTTAACAATTATTCAGAATTGATGCTCAATTTGATGATGTATCATATGGTTTAATTAAGATTAATTAATTAATTAAGAGCTTACTATAACAACTGAGTCTCGAGCAGTAATGGCTAATATATCAGCACAAGAGACCACACCGGGGCAAGCTTTCTCAACTGCGGACTTAATGTTGTCGATGACCTCGAATCCGCGGGCGGAGTTACGATTGGCATTCGCATTTTTCTCTCCAGTGAAAGATGATGTGTCGTCCAGTAGAACTGATCCATCGCATCCCTGTCATACGCAGAACACAACAATATAATGTTACCATGGAAATGTCTAATTTGGTCACAACTTGTTACTGTTTACTGAGGGCACCCGTTCGAGCCACCGTGGAGCGGGAGCTGAAATATATATATATATTTGTAAGTTTTATAACTACTAAAAAAAGATAAAAATTGAAACATGTACAATATATGGATCAATTAATAATGGATTACGTTAACGAAGCAATCGTGGAAGAACAAGCGAAGGAGAGAGGCGCCCATGCGAGCCTCTTTTGAAATAGCAGATTGCACGACAGATTTCACAGTGGGGAGGAGGTTTTTGCAAGTGCTTGCGTAGAAATTTGTAGAGAGTTGAGCGTTTGTGCTCCCCATGACAAGCACAAGGAGAGCCAAAGTCAGAAAGAACTTGAAAAAAGAAGCCATTAATATATAGCTAGCTAATTATCAACAGAACAGCAGTAGTACTATAGAATTTGAAGTTGATTTGTGTTGAAATAGAAGGTCAGAAATGTTAGCTTTATATAGAGTTTGCTCAAGGTATTAATGCTTAAGGAAGGCAGGTCACCTAACACGTAGACTCTTGTGCCTGCATGGCATTTGAACTTTGCAATAAGTTAATAAGGAATATTAATCTTGACTGAGTAATCAAGATTATAAAGCAATAATTACATTTAACGAAAAAGTGAGTGAGAACACGTCTTTTTGGCTTTGAAAGGTTGAGCTACAAAGACTTGCAATTGTCGCAAGTTATATATATACTTAAACTTGGCAAGCTTCTATTGTGCTGGTAGCAATTTTGTCAAGCCTTGGGGGTCCCAAATAGCCACCCAAAATCTAAATCTTTATAATTTGGTGAAGATAATAGAGACATAAAGATATGAAAGGGCTGACTTTTCAACTTATTCTCTTGGGGGGGAAAAAAATTAAATGCCTTTAGATTTTTAATTGGGAATGTCTCTCTCCAGTTAATATCTGTAGAAACATTGCCATTTGTTATCACTCTACGCGGTTTTTACTATTTAATTACGTGTTGCGCATGCAAGCCACAAGTCTTTATGTTTAAGATAACAAAACACCCACAATCATTTTTTAGGATAACAACAAATTTAGTCAAAATTGATTATTATTATGTTTCATTTTTGGGTAAAGTTATGGTACCACAATTATATGGTACCACAGCTGAATTCAACTATTTAATCTAATTTATAGTTGTCACCAGAACTGAATTCAATAATTGAATTCAGTTGTGGTACCATACAACTATGGCACCATAACTGGACCCTTTATTTTATACTAGTTTAATTTATCAATTTATATATTTTATTATTAACCTAAAGAATGAAAACTAATTTACATTCTTTAGAAGTCATACATAGTAATTAATTAAATTCTCTTATTACCTACATTATCTATATCTTTTATGCTTCTGGAACATTTTAGTTCTTAGTGCGTATTAATTAACAATAATCTAACAAAAAATACTTATTTTTGCTTTAAAAACATATTGAAAGTAAAAGAAAACGTAATTAACTTTGATTTTCATTTCCACAAGATTGAATGGCTGAAAATTTTGTTTGGCTATTATTTTCGAAAACACATTTTGCATGGTTTTCTCACTTTTATAACATCAACGTTGAAAGCATCTTTTTTTGGTTTATTTTTTCTCATTTTTTTTTAAATCCTTTTTTGCGTGAAAGTAGCATTATTAACGTCTTCATTTATGTTATTTTACTATAAAATAGCCAAAATCATAAAATTAAATTTTTTAAATACTAGTTTAGTAATATTGTAGTTTTTAAAATAATTGATGTTAGTTGTGCTATAGCAATAATCAGTTGCAATAACAATCAGTTAAATATTTGATAAATTTTATTCTTAAAAGTTCTTAGACTATTAAAAGCAGTCATAAATGTTTGGTAATTTTTTTTGTTAAATTACTAAAATAATACAAATAAATAAAATAGATATAATGTTGAATAAATTTAGTTGCACATTTATAAACATATATAAAATATTTTTTTATTGTGTATATATAATAATTGATAATTAAAATAAATATTTTCATCTTATTATTTTTATTTATTATTTGTTATTTTAATATTATAGGCATTAATATTAATCTCTTTAAATTTCTTGATTTATTTCTAAATTAAATAAGGATAATTTTGGATTTATATATATATATATGTATAATTGTAATAAGTATACAATTGATTCTGAAAAATAGATTATGAAAAGCTAGTCTTTTCTGACTTTTCAAAATCACTTTTAACCTCACAAAGTAATTTTAAACAGACTTTATTTTGCTTTTGGTTTTTTTTTTCCCCCAAAGAATGATGAGTTTTTGAAGTCCATACATCATGATAAAAAATTGCACCAAATTTAAATATAAAAAGAAAACATGTCTTAATAATTTATACAAACAGAAAACATGTTTTAATAATTTAAATTTCTACTACCGACAAAATTTTCTGTTGTTTACTTTTAAAAATTTTATTTGAAAAAAAAATGCTACCAAATACCTTTTCATTTTCGAAAATTTCATCTCAAGAACCTTATTTTCGTTCTCAATTATCATTGTCGAAAATACCAGCTTCATATATGTTACCGAAATCATTTGACTTGGTCCCCCAAATGCACCACTCAAAGATACTGAGGTGTTTTTTCGGAATATGAAATATAGTAAAAGCGTACTAAACTCGGACGAATCGCAGTCAATTGGCTCATTTGAATCTTCTTAATTAAGAAAAAAAACTTGACTTGTTAATGAGATTAGGTAGAATATTAATCTTTCCCTATATATCGCTTTATGTATGATTCAAGCAATTTCTCATATTATTATTGGAAACAAGTACAAGTCTTCCACCCCACCAATTAAGCTGCTGCACTCGTCACTTTTCAAAAATTTCTTACTCTTTTTTTCCTCCAACCATCAGCATCACCCTGGGAAGTTGGTGAATGAGAAAATTTCTAGATTAATCTCGTTGAATACCCAAATTTTCTAATATTCAGAATAATTTATAAATTTTATCTTATTTTACATATTAAAATATTAATTTATATTTTTTATATAAGTTTATTTCTTCCGTAATTGTGCACTAATTATTTAGGATAAAACTCATCATCTCGCATGGTCAAGATTACTAAGAAAATGTCAACATTGATTTTTTAATTTATATAAGAAACTGATCTGGTTGATTAGAAGAAGGAGTAGGGACCTTCTTTATTATAAAACTATGAAATAGAACTGTGTTTCGCGTAGCTTTAACAAAAGAATTTAGTATTATTTGTTTTTTTTACTTTGCACTTAATGAAACTGATAAAAAATATGAATTGATTTTTTTAAAAATGACGTAATCTTATTAAACTAATGTTATTTATGAAAGTTAATTATTTTTTTTGTTAACTTTAAAAATATATATATTAATGTGTATAATTAAGTGTAGACAACATTTTCATCAATAAAAATTATGTTCACACTAATCAATTCTTCATTCTTTTTTATATTAACAGACTCCCACATCTTACAAATCTTAACTCTTATCATCTAACTATCTTTATTATTGTTCAATTCATGAAGAAAATAGTACTCCATGAAGCACACAATACTAAAAATTCAAATTAGTTAAAAAATAAAAACACAAGAACATTTATAAAGAGGATGTTGGTTAAATAATAAGAAAACCTAAACATAACAAATCTTAAATATTTAATGTTTATAGAGTTTGAAGAAGTCAAAAGACACTAAACAAAAAGTTGCATAATTAAATATGAGATTATGACAATAAAATTAGGCTCTAGTGGCATTGGTGAGGGAAGATGAATGAACCTTCCTTCCTATATTTATTAGTTGATGTATTTTAAACCACTAAAGTTTAGTTGTTGGCTTAATAAAAAAAAATGAATGTTTTAAAACTTATAATTAATTATTATTAATGATTATATAATGTTGAATTTAAATAGAAAGAGGAAGAGACATGTAATCTTTTGTAATCTAATAATTATTTTCTATTTTTAATATTTTGTAATGTAATTTTTAATCTCAACCAATATATTATATAATAAAGAATATAAAAATATGAGAAATAATGATGCCACAAATATTAACTACTTAATATTTATAGAGTTTGAAGAAGTCAGAAGGCACTAAACAAAAGGTTGCATAATTAAATATGAGATTATGACATTAAAATTAGACCATAATGACATTGTTGAGGGAAGATTAAGAAACATTCATTCCTATATTAATTAATTGATGTATTTAAGCCACTAAAGTTTAATTATAGGCATAATAAAATAAATGAATATTTCAAGATTTATAATTAATTATTATTAATGGTTACATATTATTGAATTTAAATAGAAAGAGAAAGAGACATGCAATCTTTTGTAATCTAATAATTATTTTTTATTTTTAATATTTTGTAATGTAATTATTTTTTTAATCTCAACCAATTTATTAGATAATAGAAAATACAAGAATATGAGAAATGGTGATGCCACATCACCTCCTCTAATCCTAACTTTATATATATACTAGGAAATAAAATCGCGCTTCGTGCGGCTTTGAAAAAGAATTTAGTATTATTCTTTTTTTCTTATTCTAATTTTAACAATTTATTCTATTCGATTAAGAGGCAAGACTTCAAAAAAAATGAAAAAAATAAAGCAAAGCTAAAACCAAAAAGAAAATTTTAATTATTTAAAATTGCATTAGCTAAATTAACACCACGGAAATAGAAGTGTTATACATGCACCTTGTCTAAGCCAAAACCTTGGAAACCTAAGGTTGATATATCACCGCGAGGCCACCTAGAGAAGAAGCAGAAGATGCATCACAGTAGCCTCTCAGTATGTTCCCTTCTTTGGCAGTGAATCCGAGAGAGGTGAGCATTGCAGGCCAGTAATTATGGGTGATGATATCAATAGCGCGGCAATAGTTAAGGCCAATATCAGCCTGGCTATTAAGGAAGAGTATAACAATCTCATTTGAGCATGACTTCAGCTTCATTAACGGGTTCCAGCACTCTGTTAGGCCTCCGCTAGCTTCAAGTCTTGTTGCAAGATCGTAGTCTGGTTTCATATTGTTGTTGAGGCGATCATTCCTACTGGTTGCATTTGCAATATTTGCCATGATCAGGCAAGTGAGGGCCAAAATGAAAAACACATGTTTTAGAGCATTGTTATTTTTTGTTCTTTTATGTTGTGTTTATGTTTACGTGGGATATCATATTTTTTGTTACTATTTATAAATTAAGGTGAGGTAGAGGAGAAGGGTGATTAAAAATATTTAAAAATTATTACTTAATTTATGATCAAGAATGTTTTAATTAGAGAAGATAATTGATATTTTGATTAATTGTTAGATATTAATTGTGTAATAACAGTCAAATTAATTATGAGAATATAAAAAGTCAAATTTGAAATAAATTTTCTCTATTTATTAGATAATAGAGAATATACAAAGATGAGAAATGAGGATGCCGCATTACATTTTATAGTCCCAACTTTATATAAATATATAGATATAGATAGATAGATTGATTGAAAAACTGGTTTGATTTTCGATTCACGCTATTAAACCAAATAATTGAACTGAAAAATTGGGACAAGTTAGTAAATTTAAAATGATTTACATGTACCATAATCTATTTGTAAATTACACGTCAAACATATGAATATAAGGTAAAAATAAGTAAATTAATATAAGAGATATTGAAAAAAAATTTACAAATGTAAAATAAAAGCTCATTATAAGATTGATTGTCTTATGTATTGATTGATTTTGTATTCAAATTTAATAATGTTAGTTTTGCATTTATGAGTAAATTAATATAAGAGATACTTAAAAAATTTACAAATGTAAAATAAAAGCTCATTATAAGATTGATTATCTTATATATTTACTAGTTTTGTATTTAAATTGAATAATTTTAGTTTTACATTTATGTAATATATGTGATGTTTTTATTAAGGATAAAACTTATTCTTAAAATTAAATTTTAAAAAACTATTATTTTAATATTTTTCAAAACTGTAATAAGATGACATAATTTTACATCTCAGCGAGAACCCCCAAATGATCTCTAAACTACACAATACACTCAAAATCAAATTTAATTATATATATAGATTTACAAAATAAATATTTCACTTAATTAACTTGCATAATAATATTTATTTCAATTAATGAGTAATTTTTTTTACCTAATTAAAGTAAATGAATAAAATATTTTTTTACTAAAATTATGTATAAATCATGTTAATTTTTTTGATAATTAATAATCTTATATAAATTTATTTACTTTATCTTTTATTTATTAATCATACGTGTAATTTATAAAATTTGTCTTTTCGTATGGATAGGGTAACTCATAATTTTAACCATTGTATTAACAAACTGCCATATCACTCTTGTTTCATCATCGGATAGTGCCACGTCACTGAAGTAGTGTCGCTGTTGTCGGGAGAGTTGAAACCGTCGTACAAGCGTAAGCGAACTTTCAGTTAACGCTTAAGCCATAACCTTTAGCTATCACAATCTTTCCTTCTCCTCCTCGTTCAATTCAGAGAAAGAAAAAAAATTAAACAAAATTACAAAAGAATATGGGTAATTGGATTAACAAAGAGCCTCCACCGCCGATGGTACTGGTGCCGCCACTCTTCGATTTCCCTCCTCTCGCAGCCCGTACCAGGTAAGGTTTCAGCTCAATTATTTTGACCAATAAATTTTAGGTGACAAACAAATTTGAAAAAAAAAAAAAGTTAACGCATTGAGTTGAGGCAGGATGTTGGAGTCGTCATATAATTTGTTGTTTGGGAAGCTAGCTTTGAAGTGTCTCTTTGACGATTATTTTGAAGAAGCAAGGCATTTTAGCACCAGAATTATGTTGAAGCCTATTGATGATCCTCATGTCGATATGATTGCAACTGTAATTCCTTTTTTTTTTTTGAACACCATTGAAATAGTCTTTTGATTAATTAAAAAATTATTTATTTAATTTATTTATTTATATTTTATACGGTAGGTTTCTGGTCCGCTTGATCATAAACCTGAGGAGAATATTGTGGGAAATGCTCTGTTTCGATGGCAAAGGTGTTCCATTTTTCTTAGTTTGGCTTTGCTTTGCAAGGTAGTGTAATGAAGGCTATGAAAATGCTATTAAGCTGTACATTTTAATGCTTTGATTCTATGAACAGGGACTTGGATGATCCTCATACGTTCATGGACCTTTTCGTATCAAACTCTGACCCGTAAGGAACTGTTTAGTTTGAAGTAAAAGTGTTTAATCGATTTATTTTATTGGTTGCTTGCTTCCAGAGACGATATTGTTTAAATGTTGCTTGTTGTGCTGTTGTTGTAGTGTTTTACGGATAAGGTCTAGTACTTACTATCCAAAATGGGGCTTTGGAGCATTTGGCACTATTCCATTACTGATGAAGAAAAGGTGCATTTTTAATCAGTCAATCTTATTTGGATTCCTCAGCTTGTTTGTACAAATACTTGTGACTTACAAGATGAATGCTCGCTGACAAGCTTAATGTGTTTTGCAGAATATCTTCTGAAGATTATGGTGTCATGGGATTGAGATATGGAACTGGAAATTTGTCTTTTGGGGCCATGCTTATGCCCTTTGCAAGTATGTGACCTGAATTTATGTAATTGAATCTCTGTCTCTTGAACATTTGGCTATTGAAGTCTTGGTTCTGTAGGTTATAGTTATTGTGCAATCATTGCTGTTGTTGGGCTTTAAGGAATTTTTATAGTAGTATATATGACTTTGCATGTTTAGAACAAATTCATTTTCAACAAGTTATGCATTTTTCTGTTCCATTTAAATTATATCAAATTTTTGTTGATTAATGCTCAGCTTCATTTGTATTATAGCACTACTCATAAATCTATCCTGGTATTATTATGCATGCATTGTGTAGGAGTTTGTTGTCGGCAGGTCTCTGGCAAATTTTTAAATGATTCTCTTTTATTTGCAAGGTTTCCTTCAAAACTTATGTCCAGCTGTACAAAATTCAAATGTAATACAAAATTGGATATAAAACTAATTTACTTTCAGTCCTTCGCCCCCTGTCCCATTTCACTTTTTCCAATCAAATGCAAATTCATTTACCCTTGTTCCTGTCTATTTTGCTTCGGCTCTTGTTGTGAGATTTTAGGAGCTTTTTTTTTTTTTTTTTTTTAAATTTTACTGACAAGATGAACATTGCTTTCCTTTGCAGTGAAAGATGAGTTGCCTAAGAATGCATGGCTGGTAAGCAAGATGGGAAGGCTTGCTGTGGGGGTGCAGTATGAGCCACAGTGTAAGTTCCTCACTGATTAGCTTCTTTTTGTAGAGAACTTCAAGCTTAGTCCATTACATTTGTTTGCTAAATTTCTGATTCATTTCTTGAAGTTGAAGAATTGTCTCTTCAGTATTGAATAAATTTTGTTGTCCTGTGTTTGTGTCTTTCCCTGTCCTTTTCTGAAGTATACATGCTTGAAATTTCTCATTGAATGTAATGCTAAGATCTAATCATTAGGTTTTGAGTTCTTGCTGTTCATATTTTGCAAGTTAAAAGTTGCTCTGTTTGTTACATTTGTTAGTTAAATTTTTTATTAATTTCTTCAAGTTGAACAATTGTCTGTTCAGTCTTGAGTAAATTCAGCTATAATCCTGTGTTTTGTATATCTGAACAAATATGTAAAAATTTGTTTACCTTTGTTTCTTTCCCTTTTCATTTCTGAAAATAAATATGTTCATACTAGAAATTTCTCATTGAGAGTAATGCTACTGGTATAATCATTAGGTTTGGAGTTCATGCTTGAAATTTCTCAATTCATATTTCTAATTGAGTTCTCGCTACAAGTACTTCATGAAAAAATGTTTCATGCGGTATGCTTAGATGATAAGCTGGAGGAATCTCTTTAGCTGTTAGTGAAAATTTTCAATAGTACTCACTTCGATTGTTCACTTCATTGTCAGATGGAGGCAAAGAAGATGCAAAATATAAAAACTTAATGAATTGGAGTTATGCTATTGGATATGGAGTTGGATCAGGCAGTCCATTGAGCCCTTCGTTCAATTTTGGCCTTGAACTTGCTAAAAGTTCGGTGGTTAGTCTTCTCAGTGCTTCTTAATTTATTTCTAGATCTGCATTTTCTCCTGGCAAGTTTGTTTATCATCAAATGTTTATTTGTTACTTTTGAGTGAAAATTTATACTAAGTTTCAACTGCAGTTCATTGCCTCATTCTATCAACACGTGGTTGTCCAAAGACGGGTATGATTCCTCGTGTCATCTTTTGTCTTTCAAGTCTTTATTCTGAGTTATGTATCTGCATTGACGTGATGTGTGTGTGTGTGTGTGTGTAATTTTTTTTTTTTTTTGGGGGGGGTAACATATGATTCCTTTTTTTTGCACATTGCAAGAGTAGATATCAACCTAAATTCATTTGAAATACTCGTTTTAATTGAATTATCTGCTAACATAATTTTGGAATGCTCACTTGCAATATGTTTGATTTATGAAGAAGGAATAGAAATATGTCAAATCATCTACCAAGTCTCTTTTCAATGTGAAATTTGCTACATTAAAATATTATATAATTTGAGGAGAGATTTATGCATATGGACCTTATTCTAAGATACTGGGAATCAAGGATTTAGAGTAATGTACTTGAACTCATTGTATGGTTATGCAATTTGAAGCTAAATTCTCACAATTTTAATGATTTGCTTAAACTATTCGGCCTACTTCTAGGAAGCTGGTCCATGTGATGTCATGCCAGCAGAAGATAATTTCTGTTTTGTTGCAGTACAATTATGATTCTTGCTATCTTTTTCCATTAGTATCCTTGATAGTGGTTTTTTGGGGTCTAGTTTTGCAATTCGGTACTGACAAATCTTTGAACTGCTTCAAAACTAAACAGGTGAAGAATCCTCTTGAAGAAGATGAAATAGTTGGAATTACAAATTATATTGACTTTGGCTTTGAGTTGCAGACAAGGTATTTCAAGTAAATAAATAATTTATAATCAATTTCTTGACACCCGATATTAATACAATCATGTTTTAAAGGATTGATGATGCCAAAACAGCAAACAACATCCCAGAATCCTCCTTTCAGGTGGCTGCATCCTGGCAGGCCAATAAAAACTTCTTGCTGAAGGTTGTATTAATAATCTTGTGCTTGAAGTATGGATCACATCACTACCTCAGCTCCAATGAAATATCCACACTTTTTCTTTGCAGGGAAAGGTGGGACCTCTCAGCTCATCAGTAGCGATGGCATTTAAGTCATGGTGGAAACCTTCTTTCACTTTCAGCATTTCAGGTATCTCTAGTTGGTGTATAATTTCATTCTTCCATTTCAAGGTTTCCTTTTAATTGGTCATGTCAATGGGATTCAAGAACGTAACCTGCAAGCAATTATGGGATTCTATCTTTACTGTATTCAACATTCCATCAGTAGTATTTTCTTACAAAACCTTTAGGTTTTCCTGTGAATTCTCAAATATTCCATGGAAACCGCCCAATGCAGGCATTCCCACGGTTTTCATCCTGTCTGTGATTATGTCACTTGAGCATACTCTGTACATGATGGTTGGAGAAATAAAATTATCTAAACTCTGTTGCTGACTTAGGTTTTTATCAAGGAGCTTCTCAAAGATTTTCATTTTCTTCTTGCTGGTCTCAAATTAAGCTCAATAGGAAATTTGTTTCTTGTTTAAACTTGTAGTCATTTTCATGTGTACCTGTTGTGACTGAGAAACTTGTTTGTGAATAATAAAAATGACAAACAAGATGAAAGACATTGAATATCTATAAACATCTATTGTGTTGCAGCTACTAAAGACCGTGTTGTTGGAAAGACATCATATGGATTTGGCATACGTGTTGAAAATCTTCGAGAAGCAAGGTATATTAGTCTGTTTATTGTCATCCCTCAATCACATAGATAATCTTCAGCATTTCTCAATCATATATATAATCTTCAGCATCTCCGGGTCGATGTTTATTCTGACATGTAACGGAGCTCTGTATCTTGCAGTTATCAAAGAGCCGATCCAAATTTTGTAATGCTGACACCGAGCAAAGAGCACCTGGCAGAGGGTATGGTATGGAAAACAGGCAGGAGACCCATGCTACAATCAGATGTAAATGCCGGAAATTTTGAAGGATTACCCAAGGAATTAAGGCCATTGGGAAAATTTTTGTAAATTTCTATTCTTTTTCCCTTCTCTAAGAAGGAAAATTTTGCAGCACGACACCGTTAGAGGAAATTGTCTTTTGATCTGTAGATCATTCTTCCGCTCTTAAAAATTATATGATTAATTCATTTTTTAAAAATAATTTTGAAATTAATAATATTAAATCTGTCTGTTATTTTATTTTATTTTTTCCATTGGCCAAAAAAAAATGTGGCTATCCAATGAGATGAAAGCGCGTTCATCAAAGATTGCCCAACAGGGGGCAGTATGGGGCCCAGAGAGACAACGGTAGAAGGATTATCAACCATAATCGTTAATCCCTTGGGTCGAAAGCCAGAACATGGCTTATTCACTCATTTCTTCCAGTACGTTCTTACTCTCTCGATCCCCAAACACGACGCTAGCTCCGCTCAATAAACACAATTTCCCTCTCAGACCATCACGGGCACGTGCCACTGCTGCTACTATCATTTGCTGCAGCAACTCTCCAACAACATCCGCCACTCGCTCAATTGTCTCAAAGCTGTTACTGTTCACTAAGCCGTCATCCTCCGCCTCTTCGGCTTTTGAATCACTCTTCGTATTCTGCGGTTCTGTGGTTCTATGTTTCACTCTCCTCTTCTCCAACGTTGATTCCGCGTCGGCTTTCGTCGTCACTCCGCAACGTAAGCTTCAAACCGACGAACTCGCTACCGTTCGTCTCTTTCAAGAGAACACTCCTTCTGTTGTTAATATCACCAATCTTGCTGCCAGGTATTATTATTATTAAATTTAACTTAATTCAAAATGTAGTTCTTTCAAGAATTTTAAGTTCAAATTTTGGTTTGCTGATCAAATTATTAATAATGTTGTAGGCAGGATGCATTTACACTGGATGTGTTGGAGGTCCCACAAGGATCCGGTTCGGGTTTTGTCTGGGATTCCAAAGGTCACGTTGTCACCAATTATCATGTGATTCGTGGTGCTTCTGATATCAGGTTGGTTTTCTTTCTTTCATTTTTTTTATTGTTTTTTATATCTGTGCAACTGTCATTTTCCCCTTGGTTTGGAAACATAGAGTATGTGGATTAAAGTTTCCTTAATTTACATATATCTTAGTTTCTTGTTAAAACAAATAAATTTGGTGGCCTGACATTGGATGCTGTTATGGACATTGAAGTAGTACCTCCATAATCCTTCACACGACGAGGCAAGAGGGCAAATGATGATTCTATTTAAAAATGAATTAAATCAGCTTTGTAAATGCTGGCCCTGCAAGCAGTGCTGTGATATCACACAACTTTTCTCAGTAGTTATTAGCTCATTGTAATAATATTGATTACATGTAGCAGGATGATTAAGAAGCCATTGCCTTGGTGTAATGGTGTAAGTCTGGATCTAAAATCTACATGTTTAAGGGCGAGGACATCCTTCTTAGATCGTGTTGGGAATAATACTTGATAATAACCTGTTTCTTTTTATTTTCTATGGCGTAGCATGAATTTGTGTTTTGTGCAAAGTGAATTTCAATGTACTTACTTAGAGATGGCAAAAATGCTCAGCTCAGGTGTTTCAGATCAGGATTTGCCTGACTAGGGCATGTTTTCTTAATAGTCGGGCCAGGCTGCCCAAAAGCCGGATAAATACGTAAAAATTACACAATATTTTATTTTAATTAAAATTATATTTTAATGTTTATTTAACCAATTCATAACTTGTATTTAAAGTTTTAAATATTTAAGCCCAAATTTTAAAGCTTAATCTAATAAAAACAAAAAATTTATAATCTATAATTCTGTAATATTGCATTTTTTAAAAAAAATTGCAAAATATAAGATTTGGGCTTTATACTTAGCCCAATAAAGGACATGCTTGGACTGGACTCCGGCTTTGCCAAGCCTCGAGCCCAACATTTTGCCATCCCTATATTTAGTCTTTAAGCTGAATGACCGTGCTTCCTTGATGCATGAGTTTCTTTGTGGTAATACATGTTGAGTTAAAGTAATGTTTTGCAGTAGATTCTGGGATGTCATTACTTTTGGTTTTCGTGATTAATTGCGCTAGTGATTTACAGGGTCACTTTTGCTGATCAATCAACTTATGATGCGATAATTGTTGGATTTGACCAAGACAAGGATGTTGCTGTGTTGCGTATTGATGCACCGAAAGATAAATTAAGACCTATTCCTATTGGTGTCTCTGCAGACTTGCTTGTTGGTCAGAAAGTATATGCTATTGGCAACCCCGTAAGTATGGTCTTCCATTTACTTGCTGAATATTATATACAATGGCAAAGTTGGATAACGTCTTTCTTTGTACATAGGCGTTGCAGATGATCAGTAGTGATCCCCAGATCAAACTAAGTGGCATGCAGAATTATAAAAAATATCATCAAGTTTTTATCTACTGGGAAGCAATTAGTTACCTTTGAAAATGCGGATGTTTGAATTAAGATGTTTGAGGAGTTATTTTGAAATAAAGCAGTATTTGAATGCTCTCTCTCTCTCCACTTTAAGGCCAAATTTGTTTTCAAGAAGATGGCTTAGAAGATCAGTATAGTGCTTTTTCATTTATCAGGATTATTTCGTAATGTCTGAATTCTGATAGTTTTCTAACGGCATTGACTGTCATTGTTGTTTTCTACACAGTCTGAAGATTTGATTTCCATATAAATTTGCTTCCCACTTTTAACTTGTCATAGAAGCTTTTGATCGATACTTTTCCATAATATCCTGATCATGGCATATAAGTTTCATAAGTTCTTCTTAGTTGAAAATCTCATTCCTGTGTCCGTATTTTTGTTTGCAGTTTGGACTCGACCATACCCTTACAACTGGCGTGATCAGGTAACTACATGAAAGTTTATATTCTTACCTGTATATTTGACGTCTTTATAATATTACTACATTTGAAATTTTGTTGTAAGTTTAGTTCAATCAGCCATGTTTCGCTGCTGGAATTATATTTTAATGCTTTTACAATTTGCTGAAATGATTTCTTTTGTTTTGTATTGTTTCGTTTCCAATTTTGCCCTTTATTATTTGTGGAGCTCCCCCCCCCCCCCCCCACCCCCCCCCCCCCCTCTCCCCCAACCAAAAAAAAAAGAGAAAATAAATAAAGGAAAACGTGAGAAATAGTATGTAATTTATATTTCTATCAAAAAGTACAAAAAACTCAGATGGACTAGGATCCTCTGCCAGACTTACTAATTGGGCTCTATATATATGATTGGAAGGCTTCGAAAAAGAACTGCATATGTTACTAACAAGATTAGAAATTTATATATGTAGGTAGAGAAGAAGTTCCATACAAATTAGCAATTAAGCAATTCTCTTCTTCGTATATGTACCAATAATTTTTTAGGAAGCATATAAGTCAAATTAATACCTTATGATCTGGGACGAGTTATGTTTTTTTAGTAGGATCTTTTTAGCCTGATAGAGCCGGATTTTGTTCTCCACTTTCTTTTCTATATATTGGTTATGTCACCTCATTTATCTATCATCAATCTATAATGTAATAATAAATTCAAGATATGAATGTGTATTGGCGTATGCATTAAACTATGTCATTTGCTAATGTATTCTTTATCTTCACTGTAGTGGGCTTCGTAGGGAAATCAGTTCTGCAGCCACTGGCCGTCCAATTCAGGATGTTATACAAACTGATGCGGCCATTAATCCTGGTAATAGTGGAGGGCCACTTTTAGATAGTTCAGGAAGCCTAATTGGAATAAATACAGCTATATACTCTCCATCTGGTGCATCCTCTGGTGTTGGATTTTCGATTCCAGTTGACACTGTGAGTTATCATCGTGAACTTGGTTTTGGTTTTGTTGGAGAGAACTTTGTATCTATTCTAGTTGTAAACTAGAGAAACAAACTTATATTTCTTTTAATGCCCGAGAGAAGTTTAGTGATCTATATTCTTATTTATCCAGGTAAATGGCATTGTCGATCAACTAGTTAAGTTTGGTAAGGTCACGCGACCTATTTTAGGGATTAAGTTTGCACCTGATCAATCTGTGGAGCAGTTAGGTGTAAGTGGAGTGCTCGTCTTAGATGCTCCGCCAAATGGTCCCGCTGGCAAAGCAGTATGCCTAATTTCTTTCTTTTTTTATTGGCCTATTTTTTTCCTTTTTTCCTCATGTATAAATAAACTAATGTTCTATTAGATAAAATACTAGGCTAGATATTTCTTTTCACTTGATTTTCAGATTAGTTAAGGTTTCACTCAAGTACAACTGATCAATCTTTATCTATAGGGCTTGCTATCAACCAAACGCGATGCCTATGGCAGACTTATTTTGGGTGACATCATTATTTCTGTGAATGGAAAAAAGGTCTCCAATGGCAGCGACTTGTACAGAATTCTTGACCAATGTAAAGTTGGGGATGAGGTAGCTTGTTTTACATTTCTTTGACTTACTCATGTTACCTTTCTTCTTGGTGGAGAACTTGGGAGCAGTCTGGAATAATTTCTAGTTTTCATAAAGGGATTTTCTATTTCAATAAGAATGAGATTAGTGAGTTTAATGTACTTAGTCAAGTGATAAAATTTAAGTGGAAAAAAAAATCTCCTAAATTTGAAGGTCTACAAGTTATTTTATTTTTTGCTTTTTTATTTTTTTTATCATAGTTTTGATGGATGATTCTAGATTTTATGGGATGTGAGAGTGGCACTGGACCATACTAACACTGGTAAAAGAAAAATCAATTCAACCTCTGATTCTATTCTTCTTGCCTCTTTACTTAACTTTCTTGTAGTTATTGGTACAAGGTATAAAGCAACCACCAGTGCTGAGTGGTAATCTTAGGCTATTGTGGTTGGAAGAAAGACCTGTTAGACAGATGCTCTGTGGTTATGCCTCAGAGAACTGTTTCCCTTGAAGTTATGGTGGACAGAAGGCTACTGTAATAAATTTTTTAACTGTACTTGTTATAGTCTAATATCTAAGCTGCTTCAGGAATGATATATACATTATTATCAAGAGTGAAAGATGGGTCTTAATATTCTGTAATATTATTGCTAATTTGTTTATTCGTCCGTGTATAACACTATGAATTGTTTGATATCAGGTGATTGTTGAGGTATTGCGCGGAGATCATAAGGAGAAGATTCCGGTAAAACTTGAACCAAAACCAGATGAGACTTAATATGCCAAAAGGTTTGGTTTGTATATTTAAGTGTAGTATATATACGATAAAAATGCCATTGTAGTTGTGCATCAATTGTTTTACCAAAACTGGTCTTTTCTTGTACATATTTCAGCAATTGTGCCAATACGTGATATCAAGATTCCACTAAATTGATAAGCTAAATTGTCATCTCATTTTTCATCCTACTTTTATAAAAGACAAAATACAGATTAGGTGAAAATTTCCGATTAGAGTTCCTCATTTCTTAACAAAGACTAACTATTTAAAATTGGTAGAGGATCTTGATTGTCTTTGGCAAGTCAACAATCAACATGGTCAGTCTGCCCATTGATTATTTGGTGCATAAAATGATTAAATGATTCATTCATTGTTCATGTAACTTTTTATATTCTCATGGCTTCACCGCCCGATATAAGTGGGTGGTGTTCAAGTGAAAGGCTGTAAATGATATTTGATGAAGGGTAACACGCTGCCCAAGCTGCAATGTCGCTCAATTATTTTCTCCTCACTTAGGCCTAATTTGTATGATAGTATCCAAAGCTTGACAAATTCTACGAGCCAAGTAACTTTAGGGTTTATTTTACATGCCTAAAGCTATTAAATAGGAGTGAGTGGGATTGGAGTTCTCTCATGATTTGAGCAAGTTTTTTCTGAAGTAAAATGTAAGTTTTGATCACACACGATTTTAAATACAAACACGGTATAAAATCTTCGAAATTTTTAAGAAACCTTTCAGAAATTCAAAAGAACCTAACTCTTGAGTATTTTACTAAGGGATTTTTTTTTTTAATTTAACTATTTTGGTGGTTTTACTTTTCACTCAAAATTAATAATAATAATAATAATAACAATAACAAGGGGACTACTTTATTACAGCTACTGTAAGGTGTAGCTCTCTCACGCAAACAGAACTCGCCGTAGGCTCAAGTAAGATTCATGACCAAGTTTGTGAGAGAGTTGCACCTTGCATCAGGTGTAAGGGAGCAAGCTCCTAATAATAATAATATTTTATTGATAATTCAAGTGCGAAAGTGCCACTTTTGCACAGATTTCTGCTTGACCATTAAAATGCAGCCGGCAGTAATTACCCAATTAAAACTGATAAAGAACCATGGTGCAGAAACAAATGGTCCTATCCGATTTCGTTTAACTGGCAAGAACGGGGTGGCAACGGGGTGGCCAAAACTAGAACAGTTTTTAATGAAAGAAAATTGACACTTAGAAACTTGGATGAGATAGACTCACCACTTTAATATAAATATGTCCAATGATGTTTTGGCAGACATGAGTTCTATTAACTTTTCCATATAAAATTATGAATTCTACAGTAGAATTCATTAGTGGTCTACTTTTAGATTTACAATGGCTACCCCATGACAAAACAGCATTAGACAAGCTTACTACTACCGTATGGTCCTATTAATGAACCCACTAATGGTTTTACTTTAGAACCTACTACTCCAGCGCATGTCATAGTAGTATTATAGTGGTGATTTTGTCATCTAAGTTTTTCTCCTATTAATGACACAATACAAAACTTCTAAATAATATTGTTTATAGCGATGCTACATTAGTTTGAATGTAAATAATTTAGTATTACCTTAAAAAAAAAAAAAGCAAGCCCTTATGTAAAGAGAAATGAATATCGAAAAAGAGCAAGAAAAATAAATTAAAAAAAAAAAAGAGCATTGCTGATATCAATGTTGTAATATATTAAGGAATCATAGATGAATCCACGAACGTCAAATGTATCAAGATGTGTGCCATGCCAACTCTGGGGAGTAGTAACTCATCCAAAAATCAGAATTATTTAAAGTTGTTTTTTTTAATAATATTATATAATATAATGTTACTAATATTCCAGCATCATCAGTTAGTCAGTAAGCAGAGTGTATATATAAATAAATAGAAGGTCGTCATTTCGTAGAAGTGTCAAGTACAAAAAAGCTACGCAACAGATACTGGCAATTAATTCTCTCGCAGCAGTGACAATGACAAAAACAAAAGCAAAAGAAGGACAAGAAGAGAAACATGATGATCATTATTACAAGAAAGGCTTATGGACGGTGGAAGAAGACAAGCTACTGGTTGATTACGTGAAGGTTCATGGCAAAGGACAATGGAATCGTATTGCCAAGATAACAGGCATTATTATTATAAGCTTTGTTTAATTTGTTCTTCTTTATTTACTTATTTATTTATTTTATATGTGATATTTATTAATTGGATGTAGGTTTGAAGAGATGTGGGAAGAGTTGCAGGTTAAGGTGGATGAACTACCTGAGCCCAAATGTGAACCGAGGCAACTTCACCGAGGAAGAAGATGATCTCATCATTAGACTCCATAAGCTCCTTGGAAACAGGTTCTTTAATGTCAATTTTCTGACTTTTTCTTTTTTCCTTTCATTTAACCATATTGCAGCAATAGTATATTTGCTTTTCAGGATGAACTTCCTAGACTTGATACCTGTTTAAGTTACTAGATAAAGAGGGAGTTTGATACCTTTTCTCAGTAAAGGCACAGTGTTTGATGGATGAAATAACAATAGTGTAATTAATAGATGCTTACATACTAGTTAATCCTGGCTCCCTTCTGGATTTTGTTGCTCATTTGTCCATTCAACTTTAATTCTATTATTTCTTCATCATTTTGAATCCTAGCTCTGTGACAAATACTGAATCATGGCAGGTGCATTATTAAGTATCAAATAGTGCACTAGAAACCTTATCTGGGTGTGGCTAAGTTACATAATAATGTGACTTGGATCAATCTAAGAGTTTTCTCCAACAACTCAAAAATATTTGACAACTAAATTTAACTTGTTTAGAACAACTCTTTTGTTGATTTAAGTTACTGCTAATTTTATCTTGATGTACTTATCAGTTAATGTCCTTTAACATTTCATTCGTATTAGGTGGGCCTTGATAGCAAAACGAGTGCCTGGAAGAACTGACAATCAAGTGAAGAATTACTGGAATTCTCATTTAAGCAAAAGGCTGGGGATCAAAGACCAAACTCGCGGAGTTGGTGATTCTCCTAGCCTAACTCAATTTCAGAAAATACAACCGAGTACTGATCAAAATGCCTATGCAATTATAGATCCTTGTGATGAAAATACTAAAAGTTATTCGATAGATAATGGAACCCAGAAAGGTGTTAACGTCTCAGGATCAGGCACACAAGAATCCAATACCACAGATGAAAGTTTTATCAACTCTTTATGGAATTCTTGTGGTGATGATTTGGATTTAGGTACCTTTTTTACGATGAAGGGGTTCGTGGATGGGTACTCATTGATTTGATGTCTGCTTGTTGACATTGTTTATAACTTAATTAGCTGTTCTGAGGACCAGTTACTAGACTTCAGATCTATATCCTATCCAGTTGATGATTCAGAAGAAATAATCAATATATATATATATATATATATATAAGTTAATAGTATTTATTCTGTGTTTTTGTTGCTGATTTCAAAGCTTGAATAATGAATTGTGACTCTCACATCAGAGCATTTTAAGACCTTGTATGATGTGTCAATCAGTGATAGCTATTAATAATATGTATGGTTGAGAATGAGTTATCTTTATACAAATGAGTTCAGACAGAGAATGATTTACTTATATCTTGCGCCACGTGTATTTTTCTCAGAAGAAGCTATATAAACGTGAGTGAGTGAAACATTACACGTGCAGCTCTGGAAAGGATTAATAATGGACTCATGCAGCTCTGGCCATTCACATTCTTTCGGTAAAAGGCATTCACTTTGCTAATTTCAAGTTCAGCTGCCTTCTCTTTCAGGTTTCTGTTGTAGTGCGCACACTCTTACATGCAAAGTCAATTCATTAAAATTTAGTACTCAAACACACTAAATGCAGTGGCCACAACGAGGGCAAGCTGCAGCCAGTGCATCAAATCAATTCAAGGCACTGTCTTAACATTTCCATGCTCAAAATTAATATGATCAACTTTTAAACAGACTCATAGAGTCGCAGAGCGAAGACTGGGATTAATATTGCAATATCAAACAGGCCCACATTGCCCTTCTTTAGAAATCAGACCCCATGATCAAAGAAGATCAACTAAGCCTATGCTGAATATGGTATCTATAAACTTTATGACTCACATGCCAAAATATCAATATCAGACGACAGACGGTGAAACATAACTGTGTATCTTTTAATGAACATATGGCTGTTAAAAGTTAATCGCATAATGTTGCATTGTTGCTCTTCTTTTCTTTACAAGGCATTGTTTGTATATGTTTTGATCAATTGACCTGTGAGGATATACTTATAATGCTAATGATGTTAATTTCCAGGTTTCTCCACTTCTAATATTACTTTTAATTTACTTCTAGGTTACATCTAATACCATAATTGAATCAACTGACTAGTGAAATTATAAGCTAGAAGCATGTTAAGTAACTTTAAGACTGAATAGGAATAATTCAGTTGCAGGATTCCCCAACAGGACTCTGTCTATACAACCCACTTAATTTTTTTTCATAAAACAGATTGATCCAGAGAACCTCAGTTGACATTTGCAGTGATGACCTCTATGCATATCACTGGAGCTTCCAATGTAGGATCGTGGCCACATCCTTAACCTAACAGAACAAACAAAGAAGAAAAATGCAGCCATGAATAATTCCAATTGTAGTGTACTATGTCTACGAATTTCTCGGAAAAATGAAAAAGGAAATTTCACTGTCCATTTATTGTTAAAAGAAGTAGAAGCCGATGTTCATCGTAAGTTTATTGTAAATTGCAGCTCAATAAAACATACAAGAGTACACATGGGAAGAAAGGGAGATAAAATTAGATCACATGGTAATAAAGAGAACAAAGATGAGGTCACTGATATCATATATCGGTTGATGTTCATACGGAGAGTGGAGGAGAAAGGCTAAAGTCGAGACCCCAGAGCTCGAATGATCCATTAACAAAATCATAGTAACCACCCTTGAGTGCCAGAGTTTTGTTCACCAAGCCTTCTCTCACAAATGGATACGTTAGCAGATTACTGAGGGACACATTCACCGCCTCCTGCATATTGCAGTTCACATTTTTATTTGTTTCAGAAAAAATCGAAATTTCAACAGAGCAGGAGTGAAGATGGAGAAATAAATAAGGTAGCTGCTAATAGTAAGTTAATTAATAACCTTTTCACAGTATGTGCATTGGTCTCCAAAAGGCTTGTCACCATGCTCTGTTAACACCTTAGACTTGGCAGGGATGCCAATTTTCACCCAGTCTTCAATGAAATCGCTACAAGTTTCAAGTTTCAACCGATGGGCAAAAATTATTATTAGTTAATCCCTGTATTTTGATTCAAACGTGTATGAATGATTAGTTTACAGATGAGGCCATACGTGGAGTTGTTTCCATCAAATGGGAAAGACATGAGTCCTTTGATACCACCACAGGCGCTGTGCCCAATAACCACAATGTTTGAAACCTGTAGCAAAATTAATCCACACTCAGATAAATTAATAGACTCCACTAGATAGATGCTGAGATTAAAAAAAATATATATATATATATATTATCAATTTAATCACCTTGAGATGCAAAACTGCATACTCGACAGCAGCTCCAACTCCAGCATATTTAGTCTGTGAAAGCAGAGAATCCCAAAAAAAAAAAGAAAAAAAAATTATTTCAAAATGAAATAAATTCAAGCAAATTATAAATGAAATGGGCTAAAAAATGGTGACCTGATCATAGGGTGGAACAATGTTAGCAACATTGCGAACCACGAAAGCTTCCCCAGGTTGAAAATCCAACACATGGGACGGGCAAACCCTGGAGTCTGAGCAGGCAAATACCATATACTGCAAAGATTATAAGAAAAAAGTAATTAGAAAATTATAAGCCATGTGGTAAAAACGTTACGACATTTTATACCTTCGGGCTTTGGCCTTTGGCAAGCTCAGAGTACAGAGCTGGATTTTTCCTGTGGAAACAAACAATTAGATAAATTAATGCATTAGGTCGGTCCCAGTTCGATGATAATGTTGTATCTTTTAAAATAATCGCTATTTAATCATATTAAAAAAAATAATTAACTATGAAGAGAATCAATTAATTAAATAAATTACTCGTATTTTTCTCTCTTGAAGTAAATGAAGCCCTCTTTGATCCTCTCCACGGAATCAAATGCTTTGGTGTCAGATGGAGTCTGTAGCTGCGCAGTAATCTGCTCTACTTTTGCAGCAGCAGCAGGTTTCAAGTCTTCCTTCTCCCTGCAATTACCCCAACCAACAGTATGTCAGAATCAGCATTATATCAATTTTGCTTTGCCTGAATATCATCAAGTCTTCGTTTTAAGCACTTCTCATAACATGTTTTGAGTTGAAAATTAACAATAAATGCTGGTCCCATTCTCTCATGACCAGGGAGTCCACGTGTGCAATTTGTGAGTATGAAAATATGAATAGATGTTAGATGAAAGACAAAGGTTTAGTTAATTTACTTGAGGAGTTTCTTGAGAGCTTCAATGGCTTCCTCGTACGACTGATTTGCCATGTCTTCCCTCTGTAAATTACCCGACAAAACAAAAAGTATTAGAAACGAAAAACGTATTCAAAGTTAAATGATTCCTTTAATAAGTTTTTAACCCAAACAAGAATTAAATTAGAAAAATGTAATTAATTGGCTGCACGTACATTAATTAGAATAATGAAATGGAGACTTTTTTTTTTCAATCTTTAGCTTAGGCTTTCAAATTAGTCGATGAAGAATAGAGAAAATATTAAATGAACGACGCATTGTCCGGGACCGAGAGAGATTTGAGGTGCAGTTAAGGAGTAGGATGAGTAAGGAAACCAAGAGGTTCAATATTATATATATTGTTATTGTTGTGCACAGGAAATGACAAAAATGTCTTGAGTATTAATATTGTCTATCTACAATTAAAATCATATAATTCAATTATGCAATTATTATATTATTGAAATATCGACTCCAATTGTATGTCATAACGGTTTTAAAGTAATTTTATTTAATTAACCACCATAATTTAAATTTTAAAAAAAAGAGGTTTTTTCAACCTCCTATCTTTTCGAGTTCAAATCCTGAAAGGATAAGATACAAAATTTAAAATTATCATATTGTTGTATGCGATTAATTGGTAGTTTAGATATGAATATATTTGGTCTTTAAAAAAAAAAGATTTTAATTCATTAACGTTGCGGTGTGTGGACTGTGGATCATGTGATGCAGCGAAACTATGTGGATGGTTAAATTTACTAAATATAATCAATGACACACAATTGTCACCCGAAGTCTCCAAGCATTAAACATATCAATTTTAATTCCCAGGTGGCGAGGGCACATGCACCAGCAAAAGCCATGACTGAATTGGCACAAGCCATTGACTTAATGCCACATCGATATAACCTTTCACTATCGAGACGGGTAGTGGTTGTGAAATTGAGAGATAATAATGAATGGCAAATGGCCAAACTTTGCTTCAAGTAAATGCAATGCAATAATGTATGGCGAATCGCCAAATGGCCAAATGAAATTGAATTTGCTTCAAGTGCATGCTCCTGCGTAGCTCTAGTACTGGTGATGAATTGTGTTTAGTGGCTGTAATCACTACTTGAGTTTCGAATAATTATATAATAAAGAGTAAAGTTTGGCGTTAAATGGACAAGATTTTCTCAACCCATGCATCGGACTGAAAAAAGATGCATGAAATGCATGAAGACATAGGAAAAATGTGAAAGAGATCATGAAGATTGAATAGATAAGTATCTACCCAGTTAGGGTTGATGATAGGAGCTGGTGCAGCAAAAACGGGCTCGTTTCGGATGAGGCTGGGAGGAGAAGCAGGAGAGTTGAGCCTTGCAACGATAGAGGGACGTAATGTGGACCTTTTGATGAGAGAGGATTGAGCTTGAGAAACAGAAGTAAGGCACCAGTTATTGATCGAAGCTGTCGACATTGTGCCAAGGGACTTTAGAATTTGACAGCTTTATAGTAACGTTTCAATAATAATAATAATAATACATGCACACATGCGCATGCATATAGCAAACACCGAAATGACACACATTAGATAACATAAAAGCGAAAGCTTGGTGAATGAGAGCTTCTCTTGTTGTAGATTAGGTTTGAACGTTGGAGAATGCAACGAAAATGTTGGTCCCATCATCAATTGAATTTTATCACCTACACATTTTTTATGTGATCACATCATTTTGTAAGATTAAAAAAAAAAGATTTTTTTTTTTTGTGAGTTTAGAAGCGGCGACACGTGTAAGAGAACAAGAAGATGATGTTGAAAGAATGGAGATGGGGGATATCCTCGACTGGAATCAATGGTAAAAAAATGGTGATCAATGGTGGGTGTGATAGGAGAATAGAGATTAGAGATAAGGTGCTATCTCAAAGACAAGGCTATGGTGGCGCTGCGGTTCTAAAGCTTTTGGATCCCTCTATCTGTTATTATGTCAATTACCCTGTAGATTTTGACAGATATGGTCAGAATTTCTAATGATGGAAATAAACTGTGTCAGTTGGGACCTCTCCAATTGAAACAATTTTGTGAACCGTTTGTTCATCCTTGCAAAAGAAATATCCATCACCAGGACATACACTACACTAACACTGACACCCTCAAATTTCAAAATAGCAACAGCAGCCCTGCTGTTCATCTTTGTATGTTAAGAAAAGCCGCACATATTAAAAAAAATTTCAATATCTTTTATTAAATTACTTGAAATTAATGGCTTAAAATTTATATTAAAATTTTTAAGTAAAAAATTGAAGTTGAAATACCCCCTTACCTTTAGATAAATAAATGAATAAAAAGAACTTATCCATGCAACCATCCCTCGCCTGAATTGATCGATCGACAATCCATTGCCCAGCCATCACCTAGACTGAAAAAAAAAAAAAAAATTCGGTAGATTTAGTTTAACAGAATTTCGATACATTATATCATCTTTGAATAAAAATAGACAACTCTCATGCGGAGAGAGTTGTTGTTGAATATTAAATTAAATTAAAATTTATAGTTGATGTTTTAATTAAAAAAAAATGAATAATGGATATCTAATTTATACCAGTAAACCACTCGATCCTAAATAAACTATATTTCTTAATAATTAGTTATCAAATCGGACCCCTAAAGAAAACATAAGTCAAACTCTGAAAAAATAAAACAGTCTCAAGTGAAAATTTCCAAATTTAAACCATAGCATATGCATTATGCTACAACTGCATCAAATGACACAAACCAAGAGAGAAAAAATAAAATAAAATTATTTCTTGAGTTCGAAAACTGGAAAAAGTGAAAAAAAGAAAAAAAAATGCGTCTTTGGAATTGGTGAAATAAAAGGATGTAAATAATAGGAGTAAGGAAGAGGGGAAATTGAGAAGAAAGGTGGTATCTACACAAATCAGAAATTTGTCAACAAAATCAGCACTGAAATCAGATAACCATCTTCCATTGGAGATATGCTTCTTGGTCATCGTTTTAATTGAAATAGAAAATTTGCTTGCTCTTGTAATAATTAATCGTTGGAACAATTTGTCCTCAAGAATTAAGATGGCTGAATCTTCCATTGATAAGCAATTTAGGGTTCTATATATATATATATATACATACACACACATTATTATCTCTTGTTGTTCAAATGATCGAGTTGAGAACATTATGTCAACATAGTTTTGTCATTTTTTTCGACATGTAGTTAGTGAAGGCAGAACCAAGTGGCAAAATTTAACGTAAAATGAAATAATTCACAAAACTAATGATGGGTAACAACATGGGTGATGGGTCTGGGTTTGGTTTACCCGATTCCGTATACGGATTTTGGACGCGGAATCTGATCAACCAGCCAAGTTTCGGTCGATTTCTAATTTAGACACAGATAATTAAGTTGAATGTCGATCGAAAACGGAGAAAAACTCATCCTGAAATTGTGAACTCGATCAATGTCCTTTTGATAAAAATGAAAATTCAGACCTGTATTTATCATTGATATATAAATTTTAATTTTAATTTTAATTTAGTAAAACCCACCACACAATTCTACAATAAGTGTATTTTCAAATTTAAAATTTATCCAGGGCTATTGTTGCACATTATTTTACACAGCAGCAATAGATGAAGGTTAATACTGATGGTCCATGGTGTCCTTAGCCAATTTGAGCTTGGAGTGTTTGGTGTTAACTTTGTGGTATACGCCACCTAGTGTGATTCTGAAGGTATTTGCATAATGATCGTTGGTGTATGCCTTGTAGTATTAGGATTCTGCCCCCATTCCACTTTTATTCCTTAATAATAATTCTAAGAGATTTATAATAATAATAATAATAATAATAATAATAATAATAATAATAATAATAATAATAATAATAATAATAATAATCTCCTTTCCTTGAATTATAACTTGTAAGACCCTTTATTATTGGACAACTGTGACCATAGCATGAAAATAAGTATTTACAACAGTAATTTAGAAACTAAACTAATTTTATCATAAATTCATATTTTGAAAAGTCTATAATTTTACTAAAATTATTTTCATGACAACCATAAATTATTATTTCACAGCTATACTTTTTTCACAATATTTATAACTTAGAAGCCTAATACGAGCCTCGGACTGTTAAGGAAGCTCATTGTGCTGAGCTTATGAAGAATAGAAAGGTGAAGAAGCCGATAGTTTTCAGCAAGTGAAGTTAGTCAATTATACCAGCTCAGCAGTGCCAAGTCATCAGAGTTAGTTATGAATTAGCAAGTCAACACAAGATGTTAAAGTCTGTTATTGATAATTCTTGTGTGTATAACTAACTCGTGTGTATATAAGCTGTGATTGATTAAGTTGTAATGTGACTTTGATAATTGTCTAGATTCAATGAAATAAAATTTTCTCTGCAACTTTTCTTTAAAACAAACAACTCAAGTTTTCTTTTATGGTATCAGAGCCACAATGGCTAGTTCCAGTACAACCAATCAAAATCATTCGATTATTCATCAAACTCATTCTCATCAAATTTCATTTACTTTTGCTACAACCGTCAAGCTTGATCGATCTAATTTTCTCCTCTGGCGTAAGCAAGTTCTGACTTCGATCAGAGGAAATAGACTTGAAGGTTTCATCTCAGAAAATCAAAATATTCCAGAACAATATTTGTCTCAAGCTCGAACTGATGGATCTGTGGAGAGAACTGAGAATCCAGCATATGTAAATTGGAGAGCTCAAGATCAAACGCTGCTGAGCTGGCTCTTTTCAACTATAAGTGAAGGTATTCTAAGCTCAATTCTCAATTATGATACTTCATTTGATGTCTGAAAATCTATTGAAAAATAATTTAGAATTCAATCTGAAGCAAAGGTAATGCAGCTTCGATATGAATTAGATACCTTAAGAAAAGAATCAATGTCGATTGAAGAATATTGCTAAAAAATGAAGATACTTGCTAATAAGCTTGCCTATGCTGGTGATAATATAACTGAAAGAGATCTGCTAATAAGAACTCTTAATGGATTAGGATCTGGCTATCTGGATTTAGCTTCAATAATTACAGCAAATAAAATGAGTTATGATGATGCATATGCACTTTTGTTGACTCGTGAGGCTAGATTGGAACAAAATCAGAATTCTCAGGCCATGTTTAATGCTAATCATAGTATGATTCACATATGAGGGGAATGCCTAGGAGAAATACTTATGGTAATGGATCCTTTGGTTAATTTGGAGGAAGAAGTCAAAATTTTGGTCGAGGCATGTTCTTTAACTCTTATCCTAGAGGTTTTCCAGCTGGTAGTAGTACTGCTGGTGGTTTTGGCAGAGGTCATGCTGCAAGTTTTGGAAGAAATCAACAGTTTGCTCATCCTAGGTCACCACATGTGAGGAATACATTTTTACCTGGAATGAACTCAAGCATTTCTACTGGTGAATCTAATGAGTCAATACCTGTATGCCAAATATGCCACAAACAAGGTCATACTGCAGATGCTTGCTGGTATAGATATGGTGATAATTACTCTCCTTTTCCAAAACAATTTGGTAGAGAAAAATGATAGGACCTAAAGTAGCATACATGACTAATTTTGAGCCATTCTCATACCAGCAGTCAGCTATTGAAGATCCTTATGAATTGTCTGGTGTCAACTCTAACTGTCAACCAGTCCATTACTCCCCTGTTTCTTCTTATTCATCAGAAGCTTTTACTCTGCCTGAAGCTTATGTTGCAAATCTGGAAGATTCATCAGATGAAGAGTGGTATCTGGACAGTGGTGCCACACATCACATTACCAATAACATGGCAAACATGCATGTACTAGAAGAATTCAAAGGTTTAAACTAGCTTACCATTGGAAATGGCCAAGGTTTTATCATTACTCATATTGGTGATGCTTGCTTTAACTATAAATGCCTTCATACTACTTGCCAGCACACACCTATAACACTTAAAGATATCTTATTAGTTCCTTCGATTACTAAGAACTTAATAAGTGTATCTAAGTTAACAACTGATAATAACGTTTCCATTGAATTTGTTGGTAATGTGTGTTATGTAAAGGATTCACTGAAGGGACAGATGCTTTTGCAAGGTCTTGCTGAAAAAGGATTATACAAGTTGCTGTTAAAGTCATCTCAGACATTACCCTCTTATTTTTTAGTCAAGTTTCTTCAAATAAGCCTTTGTCTATGCTATCTACTTGTCATCTTTCATTTCCTGTTATGACTGGTGCTCAAAATAATCATTCAACTTCTATGTCTTGTTATCAAACTGTTGTCTCTCCTTGTAATGTATCAGTTAATAAAATCAGTTTGTTTAATAGACGTTTTGGTCATCCTCATCATGATGTACTAATACATTTGCTTAAGAATAATAAAACTATCAATCTCTCTACCAATTTTATCAAACAATCTGCACAGCAAATATGTGAGGCATGTCAAATGGGCAAGGTTCATAGATTGCATTTTCTTATTACCGAAACCAAAACTTCCTACATACTTGAACTCATTCATACTTATTTGTGGGGACCCTCACTTACACCTTCTAGAGCTGGTCATATCTATTATATCAGCTTTGTTGATGATTTTAGCCAATATACTTGGATTTACCCATTAAAGTTGAAATCAGAAGCCTTACAAATTTTCAAACTATTCAGATTGCAAGTTGAAAAACAGTTTCAATGTCCTATTAAGAAGTTGCAATCTGATTGGGGGGGAGAGTACCGAGCATTTACTGAATTCTTGAATCAAAATGGCATTATTTTCAGGCACTCATATCCCTATACACACCATCAAAATGGGGTAATTGAGAGAAAGCATAGGCATGTAGTTGAGTTAGGTCTCACACTTTTAGCTCAAGCTAAGTTACCCTTACAATTTTGGTGGGAAGCTTTCCAAACTGTTGTTTATCATATTAACAGGTTACCTTCTGCAACTCTGAAATTTTTTACACCATATGAAAAGCTTTTCAGCCATAAACCAGATTACAAGATGCTCAAATGTTTTGGCTGTGCATGCTATCCTTATTTGAGAGATTACAACAAGTATAAGTTTGCATATCATTCCAGTAAATGTATTTTCATAGGTTACAGTTATTCTCATAAAGGGTATAAGTGTTTACATCCATCTGGTTAAACTTATATAGCTAGACATGTTGTTTTTTATGAGAATTTGTTTCCTTACTCATTAGATTATGCTTTCACTTCAAACTCATCAAACACAAGTTCAAACCTACCATTTACTCCTCAACAAGTGTATCATCTATCCACTTTGTTAATATCTCCAATATCAGATGACAGCAACTACTATAATCATGATTCAGCAAGACCTACCAGTAACACTTCTCATCACTCAGGTAATTCTGCATACAACATTGATAATCACTCTTCATCACAAACAGTTCAACCACAAACAGAGCTAGAGCCTTATACTTCTCCTCATGATCAAATATTACTAAACACTATTCCATCTATCTCATCCCCAGAACATACACAACATATTACTACACCAGTAAACTCACATTCCATGATCACTAGAAGCAAAGCTGGGATTTTTAAACCAAAACTCTACAATGTCACACTTGTTCATAAAGAACTAGAATCTGTCAAAGAAGCTATGGAGAATCCTAAATAGTTTGCAGTCATGAAGGATGAGTACAATGCTCTAATGGATAACAAAACATGGTCTCTGGTTCCTAGATCAACTGATCAGAAAATTGTTGGCAACAAGTGGGTATTTAGAGTCAAACAAAATTCAGATGGAAGTTTGGCCAAGTATAAAGCCAGACTAGTAGCTAAAGGGTTTCAGCAGATTGAAGGGGTCAATTACTTTGAGACATTTAGCCCTGTAGTAAAGTCAGCTACTGTCAGAGTGGTGATTAGTCTAGCTGTCATGAAACAATGGGAGATAAGGCAAGTCGATGTAAACAATACTTTTCTTAATGGAGAGCTGACAGAAGAGGTGTTTATGGATCAACCAGCAGGCTTTGTCAATAATTAGAAACCAGAGTTTGTGTGCAAACTTCACAAGTCACTCTATGGCCTTAAACCAGCTCCAAGGGCCTGGTATGAGAAGTTAAAAAGCTGCTTGTTACAGTGGAATTTTATAAACTCAAGAGCAGATTCTTCCTTATTCATAAAGAAAATAAGCAACTTCATGATAATGTTGTTGATTTATGTGGATGATATCTTAATTACAGGACCAGATAGTGCAGCATTTGAAACCTTTATAACTGAACTGAGCAGAGTCTTTGCCTTGAAAGATTTGGGTAATTTGTCTTATTTTCTGGGCATTGAAGTTTTGTATAATGCATGTTGCATCTATCTGTCACAAAGGAAATACATAAGAGACTTATTATCCAAAGTTCAGTTACTTGAATGCAAAGGAATTGATACACCTATGAGCACATGATTAAAGCTACAAAAGGAAACTTCAGGTCATCTTGGTCAGTATATCACTGATCCTACACATTATAGAAGCATTGTGGGGGGAATGCAGTATCTGATCCTAACAAGACCAGAAATTGCATTTGCTGTCAACAAGTTAAGCCAGTATGTTTCCACTCCTACATTGCAGCATTTGGTAGCTTGTAAGAGAGTGCTCAGATACTTGAAGTCTACTCAAGATTATGGACTTAAATTTGTTCAGCATGGAGAGATGAAGATCACAGGATTTACTGATGCAGATTGGGCTGGTGATCTTGATGACAGAAAGTCTGTGGGTGCTTACTGCATATACTTGGGAAACAATCTAATATCATGGTCATCTAAAAAGCAGTTAGTCATTGCCAGATCAAGTGCTGAAAGTGAATATAGAGCCTTAGCTTCAGCTAGTGCAGAGATAAGCTGGTTACAGTCTTTGTTTTCTGAAATTGGTTTGAGCTGTACAGAAACTCCTAGTGTCTGGTGTGACAATATCAGTGCCACTGAATTAGCTCGCAATCCTGTTATCCATTCAAGAACCAAACATATTGAAATTGACTTACACTTCATCAGAGACAAAGTGATTGCTGGAGAGCTACAAATTCAGTACATTCCTAGTGCAGAACAAATAGCTGATATCATGACCAAGCCTCTCTCATTTATTCACTTTAACTATCTTAGAGACAAACTCAATGTGCAGATGTGTCCCTTGAGTTTGAGGGGGGCTGTTAAGGAAGCTCATTGTGCTGAGCTTATGAAGAATAGAAAGGTGAAGAAGCCGATAGTTTTCAGCAAGTGAAGTTAGTCAATTATGCCAGCTCAGCAGTGCCAAGTCATCAGAGTTAGTTATGAATTAGCAAGTCAACACAAGAAGTTAAAGTTTGTTATTGATAATTCTTGTGTGTATAACTAACTCGTGTGTATATAAGCTGTGATTGATTAAGTTGTAATGTGACTTTGATAATTGTCTAGATTCAATGAAATAAAATTTTCTCTGACAACTTTTCCTTTAAAACAAACAACTCAAGTTTTCTTTTACGGACGGTTAAACCAGTCCACAAATTTTTGTGACTGGTTATTGGCTCGGGTTAGGGATAGCCGCTTGGGTCAAAGTGTAAGACGCGCAAAAGGTACCGAAATAGAGACTTCTCTGTTGAGGAGGAACCTAATTTTGGCATCAGCATCATTCCATGGATTGAGTTGTCGTTTATGCTGATGCCTTTACTGGTTCGATTGATGCTTTCAGTTAAATTTATACCGCCGTCATCTTAAGAATAGTGTTGTCGTTCTAGTGTCACTTATGGTTCACGGACCGTAAGTGAATAGGCGAAGCTGATCAATATTTCATTGGACAGAATAGAGCCATTGACTAACAGATTTAGCATTAATCCTATTACTTACCGTCCAGCAGCAACTGTCAACATGTTAATTGTCAGCAAAGATGGCCAAACCTGGGTGGTGATTAAAAACGACTGGCGTAATGACACTTCTTCACAACATATATATGATTTACATCTCAAATATTTTTCCCATAACATAACATTGGTTACATTGCACATCATTTTGCATTCCTAGGTGGACATAAAATCACATTGGAACATGTACCATATTGGGCTTAATAAATATGAGAAAGATCCAAAAGAAAGAACCAAATGAGATTACCCAAGCAGCAAATGTGGGATCCCATGAAACGTGTAAATCGTCATACAAAATTTAAAGAAGAAAAAGAAAAGCCCACCCATAGGTCCTCCAAAAAGCCAATTGTTGAGGGAACATAACCCAGCAAGACAGCAGAAACACAATGGATGGCTCAGAAGTCCATTCGGATGTATAACAGGTAATTGCCAAACACCAAAAAGCATGGTGTCGACTTCATCTTCAACTATTATACAGGCCAGGGAAAGACAATCGCTATAATGCAACCTAAATTATTGAGGGAATATAACAGGTATCAGGTAATTGCCAATTGTTGAGCAAACATTACCCAGCAAGATAGCAGAAACACAATGAATGGCTCTGGAGTCCATCTGGACGTATAACAGGTAATTGCCTAAGCGCATGGTGTAGAGTTCTTCATCAACTATTATACAGGCCAGGGAAAGACGATCACTATTAGGTTACAAGAAGATTCTTTCCTGTTTTCTGAAACTGGCAAAAGATAATTTCTGGTCTCATTGAGACTATCTTCATGCTCATAAACATGGTGATGATTTTAGCTGTGACAAAACATGTGTTTGAAATTCACTGCTGAGCTAGCATGAAATTAAACAGCCATTTCAGGGTAACAGCATTACCAAACTACTTGGGACATAATCTGATTGGACAGACAGAGAATGCGATACAACGAGCAGCTTTGGCTAGCATAAAGCGCTCATTTTCTGTTAATGGCCTCTCGATAACCTTCACAACATTGGCATCCTGAAACATGAAAATCAAAAGATTACCAGAAACGAAATATAATGTTTGAAACAATCTGACAATTTTCCAAACAACTTTATAGTTTTGCACTATCAGTGTCTTTTTATCTATCTATTTTGTATCATTCTTCAAAGAAGCAGAAACCAACCTTCATAGGCTGTTGAATAGAAGGCCTCACACTGGCAGTATCACCAACAATGATTACATTGTTGACATTGCCCTTGTCATCCCTTTCTGTCGGCGAAATTGTTGAATGCCGCCATTGCCCATTGACAATATACTTATAGTAATATCTGAAGGCAGTATATGTAATCATATTTGAGAAAGAAATTTTGAAACTGAGACTCAGTCAACCATATAAAATTGGTTTCATCCTCAGATATTTATTTCTGTTAAAATATGCTGAAATTAAATCACATGCTTTTCAAACATAAATATATAAATGCCAAAGGCAACCAAGAAGAATTGCTCCAGATTCAGTGGAAAGTGTATTATAGAAAATTTGAAACTCCATTTGGAGAATGCATAACACTTACTTTCCTTGAGTCAGTCGAATTTCAACCTCATATCTTGATCCACCCTTGTGAGTCGCTTTAATTGGATCTTTCCAGTTTCCAGTAAAATCTCCAACCAACAATACATCTTCGCCCTGTAATAAAAGTTCATTTTTAAGACAAACCATCAAAACCAATAATCTTTTAATGAAGTTTGGATACAATGGTAAAGGTCTAAATGGTTCAAACTCCTTCCTACAAGTAGCCCAAGCCCAATCTCACTTAAAGTGGGACAATCATAGTACTGTTTCTTCAAGTTCTAAAACTGATCACATATTGGAAACAAATAAAGTGGATTTACACCTCAAAAATGTCAATTACCTCATGTCCATTCCATACAAAGGTCACAGCATGTGTTGGTGGTCCATCATGTTTGCCATTTTCCACCATAGCTATAAGATCCCTTGTCGCCCAAGCAACTGCTGGTCTGCAGTTAGATAAGTACGTTGCCAAAGTCATAGTGTAGAAAAAGAAAATCATATAAAATAAATTACTTTATGTTCAAGATGAACACCAATGATTTAGCACACTTCTTTTCTTTATCAGCAGAACAGTACATTTCGCAGTTATTATCTAAAAATTGGTTCAATGGCATTTCAGGATCCATAACAAACAACATCTCTTTTTGGTGTTTGTACTTTATTCATGATAGAGAAAATTTTATGCAGATTCCGCATACTTGCCCTAGTAGACCTAAGTGTCAAACACTTCTAAATTCATCACATAGGTTTGTTAGGACAAACAGATCATAGCAGAAAAAAGATATATGGGACCTATGTAATCAATTTGGAAAATATTGCGACCTAAAATGAATTTTAAGGCCAACATACAGGATCTGCATATGATTTATGCTTAATTATATAAACAGAGAGAGAAAGAGACGTCGGAGTATTAGGTTTCCCAACATTTCATTTGCATTAAAACTGAGGATTCATGAACCGTCCAGTCATTATTAAAGTTCTCTTTTCTTTTCTTTTTCTTTTTTTAAATTACAAAGAAAGTGAACCAACAGCCTGCATTCAAGAAGAGCAAAATGGTGGTAAGAAAACAATTGTTGAAGCTACAGTCATCTCTTAGCAATCAAGTAAGTGGGTTTGTATTCATGAAATATAGGAAATTGATCAAAGATAAAGAAGAACCAGTGCCCGTGCAACCAGTTAAATGGGGTTTATATTCGTGAGATATTTGAAATTGATCAAAGATAAAGAAGAACCGGTGCCCATGCAACCAGTTAAATTGGGTTTATATTCATGAGATATTTGAAATTGATGAAAAATAAAGAAGAACCAGTGCCCACGCAACCAGTCAAACATGTCCTATAAAGGAATAACTTATGGACGATCATACAAGGGTTATCACCACAAAGCTTGGAACATCTATATAATTATAAGCTCCTCAAATAGTTAGCACTAATATGCATAGATATGAGCAGGGTTAGTAAAAAGAACCTGTCAGGTCTGCATAAATGCAATCCAGTAACAAAATTATAAGCTGCATGTAGGGAAGTATCAGTCATCCAATGAAGGTAAGCAATCACACTAGCAGGGGACCGATTAAGACCAGTTGTACAAGTGACAAAAACACGATGATTCTTTTTTAACAAGCGCAATAGCAGTCCCACACAAAAAGGCAGTTTCTTCCGCATGTCAAAGGAATCTGAATCCCTGCAACAGAAAATATATGAAAATTAATGTGCCAATGCCAGGCAGAAGTTTTAACTACCTAAAAGAAACAGTACACTCTGTTTCATTCACAATTTCTTTCAATATTCAATGTTCTTAAGACAGTTGATCAATTTTTGGGGTAAAAGTACATGCAATCTGAAAAAAAAGGGCAAAGAGACAGATATTTGTATTTATCAGCAACTCACGCATAATGCCAACAAAATTTCCTAAGCAAGTCACAGAATATTGAAAGAAATAGAAAACAAAAACCAAAAAGATAGAGAAAACATTAATTACAGAATTCACACGTACACGCAAATCTTGTCTGAGAAATGACCAATCTGAAGAATAGAACGGGCATCAATAGCTAGATGTCCTTCTCAGTCAATTAAGACATGACATAAAGCCTTTTGCTTACCTTATGGGATAGTTGATCATAAGTAGATTGAATTTTTGACAAGACTCGTTGATTGACTTGTAATCAATTCCCCAATTTTCTGCTTCAGTTCCACTCTGGAAATTCAGTACCGCCGTGATTCCCTGATACAGTAATTTTCTAGCAGTTAAAAAGAAAATAATGGACTGAGAAATGACTAGGACATACTCAATGCAAGTCAAACAACCAGAAAGAAACAAATCAATAACATTCAAATTGCCCGGTCAGAACTTGTCTAAACACAATTTAAAAAAAAAATAGAAAGCACTAAAGGGAAGAAAAATATCGTAGTAATTCACAAATCGCAAGAATATGGGAGCTAGATTTGCATATCAACATGATGGTGCAGGACATTCTTTTTTATGCTGTTGACACTGCTCATGACTTCTGGTGTTTTCTATTTAAAGGTCAACTCCTCCATCTTAAGGCTGAAATTGGAGAAAAATAATTGTGCTTGGTACATCTTTTCTCTGAAAATATAAATAGTCCTTTTGAACCATTTCCTTTGAGGTGTTGCCAAATAACCATTGAAATTTCAGATCACACTCTCAGTTGTCACATTTATTATTATGGTAATGTTGTTTTGCATACTGAATGTTATCATAGTTTATTTCCTATACTGTCATTATGAAATTGTGCAAATATAAAGTGCACCAGACACCCCGTCAGATAATCTCAAAGTAAAGAACATTTAGGAAAATGTAATCTTACTCAAATTATACATACAAGGCACTCACCGCTTTAGACAAAGTCTCAACATCTGCTTCTTTTTGTATACATGACCCCACATATATTTGCTCCGTAATCTAACAAAATGAGCACTGCTGTAAGTGAGTGAGAGAGAAAGTATTCTACCCAGCATCTTAATTACCAAGGCAATATAATATGGATTATTAAGAACTTGAGAGTCACACCTTACTGTAACGCATACCAAGAGAGTGATTATAGTATAGCTCGCCTTTCGACCGATCCAGAGCCTTAAGATATTCCTCCAATGGGAAGCTACCATGAGCCCATTCTCCATCCCCAGACTCTTCCTCAGAAAAAACACAAACAAGGTGGTTCATGGGTTGAGAAAGAACATTCTTGCGAGAATGTGATTGAGTGTGTCCATTTTGATAATCCAAAAGCTTCCGCCCTTGAGGTGTCAGATACTTTGTGGAGAACATGGCAAACCCAGTGTTTGAACTACCTTCAGAAGAAATTTCCAAATTTGATGCCAATATCGTTTTATTCCAAGTGGCAACAGCCGTACGACCTCTATTAAATAAAACATCAAGGTCGCTTAACTGATGCATTGGTTGGATAGGGAAAGGAGCAGAAGGTCTCTCAAGTACTAGGCTAAAAGCCCCTGTCTTGTCTGCCAGCATCTTCCTGAATAAACCAAAAACTGGAAAAAATAAAAAGATATTGATGAACAGAACTAATTGTCAAGAGCTAAAACCTTGACAACAATACATACAAAATAGCAACTTGCAACTGCAAAGACATTAAATTGATTGATTAAATAAACAGAGCAGGAACTCAATCTGCTTTTCATAATCAAGTCACTTATATGCATGTAATACCATCTCTCCAGAGCTAACAGCTATCTAAATTCTTCAAAGTCCACATGGGAAACATCAATGATAATCAATTATTTTGCAGTATCCTGTCTTCTGGAATAACAGAATAATTCAATCTACAAACTCGAATAATCTGTATTACTGCACAACCAGTTGGATCTAAGATCTAATAACACAATGAACAAAATTGAATCATGCAGCACTACAATATCAATGAAAATCTCAACAAGCCGCGTCTATCTATCACAAACATCAATCATTATACTGACTTAAGTCGCTAACATTCAAAAAATTACAGTTAAATTATTGACTATTGACAGCTAATAAACATAAAAAAGTTCTTACCGTGCATCACTGAAGTTCTTTATCTCAGTAAACCTTCCGCCTGATGAATCACTCGCCTTCTTCAACGTGTCACCTACCATTACGATTCTCGACCTCTCAGCGTTACTCTACAAAGTAACAAAACAATAAGTTCAATATTATTTCAAAATAAAAATTGCAAGGTTAAATATGATTCGAATATTTATATATATATAATTAACGGTGAATTACTCCTTTTCTGAGAGCGTGAACGAAGATTTTGCCACCAACAGTTAACGCAAAGCGAATGCCGAGAGGTTTCTCTAAAGTGACCATATACTCGTTCAAGTTCATCTTAAGATATGAATTACTATTACTCGACATTGCATGAACCCTAACGATTTTCTTGCTAAATCGAACCTTGACCCTGTCCCTTCCAAAGCTGAGCTGCTTAGGTACTCCATTGATGGAGAAAAGATTTTTCTCCAAAAACGAAGACGACGACGGAAACGACGTCGTTCTGCGGGTAGAAAGTTGCGGATTCGACATTGTTCAGTAAGAGAATAATTAGCAAATGAAGTGAACATCATATGTGAGTGTGTAGACGTATATATAGTAAGAGATTAGTTTAGAGCTGGGTTTTTACGAGAGTTTTGTGGATGATTGAGGAAGAGAAGACCGCAGAGTAGAGGTAAGAATCCCGTCGCCCACGTGGCTCAATGTGGGGCCCGACTTTGCATGCCGATGCTTTAGACTTTCTTGCGCCTAATTGCCACGTGGAAAAATCTAATAAGTAAATAAATATCTCACACTGAACGCATGCTAATGTGCTCTGAGCTGATTACTTGACGGAGTGTACACCAATCAAAAAGTGACTCGGCAACGCCCGTTGATTCCGGTAAAGGTTAGAATAAGTATCAGTCATTCAGTCTTTCACTGGAACGATTCAGACTCTGATTGGAGAGAGGGATATTTTAAAGATTAACAATATTCGCTATATTTCTATATAAATTTAGTTACTTAAGGTAACCCCTAAAATAAGAAATTTTGAAGACCCAAACTTTAATTTTAAACATTAAAAATTTATTTGATTGCAAAGAGATGTAGTAATTGTGGGTAAAAGATAGAAATGTCTCCAAAAATATTTGTGGTGATAAAAAATAAGTTTCGGATTGTATATATGAGCAGCAAATTTAATTTAAAAAATTAAAATTTTATTTGGTTGCGAAGAGATGTAGTAATATGGTTGGTTAGATAATAGAAATGTTCTGTAAATATTAATGGAACAGAAATTTTAACTATGTCATGATGAAATTAATTTAAGTTAGTCTCAATAAATTTTAGATTATACGTATGAGTTGACTTTTAATTATAGATATAACAGTATTAAAAGAATGCATGAAACACCAAATAATAGACTATATCAATTAGCATTAGTTGGTTTTTTCAATCTCTGATTACTCAAAGTGGAATCAATTAGGGAGTCTGGCTATGTTAGAACCTCTCTAAGATAGAGTACCCTTTCATAACCACGATTTATGCGTTGGTTAGATCGGGCTGTAGTAGAAAAAAATCGTTTATATCCCTTATGTTTTTATTAATTTGTAAAATAATATAATTTTATTTTTTTTTCATATATATCCCTAATTCATTACCCTTATGATTTCATCAATTTAGTATAACAATAGAGTTTTTTATTTTATATTTAAATATGTCCCTAACTCAATTACCCTTATGTTTTCGTCAATTTCATATAACAATAGAGTTTTTATTTTATTTTTAAATATGTCCCTAATTCAATTATATTATTTTCAATTGAAATTAGTGACTTATTTTATAAAATGATTAAATTATATATTTATTGAATAGATTGTAAATATTAGGGGGCTAAAATTTTATTACTGCTTTAATTTATTTTTAAAAACTTCTAATTGAAAAAAAAAGTATGTCAATTTAATATAACATCATCAATGGTATTAAAAATACTTATAAAAACAACATCTAGTAACAATTATCAACATTTTCATAAATTTTTTATATGAATTTCAAACTTTATTTTTTAGTTCAATTAACTAGGAGGACAAGTTACAAAAATAAAATTTGAATATTTTAAGAAGCTTTTGATAAAAGGATTATCAACATGAAAAATAAAATTTGAATATTTTAAGGAGCTTTTGATAGAAGGATTTAGAAGGATTATCAACATGAAAAATAAAATTTGAATATTTTAAGGAGCTTTTGATAGAAGGATTATCAACATCTAGTTCTTTAAAATGAGTATGAGCACCTAACAAAGAAACAACTGCATCCAAATACATTTTTACTGAATTGAATTTAGTTTATTATTAAAACTTTTAACTAATAATACTTTTATAATTTGAATGGATGAATAAATTTTAAAGCCTGATAATTTAGTACTTGATTTCAAATATAAAAGTTTTACTTGTAATTTTTAATTAATTGTAATTACATATATTAATCTATTTTAGTTTAGAATTCTTAATTAACTTCTTAATCCTTATATAATTACAAGTTATATAGGTTGCATTGTCATATTCCATAATTGAAAAACAGTATTTTGATATTTAAATTGTCTTTTGTTTTCTACTCTTTTTTTTTATAATTATTTTTATTTATAGTACATATTTATGGGGATAGAGTTCTTAGTGTTCCCCTTATTTAATGTACTTCTTTCTACTTATAAATTTTTATGTTTGATTCAAATATAAATTGAAAATTTAGCCCAAGATAATAGTAAGTCCTGAGTTCACCCCTAATAACCACACAATTAAATTTATAATAATTTTTTTACTATTTATCACTTTGCGTGAGTAGCTGAGATTCGTGCTCCACCATAAATCAGCTCCAACATAGCCACAACCTTAATTAGGACACTACCGTGCATGTAAATGTAATGCAAAAACTAATCAACTTAATAGAAAGGCATTTCAACCAAATTGCAATCGTGCAACTCAAGCTTCCTTTAAAGCAATCATGATCCTCCTGACTTTCTGGATTTAAACTGGTTTCCGTAAACATAGAACATGTGCATGCAAGACTGCTAAAGCTGCGTTTGGAAGCAACAATTCGAACGTGATAAATGACTACTTCACGCTTCCTACTAATTTCCCCTTTCTCTTCACACACACACAGCAGATGGGGGAATTAAAATAAGCTGTCATGCAAGGGCACTTTCGGTATTAAATTTTAATATACATCTGCTTTCTAAACCTTTGTTGCGTAGGATGGAAAAAAAAAACGACTTTATTCAAAGTAAAAAAGTCATAAAATGTGTTGCGTAGGAGCTTGGTAGCTAGTCACTTTTGGTTGTGACATCAAACAAATGGATGCCAACAAGAACAATGTATTATATGATCGATCATAAATGGAGAACTCAATGAGGTTGTGTTTCGGTTTTTTCGATTAAATAATAATAATAATTACAATAATCAACATCTACTAATAGTATGAGGAGAAAGTCGATGATACATCATAGATGTTACAATAAATTATTATATGTTTGGCGTATGTAATTGAATTTATTATAATTATTATTTATATTTTAATTTTTTAAAATAAATAAATATATGGTATGGTATAAATTTCTTATTGTATAGCTGACATAATTCTTCTAATGTATTTTAAAATTTCTTCCGTCTCAACATAGATAAACTCACTCGAACAAGGGTTAGCAAAGCAAGTACATTTAATACACAAGGCTTTTGACTTTTGATTTCATGGGCAGTGAAATAATTGAGTTCTGATATAGACGCATGAATTTTGAGACACCTCCTTTATCTTTCTTCCCATTTTTTCTACAACTCTCTTTGTTCTTCACATTTCACCTAAAAACCATACTGTAGTTGAAGAGCAATTCAAATACACTGTATCTCTCTCTCTCTCTCTCTCTCTCTTTTATTATTATTAACAAACATTTGATTATTTCAGAGCAATCACATCGAATATGTTGAAAAGTTAAATTAGGAACTTAATATTGAGGTTGGACAATTAAAGTATTTAATAAATAATTATCGTTAAAATTTTAAGATGATTAATTTGATCTCATAGTTATATGATGAAAATGTATAATATGTTTACTATTTTTATTAAAATTATTATTTAAAAGTTATATTTACTACATATTATTAACTTTATTTTATAATTATAATTTTTTTTTCATAACAACTATGACTTTGAAGTTACAGCACATCAATATCAAATAAAACCTTCTAGATATGACCATTTTTCACAATGTAAATAATTAATTATTAATTGGGTGGTTTTGTTGTAAATTTTTACAAGTGATAACGCATCCTTCTACGTTTCTTGATGCGACATGCATGTAGAGAAAAGCCATACCATAAGAAAATGGATTCAAATTGCAAAAAAAAAATTAAACGAGTCCAAAGTAATGTGAATCCCGCTATTATTGAATTAATATCTCATTAAATATTCGGTCAACACAAATCTGCGTGACCAAACACATGCACGCCATGCCATAATCTCACACTTCACATGATCATAATGATAATCATTATTTTGTCATTATTGACCCCAAAACAAATTATTATTATCTAATTGTTTTTTTTGGGGGTGGTTGGTTTTAATGCCACTCTATTCACGTCCATGCAAGCGATACAAGATAAAAAGAAATTCTTAAACCTGGATTTTGTGGTATCAAATCAATTAAACTTAAAAGCTAAAATATATTCTCTCTTATCCAATCTTGAAACTACAGCGTTTTGGCTTAGAAATGGAAGAATTAGAAAAGCTAGACTGGCTCGAGGTTTGGATTGTAAAGTATCACCAGAACTAATGACGCAGTTGGATGGTGCAATTTATTATTATTATTAATTTTTTTTTTCCATATGATGCATATTTGTGTATTTGGTATGCATAATAACTCTTATAACTTTTTTTTTTTTTTGGGTTTTATCTATCTCTCACATTTTTATTGGTTCCCAATCTGATGACGTTACAGGAATTGACCTGAAAGTTACTTGTCAATATATTTTCGAGAGACTGATATTTTTATATTTTCCAATTGTTTATTTCTTTTTTACCGCTCGGGCTTTTTAAAAATTTATAATATTCATTTGCTCTAGCCAGCCATGATGCATTAGAATGCCCAAAGTCATGATACATTAATAAAATGAGGAAAATTATCGATGATTCACACAAAGTTTCATCAAAATTTAAAAAAAAAAAAAGGTTCTAAAAGTTTGAATAATTTGTCCATTGATTCACTTGAGGTCTACAAAATTTATCAATTTTCTACTTTTCTGTTAATGGCATTGGAGAATGTCAGCAATAAAAAAATAATAATAATCATTTTCCCTTAAAGTTCAATTTTTACATTATGATGTAGGACATCTTTTGACAAAAGTTTAAATAAGGACAAACAATGTCAAGTTTGAGAATATATCATTTCGAAATTCTAAAAAAGGCATTAATATATCTCGTCGAAGCTATCGAAAAGTCATACTTTTTTGTCCTAAATATTCTATTATTTAGTACCTCAATAGAAAACTCATTAGATTTTTTTTAAAAATTTAGGGAAGTTGGTTTTAGAAGTCTTTTTATTATTTGAGCAAGTAAAAATACTTCATAGAAATTTATAAGTTTTTGATTGAATATTTCTATAAGCTTAAAGAAAATAAAAAAAAAGGTTTTTTTTTTATTGAGTAATATTTCTACGTACGTATTTCTATGGTCCTTGATAATATATATATATATTTTTTTTGGCAATAAAATCTCACAAATATTTCGAAAACAAGATATTGTACTTTTTCCACTTGATTTAATTCGCAGGACCGCGTAGGTGCAACGCTCCTGATGCGTAAGTTTACCGGATATGGATATAGCCAAACGCTTGCGCATTCCATCACGAGGAGAAATAAAAAAGAGTTTCCGTATAAAAAAAATTTCATCATCAATCTCGAAAATATATGAATAAAAAGTCTTTTTTTTTTTAGTACAACTCCACAAATATTTTAATGAAAAAGAGAGAGTTTTTATTTACTATGAATCAAATTCACTCTTATTAACACAAAATCAATCACATTAATATTCTGATATTTACGATCTAAAATCTATCCGTTCATAAAATGATCCCCAAATCCCATTATGAACACACTCAATTCCCGTAATCTTTTGTTTTATTATTCTAAAGCGCCTTAGCAATTAAGTCTTGCACCTTCAATCATTTTCACGTATCAAAAGAGAAAACTCCATCAAATGAAAAAAAGAAAAACGAAACCAATAACCATTCGACAACAAATCATATTCAGTGATCTCCCATTAAATAAAACCAGCAACCAACAACCAAATGGATCGCATACAACTTAACCGCGAGGAACAAATAAATAAATGATACTTTATGAATAACTTCTTCATTCATTAATTGCATTCGTATTTATTTTGGCCAACCAAGAATATATATATTAAATTATTACATAAACTAACTACAAAAAAAGTTTTACAAATTACAAAATCAAAAATCGAGATTATATATTATAAAAAAAATGAAAATTATGTATTTTTTTTTCTTTTTTTAAGACATAAATACAATCAAAAGGACGGTGGCAAAGTTTTGGCTAATCCATTGTAATTAGCAAAAACTCCAAGCAAATCTTGCCGATAAGGTAAATAAGATTTCTTCTTGTCACCTTGTTTAATCGCTCTGTTCTTCACGTAAAAGGCTTCGTGCGGCGACACGGCGGCTGCTTGTGCCTTTGTTTTGGCTTTTGCTTTTGATTTGCCGGGTTTGACTTTTTTCTCTTTCGAAGAATCAGCGTGGCTGTTGCTGCTGTTTTTATTGTTGTTGTTATTATTATTATTCTTCGGTTTATGCAAGAACACAAACGAGTCTTTGCCGTCGCTGTTGCTTCTCCTCAGCAAATCGCGGAGTTTAAACCATTTCTTCGACGGCGTTGACGACGACGACGATCCAGTTGAGTTGCTCTTCTTGCATCGACTCGGCGACTGCAACGGCGACGCCGACGATGTTGGATTGTTATTTCTCTTCGGCGACCAAATGCAGAAAGTTACGTTCATATTCGGTTCCGGTTCCGGTTCGTCTTCGTCCGATGAAGACGACGACGCTTGCCTGCCAGCATCATCATCATCATCATCGTGATCATCAATAAACAACTTCTTCAACGCCGCCGCCGCGTGTCCCCCTTCGTTTCCTCGATCATGATCGTCGCAACCTTCGTTTAATAAAAGACTGCGATTGAACACTGGAAAAACCTGACGGATCTCGCCGTCGAAAAACAACCTGGAGTCGAGATCTGCGATCGTAGAAACAAACTCGAATTCATCATCTTCATCTACATATTCTTCTTCTTCCTCTTCTAATAGAACTTTTGATTCGGATTTCGATTCTTCATCTCGAAACTCTTCGCTAACTTTGGCGGCGATGTTCACTATTCTTTCGGAGGCGTAGCTGTTGAAACTGGGGCAAAACGACACCGCAGCGGAACTCATACTGAAGCTCCCGTCTTGTTGCTGTTGCATCTTGATGACTTTTTTTTTTTTTTCCTTTTCTTTTCTTTTCCCTTGAGAAGTTTGAGTTATGGATTTTTGTTTATGCGTGCGTATATATATACCCACACACACACAAAAACAAAGAAGCGTGGGAAGGTGAAAACTGAAAGAGAGTGAGATATTAGAATATTGCGTTGTCACATTTTGAGCTTCTTCGATACTTCTTTTCTTTCTAACCTGAACAGTCCACACGCTTCTCTCGCACTCGCTTCACGCGTGTCCCAATCTAATTAATTCTTCGCACGTGTCCCAGCCCCCCAAATAATTCGTCGCTGTCTATTTTTGCACCGTGCCTTTGGTGGGTGGTGCCGGTTACTAAAATACTAACACCAAACGCTGCTACTAATTTTGATTTTTATTGAAATTGGCGAATTGGAGGGATCGAGCATTAATTAAACGGGAATTGCAATTTGATTGATTTCTAACCAAATTAATTTGAGATTCGTCGACCTAAATCGAACTAACGAGCTTTGTCCAAACGGAACAAATTTATCTATTCAATGCATATGCCTGAACGTTGATCACTTTGGCATTAAATTAACATCACATTTCCTTATAAATTTGTGTCGAGAGCGTTTTGAAACTGTTTTTATTTTCAAAGTTTGGGTTATAAATTAACATCTCGTTCCTAAAATGAAACTTTTTTTAATTCAAAAATTATAATAGGTTTAAGGAATTAATAGTTAATTCACAACTAAAAATTTGTTAGGACTCTATCTAGAAAGTTTTAGACTTGTGTGGAAAGGGAAGTGGTTTACCACATAGGTCCAATTACTAAAAAAAAAAAATTATTTTAGATATTTTTTTTTTCTCTCATACAGCATAAAGAAAATGATAATTCGTGGATATATCAGGGCACGTCATCGGTTGCGAAATCATAACAAATTATATATTTAAAAAAATAATTTAGTAAGACAACGATAATTATCTTCTAATAACTAGTTGCGGATGTAACACGACTGTGTGTATTTTTTATAACAAAATTAAAATGTGTAAATTAAAGAGATAGCACCAAATGACAGCGCCGCGCACCACAACGAAAACAACATTATAATGTCACCCGTTAGATCATTGCTTGTATAGTTTTATCATTTATTTTATGTCGTGAACATGATTAGTAAATTTTTAATAAGATGCAAACAACGCATTCACACAATGCATGACCTCGTTAGAAGTCCGAGCAGGCCAAAACCCTAAAGAGATTAAAAAATTATAAGATTCGTTGTTGTTATAATATTTGTAATACGGTATGGGCTTCTAGAAATGATGGCAGCCTTTGTAGAGCGTAGAGTAGACTTTCTAGAAGGGTAAAAAGAATGACAGCACCGCAATCGGTTTGGGGCCAAAAATTTAAAGCTAACTTGCTCAAGAATCTTGGGATTCTCTTTGAAATCTTCCACAGATACATCATGCTACTAAAATATATCATCGCGTATTAGTCTAAAATTAAAAGTAAGCTTCAGGAGCAATTTGTTTAACTAAAGAGGGATCTCATTGGTTCCTTTAATATTTTTAAAGGTTTTTGGGCTGTTACTATCAATTTAATGCACAACCAAACCGCAACATAAATGTTTGTTTTATCTTTGAGGGTATACGTGGAGGTGGAGACTTTTTTTTGTCTTTAGTAGTGTCACATGTAAACATTTACATATAAATATATATGGGCCTATGGGGGACAACGTACCAAATACCAAAGCTTAGCAACAGCATATAGGAGGATAGGAGTATGGGTCGTTTGATTTGAATTTTTTGGTCTATTATGTCAACAATCTAGAATGTGCCAAGTTTATTTATTTTTTTCTCACTACCAAATTTCCCCAACGACCCCATTAAATTATTACTCTGATTTTGCAGTTACTACCATATGCCCATGTGTACACATGCACGCGTACATAAGCCTTCTATATTATAAATACATATACATATATACACAATCTGACTTTTATTGTCATTGTAACTTTTTTTTGTTCTTTGAAAAATAATGCTTTTTCTTCTTGCATGAGACTATATTATCTAGTATGTTCTTTGACCCTACGGGTTTTTTTTTTTTTTTTGCAAAGTTTTAAAGTAAATTTATTTAGTTGGTCACTCAAATTTAAATCTTCGAGAATGCAGGAACTAATAAATTAATTTTAGCTTAATTTTTCTACCCTTTTATCTTTAAAAAAAAAAAAAAAAACTAGACTGGCCTTAAATGGAGCATGCTGTTTATTTTGAAAAGCAATGAATCTATTAACATAATGCATATGATTTGGCGAGATTGCTCGTCTTGAGCAATAATTCCATGTGTAGCAATTTAATTAATCACACACCTTCAACATTATACGCACAAGGTGCTAGGGATGTGGCAAGACTTTAACTCTTGAGAACCAGGGGGTCATAATGAGAAGAAACAACTTATATAGGGTAAATATCATATAAAATAAATGTAGAATGGAGAGGGGTTTTTAATATGAATAAATAGAACATCCAGGGGTGGGTCAAACCACAGAAGAATCTCAATCGGAGGAAGAAAATGTAACTAGTTATTCTTAATTTCCTATTGCCATCTTGGGAAATTTTTGTTTGTTTTGTGTGTGTGGGGGGGGGGAGCTCCTTAGACTTAATAGAGACCGGACTTGAATTAGATTTAAAGAATTAGGAGACTAATTTTTATTTTTTAACGATCAAATTAATTTTTTTTTTAATATTGCTATAAAATTCTATGCGTGTAAAGTTTCTTATCAAGTCGTGCTTTCGTATATTATTAGAATAAATAAATTTCGTGAAACCCTTAGATACCTAATTAATTAAAAGATCACCTCCTTAATTCAAGCAAAAATTCAATCCAAAGTCTAGTGTCTAGATGGTTTCTTGCCCAACTCGGTAAACAGCATTATTATTATTATTATCCCTCAAGAAGTTGTCATGCATATGTATGCATGTACTTCTAAAGAAGAATCTAAGATCCCATTAAAAAAATGATTTTTAACACTAAAACGTTCAAAGAAATTTGAGCTTAAATTCAGGTCCAAGTTGCCACGAGGTGAGTTGAATGGCATGTGTACGAGCAATTTAATAATTACTAAAATATTAAAATAATAGTGCTTCTTTTTTTTTCTAGATGGCTGCAGGTGCGAAGTTTATTGTCGAGCAATTCTCGACAGCGACAAAAAGATTTGACCAACTTATGCGAGACACCTTCTCCAAAAATATGAGTTCACAAGGTGAATATAAGATGATAAAATGTAAATGTAACGCATCATTTAGATTCATTTCGGATTTTTGGAGATTGATTGTTTCCTTGACTTCAGATTCCCCCCCCCCCCCCCCCCCTTAACCAGTTCCCTTGTCTTGGTTCTTTCCTTCAACAGCCATCATAAAATATGATTATAGGTTTTTTCTCTTCACGAGAGTTAATTAGTCGGTTATATATTCTTTTCAACAAGTACAAAGAGATTTGTTATGAATTATATAATATATAATAATATAGATATACAAAAACAATATAACTGCTACGATATTGATATTTTTGGAAATATTATTACTTTATATAAAAATCTACAACTTGTTAAGATTTTCGTATAATATCATGCAACTTGCTCCTTCGGCGCTAGCAAGTCATTTTCAGCAGTTGAATGTTTTTGTTGATAATCACGTGAGTTCAAATCGTTAAGAAGGGTAAAGATTAGAAATTGATTTGATTTTGCACACACACTTAGGACATACTTATAGGATATAAAAACATATACTCTACGCCTATTGATATTGAAATGTATATTACGTAATATAAATATCATGAACTTGTTCCTTCGGCATTAGCCAATTCATTTTCAAGCAGGTTTATTTAGTTGATAATGACTTGAGTTCAAATCTTAAGAAGGGTAGAAAATTAGAAAATTGATTTGGATTTTGCACACCACTTGGTATATATATAGGATATAAAAACATATACTGCTACGACTATTGATATTTTGAAATGTATATTACATTATATAAATATCATGCAACTTGCTCCTTCGGCGCTAGCCAAGTCATTTTCAAGCAGCTTTATTTAGTTGATAATCACTTGAGTTCAAATTTTAAGAAGGGTAGAAGATTAGAAAATTGATTTGGATTTTGCACACCACTTGATACCCTTTTAAACAAATTTGTGTTAAAAAAAATGCAACTTAAAAGAAATATTATCTTTATACTATTTTCTAATGGAAATTTCATGTTTCACTTCTAGAAATTTCATATTTGGATCACATATGTGTTAATTTGATTTGGTCTAGAACTTGCTAATTTTGACGCTTGATACTTGACTTATTCTAGTTTTATAGAAATTAATGTGACGTATTAACAAGAATTAAGACTCATTAATTCCGCAAAATCTCGACAGTTAATTAAACTTAAAAACTCATACAAAACATTAAAAATGGAAGATATTATTAAATTTAGACTTGCCATCGACGATTATAAGAGGAGACTATTTATACTACTTGTAATTATCCTAAACTATAAAGAAAAAGAAAAAAAAAGTCATAAACTATTAAAAAATAATAAGAAAAGTAATGTAAATAGTATGCGGATTCCCTCATGAATTGTTAGTCGATGGAATAATTAATAAGGTGATATGAGATTAATACAATAGACAAAAATTGCGTGGCTTTTAGCTAAACCCCCTGAAAAATATTGTTATATTATATAACATTTTTCGAAAGTTTTATATTCTATAAGAAGTTTCAAAAATAATATTTAAGGACCGCCATTTTGATCTGCAACTATAAGCTAGTAGGTATTCAAATTATTAGTATCGAATACAATTAGCAAAAATCCATTCTTACTTTCTAATATCTATTAAAAATATATATATATAAATAATGAAAAGTCCGTTTGTCTGGCAGTTGCCATCAGTTGATGTTGTTTATTTGATAAACGTAGATGGTGACAACAGTTCAGTTCAACAAATGGTTGCAATAAAGAATTTATTGATACCCGCACAAGTCAATTTTTATTTCATGCAACGCAGAAAATTGGAGGAGTTTAATGTAACCCCGTAAAATCGACGTTAAAACAATTTGAGTTAAAATTTGACCCGTGAGGTGGGTAATGTTGCACTTCCAAAACTTCATCTTTGAATTTTTGATACAAAACAAATTAATGTGACACTGCATGTCATTTTCTTGTCTCGTCTTTGATAATCATCAACCGTTAAATTTTATATAATATCGGTAATTATAATATTAAATACAAAAAGCTATCAATCCAATCCACTCCAAACCAAAAAAATAAAAGAACACACCTTTCTGGCTTTCAACATCAAATTCCTGTCAGCAGTTCCCCCATACAAAACGAGGAAAAATACTTGACATTAAATGACAAACTAAAATAATTGAACTCTTTATTCTCCTTACAAGTGAGACCGGATGTTATCATTAATCAACAAGCTTGAGGTGTGATTCATATAAAGATATTATTGAGATGTTAGCACACACATATAAAGATATTATTAGTTCACAAAAGCTCAACAAGTACTATTAACTGCAAACCAACTGGGCTGTCCAGAAAAATGCAGCATCTTCATTTAGAACTGAAATTTTAAACACGCTACCATAAGATAATTACATATTCTGATATGGAAAAAAAATCATTTAAATGTCGAAACATCAGCTTTACATATGTAATGTTAACAATGGTATATGAGTTGTCCTTAACACTAATCCCCCCATCCTATGTTTAATTAAACTGATCCTGTTAACATATACAAAAACCAAGAAGCTTGTGTAAAATGGTCAGACACGTACCAGTTTCATTGGTTCCTCTGCCGCAGATTTGCCTTCAGATGTTGCATTTTGATTTCAACCTGGGCCGGCAACTCGCTAGAAACTTCAGTCTGGCTAGAAATTTCAGTCTCTGAACCTTCCAATCGCTGCCTTTGTATTAGATCATGGTACATTGGTCGAAACCGTGTCTGAAAAGCCCTGTAGAGAAAGTATGGCAGAAGTGTCGAAACTACAACCAGAAGGGTAGTGAGCCAATAGAGTATACTAGGAGCGCAGGCTTCTACAAGAACCTTGTATGCTGTCGTAGAAAATGTTGGCGGGAGAGAGCCGTAAACCACCAGAAATATGTACCACAAGGCAATGCTTCCCCAGATGAAGAAGTGCTGGATCCAAGTGAAGTAGTTAATGGAGAGAGCCATTTGGCAATTTACAGCCCACACTACGCTGGAGTACATTGCGACTCCAAGGACTTCATAATCAACTGCATGACCATCTTTTCGGAATGCTTGGTTATAAATGGAGTTGGTGGTGAAGAAGAAGATAATTATGGCACTAAGAACTCCATTAGACATCCATCCAAGAATGCGAGGCCAGCTGAAGAGGATGTTTTGTACTCCCTCTTGATACAACAAAGGATACTGCAAAACAGACATAGTATGATCAATAAATGGCATAAAGTACCAGGTTGGAAAAAGCTATACTTCATGCTATAATACTTGGGATGCAAACTCTTGTGCAATTTCTATCCATACAAACTGATGTAAGAATGCTATAACATAGCCACATGTCCTGAGTATACGTGAGCGGAGTTTGAAAAAGACTGTTGCTAAGATATATTCCAAGTAATTTTGATCTTACAACATACAAGAGCTTTGAAGTGATAGTCTGCAATATCTTTGCACAATAGTCTACTATTTCTAGAAGCAGCAACATAGTCTAGGGTTTTCTGCTTTTTGTTTTGCTTAAGAGAAAGCAGGAAAACTGATGCTCATTTCCAAAATGTCACCAGTTTGTTCACACTTGGTAATCAAGGAAAAAGCTTACTTTAGTGTGGGGTGGGGGAAGTAACCTGAACTAAAACAAGGCACATTCACTTTTGAGAAAGAGAAACCAAGAACAGAAAGTTTCTAATACGTCAACAGAAAGTGAAACAGATTCATGAGAAATGTTCTCTTCCCAGCATGGTTTTGATTAACACAACACAATTATAACTGAAAATATAGAACTTCTTGTAACAGTTACATACAATGCATAGCACTACTGAAATGTCAGTATTTCTTACCGAAAATGCATTAGGGTTAGAATTGTTCCAATTATTTCTCCTTTAGATAACAGCCATCTTTTTATTTTCAAACAAGTGTTATCAAAGTCGCTTCACTCTTGCAAATGTTTATACTTTTAAGTAATAATATCATACGAAGAACAATAGTGTACCTTCAGGCAAAGTCGTGCAGAAACATCCTGATCAAAAACACCAAGAGCAATAACAGGAAGCGAAGTGAAGAAGACATTATAGCATGACATGTACCAATCGTTGTAAGCAGGACGACCGGAAAATGAAGCATACGCCTCATACCAAAATAAAGTGAACCCAAACGTTAAATTCTTGTAAAAGAAATAGCATATCTGCATCCATCCAAAAGGGGGGGAAAATTACAATAAGATGAAGCATTTAGTTTATTGTTGCCTGAAATATTATCGCACAGATGTGAGAGAGCAATGTCTATTCTGAAAAGGATTTGATTCTCTGAACATGAATAATAAAAGCAATGAACTTAAGATGACAGGCCATATAAATGCCCTCATGTTACATTGCAGTTGATATCAAGGAAATGAAGGGTGAAAATAAGTAAAAGAATATAAGATATAAATGCATATGCATACACGTCTAGTGGGTGATGCCACCCACCTTATTGAGAGAAACTTGCCCACTAGCTGTATTAGAGGACTTGAACAATGTACTGAAGTATGAGTAAAGTCTTGAAGATTATTTAATGGAGTCGCGTACATGTTTAGCGCTTGAAGGGCTATAGGTTCACATACTCCAACACATGCACTGACATTTTTCTCTCTCCCTCTCTCTCTCTTCATACATTACAAGATAAAATAGTGAAAGCCACTACACAGGAAACAACGATTCCTATTTCTCATATATCATTAATGGAGCTTATGCTACTTTTTTTTAGATGCTAGCCATAGAATACATTAAGGCAGTTTTACCATCATTGATATTCGCCTGTAACACCAATGTCCATGCACCAGCAACAGACGTTCTAGAAAATGAAATTGAGCTATCGCGTAATCACTCGACATGACAGCCTGCGTTGAGATATATAACCAAAACTTAGAAACCAGATATTCAGAGTCATTTAGTTTGAATTCCGAAAGCGAATAAACATAACGGGATTGGGGGGGAAGTCAAATATCAGAGAGGGATGGGAAATAGGGTGCATCAATACCCAAAACAGTCCCTTTTAAAAAAACACCATGCATCCTAAGAGCAAATATATGACACAATTATTTTATGAAAGTAGCAACAGAAAAATGATATGCTAAATGGCTTATCGACAAAGTGCAAAAGCAGAGGGAGAGGAAAGTACAATATCAGGAATAGAACCACAAAAGGAGAGTTATACCACCCAAAACCCCTTTTTAAGGGCATTGAATGTATAAATTGCCTAGCACATTGATGATTGTGCGGAATCTCAAAATGACTCCCATCTCCTGTCTTAAAGATTGCAGTAAAATCTTAAGTTCAATCCTCACATCAAACAGGGAAACCCAAGAAAATCACTCATTATCAAGTGATTCGACCATTCTGATAAAGCAAACTAATTCAGAACATAGCATAGAGCAGAACTCATCAAACAAAGATGCAAGAAGCAGCAGTGAATGGAAGAGGTGCGCTTAAATCAGAAGCTGGTCCTGCTAGTGAGATCATTAGAAGGGTTAGATGGACAACGCCATTGCACAAGTGCTGATCCAGCTACAGCATGTTCCATAGGGGCAATATGGTTTTAATCTTAAAACAGTTAATTTCATTTATAATGGATGAGCTACCACTTCTTCACATTAACTAGTAGAGATTTCTAAACCAATGGAATAAAACCCTTTTCCACCAAGAACATATGATGCAAATACGTATCTGTCAAGCAGAAAATTGCACAAAACTCTCGAGTCAATATGAAATGAGACAAAGAAATGCACTTTTCAGAAGTTTTCATGCGTTAAAAACATGTGCCACCAACAAGGAATCACATCAAAGACCAAGTGTGGATGAAGATCCAAGATGCTGGTAGACATGGCTCAATGACAGATATTATATTGACTATGACAAAGCACACCTCTTCCCCTCAAAGTATACACAAAGAGCTGCAGACACACACTCTTAGCAGGGAAGGAAAAAGAAAAGGAGAGGGAAAAAAATAAAATTAGACAGACACACAATCACATATTCACCTGCATCCCTTCAACACCACTAATGCCAACTCCAATATCAGCCTCTTGAAGCATGCCAACATCATTTGCCCCATCCCCAATTGCTAGGGTTGTTTTACCTGTTCCCTTCACCAGTCTTGTAACCTGCAAATCTCCTAAAATTCTATCAGATTATTTTGATGCCAATAACAAAAGATACTGACAATTTCAGTGACTGTTTTACCAATCCAATCAACCCCAACCGTGAGACTTACAAGAGCTTTTTGTTTGGGTGAAGAACGACAGCATATAACTGAAGCACAATCAATTGCAAGGTCCAAGAACATCTTCTCAAGCTTCTTGTCCAGAGCAAAGTCCAACGACTTGCCATCAATAACCAAACCAAATGTAACTTTACTTTCTTTAGCCGAATTAACTTGAGATATCCCTTCTCTTATTTGCTTGGTCACACTTTCAAGTGAAACCTAAAACAATATACATTTTCAGACTCCTACAAATAGTATTATTATGACACCAATTCTAGAAATCTGTACCTTCGTGATGTTCTCCTTATCCCCTTGCTTCTCCAAAGCCTCCATATCTGGCGAATCTAGCGTGATCACAATTTGTTTCATTTCTTGTCTCAGTAGACTACATGCATACCTGTAAAAAATATAATATCTCATATTTCGTATATGTAAATTTCAAAAGGAGAAAAAGAAAGAGAAAGTTTACCCTGGTTTCATACCCAATATTTATTGCAGTTTCCATTTTGTCACCAGTTAATACCCATACTTTAATTCCAGCCTGAGCGAGCTTGTCAATGCACTCCGGAACCTATAGAAAAAAGGAACAGAGGGAACTAAATTGAACATTTGTAATATAACTTTAAAAGGACTTCTAAATTTTAGTAGCCCTTTTTCCCCCCTCCTTACAGTAAGTTTTTCAATATGAGGTAAGGAGTTCATAGTTTCTTTAAATATTATGAACAAAAAAATTATATTAATAGTAGGTTGTTGAAGAGGTGGTGCTACGCTACATTCAAGTTTCTAGTAATAGCTACCAAATACTGACAATAATAGTTGCTACACATCCTGATGTATTTCGAAGGAATTTTCAAGTTTAATACCAACCCCTTTTTGTAGCTTGTCTTCAACGGCAGTAGCGCCAAGAAGAATTAAATCCCTTTCAATCTTCTCCGCAGCTGAAGCCACTAATGCTTCTCGGTCTGCAGTTACAGAAGTTTTGGCCTTCAGAAACTCCTTTTCCCATATTCTGTACTCATCTTCACCAAGTTCCCGATATGCAATTACCAAGGTTCTTAAACCAGCCTCAGCATATCTGTTGATGTGACGTCTGGTCTCAGCCTCAAACTGCCATCCATGTTTTGATAGCCTTTCAAACATCACACTACGAACACAGAAATCAATCAGATGGTATCTGTTGAGCCAATTCAGATGGTTCCTGTGTGCAAGATTCTAACCTGTCTGCGCCCTTGCAGAGAAGTAGCAACTGATTCTCCGGATTCCTCACCATTACAGACATTCTTTTGCGAGAACTTGTGAACTCCAAGACATGAAGAAGCTCATATACCCTGTGGGGGGGGGGGGGGGGGGAGTTAGTTATATGAAATGTGAATGACGGACAAAAAATAAAAATAAAAATGCGAATATTCAAGCAGATATTATGACACCTAATTACAGTTACTATATCATCCCACAGCTTTGATGCTAGTATTTTAACTGCAGCAGCCTTAAGTTTTGTAGTGAAAGCAGGACATCAGAAATAGGAAGGGAAATGTTTCCAAAGAAAAGCATCCTTCACATTAAAGAAAAAAGAAACTTTTGATGTAGCAAAATTATGTGCAACCCAATAATGCAAATTACCATTCCCAATTCTCCAAGGTAATGTTTCTTTGAACTCCATTTTTTTTAAAAATTTTTCAGGTTATGATAAAACAGAGATTTGAGCAATCATCACAATGTAACAACACGAGGAAATGTAAACAACTGTCCCCTGAGAGCTGTATCCCAGTTAAGAATCTGCAAGGGGTAAGCGGCAAGTCCTATGCATACCAATTAAAAAGTAAAAAGAGTACAAATTTGATATGCAAATATGAGCATCAAAAATTTAAAAAGGGTCTCTAACAGCTATCTAACTCTACAGTAAATATATCTTCAAGAAAAACAACTTAACTACTCTCAATCTTAACTTGAAATCCTTTTTTATCAATTTATTTATTTCTATAAGAATTTGCCCCAAAAAAAAAAATGAAGCCATACATATAAAACAAAAGGAAGAATTACAACTGTAGATCATGTGCCCATGAAGTAGAAAAAATTTAAAAACAGAGGAAAAAAAAGGTACGATAGGAAAACAAAAAAAACACAAAGGTTCAAACAAACTGTTTAAGCTATCGATGTGCGCATAATAGACCTATACTCTTGCAAAGAAACTGCAATGCAGAAACAGTTATCAGAAAACCCCAGTAAGATTTAAGCTAGTGGATTGCAAATATGCATCGCCAACTATTTTCTTAAATGAAGCAGGGGCTTAGTAAACAATAAATGACAAGGCTCCAAAAACTCACCTATTAACCTTTTGACCACTCACAGGATCTAATTCATGCAATGAGATGCTCGTTTGTGAGCTTCCAAAGAACTGAAAGCCAACCTCCCTTGCAGCAATGACAAAGGCTGCCTCATCTGGTGACTCAGCTTCGTAAGAAATTTCACCTGTTTCTTCATTTACATCAGGTATTGCAGTATGGCAAATTGCTAACACCCGAAAGAACTTCTGTATAACATCTGAGTGGGGTTCATTAACCCACTGTCCATTCATTATACGTTCATCTCTGAAGTTAAAACCCTTAACTAATTTTCCTGACTCAACAATATTACCATTCAGGCCTGGCGCATCAGTTTGAGAATCGTCAACTTCGAATGTCCTTTCACCTTTTCTCTTGGCCAATGTCCTCTCTACTTCTGTCATGACACGGCCATAAGCAACACCTGCTACTGAACATTTGACAAATTCCATGGAGTTACATGTCAAAGTACCTGTTTTGTCAGATAGTATAGTGTCAACCTGACCAAGTTCCTCATTCAAATTAGATGTTCGAGCACGTGCTGGCTTGTCTGTATCCTCATAGTACATATCCCGATCATGGTTGATGAAAACACTTTGTAAAACCTTGACAATCTCAATGGAAACGTATAATGATATTGGTATTAAATATCCATACAACATAAGGCCTGTCAGGAAATGAAGAAATGCAGCAAGTGGTGCTCTTCTGGGGTCATAGAACACAGTCGCATCATCTGGTTGAAGATACCATCTTCTAATCTTTCCACCATCAATGTCTCTTTTGGTTTCAATTCCGAAAAACACAGATCCAGTTGACGATATCAAGATTAGAGTGCTAAAAAGGAGATACACAATCTTATCCATTTTCCTCTCAATCTTACTCCTCTTCGAAGGAGGATCTGTTGCATTCTGCATCACTTTTGTGTCATGTCCAGTAAAAACAACCACACCATAGACATAATCAGTATTTTTAAGCTTGGAATCCCTCAAAAGAATCTGCTGTGGGGAAAGCGGATATTGTTTGCCTTCATACTGTAGTGTCCCAACAAAAGAATAAAGACGTTCATTTGGGTCCTCACACTTGATAACTGCTGTGAACTTCTGAAAGGATTCTTCGTCACGTAAGTGGTTTGTCGCCTCCAAGGAGCGCTTCAGTTTCAGATTGGTCTCTCCGTCAAGGTTCATTGTTTCAACATAGCATATACCATCCTCATAGATTGATGAAAGCAGAAGAAGATCAGCAGGAAAATATTCATCTTTATGCACCTTAACAAGGTCTCCTACTCGGAGATTCTTCCACTTGGTCTCAACAAAAGTATGATCTTGACAATATACTTTGACCTTTCGATTGTTCGCTTCTATATCCTGAAACCATTTCAAAGTTCCTCAATACATCAAATATGAATAATAAGAAATGGTAGGTGAGCAGAAGAGGTGGAAGATAAGGAAAACAGCTTCTATGACACAACCACCAACCATGTGAGAAGATTGTGGAAGAAACAAAACATGAAGGTAAAAGTTGAAGAGATCGCTTATTACTTTTAAAATCATCTGAAGTGACAGTGACATCTAAAATGACAACTGACAGACCAATGACTATTAATATATCATATGCATGTCAGGAACCTGAAGAATTTACAACCTAACCAGCACAAAAAGATAAGGCTTCTAAGGTTGCATCACTAACTGAAGACGTAATTAGCAGCAAAATCCTTAAAAGCAAGTGCTCAATCTCCTACTTTTGTATGTAGTCTCGATAATGATGTGGCAAGGTTATATTACAGTGGTACAGATATGTCAAAAAATTGGAAGGGTTTGTTAGTTCAAATGTCTAGGTAGTGGTTAAGTTAAAACATTATTCAAAGTTTCATTTCAATTGCCCATCTTAAAGAAAAATGGTCAAGGAACTATACAACGTTAGCAATCAAGATATCTATTTTTGATAAGAAACTATTGAGTATTTGTATTGCCAAATAATGGACAATCAAGATATCTATGATAACGCGAAACATCGTATATGCATTCTGTAATGTACATGACATCACCAAAGCACTAAGCCTGGTATCTCGAAGGATAATATTGCAGTAACTCATCTAGTTGATTGAATAATGGCTCATTTCCCAAACACATTGGTAAACTGTGCACTTCCAATATCCTCCATGACGACCAGGCCAGATGAAAGAAAAAAGTATCAGTCATAAAACCAATCCCACAGGATCAATGTTTTAACCTAGGGATTCATAACTGAAAATCTTCACTTAAGCTGATTATTCGACTAAAATCACCCAAATGACGGTAAAGGAATAATTCTAGAGATTATTCTGATGATTTTACGTTGTAATGTGCCTTTGAACATGCATTCTATCAACCCCATTTCTATAGTCACCACAGATAGAAAGCAAAGTTATATTCAATTAACATAGATTTTTCAAAACATGTTTCACGTATTCGGATACGGGACAAATTTCTGAATTTAAGGATGGGCATGATCCCATCGCTACAAGTGCACAAGAAACAAACTGCATTTACCATAACCGTTAGACAACAGTATTAATTACAGTCATTGTTAGAATGGAGATACACAATGACACCGAACTGACTCTGGACATAAAACTTGAGAGTCACTTCATCTGAGGCAGGTTGAGCTAATATGTCATTGTATTTTATAAGATTTATACAAAAGCAACAAAGATATATCTGATTTAAAGCATTTACTAAACATAATTCTTCAGACATTATTCGAACAAGGAAGCGAACATATATTCTATAGTCAGAAGCATTATTAGCATAATCCCCACGGCAAAAATCCTAAAACAAGCTTAAAAAATTCATACGTTACCTGCTTTCTTCGCCTCCAATCTTCTACGCCTTCCTTGGCCATAGTGGCTCCAATGACCACAATTAGAGGTGCCAGGACACTGGGTGCTGAATAGGGTGCTAACGGACTAAATGAAACAAAAGCCACTACAAGAAAATATATATTTGCAACTCTTCTAAACTGCTCAAACAAAGACTTCGGAATAAAGTTAGCCGCCGTATACTTGGTGGTGGATACATAATTCCCCCTATAATTCAGCTGCACTACTTCTGGGTTATCAGGATCATTACAATAAACTACTCTTGCGAAACCTCTTTGCCCAATTTGAGCATGATCATCACTAAATGGAGGCTTCCAACATGCAAACGAATAAATTTTGCTAAAAAGAATCTTCCTCTTTCTCTCCCCCGGCATCCTCACAAACTGTATCCCCCAAAAGGTATCTTTCTTTTCTCAGGAAATGAGAATGTCAGGAAATTCTCAACCATCAAACAACCAAACAAACTCAGAACCCACTCCTTCAACTTAATATTTAAAATGTCTCTAAATTCAGAAAACACAAAGCCACAACCCACAAGCACGCAATTGATATGGGCGTATGGCTCAAATAATAATAACAAAAACAAAAAAACTAAAGTCTAAAAACCCTGACGATTAAGCACATGATCTTTGAATTGAATGCATATGCTTTGTTAACACCACATATGGAAAGCGTGTGGGCGCTTAAACGCCGACATTAAGCTTTATTTAATCAAACAAATATATAAAACTTATAATTCTAATTTATCTCCCCCCCCCCCAAAAAAAATGCCTCAATTTCGCAATTAATTATAACTAATTTGTAAATTAGGCCCCAAAAAAAATTCTCAGAACCCTAGATTTTTGTGTGTCGTTCAGGAATAATTCCTTACTTTCGTTTTGAAGCTGGAGAGAGATCTCTTGCTTGTAGTTTCAGCTGAGTTTTTTTGAGAGAGAGAGTGTGTGTGTTAAAAAGTTAGTGAAAGGGTTAGTTAGCTTTGCCGCTTCTGAAAGCAACGAGGGGAAAGTAGAACACATAAAACAATAATAGGAGCGAAGCAGGGGATTATTGCCGTAAAATCTTCTCGGGATGCTGTTGCTGTTATTATGTCACATCACTGCCTTACACGTGTCTTATTGTACTCCCGATAACGACAGTCACAATCGTAATGACTCTTTGTTTGATCCTGTGTCGTAGCTTAGCAATTCTCGGTCGCCTAATGCAACAACTTACAAAACCCAAGTTTCTTCTTTTATGAGAATTTTTTAATTTATCTCAATTATTTTTAAATTGAATTATTTTAGAACTCGTGATAAAACTCTCTTTAAAATCCTAAACTTTTATTAAACTCTTAATTTATAAATTCGTAATATATATTTCTCTTGAGATTTTATAAATTATTAAAGAAAACATTGGTCTAAAAAGAAATTTTCTTTTTCCAAAATACAACTCGAATAATTTTTTTTAAAAATAGTATATAAATCAATACTAACGTATCACTGTTATTTATTAACAAGTGTGGCAATAAGATGTCATTTGTTTGATCCAGTATTGTAACTTTTGTCTAACTCTTAGTTTATAAATTTGAATAATTTTGAATTCATAATATATCTCTCTTGAGATTCTATAAATTATTTTAAAAAAAAAATCAATCAGATAACAAAGATAAATAATTTATTTTACATAAATACAAATCAACTAATTTTCTATTAAAAAAATATTTATAAACATAGTACTAGTGTATCACTTATTATTTATTAAAAAGTAGTAATGAAATGTCATTTGTTTAATCTTATGTCGTAACTTGTAATTTCTTAGTCGATGAATATTACGAAAACCAAATTTATTTATTTTTATAAAGAAACTTTTACTTATCTCTATTATCTTTAAATTAAATTATTTTTAAACTCATAATAAATTTCTTTTCGAAATCCTAAACCTTCACTAGACTCTAATTTTATCAATTTGAATAATTTTAAGTTCATAATATATCTCTATTGAGATTCTATAGATTATGTTTAAAAAAAATACTATGGTCAAATAAAAAAATTATTTTACTAAAATATGAGCGGTCTAATTTTATAAAACAATACTAACGTGTGTCATGTGTCACTTATTAACAATTGTAACAAAATTAACATATTATTGTTGGATTTTAAATAACACTTTTTTTTAAAATTTCTTCCCCATATGATTATGCGAGCTAGATTTAAACTCCAAACTTTTAATACCACTCAAAATAATTTATTGATGCAAATTATGTACATTAACTATATAAAAGTATACAAAATTTAATTAGTAATTTAGATGATATTATTAAATTCAAATCTTAACTTCCGGATTTGTCGTTCTTATCTAAAACATCTAAAGCATTAAAAAGAGGCATGTTGGTGAAACAAACTATGGGTTGGCAAGTGTGTAAATGGAAAATCTATATTGACTGCTGTAGACCCAAGTCGTTCGCTGGACCGACAGTAAAGCAAGTGAAGCACGGTGAGTGGGTCCATCAGATGATAAAGGACTACGATTCATCGCTAACTGTGCCACGTACAATCAAGCTTGATTTGATGTAGAGCTTTGGTGGGCCCCACACTGTAGAAAAAATTGGAAAGAACAAAACACCGACCGATAGTGATGCCACGCATGCAATTATAATCGAAATTCTAACCTACAATCTTTATTTCTTCTAGGCTTGCGTGGGCGCTTGACTGCTGCTTCTTTCTTTTAATGGCTTTTTTTGTTCTTTATAATATTTTTTGAAAAAGTAGATTTAAAGTCTCAAGATTTAAGAAAATAATAATGTAGACTTTTGATAAGATTTTCTTTTTAAATGTAGTATCTTTTATAGATAGTAATTAAAAGAGTTAATTTTAAAATTTTATAATAAATATAAATATAATTTATCTAACAAGTATAATATTTCTAATATATAAATAAGTTTTAAATGAAAATTTTATATTTATCTCAATAACATATTTTTAATTATTATAAAAATTTTAAATGAAACTTTAGGTTAAATAAATTTTACAATTAATAGAATATATCTCATTTATTAATAATAATAAAATTATTTTGTATAATATTGAAAATAATTTAATTTTTAAATATTTATTTAATATTACTTTTCTATTTATTATAAAATTTATTTTACTATATTATGAGATTTTAAAGCATTAAAATATTTTTAAATATTGAAATTATTTTAATATATATATTGTCACATTTATTTTAATATTATATTTCTACTTATTATAAAATATTAAAGTAATTTATTTAAGTTAATAGAGCATTTATTGAAAACTTGGTGTCTTTTTATTGAAAATTTGGAGGGTTTACAAAACTTTTTCGCTAAATGTTGAGGATGTAAGTGTCATTTTCTCTTCTTTCTCCTTTTTGTAAATTATTACTATTTATATATTACAACTTGAAAGGGGATTTTGTTATATTACATTTAATGTAATATACACAACCCACAAGAACCACATAATTATGTGGGTTTTATAATTTGTGTGGTTCTTATGAGTTGTGTATGTTACATTAAACATAACATAGAGACTCTCTTTAAAAGAGATTTTGCTATGTTACATTAATATACACAACCCACAAGAATCACACAATTATGTGGGTTCCATAATTTATGTGGTTCTTATGGGTTATATATGTTATATTAAATGTAATATAGAGACTTCCTTTAAAAGATGGATCTCGTGGATACGGAAATTATGTACCTTACTATATATGAACCATTGAATAATTAGAAAGCCAATAAATTTTAACAATTGAACAATGCTTCGATTGGGAGGTAGGATACTATAGTCAATAGTCACATAACCTTGAAATCTGATGAAGCTATGGATATATACAATTTTTCGTACAACTTAGAAATCGGTTAAATATTTGCCCGAAAATCAAGTTATATACAAATGTTATTTTGAGGTGCTTTTCACTGTCTTTTAATAATACATTATAAATTCAATGATATTCATATTGTAACTAGAAATTAATTGAGACCTATAACAAAGAGCAAGAAAGTGATATTTACAAAAAAAAATGAATTATATAAATTGAGAGTACTTTTAATACTTACTTTTATAATTTTCAAATATTAACTCTTCGCACCTTTATTTTGTTATATGAAATTTAAAATATTAAAATCAAAAACTTCATAATTAGTCATATAATCTTATGGTAATGGTCTTCGTATAATTGTAAGAATGAGATGGTTATGTTGGAGCAAATCTATAGTGAAGCACGAATTTCAATCATACATACAAATTGATACGTAAATTGATAAATAATAAAAAATTTATTATAATTTTAATCATATAATTATGAAAAAATATTTTACCTTTTAACTTATAAAAAAATATAAGACATCAAGTCTTCTCCTTCAAACCCGCTATTGATTACTTCGTCAAGAAGTTGCTTGTACAGCTGATATTGAGACAATGACAAACTAGAAAATGCTCTTCTTGCTCCTAATTTTCCACATTTAGTGACACTAATTCAGTTTAATTGTAGTGAAATCCGCATTAATTGGTCACGATTGCAGTTACGTAGAATTATAGGCAGCAAGTGGCGGACTGTGAGTCGTCACGAGTCAGTCTCCCATTAAAGTCTTTGCTGATTTTTGTCATCGTCTAAAAACTTAGTTGTTGTCACCATCTCATCAACATCAAAGAATGTCCACATTAAATTAATTACCGGTTCGGTTGGTCACCCATATTGGAGAAAAAGGGTTATTTTTCGCCACCCCCCATAAGAATCGACAAATATTACCGTACACTCTAGTTTTTCAATAATTATCACCGCGCACCCATTCCGTTAGAAATCACAATTAACTTTAACGGTTTTGACTGATATTTGTTGAAATTACCACACTACCCTCCATACAAATTGAATTGACTGAGAGTACTAAATAACCCATACATTTACAAAGAAATTACAAGAATATATTATTTGGCAATTGCCAATTTATTTTCTTGAAAAGATAATTATAAAATGTAAAACAAAAATGATGAAATATAGACCGAAAATAATTACAATAAATTAAACTTTTTTTAAGAAATTAAACTAAAACTAAAATTAATTGGAATCATCAGTTCTAGAACCAAAGCCCAGAGTCCAACTCTTCTGCTCCAACATCATCACATTTCTCACTTCCCTTTCACGAGCCGATGCAGAGAAATCAAGCAAGTCATTCGTTATTACCAAGATTTGACTAAGACCCAATTGATCACAATCAGAGATCTTCTCAGAGTCATGCTTACTCTCAAATCCCAAGCTCCTGCGCAGAGGAAATCAATCTTGGCTACTACTCTTTCTTTCTTCTTCTATTTCTTCAAAACTTTCACCCCTCTACCAAACAAGCATCTTGAGAGAAAAAAATCTTTGAAGTAAAATAAAAAAAATTCACTATATCCCGAATATTTACTTTGAAAGCACCACAAACAACATAAGCTTCCAATTTCTACGCACAATCAAAATAATTTATATATCAAACAAATTATAAAATACCCAAACCTAAAATTAGTAAACAATAACATGGAAATCCCAAAATTTTAGGGTTGTGATTTTGTAGTTGCTAGTCGCCATTGACGATGCCGTGTCAGCAGCAGCAGGCCATGACTCTGCGAATTGCCAGAAGCCTCCCGATCTCGCGTCACGCTCATGTCGCTTGTTTCCACCCAGAAATGAGCATTCGCTATGGCAATGCATTTGGTTATGTGACCCTTGTGACGTCGATGAAAGGGAAAGGGAGCGTAAATGGAAAAAAGAAGAAATAAGAGGTTGTTGTGGAGTGTGAATAGAGGAGAGACGAAGATGGAGTGTGAATGGCGTTGTGGTGAAGGAAGGAAAAAAAATTGTTTTTTTTCCTTTCTTTTTCCTTTATTCATCCCAACAATTTTACTATTCTATCCTTGTAGCAGTTAAGTTAACGGTGATTTCTAACAGAATGGGTGTGCAGTAATAGTTATTGAAACATTAGGGTGAGTGGTAATATTTGTCGATTCTTATGGGGGGTGGCAAAAAATAACCCTATTGGAAAACCATTGCTTTCTTTTTGGTGGCTTCTATTAGCTGTAGGGCTTAAAGCGGGTCGGGTTTGGTAAACAGGGGCGGGGCCACACGGTTTTCACGATTTACAAAACCTGTTTAAATTTTAGAAACAAAAAGTGTAGAACACGTGTATGGTTATCTACTTTTGCGGAGGGGAGAAAGAAAATGAGAATGATAGTTTTTTTTTTTTTTTTAAAGAATCTAAACGATTGTTGAAAAAGTTTCATTTTCTTTTTATTTTTGAAAAGCAGAAAACACACAAACTCTTTTATCTAATCTCTATATATAGTGGGCAACCTTACGCAACTTTATAGAATTGGATTCAGATTGTCCAAAAAAATTTTATGGGGATAAGCTTTAATTCACCCTAGATACTATGGAAATCTTTAATTTACTCTTTAAAAATATAAAAATCTTTAATTTTTGTTCAAGAAAATAATGATAAATGGGAGCATATTAAATTTTTTTTTATCTTCTTAACAATAAATAAAAATCAATTGATGTTTTCATATTTTTAGAAATAAATTAAAATTTACCATTCTAAATAGAGATAAATCAAAGTTTTTCCAAACTAGGCATTTATATAACCCTTTGCAGAAGGAAGACAAAAATGTGGGGGCATTAAATTAAGAACGTACTACGTTCCTTTCACTTAACAGTTTCAATAAATGCCGGGCATTTACCGTAGCCTCTTTAGCCAATTTCAGTTGTCGGCAGCCAATTTTTTGCTTCGAATTCCCTAAGGGATTGCAATAAGGTACATATGGGTTATATATCTATTCTGCTCTAAATTTAAATTCATAGTAAAAATTAAAATTTGTATCTACTTAGATTCATTATGAATCCATATTTTTTTTCTATACCTATATTTAAAAAAAAATAAAGATTTATACCTACTCCAACTACCAAAAAAAGGTTAAAATCTAAATTTACTCTAGATCATGTCATAAATTTTAAAACTCAACAATAAAAAGTAATAATTTTTTAAAAGAATATTAAAAATTAAAATGTATTGATAATAGTTAAATTATATAATTTGTCTAAACAATCTAATAAATATTGTATCTTATGTTTTTACACTAAAACAAATAAATAAGAAAGATAATAAAATATCCAACGAAAATAATTATAGGAGAAAAATAATATAATATTTTAATGTTTTCTTCATCATCTTGATATTCACGGTACACCCATCATTATTCAGACAATATTAAATAATGAAATATGAGTTAAATATGATTTATATTGAATGTTTTATTATTTTTATTATGATTATATTTAAATAAATACATGAATAACATTGTTAATTTTACCTCATCCACGTAAACATCTCCTGTATATGTCAATCTAGCTTGTTTTGAAAAACACGAATTTGATTATGAGCATAAGAATTAAATAAAAGTTTAATTAATTAAACAAAAAAGTTTAGTTAATATAAAATAAAGAATTCAATTACAAAAATTTGTATCAGCATCTTGAGCCAACAATTTTTTTAAAAAAAAAATTAGGGTCAGTTGTCTTAATTTTACTTTACACTTAATTACTTTTGTCTTATTATTATTTAAATTTACAAAACTAACTTTTAAGTTTTAAGATTTTTAAATATATGATAAATAACATTAATATATTATTAATAAAATTTATTATTATTTATAACTACACAATTGTTAATAAATTTTTAAAATAAAATAAAATTTAAGATAAGCGGAGATGGATTTGGACGACAAAATAACATAATAAACAACACATCGTCCAGTAGATGCGCCAATGCATGGACGGTTCTAGAATTGATGTAGACGACAAATCATCTTGTGATTAAATAATGGACTTACATGCATGTTAAAATAAAAGATAAATGACTCGTTATCTATATAATGCGCCAACGCATAAAATTTACACTTGATTTGGTTCTAAAATTAATAAGGACGTCATGTCGTCTGTGAGTTTGGTTGATGGATGTCCAATCGTTTACTGAAATAATGAATGATGCGACCGATCATACTTTTTACCCGGTTTCAACAAATGTAAGTATAATTTACAATAATCAATTAATAGTTATTAAATTGATAGATGAAATTACATTAAAGCTTAGTTTTTTTTTTTTTAAATTTTAGTTTATTATGAATATTGAAAGCCCAACACTAGAGGGTGAAATTGAGTGGATTTTTCAAAACACCATTAACTTCCGTAACCAATATCTTCATTTTATTGATGAAGTAAGAGGACGCAGTGTCCCAGACTTTATCATTCTTCATTCCTTCTACAAACTCTAATATATTATTCCATTGGTATCTATTACCATCATAAAACAGACTATCCCAACTACATTAACAGCCTTGACTACGAGCTCTGCAATCCTTCTGCATGGAAAATTTCTTCAGATGTGTTGATCTTTCGTGCTATGCCTGGTGTTAGCAACCCGGTCGCTTCTCGCTTGCTTGATTAAATCCATTTTATCAACCCATTTATCAAATCATTGTAGTTGCCGTCCGGTGCTGCTTTTATTGCCTTGGATGCTTCACTACACAAGGCATCACACATGACAGGCTTATATCTAATGCAGTATTTACAGTGACAAACTTCTTCAATCATATCACATCTAGGGTTTTTACATTTTAGCCATTTCCACAATCCTCTTCTTGTTCTTTTCTTGGCCGCCACAGTTTATGCTTCAACTCAATATACCACCAACAGGCCGGCCGGATACTGTTGTTAGCCAACCTGACGCCGGGAGCAAGGCTAAAGGTTAACATTATGTGGATCTGCAGATTGATTATTTTGTTTAGCGAGAGCCGAAAGAGTTTATGAGTTTAGGTAAATTCTTCTTTATAATTCTTATAGTTTGTGGTAATTACTCAGTTAGTCTCTAAATTTTATTTAAAAGGTCTATATTACAGTATTTATATTTGTTAAAATATATCTTATTATTCTCCTTTCTTCTTTTTTTTTTTTTAAAGTTGCATGTATTGTTAGAATTTTTAAATTTATATTAAATAAAAATACTATTTTTTTCCTTTAATTTTCTTTTTTGTAATCTGAACGAAATGGAGAGTTTAATTAATTAAAAGAAAAGGTTAATACATTGTCAAGACAAATCTAGTGAGTCTATTCCTAGAAAATGCGTAGAAATAGAATAATAAAGAGAACTTTTGTTTGTTGGAGTATATATGCCAAAAACATTTAAGTTTTAATAGTAAAATTAAGAAAGTACAATAAGAAAACGATAAAATTAAGGAGTACGATAAAAAATATAATAATAATAATTTTTGTAGAACGGAAGCATGAAAGAAAAATCTCATCCTGTCAAGAATTTAGCTGCTTATATTTTCAAACATTGAAGCTATTTTATAATTTTGCAATTTTAAATTGACCTATATATTTTCAGACTCTAAAAACTCTTTATTTTAATCAATCGTCACCTTGCTTACTGATAACTAAAAGCCCTAAAACTAATAATACCCGCGATAACCCTTTTCTTGTTCTCCTTTTTTTTTTTTTTTTTGCCTAAAATACAATTTCTTTTTTCTGCAGTGAAAATACAAATCAATTTAATTTAAACTTTCCATGGTAGCCACCGAATTAACCACCATCAACAGTGAAGGAAGTAGCAATTTACTTTCACACTTAGTTTTTATTTGTGAAGAACTTGTGGCGCTTATTGAACTTGAATCCACCGAGGTGGGTAACAAAAAAAGACACTACGACGCCCAAGTCAGTGTTTGATTTAAAATTAATGAAAGTAAGACTAATAAATAAGATTATAGTTTTTTGTAAAGTAATGAACAATATTCTCTTTTTTTTTTTTCTCAGGAGGGATCTCCCATTTCTTTGAGAGATTATCCATATTTATAGCTAATGGGTGACATGGGTCTAGGGTTTTGTTTTGGTCTCTCTCTTGATGACACATGCCAACCACTATTACCGCACACGTGAAGTGAATTTGTTCGTAGGAGAATAAATATATTTATTTTGGACCTACGTTATATATTCCGTGCCTATGTGATTCCTTATTCCTATGATCTTAGGTGTGATTTCCTCATACTCCAAAATCCCATAATTAAAATAAATTTTTACTCTTAGTTATTATCGAAAATTTCCGGAGATTTCATTACAGTGTTACTCTCTCTAGAATAAATTTAATATAATTCATTTATTTATTTTTTTTGATAATTTTTTTATTATTTAGACACTTAGCGTAGTTTGGTGCCTCTAGGTTATGGCACCTACAAACAGCATTCGACCACTAGCCCACCAGGCCTCCGCTAGCCAACATGTGGTAAAGTTTGAGCCATAAATTTTTTTTACTAGTTTTTTATATCTCATAAATATTAACTATTTTGTTATCAAATTGATGTCTGCATTTCCTCTTACACGTTTTATCATATTATTATTCTACATTGTAATTATTTAATATTTTTACTAGACTGAATTATTGACCCAAAAAAAAATTGTCAAAATTCATTTAAATGAGGGATTATTTGGAAAAATAGTATAGAACGAGATACTTAACATCATAGGAACAGGACAATTTTTTAGTCTAAAACAATGGAATGTTACATTGTCCCAATTATATTCATGAAACCTAACTGGGATTAAGGTGGGCAAAAAAAAATGTTGTCCTCAAAAAAATTGTTTGGTTAGGTACGGTTCAGTTTCAAAAATTAGAAACAACTAGTTGGTTTATATGAAAAGAATTGAAAACCAAAAAAATTAAAAAATATTAAGGAATTTATGATTTAAAATTGAACCAAACGAAAACTGAACCACGGTTTATATTATAACTTGAGAAAAAAAAAATAAACCGGTTTAATTCAATTCGACACGGAATCGAACAGTACCCGCCCCTAATTGGGATTAACAAATCACAACTAATCCCAATCAATTACAAATCCTACCTTTTACTCATAACACCCATTTAATAAATTTTAAAAATTGAACTTTTACTCAAAACAACGTTTGTCCCAAAATGGTCTTTTTATTGCACTTTTTTTTTTTTAATTTCTACATGATAAGAAATAATGATAACTCACTCTTTTTTCAAGTGATTATTAATTAAAATTGGTTTATATCAAATGAACAAAGTTCATATTTTTTCATCCCATCCCATATGAATGGTTTCAAGTAGCGTAAAGTTTGAAAAGCATTACAAAAAGAGAGCAAAGAATCCAGAAAATAGTTAAGCTAATAAATAGTATGAGAAAGTTAATTCTGCGAGTGGTGAAATCACTTGAGCGAAATAGAAAAATGAATATGATCTCTAAAATGGAATACTTGAATTAGATTTAATTGATCGTGCTTTTAAGTTTACTGTTATGGTTTGCTATATATAGCCTTTGTCCCGTTTTCAAACGGTTCGAATGGGGAAGGTTAGGGAGCTAAAATATCCTTAAAGTCAGTTTGGTAAATAATTGTTGTTAATACTGTTGTATAAATAATTAATTGTAAAGAGAATCAGTTAAATATTTTGGTAAATTTTATTTTTAAAAATATTTTATATACGTAAAAAGATGTGCAAACAATTTATAATAACAGTAGTGCTAAAAAAAAAAAAGGAACGAAAGGAGAACGATAAAAATGGCAGCGGACGTTGCCGTTTCCGTAGGTCCAACTTTTGTTTAAAAAATTAAAATAATGAAAAGAAAATATTAAAATAATAGAAAAAAATATAAAAGTAATTAAAATGAAACAATAAAATAAGAAAGTAATGATAAAAGTCAAAAAGTGTCATTTTCCCCCAAACCCAACGAACTCAGATTTGCATTTGCATTAACCAAAGAAAATGAAATAAAACCAGCGGCCATTATCCTAGAGATTTGCATTTGGTGTCAAAGACCACGCAAACAATGTTGATGAAATTGAAGTCAGATAATTGGTAACTTTCTCTTTCCCATTACGAAGTGAGTGTTGGGGAATGAGTGGATCAGATTTGATATCAGAAGATATTTTATTTTTTTCCCATTTAAAAAATTATTTAATTAACAATTGTGGGTCCCACAAGAAAGAAAAAGGGAACGTGCGTGAAACGACAGCATTAGTTGTTGTTTTTGTCGTCCTTTTTTTTTCCTTTATTTGTTTACCATTTTCCTCATAATAATTTTAACTGAAAACAAATTTTATATTATATTGATTTTATTTCTTTTATTTTGCTGTCTTAAAACAATTGATAATTAAAAAAAAAATAACCATAATTTTCATTATTGTCTAATCAAAGTGAACAAACCCAGGAAAGAATAAAAAAACCCAATCAAAGTAAACAACAAAAAATTATAATAAAATTTTCACCAAATATACATGAATTTAGTTAAAAGGTAATGAAACACAAATTGATGACCTTGCCTCGATGCCGTAATATGATAACTTTTGATAAGTAAAATATGAAGACAAAATAGGATAAATTTTGATTTTATCTTCAATTTGAATAAGGATAGTTTTGGATTTAGTTAATAATTGTAAAGATATTTATAAAATTGTATTAAAAGATAGGGCGGGACTATTTAAATTTACTAAATTACTCATTAAACTCATTCGCTAAATAAACTTATCCCCGAATTTTAAAATTTTAAATTTTACTTAATAAACCCATTTAAGTACCCAATTTATCCTTAACACAATTTTATAAGTATAATAATAATTTTTTCCCACTAAACTAAAGATTTTATTTATAAACACAATTCAAAAAAATATAGGTACAGCACACATTCATCCTTCTTCTTCTTATTTTTTAAAGAAAGAAATTTAATACAGCACAAATAGAATCTCTACTGTGCAGGCAAGGGAAAAAAAAATCCTCCAATTCTGTTATTCCTGTTTTGTAGTAAAATAATATAAAAGATCAATAGACAACAGCACAAAGGCGATCACAACCAAAATGATGAAGAAGAAAGAACTTCAACACTGAAATAGAATAAAGTAAAAACAACCTGAAATTTTATAAAGAACCCAACAAAATTCTTGGCCTCTTTCTGCCGCTTCTCCTCTTCTTTGCGCAATGTTGCCTGCTGTCAAATTGCAAACAAAGATATAAGCACCAACTATGTTACCCTGAATCCAATCACGTGTATCCAATTAATAAAATTATGTGCTTTGGAAGAAGAATCAAGTCTCTAGTTAATTAGAGATTAATGAAAATATGATTGTGGGTTAATAAAATTATGTTGAATGTAGAAATGGGTTCAAAGAGTTAAAATTTTGACTTTTTTTTTAACTATTTTTAATGTCCATAATTGTAATTAAATTTAGGGATATTTTAATCATAAAAAAATATTTTTAAAACGGGTTTAATGAGTAGTTTGGTGGGTTCAAATAGCCACACCCTAAAAGATAAAACTGTTTTTTAAAATAAATTTTGAAAAGTTGCTCTCTTCTTACTTTTCAAAATATTTTGTAAGAGGAAATGATTTTGATAAAAGTGATTTTGATTTATTTTTTTAACTAATTATTAAAATTAGCTTTTAAATTTTTAAAATCATTTTTAAATCTTCCAAATGCAATTACAAATAAGCCCTTAGTCCATTCCACTACTTTTTCTTAAAAAAAATAAATTTATAAATAAAATTCATTATACCAATATTATTTTCATGCATTGCACTATCCATCTAGCCAAACAATTTATGTTTTTTTTTTGGATATAATTGATAGTTGTGTTCAGGCAAACAAGTTGATTACCTTTTACCACCATTCGTGTTTTGTTGTTTTTTTTTTTTTTATCCTCGAAGTAAGATGAAAACTAGTTTATTGATAAATCTTCATTTTTTTTTTTTCCATTCCGGCAAACTAAGATACATTTAATCATGTTAACACCATAATCAACTCCAGCATAGATTATTACGATATAATCTTTTGCCATGATCTGCTTGTATGTTCATAATTGGTATAATCGTTAACGACACTTTTGAGTCTAGGCACTTCATCACTTTTATTTGTTTTGGGAGATTGCTCGTTTCTCCGCTATTGAAATCAACATTATTAATTCCTCTAATATTTTTATAATATTCAATAATTTCCATGACACTATAATTTTATAATATTAACCTTTTTTTTAAATACACTTTTACTCATATTGATTATAAATTAAATAAATAATATAAATATTTAAATACTAAAAATAAAAAATGTAAGCTTCAGTGCAAATAAAAAATTAAAAATAAGATATTTTCTTATATTTTTATTATTTTTAAATATCTTTATAATGAATATTATTTTATATTTACAAGATAAAATTTTAAGTAAACGATCTTTTTACCCATCTTTTCTCTTAATTTTTTTGTGCCATAGAAATTTTTGGGAATTATAAAGCTAGGTAGAAGATAAATGGTACCTATTGAGGGAAAATGATAATCTCTCGTGCAACTATGGCAAGAATGTGTCATTTTATGATTGGGATTTGGGCTGCTCGTTGATCGTGAGATAGAATCTGGTTCTCATATATATATATATATATATATATATATATATTTCATATTCGTGGGCTTAGACAAAAGACAAACCCAAATGGCAAGTACCATTTGACCAGTCTGGGCTGCCTTCTATATTTGGGTCTGGTCATAGCCCACTAAAATTTGTAGGACAATTTTGATCTGCTTTTTCTTTTTCATCACAGTCAACCGAGTTAGAGATACTATTTTTGACTTGTTTCATTTTATAGATAAGTTAGAAATATTACTGATAACTTGTTATGGAACATCTAGGTTTGTTACTTGTCATGCAAGTAGACCGACTATCCTCACACCAATTTTTTTCTTTTTTAATTTAATTTATCTTATGATATAAATTTTTTTTGCTTCTTTTTTTTTTTTTTTTAACAATGTATGGCATAAGAATTCATGATGGTTAAGAACTATAATAAAAGGATGACATATGAGGGTAAATTTTTTTTGAACAATAAATGAGATAAGAAATATGATAGTATAATAAAATGATGATGGAAGAGCCGGCATTGTGCAATGATTAAGTGTCAAGTCCATATAGACCGAATTCATTTTATAAGTCAGCTATTGGTGTTGAAGTCTTAACATTTCGACTACTTATGTGTAATCAGAGCACACCAAAAATAAAACAAAATTATCTATATGATTTAGACAAGCTCAAAGGATATAGCTGAGGTGGGAAATTAAGGTTAGTTTATTGCTTTTATTATTTTTGAGTATTTACTTTTAAATATAAATTAATTTGTGGGTTAAAGGCAAGGAAGAATCTATGTTGAAATTGCAAACCATTCATGCCATAATAGAAAAAACCTTTAACCTTTAGCCATTGTAGTTGGGGAGAATAATAGGAGCAAAATTGGTGGAGGAGCAGCAAAACTGGGGAAGGGGGTTCAATGTGTTCATAGCTGTCATACTCCAATTTCATAGGGCAGGAGGCATCACAGGACTAATTTAGTTAGTAGGCTCTATGTCTCATGTGAGCCTCAGCTTTTACCCTTTTCAGCTTCAGGGCATCTAATCACATGATTACTGTGTAAATCTACCTCTCTTTTTCTTTCTTTCTTTCTTTCTTTCTTTTATTTTTTAGAAAAAAAAAAAAACACTTTCTTTTTATCAATCAATGTTTAAAATGATTTCTTATTTTTATTCGACTCAAAAGTTAGTTTTTACATTATTAGTTCACCGACTACTCTCGACTGGTACGAGATATTTTTCTCAACTGTCCTCGGGATGCATGGAAATTGATTTTTTTTTTTAATATTTAGATTTGATTTTTATTTTAGGAGGTCCTGCTGGTCTTTTAATTATAAAGTAATTGAAAAAAAAAATTATGCCACCTCTGAGCAATTTCAAATAAGCAATATTACCAACTTAAATTAACGGAACTCTTAAGAATATATTTATAAATGCATGGGAACTTATGTACTTCAATTTGTAATTTGCATGTGATAAATTATTGAGGGATTTTGGAAGTTGTAATAAAGCTCAAATTGGAAAATAATAATTTTATGTCAAGTTGGAATGAAATAAATATCTTGATTTTGAATATACCCAACAAAATAATAATAATTTTTTTTGGCAAAAAAAAATAAAAATGAGATAATGAACTTGTAATATTCCAGCCAGTCATGCTTCAGAGTTGACCCAAATACAGGTGTTGGGATCTCTCATCTCGATCTAACGATTTTCCCCGATAAAATGCCGATACGATCAATACAACGCCTTATCGCGAGTTTTTCACCTACTGAAAGTCTGAAACCCCGCAACTTAAGTCTTAAAATCTCCTTGGCGGGCCCCAGTACAATTTGCCTCAACAGCTGCCTTGCAGCCTTGCAGCCTGCAGCCCTGCCCCCCGCTCTCTCAAGAAATTATTTTTTTTCCCGTTAATTTTCGCTTACATATCTGTTTTTATTTATTTATAAATGTACATGTTTAGATTTTAATCAACAATAAAAAATATTTATATAAGTTATAAATTCTTTAAAAATATTATACTAATTAACAAACTGGTTAAAAAGATTATTTATAAAATAAAAGTAGAAAAAAGTTATGATGAATCACAACTTTTTTCACATTAAATTTATAAGCAACTCTATTTAATTTAAATTGATTAATTTAATTTTAAATATTAACTATTACTTAATAATTATCTAATTATTTATCTATTTAACTAAATTAATAATAGAGATTAAAATATTTAAATCTAAAAATTTTGAATGTGAAAAATCATACAATATCACAGAAAAATCTAATTTTTATAATAATTATAAGGGTAGAACTAAAATTACATTTGCGAATAGGACAAAAAAAAGTTTAAAAAAAATTAATAGTACTGAATAAATAGAAAACAAAAATAAAATAAAAAAGTGTAGGAGATAAATTAAGAAGGGAGTCACTTGTTAAGTATTGTTTCTCCTGTAAATGGTGAAAGATTCGATCTCTGGACCTTCAAAGGCTTGACAGTTGGAGACAGAAGAGAGAAATCTGAGGGTCTCATCATCATCTTTAATTCGTCATCGTTTTTGTCGAACAGAAAACTGAAACTGATTGACCGTACTATAAAGCTGAATCCGACATCGTTTTGTACTTAATCTAAAGCAGGTCAGATTCATTTCAACAACTTTCTCTTTGCGCTTCTTACAAGCTCTTTTTCACTTCAAAAGGACCATCGAAACCCTAGGATTTGTGCTGGTGCTCTAAATCTTAAGTTTCCATTTTTAATCGTAATTAAATTTTTTCAAGCTCTAAGTTGATTGAAATTGTTTGTGCAAATGACTTTATTTGATTAAGGAATTTTTTAAAGTTTGAACTCATTTGTTTACGTTGATGTTGCTTTGGATTTTGATTGATAGCATAGAAGTTGTGTTAGCATTGGTATAATGCATGTGACTAGTGGCTTGTTTGGTGGTATTATGGAAGTTGAGATAATGGGTATTTTGTGCAAAATTTGTTCTGTGATTTTCACTTCTCTGAAAAGTGGGCTCAGTAAGAACCTGAAACAAAAAGAAGGAAATGTGTTTTTGATGTTCCTTAATTGGTTTTGCTTCTGGTAATGGTTTTCAGACATGAAAATCTCAGTTGTTTAAACTTGGAGATTGGTCTGACTCTGATATGTGTCTGTTTTCAAGCAAAGAGTTGGTGTCCATTGCTTCTTGGAGTACGTGCCAAATTTATGCATGCATGTACCAGCATGCATTTGCACACACACGCTTCTTACTTCTTAGAGGAACAGAGTAGAAACAGATAAGATTAATCAGCTCATCAAGGGGCATGATGTGCTAGCCATAGCCGGCTGTGGGTTTATAGCTTTGTTATGTGGTCTTGTTTCAACATAGGACAAACCAGTGGTGGTTGCTAAGCTTATCAGACTTGGATGTGAATAGGGCATTAATTTTATTGCGAATTCTTTTTCATTTAAATTTATCTGTGAGTTTTGTTAATTTATTACTTTAAAATATGCTGTAGAAAACTACTTTAAAAAAGAAAAAGTGATAGATGCATTCTTTTTGCTATTGGTTACAGAATAACCAAACTTCTGGCATTTTGGTTTTGTAGGAATACGACAGACAACTTATTTTTCTTGTGCATATTGGATCATCTCATGAGGGTGACTTAAATAGATTTGGAGCATTTTTGTCGTCTGCAGAATTTTTAATGATACAGGAGATAAACAAACAACGGTTTCTAGCCCTATTTCTATTTGTTGCCTTTGTAAAACTCTTTTCTGATAGTACTCAAGCGTGTTTCCTTTCAGGCCTATGTCTTGTTTGAATTTTCACTACTTGATGAGGTAGTTCAGTTGAGAATACTTGAGATTGGATACAAAGAGTTTGCTTTGTCGGATGAATACTTGGATCTACACTTATATATTGATAGTATAGATCAAGGGCTTTTCTGATTATCCAGGCTCTGGAGTTTTTATGACCACACAGGCAAAGAATATTGATTAAATGATCATCTTGATGACTTCACTGGATTCACAGATTTTTTTCTGCTGAAGATAGGGAAAATGCTTCCCAATTGGAAGAAGCCCCGCATCAAATTGACTCTCATGTGCCCGATATATATTTTATTTGATTCCACTAGAACATCTGTTTGTAAAGGAGATGTTAATAGTGCACTATAAGAAGAAACCATGGATCTTGTTGTGGAGAAACGGTTTCCTGTTGATGCAAAAGACTATAAGTTATATGAAGAAGTTGGTGAAGGAGTCAGCGCCACTGTACACAGGGCTCTCTGCATTCCACTTAATGAAATAGTAGCTATCAAGGTTCTTGATCTGGAAAAGTGCAATAATGACTTAGTAAGTGCACTACCTTTTCATTAGTTTAGTAGACTTATGGTTATTTATATTGTGTACGGAAACACATTTGTTAATTCTATTTAATTTGCTATAATATTCTTTGTATAAGACGCTGTTTACTTATGCGCACTGTTCACATATATATCATAGCATATGTGCGCATCAGATTCAGGGCAACATCCTCTTGTCTGTTATTTTTGCCCTTTCATGGAGAAAAGAAAAGAAAAATGGTTTGAATTTGTGTCTGTATTCCTTTTTCCTTTCTACAGAAAAAAATGCCATTTGTTCTTTTCCTCTTTTTACTTAATGTATCACTATTTTGAAAGTTCCATTGCTTACCAGAATACAGGGAAAAGGAATCAAAGATGAATTTGACACCTCATGGTTCAATGGTTTTCTTTCATTGTTCTGCCTAACACTAACTGTTTTAATTTGTCTCGACATTGAGTGTCAGTAACCCCCATATTCCATTTTCACATCAATAAGAGGATTCCAACTGTATTCATTTAAGTTTCACTAGAAAATACATTCTGTGTCAGATTAAAGAGTTTTTCCTTGCAAATGATACAGGATGGTATTAGGCGAGAGGTGCAAACCATGAGAGTGACTAATCATCCTAATGTATTAAGGGCCCATTGCTCTTTCACTACGGGTCATTGCCTTTGGGTTGTGATGCCATACATGGCAGGGGGATCCTGTCTTCATATAATGAAATCAGCATATCCAGAAGGTTTTGAAGAGCCTGTTATTGCAACCTTGTTGCGTGAGACCCTCAAAGCTCTAGTTTATCTCCATTTCCATGGGCATATCCATAGAGATGTGAAGGTATCCTACTTTCCCTTAAAACCTTTTTCAATTACTGCTCTGTTTATGGTTAATTACTGAAGTTAGGAGCGATTGTCTCTAAGAAAAGTATAAGCATAAGTTTGCAGTCTTAGCTCTGTTGTGGGTGATGTGGCAAGAAAGAAATCGCCACATTTTTGTAGGGTAAAAAGAGGAAGGTATTAATAGTTAGGACATAGGATCCCTACCATTACTCAATTTTAAATGAGAAAATCTCTTTGAGAAGAAATTGTAGTAAAGAAAATATCCTACTTTTTCCTGATAATCTCACTTACATTATGTAAGTGCATGATAACAATTCGATCTGGTGGTTTACTCTCTCTTTTTTTTTTTCCTTCTTTATAAAACTGATCTGGTGGTTTACTTGAAATAGAACTCTCAAGTCAATATTGTGATGAGAACTGACTCACCTTTATAAAGATGTTGTACTAATCGGGAAAAGAGAAATAAAGAGTGAAATGAAAATTTTCTAGGAAGTTGTTTTGGACTAGATTAGAATCTTTTTTTTTTAACCCTTAAAATTTCTTGTATCAATAATGTCATATTATAAAGTGGAATTACTTCCAATCCTGGTTAGTCAATTGGTTTGACAAAGAACTGTACAGAACTTTCCTGATCAAAGTATTATCAATGTCTTTAATTTCTGAAAAATGAAATAAATGCTTTCTGATATGCATTATTCCATCTCTTTTATATCTTCTCATCAGTGATGTCTTTCTTGTTGTTCCTTTGACAGGTAAGGTACTGATCACTTGATTTTGTTGAATACTGTTTTGTTATCCTTCAATTGTTTCACTTTTGGCTCGTTCAATGTGGAGAATGGTTCTGCACTACGATTGCTTATACTTATAGTATCCCTCTACAGGCTGGAAATATTTTAATTGATTCTAATGGTGCGATCAAGTTAGCAGACTTTGGTGTATCAGCATGCATGTTTGATGCTGGAGATAGGCAACGTTCCAGAAATACTTTTGTTGGAACTCCATGTTGGTAATTATTCTCACTTGTCCTTCTAGTCATTTCAGTATGCTGAATTGCACAGGGTAATTGCTTAAATTTCTGTACAAACAAATTTACACTTATATTCTTCTTTCTCAGGATGGCTCCCGAAGTTATGCAGCAATTGCATGGATATGACTTTAAGTGAGTGGGTTGCTTTCTTCTCTGCATCTTAGTTCAGTTTTTCTTTCCTGTTTCAAGGGTCTTGATGTTATTTTGAGCTGGCTTTGAGTTTTCATAAGATCTCTTTCTATGAACAGAGCAGATATCTGGTCATTTGGAATAACAGCATTGGAACTCGCTCATGGGCATGCCCCCTTTTCGAAGTATCCGCCAATGAAAGTAAACCTCTTATTTGAAATATGTCATACGTTCATATTGTGTTAGTACATGTCTTTATCTCATCCTCTTATTTTTCATGCAGGTTTTGTTGATGACCTTACAAAATGCACCTCCAGGTCTTGATTATGAAAGAGACAAGAGGTTCTCAAAGGTCCGTATGCGAGCACTTTTTGTTTGGTAGCTTCTATTAATATTCTTCTGAAAGTGCAAAATAACCCTTCTGAAAATGCTTCATTTTCCCAGTCTTTCAAAGAGTTGGTAGCAGCTTGCCTAGTGAAGGATCCTAAAAAACGTCCAACAGCAGAAAAGCTAATGAAACACCATTTTTTCAAACACGCACGTTCAAATGATTTTCTGGCTCGTTCCATTGTCGATAATCTTGCTCCATTAGGTGAACGTTTCAGGATGCTGAAGGTCTCTTGCTTATCCAATGTGTTATATTTTTCAAGAACAAGAATTCCTTCCGAAATGAGCCTAATGTCATTGGACTTCCTTTGATGTCTTTCGTGCTTAGGCAAAAGAGGCTGATCTACTTGTGCAAAATAAGGCTCTCTATGAGGATAAAGAGCAATTATCACAGGTGAGGAATACAGCTTTCCATTATTCAAGTATAAAATAGAGGCACTAATATTTTATGAGTTAAGTTGACAGGTTTCAACAATTTGTGGTGTGCGTTTGGCAGTTATGCAAAGATGATTTTCCTTATAAATAAATGCCATGAAGAACAAGCTACCTATAAAATAGATTAAAAACAAAAAGAAATAAAATAGTAACTTTAAACGTCGTTGTTGTGCCATATTATTCATTGCTTACTTCTGCAAGATAGCCATAACAAATTTCTGTTACTAAGATTCTTCTATTTTAACTCTTCCTAAGTTGTGTGGAATGCTTAACAATTTTGTTATTTTGTGCATTGTTTGCATCCTGATATTTATGCAAAAGCACCTCGTCTCGCAATTATCAGGTGTTCCGGGGATCTGAAAACCTTCTGTTGATTTTTTATTTAGTTGGACCTCAATCTCTTTGTGAATTTACCATTAACTTCAGGAAGATTTTAGCCATGTTCTATGAGGGATATTTAGGTAGTTGTTCATTGGCTTGTCTTGTTCTGTATCTGTCATACTTTTAATGATCAGGAGCAGAAAGAGATGTCTTATCAGGTTGAACACTTGAAATCAAGTTTATGGCCGGGATTCTTTTGCCTTCCTGCAGAACACAGCATTGTTTGGTTGAAGACTTAATTTTTGGTTAGAAAAGTTTATAGGCTGAAACATATCTGCTATACACGGCTGATCATATTGATGGTTTAACACCAAAATATGGTTTCATTTTAACATTTTTCCTATCTTAATGTCTTATCCACCATTAAGCTTATTTTCTTAAGGATCATTTCATAATTCTTTAAACTGCTGTTGCCTTGCTTGTTGTCATCTATAATGACCCCCAATATGGTTGCTTGATTCTCTTGCATGGTCTTAAAGAGAAGGCTAATTCCTTAGATACAGTTCTATATTTCTTGGCTTCCGCCTATCTGTAATTAATGTCATTATATGTCTGAACAATGTTAACCTTGCAGCAAGAGTACATAAGAGGAATAAGTGCCTGGAATTTCAACCTTGAGGATTTAAAAAGTCAGGCTGCCCTTGTAAGTGATCTCATTTATCTTGGTGTCTGTACAAGCTATTCCCATGTTTTTCATTGGTGTTAAAACTTGTACTTCTGTTTCTTATTATCCGAAGCTTTGTGTTGCCTGCAGATCCAGGATTATGATTGTATGTCAAATGCAGAAGATCCCAATAGTAGTGGGAAGCAAAACCATGCTGATGTTGAGGTTCCAGCAGAAAGGCTGTCCACAGAGAGTGGTAATCATTCAAATGCTACAACAAGTCAGGACGTAAGCATTACATATGCATAAAGTATTTTCCAGGAATTTTGTTTTTGGTCTCACATTGTTATAAAATTTCTCTCTTCTTTTGTTTGCATCAGGATGGCTTCAATAATCTTCATGATTTGGAGAGTTCGCTTGCCTCATTTCCTATCAAACCTCTTCAAGCACTAAAGTAATGATTTTTTTCCTGGCATTTTCACTGCCAATAAGTTAATAATGACCATAGTGTCTTCAAGGCTATTGGGTGGCATTTGCCAAAAGTTTTCATTTGGAGACTCTTTGTGAATAAAGTCGATTATAAAAGAAATGATGTACTAAGAAACTTCTTTCTTTTTTCCCTTGTCCTAGAGCTTGACACCTAAAATCTTGATCTTTTAGGTCAAGTGAGAACTTAATATGGTATCATAATCAGTTTGACCTGGTGGTATATGTTGAATCTCCTTAATGTTAATTATTTAGATTATAATAAATAGTTTTTTTTGGGGGGGGGGGCGGTGGTGGTTTAAGTTTGTGATGATTGTTTTTAGTTCATGTGCTAGTGCAAGTGAGGAGAGTATTGTCAGACCCTAGCTTAAGGTTTTAGGTCAAGTAGTAACTTTAACACTTGCAATCATTTTGATTACAGTTCCTGTGCATTGGCACTAGAAAATTGGACATGAGAAAGTTGTCACGGTTTGGAATCGTCTCAGTATTTTGATTCCCCTCTTATTTTTGCAGAGGTTGTTTCGATGTTGGTGAGGACGATGAGGTTGCAACTAGTCCTAGTTGGAAAGGCACCGCTCATTTACATACTGATCAGTTTCTTTCAAAGGGGTATTTGGGAGCCATAGACCAAGAATCTGGAAGAAACGAGGGTGAGAATTCAGGGCGAAGTAGCTCTTTACCACGTCATGTAATTCTTGAGCATAAAAAATTTTTGAGCGGTTCACTAATACCCGATAATGCATTTTCTTCTAAGAAGGCTATTGGTGAAGCTGATAGGTAAGCTTTATTGTACTTGTACTTATATTATGCCATTATAGAGTTGTACTTGCTGTCAGAAGAGAACTGAATGAAGGGTTCTTAGCTTTTTTTTTCTTTTTTTTTTATGTTCACCTGCAGAATACATATATTATGTTTCTACGTTTGTTGTCTTCCTCAATTTTAAGTTGTTGAACTAAAATTAAAATTTGATGAGTCTGCAATCTTTTTTCAAACTTAATTAGATATAATACTCCAAATCTGAAGATGTATATTCTCAGTCTGGTTGTAAAACCACCTAAAATGCATATTGCATTCCAATTGTTCTTAGAAAAATATAACTCTTAGATTCATTGAGTCAAAAGGCATATCTTTTGGCATATCCTCTGCCTTCGTGAGCCTGGTTTTGATGGTAAGACATACATCATTTTCAAAATACTGCCTTTCCGTCAAAAACCTGCTGCTGTTATACTATACTGTATTAAGTTGATTATTGATTGGCTTTCAAGTTTTCTCTATCATTTACTTAAATAAAAAGTTCGGATTGAGAATTACAATAACTCTGATATCTTGAAAATCTTTTGAAGGGATTCTCTGCAGCCAAAAAATCAATCTGAGCGAAACTATAGTGGACCACTGTTGTATCGCCAGAGAAGAGATACAAATAACCTTCCATCTGGTATTTCTGTTGTGATTTTCTTGCACTTTTTTTTTTTAACAATCTAAATTGGAGCCATTGTTTCTTGTTTATACCTATAATATAACTATTCCTTTGTTGTTTCTGTTAATGCAGCAGAAGATACATCAGAAGGAGCAGTTGTCCAACGTAAAGGACGCTTTAAAGTTACTTCAGCAGAACTGAGCCCCAAGGTATATTTGTAATATCATGCTATAGTATAAGCCTGACCCAACTCAGCCTTCAGTCGACTTGAAGGTGATCCACTGGAATCATGTGGTTTCCTAAAGAACACTAGGACTTATCATAAGCAAATGTTGACTCTACCGTAGCTAGTTCATGTTATTTTATGGACATTAACACTGATTGATTTATATTCTAGCCATTAACCTATCTAGTTGACTTATCTATTTATGTAAGTAGTCAATATTAAATTGCATGAAGCAGTCATTGTCAAGTAAGATTCTTTTGTTGGCACTTTAGTTTTGGCTGCAAAATTTTCTGAGATCAAATGGGAATCTCTTGTTAATAAGTCCTGATCTATGAAGTAACTTGTAATTAAATTGCCACAAATTTATGAATCATGTTTTTGAGTTGAGTGTTAAATTTTTTTTCTTCTTTTGAAATTGAAACCAACAATACAAAGATGATGACAAAATAAAAGGAAAAATGGAAGCTACGTTTCACCTATCATATAACGTGGCTAACATGTCAACATGAGAAATCATGAATAATGCATGAATTTGTAAATTTATTTGTCATTTTGCTAGTTTACAATTGGTGCTGCTGCATATCCATTGTTATTTTAATTGCCAGTTAACCGGAGGCTTTAGGTAGTAGAGTCTTTATTTTATATTGTTTTCACATTGCATGTTATGGTTTACTTGTGTCTGACATGTCCATCTGTTGACTGTTTCTTGTTCTTAGTATTGCTAGGAATTCCCAAGTTTTTTTTTTTATTTTTCACCAATTCTTCTACTAGTATATTCCTCATTAGAGCTTATTGGTTAGTAGGCATGGATATTTTATGTCTTCTAATGAATACTCTTCATGAGCTTCTTGGTCAGCATCTATGGATGTTTTTTTTCTTGTAATGAACACTCTGCATACATATTTATTTTAACTAACATTTTATTTTTAGGGAAGTAATTCGTTGAATAACCAATTAACTTAGCTTTTTGAGATGGGCCAGGGTGACATATAATATCCATTCTTATTTCAATTTGCATATTTTTCAGATGACTTCACTAACAGCATTATGGAACTTAGCAATTTTTCTTCTAGGCAATCGCTTTGTAACCATCGCCTTGATTTTCTCTCATTCAGGGACCTATTAACAGCATCTTTAGCCCAGTTAGTGGAGGCTCAATGAGTCCAACTACCCCAAATTTTACAGCTGCCTCACTTCTCCCATCCCTGCAATTCATTTTGCAACAAAACACCATGCAAAGAGTATGTTTCTCTTTAACTGCCATATGCCCTTTATTATATATTTTATGTCCAGGATACACTTTTTACTATTTGTTTCTGTAAATTAATGTGGACAGGAAGAAATTATTAGACTGATCAAGTATGCGGAAGAAACCTCTGGTAATGCTTGTCACATTGTTGTCATTCATACTCCACAACTTTAGTCTTATATTCAATAACCTTGTTGGCTTCTATTTTCTCTGCTTTATACAGGTAAGCATGCAGAGTCGGCTGATGCTGGTACTAATGACCTCTTGCAGGTATATATATTCTTTTCTTCCTAAATCTGAGGAGTTATTTTGATAATGGTTTAAAGGTCCAAGAACTTTCCGAGACTTGATTAACTAAACCATTATAACTCATTACTCTCATTGTTTGCTCTACTTTAAAATAATAAGATTTTTTATTCACTTTCATATGCTGGAAAAGGCTGCAATAAGCTAGTGATGGGGACGATGTGACTGTAATGTTTTAGGTTGATGAGGTTAAAGAATACAACATAAAATTGTCTCTCCTTCGATTTTTATTTTCTTTTATATTTATATAATATGTAAAAGAAAAATTTGTTGCAGCCAATGTTACATAATAATGGAACTACTATTATGGTGTTATTCAACGTTTTTTATTTTTGTTATTTTATTTTTTCCCCCTTTTTGATAGGACACAAAAATTTATATTTAAAAAAAAAAACAAGAGACAGGTACAGAAAAGTGGATAAGAAGTCCACAAATAAGCAACTCTAAAGATCACAAAAAAATCTATTTAATTGAATGTCGAACAAATTATCTATAGGCTCTATATGACCATGTGATCTCAAAAAATTAAGCCAAGACCTCTTCCCAATTTAAGATGAATGAAGAAGAAAGAAGAATCTTGAAATTCCTTAGTAATTGAGGGTATTAATCTTACTCTTTCCCCCCAAAAAATCGTCTTATTCTAAATCTCCAAAGTCCATTTATTTATTCATGGTCCATGTTATAATATTTTGACTATCACTAAACTTAATGGCTCTCGACCGTCAGACTTCTACCACTGAAGTATGGATTGAGGGGCAGCCTATCCTAGCCAAAACATGACAAATGATTATTTGATTCAATTAGCATATTGGTCAATCTTATGACCTTGCATGCAATAGCAGTATATAGCTTTCCACAGGAAACTTTCTACATGAATGAATATTTGTCATTTTTTTCTTTAGATATTGTTTCATTTCATTTCTTGTATTCATTTCAGACTGTCAATTGATAAATGAGTTATGTGGTAACACGTGAAATCCTTGTTCTTACCAACTTCAGCCCTGTGCAAAACCAGCAAGTTGAGCTCTGGATTGTAAATTTAGTCTGACTGTCTTGACTGTCTTATACCCTAACTTGCTTTCTCCTTCACTTTATTGTCTTGTGCAAGCATTGTGGCAACCAGAACTGTGTGGAGAAGTAATAATAGACTTATTGGGTTGTCCCTAAGTGTTGGATAATACTGAAAAACATGTTGCCAACTCTTGGGAGTCATTCTGGTTCATAAAGATCTTTTCATTTTATTTTATTGTTTTTCTATGGGAATGTGATTTTTCCTTTTTCACTGGGTGTTCTTAACTCTGTACAACTTGCAGGTAACTCCTGCTTCTACAAAGGAAAAGGAGCTGCAGTCTCAGATGATAACTTTGCAACAGAGGTATGAGATAAAAATAGGAATAAGGAAAAAATTATTATTGCTCAATTTTCAGTCTGTATTCACCTTTGACTAAGATTTAATTATGATGGTAGAATTGCGAGCATTGCTGAAGAATTGCAGAGACAAAAAATAAAAAATGCTCAGGTGAGTGTTAGTTTTAACTGGTTATATATAGTTTGCTTTATTGTTCACTTCTGGTTTCTTGTTATTGTACCTTGATGGACAAGTCTAGGACTTTTGTATTTCTTTCTTGTGTTGTGCACCTTGGAAGTGGTACTGAATAGCATATAAACTCTCTTATCTTGTACAGTTTACGTTATCACTTCAAATTGATGTTGGTCATCAGAATTTTGCAAATGATTTGGCACAATGAGTTGATATTGAAGTTTGATCAAACATGAGTGTTTGGATTTTGGATAAGGGAAGAAAATAAACTACAAAAAGAAGAGATTTTGCATGAGTTGATTTTCTCCAATGCTATATAAGCATTAACTAGCAATACATATGTAGTGGGGTAGATATACTCATATTGAAGTTTGATCAAACATGAGAGTTCAGATTTTGGGGTGGAGGAGAGAAGAAAACATAAAGAGGAAGGATTTGGCTTCCAACTCTCATAAATTTTGCTGTGTTTTGAAACTGTTGCTCATCTTAGATGGAAGAAAGACGAAAATAGGTGAACTGGAAACTTGTCAGATAATTCTATCAATCCCATTGTATAACCCTAGGCGTCTTGTGACAAGTTTCAACATAGTAGTAAATGTTAAATATGGACAAGTTTCAACATTGTATTAAATGTAAAATATGGATAAGTAGAAATTAATTAATTCTATTGTTTTTTTCTGTGTCTGAATGTATTGTTTATTCTTTGCAAACTTACGTTGTACTTCCTTGGTTTTTACTATCTTTTTATTTGATGATCCCACAGCCTGCACGATTTGTGCAGTTGATTGTATTCAAGTTAGTCACTTAAAATAGGACCATGGCCTAGATGCCAATGTGTTTTTCTTTAAACTTTTGTTAGTAATTAGACAAGTATGTTATCTTTTGCTTTGTTTGCAGTTAGAAAAACAATTGCATGCAGTGGTCGGTAAAGACGGAAAGATGAGAAAAGAAAACGAAGCTTGATGGTGATGTTGATATATTGGGTGCTTGACAGATGGAAAGATGAGAAAAGGAAATGAAGCTTGATGGGGATGTTGATATATTGGGCGCTCGACTGTTTCTACAGGGCAAGAGATCATAGAAAACCTGATAGGTAATTCTTGGGTATAGAGGGGTGCTTTACTTTGTATTTTTAGTGTACAATATATGTTTGAACGTGTGCTAAGGGACCCAAATTTTGAGATGCATTCGTTGAGTCTCATTATGTGTAACATTGTTGTAATTTATTGACATTATATTGTAGTTATATTACCCTCTCTCAAATTCAGATGTCGAGATTATGGGGAGCCATCTTTTATTAATTATGCGAAGTCGATTTCATTAGGAGTCAGCATGAGTGTTCTAGCTGCAGTAGTTATTTTAAATTCAAGACAAAAAACTAAATAAAATATTGGCAATTCCGCGCTTATTACCAGAGGAACTTGAAAAGAAAAACATTTTGGGGGGGTAAAAAAATACACTCAAAATTTGGATGTACAAATTGTCAAGTAACGTTGTCATTCTTAATACCCCGATTAGGCCCATCAGTCACTGTCGGCTAACAATATTTGCAGCAGCACCTCAAGTTAGTTCATATTTCATCATGTCTCTCGGACAAACATAATTTAAATAGCAGTTTCAGTATCTGATTAGAGGGAAGTTGTCCAAGGATCGAGTAAGCATCTGCAACTGAAAATACAGCAACATTTTGCTACCAAAGGCGATTCTCAGTGACAGCAGAAACAATGCCTTTCAGTGTCTCCTGCATAATCCCATGGAGTTGTGAATTTTACAATTCTATTGTCAAAAAGACAAATTATTAATTTTACCATTACATTATCGAAAAAATGAGTGTATATATATATATAAAAAAATGTGTGTGTGTGTGTGTGTGTGAGCGCGTGTGTGTATTCAGACAATACCGCAGAATGGTCTTTAAGACCAAGGGACAGAACCAAAGGCTGGGAAGTGCCAGAGCTACTGCAAACAAGTAAACTGTTTGTAATTAGGCAACTATTACTAAGAAATAAGCTATCTGAAAGCATTATTGACATCAACTTCTAATGTTTATGGATTGACTATCTATCCTTGTATTTCTATTGCAAGACATGCAAGAAAACTGATGTGAACTTTTAAGAACATCAACAAGCAGACTGCTTTACTCTTGACAAAAATGAAAACCTTAATAAGAGAATGACACAATGATACTTAAGGTAAATTTTGATAAAGACACAGAAAATGTCATATAGAAGCTTCAACATACCTTATGTGTTCAATCAGCTGACGAGCACATGCCACTAGCATTGGCTACACATATGCAAGTTAGTCAAAACCAAGAGAATTATAAACGAGATTAGTCAATATGTTACAATGTGGGCGTAATTACCTCGTCTCGTTTTCCAAATATTACAGACACACTGAAAGTTGGATGGACTGATATATCTGCATCTTTCCTGGCAATGAAGAAACATATCTGTACGTCAAAACTCCAAAATCATTTAAAGAAGTTATTACAATAACAAGAATCAAGCTATATAAAATAACTATTTTGCCTTTTAGTTTCTAATGCTCCCCTCCACTTTCTGCCATTGTTAACAGAACTCTCTCCATCTTTTGCAAGTGAAGTGACCATCTCAATATTTAACTCCCGCTCCTCTCTTCTTTCTTTCTCTTATTTTCTTTAACCAATATTTAATTTAGAGTTATTTCCAGTGATACAGGGTCAGACAGATGGATAAGAGAGAGCGTATTCTTCAAAGACATTATTGCGCAATCTAGATAGTGCAACCGGTAAACACAGACAATATTAATTAAAATAAGAATACCATTAACTAAGAAATTTGTAACCCCAAATAAAAGAAATTTTCTTTTAATTTAAAGTATTTTCAGAATTTTATTTTATTTTATTTTTTGCACGAACTACCAATCATATTGAAGAGAAATAAATCAGAAAATAAAAAGCTGAGTCCGTTCACGTGATAATCTCAATTTCATGTTTCAACAATGAAATAAACCAATTATGCTTGCTCACCTGTTACAGAGACAGAGCTCAACTAAACACTTGAATCTTTATAGCTGATGCAAGATACCACAAGGTATACTCCACTGAAAACAGTGGTCAACAACCTTGGGCCACAAATTATATTTTGTAAGGTTTATGATGTTATGTATAATGCGCAATCTTAACAACTCAAACAAGAAATCTCTATTTTTTCCACTAATAGCTCATATAGTGTCCCCTTGACAAGATTGGTTGAGACCATAACGAACAACAGTGAATAATACAAAAAGTTGGACATGACAATTCTTGAGGAAAGAAATTACAAACCTGGCATGCAGGATCGTCCCCATTGTTCCTATTTGAGTTGCAATGACCTGAGAAGTATTTCACACATTAGATATATTGTCACAAAGACATGCAGACATCATACACCAAAACAAAGTGGAGGCCTCGTACTTACAAGAAAATGATCATCATAACTGCAAATGATTATATCTGTTTTGTTCCCCTGCCAGGCAAAATTTAAGATATCAGAAGAGAAAATTAATGACACAGCATCTTAGAACAGACCCAACATGATCATTAGTTGTTCCAATACAGACTAAGGAAGAAATGTCAAATTCAAATATGTCAAGCGTATACTTCAAACTTCAATGGATGTGTTTCAAAGTTTTTCAACCTATCGTTAACCAAGAAACACCAGAAAGAGCAACTGGAAGACATTGAGCCATTTAAGACACTCTCAGACAATGCGCAGCAGAACTAATGAGCTTGCTATGCATAAGTTATCTTTTCAAGTACAATCAAATGCATAAACATAATTCAAAGATAACTATGAAGCAGAACACACATCTGTTGTAACTATGAAGCAGAACACACAACTGTTGAAGCCCTGTAGATTTTTCCCCATATACAGAAAAAATATAGTCAGACTTAACACTTATCATCACATAGAACTTTGAAGCTAGATCAAAATACTCAAAAAATTCAAGTAACAAAAGTAGCCCATTATGCATAAGACTATTGACAGCCACACATTTCAAAAACTCGGAAACAACCTTCCAATTTTTCACAATTGAACTCAAACATCTCACTCACCTCATACTTAATATTATGTGATCATTTTATCTGAACCACTATGGACACGAAGCAGTCACCCCAACTAAGAGCACACAAGCCTATCTTATAACTATAAGCCAAATGACACTGACCCAGAAATTCATGTCACTAAAACTTATTGAGAATATGAAATCAAACAAAATAACATTTACATTATGCAATATTTTAGCAACCCAATTGTACCAAAGTGACTACTGCTTCAATATACCCTTAACTCAGATACTACTGCTTCTCGATATACATATATAAAAACGAACAGATTATGCTTATGGTCGAAAAATCGAAATTATGGGCAGAATTTCTGTATGTTAATTCTTGCTCGCGGAGAAACAAAGTAAAGAATCAAAATGAGGCTTATACCTTTAAATCAACAGAGAGCTTCTTTTGAACCACAGGAAAATTTTGCTCTAGAACGCTCATAGCTTTCTCCTTGATAGAGAGAATCAGAAACACAGATGTCTATTTTCTGTTTGTGGTAAGGTTTCCGCTCTGCGCAAGAAGATTATTGTGGTTATAAGTTGTAAAGTATGTTCTTAATGGTTATTTGTCAAACAATAGGGATCTCAATGTTATTATGGTGAAGATTGTCTTGGACTCGCCTGCCTTGGGGTTAAGCTCCTGAAACGAGGCCCGGCCCAATTATATAATTTTCCATTTTTTCTTTTTCTTCCGGAAAAACCTCTGTTGTGTAGTGTTATTCTCTTAGTAAAACTTCATCCCAAATACGTGATATGTCATTCATAAAATGGTTAATAAATTTACAAGATTTTTAAATGAATTAATTACATATCTTTATTTCCACAATAAGTCTCACCTTCTTTTAATGTTTCATAATTTGTTGTTAGAAAATCAAAAAGTTAATTGGTCCCCTCTTATTGATTAGGCGCATCACTGAGGGACGTCTAATCCACAAAAATATTTCTCAATTTGTTTCGAATAGTGAGCCCTGCTTTTGGTGTGGGTCAAAGCTGGCTCCGATGGCTGTTAAAAACAACTCAAGTCCTATGGAATGTACCTCTTGTTTTCACTTTATGCTTTTGAGAATTTTACTCTTTTATTTTCATAAAGATGAAGATGAAGATTCCTTGCATGCCAAGCTGCCCAACATGGTGCAACTATTAGTACCGTTTCAGCCTCACTCCTTTTCTTAGCTAACAATTTCGATCCACTCAACAAATCCTGTGAAGCGAGGGTATAAGCATCCTCGCTGAAAGATGAGACAAGGCAATAATAACTTGTAAGATTAGAAGAGGGAATTTCAGGATCATCTTTGCATCTTCTGATCTGAAATGCTGCCTTCTCAATTGCAAGTTATCCAATGAGATATGGAGGCTCTAGAGTTTTAAAGGCAAATTACTTTGGAGATACTGATTTTTTTGAATGCTTCCATTCGATGGGTTCAAATCCATCTATTATCTCGAGAAATATATTTGTAGGACAAACAAGTGATTCTTTAAAGGATCAAATGAAAGATTGGTAATGTTGGCGGAGCATCAATTTGCAGAGGCAACTGAATAGCAATACCATCAACTTTTAAGCCTTTTTCTAGCCCAGCAATGCCTTTGGATGCAATTGTAGTTTTGATTCATAATGAGAGAAAAAGGAAGAATGGTTTGGTTCAGCAGAAATTTCTTTTGAAAAAAAAATGTGGATGTAGTCCCAAGCATCCCATTGACTACACAACCAAGAGCATATCAAGGCTATTTGGTACTATAATAGAAAGGGCCAATATTCAGTGAAGAGTGACTATAAGTGCCCTAAATATGAAGTTTCCTAACTCCCCGAGTTGTTATGAAAACACAACAATCGGAGTATTTTGTAGTGATATTATTATTATTATTATTATTATTATTATTATTATTATTATTCTTTTCAAATGACATAAGACCACTCACTTCGTATGTAAAAATATACTAATTAAGTTTTAGAAAAAATTAGAGGGGTCAAAATCATCCCACTTAAAATCCAAATTCCTTAGGCGTTGTTATATATAATCTTGGTGCCATAACCTTTCTAGTGCAGTTAAGCTTACTAATAAGTTTTTTATACACTTATCACAAATTTATAATAATAGTAATAAAATAAATTGAAATAGCAATGATATAATAAATAAATCAACAATATGTCAATACAAATTTAAAAAATTAATTTTCACTAACTCGAGGCCTATAAAATTACATTGTCCTTAAAATAGATTCGCTACCTTCGCAATAGTACTTGAATTATATTGGCACTTGTCTCGCAAAATACAATGAATTTAATAGTATTGGTAGCATAAACTCATTATTCCCACAATTTTCAAATAAATGTTTGAATTCTATCAAGCTGAGACCTAAGGCCATAGAGAATTTGCTTAAAAGAGAAGGGAAGAAAATCACTTGGATTTTGATGTATTTTGCAATTGAACATGGAGGCCAATATATATAGGTTTTAGAGGGGGTATCAGTAAACTAAAAATCCTATGTAGAATTTTTCCTTATTTTTGCACATCAATATATATAGTGATTATTATTATTATTATTATTATTATTATTATTATTATTATTATTATTATTATTATTGTCAATAATATATTAATATATTAACTAATTGTAAAAAAATTTAATTAATTAATTATCATAATATACTAATTAATTATAATAATTATAAAATATATTAGCAAATAATGTTAATATTAATTATTCAATTATAATAATATATTAATTATTGTGATTATTTATTCAAAAACTATCATTATTAATAATTATTTTTAATAATATATTAATATATTAATTAATTATAAATGAGGATAAAGTGATAATTTTTTAATTTTGAGGGAGGACAAAATGGTAAATCTTGAGAATGAGAGACTCTTTCCAACCCCTCCCTTAGGAAAGAATCTCATATTTCTCATTCCTAAATTGTAGTGGCCCCCACAGTTTTGATTCTAATTTCTGACTCTATTTTGCGAAATAAACATCGTCAATGATTTTGATTACGGATTCCGATTTTCTAATTCGAAAAGTAAACAGACCATTATTAAATTAATGAAAGTTTTACTTTCCTTAACTAGAAATTCTTAAGTGCAAATGTTCTCATTTTTTTTTATGTAAACACACTATTAAGTTATATAGTTTTATAGTAAATTGAATAATGATATTATTAAATCACATAGTTTAATAATGAATCGAACATTAACTTTATTAAACTAAATGGCATAATAGTGTGTTTACATGAAAAAAATAAGGACACCTGGAGGAGAGAAGGATATATATATGATAACCAACATATGCAATGTAGTATTATAATTATTATATTTTATCGTTTCAAATATGGATTAGATTATTCTTACTTAAATTTTTTATTAAGTTATTAATTTAAAAAAATTTAATAGTGGATAAATAATCATTATTAAATTCTATTTTAATTTTCAACATCTGTGACTGAATTGTTTAAAAGTAATCAGTCAAAATTTATATTAAAATTCTAAGTTAAAAATTCAAGTTATTTTTCATAGCCTTCGAATATAATGCCAAATTTTCTCTTTTTTAGAATTATAAATGAGCACCGCTCGGTTGCCATTGGCCATTTTGGCTAAAGTTGGTCGGATCAGGAGTTTGGTAGGATGAATGGCTGGCTCCGGTACACGTACGTAATTCGTAATCATCTGCCGCGTGACACGTGGAACCAACTGTCAATGAAAATGACACCAAAAAGGCCAAAAAAAAAAAGGGAATTTCACGAAGTCCTGGGGATTTTTTTTCCATTTTTCTTTAAAATTAAAATAAAGTTGAATTTAGTCGTTGTGGTGTTTTTTTTAAAAATTAATAAATTTGAATTAATCTAAATTTTAAATAAAATTAAATGTATGAATATGAATGATATATTTATTTTTTTATATGAATAGTTAAAAGTAAATATTAAGTTATTTATTTTTTTAATTTAAAAATTAATATTTTTATATTTATACCCTTATAAATTATAATGTTAAACAAATAATAAACATTCAAAGAATATAAATAAGATAATAAATTATCATAACATAAATCATATTCAATTGAGTACAACTCTTTAATATTTTATATCATATATGTTAATCAAATTTATTATAATTTGTGATTTTTTATATGAAAAATATTCATAAAATTTTATGAAGATAAATAATGTTAATTTGAACAAAAAAATAAAAATAAAAATAGTCTACCACTATATTTTATCACAAATTATATATAGATGAGTAATAATGCTAATTATTAAATTTATTTAACTAAGGATGAAAATTAATTAATTAGATAGGAATATTTTGAAAAATATAGCATTCAAACCTTTTAGATTAAGTAAAAAGCTAAAAAAATTAACTTAATAACTTTATATTCATTAGGTTAAAAAAACAAACAGACTTAATAATTTAATTGATTAAAATTACGTCAATTAAGTTATTGAGTAAAAAAAAAAAAACAACCCCGTAGTCTAAGTAAATATGAATGTAGATAACTGAACAATTCATATAATTCTTTTTTAACATTTGAGATCTTTAACCCATTCAATTCTTTCATCTTTCTTCTTCTTCTTCTTCTTCTTGATGTCACGTTCACTTTTTTTTTTCTTTTTTTGGAAAAAAAAAATCAATACTGATCGCAAGTTGTTTCAATATTGAACATCTTTATTAAATTAAACGAAATCAAATTATCTTAAAATTGTGTTAAAAATTTTATTTACAACATGATTTGACCATTATTTTAAGTATTTCTTTGGCGTGTTGAGTTGGTATTTTGAGTAAATAAAGATAATTAATTTAAATAATTTTTTTAAGAGTGTATAAAATAAAACTTATTTGTTTAGATTTAATAAATGAATATATAGAATAACACCGTTAGCTAATCAAACAGTAACAAATAAAATGAATACAATATTTGAATTAAAAATTTTATTGAATCTTTGACTGTTCAAATTGATGAATTAAAAATTGTATCCATCATTACACTCACCAAACTTTAACTTAGAATAATCAAAACACGTTTTGGAAATTTAAATGGATTCGCATTTTATTAATCAGTGGAAGTTGGACATCGTTTTCAGTAGCTAGCCCTACGTTCGCATTTTATAAATATTTTTTATAGTGTAATAACCTAAACGTTAAATAATTAAAAAAATAATAAAAAATGAATAGAATAATTTAAATTAAAAATTTTGTTGATTCTTTGACTTTCCAAAATTGATGAAATAAAAACTATATCGAATTATCTGACTTGTCAAATTGATTAATTATAAATTGTAGCCATCATTTGACTTAAGAAATTTTTAACTTGCAATAATAAAAACTCATTTTGTAAATTTAAATGAATTGCGCATGTTATTGTTCAGTGGGAGTTGGACATTGTTTTCGGTAACTATCACTTTGATAAGATTTGTTCCACATTCTCCACAAAATTCTATCAATTTCTACGCAAAATTGTCTTGGTGCACAGTCTTCAACACTTCAAATCTTCCACAGTTTGACAGTGCGTCTTTTACTACACTATCATCTTTCTCTGTCAGTCTCAATCAACATAATTTTTTAATCCACCAATTTTTTAAAAGAGAAACTGCAAATTCAGAGATGAATATAATTATTTAATTTACCAATTTCAACAAGAAATTGAAAATTCGTAGGGAGACGTAATTCTTTTTTTTTTTTTTTATATTTTTGAACTACCAAATCAGTGAGAAACTGAAATTTCGGAGAGGAATTATTTCATTTTTTTTTTACTAATCACTGTATTTAGTTCTTTTTTTAAAAAAAAAGGAACCGTTGGATTTGAAATCTGCAACAAATAGCTTGATCATCCAAAATAAAATTAGGAAGAAAAACAAGCACATAGGAAATCATTAAAAAAAAAAAGCTGTAAAAAGTGATTTTGAATTTTTTGTTTTAAAAAAAGATGATCATGGTGATTCATCAACAATTACTTGCTTTTGGATAACAAAATAAATAATCTATTGTTTAGGATAAGAAAGCAGAGCAATAATTGCATGGAAAATAAAAGGATTAGGTCATCTTCTATGAATATGATAGGAAGTAACAATATTTAATGAAGTATTTTTCAGTAAGAGTTACTTCCATTCATATAAAAGTCAAGGAACTCTATTTTTTTCCATTCGGAAGTAAATATGTGAACTATGAAATAATTGCTTTTCATGTGTTTTTTCAACTTTTTTTTTAAGAAGTTGAAAAGCTGCTTAGAGAAAAAAAAAACAACAAACCATGCATGGATATGGCGCCTCAAGTTTTGAAGAATAAGAAAGAAAAACTGAAATTGATTTTGAGGTTTTATGAGGAATATATATATATTGGTCAAGGTGAAATTTGTCATTAAAACAAATGTTATAAGACATATGCATGTTATATTTAATGAATATTTGGATGACGTAAATAAAGAAAAATAGGTTTTAAGAAACTCAAGATTCATGATGAAGCCATAAAGTTGAAAGGGTAGCCCTAGTGTTCCACGTACTTTTGGGTTTTATTGACACTGTGTCCATCTCTTTACCATGTGTTTCATTCATGCTAATTGATGGCTTTTCTTGATTCTGTTTTTGCTTATACGTACCTTTTTTTTTTTTTGGTAGTTATGCTTCATAATCTTCATGTCCTGCTGTCCCTTTTATTAGTTATGCTTCATAATCTTTATGTCCCCTTAATTAGTTATGCTTCATAATCTTCATGGCCCTTTAATTATGCTTGATGTTCTTTTGCTCAAATAAAGTTCTCCCGCTTTGTCGGTTTAGAAAAAAAAAATCATAAATGTGGAAGATTTGGTTGGATTTAATCTTGGGATAAAGATTTTTTCATGATTTGATCTCTTCTGAGTAAAATTACTTGTGTGTGATTGGTAGTTAATAAATATAGAAAATGAAGAAATTAAATTCTACTCATACACCATTATTTGTGGACACATAACATAAGATCTTTAAAAACTCATGAGAGTTTAGACTAAGGGAGGATTTGTAGCCTTAATGTTGATGGTATATATATGACTTTTGTGATTATGTTTGAAAAGTAGTGATTAATATAGCTATTGAGAAAAAAATGCATAGGTATATGGACAATATCTATATAGAGTCTCACTAATAAAAGAACTCCCCATTTTATGTGGAATAAATCATTTGGAATTGTTATTAGACCTTTGGACGAGTGATGAACCGCTTTGTAAGAGTTGCAGTTTGAATCCTTATGAAATTAAATTCTCTCCCAATTAAATATGATTAAGTGGAGTTAATTTATAATTTTTCTTCTTTATGAAATACAAGTGGCGCAAACAGCACTCGAGTATCTGTAAAAGTTATTTGTTTACACAAGTGTTTGGGTTATTGTAAAGTTGTAATCTCGATTATTTATTAGATTGTAAATATTAGTAATTATTCATTAAAATAACAGTTGTAAATATACGATATTAGGTCATAAAAACTGACACGCTAAGTCGCGAACGGGATACAATGTGTGCCTAACTAAAAATCATGCGCCTGCGCTTTGTAAGCCTTATGAAAAAGGCAAATATACCATTTTGAATAAAGTTGTTGGGTCGAATGAGTGGCTGACACGTAAGTAATTATGCAATCATCTGGCACATCACATGCGGAACCAAATGTCACTTAAAAATGACACCAAGAAGTCTTTAAATGTTTTATTCGAGATAATTAGTAAACCCAACCAAAAAACGTCGATACTGTGATATAATGAAAATTTTAAATAATGATTTTTTTAAGATGAAGAATATATATGAAATCTTGAGAAAGTGTGTTAGTGCTAAAGTGAAAAAAGAACTGTGAAGTAGGAGTATCAATGCTTTTTTTTTTGGGTTTAAAATTTATAAAAGTATTTTAATAGAAATTTTTAATAAAGTTATGTTATGAAAAAATAAAATAAGATTGTCAAACAAGTAAAAAAATAATTTATATATTTTAATATTTAGAAAAAAAATCAATCTCTACTCCCAAAAATTTAAAATTTGAGTTTTTACCAGTAGAGATAAAATATCTTATCTAATCTTTAAAAACTTAACTAAAAAAATAATTAAACAATACTAAAAATTTTAACAAGAGCTTATGCGATTAAATAAACACTTATAACTATTAAATAAATTATATCAAGTGGATACTAACTGGTCATCCAAAATTAAATTCAGGAAGAGGACACAATTAAAAACTTAAATTTATTCTCACCCACTATACTTTTGAAAAATAAAAATAAAAATATGACTCGATGAATTAAATTTTTTCTATTGATTATTTGACAATTGTTTGACTTACCAAACTGATGAAATAAGAGTTGTGTGGATTATTTGACTTGCGAAACTATAATTTACTATTGAAACCCAATTTGTGGATTAAAATGAATTGCATTTGCGCATGCTATTATGATTATTCAGTGGAGTTTGGACATTGTTTTCAGTGACAATCACTTCGATACATTTGTCCACTAAGCTTCTGCAGATTTTCTTTCGCTGGGTTTAATTAAATCATCCGCCATTGACTCGTCAGCATTCCAATCACTAGACGCAAAATCTTCCATCAAATTTTCGCCCCCTCGCCGGCCTCAATCAAGATAATTTTTTAATCTACCAATTTTTTCAAAGAGAAATCGCAAATTGATTGAGGAATATAATTTTTTTTTAATCTGTTGAGGGAATATAATGACAAAAGCTTCAGCTTCCAAACAAAAAAATTTGAAAGCAAGAGAGGCAGACGAAGAAACTAAAACAAGGTTGCGAAAGGTGTTTTGAAAAATGTTAACGATGATGGTGACCTGCTGCGTCATCAATTAGGAAAACAAAAAGGACTTAGTTTTTCATAATATAAACTAAGTTAAGCTTATTTAATGGAATATTTCTTGTTCAAACTCTTTTCATATATCATCTTTCTTATTCCAAACTCTTTTTATTAAATAATTCTACTTTTTTTTTTTCATTTAGAGGTAAATGCATGAGGAAAGTCAACCTATTGAAAAAAGTCAAATCTTTAAAAAAGGTTAAAAAGGTAAAATTATTTTGATAAAAAAACAAATATTCGATAAATGATTTGGGGTTATAATATTTTTCAAGACGTAATTAAAAGTTTAGTTTAAAAATTCACATGAAAATGTACTTGCACAACGCACGGAATACTTAAACCCTCTGCTTCAAGATTAGAATTTGTTCATCATTTAACCAAGAAGTCATTGACCTGCCATCACACCTTCTTTGATTTCTCACAAGTCAAAGAACCCCGAGTTTAGTTTATCAACTTTTTAAATATTTAGTATGAGATACATTGTCAAAGTCAATGGTCAGGGTACCAAAAACAAATCCCACAATTAAAATTTATTATTATTATTATTATTATTATTATTATTATATATATATATATTTTTTTTTGCATTTGCTTTTGGCACTTCATTTTTCATTATGTTTGAGAGTATCAATTAGTGTTGTGTTTTTCGTTCACAGTGAAAATAAATAATGTTTGGTAGCAACAATTATTATTATTTTTTTTGAGGGAGTAATTTTTCAAAAATCAAGATCATTAAATTGTTAATTGTATTCTAAAAAGAATGAAGAAAATCATAAAATGGCTACGCGCAGACGTTCCCCACTCTCAAGCCATCAAAAAAGACCGGGCCCCACGCGTACCAACAAAATAAATCAAAAGAAAATAATGAAATGATTAATAAATTCGTCAACTACCTCCGTGAGTCCCGACTCCCGTGTTTACCCACCAGCGTTTACTGGCCATTCAACACGAGAGGTGGCCGATTTATGTTCATTTGCTTTACTTACCCTCTCGGCTCGACTCCGGCTTGTAGCCGAGCCGTGTTTTTATTCTCAGTGGCGGCGAGCCAATATTAGGATTATATATATATATGTACATTAAAGTAAACCTCAAGAGGGACATATTATATTAATGAAAAAGAAGGTAACAAACTTCATTTCAAAGAGACAACACCGAATGGAATCTCTCATACATTGTCCTTACAATAATAAACTATTATATGATTAAGAAAATCAGTATTTAAACATTCTCAAGAGTCATCGAGTAAAGACTTTAATTTTTTATGGAGGGAAATCACATCGTGTCAAATTAGAGAAACTCAATATGATATTATGATATTGGTTAAAGTGTTTGCAACACCATTAGTTTTCTGTAAATATGACTATAATAAAATCGTAAAGATTTTATCGTAGCTAAACAATTGAGTCATGTAGTGAATAGTTGTTAAAAAGGAGATTGGATGTCACTTTTTAGATAAGAATAAATAATCATCGAATCACATTCTAAAAACAATGAATGTCAACCCTTATAGTAAACTAATTCAATAGAACAAATAATAGCATATATTTTTACATAAAAGAGAATTTGGTTCCCAATTGACATAGTAAAATAACCTAAAAAGATTTCATGAGGACCTCTATAAATAACTCCACAAGATGTTGGACTCATATTTCGTTTAGAGAAACCATCAATATTAACTTTAACCCAAGAAACGATTAGATAATGTCATAAAATTATAGAGATCTTTGGAGAAGTGCCGAGAAGATTGTTCAAGCTAAATAGATTATATATAGAAAAAGAGTCACGGGTACTATAATCACAATTAATAAAAAAATTGTTATATTAAATATTAATGTATACATATTTTAAACATTATTTAAAAATAAATTTTAATTAACGGGTCAAAGTAATATATCTATCACACTCATTCATATAATACAATTATTTATTTTTTTCATAACATTCAAATTAATTTCCCGACTACGACTTTCATATCCTCCTAGATCATACTCCAATAATATATATATATTTTTACCATTTAACAATACTTAATTGGTAAGATGGTATACCGATGGAGGTTTATCGTGGTCGCACAAATCTTCTTTCTTTCCGCTTCATTAATAATTTCTCCACACATCTGCACATTTGGCGCAAACTAACCAAAGAACACTAATTAATTATTTCTTATAAAACATATTAATTAATTAATTATTTGCAGTTTTTCTAAGCCGAGCTGATAGTTTAGTCGATCAATCTTTTTAATATTCCCCTTAGACTTTAGTCCATTTCGTTCCGCCGAAGAAATAACAGAGGCAAGGACAAACTCTTTTATTGCTTCCATGAACAGTAATTTTTGCTGATTATAAGTGTATCCCCCGAAGCTGGCCTTGCTACCTTCATATCGTAACTTGATATACAGTTCTAAATTAAACAAAATAAAGTAACCGTACCGAAACGGTAGAGAGAGAGAGAGAGAGAGCCTCAATCGCTCCATCCTCACCGTCTCACCACAAATGGGGTTTGTACGGAGTGACGAGAGCAAGAAGATGGAGATCGAGGAGCTGAAGCGCATGCTGGTAGCGTGCGCCGCCGTGCATCGTAGAAAAGACGAGGAAGAATTCAAAGGCGCTCGTAATAATATTAACAATGTTCCGAAAGAAATCGGCGGTGGCGGTGAAGAGAAGCTCGTTTGCGTCACTAGCGGCGTCTCCTTCCCGGGCCTCGCCCTCGTCAACTGCCTCCTCCTTCGCGGCTACGCTGTTCGCATCCTTATTGATCATCGAGGTACGCTCAAGAAAGCCCTGTCCCTTGATTCAGTTGCTCGATCATTTAGTTAGTTATTTTTTTTTTAAATACATTTAGTTTGTTATATATTTTGTTCATTACTTTATGAAATAAAAAATAATAATAATAATAATAATTGTAGAAGATAGCGAGGAATTGAGGGAGCTGATGAGGAGGACGTGTAGCAATAGCGTGTCAGTAGTAACGGCGAAGCTAACGGAAGTGGATGACTTGACGGCGGCATTTGAGGGTTGTCGCGGCGTGTTTCACACCTCTGCTTAGCTGACCCTGCCGGCCTTTCTGGCTATTCTGTATGGCTATTTCTTTCACCGCTCTTTTTTTTTTTAATTTAATTTTTTTTTGGTATTCGTCTTGTTTTATGAATGATTATGAGTCCATGGACTTTAATAATTCACATGATTATCATTACTATTAACGATTGCAAGTGATTTGAGTCTTTTAAAAATTCATCTAGCTATCATTTCGTTTAAGGAAAAGTCTTCTTGATTTAAAGGATAATTTAATTCCCACTTCCCATTTTATTCTGTGTGCATTAAAATGGAGATTCCATGACCCAAAGTTTCCACTAGATTGCAAGTAGCACGGTGACCCAGGTGGCTACTCCACGCACATGTAAGGGTCCCAACTAAGAATATATGCGGACAAACATCCCCCTCTTTTCATATGTTATTTTCTATGTGGTACCGGCTTCATATATGCCCATAATATATATAGGTTAAGGCCGCTGAATTTTGATAAGATTCCAATTAGAGCTACGATTATTAAATTGTTGTACAGTTGCTTTAAAATATTGCAGCACACAAATTTCGACCTTTGAACGTGAACACCACTTTATATAGTCTAGGGTAAATTTTAAATTTTCCTCTGGCAAAAACCGTCTTCAAATTGGGCCATTTATATTTAATTAAAAGAAAAGGAAAAAAAAAAATAAGGTGGGTTGATGAATTATTTTTAGATTTTTTAACAAAAAAAAAGGATGGTAGATTAAAATTGGGTAGTTTCAATTTGAAGATTGTCAATTCACAAAAAAGAGTAATCCAAAATTAACCCACTAAAATATAAAGCATTGGGCGCTCTCCTTATTGTAATGCCCTGGCTAATGAATTTGTGTAATGTTAAAAGTATTTCAGACTACATATGTGCATTGTGCTTTATGTTTGCGAAATGTATTGTGTGAGCAAAGGAGCCAAATTTAACAATAAAGTATGTACAATTAAATTATTAATGCTCTGACAAATGATGATTTTTTTAGAAATCAATGGCCGAGGTAGAGGTGAAAACGACTGAGAACGTGATGAAGGCATGTGGAAGAGCATCCTCGGTGAGAAACTGTGTGCTTACGTCGTCGCTTTTGACCTGCATTTGGCGAGATGGCGCGTTACAAGACCTTTCTTCCCCCGTTATTAACCACGAATCCTGGAGTGACGAATCACTTTGCATCGACAAAAAGGTACATAATTTTATGCCACGATGAATTTTTAGTTTTGAATTTCCTTGTACTAGGTGTGTGGGTGACATAAATTTATGCGCAGCTTTGGTATGCGTTGGGTAAGCTTAAGTCAGAGAAGAATGCATGGAAACTGGCAGAGGAAAACGACTTTAAATTGGCCACAATCTGCCCGGGTTTAGTCACAGGTCCTGACTTCATTCAAAGAAATTCTACCGCAACAATCGCTTATCTCAAAGGTATTATTTTCAATTTTCATAGCAAAAAATGACGACGACACCTTTACTGTTGGCTTCGTTTAGACTTGACCATTTAGCCAAACCACGGATTCACTGAAGAAGCTGATTAATGTGGGGAGAAATTTTTGCAGGAGCACAAGAGATGTACGCGGATGGTTTGCTAGCAACAGTGGATGTAACGAGACTGGCCGAGGCTCATTTATGCGTGTATGAAGCCATGAACAAGACTGCATTTGGAAGGTACATCTGCTTTGACCGTGTGATTGCAAGCGAAGACGAGGCAGAAAATCTGGCGAAGGAAATGGGGATGCCGGCGAGCAAGATTTGTGGGTATGCACACGATCATATTCCGTGCCCCTTCGAATTGTCTAACAGGAAGCTTACATCTCTAATGTCATCTACCCTCGGACGTTGTTACATTGAGAGTTTGAACGAGTGACGACTGTACTATTTTCTTCCCACTATTTTGTGTAACATGCTTTTAATTTTTCACTTTCTAATGAGAAAATCTGTAACATGCCTTCAATTTTTTTTTACTAGAAATATAAAATCAAACTTTCCGAAGTTCTATCTCAAAGGCTTGTCTGGTAATTGCATAAAATGCGTCCTTCCCAGTTCCCACTATTCAATAAAATATCAAATTCTATTTTCTTTGGTCTAATTTAATAAATCTAAAATCTTCGATAAAAAATAATTTGTTTTCACCCACCCTTCAAACTTTTAAAAGAAATATACACCGGATTTTCAAATCATCTAAAGTTGAATCTCAATTTCATATCTGAAAGCAGAATGAACAAAAACCCTCGGAAATTTTGTCTCTCTCAAGTTTCAACAGATTATGTTGGGGAATGCAAAATGCTCTAACAACTCTAAAAATAAATAAAGTTTTGACGAGACACCACCTCAACATCCACAAGAAAATTAAAACCAAACAGAAAGTAATACAAAAGAGAAGCAAAAATCAGACAATTAGTTAATATTAATTAATTAAAAAGATCAGAAGAGCAGAGAGAGGCTCAGTGAGTTGCTATCTGTGCTCAAGGAAGAGCTTAAAAAGAACCCTTCTCATATGAGAGGTGTTGGAAACACTAAGCACTCTTCATCTTTGCCAATTACCGTTGATTATATCATAAAACTCAAAATCAAACAGTTAATTATTAATACTGAAAAAGAAAATTCCAGAACATGTAACTGAAAAATAGAGGCTCAGAGAGTTGCTAACTGTGCTCAAAGAAGAGATACGTGAAGCCCTTCTCATACAAGAGGTGTCAGAAATAATAAAGCACTCTTCATCTTTGCCAACTATTATATTATATGAAACTCAAAATTAAATACGATCAATTCATAAAAATTAAGGAAACTGCATATAAGAAGAAGAAGAAGAAGAAGAAGAAGAAGAAGAAGAAGAAGAAGAAGAAGAAGAAGAAGCGGCGGCTTTGCCCATTACCCAGACTAGGGTTTTGTTTTATAGACGCCAATCGTGGCTACGGCGTCAGCGTGTGGGTGCTGCCACAATTAATTTATATATTTATTTTGGGGAGAATTGTGTGGGATAGATATGCCCTATTTCTTTCAAAATATTCAATATATACCTAAAATTATAACACTCTTAAATTTTATACGTATATATTCTAAAAAATTAGAGAAAATATAAAAATAACCACAACTAAATTCTCATAAAATTAAATCTAATTTTTTAACGTTGGGTAAATAATTGAGAATACTCGACTTCAATCAAACCATACATAATTAATAATTCAGCATAAATTTTCAATTTTTTTATGTTAGTCGAGAATACTTGACTTTAATTGAAATAAAAAATTATCTGAAAAATTTTCATTTTTTTAAGTAAGTTGAGTAAAGAGTCGAGAATACCTGACTTTAATTTAACTTTACCTAATATTCATTCAGTAAAAATTCTTGACTCTTTATTGAAGTTCGGTAATTGGTTGAGAATTCTCAACTTAAATTGAAATAAAAATTTTCTTTTGAATTAAGTCAGGTAAAAAATTGAGTATACTCAACTTTAATTGTGTTATTATGTAGAAGTAACGAGAGAAGAAGTAAACGTAAATAGATAATTTTTTAAGGTTATTTTTTATATTTTCACAAAATATATATTTATAATGGGGTATAAATTTAATATTTAAAGACAAACAGTGCATATTTAAATAATAATAAAAAAAAACCCTATTTATTGAGTTCTATTAGCCAGTTGTTAACTTCCACTTTAATTTTGACGCACTTCCACTTTAATTTTGGGCTATGAACTTGGCTGAAGGCAGCAAGTAGTAAGTGTGAGAAAGAAGTTTGGTTTATATAGTATGGGCTTTTGGGGACGTGGGTGTAGTTAAACTTGTTAAAGAATGCATAGATGTCTAATTGTTAATTGTTGGGCCCGGAGCTATAATTTCGTAAGTACTTTTCCCGAAAGAGTGGAGCTTTTAATAACCCATTTTAAATTTTATTTCCTAAAGTACCCCATTTCAATTTATTAAAGGGTTAATTATTCTTGGGTTACAAACATTTTGACAATTTTTAAAAGGTGACAAATATTTGAGCGGGTGATATTCTGTTAATTTTTAACTGGGCAATGGTAAAAATGAAAAAAATAGATTTTTTTTATAAAGCCAAAAAGATAAAAATATTGGATTTATATAGTATTTTTCAATTCATGAGAGATATGTTTCTTTATAACCACAAATTAGTTTAATTCAACAAGAAATTAAAAAAAAATCATTACTTTTAACCAAAAAAACCCTATTAATTAGACTTAAATTTAATTTTTTATAAATTTTCTATTTATAAAAATTAAAAATAAGTGAGTAGGGGCATAAACATCATTTTGTAACTAATTTTAGGGGTAGAAATATCATTTTGTAATTAATTGTAGTTGTAGGAACATCATTTTGTAATTAATTGCAGGGGTAAAAATACCGGTTTGTAATTAATTGTCCAATTAATTTCATATATGATTTGACAAGTGTATATTACCGTATATATGTATACATGTATATATTTGAACCAATTACCTTCCTTTCACTTGCATAATAATCGATTCTATTGAATTCAGGATGATTCCTGTGCTGGAAACATTTTCTCTACCCAAAAGAAAATGAGAGCAAGAATGTGAAAGACCACATCTCACTCTACCTAACAATGGCGAACACTAGTTCACTTAGGTGTGTTTGGGAAGCCTATGCAGTTTTCTGTCTGTTTATACTTGATCAAAGCAAGGACAAATACTGGATACTTCAAGCTTCTTATATTTTTTTTAAACCAAATGTAATTACTGTTACATTTCGGCTACTAGAGTCTAGTTCAGATAGACTAATACCACTTATTAGAGATGATGTTTGGCTTAAAATTTCTGAGTATCCAACTTAAAATACTAGTTTATTGGGTGGAATGACGTATCATACTTATAAAAACAAATAACTTCTATTTATTAACTAATGTAGAACATAACTTAACAATACTCTCTTTAAATAATTAACATCAGATTTAATGCTTCTTTTTTTTTGGGGTCTTGCATATAAAAGCTAGTTTGGTGGTCCTGGGGTTGTTCAGAATTCGTCTCATCGAGTCGGTTAAATAAACTAGATGATGGATATCTAGTGAACGACGTTTTGCGTGATGGAAGCAGAGGTGACTGTGCCTGGAATTTCCAGAGCACTCCAGTAACTGAGATACAAACAAGAGACATGGCTGGCTTGCCATTATTTATTAATTATTGTTGTTCGTATGAAAAATGTACACATATTGACTTCATTAGTGGTAATTTGTCGATTCGGTTGCCTATTAAGTTCTTATTTAGATCTTGATTGTTCGTTGTTCTACCCATGAAAAATAATTTTGGGTTCAACTTTTGTTCTTCACATGAAAAATAATTTTGAGTTGAGCTTTTGACAACACAAATAGCGAATTTTTGATATAGAATATGATACATAGGTGAATAGAGCATCTTTCACAAGGCATAATTTATGTTGATGTTTGTTTTGGGTGTATAATATATCATTTTGAAACTTATGATGAGACAAACTAAACCTTAAGTATTGTCGTTATGCCTGTGTTCGAACCAAAAATTTCGTTTCATTCTTAATCATTTTGTAGTTTAAAATTATTTTCTTATTTTTCTTATAACTTTAAGAAAAAAAAGGGTATTTTTTAATTGAGTCCTCATTATTTCTAGAAAAAAATTCAGAGACCATAAATTTACTAAATGAATTAATTAAATCATTTCAAGTACAAATTAATATCATTCAAGTCCTTAACTTAACTCTTCAGTTAGAAATATTAACAACGTTGAGGACATTTTAATAAAAGAACAATTGAACCCTTCCTCATTCTTTTATTTTTGACAGGTGGCAATAGTTTTAAGCAAAGTCAATTCACCTAATCAAGTTAAAGTTCTTTCAAGCGGAAAAAAAAAAAACCTCCAGAAGAAACTGCCGTATTCTTCGTGTGAGAGGAGGGATTGAGAGAGCATGGGATGGCGCCAAAAATGTTGTATAAATATACTGTAATTTTGACCAAAGCTTTGTTAGCATTGGTTGAGTTCAAGTTTTGGAGAGAAGCCGAGCTTAAAGGTTAGTAACTCTAATTTTTAAGTGATTTTTGCAAGTATTTTATGATAAAATTGTTTCCATATTTAGTAATCTTTGTGAAAAATTAGGTTTTTCAAGTCTATTTTTCTAAATTACAAATTATGTTTAATTATTGGTGGCTTTTTTTATTGAATGTTGTATTTTGTTAATATACTTTTTTTAATTTGCTCTTTATATAATAATTAGACCAAATACACCATATTTATATATGTATTTATTGAACTTATTTTGCCTATTTTATGGGCTTTCTTGAGTTGTTGTATATGTACAATATTTCATTTCAACCAATTGGTATCGTTATATTAATAAGATTGAATTCATTGTATTTGCTTTTTTGTTCATGTAAAATTGAATTATATGTGTTATTATGAGTGGTAATTTTTATATATATTAGACTAAATTCTCTATAGTTGTTGGGTTATTTTTTCTTTTCAGTTTTTATTTTTATATGTATTAGATTGAATTTTCTTTTATACTTTTTTTAACCGAATTACATGTATATTTCATTTAGGTTGAGTTTTTTATTCTTTGCTAAATAAAATTATATTAGTTTAGCCATTTTTTGATGCAATACTTTTTTTGTTTTAAAATTGATGCAGGTAGTAATGTTACCTTTTTTTTTGTTGGTTAAAATTAATGGGGCGGTGTATGAGATAGGATATAGGGATCCAGATGAATATAAGATTATTAAGTTGTTTCATGAAATTCTAGAAGTCATGGTTAAGTATGGACACAATGAAATGGATTTGATTGGAATTTTTGTTGCGTTGCCATGGACTACAAGTAGGCAGAGGAAGCTAATTTCAAATGATAGTGAATTGTATTCGGTTTTTGAGGAGTTTTTTGCTAATAGTTGTCATGTTATTGAGTTTGAGGTGCACACTGGGTTAGGTGGTCAATCATGTCATGAAAGTGTTATAATAGGATCTGAAAATCCTGTCAATATAGGTGTTAGGGTGGGTAGTGATAAGTTTGAAAAACTTAGTGAGGATGGTTTTATCGGAGGGCACTCATCTGATGAAGAGAATGGTCTCTCACAGATGTATGAATCCATTGTTGATAATGAGTGGAAACTAAATCTAAATGGTTCAGTTAGTCTAAAAGTAGGAAATACCTTTGAATCTGTTGCATTATTAAGAGAGGTTATGGTGAAATATGCAATCCAAGAGGGTTTTGAGTTAAATAGGATTAAAAATGATGGTGTTAGGTATACTTCTTGTTGTGTTAATCCAAATGCACTTGGAAACTTCATGCTTCATCGATGGTTGATGGGATAACTTTTAAAATTAGGTATATTAAAGGGAAACATGATTGCTAGATTAAATCAGTTAACAAAGATGCAACAGCACCTTGGATAGCTAAAGTTTGTGCCGGACTTATTCAAACTAACCCAGGAGTTGGTGTAAATGTCATAAGAAGTGAGTTAAAAGATAAACATGGGATTGAATGTGACAAACAAAAACTATACAGGGCAAAAAAAATTGCATTAAAAAACCTAGGTGCTGACTACATTGCTTGCTATGGAAAGCTTTTGAAATATGCTTACATTCTAATGAAAATGAACAAAGGTGCTTGTGTTAAGGTAAAGGTTGAAAGGCCATTGTCAAATAGTCCCAGTTTTTCAAAAAACTTTTTTGTCATTTCCTGCACTTAAAGTAGTGTACCTAACTGGGTGTAAACCGTTCATAGGATTGGATGGGTGTCACTTGAAGGGGCCATACATGGGAGTATTGTTATCTGCTGTTGCATTAGATGTTGACAGTGGAATTTTTCCATTGGCTTTTTGCATATGTGAGATAGAGAACTATGATAGTTGGAGTTATTTTTTATCTTTGCTATATGAATTCATTGGGCCTGATGATCATAGGTCTGTAACTATTATTAGTGATAGACAAAAAGGTCTTTTATGGGGATTGGAAAAATATTGGCCTAATGCTAGTACTAGATATTGTGCTAGGCATATCTTTGCCAATTTGAAGTGTAAGTTTCTTGGTTTGAATGTCATGAGATTATTCTGGAAAGCTTGTAGGGCTACAAATAATTCTAATTCTAAATAAAGCGCAATACATACATAAATTAAATTTTGATTATAAAGAGATTCAAATTTTACGAGAACATATAATTCAGCTAAGACGTGCTTATTGCAAAAACTTTTGAAGTGTTCTTACCGATTCTTTACACAAACTTTAACATTAAAATTATCTCACAATTAAGAAATAAACAAAGTTAAGAAGCCAAGGGAAGAAAATATGTATCCTACAAGTTTAAGCAATTCAACTTGATGAATGATATAGATATGGGGAATCATCTTTCGTCCACATTACATGTGATCGTTGACCAATTTCTTCATAAAAAAATTATGTTATCCATATTGAACAAAATGCCAATGCGAATATGTGATAATTAATATGCAACGTTACTTTTGTACAATTTAACATCATATCAACATCTTCATAATTGTAAATTGTAAAGATCTACACTTGAACCGATGTGGGATATGTTCATTAACAAATTCCAAAGTATCAAAACCCAAATTGAAAAAAAAAAGAAAAAAAAAAGTGGATCCGAATCAAGAACCGCTGACAGGGCCGGTGAAAACCCATGATAATGCCCACAATAACCCACATTACCTCTGATCAACACTTGCCCATTAGTTTAACAAAAACATTGACTGAGACTGCACGTGCTTTACCTAGTCTCACGTGCACGACTCATGCAGAGTAAGTAAGTAAGCAGCAATCAAAGTAGAAAAAGAGATAGGGCGAAGAGAGACAATTTCCTATATTCCCTGTCATTGGAACTCAACAAAACCGCCTTGCCTTTGCCTCCCCTCATATGATCTTCTTCTCTCTCCTTCAATTTTTTTTTATACCTTAAAGGTTTTTATAATGCTCTTTAGTTGTTGTTTTTAAGAAAAAAGGTTCAGTAATTCAATTAAAATTCAAAAAATAACACCGCGGCAGAGACCACCACAAACAGAGAGAGAGAGAAAGACTGATGGTGTGATACCCTTTTCGCCCAAAGGAAAAAAAAACAGTTGCTCATGAACATTGAAATTAATATACTATTAGGGTCCGCTGTGAACAATGTAACTTACGGCCTGTTGTGAAATTTCATCCAGACCCCCATAGTCGAAGTTATTTAAATTATATTCATGAATATTATAAAACTTTCTGATTTGGAAAATTTCGTTTAACCCCTTACACTCAATTTTATTTTATCGAAACTCTAGAGTACGAATTCGCCCTCTATAATTTTAAATTCTTAAAATGACCTCATTTAATTAAATAATTTAAGTATTATTAATTGAATTATAATTATAATTTTATTATAATCATAAATATATTTATATTTTTAAATAGATTATTTTTATTATTAATAACAAGAAGAAAAAGTATTACAATTAATTAATCTATTAACAATAATTTTTATTAAATTGTTAATAATAATAATAATTAACGATAATTATTATTAATAATTAGTTTTTGAATAATAATAACAATAATTAAAATACAAAATAATAATTATGATAAAAATTAATTAAGGATTTTATAACAATTGGTTATAATTTAACTCATTTTGATTTTAATTCTAAGACAAAATAAACACATAAATGATAATACAACTCATTCTAACTATGATTTCTTCGGTTCAAGTAAATAAATTAAAATAATAATAATTATTATAATTATTTAATAATATATTTTTCTCAAATATTTATTTTTAATTTACTTTCTTTTCTAACAACCAATATATTTTCATTGAGTTAACATTGATCTACATCTTATTCTATTGTAAGATTTTACAAAACATGTTTATTTTCAAAAGTTAAAAAAATCCACACACACACACACACACACACACACTCTCTCTCTCTCTCTCTAGAAAACGTTTCAGAGAAAAATAAATAAATAAACAAAATAACATTATAATTTATTTACTTGAACTGAAGAAATCATAATTAGAATAAGCTGTATTACCATTTATGTGTTTATTTTATTTTAGAAACAAAATAAGAATGAGTTAAATTGTAAACCAATTGCTATAAAATCCTTAATTAATTTTTATTATAATTATTATTTTTTCTTATAATTATTATTGTTATTATTATTCAAAAATTAATTATTAATAATAATTATCATTAATTATTATTATTATTAACAATTTAATAAAAATTATTATTAATTATTGTTAATAGATTAATTAATTGGAATACTTTTTATTCTTTTTATTAATAACAACAATAATCTATTTAAAAAATATAAATATATTTATGATTATAATAAAATAATAATTATAATTATAATTCAATTAATAATAATTAATTTTTTTAATTAAATGAGGTTATTTTGAGAATTTAAAATTATAAGGGGTGAATTCGTACTTTAGGGTTTCAATAAAATAAAATTGAGTGTAAGGGGTTAAACGAAAGTTTTCAAATCAGAACGTTTTAGAATATTCATGAATATAATATAAATAACATCGAATATGGGGTGCTGGATGAACTTTCACAACCGGGCCGTAAGTTACATTGAATGTAACTTAGGCGGACCCTATTATTAAACATATTGGCATTCTCAGCGGCAGTCTCAGTCTCATTTTTACACTCTCAAGCAAGCTCAGATCAGATCACACTTCATCATTTCTTTTTACCATTCAAGGAGAGCAAGCGAGCACTAAGCAGCTCTCTCATTCTCAAGATCATCAAAATTAATAGTAATCGATCAAGTTCAAAGTATCGCATATTGGTGCATGCGCTCACATTGTGAAGAGAAGAATCATTGAGGTAAGTTTTGTTATACTTTTCTTTTCTCTGTTTTGGATATGAACTATGATCCATCAACTCTTTATGTTAGGCATGGCTCCAATTCCTTTTCTAGCTAACTACATGAAACAATTTGCAAAATGCGCATGGGTTTGTGTCTGCTTTACAAATTACAATCAATGGGCATGGCAACTTTGTGTATTGCTTTTGGGCTGGTACATTTAGGTATGCATGGTTTGAAAGGGAAGGAATATTATCAGCTAGCTAGGCATGTGAGATGAGTTTGCTTTTGGGTCGAGTAAATCCATAGCCATTCATGGCCTGGATCCCACTATCACCATTTGCTAGCATCGATCAAAGCATGCATTGTCCTTGTGGATCCCACTGTAATTCACCATTGCTTTTTGGTTCTTTTACGCTTAGATCCTCTGAGGTTAAAATTATCATGATATTTATACTTAAGGACTATGTTCCTTCTAGCTTATCGATCTTTAGAAGTTTGGTCTAATGATTTTTACGTAGTTTTTTTTATTGGCATCCGAATTAAAATCATGTAGCTGGCTTGCTTTAAAGTGAATTAATTAGGAGCTGCTAATGCATGATCTTTATCAGTTTTTAGAAACTGATATGAAGATATATTTATTCTTGAAGCAACTAAAATGTGAAAGGCAAAAAATTGGTTGATTAACTGTTATACATTTAAATTAATTTAGAGATAGGAAGAAAGTGGGGACTTTAATTAGCAATAAACAACTCATCATTTGTGCCTATGGAGATAAGCAAAATCTCTAATTAATATACATTTTACACAGTTGTAAAACTAAAAGCCAAATGCATTAACTACTTAAAATAATAATTTTGCTACAACTCCTAGACATACCAAGCATATAGGATAGCAGTAGCATCTTTAAATCCTAGTCAAAGTTGGGATCTTGCCTCTAAATTAATGCCAAATTCAAGTATTTTAAGCCATGCAGATTCCTCGCTAGTTGAATTTTTATGTTATTCTATGGGAAGAAACAATTGTATAAGGTTCTTTATTGATTTTTTTACTAATATTGATATTGTCATTATCATGGACCACAACTTATGCTGGTAAGTTTACACTGACCCATGTGAAATAACATCATCTCCCACTTGAACATTTGTCAGGATTTAGAAACATTTTGCCAATAATTTAGTAATACAACCATACAGAATATGGTAAATAACCTCTAGCCCTTAGAGTTAATCATTAATTCTTAACTGATCCTCAAATAGCTTAAAATGGCTCGAAATATCCCTATTGTCATTTGATTTAATTAGCATTACATATCTCTATTGTCACTTGAGTTATTATTGAATATCCTTTATTTATAGGACTGGAAAAAGGGTCACATTTTGATGAGAAGAATGGGCACATAAAAATAATTTTTTAGTTAGAAAAAGAATAGTAAATACTAATAGAAGCCTCATTAATTTTATGGGCACAAGTTAATTCAATTAATAAAATCTTTTAAGTAGAAATAAAAAGTTTTAGGTTCGAACCTCATTCACATAGATGACTAAGGAAATTAAATTACTATCTCGCTCCTATAACTAAAAAGAACATTATAATAAAAGTGATGGTACATAAGAAGGTTACGACTCATTCATTAAAATACAAGAACTAATTGGAAATTAGCCCTAGCCCTAGGGACAAAAAATAATAATAATAATTTACCCTTTTGTTAGATATGCTTAATTAACATTTTAATCTAGCTCTTGACGTGAAATTTGTTTCTAGAGCATAATGAATTAAGATCCCTTTTGCTTGGTAAAGACAATTAGCTCCCCGAAAGGTGGTATGGGAAAGGCAATAAAGTGATATAGAGAAATCGTATTCAGTACGCGAGTAATAGCTGAGATGACATAAAATTGATAATTCCATGACAATTCAATGCTGAAGAGGAACAGTCACTGTTGATGGGTCAGCCAAAGAGTTGTTCCAAAGCTAAATTCAGCAACAGACATGAAGTGATGATTTTATTTCACGATAAAACATTTCCGTGTTAAGTGTTTGTGTACTCTGTTAACTCACTTGTGTGTCGAGTCTCACTCAATTTCCTTTTTCAAGCTCCCCCCCCTTTTTTGTTCTTATCTCGTTTCCATAATTCACACTCACACCTAAAACGCCACTCAATTTTACCCTTCAGCCCCTCAATTGAAAAAAAAAACAAATTATGAAATTCGCCAAAATTTAGATGCCAAACATAAATCTAGCCAAATTCTTATCCAATTAATTTTGTTATTAGGAACACAAATTGCAGTAAAAAGAAAAAAAAAACCCTTAAATGAGTGTATTCTAAACATTTCAAATAAATTTTCATTTCTCGTCTCTTACTTATAGCGAAGATAAATTAAAAAGAACAAAATTAAGTACAAATATATTTAATACTTTCTATTAAACACTCAGTATGCAATAATGTGTTGATAAAGTATTTTATGAAATGTCAAATTTACATAATCCAAACAATCAAATGCAGTAAACGGGCTGCCTAACACACTAATACAAACACATTAAATTAGAAAATTCATAACAATATTATGTTGGGTCTTACTAAATTACACATAACAATAGACCCAACTGTCATATTACTAGTTTTTGCATCCTTTATATAGATTTTAAGTTATACAAGTTATAACTTAACAAAGCCCCCTTTTTTTTTTTTTTTTTTAGAGCAAAAGGTACATTTTTGTCGGGAAAAAATTTTAAAATTCTAGCTACCTTCCCAAAATCTTGCCCCAAAAAATAGAATGAACTGGTACTAAGGGCATTTTAGTCACTTACTGGCCTTCCTTAGTTGTCACCTGCCAAAACAGGAGGTGTAGGTGCCTAAAAATGCCACTGAACCCACCACGCGCAATACTATCGGGCTGTGTTGCCACGATTCAGTAAAGCGCGTGAGCTTTGTTCAAGTGTTTTTCTTGGACAAATGCATGGAAAGGAAAACTCAGTTTGCTATACGTATGACATCAAGAGCCTCCCTTGTAAGTATATAAATTAAGAAGAAAATTTTATATAATTTGAGAAGATATTATTAAAAAAATAAGGGAAAAGAAAAGAAGGAATCAGTTATCATGCCACTGCAAGATGCGTAGATACAGTGGAGTTGCGGAGTTCATTTGATGACTATATATATGTTTGGCAGTTGATCATCTTTATCATCAACATTCATCATCAAAGGGATCGGATGGAGGAGAGCCCACCTCGAGTTTCAAGGGCGGGACCCACGAAAAGGAAGAAGCGGAGCAACAGCAGGTATGCCGTTGATGATGTTGATGATGATGAGGAGGAGGAGGAGGAGAAATGATAGAGTGTTCGGGCAAGTATTGCGGATCATGCACCGCCGGGTTGATAGCCGACTGCGTGGCGCTTTGTTGCTGCCCGTGTGCCGTGTTGAACATCTTGGCTTTTGCATTTGTTAAGATACCTTATATGGTGGGGAGGAGGCTTTTGGGTGTCGGGAAAAAGAAGGAGAAAATGAAGAGAAAATGCAAGAAAGTTGTTGAACTTGAAGGTGGTGGTGGTGGTGATGATCATGATTTTGTAGTACTGGAGAGAAATATTAAGAATGGGGTTCTGTTTGTTGAAGATGACGAAGGATTTTCGGCTGAGAAAATTTGGCTAGAATTGTATCAAATTGGTCATTTGGATTTTGGGAGGGTCTCATTTACTGGGATTGATCAATCTTTTTCTCTTGGTAATGGCAGCTAGCTAGCTAATTGAGGAATGAAAAAAAAAAAAAATCAATGTGATGATGATACAGATGGTATTGTATTTTTTTTGGACTGTGATGATGATCAAGTCCCAATTCCAAAATTTTTACCCTTTTTAAGGGTTTTTTCTGGGAAAGATCGTTGAAAGGGAAAAAAAAAAAAAAAAAAAAGAGTTCACTTCATTTTCAGGAAAAAGAAATGGCATCAGATAGTTTTGTTTTCCCAGAAAGAGAGGTTGCATTTTGTAAAATATGATTCGTATACACTGATCATTGTAATGTTACAGTTAGATTTTACTAATTCAACTCATGAATACTTTAGTTTGATTTAATTGACGTAAAAAGTAGTAGTTAATAAAATTGGAGGAAACTAAAATCGTTTAACATGACCACGAAATGTAATTCAGATGAAGCTTTTAAGGTTGATAAATGAAGCGTGGTGCAGGCGTTTAATTATTTATTCACTGATTTGAATTGGTCGTTGAGCAAAGTATGTGCATATGGATGTGTGTTTAGAGACTAGAGAAAGAGAGTATTGGGAAAGACCAAAGATCAATCAGTTTTTCGCTTATTTAGAGAAAGAGAGAATTGAAGAGAGCTTTGTTATTATGTTGGAAATTGCAATGCTATATTTTCTGTGTGAGAGATGCAGCAATTATTTTTGCGAAAGGCCTTTAATGATCATAAAATCCCTGGCAGTTGGACCAAAAGGTTATCCGGTGTAATCCTAGTTGTGGTTTTCTTGTGGAGACTATTTCAAAATTTTATTTGTAGTTTTCATGTCGAGATTAGTTGGAAAAGTTTTTCGATTATAGTTGTACTACTCGAATTTACGATCTCAATCAACTTATTGAGTAACAAATCCTCCACCATATCAACTATCAAGGCCCTATTTGCTTAATCTTGCCAGTTTTTTACTAACTATTTTCTATTTTTCGTTGTTACATGGACCATCTCGTATCTCTTTCTCTTTTTAATGAGGTTTTTACAACAATTTAAAAGGCTTTGATTGATATGAAATGAATCTTAAAAGTCCAATCATCATTACAAATATATTGTCATATTGCATTGTCAATGGCATTAGAAATTATTATTGTAATTGGTTTTTTATAAATATAAAAAAAGTAAGCACTACCTTATAACCTTACAGCTGCTGTAAGGTGCAGTCCTCTCGTGTGGACTGCATCCGTTATTGGCTCAAGTGGGATTCATGGTTAAGTTTGTGAGAGAGCTGTACTTTACAATAGTTGTAAGGTAGTAAGTAGGGGTGGCAAAAATATTTGTTCGGTCTGAACCCGGACCGTACCCAGGTGTTATGGGTCGGGTAATATGAAATCGGGTCAGTTTTACGCATCACTTCATAAATCCAGAACTCGACTTGGAACCCATATTTTATTAAAAAATATATTTTATTTTAAATATTTATATTTGTTTGACTCATCTATTACACATATCTAAAGTTTTAAACACTTAAATTTTAATTTTCATGTCAAATTTTATTAAAATAAATTTAAAACTTATAAAATTACAAAAAAAAACATATATATTATTAAAAAAATTCAAAATTCGGGTACTCGGATTAAAACTCGGCTTGGTGCTGGGCTGAAAAAACCCAGCCCGAGCATCTAAAAATTGCATTCGGGCCGAGTCCGAGCATTGTACTACTTGGACTCGGACCTTGGTTTTGCCAACCCTAGTAGTAAGCTCCATATAAAAAAGATGAGCTGTCATATATTTCTATGTGTGGAATAGTAGTCTCACCTTTAATTATGTTTTTATATTTAAAAAAATGTGTGTGTGTGTATTATGCTTACAAAATTAGGATACAAGATTTGTTTTTGAAATAATGGGTCACCGATTATGGATGACTATATGTTAAGATTAGGTACCTTAAAAATTATTCGGCCAGACCCACGAGGGCAAAAAGAATCCTATATAAAACTATAATTTTTATAAAAATATATGATCTTATAGATTTATCAAATTATTAATTTGTGCATCAATCCCATATTAGGACTCTAAATATTTACTCAAAGTTATCAATTTACCGAGATAGTATTAAGCATTCTAATACACTGAATATTGACTTGTACTTTTGCTTAATATTAGGTAGGGTGGACAAAAAAACTTGGATTTGCTCAAGCAAACAGACCTGAAGCCTGACCCACATGGATTGGATTTGGATATAAGACAAAAATATATATATAACCCACTTATATTAGGCCTAGTTAAAGGCCAAGGAAAAGAAATCATGCTCTTTACTTTATAAATAAAAAATATAGACCAAATTACAAAAAAAAAAACTCAAAAGATTAGATTAATATTTTTTATATTAGTATTTGTGATTTATTATGTTGTCTTACTAATATTTTATGTATTAGGCTATCATTTTATTATACATTGGATAATTACTTTTTAATTTAAATTTTTGTACTTTATTAAAAAATTATTTAAAATTAATGAAACATCCATGCTCGACCCAAACTTGGCATGTCTAATTTGGATGGGCTTTTAAAGGATCTAATTTTGTTCTCAATAGCTTGGGCTTGGGTCTAGCTTTTTCAAGCCCAGACCCAAACCCTTAATTTGCCACCTAATATTAGGCAGTAGGATGATATAATTATCCTAACCTTAGGGTAAAAAGCGTGAGACAAAAGTGTTGCCCTAAATTTTGTGCCTAAAGACACATGCTTTGCTTCTAGAAATAACAGTAACCCCATGTTAATTAGTGGCTATAGAAATAAAAACGTGGTAAATTTTTAACACCCCATTATAGCCCAACTAGAGTCCTAACACAAAGCCCAATAAGGGTAATTTAGGAATTTTATTAAAATTCAACGAAGTAGCTGTACGACCCGCCAGTTTTTGGACAGCCATTTCATTCACTCGTTCCCTCGTTACGCGCACGTTAGTCCCCAACACTGGTAATCACTATCGTAAGCTTGGAGATAAAAATAGAGTACAATACCAAATACATTACGGTTATACGCGCCTATAGATCCTTCCTGAACAATCAAGAAAGCAAGCACAGCTGCACAAGCGGAGCAAGATAAAAGAGTGTCTGAGTTGAGTTGAGTTGGTCACACTGAGCGAGTGAAAATGGAAGGCGAGCCGACTCGGATAATGGTGGCGGTGAACGAGTCGACGATAAAAGGTTACCCGCACGCGTCGATTAGCAGCAGAGGAGCGTTCGAGTGGAGCGTGCAGAAGATCATTCGCTCTAACACTTCTGGCTTCAAGCTTCTCTTTCTCCACGTCCAAGTTCCCGATGAAGATGGTTCTCTCTCTCTCTCTCTCTCTCTCTCTCTCTCGTAGCTTCCGTATATGTATACGTATTTGAATGTATTTGTTCTGTATGTTTTGTTGTAGTTAGGGTTCGTAGACGATAGTTTAAGTGTGTGTTTGTGCATGTTATGTGTTCTATAATTTTGTGAAATTGAGTTGATTGTGCGAAAATGAACTTTTAGTTTGAATGATCATTGGTTGTTGTCTGTTTGTTTCTAAATTACGTTCCTGTGGTTAAAAATTGGTGTTAATAAAAAATAACTATTATTAAGGTGCTCCTTGGTGTTATGATGTTAGCATTTTTCTGACTACGGCTTTGAGGATTTCTGTGATTTGTTTTCTGAAAAATCATTTTCAGAATAATTGTATTTATACTTTTCTATATATAAAGAAGTATTTGCTTCCTTTGATTTTGGGAAAGAAAATGGGATTCTGGTTTTGAATGAATATGCTTGAGCATGAGTAAGTTATGGTGATGCTGATGTTTTTGTTGACATTAGTGTTTCTTTCTAACTATCTTGTAGCAGCATGTATGATGCCAATGTATAGCTTCACACTGTTTTGCTCAAATGCTAACTGGATTAAAGTTCATCTTTGATCACGGATCAAAATCAGATCAGTAATTTGTGGTTTGGTTACCCTTGGACTGCAGAGTGATAGTGTAAGCATGATAGAGACTTATCTCTTGTTTTTTTCAGTTCTCTGCAGTATTAAGAGAGAGTTTTGTTTGGGCACTTCACTCAAAATATGTGCTTGTTGTTTCTGTCTTTGGGAGGACCAACTACAATGTTTCTCTGTTGTGTGTATTTTTCTTTGTGCATGCCTCTGTTTTGTTGTTTCATTTCTTCATATTGATGGTACTTCCTGTCTCTTATGTGTCTTATGTGGACATACTAAGATTATTTGTTTTTCCAACTGTTGCTTTTGGGTTTCAACTACACATTCAGATATTACTTCTGCATTATTGTGCTTGTGTTTTTGACTTGACAAATTTCAGCCTTTCTTCCGTGAATTACGGTCATAGATTATTTTGCTTAGGTCTCATTGAATTGGCTTAAGAGCGATCCTTGACTTGTATGGATGATATTTATAACGAGGTTTTAGTCAATCTAGACTTAAATTTGTGATTTTAGAGTTCCTGCTGTAACACAATTTCAAGTGGTGGAGAATCTGGAGATTATATGTTGGCATGGTATGTGATGTGGCACCCTAAGTCTTGAATTGACCTCCCAGAGCAAGTTATGTTTGTACAGTTCGAAAATCCAAGCTCTTTATTTATTTTTTCTACGTTTTCATTGATCTAGTTGTGCAAGTAGGGTGAGTTTTCTGAAGTCAATGCCTGAATCTATTTGTTCATAAGGAAGACAGTGTCACTGTTTTCAGAATCTTATGTTCTTTTTAATTCGTCTGCATGGCATGTAAATTCTAATTGTCTTTCTGAATTGCATGTGTTGCCTCTCTGCATCAAATATGAAGAATAATTCTTGACATTGGTTTACTTCTTGTTTTGGCTAGGTTTTGATGATATGGATAGCATATATGCATCTCCTGAAGATTTCAGACGCATGCAGCACAGGGACAAAGTGAGAGGACTTCATCTTCTGGAGTATTTTGTCAACAGATGTCATGAGATTGGGGTAATATTTCTTTTCTGATTGCTTGCACCCCTCTCTTTATTTATCTTGCTCACATGCACAACACATGCATACATAAAGTACATGCACACATTGTCTAAAGTGCAGCCATTACTTTGGGGTCAATTAAAAGTTGTTGAATTCTTACTAAACTTGTCTCCACTCTTATGTTGCATATTTGTGGTTTATTTATTGGAATGCTCTAGGTAGCTTGTGAAGCATGGATCAAGAAAGGAGATCCCAAAGAAGTAATCTGCCGCGAAGTGCAACGTGTCCAGCCAGATCTCCTGGTTGTGGGAAGTCGGGGACTTGGTCCTTTTCAGAGGTATGCTTATTCCTTTTGTTCAAGGAAATGCACGCCATGAGCTTAGTAGATATAAACACAAGATCAGTCAACTCAGTTTCCATTCTTTTCCATTCACTGTTCCATGAACGTGCTCGTAGTTTTGGAATCTATAAGTTGACTTATTGATCTGCTTTTCAGGGTCTTTGTTGGGACCGTGAGTGAATTTTGTGTGAAGCATACTGAGTGCCCCGTCATAACCATTAAACGTAGGGCAGATGAAACTCCTGAGGACCCTGTTGATGACTGAACTGATCACTATCTCAATATTTTTCATCCTGTTGATAAACTTTGGACAGAAAACGTTAGTTGGGGGAGATATTAAATGTACTGCTTGGAAATACTTGTCTATTTGTTGAGAATATATTGCCTGGATGAATATGCTTTGTAATCTGTTAAACATGCTGTAGGTTTCATAATTGTAAGCTCACTGCCACTGGGTTGCATATAACAGCTTACCTGGCCTTGTTGAATTTAACTGGATATATGAATGAATGCCCATTCAATCACAGTAGAACTGTTCTTCTAATCTCTATACAATTTCACTGCAGCTGAACTCGGATTCATTTGTGTAATAATGCAGGGTACTAAGACATTTGGTGATAAGCCATAAATGCCGCAAAATTTGTGTTACCTTTCACGCATTTCCACATAAAAATCAGATAGTTGTCCAAATTAGTAGTGAATTTAGGCCACTGAACTCTTATCAGGGCAAAAATTCGATTAACAGTTCCGATCAAGACACGTACTAGCAATTTTGGTTTATAAATTCTTACGAATTAGGAATTCAACTGTCTCGATCACAGAATTTATCTACCTTGCACTTTGCTCCTCGGCATTTAAGGTGGGTGCAATAACTAATTCACGAGAGGTGCGTTCTCTGTTTTCTCAGTGCTCTGATGCCCAAACCGGATATGTAGAACTCTCACAAGGAGAGGGAAAAAAAAAGCCGATAAGCAGCTAAACGCTACGAAACCTTTTCAAAGGCAGTTTGTAATTAATCTGTCAGCGTCACTGCTTTATGCATTTTGAAGGTCAATCACCAAAAATGTAATAACTCAAAACATAAAAGGAGGAAACAGTGCCTACCCAATGTGTAAAAGTACCCTCAGCCACATGGAAAAGAACGTTAAGGAAATTCAACCTAATTTTACGTGTATTCATGTCATAAATCTCTTGGTTTATTGGAAACTGAGTTTTGCATATCCCAAAAGCAGCTGAGTTTGTTGTATAACATTATGTTTCTATCTATTGCAGTATACATGGAACATGATTGATTGGCAGCAACACACTAGATGCCTGTAAAGGGATATAACCAATATTGCACTAATGTCAACTACAAGTAAAGCAAGCCACCTGTATCATATCAACTTCCTATGATTGCAAGACAGTAACCTTACTCCTACATCCTTACAACAACCTCAATTATTATACTATCTCTACACCTAGACATGGATCGGCAATCAAAATGACACGCATTTAGAACCAAAAGCTGCATATCTTGCTTCATCCCAATCTACGATGAAGATCCAACCACTGTGTTTACCTTTTCCAACAAGTCTTTTACCTCATGCTCTAATTTGGATTTCAACTCCGGGGTCATCTTCCCATCTGAGTCTGCCAACACTGAGGAAACCATTTCGAGTTTCTGCTTTACATAATTAAATGAGGAAGCCTCAGCAATAGATGATTTAGAGCCATGGTTCCTTTTTCAGGGCCTTGCCACCCTCCTTAGCTGGAGAAGATCTTGCATTTGATATCTCCTTACGCTTTTGCACATTGGAAGTAGATGAGGAATTCCGAAGCTCAAATTTGCAATTAGAAGCTTCAAAGGGACTGGCCAATTGAGAACTCTTTAAGGCTTCCTCTGCATCGTAGCTCCTTAAAAAGACAACCCGCGCACAGTGATTATTATAGAACATTTCAGTCTCTTCTTTGTTGAGAGATCCAAACTTGCTATAAAACTTGATAAGATCATTTTTTGATGGCAAAGAAGATGTTGGGCCAAATGTCACATAGAGGGATGCAGGTGGAGCCTTCCCATCAGATTTCTTATTTGTATGTATATCAGGAGCTGCTTTCCCACCGGTTTCTGTACCTCTTTTCTTCTTATCTTGTGACCTGGTGACTTGCTGAAGTTCAGAGTTATCTGACTTTCCTTTTCCATTAGTTTCTGTGCCTTTTAACTTCGCATCTCCTATTTGCTTCAGAATAGGCTCATCTGATTTTCCTTTAGCATTCTTCATCAGTTTTGCTTCATTTTTTTTCATCTTTGTCCGCCTAAATCTCCATTCAGGAGACTTCTGTTCAGTCTCATTTTGGTCTTCTGTTGATGACACAGGTTCAGAGTCTAGAATCTTTCTTTTTCTACCAGGCTGACTTTTGTTGTATATTTTATAGTTAGATCCATTGCTATAGACTGAGCTCCTAAACACTGAAACAAATCCCTCAACCACATCAAGAGAATCCTCCTTCAGAGAATCTAAATTGACAGCCGTGGAGCGGATTCCAGAAATGACATCCTTAGTGGACGCCTTAACTTTCATTGTATCGACAACAGTTCTCTGATCTGGTTTCATTTTTTCAGGATTTGAGGAATCGGATTTCTCATGCTCTGCACCAACATTCTTAGCATCTTTCTTCCGAACCACCTCATCACTACACATCAGATTTGCAGGAGACTTAGACCCAATAAGATTGCCAGCAGCCTTTGTCATTCGCTCTGCCACCTGAGCCTCACAGGAAACTTTCAAGAATTCTTCTATGTCTTTCTTGGTTTGCCTCTTATTTATACTTGTATAAGGTGGGGACAAGTACTTGCTCCTCTTCCTCTCTCTTGACAAGAAGCTCTTCTCAACTTGTTCTTTGGCCTCACCATCATCCCTTTGAACTGTCTTCCTTTCTACAGACATGGGGCTAGCATTAGTTTCTTCTCTGTTGCTCCTCTTCCTCTCTCTTGACAAGAAGCTCTTCTCCACTTGTTCTTTGGCCTCACCATCATCCTTTGAACTGTCGTCTTTTCTACGGACACAGGGCTAGCATTAGTTTCTTCTTTGTTCCCATCATCATTTTTGGTATGTGAAACTTTGTTCTTCTTCTTCTCCTCCCTTGATGAAAAAACCTTCCTCGTTTTTCTCTTGGCCTTGCTGTCATCACTTTCAACACTTGGAGTTTCAGGAGTAGATTCTAAAAGCTTTGTCACTTTCCTCCTCTTTGGCTTAGAACTCAAACTACTCCCAGCATTAGCTACATCATTGCCTTTCCTCATCTTCCTGGAAGATGACGGCGGTGGATTTCCTGAGCCTGTTCCCTCTTTTGTCACATCCTCTTCCAGATTCTTTGCTGGAGTATCTACAAAGCCTTCCATAATTTCAGCAATGCTTTTCTGCTTTCTTCTCTGGTACTGCCCATTCTTTGAATTCACGAGGCACTTCTGCAGCATGGACGGATGGCTTTCTTCCTCAACAGGGCCTTTCATCGGGCCCTCTTCATCACGACTAAAGTCCAATACCCGATCATGGTTGTCATCTTCTAGCCCCGGAATTGGCTGCGGTTCATGGTACAAAGCCAACTGATAGCCCCCTCTCAAACGATAAAAAGCTGACAGCCAGCACTTTAACTCAGTGAATTCAAGCATATTATCGATGGAAATAACTTGTGCAACATGTTTCAATTCAGCAAGACATTCTGATGGTCCAAACAGATAATTCCAAAGCTTTGCAATTCCACCTTCAGGCACAAGGACTCCAGACCTGACCCCACTATTCGCTGCCAATGGTCTAGCCAGACTATCTAAACTCTCTTTTGGTACACAGGAACAAGTCATCTTCAATTCCACAAGTCTACCAATCTCATGCACCGCATTCTGCACAGCATTAACGAAGCTCTTTGAGCTACTCTGCCTTGACATATCCTCAAAATTCTTCTCGAAAGGCTTCAACTGAGATGGATGGCACCAAGCAAATGTTCCATCAAAGTATGCCACAAGTAGCCTATCCCTAGGTTTTACCTTCAATGCATAGTCAGAAGCATCAGATGAATCATAAATCTGGCCAGGCCACCATGGATAGCTCTTAATCTTACCCCAAACAAAATCACCCACACAGAACTCATAATTGCCATCACTAGAATTGTCTTCCTCCGCTTTTTCACTGTCACTCATCTCCCTAATTTCCCCATCAGGGTTTTCCCTCTTTTCATTCAGAGAGCCAACATCCTCCCTCCTGTTGAAATCGCCACCATCTTCTCTTCCCATTTCACTACTAACATCCACAAGAAGCGAAATACCATCACTAACGCCAACACAATCATCCACCTCTTCATTTTCAGCATCATAAAAAGAGTCTTTTTCTTTAAAGTTCTTGCTATCATCTCCACTTCTAACCTCAATTTCAGTCTCAACAACCACATCTTCTTCTAAATCATCACCAACTAAATCCTCATTCCCATTTGTAGAAACCCTAACCCCATTTTCTTTGCCATTTTCAACTGAAACCTCGAACAAAGAACTCTTTAGACCTTCTTTCAGACTTTTGACATCTGCGTTCTTTGACTTCGATTGTTCCGATACCTTTTTCGTTGACTTTTCCATTTTTCCGGCAAAATAATAATAACACCCCCTCGAGGAAATCAGCTTCCCACACGTAAAACTTTTGCCCACTATTCAAACAAAACGATTACAACAATAACAACCAACAAAAAAACAAACGTTAAATACAATCAGCACACTCTAACCAAACCCTAGGGTTAAACGCTAAAGCTTTAACTAAACAATACCCAACTTCACATGTATTAAACTAAATAATATTAACGTATAAAAATTAAACTTGAGAGAGAAAAAAAAAATTACCTGAAGAAGAAGAAGAAGATAAGCGCTTTCACACTTGAGCTACTCAAAAGTGATTCCTTTTTTCCTCCAAAATACAGAAATAAAGACAAGAAATGATTTGAAATTGGGACATCGAAAATATCGGGCCCAAGGTAAAATGAAAAATCTACTGCTGCCAGAATTAGGGTTCAGGTCTCAGGCGGTTACATTTGTTGTTAATTACAAATTTTTTCCTTTTATTTTTTCTTGTTTAATTTTTGTTGTCTACTAATGGAAAGGTCACGTCCACGTTTTGTTTATGACAGCTTTGATTTTTTAAGGATAATTTCTCACGCGCTCGAGTGAGCATTTGGAGTCTACTCGCGCGTTATTTGAACCTTACTGCGCCTGCGTGGTTGTCTTCGTGTCCTGGTTGACGGCGTGGGTGTGTTTGGCGGCGAGTACTTAGGTTTCTAACGGCGCGATAGCGGGAGTTGTTTATAGAAAGTTCAAACGACGGTCGTACGTTTCTTTTAAAGTGGCAGTTACATTACGGATGATTGACACCTGTCCTTTCTAATCTTCTCGATGGAGAGATAATAAAAGCCCAACGAAGTAAACGATGATTCCAGCGTTTAATAAAATGAAGAATTGAATACTGTGCCATTCTGTAATTTTCCATTAAATATTCTATTTTACTTTATGTTTTATTTTCTCGAACAAAATTATTATCAGTATACCCTTAACATATATTTTTATCAGACGTACGATTTAATATGCATCAGTCCTCTGTCGTTTGTTAGTTAATAGAATTACACCAAGATGATAATTTAATCCTTAAAACTCAAATTCAAGCAAAAAAATAGAATTATCCAAAAAATTATGGTGAATTTTTTATACACATTTTTTTTCTAATTTTATGAATAACAGTACTTTTTTTTATAAAAAATCATAAATTATTAATAACATATATTATTAACAATTATATATATTATACCATAAAAAATTTCATATTGACACCTTGGAGGAGCAAATTTTGTCAGTAATGGCTGCGAGTTGCATATATCTGTCGTGCCGTCACCAGTCGTGAGTGTTGTCACTATGGTGGTGTGCTACCGACTGCCACTTTGCTTCTGTGTTGTGTGTGTGAAGAAAAGAAGAGAATGAGACAGTGAGAAAATAAGATGAGACACGATGTTTATGATCTGCGTGGTTCTTGTTTCTTGTTTGAACACAATGAGCCTTTGTTTCTTGTTTCAATTAGTATTAACTTTTGTTTCTTGTTTCAATTTCAACATAGTAAGCTTTAAATTTTTATTTTTTTTAAGTTCCAGTGAAATGATATTGTCTCACATATATGTCGTCATCTTCTGGTAAATAGGACGACATGTTGTTTTTTATTAAGTAAATTTGATGACATGTCATTTTTATACCAAAACTTCTTTTATTTTTCATCGGACAACATTGTACCTTATATGGGATGACATGCCGTCTTTTATTAGGTAAATGACACGACATGTCATTTTTTAACAAAGTTTCTTCTATTATAAAAAACTAAATTACCCTTATGACATCAGCAGTTACAAACAACAACTAATGAATTAGTGGTCGACACCTTATGTCAACTTTAGGTGGATGACTGATATATATATAAAATATTGTAATATGTTTGATAAATGTGTATTTTAGAAGTATACGAATGATAATTTCTTTTTTCTTTGTTACAATTTTCAAACAATGCCACTAGTACACACAATATTGATATGAATTATTGTTTACCACTAGCAACGTGTAAAAATTATAAGCTAAATACAAAATCTAAGTAATTAATAAAGATGAAAATAAGGTTATTGTCCTTTTACTACTAAAATTATTATGAAATAACATTTAGTTACAACAAGTATTGTACCTTAACAATTTATTTTTAAAGAATTGAAATTTCTTACATTTATTTTTTTTGTTAAAGATAATTAATTGACCGTAGTTTGAATTAGATAAATACTAATTTTGTCATTAATTTAAAATAAATTACAGGACTCATTATACATATTGGCTTGTAAAATACCAATTAAACTCTTAGATAAATAAAAAGATTATTTTTACCCTAAAATTTAAAATACTCAAAAATAAAATAACAAAGTTAATGTGCCTATTAATTATAGGATCGGACTATTTGAATCTATCAAAGTACTTAAGAAACTTAATTCTTAATAAATCTATTTATTAGTAAAATACCTATTGCACATATTTACTATTTATTATCATGGTCATATAGAAAGAAATTAAATAATAAGAGTTTTTTTTTTTTCTGTACCCCTTCTTCAATGTTAAACCCATCTCTAAGCACATCCAATTTATAATCACATGTTATTTAAAATTCTGCTGTTAGTGAAACTCTCTTTTTCAGATTCCTTGATGGTCAAGTTTCATATAAAAAAGAAAATAAAAGAAAGAAAACAAACAAATAATTTGTTGCTATTGGTTTTTTTTTTTCCCTTGTAATTTCTTGTATGTTGTTGTTACTATACGTGGTTTCATATTGCTTAAAAGCCTCCTTAATCTATGTATGCTTGACGATTGAAACAAAGTATGAGATTTGAGTGAAAAGGAGAGAAAAAAAAATGGAGAAGAAGAAGAAAACAAAAGAGAGCCTAAAAATAATGGAATGGAAAAAAGCATTTTTCATTCTTACAGTTTCATGTAATAGCTCATTTCATTTTTACTTTTTAAATAATAGTCCAAAATATCATTATGCTAACTCACCGTTTGTTTGATGCATTAACTAGTAATTCATTGAGGACAAAATATAATTTTTTATTAAAGTGGTATAAATTATATTAAAATAATTTTTTATAATTATATAACACTATAAAATATGTAAAATTCATTAATTTTTTCATAAATGAAATCAACGATAAAGTAGTTTGATATAGTCATTGAATAATTGTCATAAGTAACAAATTGTAATTAGTAACATATATTTAAATCATTGGAAGAAAAACTCAAAAATACAACCAAAATTTATGTGCTTACATGTGCTGAAAATCTTTTTAATCTTCAACTAATTTTTATTTTGAACTTTGCCACCACTCTTCTTTAACCATTATTATCTCCCCAAGTCCTTACCACTGTCTCCCTAAGTCGGCTCACAATGCAATTGGAGGATATACTTATACGAATATGAAAATTGTGATTATTTTTTGTACTTAAATTTATGGTTTATAGGGCTTTCATACTGCCAAAATAGAGAGAAGTGCAAAATAATTACTTGAAATAAAAGTTTTCATCTTGTTCGGCATTTCCTGTTTAGTGGGTTTAGATAAACATCATTTTAAGTTATATGTCAACATTTATTTATTTTTTCTAATTTTCTCTTTAATAGAAAATCTTTTTTTACCCTCAATGAATAATTAACAAACAACATTTAACTAACAGTGAGTTAATAGAAGAATATTTTGAGTTATTGTTTAAAAAATAGGGATGAAATAAGTTATTGCATGAAACCCTAGGGATAAGAAGAGATTTTTCCCTAATGGAATTGAGTTAATTTGATATCGGATCACTATTTATTGTTCATAAAAGAAACTATAGGAATGATTTGTATATATGATGTTAATTTTTTGCTTGTATAAAACAATGAATAGATATCTATTCAATTATGGATTTTATATGTACTGACTTTAACTATAGTTTCTTAAGTGAAAAAACTGGTTTAATAATAATTTTGTTTAGCAAGACTAATATCGGGTATTTAGGTTGGATAGTAGAGTAAAGTTTAAACTTTTGAATTTTAAGAGTGAGTTTAATAAGTGATTTAATTGGTTCAAATAATGTCCCCTTAAATTACTAACCATTAAGAAGGTTTATAGTGGATATTGAGAAAATATCTTTTGATCAAGGACATTATTGCTATTTATAGGTCAATATATGTATAAGAGTTGGGCTATTTAGACCTAGACATTTATTTATTAAATCCTTTTTTTCTTAATAAATCCATTTTTAAATTTTAAATGAGGACATAATTGGTATATTAAAGGTCAATAACAGTCAACTGAAAAAAAAAAATCTAAGAGTTTGTAATTCTTTGGTAATAAAATGTTAACAAGCAATACGTGTTACAACTAAGGAATTGTTTGTTAGACGTTTAAAGTCTGAAATTTTATTAATTTTATATATTTTCTAAAAAAAATCTTTTGTTTTTTTTGTAATTTATGTTTAATTTTCAGATATTTACATTTGAATTTAAAAAAGTAACTTTTGTGATTTTTATTTGAATAGAAAAAGTTTGAATGAGAAGTAAATTTTATGTCGAAAAAATATATCTATAAGATATATTTATTTCCTAAACTATAAAATTTATTTAGACTTGTAAGGGCATAAATATCATATAAACATAATTAAGATGTTTTCTATTTATAAAAACAAATAAAATGCCACTTATATTCGATATTTAAAAAAATGTCATTCAAATATTCATATTCAGATTCATTTACACTTTAGAAAAATTCTAACTCACTAAGATTTTAGACAAAAAAACAAATACTATCTAGATGTTATTTCTCAATTACTTTATTAGCAAAAAGATAATAATTCCAAAAATAAATAATACAAGCCATGAGAGCAGTACAAAACAATTTGGATCCCACCCATCTTTGTGGTTGATAACTAACATGGTGTGAAAGTTACAAATAAATTGATATATGAACCGAGACTCAAATGTCGGAAATTACAACATTACATTAAAATACAGAGAAATTTATTTGCATAAAAAATATGAATTTACAATATAGCAAATTTTAAGAAATTTAAAGTATTCATGCACATTCAAAAAAGAATTATTATATTACTACATTTCACAAGTAGTATCAAAATAATTTTACTTCAAGTACTGGTTAGTGTGCATTATATATATATATATATATATATATTAGATAGCTAACTTTTAACTTAAAAATTATTTATTAGTTTATCCTCACTACAATGAATAAGAGTGCATATTGTGTAATATTATTAAGAAAATAAAGTTATGCATTCATGCAATAACATAATTCTATTTTTGTGGGAAGAAAGAATCAGATTTTTTCAATCAAGTCGCCGGGACAATATCTAGTCATCAAATCCCCATTTTGATGGAGTGGATTGTATTGGCTCATTAACTGATGCGCCATTTTAAGGCTAATTTTAGCACAAAACTCGAGTTTTATCCTCATCATCAACATCAAGACTCTAAAAAAACTCAAACTAGAAAGAGTAGTAAACCTCAAGTTATTTTTATTTTTTCAGTTTCTATTTATTTTTATTTTTTTTAAGTTTGTCCTGCACTTTTATTTTTAGTTTTTTATGGTTTTGTTTATTCTTTTCAAATTTCAGGCACATTTATTTTATTTTCTATTTGTCCATTGTGTTTTTTTTTTTTTCCTCTCGTTTCTTTGTTATTTTTCAATTTGTCACAAGATTGTTCTGATGATATTAAACGGTGTCACTTTAATACTCAGATTCAGATGGTACGCCTGTGTTGAAGTTGTAGGTTGGCTCTAGTGATCTTGTGTCGCGGTTCTGTGACCTGTAGGCCGTAGAGTGGGCTCGTGGCTGTGGTGGAGGATTGGAGGCTATCCATTGAAAAATGTTGTGTTATATTTGTGGATTCTACAATCATTTTATTTTTTTCGATTAGCATGTGGTTTTCACTAGCACAACTAAAGTAGATATATTTTTGTAAATTTTTTCTTGAATCTCGTAATATTTTTGTACGTGGAGTCTCTCTCTCTTTTTTTTTTTTTAAATCTCTTTCGGTTGTAAGGATTTCACAGTTTACAAAATATGTGTTTATGCCAATGATAAAATATAGACTCTTATTACTTTACATAATAATGTAAAGAATATAATAATTGTGAAAAAAAATCTAATAATTGTGAAAAAAAAAAGAGTACGTTGTCTTATATTTTTACAAACGATATTAATTACAAGCATCTTACGATATGATTTAGTTCATACTTAGGAAACACAATTGTTTTGGCTTTCAAATTTGATAAAAAGAAAACGACAATGAAATCTATCCCAAATTGAACATAGTTTTGAAGGCTAGTGTTATTAAAATTCAATTTGATAAGAACAAGCACCACATTGTTAAGAGCTAGAGACGCAGACTTGTTTTGGCCACTGCAAATTATGGGGGAATAAACAATGGGCCGACCGAGTACCCTTAAGCTAACTTTTAACAATTTAAAACCTCCAAAAATAGTTCATTCATAAAGTTAATGAGTGTACGTGCCTATTGAGAGACTATACTCTTTTGAGTTTGCAGAGGGCTAATGGTCGGACTAGTGTTCATTTTAATGTGGGATACTTGGAAAGGCAAAGAAATGCGTTCAGTATCAGCACACACGAACATGAGATGAACTATTTCAATACGGCAGGCATTGGCATGACAATGTTGCTATCTAATGTTACCACATCTCATCCAACTCCCACCATTTTTACAGCTGTTCAGCCAAAAACAACACAAACCAGTTCAACTCATTCAAGCAATTTAACAAACAGAACGTCAGCAAAAGCAATGATAATTCATTATTATCTGGAGTTACCTTATCTCATTCAACTCCCACAATTCGGCTCTTTTGACAAAAGATACATCCAGACACTTCAACTCGTGCAGGCAATTTAACAAACGTATCATGTGCAAAAACAGAAAAAGCTCATGTTCACTACAAATCCAAATTACACTTTTTTAAAAACTAAAAATTACCAAAAGAAAAAAGAGAGCACACAAAAATCAACAGAATCATCTCTAAACAACCGAAACTTTAGCGCCAGCTTCTTCAAGCTGTTTCTTAGCATCTTCAGCATCATCTTTCGACACGCCTTCTTTGAACTTCTTAGGCAACCCTTCAATAAGGTCCTTAGCCTCTTTCAAGGCCAAGTTCGTCAGCGCTCGCACGGCCTTAATGACCGCGATTCTCGCATTACTGGGCACCTCGTCAATGACGACGTCGAACTCCGTCTTCTCCTCCACGACAGCAGGCGCTTCGGCTCCGGGGGCACCGGGGGCGACACCCACTGCGGCGGTGGGGGCGAAGGCGGCGGCGGAGACGCCGAGCTTATCCTGGAGGTAGTCGACGAGGTTGCAGACTTCTTGGAGAGTGAGGGAAGAGATCTCGGTAGCGAGCTTTTCGATTTTCTCGGGGGCTTCGACAGCGCAAAGGGGGCGCAAGTGAGAAGCACGGTTGGTTTGGGTGGGGAGAGGGTAAGATGGGAATTTAAGGAATTGTTTGGGGTAAGGGGAGGAGGGAGTGGGGCGTGAACGGAGACTGAGTGTTGTTGTTGCCGCCGCCGTTGCTGAGATTGTTGCCATTTTTTGGATTTTGGAGGTTTGAGGAGTAGAAGAGAGTGAGAAACGAAGATAGCAAAAGGATAAGGGGCTGTGCGGGTGGCAAGTAAAGAGAGGTAGTATGAATATGATGATGGTGTAATTTGATTGACAGGATTACCCTTGTCCTTTATTAATTTCCAGTGAAAGCCAGGGAAAAATGAAACGAAAACATAGAGGGGCATTCCGAGAATCGAACTCGGGACCTCTCGCACCCAAAGCGAGAATCATACCACTAGACCAAATGCCCGGTTTGGTACTAATGTCATTCGGTAAAGATTTAAATATTAATTAGTTCAAACAAAAGGAAATTAATTATGTTGTATTAACAAAAACTGCACATTGCGTTAGCCAACATTGAAATTAAGCTCCCAGTGGTAGCAGATGAGTTCAGGTGAGGTCCAGGCTATAAAGAACCCTTGGTTTAAATAAAATACCTCAGTTTTAATTTATAAAATATTAACTCATATAAAAAGGAATTAACTATATTCCCAGAAAATTTCACCCTAAAAAAAAAAAACTCTTTTAAGATTTTATTATAAAATACATACAAATCCTATTATGTTTAACTATTTTCTTCTTGTCATTTTATTTATCTCTCCCGAGTTAAAACTCTTATAATTTTATTTAAAAAATTATTTTTATTAAAATTTAAAATTAAACATAAATTATGAAATGAGGTGAATGTAAAAATCGTGTTAAAAAATATTTTATTTAAATGTATAATTAAATTTTCATACAAAATAAAAAAAATAAATTAAGTAATTTCAATAAGAAGGAGTTTCTATAATAAATTTTGAGGGGTGTCAAAAGGTCCACTCTTCTCTCTTTTGCCGTAGTCTCGTCTTTCTTTATGCAAATTATGATGCATCATGTAACGCACTATTACTTGCTGATGATTGAGATTACATTTCACATGTACTCGATAGTTTCCTACGAAGATCATCTTTGATATTGTTCCGATTTTTCTGCTTTTATGTGTATACAAATATACAATTTGACGTTTGATTTCATAAGACAAGATGATGACTTTCAGATCTATAAAATTCTAAAAAGTAGGAATATTGTTACACATGGAGCATATTTTCTGCTTGAAAAGAAATGATTATAGGGTATTTCCAGATCTCCTAAGTACTATTGATGTTACACCATGGATATTACATAAATCAGGCAACATCCATATACATTTTCCTAGCCAACATCCCTAAGCAGTTTCCTACCACCTTCGACGCCTCCTGCCATACCAATATGCGAATGCTGCGATTGATGCAGCAAGAATAACACCAGCTGTTGCATGCAATGGATATAATGATTTCCCTAAAACAAGACCAGGGACAGTTTTTCCGTCAACAGGAGTTGATGGCAGTGGTTTTTGACTAACAGCCAATGCAAAACCCAAACCCTGCCTCTCCAGCTCAACCAAGTCTTCAACAACCGGTTGAAGCCGCGTGGCTTTTGCTATGGCATCATACTCTTCCTTCGTTCCACCTTCAAGAAAAGACCCAACTAGCTGACCCTTGTTTACCCAGTAAGCCCCAAATGTAGTCCCCGAGAAATTCCCATAATGGACTACTTCCCCTACATTGTCCCCATAAAACTGCCATGACAATGTGAAAACTCTGGAGTAGAAGAATGGTAGATAATCAAATTCATCTGTTTTGTCAGGTTCCATTATTGCAGCAACCGCATGCTTAGCAGATTTTCTTGCTGAGTCAACATGCTCAAGCCTACGGGTTTCACCCAGTAGTTTGAGTGGAAACGTTGCAACATCTCCAACTGCATAGACTGAGCTGTTGCTCGACTGTAGCCTTCCATTTACTTTAATCCCACCCTTCTCCAAAGTTAGTTGGCCTTCAAAAAGGCTTGTGTTTGGACGTATTCCAATTCCCACTACAACCATGTCTGTAGGTAGCCGATTTCCATCCCGAAGATTAACAGCCACAACCTGTGAGTGAATTGACTAATAAAATTTACTAAGCATTATGATTTACGGCAGATGTATTATTTGCAAACTGATCAGAGTCAATCTTGTTATTTTGAAAACAAAATACACTTTAAAATTCAGGAAGTTGAAATTAGTTTATTACAGATAAAACCGAAGCCAAATTGCTATTCTAGTTATGGCACAGGAAATATTTACACACATATCAATTTCAATCTTCTGGTGCTCCAAGCACGAGGAAATTTTCAGCAAACATTCCTTGGTCAATCTACCAATACTACCAAACAATCAAACAGAGTTTCTCTCCAGATTTCAAAGCAGCGAGAGATTTACCTTCCCATTAGAGTCCATGTCAAATGATGACAAGACAGTTCCTTTGACAAACTTTACTCCTTTTGACTTATAGTATTCTTCATAATAACTTGCAATCTTAGGAGTAAATAGACGAGCCACTGAGAGACAACAAAAACCAACAAAAAATAGCTTGTAAATATTCTTCCTGTCAGTGAATAATTTTATTTTGATTTCCACAGCATGTTCAGACATCCCATGTAAATATGGAAGCCATCAGAGCAGAGGTACTTACTGCAATGTGCCTCCGGAAAAACCATAGTCACATTTATTTTATTGATCACCAGAGATGCAGCACATTCCATTCCTATGTACCCACCGCCAATGACAACAGCATGCCCACCAGAACAAGGTTTCATCACATTTACAAGCCTATTTGCATCAGCTAAATCTCGTAAATAACACACGTTTTCAGCATCTGACCCACTCAGACCAAATTCCTCGAGCTTCAGAGCCTACATATTCAGTTTATACAAATCAGTCAAATCCAGAGTCCTTCTCACCTCACAAACATTAAACGAATTTCAATTTTTAAACTTCCAATGCCAACTAAATACAACACCTCAAAATGACAATAATTAATGTTGAAATAATTTGTTAACAAAGACTAAAACTGAAGTTATAGCTCAAGCATATTAAAGGAAACACAAGTAAAACCAGAGATAGCTTAAGTGTAGAATACATCTTATATGCTGAAATTTTCTTTGAAGGAAAATATTCTCCAATGACAATTAAACAAAAGAAAATTCCAAATGAATCGTGGTTGAAAGGCATAAATTGCCTCAATTTTTTATATTTTAAAAACCATGCAACTGCAAAAAATACCATTAACCAACTAATGCAAGAAACAGAAGGTCTTCAATGAAATAAAGATTGCGTTCAGTACCCGAGCACCTGTTGCAATGATGAGAATCTTATAACTTATAGTCTCTCCAGTTGCTGTTACTAATGTCTTACGCCTCACATCAGCGGACTTAACTCGAGTTCCAAGAACCAACTCAATTCCTAGAAAAGTGACCATACCGAAAATTAAAAAAAAAAAACATGGAGCAAAGACACATAACAAACTTTATCCTCCTGACTAGAATAGATGATAAATCGTTAATGAAAATTTAGCTTTCAAATACGTTCAAATATTAACAAATGTAAGATAGAACATCATGCCCAACGGTGACATATGCATTATCTCACAATAGTCTTTAAATTTTCCATTAGAGAATATAAAATTGATAGTCTCTTATTTGAATACAGTACCGTTCATTCTCTATTGTTCTGATCAAGTTGACAACTGAAGGTCACATTTCAGAAAGACAAAAGATATTCCTATATATACATTGTCAACATTAATTGTTCTCTCTAACACGTCAAATAAAGTGTTCACAGATGAACCATACTGAATACACAATATGAGGTGACAATTCATGTAGCAAATTAGTAATGCATGAGGCTTTTAGAGATGAAGGAAATTTAAGTTTGTTGCACAAAATATATTACCTATGGCCAAAAAAGCTAACTAATGTTCCACCATAGCACATAATGACATAAAACAGGTGATTGAAGCAATCAGAAAGTATGTATTTTGGACTCAATATCCTATGTACAAAGCCCATGGGAGCAACGGCATAAAGAAATCAATTCGGATATAATATAGAAACAAAATGCTGCTTTGTCGATAGCATAGAACAATGAACGAGAAAGTTATTACCATGTTCATTATACCATTTTGGAGTTAATCTTTCCTCGCTAGCACCAACACAAGTGTGAAATGATGGAAGGCGTGCTGGTGCTGCAAAATACCAGAAGTTCCAGTAAGTAGTAATCCTGATAACTAAGAGAAAGAAAAGGACTAAAAACACAGGAACAAATTGTCAGTACTGTTGATACAGTTGAGAATAACATGCACACACGAGGAAACAGATTAATCCACTTGTTCCTGAGATTTTCACGTCCCTTTGTAGGTACCAACCAAGCTACTGCTTGTTTTAAAGAGTTATCAAATTAACCAGAAAATATTTCTAAGATTACAGATAAAAGTAAGACATGATACCGATAAGCATTGAGAAAACATTCAAACAAGAGTGCAAAAATAAACTTCCACGGAGAACAACCAACAGAAGAAGGTTTTCTCCTCACAAGTACGATGTCATTCATAATACACACATCCAGTCCCTGACAACCCACCTTAAGTTCCCATAACACTTCCGAGTGACACAATATCAATGGCTGTATATGCACTGAATCTTCCTCCACAATCTGACCAAACGGACAGCAGGACACATGCTTCGCCAAAAAACTACAACGCATGCACATACGGACATTCTCCAGTTTTTAGGATTTGATTTTAGTTTTGTTTTCAATAACACTGTCAAAAGAGCACTTTATCAAGTCTGCTTAAATGTTCAAACAGGTTAGAGGCTATTACCCACCGTTAGATGCTCAGAACAGTGACAGCAATTTTGGATACCCAAGTGTAAAAGAAATTAGTTTTGAGATTAAATGCAGCTGAAAAAGTTATTAAAAGCTTTCCAAGTTCATAGGCAAACAAATAACACTGTCAAAGTTACCAACTATCACCAGTAATTTTGGAGGACCTTTCTGCAAAGGAGAATGTATGATACGAAGTAGATACGGGCAATACCTTAACACAAATCTGACAGAACTTTATATTTCAAACAACAGTTCGAGGACTTTAATGATGGCAATATATACCTTCTGGAAGTAAATAACCCTTGCTCAATGCGGGCCTCTCATAAGGTGCAACCTGAAAGAAACATAGCACACAATAATCCGAGTTATTTTACTGATAAATATATATTGCTCTGTATCTTACTATCAACAATTTCCTAAGCTTCCACTTCCATCTCATGCCCTTGGTCATATAGCTTCCTCGAGGCTTATTTGAACTTGAAGTTCATTCTACAATAGTTTATAGAAATTTGATTTTTCTTTAAAAAAAAAAAAAGACACCACAACAGAAAATTCTCCAGAATTTCAAAACCATCAAAAAATTAAAAAAAAAATCGCGCGATTAAAAAAAAATCAATTGAACTGACTTACAGATATAGAAAAAATAATAATTCAATAGAATTCATACATACATGTAGAATTTGAAAAGGAGCGATTAAAAAATAGAAAAAAAAAACTCACAGGTTCCTCAGAAATGATGCAGAGTTCGCCGGGAGGAACTCCTCGCTTTGTGAATTCAAGAGCTGCATATCCAGCTGCAACTCCTCCTCCTACAATCACATACACAAATGCTCTTCCCATTTTCAAATTTCTCTTTAACTTCTTTCTATTAACAAATTCTCTCGCTATCTTATTTTGAATTTTCGCTCAGGTTTTTCTTATTCATATATACACACACACACACAAACACATTCTACTTTTCTTTGAACACACTCAAGGGGGAGTAATAAAATATTGTATTATTACCGTTTTGTCCTTTATGAGTCATGACTACTATGCTTGGGGGTGTATTATAAAATGCAATATCTAAATTTAATCAACCGAATCATATGCGGTTGGGTAATTTGACGGGACCCGTCTTTGATTCGTATTTATTTTTTAAATACTGTTATATTATAATTAAAACTCTATTAATATTTATAATTAAAAAATAATCAAATTTTTTTTTCATAATTCTAATATGACATAAACAATAATCCCTATTTAATATTTAAAAAAAATTATTTTATTCTCAAAATGAGAGTCAAATAAACCCCTTTCGAAGGTATTGTAGCAAGTTTACAATTAAATTTGAGGCTTTGAGCTCTGTGGGACCGGTTATGGACTTATTTAGCCACTATTCTGCTGCCACGTGTAGGATGGTCTTAGAAAGTGTGCTCGTGGTGATTACCATATCATGTTTGTGGTGAACTGGTGATTCAATTGAAGAATTTGATGAAAAAAAAAAACAGAAAAAACAGGAATTGAAGAAAATGATAATGTCAGACAAGAAACAGATTTTGGATGAGGCTTGTTGTGTGAGCCGTATGTATTATTAAACTTATCCTCTTTCTCCTTCACAAATTTTGGTAGTTTCATTGTCATATCTATAGGTCCAACTCAGAGAAAATTCCAAAATAAAATGCTTTATATTGTAGTAGCATTGGAAGCTCTTCAAAATTTAATTTAATTATTTTAACTCTGTTATAATGTTCCACAACTATTATAATAATCAGCAGAATTAGAATTTTGATTCCACGAGAGCCATAATGGGAAAAAAAAAACGTAAATTAAAGTAGGCTTTAACATTATATCAAGTTTCTGTTAAACTATATTTTTAGAATTTTTATATGGTTCCAAGATTGAATAGAAAACATAAAATATGTTATGGGCTCATCAATGTGATTGATGTGAAATAGATTGAATCTCAATTTGTAAAACAAAAAAGTTAACCAACCAATCATCAATGTGATTGAGGCAAAATTTTGGGACTATAATATAATAATGGGGCGGAATTAGGTACAAGCCTAGGCTGAAAATAAGCTTTAGTCTGACTTGAGTTTACTCTGGTTTTTTGGGGGAGGGGGGGCGGCTAATGTTCATATTAATTTTACTATGGCCAAGGCCAAAATCTCTGAAAATTTATAAAAGTAGCAAAAAAAATTAGGTGTTTTTCAACTTTAACCTCTCAAAATTTTTTTATCATAACTAGCCAAACACCCTATTTTTATACTACATTACCCTCATCACTTTCATTAAATTTACAAAGGCATGCCACTATTCCCTTTTCAATTCTAGCACTTCCACCACTTTTCTCTCTTCAACTCCATCACTCAACAAACTCCATCACTCTCAATAAATTAACAAATTTCATCAAACAAGCATTACATAATTGAAGATATAATTATCAATTGGAGAGCTTCTTAAGGTTAGTTTATACTCTTACCATAACCTAAACTTTTAATCTATTAATTTTATCATTTGAGTTCGAAATTGAAGTGAGTTTTTATTGCAAACGTTGTTATTTTTCATTAACAAAACAATATGACTTGTTAAAGTAGTTAGTTTGAGTTGAGAAATGAAAATCAATAATTGAAACTCCTGAAAAATCGAGCAAAACATAAGCCCAGAATAAGTGAGACAGGCACATGTCCCACTTGCCTGTCTCACCAAAATATGTGCGATAAGCAAGAGGGACAGGCGCCTGTCGCACATATAAACCCACTGATTTTATGTGAGACATGCGCCTGTCTCACTTGTTACCACTGGTTTTATGTGAGACAGGCAAGTGGGACATGCGCCTGTCTCACATAAATCTGCTGGTTTTATGTGAGACAGACACCTGTCTCACTGCTTGTCTCACTAAATTTGAGTTATTTTCCGAAAGTAATAACTTGAGCTACATGTGTCTGTTTTAGACGTATAATATATCGTTTCGAAGCTTATGATGAGATGAAGCAAATCCAAAATTATATACTTTATTTCATCTACATAAATGTACTGCATATTCACTTTACTAGGTTTTGTAGCGTGAAATCTTATCTCTTTTGTTTTTTTAGGTTTAATGGATTCCGTTGTACTTCAATTATGTTACGACGATTGGTAGGAGACGTTAGCAGATGGCCGTACGGAGTACGTGAATGTGAAGAATACATCATTTTTAGTTCGAAAAGATTGTACGTTTGAGCAATTTATAGCAAGGGTGTATGGAGTTTTACAGATAAATCCTAATGAATATAGTTTGACGATGAAGACAACTTTGAGATCTAGTAATACAATGTATCGTGCATGTTCACTGCCTATAGATATATTTAATGATGAAATGGTTAATGTTGTGTTGCATACGGCCTCTGATGTGGTCAATTATGGATGCATCCCTATATTTGTCACCACATATCCTCGAGTTCCGGCCGAAAATCCTGAGCCACTTGTGGAAAGTGAAACTTCTTTTAGAGCAAACAAGTCTGTCCCCGATATTGAGGAAGAAGTGTTACCACAACAAATGTCGTTCCAGTAACGTTACTCACCAGTCAACGAAAACAATGATACTATTGATGATAATGGCATTACGTTAGCGAATGTTGAAGATAATATGTTACCATTAGGGACATCGTTAGGGCAATATTACTCTCCATTTCAGAATAATGAGTTTTGCAGTTATGATGATCTTGATTATGACACCAACAACACAGAAGCTGATAATGCTTGTGTGCAACCGTTCAATAGTGTGCAAGGCATGAACTCCAATACTGAAGTTGATGATAAGGACACTGGTCATTCCGATATTCCTATCAATGATGAGGATGAGTATCAATATGATATTCCTGTTAACAATAGAGAGAACCGACCTATTCCTCCGATAGTCCGTTCGAGGAGGAGAACAACAGTTAATCCCTGGTGAGTCTTGCTCCAGTTTTGCCTTCAAACTTGGTTGCTCCAGACTTAGTTAGAAGCTGTAATTCTGCTAACATTGATGTGGGAAAGTTGTTCGTTGAGAATAATGAGTTAATACTGGAATTGCACAAAGTGGCCTTGTGGGAAAAGTTTGATTCCAAGATTGCACGGTCCACAACGACACGCTTTGAGGCTCACTGTTCTTCGGAATCATGTAATTGGCATCTTCGCGCAACGAGATGTTCGGATGAGCATAATATTCCTTGGGTAGTGAGAAGAGTTGACAATGTTCATACATGCTCTAATGAGGTTTTGTCTAGTGGCCTCTGTCAAGTTAGAAGTCGGGTTGTTAGTCATCTTATCACAGATAAATTTATTCAGGATAAACGGATATACATGCCGAATGACATTAGAGTAGACATGCAGCAAAAATACGGGGTGCAGTTAACATATCAGCAAGCATATCGGGCTAAAGAAGTCGGTCTTGAAATAGTACAAGGGAACCCTGCAGAGTCACACAATTTACTTCCCAAATACTCTCACGTTTTGACCAAAGCGAATGAGGGTACAGTGATACACCTCTAGCGGGATGGAGATGATAATTTCTTATACTACTTTGTTGCGCTTGGATCTTCCATCAAGGGATTCACGCAGTACATTAAGCATGTGATCGCTGTAGATAGCACTTATTTAAAGGGGTTATATCGTGGAAGCATGTTTGTAGTAACATGTCTGGATGGTAATAATCAACTGTATCCGTTAGCTATTGGGGTCATGAATTCAGAAAACAATGATGCTTGGGAATGGTTTATGACGAAGTTACACGGAGTGATTGGCGATAGGCCAGAGTTAGTATTTATCTTTGATCGATGTACTGCCATCAAGAGAACCGTTTTAAAAGCATTTCACACTGCTGGTCATGGAGTTTGTTTTTACCATATCAAAGGCAACATTAAGTCTAAATTCAGAATGTCCAAACCTATTTGGGATCAATTCGAGCCAGCCTTTATTAATGCAGCAAAGGCATATAGACACGAAGAATTTAAAAGACAACTTGAAGGGTTGTGGATGCTCTACTCGGGCGCGGCTGATTACTTAGAGAATAATGCGGCACGTGTAATTGGGCAAGGTCCGACTTTGAAGGTAGGAGATACATCATACTTACCACCAATATTGTGGAAAGTGTGAATTCTTTAATGAGGGAACCACAAAAATTTCCTGTTACTCATCTTGTTGATCACTTTAGAAAATATATTACAGCAGTTGTTTTATGATAGGAAAATTATGGCTGAATCGATGAGCACTCGTCTAATGACGTGGGCAGACACCGCAATCACCACTTCTAGGTTCTTGTTGGGGCACATCCTTAACGATTCTTACTTTCCAAGGGTTGACACTCTGCAGCTCAAGTCAAATGTTGTAGAATCCAACATCTTGAAGCCATTGAGAGAAGACGACCTGAAGAGGTTTGAATTTACGTAAATATGTTTTGTCATCGCGAAAGGTAACCAACGAGTCGTAAATCTTCATCCTCCTCGCGCGAAGGTCTGCTCGAGCTAGTATCCAGTGATCGCCGCCCAAATTCACAGGGATGAATATCTACATAAATAAATTGCTAAATTAGTATATTTTATACACAATTACCATAAGATTGAGTGACAATTCTTACCATATCGACGTCCGTAAACGGTTTGGACATGAGATCTTCCCGCCCATCCATATAGTTGTTCAAGTTGTTGTCATATTGTAATGAATGGACATCACAACTACCATTGTTCCATAATTGCTTTAGGAATACCTATTACACGATGAGTAGAAAATTAATAACATTTTGAGATATTTAAAACATCGAAATTATAGTTAATGATTATAAAGTTCGTAAACATGCCCAAAAGTATGTATCTGTATGCATGACGCGTTGCGGTAGTGCATTTGGAAACCGTTGTTGCTTCTCGCTGATCAAGCGGTAATACGTGTGAATATGCTGTGAAGGGATTAAACCAAGTAAATTTATATCATTATCCATGCCAGCGGAAATATTGTTGTGTATTGTAATGTACTGACCATTAAACACACTTACCTTGTCACCAAGTCACCCCATCGAAGCATTGCCCATGAGTATTTCAAAGAAATTTCGAGACTGTTGAACGGGCCGGTCCACAAAAATGTTGCCGGTAAACCACTGATCAAACTCCTCACATAATCTTGAGTCTTCTAGTCCCCTAAGCGGATTCATATCCACACTCAATCTTTCATCAATTTCATAGTCCATAATGTTGAGTGCAGGTAGAGGCCTGACATTCTTAACTCTCTTGAAATGAGGAATGAAATAAGAACTGCCAAATATATACGATGGTCGGTACGGACCCAAACTTACTAACGCCGGGAGGTGCCTCCGTGAATATCTGTACACTGTCATCACTTAAGTCCCCATATAAACTGTACAAGGACATGGGGGTGTACTCGTCGTCATTACCAGCATCAGTATGCGTACCATAGCCAGCATCAACGTTCGGACCATAGCCATCTGGGGTCTGTTGTTTCGAGGAGATGAACATATTAACATAATTTCGGGTTTGAAATCATAATAACATAACAAAAGCATATGAAACTTGCTCACCATGTGCGAGGGGCCAAACAGAGAATCACCGTACGCGCCCTTTGAAGCACTCGCTCCAAACGAAGCCATAAACCTCATGACTGCTGCTCTATATTGTTGTGCTTCTCTACGTTCTGCCATAAGTTCTGACCTCAGTTCGTTAATGGAACTGTGTCCAGTCTGAAGTTCCGACCTCAACTCATGAAAGAAAGACTCTATTTTATTCAGTCGTTGAACGAAATAATCATTGCGGAACTTATTCCTTGCCTATTATTACAAAATAAGAAAGTAATGACAAAATAACAGAATTAGGTATATGTGCATTGTAAATATTCAGGACGACAGAAGTTACCTCCGGCTCATTTCTGTCATCAGAATCTTGTGCGGATTCATAATGGTCGTTGGCAGCACCGTCATCCTCAACAGGACTCTGCTGCGGTCCTATTTGGTTCGTAGTGTCAGGATCTACCTTGTTTGGCCCTGTTATGAATGGCGCGTTGATTGAAGGCTGGTGCTGCACCAAGTAAAACAGAAAACAGTAAATACAAAAAAAACAAACATATAAATGACTTTGCATCCGGTTTTCAATGATACTGTAGAGGATACCTACATTACGAACCCAACTTGGCAAATATGGCACGTAATCCTCGACACTCTTCCAATAATTTGTGGCTTTCTCCTTTGCATCCGGTTTGAGGGTTTGGAAAATGGTGCTATCCTATCGTACAGATTACCAAATTTTCAATTAATATAACCATATATTATGTAACAATTATATACAGACATTCATATAAATGACTTACAAGACGATCGTTGAGGTATGAATAGACTTCGCCGAAGTTTATATTTGAAGAAGCCACGGGCTTCCATCGCACGATCTGAGGACCCTTCCTCCTAATTTTCACCACCCACTACAATGGTAGTCATCCAATCGCTTCAAAAATCCATGCCTTCAACAAGGAAAGATATGAAGTAAAAAAAGTGTCATTAAATATTTATTATAACAAAACTAAGTTATAAAAAAAATTCTTCACTCACATGCACTACAGACGTAAAGCCGTAAAAATTATATTTATCAATTCTATGCAAGGGATTTTCTCAATTGTACTGCCTCTTGGTGCGACAAGGGAGCGAGGGAAGCCAAGCGCGCGCGAGCTACGTGCTAGCCTGCGCACAACGCAGCGCTTGTCGCACGCGAGATGCGCGCAACATGCGCATCTAACGTGCGACGCAGCTACGACAGGCGAGCGAGGGAAGCCAAGCGCGCGCGAGTTGCGCTCAGACTGGCACGCAGCTCGCGCGCGCAGGCTGGCATGCAGCTGCCTCGTGCGCGCTTGGCTTCCCTTTCTCTTCTCTTTCTCTTCCCTTCCCTTTCCCACATGCATCTCACCCACCACCGCCATTAAACACCAACAACAACAACATCCCAAACAACAACAACAACAACAAGAAAAATGGCAATAACAACTCACCTAGGGTTTTCAATTTTTTTCTTTGATTTTGAAGATCTCCGAAGATTTTCAACGTGATTTAGCTTCTTTCAGCCGCCGACAACTTCCTCCGCCGCCGACGATCTATACAACTTCCGGTGATGAGATTTTGGTGAGAGGGGGAGGAATTTGCTTGAGGGAAACGTGAGAATGAGGAGGGCAATTTCGTCCACAATTTGATGATTTGGCTAATGTTGAAAGAAAAAACTTTGAGGGGTTAAAGTTGAAAAATACCTAATTTTTTTGGCTTTTTTGTAAATTTCCCAAAATCTCTTGAGGTTCATTTCATTGAGGCAAATTTTGCCCAAACAATAGAACATTCATTTTTAAACCTATTAATTTAGGGCTCGTTCGTTTCATGTATAAAGTTTTACTTTGGTTTAATTTAAGATATTTTAAAATTTTAACTTGTTTAATATATATATACACACACGTGCGCACACATGCACACCTATTTAAAATTCTAAGTTTATGCAATACTTTCAAGGACATAAATGTAAAAATACTAGATTTAATATGTTTGGAGTTTATAAAAATAAATAACTCAACACTCATACTTATACATAAGAAAATGAAAAATAAATATATTATTCAAAGTCATTCGGACTTCTTTAATATTTAGAGTCATTCAAATTTCAAGAAAAAAGTAAATGCTACATTCACCTTAGTGTTAGGACTCATTAAGGATTAATGTTTAAAGGTTTGAAAAGTAAAAAGCTAATTTAGTGCTTAGTAATTTCTTTAAAAAAAATTGATAAAACCATCTTATTTTACAATATATTTTAAGACATAGGGAAAAATATGCTTTTCAAAATCTAATTTTGAGAATTAGTTTTATCTTTAATATAATTTCACATATATCCCCACATAATTACATAAACTCAAAATTATCCTCATTTAATTAAGAAATAAAATCAATAAATTGACACGTATCATTATTAGTTTGAATATTGTAGTAAATATATTTTTTTAAAATTCATGTTAGTATTTGATAGAAATCATTATCAATTATTTTGAGGTAACAAAATAACATCAATTAATTAATCAAGTACATTTTTTTTTCTATGTTACCAATTATCATTGTATATTCACAATAAATAATATGTGTAGATGAATTTCATTCAACATTATGTTTATTTTAGTCACTTGCATCGTTGTAAATTTTATTCAATATTATATCTATTTTAGTCATTTGTTTTATTACAACTAAACACATATATTTTTATAACAAAAATATACTAAATGTTTAACATATTTACTTGACAACTAGTTAATTTTACATCACAACTAAAAAGTAAGGGCTAGTTTGGTAATGATGTAACTTTTAAAATAATTGTTATTTAGTTGTGTAATTGTGCTGTATAAATAATCAGTTGTGAATATAATTAATTAAATATTTGGTGAAATTTATTTTTAAAAAAGTATTGCATGTTTAAAATACAAGAATATAAATGACTAAAATGAATATATTATTGAATAAAATTTATTTATATATTTTTAAACATGTATATAAAATATTTTTTATTGTATGTATATAATAATAGATAATTAAAATAAATATTTTTATATTATCAATTTTATTTTTCTTATCTTGTTGTCTCAATATAATTGACGATAATAATAACATCTTTAAATGTAATGATTTTATATACTAATTAGTAAAGATAATTTTAGATTTTTGTAAAGTTGTACCCAACTATAAAATTAATATTCAAAAATGATATTTTAAAAAATTATTCTTTCCTTACTTTTTGAAATCTACTATAAAATGAGATGATGTTACCATAAATAAATTTAAAAAAATTAACCCCACACCAAATCAGTTTAATTCTTCAAAATTGCTTTTCACCCTTCCAAAAATAATTCCAAACTAGCCTCATGACTCTTACCTTTTTTGTTTTAACTTTAATATAAACCTACACATGCTTAATTTTAAAAGGTAAAATATTAGAAAACTTACCATTCACTTTATGTTTTTAAAAAAGTACAAGAAAAATGTGAAGGCCAATGCAAAGGCTATCTTGAATTTTGATGAGTTACATACAATGAGATATTTGACATGTCTCAATGAGAACATGAACATGGGCCTAAGAGAAGGTACATGTAGGCATTCCCTACTGGATTTATTAAGCGAATGCTCATTATGTCTGTTTACACCCACACCCAGTCCCAACAAACAAATTGTATTCAAACCAAAATTTTTTATCAAATAATAAAACGTTAAATGTCGAATTTTACTTTTTTTTTTTATTTTTTGCGCGCACGCAAATTGAATCTTTTGGTGGATCTTCACAAAGAATATGATAATAGATTAAAAAAAAAAGTCGGAAGCTCTCCAAACATTTTTAACGACAAGCGTTTTATTAAATGAATTTTGAATGATAAAGAGATAAATGAACAATTTATTGCAACAACAGTATTCAAGAAAACATAGTAAAGTATGTTGGACTGGTAATTTTATCGCTTAAAAAAAAGGTATTATCAAAATTATATTATAAGAAAAAGGGCATAAAGATTTTCACCACTGACCTCCGCTGCATATATATCGTTTCAGCAAAGTCATCTTCTCTTCATTTGTAAGCATTTAATGCTTGGGAACAAGATCGTGATCTTCGATGTTGACCGGAAGCCAGCTCTGCCTCCTTTACAATATAAGAGAAGACAATACTGAAAAGCGTTGATCTCCAACTTTATGTTCAGAAAAATTTTTGCGTTACTCTTATTTCGCACCGTGAGTAGGTAAACAGAAATACGGAAAATCTACTCGTAAAGAAGCTCCTGAACGCACATAAAGAAAAAGAGACCAAAGCAGCCATGTAACAGCTAGCTTACTAGCATTCAGTTAATGCCGCAAAACTACTAGAGAATAGCAATGGTGTGTTAATGCTTTGGCAATGCCACAAATAGCAATACTCTTTCTTTTGATGTCCAAAATACTCACAGCACTATTTATAATTTAGTCAGAAGTTTTTTGCTATTTACACTCTCCTGAGGCAGTATTTTGCTCATATATAACATGTAGAATATCTAGGAGTCATGTCCAGATGACCTAAACTCTATTATCTAACAGTTCAAACTGAGATAGACTAGAACAGAACACTCCATTCAGCACAATTTTCTTCATAAATATCAGGCACAAGAACTGTAGAATTCAGCTGGATAACTTGATGATGAGAATATCAACGTATATATCTATTACATAAAACATAAAAATATCATGATTTTCTTTTCTTCTTTTTTTTTGTTAATTAATTTTTTTTCCAAAATCCTACCAAACCTCTTTGATATAAAAATTTGTCTCTAAATAATAATAAACTAATTATGTTCATTATCTAAAATCCACTGAAGGAGAGTGCCACGAGATAGGAACCCTAAAGGCAATAACTTCATTACGTGCTTATTCACAAAAAAAAAAGGATGTCAAGCCTTGAGTTTGACAAATTGTATTGTATTACAATATATATATATATATTATCAATGTATGTTATATTATAATGTTTTATTTTAGAACAATATTATATTAATACTGTTAAACGTTTGCTGCTATACTATATTGTATTAACTTTTAATTATACTATATGTGATGTTTTATCGTATTATATTATATTGTATTAATTTTTAATAATTAATTTAAATTATATGTTTTCATTAGTACTTAGAGAATATTAAATATAGAAGCCTTAAATTTTAACTTTTTTTCATCAATTATTTTAATATGGATGGAAAAATCATAAATCTTCATAAAATTTACGTAAAAACAATAAATTCTAAAATTTTTGGTAGTATAATAAGTTTTTTTCAATATTTTTTAAATGTATACATAACAAAATAAAAATACAAGAAAATGATTCAATCAAATAACTAGAAAATATCACAACATTTGCATGTATTTTTAACTGAGAGGTGCATGTCCAAGAATACAAAAAAAAAAAAAAAATTCATGGCTAATATACCAAAAACAAGGCTTGATAAAGCTACAATGTGCAACATTACATAATTGTTGACTTAGGCATTGAAAACCCATAATTGCTTGTCGATAATTTTGCGGGTTGCGGGCAGGTTTGGTATTACAAATTGAAACCCGCACTTGGATGCGGGTGGGTTTAGTATTAGCACAATATCCGGCAGATACCCACATGGATAACCACTAGACCCGCAATATTTTTTTAAATAATTTTAATTAAAAAATATTTAAATCTAAAAAATATGTAAATAAAATAATGCAATTATGCAAAGTGCCAATTAACCTAAGTGTTTTTGTATGGTCCTTTTTTTTTTAACTTAATGCATGAATTATTTCATTATTATAATTTTTTTCTTCGAATTAATATTTGAAAAGTATTATTCTTTGAAAAATATTAATCTTAATCATTATTGTAGGCATCATGTTGGATGGGTGCTAACGATGGTGAATGATATGAATATCTTGTTTTGGAGCTTGTGTTAAATGATAATATGAAATATAATTATTATTTTTATATATTAGTTTTTGATTTTTTTAAAGGATTTGTGTATTTTATAATTAAATTTACGAAATTGTTATGGATTGATATTGAAATTTTAATTTTTCATTTACATTGGTTTAATTTAAAATTGAGTATATTATGTGGAATTTGAGGTTATTATTATAAATTTATATATTGAACATTTGTGATTTTAAATGTACAAACCTGCAAAAAATCCGCCGGATACCATTATGTATTTGGTAATTGTTAAAATTCGCAGTAGATGAATTTTTTAAAAAAATTTAAAACCTATTGTGGGTTACAGATAAATTTAATAATTTAAATTTTATGCGAGTTTAAATTTAATAATGACAAACTCACTACGGAGGATGATGTCTGATTGCCATCCCTACTTATCCTTAAAAGAATATATAGCACCAACAAAAAGAAAGGAGAAGAAAACCCATCCACACAATTCTTAAAAAAGGACTCTCACGAACAAAGCTTTAGGAACGTACCTCTACCTCGACCTCGAGTGGGGATTGTAGCTTCACGCAAACTTTTGACTTTGAAACTACAATCACAAAATCATTTGCCAAATCCGGCCTCTCGCACGAGGAGTTGTCATAATTAACACGAGAGCCCATTGATCCTTGACAATTATTATTTGGTGCAAATTATATAAATGAAAATTGATTAAAATCACGTGAATATATTACGTTCGTCCTTTTTCAATTTTTGCACGCAATTCATCTCTCAAAGACAAAGGGAGAGAGCAGTCCTTTTCATTGCAGAGCAAAATAGACCTCTCCTCGTTATTAAATTGACTTTCTTTTTCTTTAATTCTTTAATTGTTCGAGTCTCTTTCTTGACCCTTAAACTTATCGAAGTTGAATGACAATTGCCTTGTTAGCTTCGAGGTTACTATATGATATTTTCTTCACAAATAAGTTCTAGATACGGAATCAACAGGAGATTGTGACGCAGCAAAGAACAATTAATTAATTCCAAGCTTATAAACAAAGACACATGCATATACGTACATATGTGAATAGAACTTATTGACATGTCTCGTACTTAATTTTACTCTTTGGAAAATGGAAGACGTTCCTTGCTAACCAACGACTCTTTGTTTTCTCTCAATCTCATTTCACATATTTCACAACGTATTCATTATCACTTCACATGTTAACAAGTAGTGGTCATCAATCATGTTGCCTAACAGTGCTCCTTTTCTGGCATAGTTGACTCATCTCAATCATCCATCCTCAAAAACTCCCAAAATAATTTTTGAAACGCTCATCCTTTGGAGATTTTATAGAGCACGGTCCTTGAGTTTTCTTAAGGTATATGCATTACAAGCACGTACTTATAACAAGTAACATTTTTTTTTAAATTTTTTTAATTGAGCTCTCAGTGGCTTAAATTAATGATTTTCAAACAGTTTTCTTTAGTTAATCACTGAGTTCGAATAGGGATTAAATTTTTTTAACTTCATCAAATCCTATCTTTTTTCTTTAAAAAAAGAAGAAAAAAGGTTACATTTTAATTTTCAAAGTTTCACATTAAATTTGTCGGTCGATTTCTACAGTATTTATTGCGAGTTGACTTTATATTCTGATACAATGTTGATATCTTTGCTGCCGGCCGATCAACCTCATCCTCGTGTGTTTGTTATGTTAGTTAAGACTTCTAAGAAATGCATCAATGGTTTTACCGAGGCTATTGCTTATGAAGCATTACAAGTAATTATCGGCTGGTTCGAATGAGCTTGAATTGACTAGCTAGGGCCTTAGATATGGCGTTCGTGCATGTTAATTAACATGCGCTTGCTTTCATCTCCATCTTTTGACGGATCGATGGAAACTTATTAAAAGCACTTATTATTACGCGCACACATTTCCCACGTTGTCATTTGTGTGGAATCATCTAAATGGCCGACCCATCATGTGATTTTTCCTAATCCTTCACATGAGATTTTTTTTTAAAAATTTTTGCACATAAAACATGTGACTGAATGAATGTGTGGCTGAGAAATAAGACTGTTCCTTTAGAGTATGACTTGTGAGTAGCATTGAAAGCTCCCAAACCGACGCCCTCTTTTATCGTTTCCCATATATGACAGTGCACAATCCGATGAAATGAAGCTTCTTTTTATCTTTTCACTCCTTCATTTGAATAAGTTGGTTGCTTACAATAAAGTCGATGTTCGGTACTCTGTGAATGCAATATCTAGTGCATTGTCAATTTTCATCTCATCAATAAATATTCCCTCCACTCTTCCGTTTGTATCACATGCCAAAATTCTTTAGCACATTATTGCATAATAAATGAGTTTTAATCGCGATTATCAGTCGTTAATACAATGCTTAAATGATGATGATCATCACAACATTGAGAATAATGGTGAGTGATTAATCTAAAGAGAACCATGTGGTAACATGTTAGATAAGTGTGTGAGTTTTTAACGAGCATGTGAAGAGATTGCTTACGGCCAGTGCAAGTGTTAATTAGCCGATCACGTCGGAGTTCAGCTTTGCATGGACATGCACAAAAATAGGTATTATTTAAAAGCTTTAATGTGAAGTGCCAAGAATAGTTAGCTTGTCCGTCCAGGTGGCGAACGGTTATTGGTTTCCTTTGGTACTTGTATGGGTATGCATGCATCTATTTTCATGTCACATGTGCATGCCCAAATACTTTGACAATTTGTTATTTCACAATTATGTTACAGCGTAACACTTATTGATTATTACTGATATTACGTTTTTTTTTATTAAGACTAATAATTATTAACACAGTATCAAAATGTCATTCAACCTAGAAATACTCTGTTTAATCGGGGTTAAAATTATATATTTTATTAATTATATTTTTGAAACCTTAGTGATGAGGTTCTCTATCCTCTTAAAACACACAATGTTAAGTTTTCTCATCACTGTATATAAGTGGGATGCTATATAAATACATATATATATATATATATATATATAAGATCTGCTATATCAACACATATATATAAGGTCCTATATATTACAAGCCATAGATATAACTAAAGATAAAAGTTTAAGCCCCGCTAATATTATAAGGATCCAAAATTATAACTCGAACCCATGCGTATAAATAATCATGATGCTTAATCCCCGTTATATAACCAGAGATCCTCCATACTCCAGTAGTTTTCATTGACTTCAGAAGGAATAGGTGCCATATTATCTAATGGAAAAGCTTGATGAGGACCCATATTATTGTTTAATGGATATTGTGGTGCTGAATAATCTTCCACGTTGTATGCAGCAGTGGACATTTGGCTTGAGCTTGCTTGCTCATTGGCCTCTGAACTTTGCCCTGAAAATGTTTCTGCTTGCTTAATTTGCTTCTGGATTCTGGTTCTCCAAAAATTCTTAATTTCATTGTCGGTCCTTCCTGGTAGATGCTTGGCAATTTTGGACCACCTACATCAAATCGAGTAATTTGTGACAAAAAATAACCTAATTATTATTTTGCTAAATGACATATATTTGAATTATTAAACTTTTGATTAAGAGGGTGTGTAATAAGTTGTCATACAACCAAATACACCGATTTATTTTTCTCAGATAAAAGGTTAGATTAAGAGAGAATCATGGTATGTGCGTAACAGTTATGCACATAGACTAGTAACCAATATGAAAAGTAAAAACAAAAAAGTGTCCGCATATGTTGGTGGGTTGGGGGGGGAGAAGATTAGGATCCTCCTCATTTACCTTATTAAGCCGAAGCAGTTCACGGTATAAAATATTCTTGTAAGTATTGCCTGATGAAAATTAAATCCCATTTCCGCTCATGTGATTACAAAGAGAAATTTTTTTTTTTTTCCATGGTTGAAAAAAAAAATTCCCAATTTTAATTTATTTAAAACTACCGAATAAGACTGGGGATGCAAAAAATATATATATATATATCGAGCCAAGTGCCAGAAGATATTTTGATCATCTAAAACGAAAAAAAAAAAGGCAGTACTTTTGTGGCGAACCCTAATCTTATGGGGAGTAATAGACACCCTAATTAATAAAAGAAATGGACTTTGCCCCAAAGAGCCGAAGCAATATGGCCTGCGTCCGCTTCAAAACAAAAGTAAAAGAGCTTCTCTTTAACACGTGATGTATTAAAATGGGTTCTGCCTTAAAGAGAAAAGTTTCATTGCTAAATATTTTTTATTTGGTGACTTCACAAATCCAAAACGAATAGCTAGCTGTAATATTAGGTATCCAGAGCATTCACAGTCTTTCCAAAATTTTGGAATTTATTACTAAAAAAATACCTATAATATTAGATAGATAGATAGATATAAGAAGTTTTAGATAATCATTTATTATTTACTTAATTTTTTTATAAGAAAATTTGTATCATATGAGTCGGGAGCCATCATCCTTCATGGATCTCACTCCAAAATAGTACATGATTGTAATGATGACAGCCGTCGATACATGAGAGGAAAAGACAGAGATGTCATTTTTATTTTTTTTTAAAATACGTGTTTGTGATATTAATTTTGAAAAAAAAATTGTAATAAAGCTTCAGCACCCTTAATTACAATTGCTGTGAATTTTTTTTTTTCAATGGATCTGATGATTTTGCCCCAGGTCCACCATGGATAGAATAAGAGAGAGGCTGACAGCAAAATCATGTTTGCACGGTTTTAAAGCAAAATTTCTATCATCCACTATTGAAAAAAATATATTCAATATTATATAGATCTATAAAGATCTTTTATGGAGAAAATTAATAGAATTTTGTAGCCATCAAAATTAAAAAACAAGTCATGTGAAATGATTTTATCTTGGGCATGTGCAGCAATTTGTTTTTAGCGGCCATGAATTAATAACACAAAATTTTCTCTTTGGCTCTCTCATATGGAGGACTTGATCGAGGACCCAAAAGGGTCTCTGAAAAGTGTACTTCTCAATCAAAACTCTATAAAAATCTAAATTTGAAATCTGAAATTAAACCCGTCCAACAATAAAGAAAAAAACTGAGGGGTTGGTAGAAAGAAACAGCCAAAATTTATACCTCTTGTCTTGTATATATATACTAACCTGTTTCCCCACTTGGCATGAAGCTCCATGATCAAGAGCTGCTCCTCTGGTGTAATATTCCCCCTCTTAACGTCCGGTCGGAGATAGTTCAGCCACCTGAGCCGGCAACTCTTTCCGGTACGTTTTAGGCCTACCAAAAAACATAACCAAAAATAAGGTGGATTTAATTCACTGGCGTAACCCCCAAAAAGGGAAAAGAAAAGAAAATTCTATATTTTCTTTTTCTTGCACGCTAAGTTTCCAAAAATTTCTAAATACCAGCTGCTTTAGCAAGTGAGTTCCAGACGCCTTCGCCGTGATTTGCTATATAGTTGATGAGGATCAAGTCTTCTTCCATGGTCCATGGCCCTTTCGGACTTCAGCTTCTTGAGAATTGCATGGAGTTTTATCCATCTCTTAATTTACATAGAGAAATTAAGAGGAGGAGAAGAAGAAGAAGAAGAAAGAAGAGGAAGAGAAAGGTTGTGAAAAAATTCATAAATGAAAGAATGAGATAGCTGCGGGTTTTATAGAGTGAGTCTAAGATAATTATTGATACTAATTGAATCGCTAACCAACAGAATTATAACATAAATTCTAACCTAATTATATCTTAATGACTATACATACATGCATGATAAACCCTAACTACATGATGACTGCATGCATTACGACGTACGACAAATTATAATTTCTTTAGGGTTAATATTTTTCCCACCTATACACGCCGTTTCCTTTACGTGTCACGGAATATATAATTCGACATATGCATAAATAATTTCAAGTGCTTCTTTAAAAAAAAAATGAAAATAAAAGGTGGAAAAATATATACGGCTGGGCTCCATTGCGTCATAAATATAATTCTAAATTTCTCAAAATATGAGTTAAATTAAAACATAATAAATTAAAATAAACACAATAGAAAAAAATGTGCGTTGTGAAATTTCACGAGATTTAATAAGGCTTTCAAAAACTTAACTCAGTGCTGTAATATTAATTATCGCATGCATGGCGACAATATACCATATCTACATATACGCTTCGAAGTTTTTTCTTATTCAAAGTTATTCAACTGTAATTTATTCTTGAACCATATGCCTGTAGAAATACAATAAAAATGTACGTAAAATAATCACAATCAACGCGAAAAAGGAGTTACCAGATCAAGGGGTCTGTTAACTGTTACTTAATTGCGTGTGCCCTAAATCCTAACAATAATATTAGACCGTATAATTAATGTAGATTATAGAACGCTTGAATCTTATGGATTCACCGATGAATAATTGCATCTTATGGATTGATCGATGTAGTATTTAATGCATGATTGTAGCAAGAGCTCACGTGGGAGTGCTTATTGAACGGGGATATATATAATGCTATCACAGGGTTCGTAAGCACTCTTAGGGCTTGATTTGATAGTGAGATGCAATGGAGTAAAAGTGATAGCTATTGTTGTGGAATAAAAATGTTTTCTAATTGTTAAGGGAGAAGCTAAAGGGTATAATGTTAAAATGAAATTAAGACTCTTTCTTAATATGAGTTCTTTTGAGCTTTAAAAATGCAATGACATGTGTTGTTTAGTGATCAATAATGTTAGATTTGAGTCCCAAGTTGGGTCTTAATACTATGCGTCACTCATCTCTTGAATGAATGCCACATGAATGGGATTCAAATTAATTGGGACTTAAATATTATAATGTCTAGCATTGTTCTTCAGTGTGTCGGTAGGGAGGGTTTAATTTCATTATCTATTTTATTAACCACCAATCACCACTTAAACTTTCACTAGGTACAAAATCTGATCATGAGAGAATTTTGATTAGTTAAAATGTTTTGTTTGATAGATGTTTTGGTAAATAACAATATAGAGATATTATTCATTTTTATTTAACTAATCAACTAATTTTACTTACAAAATTCCAATCATTTTTTTAATATTTGTATACTTTTGTAAATATTTAATTAATCAAATAATATGTTTATCTGCATAATTTGATTAAAAACATATTATTTGATTAAAATAATTAATCAAATAATTTTTTAACCGAAAAATTACAAGGTCTGTGTGTGTAATAAATACATTTCCTACGAAGCTGAAAAAGCCAACATGATCATTATTGACTAGAAGCCTCACAATTTCCTTTCTTTTTAAATAATAAGTAATGAATATTAATAAAATGATTGTCATAAGTAATAAAACAATGATGTTGCTTAATTACATAAAAAGGTAAATATAAATTTTTTTTTTGTAATATATTGTCAAACATCATATCATATGGTGTTTATATTAAAAACTTTAGAAAGAAAAGGTTCTATTTTGAGGCCTACGAAAAAAAGGATTCCGGAAAGGATTGAACACTGGCAGATTTCATCCAACTTGAAGCTAATTATGTCATGTTTCGATCACTTAAGCGGAAATAAATCTTGTATCGTCTCTATTAATTATTAAGTTAATCATCTCATAGCCCCATAATTTAGCATAATTCTTGAAATTTTACGTAATGTTGAATAAATAATATGAGTGTGGGTGCGAACTAATTTAGTTGATAATATTTCTTAAGTTAAAATAAAAATTAATTAAATATTTAAATAGTAACCATTGAAACTAGGATTTGGGTTTTGCTTTGGCAGTTATCAACTCCTAATAAATATTTGGCATAGACCTCCCCATACCAAATTTAAGCTAACACCCCCATAATGACCCTATCTCCTCTCTATAAACATTTGAAGGCTGAGTTTGGGGATCTCTTAACATGAAGAAGAATTTCCGTTCATAATTAATCCTCAAATAGGTTATTAATTTTTGAAAAAATAATTAATTTAAAAATTCGTATTTCATTATTGGTTTTGACCTTAATTTAATCAAATTATATATTTGTCCGTTTCAGAAATTATAATGAAAGCTTATATTAAACTAAAGCAAGCATAACTGCTTGTTTAAAAAAATAACAACATTAGTAGCCAATAACTAATTACTAAATAGTACTAATATATCATAATTACCACTACAAGAAAACGTTTATTTTCAAGGGCAAATAACTTTGAAAATACATAAATGGCCTAGAAAAAAGTTATTTCTAAGAAATTCATAGCATCAATCGTCGTCGTGTTAAGTCGAAAAATAACTTCAACTGCCCTTGGAAATAATCCTTGAGATACTAACACAAAAACATGAATGGTTAACATTTATATCATGGCATAACTCAGAGATTTTAGTTTCATGAAAATGTCCCTAAGAAAGAAGACATCCCTAACCAAGAACACTTACTTTCGTGGCTATACGAGCCTAACTGAAATTTGGTGTAAATATACTTCAGCCATTATTTGTGTAGATTTGCATTAAAAGAAATAGCAGATCACTGAGCATCCGACATTCGTTCAGACTGATACCATCAGAAACTTGGAAACGATTTTTTCTTCTTTTAATTCTTTGAAGGTCGGAAAATATATGTTGTTCACAAAACAGATGGATATTTTCATTGTTGGACAACTTATCTAGCGTTAAGAGTCCATTTGGTTTTTTAGATGTCAATTTAAATAATATTTTTGCAAAAATTAGTAAAAGTATATGTTCTTTACCAAATAACTGTTGAATAAGAACTGAATTTTCAAGTTAGGTTTTAAAAAGTCGGGACACCTGTAGAAAGGCTAAAGAAAGAGAGTACAATGAAGGGACAAAATAACATGCTTTGGACCCATGCTTATGGATACCAAGACTAAAACAGTCTTATTAATACCAAGACTTATGCCTAATTGAAACTGGTATTATTAACCACTCATTTGAACACAAAAATCTCTTCATTAACTTTACAATCCCATCGCATTCAATTTTGACACTTCATGTTAAAAGTTTTATGGACTCTTACTAATGTTAGCAAAACCGTTTGGTGGCTAGAAACAAATGCGAGCTTTGAGAAATTCTAGAAATTAATCTTGTTTCTCTTTTTCTAAGAATCCATAAAATAATTCTCCCAAAAAAAAAAAGAATCCATAACGTAACCATTGATTTTATAAAAATATTATTATTATTTCTTAATTTAAACTTGCCTAACAAATCAGAAATCTTTGAACACCTATACATTATTATTCAATTGTGGTATAAACTTATTTTTCTACAATATTATTAATTTGATTTATTAGAGTCCAATCTAATCTATCGTCTACTTACACAAAATCTTCTCCCAATCTCATACAAGTGGAGCTTTAGGGGCTAAGCCCACTTCTTAAAATATGTTTTCTTATGATTTCATCCCATTAAATTTTCTAATTATGTTTATTATGCCACTAATTCAAGATGTAATTTTTGTGATTTTTTTCTTCTAAAATGATAGGAGGGTGGGCAAAATTAAATTAATTTTTTTTAGCTTTATCTCTTCTAGTTCTAGGATTTGAACTTGAGTATCTAGTTAAAGAAAACTACTTGAAAACTACAACTTTAAACATGAAACTGGAGAGAAAACAACTATGAAGCAAAGATAAAAATGATTATTTACATTTTAATCTCTTTAGATTCGGTTGTTTTTTCTATGATGATAGTAGTGACTCACATGAGGACATCTTCACAAAATTAAAATGGACACGAAACTAGAAGATAAGAAAAATATAAATTTCAAATGCATTATTTCTTGTTTTGTGTTTTATGTCTTTTAACTCCGTTTGTATGAAATTTTCTTGCGAATACATATATATAAAATAGCTAATAAATTAAAATTTGTATTTTTTTATATTTTAGAAATATCTTTCATTTTTCGTTTAGAACCACTTAATAGTTTATAGTGTCATTAAACCAAATTGTACAAAAACATCACGTTTTAAAGGTAAGTTGTTTTCCTTTGTCTATAAATAGAATAAAAAGTTGGAAGTAATTATGACCATTAATGATAAAAATCAAGTGGCTAAAAATGCTTCATGATGTCTATCAATGACAGAAAGAGCAAGGATAAGGGCAAGGGCATGTGAAGGTGACCAATGATCTCCGTTCTTTTCATTATGATCTTTATGATTACTGAAATGACACATTCCAAACTACATGTACAGTTTGTGGCTAATATATAATCATCTATTGATTAAACTATATCCAACTATCCCTAGTTAAGACAACTCATATAATGATTTTATGATATTAAAATAACTTAATTATATGTCATACACACACACAGACTAATTGATCGAAGTTGAACAATATTGTGTCAAATCATAGAAGCAACTAATGAAAATAATAATGAAAATATCATAAACCCCCTATAATTTTAAAAATTAATCACTGTTCCTCATGCTTCAAAACCTATTAAAAACTCCATTGTTAAAAAGTTGGTGGCATTCAACCTTTTTTTTTATTTTTCTGTCTTTTTTTTTCTATTTTACATATAATTTAGTGAGATCCACTATGAGTCAGTAAACATTTATGGTGTTAAAATAGTAAAAGACACAAAAAAAAAAATGTTAAAAGTTTACAGTCTTTTAACTACATGAGAGATTGTGATAGTTTTAATATATAAAGTGAAAAAGGATAAATTTAGACAAACAGTAGAGGCTTTATCGATAATTTTTTTCTCAATTAATTAAGTCTGACGGCTAAAGCATGAATGATCATCAATTTCATCATGCATGGATCATTCGTGCATATTGCATGGGGATCACTACATGACAATCAATATTAACTTAAATCTTTAATTAAATTGACTCAAAATAATTACCAGAAGAAGTTTTGTTTTCAATTGCGGTTAAATCTTTGGTGCTTGTCCAAATTAGAAAAAGTAACCAATTGAAAAAAAAAATCCACCCTTTCTTTAAGTGACGCGGCCTTTCTTGTGACTTCGGATAATAAATTTTCTTAATACAGATTTATTGTTATTAATTACTTACCCACCCCACAATGTTTTTAGTATTAGATTTTTCCCAACATTGGCGCCCCTCCACCCCACACCAAAACACCTCTACCTCAAAGTCTAATTGTTTGATGGTAAGTTGGTGATAGTACACAATGTAGCACCATATAAATTTCTTGTATTTAAATTTTTTTAAGTATAATGTGATTAATAAAAAGGCAGCTACTACGTCGCAGCAGTTTCAGCGTAGATTCACCTTCTAAAATCTAAAACAATTGTAATAACTAACATCTAACGATTTTAAGAGTTGCTCTAGGTTGAAGCTTCTCCAACGTAACTGAGCTTTAATAGAAAATATATATGATAAAAATGGACTTACTCGACAGCTTTAAGGCAGGCGTTATATCTAACAATGCATGAAACTGAGATAATACAAAAGTTGTCAGAGTTTATTATGACTTGACTTTCTCGGTCAACCATATTCAATCTTAGTTGTACTTACTCGACCATGAAAGCCCTTAACTCGGCTTTCTCGGCTGGACTTACTTTATCCAATTTTTGTCTACAAAACTTGGTGGTACTTTTGATTCTTTCAAATCTTAATATTGGAATATTTACGTAGCATGGTTTGGTAGGGTAGAATATATTTTTAAAAATTTTGAAGTTATGGGGGGGATATTTAATTAAAAGCAACTCCTAATTAAATGACTCAATGAGTGCCGTACAATGAATGAGCCCCCTTTTGACATTTTCCTAGGTTGATCGATTTGATCTTGAAGTTCAGAATCTAGAACGATTGAACAGCAAATGAACCTCATGTTTTACGAAATCCTAACCCTAACGGTCTGAGAAATATTGAGTGATTCATTCTGAAGTTCCAGACCTCTTATGGCGAGCCGAAGAGGGGTCAGAAATTTCGAAGTATCGAATTCAAATGGCAGCAAAATTAATAAGAATTTACAAAATTATATGCCTATCAAAACGACACTTATGTGAACCCATGGTATCGAAACAACCATTTCCGAACAGATGCATCATCATCTTAATAGTTATGTAGGATTATACAAAATCCATACTTCACATAGCAGTAGATTTTCAACAAACATTATGCTGTTATAGAAGTGACTGAACAAAAGGGAAACTATCTTCTTCAGAATAGCTAGAATAGGTATAAGCCATAACGAAATCTAAAAGAGGAGCCAGAATCTTCACTGCTTCATTCAAGCCTGCAAAAAAAGTGAGGTTAGCAAACAGAAAAATCATTCCATCATAGTAGTTTTTGTGATAAATTGGAAGCCAACTTCTTTTTATGTGAACTGTTAAAATTTGTAAGAGTAGTTCTTCAGGCAGTAACAACTATGCATGATATATCATTGTATAACTTAATGCTATGGCCTGGTAGCTTCAGTAGATTTCCTAATTTCTTTCAGATTATGATTCAGATCTTGTCAATGAACTAACCTTGCTAGCGATGTTGTTGGAAAGCCAATCCAACCCTTCGTAAAGACCCTCTCCAGAGGTTGCACATGTGCTCTGGATATACCTGCAACAAACAACAATTATCACATCAGCAGAATGTCAACTCTAATAACAAATCAATTTGAATTTCTTAGGTGCCCAAATTTTAGTTGTCTCAAGTTTGATTTATATATGTATAGATATATATATTCTGCATTTCTTAACCTTTGAAGTGCCAACAAATTTTAAGTTTTGTCTTCACAGAAGACTAATAACTTTCAGTTATATCAGCAATTTGCAATGTTGTCCTTGTCATATCCCCCATTGGTAGCCAAGTAAAATATGGACTAGCTTAAGAGATTTGTGTTCGCTAACTAGGTCAACATGTCTTGGAGGAAGGATGCTTGTGTGAGGTCCAAAAATAAATCTGTAACATGCTCATGATGCCTAAAGCAGACAAAATCTACTTGGTTATTAGGCCGGGCCATCACAGTCCTAGTTATCTGACTGAATGAAACAGTCTCAATATATAAGACGTGTTCGTGAACAAACACTTGTGAAAAGTGTGCAACTTGAGAGAGTGTCAAATATTAAAACCAGAATGATAGTTGTACCAGTGTCGCTGGCGAAGAGAATGAAGACCGAGCTTGTCAGTTATTTCTGCAGCATTCATTGCATTCGGAAGATCTTGTTTGTTAGCAAATACAAGCAGAACAGCATCCCTCAATTCATCCTGACACCAAGATGAAAAATATTCTAATATTGAATCCCTTTTCTCATACTCGACCAAACACAATTGCTGCATATTTAGACAAAACTAAAAACGCAAAAAGCTGGCAGAACCAGCCATGGCAAGCAGAGAAAGAGAGATGGCGAACTAAACCATAAATACATAAGTCCACAAAAGGATTGTCACACAGTTACTATTACAGCGCCAACTAATCCTGGCAAGAATACCAAAAGACCAAAAGAGATCAAACAGACAGCCAAAGTTAGCATATCAGCTGCATAGTTGCAAGGAAAACAGTTTTACTCAAAGTACATCTAAGTTAACCACTAGTCTTACCTTTTGAGAAACAAACAAACCAATAATAAAGGTGGAAGGAATGACTAAAGTATAACGGCGTTCCAACTGCTTTAATGGGAATACAAGGAATATTTTGTTTCAGTTATACATTGGTCCAGTGAGATTTCCAAGAGGAAAAAATGCAACTACGGGGAAGAATACCACACAGAATCAACAGCAAGGGTTATAGTAATTATCTCAGCAAACTAAGGGTTACATAAGTAAGCATAAAATTCAAACACTTTAAGGCCAGTCAATTTAACAAAGACTACAGGAAACACAGTTAAATATCAATGGATCTGAAGTAATAGCATCAGAAAAATACAGCAATTTTTTATTTTCTAAATATTTACATATACAGAATAATAAAGAAAACTGTCTCGGCAGAATTTAAAGCCTCCATGAAATGGCGTTTAAAGTGGCAGCATACCTCATTCAACATTCGGTGCAACTCATCCCTTGCCTCAACTACTCTATCCCTGTCATTGCTATCCACCACAAAAATGAGGCCCTGAGTGTTCTGAAAATAGTGCCTCCACAATGGACGGATCTACATTCGAAAGAAAGCTACATTTGTCACAAAATGATGAGGCACGTATTACTAAAAAAATGACTCGTTTTGGCTATCCCCAAAAAACATTAAGCATCTACAATAAGTCCACAATTATTTACCCATGTAGGAACATTTGGAAATGCAATGCTCTCCCTGGAATCAAACCAATATTAGGATAATTACTTCTTCTTCGGTATTATATTCCAGGAAGCTATGAGCTATTTCACAGAGATGATTGCAAATTTTAATAAGTTTTGAATTTCTTGTCAAGGAAAAGTCTCTAAAAGTATAGAGTGTAAAAATGAACATCTGGTGACTCTGGTCAAATGCATATTTATTACATGAAAAAGAAAATGAAAGACAAAAACTAAATAGACATGCTCCATTCAACAATAATGTTGTCTAATCTTCTACCTAATCTTCTACTTCTTTATCACTAAATTTACTCATAAAATTATTTGTCATATAATTATGGACCAACATGCAATTCCCAAATGGGTAGTAAACCTAGAAAATAAATACCAAAACCAATATAGAAGCCTTGCAAAGAGGTTCACAGCCTTCTTATAGTTCATTTTACAAAGAGAAACAGAGATTAGAATTTAAAATTTCAATAGTTAAGTACGATTCATCATATCAGAGATGATTCATTCCCCAGGGTCTTCGTATGTTGTCACACAGAGTACAGAAACAACAACTTTCACCTATCTTGGCAATTATTCAAGATCCAAATTGTCATTCTCAACTAAATAATTCTATTTGGGCAAAATATGAATTCAAATTCCAGATGCATGCTTACCTTGTCCTGACCTCCGACATCCCAAACCGTGAAGCTAATGTTCTTGTATTCAACCGTCTCCACATTAAAACCTGAAAAAGAAAAAAAAATCCTTATGCATAAAGTTAACAACAGAAATGCCAAACTAAAACGACGCCATATTGATAAAATCAATAAATCGAAGAGCGATCTAGGAGTAAGAAACTGACCGATTGTAGGGATGGTGGTGACGATCTCACCGAGCTTAAGCTTGTACAAAATAGTGGTCTTACCGGCGGCGTCGAGACCCACCATCAGAATTCGCATCTCCTTCTTCGCAAATAGCCGACTAAACAGCTTCGTGAACGTCAATCCCATCTCTGGCTAACAAATCGAAATTACACACCAATTAAAACGATTTTGTGGGAAAAATAAAGGAATATTAGAATTAATGAAATGAATCTAATTGATTTTTCGAACCGACGGATCTACCTGTTGTTAATTAACTTGTGATGGATTTGGATTTTGCCGTTGATGGTCAAGTCAAGAGAAAGAGCTTTGTCGAATTCAAAATGGTTTGCGGAAGGACGAAGCTGGGCTCTCCTCTCGTTTTACTATTCTTTCGTTTCGGCTAAATGACTAAGAGAGTCCAACTTTTAACAATATTTACATTATTACCCCGAAGAGTTTGATGAATAATCATCCATACCTCCACACGTTTTCCTATTGTTGTTTTGGACATAGAAATCAGAATAAAATGGGAAACATTTGGTTCATGGAATTATGGGAACTTGAAGTGTGGCATTTATGTAAAAAGGAAAACAAATTGGGCAGTTTATGTAAATGTCCGAAAAACACTACGAGCACATGTTTGATATTTGCGCTTCGTTCGCATGGACGAAAACCGAAAAAAGGGCCATGGCTTGTGGGACTCGGCTTTGCTCATCTTCTTTGTCACACGCACTCTTTCCCGTTCTCATTAACCAAACAGCTCTCTCCACGAAACTCCTCCGGTTCAACCGACTCTACTCGACCGCTCGGCTCTTTTCCTCCCCGAACCGGACCAACCTTCCGCTTCTCACCCAGGCCAAACGCCGCTACGGCTTCTCAACCAAAGAAGACCCAGTTGCTTCTCGTAAGCAGACCTCTTAATCCTCACCCTCAAATTTTATTTTCTCTGTTCTTCTTATTTCATTTATTTATTTTTTCGTAATCTGAGTTTGTGCTGACTATTAATATTATTATTATTTTAAGCTGCTGATCTTCGTTTTGAACGGCCACTAAAAATTGTGGAGTATCCGGACCCGATATTGAGAGCGAAAAACAAGAGAATTGATACATTCGACGACAACTTGAAGAAGTTAGTTGACGAGATGTTCGACGTTATGTACAAGTGAGATTTTTTTTTCAAAAATGACTTGAACATTGTGCTTATTTTTGTTGAATTTACTTAGCTTTAAATTGTTGCCATGCTATTTTTGCTTAAAATTGTTTATATTACTTATTAAAAATCCTTGAAATTTACAGGATTGTGAACAATTGTTTGTTGGCTTGCTTGTTAACAGAACTGATGGTATTGGCCTCTCAGCACCGCAAGTGGGAATCAACGTTCAACTTATGGTGTTTAATCCAGTTGGTGAGCGCGGTGAAGGGGAGGAAATTGTTCTTGTAAATCCAAGGGTTAACAAGTATTCGAACAAAATGATCCCTTATGAAGAAGGTTGCCTATCCTTTCCTGGAATCCATGCTGATGTAGAGGTATTACCAAATGCCACATTTTTTCTCCTGTTACTTATCTATTTCAAATGATAGTTGCGTTTGAATACATCTGCAGATATGGTTACATTGAATTCCCTGCTCATTTCTACTGTAAAAATTTTAAGCTGAAGTTAAGCTGGATCCTTTGAAAAGGGGTTTTTTAAGAAACAGTTAACAAACATCAAGTTTGGAGTCAGGGCAGTTTATTGTCTGTTGTATCCATTCCTGCTTATCTTTACTTTTTGTTTTCTCTGTGGTTGTTGGTCTTACTTGTATGCTAGTTGGAATTCTATGAGAGGAAATACAAAAGGTTCTTTATTGAATTCTTTTGAGGTTAAGTAGAGAAGACTCTTATATTGGAAGATTTAATTTTCAAAGAAACTGTTTTTAACTCAAGTTAGGATTCTAGGGTCGTTGTTGTTGGTTTGTTATGATTATGATTCCGATTTAGAGTTTTTCTCATTGTTCTATTTGCAGAGGCCAGAATCTGTAAAAATTGGTGCACGGGACATTAATGGTGCAAGGTTCTCAGTCAGCTTGTCAGATCTTCCTGCACGGGTGTTCCAGCATGAATTTGATCATTTGCAGGTTTTTGTTCTTTGATACAAGCTCGGTGTTTAACTGCTTTCATGAACAAATGAAGTATGCCTTCATACATTGTTGGAACAATTGTGTAGCTCTTTAAGTTACCTGATTCATACGGTCTTGATTATAGATACAGTAAATTGAATTCATTACAAATTGCAGAATACTGTATGAATATACATGAAGTTTATGATTTATGAGTTTTTATTCTGTATCAGTATGTTTGACATGGATTATCTGAGAGCACTCAATTTTTTTTCGTAATTGCTATCTTGCATTGGTCTTTTGGTCTGCATAGCTGTATAAGCATACCCACAATGCACCACTCGTGTTTTTCTTTGAAATGGTTCCATTTGGTTGCCAGTTCCCTATATATATAAAATAGTTTCTAGCATAGCATAAGAGTTCATTGGCCTCCATTAAAAAATAAATAAATAAATACACCTAATTCTTTGGCCAACATATTTATGAGATACCTCCTCAAATTCTCTTTTCCTGTATGGCAAGATTATGCCCAACAATGAAAGTAACGCTCATTGGCTGAAGAAGCTTCCAGCTGATGGTCATTTAGTTGTCTATGAGCTTTTTATTTTTTATTTTTTGTAAGCTCCAGTTTTCTGGATCGTCTGAAGTACTTTTTGCTGAAGTGGCTCATAATTCTGCAGGGAATTCTTTTCTTTGAGAGAATAACTGATGATGTTCTTGACAGTATTCGGGAACAGTTAGAGGTGAGTAGAATCATGTGTACTTTTTTCATGTTTTTTTATTGCATGTCTACAGTTTTTGTTCTATTTTGAACAAATGAGAAAAATTCCCATTTCTTTTATCAGTTAATATTTTCCCTATGTCAGGGGGAATAAAGCACCGGATGTTTGCAAAAATTCATCTCCCTTTTGTGTGTACTCACTAGTTGCTCACAATTAGCTGCGTTATGTTTGGATGACAACAGTTTAGAGGTTTAGGTTTGCAAAAGAGTCTATGTGCTTGAAAACTGCCCATATTTTAGCTGAATAACTTGCAGTACCAAACAAGCCAAACAGAAACACACTGCATTTATTTTGTTCATCTTCAAAAACCTCAACACATTATAGAAGAGTAGTCTACTGTACTACTCTAATGTTGCTTACCCTTGTTATGAGTGGGCTACCTTGCCTAAGAAGTGAGGCATAGATGTTGACCTGAAAAAATTTTAGCCTATCGCTGAAGCATGATCTGATATGTCAGTAAATTTGTGGAGATTGGCTCTGCAGAACAGAGTTAAGATGTCTTATTAACAATTGATACAAAGTCATTTGTTTCTTGAGGTTTTTGCTGTTTCTCATCTGTTTGATACATTGAAATATGGAAACATCTATGTATAGCATTCTGTCCTGACTTTGTATAGATAAAAGGGAAATATATATACTTGCTTAATACTGATCTAATATCTGCAGGCCTTAGAAAAGAAATATGAGGATAAGACTGGACTTCAAAGCCCTGAAAAGATAGAAGCACGTAAAAGGAGGAAAGCTGCTGTTGGTTTTGGAAAATCCTAGATGTAAAATGCGCTTCTTCAGATGCCTCATTCTTCACTTAAAATGTAAATTAACTATTGGTATTCACCGCTACCTAAATTTATCCTTCAATTTTGATATCTTTCGGTGATTCTTGTTGTACAGGATAGGTGTGATTTGGCAAGTGATTGAACATATTCCATACACGTGCTTGCTGAGCGATCATGGACAGAACCCTTTGCCAAGGAATTGTAGGTGCAACAGAAGTCATCAACGTCAGATCTCTTTGTGATTATGCATACGTCTTAGGAACTAGCCGCTGCTGGTACTGAAAAGATTAAAGTCAAATCATTTTATTGGCAAATGATGACAAAGTGGATCATCATTCTCCTTGTTCCCCTCGTCTTGGTTATTTGCTTTCTTCTATATGACTATATCAGCAATTTTACTATTTAGAGAATAGAATGTATTTATCTTATGTATCTGTAGCATGGCAATGACAGATTTTTTTTCTTTTACATTTTTTATGCACATTAAATATATGTACTGATTTAATGTTAGCATTTGCCCTATTAACTCTTTTACAAATTCAGGCCCTAGGTGTGACGTAACAATAGATTTAGTTCATGACACCCATGTGCTTTTTTTATGCATTTTTAATGCGTTCCTACTTTTGATCTTCCATAATTGCTGTCCCCAGGCTCAACCTTTGTACTTCCATCCGCCAATCAAGGCTAGTTGAGTGAAGAGAGCCAAAAAAAGGCCCCCTGCTAGTAACATAAGATTGATCTTAACTGGCAAAAGGTCTGTCAAGCAGATAGTCAAAATCACTCATTTAATATAATTTTATTTACTTTTTCAAGGGATAATATCATTTCTTGATTGACAATTAGGAGTCTCAGAATGTTAAAAACTTTTTTGTTTTTATCAAAAGGGGAACATTGAATAAGAACTTCTTTTCAAGTAATTTTTTCCTATATCTCGTGGTAGGTTAGGTTGAGTTTTGTGTTGCTGATGATATATATTGGGCAACCCTATGTATCCTGTTTTGCTTTTGATTTTTGGTTTGTTGTGTTTTTTTATCTTAGGAGATATTTTTTTTCTTGTTCTTTTATTATCTCCCACTTCCTGAAAAAGAAAATCTCAGTTTATAAAAGGAAAGGTTAAAATCTGAATTGCTGGAGTCTGTCTGGTTATCACTTCCTTTGGTACTTATTGTCACTTTTTCAAGTTATTAACAAGAGACGTGTCATGCAGAACATGTCATTGGTCCTAGATTAGTTTGTTACTGTCCTGTGTGCCCCGCAGTTACTTTCGGCTTACCAATTTTTTTGCTCATATTGATTGTTCTGTGCCAGATCTACTCTTGAAGCTTGGATACGATTGTATGTGTTTATGCTATTGAACTATTTCTGCAACTTTGTACATGACGCTCATGTAATCCGTAGAGAAATTAATGTATTTTAGAGATTTGTCTTATGGCATATCAGCTAACCTTCTTTGGTCTGACATCTATCAGAAGGACATAGGATTCTAGTTTATATTGAGAAATTAAGAGTGCTATATTAATTGCTGAATAGAAATTGCTGGATCCATAACAAAAACTCATATGCACTATGAGGATTTTCCAGTGGCATCATCATTTGCATTTCCATGGTGATGCTTTAATAAGGGCAAGAGCATGATATCATCTATCTTTTGGTGTAGCCACCATACCCCTAGTAAGAAGCTAGGCTAGTTTTGGCAGGAGTCACTGTAAGGGTGAGATTTAGCATTTGGTGGCATGCCTCTCTGCAAACAATTAATCGGGGGATCAGTAGCAGTTTTCAGCTCTCCATATGCCTCCCAACAGAATGGTTGCATTGCAGACTGCACCGGTTTTAGTGCTACTGTACTTAGAGATATACCAGTGCATGGCAAGACATCACTGCAGGCAAAGTGCGCAGGCTGTTCTGTGTAGGTTCCTCTTATATTTACGTAGGCTATCTGTGATACTTGGACGGCTGAAGATTCATTATGGCATGAGCTCTTTTCACAATAGTATTGGTCAATTACAATAGGAGTTTTGACGTTGTTGACTTGAATGTTTGAGAACGTGACTTGCTGCACTAAGCCTGAGCCACCCTGTGGTCCAAAACAGTTAGATTAATTTGTTACTAGTTAGTCCAGCAGGAGAATTTAAGTTGGAGATTTCTAAATAGAATTGCATGGATATAGTTCTAGCGTGATTCTAGTAGTTTGTACTACGTTACTTATTATGTTATGATAGTGATGTTGAGTTATTAGTTATACCTGCCATGTCTTTATTCTGACTCCAGTCATTGTGTCATGCATCGTGACATCTCGGACGGTGATGCTCGAAACACAGGCCTTGGTGTTGTCTTTTCCCAGACTTCCAATGCTTATTCCATGTCCAGGACCACAGTTCACATTGTGTACGTCTATGTTTGAACATCCAGTTTGTATTGATACACAATCATCACCTGTGTAATACAGAAGCAAATTTGAATTCATGTTACTTACATACCTGTGATCTGCATTCATTTCTTGAGCTTATATGTCTCGAATTGATCATTAAAAGATGAAGTTAGTCTGAGTTAGGGATGTAGATTTTAGAATTACCACAAGCAAGCGTACTGCTGTAAATGGTCACGTCTTGCGAGTTCTGTAGGTGGATCCCATCGGTGTTGGGGCTGTCACCCGGAGATGAAGCAGTGAAGTCCGAAACCTGTACAGCTGTGCAATCGTCAAATTTGAGGTGAGTTTGCTGGCTGTTTTGGATTGTTATGCCGGTAACTGTAACGCCACTGCTACCATAGAACCTCAGCGCCTGCAAACATATTAAAAGATTTAACCGGGGATTATTGGTTTGAACTAACATTGCTAGAATCTGAAAATGAACTGTTATTGACAAGATAATCACCGTTGGCTTCGTCCCCGGCATATTTCCTTTTAGCTCACTGCTTGCTGAATCATCTGCAGTACCGTAAGAGGAGGGCGCGTCATGCCACCAGACGGAGCCTTGTCCGTCGATTATGCCCTTGCCTGTCAGTGTAATCCCTTTAAGCTTCGAGAACTCAAGCCACTGTAAAATACCTGACCCCCAAGCTCCAGAATTTGTAGGAGCTATGATCTTTCCATCCAACTGAATGAAATTTTATGACATTCATTAATTAGCTCTAGCGGACGAAAAGAATTATAGCATGAGTTTGTTAGCTTAATGGAGCAAATTAATTAATAATTATTAATTACCCGAAATAAAATGTTTGGTTGACAGGTAGGGCCCGAGAAGGAAATGGGTCCCACAAGGAATACAGAACCAGACGGAACCACCATGGTTGCTCCCTCTATCTTACAAGCCGCTGCCCATGCTGCTTCAAATGCCTGCATAATCATGTGATGTCAAATCACCTTTTTGGACCGGAAGTTTAAGTCGGGTTCATGAAATAATTAAGCTGCAACAACGTGCTGTAATTAGTTATCCAAATGTAATCGACACTTATCTTGTTATTTCACCTTGATTAGTTTACTAATATTACTGTATTAGTATGATTTGATGGGACCGCTAAGATATTTTCTTATGCAAGTGTCGTTGTCATTGACTGCTCCCACGTTCACATGCATGAGGCTCCTCAATATTATAATAATGATCACTTCTAAACGATAAGAGCAGCTTATTGCCTTATTCTCTTCTTCTTATAGATGCCGGCTATTATAATAAACGTCGCCGGAATTCATCTATCAGTAGAGTCATGTTAAGGTCCGGACGTTCGGATTTTGTAAAATCCGGATTTGAACAAGAATATCCCCGTGTAATCAATTAACTAGAAAATTATTTATAAGAGGGTTAATTAAAGTTCATTTATGTCACCTTTGTGTCATCCGTGCGACCGTCACCTTTGGCTCCGAAGCTCAACACATTGAAAACAGCAGAGCTGGTCGCCATTTCTTCCGGAGCTCCGGAATAAGCGTAACTCGTGAACTTTGACAATTTGCGTCCGTGGAGGGATGGCTCGTGAGCTGTGCTGCTTCGTATCGAATGCTTGTTTTGATCTCTAGCGCTGCATGTTTCAAAACTTGAAGACCCTAAAAGGAATGCCGTGAGAATTGCTAATGCAAGGCTCGTAAGATTATTACAAGCAGCCGCCATCTTCGTTTGTAAAAGAGATGAATGAGAGTTTGCTATGCTTATGATTAACTCGAGGTGTGGCAAATGACGGAGATAAGTGGGTTGATATATATAGGCGAATGAGCTTCCCTATTGAGGTCAGAGTGTATACGTACAAACTGTAATAGACTAATAGGCAGTTGAAGAAACGACTAAATAAAAACAGTCGCGAACCTGTCCTTGTCGATCATGTGCTTCTGTTCTTCCCAAAAGTTATTAATCAATCAATCCTTTGTCTTGTTGATTTCATGAAAATCAGCCGCGTTAATTGCATACGAGTTAAGTTTATTGACCCCCCAAAAAAAAGTTAAAAGGTAAACTTGCTTGACCCGCCAATTAAACACCATCATATTCAGAAGTTAAACTTCATTATCTACATGAATTTTTCTTTTTCTTTTTTTTTTTTTTGATATTTACCATTGAACATTGTCATTAAGAGAAATTGATTAGTGATAACATTTTTTCATGAATTATTTATCGTGGGCTCAGGTTATGACTATCTCAAGTCCATGTTAATTTGTGATAATTGATTGATTTTTTTCTCCCCTCACATTTTTTCAAGATTAATTCAATTTTAATGACTGATTAAATAAAACTGGCAATTTTAGAGCGTTCGCTGCATGTGTTTTATACATAAATGTGTGTGTGTGTGTGTGTTCTATTTTGATTTTTATTTTTTACTTCTAATGGGGAGGGACTAAGCACCAATTAAGCACGTCTCTTGTGATCAAACTTATATATAAATAATTGATTTTCGAGGCTAGGGCCGTGTGTTCATCGATTTCCTTTTGAATTAGATGGTCATGACTCATTTTAATAAATGTGCTTTTTGTGCATGTAATTATTATTCTCACAGAACGTGTTGCCAGCTTCCTTCTTTTCCTTCGTAGTGTGATGAATGTGCATATTTACTGGCAATATCAGTATCGCCCACGCATATAGATAACGATTAAAATGCAAAATTTAAACATGCAAAATCCCTCAATAGTGACATTTGACTACTAATCCATATTTTGTCCTTCTAATCCATATGATGATAAATTTAAACATGCATGAAGGAGCTAGCTGAAGCCCTTTCATTTATCATTAATTGTCCTGAAAGCTCCTTTAAGTGTATGAAATTTTTAAAAGTACAGATGTTATTCTTCTTAGTTCCTTCTTTGTTCTTTTTTCTTTTTAAAAAAATGTAGATATGTCATTTATATGTCAAAATAATTTTCTTATTTATTAATTTTTTTCTCATCAAATTAAGATAATTAATGGTAATTTCTTTTTCTCATATCTCTCTTTCAGTTGTTAAAGAATTTATCATCATGACTAAATCCATAATAAACTACATCTGCAAACTCTAAAATAGAGTTAAAATTATAAGTAATTTCAAGATTTTAAATACTGACAAACTAATGGATTCAATCTATGCCATAAGATAAATAATGAGACGTTTAAAAAATCCTAACCTATGACTAAGTAAATACTAACTAACTAATGGATTCAATCTATGCCATAAGATGAATAACGAAACATTTTAAAAACCTTAACCTATGACTAAGTATCATTATAGTAGATAAATTAGTAAATCACTAAAAGTTGCAAGTAAGCCATTATTAAATTTCAACAAATGAAAGTTAGAATTTTGATGATGATAAAAAATTGTGATGCTATATAATCTACCCCCTATTGTATCAAATTTCGGGCACCTAATGTAGATGGATACAATCACACAAGTTTTTAATTTTTTTTTAAATTTTTAATGTTCTTATAATGTGGACATGTTTTTCTCGTTACTGGAATAAAATTATAATATCCAAATCCAGTCAACGGAACAACTCGATTATTAATATATATAAGGTCAATGGTGGAATTATAATAATAGGGGTCAATGGGAGAAAAAAATGAGGAAAAAAAAAAGAACTTTATAATAAAGGGCCAAAAGGTAAGCTTTTCAAAGAAATGAGCTAATTTTCAAATAAAACCCCCGTTACGTCGACCAAATAACCTAAACTGATCTTCATTCCTCTGCGCCATATACATTGCCCCTAGGCTAGACAAATTCATAGCATGAAAATAAGACTTACCAGTTCTTGCAACAATTATCCATTAATTTAAAGATTTGAAAACGCTAGCTGAGATGCCAAATCTTTCAAAAGAAAAAAAAATAAAAACAAAAAGTAGAAGAGTAGAGAAAATCAATTTGAACTCATACTTCCTCCTCATAATTCAAATTTGAGTATTTACTAAAATAAAACATGCAACTTAAAATTATGGCCAGACTTGGTAATAACTTATTAGAAGACACTACTATAATAATAATAATAATAACTAATTTTCTGTTTCATCTTCCCGAACGCGATTGGATGAATCAAGTGATATTCATATAAAATTTGGTCGCGGCCGCTTAAAAACAAAAAGAGTGAGGCTCTATTTTAAAACTTAGAAGAAACATTAAGTTGGTGGGGGGGATAAAGCTTAGAAGAAACATTAAATTATTGGGGATAAAGCTTAGAAGAAACATTAAATTAGTGGGGGCAAAATACACATCCAACGTCATGGAAGATTCTGTCACTATTTGGCTTGTGTTGTGGTGTGTCCCAACTCAAACCGAAATGTAGGTCATGTAAAAACGTCCGTTTCAATGTGAAATTATTATATTTACTTACCTTTAAACAATATATTTTCGTTGTTATTATTACTATTACTATTATTATTATTTTAGCCGCAGAGATAACATAAAAGTGTAAAGAAAAAAGAAAAAAAAAAAAAAAAAAAAGAAGAAGAAAGGATGCATGAGATCTTTGTGGAAATTTCTAAAACTAATGGCCGGGGAAAAAGCACAAATAAAGTTTACTACTTGACAAATCCATTAACAGCGGCGAAGTACATGGCAAAATCTTTGAAAAAATGAATCCAAAATAAGAAACGACAAAGTAGAATTACTCCAGAATGTGACCGATCCAGCCGCACCCCTATCTTTGAGTAGAGGCTAAAATAATTTTTTTTTATTTAATTAATTTCCAAATTGAATTCTTGTGACAGCGACAGTGACAGTTCCATGAGAATTTTGTTCTGTATTTGTACGTTAACAAAACCGTCAAGTAAGTTGTCCAGATATCATGCCTTGTTTTGGGGCCGAATCTAATTAAAAAAAAAAAAAACAAAATCTATATATATAGTTTTTTAATTAGTTAAAAAATAAAATAAATATAGACTCTAATCAGCGGCGGATTTAGAAGAATAATTTAACGGGGTTAAATTAGATAATAGTAAAATATAAAAATAAATTTTTAAATATATAAAATATTTGTTAATACATTTATAATTATTTTCTATGGAATTTTATATTTTAAAAATGTTATGCGAGAGACTTGTCATCAATATTATTAAATTTATTATTTCCTATATAAACAACCAAACTATCATTCATCTCCTCCAATTCCAAAATTGATTCTTCATGACTTTCATTACTAAAATGTTCTCTTTACTATTATTATAGAAAATGGAAGAATTAATCCTATTTTTGAGAATATAAAATATTTTGGGTGGTGGGCTATCATTATTTTTAATTAAAATATAGGTTTTTATAATTCGTAAAAGTTAAAGTTAAAATTTTATAGGGTTTATAATTTATAGTGACTATTTTAATAAATTTAATGAGGACTAATTAAAAAATAAAAATATTTTTTTTCTTTTTTTTTTTGGCGGGCTTGAGCCCCCAGTTACATGTTCCACCCACACATGCTCTAATGTGCTGTATTTTGTCATATAATTTTTAAAATCTAAATTTTTTTGTCTTTTAACTAATCCATGACTTTATTAAAGTCAGAGATTCTTAATTGGAAAACTACTAGAGATCCTTGATTAAGTCATTTTCTAACGAAAAAAGTGAGATGTCAGTAAAATATTAAAATATATATATCATAATATATTTACAGGCACAAAATATAGTCTTTAACATATTGATTTTTTTAATATATTTTACTAACATTTTCACTAGAAAAATGTGAGAATGTCAGTAAAATATATAAAAATATATATTCCAACACATTAGAGACTATATTTTTTGTTTGTTAATATATTAAAAAAAATTTAATTTTTTTACACTAAAATACAAAAAAAGAACATATATTCTAATACATTAGAGATTGTATTTTTTTTTATCTATTAATATATTAAAATTTATATTTTTGTTTGTTTGTTAGTGACATCCTTAAGTACAAAATCAAATCTAAGAATTGTGTAAATGTTGATTTTTAATAACACGAGTCATTTCCCTTATTCTGATACATGAAATTTGAAAACGAAGTGATCTGACTTCCAAGTCACATTGATTGCGGGATCATGCCATGTTCGAAATTAACATTTATAATTTGTTGCTGCTCAAGTTGAATCTTCTCTATTCGGCATGTGAGCTTGAATTTTATTTAACTTATGGCTTAAGCTTATGATTTTTTTACGGAGTCATACTTGTGTTTTGAATTGAAATGAAAGCAAAGTTAAGCTGGAATGTTTTCTTCTTCTTCCTCCAATGGCCTAATTTAATCAAATTGTTGATACGGGACATCTTTTATGGTGGTGATTAAGCAAACATTTTCAACATAGAAATGAATTAAAATTTTGATTAATGTGTTTCATGTATGATCCGGCTGATAAAACTATTGATAATGATTATATGTTTTCATTACAAATGATTTTTGTTTTTTAAGGATAATTGATCGTATTAATCCCCCGACGGCAATCCTTAGAAGCAACTATAATCAATATAGAGTAACTTACTCAACTTGAGGTTGCCACCACTTAGAAGATAGCCTATTAGTAATCCACTCACTCAATAATAAGAATAAGAATAATAATAAACAAATAAAATTAAATAATACGGGTTTCGAGTTTTTGTAGTTGGATTTTTAGTACTTGTTTAGTATATCTTATCTTATGATCATATGTACTTATTTAATCTCATAAGTTTTTTTAAATTTTTTGTTATTTGACTTTTTTTAGTAGAGTTTTTGAATATTAAAATAAGATATTTTGGCCTCAACTAATAAAAATGAAAATTTTAAACTTTTGGGAGTAGAGGTTGGAAACTTTTTTAAAATGTTAAATTATCTAAAATATCTTTTGCTTATTTGATAATTTATTTCGTTCCTTTTATAACATAACTTTAAAAAAATATGTCTATCAAAGTAATTTTATAATTTTTAATAAAAGATCTCATTAACAACTAAATAATTAAAAAAATTTGATCAAAACTTTACTATAAAAGCCCTATTTAAACAATCTTTATTTAAGAAGTTATTTCGAACGAAATCTTATTCCTTGCTGAAAATTGGATAAAAATAGATTTTCATTTTTGCAAGCATAAGTAGAAGGTAATGTATATATGTCCACTCAAATAAAAATTCAGATTTTCACATAATAAAACTGATTTTAGTCCAAATACGTTTTTAATTATATATATTAGTAGATTTTTTATTACAAAGATAATGGTTTTTTTTTTCTCTAAAGAACTCTCTAGTTCAGCATAAGAGTTATGTTTGAAAGCGAACATCAAGCAAGTTTTCTTTTTTATTTTCTCCTTTCATCTAATAAAAATTATTGATTAAGACTCTAATTTGATTTGAGAAAATCTTCATTCAACGTTAAACCCTTCAAGAGGTACAATTTTATTTTGAAAAATGATTCCATACTTACATGCTTTAGTTAAGAGAGTCTAATATTCTCATCTGAAAATCGTTTTCAGCTAATAACATAACTAAAAAATAATTACATAAATATATATTTTTTTGTATCGTCATATTATTACATTGGACTTCGGTAAGCCCAATTCTTTACCGGACCTAGGCCCATTGGACACTCCTGTACATCGGCACTTGTAGTAAGGCCTATCGAAAAGGAGGCCTCAGTTTCTCAAAACCAAACCAGAATAAAACGACACCGTTCTCCTCTGCATCAACTGTCATTTCACGCTGACCTGGCGTGTCAAAAGTTTCAATGACGCCATTAAACTGTGAGATACATTTATTAGATCAATAACATTGTGCAGCAGTCCCCCGCGTCACCACCATCACCGTCAGTTGTTTTTAGGAGAGTCATGATGAAAATAACTCAAAGAATCAACGGCGTCAGCCCGATCAAATCCAGAAGCCTTGAAGCATGGTGGATTTTCTATTGTTGGTCTGAAAAGCTGGTCAAATATCATGACGTAAGCCTAAATACAAACCAACCAACCACCGCCACGTCAGAAAACTAACTACCGAGCGCGGACGTCAAAACTACTTTTAACTAGATTTGATAAAAGCAACGTTGGGGTCCGCAGCACAGCACACTACACTGCACAGGCGCAGAGGATCCGAAGAGTCAGCAAACAGTCTCTTCTACTCTGTAAGAAACCGCACTGAAACTACGACAAAGATTTCATTCTTTAATTTTTTTTTAAATTTTGATTTTAAAATTTAATTCTATTTTACTTTTGCTTTTGCAAGAGAGTTAGTTGAGCTTCTCTTTATTTCATCTCTCTGTGACAGCGACTGCATTGAGTTTTGTTTGGATCGAAATATTTGCAAAATGCGAGATGTTTGCAGCTTCATAGGTAAGCCTTTTTTTTTTTTTCAGCATTTCTTTTAGCAGTTCTGTTTGGTTGCCGAGAAAAGAAACCTTACTGTAGCATTCAAGTAATGAACTTTGAAAATTCGCCTGTTTCAGCCCTGCGGACACGGTGATTTTATTTCACTAAAGAAATATGTACTCTATTGGTATGGCACCTGCTTCGGCTGTTGCAAAACCTGAAGACGAAGATGTAATGATTGTTGACAAACTCCCAGTAAAACCTGATGATGACGATGATGCAATGCCTGTCGATAAACTCCCAGAGGAAATCAATGAAATGAAGATTAAGGATGAGAGAGTTGAAAAGGTAGTGCCTTTACACAAATTTAAAGATATTTTATGGACCTCTTTGTAGTGCAATTTTTTTTTTTCTGTTCCTTCAATATATACCGATTTTCTGTTGGTAGGAAATGGAAGCAACCGTGGTTGATGGAAATGGAACTGAGACTGGCCATATTATTGTAACAACTATTGGTGGTAGAAATGGCCAACCCAAGCAGGTAGGTGTTGTGAAATCATCCATGTCCCCTTCATATGCATGATTTGTTTGTTAAATTTGTCGTTGAAGAAATCTCTTGTTTGAAGCTTGATCAAGGTCTCAGTGAATACCAACAATAAGTAGAAAACTGAAGTACAATCATGCATATGCCTTGGTATTAAATAATGATTTACTGATAAGTTGTTTACTGTCGTGAGCCATCAGTGAGATTAAGCTAGCCAATCACTATATCTCAATATTTTATCTAAGCTGCTTCCTCACATTGGCGATAATATATTCACTGCTAAGTTTGTAGAGGTCATGAAGTAAATCTGTTGATGCTATAAACTTTCTATAGCTTTTAAATTTCTCATTGATCTTGGCATAATTCTTTAATTTAATCTATCTAATGTTTCCCTTAGACCATAAGTTACATGGCAGAACGCGTAGTCGGACAGGGCTCATTTGGAATCGTATTTCAGGTGATAATTTTATTACTACTTCTGAACCTGTAAATGTCGGGGGCAAATGTTGCTGTCTCTGTTCTAAGATTAAAATTCTCCAATCCTCAAGGGTATGAATTTATAATCTTATATATATTTTTTTTAATTTAGGCTAAGTGTTTAGAAAGTGGGGAAACTGTTGCAATCAAGAAGGTTTTGCAGGATAAGAGATATAAGAACCGTGAGCTACAAACAATGCGCCTTCTCGATCATCCTAATGTGGTATCACTCAAACATTGTTTCTTTTCAACTACCGACAAGGATGAGCTCTATCTCAATTTGGTGCTTGAGTTTGTACCTGAGACTGTTTATCGTGTAGCGAAGCACTATAGCAGGGCAAATCAGCGAATGCCTTTGATATATGTCAAGCTCTACACATATCAGGTTATTTGTGCTGTCACTTTAATTTGCTGCCCGGACTTTTCATTTTTTCCCCCATATTTTGAGCTGTCGCTTAAAAGGGTAATTTCAAAGGGAAAAAAACTGAAATAACAGAAAACTTGCATGCATAAGATATAAATATGAAAACTTAGAAAGAAAGGGTAGCGGAATACTTGTTTTGAGTTTGAGAAATTCTGTTAATGGAGATTGCATTTACAATCATCAGTTATGCATCCAGTGTCATATACGTCATCATGAACCCGCTGTATCCTTGTTCTCCTTCATGGTCAATTACACTGTTTTATCCGAGTAATTATCAGTTTTGTCTATAGATTTCATGATATATTAACTCTTATTGACTGGCAGATTTGCAGAGCATTGGCATATATTCATGGGGGCATAGGAGTATGCCACAGGGACATCAAGCCGCAGAATCTTCTTGTTTGTAACTGAAGCTTAGATTCCATCCTATTTTTTGCTTGGGTGCTATTTGCCAATAAAATCTGTTGTTGCAGGTTAATCCCCATACCCATCAAGTCAAGCTCTGTGACTTTGGAAGTGCAAAAGTTTTGGTATGGTTCTTTTGACAGCCTCTTAACTGGTTAATGTCAAATGTCTAAATTCATTCGCAAAGTTGATGTATGGTTCCATAAATGATCATGCATTCTCTAGGGGCAGCAAAATATTTATGCAGATGCCTTTTGTCACTCGTTTGGTTTAGATCGTTTGGTATAGCTTTTCAAGTATAGCTCCTTCAAATAGATGTTCTACCAGTAGACTTCTACAGACAGAGTTTTTAACCCAAAATAACAAAAGTAGTTCTTTGGTTACCAATGAGCACTAATAGTATCGATTGTATAACTACTTTAATGGACAAGTTCTTTGAAGTGTATTATGAGAGGCATGAAATAAAACTGTGAAAATAAAAGAAAGATATGTTAGACAATTTAATTCTTGGAAAATGAGAGAACAGAAACTTTGCCCAATTGTTTTGGTTCAGTTTGAGTATAAGAAACGGCTGGATTTCATTTTTTCTGTTCAGTAATCAAACAGGTTGTCGCGTTTGGGTTCAGGTATGCCCAGGACCAAACAAAAACCTATTTGGTTCAACTAATAAAGTCTTAAGCGGCAGCAGTGTATTAGTCCAAATTGTTTTGTATAATATGAGAAAACAACACCACAATGAAAATTTGGTATTTCTGTTTAGTAATCCTAAATATATGTTTGATATTTTTTCTTAACTTCTTTACCTACAGCATTAGGATATGAATTGGTTTTGCTGTTTAGTACTCCTAAATATACATTTGATATTTTTTCTTAACTTCTTTAACTACAGTATTGGGATACAAATTTGCTGTACTAACTAATATAAAACTATTGTACAATTGTCACATGGATCTCATTATTTGTTTTTGTTAAGTGCATTGGCTTTTTGTCTTCATCCAACCAATACTTTCATGAAAACAAAAGTTAATTCTAAGGATAAATAATGTGCTCTACATAGCAATTGTACAAGAGTTTGCATCTCTATACTAATCCCAAATTACATCATCTCTTCTTCTCTGCTCATTTTCTCCAAAGCCAAAAACTAGTCATCGTCATTCTTAATATAGTTCAAACTGTTGAAATTCATTCATAGTTCATTCACATTTTGTTAAATTGTCAATCATATGAAGCTCTCTTTCATATTTTTTCTGGGTTTTTCCATGATACTACTATACGTCATCAATTTTTGTTCCAGTAGCCCAAATCTAATCAAGGAATTCTAAAGTCCTAGTCAAACAAGAACATTATCAGAAAACCAACCTAAATAAGTGATAATCCAATAAAAAGTAATATCTAACAAATATTTCCCTGAATAGAAGTAATATTAACTTTTGTTCTGATTCAGCATTACCTTTCTTTTCCTCTGTACAATGTTGACCTTGCTTCTTTTCGTGTCTCTTTATTCTTAGTACACAGGGTAAAACAAAGCCGATATTGATTGTTCATTCGTCATGTTGTAACAGGTCAAAGGCGAGCCAAACATATCATATATTTGTTCTCGTTACTATCGAGCTCCGGAACTCATATTTGGGGCGACTGAGTACACCACTGCAATTGACATATGGTCTGTTGGTTGTGTACTCGCTGAATTACTTCTCGGACAGGTTTGGTGCAAGTTAGAGAATTTTACTTCTTTTCTCAATATGTAAAAGTGAGTGTACTGAGTATGATGTTTTTGATGCAACATCAAATTTGGTAGCCTCTCTTTCCGGGTGAGAGTGGAGTTGATCAGCTAGTTGAGATTATTAAGGTAAATCTATTTGAACCTGTTTGAAATAGAATACCAGTCTATAAGTTTGAAAATTTTAACTGTTGCCTTCTGAAACTGAACTGACTTATTTGCCTTTTGGGTTCAGGTACTTGGCACACCAACTCGTGAGGAAATCAAATGCATGAATCCAAACTATACAGAGTTCAAATTCCCACAAATCAAGGCTCATCCTTGGCACAAAGTGAGCATACTTCTAATTTCTTCTACTTTTACCTTTTAATTGTTCATCCTATTGTGATTGTTGCAAACTCATCAGCAACGATTTTCTTCTAAACACAGATATTCCACAAGCGTATGCCCCCTGAAGCAGTAGATCTTGTCTCAAGACTTCTCCAATATTCTCCAAATTTAAGATGCACTGCTGTAAGTATTTCTTACCTGATATCTGTAATGTTGTCATGAATTCATTATCTTGTATGTTCTACTCGTTAACTTTTGCAATAATAATATTGCCGAAGAGTTTTTATGCTGTTTGCTTATCTTGTGTTTACTTGACAAGAATTGTCCTACATTTGTTCCTAGTGTCATTCAAATATTGAAATCCATCGTTTTTCCCTATGGTCATTGAAGGCTAGAGAATCATTGTATCCTGAGCCATCATGAAAATATGGTCAAGTGATTACAAAATCATTTAAAGATATTAAAATTTGACCTTTGTGAGCATCATTTAAGACTCATGGCATATGCTGGTATGGAATATATTCCTTTGAATAGCAATGGAGAAAACAAGCTACTGATATTTCTTTTGAGATGTAGAACAAAATCAAAGCAAATGTGGATTATTCATCTAATAGTCCTGATTAAATTTCATACATCGTGTTACATCAGACCTCACTTAAAACACCCTGTCCTTGAGTTTTTAGCTTCAAACAGATGCGAGATAGTTGCAAAGAAGTTATATGTATTATGAGCTCAGAATCTTCTTTTACTCTTAATTCATATTCAGTGAGGCTTTTAATATCCAAATGGAAAAAGTAAACCATATTGCTTTCGGGAAAAGAACTAATAGTAAGAAAGGAACTAGAAGTCATAAATTATGATCTAGATCAATGAATGAAGTCCCAAATAATTAAATCATGCTCTAGAGAATTATACTGTAATTCAAGTTTACTGTTATTTTATTTTCAATTCCAAATCAAAATATCACATGCTGTATTCTTACTTTTTGCAGTTAGAAGCCTGTATTCATCCATTTTTTGATGAACTTCGTGATCCTAACGCACGTCTCCCTAATGGGCGTCCCTTTCCTCCCCTTTTCAACTTTAAACCTCAAGGTTTGCTTTTCTCAATCATTCTTTTTTTTTTTTTTTTTGGGTAACTGTTTCCAAAGAACTAATCACTGATTGCTAGCCTATTCGATTGCTGATGCGCTGCACTTGCAGAGCTGAAAGGGGCAAGCAAGGAGCTCTTATCAAAACTGATTCCAGAACATGCACGAAAGCAATGTCCCTTCCTTGGTTTCTAGATTTCAACATGTGTTGTTGGATATTAGAGTAAGTTTATTGTACTAAATTTGTCTTTATGTTATCTGACGGATTAGGGATACATCCGTTGTTTATTCTCACCAAGAACTGTTTCGACTGAAGTAAGCATGCAAAAATGACAGTGGCAGTTCAGTTAGATTATGCACTGATGAACAAAGTGAATATTTATGTGATGTATTTTGTTTAACAGTTTCCTCATCTATTATATGTTAGCTAGATCTTATATATCATTATAAAAAAAAATGGAAAAAGAAAATGACTAGGCCAGGTGGCAGAGCAAATATCCAGCTTAATTTCAGCTCAATGTGACCATAACCCGTTTATTTATGGTATAGTTTCCCTTAAATAACAGTAAATCTGCAACACACTGCTGCCATTTTCACAGTGTAGTTAGGAGTACAAAGCTTTCTCTCGTTGCATTGCCTCCTCAAAATGTGAATCGCAAAACATCCGCCCATCGTTGGAATGCTCACTTGAACACAGGCCTATGTTAACAACTGTGTTTGTGACACTTGAATGGAATGCGTCGATCAGGTGAGTACCAGTACTTGCCCTCTTGAACTCATTGGTCAATGCAGTGGTATGATGATGGGGAATGTCGGGGTTTCCGCATCTTTTGATCATCATTTCTTTGATTGTATCCTGAGTCAAGAACCCGGCGAGCAGCCTTGATTGCTTAGGGCTCTATTAAAATTAAGAGAATCAAGGTTAGTAAAAAAGGAGAGACTCGAGGCATTATATGCAGATGTGTTTGCATTGCATATAGCTTATTCAAGCTATATTTATATATCATAAGTTTAATAGGATTTAGCCGTATGGACAATTGACTGCCCGTTCCATTCCTTATGGCCGTGTGAAAACTTCATTAATTCCAGCAAATATGCATGACACAGAATGGATGTGTGTTAGGTTCATGCTGAATTCGATAATAGTTGCTTGTTTAACAATCTCTAAAAAGAAGGGTATTTTTGGGCCAATTTGTGTTATTGAGTCACGTGATAAACATTTGATGGCAAAGGAAAAGGTCAAGTTGGGGCAAATTTATTTTATATTTTCATTAGTTGGAATATGCTTTTTTTTTTTTTGTTTCAAATGATCATAATATTTTTTCGAATGCTGTGAGAACTCGATGACTTTGAGATTTTTTTTTTTTTTTTTCTAAATGTAGACTCTACAACCCGAGACAGAAATCCTATCTTATAGTCAAGTGTGATTGGCATTTTAAAATATTTTTTTAAACAAAAGTATATATAAAATGAATAAATTCTGCAAAATAAGAAAAGTCATTTTTATACTTTGGCTAAAAGTATTGGGACCATTTATATTAACATACTTCCCCGAAAACTATATTGACATTGAAATTTCATCATTTTTATTGAATAAAAATGTATTGGAGCCGCTTTTTTTTTTTCCTCTTTTTCTTTCCAAGAAAATATTCTAGGTCGAGAAATTGTACCCTTCCTAAGGTACACAGCTTAATTTTGTGGGGGTTAATGAATGCTATAGCTCATGTAAAGGAAATGGAAAGAGTTTTGTTAAATTGAATAGCTTCATGATCAGCAACTTTGTTGAGTGCACACTTAAATTCCTCAGTTGTCTGTCGTTTACGACTAAATGGATTAGTCGGAGATGATTTATTGTTGATTAATCTTCCATCTTTTTTATTTATTAATTTGCTAAAGTTCTATGAGATTATGATTCTTCTAATTAAGTTCACTGTTACGTAAGATGTAAATTTATATGAATAAGATTTCTCAACCGTAATCTAAGGTTTTATAAGCTTTTAAAAGGTTTGGTAATTGGTATCACAAATATATACTCATGTAATAAAAAAAATGAAAAATTCAATGTAATTTATTCAACTCAACACTAGATTTAAATTCAAATTAACATCATTAATAATAAGATCAAGAGAGAAAGGATGAACTAACATTTGAGTAACTGCTAAAAAGTTAAAAGGACTTGGACGAACTAGGAAAACAATTTTACTTATAAAGCCACACATATAATTAATGTTTGCTTCCAAAAATTTATGATAAAAATTCTTTTCACATCTTCATCTTCTTCGATGATATTCTTTATTATATATATATATATATATATATATGCATGCATGCATGCATGTATACACACTTTTCCATCTAAGGCCACAAAATATCATTTTAGGTTTAAATATATTATAAATGAATAGTCAAAAAATAACGAACTTATCTGTAAGTAATTAAAAAAAAAAAAATCCCTCGTTTGGGCTTCAATATGTTATTAAGTGTGAAGCCATTATTACCAATATTATTATCCTTGATCTTCGCATTTCTAGCTTTAATTTGCAAGAGCCATGGAAGCCCCGGTGATCCGAGACAGGCAAGAACTGCTATATAATAATTTTTGTGATTATTATTATTATTATTATTTTGTGATCAATAATATATATATATATATATATATGTTTATGTTTTTTTTTGGGATTTGCATTCAGAGTTATTTGGTACTTACAAGTCGCAGCAAAATAAAATCTACAAGAGGATGAACATCTTGAGGGCAAGTAAGTAATTTCCGATATATGATCATATGATAATGCCATAATTAAATTGCTCTAAATTTTTATCCTCATGGGATCAAATTATTATTATTTTTTTATATATTATTACTAATGTTTTTAACTTGTAATTTTTCGATGGCATGTGAGAGAGAAGCATGCCTGCTGAATCTCTTATTCACAGTTATCCGATATAGGAGGATTTGCAGCCCTATTAAGTGATAAAAGAAGCTGAAAAATAACGACCTATATTAATTATTAATTAATATTTGATAATTAAATATTAAACGGAGTCTTCATTTACTATTTACTTATTTATTATTATTTTTGCTGTGAAATGCATGCAACAATCGATGGAATTGCACATCATTTTCAAAGCGAATCATTTCTACGAGGCCAGGGAAAGCAATAAATAAATAAAAAATTCTAATATCTATATTAATATAGTTCTTTTTTAGTGTAGATGTTTTTTAACGCGGATACGTTTTTTAAGCCATGTACTTTAATAGTCATATATTAATGCTATTAAACTATACAACTTAACAGTATATTCACATTAAAAAAACATAAGAGCATCCGCGCATGAAAATGATAAAATATATGTATGTATGTATCTTTATTTTCCTCATATACTTATATAATATTATATTGGAGTGCAAATTTTTAATTTAAATCTCGTAATATATATATAAATATTAAGCGAGTTATTAGATAATTAATTTATTTTATATGTCGAGTTATGGTCTTAATATTTTGACATAATTGTTAAATACGTTGTGTTTGAGTCATCCTAAATTTTAGACGACAACACAATTAGATAATTCGTTTTAGCGACTCTACTACTGCCCAACATTCGGTACCATTTGCAATACGAGGCTACAGTGGATGCCCATTTGGGGAAAAATAAATATACATTTTAAGTAAACATAATTCACTGAGTTTGGGATGTGAAAAATTAGGAAAATGCTTGGTGTATAAAAAGATGAGAGAAATAAATAAGAAAAGGGAAGAGAGAGAGTAGATGAATAGAGAGAAAGAAGACAAATTTCTCTCATTTTTCTTGAGAGAGTAGATGAATAGAGAGAAAGAAAACAAATTTCTCTCATTTTTCTCTACACCTAACACTACTCGAAAAATTATTGTTGCTCATTAGCATAGAATAACTAAGTTTATTTCACTCGTGTTTACACGCACACAAGAGGAATCACTGTGTCATTAGCATAGTCTTCCAAATATTCTTATTACTCTGGCTCTGCTAGTGGCTCATTAATTAATAACTTGTAACTTTGATTTCACTTCTTCTGCCAGACAGCATAGTCCTTTCCAGAGGTAGCAACTTTGAAGTTGCCAGGAATTAGATTTCGAAGGTCCATCTTTGGTCCAATCTTCGTAATGATTTTATCATCAATGGCAGCTACATAGAGATCAGATTGAGAGGCTAAAATATTAACTCTGCTTGTGGTGTTGATCCCATTCTTGGTTCTAATTGCAGCCAATTTGCCTATCTCCTTCTTTAGACCCCAGTCAAACAAGTGATCATAAAACTGTACAACAAGACCAAACACATACACTTTAGTACCCACACAACGCAGATTGTGCAACCAAATTTCCAACACATATGAACAGGAAGGAACAGAGGAAAAGTGACAGATATTACTATGGAAGGTGTGCCGGGGTGTGTGAGAATGTAAGCATATCCAAGCATGACTTTATCCGATGGGAACGGCCATAGACGTTGAGTAGAGCCAGTGTCATGATTGTCAATAAAAGTCACAGCATTTTGCGGTAAAAGTCCAATGAATCCCGGCGGCTTGCCGTTAGAGTCTTTTAATCTCCACAGCTCCCCTTGCACAGCAGCTTGAAGGATGCCCTTTGTAGTGAAATCGAAAGCTGTGACAGCCCGTCCAGCGGCTTGGACCCAATATTTTAGGTTTCTCCGGTGTGCATCCTGACGAGCATCAAGTTTCCCATCTTGCCTGTACGAAAGGGAATCCCATTTCTCTGCAACAGCAAAATGTGGCATGGTATTTTTCATGTACAATCTGGTGATACTGGGAGCGTATCCCTTAACAAAATCAAATCGCCATCCATCAAATCCAATTTCAGTCTTTAACCAGTTCATCCAGTCGGATAACTCCTTCTGTACTCTTGGATTGAGATGGTCAATGTCAGGAGCAGGCCCAAAGGGTTCTCCGGAATCAGGATGGCCTCGGCCGTCAGAATAAGTTGTGTCATCACGGCATATGAAGGATGGCCCCCAGTCTAGACGCTTATCCGGCGTTCCACCTTCAAAAATGCACCATATCCCTCTGCGGTCTTTCTTCTACGCGGTTCTGTGATTGATCACTATATCAGCTAGACACTTAATTCCTTTCTTATTGAAAGCCTGAATTAAAGATTTTAATTCATTCTGAGATCCGTAGCTTGATGCGTTAAGGTCATATAGCCTCCCTGGCATGTATCGTGCAAATGTTGAGGACCAGAAAAACAAAAAAAAAAAACATTTTAAAGGTTTCCAAGTTATATTGCTTCTCCAAATGAATAGACATAAAGAACAGGCAAACAATACATTTTTTTTTAATACATTGGAGCTTAGTAAAAACTAGGCCAGAACAGAACGGAAACCGAGGTCTCATATATATCATTATATAAAATAACTAAGCTCTTCAGGATTTTTTTTAAAAACACAAAAACTAAAGGGGTAAAGAACCAGCAAGGCTTGCATGGGAGTACGCTTGATGAATAATAGAATGAAAAAATAACCTTGGGGAGCAGCAGACTGAGAAGGTGGAGGAAGCCAGACATGAGTAATTCCAGCACTGGCAATATCAGGAATTCTTCTCTTCAGAAAGTTGTACCACCCTCCTTTCTTGTTGTATGATTCCCAGTTGAAACCCTATCAAAAGCACCTCATCAAACCAAATTCCCTCAACAAATCGTACTGCAAGTACATACATTCGTTTGTGAACGAAAAAAGTTAAAATTTAGGAGGGTCATTGAATGCCTTACTTGGAATAATATGGTCGGGCTCGGAGACGTGAAAGGCGGGAAGACAGAGAGAAGAAGAAAACAGAGGAAACAGAGAGGACTCATTCTCCTAGTTAGTCTCGTGTGGTTGAATGGGTGATTCTGATGTCTTTTGTATCATCATAGGCATCATCATCATCATCATCATCATCATCCTTAGGCCTTAAAAGAGAATTAATTGTGGTAGTCCTGCATAAATGATGACTCTTGGCCTCAAAATTCCAATCTTCAAGTCACCCTTCAATCAAATTTAATTTTGGTGGAACCACTCAGTCCTGCAAATGGGTTGACAAGAGGAACGTGATCTCTAAACCAAAGTGCGCAATTGGAAAAATGTTAGGGTCGCGATTCTCTCCAAAAGTTCTGTAGAGCACAGATAAAAAAAAGCACCCTCTTTCGAAATGCTAACCAATCCGAAATGGTATGAATGCAGAATGCTTATCGCTATCCTAAATTTGACACAGTTTCTAAATCTCCTTTTTCCCAATTATTTCTTCCAACACCCATAAAATTATCTTCTTTGAAATAGCCCTTTTACATGTTTAGCGGTAGCATTTCAGAACATTGCTATGCTCATAACTTGAAAATAAAATCTTCATTGATTTCAGTTTCTTTCCCAGACAGCATAGTCTCCTCCTTCAGACCCCAGTCAATTACATAACTGTATATGTATTACTCCGATCATTTTTTTTTACACAATTTGTTGAAAACATTATTTATGCCTAATCAATTATATAATTATATTATCATGATATTTTTAGAATGTGTAGCGTTACTCGACCATAAAGGTTGGTTCAGATAAAAAATGATAAATCAATATCTGGATAGTGGAAGCTAACAGTTATATAATTATTTTACCATCTTACCCTTGCTGGTTATTGTTTTGGGATATGTAACAATATTACTTTGCTCTTTGAATCGCCTTTACTAATATGATAATGGAGGCCAGCTAAGTTATTCCTTGTATCAATCATTCTAGCTTTTTATTTTTATTGATTTATTATTTGGAATGTGTAGCATTATATTTTACCATTAAAAGAATGATTAAGTAATACATATATGTTAATGTAATAGATACTAGAAACCAATTTAGGTTCCGTTTGATATTAATTTTGGTCAGTTTAAAAATGATTTTAAAAAGTTAAAAGTTAACTTTAGTATTTGATAAATAATTTTAAAAATCATTTTTGACAAATTCAATTTATCTTATTGTAGATTTTAAAAAATAAGAAAGAAGTATTTTTTTTTCAATTTTTTTTTTTTAGAAGCTAGCTCAATTCAATTATGTAATAATTTTACCACTTTATTGAACTATTGTTTAAAACACAAACGATTGCAATATACAAATAAAAAGGAAGTGTGCGAGACAACATAATGCAGCACGACATCTAAATTACATACTTATTTAATGGTAGTTGAAACGACATCCCATGGTGCCGTTTTGTTGTAAATTTTTCTTATTATTCTAATTACCTGAAAATAAAATCTTCATTGATTTCAGTTTTTGAAGTCAGAAGGAATAGGATTTCCAACATCTGTCTTTCGGTCCAATCTTCATAATGACTTCGTCATCAATTGCGGCAACGTAGACATCAGCATCCACATCTGGGGCTAAAATATTAACCGTGCCTGCTGTATTGAATGCTGACCCCATTCCTATTTCTAAGTGCAGGCAAGCCAATTTGCTAGATCTCCTCCTCTAGACCCCCAGTCAATTATATAATTGTATATGTATGTATTACTCATCAATTTTTTTTTTTTACACAATCTGTAGAAAATGTTATTAACGCCTACTCAATTACATAATTATATTTCCATTTTGTTTTTAAAATGTATAGTATTACTGTACAATAAAAGGTAGGTTCTAGAAATAAATGATACATCGATATCTGGGTCAATATCTTGATGATGAAAACTAACAGTTATATAATTATTTTACCATCTTACCCTTATTGATTATTATTTTGGTATATATAATAGAAAAGAAAAATTATGGTGCAACTGTGGTGCCGTGCCACAGTTATACTCAGCTGTTGGATCACAATAGACTCCACCCATCTAAGTGGATCTAACGATTGGATGTAATTGTGTTACGGTACCACAGTTACACCGTAACTAGACCCATTATTGTATTACTTTACTCTTAGAATGACCTTTATTATTTTCATAGTGGAGGCCAACTAAGCTATTTCTTGTATCAATCATTTTAGCTTTTTTATTTGGAATGTGTAGCGTTATATTCTATCATAAAAAAAAAAAAGATCAAGCAATACATATATGTTGATGAATTAGATACTAGAAACCAATTTAGGGCTTATTTGGGATTACTTTTGGAATGTTAAAAAAATATTTTAAAAATTTAAAAGTTAATTTTACATTTGATAATTTTTTTTTTTAATGAAATGACTTTTGGTAAAATCACTCCATTTTACAATAGATTTTGAAAAGTAGGAAATGAGTATCATTTCAAGATCTAATTTTAAAAATTAATTTTATACTTAATACAATTTCATGTATAATTATATATCCTCATATTTATTATAAAAGTTTAAAATTATCCTTATTAATTAAAAAATAAAATCATTAACTTTAAAGAGATTATTATTATTATTATTATCCATTATATTGCCACAAAAAATAAAGAATAAAATTAATAACCAAAATTATTATCCATTTATTTTAGTTATCAATTATTATATACACTCAATAAAAACATATTTTCCATACATGTTTATAAATGTATAAATAAATTTAATTCAACATTATATTCAATTCAACTATTTACAATCTTAGAGCAGTTTACTAATAATATTTACTAAACACATATCATCGTTTTTAAAAGTAAATTTTATCAAACGTTTTAATTAATTCTCTTCACAAATAATTATATCTACAACATAGTTAATAACAATTATTTTAAAAGTTATAGTATTAGCGCTTAGTCATATAATCATTTTTTGTTTTATTTTTTATGCCTATTATACAAATACAAATATCATAATGGGCATATAAATAAAGTACAAGACATAATCACGCAATTGTGTAGAGATTTTAAAGCCATGTTGGAAAATTGGAAACTTCAAATGCCATAATTATTTTTCACATATTTATCATTCGTTGTAGGTGTATGAGTATGTGAACGGAATCCATCAAATTTAAGAATAATGTTGTGTAAAAAGTATTTGGGGTCCACATGATTTTTGTATGAACTGTAACTTAGCAAGACCCTTATCTAATAATAATACACCGATATCTAGATAGTGGAAGCCAGCTCATTCGTATCCTATTTTTACCATTTTACCCCTATTACATATTATTTCAATTCCCAATATGCAAAAGATAAAAAAATAAAAATAAAAGTGACATGATCACGTGAATGAGATTTTCAAGATTTATTTAAAAAGATCAATCTTTATATTTATTTAAAAATTAAATTTTTATTTTTAAAAATCTTATGTGAAATATAAAGATAATTGATCAATTTTATTTTTTATGATGGATACTTATTATAAATAAACACTTAAACAATAAAGATTGGATGTATGTTAATTTACGTAACCTTTTGTTTCAATACGTACCTCCTATATCATGAAGCTTTGCAAATGCATTCCAAATTATTTTTATAAATTGCACATGTAATTTTCTTAATATTTTTATTTATTAAGAGTAAAAGTAAAAATTTTAAAAATCATACCAATCAGTCCCTAAAATAATTCCAACTTAGCCAAGTACACCGTTCAATTTTTTATTTATTTTTCCCAAGATAAGAGGAAAGGAACTATAGAGTACAAAATTCATTGTGCTCTCTTTTTGAGTAAAGTGGCCACACAAACGCAAAGCACTATGCAGCAAGAGGAATAAAAAACAGTTTAATTTATATTTTTATTCCTCCAATATTAATAGGGGTATAAATTTTTAATCACAATAGACTTTTGTAAAATATCAAATGTGTAATAGATATTTAACGTCCAAAAAAATAAAATAATAAGAAGCATTTTTCTTCTTGAAATGGGTTTCAAAATAAAATTTCATAAATTTCAATTCTTAAAAATTATTTATTTGCATTAATATATTCCAAATTAAAATTTGAAAATATAGATTCTTTTGTCATATAAATGGTGTTTAAATAAATAAATTTACATAATTTAACAGAGGAATGAAAATCGGCAAGCCATGTTCGCTCGTGCCCTTTACAAATTACAACATGAACAGTCAAAATATAAAAATAAATATTTTTGGAAGAATTTTTAATTTACATTTCAATTAAAAACAACTATAAAATTTTAAAAATATGAATGAATCCAAAATATTATATAATTTCTGACGTAAATTTCAAAGCGTTGCAGAATTCCAGAATTGACCACTGAACCGGTACAAAAGTCAGTCACCAAAGAAAAGTTGCAATGCAAACAGACAAACGCAAATACGGTAACTGAGGTGAAGGAAAAATAGCGCGAGGGCGCAAATATTTATTAATTTAATTTTACGTGCTTAATTTACCAAAATACCCTCACCTACAAATATTTACTAAATTTGACTAATCTCACTGTTTCTTCTCTTATTGTTGCGCGACCAAACTGAATTAGTAGTTTACGACTCTCAGGCAGTCTCTCTTTCTCTCTCCATCTCTACAAGCATTACCGTTTTCGCTCGCTCTGCAATTTTTCTGCATGCAGATTCTTTTAACAATTTGACTCTTTTTATATTTTTTTTACAACTAATTTTGTACTCAGAGAAAATATTAAATTCTTTACCAATTTTTAAAAATTCTGTACTTTTTAATTTTTTTTTCTGAGACGAGGTACATTATTGTTAGTTGTATTGAAGGAAGATTCTGGATCAGTGGAATCTTTTCATATTTTTTCAAAGCAAGCATTGTTCAAGGAGGTAGCCTTTTATTTCGGCGTAATCTTTTAGTTTCAATTTAATTTATATTTGTTTATTTTTGTAAGTTGTGTTTGTGTTTAGAAGGAGAATTAGCTTTTGTTTTATGGTTTTTTTTCTTTAAATAATAATATTGTTCTGTTTGGTTGCCGGAAAACGGCAAAGGGAGATAAAGAAGGAAAGAAGTGTTACGAGATTTTATTTCTTTTTAATTCATTTGTTCTGTTTTGATATTCTTTTGGGAAGTAAGCGGATCTAATTTGACAGAGGCTTGCATTTAATTTGTTTTTTCGTTTCTGCATTTCAGTTTTCTTAGAGTCTTAGCAACACAATGAAAGGTTTTTAGGCTCAACAAATCAATGAATCGTGTGTAGGTTGTACTGGTCTTCTTTCTTATTTAGTGTTCGTTAGGTGTTTTAAAGCTTTTTAATTGTAATGCTGTATAATTAGAGCGTCGGTCTTTAGTTTTTCCGAATAAGATGACATCAAATTCATACAATTTTCCAATTCTGTGGACAATTTTCGTAATTGCAGCTTTTGGAGTGTTTTGTTGGACTTGGATATGGAACCAAGAGTGGCTAATGTATTTTTTTTTTCTTTTTTAAGTTCAATAGGGTCATAGTTGTTTATATTCTTGGCAAGAAATTGTGAAAAGATTTGTTTTTTTAACGCTGGATGATGATAAAAAATTAAGTAACACGTCAATCAATTTTAGCTTAATGGCTCATGGGTGAGTGCGCGGGAAAGAATTTTATTTGATATGGGTTAAAACTGATAAAATTCTATGATTTACTTTTTTTTGGGACGGTATTGAGGGACTGTATAAGTACGTTCCATTTGCAGAAAGAATGTATGAATGTATGATTGGCATGTTAATTTTTTGTGTGTATTGGAGGTCAGAGATTACATTCCATTTGCCACAGAAAGTCTATTGGAGGTCAAAGATTAATTTGTGTGTATTTGGTCTAATCTAGATATCAATTTTGGTGGGATTGTTATTACATTTTGTTTTTCCCCAATTGAGGTCAATAAATCAATGTGCCTGGTTAAAATGTTTGTTAACCTAAGAGACCTTGCCTTTCGTTGTTCAATTAAATGTGTTGGTAGTGCTTTGTAAATGAAATTGGAAACTTTGTGTCTAAAAGAAAAAGGTGCATACTATTTGTGAGTCTTATTTTCATTGAGCATGTTAAATTTATTTGAAGTTTGATGTGTCTGAATTTCAAATTGACATGAATTCTACCCAGGAACAATATAGAATCAATACATTTATAGATTAGCTATTAGTGTCTTCTCTTTTTCCTTTTTTTTGGAAGAGAATAAAGTTGTAACAGATTCACTGATAACTGTCACTTGTGTATTTATTAATATTGGGAACATGGCAGGATCATGATGCTATGTGTTTAAAATTTTAGAAACTTAAAGGTGCTAAGCACACGCTTCCATCTCTTTTATGTTTGGCAAACACTTCCATGTGTGCTTTTTTATTACGGTTCTCTTATTTTTTCTTTACCTTTTTCTCTGTGTTAGGTTATGAAAGAGATGGCATAACTGGAATTCTTGTGTAATATTGCTGCTACCATGTTGCATGTAATGTTTCCCTTTCTCCTTCTCTGAGAGAAATACATTTACGCATATCTTTGCCGATTTTGACGTGTTTCCAAACCGTTGGAGTTGTGCATTGACCTCAGGTACACAACCTGACTTAAACATGTGACCTCTGTTTCACAAGTAAACAACACAACCTGACTTGAACATATTACCTCTGTTTCACAAATAAACACCCCTGTTGTGAGGATCATCTATTAAATTAGACAGATAAAGGCTATCAAGTAATTTTACAATATACGCAATAATTGAAAAGATGTGCATTAAAATTGTGCATGACTTTCGGTTTCTAAGAAGCTCCTTTAAGCAAGAAACACTGTACACATTAGTTTTATTGTCATTGAACCATTCAATCTTCTTTTTTGTAGTCTTTAATTCATTTTGAAATCTTGAATTTTCCATCTTTCATTTTGAAGTCTTGAATTTTCCATCTTAATACTATTAAGTAGCTTGATATTAATTTGATTAACACAGTTTCAATCCCTTTGAACGCATATATTGTTGATCAAAAGCTATCCAATCCTAACTTCTAACTGAACCTTACCTTCAAAGACACGAAGCCAACCTTGGTGCCACCCAAGCCCAAACCGCAGGTATACGTAGCCAATATTCCAGACACAGCTTTAGTTTAGAGTTCATTGCAAAGTAAGTTGCAAATCTCTTGCATTAGATTGCAGTAGTGAAGAACAAATATGTTCCTCGAAGGCATAAGCATGGAGCAAATACACTCACTTCTCGTGAAACCTTCTTTAATTAATCGTGGGGGTCACAAGAAGTAAAGTAAAAGCATTTTGAGGAAACCTTTAGTGCTTGCGGTGGATGGTTATGTTGGAGAGATTTTCTCTTGGATATGTATATTAAAGAATCCTATTAAAAATATGTATATCTAAGAAATAGAGAAGAGGTCTAAATTTGAACTTGATTTCTTTTGTTCTTGTCTGATATTCGGGCTGAAAATGTGAAAAAAAATAAGAAAATGAGTGTCATAGGCTATCATAATTAATGCTTTAATTTTTTCATTTCAACAAAATTAGGAGGGCATAATTGTCAAACAAATCTGTTTTATGACATTTTAATATGTAAATACTCCTAAGGTATCGAGTGAGCAGTTTCTTTGAAATTTTACCAATTGCATTTCAAGCTTGGGTAACTGTGAGTGTTGAATCTGAAAAGAAGTGGGTCAAGAAATTTTATGCATATGCGGGCACTAATGCATGTTACAGCACTAGCATGCATGTGTTAACACACACAGACACACTACTAAGGCTTTTTGCTGTTGCATATGCAGTACCTGTTAACATCAGTACAAGATAGCAGACATTGGTTGCTGTAAGTCGTGTGGAAACTGATACTGCAGTGACCATTTTATCTAGAGTATTAAGTTATCTTTTAATAATATAAGTAAGTTATCTTTTAATAATATAAGTAGAGATCTAGATTTTAGTTGTTACCATATTAGTACAATTTCATACCTTAAGTATTTTTTCATATTCTGCAAGTTTTATCTAACCAATTAAATGGCTTGTATGTGGACATAGGGATGGAAAATGGATAAAATTTGATACTAGTATCACTTTTATGCTTTCCCTTCCCTTTTATCTATTTCTTTCTGTTCTCTTTCCTTTTGTCCTTTCATTCTCTTCTTTATTCTGCTCTACTTTCTCTCTCTTCATGTCTCTGCATGTATTCTAGTTCGGCATCAGCTGCACATTAATTAGAATTTTGATAGTTATGCACTGCTTTCAGTGTTGCTTAACAACTTATCTTGATTTTGGACTCACAATTTTTTTAAAAAAAATTTTGTGAACAGGTTAACCTTTACTTGTGGTGAATTAGAGGTTACAAAGAAATGGTACATCTTCATTTATCTGTTTGTTTCTGATTCCATTTCTCATTGTTGTTTGTGTCCATATGTAATTTTTTATATGTAAACTGACATAGGATGAGAATGCTTCTGGTGGAGATAGTGATGATATTGACTGGAATACTGACGATGAGCTGGAAATTGCAAGTTATGGTTTACCTTCTTGTTCCAGTTTGACAGTAAATGATGGGGAAACTATTGCTGGCTCAACGGAGGTACATTTTGGAAATTTTATTTTTGGTTTCTGCATTAAATCATAAAGCTAGCGGTTAAATCAGAACAAAGGAAATAAAGATGGATTTTTTTTTAGCAAAACCGCGGTGCGTAGGGGAGACATTATGTTTGTCATCATCAAATAGGTTTTTGGTTATTCTGTCTTATGGCCTATCTGAATGTTACTTGATTCATAAGTTTTTTAATTGAGCTACTTTCCAACTGATTAATGAGTTGCCTACTAAGATCTTGTGTGCTTAACCTTCTTGAGATGAAGTTGCTGTATACTACCTTATGCATTTAGTAAACATTGTAGTTGGTTGCTTGCTCTTTTTTGTCATGCTGCTACCCTTTTTGATATGGACTAACTTTTGTAGTTTATAATAGCCATATTATAGTTTTCACCGCTTAAGTGGCTTAAGTGACTTTTCAGTCATAGACTCATAATTAATCAATTATTATCTCTCATCATTTGCTAAGTAGTGGGTGCTAGTTGGTTCAACTGGTAAAGTTTTCTAAGTGGGGGAGAATGAAGCAAAAGAAGATAGTATCCTTATTTAAAACTTATAGGGTTTTAATGTTTGATTAGAGTTTTTGTTAATTTAGAGAGATTTTTACCTTTTTTTCCATAAAAGGATATGATTGTAAGGAAAGTAAAGATCTTTCTTTAAACTAACAGAACTAGAGGTGGGCAAATCGGGTTTCGGTTCTCGGGATTCGGTTTGGATCACAAATTTGGGTTACGGTAATTCCAAAAATACAATCCAATTTTTGCTTTTTTCCCCCAAAAAAATCACAAAATGTAAAATGAAAAAGAACTAAAAGTTAAAATCCCTTTGCATTATCCAGTTGCCTTCAACAATAGCTAACTAAACTAATTATTACAGCAAAAAATCTTCCAATTTCTATTCTTACAAACACAGCACAATCAATTATAAAACACTTATGAAAGGAGTGACGAGTGACGACGATGGCCAAGATCTGTGAAAGACAAGAAGTGAGAGATGATGATGGCAGACCCAAGTGTTCATCTGCTTCGTGACTTCAAGTACAGTAGAGGGAGATGCAGCTGCTTTGCATAGGCAACAAGCTGAACAGTGGCATGGAAGAAGACGGTTGCGGTTGAGTTTGGGAATGAGGAGCTGAGTTTGAGTGAGAGAGGGATGGGTTTGAGTTAATGAGGATTCACAGGCTGAGTTTGAGTGAGAGAGAGGAGTTTGAGATAAATTAGGATTGAGATTTGAGGAGATTGATTTATAAATTAGGGATTTCATTTTATTTATTTTTTCCCTACAAACCGATTGGATAATTAATTTGGTTAGGGTTAAATTTGAACTGAATTTTAACCCGATCCGTTTCGAGATTTTAATCTGATCGGTTTATTATTAATAAGGATAATATCATATTCTGCATCACTACCCCTCGTCACTTTTACTGATAGAAGCATAAATCTTTGCTGGTGAAAAGTGAAGAATGTGAATTTGCCCTTTTGACTGTTCTAATTTCCTTTGAGCAATACCCAGCTGATTTTTCTTATCATTCTCCATCAGCATTGTCAGGGTACCATTCCTGTGCTTCTACCCAATTTCCAATGGTAATTTGTTTATCATATTTTCTGTGTAATACTCTCTTCTGTTTACTTTTCAAACATGTTACAATGTGCTAGACTAGATAGTGTATAATATTATTCCTGCATGGATGTGTATATGCATTAATCGTAGAAGATAGAGACAAAGCTGTACGTTTTATCACTGATTTTGTAATTACCTTTTATCATCTGAAGGCAAGCTCATCAGCAGGTTCCTCTAGCTCAAAGATGATTGATCATTTTGTAGGGATGGGATTTTCTGAAGAAGTGGTTGCCAAAGCTATTCAGGAAAATGGTATGGCTGCCATCTTTCTTGATAAAGTCTAAGATTTATTTTGAGCGCTTCATTTGAAACCCTCATTTGATAATTATCCAGGGGAGCAAAATACAGACTTGATACTTGAAGCTCTCCTCAAACATTCGGTGAGTTGACGCCCACTTCACAGTTATAAAATGTTCATAACTTGATGGTATACTTTAAAAAAATAACAATTTTCTGTGGTTCTGAATTCCCCTTTATTGATCCTAGGTGAGCTCATCTGCAAGTTCTTCGAAGTCCAAGTTGATTGATCATTTTGTTGGGATGGGTTTCTCTGTGGATATGGTAGCCAAAGCAATCCAGGAAAATGGTAAAGTCAATTTATGGCTTACCTTGTGCATTGATTTATATCTTTGAAAACATCATATATATAACCCAGCTTTGCTTAATTGTCAGGGGAGGAAAATACAGATTCAATATTGGAAACTCTCCTCACATACTCTGTGAGTCAATACCTGCCTCATGCCTTCAGTCTGGATTGATTTTTATCTTTTTAGTCACCTTAGTTGTGTTTTTTGAAAGTTGGATAGTAGTTATTGTTTTCTTGTTTCTTTACCTTCGTAATGCCCTGTTTGTTGTTCAGTAATGTCAATAGTTTGAGCATGATTAATATCAGAGAATCTCACTGTTTTCAAGGACTATGGGATCTAGGGAAAAGCAGTTATGGATCCTCCTAATATTTGGCTTAAATACTGAAATATCCACAAGTTTTGAATTTCATTAAAACCCTATATGTTTTCAGAAAATTGGAGGTATTATACAGAACATACAAAAAACCCTCATCCTAGAATGATAGGAAAAGTTTAACATCTTTAAAAAACGCCCTATTATCAGACACGTAAATTGTTACAAATTAACATCATTATGTCATTAACCTCATATGGAGTGTAATTAAACTAAAAATTAGGGGGTCAATTATATTTGTGCTTAACAAAATAAGGGGATCTTTTTTCCCTCTCCCTTCGTGTAAGAGTCAGCTGGTCATAATTCCTAATAAATTTCCACTTTTAATAGAATCCTTTTTCTTAGTTTCTCTTCTAAAATTAATGTTGTGAATTTTATACTTTGCCTAAAAATCTGTTCAAGATTGTACGGCCAATGCCGTTTTGGTTGGGTTGGCAATTCTTGTTCATGACAAGGCAGGGGTATAACTACATGATTCATATAATTAAATGTGTCAAAAGTCCAAACACAAACAACATGACAATTAGATGGGTGATTTAAAAAGTCACGTTTTCAGTTGTTCAATAAATGTGACGTGTTTGTGTTTTGAGATGAAGACATAATTTTGAAAAATACTCCCCTGAACTTCTTATCCCATTTATTTGTTTTCCGTGCTCTTTTATTATCTTGCAGGCTCTTGGGCAATCTCCTCAAGCAGAGCAACACATCAATTCTGATCAAAACTCTCCCGAATTGGATGGTAGCTTTCTTGACGGTTTCTCGGATACTGATAGTTTTGAAGGCGAGGTAGTTATTCCTTTAATTCGACTTGGTGGGAGTTTGTTCAATTTTTTGTCACCATATGTGTAACTCTTTTGTTAATTTTTCAGGAAATCACGAATCCTGATCCTGACAAGGAGGAGAAACTCGTGTCCTTGGCGAGCATGGGATATTCAGTGCAAGAGGCTTCAATAGCCATGGAGAGATGTGGTGTGCATTCCAAATACTGTGACTCATTGTGTAAATATTGTTGATGAAATCAATATCACTCAGAAAGAGGTTTCAGTGTTTCAATCAGAACAGAGAAGATTGCACCGAATACTTCTGCAATATAAATTTTAGTGCCACTTTGACTCTCCCCTCCTTTTCATGTTGCTAACAATTCGCAGAGGCTCTTTAAGTTTCTGTGTTAGAAGTCAATTTTTTGCTTGTATGTTATCTTTTAATTGGTTTCTTTCTTTGTTGAGTTATGCAACTCAGATATTACTGTACCATAGGTGTTGATAGTACTCATTTTCCTGCAAAACATCATTGATCCTTTATTTGTTATAATGTGTGGTTGTGTGGTTTCTAGTTTCTTATCTTTATTGTTACCTCTTCAAACATTGCAGGGCCAAACACCTCTATTGCAGAGTTGACAGATTTTATATGTGCTGCTCAAATGGCAAAGGCTGCTGATGCACTTCTGGCGGAAATAGAAGATAAGGTAATTGTCTTCCCCATTTTATGATTATTATGTCCTGCTATTTCTTTTTATATTGCATTCAGTAAACTAAAATGAGGGGTTTCCCATCCTTTTTACAGCCGAGGCCTAAGCCATCCAATAGTTATCATAAACATAAGAAGAGAAGAATGTTGGACTATGAGAAGCCGCCTATTGATGAGCCCATTCGCCTCCCAAATCCTATGATTGGGTTTGGGGTACCCAGTAATCCAGATGTTATTGTCCATCGATCTCTCCCAGAAGCTGCTGCTGGACCTCCATATTTCTATTATGAGAATGTGGCACTTGCTCCCAAAGGTGTGTGGGACACTATCTCAAGGTTTTTGTATGATGTGGAGCCGGAATTTGTGGACTCGAAGTATTTTTGTGCTGCTGCAAGGAAGAGGGGGTATGTGCACAATCTGCCAATCAAAAACAGACATCATCTCGTTCCGCTTCCTCCACAGAACATATATGAAGCACTGCCCTTGTCAAGGAAATGGTGGCCTTCGTGGGACACAAGGAGCCATTTAAATTGCTTGCAAACTTGTATTGCTAGTGCCAAACTGACAGAGAGGATCCGTAAGGCACTTGAAGAATGTGATGGTGAGCCAGAGCCACCTCACCATGTCCAAAAATTTGTAATGGACGAATGCCGGAAGTGGAACCTGGTTTGGGTGGGTAGGAATAAACTGGCACCACTTGAGCCAGATGAGGTGGAAATGCTTTTGGGTTTCCCGAAGAACCACACAAGGGGAGGGGGAATCAGTAGGACAGATCGATATAAGTCTCTTGGGAACTCATTTCAGGTTGACACAGTGGCTTACCACCTGTCAGTCCTAAAAGAAATGTACCCTAATGGCATTAATGTCCTTTCTCTTTTCTCTGGGATTGGTGGTGCAGAAGTTGCCTTACATCGGCTTGGCGTCCGGATGAAGAATGTTGTTTCCGTTGATATCTCTGAGGTCAACAGGAACATTGTCCGGGGTTGGTGGGAGCAAACCAACCAGAAGGGGACTTTGATTGACTTTGCCGATGTTCAACAGCTTGATGCCAACCGAATAGAGCAGATGATCAATGCATTTGGTGGATTTGATCTTGTTATCGGTGGGAGTCCTTGTAACAATCTTGCTGGTAGCAATAGGCACAGCCGTGATGGGCTCGAGGGCAAAGACTCCTCACTGTTCTATGATTACTTTCGTATTCTGGACTTGGTGAAGAATATGATGCAGAGAAACTAGTATTATTTTTATTTTATGATTATTATTATTATTATTATTATTATTATTATTATATATATATATATATTTTTTTTTTTGTATTTGTGAATAATTTGCGGATATTAGCTTAGCTGATTAAACCAATCCTTTAATTATCCTTTGTTTAACATTTTATTGGAAGAGGCATCAGAAGTTGATTCCAATTTCCTATGATCGTATTTGTGATGTTAATTTTTTATCAAGGCTGCAGCCAAGTGCTAAAAGCATCAAAAGGGCCAAGGCCTTGAAATCATTTCAACGTTTCCGAAAGTTAGGCTAGAGCAGCGAAAATTAATAGTCCATTTGACTGACTCTGCTAAAGAAGTAAAAGCCGGAAGCACTGTCAACCCTTTTCTCATGAAAATTGATTTAAAAAAAAACAAGCTTTAGTATTCATCAAATGTTAAACATAAAATTAGTGACATTTTAGTAGCTGCATCCATGTGCATAGCATAATTCGTGCTAAAACATATTTATTGTCAATTGTGCGTTTGTGCTTGAAATATGAGGAAAGCTTATACCTTAAAAAGTTTTTGGGAGCAAAAACAATGACGACTTTGCTATTGAACATAGAATTGGCCAGTATTGGGCTCAGAAGAAAACTAGGCGCAAACTATATTCCAGTTTCATTTGTTTTTACTTTTGCAAGTGTTATTCAATTTCACTATGTTCCCCCAAAAAACAAAAAATATATCAATTCTTTGGATATTTTAACTTAATTTTTTGACTTAAAATTTTGATACAAATTTTTAGCAATTGATTTCAAGTGATTTAATGACAGATTTTTGAGAGTTAAAAGTAACGTTTAATGGTAATTATTTATCTATTATTGGATTTCTTGAAATCAAAGTCTCCAGATTTGTATCAAAATTTTAAGTCGAAAATTTAAGTTGAAATATCTCCATCTATTTCAAAGTTTTTTTTTTGAATTTTTCTTATCATAGTCTTATTTTTTTTTAAATGAGTAATGATAAATTTATAAATTTATATACGAACTTATTTATATAAACAGATGTAACATAACTTAGTTCACATGATGTATTTTTATTATTTTATATTTTTATCTAAATGATAAATTTATGCCGTGTTAATATGTACAATATGTATTTGTAAAAAAAACTCCTTTTAATATGGATTGGAAAAACACATAGGCAGGCCCACCCGCCCGATTTCATTCGGGTTCACTGTTGAATCCTCCCTGCACTCGGATCTCCCGATAATCAGATTCCATGTCGGCCTCAACCTCCAGCGAGCTGCTCTTGATCCCTCCAATTCACATTTGAAAAAAAAAAAAATTAAAATAGAAATGACTGAAATTCTGTATTTAAAAACTTCTTCGGCTACGGGATTGTTATTTACTTTTGGCCAATTCAGAGATTTCTCTCGCAAAATCATGGACTATAAATAAAAATAAAATAAAAAAAGACTTGGTGGCTGGTTAAAAAAAGACTTGGATGAACTACTAATTATGTTAAATTTCATGATAGATGGTTTGGTTTATTGATGACGTGGAAAAGAGGATTAGTCACCTTATAAATTAGAAATAAGAGAATAATATAAATCAAAGCTCGATAAAATTGTATTACACGATTTGAGGAGTTTTATGATGTGTTTTTGATTCACTATAAATCCGACGAATGATAGAACTCCAAATGAAAGGGAAGTAATATTTTGTTTTAGAGTGCTTCGTTTTGGATCTATGGAGATTTTAGCTCCATTTGTTAATATTTTTTATTTTGAAATCCACTCACCGAAAGAGAAGAAAAATAAAGCAATATGGCGTGATTTTATTTTTTCTCTTTAAAAAAAAAACTAATTAAGAATACTGAAAATGAGATCCGTATCTCTTTTTTTTTAAAAACTGATTAAGCATTAGGTTATTATATTACACATAAATATTTATAAATGATAACATATCATTGTACTGATATTTACAATCAGATATATACATGAAACTTATATTATTATATTTTTATTTTATGAAGTACATACTCAACTAAATACCCCTCATGAGAGAAAGATGTCTCTATTCTATTCGTATTTCGCAAAGAAAAAGACGTTATAAATAATCTCCATATAATTATAATTAATTGAGAGAATCTAAGTTTGTGGAAATTCGAACTATTGTCCGTATCTCTAGTTCTCTGAATTACTTGCAATTATTTTTTATTTATTTACCGACCAGAAATTAAAACCTAAGGATAGGTAGGCGCCTGCGTTGGAAAAATATTCTCTCTCTATAAATATGTGTATATTAACACAGAAGTAACATTCAATTTCACTTATTAATTCACAAATAACATAAACTTTGAAAAGAAATTTGAATTTTTACACATTTATATTTTATTAAAAACCATTCATCTCAGCCACGCTGATAATCCAAAATATTTTGAAACTGAAATCATGAACTATTGAACCGTACACATATTGCCAAATTGAACACAAGAGAAATTGATAAAATTACACAAATTAAGTAATAAAGAGATTATTTTACTAAAAAAGGAAAAAGGCACGCAGCTAGGCAGGCGAGGCTGCTGATATTTTCTCTCAGACCCTGGACCTAACCGTGGTTAGGTGAAAAGAAAGTCTTAACCACTCAGAGTCAGAGGCACCGGCCCGTAGCCTTCCTTCATTTTAATTTTTGCCACTCTATAAATATCCACGCGTATTCGGACTCTGACTCTTCTCCCAGCTCTTTCTCTCTCTACGAGCTTCTTACAAATATATAAAAAGAGAGAGAGAGAGAGAGAAGAAAAAGGAATCAAAATTAGCAACAGCAACAAAGCAATCTCCTTGTAACAATCCGAGTGTTTCTCGCTGTCTCTCTCTCGAAACGGCATCGTCAGGTACGATCTATAATCCAAACTTCTCTTTTTTAATTCTTCAGATCTGAATGCTTTTTTTTTTCTTCTTTTGAAATTAATTAGATTATGTACTTCCTTTCGTGATTGAAGGGAGTATAGAAATTAGGGTTTATATTTCTGAGCGCGATTTACTTACATGGTTTACAACTGTTTGTTTGCTCAGAAAAAAAAAGGTGAGGAAATTTTGTAGATTTACGTTGCATGTTGATTCCTCAATGAAACGATTCGCTTTTTTGAGAATTTGATGCTGCTTTTTAGGGTAGCGTAGGCCATATTTTGATTTTTTGAGCTGAACGCGCACACACAAACTTGGAGTTTTGTGTGTATGTCTACCTGCGTAGAATTTGTAACTAATTACTATTCTAAGCTTGAGTGTACTCGATTATTGGTTTTGTTGAAACCGGTTCTCGTGGGTTTCAGGTCTTTACTTCCAGTGCATATGATTAATCATTCCTTACCATTTTGCATTATCCTGGAACTCACATCTTTTGATTTGAGTGGTTGTAGAATAATAGAACTTCCTACATGGCGATGGCTGCTACTGCAACTGCTACTTCTGCTAGTGTAAGATATGCTCCAGAGGATCCAACTCTTCCCAAACCATGGAAAGGCCTGGTTGATGGTAGAACTGGGTATCTTTACTTTTGGAATCCTGAGACAAATGTCACTCAGTATGAGAGACCTGCAATGATGGCTCCACCCAAGTCCTCTTCAGTACCTGTAAGCTCTTCAGTTCAGGTTCAACAATTTTGTCAAGGACAACGACATGGATATAGTCCTGAAAATGAAGATAATAGGTACGGTGGCAAAGACACCAATGCTGGTTCAAAACTTGAGGCAGGCACAAGGGGAAATCAGGTAGATGCTTTACTTGTTTTTGGAATTGTTACTTCGACATTCAGTGGTATATTGTTTCTAACATACAAGAGTCTTCCCATTTCACACGATAATTGCAGTATGTTTTGCACATGAATTCTGACGATATTGGAAGTCATAGCTACTAAATATTTGATTGTAGGTAGTCATTACACTCTTATCTAACTAGGAGATTTGAGTTGTCTTTTCTTGTTGATTCTGGCTTGCAAAATTTAGGTAAACTTTTTTGGACACTTTGCATTAAACTTTACTGTATTCCAATTTAAAGACTTGTTAATGCGACAATTGTTGTAGCCTATTGAAGCAGCACGGTCAATGAAACCCAAGAATAGTAATAATAATAATAATATCTCTGTGTGTGTGTGTCTGTGCGTGTGCGTAAAGTTGTAGCGGAGTTTACACTTAAAACTTTAATTTTTCTAATTTCTTTAAAGTAATGTCTCTATGTTCCTTTTTTCCAAAGAGTGCAAGAGGTGGACCAGTTCAATCTCATAACATACCAAATGGTACGGCAAGTGTGGGAGTGGGACAAGGGGGATCGTCCACAAGAGGACATGGATCGTCAGTGGGAGGAATCACTATATCTTCTGAGGCTTATCGTCGGCGACATGAAGTAACTGTATCAGTGAGTATATATAAACTCCACGCGTATTATTAATTGCATTATGTTGTTTGGTATGAATTTCATGGAAGTTAATGGCTTGGGTGCTCTCTCTACTTCCAATCTTCTCAGAGTTGATCTGTAATTCCTCTGTCTTTCTGTCTCTCCCTCTCTGTTTATTGGACCTATTTTGCAAAATAATTTAACATGATTATCTTCTATGGAGGCATTAGCATCTGGTTTGATTAGGGTTGGCAAAATGTCGGGCTCGGCTCTAGCATGTCTTTGGTCCTGCCAAAAGCCCTAATTTTGCATTCTACATTTTTTAAAATTTTTTTCATTATGTCTTACAGATTTATAATTTATAAAATTTTGTTTTTTTGTTGGTTCTGGCCCTTAAAGTCCGGTTTATGGGATTTAAAACTATAAATATATGTTATGGGTGGGTTAAATATATGTGAAGAGGTGTATTTTAATGGAAATAATTTATAGTTTTTTTAATTCTTAAGCATTTCTCGGGCTTTCGGGCCGGGCTTGGACAACTTAGGTGAAGTCCAGGCCCAGCCCCAGTATGTATAAATTGGCCGGGAATACCGGGCCTCAGGTTAGGCGGGCTTTCTCGGCCATCCTAAGGTTTGATGAGTTTGATAAGCTACCTCCTGATGTTCTTGGGCTTTGTTCTTTTGGTTCACGTTACCCATTTCAATGGGTTTCAGTTTTTTGCATCGCTTAATCTATTGCTCGGCTTGTCTGTTCCCTGATACGTGATCATGACTTTTTTGCTTCTTATTTTTCAGGGTGATGAAGTGCCCCCTCCTTTTATGTCCTTTGAAGCAACTGGCTTTCCTCCTGAACTTCTTAGAGAGGTATGAGCTTCTGCTATTCTTCTGTTCTTTTATCTTTACGCAATCCTGGATACCAGTGGCATGGGATTTTTGTAAGTAAGCTAAACATGAAAACTGAGAGTTTCTTGTGCTAAATTTTGTAATTGCTGGAGGTCCAAAGTTGAGCTTCAGACTCATGTTAATTCTTTTGCCATCTGTACTTTTGTCGCAGGTGCGATATTTGCTCCTCGGAGGAGCTAATGTCGTACGCTGTGCTGCCCTCTATGGGGGGCCTTGCATATAATTTGGAGCGCCCTTAAATGGTGGACCAATTAATGGAAGGGCTTTCCGAATCACCCAAGTTCATGGCTGGGACTGCTGTTGGTGATGATTCAGTCTGCCACTCGGTCCAAACGGAAGAAGAGGTCTCCTCCTGCTCCAGCTTGCATCAGCAAGCATTGGTCGGCTGCTTATGGAGGATGATGCTTCTTCTGGCATTAACCATTTCACTATTAATCCAAAAAGAAACCAATCAAAACTCTTGAGGCCAGTGCCTCTGCTCACAGTGGTTATTGGATTTGTGCTTTTTCCAGGTACACAATGCTGGATTCTCTTCCCCAACGCCAATTCAGGCACAGTCATGGCCGATTGCTTTGCAAAGTAGAGATATAGTGGCCATTGCAAAGACTGGATCTGGGAAAACATTGGGATATCTACTTCCAGGCTTTATTCATCTTAAGCGCTGCCGTAATGACCCTCGATTGGGTCCAACGGTCTTGGTATTGTCACCGACAAGGGAGTTGGCAACTCAGATACAAGATGAAGCTGTGAAATTTGGGAAGTCGTCAAGATTATCTTGCACCGTATGTTGCTTTTAATATGAATGCATATCTATATGTAGACGTGCTAGTAAATGTGCGCGTGTCCAGGAAGTGGATCTTCTTTTGTTATTTGCATTTTCCGCTCTGACGCTGGTAGTTTCTCTTTATATCCCTTCTGATGCTTATCCAACCATGGTACAGAGGGATATGCAGTTTTGTGGATGTTAAATGTTTGTAATCTTGGTTTTCAAAAGCTCTGCCTCAGTTAGTTTGTGATTAAAATATGCAATATCAATGTTTTTCTGGGGATGAACAGTTTCTCGGTCAAATTTTATTCAAAACGTGTTTTGTCTTCTGGAAATAATGCTTTTTTCATGCATTTTAGGTTCTTTTAGTTCTCATGACTTATGTTGAGTTTTTCAATTTCTGTGTTATGGGGGCTTTTTTGATAAAATTAGTGATATTTTTATATGGAGCTTGGTCGTTTTGCTGATGCTAGTGATTCTTTTTTTCGTTAAGTGTTTATATGGAGGAGCACCAAAGGGTCCTCAGTTGAAAGATATTGACAGAGGAGTGGATATTGTGGTTGCAACTCCTGGCCGATTAAATGATATTCTTGAGATGAGGAGAATTAGCCTTAATCAAGTTTCTTACCTTGTACTGGATGAGGCTGATCGCATGTTAGACATGGGTTTTGAACCTCAAATACGAAAGATTGTGAAGGAGGTGCCGGCTCGTCGCCAGACCCTCATGTACACGGCAACATGGCCTAGGGAGGTTCGGAAAATTGCTGCAGATCTGTTGGTGAATCCTGTTCAAGTTAACATTGGCAATGTTGATGAACTTGCAGCAAACAAGGCCATCACACAGGTTTTAATTTTATTCATGTCTAAGTTCAAACTGGCTGCGGACATAGTTATATTTATAAAACTCTTTAGATGCTTGAAATGTCCTTTTTCCCTTGTTAATTTTGGGGCTTTCCATTTTTTTTGGGGGGGGGGGGGGTGTTGGGGTGTGTGAAGGATATTTCTGGGATTGGCAATTGTTGTTATAAATGTTTGTTGATTTATGTATCTTTGCTTTTTGTAGCATATTGAAGTATTGGCGCCCATGGAAAAACACAGAAGATTGGAGCAGATATTGCGTTCTCAGGAACCGGGATCAAAAATAATTATTTTTTGTTCAACAAAAAAGATGTGTGATCAACTTGCGCGCAATCTGACTCGTCAGTTTGGGGCCGCCGCCATTCATGGAGACAAATCTCAAAGTGAAAGGGATTATGTGCTGAATCAATTTCGCGCGGGGAGGTCTCCAGTGCTTGTGGCTACTGATGTTGCTGCTCGAGGATTGGATATTAAAGACATCAGGTTGGGGGCTATACTTACTATTGTTTTATATATTTATGAGTGCTACCAACCCCACTGTTGTAGAAGTGAATTAATTTCATGTAATGATATATACATGCAATCTGCATGATGAGAGTAAATGATATACTTTTTAGCAAATTAATTATATGTCCATGTTTCTGAGTAAAAGATGGAATTTCTAATTGTTTCCTCAAAATCTTTTGGATAACATATTGTAGAAGGAAAAAATATCATATTTGAGGTGTCTGAAGACAGAATGAATTTTCATTTTGCTGAAGTATAATTCTGGTAGATACAATTTTTGATACCATTAAGTGTCTGTATGCAATCCTATATGATGTATATGCAATCTCAAGTGCTTAAATGTCCCATTTTGTTCATCTGGCTACTTATGGGTTATCGATTTACTCTTTTAACTTGTGTGACAGAGTGGTTGTCAACTATGACTTCCCCACTGGAGTGGAGGACTATGTCCACAGAATTGGGAGAACTGGCAGGGCTGGAGCCACAGGAGTGGCTTATACATTTTTTGGTGATCAGGATTCCAGGTATGCTTCAGATCTTATCAAACTTTTGGAAGGTGCAAAGCAGCAAGTTCCCCGTGAACTTCGTGATATGGCCTCACGTGGTGGAGGGATGGGAAGGCCTAGACGCTGGGCTCCTACTTCTAGTGGTCGTGATGGGGGCCGTGGTGGACGTAACGATTTGGGTTATGGTGGAAGGGGTGGACGGGGATTTTCTGGCTCATCTAATAGAGGTGACCATGATTCACGTGACAGGTACGTAGGCAATATCTAGTGATGTATGTTTTGTATACCTTCTTGCTGGCGCCTGGATTTCTTGAGAAAAGCATAAGATTCCCATACACAGCTGTATGGGATTTTAATTTTGAAGATGTTTTGTTGTATTTTACGCTTGCAATCGTCAGTGAAATTTAAATTTATTTCTCAAATACTTCTCATAATCTTAATTTGGGAATATAGAGCAAATACATGTCTTGGAATAACAAAAGATTCACTTGAGCCAAAGCTTAGGAAGAATTACTTCACCCTTCCATTTTTATTTGGATACTTAAATATGCGTTCTGATTTTATCTTCTACTTCTCTGTCGTGTTAATATCATAGCTGCCATGGTTTTTTAAAAGTCTGTGCAGGAAAAGGCATAAATAAAGTGTCTGGAGTTTGGCATATATTAGGAGTGTGGTACCTTGCTGTGTTATGGCCTTTGTATGTGAAAATGTATTATATTTTTATTCCATTTTAAACTTGCATCATTGTATGTTACAAGTCATCCTTTTGTTTTCTATTGACAGGGCCCGTTATAATGATGGTTATAGGGGTCGTAGTAGCAGTCGAAGCCCTGACAGAGCACCATCTGGACGTGGACGCTCCCCTGTGCGCAGCTTCCACCAGGCAATGATGGAGAGGGGTCGGTCATCTCCGCCACCCCAACACAAGAGTCCTTTTCGCGAGAGGTCGCGATCCCCTCTTGGTGGGAGGAGAAATTTTGGGAATTCATTTGATGATCAACTGGGATCGAGAAGATCAAGTGGTGGACGTGATGATGGATATGGGGACGAGGAGGAGGAAGGCATGATTCGTCCTGAATGATTATGAAGGAATAGTGTCAATCAGTAGATGAGAACCCCCATGGTTCTTAATTTATGCCATAAGGGGGTTTTTCTTGAAGTTGTGACATATTTTCTGTTTATTTTTGGTGTTTTGGTATTTTTTGGAGCTGGAGTAGGGGGGCATTCCAGGAGGAATGAGTGCAAAAGAATGGCAGATGACTTTTTGGAGGATTTTTCCCATGCTAGAAACTTGGTTGGGATGTTCTTCAAGTTCCCGTCATTTATTGATAGTTTTTATATTTTCTGTTCCTGGTAGATGAAGAATACAGGCAATTTGGATGTGTAGTAATATAATCCAGATAGAGTAATGAGTATTTCTGATATTTTGGTGCTGTAATGCGGCAACTTGCTTGGTTATAGTTATCACACTAATATAGTAGAATGGTCTAATTCATTGTTGTATGAAACATTTTTATGTGGAGTTGCTGACGAAATGGCGTTTAAGATTCTGAAAATTATCTATTTTAATCTTCTCACATTATATCTAATTATCTATGTTGAACATCAAGAAGCTGGGGTTGATCTTGTTTGTTTATTTATTTAACCTTCTACTCCTATAATTTCACAGTGATCTTTGTTTCTGCAGTTGTTATTTGCCTGCTGGTGCTAGATTCTGAGTGCCTGTTCTTGTTGGTAACAGCAAAAAGGTGATTGTGTTGATGCTACTGCAGATAAAGTGCTTAATGCTTTTGTTCATTCTCTGTTATACCGAGTATTGTCACATTGGCTACACAAGAAAAACTTGTAACTACGTTCTGATGTCGGGTGTGAATTTCTGTAAATGACGCAAAAGGTTTGGGGGGGCGGGGCGGGGGCCGACGGGGGGAGGGGTGTGGGGTGGAATTGATAGTTTTTGTAATTTTCAAGTACTTGCCAATGCAACGTCAATATTTAGATAGAAGAGGAAAAATTGATCATGCAAGGAGAGTAAGGTGGTGTTTGTTTTTTAATTTAATGATTTAAAGTGATTTAATTTAATTAATTAAATTAATTAGAAGTGTTTGTTTTTATAATTTAATGAGATTTTTTAAATAATTTGGACATAATAAAATAAGTTAATTTTTTAAATTTTTTACTTAATGAAAAAATATGAATTAAGTTAATTATTTGTTAATGTCAAAAATATTCTTATTTTATAATTTATTTTTCATGTCTATCTCAAAATTTATTTATAGACATTTATTTCACATAATAATCTCATTATTAGTTTTACTTATGAATGTTAAAATATTGTGATATTTAATATATTATTTATTTGACATTCAAATTTAATAACGATATAAATGTAAAAATATATATTTTTAGTTTTTTTAGTTGAAAAAATAAATAATTTAATACTTATTTTTTGAGATTCAGACAAAAAAATAAACATATTATTTAGATTCAGACATTTAAATTTATTTAGAATTCAGATTAATTTAGATTTATTCAGATTTCAGACAAAAAAACAAACGCCACCACTTAAGTCTATGATTGAAAAAATGAGATGAAATTTAAGAGTAAACACGATAAGTAGGATTCCAACTTGGTGGTTGCAATTTTTTTGAAGATTTTACGAGACACGGTTAGCTTATGGTTTATGAAGCAAATCTATAATGAGGGCGATTGCCTCATGGTTTATTGAAGAAAAATTTAGAATGAGAGCTAATTCGGTCTTGACATATGGATTGAACTGCTACATTATTGTTCGAGTCATTAATAATTGTTCAATTAGACCTTCCAAGCTGATGGGATATGATGAGTTGTCTTTTAACTTTGACAGAACTTAATGTTCTTAGTTCTCGTGAAAATCATAGAATACCCGACAGAAAATAATGATATTTTTCATCTTATATTACATAGATTTTACTATTTGATTGAGTCTTGGATAAATTTTAAATACATTATATCATCTACAATAAAATTTCTGTAAAACAATATTGTTGGGATTAAGGAAAAATATTATTTTAGTGAAGTTATTAATTTACTAATAAATGAATATTTATTAATTTAGTAAGAGATTTTTTGTTTTAAGAATTTAATTGATATATGTACATATTTACCAGTAAGCAAACATAAATCGTGCTTCCTTAAGTCAACGATATCTTTTCAAATGGCTACTACCTATAATAGCATAACTTTGTTAAGCAACTTGTAATTATACAATATTTCTTTTTTTGCCTTTCCTCAATTTGAATAATCATACACAAGCCACTATAGTGTAAGTATTTACTTTTAAAAAATATGAATACAAAAGTATTCTCAAGTTTTATTTAATTATTTTATAATTTATACTCTCATATCATAATAATTTTCATATTTTTTTTTGTTTCATCGGTTCTCATTTGTAAGAAGTTAAAAGACAATAAACTTTATTGATAGAAAAATATATACTAAATGTAGTGCATGCTTTACAAAATAATTAATGACAAGCTCCACTCAATTAGGAATGAAGAGAAGCCAAAAAAGAAAAAAAAACTTTAGACATATTTTTCAAAGAGTTGAATTCAAATAATTGAAGTTGTAAAGAAAAAAAAACTCCTTAATTTTATGAGTTATATGATTTAGTCATTATTAATTTTTGTATGAGATTAATTATTAGTTTATATTTTCCTTGGGTCCTAAAGGATTCAAAAAGTTATTATTGTCTTACGCATTTAATGAGGTTATTTATTTGCTACACTAGCTCAATTCGGAACCTAAGAATTTAATTATTTAATCAAGATTATTAACTTATCAGATAGTTATTAATCAATTTTCTATTTATGTTGTTACGTTAATAAAAAAAGAAATTATATACAAGAAAAATAAACTAATTTAATAATATTTTTTATGCGCACTCTTGAGTGTATGAGCTCAACATCCTTCTCATGATTTGGAGAAGCACAATTGGAAAAAAGCATATAACAAAAAAAATCTTTAAAATACACACATAAACTGAAGGACTTCTAAAATTATTAAAGTCAGAAATAAGTTAAAAGATAATAAAAATACAAACTTCAATATACTTCACTTTAGAATGTGTTTTGCTTGTATTTTAATTTGTTCTTTATTTCAACAACTTAAGAGATCCTTTATTGTGTGTGTGTGTATATATATATATATTTTACGAAAATGTTGAATAGGAGCACGCCCAAAGAATATGGCGACGAAACAATGAGCTGTTAAGTGATTAATAACTCTTTTTTTGTATCCATGTATGGTTCTACTGTTGCCCCCACTCCAACAGTTAAATATATATTTTATTTTGTAATCCTTTTGAGTTCTTATGGTAACTTAGTTATTAGAATGCCACCGGCATTCGTTCCGAGCAAAGTTCAAGCTCTCCATTAGATTCGTATGGTTAAATTAATTACAACTTTCCTTTTTTGAAGACAAAGCTAATTCGGAATTGTCTTTAGTTTCATGGTTTAACTTGTATCCATTTACTTCATATTGGCCTCGAGTTCACTCATGGAAATATAACCATCGCCAAATCTCTCACGTCAATCTCATGATCCTCTTATCCTTTCCCATTCTTATTTACTCAAGGTGCGCGGGGAAGCGGAAATAAAGAAAACTCAATTTGTGCTCCTCTAAGGAAAAACACACAAACTCACAAACGTAATAATATGGAGATTGGTTTTCTATTTTTATAAGCCATAACATATTTATGATTTTTATTGTATTTTCTTGCAATTATGCCTTCATTAATTCGCATTGTATATTATGCTATAACACTCTTGATGTATCTTGGAATTAAGCATTCCTTCGTGCTGACCTCATTAGTATTGTGGCTTTTGTGAGACATGGGCCCTCCGTCCAAATATGAACGAATAAAACTATCGAAATCAAGTAATACACAAGTTTTCACCCCACGGCATGACTTAAGCTCATAACTCTTTTGTAACATGGCTGATGAACGAGCTGTCATAGATAGCGCCATAAGGCCATGGCGTCGCGAAGCGGCAATCTCCTAGCTAGCAAAGTAGCAATAATCACGTTGATTAACTGATGCTAATTAGCTAATTTGATTGAAAGTCGTGAAGTATGGGGCACGAACGATCGACCAACGCAATGCATACGTCTTGGATGCATTAGGGACACCAAATGTGATCCATATATATGCTAGCCAGTACTATATATAGAGCAACAATGTGTGCCTCGAGTATTCACAAATTACTAACAAATTAGTATTATACCCAAAAAGGGAGGGGAAAAAAAAACAACCATCATGGTTTTAAAATTTGAGAAAAGCTTTATCATTCCCATGTTTGTGATCATCATTTTGGTGATCACTTGTGCATCACAAGTGGTGTCCGGCCGGTCGATGCATGAACCGTCCATCGTTGAGAAACACGAACAATGGATGGCTCAGCATGGACGCACTTACAAGGACGAGCTAGAGAAGGCAATGCGTCTTAATATATTCAAGCAAAACCTTGAATACATTGAGAAAGCCAACAAGGAGGGGAATCGGACGTACAAGTTGGGCACCAATGAATTTTCAGACTTAACTAACGAGGAGTTTCGTGCTTCATATACAGGATACAACACGCCAGTACCAAGCATAAGCCGCCAGTCATCACACCCATCCACCTTCAAGTACCAAAACGTGACTGATGTTCCGACAAGCATCGACTGGAGGGAGAAAGGAGCTGTCACTCATATAAAGGATCAAGGCCAAAGTGGTAATTAATTATTATATATATATATATTGATGAAGTGATGCTGCAGATTGTTTGTAGCTGTCACATCATGTACTACAAATTATTATATAATATTATTATTCGTCGTCTAACGTAACATGCAATATTATTTTGCAGGATCCTGTTGGGCATTTTCAGCTGTGGCGGCGGTGGAAGGGATCACTCAGATTACTAGTCGAAAACTGATTGAACTTTCGGGGCAGCAGTTGGTAGACTGCTCAACAGACAACCATGGATGCAGTATGGATAAAGCCTTTGAGTATATTATAGAAAACAAGGGCCTTGCCTCAGAAGCGGACTATCCGTACCGGCGAGAACAAGGAACCTGTGACAAACAGAAGGAGAAAGCTGTTGCCGCTACAATCAGTAAATATCAAGATTTACCGCAAGGTGATGAGCATGCCTTACTCCAGGCCGTAAGCAAGCAGCCAGTATCAGTTTGTGTTGAATCGAGCGGACAAGCCTTCCGTTTTTACAAAAGCGGTGTGCTTAATGCAGACTGTGGGAATAACTGTGATCATGGTGTCGCTGTTGTTGGGTTTGGAACTGCTGAAGAAGAAAATGGAGCCAAATACTGGTTAATTAAGAATTCGTGGGGGGAGACTTGGGGTGAGTCCGGCTACATAAGGATTCTCAGAGATGAAGGTCTCTGTGGCATTGCCACTGCAGCTTCCTATCCAGTTGCATGACTACTATATTTTATTAGCCTCCTCTTCATAGCAGTATCAATTAGGTTGTGCTATCCTACATATGGAAATAATTTAATCTTGTTGGAATCTTAATTAGTTTTGGAGTATTGATGATATCTTCATCAACTTCAAACCCACGGATGTATTGGCTAGCCACTGAAAGCTGATATTTATCTATTGTGTGGTTAATTTTCTATATTTCTTAATGTTTGTAATGGAATTAATGCCAGTATACTTGGTGTCTTCTATAATTAATGTTAAATCTCTTGTTTAAATATAATTTTGATCTTCGCCGCAATTACTTTATTACAATTTAAGTAATAAATTAATTATATTACTTATTTATCAAATTCCTATTGGTAAATTTAAAGGTTTTTTTTTTAAACAAAAGTATTTTTGGAGAAAATTGAGGAAAATGCCGGCTCCAGTTGTTAATTTGGAGAAATAAATTGGAACCCGCTCATGTTTTAAAATACATTCACACTCCTCACAGCAGATATTGACCGTGAAGCTTAAGCACTGTTTTGAAAATATAAATGAAGTAATATAACATATATCCATATCCTCGATGAGCAATAACTTCATTTTCTTCTGAGCATTTATTCTTCTCATATGCATCACTCTTAATTTAGTGAATGATAAAATGATGGAAATGAGTTTCGCCACAAGATCAAAAGAGAAATTTTGTAGTATACAAATGGCTCAAATTAAGTTAAATTTGATGGTAACCATAAAAGATTTTAGTTATTAGAACCGAAGAGAAAATTTATAGTTACGCATACCACTCGAATTAGGTTGATGTATATTTTGCAACTCAATCAATAAAAGCTTGTGATATTAGAGTAGATTTTTTACATCAGTTTTGATAATGTTTATACAAGTACTGTTAATAAATATTTCTTCTCTTTGCGGAGGTTCACTTAAAAAAAAAAGGGAGGTTTTATATTACTATATGTTTATGCCATTGTCAATGTTTATTTTATTTTATTATTTATGATTGTAAATCTCACACACATAAAATTAACATACAAATTATTTTATTTGATTCATATTCCAAAGTTTTATAACCACTAAAGGTAAATTTTGTGAATCCTATATCTATTAGATAATAAATTCTAGAATTTCTCCTATTAGATTATGTGACATCGCTGATCCCACTATGAGACCTATTGCTCAATCATTCTGGCATACAAACTGAACACACTCATGTAGTATTATGGGCTCAAAAAAAAAAAAAATTTGTGTGTGTGTGTGTGTATAGACACACATACAGACATACTATTATGTATCGTTGATGTAGATATATATATACATATAAATATATTCTCTGTGTTTGTGCATACTATTGTGTGACACCAGTAATCTCACCATACGACTCACTGCTATATTTTTTGATAGAATATGTAAATTGGGCATGCCAACTCAACACGCCAAAGTGGTATGACTGGCATAAAAAATAGATTTTCTGTGTATATGCATACCTATGCACACAAATACGTATATATACATACATACTATCACATATCATTGAAGTATCCATATAAATAGATTTTCGACTTGAACAAGGGCTATGTTAGAGAGAGAGAGAGGGGGAAAAAAAACCTATTTTTAAAAGTACTTCACGAAAATAAACCAAATATTAATATTTCTTAATTCTAATGTAAATTTGTGATTTGAAGTTATATCTCTTGTACCACTTTAAACAAATTTACAATTAAACCAACTACCATCCACAATCCATTCTAAACTATAACCATGCATGATTCTTAAGAAAATGTTTATTCATTAAAATTTTTAATACTAATAACTTTTTTTCTTTCAAAATTTCAGATACTACTTTTAAGTCCATAATTATTTCTTTCTATCTTTTTCCTAAACTTTTCATTTATTGGCTTATTGCAATCTTTATCATTTAGTTGGTTATGGTTATCTTCTTTGAAGTCATTAGTTTTCTAAAATCAGTATAAAATTATTGATAAAATAGAAAGAAAATGAAAGCCATTTCCATCCAGCTAGGCGTGCAATAAGAAAAATGTTAACCTTATTATGTGTCTCCAATTGAGTTGAGCAAAGTCCAAATGGTCTTCATGCACTGAAAACACATGGCTGTAATCAAAGAATTTTAGAGGGACAAATGGATTCCATGCACTCATTTTAGTTGCTGTAGATTCTCAACCTTAACTAACCACCCCCACAGAATCATCATCTTTGTCTATTAACACAATTTTTAATTTAGGGAAAATGACTAACACCTCCAACCTTTAGATAAAGGGACAAAAACTCCTTTAATGTTTCAAAAAAGATATTTATACTCTCATTAACTGACGGAGACAATTACTTTTAATGGAAATAGTAATTTTAATATATAATTACCGTTATACCCTCCTAGCACATAAAACAATAATGGTTAATTGTCTAATTTGTCCATATATTGCTATTAAAATTATAAATATATCCTCATTGCCCAATTCCTCTAGTTAAATTTTTATGAAATTCTCTCTTCAAGCTAAATAAATTTAATCCATTATCAATTTTTATGTCTATTGGATATGTTATTTAATACAATTAAGATAAGATTTTTGTATTTATTGTTGTAGCCAGCCTTTTTTTCTAATTTGTTAGTTATATAAGTTTAAATGATTGACATGCAGAGAATTGTTATTCTTATGGCATTAATAACTAATTTTATTTATTTTTATTCTTGAGTAATGGATTAAATTTATTTGACTTGAAGAGAGAATTTGATAAAAAAATTAAATAGAGGAATTGAGCAATGAGGGTATATTTATAATTTTAACAATTATTTTTTTTATGTGCTAGAAGGGTATAATGGTAATTATATATTAAAATTACTATTTCCGTTAAAAGTAATTGTTTCCGTTAGTGAATAGGGGTGTAAGTGTCTTTTTCGAAACGTTATGAAGTTTTTGTCACTTTGTCTAAAGGTTGGGGGTGTGTTAGTCATTTTTCCTTTCATTTAATTAACTTTTAGTTAGAAATCAAAAAAGGGCCCCATTATTTTGCATTTGCATGCAATACCCATCTAAGAAATTATCTAGCTTTCCAATAAATTTTTGTGTGTGTGTGTGTGTGTGTGTATATATATATATATATATAAGACAAAAGATGGACAAGATTTTACTCCTAAATAGAGAAAATTTCCACATTCCATTTTCACATTTAGTTACAACCATTACAGTCTTATTTATATTATAAATTCAATTTTGTTAGAGAATTTACAATTAATCTAAAGACTGCTATAATATTTTCATCACATACTAAGCCTTTAGTACCCATAACTTATATTTAAACTAGGAAATAGAACCGCACTTCGTGCGGCTTTAAAAAAATAATTTAATATTATTTTTTATTATTTTACACTTGATAAAATTGATAAAAAATAGGAATTGATTTTTTTTTAAAGATGACGCAGCCTTATTAAACTAATATTATTTATGAAAGTTAATTATTTTTTTGTTATCAGTCGATGGTGTGAAAACACTGCCTGATGTCGAATTCTAAAAACCAGCGAGAGATTCCCCACTCTATTTATGAAGGTTAATTATTTTTTTGTTAACTTTAAAAATATATATTAATGTGTATAGTTAAGTGTATACAATCTTTTCATCAATAAAAATTATATTCACACTAATCAACTCTCCATTCTTCTTGATATTAATAGACTCCCACATTTTACAAAGTCTAACCCTTATCATACAACTATCTTTATCATTATTTAACTCATGAAGAAAAGAATACTCCATGAAGCACACAATACAAAAAATTTAAATAAGTCAAAAAATAAAAACACAATAGCATTTCTAAAGAGGATGTTGGTTAAATAATAAAAAAAAATCCAAACATAACAAATCTTAAATACTTAATATCTATATAGTTTGAAGAAGCCAAAAGACACTAAATAAAAGGTTGCATAATTAAATATGAAATTATGACATTAAAATTAGGTCCTAGTGGTATTGGTGAGGAAAGATGAAAGAACCTTCCTTCTATATTAATTAGTTGATGTATTTTAAACCACTAAAGTTTAGTTGTTGGCTTAATAAAATAAATGAATGTTTTAAAACTATAATTAATTTATTATTAATGGTTACATATTGTTGAATTTAAATGGAAAGAAGAAGAGACATGTAATCTTTTATAATCTACTAATTATTTTTTATTTTTAATATTTTGTAATGTAATTATTTTTTAATCTCAACCAATATATTAGATTATAGAGAATATAAAAAGATGAGAAATAATAATGCCACAAATTTTAACTACTTAATATTTATAGAGTTTGAAAAAGCCAAAAGGTACTAAACAAAAGGTTGCATAATTAAATATGAGATTATAGTATTAAAATTAAACTCTAATGACATTATTGAGGGAAGATGAAGGAACATTCTTTCCTATATTAATTAATTGATATATTAAGCCACTAAAGTTTAATTGCTGGCATAAAAAATAAATTAATGTTTGAAGACTTATAATTAATTATTATTAATGATTACATATTATTGAATTTAAATAGAAAGAGAAAGAGACATATAATCTTTTATAATCTAATAATTATTTTTTATTTTTAATATTTTGTAATGTAATTATTTTTTTTAATATCAACCAATTTATTAGGTAATAGAGAATACAAGAAGATGAGAAATAGTGATGTCACATCACCTCCTCTAGGCCTAACTTTATATATATATATAGATAGATAGATAGATAGATAGATAGATAGATATATATATATATATATATATATATATATATATATATATATATATATATATATATATATATATATATATTTTATATTTTGTAATGTAATTATTTTTTAATTTTAACCAATATATTAGATAATAGAGAATATAAACAGATGAGAAATAATGATGACATAAATCTTAAATATTTAATGTTTATAGAGTTTGAAGAACCCAAAATGCATTAAACAAAAGATTGAATAATTAAATATGGGATTATGACATTAAAATTAGGCTTTAATAGAATTGTTGAGGGAAGATGAAGGAACCTTCCTTCATATATTAATATTAATTAATTGATGTATTTTAAGGCACTAAAATTTAATTGTTGGCATAATAAAATAAATGAATGTTTCAAGACTTATAATTAATTATTATTAATGGTTACATATTGTTGAATTTAAATAGAAAGAGGAAAAGACATGTAATCATTTATATTCTAATAATTATTTTCTATTTTAATATTTTGTAATGTAATTATTTTTTAATTTTAACCAATTTATTAGATAATAGAGAATATAAGATGATGAGAAATGGTGATGTCACATCACCTCCTCAAGCCTCAACTTTATATATATATATATAGATTTAAATTTTTTATTATTATATAGTAGTGGAGTATCTAAGTAATAAAATCTTGGTGGGTTATAACCGAATATAAATAATATATATAAATTACGGAAATGAAGAGAGAGAGAGAGATATGGCCTCAAATTTCATTGTTTCTGTATATATCTATTAAAAGAAAATCTACTTAATTTCCACATCTTTTTTTTTTTTTTGGTACAATAAGTAGCCCAAACAAGGCTAAACAATCACTCGGCGAGGGATCGAGATCCCCAATCCATCATACAAAAGCCAAGTAGAAATCTCAGGAGGGGGGGGGGGGGGACACAAATATGTGAACCCAGAGGAAGCTTGAGGGCATGAGAAGCCATAAAATCTGCTGCATTATTTGATTCTCTATAAACATGGTGCAAAGCTACTCGCCAATTATGATCCATCAGCCTCTTTATATCACGAATCAGAGGATAACAAGCATTAACAGTATTACAACCCTTGGCAATCATTTGAATTGCACACTCACTATCAGCTTCTATGAGAATGTTACGAATGCCAACCTCCCAAGCCAGCAACAGTCCCTGAAAAATTCCCCATAACTCAGCCATTGTCACCAAGCATACACCAATATTAATGCTGAATCCTGTCACCCACTCCCTTTTGCTATTTCGAATTATACCGCCAGCCCCTGCAGTACCTGAGCTCCTTCTGGACCCATCGGTATTATTTCTATTATAATTTTTTTTAAAGAATTTAAAATTAATCTAAAGAATGCTATAACATTTTCATTACATACTAAGCCTTTAGTACCCATAACTTCTATGTAAATTTAATTTTTTTGTTATGTTGAGTATATAAGTAATAAAATCTGGGTGGGTTATAACCTAATATAAATAATATATATAAATTGCGGAAATGAAAAGAGAGAGGGGGAGAGAGAAGGCCCCAAATTTCATTGTTTTTGTATATATATCTATCAAAAGAAAATCTACTTGATTTCCACATCTTTAAGCATACATAAAGCTGGATTTAGTTGTAGGTCGATTAGAATTTACAAACCTTGTCCTTGGTCAAGATAAATAAATAATATTAATGTTATTTTTGAATTTTTAACGAATATATAGTAAGTCTTTAATGTCATGAATGTGTAAAAACCCATTAAACCCTAATATTAATTGTTTTTCTAAACCTCAGTAAAAATTTAATGAGGTTTGTTTATCCTCTATTTTCTCTTTCAGGGAGTCCAAGTTGCAAGAGTGTAGTGATAATTTGGATTGATTCAAATTTATGACTATGACCATGACGTAACTGTAAAATTTCCAGATTTAACAAAAGGTTTCAGCAAAAAATTAATTAGAATTTAATAGTGTCATTTATTTAAAACAAATAAGGAAAAAAAAAACATTAATAATTCAGTTACAAAAAGTCGCTTTGATTCAAAATTATGGACACATGCTTCCTCCGCAGTCTTGGCTTCAAACCAGCTTCCCAAGTTTCAGACCTCCTCGCACTATCAAAAACGACAAAAAATGTGGTTGGAAACTTGGTCCTGAAGTTACTTAATCACCCTTTATTTTACAGTAAATTTTTTTTATAAGCAGAAAATATAAAATTTTAGCTTAAATTGGCATGATGAAAGAGCTCAAGCTCTCAAGAATCCTTAAAAAATTACCAATAATAATTAAATTTCACTAGATTTTTTTCGAAGAATTTGTTTGATTTTCCATTACTAATGTTATGTGACTGAGCTGAAGTTGGGCAATTTTCATTATTACATTGACTCTCAATTATGGTTAAGAAAATAGCATTTACCAATAATTAATAAAAAATGAGACCCTGAAATTTTGTTCGCACACAAAGCATACAAACAATTGAAGAAGGGTGACAAAGTAATAACACAACAAACGCTAATAAATCATTAAAATTAAGACAAAGTTGTTGCAGCCTTAATTCTCTTTGCTTTGTCCCACTAATAGTGCCACTTCAGTCGTATCTGGACTGTATGATCTTCTTCAAAGCATCCGGTGCCCACCAAACGGTCCTGATTTATATATTAATTTGCACATAAAATCCAAATAATCATTAAATTACGACTTATAAGTTAACAAAGAGGGACTCATGTATTCCATGCGATTTTAATTTTAGTTCACAACTTCCTAAAAAACAATGCATTTTAACTACCTAAAATTAACTTGACAATTTTGCCCTTGGCAAATACAAACCTGTGGCTTACGTAGGGAGATTAACAGTCACAATCAACTAGAAATAGTAACCAGTGGCTTGGCAAGTCATCGAAGGACTAAATTGCTGACAAGCATACACTCATTTTTAGCTCATTTTACTATTAAAGAGCCCACATAAATTTAGCCCCATCTCTCTATTTAACATTTAACGACCCTTCCTTTCTTGAGAGCTTAATTTTTTTTTTAATTTTGCTTTACTTTTTTCTCTTTACTCTCTCTACTGCATGGAACTTGATTCAAGTTTCCGAGATGATTAGCCTCTCATATCAAGCATATTTTTTGATAATCTCTTTAAATCAGACCTAGGAAATGAGTTCTCTTCTCTAGAAAATCCATCTTCGACAGGTATATTGTTTCACAGCTATCATAATAACCATGATTATGGTCTTATTAGTGAGTCAACTTTTTCAAATCCTCACCATCTTAATCGATTAACCATCGAAGGATCTCAAAAAGTCCCCCTCTCGGGATCTCAACAATGAGTTTCGATCCTCTTGAGGGCTATTCAAATGGATTTTTTTGGTACTGAGGGTGCATATACTGCCACTCTGTTAGTACTGAATAGTATAAACGAGGTTTTGCATGGCCCGGAAAGAAGAGGATTTTGGGATTATTCACATAATTTTTCAGCTCACCCCAAGCCGGAAACTCCAAATTTTCAGCCGATACTAATGAATTTTCAAAATTTTGGATCATCGAGTGCAAAATTGTCCGATGAAGTCTCATGTGTAACTGGAGAAAATGCATATAATCAAGATCAAAAGAGGAACAAAAGGATACCTATGAAAAGAGAAAGGAAACTTCCAAAGAAGAACAACATAATCAAAGGGTAGTGGACTCCTCAAGAGGATATGCAAGAGAAGAACTAAATTAAATTTCATTTTGGTCTTTTTTCACAAATTAATCCAAAAATTTTATTTATACTTTCTTCCATTTTTTTCTCCTTAGGGTTTTTTTTTTGGGTACGTTTATTGGAGTTATTAAGAATTGGTATCATAAATCTCTATTTGCAGAATGTTGATCCGGCTAGTTTAGGGGGAAAAAATTGATAGTTTTTGTAATTTTCAAGTACTTGCCATTGCAACGTCAATTTTTAGATAGAGGAGGAAAAATTGATCCTGCACGGAGAGTAAATTGATAGTTTTTTGTAATTTACAAGTACTTGCCATTCCAACTTGGTAGTTGCAATTTTTTTGAAGATTTTGTAAGACACAGTTCGCTTATGATTTATGAAGCAAATCTATAATGAGAGTGATTGCCTCATGGTTTATTGAAGAAAAATTTATAAGGAGAGCTAATTCGATCTTGTTTATTGTTGGCGGCAATTGATATCTGACAATTGTTGATTATAGCTAACAGCCAAGGTTGGAAGTCCGAATATCAAAGGTCTACAATTACGGTCAAGGTTGATCCTGCAAAATTTTATATACATAGCTCTATTTAAAATTTATTAAAATATAATAGCGATAGAGATAACTAAGGTCATGTTTAGTATTGAGGTAGTATAGTTATTGTAGCAAAAAATTATGACTTTGAAATAAAGCTTAATATTATGTAATAAATAAGATTTTTAAATTATAACTTTGATAAAAATAATAAAGATGTTATATCTTTTTTATCAGATACGACTAGTATTATAAGTAATGGATTAAATAATCTCAACGAGTTATATTAGCTAATATTTACCAAACATTTTAGTGCTGTGGCATTTAAATTAAAACTGCCTAATCACAATACTAAGCATGGTCTAATTTAATTGTATTGGGGACTAATCCCTGGCAAGTTTTATATAGATCCCTTTATTCTTAGTTTTTCAAAAATACAATCATATAAGTGACCAATTTCTTCCTTCTAATTATATATATATATATATATATATATATATATTGAAAAACCAAAAATAAGGAATTTAAATATTGTTAAAGCCTGTTCCATTTATCAAAACCGAATTAATAATCTTATTAATTTCAAACAAAATGATTTAACTTTCCTACAAAAAGATTTGAGTCTTCAAAGAATTGAAAACGATTTACAAAGAGATTTTATTAAGAGGAAAATTTCCGATTTCAGAACTTTAATTGAAAAAGAAATTTGTGTTGATCTACCTTCTGCTTTTTGGATTAGAAAACAACACATGATAGATTTGCCTTATGAAAATTCTTTTGATGAATAACAGTGCAGACTGATTTGTCTAGAGCAAACACTGTTATTCCAAAGAAATTACAAAACTTTCTTCCCAAAGCCAAAATGTTGTCATATCTGGTGAAAGCTCATCTTCTCAGATTGTTCTTTCCCAGCCAACACCTTCAAAGAAAACATCCGATTGGTTTGATAAATCTCATTTTCAAAATGTTTTAACTATGGAACATGGGTTTTACCATTCTGATCCTTTTCAAGCAATTTCAAATTTTTTCCCTAAAGGCTGGTTTTTCAAACCATGGGATTTAACAAAACCCCAGTCATATTATCAAAGCATTCTTGAAGCCACTGAGTCAGTAAAATTCAAACATTTCTTTCTCAGTGAAACCCATTCTGAGCCGGCCTACTCCACGGCCACAATTTTAAAAGTTTTGAGTCCAAACCAGTGGGGCGACCAACTCCATAAATACAAATCTTTCCCTCCCAATTTTCAAATGCGTTTACCACACTGTTTGGTGTATTCCTATTGGGATTACCAGCAGGCTTGGTTCAATACATTTTTCATACAAAACCCTAAAAAGTCTCATTCATGGTTATTTTTCTTTAATTTAAAAATAACCGTCCAAAGCCTTCCAAACTGGTTCCAACAATGGTGGAATTATTTTGGTTCAACTCCACAAATCTTAACCCCTAATGCTACCCATTGCCTGAACCTTTTTAAAGCACATTATACCCCAACTGACTCAGAGAAAAGATTTTCTCACTTTCTCTGTTTTTGTACCAATTTCTTCCTTCCATGCGTATGGATGTGGAATTTCAGATTTCATACCCAAGAAAAACAACTCCTTATCCAAAGAACCTTCAAAGTAAAATGGTGGTCGAAATTTGATGAAAAAACCAAATTAACCGAAACACTTGTCCAAAATTGGCTTGGTTCAAAAGGCTTTCTGCCTCCAACCATTAAAGAATCCAAAGCCCAACAAACCTTTCTTACTCAAAAATCCAAAGCCCAATCTCTTTTGGCCAGTGCCAAAACTGAAGAGGAATATTTCAAAGTCATGCAACAACTTCTCGCCACAAGATCAGAGACGTCAGTTGGCAGTTCCAGCTCAAGCACCTCGGCAGATGAAGAACCCTTTATCTCTCTTGGTGATGAAAATGAAAATGACTGCTTCGGTATTTTTTCTCCTATCAAGCATTAAAGATATATTACAATAGAATTAATCTTTGTTTGTAAGTATGTACATTTTTGTACTTAAAAAAAAAAAAACAATTTTTACCGGGTGGTCCATTGGACACAAGTGAGAGCGCACATGTCTCTTCACCCGTATTATGTACTTCATACGTATTTTGTACTTTATATTTTGTATCTTCTTATACAAAGACTACTATTCAAAGATACGATCCAAAGATTACTGTGCACTTCAAGCTCCGCTACAGTGAACAATGCCGACATCCAAAGACTACTGTGCACTTAACATTCCGCTACAGTACATTTGTATAAAAATCCGGAGGAAGACTTAGACTCCTCAGGTTTTTCATTTTGGTTTTCAGTTTCTCTCTCTTCTTCTCCTCCTTCTCTCTAGATCTCTCTCTCTCTCCCCGGGAATAGGAAATCTGGAATCGAAAGACAAAGGAAAATCTTTCCTGTCTTGAGATTAATTTTCCCATTATTTCTCTTTCTTACAAAAGAACACAATCAATGTAAGTGTTCGATCCAGTTTAAATTTCAAAGCTTTGTAATTTATTTAATTCAAAGCAATTTACAATTTAAAGCATGCACGTTTAAATTTCTGTCAATTTAATTTCCGCAATTTAATTTAAAGCAATTTAATTTTCTGCAATTTAAATTTATGTTTGCACGTTTAAATTCCACATGCATAGGAGACTGATCGGTATCAGATCTCCCATATAAATTCTACGTTCCTCAGAGGCATAGAGACCGGATCTCTCCCCTCTGTTGTAATTCTCTTCTTCCCCCTTCTTCAGAGCACCATTTCCGGGATCCGGATTTGGTACTGTGTTTGTATCTCAGCCGTAAAGAATCTAAATAAGATTTGGTAATGCACTTAAAATAAACTAACCATGTTTAAAGAACTTAATCTTTATTTGGTAAAGACTATAAAACTGGACAACCGCGATTAAAGAATTTAATTATTATTTGGTAATTGAAAATTGATTTGGTATATCGGCTGGAAACTTGGGGATGAGGGCTACTGGTCCAACAAGCAATTAAATTTCAGCTGTAAAACATCTCAGCTGGAGCGTTTCCCCAGAACGCAACGCTACGTACCATTTCAAATTTAAAATTGGACCAACCGCGTCTCCAAATCGCAATCAATAAGCAATCCAAAGCAAGTGCATTCAATTTCCAAAGCAATTGTAATTCAAACTTGGTAAAACTAGTTAGTTAAAACGAATCAACCACGTTTTCAATTTGTTTTATTAAATAATTGATAAAGAATTTATTTTGAAAACACACCCTGTTTTCGGTCCTATTTCCTTCTGGTATCAGAGCCAAGTAGGGGAAAGTGTTTTATTGTTTAGAGTCTTCGTGTTTTAAAGTCTTGTGTTTTATTTTGAAGTTTGTTTTTTGTGGTGAATTTTTACTGGTAGTAAGTCCCGTTTTAGAATAAGGAATCCGCTGAGGGCTGTAATTCCATACCTGTAGCCATTCTGACCAAACCAAAAGTAAACCATAAAGTTTTAACCATGGATCCTCTACTCCATAGGACATCATCCTTTTCTAGCTCTTCTTCTGGGAAGACTAGTGATTCAAAGCATGTTGTGAGTTCAGAAGAATTCATTATTGATAACTTTGATAAAGCAATTGATTGTTGGGAATTTCCAAAAATTTCCAAAGAAAAGATTTACAAAACAAAAATGCTTGATCTTTTAAAAAATGATTATATTATAAAGACTGAAGAACGTGACATAACTCTTTCAGAGCCTTTTGAAACAATTCATTTGTTTTCAGAAAAGTCTTTAAAGAAATTAAAAGAAAAGAATTTCAAATATATTCACATTGGTCTAATCCAAGTCGGTATAAAGCCTTTAACAAAAGAAGGTCTTGATACTTCTATTTTGGTCGTTCTAAGAGATGGGCGATTCATCTCTTTTGATGATTCTTTGCTAAGTAGCATTGAATCCAGTCTGTGTAAAGGTCCAATTTCTTTTGATTGTTACCCAAATATAACAATTTCTCTTAAAGACAAAAATGTTTTAAAAAGCATGATTTTACATATTAAAACCCATAATTACAAAATGATTAAAGGTTCAATTCCAGTAGTTTTAATTTTTAAAATCTCATATAAGGCTATGGTCTCTGCATTTAGTACACAACATAGATTCCAGTCAAAAAGAGATGAAACACTTCTCTTACAGACTGATTTGTCTAGAGCAAACACTGTTATTCCAAAACCAATCCATTGGAAAGATGTCAATCTTCCAGATGAATGGATCCTTGAAGGAGCTGCCCCACCGGCAATTCCAAAACAACTTGAGCCAAATACAGAGTTGCAAAATGTAACTCAGTATTCCGATGGTAAAGTTAAATTATCATTCAGAAGGTCTACATCATCCAGATTTTCTGATAAAGAGTCGTGCTCAAGCATTCCTTCTTTGGAAAGGAAATTTACAAAAATCCCTTCTGTCATAAATCTTCCATATCATCCTACAAAGAGTCAACCGAGGTTTTCCACCTCAGATATACCCAGTTCTTCAATACATTCTGTTGACTATACTACTAATGTTCCACACCCTATTTATACTAGTAGTCAACATGTTCAAAGTCAGGAAGAGAAGGAACCTTCTCCCCCAACGTCTCCTACGTTTTCTGCTGTTACAGAAAACGTAATTAATGTCATAGAAATGAAATTTGAATTAGATAAAACATTTTTGCATAATGATTTTTATTCTGATTCAAACAAAGAAAAAAGACTTTGGTTTTTCAAAAATTTTCTAAATAAAAGAAAAGAAATCCAACAAACTTATTATGAATTTGTGAATTTTCATAAAGTTCATATATTGTTTTTTGATTGGTTCGAAATATATTCTTCTGAGAACAACATAAACTATCCTTTCAAAGAGTCAAACCCTATTACTATTAGGAAGAAAATTCCTGAGTGGAAACTTTCTGATAGTGACATAACCATAGAATCTGAACATCCACCTATTCGGAGTCTAACCATTGATCATGGCGAACCTCATGTTCAAATTAGAGCCTCACCCTACAAAATTCCGAAACCAAATGATTCTGATGCGAATTTAAGTAGTATTATCCAACAGAATAATTTCTGTAATACTAACCTAAATACCATTGGAAAACAGTTGACTAGGATAGAAAATCAATTTCAAAAGTCAACCATTACTATTCCATCCACTTCTCCTATTCCTTCAAAATCGGATTCTGACAAAAAGCTTAAGGAACCTATTTTCAAACCTTTTCAGGTTTCGAAAACTAGTCAGAAGCTTGTCCAAGAGTCAAAATCAGATTTTGCTAAAGCCATTAGAGAACAACTAGATAGGATAAAAGCTGCTTCGTCTTCATCTAGTAAAATCCAAATAGCTCCTGATACTCCTCAATCTAGCAAGATTGGAGTATTAGAACAGGACGACCAAACTTCTATAGCCTCTTCTGATTTAGAAGCCTTCAAAGAAGAACCTATTCCTAAAGCCAACAAAATCCATTGGGAATTAGCCCTTCCCACTGTTAAATCTCCTCCTGATTTAACTATAGACAATAGGCCTAGTGCATTAAATCAATCCCGATATAATGCATCCTCTGTCTATGAATGGAACATTAATGGTATGTCGGAATACAATATTCTAGGTGTTCTACAACAAATGACCATGGCAGCCAATGCCTATAAAACTCAATCGGGAACCTCTGACATGGCTATTGCAGAGATTCTCATTGCAGGTTTTACTGGTCAACTAAAAGGTTGGTGGGATCATCTTCTCACTAGGCAGCAACAGATGGATATCCTTAATGCTATCCAAATTGATGAAAATAGAGCTCCTATTCTTGATCAATTTAATAATCCTATTCAGGATGCTGTTGCTACTTTAATCCTTACAATTTCCCTTCATTTCATAGGTGACCCTTCTCATCTTAGAGACAAAAACGCTGAGTTACTACACAATTTGCGATGTAGGAAACTTAGTGATTTTCAAGTTTACAAAACCACTTTCTTTACCAGACTCTTTCTTAGAGATGATGCAAATCATACCACTTGGAAAGAGAAATTCTTAGCAGGTCTACCTACTCTTTTAGGTGAAAAGGTTAGGAATTCCATTAAAGCCCTACATGACAACCGTATTCCTTATGATGAGCTCACTTATGGTGAACTTGTTAGCTTTGTCAATAAGGAAGGTTTAAAGATTTGTCAAGACTTGAAGTTACAGAAACGACTAAAACAAGAGCTTAGGCAGTCTAAGCGAGAACTTGGTAGTTTCTGTAAGCAATTCAATTATGACCCTTTTAAAGCTTCCACCTCCAAAGATTGTAATGGTAAGTGCTCTTCGAGACCTTACAAAAAACATTACAAATCCCAAAGCCATAGAAAACCTTTTCTTAAAAATAGGGAGTCTTTTTATAAGAAACCTTCTAGGCCTTATAAGAAGTCCAAATTCCCTAAAAAGAAAGATTCTTGAACCACACCAAAAACTCCTTTCAATTTCAAAGAAGCCATTTGTCATCGATGTGGTATGAAAGGCCATACTGCAAAATATTGCAGAATGAATAGAAAACTTCATAAACTTGGCCTTGAAGATGACATTCTTTCCAAAATTACCCCGCTTATGATCGATTCTTCAAGTTCTGAATCCTCTATGACAGGGGATAGTGACCCTTTACAAGTCGATGAGTTAATTGATTCGGATACTTCTGTATCTAACAGTAGTGATTCTGAATCAGAATCTTATTTAAAGAAAATCAATGTTTTGACTAAAGACCAAGAAACGTTTCTTGAACTTGTAAAGCATATTTCTGATCCAAATCTTCAAAAGGAATATCTTGAAAAACTCTTGAAAACCATGGATTTCAACAAAGCTGAGACTTCTAAAGTCCCAATTGTAAAGAAGAATTCTTATGATCTTACCGAGATTTTAGATAAAAAGAAAACAAAAAAAATCGGTTCCTAATATCCAAGACCTCCAAAAAGAGATTAAGGATATTAAATCCGAAATCAAGGATTTAAAAGAAAAACAAAAGAATGATTCTGAAACAATCCAACTTCTTTTGCAAAAGCATTTACAGGATGATTCAGATAATGAGTCAACTCATAGTGAAAATAATATTGAGCAAAATGTTGATAAAATTGAATCTATTCCAAATGATTTTCTTTTTGTTTTAAAGCAAGTTACTACTCGAAAATATTTGATTAAAGCCACTTTGATTTTTCAAATGATTTTGCAATTGATGCCATTGATCTTTTCGATACTGGTGCAGATTTAAATTGTATAAGACAAGATATTGTTCCTCAAAGATTTCATGAAAAGACAAAAGAAAGGCTTTCTGCCGCCAATAATTCAAAATTAAGAGTTGATTCTAAAGTTGAAGCTTCTATTCATAACAACGGTTTTGAATTTAAAACTTCTTTTATTCTTACAAATGATATTCACCATGCTGTAATATTAGGAACTCCTTTTATAAACCTTATAACTCCGTATACTGTTAATTATGACAATATATCTTTCAAAGTCAAAAGCAAAAAAATCATTTTTCCTTTTATTGAAAAACCAAAAACAAGGAATTTAAATGTTGTTCTCAGAAGAATATATTTCGAACCAATCAAAAAACAATATATGAACTTTATGAAAATTCACAAATTCATAATAAGTTTGTTGGATTTCTTTTCTTTTATTTAGAAAATTTTTGAAAAACCAAAGTCTTTTTTCTTTGTTTGAATCAGAATAAAAATCATTATGCAAAAATGTTTTATCTAATTCAAATTTCATTTCTATGACATTAATTACGTTTTCTGTAACAGCAGAAAACGTAGGAGACGTTGGGGGAGAAGGTTCCTTCTCTTCCTGACTTTGAACATGTTGACTACTAATATAAATAGGGTGTGGAACATTAGTAGTATAGTCAACAGAATGTATTGAAGAACTGGGTATATCTGAGGTGGAAAACCTCGGTTGACTCTTTGTAGGTTGATATGGAAGATTTATGACAGAAGGGATTTTTGTAAATTTCCTTTACAAAGAAGGAATGCTTGAGCACGACTCTTTATTAGAAAATCTGTATGATGTAGACCTTCTGAATGATAATTTAACTTTACCATCGGAATACTGAGTTACATTTTGCAACTCTGTATTTGGCTCAAGTTGTTTTGGAATTGCCGGTGGGGCAGCTTCTTCAAGGATCCATTCATCTGGAAGATTGACATCTTTCCAATGGATTGGTTTTGGAATAACAGTGTTTGCTCTAGACAAATCAGTCTGTAAGAGAAGTGTTTCATCTCTTTTTGACTGGAATCTATGTTGTGTACTAAATGCAGAGACCATAGCCTTATATGAGATTTTAAAAATTAAAGCTACTGGAATTGAACCTTTAATCATTTTGTAATTATGGGTTTTAATCTGTAAAATCATGCTTTTTAAAACATTTTTGTCTTTAAGAGAAATTGTTATATTTGGGTAACAATCAAAAGAAATTGGACCTTTACACAGACTGGATTCAATGCTACTTAGCAAAGAATCATCAAAAGAGATGAATCGCCCATCTCTTAGAACGGCCAAAATAGAAGTATCAAGACCTTCTTTTGTTAAAGGCTTTATACCGACTTGGATTAGACCAATGTGAATATATTTGAAATTCTTTTCTTTTAATTTCTTTAAAGACTTTTCTGAAAACAAATGAATTGTTTCAAAAGGCTCTGAAAGAGTTATGTCACGTTCTTCAGTCTTTATAATATAATCATTTTTTAAAAGATCAAGCATTTTTGTTTTGTAAATCTTTTCTTTGTAAATTTTTGGAAGTTCCCAACAATCAATTGCTTTATCAAAGTTCTCAATAATGAATTCTTCTGAACTCACAACATACTTTGAATCACTAGTCTTCTCAGAAGAAGAGCTAGAAAAGGATGATGTCCTATGGAGTAGAGGATCCATGGTTAAAACTTTATGGTTTACTTTTGGTTTGGTCAGAATGGCTACAGGTATGGAATTACAGCCCTCAGCGGATTCCTTATCCTAAAACGGGACTTACTACCAGTAAAAATTCACCACAAAAAACAAACTTCAAAATAAAACACAAGACTTTAAAACACGAAGACTCTAAACAATAAAACACTTTCCCCTACTTGGCTCTGATACCAGAAGGAAATATGACCGAAAACAGGGTGTGTTTTCAAAATAAATTCTTTATCAATTATTTAATAAAACAAATTGAAAACGTGGTTGATTCGTTTTAACTAACTAGTTTTACCAAGTTTGAATTACAATTGCTTTGGAAATTGAATGCACTTGCTTTGGATTGCTTATTGATTGCGATTTGGAGACGCGGTTGGTCCAATTTTAAATTTGAAATGGTACGTAGCGTTGCGTTCTGGGGAAACGCTCCAGCTGAGATGTTTTACAGCTGAAATTTAATTGCTTGTTGGACCAGTAGCCCTCATCCCCAAGTTTCCAGCCGATATACCAAATCAATTTTCAATTACCAAATAATAATTAAATTCATTAATCGCGGTTGTCCAGTTTTATAGTCTTTACCAAATAAAGATTAATTTCTTTAAACGTCGTTAGTTTATTTTAGGTGCATTACCAAATCTTATTTAGATTCTTTACGGCTGAGATACAAACACAGTACCAAATCCGGATCCCGAAAATGGTGCTCTGAAGAAGGGGGAAGAAGAGAATTACAACAGATGGGAGAGATCTGGTCTCTATGCCTCTGAGGAACGTAGAATTTATATGGGAGATCTGATACCGATCAGTCTCCTATGCATGCGGAATTTAAACGTGCAAACATAAATTTAAATTGCAGAAAATTAAATTGCTTTAAATTAAATTGCGGAAATTAAATTGACAGAAATTTAAACGTGCATGCTTTAAATTGTAAATTGCTTTAAATTAAATAAATTACAATGCTTTGAAATTTAAAATGGATCGAACACTTACATTGATTGTGTTCTTTTGTAAGAAAGAGAAATAATGGGAAAATTAATCTCAAGACAGGAAAGATTTTCCTTTGTCTTTCGATTCCAGATTTCCTATTCCCGGGGAGAGAGAGATAGATCTAGAGAGAAGGAGGAGAAGAAGAGAGAGAAACTGAAAACCAAAATGAAAAACCTGAGGAGTCTAAGTCTTCCTCCGGGTTTTTATACAAATGTATTGTAGCGGAATGTTAAGTGCACAATAGTCTTTGGATGTCGGCATTGTTCATTGTAGCGGAGCTTGAAGTGCGCAGTAATCTTTGGATCGTATCTTTGAATAGTAGTTTTTGTATAAGAAGATACAAAATATAAAGTACAAAATACGTATGAAGTACATAATACGGGTGAAGAGACATGTGCGCTCTCACTTGTGTCCAATGGACCACCCGGTAAAAATTGTTTTTATTTATTTATTTTTTTTAAGTACAAAAATGTACATACTTACAAACAAAGATTAATTCTATTGTAATATATCTTTAATGCTTGATAGGAGAAAAAATACCGAAGCAGTCATCTTCATTTTCATCACCAAGAGAGATAAAGGGTTCTTCATCTGCCGAGGTGCTTGAGCTGGAACTAGCAACTGACGTCTCTGATCTTGTGGCGAGAAGTTGTTGCATGACTTTGAAATATTCCTCTTCAGTTTTGGCACTGGCCAAAAGAGATTGGGCTTTGGATTTTTGAGTAAGAAAGGTTTGTTGGGCTTTGGATTCTTTGATGGTTGGAGGCAGAAAGCCTTTTGAACCAAGCCAATTTTGGACAAGTGTTTCGGTTAATTTGGTTTTTTCATCAAATTTCGACCACCATTTTACTTTGAAGGTTCTTTGGATAAGGAGTTGTTTTTCTTGGGTATGAAATCTGAAATTCCACATCCATACCCATGGAAGGAAGAAATTGGTACAAAAACAGAGAAAGGGAGAAAATCTTTTCTCTGAGTCAGTTGGGGTATAATGTGCTTTAAAAAGGTTCAGGCAATGGGTAGCATTAGGGGTTAAGATTTGTGGAGTTGAACCAAAATAATTCCACCATTGTTGGAACCAGTTTGGAAGGCTTTGGACGGTTATTTTTAAATTAAAGAAAAATAACCATGAATGAGACTTTTTAGGGTTTTGTATGAAAAATGTATTGAACCAAGCCTGCTGGTAATCCCAATAGGAATACACCAAACAGTGTGGTAAACGCATTTGAAAATTGGGAGGGAAAGATTTGTATTTATGGAGTTGGTCGCCCCACTGGTTTGGACTCAAAACTTTTAAAATTGTGGCCGTGGAGTAGGCCGGCTCAGAATGGGTTTCACTGAGAAAGAAATGTTTGAATTTTACAGACTCAGTGGCTTCAAGAATGCTTTGATAATATGACTGGGGTTTTGTTAAATCCCATGGTTTGAAAAACCAGCCTTTAGGGAAAAAATTTGAAATTGCTTGAAAAGGATCAGAATGGTAAACTCTTAATTTTGAATTATTGGCGGCAGAAAGCCTTTCTTTTGTCTTTTCATGAAATCTTTGAGGAACAATATCTTGTCTTATACAATTTAAATCTGCACCAGTGTCGAAAAAAGCAATGACATCAATTGCAAAATCATTTGAAAAAATCAAAGTGACTTTAATCAAATATTTTCGAGTAGTAACTTGCTTTAAAACAAAAAGAAAATCATTTGGAATGGATTCAATGTTATCAACATTTTACTCAATATTATTTTCACTATGAGTTGACTCATTATCTGAATCATCCTGTAAATGCTTTTGCAAAAGAAGTTGGATTGTTTCAGAATCATTCTTTTGTTTTTCTTTTAAATCCTTGATTTCGGATTTAATATCCTTAATCTCTTTTTGGAGGTCTTGGATATTAGGAACCGATTTTTTTGTTTTCTTTTTATCTAAAATCTCGGTAAGATCATAAGAATTCTTCTTTACAATTGGGACTTTAGAAGTCTCAGCTTTTGTTGAAATCCATGGTTTTCAAGAGTTTTTCAAGATATTCTTTTTAAAGATTTGGATCAGAAATATGCTTTACAAGTTCAAGAAAAGTTTCTTGGTCTTTAGTCAAAACATTGATTTTCTTTAAATAAGATTCTGATTCAGAATCACTACTGTTAGATACAGAAGTATCCGAATCAATTAACTCATCGACTTGTAAAGGGTCACTATCCCCTGTCATAGAGGATTCAGAACTTGAAGAATCAATCATAAGCGGGGCAATTTTGGAAAGAATGTCATCTTCAAGGCCAAGTTCATGAAGTTTTCTATTCATTCTGCAATATTTTGCAGTATGGCCTTTCATACCACATCGATGACAAATAGCTTCTTTGAAATTGAAAGGAGTTTTTGGTGTGGTTCTAGAATCTTTCTTTTTAGGGAATTTGGACTTCTTATAAGGCCTAGAAGGTTTCTTATAAAAAGACTCCCTATTTTTAAGAAAAGGTTTTCTATGGCTTTGGGATTTGTAATGTTTTTTGTAAGGTCTCGAAGAGCACTTACCATTACAATCTTTGGAGGTGGAAGCTTTAAAAGGGTCATAATTGAATTGCTTACAGAAACTACCAAGTTCTCGCTTAGACTGCCTAAGCTCTTGTTTTAGTCGTTTCTGTAACTTTAAGTCTTGACAAATCTTTAAACCTTCCTTATTGACAAAGCTAACAAGTTCACCATAGGTGAGCTCATTATAAGGAATACGGTTGTCATGTAGGGCTTTAATGGAATTCCTAACCTTTTCACCTAAAAGAGTAGGTAGACCTGCTAAGAATTTTTCTTTCCAAGTGGTATGATTTGCATCATCTCTAAGAAAGAGTCTGGTAAAGAAAGTGATTTTGTAAACTTGAAAATCACTAAGTTTCCTACATCGCAAATTGTGTAGTAACTCAGCGTTTTTGTCTCTAAGATGAGAAGGGTCACCTATGAAATGAAGGGAAATTGTAAGGATTAAAGTAGCAACAGCATCCTGAATAGGATTATTAAATTGATCAAGAATAGAAGCTCTATTTTCATCAATTTGGATAGCATTAAGGATATCTATCTGTTGCTGCCTAATGAGAAGATAATCCCACCAACCTTTTAGTTGACCAGTAAAACCTGCAGTGAGAATCTCTGCAATAGCCATGTCAGAGGTTCCCGATTGTTTTATAGGCATTGGCTACCATGGTCATTTGTTGTAGAACACCTAGAATATTGTATTCCGACATACCATCACTGTTCCATTCATAGACAGAGGATGCAATCAGAAGAGGCTATAGAAGTTTGGTCGTCCTGTTCTAATACTCCAATCTTGCTAGATTGAGGAGTATCAGGAGCTATTTGGATTTTACTAGATGAAGACGAAGCAGCTTCTATCCTATCTAGTTGTTCTCTAATGGCTTTAGCAAAATCTGATTTTGACTCTTGGACAAGCTTCTGACTAGTTTTCGAAACCTGAAAAGGTTTGAAAATAGGTTCCTTAAGCTTTTTGTCAGAATCCGATTTTGAAGGAATAGGAGAAGTGGATGGAATAGTAATGGTTGACTTTTGAAATTGATTTTCTATCCTAGTCAACTGTTTTCCAATGGTATTTAGGTTAGTATTACAGAAATTATTCTGTTGGATAATACTACTTAAATTCGCATCAGAATCATTTGGTTTCGGAATTTTGTAGGGTGAGGCTCTAATTTGAACAGGAGGTTCGCCATGATCAATGGTTAGACTCCGAATAGGTGGATGTTCAGATTCTATGGTTATGTCACTATCAGAAAGTTTCCACTCAGGAATTTTCTTCCTAATAGTAATAGGGTTTGACTCTTTGAAATGATAGTTTATGTTGTTCTCAGAAGAATATATTTCGAACCAATCAAAAAACAATATATGAACTTTATGAAAATTCACAAATTCATAATAAGTTTGTTGGATTTCTTTTCTTTTATTTAAAAAATTTTTGAAAAACCAAAGTCTTTTTTCTTTGTTTGAATCAGAATAAAAATCATTATGCAAAAATGTTTTATCTAATTCAAATTTCATTTCTATGACATTAATTACGTTTTCTGTAACAGCAGAAAACGTAGGAGACGTTGGGGGAGAAGGTTCCTTCTCTTCCTGACTTTGAACATGTTGACTACTAGTATAAATAGGGTGTGGAACATTAGTAGTATAGTCAACAGAATGTATTAAAGAACTGGATATATCTGAGGTGGAAAACCTCGGTTGACTCTTTGTAGGTTGATATGGAAGATTTATGACAGAAGGGATTTTTATAAATTTCCTTTCCAAAGAAGGAATGCTTGAGCACGACTCTTTATCAGAAAATCTGGATGATGTAGACTTTCTGAATGATAATTTAACTTTACCATCGGAATACTGAGTTACATTTTGCAACTCTGTATTTGGCTCAAGTTGTTTTGGAATTGCCGGTGGGGCAGCTCCTTCAAGGATCCATTCATCTGGAAGATTGACATCTTTCCAATGGATTGGTTTTGGAATAACAGTGTTTGTTCTAGACAAATCAGTCTGTAAGAGAAGTGTTTCATCTCTTTTTGACTGGAATCTATGTTGTGTACTAAATGCAGAGACCATAGCCTTATATGAGATTTTAAAAATTAAAGCTACTGGAATTGAACCTTTAATCATTTTGTAATTATGGGTTTTAATCTGTAAAATCATGCTTTTTAAAACATTTTTGTCTTTAAGAGAAATTGTTATATTTGGGTAACAATCAAAAGAAATTGGACCTTTACACAGACTGGATTCAATGCTACTTAGCAAAGAATCATCAAAAGAGATGAATCGCCCATCTCTTAGAACGGCCAAAATAGAAGTATCAAGACCTTCTTTTGTTAAAGGCTTTATACCGACTTGGATTAGACCAATGTGAATATATTTGAAATTCTTTTCTTTTAATTTCTTTAAAGACTTTTCTGAAAACAAATGAATTGTTTCAAAAGGCTCTGAAAGAGTTATGTCACGTTCTTCAGTCTTTATAATATAATCATTTTTTAAAGGATCAAGCATTTTTGTTTTGTAAATCTTTTCTTTGGAAATTTTTGGAAGTTCCCAACAATCAATTGCTTTATCAAAGTTCTCAATAATGAATTCTTCTGAACTCACAACATGCTTTGAATCACTAGTCTTCCCGGAAGAAGAGCTAGAAAAGGATGATGTCCTATGGAGTAGAGGATCCATGATTAAAACCTTATGGTTTACTTTTGGTTTGGTCAGAATGGCTACAGGTATGGAATTACAGCCCTCAGCGGATTCCTTATCCTAAAACGGGACTTACTACCAGTAAAAATTCACCACAAAAAACAAACTTCAAAATAAAACACAAGACTTTAAAACACGAAGACTCTAAACAATAAAACACTTTCCCCTACTTGGCTCTGATACCAGAAGGAAATAGGACTATATATTTATGGATATATGTATGTATGTATGTATGTATGTATATAGGCACACACACATGCCCGAACAACTTGTGGAGCTTGTGATTTTAGGACCGACTTTAGAAACAACTGCTTCAAAAATTATGCCGCGAATATCAAGAGATCAACTGCTTTCTGGAATTAATTTTGAGGTACTTTTGTAATTCCTTTTTATTTATGTAATTTTAGAGGAAGTATTGATATTTGGTCCCAATAGTGACATATAGTGACATATGGATTGAACTGGTACATTATTGTTCTAGTCATTAACAATTGTTCAATTAGACCTTCCAAGGTGATGGGATATGATGAGTTGTCTTTTAACTATCACAAAACTTAATGTTCTTAGTTCTTATGAAAATCATAGAATACCTGACAGAAAAGAATAATATATTTTTTTAATGTTATTTTACATAGATTTTACTGTTTGATCGAGTCTTGGATAAATTTTAAATACATTATATCATCTACAATCAAGTTTCTATAAAATAATATTGTTGGGATTAAGGAAAAATACCAGTTTAGTGAAGTTATTAATTTACCAATAAATGAATATTTATTAATTTAGAGAGAAGTTTTTTGTTTTAAGAATTTTATCGATATATGTACATATATATCTGTAAATGAACATAAATCGTGGTTGCTTAAGTCAATGATATCTTCTCAAATGGCTACTACTTATAATAGTGTAGCTTTGTTAAGCAACTTGTAATTATACAATATTTCTTTTTTTGCTTTTCCATAGTTTGTATAATCATACATATACAACTATTGTGAAAGTATTTACTTTTGAAAAATATGAATACAAAAGTATTCTCAAGTTTCACTTGATTATTTTATAATTTCTAGTCTCATATCATAATAATTTTCATATTTTTCTGCATCATGGCTTCTCATTTGAAAGAAGTAAAAAAAAAAAAATCTTTATTGATAGAAAAAGATATACTAAATGTAGTGCATGCTCTACAAAATAATTAATGACGAGCTGCGCTAAGTTAGGAACAAAGAGAAGGCAAAAAAGAAAAAAAAACTTCAGATGCATATTTTTCAAAGAGTTGAATTCAAATAATAGTAATTGTAAAAAAAAATTCCTTAATTTTATGAGTTATATAATTTATTCATTATTAATTTTTGTATGAGATTAATTATTAGTTTATATTTTCATAGGGTCCTAAAGGATTCAAAAAATCAGTATTGTCTTACGCATTTAACAAAGCTATTTATTTGCTACACTGGCTCAATTTGGAACTTGAGGACTTAATTATTTAATCAAGATTATTAACTTATCGGATAGTTATTTATCCATATTTTATTTATGTTGTTACGTTAATAAAAAAAGAAATTATAAAAAAGAAAAATAAACTAATTTAATGATATTCGTTGATGCGCACTCTTGAGTGTATGAGTTCAACATCATTTTCATGATTTGGAGAAGCACAATTGGAAAAAAAGCAATTAACAAAAAAAATCATTAAAATACACACACATAGATTGAAGGATTTCTTACGTTATTAAAGTTAGAAATAAGTTAAAAGACAATAAAAATACAAACTTTAATATAGTACATGAAAAAATACACTGCACTGCAATATGTGTTTTGCTTGTATTTTATTTTGTTTCTTATTTCAACAACTTAAAAGATCCCTTATTAGATAAAGATTACACACACACACACACCCATATATATATATATCACGAAAATGTTGAATAGGAGCACGCCCAAAGAATATGGTGACGAAGTAAGGGAATTTTAAGTGATTAATGACTTTTCTTTTGTATCTATGTATAATTCTACTATTGCCCCCACTCCAATCGTTAAACATATATTTTATTTTGTAATCCTTTTGAGTTCTTAGTGTAGCTTAGTTATTAGAATGCCACCGGCATTTGTTCCGAGCAAAGATCAAGCTCTCTATCAGAATCGTATGGTTAAATTAGTTACAACTTTCCTTGTTTGTAGACAAAGCTAATTCGGAATTGTCTTTAGTCTCATGGTTTAACTTGTATCCATTTACTTCATATTCGCCTCGAGTTCACTCATGGAAATATAACCATCCCTAAATCTCTCATGTCAATCCCATGATCCTCTTATCCTTTCCCATTCTTCTTTAATCACAGTGCGCGGGGAAGTGGAAATTAAAAAACTCAATTTGTACTCCTCTAAGAGCATCACCAAAAGACTTTTCAAATAAGATTTTATTACTTATTTGAAGAGTCATATTAATATTTAAAGCTCCAAAAGACACTCCAATTAAAATTCTTCAAATAAGAATTGATTTTCTCTCTTCAAATTTGGAGAGTTAATTTCTCTCTCTTCAATTTGTATTTTATTACTTTTCATTAAAGAAAGAGAGAGAAGTGCTTTAATTGCTATTAATTTTTCTTTTAAAAAAATAATTATTTGATTAAAATAATATTAATTTATTTCTATTTGAAGAGTCTTTTGGAGAATATTATATTTTTTTACCCTTTTATTTGACACATAAGTAAGCAAATAGGTATTTGAAGAGTAAAATTTATAAAGACTTTTGGAGATGCTCTAAGTTGTGGGCTATAATGCTCAATTTGAAAAACAAATAAAGGAAAAACACACATACTCACAAATGTAATAATATGGAGATTGGTTTTCCATTTTTATAAGCCATAACATATTTATGATTTTTATTAGATTTTCTTGCAGTTATGCCTTCATTAATTCGAATTGTATATTCTTGATGTATCTTGGAATTAAGCATTCCTTCATGCTGACCTTATTAGTATTGTGGCTTTTGTAAGACTTGGGCCCTCCGTCCAAATGCGTACATTAATGATCCTATTTTTCATTCTTATTTATTTATTTATTTATTTATTTGTGAACAAATAAAACTATCGAAATCAAGTAATACACAAGTTTCCACCACGCGGCGTGACTTAAGCTCATAACTCTTTTGTAACATAGCTGATGAACGAGCTATGTTAGATAGCGCCATAAGGCCACGGCGTCGCGAAGCGGCAATCTCCTAGCTAGCAAAGTAGCAATAATCACGGTGATTAACTGATGGTAATTAGCTAATTTGATTGAAAGTCGTGAAGTATGGGGCACGAACGATCAACCAACGCAATGCATACGTCTTGGATGCATTAGGGACACTAAATATGATCCATATATATGCGAGCCAGTACTATATATAGAGCAACAATGTGTGCCTCGAGTATTCACAAATTACTAACAAATTAGTAATATACCCAAAAAGGGAGGGGAAAAAAAAACAACAACCATGGTTTTAAATTTGAGAAAAGCTTTATCATTCCCATGTTTGTGATCATCATTTTGGTGATCACTTGTGCATCACAAGTGGTGTCCGGCCGGTCGATGCATGAACCGTCCATCGTTGAGAAACACGAACAATGGATGGCTCAGCATGGACGCACTTACAAGGACGAGCTAGAGAAGGCAATGCGTCTTAATATATTCAAGCAAAACCTTGAATACATTGAGAAAGCCAACGAGGAGGGGAATCGGACGTACAAGTTGGGCACCAATGAATTTTCAGACTTAACTAACGAGGAGTTTCGTGCTTCATATACAGGATACAACAGGCCAGTACCAAGCCTAAGCCGCCAGTCATCACGGCCATCCACCTTCAAGTACCAAAACGTGACTGATGTTCCGACAAGCATCGATTGGAGGGAGAAAGGAGCTGTCACTCATATAAAGGATCAAGGCCAATGTGGTAAGTAATTATTATAGATTGATGAAGTGATGCTGCAGAGTGTTTGTAGCTGTCACGTCATGTACAACAAATTATTATTCGTCGTCTAACGTAACTTATTAACCATGCACGCAATATTATTTTACAGGATCCTGTTGGGCATTTTCAGCTGTGGCGGCGGTGGAAGGGATCACTCAGATTACTGGTGGGAAACTGATTGAACTTTCGGAGCAGCAGTTGGTAGACTGCTCAACAGACAACAATGGATGCAGTGGGGGTCTTATGGATAAAGCCTTTGAGTATATTATAGAAAACAAGGGCCTTGCCACAGAAGCGGACTATCCGTACCGGCACGAAGAAGGAACCTGTGACAATCAGAAAGAGAAAGCAGTTGCTGCTACAATCAGTAAATATGAAGATTTACCGAAAGGTGACGAGCAAGCCTTACTCCAGGCCGTAAGCAAGCAGCCAGTATCAGTTTGTGTTGAATCGAGCGGACAAGCCTTCCGTTTTTACAAAAGCGGTGTGCTTAATGCAGACTGTGGGAATAACTGTGATCATGGTGTCGCTGTTGTTGGGTTTGGAACAGCTGAAGAAGAAAATGGAGCCAAATACTGGTTAATTAAGAATTCGTGGGGGAAGACTTGGGGTGAGTCCGGCTACATAAGGATTCTCAGAGATGCAGGTCTCTGTGGCATTGCCACTGCGGCTTCCTATCCAGTTGCAATATGACTACTATAATTTTCTTAGCCTCCTATTCGTAGCAGTATCAATGAGGTTGTGCTATCCTACATATGGAAATAATTTAATCTTGTTGGAGTCTTAATTAGTTTTGGAGTATTGATGATATCTTCATCAACTTCAAATTAACCCACGGATGTATTCGCTAGCCACTGAAAGCTGATATTTATCTATTGTGTGGTTAATTTTCTATATTTCTTAATGTTTGTAATGGAATTAATGCCAGTATACTTGGTATCTTCTATAATTAATGTTAAATCTCTTGTTTAAATATAATTTTGATCTTCACCGCAGTTACTTTATTACAATTTAAGCAATAAATTAATTATATTATTTATTTATCAAATTCTTATTGATAATTTAAAGGTTTTTTTAAATAAAAGTATTTTAGGAGAAAATTGTGAAAAAAGCCGGCGCGAATTGTTAATTTGGAGCAATTAATTGGAACCAGCTCATGTTTTAAAATATATTCACACTCCTCCTAGCAGATATTAACCGTGAAGCTTCAGTACTGTTTTGAGAATATGAATGAAGTAAAATAACCAACAAGCAAGTAGATCAGCTGGTATGAGATTGTTCTAACTTAATCAAGATCGTTGGTTCGAGACTTGAGAATGCTGCTGTGTTAAATACTTGTTGGGAGAGCTTTCCTTCTCTAGTGGTCTTGGCTGACTCGAATTTAGATTAGTCGAGGTCCAATGTGATCTTTGAATACTAGATGATTTAATGCACCAAAAAAAAAAATAACATACATATCCTCGATGAGCAACAACTTCATTTTCTTTTGAGCATTGATTCTTCTCATATTCATCAGTCTCAATTTAGACGGAAATGAGTTTCGCTACAAGATCAAAAGAGAAATTTTTCAGTATACAAATGGCTCAAATTAAGTTATATTTCATGGTAACCACAAAGATTTTAGTTATTAGAACCAAAGAGAAAATTTATAGTTACGCATACCACTCGAATTAAATTAGGTTGATGTATATTTTGTAACTCAATCAATAAAAGCTTGTGACATTAGAGTAGATTTTTTACATCAGTTTTGATAATGTTTATACAAGTACCGTTAATAAATATTTCTTCTCTTTGCGGAGGTTCTCCTCTTAGATTTTGTGACACCGCTGATCCCACTATGAAACCTATTGCTCTATCATTCAAGTATGCAAACTGAACACACTCAAGTAGTATTATGGGCTAAAAAAAAAAAATTCCTCTGTGTGTGTTTGTGTGTATAGACACACATACAGACACATACTATTATGTATCGTTGATGTAGATATATATACATATAAATATATTCTCTGTGTATGTGCATACTATTATGTGACACCGGTAATCTCACTATGGGACTCACTGCTATATTAATATTATCTTAATTCTAATGTAAATTTGAGATATGAAGTTATATCTCTTGTACCACTTTTAACAAATTTACAATTAAACCAACTACCATCCATAATCCATTCTAAACCATAACCATACATGATTCTTAAGAGAATGTTTATTCATTAAAATTTTTAATACTAATAACTTTCTTTCCTTCAAAATTTCAGATACTACTTTGAAGTCCATAATTATTTCTTTCTGTCTTTTTCCTAAACTTTTCATTTATTGGCTTGCAATCTTTATCATTTAGTTGGTTATGGTTATCTTCTTTGAAGTCATTAGTTTTCTAAAATCGGTATAAAATTATTCATAAATAGAAACAAAATGAAAGCCATTTCCATCCAGCTAGGCGTGCAATAAGAAAAATGCTAACCTTTTTATGTGGCTCCAATTGGAGTTGAGCAAAGTCCAAATGGTCTTCATGCACTGAAAACACACAACTGTAATAAAAAAATTTTAGAGGGACAAATGGATTTCATGCACTCATTTTAGTTGCTGTAGATTCTCAACCTTAACCAACCACCCCCACAAAATCATCATCTTTGTCTATTAACACAATTTTTAATTTAATTTACTTTTATGTTAGAAATAAAAAAGGGCCCTTCCATTTTGCATTAATTTGCATGCAATACGCATCCAAGAAATTACCTAAGTTTCCAATAAAGTTACGAATATATATATATATAAGACAAAAGATGGACATGATTTTACTCCTAAACAGAAAAAATTTCCACATGCCATTTTCACCTGTAGTTACAACCCTTACGGTCTTATTTCTATTATAAATTCATTTCTTTTAAGAATTTACAATTAATCTAAAGAATGCTATAATATTTTCATCACATACTAAGCCTTTAGTACCCATAACTTATATTTAAATTTAAATATTTTGTTATTATATAGTAGTTGAGTATATAAATAATAAAATCTCGGTGGGTTATAACCTAATATAAATAATATATATAAATTGCGGAAATGAAAAGAGAGAGGGGAGGGAGAGAGATGGCCTCAAATTTCATTACTTTTGTATATATCTATCAAAAGAAAATCTACTTGATTTCCACATCTTTAAGCATTCATAAAGCTGGATTTAGTTGCAGTTCAATTAGAATTTAGAAACCTTATCCTTGGTCAAGATAAATAAATAATATTAATGTTATTTTGAATTTTTAATGAATATATAGTAAGTCTTTAATGTCATGAATATGTAAAAACCATTAAAACCTAATATTAATTGTTTTTCTAAACCTCAGTAAAAATTTAATGAGGTTTGTTTATCCTTTATTTTCTCTTTCAGGGAGTCCAAGTTGCAAGAGTATAGTGATAATTTGGATTGATTCAAATTTATGACTATGACCTTGAACGTAACGTTAAAATTTCCAGATTTAACAAAAGGTTTTAGCAAAAAATTAATTAGAATTTAATAGTGTCATTTATTTAAAACAAAAAAAGGAAAAAAAATTAATAATTCAGTTACAAAAAGTCACTTTGGTTCAAAATTATGGACACATGCTTCCTCCACAGTCTTGGCTTCAAACCAGCTTCCCAAGTTTCAGACCTCCTCGCACTATAAAAAACGACAAAAAATGTGGTTGGAAACTTGGTCCTGAAGTTACTTAATCACCCTTTAATTTACAGTTAAAAAAAAATTTTTATGAGCAGAAAAGATAAATTTTTAGCTTAGATTGGCATGATGAAAGAGCTCAAGCTCTCAAGAATCCTTAAAAAACTAGGAAACAGAACTTTATTATGTGGCTCCAATTGGTGTTGAGCAAAGCCCAAATGGTCTTCATGCACTGAAAACACACCACTGTAATCAAAGTATTTTAGAGGGACAAATGGATTTCATGCACTCATTTTCGTTGCTGTAGATTCTCAACCTTAACTAACCGCCCTCAGAGAACCATCATCTTTGTCTATTAACACAATTTTTAATTTAGGGGAATGGACTAATACACCCCAACCTTTAGATAAAGGGACAAAAGTCCCTTTAACGTTTCAAAAAAAAATATTTACACCCCCATTCACTAATGGAAACAATTACTTTTAATGGAAATAGTAATTTTAATATATAGTTACCATCATACCCTTCTAGCACATAGACAAAATTATTAATTGTCTAATTTGTCCATATATTGCTAATAAAATTACAAATATACCTTCATTGCCCAATTCCTCTATTTAAATATTTATCAAATTCTCTCTTCAAGCCAAATAAATTTAATCCAGTATCAATTTTTTTGTCTATTGGATATGTTATATAAGACAAAAGATGGACAAGATTTTACCCCTAGAAAGAGAAAATTTCTACATTCCATTTTCACCTGTAGTTACAACCATTACAGTCTTATTTATATTATAAATTCAATTTTGTTAAAGAATTTACAATTAATCTAAAGACGGCTATAATATTTTCATCACATACTAAGCCTTTAGTACCCATAACTTATATTTAAATTTAAATATTTTGTTATTATATAGTAATTGAGTATATAAGTAATAAAATCTTGGTGGGTTATAACCGAATATAACTAATAAATATAAATTGCGGAAATGAAGAGAGAGAGAGAGAAATGGCCTCAAATTTCATTGTTTCTATATATATCTATCAAAAGAAAATCTACTTGATTTCCACATCTTTTGTTTTTTGGTACAATAAGTAGACCAAACAAGGCTAAGCAATCACTCGGCGAGGGATCGAGATCCCCAAGCCATCATACAAAAGCCAAGTAGAGATCTCAGGAGGGGGGCGGGGACACAAAGATGTGAACTCCCAGAGGAAGCTTGAGGGCATGAGAATGTTGGAGAATTTACAAATACAACACACAAAATACACTATTTTATTTCTTCAACAACACTCCTCACCAATTACAATTCTTATTTTTCACTCTCTACACCTTAGAGATTTTGTTACTTCACTTGATGCTTAAACCAAAGGGGAGAGGGGGTATTTATACATGATACAAACTAATCACAACCATTCATTTATTCAACTACTACATAAATCTCCATCATTCATTAAAACCTACTACTCACCTACTTCACCAACCACACCTAACATAAATAATTCAAACTTCACCAACCATACCTACTCATGAAATCTTCCATGAGTTGGGCTTGAATTTATTCATCTTGGATCAAGTTTATGATCCAATACCTGCCCTTAAAATTGATCCTGTGACACCAAGCAAACTTCTGAATTTTACGAAGTCTTTTTGTTTGAGTGGCTTAGTGAAGATATCAGCTGCTTGATCTTATAATTTTACATACTTGATTTGCACTTGTTTTCTTGCAATACACTCTCTTATGAAATGATAGCGAGTGTCTATGTGTTTGCTTCGATCATGAAAGACTGGATTCTTGGATAGGGTAATTGCTGATTTATTATCAACACAAATCTCGGTTGGCTCTTCTTGTGGCAAACCCAACTCCTTCAGCAAATTTCTGAGCCAAATTGCATGACAAACACTTGATGTGGCAGCTACATACTCAGCTTCACAAGTGGATAGCATGACAATTGGTTGCTTCTTTGACATCCATGTGAAAGCAGTATCTCCCATAAAGAACACAAGTCCTGTGGTACTCTTTCGATCATCTACATTTCCACTCCAATCGCTATTGCTATATCCAACAAGCTTGTAGTCATTAGAAAAATGAGTATAACGAGCCAAAATTAGTTGTACCTTTGATGTAGCGAATGATTCTTTTTGCAGCTTTAAAATGGGTGGTCTTTGGATTCTCTATGTATCGGCTCACAAGTCCAACAACATAAAGGATATATGGTCTTGTGCATGTCAAATAACGTAGACTTCCGACCAAACTTTTAAAGAATGTTGGATCTATATCTTCGCCTTCATCATGTTTGGATAATTTAACTCTGCATTCCACTGGCGTGCTTATTCATCTTGAACCTTTTGGGAATCTCCTTTGCATAGCTTTCTTGGGAGATAAATATGCCTTCTTCCTTTTGCTTGACTTCAATGCCGAGGTAATATGCCATCAGTCCGATGTCAGTCATCTCGAACTCTCTGATCATCACTCTCTTGAACTCTTCAAATAAACTTGGATACTTCCAATGAAGATGAGATCATCCACATACAGGCACATTATCAAAATATCTCTATCTTTTTCTTTGACGTAGAGAGCATGTTCATATGGGCATTTGGTGAAACCTTTCTCTTGAAAATACTTGTCAATTCTGCTATTCCATGCCCTTGGTGCTTGTTTTAACCCGTAAAGAGCTTTTTTCAATATCAAAACTTTGTCTTCATGTCTTTTCACCACATAACTCAATGGTCGTTCGATGTAAACTTCTTCTTCAAGGAATCCATTCAAGAAAGCAGACTTCACATCCATTTGAAAAATCTTCCATTTATTATGAGTAGCCAAAGAAATATTAAGTCTAATAGTTTCAAGTCGAGCTACATGAGCAAATACCTCGTCATAGTCTATGTCGGCCTTTTGACTATAGCCTTTTGCAACTAGCCTCGCCTTGTGCCTTTCAATTTCTCTATTCGCATTTCTTTTTGTTTTATACACCCATTTGACACCGATCGCCTTATGACATTTGGGAAGAGTAGTAAGCTCCCAAGTATCATTCTCCACAATGGATTTGATTTCTTAATCCATTGCAATTCTCCACTTTTCATCTAGTGCAGTTTCTTAGAAGTTGACTAGCTCACAATCAGCAAAGAGGCAAAAGAGAGTGAGATTATCATGTTTCTCAGTTACCTCATAGAGATATTGAAGACTTCTTGTACATTCTTTTGTTTTTTCGTTTAAGAAAGACGGCGGTGAATCTCCGTACGTGGTTGATGCTGGTGAGATAGGTGGAGTAGCAGGCTCTTGTTGTTCGTCTATTTGTTTTATCTGTATATGATCATCTTCTTCAATGGGAAAGAAGTTGAAGTCATCCACACCAGAGCCAAAATCCCATTCTCATTCTTCATAAAAAACTAAATCTCGACTGATCACGATCTTCCCGTTGTTTGGATTGTAAAGCTTGTATACTTTGAAGTTGTTGTCGTAGCCGATGAAGATGAACTTCTCACTTTTGTCATCCAGCTTGGCTCTACTTTCATCTGGTGCATGTACATGGGCAATGTTTCCAAAAACTCTGAGATGAGTGATACCAAATTTTCTTCCACTCTAAGCTTCTTGTGGTGTCTTGCCCCACACACTTCTTGTTGGAGATCGATTGGATAAGTAGACTGCACATGCAACAACTTCAGCCCAAAATTCTTTAAGTAGCCTTTTACTCTTAAGCATGCTTCTTGCTATGTCGAGGATGGTTCTGTTCTTCATTTCTGCAACACCATTTTGTTGGGGGGATCTTGGAACTGTAAAAGGTGTCGAATTCCATTTGCTTCACAAAACTCTAAAAATTCTTTGGAAGTGAACTCTCCACCTCGATCAAATCTCATGGCTTTAATCTAGTATCCACTTTCTTTTTCCACTGCAGCTTTAAACTTCTTGAAAGCTTCAAAGACTTCTGATTTTTGCTTCAAAAAATACACCCAAGTTTTTCTTGAAAAATCATCTATGAAGAGAAGGAAATAATTACTTTTACTAAGGGAGTTTGGCTTGAATGGACCTCACATATCAGTATGAATGAGCTCGAGTGGCTTCTGAGCTCTTGAGTTTGACTTATTTGGAAAGCTCTTTCTGAACTGCTTGCTAATTAAACATCCTTCACAAAGTTGATCAGGGTGATTGATGTATGGTAAGCCTTTCACCATGTTCTTCTTAGATAGTAGCTCCAGTCCTTCTAAGTTGAGATGTCCATATTGAAGATGCCAAGTCCATGATTGATCTTTGTGACATGCTTTGAGACATTTTGCAACATCATTTTGAATATTTAATGGAAACATTTTATTCTTTGACATTCTCACCTTTGTAATTAAATTTCCTTTGTCATCTCTTAGGAAAAGACTATAATCTTTTAAGTGAATATTATAGCATTTTTCTAAAAGTTAACCCAAACTAAGGATGTTGCAATTCATATTGGGCACATAGTAAACATTCGAAATTATTTGGCGACTACCATCTTTTGCACGAAAAAGAATGTTACCTCTACCATTCACTGATACTTTTGAATCATTTCCAAAAGCAACACTGCCATTCACAGATTCACTTAGTTGCATGAACATCTTTTTGTTTCCACTCATATGATTGCTAGCACCTGTGTCAAGATACCATATATTTTCTTGACCTCCACTTGTGTCATTGCGTGCTAGTAAAAGTGTGCCATCTTCACCATTTTTCTCTTCAGCATAGTTCACTCTCTCCTCAATTCTGGTGCTTGGAGCTCTGCATTCTAAAGAATAATGCCCAAAATTTTGACAATTATAGCACTGTACTTGGGATTTGTCATACCTCGATCTTGGATTGCCTCTGCCTCATTCTCTGGTTGAGCTTTCTCCTTTGGCATAATTGGAGTTGTTGTTGTTGAAATTCCAACCTCGTCCATGACCACAACCTCTACCTCGGACATAGTGCCTTCTCTCGTTGTCAGAGCTTTCTTCTCTTTTCTTTGAATTGACTTCCATCTTGAGAAGTTGTTGTTCGATTCCTTGCTTCTTTTTTTATTTTTCTTCATAGGCTTGTAACCTTCCTTGAAATTGCTCGATCGTCATATCCTCCAGATCTCTTATTTCTTCAATTGTCACAACAATATGGTCAAACTTCGAGTCTACTGATCAAAGTATCTTTTTAATGATCCTTACCTCTTTTAACTCCTTGCCATTTCTTTTTAATTCATTGAAAACGGTCACAACCCTAGTAAAGTAGTCAAAAATTGACTATGATACCTTCATGTGTAAGGACTCAAATTCTCCTTGTATTGTTTGAAGACGAACCTTCTTTACTTGTTCCGCTCCTTTGTAAGAGGTCTATAGTTTCTCCCATACTTCTTTTGAGGAGGTTGTACCAGCTATCTTTTCAAAAGCATCTTCATCTAATGATTGAAAGATGAGATACTTTGCTTTATTCTCTTTCTTCTTCAAGTCTTTTAAATTATCCTTCTGCGCCGTAGTTAAATTGGCTTCATTTTCTGGTACAATAAAGCCTTTCTCCACGACATCCCATACGTCATGTGCACCCAATAGAGCCTCCAAATAAATCACTAAATTACGGCTTATGAGGTAACAAAGAGGGCTTCATGTCTAGCTCGTCTTGATGAGCCACTTTTAATAAAAAAAAAAGAGGGCTTCATGTATTCCACGCGATTTTAATTTCAGTTCACAACTTCCTAAAACACAATGCATTTTAACGACCTAATATTAACTTGATAATTTTTCCCTTGGTAAATACAAACCCTATGGTTACGTAAGGAGATTAATAGTCACAATCAACTAGAAATATTAACCGTTGGCTCGGCAAGTCATCGAACGGATAAATTGCTGACAAGTATACACTCATTTTTAGCTCATTTGACTATTAAAGAGCCCACAAAAATTTAGCCCCATCTCTCTATTTAACATTTAACCACCCTTCCTTTCCTGAGAGCTTAATTTTTATTTTTTTTAATTTTGTTTTACTTTTTTCTCTTTACTCTCTCTACTGCATGGAGCTTGATTCAAGTTTCCGAGATGATTATCCTTTCATATCAAGTTTATTTTATGATAATATCTTCAAATCAGACCTAGGAAACGAGTTCTCTTCTCTAGAAAATCCATCTTCTACAGGTATATTGTTTCACAGGTATCATAATAACCATGATTATGGTCTTATTAGTGAGTCAACTTTTTCAAATCCTCACCATCTTAATCGATTTACCATCGAAGGATCCTCAAAAAGCCCCTTTCTCGGGATCTCAACAATGAGTTTCGATCCTCTTGAGGGCTATTCAAATGGGTTTTTAGGTACTGAGGGTGCATATACCCCCACTCCGTTGGTACCAAATAGTACAAACGAGGTTTTGTATGGCCCGAAGAGAAGAGGATTTTTGGATTATTCACAACATTTTTCAGCTCACCCCAAGCCAGAAACTCCAAATTTTTAGCCGATACTAATGAATTTCCAAGATTATGGATCATCGAGTTCAAAATTGTCCGATGAATTCTCATGTGTAACTGGAGAAAATGCATATAATCAAGATCAAAAGAGGAACAAAAGGATACCTATGAAAAGAGAAATGAAACTTCCAAAGAAGAACAACATAATCAAAGGGCAGTGGACTCCTCAAGAGGATAGGTAAGAGAAGAACTAAATTAAATTTGATTTTGGTCTTTTTTTCACAAATTAATCCAAAAATTTTATTTATACTTTCTTCCATTTTTTTCTCCTTAGGTTTTTTTTTTGGGTACGTTTATTGGAGTTATTAGGAATTGGTATCATAAATCTCTCTTTGCAGAATGTTGGTCCGGCTAGTTTTAGGGGGAAAAAATTGATAGTTTTTGTAATTTTCAAGTACTTGCCATTTCAACGTCAATTTTTAGATAGAGAAGGAAAAATTGATCATGCACGAAGAGTAAGTCTAGGATTGAAAACGTGAAATGAAATTTAAGAGTAAATACGATAAGCAGTAATCCAACTTGGTAGTTGCAATTTTTTTTAAAGATTTTGCAAGACACAGTTAGCTTATGATTTATGAAGCAAATCTATAATGAGAGCAATTGCCTCATGGTTTAAAATTTATAAGGAGAGCTAATTCAATCTTGTTTATTGTTGGCGGCAATTGATATTAGACAGTTGTTGATTATATGTAACGGCCAAGGTTGGAAGTCCGAATATCAAAGGTCTACAATTACAGTCAAGGTTCATCTTGCAAAATTTTACATAGATAACTCTATTTAAAATTTATTAAAACATAATAGCTATAGAGATGACTAAGTTCCTGTTTAGTATTGAGGAAGTAAAGCTATTGTAGCAAAAAATTATGACTTTGAAATAAAGCTTAATAGTATGTAATAAATAAGATTTTTAAATTATAACTTTGAAAAAAATAATAAAGATGTTATATCTTTTATATCATATAGGACTAGTACTATAAGTAATGGATTAAATCTACTGAACCAGTTATATTAGCTAGTATTTACCAAACATTTTAGTATTGTGGCATTTAAATCAAAACCGCCTCATCTTAATACTAAGCATGGCCTAATTTAATTGTATTGGGGACTAATCCCTACAAGTTTTATATAGATCCCTTTATTCTTTGTTTTTCAAAAATACAATCATACAAATTACCAATTTCTTCCTTCTAATTTTTTATTAATATATATATGTGTGTGTGTGTGTGTGTGTGTGTATATAGGCACACACACATACCCGAACAACTTGTGGAGCTAGTGATTTCAGGACAGACTTTACAAACAACTGCTTCAGAAATTATGCCACGAATATCAAGAGATCAGCTACTTCAGCTGGAAATAATTTTGAGGTACTTTTGTAATTCCTTTTTATTTATGTAATTTTAGAGGAAGTATTGATATTTGGTCCCAATAGTGACATATGGATTGAACTGCTACATTATTGTTCTAGTCATTAACAATTGTTCAATTAGACCTTCCAAGGTGATGGGATATGATGAGTTGTCTTTTAACTATCATAAAACTTAATGTTCTTAGTTCTTATGAAAATCTTAGAATACCTGACAGAAAAGAATAATATAAATTTTTAATCTTATTTTATATAGATTTTACTGTTTGATCGAGTCTTGGATAAATTTTAAATACATTATATCATCTACAGTAAAATTTTTATAAAATAATATTGTTGGGATTAAGGAAAAATACCAGTTTAGTGGAGTTATTAATTTACCAATAATTGAATATTTATTAATTTAGAGAGAGTTTTTTGTTTTAAGAATTTCATCGATATATGTACATATTTATCTGTAAAAGAACATAAATCGTGCTTCCTTAAGTCAATGATATCTTCTCAAATGGCTACTACTTATAATAGTGTAGCTTTGTTAAGCAACTTGTAATTATACAATATTTCTTTTTTGCTTTTCCTTAATTTGTGTAATCATACATATACCACTATTGTGTAAGTATTTACTTTTGAAAAATCTGAATACAAAAGTATTCTCAAGTTTCACTTGATTATTTTATAATTTCTAGTCTCATATCATAATAATTTTCATATTTTTCTGCTTCATGGGTTTTCATTTCAAAGAAGTAAAAAGAATATCTTTATTGATAGAAAAAGATATACTAAATGTAGCGCATGCTCTACAGAATAATTAATGACGAGCTGCGCTCAGTTAGGAACGAAGAGAAGCTAAAAAAGCAAAAAAAAATTTAGATGCATATTTTTCAAAGAGTTGAATTCAAATAATAGAACTTCTAAAAAAAAAGTTCCTTAATTTTATGAGTTATATAATTTATTCATTATTAATTTTTGTATGAGATTAATTATTAGTTTATATTTTCATTGGGTCCTAAAGGATTCAAAAAGTCGCTATTGTCTTACGCATTTAACAAAGCTATTTATTTGCTACACTGGCTCAATTTGGAACTTGAGGATTTAATTATTTATCAAGATTATTAACTTATCGGATAGTTATTTATCAATGTTTTATTTATGTTGTTGCGTTAATTAAAAAAAGAAATTATATAAAAGAAAAATAAACTAATTTAATGATATTCGCTGATGTGCACTCTTGAGTGTATGAGCTCAACATTCTTTTCATGATTTGGAGAAGCACAATTGGAAAAAAGCATATAACAAAAAAAATCATTAAAATACACACACATAGATTGAAAGGATTTTTTAAGTTATTAAAGTTAGAAATAAGTTAAAATACAATAAAAATACAAACTTCAATATAGTATAGAACAAAATACACTGCACTGCACTATGTGTTTTGCTTGTATTTTAATTTGTCCCTTATTTCAACAACTTAAAAGATCCCTAATCAGATAAAGACTATACATGTATATATATATTACGAAAATGTTGAACAGGAGCATGCCCAAAGAATATGATGACGCTATTGTCTTAAGTGATCAATAACTTTTTTTTTGTATCTATGTATAGTTCTACTGTTGAACATATCTTTTGTTTTGTAATCATTTTGAGTTCTTAGGGTAACTTAGTTATTAGAATGCCACCGGCATTCGTTCAGAGCAAAGATCAAACTCTCCATCAGATTCGTATGGTTAAATTAGTTACAGCTTTCCTTGTTTGTAGACAAAGCTAATACGGAATTGTCTTTAGTTTCATGGTTTAACTTGTATCCATTTACTTCATATTGGCCTCGAGTTCACTCATGGAAATATAACCATCCCTAAATCTCTCACGTCAATCCCATGATCCTCTTATCCTTTCCCATTCTTATTAACTCAAGGTGCGCCGGAAAGCGGAAATAAAAAAAAACTCAATTTCTACTCCTCTAAGTTGCGGGCTATAATGCTCAATTTGAAAAACAAATAAAGGAAAAACACATACTCACAAATGTAACAATATGGAGATTGGTTTTCCATTTTTATAAGCCATAACATATTTATGATTTTTATTATATTTTCTTGCAGTTATGCCTTCATTAATTCGAATTGTATATTCTTGATGTATCTTGGAATTAAGCATTCCTTCATGCTGACCTTATTAGTATTGTGGCTTTTGTAAGACTTGGGCCCTCCGTCCAAATGCGTACATTAATGATCCTATTTTTCATTCTTATTTATTTATTTATTTATTTATTTGTGAACAAATAAAACTATCGAAATCAAGTAATACACAAGTTTCCACCACGCGGCGTGACTTAAGCTCATAACTCTTTTGTAACATAGCTGATGAACGAGCTATGTTAGATAGCGCCATAAGGCCACGGCGTCGCGAAGCGGCAATCTCCTAGCTAGCAAAGTAGCAATAATCACGGTGATTAACTGATGGTAATTAGCTAATTTGATTGAAAGTCGTGAAGTATGGGGCACGAACGATCAACCAACGCAATGCATACGTCTTGGATGCATTAGGGACACTAAATATGATCCATATATATGCGAGCCAGTACTATATATAGAGCAACAATGTGTGCCTCGAGTATTCACAAATTACTAACAAATTAGTAATATACCCAAAAAGGGAGGGGAAAAAAAAACAACCATGGTTTTAAATTTGAGAAAAGCTTTATCATTCCCATGTTTGTGATCATCATTTTGGTGATCACTTGTGCATCACAAGTGGTGTCCGGCCGGTCGATGCATGAACCGTCCATCGTTGAGAAACACGAACAATGGATGGCTCAGCATGGACGCACTTACAAGGACGAGCTAGAGAAGGCAATGCGTCTAATATATTCAAGCAAAACCTTGAATACATTGAGAAAGCCAACGAGGAGGGGAATCGGACGTACAAGTTGGGCACCAATGAATTTTCAGACTTAACTAACGAGGAGTTTCGTGCTTCATATACAGGATACAACAGGCCAGTACCAAGCCTAAGCCGCCAGTCATCAGGGCCATCCACCTTCAAGTACCAAAACGTGACTGATGTTCCGACAAGCATCGATTGGAGGGAGAAAGGAGCTGTCACTCATATAAAGGATCAAGGCCAATGTGGTAAGTAATTATTATAGATTGATGAAGTGATGCTGCAGAGTGTTTGTAGCTGTCACGTCATGTACAACAAAGTATTATTCGTCGTCTAACGTAACTTATTAACCATGCACGCAATATTATTTTACAGGATCCTGTTGGGCATTTTCAGCTGTGGCGGCGGTGGAAGGGATCACTCAGATTACTGGTGGGAAACTGATTGAACTTTCGGAGCAGCAGTTGGTAGACTGCTCAACAGACAACAATGGATGCAGTGGGGGTCTTATGGATAAAGCCTTTGAGTATATTATAGAAAACAAGGGCCTTGCCACAGAAGCGGACTATCCGTACCGGCACGAAGAAGGAACCTGTGACAATCAGAAAGAGAAAGCAGTTGCTGCTACAATCAGTAAATATGAAGATTTACCGAAAGGTGACGAGCAAGCCTTACTCCAGGCCGTAAGCAAGCAGCCAGTATCAGTTTGTGTTGAATCGAGCGGACAAGCCTTCCGTTTTTACAAAAGCGGTGTGCTTAATGCAGACTGTGGGAATAACTGTGATCATGGTGTCGCTGTTGTTGGGTTTGGAACAGCTGAAGAAGAAAATGGAGCCAAATACTGGTTAATTAAGAATTCGTGGGGGAAGACTTGGGGTGAGTCCGGCTACATAAGGATTCTCAGAGATGCAGGTCTCTGTGGCATTGCCACTGCGGCTTCCTATCCAGTTGCAATATGACTACTATAATTTTCTTAGCCTCCTATTCGTAGCAGTATCAATGAGGTTGTGCTATCCTACATATGGAAATAATTTAATCTTGTTGGAGTCTTAATTAGTTTTGGAGTATTGATGATATCTTCATCAACTTCAAATTAACCCACGGATGTATTCGCTAGCCACTGAAAGCTGATATTTATCTATTGTGTGGTTAATTTTCTATATTTCTTAATGTTTGTAATGGAATTAATGCCAGTATACTTGGTATCTTCTATAATTAATGTTAAATCTCTTGTTTAAATATAATTTTGATCTTCACCGCAGTTACTTTATTACAATTTAAGCAATAAATTAATTATATTATTTATTTATCAAATTCTTATTGATAATTTAAAGGTTTTTTTAAATAAAAGTATTTTAGGAGAAAATTGTGAAAAAAGCCGGCTCGAATTGTTAATTTGGAGCAATTAATTGCAACCAGCTCATGTTTTAAAATACATTCACACTCCTCCTAGCAGATATTAACCGTGAAGCTTAAGTACTGTTTTGAGAGTATGAATGAAGTAAAATAACCAACAAGCGTGTAGATCAGCTGATATGAGATTATTCTAACTTAATCAAGATCGTTAGTTCGAGACTTGGGAATGCAGCTGTGTTAAATACTTGTTGGGAGAGTTTTTCCGTCCTAATAGTCTTGCCTGACTCGAATTTAGATTAGTTGGGGTCCAATGTGGTCTTTGAATACTAGATGGTTTAATACACTAAAAAAAAATAACATACATATCCTCGATGAGCAACAACTTCATTTTCTTTTGAGCATTTATTCTTCTCATATTCATCACTCTCAATTTAGTGAATGGTATAATGACGGAAATGAGTTTCGCTACAAGATCAAAATAGAAATTTTTTAGTATACAAATGGCTCAAATTAAGTTATATTTCATGGTAACCACAAAAGATTTTAGTTATTAGAACCAAAGCGAAAATTTATAGTTACGCATACTACTCGAATTAGGTTGATGTATATTTTGCAACTCAATCAATAAAAGCTTGTGGCATTAGAGTAGATTTTTTACATCAGTTTTGATAATGTTTATACAAGTACCGTTCATAAATATTTCTTCTCTTTGCGGAGGTTCACTTAAAAAATGAGAGGTTTTATATTACTATATGTTTAAGCCTTTGTCAACGTTTATTTTATTTTATTATTTATGACTACAAATCTCACACATAAAATTAACATACAAATTGTTTTAGTTTATTCATATTCCAAAGTTTTATAACCATTAAAGGTAAATTGTATGAATCCTATATCTATTAGATAAGAAATTCTAGAATTTCTCCTATTAGATTATGTGACACCGCTGACCCCACTATGAAACCTATTGCTCTATCATTCAAGCATACAAACTGAACACACTCAAGCAGTATTATGGGCTCAAAAAATAAACATTTCTCTGTGTGTGTGTGTGTAGACACACATACAGACACATACTATTATGTATCGTTGACGTAGATATATATACATATAAATATATTCTCTGTGTATGTGCATACTATTATGTGACACCGGTAATCTCACTATGGGACTCACTGCTATATTAATATTTCTTCATTCTAATGAAAATTTGAGATTTAAAGTTATATCACTTGTACCACTTTAAATAAATTTACAATTAAACCAACTACCATCCATAATCCATTCTAAACCATTACCATGCATGATTCTTAAGAGAATGTTTATTCATTAAAATTTTTAATACTAATAACTTTCTTTCCTTAATAATTTCAGATACTACTTTGAAGTCCATAATTATTTCTTTCTGTCTTTTTCCTAAACTTTTCATTTATTGGCTTGCAATCTTTATCATTTAGTTGGTTATGGTTATCTTCTTTGAAGTCATTAGTTTTCTAAAATCGGTATAAAATTATTCATAACTAGAAACAAAATGAAAGCCATTTCCATCCAGCTAGGCGTGCAATAAGAAAAATTCTAACCTTATTATGTGGCTCCAATTGGAGTTGAGCAAAGTCCAAATGGTCTTCATGCACTAAAAACACACAACTGTAATAAAAAAATTTTAGAGGGACAAATGGATTTCATGCACTCATTTTAGTTGCTGTAGATTCTCAACCTTAACCAACCACCCCCACAAAATCATCATCTTTGTCTACTAACACAATTTTTAATTTAATTAACTTTTATGTTAGAAATCAAAAAAGGGCCCTTCCATTTTGCATTTGCATGCAATGCCTAAGTTTCCAATAAAGTTACGAATATATATATATATATATATATATATATAAAAGACAAAAGATGGACATGATTTTACTCCTAAATAGAAAAAATTTCCACATGCCATTTTCACCTGTAGTTACAACCCTTACGGTCTTATTTCTATTATAAATTCATTTCTTTTAAGAATTTACAATTAATCTAAAGAATGCTATAATATTTTCATCACATACTAAGCCTTTAGTACCCATAACTTCTATTTAAATTTAAACTTTTTGTTATTATATAGTAGTTGAGTATATAAATAATAAAATCTCGGTGGGTTATAACCTAATATAAATAATATATATAAATTGCGGAAATGCAAAGAGAGAGGGGGAGGGAGAGAGATGGCCTCAAATTTCATTGTGTTTGTATATATCTATCAAAAGAAAATCTACTTGATTTCCACATCTTTAAGCATTCATAAAGCTGGATTTAGTTGCAGTTCAATTAGAATTTAGAAACCTTATCCTTGGTCAAGATAAATAAATAATATTAATGTTATTTTTGAATTTTTTAATGAATATATAGTAAGTCTTTAATGTCATGAATATGTAAAAACACATTAAAACCTAATATTAATTGTTTTTCTAAACCTCAGTAAAAATTTAATGAGGTTTGTTTATCCTCTATTTTCTCTTTCAAGAGTGTAGTGATAATTTGGATTGATTCAAATTTATGACTATGACCATGAACGTAACGTTAAAATTTCCAGATTTAACAAAAGGTTTTAGCAAAAAATTAATTAGAATTTAATAGTGTCATTTATTTAAAACAAAAAAGGAAAAAAACATTAATAATTCAGTCACAAAAAGTCCCTTTGGTTCAAAATGATGGACACATGCTTCCTCCACAGTCTTGGCTTCAAATCAGCTTCCCCAGTTTCAGACTTCCTCGCACTATAAAAAACGACAAAAAATGTGGTTGGAAACTTGGTCCTGAAGTTACTTAATCACCCTTTAATTTACAGTTAAAAAAAAATTACAAGTAGAAAAGATAAAATTTTAGCTTAAATTAGCATGATGAAAGAGCTCAAGCTCTCAAGAATTTTTTAAAAATTAGGAAATAGAACCGTGCTTTGCGCGGCTTTGAAAATATCAAATTAAAAATAAAAAAGTTGATAAAATCCAAATTTCTTAAGAGATCATACTAATCTCTTCTCAAAAGGAAGATTAAACAAGTTAATTTCGTATGTTTATTTCAATAATGATAAATATCGCACTTAATAATAATAATAATAATAATAATAATAATAATAATAATAATAATAATAATAATAATTGACACCTGGCGACGCTGAGGCTCATGAACATTCCAAAAATATAAGTTTCAATTGCATCGAACCTTCCATCATTTGCCTTCTGTATAAGATCTGGCCACATCTGCACAAATACAATGCATATAGAAATAAATCATATCAAATTTTACATATTTAAAGAATAACAATGCTATTTGATCCAAAAATATTGCCCATGATTTTTTCTAAACATGAAAGCGCACCGTTTTGAATGTGGGATCATGTTTTGGTTATTAGGAACAAAAAAAAATTTAAGACAATATTTTTGCAACAAAGTAGTACTTTTTTTTGGTTAAAAGAAGAAGAAAATGTGAAACTGCAAGTGATTTGAGAAATTATAAATTAATTATTTGCATGAAGTACTTGTGAAGTGCTGTAAGGATATAGTGAATTACACCAGAGAAGATAACTCGTCGTTCTCAATTAATTATAATGGCAGTTGCATCATAATCGATTTGTGTTGCTGATGATAACAAGCAAATGAATCTTAAATTTAGAATAAGAAGAATTAGGCACAAGTGGCATTGTTGAGGGAAGATGAAATAACCTTTCTTCCTATGTTAATTAATTAATGTATTTTAAGCCAGTAAAGTTTAATTGCTAGTATAATAAAATATGAAGAAACCAACAGCACTGAATAAAAGGTTGTATAATTAAATATGAGATTATGGGATTAAAATTAGGCCCTAGTGGCATTGATGAGGGAATATAAAAGAATCTCTCTTCCTATGTTAATTAATTGATGTATTTTAAACCACTAAAGTTTAATTGCTAGTATAATAAAATGAATAAATGTTTTCAAAGACTTATAATTAATTATTATTAATAGTTACATATTTTTGGATTTAAATAGAAAGAGGAAGAGACATTAAAATTATTAAAATAAAACTTAGGCCCTAGTGACATTATTGAGGGAAGATGAAAGAGCCTCTCTTCTTATATTAATTAATTGATGTATTTTAAGTCACAAAAGTTTAATTGCTAGCATAATAAAATAAATGAATGTTTTAAAAGACTTATAATGAATTATTATTAATGGTTACATATTATTGTATTTAAATAGAAAGAGGAAGAGACATGTACAAAGAATATCCACTAATATTTTAGATATTTGAGGAAGAGATATGTACAAAGAATATCCACTAATATTTTAGATATTTTAGATAATAGAGAATATAAAAAGATGAGGAATAGTGATGCAACATCACCTCTTGTAGTCCCAGCTTTATATATATATATATATTAGAAATAGAACCGCACTTCACGCGGTTTTGAAAAAAGAATTTAGTATTATCATTTTTTCTTACTTTACACTTGATGAAACTGATAAAAATATGAAATGATTGTTTGTTAAAGTTGAGGCAGCCTTATAAAATTAATGTTATTTATGAAAGTTAATTATTTGTACGGATCTTATACCTTTTGTAGTTGTCGATAAGTTCCAAATTATATTCAACTTGTTAATTTGTTAGAACTTTTATATCTCTTTTTTTCCAACCAACTCTAACGATCTCAATATCACCCAGACCACATAAATTTCCGACAAATGGAAAAATAACATAAACATGTTAAAACGTAAGGATCAATAATTTCTAATATACACTTAAATATTAACAAACATTAATAAATAAAAAATATCTCAGAGGATTGTGTTATCTTTCACACGTATATCAACCAATAAAAGTTAGAAATATTGAATGTAGTAGAAGTATCTGTGAGAAAATGTAAAAGAATGTGTTTGTTAAGTAAGAAAATAACAAGAAAACGAGAGGAAAGTTTGAAGAAGAATATGGATCTTTTATTATTTTTACTCACGCAAAATTAATGTTCACTACAGTTTATATAGCAGCTGGAATAACTAATTGAAGCTACTAGAATTCTGCCAGCTCAGCATGAGGAAGTATCTACTGTGTGTGCATCTAGTTGCTTCCAGTAAGCCCACGCTATAGCTCTGTTTCAGCACATATGCTGACAGTATCCAATGCGGTCGTCTGAAATCGGGTGGTTTAAACAAAAAAAGATAAAAAAAAAAAGCTATTAGCCAGCAACACAAATAAAGAAGAATTACAAGATAAAGAATAAAATGAGACAATATATTATAAAGTGATTTTATTCATTCCAATTGTGTGTGTACAAAACAAAAAGATGAGCTTTCCTTTTATAGTTACATAATCACTCCATGAAATTAATGAAAAATTATGGATCATAATTTCTTGTGAGATAGTGGGAGTTATAGAGAAGCTAAAGGTTACTAATGGGAGATAGTGAGGAGACTAAGAGATATATATTGTGAACATCTACATTTATTTTAATAAATTTATAACACTTCCCCTTGAATGTTCATTGCAAAGAATATGTCTCATTAAAACATTTACATAATTGTTATTGTATAATAACAATCAAATTAATTATGAGAAGATGAAAAGCCAAATTTGAAAGAAAATTTCTCTATTTATTAGGTAATAGAAAGTATACAAAGATGAGAAATAGTTATGCCACATCACCTCTTGTACTCTCAGCTTTATATATATACTAGAAAATAGAACCGCGCTTCATGCGGCTTTAAAAAAAGAATTTAGTATTATCATTTTTTTCTTACTTTACATTTGATGAAACTGATAAAAAATATGAATTGATTTTTTCTTTTTTAAGATGAGGCAGCCTTATAAAAAACAAAAAAAAAGTAATACAAATAAAGAAGCAAAACAAGATAAAGAATAAAATAAGATAATATATTATAGAGTGATTTTATTCATTCTAATTGTATGTGTACAAAACAAAAAGATGAGCTCTCCTTTTATAGTTACATAATCACTTCATGAAATTAATAAAAAATTATGGATCATAATTTCTTGTGAGACAGTGGGAGTTATAGGGAAGTTAAAGGTTGCTAATGAGAGATAGTGGGGAGACTAAGAGATATATGTTATGAACATTTACATTTATTTTAATAAATTCATAACACTCCCCCTTGGATGTTCATTACAAATAATATGCCTCATTAAAATCTTTACATAATTGTTATTGTGTAATAACAATCAAATTAATTATGAGAAGATGAAAAGTCAAATCTAAAAGAAAATTTCTCTATTTACTAGATAATAGAGAATATACAAATATGAGAAATGGTGATGTCACATCACCTCATGAAGTCCCAACTTATATATATATATAGGATCCATTCTCTGATACCAGTAAGGAAATAGGATCGAAGGATGGATGTGAATTAAGAAATATTAAAATATTAAAATTAAATTAGTACGTGGCGTTGTTCTACCCGATCAATGCAGAGACTAGTCTGCCTTAGAGACCAGATCTGACTTAAAACAGATCAATATCCCATATGTTCTGGTTTCCAGCCGATATACTGAAATAGGATCGAAAAAGGTTTTAATTATTTTAAATCAAGCCTAGCAACAACATCTAAAGGCTCATAGATAGTATTAGATCTGGATCCCAGAAATAATACTCCGATTGATTGGAGGGAGAAGAGAAATGCAACTAAGGTCAGAGATCCGGTCTCTATGCCTTAGAGGAACGTAACAGTTTTATATAAATTGAAATTGCAAAAATTTAAATATTGATCAGAAACTTTGAATAAATTAAATGGGAGATACTTACATTAATTGCTTGGATCCGAGAGCTTTACAATGGAAATTGTTTACAGTTTTGTAGAAAGGGAAAATTACATGACAAGAATAGTTTTACTTGATGTCTTGATCCTGATTTCCTAGAGAGAGAGAGTCTAATTGTTGTAAAACCAAAACTCTATCCCTAAATGTTCCGTGGCTATGAATTTAAAACAACTGAAGCTTGAACTGTGGCGAGTCTGTAGCTTCAACTATAGGGAAACTGTAGAGGCTTTATGAAACTGTAACTTTACTCGTCCACTGTAGCGAAACTGTAACTTTACAATAAAAAGTTAACAAAGGGGATGTCGTGGAAGACATAATGATTGGAGGCATCTTTTGCTTTATTTACTTTTGCTATAGCTTCACATGCGTGGCTGGTGAGACGAAACTTTAATGGAGACAGCAACATGTACACGGGCCTTCTTTAAGAAAGAAAAACAAAAGTTGGGTGAAGAGACATGTGCGCTCTCATTTGTGTCCAGGGGACAACCTAGAAAAATATCGTAAATACAGGAAAATACTTAAAACAATTACAATTGAAAAATAATTACAACAAAGTAATTATTACAAAAGAAAATCAAAATACAATCGTTAATTACATTAGTAATAGTTACAAGGAAATAAGGAAAATAAGACAATCGTTACTTTTTTTTTTTCACAAACAAAGCTTTAATGCTTTAATGGAGAGAATATTCCGAAGTAGTCATCTTCATTTTCATCTCCGAGGGAAATGAATGGTTCAGCTTCTCCTGAGGAGCTTGATGAAGAACTTACAACGGATGGCTCAGATCTTGTGGCAAGAAGTTGATGCATCACTTTGAAATATTCATTCTCGGTCTTGGTACTGGCCAACAAGGATTGGGCTTTTGCCCTCTGGGCGAGGAAAGTGCTCTGAGCTTTGACTACCTCTTTACTTGGAGCAATGAGGCCTCTTGAAGAAAGCCAGGATTGAACCGTGGCTTCAGACAATTTTGACTGTTCATCAAATTTTGACCACCATTTGACTTTGAAGGTTCTTTGTAAAACAAGTTGGGTATCTATGGTGTGGTATTAGAAATTGCACATCTAAACCTAGGGAAGGAAGAAATTTGTACAAAAGTAGAGAAAATGAGGAAGCCTCTTCTTAAACTCAGAAGGAATATAATGGGCTTTGAAAATGTTTAAACATTTAACGGCATTCTAGGTTAGAATGTCTGGGCTTGGCCCAAAATAGTTCCACCAAATTTGGAACCAATTTGGAAGGCTTTGAACAGTTATTTTCGAATTGAAGAAAAATAACCAAGAGTGAGACTTTTTTGGATTTTGGATAAAGAAAGTATTAAACCAGGCCTGCTGATAATCCCAATAGGAGAAGGATAAGCAGTGATTTAATCGTCTTTAAAAATTGGCGGGAAAAATTTTTGGTTTGTGGAGTTGGTCACCCCACTGATTTGAACTCAAAACTTTAAGAATGGTAGCCGTGGAATAGGTTGGCTCAGAATGAGCTTCACTAAATTTTTAAATTTTACAGACTCAGTGAACTCAAGTATACTTTAGTAGAAAGACCGGGGTTTGGATAAATCTCATGGTTTGAAAAACTAGCCTTTCGGGAAAATCTTTGAAATTGCTTGAAATGGATCAGAATGATAAAACCCATCCTCCATAAATAAAACATTTTGCTGATAGGCTTTATTAAACTAATCCGATGATTTTTGTGAAAGCTTCGATTGAGAAACAACAATTAGCGAAGAAGAGCTTTCACATGAAACGATTTCTTTAGAGGAAGAAGGTTTTGAAATTGCTTTAGAAACAAGTTTTTCTTTCTCAGGAACATGAGAAATGGCTTTAGTTTGAGAAATGTTTTGTAAGGCGAGCATAAGCTCTGGTGACTTTGTAATGGAATTCATCCATTCTTTTACCTGGTCTTCAGAGGTAATGGCTTTAGATTGGGCTTCTTGTTCTTCAACCATTTCAATCCAGGATTTGATGGGCATGGCAGAAGAAAGTGATTTTTCTTTAGAGGGGGTTGATTGGGGTTCTTTGGAGATTGCTTGTGACTCAGTGTCTTTAAGAACAACTTTTCCCTTGTCTTTTTTCTTGGGCGGCATTATCTGTTTTGAAAAAATTCCCTGGTTAGAAAATCAGGGACAGAATTCATATCTCCTTTGATGAATTCATTATCAAAATAAAAAACGCTTAAAATAGCTTGCCATCGAGCAAAATTCTGTTTTGATACAATGTTTTGGACATCTTTTTTCTAAAACATGTTTTGCAGCTTTGCAATCAATTTTAAGCAAAAATTTTGTATTCAACAAATCACTTTGAAATTTGGAAATGTATAATACAATAGAAAGAATTTCTTTTTTAATAGTAGAGTAATTTCTTTGACATTCATTCCAATGAGCAGAAACATACTGTACTATTTATTCTTTATTATTGTCTTTTTGCTTTAGTATTCCTAAATATCCTAAATCGGATGCATCAGTCTCAACAATTTTAGGTAATGTAGGATTAGCGAGAAATAAGCATGGAATATTTTGAACATAATTTTTTATGAGTTTAACCACTTTAGTATGTTCATCAGTCCACACAACAGGGTTCTTTTTTAACTTATCAGCAAATGCAAGAGATCGCTCAATCGGTGTAATGGTTCCTTTAGAAATGTAATAACTAAGAAATCTGATTCTGGTTTGGAACAAGGAAACTTTAGTACTAGAAATGGCTAAACTAGCCTTTCTAGTGGCAAGGTAAAAAGTCTTTAGATGTTTGAAATGTTGATCGATTGTTTGAGAAAAGATCAACACATCATCAATATAGACAATACAGAATTCAGAAAAAGGATTATAAATATCATTCATGATTCTCTGAAATTCTGATGGTACATTCTTTAAACCGAATGGCATTACAGTCCATTCATATTGTCCAAAATGGACAGTAACAACAGTTTTATAACGGTCTTTTGGATGGATTTGAATTTGCCAAAAACCTGATTTCATATCAAACTTAGAAAATATGAAAACAGAATGCAGTTTTTGGAGTAAATCTTTTTTAGGTATTGGATACTTAATCCATTTTAATGCTTTATTAAGGGGTTTGTAATTTATTACGAGTCTAGGTGTTCCTCTTTCTATCTCAGAGTTTTTATTAACATAAAAAGCGGCACAAGACCATGGAGACCTAGATTTTACTATGAGACCTTTTGATTCTAAATCTTTTATTTAATCTTTGCAATGTTTTTCTAAATCCATGTTCATTTGGATTGTGTGAGCTTTAGTAGGTATATGCTTTTCATCAAAAGAGTTTTCGTAAGGCAAATCAATCAAATGTTGTTTTCTGTCCCAAAAAGCAGATAGTAGATCTGCACATATTTCTTTTTCAATGAGATTTTTTAGATCAGAGATTTTTCTTTTTACAAACTCATTTTGTAATTGGTTCTCAATTCTTTGTAAACTCAAATCCTTCTGCAAAAATACTAGATCATTTTGTTTTGATTTGAGAAGTGTATTGATCTGATTCTGATAAACAGAACAAGCTTTAACAATATTCAAATTCCTTGTTTTAGGCTTTTCAATAAAAGGGAAAACAAGTTCTTTGGTTTTTGCTTTAAAGGATATACTATCATAATTGACAATATACAGAGTAATGAGGTTGATAAAGGGGGTTCCTAAGATGACAACATGGTGTATGTCATTTGTAAGAAGGAAAGAAGTCCTAAATTCAAACTCATTGTTATGAATAGAGGCATCAACTTTGGATTTAAGTTTAAGTTTTGAATTGTTGGCGGCAGAAAGACTTTCATTTGTTTTTTCATGAAACCTTTTGGGGACAAAGAGGGCTTCATTTATTCCATACGATTTTAATTTTAGTTCACAATTCCTAAAACACAATGCATTTTAAGGACCTAATATTAACTTGACAATTTTGCCGCAAATACAAACCTTGTGGCTTACGTTGGGAGATTAACAGTCACAATCAACTGGAAATATTAACCGTTGGCTTGGCAAGTCATCGAAGGGCTAAATTGTTGACAAATATACACTCATTTTTTGCTCATTTTACTATTAAAGAGCCCTTAGAAATTTAGCCCCATCTCTCTATTTAACAATTAACCACCCTTCCTTTCTTGAGAGCTTAACTTTTATTTTTTCTTTATTGTGTTTTATTTTTTTCTCTTTACTCTCTCTACTGCATGGAGCTTGATTCAAGTTTTCGAGATGATTAAGATTATCCTTTCATATCAAGCCTATTTTCTGATAATCTCTTCAAATCAGACCTAGGAAATGTGTTCTCTTGTCTAGAAAATCCATCTTCGAAAGGCATATTGTTTCACAGCTATCATAATAACCATGATTATAGTCTTATTAGTGAGTCCACTTTTTCAAATCCTCACCATCTTAATCGATTTACCATCAAAGGATCCTCAAAAAGCCCCCCTCTTGGGATCTCAACAATGAGTTTCGATCCTCTTGAGGGCTATTCAAATGGGTTTTTAGGTACCGAGAGTGCATATACCGCCACTCCGTTGGTACCGAATAGTACAAACGAGGTTTTGCATGACCCGAAAAGAAGAGGATTTTGGGATTATTCGCAGAATTTTTCGGCTCACCCCAAGCCGGAAACTCTAAATTTTCAGCCGATACAAATGAATTTTCAAGATTATGGATCATCAAGTTCAAAATTGTCCGATGAAGTCTCATGTGTAACTAGAGAAAATGCATATAATCAAGATCAAAAGAGGAACAAAAGGATACCTATGAAAAGAGAAAGGAAACTTCCAAAGAAGAACAACATAATCAAAGGGTAGTGGACTCCTCAAGAGGATAGGTAAGAGGAAAACTAAATTAAATTTGATTTTGGTCTTTCTTTCACAAATTAATCCAAAAATTGTATTTATACTTTCTTCCATTTTTTACTCCTTAGTGTTTTTTTTTTGGGTACGTTTGTTGGAGTTATTAAGAATTGGTTCCATAAATGTCTCTTTGCATAATGTTGATCCGGCTAGTTTAAGGGGGGGAAAATTGATAGTTTTTTTAATTTTCAAGTACTAGCCATTGCAACGTGAATTTTTAGATAGAGGAGGAAAAATTGATTCTGCGTAGAGAATAAGTCTATGACTGAAAAAATGAGATGAAATTTAAGAGTAAATACGATAAGCAGTATTCCAACTTGGTAGTTGCAATTTTTTTAAATATTTTACAAGATATAGTTAGCTTATGATTTATGAAGTAAATCTATAATGAGAGCGATTGCCTCATGGTTTATTGAAGAAAAATTTTTAAGGAGAGCTAATTCGATCTTGTTTATTGTTGACGGCAATTGATATCAGACAGTTGTTGATTATATCTAACGGCCAAGTTTGGAAGTCCGAATATCAAAGTCTACAATTACAGCCAAGGTTGATCCTAAAAATTTTTACATAGATAGCTCTATTTAAAATTGTTAAAATATAATAGCTATAGAGATGACTAAGGTCCTATTCAATATTGAGGAAGTGTAGCTATTGTAGCAAAATATTATAACTTTAAAATAAAGCTTAATAGTATGTAATAAATAAGATTTTTAAATAATAACTTAATTTGACAAAAATAAGAAAGATGTTATATCTTTTTTATCATATAGGATTAGTATTATAAGTAATGGAATAAATCAACTTAACTAGTTGTATTAGATAATATTTACCAAACATTTTAGTATTGTGGCATTTAAATTAAAACTGCCTAATCTCAATACTAAATATGGTCTAATTTAATTGTATTGGGGACTAATCCCTGGCAAGTTTTATATGTATGTATGTATATGTATATAGGCGCACACACATACCCAAGCAACTTGTGGAACTAGTGATTTCAAGACCGACTTTACAAACAACTGCTTTAAAAATTATGTCACGAATATCAAGAGATCAGCTGCTTCAGCTGGAATTAATTTTGAGGTATTTTTGTAATTTCTTTTTATTTATTTAATTTTAGAGAAAGTATTGATATTTGGTCCCAATAGTGACGTATAGTGACATATGGGTTGAACTGCTACATTATTGTTCTAGTCATTAATAATTGTTCAATTAGACCTTCCAAGGTGATGGGATATGATGAGTTGTCTTTTAATTATCACAAAATTTAATATTTTTAGTTCTTATGAAAATCATAGAATACCTGACAGAAAAGAATAATATTTTTTGTCTTATTTTTCATAGATTTTACTGTTTGATCGAGTCTTCGATAGATTTTAAATACATTATATCATCTACAGTAAATTTTTTATAAAATAATATTTTTGGGATTAAGGAAAAATATTAGTTTAGTGATGTTATTAATTTACCAATAAATGAATATTTATTAATTTAGAAAGAAATTTTTATTTTAAGAATTTTATCGATATATGTACATATTTACTTGTAAAAGAACATAAATCGTGCTTCCTTAAGTCAATGATATCTTCTCAAAGGGCTCCCACTTATAATAGTGTAGCTTTGTTAAGAAACTTGTAATTATACAATATTTCTTTTTTGCCTTTCCTTAGTTTGTGTAATCATACATATACCACTATTGTGTAAGTGTAAGTATTTACTTTTGAAAAATATGAATACTAAAGTATTCTCAAGTTTCACTTGATTATTTTATAATTTCTAGTCTCATATCATAATAATTTTCATATTTTTCTGCTTCATGAGTTCTCATTTGAAAGAAGTAAAAAGAAAAAAGAAAATCTTTATTGATGGAAAAAGATATACTAAATGTAGTGCCTGCTCTACAAAATAATTAATGACGACATGTGCTCAGTTAGGAACAAAGAGAAGCCAAAAAAGCAAAAGAAAAACTTTAGATGCATCTTTTTCAAAGAGTTGAATTCAAATAATAGAAATTGTAAAAAAAAAGTTTCTTAATTTCATGAGCTATATAATTTATTCATTATTAATTTTTTTATGAGATTAATTATGATTTTATATTTTCAATGGGTCCTAAAGGATTCAAAAAGTCGCTATTGTCTTACGCATTTAACAAAGCTATTTATTTGCTACACTGGCTCAATTTGGAACTTGATGATTCAATTATTTATCAAGATTATTAACTTATCGGATATTTATTTATATATGTTTTATTTATGGTTTAGGCTAATTAAATAAACAAATTATATAAAAAAAACTAATTTAATGATATTCGCTGATGCGCACTCTTGAGTATATGAGCTCAACATCATTTTCATGATTTGGCAAAGCACAATTTGAAAAAATCAGGTAACAAAAAAATTTATTAAAATACACACACATAGACTGAAGGATTTCTTAAATTATTAAAGTTAGAAATAAGTTAAAAGATAACAAAAATACAAACTTCAATATAGTACAGAACAAAATACGCTGCACTGCAGTATGTGTTTTGCTTGTATTTTAGTTTGTCCCCTATTTCAACAACTTAAAAGATCCCTTATTAGATAAAGACTATATATATATATATTACAAAAATGTTTAATAGGAGCACGCCCAAAGAATATGGTGACGAAACAAGGGGCTCTTAAGTGATTAATGACTCTTTTTTTCTATGCATGTATAGTTCTGTTGTTGCTCCCACTCCAACAGTTAAACATATCTTTTATTTTGTAATCCTTTTGAGTTCTTAGGGTAACTTAGTTATTAGAATGCCACCGGCATTCGTTCCGAGCAAAGTTCAAGCTCCCCATCAGATTCGTATGGTTAAATTAGTTACAGCTTTCCTTGTTTGTAGACAAAGCTAATTCAGAATTGTCTTTAGTTTCATGGTTTAACTTGTATCCATTTACTTCATATTGGCCTCGAGTTCACTCATGGAAATATAACCATCCCCAAACCTCTCACGTCAATCGCATGATCCTCTTATCCTTTCTCATTCTTATTTACTCAAGGTGCGCAGGGAAGCGGAAATAAAGAAAACGCAATTTGTACTCCTCTAAGTTGTGGGCTATAATGCTCAATTTGAAAAACAAATAAAGGAAAAACACACAAACTCACAAATGTAATAATATGGAGATTGGTTTTCCATTTTTATAAGCCATAACATATTTATGATTTTTATTATATTTTCTTGCAATTATGCCTTCATTAATTCGAATTGTATATTATGCTATAATACTCATGATGTATCCTGGAATTAAGCATTCCTTCATGCTGACCTTATTAGTATTGTGGCTTTTGTGAGACATGGGCCCTCCGTCCAAATGTGAACGAATAAACTATCGAAATCAAGTAATACACAAGTTTCCACCACACGGCATGACTTAAGCTCATAACTCTTTTGTAACATGGCTGATGAACGATCTGTCATAGATAGTGCCATAAGGCCATGGCGTCGCTAAGCGGCAATCTCCTAGCTAGCAAAGTAGCAATAATCACGGCGATTAACTGATGCTAATTAGCTAATTTGATTGAAATTCGTGAAGTATGGGGCACGAACGATCGACGAACGCAATGCATACGTCTTGGATGCATTAGGGACACCAAATGTGATCCACATATATGCTAGCCAGTACTATATATAGAGCAACAATGTGTGCCTCGAGTATTCACAAATTACTAACAAATTAGTAATATACCAAAAAAGGGAGGGAAAAAAAACAACAACCATGGTTTTAAAATTTGAGAAAAGCTTTATCATTCCCATGTTTGTGATCATCATTTTGGTGATCACTTGTGCATCACAAGTGGTGTCCGGCCGGTCGATGCATGAACCGTCCATCGTTGAGAAACACGAACAATGGATGGCTCAGCATGGACGCACTTACAAGGACGAGCTAGAGAAGGCAATGCGTCTTAAGATATTCAAGCAAAACCTTGAATACATTGAGAAAGCCAACAAGGAGGGGAATCGGACGTACAAGTTGGGCACCAATGAATTTTTAGACTTAACTAACGAGGAGTTTCGTGCTTCATATACAGGATACAACAGGCCAGTACCAAGCCTAAGCCGCCAGTCATCAGGGCCATCCACCTTCAAGTACCAAAACGTGACTGATGTTCCGACTAGCATCGACTGGAGGGAGAAAGGGGCTGTCACTCATATAAAGGATCAAGGCCAATGTGGTAAGTAATTATTATAGATTGATGAAGCGATGCTGCAGAGTGTTTGTAGCTGTCACGTCATGTACAACGAATTATTATTCGTCGTCTAACGTAACTTATTAACCATGCATGCAATATTATTTTGCAGGATCCTGTTGGGCATTTTCAGCTGTGGCGGCGGTGGAAGGGATCACTCAGATTACTGGTGGGAAACTGATTGAACTTTCGGAGCAGCAGTTGGTAGACTGCTCAACAGACAACTATGGATGCAGTGGGGGTTTTATGGATAAAGCCTTTGAGTATATTATAGAAAATAAGGGCCTTGCCACAGAAGCGGACTATCCGTACCGGCACGAAGAAGGAACCTGTGACAATCAGAAAGAGAAAGCAGTTGCTGCTACAATCAGTAAATATGAAGATTTACCGAAAGGTGACGAGCAAGCCTTACTCCAGGCCGTAAGCAAGCAGCCAGTATCAGTTTGTGTTGAATCGAGCGGACAAGCCTTCCGTTTTTACAAAAGCGGTGTGCTTAATGCAGACTGTGGGAATAACTGTGATCATGGTGTCGCTGTTGTTGGGTTTGGAACAGCTGAAGAAGAAAATGGAGCCAAATACTGGTTAATTAAGAATTCGTGGGGGGAGAATTGGGGTGAGTCCGGCTACATAAGGATTCTCAGAGATGAAGGTCTCTGTGGCATTGCCACTGAGGCTTCCTATCCAGTTGCAATGTGACTACTATAATTTTATTAACCTCCTCTTCATAGCAGTATCAATGAGGTTGTGCTATCCTACATATGGAAATAATTTAATCTTGTTGGAGTCTTAATTAGTTTTGGAGTATTGATGATATGTTCATCAACTTCAAATTAACCCACGGATGTATTAGCTAGCCACTGAAAGCTGATATTTATCTATTGTGTGGTTAATTTTCTATATTTCTTAATGTTTGTAATGGAATTAATGCCAGTATACTTGGTGTCTTCTATAATTAATGTTAAATCTCTTGTTTAAATATAATTGTGATCTTCACCGCAGTTACTTTATTACAATTTAAGCAATAAATTAATTATATTATTTATTTATCAAATTCTTATTGATAAATTTAAAGGTTTTTTTAAATAAAAGTATTTTAGGAGAAAATTGTGAAAAAAGCCGGCTCGAATTGTTAATTTGGAGCAATTAATTGCAACCAGCTCATGTTTTAAAATACATTCACACTCCTCCTAGCAGATATAAACCTTGAAGCTTAAGTACTGTTTTGAGAATATGAATGAAGTAAAATAACCAACAAGCGTGTAGATCAGCCGATATGAGATTATTCTAACTTAATCAAGATCGTTAGTTTGAGACTTGGGAATGCAGCTGTGTTAAATACTTGTTGGGAGAGTTTTTCCGTGCTAGTGGTCTTGCCTGACTCGAATTTAGATTAGTTGGGGTCCAATGTGGTCTTTGAATATTAGATGGTTTAATACACTAAAAAAAAAATAACATACATATCCTCGATGAGCAACAACTTCATTTTCTTTTGAGCATTTATTCTTCTCATATTCATCACTCTCAATTTAGTGAATGGTATAATGACGGAAATGAGTTTCGCTACAAGATCAAAATAGAAATTTTTTAGTATACAAATGGCTCAAATTAAGTTATATTTCATGGTAACCACAAAAGATTTTAGTTATTAGAACCAAAGCGAAAATTTATAGTTACGCATACCACTCGAATTAGGTTGATGTATATTTTGCAACTCAATCAATAAAAGCTTGTGGCATTAGAGTAGATTTTTTACATCAGTTTTGATAATGTTTATACAAGTACCGTTCATAAATATTTCTTCTCTTTGCGGAGGTTCACTTAAAAAATGAGAGGTTTTATATTACTATATGTTTAAGCCATTGTCAACGTTTATTTTATTTTATTATTTATGACTACAAATCTCACACATAAAATTAACATACAAATTGTTTTAGTTTATTCATATTCCAAAGTTTTATAACCATTAAAGGTAAATTGTATGAATCCTATATCTATTAAATAAGAAATTCTAGAATTTCTCCTATTAGATTATGTGACACCGCTGACCCCACTATGAAACATATTGCTCTATCATTCAAGCATACAAACTGAACACACTCAAGCAGTATTATGGGCTCAAAAAATAAACATTTCTCTGTGTGTGTGTGTGTAGACACACATACAGACACATACTATTATGTATCGTTGACGTAGATATATATACATATAAATATATTCTCTGTGTATGTGCATACTATTATGTGACACCGGTAATCTCACTATGGGACTCACTGCTATATTAATATTTCTTAATTCTAATGAAAATTTGAGATTTAAAGTTATATCACTTGTACCACTTTAAATAAATTTACAATTAAACCAACTACCATCCATAATCCATTCTAAAACATTACCATGCATGATTCTTAAGAGAATATTTATTCATTAAAATTTTTAATACTAATAACTTTCTTTCCTTAATAATTTCAGATACTACTTTGAAGTCCATAATTATTTCTTTCTGTCTTTTTCCTAAACTTTTCATTTATTGGCTTGCAATCTTTATCATTTAGTTGGTTATGGTTATCTTCTTTGAAGTCATTAGTTTTCTAAAATCGGTATAAAATTATTCATAACTAGAAACAAAATGAAAGCCATTTCCATCCAGCTAGGCGTGCAATAAGAAAAATGCTAACCTTATTATGTGGCTCCAATTGGAGTTGAGCAAAGTCCAAATGGTCTTCATGCACTGAAAACACACAACTGTAATAAAAAAATTTTAGAGGGACAAATGGATTTCATGCACTCATTTTAGTTGCTGTAGATTCTCAACCTTAACCAACCACCCCCACAAAATCATCATCTTTGTCTACTAACACAATTTTTAATTTAATTAACTTTTACAGGGATGTCAATGGGGCGGGTTCGGGTGGGGATCATGATCCCCGAACCCGAACCCGAACCGAACCCGATTTAGAAGCAATCCCCCGAACCCGCCCCATACCCGAAAAATTGTAATGGGGAATTATTTGGGTATATCCCCGAAAATCCCCGAATTGAGCGGGGATTAAAACGGGGACCCGATCCCCATTTTTTAAATAAATATTTCAGTTTTCCTTTTTTTTAAATAATTATAATTCTAACAACCTCCATAATTAGAAATAAAATTACAAATAATCAAATTTCATATTAGAAATAAAATTGCAAGTGATCAAATTTTAACAACCTCCACATAAATAAAAACATAATAATTTTAAGCCTTCAACATAATTACAAATAATTAAATTTTATATTACAAATCAAAATAATTTTAAGTTTTCAACATAAACTTGTAGCCACCACCATTGATGCACATTCTACAATTCTTCATAAACCTATAACAACATAAACAAAAAAAAAATTAATAAAAACATGTTTTAACAATTCAACTTAATAAATACTTGACAAGATAATATAAACTAAAACTATATACCTCTATAGCCTCTACATCTGTTTCAATCTCTAGCTCCTCATCAAGAATCTTGGCATATGCTGGAGAGGTCGATGCCACAACTACTTAAAAAATATAAATATAAATATCAAGTTAATTATTAGTTAATTTAAATAAATAAAAATACAAAAATTAAAATGCAAACCATATACCTCCAGATACAAAACATTAAATCTGATTTTACCATGTACTGGATTTAAAACCAACTAGTACTAAGATATTTAAAAGATAAAATACAAATACTCGCTTATTATTTGGCTGCAACGAACATTTACTAATTAAGCATCTATAATTTCTAGTTATATTTAATGGTTAATGATGCTTAATTGACTTATAGAATGCCAAAGGTGATATAAAAACTAAATTCTAGAAGTTATTAAATTTCTCCTAAAAAATATGATCCCACTACCCCTTCTGCCGATTTGGGTTTAAAGAATTTTAGAGTAAGAGAACAGTTGTCATTTCCACTCTGAACTCACTTTCACCTAAAGCAGCTAACAGAACAGTTGTCATTTCCTTACATAACTTGCAGCAGTCTCATAATTTGCAACAGTCTCATAATTTGCAATTAATTGCATGCTCTTTCTCTTTCTCTGCTTATCTTTAAAGAACCAGATATTCAAGAGCCCATGAAGCAGCATCAGGAATTAAGCAAAACCAACAGCATGTCACACTCCACAGCAGCAACAACAATGTCTCGTTTGAGTGCCAACTCTAAAACTAGAGAGTCACCAAAGCAAGAAGCTGGCATTAATGGTGTGTCTTTATCACCTGAACTAAAAGCAAGAGCAAAATCTGTACCCCCAGATGTGAAAACCAATAATATTTCAAAAAGCAGGAGGGCTTTGGTTCTGAACAAACCCAAATCAACAGAAGGGGCAGTGGGATCCCATAAAGAATGCCAAAGGAAATATTATTACCCAAGTTTGTCAATACCTCAATTTATTATTCTGCTCAACAAAAGTAAATTAATTAATTAAAATAATAAATAAAAAATGTCCTCTTGGATGTTTCAGCAAACTAAAATAGAACTAGTTAAATTCCTTCAGCTTCGAAACTAGCTAGCAAGCAATTAAACCCTGTCTATCATTTTGGTTCCCTCACGTAGCTGCCAAAAGAAAAGAAAAGCAAGCGGGCAATATGCAAGCAAGCAATTAAACCCTGGAAATTTAACACAGAGCTAAAAGAAAATCATGACTACCCAAGATATAAACCAATTAAACCCTTAAAGTTTCAGTTGATAGCACAGGCAAACTAATAAAGCTAATATTACTGACAAACAAATTGCAGCCAGTATCCAAAGGAAGTGCTAAAAATGACAATCAGATGCAACTCAATGACTCATTACTGACAAACAAGCACACGCACAGAGACACCCAAATCAATGAAACCAGATGCAATTCGAAATAAATAAACAAAGAAAGAAAAGTAGAAAAGGCAAAAACCTTGCTGCAGGAGAACCAACAGGTGCAGCTGAGTGTTGGTCGGTGACGACGAACGGTGGCGGCTGACCGGCTGTTAGTGATGACGGTAGCTCACGAACTGTTAGGGTTTCTTTTGGGGGAAAAATTTTGATTCGATGGCATTACAATTTCTAATTTCAAAGTTTAAAATATTAGTTTTTTTTTGTTTTTATTTTCGGGTTGGGTTAGGGGATCCCGAACCCAAAACGTTTTGGGGTTTTAAACCCATACCCAAATAGACCCGAATTTATTTTCAAACTTTTTTGGAGCCCCATACCCGCCCCAAATTAATCAGGGCCCCGCGGGTTTGGAGCCCCGTGGGTATTGTTGCCAACTCTAAACTTTTATGTTAGAAATCAAAAAAGGGCCCTTCCATTTTGCATTTGCATGCAATACCTAAGTTTCCAATAAAGTTACGAATATATATATATATATAAGACAAAAGATGGACATGATTTTACTCCTAAATAGAAAAAATTTCCACATGCCATTTTCACCTGTAGTTACAACCCTTACGGTCTTATTTCTATTATAAATTCATTTCTTTTAAGAATTTACAATTAATCTAAAGAATGCTATAATATTTTCATCACATACTAAGCCTTTAGTACCCATAACTTCTATTTAAATTTAAACTTTTTGTTATTATATAGTAGTTGAGTATATAAATAATAAAATCTCGGTGGGTTATAACCTAATATAAATAATATATATAAATTGCGGAAATGCAAAGAGAGAGGGGGAGGGAGAGAGATGGCCTCAAATTTCATTGTGTTCGTATATATCTATCAAAAGAAAATCTACTTGATTTCCACATCTTTAAGCATTCATAAAGCTGGATTTAGTTGCAGTTCAATTAGAATTTAGAAACCTTATCCTTGGTCAAGATAAATAAATAATATTAATGTTATTTTTGAATTTTTAATGAATATATAGTAAGTCTTTAATGTCATGAATATGTAAAAACACATTAAAACCTAATATTAATTGTTTTTCTAAACCTCAGTAAAAAATTAATGAGGTTTGTTTATCCTTTATTTTCTCTTTCAAGAGTGTAGTGATAATTTGGATTGATTCAAATTTATGACTATGACCATGAACGTAACGTTAAAATTTCCAGATTTAACAAAAGGTTTTAGCAAAAAATTAATTAGAATTTAATAGTGTCATTTATTTAAAACAAAAAAGGAAAAAAACATTAATAATTCAGTCACAAAAAGTCCCTTTGGTTCAAAATTATGGACACATGCTTCCTCCACAGTCTTGGCTTCAAACCAGCTTCCCAAGTTTCAGACCTCCTCGCACTATCAAAAACGACAAAAAATGTGGTTGGAAACTTGGTCCTGAAGTTACTTAATCACCCTTTAATTTACAGTTAAAAAAAAAATTACAAGTAGAAAAGATAAATTTTTAGCTTAAATTAGCATGATGAAAGAGCTCAAGCTCTCAAGAATTTTTTAAAAATTAGGAAATAAAACCGTGCTTTACGCGGGTTTGAAAATATCAAATTAAAAATAAAAAAGTTGATAAAATCCAAATTTCTTGAGAGATCATACTAATCTCTTCTCAAAAGGAAGATTAAACAAGTTAATTTCGTATGTTTATTTCAATAATTTTAAATATCGCACATAATAATAATAATAATAATAATAATAATAGACACCTAGCGACGCTGAGGCTCATGAACATTCCAAAAATATAAGTTTCAATTGCATCGAACTTTCCATCATTTGCCTTCTGTATAAGATCTGGCCACATCTGCACAAATACAATGCATATAGAAATAAATCATATCAAATTTTGAATATTTAAAGAATAACAATGCTATTTGATCCAAAAATATTGCCCATGATTTTTTCTAAACATAAAAGCGCACCGTTTTGAATGTGGGATCATGTTTTGGTTATTAGGAACAAAAAAAAATTTAAGACAATATTTTCGCAACAAAGTAGCACTTTTTTTTTGTTAAAAGAAGAAGAAAATGTGAAACTGCAAGTGATTTGAGAAATTATAAATTAATTATTTGCATGAAGTATTTGTGGAGTGCTGTAAGGATATAGTGAATTGCACCAGAGAAGATAACTCGTCGTTCTCAATTAATTATAATGGTAGTTGCATCATAATCGATTTGTGTTGCTGATGATAACAAGCAAATGAATCTTAAATTTAGAATAAGAAGAATTAGGCCCAAGTGGCATTGTTGAGGGAAGATGAAAAAACCTTTCTTCCTATGTTAATTAATTAATGTATTTTAAGCCAATAAAGTTTAATTGCTAGCATAATAAAATATGAAGAAACCAACAGTACTGAATAAAAGGTTGCATAATTAAATATGAGATTATTGGATTAAAATTAGGCCCTAGTAGCATTGATGAGGGAATATAAAAGAATCTCTCTTCCTATGTTAATTAATTGATGTATTTTAAACCACTAAAGTTTAATTGCTAGTATAATAAAATAAATAAATGTTTTCAAAGACTTATAATTAATTATTATTAATAGTTACATATTTTTTTATTTAAATAGAAAGAGGAAGAGACATTAAAATTATTAAAATAAAACTTAGGCCCTAGTGAGAGTATTGAGGGAAGATGAAAGAACCTCTTTTCTTATGTTAATTAATTAATGTATTTTAAGTCACAAAAGTTTAATTGCTAGCATAATAAAATAAATGAATGTTTTAAAAGACTTATAATTAATTATTATTAATGGTTACATATTATTGTATTTAAATAGAAAGAGGAAGAGACATGTGCAAAGAATATCCACTAATATTTTAGATATTTGAGGAAGAGACATGTACAAAGAATATCCACTAATATTTTAGATATTTTAGATAATAGAGAATATAAAAAGATGAGGAATAGTGATGCAACATCACCTCTTGTAGTCTCAGCTTTATATATATATATTTGGAAATAGAACCGCACTTCACGCGGTTTTGAAAAAAGAATTTAGTATTATCATTTTTTCTTACTTTACACTTGATGAAACTGATAAAAAATATGAATTGATTTTTTTTTAAAGATGAGGCAGCCTTATAAAATTAATATTATTTATGAAAGTTAATTATTTGTACGGATCTTATACCTTTTGTAGTTGTCGATAAGTTCCAAATTATATTCAACTTGTTGATTTGTTAGAACTTTTATATCTCTTTTTTTCCAACCAACTCTAATGATCTCAATATCACCCAGACCACATAAATTTCCGACAAATGGAAAAATAACATAAACATGTTAAAACGTAAGGATCAATAATTTCTAATATACACTTAAATATTAACAAACATTAATAAATAAAAAATATCCCTGAGGATTGTGTTATCATTCACACGTATATCAACCAATAAAAGTTAGAAATATTGAATGCAGTAGAAGTATATGTGAGAAAATGTAAAAGAATGTGTTTGTTAAGTAAGAAAATAACAAGAAAACGAGAGGAAAGTTTGAAGAAGAATATGGATTTTTTATTATTGTTACTCACGCAAAATTAATGTTCACTACAGTTTATATAGCAGCTGGAATAACTAATTGAAGCAACTAGAATTCTGCCAGCTCAACATGAGGAAGTATCTACTGTGTGTGCATCTAGTTGCTTCCAGTAAGCCCACGCTATAGCTCTGTTTCAGCACATATGCTGACAGTATCCAATGCGGTCGTCTGAAACCGGGTGGTTTAAACAAAAAAAGATAAAAAAAAAAAGCTATTAGCCAGCAACACAAATAAAGAAGAATTACAAGATAAAAATAAAATGAGAGAATATATTATAAAGTGATTTTATTCATTCCAATTGTGTGTGTACAAAACAAAAAGATGAGCTTTCCTTTTATAGTTACATAATCACTCCATGAAATTAATAAAAAATTATGGATCATAATTTCTTGTGAGATAGTGGGAGTTATAGGGAAGCTAAATGTTACTAATGGGAGATAGTGAGGAGACTAAGAGATATATATTATGAACATCCACATTTATTTTAATAAATTTATAACACTCCCCCTTGAATGTTCATTGCAAAGAATATGTCTCATTAAAACATTTACATAATTGTTATTGTATAATAACAATCAAATTAATTATGAGAAGATGAAAAGCCAAATTTGAAAGAAAATTTCTCTATTTATTAGGTAATAGAAAATATATAAAGATGAGAAATAGTTATGCCACATCACCTCTTGTACTCTCAACTTTATATATATACTATAAAATATAACCGTGCTTCATGCGGCTTTGAAAAAAGAATTTAGTATTACCATTTTTTTCTTACTTTACATTTGATGAAACTGATAAAAAATATGAATTGATTTTTTCTTTTTTAAGATGAGGCAGCCTTATAAAAAACAAAAAAAAAGTAATACAAATAAAGAAGCAAAACAAGATAAAGAATAAAATAAGAGAATATATTATAGAGTGATTTTATTCATTCTAATTGTGTGTGTACAAAACAAAAAGATGAGCTCTCCTTTTATAGTTACATAATCACTTCATGAAATTAATAAAAAATTATGGATCATAATTTCTTGTGAGACAGTGGGAGTTATAGGGAAGTTAAAGGTTGCTAATGAGAGATAGTGGGGAGACTAAGAGATATATGTTATGAACATTTACATTTATTTTAATAAATTCATAACACTTCCCCTTGGATATTCATTACAAATAATATGCCTCATTAAAATCTTTACATAATTGTTATTGTGTAATAACAATCAAATTAATTATGAGAAGATGAAAAGTCAAATCTAAAAAAAAATTTCTCTATTTACTAGATAATAGAGAATATACAAATATGAGAAATGGTGATGTCACATCACCGCATGAAGTCCCAACTATATATATATATATATATATATATATATATATATAGGATCCATTCTCTGATACCAGTAAGGAAATAGGATCAAAGGATGGATGTGAATTAAGAAATATTAAAATATTAAAATTAAATTAGTACGTGGCGTTGTTCTACCCGATCAATTTAGAGACTAGTCTGCCTTAGGGACCAGATCTGACTTAAAACAGATCAATATCCCGCATGTTCTGGTTTCCAGCCGATATACTGAAATAGGATCGAAAAAGGTTTTAATTATTTTAAATCAAGCCTAGCAACAACATCTAAAGGCTCATAGATAGTATTAGATCTGAAACCCAGAAATAATACTCTGATTGATTGGAGGGAGAAGAGAAATGCAACTAAGGTCAGAGATTCTGTCTCTATGCCTTAGAGGAACGTAACAGTTTTATATAAATTGAAATTGTAAAAATTTAAATATTCATCAGAAACTTTGAATAAATTAAATGGGAGATGCTTACATTAATTGCTTGGATCCGAGAGCTTTACAATGGAAATTGTTTACAGTTTTGTAGAAAGGGAAAATTACAAGACAGGAATAGTTTTACTTGATGTCTTGATCCTGATTTCCTAGAGAGAGAGAGTCTAATTGTTGTAAAACCAAAACTCTATCCCTAAATGTTCCGTGGCTATGAATTTAAAACAACTGAAGCTTGAACTGTGGCGAGTCTGTAGCTTCAACTATAGGGAAACTGTAGAGGCTTTATGAAACTGTAGCTTTACTCGTCCACTGTAGCGAAACTGTAGCTTTACAATAAAAAGTTAACAAAGGGGATGTCGTGGAAGACATCATGATTGGAGGCATCTTTTCCTTTATTTACTTTTGCTATAGCTTCACATGCGTGGCTGGTGAGACGAAACTTTAATGGAGACAGCAACATGTACACGGGCCTTCTTTAAGAAAGAAAAAAAAGTTGGGTGAAGAGACATGTGCGCTCTCACTTGTGTCCAGGGGACAACCTAGAAAAATATCGTAAATACAGGAAAATACTTAAAACAATTACAATTGAAAAATAATTACAACAAAGTAATTATTACAAAGGGAAATCAAAATACAATCGTAATAATTACAAGGAAATAAGGAAAATAAGACAATCGTTACTTTTTTTTTTCACAAACAAAGCTTTAATGCTTTAATGGAGAGAATATTCCGAAGTAGTCATCTTCATTTTCATCTCCGAGGGAAATGAATGGTTCAGCTTCTCCTGAGGAGCTTGATGAAGAACTTGCAACGGATGGCTCAGATCTCGTGGCAAGAAGTTGATGCATCACTTTGAAATATTCATTCTCGGTCTTGGCACTGGCCAACAAGGATTGGGCTTTTGCCCTCTGGGCGAGGAAAGTGCTCTGAGCTTTGACTACGTCTTTACTTGGAGCAAGGAGGCCTCTTGAAGAAAGTTAAGATTGAACCGTGGCTTCAGAAAATTTTGACTGTTCATCAAATTTTGACCACCATTTGACTTTGAAGGTTCTTTGTAAAACAAGTTGGGTATCTATGGTGTGGTATTGAAAATTCCACATCCAAACCCAGGGAAGGAAGAAATTTGTACAAAAGCAGAGAAAATGAGGAAACCTCTTCTCAAACTCAGAAGGAATATAATGGGCTTTGAAAATGTTTAAACATTTAACGGCATTCTAGGTTAGAATGTCTGGGCTTGGCCCAAAATAGTTCCACCAAATTTGGAACCAATTTGGAAGGCTTTGAACAGTTATTTTCGAATTGAAAAAAAATAACCAAGAGTGAGACTTTTTTGGATTTTGGATAAAGAAAGTATTAAACCAGGCCTGCTGATAATCCCAATAGGAGAAGGATAAGCAGTGATTTAATCGTCTTTGAAAATTGGCGGGAAAAATTTTTGGTTTGTGGAGTTGGTCACCCCACTGATTTGAACTCAAAACTTTAAGAATGGTAGCCGTGGAATAGGCTGGCTCAGAATGAGCTTCACTAAGGAAGAAATTTTTAAATTTTACTGACTCAGTGAACTCAAGTATACTTTAGTAGAAAGACCGGGGTTTGGATAAATCTCATGGTTTGAAAAACTAGCCTTTCGGGAAAATCTTTGAAATTGCTTGAAATGGATCAGAATGATAAAACCCATCCTCCATAAATAAAACATTTTGCTGATAGGCTTTATTAAACTAATCCGATGATTTTTGTGAAAGCTTCGATTGAGAAACAACAATTAGCGAAGAAGAGCTTTCACATGAAACGATTTCTTTAGAGGAAGAAGGTTTTGAAATTGCTTTAGAAACAAGTTTTTCTTTCTCAGGAACATGAGAAAGGGCTTTAGTTTGAGAAATGTTTTGTAAGGCGAGCATAAGCTCTGGTGACTTTGTAATGGAATTCATCCATTCTTTTACCTGGTCTTCAGAGGTAATGACTTTAGATTGGGCTTCTTGTTCTTCAACCATTTCAATCTAGGATTTGATGGACATGGCAGAAGAAAGTAATTTTTCTTTAGAGGGGGTTGATTGGGGTTCTTTGGAGATTGCTTGTGACTCAGTGTCTTTAAGAACAGCTTTTCCCTTGTCTTTTTTCTTGGGCGGCATTATCTGTTTTAAAAAAATTCCCTGATTAGAAAATCAAGGACAAAATTCGTATCTCCTTTGATGAATTCAATATCAAAATAAAAACGCTTAAAATAGCTTGCCATCGAGCAAAATTCTATTTTGATGCAATGTTTTGGACATCTTTTTCTAAAACATGTTTTGCAGCTTTGCAATTCTAAGCAAAAATTTTTTATTCAATAAATCACTTTGAAATTTGGAAATGCATAATACAATAGAAAGAATTTCCTTTTTAATAGTAGAGTAATTTCTTTGACATTCATTCCAATGAGCAGAAACATATTGTACTATTTGTTCTTTATTATTCTCTTTTTGCTTTAGTATTCTTAAATATCCTAAATCGGATGCAGCAGTCTCAACAATTTTATGTAATGTAGGATTAGCGAGAAATAAGCATGGAATATTTTGAACATACTTTTTTATGAGTTTAACCACTTTAGTATGTTCATCAGTCCACACAACAGGGTTCTTTTTTAACCTATCATGCAACGGCTTTGAAATCCTATTGATATTAGGACAAAAATCAAGAACATAATTTAAACTACCTAAAAATCTTTGTAATTGAGTATTGTCAAGAATTTTATCACGAAATTTATCAGCAAATGCAAGAGATCACTCAATCAGTGTAATGGTTCCTTTAGAAATGTAATAACCAAGAAATCTGATTTTGGTTTGGAACAAGGAAACTTTAGTACTAGAAATGGCTAAACTAGTCTTTCTAGTGGCGAGGTAAAAAGTCTTTAGATGTTTGAAATGTTGATCGATTGTTTGAGAAAAGATCAACACATCATCAATATAGACAATACAGAATTCGGAAAAAGGATTATAAATATCATTCATGATTCTCTGAAATTCTGATGGTACATTCTTTAAACCGAATGGCATTACAGTCCATTCATATTGTCCAAAATGGACAGTAAAAACAGTTTTATAACGGTCTTTTGGATGGATTTGGATTTGCCAAAAACCTGATTTCATATCAAACTTAGAAAATATGAAAGCAGAATGCAGTTTTTGGAGTAAATCTTTTTTATTAGGTATTGGATACCTAATCTATTTTAATGCTTTATTCAGGGGTTTGTAATTTATTACGAGTCTAGGTGTTCCTCTTTCTATTTCAGAGTTTTTATTAACATAAAAAGCGGCACAAGACCATGGAGACCTAAATTTTACTATGAGACCTTTTGATTATAAATCTTTTATTTAATGTTTGAAATGTTTTTCTAAATCCATGTTCATTTGGATTGGGCGAGCTTTAGTAGGTATATGCTTTTCATCAAAAGAGTTTTCGTAAGGCAAATCAATCAAATGTTGTTTTCTGTCCCAAAAAGCAGATGGTAGATCTGCATATATTTCTTTTTCAATGAGATTTTTTAGATCAGAGATTTTTCTTTTTACAAACTCATTTTGTAATTGGTTCTCAATTCTTTGTAAACTCAAATCCTTTTGCAAAAATAGTAGATCATTTTGTTTTGATTTGAGAAGTGTATTGATCTGATTCTGATAAACAGAACAAGCTTTAACAATATTCAAATTCCTTGTTTTAGACTTTTCAATAAAAGGGAAAACAAGTTCTTTGATTTTTGCTTTAAAGGATATACTATCATAATTGACAGTATACAGAGTAATGAGGTTGATAAAGGAGGTTCCTAAGATGACAACATGGTGTATGTCATTTGTAAGAAGGAAAGAAGTCCTAAATTCAAACTCATTGTTATGAATAGAGGCATCAACTTTGGATTTAAGTTTAAGTTTTGAATTGTTGGCGGCAGAAAGTCTTTCATTTGTTTTTTCATAAAACCTTTTGGGGACAAAAAGGGCTTCATGTATTCCATACGATTTTAATTTTAGTTCACAATTCCTAAAACGCAATGCATTTTAAGGACCTAATATTAACTTGACAATTTTGCCGTTGGCAAATACAAACCCTGTGGCTTACGTTGGGAGATTAACAGTCACAATCAACTGGAAATATTAACCGTTGGCTTGGCAAGTCATCGAAGGGCTAAATTGTTGACAAATATACACTCATTTTTTGCTCATTTTACTATTAAAGAGCCCTTAGAAATTTAGCCCCATCTCTCTATTTAACAATTAACCACCCTTCCTTTCTTGAGAGCTTAACTTTTATTTTTTCTTTATTGTGTTTTATTTTTTTCTCTTTACTCTCTCTACTGCATGGAGCTTGATTCAAGTTTTCGAGATGATTAAGATTATCATTTCATATCAAGCCTATTTTCTGATAATCTCTTCAAATCAGACCTAGGAAATGTGTTCTCTTGTTTAGAAAATCCATCTTCGAAAGGCATATTGTTTCACAGCTATCATAATAACCATGATTATGGTCTTATTAGTGAGTCCACTTTTTCAAATCCTCACCATCTTAATCGATTTACCATCAAAGGATCCTCAAAAAGCCCCCCTCTTGGGATCTCAACAATGAGTTTCGATCCTCTTGAGGGCTATTCAAATGGGTTTTTAGGTACCGAGAGTGCATATACCGCCACTCCGTTGGTACCGAATAGTACAAACGAGGTTTTGCATGACCCGAAAAGAAGAGGATTTTGGGATTATTCGCAGAATTTTTCGGCTCACCCCAAGCCGGAAACTCTAAATTTTCAGCCGATACAAATGAATTTTCAAGATTATGGATCATCAAGTTCAAAATTGTCCGATGAAGTCTCATGTGTAACTAGAGAAAATGCATATAATCAAGATCAAAAGAGGAACAAAAGGATACCTATGAAAAGAGAAAGGAAACTTCCAAAGAAGAACAACATAATCAAAGGGTAGTGGACTCCTCAAGAGGATAGGTAAGAGAAGAACTAAATTAAATTTGATTTTGGTCTTTCTTTCACAAATTAATCCAAAAATTTTATTTATACTTCCTTCCATTTTTTTCTCCTTAGGGTTTTTTTTTTTGGGTACGTTTGTTGGAGTTATTAAGAATTGGTTTCATAAATCTCTCTTTGCATAATGTTGATCCGGCTAGTTTAAGGGGGGAAAAATTGATAGTTTTTTTAATTTTCAAGTACTAGCCATTGAAACGTGAATTTTTAGATAGAGGAGGAAAAATTGATTCTGCGTAGAGAATAAGTCTATGACTGAAAAAATGAGATGAAATTTAAGAGTAAATACGATAAGCAGTATTCCAACTTGGTAGTTGCAATTTTTTTGAATATTTTACAAGACACAGTTAGCTTATGATTTATGAAGCAAATCTATAATGAGAGCGATTGCCTCATGGTTTATTGAAGAAAAATTTATAAAGAGAGCTAATTCGATCTTGTTTATTGTTGGCGGCAATTGATATCAGACAGTTGTTGATTATATCTAACGGCCAAGTTTGGAAGTCCGAATATCAAAGTCTACAATTACAGCCAAGGTTGATCCTAAAAATTTTTACATAGATGGCTCTATTTAAAATTTGTTAAAATATAATAGCTATAGAGATGACTAAGGTCCTATTCAATATTGAGGAAGTGTAGCTATTGTAGCAAAATATTATAACTTTAAAATAAAGCTTAATAGTATGTAATAAATAAGATTTTTAAATAATAACTTAATTTGACAAAAATAAGAAAGATGTTATATCTTTTTTATTATATAGGATTAGTATTATAAGTAATGGAATAAATCAACTTAACTAGTTGTATTAGATAGTATTTACCAAACATTTTAGTATTGTGGCATTTAAATTAAAACTGCCTAATCTCAATACTAAGTATGGTCTAATTTAATTGTATTGGGGACTAATCCCTAGCAAGTTTTATATAGATCCCTTTATTCTTAGTTTTTCAAAAATACAATCATACAAATTCCCAATTTCTTCCTTCTAATCTTTTATTAATATATATATATATATATATATATATGTATGTATGTAATTATGTATGTATGTATGTATGTATATATGTATGTATGTAGGCACACACACATACCCAAGCAACTTGTGGAACTAGTGATTTCAAGACCGACTTTACAAACAACTGCTTTAAAAATTATGTCACGAATATCAAGAGATCAGCTGCTTCAGCTGGAATTAATTTTGAGGTACTTTTGTAATTTCTTTTTATTTATTTAATTTTAGAGAAAGTATTGATATTTGGTCACAATAGTGACGTATAGTGACATATGGGTTGAACTGCTACATTATTGTTCTAGTCATTAATAATTGTTCAATTAGACCTTCCAAGGTGATGGGATATGATGAGTTGTCTTTTAACTATCACAAAATTTAATATTTTTAGTTCTTATGAAAATCATAGAATACCTGACAGAAAATAATAATATTTTTTGTCTTATTTTACATAGATTTTACTGTTTGATCGAGTCTTCGATAGATTTTAAATACATTATATCATCTACAGTAAATTTTTTATAAAATAATATTTTTGGGATTAAGGAAAAATATTAGTTTAGTGATGTTATTAATTTACCAATAAATGAATATTTATTAATTTAGAAAGAAATTTTTATTTTAAGAATTTTATCGATATATGTACATAATTACTTGTAAAAGAACATAAATCGTGCTTCCTTAAGTCAATGATATCTTCTCAAAGGGCTCCCACTTATAATAGTGTAGCTTTGTTAAGCAACTTGTAATTATGCAATATTTCTTTTTTGCCTTTCCTTAGTTTGTGTAATCATACATATACCACTATTGTGTAAGTGTATGTATTTACTTTTGAAAAATATGAATACTAAAGTATTCTCAAGTTTCACTTGATTATTTTATAATTTCTAGTCTCATATCATAATAATTTTCATATTTTTCTGCTTCATGAGTTCTCATTTGAAAGAAGAAAAAAGAAAAAAGAAAATCTTTATTGATGGAAAAAGATATACTAAATGTAGTGCCTGCTCTACAAAATAATTAATGACGACATATGCTCAGTTAGGAACAAAGAGAAGCCAAAAAAGCAAAAGAAAAACTTTAGATGCATATTTTTCAAAGAGTTGAATTCAAATAATAGAAATTGTAAAAAAAAAGTTTCTTAATTTCATGAGCTATATAATTTATTCATTATTATTTTTTTTATGAGATTAATTATGATTTTATATTTTCAATGGGTCCTAAAGGATTCAAAAAGTCGCTATTGTCTTACGCATTTAACAAAGCTATTTATTTGCTACACTGGCTCAATTTGGAACTTGATGATTCAATTATTTATCAAGATTATTAACTTATCGGATATTTATTTATATATGTTTTATTTATGTTTTAGGCTAATTAAATAAAGAAATTATATAAAAAAATAAACTAATTTAATGATATTCGCTGATGCGCACTCTTGAGTATATGAGCTCAACATCATTTTCATGATTTGGCGAAGCACAATTGGAAAAAATCAGGTAACAAAAAAATTTATTAAAATACACACATATAGACTGAAGGATTTCTTAAATTATTAAAGTTAGAAATAAGTTAAAAGACAACAAAAATACAAACTTCAATATAGTACAGAACAAAATACGCTGCACTGCAGTATGTGTTTTGCTTGTATTTTAGTTTGTCCCCTATTTCAACAACTTAAAAGATCCCTTATTAGATAAAGACTATATATATATATATTACAAAAATGTTTAATAGGAGCACGCCCAAAGAATATGGTGACGAAACAAGGGGCTCTTAAGTGATTAATGACTCTTTTTTTCTATGCATGTATAGTTCTGTTGTTGCTCCCACTCCAACAGTTAAACATATCTTTTATTTTGTAATCCTTTTGAGTTCTTAGGGTAACTTAGTTATTAGAATGCCACCGGCATTCGTTCCGAGCAAAGTTCAAGCTCCCCATCAGATTCGTATGGTTAAATTAGTTACAGCTTTCCTTGTTTGTAGACAAAGCTAATTCGGAATTGTTTTTAGTTACATGGTTTAACTTGTATCCATTTACTTCATATTGGCCTCGAGTTCCCTCATGGAAATATAACCATCCCCAAATCTCTCACGTCAATCGCATGATCCTCTTATCTTTTCCCATTCTTATTTACTCAAGGTGCGTGGGGAAGCGGAAATAAAGAAAACTCAATTTGTACTCCTCTAAGTTGTGGGCTATAATGCTCAATTAGAAAAACAAATAATGGAAAAACACACATACTCACAAATGTAATTAATAATATGGAGATTGGTTTTCCATTTTTATAAGCCATAACGTATTTATGATTTTTATTATATTTTCTTGCAATTATGCCTTCATTAATTCGAATTGTATATTATGCTATAATACTCATGATGTATCTTGGAATTAAGCATTTCTTCATGCTGACCTTATTAGTATTGTGGTTTTTGTGAGACATGGGCCCTCCGTTCAAATGTGAACGAATAAACTATCGAAATCAAGTAATACACAAGTTTCCACCACACGGCATGACTTAAGCTCATAACTCTTTTGTAACATGGCTGATGAACGAGCTGTCATAGATAGTGCCATAAGGCCATGGCGTCGCTAAGCGGCAATCTCCTAGCTAGCAAAGTAGCAATAATCACGGCGATTAACTGATGCTAATTAGCTAATTTGATTGAAATTCGTGAAGTATGGGGCACGAACGATCGACGAACGCAATGCATACGTCTTGGATGCATTAGGGACACCAAATGTGATCCACATATATGCTAGCCAGTACTATATATAGAGCAACAATGTGTGCCTCGAGTATTCACAAATTACTAACAAATTAGTAATATACCAAAAAAGGGAGGGAAAAAAAACAACAACCATGGTTTTAAAATTTGAGAAAAGCTTTATCATTCCCATGTTTGTGATCATCATTTTGGTGATCACTTGTGCATCACAAGTGGTGTCCGGCCGGTCGATGCATGAACCGTCCATCGTTGAGAAACACGAACAATGGATGGCTCAGCATGGACGCACTTACAAGGACGAGCTAGAGAAGGCAATGCGTCTTAAGATATTCAAGCAAAACCTTGAATACATTGAGAAAGCCAACAAGGAGGGGAATCGGACGTACAAGTTGGGCACCAATGAATTTTTAGACTTAACTAACGAGGAGTTTCGTGCTTCATATACAGGATACAACAGGCCAGTACCAAGCCTAAGCCGCCAGTCATCAGGGCCATCCACCTTCAAGTACCAAAACGTGACTGATGTTCCGACTAGCATCGACTGGAGGGAGAAAGGGGCTGTCACTCATATAAAGGATCAAGGCCAATGTGGTAAGTAATTATTATAGATTGATGAAGCGATGCTGCAGAGTGTTTGTAGCTGTCACGTCATGTACAACGAATTATTATTCGTCGTCTAACGTAACTTATTAACCATGCATGCAATATTATTTTGCAGGATCCTGTTGGGCATTTTCAGCTGTGGCGGCGGTGGAAGGGATCACTCAGATTACTGGTGGGAAACTGATTGAACTTTCGGAGCAGCAGTTGGTAGACTGCTCAACAGACAACTATGGATGCAGTGGGGGTTTTATGGATAAAGCCTTTGAGTATATTATAGAAAATAAGGGCCTTGCCACAGAAGCGGACTATCCGTACCGGCACGAAGAAGGAACCTGTGACAATCAGAAAGAGAAAGCAGTTGCTGCTACAATCAGTAAATATGAAGATTTACCGAAAGGTGACGAGCAAGCCTTACTCCAGGCCGTAAGCAAGCAGCCAGTATCAGTTTGTGTTGAAGCGAGCGGACGAGCCTTCCGCTTTTACAAAAGAGGTGTGCTTAGCGCAGAATGCGGGAATAACTGTGATCATGGTGTCGCTGTTGTTGGGTTTGGAACTGCTGAAGAAGAAGATGGAGCCAAATACTGGTTAATTAAGAATTCGTGGGGGGAGAATTGGGGTGAGTCCGGCTACATAAGGATTCTCAGAGATGAAGGTCTCTGTGGCATTGCCACTGAGGCTTCCTATCCAGTTGCAATGTGACTACTATAATTTTATTAACCTCCTCTTCATAGCAGTATCAATGAGGTTGTGCTATCCTACATATGGAAATAATTTAATCTTGTTGGAGTCTTAATTAGTTTTGGAGTATTGATGATATGTTCATCAACTTCAAATTAACCCACGGATGTATTAGCTAGCCACTGAAAGCTGATATTTATCTATTGTGTGGTTAATTTTCTATATTTCTTAATGTTTGTAATGGAATTAATGCCAGTATACTTGGTGTCTTCTATAATTAATGTTAAATCTTGATCTTCGCCGCAATTACTTTATTACAATTTAAGCAATAAATTAAATATATTACTTATTTATCAAATTCCTATTGGTAAATTTAAAGGTTTTCTTTTAAACAAAAGTATTTTTGATGAAAATTGGGCAAAATGCCGGCTCCAATTGTTAATTTGGAGAAATTAATTGGAACCCGCTCGTGTTTTAAAACACATTCGCACTCCTCACGGCATGTATTGACCATGAAGCTTAAGTACTATTTTGAGAATATGAATGAAGTAAAATAACATACATGCATATCCTCGATGAGCAACAACTTCATTTTCTTCTGAGCATTTATTCTTCTCATATGCATCACTCTCAATTTATAAGTGAATGTTATAATGATGGAAATGAGTTTCGCTACAAGATCAAAAGAGAAATTTTGTAGTATACAAATGGCTCAAATTAAGTTAAATTTCATGGTAACCATAAAAGATTTTAGTTATTAGAACCAAAGAGAAAATTCATAGTTACGCATACCACTCGAATTAAGTTGATTTATATTTTGCAACTCAATCAATAAAAGCTTGTGAATTAGAATAGATTTTTTACATCAGTTTTGATAATGTTTATGCAAGTACCGTTAATAAATATTTCTCCTCTTTGCGGAGGTTCACTTAAAAAAAATGAAAGGTTTTATATTACTACATGTTTATGCCATTGTCAATGTTTATTTTATTTTATTTTATTATTTATGACTGTAAATCTCACACACATAAAATTAACATACAAATTATTTTATTTGATTCATATTCCAAAGTTTTATAACCACTAAGGGTAAATTTTGTGAATCCTATATCTATTAGATAAGAAATTCTAGAATTTCTCCTATTAGATTATGTGACACCGTTGATCCCACTATGAAACCTATTGCTCTATCATTCAAGTTTACAAACTCAACACACTCAAGTAGTATTATGGGCTAAAAAAAAAACATTTCTCTGTGTGTGTGTGTGTGTATAGACACACATACAGACACATACTATTATGTATCGTTGACGTAGATATATATACATATAAATATATTCTCTGTGTATGTGCATACTATTATGTGACACCAGCACTCTCACTATGGGACTCACTGCTATATGTTTTGACAGAATATGTAAATTGGGCATGCCAATTGCCAACTCAACACGCCAAAGTAGTATGACTGGCATAAAAAATAGATTCTCTGTGTATATGCATACCTATGCACACAAATACGTAAATATACATACATACTATTATGTGTCATTAAAGGATATATATATCCTTATAAATATGTTAGAGAGAGAGAGAGAAAAAAAATCTATTTTTTAAGGTACTTCACGAATATAAACCAAATATTATTTGGCTTGAAGAGAGAATTTGATAAAAATTTAAATAGTGGAATTAAGAAATGAGGGTATATTTATAATTTTATTAACAATATATGGACAAATTGAACAATTAACAATTTTTTATGTGCTAAAAGGGTATAACGGTAATTGTATATCAAAATTATTATTTTCGTTAAAAATAATTGTTTCTGTTAGTGAATGGGGGTGTAAATATCTTTTTGGAAACGTTAGGGGGTTTTTGTTCCTTTGTCTAAAGGTTAGAGGTGTATTAGTCATTTTCCCTTTAATTTAATTAACTTTTAGTTAGAAATCAAAAAAGGGCCCCACCATTTTGCATTTGCATGCAATACCCATCCAAGAAATTACCTAGTATATACATATAAATATATTCACCGTGTATGTGCATACTATTATGTGACACCGCTAATGCCATTTATGGAACTCACCGCTATATTTTTTGATAAAATATGTAAATTGGGCTTGCCAACTCAACACGCTAAAGTGGTATGACTGACATAAAAAAATATATTCTCTTTGTATATGCATACCTATGCACACAAATACATATATATATACATACATACTATTATGTATCATTGAAGTAGATATATATCCATATAAATTTTTTTTTTTGCTTGAACAAGGGCTATGTTAGAGAGATAGAGAGAGAGAGAGAGAGAGAGACTATTTTTTAAGGTACTTCATGAATATAAAACAAATATTGATATTTCTTAATTCTGATGTAAATTTGAGATTTGAAGTTATATCTGTTATACCATTTTAAAAAAATTTACAATTAAACCAACTACCTTCCACAACCCATCCTAAATTATAACCATGCATGATTCTTAAGAGAATGTTTATTCATTAAAATTTTTAATACTAATAACTTTCTTTTCTACAAAATTTCAGATACTACTTTGAAGTCCATAATTATTTCTTTCTATCTTTTTCCTAAACTTTTCATTTATTGACTTATTGCAATCTTTATCATTTAGTTGGTTATGGTTATCTTCTTTGAAGTCATTAGTTTTCTAAAATCGGTATAAAATTATTCATAAATAGAAACAAAATGAAAGCCATTTCCATCCAGCTAGGCGTGCAATAAGAAAAATGCTAACCTTATTATGTGGCTCCAATTGGAGTTGAGCAAAGTCCAAATGGTGTTCATGCACTGAAAACACAACTGTAATCAAAGAATTTTAGAGGGACAAATGGATTTCATGCACTCATTTTAGTTGCTGTAGATTCTCAACCTTAACCAACCACCCCCACAAAATCATCATCTTTGTCTATTAACAAAATTTTTAATTTAATTAACTTTTATGTTAGAAATCATAAAAGGGCCACACGATTTTGCATTTGCATGCAATACCCATTCAAGAAGTTACCTTATTTTCCAATAATGTTATGAATATATATATAAGACAAAAGATGGATAGGATTTTACCCCTAAATAGAGAAAATTTCCACATGCCATTTTCACATGTAGTTACAGCCATTACAGTCGTATTTATATTATAAATTAAATTTTGTTTAAGAATTTACATTTAATCTAAAGAATGCTATAATATTTTCATCACATACTAAGCTGTTAGTACCCATAACTTCTATTTAAATTTAAATTTTTTGCTATGTTGAGTATATAAGTAATAAAACCTCGGTGGGTTATAACCTAATATAAATAATATATATAATTTACGGAAATGAAAAGAGAGAGAGAGAGATGGCCTCAAATTTCATTGTTTTTGTATATATCTATCAAAAGAAAATCTACTTGATTTCCACATCTTTAAGCATACATAAAGCTGGATTTAGTTGTAGTTCAATTAGAATTTACAAACCTTGTCCTTGGTCAAGATAAATAAATAATATTAATGTTATTTTTGAATTTTTAACGAATATATAGTAAGTCTTTAATGTCATGAATATGTAAAAACACATTAAAACCTAATATTAATTGTTTTTCTAAACCTCAGTAAAAATTTATGAGGTTTGTTTATTCTCTATTTTCTCTTTCAGGGAGTCCAAGTTGCAAGAGTGTAGTGATAATTTGGATTGATTCAAATTTATGACTATGACCATGAACGTAACTGTAAAGTTTCCAGATTTAACAAAAGGTTTTAGCAAAAAATTAATTAGAAAATTAATTAGAATTTAAGAGTGTTATTTATTTAAAACAAATAAGGAAAAAAACATTAATAATTCAGTTACAAAAAGTCGCTTGGTTCAAAATTATGGACACATGCTTCCTCCACAGTCTTGGCTTCAAACCAGCTTCCCAAGTTTCAGACCTCCTCGCACTATCAAAAACGACAAAAAAAATGTGGTTGGAAACTTGGTCCTGAAGTTACTTAATCACCCTTTAATATACAGTAAAAAAAATTATCAGTAGAAAATATAAATTTTTAGCTTAAATTGGCTTGATGAAAGAGCTCAAGCTCTCAAGAACACTTAAAAATTTACCAAAAATAATTAAATTTCACTAGATTTTTTCGAAGAATTTGTTTGATTTTTTCCTTACTAATGTTATGTGACTGAGCCTGAAGCTGGGCAATTTTCATTATTGCATTGACTCTCAATTATGGTTAAGAAAATAGCATTTACCAATAATTAATAAAACACGAGACCCTGAAATTTTGTTCACACACAAAGCATACAAACAATTGAGGAAGGGTGATAAAGTAATAACACAACAAACGCTAATAAATCATTAAAATAAAGACAACGTTGTTGTAGCCTAAATTCTCTTTGTTTTGTCTCACTAATAGTGCCCCTTCAGTCGTATCTGGACTGTATGATCTTCTTCTAAGCATCCGGTGCCCACCAAACGCTCCTGATTTATATAATAATTTGCACATAAAATCCAAATAATCACTAAATTACGACTTATAAGGTAACAAAGAGGGCTTCATGTATTCCATGCGATTTTAATTTCAGTTCACAGCTTCATGAAACACAATGCATTTTAACGACCTGAAATTAACTTGACAATTTTGCCCCTGGCAAATACAAACCCTATGGCTTACGTAGGGAGATTAACAGTCACAATCAACTAGAAATATTAACCGTTGGCTTGGCAAGTCATCGAAGGGCTAAATTGCTGACAAGTATACACTCACTTTTAGCTCATTTCACTATTAAAGAGCCCACAGAAATTTAGCCCCATCACTCTATTTAACATTTAACCACCCTTCCTTTCTTGAGAGCTTAATTTTTATTTTATTTTATTTTTTCTCTTTACTCTCTCTACTGCAATGGAGCTCGATTCAAGTTTTCGAGATGATAATCCTTTCATATCAAGCCTATTTTCTGATAATCTCTTCAAATCAGACCTAGGAAATGGGTTCTCTTCTCTAGAAAATCCATCTTCTAAAGGTATATTTTTTCACAGCCATCATAATAACCATGATTGTGGTCTTATTAGTGAGTCCACTTTTTCAAATCCTCACCATCTTAATCGATTTACCATCGAAGGATCCTCAAAAAGCCCCCCTCTTGGGATCTCAACAATGAGTTTCGATCCTCTTAAAGGCTATTCAAATGGGTCTTTAGATAATGAGAGTGCATATACCGCCACTCCGTTGGTACTGAATGGTACAAACCAGGTTTTGCATGGCCCGGAAAGAAGAGGGTTTTGGGATTATTCACAGAATTTTTCAGCTCACCTCAAGCCGGAAACTCCAAATTTTCAGCCGATACTAATGAATTTTCAAGATTATGAATCATTGAGTGCAAAATTGCCCGATGAGGTCTCATGTGTAACCGGAGAAAATTCATATAATCAAGATCAAAAGAGGAACAAAAGGATACCTGTGAAAAGAGAAAGGAAACTTCCAAAGAAGAACAACATAATCAAAGGGCAGTGGACTCCTCAAGAGGATACGTAAGAGAAGAACTACATTTAATTTCATTTTGGTCTTTTTTCACAAATTAATCCAAAAATTTTATTTATACTTCCTTCCATTTTTTTCTCCTTAGGGTTTTTTTTGTTTGGTACGTTTATTGGAGTTATTAAGAATTGGTATCACAAATCTCTCTTTGCAGAATGTTGATCCGGCTAGTAGCGCAACATGGGACAAAGAAATGGTCTGTAATTGCTAAGGCAATGACTGGCAGAGTGGGAAAGCAATGTAGGGAGCGATGGTACAATCATCTGAAGCCTGATATTAAGGTTTTTTTTTTTTAATCTCCATCAATATTAAAAATTAATTATATACTTATATATACATGTAAATCATTTATACATATACATACTATCCATTGGTGAACCGTGTAGTTGTACATATCATATCTACATAGTATATATACATAAAGTTTAAACTTGTTTTTAAAAAATATGTATGTGTTTATATATGTGCATGTCGAAATACACCATATTTGCACAATTGTTTTACTCAATAAGAATGTTTAGCATCGTTACATCATCATACTTCCATATATATGTATTTATACATTCAACTGGTGTGTGTGTGTGTACATCTATGTTTAGTTTTATGTGTTTAATTTATTAATTTATTGAAAATAATTATGAGGAATAATTTCCTTTACGTCACACATTATCAAGTATGTAGAAATTATGACGTCTGATATTTTGTCGTGATTTTTTTTTAACGCGCTTTATAAGTAAACGAATAATTTTTTGTGCATTGATATTCATTTGTCATTATTTGCTTGACAACACATTAGACATGCATGGCGACAAGTTTTCAGTTGGACCAAAGGTTTTTGAAACAAACGTCGTTAGTGTTATGAAAAGGGCGAAGACTCAAAATTTTACATACAGAAGTTAAATCTTATTGTAAATGAAATATTTATGTTGTAGTAGTTTATATTATATATAGATATGCAGGACAAGAAATTTTAAGTCGAAGCAGGGTTTCTTGAAACATAATAGGTCGACGTGGTGAATGATGATAGAGACATAGATGAAAATTCTCTGATAATGAAAGGGGTTTAAAATTTATTTTATTCAAATCAAAATTTAAGTTATGATAGTTTTTATATATAGGGATCATGCCCGGCCCCAAGTTCTAGATCTAAAAGTTAATTGTTGATCTTTCTTTCTTGTTCTTAAGTAGAATGTATTCAGATTAAAAAAAAATGTATTCTTTTTTTCTCTTTTGCTTGGGGACATAATTTGGGATCCAATTAATCAGATCAAAAAAGAAAGATATATATGCTGATTTGTTTTCTTTTATATTGCCTCTCCAACAGTACACGCAATACAGGCTACAAATTCATTTGGAAAAAAAACAACTTTGATACTTATCCTTTTTCCCTTTCAACGATTAATGTCAATGCTATAACTAGCGAGATGGATATGTTAGTTAGGAAATTTCTCCGTTCAGACCATGTATTAAATAATTAAGATGAGAATTAAGTTACACATACATCATTATGAACTAATAAGTTTTCATGCATCATATCAGAGGTAAAACCGTAGCATGTTGAAATTACACATATATCATTTTGCTAGTTGTATTTTGCAGAAAGAAGCATGGAGCGAAGAAGAAGACATGATACTTATTCAGGCTCACAAAGAAGTTGGAAACAGATGGGCAGAGATTGCCCGCCGGCTGACAGGCAGAACTGAGAACACAATCAAGAACCACTGGAATGCGACAAAGAGAAGGCAACAATCAAAAAGGAAACACAAGGAAACAGCTGCAAGAAGTACTCTCTTGCAGAACTACATCAAGAATGTAACTGCGAGAAAGAACAACAAGAGCAACAAGGGGATTAATGCGGCGCCGGATCAAGATAATTCTGCCAACTTTGATGATGCAGTGGTTAATGCTGATAATAATATGATGATGATGCCCAGTTCTTCGCAATCTCAATTGGGAATCACCTCAAATTTCGCCTCGTCATTAGTTGATCAATGGCGGCAGGTCCCGGTCTACGGTCATCACATTGAAGCAGCTATAGGTCGTCTCTCTTATGAAAATGGCGTTGGCTACAACTTTGGATCATCGGTGCTCGATGAAATGCCTTCTGCTGGTTCCACCGTTGAAAGCAACTTTGAGTTTGAGATGGCGTTGGAAATAGATAGTAATTACATGCCGGAGGAGGTGAAGAGGGAGATGGAGTTGATGGAGATGGCCTATAAAGGTCTTTAAAATTAAACTAATTAATTAACTTGGGTATTGCTTTGCTTTTGCCGTTGCATGCATGCTGAATTGGTTAATTAATTTGTCGAGGAAATGAGGATGTAAGTAGTGGGTCTCGTGTCATTTTTCTCGAGGGTTAGTTTGTGACTTTTGTGTTTGTTTGTTATGCTTTTCGAGTTGTCCATGATTTGTAATGTTTGAATCCTCAACTTTTTCTGTCAAAAGTTCCGCTTTGTTGGTTGTTTGCTATCAATTTTCTGCTATATTGTCATCTCTTTAGGGTTTTGGACTGGGGCGAAGCCAGAAAATATTTTTCGGTTGGGCTAAATTTTTTCCTAGTGCGAATATTATCTCAATTAAAAATATAAATCTTAAAGAAAATTTCATTAATACATAAGAAATACTTCATGTCCAAAAAGAAATTCAATTACAATTAAACACTGTTTAATTTTTGTCTTACCATGCTTTCAAAAATTAAACTCATCTATTATCAAATTTGAATTGATGGTGTAAATAACTTCTCTTTTCATATAGATAACCATACAATTTAATAAAAACTCCTCTCCATCTTATTTTGAAGTGGTGTCTATACTTGTTTGATTGCTGCAGTTGAAATAGAAGATAAACATAGTAAAAAGAAGCAATTGTAGATTCACTAACAAAAGTCATACAACCGTCAGTCCGTCACTACGACACATTGACACTATTCACAAACCAAACAATAAGTTTCATTAAAAAAATAACATTATATATAATGTACTGGATCGAATCTATGATCTATCTCTAACCTTTCAATAACTAATTTAAAATTTTGGATGCTAGAATTCAATGGCTAAATTATGTGCATTTGACCTAATAATAATTTAATCTTACATAATGAAATTGGAACAAGAATTAACGAATATGATCTTTAGTCTTTACTATCTTACAGTTAATAAATATGTTGTAAATGATTGAATGAAAAATAAATTTATTATCTATTCGTACCAAGAAGAAAGCGAATAACTGAAGAAGGCAAGAAAGATAGTTCTTTCTTTTTATTTATTTATATGAACGACAAAGTCGTAAATTTTGTCGTTCATATAATAGAGTGGTATAATTATAAATAAAATAGTGGCAATTTTGTAAACTTCGCATGTGGCATTTTTGTAAGTTTCTTAAAGATTTCGATGTGTTGTAGCCCACCCCAGCCTAGACGTAGCCTCTCCATTTGGTTTTGAGTCCTACAGTTTTATTTTAAATATGTATATGTATATATGTGTGTATGTATTTATGTATGAAGCATGATAATTTGTAGTGATCAAACAAATTAGTTAATTAATGTGACAGATTTAAGTTTTATAAATTCAGAAAAAAAAATTCATTTCATGTGCTATTTTGTTGCTATGATTTAAACGAATATTAGAAACTTACCAATTAATAACACCCAGGCTTAGAAAATGAATTTCACTAGTTCAGATTAGAGATTAGGCTTTGAGGATTGAAATTAAGGGCCGGCTTTTTGCTGCAATTCCTAATGGCCTTTTAGAGGACATCATATTTCATAATTCATAATTTCATATACACCGTTTGCTCAAGAAAACAAAGTAGCTGGTGATTTGTTTCGGTACGTCTTTGGTATGACTTATTTAATAGTCATAACTATTTATTTATTCTCATAAAATTTTATTATAATTTTTATTATTGTTTGATTGTTTTTCTAATAGAGTTTTTAAAGGTTAAATAAGTTATTTTGCCTCTATTAGTAAAAGCACAAATTTTGGCTTTTGTGGGTAGGGGTTGAAATGTTTTTTTACATAGTAAAATATTTAAAATATTCTCTATTTATTTGACAATCTTATTTTATTTTTTTCATAATATAACTTTAAAAAACTTGCCTATTAAAATAATTTTATAAATTTTTAATAAAAACTCTTATTGACAACCAAACAACTAAATTTTTTTTGATAAAATCTCTATTTATATAAGTTCTACTAACAAAAAGCTCTACTTATATAAACTCTACTTGAAAAGTTGTACCAAACAGAATTTCTGCTTTTTTTTAATTACTCCATTATTATTTCATTTCAATTTGTTTGCCTTCTTGGCGTATGGAGACTTCCATAGATGAATTTACATTTTAATTTCTTTTATTAATATAATCACCTTGCAACCCACCCGGCTCCACCCTTAAATTAAAAGTATCTCTTTAGATTTTAACCCTTCGTCTTTTACTTCCATTACAAGAAGCCAGCTACTAGACTTTTCATTTGGAAATTAAAAAAGAAAATTCCTAATTCATTTTGATATAGGACGGTAATTTAGAATTTTAGATTTTTTATTTTTTTAGAGCTTTTTATTTTAATTAAAGTCAATGATAGTATGTGTTTTAATTTTCTATTTCTATCCTTATTGTGATTTAGTTTCCCAAACAACTCAATAAATTTTTTAATAATGCTTAAAGCGATATTAGATGATGTTCTAATCCAAACAACTATACAAAAAAAAATGATAGATAATCCCAGAGAGAATTATAAAAGAGGAGTTTTATTGAATAATTGAATTTAAAATTATAAAAATAATAACAAAAACTCTCTATTTATAGTAGAGTAATGCTATTTCCCTAAGTTAACTTAAAAAAGAAAGATAAATCACAATTATAATAAAAATAGAAGAATAAGACACATAATATAATTGACTCTAATTAAAATATAAAATCTTAAAAAATAAAAATTCTAAAATCCTAAATTAACGTTCTACATTACTTTTTAATTAGAGAATCAAATTACTCCAATTGTTTACTTTGTAGTTTATGATATAAGTATCATCCTCTATCAACTTTGTCATCGTCTTTATCTTTTAACTCATAGATTTTCATTTTAATTAAAAAAAAATCTTAAGGACTCGCCATGTAGGTTAATTAACTGCCATAAAATTAATTAAGGACTCGCCATGTAGGTTAATTAACTGCCATAAAATTAATTAAGGACTCGCCATGTAGGTTAATTGACTGCCATAAAATTAATTAAGCCACTTACGTTGTGCAATATGTCAACAAATTTTAAGATTAGAAAATTTCGGATAAATTCTAAATTAAAGGTACTATTTAATCATCAAAGAATTAGAGCATAAAGACTCCGAAAGCCAACGAATTTTACCAGGATGTCACGTGACGGTAGACAAAATAAATTCCGAGCTAATAATCATAACGTTCCACATAAAAATGATGATTATATTTATTTGGGGATTGACACTTTCCCCCCTACAGTAATCAACATATATCATATATCTCCCTGTTATTTTCATAATGGCCAAAAATCCCCCTGACACTATAAGTTTACAATATTACCCTTATTTTTAGCTATTTTTTTATTTACATTTATTATAAATTACATGAATAGAAACTAAATAAAAAAATTAAGTATTAAAAATAAGAAATATATGTTTTGATATGAGCAAAAAAATAATAATAAAATTTTTTTCTTGTAATTATTTATTTTGTGAACATTTTCTTATAATAAACATTTTGTAATATTTTAAAATTAAATGTAAAAAAGTATAGGCAAAATATTTTATTATTTATCTTATAATAAATTTTTATTTGTCATTCAAGTTTTCTTATAATAATTTTTTTATCATTTTATAATAATTTTCTTAATATATTTATTATAAGAAAATTTTCACAAAATAAATAAGTACAAGAAAAAAATTTATTATTAATTTTTTTGTTCATATCAAAACATATATTTCTTATTTTTCATGTTTAATTTTTTATTTAGTTTCTATTTATGTGATTTATTTAATTTATAATAAATATAAATAAAAGAGTAGTTGAAAATAAGGGTAATATTGTAAACTTATGTTGTCATATGGGTTTTTGGCCATTATAAAAACAGTAAGGGAAAAAATAATATATGTTGATTACTATAGAAGGAAAATTGGTAATCTCCCATATTTATTTTGTAGTTAAAAAAGACCTCGCGTGCATATCACGTGATACGAACAAACAAAACTGAAACGGTTGCGAACGATCTCAAATAAAATGACTTAATGAAGAAAGGACGGCTGAGATTAGATCTGAACAGAAGCTCAAGAGAGATAAACGAGATCTTTATTATTACTGGAAAGTACACAAGTTTCAGCATGTTTAGCTCTCGCTTGATTGGAAGTTTAGGGGTCTATTCGAACATTTCTTGTGATTCCCGTTCCTGCTTTCAAGTAATTCCCATCCAAATACTAATTTGAACATCAAAATATTTGGAGACCGAATTTAATCAAGAGAAGGAAGGATCAAAGAACATGTTCAATTTATACATAATCTTGGTAAATCTGATTCTTTAATACCTTATCACATGAATTCCAAGTATATATCAAACTCATGCAGTCTTGGTCTCGGGCCTCACTCGCTTTGCTCTTGAATACAAGAAGACTCCAGCCAAAGCCACAGCAGTTCCTGTAATCAAAGCCAATCGCACCCCAATAATTATTAATTGCACTCATAAATCTCATCAATAAAAATTAATCACCCATAGATAAAATCATCAAAAGAAAAAATTGATTACCAATAGAATTTAGTGGCGAAACAGGCGTTCGGAAGAAAATAACAGACGACACGATCACCACAACACGCTTCACACTGTTTCCTACTGAGTGACTTACTGGTGACACCATCTGTAGTATCATGTATGATACCTGCAGCCATACAACAAAATATTTTTCAAAAAGAAAACAACGACAACGACATTTTATAGTGTAGGAAAATGGTTTTGAAGACACTCTTGTTTTCGTAATTATTGAGCTTCTCTTATTTTCTCGACATTTTAATTTTGAAGGGTATAAGCAAATTGAATTTTACGGATTGGATACAAATCAATATCCAATATATTATTTTGCGAATTGGATTGGTATTTGTAAATTAGGATAGAGCTGGTAAAACGGGCTACCTTGTCATATTCACATTATGTCACTTTCGTGTTGTGTCAAATTTGGGTTGACTCAAACACTACACATTTAATAATCATATCAAAATATTGAGACTCTAAACCGACACGAAAAATAAATGTATTATATGATAACCTACTTAATATTTATATATTTAACAAACTTTATATTAAACATTTGCATACACATTTACGCTACACACACACATACATGTCTACTAATATTTTACACATTTTATATTTATACTATTGAAGTTATAAATTTAAATAAAATTTTATAAATGAACAATTTGTATATATTCATTCTTTAAAAAAAAAGAGAAAATTATTATTTAAAAAAATAAAAAGAGAAAATTATGTCAAATATTTGAGTTTTGATAACAAGAATCTATAAATTAATTTAGAATAAAAACATAATTATGTCATTAATCGGATAAATAGATCAAGAACTTTAACCCTAACTCAACATGAGAAAAAATTATATTGATTTGGACTCGGCTCATTTAATAATTGTGTCAAATTTGATAACTACACATATTTATTCATGTCGTGTTCGTGTTAAATAATCAACTAATCAAGTCGTGTGAAATTTTACCATCTCGGCTACGATGCAGATTTGACACATATCCAATTTCAAAGTTTTAAACCCACTCTAATAATTGTATTAGATTTTTATAGATTGAACTGAATTCTGAACCTCCATAAATTGCATGTCTATTAATAGTAGTATATGGTTTTGGTGGGCCCTAGTTCCAATGAAATAGCTATAAAATCGTCCAAGGAAATAAACACTCACAATATACCGAGAATTGTACCTGCTGGTAAGAATGGAAGCAGAAGCCAGCCAGAACAGACATTACACATAACCCTCTTATGTTCGAATCTTGACTTGCCTGAAACAAAGATAAGAGGCGAAAAAGACAGCAGTTTTATGCAACCACTTACCATTTCAGTATCACAGTATGAACTTAAAATCAAATTAACTTTTACTCACAGCAGATTGCAGGTAAGGGGTAAACTTTGCTCCTTCCATGAAAATAGCAGCGGGAACCGACAGGATAAAAGAAATTATTGTTATTGCAGAGAAGAGATTGATGTTGTCCAACGAATCCTGTTATAGCAACCAAAATTTTGGCTGTTTTATCCGCCATTGAATTGATCCCAGCTTAAATTTTAGAGCTAAAAAAACTCGAGATTATCCATTTTACCTCTTTCCTGACCATGAACTTTTTGCTAAATACATTACGCGATTGGTTAGTCACATTGGAAGCCATTGCACTGCAGAAACCTGTCCTGTTTGTATCAAAACAGAATCATTAGCAGCATGTAAATATTAATTCTTTACAATGTGTCAACAGAACGATGGAATTTTTACCAATTAAAAGAGGCCTCAGTGAGTGATGCCAATGCAACTCCTCCTACAATTGGTACAAGTGAAGAAACTAACCAGATGGTTGGCTTCTGTATGCCCAAAATGGCGAAAACATTATTAGATAACTTCATTGGACGAGATAGAGAATTGAAATACATAATTATATATACCTCCCGAAGAAATAAGGCAGCGAATAAGACTGTGAAAAAGGGTTCCATTGCTTTGATTGTGTGAGTGAACGAAACATTAACCGTCCCAAGACTAATATTGGTCAAAAGATTTCCCAATGTGTGTGCAACAGCCAGCGGCAGGATTACTGCAAACTGATCAAAGAGCAAATATATCAAGCAACGTTCTGTAAAACTTATGGTAAAATCGGAAGCAGTCTCTACTATGAAATGATTTCACTGGAGCGAAAAACAGAACCTGGGATCGAGTTAACTTAGGACGGGTGTAGAGATTGAGTGTCCACATTAAGATAATCATCACTGAGCCACAGCCAAATTGGAACGCTGTTACAGTTGTTGGATACGGAAAGACCTTAAGGACCTATTGACGGACATTAACATTTTAGATTCTGCCTCTTAATGCTTTACCAAAAAACTAAACACTACAATTTGCTCGAGACTAATGAACTGGTTCAATTCATAAGACGTATATAGTTCGAATTGAGAATACAAATCACTTCATACACAATACATAAAGATGAAGAACCTGTTTGTTGAAAATGTTGAAGTGGATGTTGAGAAGATACCAAAGACCAAACATGCCTCCAAGCTGCAAAGTTTGTATTGCAGCACTTGGTTCCGGGGTCTCATCCACGCTATCAGGAACTGAAGCTGTCCCTGCCCGGGTTTTTAAATTATTATACCTTTGATTGAGACATTTTAAGGACGAAGAGATTCGAGCACTCAAGGGTGTAAAGGAACCAAAACGCGAAGTTTGCAGGCACGAAACTCCGCGACTAAAAGCAAGATCAGCTGGTTCTAAAGAAGATGAATTCAGGATTAAACAAAATCTACGTTTGAGAATTGGAGTTGAAGCAGGAGCAAGAGCCACGGAAGAGCCCTGCATTTTGGTTGAACGTGGAGGGAGGAGGAAGACAGAGTTGCTGGGGTCTTGAGTAAACTTTGCCAGAATACAAGATTCGCATGGTAAAATGACTCGTTTTCAGCATTTTAACCTCCTTTTTAGTCTCTTTTTAACTTCATTTTTAGTCTATAACTAGCGCCCAGCACTTGCTGTGTGTTTCCGCTGGAAAATGTTGATTCTAGGGAGCAGGCATTACTGACCAAGTAGTTTTTGTTTAAGGAACCGTGCAAAACATGGTAGAAGTAACATCAATTACCTAAATCTCATTCAGTGAAGGACAGCATAGTCAAATATGACCCACATATGTGACAGTTAGTTACAGATCCAGATTCTAGCGTATTGGCGATTAGCTGAAAATTAGTGGATGGCATAAATTCAAGTACCAAGTGTGCAAAATTTGCCTCAGATAAAGATGTCGGCATGCAAAGATCTTCTCCAAGACTATAAATATTTCACAGAGAGTAACCAAGAACCACTACCTAACTTCGTTAGTGTCCCACAAATCCAAGCAAAATATTAGCAGTAGGCTTATGAGGCTGAGAATTGGAATGGCAAATTAAATAACGTGTGTTTACAGTTACGTTTAGAGTAATGATAAACCATAAGCTCTTGTATAAATTAAATAATTGATGTAACCAAGAACCACTACCTAACTCCATTAGTGTACCACAAATCCAAGCAAAATATTAGCAGTAGGCTTATGAGGCTGAGAATTGGAATGACAAATTAAATAACGTGTGTTTACAGTTACATTTAGAGTAATGATAAACCACAAGCTCTTGTATAAATTAAATAATTAATGTAACATGATAAAATTAATTGAATTGAATATCTTTTAACCCACATAATTTATTTTTATTATTTTATATTTTCATTCAACCAACAAATTAATATCATATTAATTTATACAAAATAAATTTGTACAAGAGTTTGTGATTGTATTATCACTCTTACATTTAATATTTTCAAATTATAGCATTATTAGCAATTGGGTGATGATTTGGCCACATTTTAGTTCATCGATGGACAAAAACTGAGATTCTTTATACTGAATGGTGGCTGCTGGTGACAGCTGTGATTTGGAAAACGTTGCCGTTTCTAATCCTTTCTCTTGCAAATATCAAATAACTAGCAGCAATGACAGCAACACTATATGGATCGTCCTGCTTAGCGGTTCCTTCAACTGAATTGGAAGCCAACCACCTTCATTAAGCAAGATGAATATTAGATTATAGGAAAAATGACCCTCTGATTCCACAATATGATCACGGAGATCGATGTTTTTATAAATGGTTATACAAACTCTTTTTTGAAGACACAGAGACCTAATTTCGTGTTTATAATTGATCATACATACAAGAAAATTCACAAGTGACAAGTCTTTTTTTTTGGTAGGGGGGAGGGGGGGGGGGGGGGAACAAAATTCCTTCAGTCACATGATGTAAGCCATACACCTATTATGCAAATAGTCCATATAATAGAAATTAGACAAAAAAGAAAATTTTAATTATGAAAATCGTAATAGCACTGCCTATCCTAGGGATGTCAATGGATCGAATATGAACCAAGATCCATGTGATCTAAATCTAATCGGATTGGATCTGCATCGGATTAAAATGGATTTTGATCCGATTTTGATATCGATACATGAATCTAAGGCAGATCTAGATTAAGTTTAGATTTATCTTAATATATAAATCCATATCCATATCCACTCACCATTTAATATAATTTTATTTTTAAAATTTCTTAACAATTATGTAATTATAAATGATAATAAAATTTATAAATGATGATAAAATTTATTCATTAGCATGTATTTAAGAATCTTAAAACTTAAAGGTATTTAAATGATAATAAGACAAAAATTTATCAAGTGTAAAATAAAATTAGGATAATCTATCTTAATTTTTTTAAGTTTTTCCCTCTATAATTTAGTCACTTTTTTTCTCTTTAGTCTACTCTCGCTTCTCCACTTCATTTGAATGCTTGGATCAATCCTTTAATTACTAAGAAAATCTATAAACTTGAGTTTTTTTTCCTATCATTTTCTCATAATCTTATTTATTTTGTATACTCACTTATCAGTGGTGACTATCAACTATAAAGTAATTATGTTAATAATATATTTTACTTAAATATGATCATAATAAAAATAATAAATCACTGAATATAATATATCATTTTTAACTTATATGCTATTATTTAATGATATAGGAATGATGATGGTGTGCTATGGATATCAGGATGGTAAAAGATACATTATAATATTATAATAATTTTATTCCTTCAATTACTTTTGATGGATTTTTTTTATTTGTTTATTTTAGTATAAAAGTAGAAGCTACAATACTTATTAGATTTTTTATACAAATTATATAATTTAATTGTTATCAATGCATTTTAGTCCTAAATTTTCTTTCTTAAAAATTATTGATCTCTTATTCTTGAGATTTAGAATTCGTGACGGATCTAAAGCATATTTAGATTTTAATTTTTCTTTTTGGGTTTAGAGTAGATATAAATCTTTATTTTTTGTTTCAAATCTAGATATGAAATAAAAAATATGGATTTATGACAGATCTGAAGCAAGTATAAATTTTAATTTTTATTATAAATCTAGATCTGGAACAGAATAAATCCAATTCATATCTACTCTATTGTCATCCCTAGCCTATCCACAAAAAGAGAGGTGTATTCAGAGCCAACGCTGGTGCTGGAATATAACAAAAATATAGCGCATGCAAAAAGGATTTACACTTTTTATTTCACTCTTATTTATTATCAGCGCATTAATTTCTTTTAAGGTAGCCATAGTCATTAAAATTAAATGCAAGGATCAGCCATTCATGGTTAAAGCAGATAATAAAATAAAATAAAATGATTAAAATATGCTAAAGTGAAGCAAATAAAGTCTTTCCTCTGTTCCTGAATTATCCATTCCAATATCATTTGCTAATTTTAAGCTCTTCCCCCGATCATCAAAGGTAAAATGTACGATAGCTTTCTTTGCTGAGTATACTTAATCGAAGGACTTTTGTACAATGCGTCCCATATATAATGAGCATACATTATGTTCTTGAAAAATATAATGTATTAGCGACTCCTTTCGGTGGGAGATGGTCTCCAAGAGTATTGTTCTCCCTAAAATAAAATATTAAAAGCAAGAAGAAATATTTTAAAATCAATTAGCAATATCATATGGTTCCATAATCACTCTCTTCCCTTAAAATACTTCTAATCAGAATATATATTTTTTTTTTCAATTGAATCACAACACTGAATTTACACAAAAACACTTCACAGCTTGAGTAATATCAAACTCCATATTACAAGTCACAAAGATAGTAATTACCAGTTTTGTTTGTGTGGTATGGTAGTCATTCCCCACACTTGCCATGTGTAAGATTCTACGGACATTGCCAGCGGCAAAGCTCAAACAGTCATACATGCAAAGTCTGCCGAGACAACGACAGCATATGCATTCTCCTTCAAGATTGAATCAAGGACCACTGTCTTGAACTTGTTAATGTCCCACAAAACAATTCTCAAACTTCTTTGTCAGGTGATAATGCAGTCAAAGTACTTGTAGCTGGCATATGAAGTTGAAAATATCATGGTAAAAATTTGAATAGTAAACACGTTATCTATCTATCTAATACTCATAAATCTTAAATCACAATGTTACTTATAAGTGGAAACTCGGAAGAATCTTTGCAACAATTTTCTATGAACTCAGATAAAGCAGAGGCAGTATTTACAGGGTCAAAGCTGAAACTCTTCTTCTTGTGAAACTATAGTCAACAACACAGCTCAATTAGATAATTCTCAAAGATATTGTAATTTTCCAAATTACTGCAACACGGAGGTAATGCAACTCCGCAACCCCTCATGCGACTGGACGAGAGACCAGTAACATGGTCACAGACCAGGTATTCTTTCTGCACTGCCAATTAAACTTTTAAAGACCAGTAGCGCTCTTCATTAGTGGAGGTTAAACCAAGGCTGATACAAGGATAAGAAACTGTTATGTGTACAACCAGATGGAAAAGGTACCATGCTCTTCATGAAAGGCATTTAAGCCTTGCAAATGTCAAATATCCTGTGTGACCTCTGGCCTCACCATTGGGCCTAGCCATGACGGTAGAATTATTTTGATTTTCCTGCTCACCACTTCCTTCAATTAAATGCTGCTTCCTCTTGTGCCGAATAGACCCTGCTGAACCACCACCAGTGCCCTGGCCGCAATCAGCTCTCCATTGCCGAATCTCATAGGTCCGAAGAAGTATCTCAAATGTTCTTATATCTGTATACCAGCACAAGATACAAACACACTTATATCCATCAACTAATATTCAAAGAGGAACCAGCAACATTTGTTGTTTTTGTTTGTTTTGTGTGCTGGGGGGTGGGGGCGGGCGGGGGGGGGGGGGGGGGGTGTGGTGGTGTCGGGGGGAGTAACAGAGAGAACAAGAGGAAAAAGTTCCTCCTTATACATTAGCTAAACTGATCCAACAACAAATAGCCAAATGTGAACCTGCTAAGAAGTTAAAATACATGACTCCTTACCTGTAAAATTCAATCGTAGAGATTCACATGAGCGCTGCACTTGCTCAATACATGGTGAGAAAGAACACAGAATCCCATCTTGTTTCAACATTTTCCTTGCTGATGGAATTGCCAGCCAGGGCTGAGGTAGGTCCAGAAATATAGAATCAGCTAACCCACTAAATTCATCAGGAAATCCCTGACCCTGGATATCTCTAACACCCACAGTAACAAAGCTGCTCACTCCTGTCCTCTCAAAGTCTTCCCTGTTAAAGAAATGAAATCATGAGAATATTTCCATATATCATACAAACTGGACGACGTGAATGTATCTTCTTGCCCTGAACACCAACCCTCAAACGAAATAGGAAATCTTAATTTTAAGGAAATAGAATCAGGCGAACCTATAACTGAACTTGAATTTTCTTCTGAGGAAAAGAGCAACTAAAATTTCCTCTAGGAATGACTAATGAGGGAAACTGAAAACTGGACAGGACTTAAATTTAACTTTGGAAAACTTATTGAAAACTTATGCACTAGGACTTTGTCTTAAGAGAATGAGGTATGCCTTCAAATGCTTGGTAACTTAAAAACCAAAGATCTTCCCCATCCCAAACCCGCTTCTTTTTTCTTTCACCCCTTTAGATGACATCCTTGACATGCTAGAAAAGCTGACTGTACACAACTTCATTTAAAGTGTTATTGACTTAGTCCAAAACTCAAGATTCAAACTTAAAACTATAAAAATAAATAATGATGATGATGATTAAAAAAAAAAAGTGATTTATAATTGATAAACTCCAATTCTTACCTAGCTGAGGCAGCCCTTTGCTCATGAAAATCAAAAGTATAGACATGTCCTGTAGGAGCTACAGCCCTTGCAAGAGAGGTTGTCAAAGATCCACTTCCAGTCCCTGACTCCAGAACCAAACAACCAGGAACAAGTTCTAAGTACATGATGACAAAGCTAATATCTGCAATGTAAAGTATCTGAGTTCTGTGGCTCAAAACCAGAGTCCATAACTCCGGAGTTGGGGCTAACAAGTAAACAAATCCGCCCTTGTTACTGAACACCATAGATCCAAAGGGCTTCCCAATCCAGTCTGAATGTTTAAACGCACCAAAACGGTTCTGGAAAGCTGAGTTCTGGCATACTTTAACAGCTTTCATGCAGTCATGCCTCTCATAGACAATAACCAAGTCCCCTTCTTTGATGCATCGAATAAAGGATATCTTTTTCGTTGGATCAGTTGGCAACATCCTTTAAATTATCAAAGAGTTACTAAAACCAAGCAATTATCTGCAAATACTACAATTTAAGTAGACAATTAGCTAACAAACTCATAAAAACTACAAGGTATAGAAACTGAAACTACTGTTAACATGATAGATTCACATATTATATTTCAATCTTTAACGCAAAACATTAGGCAAAATCATCAAATGAATGCACTAAATTGAAAACCCACATAACAAAACCAAAAAAAAAAAAAAAAAGGAAACCACAAGAAATTTTACAAGTGCAGAACCTGAACAGATTACTCACAATGTGGTGTGTGTTACACAGAGGTTCATTCCAGTTCAAGATTAGAAACTTGGAATTACAACAAAGCATTCTACAAATTATTGACAAATAAACTGGTTACGAGATTTTACTATGAAAAATAAGCAAAGATAGTTAAAAAGAATATGAAGGCCACTTACATATTGTGACGGGTTCAAAAAGTCAGACAACAAAATCTGAGAGAGAGAGAGAAGAGAGTAGGGTTTATTTTGAAAGGGTTTTGCTGTTGTTATTTCTGGGTCACGAGTTGCAAATCTGATTTGGACCCAAATTTGGGCTTGGGCTTGGATATGAACTTTGTATATTATTTTCTAATTTTTTTTCAATAATATATAAATAATATAAATCAAATATTAACCTAATCCTGAGGTGAACTGAATTTGACAATTCTTTTTTATTTTTTCGGGGAATTCGAGTGTCATAAATTGGTATGAATATCAATCTCTCATCCATATTCTTATTACTCATTTTTATTCCTATGAATTCTTTAAAAGTAATGCTAGACATCGCAACATTTAAATCATAATTTGAATCCTAACTAATGTGACATTCATCCATTAGATGGTGGTTTAGTAATTTTTCAAATTATAAAATTCATCATCTAATAAATAAATGACATATAGTATTGGAACTCAAGTTGGAACTCAAATGTTGGAATCCCTAACATTATCGATTCTTTAAAGCACGAAAGAATTTTGATATTTGGATGGTAATTTTTCATATTAGATATAGGTAATGGATATTCATTGACTTTGAAATATAATTAAATTTCTATAAACTTATAGTCTTCTCAATTTTAATGAATTTTGTTAAAAACATTCCATACAAACAAGATAAATAAATTATTGACAAAAAATAAAACTTGCAACATATCTTTGTATTGTGTTTCAAGTCAGACAGCAAAATCTGAGAGGCAGATAGAAGGGAGAGAGAGAGAGCAGAGGGTAGGGTTTATTTTGAAAGGGTTTTGTAGCTGTTATTTCTGGGTCACGGATTGCAAATCCGATTTGGGCCCGAATTTGGGCTTGGGCTTGGATATGAATTTTGTATACTATTTTTTAATTTTTTAAAATAAAATATAGATAATATAAATAAAATATTAATCTAATCCTGAGGTGAACTGAATTTGAATCATTTCTCACTGGTGAAAAGGGAAGTAATGTATTTCTACTAATGAGTGGCTCTAAGATAATGCTGCATTTTCCAAAAATTACCTCAAAAAATAATCTATTGCATGTGAGATCTCAATTCATGCATATACTCATCAAATAATTGATAATTTTTCATAATATTAAGATTAATCACAACACGTCTACAAAGAACTTCTAGATTAGTTGCTAGGAGAAGTAGCAAATGTGGAATTAGCAAATGGATAAAATTTTCCTTCTTAGTTTTAGGAATATATAGATAAGAATGTTACTTACCCCGACATGATTTGACGTCATCAACACAACACTTGAGAGGTGTAACAATAAACGACCGCGTAGCCAAAGTAGTGGAGCCGAATTTATTTCGCGGCAAATTTGTATATACAGAGCACTGGATTGTCAGTCAATCAACCGAAACAATAATCCCCTGCTGCTTCGCATTTTATTCATCTTAAAATTCAGGCTCTTATTGTTGTTATTATTATTATTTAACAAAATATTGCTAAATAGCACCAACTCTCTATCCATGTTCCGCGGGAGCATTCTTTGTACGTTGTAACAACAATATCGTTTGTAAGTTACCGACTTTGTAATTCGATAATTTTTCCATTTGGTTGGAAATTGGAAGAGAGAGAGAGAGAGGAGAAAATTTTCAAGATGATGGTGTTGTGATGCTTTGAATTTTAGAACATGGGTTTGTTTTAAACTTGATCGTGTAGCTTTTGTTTTTGTGTTTTGATCAAATGCATATAACCATTTGTTAGTAATGAAGGCATTATTTTTTGCGTGTCTTTTAACCACTTATTGTGTTATTATAAGAACTATGTCTAACCAAGAGTCTGAAATGAATCTGGGATTCTGTTGCTTAGTCAAATTTTTTCATGGATCCCTTTGTTGGGTACTCGAGATCTTGTGTTGTTTGATTAAAAAAATTTGAAGGCAAAAGTTTAGAGAGTATAGAGTGACAATGAAGAAACAAGTCTGAGGTAAAACTGTGACTATTTCTTCGGCAGGATGCTGGGACTGATTGCCGCCGATACAACTGCGTTGAGTTATTGGTTCAACTGGAGGTTCTTCCTATGTGCGGTATGGATATTTTTTTGTTTTGGTATGTCATCATTCTTCATATGGAAAGAGGAGTGTTTCGACAATTTCAAATCCAACGGAGGGGGAACTCAGCAGGATACTTGTAATGATGATGAATGGAGGCCAATTCTCAAACAAGTCCACCCATTTTGGCTGCTTGCTTTTAGAGTAACTGCGTTCTGTTTCCTTTTGACGACTCTCATTGTTAAAGTTCTTATTAATGGAGGCACCATATTCTTTTATTATACTCAGTAAGCCATCTCATCATTGGACTCAATTATGTTCCATTTTTCTTCTTCTCAATCAGTCATGTAGATCATGGATTTAAATTATGCAGACAGTTTGGGTCTACCATGGTCTTTTGTTAATCATGAAGAGTTCAACTTTTGAGTTTCTTACACACAAAAAATAGATGTTGTTGCTAAAATGGAGGTCACTTTTCACTTTGCGGAAGTATGTGCAAACTTTTCTTGAGCAGATTAGGACAGTAAAATCTTTCTGCAGTTAGTGGTATCGATAAATATAATAGGATCTTTTTCAGTAACTGATAATGGAAAGTCGAAAGTAATTTTATTCTTTATCAAGGATGATATATACTTACTGCTCAAAGCTTTTATGTCATTTAACACCAGTTTCATGCTCAAAAACGTAGTTTTCACATATTTTTCTGCTCATGTTCTGGTGTTTTCTGGTCGTTAAGCAGGTGGACTTTTACTTTGCTCACCCTTTATTTTGGGGTAAGTACTCGAAATCCTTTTGTTGAAACCCCTGAAATGGATTTTGAAATTATGCACTATCAACAATATCATTTTGTTACTTAGTTACTGTAAAGGCATACATGGGCATGCTAAATGGAAAGCTTTTGTTTTGGCAGAAGCATGTGTTTGGCATTGTTATGGATTTGGATCTCTTAAACACTTTTTGATCTTGTACTTTGTCAATATTGGCTGCATCTAGAAGCTTTGAATGCATTTAGAAACTTTGAATAAACAAGCTTTCTACTCACGGCTTTGAAGATTGAAAATGGGCCGAAATGCTTGAAGAGGAAAATGGAAAAAAAAAAAGAAATGTTTGAATAAGAAAATGATGAACACGGTTTGGACTTTCTTGGTTATCATTTTGCTATAAATACATGTGCAAATGGAGAGTTTATTCATTCCATTTTTTAGAGCAATTAAGGGAGTTGAGAGAGAGTTTAAGAGCTTGCATTTATAAGCTCTTATTTTAGTGATTTGAGAGTTTGGGTGTATTGGGGTTTTGGGTAGTGAGCTAAAATACTACAATACTTGTAACTCCTTTTCACTAGTAAAATATTTCCTTCTGTCTTCGCCCGTGGATGTAGGCTAAAAGCCGAACCACGTAATTTCTAGTGTCCTCTAGTGTGCTTATTCTTTATTTTATTTCCAATTTTATTTTAACTGCGGTCCTGCTGCACCCACCAATTTCCTAACAGTGGTATCAGAGCTATTGGTTGTATTTTTTGGAGTCAGGAACTGCTCACGTAAGAGGTACTATTCACGTATACGGTACTATACACGTATACGACACTATTCACGTATACGGTACTATTTACGTATACGGTTTTGCTCACATATACGGTACTGTTCAGGTATACAGTACTATTCACGTATACGATACTATTCACGTATACGGTACTATTCACGTATACGGTACTATTCACGTGAAACGGTGGGAACGATCCAAGAATTTTGCGGTGCAAAGCAGGGAATAGTGGTGTGAGTAAAGCAACTGTGTGGTTTTGTACATGTCTAGGAAAGTTCTGTCACAAAGGCGATAAGAGCTTAAGGAGTCTGGGTTTTAAGTGGGACCATTGTGACCCCTCCAGTCTTTCCTGGGAACTTTCCTGGTGTGCATTCTCACACATACTCACAACTATTCAAGGTGGTATACTAGCTTGTGTGCAGTATTTATCAACAAAATGACAGCAAAGTATGAAATTGAGAAATTTAACGGAAATAATTTTTCGTTGTGGAAAATGAAGATGAAAGCTGTATTGAGGAAAAATAATTGCTTGGTAGCAATTGGAGAAAGGCCCATGGAGATAACTGATGACAAGTGGAACGAGGTAGACGGCAACGCCATTTCTGATCTACACTTGGCACTTGCGGATGGAGTATTATCCAGTGTGGCAGAGAAAAATACAGCAAAGGAAATATGGGATACTCTCACAAAATTGTACGAGGCCAAGTCACTACACAATAAAATCTTCTTGAAGAGAAAACTCTATACTCTTCGAATGGCGGAATCTACAATGGTGACCGACCACATCAACACATTGAAAACTCTATTTTCACAACTCACAACGTTGGGTCATAATATAGAGGAAAATGAACGTGCAGAGCTTCTACTTCAAAGTCTACCAGATTCGTATGATCAACTCATCATCAACCTGACAAACAACAATCCATTGGAGGGTCTAGTTTTCGACGATGTTGCAGCCTCTGTATTAAATGAGGAGAGCAGGCGAAAAAACAAGGAAAACAGACAAGCAAGTTCGCAGCAAGCAGAGGCGCTATCGGTGACGAGAGGGAGATCAACAGAACGTGGCCCCAGTGGGAGTCAAAATCAGGGTAGATCAAAATCCAGAAGTAAGAAGAATGTTAAATGCTACAACTGTGGCAAGAAAGGGCACGTCAAGAAAGAGTGTTGGAGTAACCAGAAGAGAAGAGAGGGCAAAGAACCTGAGTCATCAAATGCTCAGGGGTGTGTAGCAAGTACCTCGGATGATGGCGAAATACTCTACAGCGAGGCAACAACTGTTTCAGAAGGCAGAAAACGATTTTCTGATGTCTGGCTTATAGACTCGGGAGCTACCTGGCATATGACCTCTCGGAGAGAATGGTTCCACACATATGAACCTATCTCAGGAGGATCTGTATATATGGGTAATGATCATGCTTTGGAGATCGCTAGTATTGGTACTATCAAAATAAAAATGTTTGATGGTACAATTCGCACAATTGGAGAGGTACGACATGTCAACGGCCTGAAGAAAAATCTATTGTCTTTGGGACAAATGGATAGTCATGGGTACAAAACTCATGCGGAGAATGGAATTATGAAGATCGTTAAAGGCGCGCTTGTATTGATGAAGGCAGAAAAGATCGGTGCTAATCTATTCATGCTTAAAGGAGAAACACTACAGGAGGCAGATGCGTGTGTCGCGTCAAATGGAGAAGAATCAACGATGATGTGGCATCTCAAACTTGGCCACATGTCAGAACAAGGCTTGAAGATTCTCTCTGAGCGAAAATTACTTCCAGGGCTCAAATCGGTAAGTTTACCATTTTGCGAGCATTGTGTTACAAGTAAGCAGCATAGATTAAAATTTAGTAGATCTATTGCTAGAAGTAAAAGCATTCTAGACTTGATTCATTCTGATGTTTGGGAATCACCGGATATATCCATGGGAGGTGCAAAGTACATGGTGACTTTCATTGATGATTATTCCAGAAGATGTTGGGTGTATCCAATTAAGAAAAAGTCAGATGTATTTCCAGTGTTTAAAGAATACAAAGCGCGGGTGGAACTTGAATCTGGTAAAAAGATCAAGTGCTTGAGGACAGATAATGGTGGAGAATATACAGACGGCGAATTTCTTGCTTTCTGTAAGCAAGAAGGTATTCAGAGGCAGTTCACGGTGGCATACACTCCTCAACAAAACGGAGTGGCAGAACGGATGAACAGAACTCTTACAGAAAGAATAAGAGCTATGTTGAGGACTGCTGGTCTACCCAATTCATTCTGGGCAGAAGCAGCCAAAACTGTCTGTTATATAGTAAATCGGTCGCCATCTACAGCTATTGGGTTGAAAACGGCGATGGAGATGTGGACTGGAAAGCCAGCTGATTATTTCTACCTACATGCATTTGGATGTCCTGTGTACGTGATGTACAATGCCCAAGAAAGAACAAAGCTGGATGCAAAATCTAGAAGATGTATCTTCTTGGGGTATGCTGATGGAGTAAAGGGGTATCGTCTGTGGGACCCCACTGCCCACAAGATCGTCATCAGTAGAGATGTTATTTTTGTAGAAGATCAACTGCAAAGAAAAGATGGAGATGATGGCACTGTAAAAGAAAAGTCAGAGACTGTGCCAGTATATGTTGAAAATAATCCAGAAGATTCAAATTCTTCTGAAGCAGCACCAGAGCATGAGGAACAAGAACCAGTCGAGTCTGAGGCTCTAGAAGTTCGTCGGTCAACTCGTGAGAGACGACCGCCAGTGTGGCACTCGGAGTATGTCACAGAGATCAACGTTGCATACTGTCTTCTAACAGAGGATGGAGAGCCTTCAACTTTTCATGAAGCTTTAAACAGCTCAGATGTTGCTTTGTGGATGAAAGCAATACAGGAAGAAATTGAAGCTCTACACAAGAATAAGACATGGGAACTTGTACCACTACCACACGGAAGAAAAGCCATTAGAAACAAATGGGTCTACAAGATCAAACGTGATGGCAATGACCAAGTGGAGCGGTATCGTGCGAGATTGGTGGTGAAAGGATATGCTCAGAAAGAAGGTATTGATTTCAACGAGATATTTTCGCCGGTGGTTCGACTCACAACAGTCAGAGTAGTCTTGGCGATGTGTGCTACATTTGACTTACATCTTGAGCAGTTGGATGTGAAAACTGCATTTCTTCATGGGGAACTTGAAGAAGAAATATATATGCTCCAACCAGAAGGTTTTGCAGAAACAGGAAAGGAGAACTTGGTTTGCAGGTTGAACAAATCTCTATACGGTCTCAAACAGGCGCCGAGGTGTTGGTATAAGAGATTTGATTCCTTCATCATGAGCCTTGGATACAACAGACTCAATTCAGACCATTGTGCATATTACAAGAGGTTTGAAGATAATGATTTCATTATTTTACTGTTGTATGTGGACGACATGTTGGTAGCAGGTCCCAACAAAGATCGAATCCAAGAATTAAAGGCACAGTTGGCTAGGGAGTTTGAAATGAAGGACTTGGGACCAGCAAACAAGATTCTAGGGATGCAAATACACCGAGACAGAAATAACAGGAAAATTTGGCTTTCACAGAAGAATTACTTGAAGAAAATTTTGCGGCGCTTCAACATGCAAGACTGTAAGTCAATTTCTACCCCACTTCCTGTTAATTTCAAATTATCCTCAAGTATGTGTCCTAGTAATGAAGTGGAGAGGAAGGAGATGTCTCGAGTACCGTATGCATCAGCAGTGGGCAGTTTAATGTTCGCTATGATATGTACAAGACCGGATATTGCACAAGCAGTGGGAGCAGTCAGTCGATACATGACGAATCCTGGTGGAGAGCATTGGATAACTGTGAAGAGGGTTCTGAGATACATCAGAGGAACCTCAGATGTTGCATTATGTTATGGAGGATCAGAGTTTACTGTCAGGGGTTATGTGGATTCAGATTTTGCAGGAGATATTAATAAAAGGAAATCCACTACTGGTTATGTGTTTACACTTGCGGGAGCAGCTGTAAGCTGGGTTTCGAAACTGCAGACCGTTGTGGCTTTATCTACAACAGAAGCAGAATACATGGCAGCTACACAAGCTTGCAAGGAAGCTATTTGGATACAAAGATTATTGGAGGAGCTCGGGCACAAACAACAGAAAATTTCTGTGTATTGTGACAGTCAGAGTGCCTTGCACATTGCAAGGAATCCAGCCTTTCATTCCAGGACAAAGCACATAGGAGTTCAGTATCATTTCGTTCGAGAAGTAGTGGAAGATGGAAGTGTGGATTTACAGAAAATCCATACCAAAGAGAACCTAGCAGATGTTTTAACCAAGCCGATAAAAACTGATAAGTTTGTCTGGAGTAGATCCTCTTGTGGCCTAGCAGAAACGTAGGCAACATGATTATGGCGAAGCAGAAAGGATGGTGTGGAGATTGATTGATTTTCAATTTAATCTCCAAGTGGGAGAATGTCAATATTGGCTGCATCTAGAAGCTTTGAATGCATCTAGAAACTTTGAATAAACAAGCTTTCTACCCACGGCTTTGAAGATTGAAAATGGGCCGAAATGCTTGAAGAGGAAAATGGAAAAAAAAAAAGAAATGTTTGAATAAGAAAATGATGAACACGGTTTGGACTTTCTTGGTTATCATTTTGCAATAAATACATGTGCAAATGGAGAGTTTATTCATTCCATTTTTTAGAGCAATTAAGGGAGTTGAGAGAGAGTTTAAGAGCTTGCATTTATAAGCTCTTATTTTAGTGATTTGAGAGTTTGGGTGTATTGGGGTTTTGGGTAGTGAGCTAAAATACTACAATACTTGTAACTCCTTTTCACTAGTAAAATATTTCCTTCTGTCTTCGCCCGTGGATGTAGGCTAAAAGCCGAACCACGTAATTTCTAATGTCCTCTAGTGTGCTTATTCTTTATTTTATTTCCAATTTTATTTTAGCTGCGGTCCTGCTGCACCCACCAATTTCCTAACATACTTAACGTCTCTGTACATTAAAGTTTCAGATTTCTTATGTAGTTTGGATCTCTTCTCTCAATTTACGGGTGTCACCGGTGTCACAATATAAGCAGAGGAAGTATTATTGTACATCACAATGGGGTAGCTGAAGATCAACGAAACTCGATTCCTCTAACAAATGGAGAAAATACACAAGAGAAATTCCAAGCTTCAGCAGTTATTAGATATCTCTTTCAAGTCCTGTTCCAGGTATATTTACTTTCCAAGAGACAAGTAATTCTACTGTTAGACAGCGAGAGGGGACTGACCAGGTCTGCCATGTTCAGATCGCTAGCTGCTTTTAAATTAAATGAAATCCTTGATCTTCACGTCTGAATTGAGTTTTTTTTTTCTCTGTTTTTCAATGTTTCCAATTTTTTTTTTTATCTCCCTTTAAGGTTCAAACATGCAAGTTTTAAATAGCAGATAGAGGTGTCTCAAAAATCTTTTCCTGTGGTGTATGTTCACAAGGATGGAAATCAATCTTTTAATGACTCTGAGCCATTTGGTACAGAATCTTCAATTGTTTATCAAATAAACTAGAGCAATATAGCGAAAATTGATTTGAGTTTGAATAATCTTTTGTTGATTTCATCCCGTGGCACAGGATCTCATTGCTTGTTATAAAAATATTAGACCTTTTCTCGTCCTTCATCAGTCTATTTACAAGTTGCTCATGTTTTGCCTTGTGTTTCTTGTGTCAAAAACAGACGATTGCTGGGGCTGTGGTGCTTACTGATCTTGTTTATTGGGGTGTCATTTTCCCGCTTCTCACTCTTGAAGAGTACAAGTTGAATTTAGTAAGCAGTGAAGAATTTAAATATGCCCTCCATTTCCTATCAACTATTTGTTGCCTTCAGCTATGTGTCTAAATTTTCACAATCTCGGTACAGAACAAACACGAGACACAATTGTGGCATTTTTTCAGTGAAAAATATTGCCTTTGAAGTGGAAATTCTTGAATATGAATTAAAAGAAGCATTCTTGCACTATAATCTTTTTTCTACACTTGCAACATAGTACTATATGGTATTTTACCCTTAGATACAACGAAGTTCAGTTTATTTTGTTCTTTAAGATGTAATGCAGTCTCCTCTGAGCTTGAGATATACCAATACCTAAGGTCCTTACACCGTAAACAGAATGCAAAGGTCTTACAATGGTAAAGGTTCAGGTATATGTTTGCACTCAAAATTGCATAGGCCCTCTGGTTCTCACATCTGCTTAGAAGCATTCTGTGAATTATCCAAGCCTTCCAATATGTCTTCATGTATGCTTCTCTTAGTTGAGAACATATGACATGTTCCTTTCAGGAAATTTTTTCATGACTTCTTGTTTTGTTGCTTTGCTTAGCATTTATAATCTTCTCTCTTCTGTTTTCTGTTATCTCAAATGCTTTTTTCCGGGACCTTATTATTGTCTGTTACCTTATTGATCAATATCTTGATTATGTAAGATGACAGTGAACATGCATGCCATAAATGCTTTCTTCCTTCTTGGTGACACAGCTCTGAACTCCATGGTAATCTAGTGTTGTTTCGTCTTTATTGCCTGTCAGTTACTTTCCTCTACAAATCAGTTAAGCTTTAACTCTATTTTTCTCTGTTTCAGCAATTCCCCTGGTTTCGGATTTCTTACTTTATCTATGGACGAGTATTTTTGTTATTTTCCAGTGGATTCTTCATGCTTGTGTCTCGATTTGGTAATGCCTTTTATTTTATCTTTTCATATGCAAGGGTGTAAAGTTAAACTTAAAATTCAACAATACTGATTATATTCTCTGCTATAGGTGGCCATACCCATTTCTTGAATTGTCATCACCATTTGCTCCATTATGGTTAGTTAAACATCTCATCATTGACCAAGGAATTATGAGGTCTATGCATAAAATAACACTTCTGCTTACTTTTCAACAATTTTTATTTTAAAAAAAACTATAATAAGATTTATAAAACTGTAATGCATATGGAATTTTCAGAAGGATAGCTTAAGCAAGCAGGTTAAATTTTCCAAATTGCTTTCTTGATTCATTTTCTTAGTCTGCATGAGGTCCTGAAGGAATCTGACATTGTTGAGCTAGTCGAGTGTTTGAAGATTCTATGACTACTGTAACTTTTGCTTTTACTGCAAACTAGTTTTAAGGATACAGTCTCTTTCCTAGCCCTTCTGTACCTCAGAAAAAATTTTCCGCAAAGTTTAACTATTCATATAGTTCGTTTCTTGTGCCACCATGGATCTGCAGGTACTTGCTGGTTGGACTGGCACATTTTCCATGCTACTGCATATTTGCATTAGTCATGAAACTGAAGCATTTCCTTCTGTCAAAATGGTTCGCTCATTCTTATCAAGGTCTAAGATGATGCAGATTGGCGTTTTCCTTGTACTTCTTTCTTCTCTTTTTCCCTCTCTGAAACCAGATGAATTTTGGTCTGCCTCAAAGTTGCTTGGTGTTTTTGCTTAAGAACATTGTATAAACGTTGCTGAAGCATAGTATGAGATGAAAATTGTTGTCAAAGGTACATAATTACATTAGCTTTAGAGACTTGTATTCAGCAGGAAAGCCATCAAGTTTTGAAATGTTTTAGTAGCTGTACCTCTTAGTTTTCAGCCTTTCAATTTTTCTCATTTTCTTCATTACTCTTCCCCCCCTCTCCTGAAAGGGCTGATTTTTTCTCTTATGCCATCCAAAGTAATAGACATGATCAAGGGCGCGACCACACACGTGGCAAGATCTGAAGTACAGTTCCCTATTTCAGATCTTGCCACGCGCATAATTGCACTCCAAATCAGCTTGTAGTGTTTTGCACATTTGCTTGAATAATGGAAATTATGAAGTTTTTTGAAGAATAACATTTGGTTAATCATTGCGATACCATTACCTTATATTTCAATTGATTTAACTTCTGAGCACCATCAAATTGTTATCAAATATTAGATTAATTCCAATGTGCTTTATTTCTCATTTATTTGTAACGCACTAATTTCGCATTAATCCAAATGATTGATACAATCCTAACCCTGAAAGTTTTGGGGCCCGTTCGGTATCCGTTCATAACAGTTGTTTCTGTTTTCTTTTTTTCCTCAAGTACAAGCGCAATACCTCTTCGGTAGCTTATATTATAAAAACAAATTGTAAAATGCAGAAAACGAACTTTGGTTCACTGTTATAAGTTGTAAAAGACGTTTGACACGTTTCCAATAGTTTATAAAATAAATTACAAAATAAATTATAAAATAGTTATCTCATGCTTTTCAAAATTTTAACTCCACTTTTCTTATCTCAACAATCTATTTACTCACCACTTGAGTTTTTAACTCAGTAGTCAATCACTACTTTCAAAGTTAAAAAGGAATATAAAGATAATAATTCGAGTGTCTAAAGCTCAATTTTTCTTAATTAAGTAAAAAATTATGTGAAGTTAGTTTTTCTCCCTTGTGAAATGTGAGTGGAGTATAAATATCTCTGTTGTTTGTGAAAGCAAATCCAGAAAACCAAAACGGCAGAAGACTTTGCGTTTACAAGCTGGAAACACTTAAGCTCAAACGGCACAGGATCCTGCGTTTTGAAGAGTAAAGAATTACACTTCTGAACGACGTATGGGATTGTCGTTTAGATTTAAGTGATGCACGCGTATATCACGTGCTTGAGTTTAGCTTTGCAAAGTTCGTTATATGCCGTTAGAAGCATGAGGAACTCACGTGAGGTGCTGGGGTTTTTTCTAGGTTCGTTAACTAAAGCTGTTATAGAACAGCTGATGTGGAAGCAACGGATTGGAGAGCAGAGAGAGCTAAAGAGAGAGAAGGGAACTGGTTATATAAGCTAGTTGTGATCCTTCTTTGCGGCTAAGCATTTTACTCTGTAATTCATCTTAAGGAAATCAATAAAGTTGTGTTCTTTTCCCTCCCATGGATGTAAGCTAGAGAAATCTAGCTGAACCACATTAAAGATTCTTTATTCTTTCTTTACGTTACTTGGTTTTGATTCTTTAGACCATTTTGATTGATCATCTTTAATTCCATAGGTTCATCTTAGTCTAAGCTTTTCAGTTAAACATCTTGCTGCATCTTGTTCTGTTGGCTGGAGGTCTTGGGGCAGAGTCTTGGGTTGCTCTATCAGAAATAGCACCTGAGATTCTACAATTAGTATCAGAGCTGGATCTACAACTAATGACAAGTATGGTTTCAACCAAGATCGATCTTGAGAAGTTTACTGGCAAGAATGATTTCAACATGTGGAAGGTGAAGATAGAGGCCTTGCTAATAACACAGGGGCTAGAAGATGCACTCGAACCTGTCTCCAAGAAGGAAGGAAAAGAAGAATCATCCTCCAAGACACCTGAAATGGCTGCCAAGATAGACAAGAAGGCCAGAAGCACCATCATATTGAGTCTTGGTGACTCAGTGATAAGGGAGGTTGCCAATGAGAAGACTGTTGCAGACCTATGGGCCAAATTAGAAAAGATTTACATGACTAAATCTTTGGCTAATAGGTTGTATATAAAAAGAAGGATGTTCACATTGAAGATGGCAAAAGGGTCCTCTCTGGATGATCATATCGATGAATTTAATTAAGTTTGTGACACACTTGAGATCATTGATGAGGGGCTGGATGATGAAGGAAAGGCATTGCTTTTGGTGAGCTCTCTACCTCAGTCTTATTCAAATCTTGTCGATGCCCTTATGTATGGAAGATCAACCTTATCATTAGATGAGGTTAAGGCTGCCTTGAATACTAGAGGGCTACAAGAAAAATCAGGAAATATGATGCATGCTGAAGGGTTATCAATTAAGGGTAAGTTTAACAAGAATGATGGAAAGAAGAAGAAACAAAAGCAAGATAAGTCTAAATCACAAAACAAGAAGTGTTTTCATTGTAATAAAGAAGGTCACTTCAAGAGAGACTGTCAAGAATTAAAGAACAAAAACAAGGAAAGAAATGGTGATGCAGCTACAGTGGAGGAAGAAGGCTATGAATCTGCTGGTGTGTGTGTGGCTACAGAGGATCTCCAAAGAGGTAAATGGATACTAGATTCCGGTTGCACCTTTCATATGTGCCCATTTAAAACTTATGTTTCTGATTACCATGATTTAGATGGGGGAAAAGTAATGATGGGTAACAATGCTGTATGTAAAGTCATAGGCATGGGAAATGTGAGTCTTAGGCTTCATGATGGGACAATGTGGGAACTTAAAGAGGTTAGATATGTGCCTGATTTAAAAAGGAACTTAATCTCACTAGGTTTGATTGATCAGAATAGGTTTAGTATTAAACTTGAATATGGTAGGTTATTAATCATGAAGGGGTCTAAGATAGTAATGAAAGGTTTTAAAAGGAATGGAGTATATGTCCTAGATGGTGAGGCAGTTACAGGGATAACAAATGTAATTGTAGGCACTGGTGGAGAAAGCACTAGGCTGTGGCACCTAAGATTGGGGCATATGAGTGTTAAGGGGTTAAAAGAACTTGAGAAACAAGGAGTTCTGGGGAAGGATAAGATAGAGAAGTTAGATTTTTGTGAAAATTGTGTATATGGAAAGTCCACAAGGCACATTTTCAAAAACTCAACCAGCAAATCTATTGGCATCCTAGACTACATACTCTGATCTCTGGGGGCCTGTACAGACAAGCTCATTAGGTGGAAATAGCTATTTTTTGTCAATAATAGATGATTATTCAAGAAGGGTTTGGGTCTATGTACTGAAACACAAAGATCAAGTCTTTAACAAGTTCAAAGAATAGAAAACCTTAGTTGAAAATCAGACTGGAAAGAAGGTTAAGAAGATAAGAACAGACAATGGACTTGAGTTCTACAATCAGCAATTTAACAGCTACTGTGCAAATGAAGTGATAGCAAGGCATAACACAGTGAGGTTAACACCTCAGCAAAATGGATTGGCAGAAAGAATGAACAGGACCTTGATGGATAAGGTGAGGTGCATGCTGGTGCAAGCAAAGTTTCCAAAAAGTCTCTGGGCAGAAACCTTGTTAACAACAAGTTATGTGGTGAATTTGAGTCCTTCTGCTGCTCTAGACTTTAAGACTCCATTTGAAATGTGGCATGGAAAGCCAGCAAGCTATGTCAATCTTAAAGTGTTTGGATGCCTTACTTATGCACATGTAAATCAGGGGAAGCTAGCACATAGGGCTCTTAAAGGTTATTTCTTAGGCTATCCTGATGGAGTTAAAGGATACAAACTATGGTGTACTGATTTAGAACCTCCAAGGTGCATAATAAGCAGAGATGTGGCATTTAATGAGAAGGTTGTTTTGGAAGTAAAAAAGGATGTTGGGTTGAAAACTCAGAAACCTCAAGCGCAAGATAACATCCAACTTGAGGTGGAGCACCCTGATTCAAAGAAATCTGAGAAAGGTGAAAGTTCAGATCAAGACAGTGAAGATCTTGATGAATGCAGTGACCCACAACCACAATTTCAAAGGCAGACTCAAGTACAAGGGTATCAGCTGACAAAAGATAGAGAAAAGAGACAAATCAGACCACCACAGAGATATAGATATGTTGATATGATAGCATATGCACTAGCTGCTTCACATGACATTGATGTAGATGAGCCCAAGAGTTATGCTGAAGCAATTCAAAGCTCAAAACAAAAGGAATGGGAGGAAGCTATGAATGAAGAGATAGCCTCACTGAAGAAGAATCACACTTGGGTATTGATTAAGAATGCTCGTAACAGAAGGACAGTGAGTTGCAAGTGGGTTTTCAGAGTCAAAGAAGGCCTCACAGCTAGTGAACCTAGCAGGTACAAAGCTAGGCTGGTAGCTAAAGGGTACACTCAAAGGGAAGGAGTTGATTTTAAGGAGGTATTCTCTCCTGTGGTCAGACATGCCTCCATAAGGGTATTGTTAGCAATGACTGTAGTTCATGACTTAGAGCTTGATCAACTTGATGTCAAGACTGCATTTTTACATGGAAGACTACAGGAAGAAATTCTTATGACTCAACCTGAGGGTTATGTGGATTCTGAGAAACCAAACCATGTTTGCTTGCTGAAAAGATCACTGTATGGGCTCAAGCAATCTCCAAGGCAATGGTATCTCAGGTTTGATGAGTTCATGTTGTCACATGAATACCTGAGATGCAGTTTTGATTGTTGTGTATATTACAAGCTAATAAGTACAAATCTCTATATATACTTGTTACTATATGTAGATGATATGTTGGTAACCTGTAAGTCAAGAGAAGAAATTGAAGTTTTGAAGAATTTGCTGAGCTCTGAATTTGAGATGAAAGATTTGGGGTCAGCAAAGAAGATACTAGGCATGGAAATCAAGAGGGATAGAAGCAAAGGAATTATGTTTCTTTCTCAAGAAAAATATCTGAGGAAGGTATTGGAAACCTTTGGGATGACCTCATGTAAACCTGTGATGACTCCAATAGCAACACATTTTAAGCTCTCCAACTTACAGTGTTCAAAGACAAAAGAAGAAAAGTTAGAGATGGCTAAGATTCCTTATGCTAATGCAGTTGGCTGCATGATGTATGCTATGGTTCTAACTAGACCTGACATCTCCTATGCTTTAAGTGTAGTTAGCAGATATATGGTGTCTCCTGGTAAAGAACATTGGAGAGCTGTAAAATGGGTATTGAGATACCTAAGTGGAACCCTGAACCAGGGCTGGTTTATGGAAAGTCAGGAATCAAGTCTGAGGGAATTAGTGGTTTTATTAATTCTGATTTTGCAGGGGACTTAGACAGAAGAAGATCTCTCACAGGGTATTTGTACATGCTAGATGGTTGTTTGATTAACTGAAAGGCGAGTCTTTAGCATGTTGTTGCATTATCAACAACAGAAGCTGAGTATACAGCAGCTGCTGAGGCAGTAAAGGAAGCCTTATGGTTAAAAGGTTTGATCTCTGAGTTAGGAATGAGTCAGAAGACAGTTGATGTATTCTGTGATAGCTCAAGTGCCATTTACTTGAGTAAAAACCCAACTCATCATGAGAAAACAAAGCACATCGACATCAAGCTGCATTTTATTAGAAATGTAGTTTCCATGGGTGTGGTCAGAATGGTGAAAATACATACAGACAGAAATCCTGCTGACATGTTAACAAAAGTAGTCACTACAGCTAAGTTCAAGGTTTGCTTGGACATAGCTGGTCTTGGTTGCTAGTAATTCATTCTGGAAATGGAGGGGGAGACCAGGGATGATTTGCTCCAAGGTGGAGAATTGTTGTTTGTGAAAGCAAATCCAGAAAACCAAAACGGCAGAAGACTTTGCGTTTACAAGCTGGAAACACTTAAGCTCAAACGGCACAGGATCCTGCGTTTTGAAGAGTAAAAGAATTACACTTCTGAACGACGTATGGGATTGTCGTTTAGATTTAAGTGATGCACGCGTATATCACATGCTTGAGTTTAGCTTTGCAAAGTTCGTTATATGCCGTTAGAAGCATGAGGAACTCACGTGAGGTGCTGGGGTTTTTTCTGGGTTTGTTAACTAAAACTGTTATAGAACAGCTGATGTGGAAGCAACGGATTGGAGAGCAGAGAGAGCTAAAGAGAGAGAAGGGAACATGTTATATAAGCTAGTTGTGATCCTTATTTGCGGCTAAGCATTTTACTCTGTAATTCATCTTAAGGAAATCAATAAAGTTGTGTTCTTTTCCCTCCCGTGGATGTAAGCTAGAGAAATCTAGCTGAACCACATTAAAGATTCTTTGTTCTTTCTTTACGTTACTTTGTTTTGATTCTTTAGACCATTTTGATTGATCATCTTTAATTCCATAGGTTCATCTTAGTCTAAGCTTTTCAGTTAAACATCTTGCTGCATCTTGTTCTGTTGACTGGAGGTCTTGGGGCAGAGTCTTGGGTTGCTCTATCAGAAATAGCACCTGAGATTCTACAATCTCTTATTTATAAAAATATTCCCCTTGCGAAAAACGAGTGGAGTAGAGACATTTCTTGTCTGTGAGGGTCATATGTATGGGTATATCTAATTGTAAATATCAGTGTATAATAACAATTATAAATATATGTGTAATATAATAATTTGACGTATAATTTGTATTAAAAAATAAAAATCTCTTTACCCTACTATTCATTACAATGCACTTCTTTGCTCGATTTCATCCTCTCTCACCTTCAACCTTTGATATTTTCTTCCTCTTCAAATTTTCTTCAACCACCGATTCTTCATCTTTCCACTGCAAAATCAGATAATTTTAAGATTTTTTTTCCCAATCAAAAATTCGCTCTCATCTCATTATGTAATTTTTTAAAATTTTAAACTTGATTTATCTATCATACAATTTTTTCTTATCTTTATTTGCAGAAATTGCAACCTTGTAGAGTTACAAGTAATTTTTTTTATTCTTTTATTTTTATTGTCATTTTTTAAATCTTTTTGTATCTATTTTTGTTCTTCACACACAATAGATGCTTTTATCTCTAATTTTTAGAAAAATCATGTGAAAACATAAACACATTTATGTGGATCAGCACTAATATTTATAGATCTACATATATAGGAATTGATATACATTTATTTTATTTTATTTTATTTATTATTTCCTTTTAATTGAATTAGAGGTTTTTCATTTAGTTTTTTATACTGATATTAAAGATCCAATAGGTCTGTTTATACTGTTCAGCCAACATTTGTTGATGAACCAAGTGGCTGCTTCTTTTGTTTGGCTAATTGTTGAATTAACACTTAGATTGCACTTGTCACCGGGCATACAGTTCATGGTCAAATGTCTTCTTTGCTGGCAGGTTTGGTATGTTATGTTTGCTAGGCAAGATAATGCAATAGTTTTATTCATTTTGTCTCCATCTGAGTGTTGCAGAGATAAATACTATAAGAGATAGAATTATAATTTTTATATGGCATGATTATACACGTAATGCATGATATCTATTATGTAATTTTTTATTATTATTTTGTTTAAATCATATGTGTTGAAATATATATATCTTAATTATATAGTAAAAATAATGATAAAATTCATACAGATTTCAACATAAAACAGAAACTGAACAAAAAAGTGCATTGGAAATTACTCAAACAAGCATAATTTCATGTTTAATTCAGACAGATTAAGCACTACCAACACATTGTTTATTTATTCCTATAATTAACAAGCAGAGAATAGCCATCCATTAGGCAGCTGTCTTGGCAACAGCTCCAGCTTCAGTGAGCAGAGGAACCAGCTTCCCTTCCCTGTGCAGTGCAGTAGTCGAATCGCAGCCACCAATGTGTTTCCCTCCGATGAAGACATTTGGAACAGTTTTCTGTCCAGTCCACTCAGCTAGAGCTGATTGAATGTCACTTCCATCACCTATAAATTACCAGAAATAAAAAAATGCAAGTTACTGATCTGTCTTCTTTACTTCTACTTCAATTGTGAATAGGATATAAGACAAAATCCAAAGTTTTCATTCTATAAAAATAATAATTCTATCCAAGATCAAGAACACACAGAGGTTTAAAGACCTAGTTACGTTTTTTTTTTTTTTTAACTCTCTCCCTCTCTCTCTGAATAACCACTGAAGAAGAGGCCCAGGATTTGGTGCTCAGCTGAGACTGAATCAAAGGTCAGAGTAGATTAAAGACCTAAATGAGACCCATGTCGAAGGAATCCTGATCATTTGATTCGGTGCTCAACACAAACTCAGCCGAGCACCAAATCCTGACCCGTAAAAACAACACTAAGCCACCACATCAGATTCATTAGACTGTTTGGTTTATTGACTGAATACGAAGCTCCAACATCAGTTGTTAAAATTCCACCTACTTACAAAACCATATCTGTGCTAACTACTTCCATAACTCCCACCAACTTCAATAAGAATAAACAGAAGCTCGGCACCAAGTGTCAGGAGCAGTAAACATTGGCAAAGGAAAGGAAAAAAAAATATGAAGCCCAATATCAGTCGAATCCAATCAATGTAAAAAATGATATATTGAATAAATTAGAAAAATGTTTTGACGCAAATTCAGAGACAAAATAGAATCCCAAAAATGCAAAGGCAAAAAAAAAGGACTAACTTTCTTTGTCCAGTTCAATGGCCTTGAAAGTGACTCCGAGTTGCTGAAACAGCTCTTTGACACTCACGCAGAACGGACAAAACGTTTTGCTGCAATTAATATAAATATCGATGTAAGAATCAAAATCAAACCAAAATTATGTATCAATAGCACAGCCGCCAGTATCTGAAAGAGGAAGACCTGAAAACGACGACGGAATTGGAGGAAACGGTTTCCTGGGCCTTGGGCAAAGCCATTTCTGTGTCTTCTTTGTCTTTGATTCGAAATCTCACAAACCCTAAATAAGCTTCAAATCCTCTTTGGCTTTACAAACGAGAGAACTTGTTTGTCCCGGGTTAAGCCCATTCTCATTTATATGGATAGAGGAGGAGAGGAGGTGGTGCTGTTCAAAACTAAAGAAATGATCTGGGCCGTTCAATTTTTCAATTGATGAAACGTAACGGAGAGCCACGTCCACACGCTCTTCGGAAGTTTCGTTTTGACTTGTACCTCTTAACACCAACAGGCCCGTAGGGCGGTGAGTGCCTCTGTCCAAGTGATTTTGTTTTTTGTCCGTATAAGGGATGGCTTGCGAGTTAAGCTATTATTTTTTTATCTTCCAATTACTGATGTGTTTTTTTTTAATTATTTAATTTATTAATAACCTATTTTTTTCTGTCTATGTAAGCTTAAGTTCATACTTCTTGATTTGAACGTAAAAGATTTTACTATTTGAACTGAATGCACCCACATTTAATGATGTTTTTTTTTTAATTTAAATGTGAAACAGTATTTAGTAACGTCTTATGGTTGGTTCAATAAATTAATTTGCATGAACACGTTGAAAATGTTTGGTAAAATTATTTTCCCAACTGATTTTCAATAAATTTCTTTTAATTAATTAAAAATTGTTACATGTTCCAATATTTTAATGCTTTAATTAATTTGATTGATCTTAATTCCTATCCATATGCCCATACAAAAATTAGTGGGTAAAGATCTTTGCCAATCAACGAAATCAGGAAACCAAGTCCAAAGCTTCCATGAATTTTTTTTGACGCTCAAGTCCCTTAGCAAGAAATAAAAATGGAAAAAACAAACCACAGATTGCTGTGCGAACTATGACAACAGAATTCGTTAATTTTACACATTGAAAAAATTTTGGAACAAGATTTTGTTCGGTATATTTATCTATGGAACAATCTAAATTTCATCGGCTCCAACATATACTGTCACAAATTTTTACTTAATTTTTTTTAAAAAAACTCTATACAAGTTTTTCTTCTATACAAATTTCATCGGCCTTTAGAGATAGGGGCGAGGCGAGTACTAAACCAGCTCCTTAACATGTTTTACATCGCAAAGCATGTGCCGTAAAATTGTGAATTGCAATAAAAAAAACTTGTGGCCGCGTAAGATTTGCGAAATGCAATAGAAAACTTGTAGTAGTGTAAAATTGGAACCGATGGAACATGTTCTTCTTCTTAACCTACAGGCTGTATCTAGCACCAAAATTCTGAAAACATGCACGGAAACGCATTAAAGGCCCCACAAAATGAGGAATGTATGACACTTCAAAATTTCAAAATCAACGTAGAAATATGTGATCACTTCATCGAAAGCTTTATTGTTCTCTGTGGTATGGTGGTAATCCATAAAGTTAACAGAATAAGCCTTGAGGTTTTCTTTTTAATTTAAACCAAAAAAATTGATTCTCGAACTGAGGGACTTCGATGATGACCGGTACAAGATAAATAACCTATCTACTTACACCATTGCAGGTTCCCGAAGCTTTGCCCCAAGATTTGTTGCAACAGCATCAATAAATTCTTCAGTGCTCAAGTAAAACTCCCTTGATACCCTGTATACATATCAGCAGCACATTATTCGTTTGATAAATGACTTTTAAGAATATTAAGTGAAGTGGGGTGATCCATTCATCATAATCAGAGTAGCAACAAAAGATTTAGTGCCTCTATTTCAGGCTACAAAAGAACTAGAAAATAAAAATCAGAAAAAATGAAAAACATGTATAAGTTAGTTATTATAGAAAGAAAGCAACTAAGAGAAAGTAATGGCATGTAATAGATAAGGGGAAGGTAATATATACTTGGGCCCATGGACCAAAATGGCAAGATCCTTGGTCATTTTTCCTGTTTCCACTGCCTCAATGCATGCAGCCTCCAACTTCTGAACAAAATGCAGCAACCTTTCATTTTTATCTAGCTTGGCCCTGAAGAAAATCCATTTTTTGACATTACCATCATAAAATGGGACTCAAAATTATTATTTTAGTATAAACAAAATTGCTGACTACACAACTTCTAATTAAATAACTAAATAAAACACGGTTATAGTCAGGAAAGATAGTTGTGAAACATAAAATTTTAAGTTCATTCACATGTCACTAGATATCAAAATGTTCATGTCAAAGCGATCTGAACATATTGAAGAGAAAACTAACAAATGGAATGAATAGCTTGACTTTGTTCAGGCTTTTATTGTTTCTAAAAACAGGTAAACATATGGTCTATTTGCTTCTATATTAGCAACAAAAGGACAAAACATCCATTTATGAAATTCCAATATATAAAAGAAAATGATGACGTATTATGTCCAAAAATCATGGTTCAACTCTGTTAGAGAAGAGGATCTTAGGCTGCCAAGAAATTGACGAAACTCTAAATATTTGTTTATAGATATTTTGGAAATTAAAAGGAAAAGGTAGTAGAATTGTCTGTCAATGAGCAAAATCAGCCAAGAATATGATAGAAGTGCACCATTAAGTAAAGAGATACTGAGGTATATTGTTGGGAAGGAATGCAAAAGAAGGAAAAGCCTGTGTTTTGCACAAAGCAGCATGTACCTGTGTTCTAGCCCTCGTGTCCAAGCAAATATGGAAGCAATACTGTTTGTACTGGTTTCTTGACCCTTCTGGTGTAGCCGGAAATGTCGAGTAACAGTCCCATGAGCCGCCTCAGCTTCTAATGTCTTACCATCAGAAGATAACTGCAATTTTATTGTGGTTATGTTATTAGGATTTTGCGCAAACCAAGGACCAAATGTATGATGAATACAAACAGTAATTTTGATACAAACCAACACCGAGGTCATGAGTCCCAAGGAACCAAATCCTGCAAAGAATGAAATTACATTTAGATGTATAATAAAAAGATGTTTATTTCTGTGGAACAGGAAGTGTCTCAGCCCATTGATACAAGAAGACTTGGTAAAAAACTAAAAGCTATTTATCCTTTCAATTTCTCACCAACTACGTGCAATAAATATATGTAATAATCATTTCTATTTATTTTTTCATTTGTTAAAAGAATAATTGCTCACTTAGTCATTGAACTAATGCTTCTCAATACAGAATATTTCTAGAACATCATCTATGGTAATCTTTCAAAACCAAAAATAAGACCACCTGATAATATGACAACTGGAAAAAGAGAAAAAGAACAGTTAAGTAGAATACTTTTCTGCAGTTAAGACAAGATCACTGACAATTAGCAGACGTTTTGGCCATTGATACTACTGGTAAAAGTTAGGTACATGGGAAACTTCAAATGCGCTAGAATGAGCAGAAACAGTACCTTGAGCAAGTAAATCACTCTGGACATCTCCATCATAATTTTTGCATGCCCAAACATATCCACCTTCACTTTTTATAGCATAAGCCACCATGTCATCAATTAAACGATGCTCATACCTAAGCGACATATGAATATTTCATTAACTACTTGAAAAATGATGGGCACACAAATACAAAGCTTCCTCATGGACAAGAAAAACAAACCATATTGAATGTTCTTCAAACTTCTGCCTCCACCTCTCTTCATATACTGTTGGAATATGTCCTTAAACCTGTCATATCCCTAGAAATATGAGCATTGTGCACATTTCTTCTCAAATCTAAATATCAAAAGCTAATTTTAATTGAAGCGAGAAAACAAAAATAGAAAAACTGGTACCAGGTACATTTGGAAAAGAAGCTGTTCGAAAAAGGAAAAAAATTACCTGCCATCATATTTTTTCAGTATTGTATTTTTGGTGCTCAAGTAAAGAGGCCACTTTTTTGAAAATGCCAATGACATTGATGATTCAGCAAAAGCTCGAATGGACTGGCAAATTAGAAGAATTTATCAATATAGTTTATAAATTTATTACAGTGCAGATCCTGACGAAAAAGATGAACACATGACCAACCTCATCAACATTATACATGGCAAGTGCAATGCCTGGGCCTTTAAAATTATAGACATCAAGCTCCACAGGGCCAGTACCATCTTCTGGGTCTGGAAGAGAAACAGACAGAAAATTGTAACGCCACTTTGTATTTGGAGGAACAAAACAACTAGGTTGTAGTGGCAGAAATATCCATCTAAATCAACTTACCAAAAACCATTTTCAACTTCCCAGGCCCTTTAATGACTGTATCAGTAGCACGATACTGATCACCAAAGGCATGCCTACCGATACATATAGGTTTCTTCCAACCTGTACATTTGAGAAATAAGATCTGATGGGTGTTTCAAACAAATTCATGACATCCAACAAAACGGGAGGAAGAAAGTATTACCAGGAACTATTCTAGGAATATTCTGGCATAGGATAGGTTCACGGAAAACAGTACCTGCAAAGGCAATGCTTTATGAAGTTTCAGAAAGAAACAGTGAGGACAGATAAACAGTACAGCTTGAATGTTACACTGTTTGTATCAAAGGTACTAGAAGCAAGAAAGTGACAAATAAAATAAAATTAGTTAAGTTAACCATTCCACACATGATACATCCAATAGATACGAATTTTACAATATTTTGGAAATCCATATAGCAGCTGATGACTTCAATATCCCGGATTCCATCAATTATCAAGTACTACAACAGCATTAAGATCAATCCTCGAGCAATGTATCTGCCAACGTATAATTGCATGCAATCTAGTTACTAGCATCAAATAGTCACATGTACAACAATAAAACTGATGTCTACGCTTATCCAAGGAAAACTGTTTTCACATTCACCTCAAGATAATACTGTTTACAGAAACTATCATAGAATCCCATCCAACCAAGCACACCAACCGTTAGCTTCCTGGTTAAGAAATCATGTAGTATACACTAAAAACAGATGCAATTAAAAACACGTGTTAATTTTTTTTTTAATTTTTTGATAAGAAATTATAAATACACATGTTTTAAGAAAACACATAAAACATATGCCCTGAAATAAAGGGATTATAATATACTGACCATTTAAAATGTTTCTAATTGTGCCATTGGGACTTCTCCACATTGACTTCAGCCCAAACTCCTTCATTCTGGTCTCATCTACAAAATTGTTACACCGAAGGACAAAAATTGATGTCCATACAAGCTAAAACAAAATATCTACAGCTAAACAGCAAAAACATCCACTTGCAATGTAATATAAAGAGCACAATAAAATTTCATACGCTATATAAAACTCGGCTTGCCTGAAATATTATTTCTGGTACCAAAATAATAAAATGCTTAAAAAGCTTGCAAAAGGATAATGGCTTACCAGGAGTTATTGTGGCACATTTGATGGCAACATTGTACCTGCAGCAACATAAAAGGTCAAGACAGGACAGATGAAAAGACAGCATCGAGCATTGTTTAGGATTTAGGCTATAAATGTGTGAGGAAAGTTAACTTAAAAATCTTATAAGTCCTTGGTTTTACATTAGCCAGCCTTTTATTGTAAAGACAGATATCATGAGAAATCATTAAACAAGAACAAGAAAGCCCCATCATAACATCCTCATCTCCACATAGCTCCTCCTAGCAACCAACCTCACAATTACCAGTGCTCCATCTAACATGGAGCAGTGGCGTTCCCCTAAACTAGCTCCTCATTTTTTCCCACTAACAAAATTATGCCCACATTTATTGCATACCAAACATAATCTTGTATTGACCAAATTTGGAATTCTCAGTCCCCAAAAGATTTGTTCTATTACACGTCCATTCACTCCAACAATTGAAATTTAGTATCTACAAAAAGGAAAAAATAAATGAATAAAAGAAAAGAAAATGCACTCCACAATACTAATGTTTTAAATCAGTAATATGTATAATACACAGAGCTATAATTTGATGTCGACTAAATATGTATCCTTCAATCAAATTCTCACTTAAAATTTCCAAATGAATATGGTCTATTAATTGACTACAAGCTAATTGTCTTATCATTTTAAATGAATTCTTATTACATTACTTACTTTAGAGTTGCTTCAGCGCTTTCTACGGTAACCTTGTCATCAGTTGCATCACGATTCAATATCCCCAAGTCATAATACTTTATATCCAAATCTAAGTAAGGAAAAATGAGCTGCAACAATGTAAGCTATTAATTCCCATTAAACTTTATCAATTTGCTTTAAAAGGGTTATTCTGGAAAAAGAAAAATAAGAAAGCTATGGTAAATAAGTAAAACATACTTTGTCTTTTATCATCTGCCAAATAATCCTCGTCATCTCATCGCCTGATTGCAAAAGTAAGATAAAACAAGGACTAAAATTAATCTTCTAAAACATAATGAAACAGCTGTTCCTCCGTTTAACCTAAAAATTGTCCTAAAAATGGGACATAAAAATATCAATTAACATAAAAAAAAAAATCATTCATAAAGTCACAAAATAACTTATGAATTCAAAAAAACACCGAGTACAACTTGCTTTTCAATTTCCGCATTTTTCTCATCCATCGAACTTAACAGCAAGGGAACTTATCATCCTATCATTCACCTCAAGAAATGGACTCTCAAAATATTCAATAATTTTGCAATAAGAATTCTAAGAAATCGAATTTGCTCTCATTTTCATCCATTTTCTAATTAAGCAAACAGCACTGTATGAACTGCAGGCATCTAAAAAAAAATTTATCTAATGAACTAGACTGTATGAACTGCAAGCATTTAAAAAAAATATATCTAATGAACGAAGTAGCACACCAACTAATTAAAATATTTTAAAAAGTTAAAATTACTTAGGGTTTTAGAGAGGTTTTAGTTATACCGTCCATTTCAACGATAGGATTCTGAACCTTGACTCTATCAATATCCGTGGCACTAGCAAAACACCGAAACGACATCGCAGGAGCCAACTGGTTCCGAAACGACACACGATTGTTCACATATCCGCTGAATAAACCGGAATTGTTTGAAGAAGAGAGTGACCATCTGGGGTTTTTAACGGCGACGGTTGACGATGACATCATTTTGGTGGTGGCAGCAGCAGATGACATGACGCTTGATCGTAAACTGCCACAACTACTATTGATGAGCCTGATCATTTGGGAATGATAAGAGGCGTTTTAAATTAAGACGCCGTGAGACTGCTTTCTCTGCTCGTGTTTGCATTTTACTGTTTTGGAAAGAAAGAGACGGCCTTGATCTAGTATTATGCATTCACGGTACTGGAATATGTCAGTGGCATATCTCATCTTGGTATCTTTGATCCAACGGCTGACAAGATATGACTTGGTAATCATAAGGCCAAAAGTTTTTAGTACCCATTTTTACAATTGGAAGGATACTTACAACAGCTTAATTTTGAATAAATTGACATTAATAATAGACTTGATTTGACTTCAGATTATATTATAAACATTAAGTTTCATATAATGTAACTTATAATTACATACGTGAATAATGCGTAGATTTTACACTATACACTATTTATGTGTGTGTAATTATAAGTTATATTACATATAACTTAGGAAATAATCTTTGTGAATTTAGTTTTAAGCGCTCTGATTGGTTAATTTGTTTGTCACACAAAATTAACGAGGTAATAAGTCTCCTCATGTGCTGGGGTAGAGTTGTTGTCTATTAGAGCATATTTTCAAATGTAATGATGAGAAATAAAAATTAAAGGCCCGAAAGGTCCACCTACACGTGGCGGTTTTTGTCTCTTTCCATTGTGCCCAGGTTATCTAATTACACCCGTCTACTACAAAGCCCAGTCTAGCATAATTTTACAAATGGGGTTTATTTAAATAAAATTTTTATTTGTATAATTTTTATAAGTAGTCTTTGTCAAAAATATTTACGTTGTTTAGTTATTAATAATAATTTTTATTAAAAATTATAAAATTATTTTAATAGATAAATTTTTAAATTTATATTATAAAATAAATTGCAGTACTTTAGATAAATTAAAAAAAGCTCGTCAACTCTTCTTGTAAAAATTCAAAAATTGAGTTTTTACTATTAAAAATAACATAATGTATTTAGTCTCAAAACATTTATTCAAATACAATTAAAAGAGGCTAAATTTTTTTAAAATAATTATAAAATTAAATAAATACTTATGATCTAAGTTATACCATAAATTCACTAATTGCCTATTTAATACGAATTATCTAATAACTATAAATGTTTATTTAATCTCATAAGCTCTTTTTAATTTTTTTTGTTTGTTTGATTTTTTTTTCTAGAGGTTTTAAGGATTAAATAAGATATTTTACATATATTAGCAAAGCTCAAATTTTGACTTTTGAGAATAGATGTTAAAAAGTTTTTTTAATATTAAAGTATCTAAAATATCATTTGCTTATTTAACAATATTGTTTCATTACTTTTATAACATAACTTTAAAAGAATTTGTCTATTAAAATAATTTTATAATTTTTAATAAAAACTTTTCAGTATGAACTAAACAACTATTTTTTTAAATAAAAAAATCATTATTTAAATAATTTTTATTTAAAAAATTATAACAAATAAAGCTTAAGTACAAATACTGTTATGCTAGTGGTAGGCATAGGTCAGATTGAGAAAAAATTAACTCAAACCAACCCAGTAAACATGTCCAACCCAAACTATTCCAACTTTTAAATCATCGAATTGGATTGATCGGGATGATAAAAATTAAAAGTTCAAAAATTCTAAAATTTACTTAAAATCAAATTCGAATAAAGAAAAAAAAAGTCATTGATTTTCTATTAGAACATTATATGTTATTCATTATGCCTAACATCTATCAAAAAATACCATGACGCAAGTGTTTGAATATTTGTTAACTAATTTTTAGTGAAAATTCAGTTTTGATTTCTAAATTTGAGTTTAGAGAATTAAATCAATGTTAGATTTAACATAGAGAAAATGAAAATATCCTCTTTTTTTATAAAATAATAAAAAGGATTCAAGATTATGTTTAGTCATTTAAAATTTAAGAATGAAAAATTTTATTTGCACCAAGTTAAACCCCGACCTTTTCCTTTTATCTTTCAAATCGTCTCTCCCCAGCCACAATTTTATTGAAATCGCTCACAACTCTCTCTAACAGTACTCCTAGCCACCACCCGCAGCCATCATGCAACAACCACAGTCACTCACAAAAGTGGTAGCCGCAACTCCAACCACGAGCAGCTTCTTCCTCCAAATTCCTCGTTATTTTCTTCAAAATCAGCTTTCTTTAAGTCCTCCAATTCCTCTGTTTCTCCACTTCATCAACCTCATCCATTTGTTTCAAAATTTTCATTACTGCATATTCGAAATATTATTAATTAATTATCCCAGAGGCATTAAATGTACAGTGGGTTGTAAACCTAGTCAGGTTAACAACAAGTCAAGTTCACGTAAATTGCACAATCATTTGTAGAAAATGGGTTTGGGCATTCCAATTAATAGTAAACTCAATCCTAAAATTCTATATCAAAATCTCTTGGAATCAATTCTAACCCAATATGGGTGCCGCTTGGGCTTGTAGCCCAATAGTAAATTATTACCCTCAAAGTTAAGCATAACTATGAAGACAATAGTTTGAGTCTCCACGGACTCAACCTCTCTCAATTAAACATAATTGTGTGGAGATTTTTTATAACGTTTTCTCTTTTGCGAAATACGAGTGGAGTAGAGACATTCCTTTTCCGTGAGGGGTATTTAGATCGGCATGTACTTTATAAAATAAAAATGTAATAATATAAGTCTCATGTATATATCTGATTGTAACTATCAGTGTAATGACCTGCTATTGTAAGTAAATATCAGTGTAATAACTTGTTGTTATAACAGTTGTATATATCTGTGTAATACAGTAACCTGATACTTAATCAATTTAAAAAAAAAACCCAATATGGGTAAAATTTACAAACAAAATTCAAACTTTAAAAATAATATGGTGCCAAGGAATCGAAAAGACAATACGTTACTGTCCACGTTTTAAAATTTTTCTCTAATGCTCAAATTCATCTTTCACGGATCAACCAAATCTTTTACGAACAACTATTTGTAAACACTGCATTTTGAGGATATGATCTTTATTAAAGTTTCTACTTCTACTTTTTTGTATTTATTTAAGGGTAATTTTTAAAAATCTCCCCTGAGGTTTGGGCTTGTTGCAAGTAGATGGCGAGAATCTGTTTATTTGTAAAAAACCCCCTACCGTTAGTTACTTTTAACATTGACCGTTAGTTGACTGTGTAAAGACAATATTACCCTTAACAACAGTTTGTAGATGGAATTAACTAAAAAAAACTAAAATTATTGGTTATTTTACCCTCTTTAAATTATTAATATTTTCTTAAAGTTCCTACAAGAAAAATATAATTAAAAAATTATCTTTAAATTATTGATATTTTTTTAAAGTTCTTACAAGAAAGATAAAATTAAAAACTTGAAAATGAAATAGTCATAATTTTTACCTATGATATTGTAAATCTTTAGAATTGATAAGGATAAAATTATCAAAAAATAGGGATTGTGCTTTTCGCGCCAATAATTTTAATTTTTTTTTAGTTATGTCAGTTTACAAACTGTTGTTAAGAGTAATATTGTCTTTACACAGTCAACTAACGGTCAATGTTGAAATTAACTGATGATAGATGATGTTTTACAAATAAATAGATTCTCGCCATCTACTTGCAACAAGCTCAAACCTCAGGAAAAGTTTTTAAAAATTAGCCATTTATTTAAACTAAATGATGTAGCCTAGAATGAAGTAAGAGTGAAGGGAATCTATAGTTGGAAAGAAAAAGGGAAACGAAAAAAAAAAGAAGAAGCAAAGTTTAAATTAAAAAATTAGAATTAACCAAAATGGCGTCATTGTTGGAATCCTCGGGGCTCGACTCCGGTGAACATCAGCACTCTTTAATAATTGATCGTGAGACATTAATTTGTCTATAATTTTTATTATTATGGGCTTGAGTTGGGTTGGGTTATATGGTTTCTGCCGGACCGCCACAAAGGAAGCACGTGCGTGGAGACACCGGGACATGAATAAACCGCGAAATTCCCAAATCTCAAATCTTGAAAATCAATGGCAGTCACTCTTGAGAACCCTAAAATTCCAAGATTATCAGAAGGTGGTCATGATGACGCCAGCGAAGGCATTGATAGAATCAGCAACCTGCCAGAGTCCATCCTTCATCATATATTCTCACTTGTGGAAGATACCTTGGATGTCATCACGGCAAGCGCCGTTTCAAGAAAATGGAGGTACATTTGGCTTTCAATGCCTTCATTAACCTTCAGCACATTCCACAGAATTTGGTCAGACAAAAGAAAAACTTTGTCTTTTTACAAAGTCAACGAGGAATTCAAAGATTTTGTCAACTGGGTATTAATGTCTCAAAACAGTTCAATTACTGTTCAAAGTTTTTGTCTCTGCGGGTACATACATGAAAGTAATGATTATACACTTTATAGATGGATGAGTGTTTTAGCCGATAGAAAATTGCAGGAGCTTGGTCTAATGGTATTCTCTGACGGACCTGTTGAGTTGCCCCATTTCCTTGTTTCTTGTGAATCATTGGTGTATTTCAAGTTTGTTTTTGGCCTTCATGAAGTTCTAAAGCTGCCTAGTTCTGCTGGTTTTGTCGGGCTCAATATGCTCTGTTTGATGAATGTTAAGTTATTGGATTGTGTTTCGTTTCGAACGTTTATCTCAAATAGTCCAGTTCTTGAGCATTTGAACCTCGAAGCATGTGTTTTTAGCGACATGAAGATACTTGACATTGCTTCAGTTAGTTTGAAGAGTCTTGTGATAGATAACGGTTACCCTGATCCTGGTGGTGATGGTTTAAGGAACTGTGAGCTAAAGGTTACTTGCCCTGGTCTCGTTTCCTTTTATTACAATAGTCCTTTAGCAAAAGATTTCCTCCTTCAGGATCTAAACTCTTTGGAGGACATTTTCTTAAGCATTGATTCTCTTACTGAATATGGAGTGGTTAATGATTGCCATCACATTATGCATAAGCTCTTCAAAGGAATTAGCAATATTACTGTTTTGAAACTACCTGCTGCCTTAGAAATGGTATATGTTCATTTCTAAAGTTGATTACCTATATATTTTGAAGATAATTGAATGAAATATTATTTGCTGTGATGTACCAAATATTAGCTTGGTAATTTCTTTTTGCTTTGAGGACGAGGAATGTGTCAAAATGGGAACCTTCTAGAAAATGCTTTTTTTTTTTTTGGTTATCTGTTATAGGACAATTGAGTAATTGAGTTTTCAGAATTAAATTTTAGGAGGTATATGATCATATTATTGTCTATTTGGAATTTGCTTCATGTATAGGTATTATCGCTAGAGTTATATGATTCACCATTGTTCTGAACATGCTAGTTTTCTTTTCTTCCTTCTCCTCGTCTCATTCTTTTTTTCTTTCTTTCATTTTTAATTTTCATGTTTAAGATTTATGTCCTTAAAGAAGTAAAAGCATTAGTTGCTGGTGAAATTTGCCAGTAATAGTCGCTTTCTTTTTACAGTCTTGAATATGAACAATTACTATAGCTATATCATGAATAATCAAATTATTAAACACTTATAAATATTAAATATTGCACATCTTTATGTAATGGGTTCTCTCTTTCCTTGTAGTTATGCCTCGAATATCTTTATCTCACACTTGCTCATCCAGAGTGCTTCAAGACATCATTCTGTAATTTGAAGTCTTTAAAACTGATTCTGATACCAAATGATCAGAGCATGAACCTAATGGTTGGCTTGCTCAACTGCTTTCCCAATCTGGAAGCTCTCACAATATGTTTTGCATGGGTAAGTTCAACACCTAAGATTATTGCTCTTATTAGACATAATTTGTTTTGTGCTGTGCATTAGATTTGGCATCGCTGCCATACAATTCTTTCATATCAAAGTCAGTTATGTTTTATCTTCATTCATTCAATATCATTGACAGGGATATTTTATGACTAATCTTGCTTGGCACTTACTAAGCAAAAGTTAATATTCGTGGATAGTATGGTTTATGAGTAGAAGGAATTTTTATACATGTTTGTTGTAAATGGTATCTACATTCTTGCATAAAATTTTGCATGCTAAGACATTTTGATTTTTGGGTAGAATAAATCGCCTTTATGATGACATATCGTAAATCAATAATTGATTATTGCACTCTTTCTGTTAATAGAGCATATTTCGCCTCTTTTACAGAATGTTATGCTGTTGCTATCCTTCTGGAAGTATTAGGTATCAAAACATGAAGAAATTTTCCATAAAAATTCAGAAATGGTACCCCTAGAATCTAGATAGCATAGGGATTTTATGGAACAAGATCAAACATGCATGGATTAGATGCCTTCTTGGACTTACCATAGAAAGTCATAGCTCAAAGCCACATGGGAAAGAACATACAATCAGTGGGAAATTAATACGGATGCTTTCATTCAATATCATCAAAGTGGATGGTTACTTTTTGGTGATATTTGTAAGGTTATGCCAACAAAGTTTTATCAATAAATGTGTCACTTGTGTCTTTAAGCATAAAAGTGCAAACCTAGTCAATTATAAAGAGGTTATCTTTGCTGATTGCTTTTCACATCTTCAGTCCAAATGTTTATGATCTTCAAAAATTAACTCCTCTTTCTTCGTTGTCTTTTCTCTACAGTATGAAACCGTTGAATTTAGTGTAGAGGATATTCCTAGTCCATCAGTGACATATCATCTCAAGATGGTTGAGCTACTAGAGGTGAGGGGTGGGAAAAATGAACTTCAGTTCATGAGGTTTCTGCTGAAGCATGGACGTTCATTGGACAGAATGAGTATTAGTTGGGCAGCAGACATTAAGGATCCCAAGGACATCACCTCAGAGATAATTAAATTTCCAAGAACATCCTCCACTGTTGTGCTGAAATTCCTTCAACTTCAGTCGGAGGTTGATGTTTCAAGGTTATGAACATGGATATATTCTCCATTTAAATATCCTTATGTAAGATTTTGAGAATGAATTTATGAAACCATCACAATGTCCAGCTTGTTTTGTTTGAAATCCTATCTAATGATGTATTCATTCTCAGTTGGATAGTTTCTGTTATTTGCTTCTTCTTCTACAACACAATGTCCAGCCTCTTTTCCTTCTTGTAATTGCCCTAAAAAGATGACTGAATATTTGATCATTTAGTCATTGTAATATTCTCTATAAAATTATAGCAACGACCGTTGATAATAGGCTTAAATCACTCCTTGGGGAAATCATCTCTTTCCCACCAAAAAAAAAAAAAGAAGCGTTAACTTGGGACGGAAGATGAAAAGTTTGCTACAATTGTAAAATATAATGGTGTATAGTGCAATTTTTCCCTAAACTATATTCCATGGAGTAGACATTTTACCCTCCCTATATTAAAAAGAAATCAACTAAAATTATTAAATTATTTCCATTTATTTTTTTGATTGGGAAACAAAACTAACTTATAATACACCTCACCGCGCCGAATCAAAACCCTAAAACCCTCCTCCTCTCTCTCTCTCTCTCTCTCTCTCTCTCCTTAAACCCTACAACAAACAAACACAATCAGTGAATCAAAAAGTCTACTTTCTTTCATTCTTCAATCGTAACAATTCACAATTATCAAAATTCAGTGAAAAATCAATTCAATGTCCTCATTGGCCACAAAAACTCATCCGCTTCTGAACAATCTCCCTCCATTTCTGACATGGCGAGCCCTGGGGTTCCGCACCATCTGCAGCGGTCGCCTCGGCTTCGCCCCGTCCGAACCAGCCCCGCCCACCCCCGCCCCGTCCGTTGCCGGCACCAAACTTCTCGAAACCTTCAAAGAGGAGTTCGAGATCGGTTCCCGCCTGATCACCCTGGAGACCGGTAAAATCGCTCGCTTTGCTAACGGCGCCGTCGTTTTGGGCATGGATGAGACCAAGGTCTTGTCTACTGTTACTTCCTCTAAAGGAGACTCTGTTCGCGACTTTTTGCCTCTCACTGTATGTGTAATTGAATTTATCGAATTATTATATTTTATTTATCTATGTTTCTTCTTGTTTTAGAAACACTTTCTTATTTCAATCTGAAGCATGTACATGTGTAAACTGTGAAGTATATATATATATATTTTACCTTGCGAATGTAGATATATATTTTTTTTTTCTGGAAGCTAAGAGAATTTTGGTTCATAGGATCGCAACTTTTGAAGGATTCATTTTATTTAGAAACTAAAAAAATATATGGATTTATGGCACTGTTGTTATGAAGGAAATGGAGAGACACTTAAGAATTGAAATGGAGGGAAGAGACCAGAAAAAGACATGGGATCAACTAATTTTGATGTCTAAGAGGTTTCGAATTGTGCTCATTTACCTCTGCTCTCGTAATTTCCTTCTTCGCCTTGACAGAGAAATTGAAACTGCACTGGGAGGGAAGTTCGGGACTCCAATTTCCCTCCATTTCTTTTCATTTTTCCTTCAAATTAAAACTGTGACACACTGGAAATAAATTGATTTCTCCAGTTTTCTCTGTTCAAACCAAGAGAGTTTCCTTCCTTATACTTCTACACTTGTGTGTTAAAAAAAAAAAGATTTAGTCCATTAACAAGTCACAAGAATCAGTAGGACCCACCTCATTTCATCCATCGATAGGGATTAATTCCTATTGATTTTATGAAAATGTTTTCAGCCTAACATTTTGGGTAGAATATGAATTGTAATAGGCTGACATTTAGAAGAGACAAAATCAGAGACATAAAATGGTGATACCGGTGATTATATAATCATGAACAGCAAGATTAGGATGGATAATGGAGACAAAAGAAAATCAGAAAAATGGTAAATTGTAAATGGAATAATGAAATCCAAGGCGCCTTTGTAAAAAGCATAACATTTAGGACTAATCTTTACATATTCAGTTTTCAACAATGCTAATAACTGTTATCTATTCTATATTTGTAGATTTGTTTTATGCTTAAGTGTGTGTATGCTGCTGTGACTTAACCAGTATTTCTTTATGTAAGGTTGATTATCAAGAGAAACAATTTGCCCAAGGCGTCATTCCAAATACGTATATGCGGAGAGAGGGTGCTCCAAAAGAACGCGAACTTTTAGTTGGTCGTATCATTGATCGCCCCATACGACCATTATTTCCTGCTGGATTTTACCATGAGGTTCAGGTATGGTTCGATTACTTTTGTCATCTTGATTTTCTGGAAATTTTCCGTTTGTTCTTAAATGTTTCTTGATTGATATTGCTTGATTCAAGGTAATGGCAAGTGTTCTTTCATCTGATGGGAAACAAGATCCAGATGTAATGGCAGCTAATGCAACATCCGCTGCTCTTATGTTATCAGATATTCCTTGGGGTGGTCCTATTGGAATGATACGAATTGGAAGAATTTGCGGGCAATTCATTGTTAACCCTACCATGGATGAGGTAATACTTGACACTATTTAGTACTCATTCTTTCTTTTTCTCTTCAAACACTCTTAACAAGCATCACTTCTAGGATTAGGTTAAGTTATATCACAGAAGTCTGCTCGTCGGTATACTTTTTAAATTTACTCTGCCGCCTTCTACTTCTGGTGACCCAGTAGATGCTTACCTTAAAGTTAAACCATTTGCAGATTTTTACTCGCGACAAATAGTTTTGTTTTCATATCATTTTTATTTCTTTTTTCTGAGATCTTTATATTGAATGATAATATGGAGAACAGTAAACAGATGGTAACTTATATGTAGCTGTGAGGTGCAGAATGTGAAAAAATAAGCATATGGGCAAGTGATGGAAAAGTAAAAATGAAACGAGTTCTTGTGCTTCAATGTGAAGGTTGCTCTAGGTTCTCTTTTTTTTTTGGGGGGGGGAGGGGTATTATTATTTTTTGTCTCACTAATATTCTTCTTGGAATTTTAATCTAATAGATCTGTTAAAATCAGACTCTGCTTACTTTTTTTGCTTGATGGTCTCCAAATGCAAATGCAGCTTAGCTTAAGCGATCTCAACCTAGTATATGCCTGTACAAGGGAGAAAACTTTGATGATAGATGTTCAAGCTCGTGAGATCTCAGAGAAAGATCTAGAAGCTGGATTAAGACTGGCTCATCCCGAGGTATGACTTTGAACAGTATTTCTGAATATTTCTTTATCTTTGAATGCTAATATTGATTGGTTATTTCTTCTTGGAATGCTTATGTTGATTGGCTTTGGTCATTCAGGCAGTTAAATACCTTGAACCTCAAATAAGACTTGCTGAAAAAGCTGGTAAACAGAAGAAGGAATATAAATTGTCTATGATCTCTGAACAAACATTGGAAAAAGTCAGTAACTTGGCCGAAGCACGTATTGAAGCTGTTTTTACTGATCCTTCATACGGCAAGGTACATTCCAGTGGCCTAATTGCCAATAAATTCAATCTCACATAAACCTTTTCTTGTCCATCGTGTTTGTGTGTGTAGGTATGCATACACCAGTGTGCTCGGTAATTATTTATGTCAAAATTGTATTTTTGAATTTTTTTGCTGTTGTAATTTGTTCACAATCAGTTTGAACGTGGAGAGGCTTTAGATAAGATTGGACAAGATGTGAAAAAAGCTCTTGAAGAAGAATGTGATGAAGAAAGCTTGCAAGTTCTACCAAAGGCAGTAGACACCGTGAGGAAAAGGGTAAACTATTTCCGATGAAAATGAACATTTGTTTTTAATTTTTTGATAAGAAACTGTCTAAACTGATTTAAATCAAAATGACCCAAATGAAAGAAACTGTTTTGGAGATTTAATATGTTGGTTTCTCTCTATATGTTCCTGTTGATATTGATTTTTTGTTTTGATTATGCTCTCCATTTTCTTATTTTCCCTTTTGTTGACAATTCTCATTTTTATAGATTTGCCTGATGAAAATTGCTGCCGAAGTACACAGTTCTTGTGTTCTCTCTAAATTGTAAAATTATAGCAAATTATATACATGATTTCAAGGCTGGCTGGCAATTATTGCAGTTTTGAAATCCTAAAACTTGTTACTTATAGAATAGTTACAAACCATATAATTCTGTTGGCTTGAATATGAGTCATCCAGCTTGATATTTTGACGATCTTTATTTGGGGAAGAAATGCATACATAGTAGAAAGCTCGGCTGTCAATTATAGATTGCAGGAATTCTAATCTCAGTTTTTTTTTTACTTAAATGCTTCTTCTGGTTCTTCCATCTTTTAAGGTCAACAATGTCTTAAGTTTAGTAAAAATAATCAGGTCATTCGAAAAAGGATTATTGCAGAAGGAGTCAGGGTTGATGGGAGACAACTTGACGAAGTTAGACCTATCTATTGTGAGTCTGGTAATTTACCTATATTGCATGGATCGTCACTTTTTTCTCGAGGAGATACTCAGGTCAGTCAACATTATCTCCATTTGATGACTGAATACTTATGTAAAGAAGCATGTCGAGTTGTGTTGCGTTTATAGAAATTTTAAGTTTGGTCTTTGGGATTTATATTTGGAACTTAAAACAGGTTCTTTGCACTGTGACACTTGGAGCACCTGCAGAAGCTCAACGCTTGGAGTCCTTGGTTGGTCCACCAACAAAGCGCTTCATGCTTCACTATAGTTTTCCACCATTTTGTATCAATGAAGTTGGGAAACGAGTTGGCCTAAATAGGCGTGAAGTTGGACATGGTAAACCAATTTTTGTTTTTCATATTGTTTTATCCTTTATATATAGTTTTCCAGTGTTTAAATTTGGGAGTACAAAGTACTTGGTTACCCTTTTTCTCCTATCAAAATACCTTGACTGTTGCATCTAGCTTTGACGTGCGTAATTCATTCAATACATTTTCTTTCTCTGTGCAAACAGATTAATTTGATGCTGGTTTCTTTTTTTTTTAATAGGCACTCTTGCGGAGAAAGCCTTGCTTGCAGTACTGCCTCCTGAAAATGATTTTCCTTATACTGTGCGTGTGAATTCAGAGGTCATGGGATCTGATGGGTCAACATCAATGGCTACTGTCTGTGGAGGTTTCCTTCTTAATACCCAATAATTTGTACTTTTTATGTTTATTGTCTGCTTGGAAAAGCTGGAACTTTTTTTTTTTGGGCATATTCATTTACCAGGTAAGTATGCATGTCAGTGCTTTTATTTTTGTTTGGTGTTTGACAAGTCTTTCATGTTAAGTTTACGGATTGATAATGGTCCATAATTCTCTTTGGCCATAACTAATTTTCATGATTTTGATTTTGTTTGCCTGCAATAAAATATTTATCGTGAATTTTTCTCCTTGCAGGCAGTATGGCTTTGATGGATGCTGGCATTCCATTACAAGAACATGTAGCAGGTGTTTCAGTCGGTCTCGTTAGTGAAGTTGACCCATCAACTGGCGAAATTAAGGACTATCGTATACTGACTGATATTTTGGTGAGATTTTTACTTGGGTTCTTTCAGTTTTTTCTTGATGGATGGTGGTGGTTTGAAATAGTTCTATTGTGATGCTGATATTCCTTAATTTAAATAGTGAAACTTTCTTTCCATCTGTTAGATGCTGTTCTTATTTACATCTACTTCTCTAATGCGATCAATATCAGCTACACCATGGTAATTTGTTTGACAGTGTTTGTCTCCAAGTACTGCTGACTTTCCTATGAGAGTTTATTTGACAACGGGCTTTTGCAGGGTTTAGAAGACCATTTAGGGGACATGGACTTCAAAATTGCTGGCACACGAATAGGAGTTACAGCAATTCAGTTGGATATAAAACCTGCTGGAATTCCTTTAGATATCATATGCGAATGTTTAGAGCATGCTCATAAAGGTCGTCTTCAGATCCTTGACCACATGGAGCGAGAAATCAGTGCCCCACGAACTCAAGATGATAGAAATTCTCCTCGACTAGGTTAATTTTTTAAACTCCATTTTGCTTGCAAATTAGATATTTGTTAGCTTTCATTGTTTGAATACTTTATGATTTAACTGAACATTTATGATCTGTCATGCAGCTACTTTGAAATATGACAATGACACCCTTCGCCGTTTGATTGGGCCCTTAGGTGCTCTCAAAAGAAAAATTGAAGAAGAAACAGGTCTAATTCAAATTCAGCAAAAGTATCTTTTTGTGCCTTGTTGATTTGTCAAATGATTCCTCTTGTTTTTAATTTTTCATAAGTTACTGAAATAGTAATGCTTGTGCTTGTGATTCAGGTGGACGTATATCTGTAAGTGATGGAACACTTACTGTAGTTGCTAAGAATCAGTCTGTAATGGAGAAAGTGCTAGAAAAGGTAACTATTGTGTTCTAAGTTTCAAAAACAAGATATGAAATATTCTTTAAAAAAAACTTGAAATGGGTCTTTTAACTGGTTTTTCTGTGTTTAATTGTCTTAAAATACTCTTTACCTTCAGGTTGATTTCATAATTGGCCGTGAGATTGAAGTTGGGGGGATCTATAAAGGTGTTGTAACATCAGTCAAAGAATATGGTGCTTTTGTGGAATTTAATGGTGGCCAACAAGGCCTGCTACACGTTTCTGAGTTGTCACATGAACCGGTATATACCAAAGTTTTGCATTGTTAATTAAGAGCATTTCTAATTATTTGGTTACCATTATTTCATTCTAAATATATGTGTTATATTTCATATATCTTAGGTAGAACAAAGTTTTCTTTTTCTTCATGTCTTTAGTTGGATTAAAAAGACGAGTTTATTCTAGCTTGAACTCATACCTAGCGTGTCTGCTGGGTTACAGAATCTAATTTGTTCTGATTTTGACGCAGCATCTTCTGAAAAATTCTATTTTGTTCTCAAGAGGTATAATCATCATCATTTGCAAATTGTACAAGTATGAGTAAGGCTTAAAATATAAGGTTGATGGGTCATCGCAGTTGCAGAAACTGTTGGAAAAATTAGGAAATAGATAATACAAGACTAATGAACCTGATTGTTTGAGTATGTTGGTGGCCTTAAAACTCACTATTTCGTTTGAAAAAGAGCAAGTACATATGTTGGAAAATACTATTAGAAAATTTTATTCTATGGTTATTTTGTATTCCTGCTTCTCGTTTTCCTCATTTCTGCATTTTGGTTCTTATACTTTCAATGCTTAACAAGTACATGCATGTGCTAAATGTTGCACCACTTCGAATTTAAAAAAAAAACAATAGATATTCATTTTAAAGTGAGTTAAATCACATCTGAAGGATATATCAATATGATACTCAAGGGAATGTCTTACTTGGTTAGATATCTTGCAGTGGAGTAAAATCTTCCTCACACCAGTGTTGGAGGGGCCTTGGATTTAACTTGTGATTGAGGAACAATGGGATGGAGGAGAAGGGGGTGTCTTCTTTTATCAATAAGCGTAGAAATCAACATGAGAATAGTGGTTCCTTGTCACTTACATCTGATATCTTTGCCTCATGGAATTGTTTAATGTGTCTTGTGCTGGTTATCAGCAACATCAAAATTGGCACATTACTAGTGCAACAGATATAATATTTGAGGGATTGTTGAAAATATTCAATTGGCAGTCCATGTTTCATAAGGTGTTTGACTTCTGGAAGATACTATCTTGGAGTTCATTTTTGTTTTAAAGGGCTTGAAGAGAATTACATTGATCAACATCTGTGAAATGCGATGGCCATTAATTTATAGAAAAATTGTAGGTTACTCATTGATTCATATGTAGATGGTCCAGAGATATGTCTTTGAATGGATGCTAAAAGTTTTTCATGGTAGGGTAGAAACGGATACGGGTACAACTTTTAGCTTACATACCATCTCATTTCTTCCATATGTGTATACCTAGCCATAAGCGGAGAACCCTACTTGAAATTGGTAGAATTAAAATAACTGATGTGGCATCTTTGAGGGGAGAAACTGATAGTTTGTAGAATGTAATGGAAGATGTGGTGCCCTTTAGACCAACTGGTGAAAGGCAATCTGGAATCACGGAGGGATTCGTAATTGGAGCCCTGATGGAAGCCTCATTCACCACTCAAGAAAAGATGATACTCCTTTCTGGATGTATATATTTGAAAAGAGGAAGCAGCTCTTGATAAGGGAAACAGAACTCATGCATGCATGATTCTCTCTTTCTGAAACTGCCAGTTGGATTCCATTGGTTTGTCGTAAACGAGGTCATCTAGCTATTTGACATGGTTGGTATATGCATTTAAGAGGTTCTTGGAATGCCCAGAAATATGTTGTAATTTTGCGTCCAATATTAAACTGTACATGTTCTTTCAAACAGTACGATTGTGTTAGCTTGGGCATGTGTGACCGTGCTTTAATATGTGTTCAGTCATTTTTTTTTTTTTTTGGCCACAGTTATTTTACTTCGCTACTGATGATTACTTTTTGAGAGACACTGATCATGGAAACTCTTATTCCAGCAGCAATGATTTATTGATTATATGTTCTTTTGAGCTTTTTGCTTGATTTGGTTCATATCTTGATAAAATTTTCAATTTTGTAATGATACTTCATCAGGTCTCCCGAGTTTCAGATGTGGTATCTGTGGGCCAACAGCTTTCTTTGAGGTGCATAGGGCAGGATGTTCGTGGTAACATTAAGCTATCCCTAAAAGCAGTTTCACCCCAACCAGGAGCTGATGTGAAGGGTGTGGTTGAAGGATCTGTTCCAGTTAACAAACAAGCTACTGATGTATGGGCATCAGTTGGGGATGTGTCTAATGGGCAAAACCCCGAGCTGCCAATGAGAAGAAATGAAACTCCTGACGTAAACTCATCTACTTCCTCTACCCCAGCAGTATTAATTCGAAGTGCTGCAGAGTGTGATGAAGAGGAAAAAGCTTCTGGTTTTAGTCAGAGTTCTAAAAGTACACTCAAGTCAACTCTGGCTTCAAAATCTAATAGTAAACCAAAAAAATCCACCTCTCAAAGTGATTTCTTTTCTTCTACAAACATTCAAAAGTCAACTTCTTTCTCTCAAAGGGGAAGGGAGAAATTAGCTGAATGTCTCTTTGGTACAGAGGACGGAGATGAGGATAATAAAGGAACCAGAGCTGAAGCTATTGTAAGTGCTAAAAATCTGAAGCTTGGCACAAAGGTTGCTGCCAAGGTTTATCAAGTACGTGCACGTGGGTTGGTTCTTGATTTGGGTGGTGGAATCCGTGGAATGTACCGGTTTGAGGTATGTATTCTATTGTTTTTTAACATAATTTTTGAGTTGATGAAGGTGACAATGCTGATAACAATGATGTTGACTCTTTTTTTCTTTGATTCCTATTGAAGCTAGAACATTGTCCTCAGCATCTTACATTCAGTACTAAGTTCCTTTTTTGCCCATGTGCAAAATTGTGGGCAATGTGTTTAAGGCTTGCTGCCATATTTATGTATCAAAGTAATTCACATTTTTTTCCCCAAAGAGACACAAAAAAAGTTATCTATTCATGTGAGGTCCATGTTTGTAATGACCAAATCTTCTTTACATAAACAGCTATAATTTTTGTGAATATTTGAATCATATAACAATCGTGTTTGATAGTTTCCTCTGTTTTGCAAGGATATTTATCATTTTCTTGATCCCACTGGTAGGGTATATGTTACTTATTTTAGGCTAGTATTATAGTTTTATAGTTTGCTTATCCCATCATCATGAGAGTGAATGTGATTGTCCCCATTTTTTCTTTTTTTTTTTCTTTTTGTGTTAATGTTTAGTTGTTTTGAAACATATGTCCAAAATTCCAATATTTATCATTTAGATGGCGATTTTCCTCGTCTCTCTCTGGAGTTATCATTTTACTTTTTGACTGTCATGCAGAATAATGAGAAGAAAGACCTTGTGGTGGGTGATGAGCTGCTGGTCAAGTGTTCCAGTTTTACTGGCAAGGGGATTCCAGTCATGTCTTTGGTGGATTCCTCGGAGGATTAATATACTTAGTGACTGGCTCGGATTGACTTGAAAGGATCGTGTTGAAGCAAACACTGGAAGATTTGCTGAAGAAACTGTGCAATATAGCTTGTTTATGAAGCATTAGTTTGAGCAAGCTTTTTGTGATCTCGGTAATCTTTCGGGACGTGAGCGGAGCTGCAGCCAATTCAAATATTTGTACTTGCAAGAAGCATTTTGAACACCGCAGTCGACCATTTGTTATAAAATGCAAAAAACGCGATTCACTTCTAACCCACATGTTTTGGTTACACAGGGCTCTTTCCATGTATCTATTGTAAAGCTAAGATTGAGTTTCTTACTGAAAGAATTGAGCTAGGTTGCTTAGCCGGGTAGGATGATGAAGTTTTGTTTTTATTATTGTTATTTTTTTTTTTGTTTGAGTAGCACACTAGAGGGAAATAATTTTGTTAAGTGCTAGGAGCATTTGAAATATTTGAGAACATGGCAAATTAAGTCCCAACTAAATAAAAGAATAACCTTTTTATTTAGTTTTTTTCTGCCATAACCCCTCATAAAGTCCAATTGTGCTTTTAAACAGGATAGGAAATCATTCAATTCAAAGTGAGTTGCTGTATGTCATGTTGGGATGCTAACATTTAACATTAAAGATTATTTATTTACTTGTCGTGGCCACACATTATTTATTTGCTTGACATGGCCAAAGAGTCAAGCTAAGCTGGCAGATTGGGATTGAGTTGTTTAATATAGCCTTTTTCAGTGTGTTAGCAGTTGCATGGGTTGGCTTTGCCAAAGTTTGGATAACCACCCCCCGTTAATTTAACACCGCAGGTCTAACGACCCTAAATCCATGCAAAAGCAATAAAATTATTAACTTATTCTTTAACAAAATAACCCTTTGGATAAAAATTAAAAAAAAGGAGAAAATTAGGAAATAATTAAAAAACAACAACAACAACAAATGTAGGAATAAAAAATTCCTTGATTGATTAATTTTCTGATGCATGCAGATGCAGTGTGTGTTGATTTATTCTCATGGCAATTTATCATCTCTCATTGATAATTGCCATGTCAACAATCATAACCTTCCCCTTCCCTGAGGCTAATGCAGATGCAAGAACAAACATTATAGAACGCCATTGCCAAAAACTTCCTCCAGAAAATTCATCAAATTACTTGCATAACTATCACGCACTGTTGAATCTCATGAGAGGAGAGATGTATAAAAAGAAGTTTGCATCTAAAGAATTCGGGATCCCGCCTTCAAGAACATACATGTTATCACAATGCATGGAAGATCTTACTCTTACAGAATGTAATACATGCTTCGCTCAGATGAATCATCTCTTGGCCGATTGCCTTCCCGCCATCAGCGCTCATGTTTTTCTCGATGGCTGCTTTCTTAGGCTTGAAAATTATAGCTTCTATGGGGAGCCTTTTGCTCCCTTTGATGACATGGTGCTCATCTACGTTGATATTTTCTCTTTTGGGTTTTTATTTTTTCATGTGCATGGTTGATTGAATTAATTGATGATGTTCTTTGAATTAAAGTAGAAATGCGGCGTTGATGCTGAACAAGAGCAGCAGGATTTATTCAGACGGGTAGTCGAAGAAGTTGTGAACAAGGTCAGTAAGAATGCGCCCAATGAAAATGGATTCGCGACACACAAGTATACCCTAGCTGATGTATCAGCATATGCCATGGCTAGTTGCTTGAAAACATTGAACCACCAAATGTGCTCCCAATGCGTAACTAAGGCCGCTTCAACTGCCTTAACTTGCATCCCTGCAATTGAAGGCCGCGTGTTATTTGCTGGCTGCTTTTTACGATACTCTCGTTACGAATTTGCCAATGACTTCAAGCCTCACAAAGATGACCAAGGTTTGTGTAATTACTGATCTGCTGGCTAATTAGTGGTTCACTGGTGAGATATGTGTATGCTCGACTCAATTCATTAGTTTTGTTCATATGGGTGCAGAACAAAGAAGATATGTGTGTTTATTTTTTATATATGCCTTTGCTGGGGTTCTGGGATGTGCATTGGCAATTGTACTTGGATTCTTTCTGGGTAAAGCTACTTACAGAAGAAGGATTTACGGCAGATTACAGAAAGGTAATTAGTTGTTTAATGTTTGTTCAGTTCGGTTAATAAATGAATTTAGGGATGGCACTAGGTCTCTGCTTGCAGCGAGTTTATTATTATCAAATCCCCACCCGTTGTGGGTTTTAATTTTGTAAGAAAACCTACTCGTTGCAGGTTTTAACAATTACCAAACTCGAAATGGTACCCAACGAATTTTTTTGCGGGTTCTCACATTTAAAATCACAAATGTTCAATATGTAAATTTATATTAATACTTTCTAAATTTAATCAATGTAAATAGAAAATTAAAATTTCAACATCAATGCAACACAAATTCTTAAATTTAAGTATGAAATATATAAATCCATAAAAAAAAATCACAAATGCAATGAAAAATTCATGGGTGTGCAGCTGCTGCTCATGGGTGAAAGGAAAATAGTTTTGAAGGCTAGGTTTTGCGGCTGTTGCTCAAAGGTGAAAAGAAAATAGTTTGGGTTTCCTTTAGGCTAGGTTATGAGTTGCAACTTGCACACACCACACGTGACATTTTTGCACCTTACATTTATTTAATTTATATGTTTTTAGATTTAATTATTTTTCAATTAAATTACATTAAAAATATTTGGAAAAAAATAGTTGTGGGTTTGGTGGATATCTATCAGATATTTAGTTAATACCAAACCCACCATCAATATAGTGTGGGTTTCAATTTTTAATATTAAACCCGCTTGCAACTTGCAAAATTACCAGTAGTGGGCGGGTTTGAACAAATTTACGGGTACCATTGTCATCTCTATAAATGATCTAAGATGCATTGTGCCCTTTGATGGAATTAATTTGGAATGTTATTAATGCTCTAAAGGAATGGAGATGGATTTATCGCTATTACATAAAAGCTTGAAGTTCTTGCAGTTCAAGTATTCAACAATAGAAAAAGCAACTGATTGCTTTGATGAGTCTAACAAGCTTGGTCATGGAGGATATGGAGAAATATTCAAGGCATGTACATGCATGCGCCCCCTTTAATTTCTTCGTTTTCATCTATCTTTTCTTTTTGATGCCTTACTAATAAAACTTTGTTCTATAATTATTGAGCAGGGGACCTTACAAGATGGCAGAGAAATTGCAGTCAAGCGTTTGTTTATTAGCCGAAAGAATCGAATTAAGGAGATTTGCAATGAAATGGATATCATGAGCAGAGCTCACCACAAGAACTTGGTTCAATTTCTCGGCTGCTGCTTCACCAAGAAGATAGCTTTGTTGTCTATGAATTTGTACAAAACAAAAGCCTCGACCGCATCTTGTTTGGTAAGCATCAATTTCAACTAATGAATTAGTTACTTGTGTCTCAAGCACTCTTGTAATAACCTCTTTGGTACTCATGGAAGAAAGACCCGAAACAGAAGAAGGAACTTGCTTGGAAGAAAAGGCATGCAATCATCATCGGAACAGCTGAAGGATTAGAGTATCTTCACAAAGACGGTCAAATGCAGATTGTGCATAGAGACATCAAAGCGAGTAACATCTTATTAGACTTGAAACACAGACCTAAAATTGCAGATTTTGGCCTCGCCAGGTTTTCTTCGAGTGAAAAGTCTCTTTTGCCAAACACTGCTATTGCCGGTACATTGTAAGTAACTCAATTCCATAATCAAATTTCCTTGATGAATCAAAATTTTATTTATGTTACATGGCTTGCTGATGAATTTTCCTCTTTTTTTTTTTTTTTTTATTTCCCTCTAATATAGAGGGTACATGGCTCCTGAATATATAGCAAATGGACAATTAACAGAGAAAGTTGATATTTATAGCTTTGGGGTACTTGTACTGGAAATTGTTAGTGGTGTTCAAAACAACAAATTTCAATCTGATGATGGCTTTGAGACTCTGGTAACACACGTAAGTAATACTCATTACAAAGATATCATTGACATCCCTTACACGTTCAAGTAATGTCATGTTCCTTTTTAACTACTTTGATAGACATGGAAGCACTTTCAAGCAAAAACAGTGCTGGAGATCATAGACAAAAGCATCGAGATTGAAGACATTGAAGAGGTTAAAAGGGTTGTTTGGGTTGGTCTTTTGTGCACACAAGAATTGCCGACTCTACGACCATCCATGACAAATATTGTACAAATGCTTAAGCAAAAGGACATTACATTGCCAACACCATCAAAGCCTCCTTTTACAGATGAATGTATGGAATTATCACATACTTCTGGCTTTTCTCGCCGGCAAAGTTCTTCTGCTAAAATTTTAAGAGTTTAGGGAGTTTATGTTGGGTATATATACACATATCAACAAGTTTATTTGCTGCAATGTGTATAATGTGTATGTGTTTTAGATTTATGATAGCTCATCATCCTTTTCTTAAATTTTGCTCAAAAACCTTGCATTTGCTCTTCTTGTTTATTTTCTCTTTAACTTAAGTTACTATTTCTTTTAATCCATATGAGGTATTTTTAAGACCACATAAGAAATTTTAAAATCGAATCATCTCTTTTAGGTGATCCATATTGTTATCTGGGCACACACATTATGCAAACTAAAATATATACAAGAAAGAAAAAAATGTACAGAATTATGTTGGCAATTGCAAATGCGAAGAATAGAACACTTTTTTCTTTTTCATTATTTTGATTTCTTGGAGGCCCAAATAAGAAACCGAAAAGACGACCAGAGAAATTGAACTCGGTGCTTCTGGTAACAATTTAAAAATGAATTCCCAATATAAGTTGTTTAATATTTTATTTTACAGTAATATTCATATATTACAGCCAAAAAAAAAAATTCTTGCACAAATAATTTCATTGTCATGTAATATGACTATTGAATTAATCATGTAGACTGTTTGCGAATTTAATTTTTTATTAAACTATCGTTTTTATACCGCATTAGTTTGTATAAAATTTGTTGTATAAAAATATTTGTAGCCTTATCATTTTGAGTGAAGGGGTTCATTCTTTAAAAGTTGATCATGTAAATTGTTTAGACAATGTTACTCTAATCCTCACCCTCCAGTCATCCATCTGGTTGGGATGCTTGGAGTTGGTAATGCTTTGGAAGCAAGCGCTGGACATCTTATACATGTTAATTCTCTGAACTCGTTTGTGCATATGGGATATGCACAAAAGGTGGTCATGTCTTATAGTTGTAACCAGCATCTGCACATGCCCATTTGCTTTTTCCTTCTTATCTTATGCAACTAAATTTCATTTTTTTTTTTCACTTGACAGGAACATTCTTACACTCTTAAGTCCTCTCTTTTCAGATCCATTTGTGAACATGTGACATCGTTGATGCAAGAGATGTTTCTTCCGGCACAAAATTCTGATGATCATCCACTGCAGCAGTATGCAGCATCGGCACTGTCATTTCCCCGATGTCATCTGTGGAACGACAAACTACTAAACACTGACCGCAATATCAAGGCTGATGTATCAGGTTCAAAATCTGTCTCTCAAAAAGTTTTTCCGAGCACGCACAGTGCAGTCATGAAGCTTGGTCTTTGGTTAAGCCATTTTAATTACTCTGGGTTAGGTCACGTACAGTCATGCTAAACTGATGCTTCTTTGTTCTATCAATTAAGCCTATTTTTTCTTTGGGTTCTCAAACAATTATTTTCACCTTTTTTTCCCTGTTATTTTCTTTTCTTGATAGTAGTTACATTGACTTCATTTTATCTTGAATTTTTCAATCTAGTTTCTGATTTCTTGGTAGTTAATAGATGTGCACTTATTATTATTTTTTTTTATTCTTTATTCTATGTGGGTTGGTGTTGATGCCGAAATCCGGATGATTTGATCGAATCTCAGATCCCTGCATCAGCATTGAATTTGTTTGGTGGGAAGCCACTGATTAGTTAGTACTATGAGCATATTTTTTATGAGTAGATGTTCTATGAGCAAATAACCCATAAGCAGATAATCCATGAGCAGACGATCCATGAGCAGAGAACCCATGAGCAGACGATCCATGAGCAGCGAACTCATGAGCAGACGACCCATGAGCAGACAATTCATGAGCAGACGATCCATGAGCAGACAATTCATGAGCAGACGATCCATGAGCAGACGATCCATGAGCAGACAGCCCATGAGCAGACGACCCATGAGCAGAAGATCCATGAGCAGAGAACCTATGAGCCTGTGAGCACAACCAACAGTCAGGAGGTGCCGGAAGTTTTTCCGGCGAGAACCCTCCGACGCTCAAGTCAGCGATTTGGGTCTTACTTGGAAAAAGTCATACCACAATTCATGTGGCTTAATTATGATTGCTTTGAACAAAAAAGCTTTTAAGTAAATTTAAAGGAAAATAATTGAGAATAATTAATCTTAAAGAAATCATAAAAGAAAGAGAAGTTTTCCAGTTGTAGAGAGAGAAAAAGGTCCAATGGGTTTAGTTGCCCAGAGAGAGAGAGAAAAAAGTCCAATGGGTTTAGTTGCCCAGAGAGAGAGAGAGCGAGAGCCCTCTCAAGAATCCCCTTCCTAGGGTTTTTATAGGAATCTATAGCGGTTTTTATCCTCTCCCCTAGAATTCTCAAGAAAACTACTAATTTTCAGCCCACTAAGAATGTGGTCCCTAATATTTCGGAGAAAATGTTTTGACCGAATCGTGCTTTCTGGTAACTTCCTGGTCGAGGTGACCAATAATATCCTGGTCGAGGTAATGTGCTCGAGGTCACCACATATTATTCTGGTCGAGGCGACCAATAATATCCTAGTCGAGGTGATGTGTTCGAGGTCACCACATATTATTCTAGTCGAGGCGACCAATAATATTTTGGTCGAGGTGATGTGCTCGAGGTCACCACATATTATTCGAGTCGAGGCGACCAATAATATCCTGGTCGAGGTGATCTGCTCGAGGTCACCACATATTATTCTGGTCGAGGTGATCTACTCAACCATTTGTTCTCTTTTACTCTGGAGGAGAGCACGATAATGTATGAGCAAACACCTTTATCTTGGTCGCACAGTGCAGTCATAAAGCTTGGTCTTTGGTTAAGCCATTTTAATTACTCTGGGTTAGGTCACGTACAGTCATGCTAAACTGATGCTTCTTTGTTCTATCAATTAAGCCTATTTTTTCTTTGGGTTCTCAAACAATTATTTTCACCTTTTTTTCCCTTTTATTTTCTTTTCTTGATAGTAGTTACATTGACTTCATTTTATCTTGAATTTTTCAATCTAGTTTCTGATTTCTTGGTAGTTATTAGATGTGCACTTATTATTATTTTTTTCTTTATTCTATGTGGGTTGGTTTTGCATTTTATATCCTAGATTTATCCTCTTTCAAAGTCCACATTAAGCAAACAATGTTTAGTGTATTCACATTTATTTCTCATTTGCCCACCCCCCCCCCCCCCCCCCGGCCCCCACCACAAAAAAAAAGAAACAATGCAAAATTGAAATTTTGTGACAAACTAAAATAGGAAAGAGCAGCTATTTTAATGAAATTTTATAACAATACGTCTATTTTCTGTATATTTTATTTCGTAACTTTTAGCCTTGTAAAAAATAAAAAATCAAATATTAATTTTGGGCTGCTGTAGATTTCAGGGCAAAACTACTTTGCAACAGGGGTTTAGTACTCCTTTTTTGTCTTTTTTTTAAGATCAACTATAATAGAGTCCTGTAATTTGTTATAAAAATAAAAAAACTATATTTTTTTAAATTTTCACATATTAGTCCCACACCTACAAAATTTCAGTTGTATTAATACTTCTGGAAGCCACGATTTTTAGGACAAAAACTCAATTAAAGTTATTTAAGTGTGCAATTAAATTTAGGCGGCGTTTGTTTTTTAACTTAATGACTTAAAGTGACTTAACTTAATTAATTAAGTTAATTAGAAGTGTTTGTTTTTATAATTTAATGAGACTTTTTAGAAAATTTTGACTTAATAAAATAAGCCAATTTTTTTGGCTTTTTACTTAATAGAGAAATTTGAATTAAGTCAGTTACTTGCTAATGTCAAAAATATCCTTACTTTATAATTTATTTTTCATGTTTTTCCCAAACTCATCCATAGACATTTATCCCACATAAAAATATTCATATTTTTTCTTTCTTATATTATATACAATAAAATTTAAAATTTATAGTATTTTATATATTAAAATTCTAAAATAATCATGTATTCACTTGAATATAGTTTTACTTATAAATGTTAAAATATTGTGGTATTTAATATATTAATTATTTGACATTCAAATTTAAAAGGATACAAATGTAAAAGTACATGTTTTTAGCTTTTTAAATTGAAAAAAAACAACTTAATACTTATTTTTTGAGATTCAGATGAAAAAACAAACATATTATTCAGATTCAAACATTCAGATCTATTCAGAATTCAGACTAATTCAGTCCTATTCAGATTTCAGACAAAAAAACAAACGCCACCTTACTCCTTTTATTTTAGGACAAAAACTCAATCAAAAATACAAAACTCATTACTCAAACAAACAAAAATTATTTTACAAATTCATAAACTAACACTTTAATATTATTAGTGAATTAAAATATTTTTACTACATAATTAAATAATTTAGTATGTTAATTAATTATTATGTTATAAAAAAATAATAAAACATTACCTACATAAAATATCAAATTCAATTTATTTTCGTATTTTGTGTATTCCATCTACTTGACATATAAAATCTATTGCTTGAAAAAAAAATATGGTGTTTGACCCTGCTCACATGGGTGAAAGGAAATTGGTTGTTGTGTTAAATTAAAAAAAATCATATTTATATTTATCATCAATTATGGTTAGTAAATAATTTACATAGTTTAACCATGTAATAAATTAGTTAATTTATTAATTTAAATATATATTAATAAATGTAAGAATAAGTCATTTAATTGAAAACCGAGTTCAATAGAGTAAACAAAATTAAAATATTGTGGACTTATATGTCATAATTATAAAACTTTTGATTTTTCTTATTTTACATGAACAATAAGGGCCTTTAATGTTAATGGCCCGATAATCACATCTAACCATTATACAACTCTCACGTAAAATCCGATTTGAAAAAGATAAAAGAATGGGGTACCAAACCCCATGGATATGGTAGATGAATTCTGAATTTTATGTAGAGAAATTATTATTACACTATTTCTATTTTATCTTATATCCATCCAACCACAATAAAATTCTAACATGTTCTCTACATCATCTTTCTTTTTAAATTTGTATCAACTAACCACTTTTCCACTAACACTATTAAATAATTTAACGAAATGATAATTTTACTCCTAAATAAATTAAAAGAACATTTTATCTTATAAAAGCTTTGAAAAATAAAAAAATTATAATTATAAAAATAACCCTAATTTTAAGAAAAAAAATCCCAAAATTAGAATTTCATTTTTAATAAAAATATAAATAAAAATTATAATTATAAAAATAATTACAAAATTTTGGGATTTAATAAAAGTCCCCTAAATTATTAAAATTTTGGGATTTATTTTTTAATAAATAAATTCAGTAATTTTAATAAAAATTGAAAAATAATAAATTTTTAATAAAAATAAGGTAATTATTAAAATTTTACAAAATCTAAATTTAATAAAAAACAATTGAGCACATCTATTTGGAATTTATTTTTATTAAATTTAGAGGTATTTTTATAATTATAATTTTCTTATTTTTCAAAATTTTTGTAAAATAAAATGCTCTTTTAATTTATTTAGGGGTCAAATTATCATTTCGTTTTAATTATTTAATGGTGTTAGTTCAAAAGTGGTTAGTTGATACAAATTAAAAAAAAATGTGGTGTAAAAAATATATTAAAATTTTATAGTTGTTAGATGAAGATAAGATAAAACAGAAGTGGTGCAATAATAATTTCTCTTTTATGTATATCTTTATTGGGTGTGTCTACTCTCACAATTAGTCTGGTCGCTTTGAGCACATAATTGAACTATTGAAGCATGTATTAGTTGCCCAGTTTGAGCTAGACTGCAATATAAACTGAGTTATATTGCATAAACTGATTTTTGCATAGGGAGTAAGTTACAGCAGCCGCTGTGCATACTGAAATTTATAGGGTCTACCCTTTATTTTATATCATCATTGATCCAGAGCTCGAACCTGAAAAGCTGCTGTGCATACTGAAATTGATAATATTCCTCGTAAACTGGAAGAGTGAAAATTTTATGTTTCAAATCTCTTTGATGATGCCATTGTCATGCCTGGTTTCGTTGTTCCTAGCATTCCTGGCTCAGAATTCAGCTACCAGATATGACTGATCATAGTTGACCATAATAGTTGAGTTCTTAGTTACTAGGTTATTTTTTAATGCACAAATAATCACTAGCTTTAGCTAATGTACATTTTTACCATTCAATTGGGGTTAAATTGTAGCATCAAGGAAATGGATGAAGGGCCAGGACATTGGACTTCTCAACTAAGAGAACTTTTGCTATTCATTATTGATAGCAAAAAAATCTTCCCTACCTGTCTCTGCATCTCAAAGAGACCTTATCAACTGGTATAGTGTTGATAAATTCTGGCATTTTTATCGTGTACAGATAAGAACGTTTATTTTGCATCTGTTTATGACATTAAATTACCTTAAAGTTATGCATTCTTTGTGGTATTTGTACTTGTAAAAGGAAATGTTCTTGTTACTTGGTGCCATTGCTTGTGTTTTGGTGATGCACGCGTTATGGGAGTTCTGCTGTAGAGGCTTCTGCTACTGTTGGCCAGACGAATTCTAAATTGGGAGTTCCATTGTTGCTGGCCATTTTGTTTTAGTAAAGAGAAAGCAATAATTTTTAAACATAATTTCTGAACTTACCTATTGGTCCTAGACTATGATGCAGAATTTTTTAACACAATTGCCACTCAATTAAACCCTTTTTATCGCCCTGTGGCTGTCAAAAACCAGAACCTTTTCATTTTTTACATGTCCCATTAGGATGATGAAAAAGAAAATGTTGTTTAATCCATTTGATCCATCAAGTTTCTTAAAACAAAAGATAAAAGTCTTGAAATCCAATCTCACTGGCATCATAATTAAGGATATTGGTGCACACTTATAACCAACTAGTACTATTGCCTTCTTTAGATGATATGCTAGCTAGCAATGGCTGAATTCTCAACTATTTAAAGACTTTTTAGAGCCCAAATGTCAAAGCTCCAGAGTAAATAAAATGAATCTGTGCGCCGTGCGGTGTATTATTATAATCATTGCAACAAGAGAATAATTATATCCCTGACTTGTAATCCAGATATAATGAAAATTTTCTACAGATCAGTGGACCTTTTTCAGCATTTAACGTGTAAAATGTGATGAAGTTTGTGTAGCAATGAAGCTTACATTTAAGCAACCATGATTTATCACTGAAGTGTCGCTATCTTTTACCAAATAACTAAGTTGAAAAAAAAAAAAAGACTTTTATCTTTTACCACAAGATATATATATATGCCAACTTTGAAGAGATGTATGATTCTTTTTATAAGCCATTTTCCTTTATTTTTTAATAAGATGGGTTAGGAAAATACCAACCAACTTAATAATTATGTGGTAACATAATTCATCTTCTATCGGATTCAACACTTGTGTAAATAAGTCAAAATCTAAAGTGTGTGTATTTATAGGGGAATTTTCTTCTTAATATTGAAAAATAAACATGTTTAGCACTCAGGTATTGGGACTGCATTATAACAGAATTAAGATTAATAGGTCATGGCAGATTTTTTATAGTAATAAATTAACCTAAATTTGTGTCGAAATTTTTTTTTCTTTTTTGATTGTTTTCTTGATATCTGTCGAGCCAAAAACATAAGAGAGTTGATCCAGTATGTCGTTGACATTTTTTTAAAAAAATTGTGAGATGAATATATGATATGATATTTGAAAAAAAAAAAAGAAGAAGAAGAGAGTCAAAAGACAACTGGGACTTTGAATCTTTTGATTTGTAATCTTAGATTGCTTTTGGTAACAATTTCAAAATTGATATTCAAGCGTATATGATTCTTATTGAATTTTTTGTTAGCGAATTCCATTTTTAGAACTCAACAGAACGTTGATCTAAGAGTATCACAAAAAAACTCTTTAAATAAGATTTTATTATTTATTTAAAGAGTCACATCAATATTTAAAGCTCCAAAAGACACTCCAATTAAGATTCTTCAAATAAGAATTGATTCTCTCTCTTCAAATTTGAAGAGTTAATTTCTCACTCTTCAATTTATATTTATTACTTTTCATTGAAGAAAGAGAGAAAAGTACTTTAATTGCTATTGACATTTCCTTTGAAAAAATAATTATTTGATTAAAATAATATTAATTTATTTCTATTTGAATAGTCTTTTGGAGAATATCATATTTTTTCACTTTTCTATTTGCCACATAGGTAAGCAAATAAGTATTTGAAGAATAAAATTTATAGAGGCTTTTGGAGATGCTCTAAGAAGCCGAGAAAAAAAGAAAAAGAAAAATTGACAACCGAGAACAGTAGCGACATATAATTAATGGAGGTTTGATTTTTGTGAAATGAAGAATTAATATTGTCACTGCCGGGGGGCTAAATGACAACAATTAATTTTGCAAAGTTCATTCGAGAAAAATAAAAAAAAAAAGAAAAATTGACAACGCAGAACAGTAGCGACATATAATTAATGGAGGTTTGATTTTGTGAAATGAAGAATAAATATTGTCGCTGCCGGTACTAGATGACAACAATTAATTTTGCAAAGTTCATTGTTATTCAACTGAGGTATCGAGCGAGCCTTAAAATGACTAGGCCCCAATTTCAGTTGAATAAATAAATCAACTCAATGTTTTTGTTTTATTTTTAAAATTTTATTTGACCTCTTCACTAATAGCTTATCCCTTCGATATATAAGAGGTAAATACTTATTTATTTCTTATATTTTAAGTTAAGTGCATGTTTAATTCTTATATCTTGAAAAAAAAATCTCAAGACACTTATATTGTTAAATATATGGCACTTTCACCATTATTTTTCTTTGCGATTACATACTACAATCTTGAGAGCATTAATTAATTTACCCATAAAAAAATTAATTAGCAAATTAACCAATAATTATCAGTCCAAAAGAACTAATATCTTTCATATGCTTGCAGCAATCTTTCTAATAACTATTTATAAGTAAATTAATACCAACCAAATTAAGGTATGTTTAATACCTAGTTGTCTTGCTAATAATTATCTATGAAAAAATTAAGTCACCAAATTAACCCTAAAGGTAAAATAATAATACAAATTACTTTTATTTTTATTTTAGTTTTAGTGTTAAATAAAAAAAATTTACCTTAATTTTTTTTTCAATATCAATTTGATAAATTAATAGTTTGTTTTTTTCATTAATGTCACTAAGAATATTGTTGGAAGTGTGTTATTGTAAAAGCAAAATAAATAAATAAATAAATAAATAAATAAGAGTAAGAAAGACGTGTGTGTATACAATAGGGGTATCTTGAAGCATTTTTAAAAATAAAATGACTAAACAAGCACTTAACTCAAAATATAATGACTAAACGAGTATTTCCCATATATAAGTGATGAAATATTACTTGGAATGGAAGGTAATTACACAATTCCGATTAAAATTGTGATGTACAACGGACAAATTTCTATATGAAAAATTGATTGCTTGTTGAAAATAGAATTTCAAAAAATTTGAATGTGAAATAATGTGAGCTTAGAAATCGCAAAGCTTGTTAAAAAATATCAATCCAATTCATATAATCTATTAGGGACTAATTTACCGATATTGTAATTTTTAAAATATTTGTTGTTAGCTGTGTTGTATACATAATCAGCTGTGAAGATAATTAATTAAATATTTGGTAAAATTTATTTTTAAAAACATTATGAGTTTTGAAAACAATCATGTGTATTTAGTAAATTTTATTGTTAAACTATTATAAGAATATAAACGACTGAATTAAATATAATGTTGAATAATAATATCTATTCGATTGATTAATTAAGGATTTATCAAAAAGATGTGAATTTATCTTCGCTTGCTCCATGGGACTGATACTGAATACGTGAAGCCATGGTTTGTTAAACGGGGACACGAATTCTTTCAAGGAAGCTATATTGTGCGAGGAGGGCGACTATGGATGTATGATTGAAGTTCTCAGCCAAGTGTCACTTGATAAGGTTGTTGAAGATATCAGAGACAGGAATCAAGATGGGGGCATGATATTGAAGGCAGTAAGTTGATGAGTATAAAGTACGGGCTAAAGAGCAATGTTCAACAGCTGATTTGTTTTTGTTAAGGGCTTATTATTATTATTACCAAAGTTAGGTTGTTACGTCCTCCCAAGTAAAGGTGTTTCACGGAAGAAAGAAATTTATCAAAAACAAGTTGGAAAATTTTGTTTCCTAATGATAACTGTTGGTGTCCAATTAAGTTCTCTGGAGGCCAATAATGATGAAGTTGTGAAATTCAAAAGTTATGATTTCACTAAGAAAAAGGGACAGCAATGCATAAGAAATTTTGTAAAGGTCTGTAAAATGGGACAACAAAATACAGATACTATCATATAAAATAAATCTCCATGTGGGAATAACTCTCGACTGAATCGGAACAGATACCCAATATCATTTTAACCCTTTAAATAATTGGATTTCAACAGGTAATTTCCTGAACTTACCTATTGGTCCCAGACCAGACAATGATGCAAAATTTCTGAACACAATTGCCACTCGACTAAACCCTTTTTTACCCCCTTGTCTTGTGACCGTCCGAAACCAAAAACTTTTCTTTTTTACATATCCCATCACGAAGAAGTGTTTCAATTTAAGATCTTGAATTTGTTAAAATTTGAAAAAGTTATTAAATCGTGCAGTTTAATATGATAATGACCACGAAACCTATTAAACCATATAATTTAATAACATATTAACTGTATTATATTATTAAAAAACGGTTTAATAATTTCTTCAGATTCAATAAAATCTTAACATTTTTGAACTAGATCAGCACAATCCCATTACAATAATGAAAAAATAATAAATTGTTGTTTAATCCATTTGATCCATCATGTTTCTTAGAACAAGATAAATAAAAATGTTGAAATCCAATCTCGCCCACATGATGATGATGACATTGGTGCACAGTTTTGTGCAACTACTATTGTCTACGTTGGATGGATATAAATTGTTATATATGCATCAGCATTCAGTGTGGGCATAGACCTTTTACTAGCTTTGGAAGTTAAAATAGATATGAAATCAAGAAAAATAAAGAGAAATATGCTGGCAAGTAGCAATCAAGGAACGTGTCAGCCGTGGGGTGTGTGAAATAAATATATAATGATTGTGACAAGAGAATAATTATTATTGCACTGACTTTGTAATGGAGATATATTAAAAAGTTTCTACACAGCGGCGGACCTTTTTCAGCCATTTTACATGAAAAATATGATCAAGTTTGTGTAGCCACCGAGAAGCATATGTTTTTAAGCAACCATGATTTCTTTTTGACATGTCACTTTCCTCTACCAAGTAATTAAGAGATAAAAAAAAAAACGAAAGACCTTTTTTCATTTATCCCTATATATGTATATATTAGAAAAAAAAAACCAACTAAATAATTATGTGGTAATTCACCTTCTTCCGAATTTAACACTTGGGTAAATAAGTTTAAATCTAACGTGTGTATTAATAGGGGAGTTTCTTCTTAATATTGATAAATAAATTCCATTACATCATGACAAAGTTAAGATTAGGAATTAAGACCTTTTTTTTATTGTTGTTATAATTATCAAATAGGTGTGATAGATTTTTTATTGTAATAATAAAAGCGACATGGTGTAATTGATCTAAACTTTTTGCCGAGAAGACTTTTGATTGTCTTGCTATTTGTTAATATTTTTTGGGTTCCTCTATGATATCAATAATGTATTAATTGTGAACCATTAGATTTAATCAATGGTGTATAATATTTGTACTAAAAAAATAATTTAAAAATAATAATAAACAGTTTGTTAACCGTTCAAGTGGGTGGAGAATTTTTGTAAAATAATTATGACCACCTTTAGAGTTTGAAATAATTTCACTTAAATAGCATATTTTATTTAAAATTACTTTTCAGGCCTCCTTTAAATTTGTAATATGATAATCTTTTTTAAATAAATATTCCAAAATCAATTACCATTAAGTATAAAATATAATATCAAGTAGGTTATTTAACACAAAGTCTTATAATAATTTGTATTGTATGAATTTAATTACAAACCATTAATACCTAAACAATAATGATAATAGAAGGCATTTCAATAAACTATTTTATATGTGTTTTATTAATACTACTATATGAGTCACAATAAATGAGAAATATTTTATTCACCAATTATTATTGAAAAATATATATGTCTATATAACTATAGAGTGAGAAATATTTTGATTTAAATTTTTAACAAAAAAATAAACTATTTATTTCATGCAATTCAATGGTGGAGGATATAACATTATGAAATGTTGCTTTAACTTTCAATATCAACCATTAGATTATGATATATTAGTGGATCAAATATTGTGTCAAAATTTTAAGTTAAAGTATCCCAAACCATATCTTTATAATGGAAATATAAAAACATACAATGATTTTTTTCTCATTTTGTCCATTAAATATTATTTGATGTGATATTTTATTTATTGTCACTATTAATTATCATAATAAAAGTAATGACTCTTTGTAACATAAAAATTTTATAACTACTATCAAAGAATAACAATAAAATAATTTTTCATGATTCATAAACTAAAATTAAATTAGGAGTATGTGTTAGATTTAACTTTTATGAAATTAACAAAGTGACATTTGAAAATAAAATTAAAACAAGCTTGTGAAAGTTAAATTTTATAAGGCTCAAATAATTTTCTACTATGTCAATAAAAATCGAAAAATATAAATGATTTTCTTTCACTTTTTTTCCCACGTAAATATTATCGGAGGTAATATTTTATTTATTATCACTATTAAATATCATAACAAAAGTAATGACTCTTCATAACATAAAATTTTATAATTACAATTCAAGGATATTAATAAAATAATTTTTCACGATTAATAAATTAAAACTCATTAGGAATATATTCGATTAAACTTTTATGAAATTAATAAAGTGATATTTGAAAATAAAATGAAAATATATAATCTTATAAAATTTAAAACTCCCACCATGTAAGGTTGTTAATTGTAAGATAAATATAAAGTATAGAAAATAAGTATATTAAATGGGTGTTAAAAATGATATATACTCCATGATCAATTATACAATAGCGCTTAATATTATATAAAATAATGAGTATTTTAATATACGATATTAAATTTTATTAAAACATGTGTGATCAAGTAATTTTTATGTTACAAGCAATCTCAACAATGAGTTTATTGATGTAACTATGACATTTACTTAACTATATGTACTTCATTGTGTTATTTATTAGTGTTATATTATATATAAATTTTACAATTGCAACTTATTTATTTGATTTGTATTAAATAACCTACCATTATATTTTATACTTAATGTTAATAGATTTTGAAAGATTTATTTTAAAAAAAATTCACATTTCAAATTTAAAGGGGGATTGAAAATTAATTTTAAATAAAATATGATGTTTAAGTGAAATTGTTTCAAATTCTAAGGGTGTTCATAGTTATTTTACAAACTTCTTCACCCTTTACACATGTTTGTTAACCGTTTACTATTAATTTTTATTTTTATTTTTACCTACAAATATTATGTACCATTGATTAAATCTAATGGTGCACAATTAAAAATATTATTGACATAGAGGAACCCATATTTTTTCTATCGGGTTGAGTCATAAGTAAGTGGCCGACATTTTTTTTCTTTTAATTTTTGCTGTAATTGTAATATGATTTTTTTCTGAAAAAAACGAAAAAGAAGAAAAGAGTCAAAAGACAACTGGTTTTGAATCTTTTGATCTGTAACCTTTTAGAGTGCTTTTGGTAACAATTTCAAACAGGATTCCCAAATCCCAAGCGCATATGATTCTTACTTCTTCTTACTTATTATTTTGTAGTTAATTCCTCGATTGGTTTGGTCGATTTTTAAATAATTATAATCGAGTTACATGGGTCTATTTTTTTCATTTTTAATAATAAAATTTCTTTACACTTTTTTTTTATTGTTGTAGTTTTTTAAAAATTTTCATATAAATCAGTCATTTTTTTTCTAATTTTGTCAATCGAATCCAACTCAATCAATGGTTTTGTTCTTTTTTTTTTAGTGGATAATCATATTTTTTTTACCCACCCCTATGTTTCAGAATTCAACAGAACTTCGATAAAAAATTTGACTCGAAGAGCAAGAAGCCAGAGAAAAATAAAGAGGACAAAGCTGACAAGGCAGAACGATATTCCGACATCCAATTAATGGAGATTTGATTGTGTGAAATAAAAGAATAGACAGTGTCGCTGCGGGTGCCAAATGATAACAACTAATTTCGCAAGGCTCATTATTATTCAATTTGAGGTACTGAGAAAGCTTTAGTATGACAAGGCCCCCAATTTCAGTTGAATAAATAAATCAACTAAAATGTTTTTTTTAGTATGACTTTGCAAAAATTTTTATTTCACCTCCTCACGAATAGCATAACCCTCAGAGCTTTACACAACACAAGGTAACAAAAATACTAAATTTATTATTCACATAAGTGATGAAATTTTATTACTCGGAATGGAAGACAATTACACACAGTTCCCATACCATAAAAACTGCGATGTACGTACGGCCGACAAATTTCTATTTGAAAAAAATGCTTACTCGCCGAAAGTAAAGTTGAAAAAGAATTTGAATGTGAAATAAAATTAAAAAAAGAGGAACGTGGAAGTAGCAGAAGTTTATTAAAAATATTAAAATACCAATACAATTCACCCAACATAACCGACAAAGAAATGAGTTACATATATATTGTTGTGTAGAAAAATATATTATCGAGTTAACCTACAAGCCACCATAAATAACATATTCTAAGGTTATTGTATTGTAATTTAATCTTAGGTATAATGTTGTACTAATTTATTTATTTTTATCTTAAATTCTCATAAAATGAAATATTTATTTGTCTCATAGTAAATGTAGTAAATTCCAAATAATTAAATTAGTATGATTATTTTATAATCATAAACATGAGTTCCTAGGTTAAAATTGCAATTAACATGATAAAACCAAATATTTGCACATATTTTATTAAAAGAAATATCTTAATGTAAAAGAGACTGTGGATTAAACAAAAGATAAGCTCTTACTATATATTCAATAAAATAGTAAATATTACAATCATTTATTGTAAAAACTCTAGATCCTTTTTTTTAAAGGCACAAATATCCAGTGGTAGATATAAAAAAATAATTTATAGATTAGATAATAGTAAAATTTTAAAATTAAGACTTTGAATATATATAAAATATTTGCTAATACATTTATAATTGTTCTCAATGCATTCTCATATTTTGAAAATACGATGCAATAAATTAATTATCAATATTATTAAATGTGTCATTTCTTACATAAACAACTAAACTTTTATTCATATATCCAGTTTCAAAGATGATTCTTCACAAATTTTGTTATATCTACTATTACTATAAAAACTGAAAGAATTAATTTTATTTTGGAAATGGAAAAATGTTTTGTATGATAGGTTATCATTATTTTTAATTGAATCACATGTTTATATAATTATTAAAGTTTAAATTTTATAAGTTTATAAATTTATCAAAAATATTTTAATAGATTTAACGAGAACTAATTAGAAACCTAAAATCTTAAAAAAAATTAGCCAATGGGAGCTATAACACCCCAATGATCACATGCTGCATTCGCCACTGCAAATATCTTTTTCATGTTGAAATCCAGAAATGTGCTGTCTAAATCCATGGATTGAAACTTGCATGAGCAATACCATTAAAGTAAATAACCACGGCGGATAAATTTGATGTCTCCACAAAGGATGTTGATACGGATTCATATTGGACTAATTTGTTATAAGTATATATACTATACAATTATTTAAAAAATATAAATATTAAGGGGATCGAATATTATTAACCAAAACAAGGAACATAGATCTCATAGCCTCAGACGATAAGCCAGCAAAGTACAAGAAGAAACTTTTAGTTCCACTTTCTCAGTTCACATAATCACACTCTCGTCTTCTTCTTATTCTTATTTCTCTCTTTACTTTCCCTACAGCTTCACTTCGTCATCATCACCATCACATCCAAACACAAGCAAGCAGAGATAAAGCAGCAGCTACCCACTGACCCACATGCATTTCCCACATCAATGGCTCTTCCTGTTCATCATCACCATCACCATCATCATGTTTCCTCTCTGTTTATCTGATCCACGAATCTCAGAACCGACCATCTTTTGCAGCGCCAACAAATCAAAAACTTCAAACTTCGTCCCAGCTTTCGTCAAAGAAATGGAAATTCTCTCACAGCTCATCACCGCCAACACCCATTTCGCCACCTTCAATCTAAACAAAACGCCACACGTTCCTATCTACGCATTGGCTCAGTGCCACCTTGATCTCTCTCATACTGACTGCCTCCTCTGCTTCGCCGCCTCCCGCACCAAGCTCCCCCGCTGCCTCCCTTCCCTCTCCGCCACCATCTTTTTCGACGGCTGCTTCCTCCGTTACGACATCTACAGCTTCTACCAGGAGTCCGTTTCGCCTTCTCTTGACGACGTCAAGTGTAGTGCCGAGAACGCAACTGTTGAAAATGAAAACGAAAATGACGCTGTTGATGGGTTTGTTGAGAGTGTCGGATATGCTGTCGGGAATGTGTCGAGAATTGCTGTTGAGAAAGGAGGAGGGTTTGGTGCTGTCAAAGTGATGGGTGTTTATGCATTGGCGCAGTGTTGGGAGAGCCTTGGAAGAGATGGATGTCGGCAGTGTTTGGATAAGGCTGGAATGAGAGTTAGAAGAAGTTGCAGGATGAGGAAAGAAGGCAGGGGCTTCAATGCTGGCTGCTATTTGAGATACTCAACCGACAAATTTTTCAATCATGATGATGAAACTGGAGATGATCGTGGTATTTATTTATTTTTATTTTTTTATGTTTTATCAATTTTAATCAAAGTTTTTATCTTTATTGGTGTTTCTTGTATGTATTGGAGTTTCTTGTATGCAGGGGAATGAAGTTAGGGTCACCTAAATGAATCATTTCTGGATGTTCTAGTCAATTGTTCATTTACTTAGTGTCTCTGCAAAGTTTTCTATGTGTATTTTGGTTGTTGGGCGCGATTGGTTCTGTTTGTCTGTATCATCTTCTTGTTGATGATTCGATTATTTCATTATGTTTTATCAGGGTCTTCTCGACTAGGAGTCATGATAGCTGTTGTTTTGTCAACAACTGCATTCCTCATGCTCTCTCTCTTTGCTGCTTATGCTGCCTATGCTAGATTGTCGAAGATGAAGGAAGGTACAGTTTTGAAAACCATTGCAATAAGTGTTAGCAATTATTGACTTTTTGCGTTCGCGTTCTCACGTATTAGTATTCTCTTGCGTCATCTAGACCGCAATAATCTTGGACTATATGCAACTTCTATGAAAAAATCTTGCCTGAGTTTCAAATATGAAACCTTGGAGAAGGCAACCAATTATTTCAATCCTTCAAAGAAACTAGGACAAGGAGGAGCTGGTTCTGTGTATATGGGGAGTCTTCCAAATGGGAGAACTGTTGCTGTCAAGAGATTGATTTTCAATACGAAACAATGGGTAGATGAGTTCTTTAATGAGGTAAATTTGATCAGCAGCATTGAACACAAGAACCTTGTCAAGCTTCTTGGTTGCAGCATTGAAGGCCCCGAGAGCCTCTTGGTTTATGAGTATGTTCCAAACAGGAGCCTCGATCAATTCATTTTCGGTAATTGTTTATTCCTTGCAGTATTTTAAATGCAATTTGCTTTCTGAATTTATCTTCATCAAACACTTGGATTTTTTTCTAAAGTAACATGTATCGTGTACCCATCCACCAACTCACAGCATTCTTTAATTTCAATTCATATGCTTATCGATAATTTGCAATGTTGAGTGCTACTAAGTTACCGAGTTTAGTTATAATGTTAAACTACGAGTGGCTGAAGAACCTATGCAGTTATTATCTGATATTAGTATCTTCAATCCTTTGTGATGACTAACAAATGTTTCTGTATGGGTTAAAAATATCATCTAATCCAAGATTGCTGAGATATCAATGAATGTGCTGCATGATAATTCTTCTGTTCTTTGCAGATAAGAACAAAACGAAACTTCTAAACTGGAATAAGCGGTTTAACATCATTCTTGGAACCGCCGAAGGGCTTGCATATCTTCATGGCGGTTCGGAGACCAGAATAATCCACAGGGACATTAAGACCAGCAACATTCTTCTTGATAAGGATTTTACTCCAAAGATTGCAGATTTTGGGCTTGCTCGGTGTTTTGCTGCTGACAGGACTCATGTTAGTACGGCAGTTGCTGGCACACTGTAAGAGAACCTCTTATATCAGCAGTAATTGCATTTTTCCTTGTTGATTTTTACATTAGTCGGATCTCTCTTTAGACATTACATCAAAAGCTAATGTATACATAACATTGTATGATATCTTGTTATAGAAGTATTCTCACTGCAACGCAGAACACAATATGATCTTCATATTTCATGGATTGATGTTGTCCTGCTTGGGAAGGATTTTTCTACAAGTCAAATAGCAAATTAATTCTTTTTTCGATTTTATATTTTTAACATTGCTTCATTTGGTGATGCAGTGGCTACATGGCTCCTGAGTACCTTGTTCGAGGACAGCTTACAGAGAAAGCAGATGTTTATAGCTTTGGAATACTGATTATAGAGATTGTATGCGGTAGAAGAAGCAATGCATTCTCACAGGACTCTGCTTCGCCTCTACATCGAGTAAGGCTAAATTTTCACCCATCACTTTAAAGTCATCGGAACCCCACGTTGCACAATACAGAAAAACTTTACTCTGACTATTTTAATGTTGTTAATGCAAGATTTGTTCCATTTTCGCCCCAGGTGTGGACACTTTACAGATCAAATAAATTGGTTGAAGCTGTTGATCCTAACCTGAAAGATGATTTTCCCGCAGAGCAAGTATGTAATGTGCTTCAAATTGGTCTTTTGTGCACACAAGCCGCAGCTGTCTTAAGACCATCAATGGCACAAGTAATAATGTTGCTGACCAACAAAGTGTGCGAGATTCCAACCCCAAGTCAACCTCCCTTTCTGAATTCAAGTGTGATGGAGCCAGGAAATTCATCAAGGTCTTGTAGCGCAAACAGTTTCATATCAAATGTAGCAAAAAGAATTGAGGTGTCTTACAGTTCTTCTGAGTCATCAAGTACTCATAGCTCAGACGCACATTCAAGGAGTAGAGAATTAACCCAGAAGTAGATTTTCAGACTGGAAATTTTATAACATCAAGAGATATCAAAATCAAAAGATTTTATTTGCAGCTATCTTCATGGTGGTCTTGCAAAGGGAAGCGATCTAATTAATTGATAAATCAGTCTGAATAAAAGTGAATTTTTTTAACACTCAGCAGTGGCCTAAAAATGTAAGTATGATTTTTCACATTTAGCCGTGGTCTGAAGAACATAAATATATCTTTTCTTGCATTCGTTATTTCATAAATTAGAAGATTACACATTTAACGGAATGCTTCCATTGTAGCCGGACTCTCCTCAGTAACAGTCGCACAATGTAATTTTTATGTATACATCATAAATACGATATCATCCCACCTAAATAATCAAAAAGACATTATTATTCTGATCTTATCAGGATTTTGTATTTGATAGCAGCAGTTAGTTTTCAGAAATAAATTGTGCTGTTTACAGGTGGTGGTTAAAAAATAAATAGTTGATGTGTACTCGTCTACTCATACTATCCCTATATGCCGGGTCACGTGGCAATGACACACCCTTGACATTGTTCACCCAACGATTTCTAGAATGCCAGATGGAATTTGCATGTGGCCGCAATAAATTCACATCAATCTAATTTAGTTTTGGTCCCGCAATCAAGAATTACGCCCGACCTAATCCACTTTTCTGTAATTGATTGATTGGGGGTTCCATATGAACTATTATTATCATTCCAAAAGAAAAAGACAACATGACAAAAATGAAAGATACAATCTGGATTACCTTAGATCAATTATCTATACTCAACTTACTTTTAAACAAAATCCAGGCTAGCCCATAAAAAAACATACAAAATCAAGGGAGAAAAATGAACAACGCGGCCAATTTTCTTTAATACTCTTGATAATATTTATGAAACTTAAACTGTCTAAACAGTCAACAACAAACCATCATATTACTCTTCAAATTGATAGAAACTTCCACATGCCACCATATTCTGCAGGCGCATCAGGTAAACAACATATGTTATTAAAGTAGCTCTTGCTGACTAACTAAAGATACATCATCCTACTCATCTTCTACCACAACACCAATTTCACCTTTCTCGAGCAGATCGTAAAATTCCCGCGTTCGGCGTTGGTTATTCCATTGGTGCATTTTCCACAATCCTCCGGCAAAGAGGCCGATAGATATCCCATAGACAATCTCTTTCACCACACTGGGACCCTGATAAGTAGCATGTGCAATCTTATGCGCAGCCATTTCCTTCTGCAATTTCCACACCATGTTTCAAATTCATTTCTCAATAACCGAGATAGATATAAGACAGTAAGTACTTAATTTCCAGCAACAACATTCTTACAAATTCAATTGACTCAAAAGAACTTAACATGATGAAGAAATGCAAAAGAATATTTATGTCTACTGCAGCAGCAACATTATAAACATTAACGATTCTGTCTAACTCTGTAGAAAGTAACTAGCATATTAACCAGAGTCCATAGAAATTAAAAATCAAGATATAGCCTTAATGCTAATTACTTCCACTCCATTTTTTACCAAGAGAGTGCTATATATTTGAGGGTTTTGAAACCCCATGAGCAAGCCATCAAAGGGTTCCAAGGTAAAGAGCCAGAATAAGGCAGAGGTGATACACATTTGGTACATTAATTAATTAAAGGCATATTAACCAGCTAACTAAGTCATATAAAGAACAAATTCTGAACCAAAACCAAGATGTCACGACCTCTATCTTAGATCATTTGCTTAAATCATTTTAGTTCAACGATGCACATATCACATCATCTGTAAAGCCACTTCACTGTAAGTCAAAGAATATGATGAATGTGATTCAGGGAACAATTCACTTTCTACTGGGAGCTTTCTTGTCTACTTAGGAATGGAAGCATGTAATCTCTTAGCTTCTGGTATACCTGGTCCTCAGGACCCACCACAATTGTAAAAGATGTTACGTGAGCAAGACTAATCTTCGAAACCAAACAGTAAGCTCTTGCCACCGTCACATTAAAGACTAATCTTCAAAACCAAATAGTAAGTTCTTCCACCCTCACATTCACCTTAAAATCAACCAATCACGATAGTGGTTAGGATAACTAAGAAAATCCGAAATCCATGGCATATTTCTATTGGTGTGTTGAGACCATCCTTCCTACAACTTTTCCCAAAGATAGATAAATAACAGATCAAATACGTAATTTATCAAAATACTTAACCTTCACCTACATCTATGTACAAGAGAGAACTCTATTTTTAAACAAGGGTGATCTTTGGATTCCTTTTAGAAACCATTTTCGCCCTCAGTGCTTTGGGTAGAGAGTGCTTAAACACACTTAATTTTCCATGAAAGGCTTTGTTGTGTGATTAAATAGTGCTTTCTGTACAAGAAAAATGGTTAAATAGACTTAATAAAATCTGTTTTACAATAATTATTATCTAATAGTAAAATTAGTTTTTTTTGACAATAAAATTTTCAAGCATCTTAGCATCTACTCTCTCATCCGAAGTCCTCTAGTGTCAATATGTTAACTTACCCCACTTAACCTGACTAGGATTTAAACATTAACACACCCCTCACATTCAAGGGCACTTATCTAGTAGGCTTAGCTGATCACTTCGCTTTGTGGAAATTAACTCATTCAGTAGACTTATCCATGGCACGCATGAGTCCAAATATTAACTCATTCATATGCCTTAGGTTTTGGACACCTGACTGTGGTGAAATGCAAAGAATAAAAGAATTCAAAAGCTCTGCAGGCATCAACCCCTACCAAAAATGCATTTAAAAAAAAAAAAAAGTGAACTACAAAATCTTAAAAACCAGAAGCTACATGCAGAGGTGGGTGGCTCATGATGATCATTTTCATAGTTAACACTGTACTTTTACGTTTTTTCTTAGTTCTTATTTGCAGATGTCTGATTTCAAGCAACAACAATTAGAGTGCTACTTTATGTTAATATATGCACATAGTAGCTGCCTTATATTAGTAGAAGAGAAACATCTAGTTGGCTTGCTCTTACCAATATGCTATGTACTAGAACTATATTACATTATATGCATGTGTTGTCTGCGCATTGCAATTAGATTAGTGCAATAGTGGTACATATGTAATTCAATTTGACCTAAATGAATTATCCTTCAAGAATATGGAACAGGATCTAACTTGAGTACTTCTTAAATGTATTAGACAAAAGTTTTATTATATAAAGTTTTAGGTTAGACAAAACTACAACGTTTTGAAAAAGATCATTCAATTGGTAATTCAACAAAATTTCAACTAAAAAACAAGCCTTCATACCCTTTTTTTCAAAGTTTCTTTATGCTCTTCTACTTGAGCATTATTTTGCTTCTACGTTGGGAGAAAAAGAGTACATTTGCCCGAAATTTATCTTTCCTTCTACTTAGGCTAGTTCATACCAGATTGCAAGTTCAGCTAAAAAATAATGAGCACACATACACTCAAATGATCAATAAAAGTTAGAATGCTAGAGGAAAATCATCAGTTTTAACCCATAGCCTCAAAGCATATCCTAGCTTATGAGTTGTCCTGCAACTTGACCATCAAGCCAGTACTAAGGACAATAGACAATTAAATGCCACCTCATAACTACAGCCTCCATAATGAGAGTGATTTTAATCCATATAACCATATCTAAACAGAGCACCCGAAAGAAAGACGGGTTCCAAAGCACATTTGTTTAAATAAACTAACCTTAACTCCTACTGTCCAGGGCTTGGACCCATTACCCAGGTAGTCTCCAAATCTTCTAACCATGCCAACCGTTCAAGGGTGGGCTATTTGTCTTTATGTCTTATATAAACTAAAATGCAAACAAATCTGACATATCACATGCAATAGGTAAAATGTAGAGCATAATTAAGTAGATTTTTTTAACCCAAATACAAAAAAATAAAAAAAATAAAAAACAAAGTACTTCAGGTAATTTTCAAAACTAAGCGACTAACTATAATTCACATCACACCACCTTTAACCGTTAACAGAACATATACTTTTTTCATCAAACAACACTAGTTCACCACTCAAAATTACTTAAAAACCACGAAATAAATCATATAATTACAAATAATTACAAGCTAGATGCTCCCTTTTAAAAAAATCATTTTGTTCCACTGACTACTTACATTAATTACATGCAATCATTTTTCAAAAGAAAAAACAAATTTTATTTCTTAAATTTGTTAAGAAACAATTAGCAAGAAGAATAAATTAAAGGGAATACATACCTATTACTGTTAGAGGGAACCAAGTAAAGAGCTTGAAGAGAATTAGAGAAAAAAACAGCGCCAGCCAAAAACGGAGGAAGATGTTTCAGGAAGCGTCACATGTTAAAGCGAAAATATTTATTCTAGGGACACGGCTATGATAAAGTCCCTGTATCATAGAGGGGGTCAATTTATTGACCCCTTTGTTGTTTGGCTGCCATCTGGCAGCCAAACAACTTTTTTGACTGGCAGCAACCGGTTTTACAGCCGGTTGCTGCCATTAATATATTTTTTTTATTTAAATAAATTAAAATAAAAAATATTTAAAACGAATAATATTTAAAAAATAATAATAATAAGAAGTAAAAAATGACAAGTAAAGTAAAAATGAAAAAAAATATTTTTTATTATAAATATTTTAAAAAATAAAATAAAATGTGTGTTAACAAAAAAACAAAAATTTTATTCATTTTCTATGAAATTTATCTCATGTTTACCATTTTAAGTTTCATATTTTATGTTTTATGTTTCATGTACTGATTTTTTAAATACCCCAAAATTTTTTTTTTTGCACCCGTTTCATATTTACATTCTATGTTTCATGTTTGATGTTCTATGTTTCATGTTTTATGTTTCATGTTCACTGTTACGGAGGGACTCATATTTTATGTTTGTTGTTGCATATTTTAAGTGATATGTTTCATGTTGGTTGTGCAATGTTTCAGGTACTGATTTTTCAAATACCCCGAAATTTTTCTTTTTTGCCCCCGTTTCATGTTTACGTTCTATATTTCATGTTTGATGTTATATGTTTCATGTTTGATGTTCTATGTTTCATGTTTTATGTTTCATTTTCACTGTTACGGAGGGACTCATATTTTATGTTCGTTGTTGCATATTTTAAGTAATATGTTTCATGTTGGTTGTGAAATGTTTCATGTACTGATTTTTTAAATACCCCGAAATTTTTCTTTTTTGCCCCCGTTTCATGTTTACGTTCTCTGTTTCATGTTTGTTGTTCTACGTTTCATGTTTGACGTTGTATATTCACTGTTACCGAGGTACTCATATTTTATGTTCGCTGTTGCATATTTTAAGTAAGATGTTTCATGTTTGCTTTTTAATGTTTCATTTAATAATTTTTCAAGTACCCCAAATTTTTCTTTTTTGCCCCCGTTTCATGTTTACGCTCCACGTTTCATGTTTGTTGTTTTACGTTTCATGTTTGTTGTTCTACGTTTCATGTTTGACATTGTATGTTCACTGTTATCGAGGTACTCATATTTTATGTTCGTTGTTGCATATTTTAAGTAAGATATTTCATGTTTGCTTTTTAATGTTTCATGTAATAATTTTTCAAATACCCCAAATTATTTCTTTTTTGCCCCCGTTTCATGTTTACGTTCCACGTTTCATATTTGTTGTTTTACGTTTCATGTTTGTTGTTCTACGTTTCATGTTTGACGTTGTATGTTCACTGTTACCGAGGTACTCATATTTTATGTTCGCTGTTGCATATTTTAAGTAAGATGTTTCATATTTGCTGTTTAATGTTTCATGTAATAATTTTTCAAATACCCCAAATTTTTTCTTTTTTGCCCCCGTTTCATGTTTAAGTTCCACGTTTCATGTTTGCTGTTCTACGTTTCATGTTTGTTGTTTATTATTAAATACTAATATAATGAATAAAATATAAAAATAAATTATTGCTGATATATTATTTTAATTTATTAATGATTCATAAAAAATAATATATTAATATAATATTATTTAAATTTATGCAAATTTAAATATTTATAATTATTTATATTAAATTATAATTTTTATATATTAAAATGTAAAAATAATAATATTGTAAATTAAAATATAATTTAATATTATTGAATAATAATTTATTAATTTATATTAACAATTATAATATAATTATAATCTAAATTTATTATTTACATATAATATTAAATTTATAAATTTATTTTATCATAATTATAATACAAATTTTATAAATTTAATCATTAATTTTTAATATTTACTAAAAAAATTGTTAAATTTCTACAATTAAGATTTCTATATTTATTTTTTTCTGAGTATTAATAAATATTATTTTTTAATTATTTAATTTAATTAATCATAAAAATTAATACAATACAATGTAACACTAAATTATAGTTTAATTAAAAAATTAATACAGTACATCGTAGCACAAAATATTGTACAATATTGTTATAATACAATGCTAACGCAATACAACATAATACAATACAACGACATTAAAATAATACAATATAGTGTGTCAAACGCACCCTAAATGACTTATTGAAAGGTTTTAAATATCAAAATGATTTAAAATTAATCAATTTTAAAAGGCCAAAAATAAAATGGTGTGTGTAATACAAGTATAAGAGCTTGCCCAATTAGAGACAAAAAGATTTCCAAGTCTAAATCGGTATACCACTTCTTCTCATCCAGAAAACCGTTTTTCTTATTGATTTTTCACGGGACAAATTCCGGATAACCGGATTGTCCAAATTGGTGAGCCGCATTTTCTTTGGTTGCTCTCGGGTCAATATTCAGATAACCGGATTATCAATCCGAAAAACCGGATTATCAATCCGGAAAACCGGATTCGCGTATGGCCTTCACTGGATTTAACCGGATAGCCGGTTCTGTAAATCTGAAAATCTGGATTCGAGCTGCACTTTGGCGGCATTTTGGATTCATTCGGCCAACCGGTTAAGGAAACCGGTAAGCCGGTTTTAACGTGCTATCTTCTGGATCCAACCGGCAAGCCGGTTTGTGATATCCGGAAAACCAGATTCAAGTGAAGGACTTGCTGGAACATAACCGGATTTCCGGTTCAAGTAAAACCGGCAAGCCGTTTACGGCTTGTAAGCTTCTGGTCACAACCGGCTAGCCGGTTAGTGAAATCCGGCAAGCCGGTTTCGGGACCTATTTCTACTATTCATCTTCTTCCTCTCATTCGGCATTCCGGATCTCCCTCTCTCTCTCAAAACCGTTTACTCCTCACTCAATCTCACTCCAAAATCCATCATTTTCTTCCTTTTTGGCATCAAATTGAGTCTCAAAAATCATTCTCCATCACTTCATTTACTCAAAATCATCCGTAAAATCCATTTTTAACATCCAAAACTCTAGATCTCAAATTCATCCTACGGTTTAACCGAACTTTTCTCTCTCCATTTTTAGCGGGAGCGGGAGCGGGAACATGAGCGTGAGCAGGAGCACGAGAGTGAGCAAGAGCGAGAGCAAGGAAGAATGTGGGGATGGAGAGGGAAAAAGATGAGGATTTTCTGGTTCAATGTTCCGGGGGTGGGGGAGAAAGAGAGGGAGATGAAAATGCTTTTCTTCCGGTTGCCCTTCTTTTTCTGCTTTTATTCATGTTTTTTTTCTTTTCTTTCAAATTAAAACCCCAACCGTTGGATTCAAATAAACTGAATCCAATGGCTCAATGGCAGCCCCTGCACCATACAGGGGACTTTAGGCCCTGCATGATAGCCGTGTCCTTATTCTAGAGAGAGCTTCCCAAGCGTAAATAGATTCGATAATATATGGTGCGACGAGGGACGCTAGCCGGGCAACCCAACCCAGATCAAGACCGTTCATGGAACTGAAATTCAGTAGATCTGTGCTTCATAAGATGCCACGTTGGACAACCTCGGAAAAGTATTTACCAGTAACAGTATTGTAGCAAGTAACTCGAAAGCATATAATGGGAAGATATTAATAAGTGTAGAGGTTTCGAGCGGGAATAAAGCGCATGGCGAACACGTGTCTACCATGCGTCTGAACGAACCTTCTCGCATTTTTGGGTTATTTGCTCTAAGTTGAATTTTGAAACGGTGGAAAAAAGTAGAGAACTTTAATATTTTCTTGGCTAATGAAATCGAGAAAATTAGGGATTTTTTATAGAGTGATGATATAGTGATAAATTTTTATATAAATTGATGTAGTATTATTTTATTGGTTAAATTAAATATTTCTTGATTTATATTATTTATTTTTATTATTTTATATTTTTATTTAATTAATGAATTGATATCACATTAGTTATATAAAATAAAATATATTAGAGATATTATATCAATCATATAATAAATAAATGATAATATAACATGTATATATTTATTTTTAAAAATCATCATATATATTGTAATTATATTAAATTAAACTACATATATTATACATACATTAATTGATTGTAATATATCAAAATTACTTTAAAATTTCTTCTCATACGAATTAAAAAAATATAATTACTTCTATATCCTCCAGAACACTTTAGAAAAAATTATAATTTATATGTATTGGAATGCATTGGCTGTTGCTTCCAATAATTATCAAAATAATTAATTTAAAAAATGTAATTTTTAAAAATCCATTTTCAAAAACGTTAAAGAACAAGAGACAGAAAGATTTTTTTTTAAAAAAACAAAGAATAGTACTGTGCCAGCCGATATCAAGCAGCAATATACCATATGAGTCAAGAACCCTTACAGAAACAATGAATGAATCGTGCATTTCAGAAACAATGAATGAATCGTCCATTTCTTATACGCTTTTTGTATCAGAATTAACTGTACATTTGCTAGCATGTATAACAACCATATAACTTGCGCAGTACTAACTTTGTTTTGAAACTAAGCGATGGACTATACACATAGTTTTAAGAACAAATAGAACAAAAGTTACCTGAAAATTTTTCTAAGTTAGAGAAACGAAAAAACACTCTCAAACCCAAGAAATGAATCAACTTCTTTGGTTTTACCTGTCGACGCCAATGGCAATGGGCAACACTGCCTAGTTGATGTGTCTGGACTACACTTCTGCTTCTTCATCATAGAAATGTCAAAGGATAGCATTTTGATAGATGATGATGGCTCGGCGGTACCGGCAACCGAAGCAATTGGAGAGAGATTCAATTTTCTAACTGTTCTGCAGCAACTTCCTGAAACTATATTATGATTCTGCTTCGTGCATACCTTGTTATCATTTGCATTTTTGTCCAGTGCTCCAAATTCTATATCTGAAATTGTTGAACCATCTCTCAGGACTGCATCAGAATTTGCATCTTTTTTTACGTCAGAAGTAGCAATGCAAAACTCGGACTGATTTGCCAGGAAGTGTTCATTTGTCTGGATTGCCGAATCAGACTCCATATTCTTCGATATATTGGAGTTGAACACTGGAAAATTCTTAGATTTTTTCCGTATGTGCTCAAATATTGTTGATTCGGTTAGAGTTTTTGAAGTGCATTCTTCGTATTGAGAAGGAACCGTATCTTCAAACATGAAAAACTAGTAATTATATAGATTCTATACAAGAACCAAATGCTAATTGCTTGCTTTCGGTAAAGAAAATGCACCTGTGTCATCCAATAGATTAATGGTTCCCAGATTTCCAGCAGCTGTCAGAGAGCTGTTGAAACCATGTTCTTTCAGCTCTGCCTCTGTGGATCCTGAAGATGGATTTAGCAGAGTTGCTTGTGGCAAAATGCTTCCTTCTGTTTCTTCTGGAACATCTAACTCATCATGGAGTTGAAGGCGCTGCTCATAAAAATGCTTTCGTGTGAGAATCAAGGGCTCTGATGATGCAGAATGGGCATTATTTGATGCAGTGGAGATGGGGAAGTTTCTGGCTTTTTCACGTATGTGCTGAAATACTTTTTTTTCAGTTATGACTCTGCAATCATCATCTTCGACTCCTGCAGCAGTCTTACCTGCAGTAACACAAAGATAGTGGTGGTATGTTGAGAGGAGAAAGATAAAGAAAATAACAAGAAAGAAATTCTGCATAAGCGTAAGTGAAAATGCTATACCTTCTCCCAGATCTTCATCAAGAAGGCTGAAACTGGGCCTGGGATGGAAAATTAAATGGTTTATTAGTAACAACAAAAATATGCAGAATATGAATTTTCAGATCTAACAGCATCTTAGGGACTGAATTTTACTATGTAGATACATAAAAATTTGATTAACCACAAGAACAAGCACTCACATTGAACTGTCTTCCATCGTAGAACTAAGCAAATTGTCAATCTCTTGAGCTGGAGTTTGAGCAGCAGTTTCATTTTCATCTTCTATAACACATACTTCTTCAGGTGTATGAAAAAGGGAAGACTGCTTATGTCCACATTTTCGATTCACGTTTGAATTGCTCTCCTTCACCAGTACTAGTTTTTGGTGGATGTCAACGCCAACTACATGAATGGCAACTCAAGATGAAATCAACAACTCCATGAATAAATATGGAATGTATGGGATTGCAAAAATAAGAAACTATCAGAAGCTTAACTGTATTCTTCAAAAATGAGGTCAGCTTTAACAGTCAGCTTCCCCTGCTGGGGGTTTGATGAGAGAACTGTCACACTATAGGGGCTGAAAAGGAAACCAAAAACATCAGAGTTGATGGTACACAGCAGAATAGAGATATTGGTGAATATTCTCTTCTGAACAGAAGACAACTAAAGAACTGTTCCTCAGAACCAGCAAACCTGAGCTGATTCTTCTTCAAGCATTTTACCATGGAGAATACATCCGCCCCATCCCAACCAAATTAATCATATCTCATTGGATTCGAGCCCTTGGCCTCTTGTTTTCACAAAAAGAGGCCAACCAACTGGGCTATACTTTGGGAATATTGTATGTCTACCTTGTTCTAATAACTTCTTTAAAAAATTATTTAGAAAAAGTTGTTGTAGAAGTTGCAATGACAATGACCAAATAGACAGTATAAAACAATGCAGCTTTGCCTTTTGATAGTAATTGTCTACTGAACAAGAAAGAATATGCCTTCAGATTAGGATTACTTTCCCTAGAAAATATTGCATCAAAAAGTTCTAGATCCAAGCAAGAAGAGTTAATGAATTTCATTGTTTCATGTATGGCCTCATGCAGTAAGGGAATGCTTCAATAATTATCAATTCATGAAGAAACTTAAGGTATAAGGTTTTATTACCTGGAGAACTCGTCAACTCTGCAGCAATAAGTAGAGATACAGTCAGCCAATATCTAAATGATAGATGAAGTACAGATAGCACTTAGAAATAAGAAAAACACAAAGGGGTCTCTGTTATGTTAATAAAATCCATTCAAGGTGTATCAGGAACTTTTCCAGCACCAAAATCGGCAATGTGGCACATAACACATCTATTTTGCAGGAACTCCTTGGTAATATGCCTTAACAATGTTCTCTATCCAGTTAACAAATATAAACAAACTAGTGCCAGTCACCTTATTTTCTCATGAAAGAGAACCATGTTATTTTCTTCAGCACCAACAATCTGCAAATAGTAATCACTATAATTAATTAACTTCAATAATGTGTTTCCATAGTATTATAATTTATAGTTGATTTTGCTTCAACAAGGCTTGAATAAAAATGTTTGTAGACAAATTCCAGAAAACATACCATATCAGCATAATGTCGTTTGGTTGATTGTACCGACTGTGATAACCTAGTCAGTGTTATTAGCAGCTTGGACTTTCCTTGTCCCTGGCATTTTATTTCTTCCATCTTCATGTCAACTTTTGGAGGTAGAGACAATAGAGACTCCTTGATATGGTTTCCAAATGGATACTTTCTTCCAGTGACTATCTCTATTCTCCTTGGATCAGCTTCAGCTAGCGTTTCAAAAGATTTGATTCCCATTGAATGTAGAGCCTGAAAAGAGCATTTAAAGAGGGAAGGAATGCAAAGACAGGGCATATAATTAACCCAAGACAAACAATCTTAAGGCTTTTGTTAGCAATAAGCAAAGAAAACCTTTGCAGTCACCATCCCAATGCCAGGCAGTTGTTTCAGCAAGTATGGACTGTCATCCCATAGTCTTTGATATAGTGATTTGGCAAGAAGGGCTGAGTTCACAGCTCCTTTGTAGTTCTTTCTGAATATGAAATAATCCCTCATGCACTTAGCAATTCTGCTACCGTTGGTGGATATCGAATTCATATCCTTTGGCAAGCATATGCAGTTCATGGTCTCATAGGTCAAACTTTTAAAAATAATTAAAAGGAAGAGGATGCATTGAAACTAATATCATTATGAAACCTGGGTCAGAGATAAATCATGAACAGAGGGATCGCCTGTCAAGCAGTCATTTGCCAAAACAAATATCTTCTCTTCTCTGGTCTGAATACGCTTTTTCCGCTTCCCTTTATCACCATTAATGTGGAAGCGGAGCCGGCCATCTTTGTCAATATTTATGACATTTAAAAGCTTCTTCTCGTTGCGCCTAAGTTGTATCCCTTCATCATCAGTAAATTAACAATGCATCATTCCTTTAGTTGACCTTTGACATAGCAGTACAAAACAACCCTATTTCATATATGCACATACAAGCAATTTCCTCCGCATGGCATACAGTGTGAAGTGCATCTTCTAAACCACAGTTTACTGGGGTCTGCATAATGTATTTCATTGTATCGAATTTCAAGTAGTACTTGGTCATCAGCCTTCCAGGCTCTAAAGACACAAAAAAAGATAAATTGGAAGTTAATGATACCTCTTTTCTGCCGTAAAAAAAAAGCGAGAGTGTGTGCTTCATGTGTTTTTACTACCTTGTGGTTTCAAGAGAAAACCATCTTCATCTGTCCAGATCATTTGATGGCATGATAACTCGTCAACTTTCTGAACACAAACTTCTGATATGCCATAGCATCAATGAGCAGTGAGGAAAGAAAATTAAAATTAATATTCTACTAGTGTATGATAAAAGTACCTTGCATATGCTTTTCTATACGGTCACTAGAAATCACTTTTCTAACTGAATAATTCTGAGGGTTCTGATCATGCAACCAAAAGAACCAGAAATTAATTAGACAGAAACAGTATAAGGTGAGCCTTTTTCAAACCCAATAGGTGCCCATAAAATACATGCCTTTTTCATTCTCACGTACAAGTAAGAGCACTTCATCCATTCAATTGCCTGTGTAATATCAGAAACGGTCATTTGAACTATTTCTGCAGTCAAGTGCTCTGTCACACACGAAAGCAACCTAAAGTAACAAGAAAATGCAGACAGCCTAATTAGAAGACATGCATAATCTTCCACAAAATATGCACAGAAATCCAGAGCACCAAAATCAATGATTGAATTGAGAGATCAAATGCATACTGTGATTCCACCATTTCACATCCATTCAACAGATTCTCATACAGATGAACCTGGGCATGCATAAAAGGGTGAACTCAGGAATAAAAAAAGGACCCACTGAATGACAGAAAAGCAATATACAAAAGCATTGTAGAAAGGGTGAGAAAGAGAAAGAGAGTCAATAATTACAGTTTCTCTTCTTGTCATTATTATGACCGTCCCTGTATCATTGAATGGTGGCCGACCTGCCCTTCCACACATCTGCGCTAAAGCTTGCAAACTTTAGATATAGTGTACTGTAAGTTCGCATAGCATAAGGTGCAGGCATGCATGATTGCAGTTCAAATGAGAATCAGTTTAATCTTTCTTTGATCTCTTTTCTTTTTGGTGTAATGGCTATTACTTTCCATTTCAACCCTTTGCACATGTTAGACTAATCTTTCTTTTCAGAAATGTCATTTCTCGTCAGCACAGTATCAGTAATTATTTAACATCAATTCTATTTGAGATCTTCTAAAAACAAGTATATTAACAAAAGTTGTCATCACCTGCAGAATTGTGGATCTGTCATGTTCCATGTAAAGACCTTTTTCCTTGTTGCTGAAGAAAATCCAAATGTTGGTAAATGAAATAAAGATTTTCTTTTATGGTCTTATTTTCTAGTTTTACAAGAGTTGGAAGAAGTAAAAAGTTTTACATACAAGTGCTGCGTCGATTTTATTACTACTGTATGAGCGGGTAGGTTGATTCCATGGGCTAGAGTATTTGTGGTGCACAGAACTTGAACATCACCCTTAAGAAAAAGTCCTTCAATGAGGTTACGATCCTTCAGGCAAAGCCCTCCATTGTGATAACCAACTGCAAACATAAAGATGCTAAATCACACCACTTTACATCAATTCAAGGAAGGGGGGCAAAAAAACCAGAATTTCAATTTAGTGAAAAATATATAGTAAAACAAGATCACTGTGTACCACCATAAAGGATATAAGATTGCATTTGTTTGTCACTGCATGATAAAGAAGCTTCCCTTAGTCTTTCTTGTTGTTCACGATCTTTTATAAATGGATTTGAATAACCATAGGTCATTGCTGTCTGAGAGAGTTGCTGTGCAGCTTCTTGTGCTCCTTTTCTAGTTGAACAAAAAACCAGAGCAGATTTCCCTCTTGAATATTGCATTAAAATATCTGCAAATAAGATCCATTAATCCACACTATTTAAAGAGAGTTTACTAGAGAAGCCTTAATCAGCAGACATTCATAAACAAACAACAAAGATTTAATAAGAATTACACCAATAGCCCTGCTTACCAAAGATGTAGTTTTGAAGACGCTGGACAATGAAACAGATATATAATATCAGAAAAATGAGAAACTACTCAATCTATTAACAATGAGAGCACCTAGAAAAATTCTCACTATAAAAGAAAAATTAATTAATTATTAAGAATCAAGAGCTTGCCTTTTCAAATAGAAAATCATTTTTTGCTGGGGCATAGCCTGCAAGAATAGTATTTTCGTTGGTAACAGTAATAAAGAGAATGAAAGGTGCATAAACTTGAGAGAATGTGTCCTGTCCGTTCATTATTAGGAATCAAGCCTTCCTAAAGTATGCATCTTCTTGTTATAATTACGAAATAAAAAAGAATCATTTAATTTGCAGAATCAAAAACTTAAAATTTACACTGTACTATTCATAGGAAACGGACTGGCAGAGGCAATAAGAAAACATTGATCAAAATGTTAAGAAGGTAACAACTAATTTTGAGAATGGAATGTGAAGTAATACATGCTTACCAAACACTTTAGTAGTCAACTTTACAGGCCTCATTTCCTCTCCAAACCTGGGGAAACATTAAAACGGATGAATGAAATAAATGGACTCTCTCATTGAAGCTAAAAAAGTAATACCATCATTTTCTGGTGTGTGCGCGCGTGTATATATATATATAGATGCACCTTTTAATTCCTTGGATGGGAACATTAAGCCATTCCGCTGCACTTGTTGGCATGAAATTGAGTATAAAAAGTTTTAACTGTATTGTCACTATAACCAAATTAACCAACTAAAATCAGCAAAAGCATCAAATGTAAACTTTACCAATGTCCTCAACGTTTGGAATTGTTGCTGACACAGCCAGAAAGCGGACAGAAGCTAGAGAACTCGACTTCATCTCAGGGTTGCAAGCAAGCATTTTTATTCTACTAATTATTGCCTCCAGAGCTGCTCCACGTGGATCATTCAATAAGTGAACTTCATCAATAAGAAGAAGAGCAATGTCACTGAAAAAGCTCAGACCACCATCCTTAATGCGATATCGAGTCACTGCATCAAATTTCTGCAAAAGAAAAGATATCCATTTGGCAGACTCTAACAGCACAATTAAAATATAAGCTATATAAAGAAACAGTTGAAGAATGCAATCAGTATATCAACGAATTTGATGCAAGGACACTCACGTAAAGATGCATACCGCACATGTCCACAGCCATTAGAACAACAATTACTAATAAAAGAATCAGATTCGAGTTAAAAGTGCAACAAGGATAAGAGAAATGTGTGCCAAGGTAGTGTAAGATGATTTTAAAGGACTTGACAAAACATAATCTGAGACAGGATTGAAACGAAAGTGACTTTCTCTAGTTGAGGTGAGTATATTTTTGTGTATGCAAGTATTTGTCTGAGAGCATTTATGTTTTGATTTCCTCTATTCAAAACAGTTAATACTCACCTCAGGAGTAGTTAGGATAATGTCTGCCTCTTGTATATTCCTTGTGCTATAGTATTCATTGTCACCAGTCAACTCCAGGCAATTTATACCCCATGATCCAAACTTCTGGTTCCAGTCACGGAGCTTCTCCTGTATTAAAGCCTTGGATGGAGCTATGTAGACCTTCACAGAAAACCAAAACAAGCAGAAGCAATAAATAACTATTGCCTAATGGATATATATATATATTCTTCACACCCTAGTACAATAAATGCAATTGCGTGAACAATTTAATTTAAAATGGCAGCTGTAAGATATGAATTAGGCATAAGTGCCCAAAGTAGTGTGTAACTAACTATGCTTTAAAGAGCAGCAAGAGAAAAGAAGATAACAAAATATCGAAGTAAATATGTGCTTCAGCATTTCAATCTAAAATAAGGAAGGAGCACCAGTACAGGTCTCTGTGACTGTTTATAATTAGAATTGGAGAGGGGAAAAAAAAATTTGCTTCTGATTCTACTATTTTGCAATAACATAACATTTAACTTTACTTACTGTTTTAAGTGTTCCCTTTATATGAACAAACCTCCCCTCAGATATGAACCTCGAGAGAAGCCTCAAAATGCACAGCTCAAAGAGCACAGTTTTGCCACTTCCAGTTGGGGCTGATATGACCATGTTGACATCAGATCCAAAACAAACAGGAAAACATTCACTCTGCAGTGAATTAAAGTATCTGCAAGTATCAGAATTGAAAACATAGTGAATTGAGACTTGAAAGTACGACTGCCAGTTAATTGCTCTTTGAAATTTCTGACATCACAAATAAGGAAAACAAAATACAGTTAACAAGTAAATCTCAGGAGTCAAACAAATATGTGACCAATAACAGTTAAATAGAAGTTAAATTGATTCACTACCAGAACAATCAGCAGATGAAAAAATTTAGATAAACAACATCATGAAATCTAATTAACAGTAACAATACCTGAAACCAAAAGCTGAACGAAAAGGTGCAGGTAAATCTAGTACAGATTTCAGTGCGTATGAATCCATCATAATGAACTTTTTTTCCTCAAACTGAAGGAAGAAAAAGAAAATGCATAAAATTACTATCAAATTGAGCAACAAAACTATTTACACATTTAAAGAGACAAATAGATCCAGTATAAAATGCCGAAAGCATGCAGTGGCTGTAATCAGTGAGAAATCTTCTAAACTTCAATCACTGTTAGATCATCAGATGCAAAATTTTTCTAGATCCGACAAACTTCAACTCTGTAATTTAACTGAAAAAGAATCTACAAATAATCTACAAATAACTCTTTTACTCCACGCTACTAAACTATGAGCAAGTGAATTTCATAAATATCTAGTTCCATTCCTATTATTCCTCAAAATTTCATAGCATCAAAACAGAAATAGATTGAAAAAAAAAATTCCTTCAAAAATCTTATGGATTCGCAAGAATCGATAAATATTTTTTGAGAAAGAAATCCAGAGCTCTTCGAGTTCATTCGGAATCAAACAAAATCAGTTTATATAGGCAGCAATTTGAAAAATAAATAAATAAAATAAGAAATGGTAAGAATTATAGGTCGACTCCATAATCATAATTTGAACCCTTAGATTCTATGAATCACTTGATTTCTTCACAATAGCATCAATTTTTTTTTTTCAAATGCAATTGAGATCCTTCTGGAAACACCATTGATATGCTAAATAAAAATCTAAATAACAAAGCTGAATTTAATCAAGTTACTGATTGCAATTAGTAAACAGATGATGCAACGAGCGAGACCTGAGAGCAACGAGTGGAAGATTGAACTTCGAAATTCGCGATCTGAGATTGAAGCTGTGAAATGAAAATTGGGCTCAATTTATAGTCGAATAAGTGCTTTTTGGCGGGAGAGCGAACCGGATCCAACCGAACCCGATCGGGCCGGGACACCTAGGCTCTATGGTATTATTTAGATAATTGGAACCGCTTCGGTTCAATCCTTAATTCGAGTTTTTTTTTTGTTTATTTTGATAACACAAAAGCTTTTCAAAATATTTTGATCTCAAAGGGAATATAAATTTAAAAAAGAAAAGGTGGTGAATTATCACAACTATTTATTTTTTTAATTTATTCAAGTATAATATCAAAAATAATTTTATTTATTACCTCTCTCTTCGCTACTTGTATAAAACAAAGCAAATCTATTTAATCATACAAATAATAATTATTAGATCAGACATATGGTTTGTTTTCAACATTTTAATAAATGAGTAGCTCATGTATCCATGACAACTAGCCCAAACATAAAATATTTTAACATCCTTTATTACAACTTAACAATAATTATGTTTATTTTAATTGGGAGTATTTGGTCTTTTATAATGGTCTCACTTTTTAGCATGTTATTCCATTTTCAATAATCAAATATTACTAAGCACCCTAATATACATCTCATGCATATTATAGACAAACTAACCTAAAGATGATCATGAAACTTTCTAATAAAACCAATTTGAGCTAAAATTGGTTTTATGGTCCACCTAGGTATCAACACAAGCAATAATAATTATGAGACATCTTATGCCTCAAATTGATATAATTATTAGTCTCCATTTGAAGGGCCAAAACATCATTGGAAATGCAGCAACGATCCATAAAGTCTTCTTGCTCAAAGGCATCATAAACACGTAGTCCCTCTTTATACAATCATCTTGTAGAAATTACATATTTAAAAGAATCGGGGTACAAATTTAGGGGTAAGGGGATACAATCAGATTCTTATAGAGAGAGCAGTCCCTATTTAACAATATTATAACCATTTAAGCCTTTAGAAGTCGGACAAAATCAACAAATAAATAAACAGTTCATACAACATGCATACATTCAACATCACATGACATAAACATATCATAAATTATCTAGGTCTTTCCATGATCATCCTTCATGCTATTATAAATGGAAATGACATAAATCATATTTTAAAAATTCAAAATTGAATGAAGATGGTTCTGATACCACTTGAAAGGACAACATTTGTCCATGAGGTTCCAAAAAACACAACTTGTGCGCAATAAAATTAAAATCAATGGTAAAAGCTCTAGAAACCTCGGATCGGCTTCATTCAAAAATGAAAATCAAGATGAAAGATTGAGGTTTAGTTACCTGACTTTTAGTTTTAGAAAAAACTTCGTGAAGTAGGAGAAAATAACCGAACACTGTCCAAGAAACAGACCACTGCATGAACAACTTCTGTTTTTACGTTATTTGAGATCCTTAAAGCACCTGAATTGTGATGGCTCTAATCATTTCACACTTATAAAGGTTCTAGGAGTTCATAGGATTTGGAATCATCAAATATCGTTCGGAAATGAGAGAGATAATGAAGAAACATGAATGTTAATTCATAATCATTCATTCCACCAAATAAAGTCACCATTGTCTTTTCAATAATGGCACCAAACATTATCATGAGTTAGACCCACCCACTAAGCCATACTTTATTGGATGTAATTTTATCTTTAACTAATTAAGCCAATTTTGATCAAATCAAATTGTTAATTGTGGGCTCCTTTTGTTACATGTTCTTATGTTTTTTTCTTAATCCATATTAGGTCTAATAAAAGCCCAAAATTCTAAACCAAAAATTGATCTAGAAGTTCATAATCATTTATGAACCGAAACATGTCCAATATGGTCATTTTACATGCTCGTTCTTAAACCTAATGTTTGATTAAGGATTTATGAAATTTATTTTGTTCCTTAAACTATTTATGGAACATCAAAATTTTATCTTAAATCATATTTATGATATATTTATTTCGTCTCAATGAATTATAACATAGATACCGATTTTCCTAAAATTAGGAAATTTAACTTCTCATTTTCTAATAACTCATTTTTCATTTCTATTAGACGTGTGACCTTTTAGATTCTTTGTTATAAGATAGTAGAACTATTTTAATGATAATTGTTTGTTCATTAAAAGATGTTGAACTCTTTATTTATCAATTAAAACTTTTCTAATGACCTTAACATGCATTACTAATACCCTTAAGCAATAATGATCTTAAAATTTCTACAATTCATAAGTGACACCTAACAATATTTCACAATCATCCAAATGTAGTAAACTTGTTCTCGAAACAAATACCTATTTTATTTCTTGGACTATATTCATTAAATTAATTTATAAATATTGGTAACTTTATCATTTTATAAATATTAAAATGTTAATCAAACACAATAATTCCCTAAAAGCAAACACCAGGCCTTTCAATTAAAAGCTTGATTGGAAATAAAATGCAATTATCCCACGTTTGGTCGGTGGAAACAAATTCAAATTCTTTTTCATCCTTTCTCCAACAGTTGTTTCAAGCTTGACAGGTAAATATGACACATCAATTCATGCAAAATATTGCTATGCATATCAAATAAATTTTTGCCAAGTACTCTTTGTTGAATTTGGATTTTGTATTGAATTGAGCTCATAAATTTATGAAAATAATAGTAATTAATAATATTCCATCAAATCACATTGATAGAACAACGAAAGAAATTTACAAGTGTGTAGTATAACCTCTAATATTTTATTACTGATTCAAAATCAAAGATGAACAATCCGAAGAGGCTGGTTTTATTGCTTCTGCCTCAATTTTAGCATGACTAGCTAAAACGCTAGCAGATGCTTGCAAGAACAACAAATTAACATAAGTGGAAATAATGATCTCTTCACTGTGTGACGAAATTCAAGAATGAAAGTTTCAGTACGTTTAAAATTTTATATATATTTCCAAGCCAAGATTTTAAAGTGCAAAAAAGTCTGGAAAAATTTTAAACTTACAGTTTTAAAGTGTTAATTTTATAATACTTTAAAACCGTATATATGGTTTTAAAGTTTTCTCAAACTTTTCCGTACTTTAAAATTCCAAACCAAAAATCATATATATATACACGAACGATCAAATTCTTGTCACTTGAATAGTATCATGCTTCACAATAATTATAAAAAAAAAAACCTATTTACAACACCTCAATACCAAACACTCTCTTAATTGAGACTTTAAAAAAATATTAAAACTAAGTTTCTTTCGAATTATAATAATTTTACCCCATGTCATTCGTTTTTTTCTTCTTCATTTCCTATTTCTATACTTGAAATTAGTAACATTTTAATATGTTAAAAAATGAATTTAGTTTGTTCACTGTAATAATAAAATATGTGAAAAAATGAAAAAAAAAAAAGTTCAAAGAGAAAAGGAAGGAAAAGAAGGCATCCAAGTCCAATCTCCTTAGATATAATCTTTCGTACAACATATTTTCTTCTAGCGATATTGCTTAAGATTTTTTTTTTTCTCTTTTGGCTCTTGTAATTTAATTTAATTGTTTACTAAACATTGATTCAATAACAGCGGTGGCCATGTCAAAACGGCATAGAGGGCAGCTATAATTCCTATTATCGAACCAACAGGCGATACATTTTTCATGAAACTGAATGCAGACAATCCATCTGAATTACGGATCCGGTTCCGGACCCTAAACAAATGGCACATCTTTCTTCTTCTTCTTCACAATCAACCACTATCGGCTGGCTCTGCAAATACTTGACAGCATCCTTCTTCGTTACATTTACGTTGTTGCGGTAAATGACTACAACAACAACAAACTCTACGGTAACGTTGTGTTCAATAATCGTGTCAATTTCATCCTTCATACTTATAAGAGATAGAGATAGTATATCGTCGACTAATTCATGATACGTATCAGCGGGTAGGCGTTTTACATTTAAAATCAACCCACGAAGATCATCGTACCTTGATGATGCCTTTGGAAACTCGAAAAAATGGAACAAATCATTAATATTGACACGATTTCCCTTAATGGGTATCGCCATCTTCTTGTGATCATCATCATCAAGCGATGATGAATCTGTACTGTACGATATCTTTTGGAAAGAATCCTCATGAATGCAAAACGTAGCAAACAGTCTTGAAGAATTGTTATGATCAATGGAAAAGAGCAGCGGTCTGTAATGTACAGCCAAACTATAATCTTCCTTTCTTACCTCACGCAGCATGGCGGTGGTGTGTATAGCCCTAACGAGAGAGCAAGAAATTAATCTAAGAGAAGCTATAGCTGGAGAGATGGTTATTGAACTTAATTTTGTGCATACGTATATATCATATAAGGTGTTTAAAGAGATTTCATTTGAAGTTTAGGGTTTCCGTACTTGTAAAGGACAATTAATTATTATTATTATTATTTTACAAGATTTCCTACAAGCATTTGGATTCGTGGGATCGATCTCAAACTTTTAATTTGCACGCATTAGAATATTATTGATTAAACAAGTGCAAATTAAACTTAATTTGGGTAAATTTATTGACCAATGAAATTACAATTTTGTTAAGTGGTTGATAAGTTTTGGTAACTGTTTTTTTTTTTAGTTGACTCTTACGGTAGTTACTTTCAACTCTTGACATAGTAAGACAAAATAAATAAATAAATAAAAGAATCTTATCTTGATATATGTATGAATATATAAAAATTTGGAAATAGTTTAATGATATTGGACTAAATGCTGATACGTTGTGTTTGAGGGAAAAATAGGAAAGGCAATAGAACGCCACGTGTCAATCAATGGAATGATTTCAGCACAATTTGAGGTACTCCGCACAATCCGAGGTGTCCGGCATGACTTGAGGTACCCCACATAAATAGAGGTACCTCACACAAATAGAAATACCCCATATAACATGAGGTACCTCATACAAATAGGGGTACCCCGCGTAATAGGAGGTACCCCACGTAACTCGAGGTACCCGGCAAAGCGGGTGTAAGAGAATCCTCTGAAAATATCCGCCATGAGAAACGTCTCCGCCTCCTAAAAGATATTATTCAATTTTGTCAGAATTAAGAATAAAAAACGTCGTACCAAATGGGGAGGGACAGCCGCCTGCTACCTCTGCCAAAAGTGAAGGACATTGTCCCAAAAACAGTGGTCCTCAGCCGCCTACCCGACAGTTACTGCAGAGGTACCCTGGACCACTCTCTAGCGCGCGCCACTTTTCCAAAGGATGAGATACGCCGCGAATATGCACATAATGGCCCAAAAATCATAAAAAGGTAAAAGGACGTTAGCCAAAAAGGGTACGCCACGTGGCAGCTGAGGTGCTCCATATATAAAGGTGCCTAGGTTTCATTCTCCATCATGCTCTCATTCGCCCAAAAACACTCACACTCCAAAAAATAGGTTTTCTTCAACCTTAAACCCTAATTTACAGAGGGTTAACCAGCTCTCTTGACCATAAAAGCTTGAGTTTGCTATCTTGAACGTCGGAGTGTGAACGCTGGGGTACCCCGGCTTCACTTCTAACCTCTATTTCACTGTTTTACAGGCGTGAAACACATTGAGAAGGACACCTCTCTTGTTTCTAACCTTCCACCATTGTTACCACTCTCTCTTCCCTTCTCACCTCCCACAAATTTCAGATACACCGCACCGCACACAACAAACCAGTGAGGTACACCATCTCCCCCAAAAATATAAATTCATTGTTTAAGATAGATTTTGGATTTTTCCTACCCCAAAATCTTATGAAAACAATAATAATATTTTATTATTGACTCAAAACTAATGATGAACAAAAGAGATTCCTTCGACTGATCAAATTGATCGATCTAATACATTAAACCGATCATATATTAATTAACCAACAAGAAGTTGGACATTTATTATATCAAGTACCAAACGAGATGATGGACGCAAGCATGACGCTAACAAAGGCTTCATTCAGTCAGTTAATGATGGGAAGGCAGTGTTGGCAGTGAAGGTAGCCAATGATGGGGGATCGCCCACGGGAATGGACATGGCCATCGGTGTGGTGCTGGAAGAGGAGGGGGCACCCAGCCTGGAGATGGTAACGGAGGCAGTCCCCTGAAACGAGGCCAAAACAATCCAAAGAACTCTTGTTTTGCAGCAGTATTAGTTTCAGCATGGCTGGTTAAAACTCTAGTTGATGCTTGTGTTATAGAAATTGTAAGAACAACAATCAATGTTGCAAATAATAATCTCTTCATTGTGTGATGATATTCAAGAAAGAGCCTGCTTGACAAGTCTCAAGTTTGATATTGTACTCTGTATGAGAGCTGGTGGGATTATATATATACACATTATAATATCAGATCAAATTCTTGTTACATGGATAGGGATGATGCTTCAAAAATTTTAAGTTATCAATATAACCGAAGTTAGCTAGTTAGTTTAATTTCAAAACTCTCTAACCAGGTGTGTGGGGGCAATTCAAAAAAAAAAATTGGTATAACTAAGATAATTCTTTTATCTAGAAATTTAAAATTTTATATTGATATCTTCAATTAGAACTTACAAAAATTAAGAGTGAGAATTATCACAACTAAATTTTCAAAATGCTGTATAGATCTTTTTTCTTGATTTTATCCGAACAAGTATTATTTTCTTTCTCTCTCTCTTTTTTTTAAGCCTTAAATTTTGAACTAATTATTAAATTTGTTTTAAATTAAAAAATATATATATTAAACTTTTTTTCTTCGCACCCCGTTTCTTTTTTAATTACCATCACTTTGCTTATCATGCATGATGACGTTAAGGTCTGTTTCCTTAAAAGATGTTCAAAGTCCTCAAATACAAACAAAGAGATACCAGTCAATTAACCAAACATTATTCTTTGCCTTCGATTTTCAATCATTATGTAATAATTATGGATTCGGATGAACTTTCAGAGAATTTGATCTTGAGAAGGAGTTTATAATTAGGGATGGCAAAAATTTCCACGGGGACGGGTACTTTCGGGGATTTTCCTCATTTAGGGAGGATACAAGAATAATTTTATACTTAATTTCTTATTCAAAGAAGGGAAGAGAATTTTTTTACCCAGTTTTCTATTCGGGGAAGGGACGGGGATGAGGCGGAATCCCCATCCCCTCCCCATTTCCCGCATTTTAATTTTTAAAATTACTAGTAAATAAATAATAAAATTTGAATTATATTATAAAATTATAAATATTGGTAAAAATAACAAATATCAAAATATTTATATTATTAAACGTTTTGACCTAATTAACTAATTAAAGTCTTAAATTTTTATTTAGGACATTAAAAAGGCCATGTAAATTCTATTAACCCAAAAATTTTGTTTTAACTTTAATTTTGTAAAACAAAATTATTAATTAAGTATCTATATTTATTTTATTATCGATATAAAAGTAAATTCTTTTTCTTTTTATTGTAGGATTATGAATATTGATAAATGTAATTATTTTGATAATTTGCATTTTGCATATGACTTTTGTAATGGATCAATGTTAATGTAAGATATATTTCGAACTTTACTTTTATTTGAATTTTTTATTTTAATATAATTAACTCAAAATTATATATATATTAGTTATTCGGGGATCGGAGACCCTCGGAGATTCCTTATTATTATGCGGGGAGTGAATGGGGATTCTCTCAAGCAATTCTGATGGGGACATGGAGGGGATGGGGACATACACAAAATATCAGGGATGAATACGAGGAGATTGGCCCCCTCCCCAGTGTGGAGAAAGAAACATTATGTGAGATAGGAGGGGGAAAAAAAGAGAGAGACATGTAATGATAGTTCTAGTATTTTGATTGTCATATAGCGTAAAAGTAATAGTTCTTCTTATATTTGATAAAAGCGGTTTCTCATTGTATAGCAAGTACTCCACTCAATATTTATTTTTTCTGTTTTTACGCATGAAATGCTAAGGCTTATATTGTGTTTTGGTCAAATAGGAATAAAAAAGTAATTATGAAAAGTCATAATGCTGGGTGAGTCTTTTGGTCAAATCTAATTATGAAAAGTCACAATACTTGATAGTGGGGTATTGAAAAATCACAATGTTTGGTAGTAAGGCGGCGGCGTTAAAAAATCTACATAAGAACAAAGGAGATAGCTTTCAATTATAATCTAATTCTTTATCATTCTTGTCCTTTTCAATTTTCTACAACACCAGAAAATTTTGTCAGATATAAAGTATTCATATTTTCCTAATGAATTCTTCACTTTTGCTTGGTACAGATTCACATTAAAGATTTGTCATATCTTGAAAGTGACTTGCCAGTAAACCCATAAGTAATCGCTACCGAGAATGGGTCATTCCATAATCTACAGAAACATATAGTGAAGAATTAAAGACAAAGCACAAGAAACAACAAGAAGATGAACTTATATATGTCGAGGACATATTTTGAATGCCTTATTAGACAGACTGTATGATCTCTACACCAACACTTCTTCTGCAAAGGAAATATTAATGCCTTAGAACACAAATACAAAGCAGAAGAGAAAGGTATAAAGAAATTATTAATTTCTAAGTATTTTGATTTTAAGTTTATTGAGAACAAACTTGTGTTGCCTCAAGTACATGAATTGCAAGTTGTTGTAAAAAAATTGAGGGCTGTTAAAATTGATCTTCCAAAACCAATTCAAGTTGGAGCAATTATTACTAAATTGCCTTCATCTTGGAAGGGTTATAGGAAGAGGATTATTCACAATAGCGTAGATTTTTCTCTTGAACAAATTCAAAAACATCTTTGTATTGAGGAAGAGTTGAGATCAAGGGATAAGACCGAAGAGTCTTATGAAGGCACATCCAAGACCAATATTTTGAGCAAACCCAAAAGTTCCAACAAGAATAACTAGGAAAAAAAAAGAATTCTCTAGGTCCTAAAAAGGATAACAAGAAATTCAAAGACCTAAACAAGCATGCTTTATCTGTGGCAAATCATGACATTTTACTCGTGATTGTAACTTTCGAAAGAAGCCAAATAAAAAGGCAAAAGCAAATGCTATAGAGGAAGAGATTGTCGTTATTGTAAGCGAGATCAATGTTATCCATGGCAAGGTTCAAGGCCCGTGTATGATACTTGTACCACAATTCATGTTTCCTATGATAAGTCTATTTTTAAGAATTATGAAAATGTCAATGATGGACATGAGATTCGGATGGGAAATGAAAGCCAGTCCAAAGTACTTGGTCAAGGGAATGGGGAACTTATGTTCACTTCTAGAAATAAGATTATTTTGGTCAATGTTCTTCATGTTCCCGATAGGAATAGAAACCTTGTCAGTGGGGATCTTTTGAGCAAACGTGGAACTAAATCTGTGTATGAGTCAAGCAAATTAATTTTGTCTAAAAATGGTGTATTTATTGGGAAATAGTGCTCAGTGATGGAATGGTGAAATTATGGACCATTGGCCATAATGGTAATAAAAATAATTCTCTGGCTTATATGGTTGATTCTGTTTCTTTATAGCATGATAGATTAGCACATACAGGAATTAGTACTATTAAAAGAATGGTCAAATGTGGTATGATATCATATGATATAAATAATTTTGAGAAGTGTGAAACATGCATAAAAGCCAAAATAACCAAGAAATCATTTCATAGTGTTAAAAGATCATCTAAACTTTTAGACCTAATACATTCTAATATTTGTAAAATTAAATAGTAAATTAACTAGAGGTGGTAAAAGATATTTTATAATATTCATTGATGATTGCTTTAGATATACCTATGTTTATTTGTTGAGGCATAAAGATGAATGTTTTAATGTTTTTAAGACTTATAAGGTAGAAATTGAAAACTAATTAGGAAGAAATATTAAAATCCTAAGAAGTGATAAAGCTAGAGAATATTTTCCAAACGAATCTAATGCATTTTATGAAGAAATTGGTATAATACATCAATGTTTTTCACCTCATACACCTCAACAAAATGAATTAGCAGAAAGAAAAAATATAACTTTTCAAGAGATTATTAACTCTATGTTATTAAATGCTAAATTGTCATTTAGTTTATAAGGAGAAGCAATTCTTGCTGCATGTTATATCCTTAATAGAATTCCTTTAAAGAAATCTATTATTTCTCCATATGAGATATGGAAATGAAGAAAACCCAATAGTGGATACTTTAAAGTGTAGGGGTGTCTTGCATATTATAAGAACACAGATCCAAAGAGAACAAAATTGGGTCCAAGAGCTATTAAATGTTCATTTGTTGGATACACCATTAATAGCGAGGCATAAAAACTCTTAAATTTGGAGTCTAATGTCACAATTGAATCTAGAAATGTGGAGTTCTTTGAGAATTTATTAACTTGTGAAAAACAATTTCAAACTCCAAATAATGAAAAATTTCAAGAGAAGATAATTCATAAGGTTCTGCAACAACGAAATGAACCTCGTGAAAGCCAAAGAGTAAATAAATTAAAAAAAATTTTGATCTGATGAAATTGATTCTCAATAATTTCCTTTTACTTAGTAGAAGGAAATAGAGGGGGTTTGATTAGAAAAATACCTATTGTTCTTCAAATTCAAGATGATCCCAAAAGTTACGAAGAAGCAATGGCTTTCTAAAGATTCTGCTTTTTGGAAAGAGAAAATAAATGACAAGATCGATTCAATTATGTCAAACCACACTTGGGAAATTATTGACTTACCACCTGGTTCTAAACCAGTAGGTTGTAAGTGGATATTTAGAAGGAAATATCATAATGATGATACCATTCAAACTTTTAAGGCTAGATTAGTAGCCAAGGGTTTTATACAAAATGAAAGTATTGATTATTTTGACACGGATGCACCTATGACTAGAATAACTTATATCAAAATACTATTTGCTTTAGCTTCAATCTATAACCTTTATATTCATCAAATGAACGTTAAAACTGCATTCTTAAATAGTAATATCGATGAGGAGATTTACATAGAGCAACCCAAAGGATTTGTTCTACCTTGAAATGAACATAAAGTGTGCAAACTTGTCAAATCACTGTATGGATTGAAACAAGCACCTAAACAATGGCATCAAAAGTTTGATTCTGCTATTCTTTCTAATGGTTTTGTTAACAACAATGTTGATAAGTGTTTATATGTTAAGATTTGTAATGATTTTATTGTTATAATTTGTCTTTATGTTGATGACATGTTAATTTTGAGCAATATTATAAAATGTGTGTTAGAAAAGAAGAGGTTTATGTCTTTCACATTTAAAATGAAGAATCTTAGACAAGTTGATACCATTTTGCGTATAAAGGTAAAGCAAAACAAAAAGGTATTTGCTTTATGTCAATCTCATTACATTGAAAAGGTATTGAAGAAGTTTAGCCATTTAAATGTCAAAGAAGCTAACACTTCTTTTTATCCAAGCATCAAGTTTATTTCAAAATGTGAAAGAGTAGTGGCTCAAATTGAGTATGCAAGTGTTATTGGAAGTCTTATGTATGTTGTACAGTGTACTAGACCTGATATCACATTTACGGTTAGTAAACTTAATAGATTTACTTGCAAGTTGAACATTTAAAGGCCATTAGCAGAGTTCTGGGTTATTTGAAGAAAACCAAAGAACTTGGTCTTCAATATTCAAAATTCCCTGCTATTTTATAAGTATATACAGATGCTAGCTGGATATCGAGTGTATGAGATAGCATATCTACTACAAGTTGGGTATTTATTGTTGGAGGTGGTGTTATTTCTTAGGGATCCAAGAAACAACTTGCATCACACACTCAACCATGAAATTTGAGTTTATTGCTTTGGCAGCAACAGTGAAAGAAGCTGAGTGGATAAGGGATCTTCTTTTTGAAATCCCATTTAGTTCAAAGAATTTATCTGCTATATCTATACATTGTGATATCAAGCCACTTTAGCTTAAGCATATAGTGGAGTATATAATGGAAAGTCAAGACACATTAGTCTTAGACATGCATATGTGAGACAATTAATTCAAAGTGGAATTATTGCCATCATAAATGTGAAATCAAGTGAAAACTTGGCTGATCCATTTATCAAACCTCTTAGAAGAGAATTGGTAAAATCAACATCTAGAGGGATGGGGCTGCAACTCTTTAACTAAAAGGTCCACCAATGATGGTAGCCCAACCTAACATTAGGAAATGAATAGTTCTAGATTCAATGGGTACAAATAAGTCATTGATAAGTGGATAGGTAATTTGGCACTAAATAATTAAAAAACCCTATTTATGATGCATAGTGCCGATTGTTATATATTGACGGTTGAGTTTTTAAACTCTTAATGAAGTTCAATCTATATATCACAAGTATCTTAAATATAACAAAGATACTGGAAGAACTTCCCCTATGTGAACTTTGAAGTGGTGCCGCTTCACATTACCATTAGGGTTGCTCTTAAGAAAGTTCATGAAACAAGAAAAGCACATAGCCATTAAAAGTGCTAAGCTAGAATAATGTGAAAATATGAACACAAAAGTAGTTGTGTGTACGGTGTTACTGGTTTGGTCATATAGAAATAATTGGTTCAAAACTTTAAGCTACCTCGAATTTCAACTAAACTTTGTAATACTTATACTAAGGTAAAGTTCAAATCGAAAGATACATTCTTTATGCATAAACTCTGTAATATTTTTTGCTGGTGTCTTTTTTACTCATTTTTTACCAAGTGGGGGATTGTTGTGTTTTGGTCAAATAAGAATAAAAAATTAATTATAAAAAGTCATAATGCTTGGTGGGGTCTTTTGATCAAATCTAATTATGAAAAATCACAATGCTTGATGGTGGGATATTAAAAAATCACAATGTTTGGTGGTGAGTTGTTGGTGTTAAAAAGTCAATATAAAGGTAAGGGAGATGACTTTCAATTATAATCTAATTCTCGGGTCCGCCTAAGTTACGTTTAACGTAACTTACGGCCCGGCTGTAAAATTACATCCAGCCCCCCATATTCAATATTATTTATATTATATTTGTGAATATTATAAAATTTTCTGATTTGAAAAATTTCGTTTAACCCCTTACACTTAATTTTATTTTATTAAAATCTTAGAGTACGAATTTGCCTCCTATAATTTTAAATTCTCAAAATAACCTTATTAATTAAAAAATATAATTATTATTAATTGAATTATAATTATAACTATTATTTATTATAATTATAAATATATTTATATTTAAAAATAGATTATTGTTATTATTAATAACAAGAATAAAAAGTATTACAATTAATTAATCTATGAACAATAATTAATCATTTTTTTATTAAATTGTTAATAATAATAATTAATGATAATTATTATTAATAATTAAGTTTTGAATAATAATAATAATTAACAATTATCATTAATAAATTGTGATTGACTCTGAATAAGTTGTCTGATATTTTATATCATATTATATGCATTCACTTCTGGCTACAAAAAAAATTAAAGCAATAGCTTTCTCGTTAACCAAACAAGAGATTTAACAAAATCAAAAACCCACGTTTCTCAAAACTAACAAGGACTTGGATAATTATGGCACTAAATAGTACTGCAATTAATATCAGTGATGAGAGTATGTTGCTACTTTGCTAGCTAACCCTAGGTGGACATTGGCATTCCTAGGACTCTGAACAATTATCGTTAATTTTTAAAAATTAATTATTAATAATAATTATCGTTAATTACTATTATTATTAATTTAATAAAAACTATTATTAATTATTGTTAATAGATTAATTAATTGTAATACTTTTTATTCTTGTTATTAATAATAATAATAATCTATTTAACAAATATAAATATATTTATTATTATAATAAAATAATAATTATAATTATAATTCAATTAATAATAATTAAAATTTTAATTAAATGAGATTATTTTGAGAATTTAAAATTATAGGGGGCGAATTCTTGTTTGGTTAACGAGAAAGCTATTGCTTTAATTTTTTTTGTAGCCAGAAGTGAATGCATATAATATGATATAAAATATCAGACAACTTATTCAGAGTCAATCACAATTTATTAATGATAATTGTTAATTATTATTATTATTCAAAACTTAATTATTAATAATAATTATCATTAATTATTATTATTAATAATTTAATAAAAATGATTAATTATTGTTCATAGATTAATTAATTGTAATACTTTTTATTCTTGTTATTAATAATAACAATAATCTATTTTAAAAATATAAATATATTTATAATTATAATAAAATAATAGTTATAATTATAATTCAATTAATAATAATTATATTTTTAATTAAATGAGGTTATTTGAGAATTTAAAATTATAGGAGGCAAATTCGTACTCTAAGATTTTAATAAAATAAAATTAAGTGTAAGGGGTTAAACGAAATTTTTCAAATCAGAAAATTTTATAATATTCACAAATATATTATAAATAATATTGAATATGGGGGGCTAGATGTAATTTTACAGCCGGGCTGTAAGTTACGTTAAACGTAACTTAGGCGGACCCTCTAATTCTTTATAGTTCTTACCCTTGTCAATTTCTTATAATATTAGAAAATTTTACCAATATAAAGTGTTCATATTTGTTTAGTAAATTCTTCAATTTTACTTGGTGTAAATTTACATTAAATACTTGTCATATCTCAAAAGCAACTAATCAGCTGACCCATAAATAATTTTAATCTAAAGATGACAATTAACACTTTAAAAATACATATTTAATACGTGTTTCAAATCTCGATCTACTACTGTTACTATTATTTTTTTTTTTAACAGCTTATGTTTTGCGGCATAAGTTTTGATTTGTATGTTCGCGTGCAATTCTATTGATATTTACCAAATTTTATAAAATACTGAATAATTGGTGTGCGTGGTCATGACTGATGGGAAACGTGTTCGAACTATTTAATAGCAATCATTCTTTAGAATCCGCTCTTAGGTAAGAGGCTTCCGGTCGCTGGAGAAAGAGACGGCGACGTCGCCAGCAACAGAAAGAGTAAACTAGAAGCCACACGATCTTATTCAGATCTTTCCAGCCTCTTCAAAGCTACTCACAAAATTGGCTACCGAGGTCATGCGGCGGCGGTGCACACGCCACCTAAATGTCCGAAGCTCCCATTATGCCTCCAGGTAACGACAGAAATTTGAGGCGCACCGCCATCTTTTTTATGCATTGTGGCAATCACGGAGAGATTTGATTCTAGTGGCCGTGTACTCTACTGCATCGCCGTTTGACCGCCGCGTTAAGGAGATCTCCACAATTTGGGGAATTTCTGAGCATCAAATAATGTGTGACACAGGATTTATTTGTAAGTATTTATCTTCACCGGCCCAGCTATTCATATCCCAAAAGTTAGCTCTTAATGAATTTGTCATGAACACTACAATGATATACTTGAGTAAAAAGTCTCTAGCAATTGACAAATTTTCCTGAAGGAAGTTTTTATAAAATTAAAATTCATAAATTTATCTACGATCAAGAATTATACTAGGAAAACTAAGTGCATAAACTTTATTATGTATTGGAAAAAAAAATTATTAATACCATTAGTATCGTTTTTTTTTTTTTTAAAGTTTACTTTAAAGTCCGAGGCCTCAGATTCACTTCAATTTGTGAGTCTCCATATAACATATGTAATAAACACAAAAGGCAGAAAGAAACAATAACTCACCTTGATGGAATAAAATTGGGGTCATGAGTTAACATAAAGTTTAGTATAACAACAATGTGTATATACCAGATTTTATATCTTAAATATGAACGTTAGAATCCTATGAGAATGGCATTTGAAGAAGCAGCAGTATAAATTTTAGAGCTCTGAAATCTAGAAGTAACAACTCGGTCTTAGGATGCCGATTCAAATATTCCACAACATGCTTGATGTTAGCTTGGCAATGAACTCACTTTTGTACAAAATCAATGACACGGTTGAAGGTGATAGAGGTGGAATGATGAATGTAATTTTCATGAAAAATACCTTAAATTGGCTTATTCAGGCACTCACTGAAGTAGTATTCTAAACTTCAACGACCAGATTCTATGATCCTCCAGCAAAAGGATCTAGCATTTCACACAATTTGGCATGAACCTCAGCAGTTTGCAGGCAGTTCTGTTAAAACTCAATTGTTTTGATCTCGAGAACAACCTCCTCACTGGAACCATTCTATTGCTGAAAATACTGTCTAACAATATAACAATATACAAACATACATATTAATTTAACTGGAATGTCAGAAGTATGAATTTGGATGTGAGTTTGCATTCTAACTAGTAGAGCAACCTGTGTTACCACCTCTCCAAACTCCAAAGCTTACTTTTGGATGCGGACGATCATGACAGAATATAAATGTATCCTCTAGAATCCACCTCTTTGATTCTACCCTAAAATGTGAAGCTTTCAGTTAGTAGGACTCCTGACAAACCAACATTTCAGACATTAAAAGTTCTAAAACTCCATGAAGTTCAGTTACTTGGGATTGTGATCCGTCTTCTGAATAAAAAAAATGGACTTGATTTCTCACTTCAACCCAACTACAGCCACCACTCTTCCTCAATCCTTTCTCTGTCATTAATTTCCTTACATTCATAGCATCAATCCATCTCCCAGCCGAAGCATAAATATTTGACAACAACACATATCCTGCCGAGTGCTCCTCTGCCAGTTTCCATAGATTCTTCACTGCCCTCTCTGCTATCTTCTCATTTTGATAAGTCTTACAACCACTTAGTAGAGATGCCCATGCATTTGAGTCAGGTTCAAATGGCATAGAGTTAATGAAATCTTCAGCTTCAGATAAACGACCTGATCGAGATAGCATATCCACCACACAGGTATAGTGTCGTCCGTTTGGTTTTATATTATAAATCGGCTCCATGGAGTTAAAGTACTTAAGTCCTTTGTCAACCAAACCAGAATGAGAACAAGCAAACAGAACTGATAGGATTGTGAGCTCATTAGGGGTGATAGATGTTTTTTCCATTTCCTCAAACAAATTTATAGATTCCTTTGCATAACCACTTTCTGCAAGCCCTCGAATCATAACAGTCCAACTTATTTCATTCTTGTCAGGCATTCTATCAAAAACCCGTCTAGAGCTCTCAAGGTCCCCAGATTTTGCATACATATCCGTGAGTGCAGTTCCCAAAAAAACATCATATGGAAACCCAAGTTTAATTATTTTTCCATGAAGGTCCTTGCCTTTCTCTAATGAGGCCACGCTTGCGGAAGCACAAAGCACACTAGAGAATGTGGACTTATTTGGAATTTCTCCCGACAAAAGCATCTCATTGAATACAGCAAACACCAAATCAAATTGTTTATGTTCTAAATAACCAGAAATTATAGCACTCCAAGAGACATCATTCCGTTTTGGCATGTTATCAAACAGCTCCTTGGCTTCTTCCATTTGGCCGTTCAGACCGTAACCACCAATCATAGAATTCCAAAAAACCACATGGGCCACATCCTTTTCAACAATAGAGTCAAATACTAAGCGTCCATCTTTAGTTTCTCCGCATTTACTGTAGAAATCAATAAGAGTGTTGCTAATAAAGACATCCTTTTCGATCCCAATTTTCAAAACATGGGCATGAACATGCATCCCTGATCTCAAAGCCTTCAAACTGGCCAATGCACTGAGAACAATTGAGAAACAAGAGGTATTTGGCTTAAAAGAATATTGAGTCATTCGGCGGAAGAGTCGGAAAGCCTCTTCAGGATAACCACTCTGATTATATCTTGCAATCATCACACTCCAAGAAACTTCATTCCTTTCTGGCATCTCATCAAAGATTCTACGTGCTTCTCCTAGGTCTCCCATCTGGATAAATACATCTAGTATTACAGTCCAAGAAACAACATCTCTCTTTTCCAACCGATCAAACACACTCCTAGCCAAATCGACTTCACCCATCTTCAAGCTTAATGTAATCAAAGAATTACACACTGATACATGCTTTTCAAATCCAGCCTTAAAAATTAACCCAAAAACACTCAACCCCAACCGAAAATCATTTATCTCTGCACAAGCTTTACAAATAGAACTGAAGGTAACTTCATTTGGTTTAACTCCAGACTCAAGCAGCTTCAAGAAAAGCTTCAAGGCTTCAAAACTAAACCCATTTTGAACAAAACCACTAATCGCAGCAGTCCAAGAAATCACATTCTGAAAAGGATTTCTTTCAAAATACCACATTGATTCTTCAACTCGTCCATGTTTCATAAAACCCGAAATCAAAGCTGTCCAAGAGACCTCATTTCTTTCAGGCATTCCATCAAACAGTCTCTGAGCTTCTTCAAGATTTCCCCACTGAATATTAGCATTAATCATGCAATTATGCACAACAAGATCAAACCCATTGAGATCCTTAACAATCTCTTTAGCTTCAAGAGATTTTCTACTGCCTAGATACATTATCAGAAGCCTAGTGGTTAAATATCTCTCCTTATGAATCCCTGTTTTAATTAGATGGCCATGAAGGGCGCGTCCTTGAATGACCAAGTTTTGACTTGTGATGTCTTTTAAGAGACAGAGACACGTCTCAATGTAAGAATTGAAACTTGTTTCGGGGTTGATAGAGAAGAGGCTTCTCAAAGAAGCTTTCATGTTGTAAAAACTAACGGGTGGTTAAGTTAGTTGACAAGAAATTAAGAAGGAACTGGCAAGAAATCATGTTCCGATTTTACGGCCACAACTCCAAAATATGTTATCAGTTTCGGAAAAATTACTGGTAAGGGCTGAACCAAATAACTACTTATTTTCTTACCTTAATTATTTTTTCAATAATAAGTTAAACCCAGTTTCGTGTGCCATTTTGCATTATCATTATGTTAAAATTATTTTTGTTTACATAGCATTACTCTTTAGATCAAGTGCTTTTGCTAACTACGTGGATGCACGAACGAAAAAATATTAATTCTAATTATTAAATAAAAGTATCTATTAAAATATGAGGAGTGCTATTTTAACCAAAAGTCTCCTTCTACAGTACTTTTTTCTCTGAAAAAAGTGCAAGGAATGGAAGCATACGGAAGCCTTTATGGCTTCTTTTAATCACCTATTAATTGGGTGCTTCTGTTTTCTTTTGTCATTTTTATTCTTTCGGTTTCTTTTTTCTTTCTTCCTTTTATTTCGATTGCATTGTCCTTAAGTATCACAACTATCTTGCTAGTTTGTAAAGCAATCATCACAGAACGGTTGGTGGGTTTTTACTGCTGGGAAGGAAAGACTAGGGAGAAATGGACACAGAAGAATTAGTCAGAAAGTATCAAGCTATAGTCTTGAAGGAAGAAGAGGAAGATACAATAACAGTCATGGGCAAGATGCGGGAAGCGGGAGAGGAAATTGCTGCAAACTGCCTAGTGGGGAAGATGTTACTCACGCGGGAGTAAATAGGGAAGGATTGAGAGCCGCAATGCAACAAGCTTGGAGAACAATAAAGGAGGTCAAGATAGAACGCATGGGGGAGAATACTTTTTTGTTCAAATTTGCTTCGGAAGGAGAAAAGAAGAGAGTCCTTATTGGGGGGCCATGGCACTTTGATAGAGCCTTATTGGTGTTATCCGAGCTTACTGGCATAGGGGACATAAAAGAGCAGTCTTTCACGCATACATCCTTCTGGGTACAAATACACAATATACCTATAATGTGTATGCTGCGAGAGATTATTCAAACGCTAGGAGAGAAAATCGGAGAGGTGGAAGAAATTGAAACAGATGCAACAGAGGAGTACATAGGCCAATTTGCTCGAATAAAAATCTCCATTAACATAACACAATCTCTAAAAAAAAGTAGTATTCTTGCAAGAAGCTGGAGTCAAAATACCAATGCCTATCCTGTATGAAAAGCTTCCAGAATTTTACTTCTGCTGTGCAAAGATAGGTCATCAATATAGAGAATGTTTGAAGTACAAAGGTCAGCCTAAGGAGAATCTGCCATATGGAGGATGGATAAGGGCAATAACACCAACAGAGAGGATGAAACTAGCTCGAAACAGAGGAAGAGGACACTAGAGAACACCTCAAACGAAGACAAATGAAGCAAATGCTGCTACAAGTCAAACTCAACACAACCCAACAGAGCTAAACGGGCCAAACCAAAGCAACACGGGTAAAGAGATGGGGGATGGGATGCAACCAATGGTCACAAATCAGGAGACACAAGATGGGAATGCAGCTTTAATTCTGAGTACAGCAGAGCCGGATAATCAGCAATCAAAAAATGAAAATACAAGCAGAGAAATCAAGTAGCAGCACGCTAAGGTGGCTGACAATGACAGCCAGTCGAAAAGTAAAGTCATAGGCGCAGGAAAGAAAAATTGGAGGGAATTGGAAGTGAGGGGAACACACACAATAAGGAGGAATGACGAGGAAGAGGTTGATAATGGGCTGAGCAATGCAAAAGAAAAGCCCAAAATAAGAAAATGGAAATTACAAACTAGAAGCTCAAGGATAGAAAGAGGGAAAGACAAGGGGCCTATCAACTCCAAAAGGCCTAGTAGCGAGCTTACTTGGCCGAGTCCTGAAAACAAGAAGAAAAGAATTATCAGCCCATCAAAAGCACCACTCAACGTAAAGCAGCTTAACTACTCTCAAGCAAAAATTCAACTGCAGGCTATAGACGTAGAGCAAGATGAAACCGTGGAGGCAACAACAATGGTGGAAGACGTATTGACGGGAGCTGGCAGCCAGCCCCGCCAGCAGCAATGAGGGTTTTAAGTTGGAACGTCCGAGGTCTGGGGAAGCCTTGAACGTGTCTAGCCATCAAAAAAATTCTCCACCTGCATCGGCTTCAAATTTTTTTATGTTGCGAAACAAAGATGACAGCCCAGCAAGTTTATTCAATATGCAATAAGTTTAATTTTAAGAATCGTTTTGCGGTAGATAGAACGGGCATGAGAGGTGGTTTAGCTTTGTTTTGGAGCTCAGGAGTGAATGTCAGTATCAAGTCTTTCAGTTCTCATCATATAGATGCGGTAGTGCAGAACCCAAGCGGTAAAACGTGGAGATGTACCAGAATTTACGGTCATCCAGAAGCTGGTCAGAAACAGCACACATGGTGTTTACTGAAAAAGTTAGCAGACATTTTTCCTTATCCTTGGTGTTGCTTCGGTGACTTCAATGAAATTCTTTATTTACATGAGAAATCGGGGGACAATGAAAGGAATCTCAATGCAGTAGCTGATTTTAGAGAAACCATTCAGGCATGTAATTTGATAGACATGGGTTATAAGGGTTATCAATTCACATGGTCGAATAGGAGGTTCGGGACAGGCTATGTAGAAGAAAGGTTAGATAGATTTCTCTGTAGCAAAGATTGGAGCAAAAGCTTCCAGAACCTTCCGGTATCACATTTGGTGAATTGGGTCTCCGATCACTGCCCCATAATGTTGGATATTAAAGAGAGAAGTAAGGAGATAAAGTACAAGAGAATATCTTTTCCGAGGGACCATTACGAAGATATGTGGGGCTCATATGAGCAATGTCAAAATATAGTGCGGGAAGAATGGGAAACTTATAGGGACAGAATGGGGGAGAATCCGGTGAACAACTTTCAGAGAGCGGCAAAAAATTCTCTATCCCAACTCAAGATATGGAGTAAGGTAGAGTTTGAGGGCAGAAAAAATAAGTAAGAGGAGTTAATGGAGAAATTGCAGAATGCAAAGCAAAATAGGGATCAGTATGTAGATGGTGGAGAAATCAGGAAGCTTGAAAAGCAAATCAACAACATGCTGATTGATGAAGAAGTGTATTGGCGTCAAAGATCGAGAGCAGACTGGCTCAGAGAATGAGACAAAAACACAAAGTTTTTTCACTCCAAAGCCTCTACTAGGAGAAGAAAAAATAAAATTTGGGGTATCGAGGACACCTATGGAAATTGGACAGATGATAAAGAAAAAGTTGAAAAGGAATTTTGCGATTACTTTCAGTAGTTATTTACTTCCTCCAGGCCAAGCCACAATCAGTTTCAAGAAGCCCTTAAAGGAATGCTCCCAAAGTTAACTCCAGAAATGCACACTCACCTGGAGGAACCCTTCACACCAGAAGAAATTGTAAATGTATTATCTCAAATGTGTCCTACAAAAGCTCCCGGACCGGATGGTTTACCTGCAGCTTTTTTCCAAAAACATTGGCAGGCTGTGGGCAGAGGCGTAGTCACAACATGCTTATATATCCTCAACGAGCAAGGTGATTTAGCTTCGCTCAACCATACTTATATTGCTCTTTTACCTAAGACTGAGAAACCAAAGAAAGTTACTGATTTTAGGCCTATTAGTCTTTGCAATGTGGTGTATAGAATCATAGCTAAGGCAATAGCAAACAGGCTGAAATTAATTCTTCTCCAAATCATATCTCCAACTCAAAGCGCATTCATCCCCAATAGACTCATTACAGATAATGTGATTATTGGTAATGAATGCCTCCACAAGATTAGACATAGCAAATGGAGAAGAAATGGGTTAGTGGCCTTAAAATTGGATATTAGTAAGGCGTATGACCGAGTCGAGTGGAGCTTCCTAGATCAAATTATGGAAAAATTTGGGTTCTCTAATAAATGGAGGAGTTTGATTATGAGTTGCATAACCACTGCTCAATTTTCATTCATTATCAACGGGACCCCTAAAGGCTTAATCCTTCCGGAAAGGGAGCTAAGGCAAGGTTGCCATCTCTCTCCGTATCTTTTCATCATGTCTGCAGAGGCCTTTTCGAATTTACTGATCCAGGCTGAGAGGAAGCAGCAGATTAGAGGGCTGAGATTTGCAAAGGAAGTTACGATATCCCATCTACTTTTCGCTGATGACAGTTTAGTCTTTACCAGAGCCTCAGAAGTAGAGTGTAAGAACTTAAAGGGGATTTTTTATTGCTATGCGAAGGCATCAGGGCAGATTTTTAATTATGACAAGTCCTCAATGTTTCTTAATGGCAAGATTTCAAGTGGTTAGGCTGCAGCAATTAAAAACATTTTCCAGCTCAAAGTGGTGTCGAAGTATGAAAAATATTTAGGTCTTCCATCTATGATAGGCAGAAGGAAATCGGGGTTCTTTAACGAGGTGAAGTTGAAGGTCATAAGCAAGATTTCAAGCTGGCGTCATAAGATGTTCTCCAGCGGAGGGAAAGAAACTCTCATTAAAGCAGTAGCACAGGCAGTGCCGGCGTATGCGATGAGTGTTTTCAGACTTCCAAATGGGCTATATGATGATATTCAAAAAGCCATTGCGAAGTTTTGGTGGGGATCAATGGAAGATAGATTCAGAATCCACTGGTCAAGATGGGACAAAATGAGCCAAGCAAAAAGTAGAGGAGGGCTGGGATTCAGAGATCTCACTAGCTTCAATCAAGCTTTGGTGGCTAAGCAAGCATAGAGATTGCTTCAGCTTCCCAATTCATTGCTGGCCAGAGTGCTGCAAGCAAAATACTATAAGCATTCTTCATTCTTGAATGCCACAGCGGGATCCAATCCATCTTTTATTTGGAAAAGTATTTTATGGGGAAGGCAAGTGATAGACAAAGGCGCAAGATGGAGGGTAGGAAATGGAAGGAAAATTAGAACTTACAAAGATAATTGGCTACCTAGGCCAGACACCTTCAAACCAATCTCCCCATAAAAATTGACAGCTGAAACTATAGTGGCTGAACTGATTGATGAAGAAAATCAATGGATCATGAGCAAGCTGAAGCAAAAATTTTTACCCCAAGATATCGAAGCAATCCTGCAGATTCCACTCCCCAGAAACAAAAGAGAAGATGAAGTGATGTGGCATTATGACAAAAGAGGAGAGTATTCAGTAAAGAGTGGATATCAGATAGCATTCAGACTCAAGTTTCAAGATATGCCAAGTAGTTCATGAAGCTGCTCCAGGCAATGGAATGTTTTGTGGTCTTTGGAGTTGCCTGAGAAGATTAAGATTTTCATGTGGAGGGCAATAAAAAACATTTTACCAACGATAGAAAATCTCTGGAAAAGGAAGTGTCTGCCAGAGCCTATCTGTCCAAGATGCTAGAAGAATGTGGAAACTATAAGTCATGCCCTGTTTGAATGTAAAGCAGCAAGGAAGACTTGGAGCTTAGCTCCATCCACTCTCGAGTATCGGAATGTTCCAAGTCAAGACATTTTCAGCTATGTCCAGAATCTTTGCAGCAACTCCAGGAAGAATGAAGCTAAGCTTATGATTATGTATTGTTGGGCTATCTGGTTTGCTAGAAATAAGTTGATATTTGAAAGAAAGAAGATAGAGCCAATGATGTCAGCAGCGAAGGCATAATCAATGTTAGAAGCTTACCAAAGAGTGAGAAAAACAGGAACACTCCATATCAGCAATACCAAAGAGGAACGCCAGCAGAGATGGTCACCTCCCCCCAAAAAAAATGTGCTCAAGCTCAATATAGATGCAGCAACAAACAGCAAGGATCAGAAGGTTGGTTTGGGAGCAGTCTTGCGTGACTCAAATGGCAGAGTAGTAGCAGCAGGCGTCAAGCAAGCCTCTCTCAGGAAGGATGTCAGTTTTGCAGAAGCTGAATCTATCCAATGGGGTCTCCATATTGCAAAAGATGTACCTGCAGCAAGCTTGATTGTAGAGAATGATTGTAAAGATGTGGCTGAGCTAGTCAACAACACAAAGGGCAGCAGGTCTGAGATTTTCTGGATAATTTCGGAAATCCAAACCCAGAAAAGTGATTTCCAAAGGATCCTTTTTAATTTTGTACCAAGGATTTGTAATGCACATGCCCATTCCTTAGCTAAATATGCTCTAAGGAAATATACAATTGTCGTCTGGTTAGATATACTACCAGTAGAAGTGCAGAATATATTTGACAGTGTTGTTTAATCAGTAATGAAAGGTTTACTTTCTTTTCAAAAAAAAAATATGAGGAGTGCTAGCGACAGTCAGGCGACTGACTCACTCGCCAGTTTCTTTTATTGACACATGTCCGATAGTTTGGTTTATGTGTAATTTTAAATTAATGTTAAAATATTAATATTTTTTAATTTTGTTTTTAATATTATTATTTTTATGTATAACGAATTTACCACAATATCCTTGTCTTGTCTCCCTCTCCCCAGGCCTTTTCTTCTCCTTGTTCTTCCTGCTGCAGTGACTTCTTTCTCTTCCTCTTCAACTTCGTTTCTTTCTATCCTTCTCTAATGAAAGCTTGGGAAAAAGAGAGATAGGGGAAAGAAAATTAAAAGTAGAGTCCCTTTTTTAGCTAAAACAAAATTTTAAAAAATATTTTATTTCAGAAAATAAATAACAAAAATAATTTAAACCATGTAGATCCGACTAAACAACTAAAAAAATACCATATTAAATTTGAAGTTGGAAAAGTGGAGAGACAGAGAATATTTTGTTATTTTGTTTTTAAGGAGATTTTGTTTTTAAACTTTTTTTCGCTTGTCTCTTTTTTCCAAACTTTCATTGAAGGAGAAAAGAAAGAAAAGAAATTGACGAAGAAAGGTTGCAGTGGATGTATATAATATATAACAAGAAGGCGGAGAAAGCTTGGCAAGAGAGAGGGGAATAAGGATATTGTGGTAAATGATCGATATATAAACATAAAAGTATTAAAATAAAATTAAAAAGTATTAATATTTTAATATTAATTTAAAAATACACATAAATCAAAATATTAGACACGTGTCAACATATAAGACTAGCAAAAAGGGCGACTATCGCTAGCACTTCTCTTAAAATATTTTAATCATGAGTAATGATACAGCGATAAATTCTTGTATAAATTGATGTGACATTAATTCATTGGTTGAATAAAAATATAAATTAATAAAAACAAATTATGTGGGCCAAGTGATATTTCATTCAACCAATGAATTAATGTCACATCAGTTTGTACAAAATAAGTTTGTACAAGAATTTGTGGCTGTATCATTACTCTTTAATCATTGTTCCTTCAAAATTAAAAGACTTACAAATATTAGAAATTAATAATATTAAGAATTCCAACATTTTTATTCTAACTCGAGTCTTAATATCTATGTATCACTTATCTATTATATTATGAATTTCATAATTTATAAAGGAGTGGGACTATGGACACCCCTCTAAATACCTCTTAAAATCCCTTTAATTATTTTACAATTTTAACTTTTATTAAAATTATATATTAGGAAAAATTTTAATTAAATCACCACTCAATAGTCAAATAATTTTTCTATTTTAAAAATTAAAAAGGTTGTTTTTCTCTAATTTTCGGTTGAGAAATTTATCATCGATGGTTATAATGGAGAAAATAAAAACTCATTACTTTTTTTCTTTAAATGGAAGAGATCCGATTTTTTAAATAGGAATTAATAATAAAAATTAAAAAATAGGGATTACACAATAAGTTCTACTTAATGGTATTTTTGTCATGGAAAGAGATGTTAAAAGAATCTTATAATTTTAAAAAATAATTTAATAGAGTTAATTATTAAAAAAATATGTTAAAAGATATTTAGATGGGTGCCAATACTCCCACTCTTTATAAAATTACTTAACCACATAGCCGTTAAATCAATTAAGCACGTAAATTACAATTCACCGTGCATGAGGGCCGTATATGTCCGAAAATAGCTTTCTTAGCTTATCCTTATCCTTGGCAGGCGGCAATGTATCAGTGAAAGGTCAATTGATTTGAGCATGCCCATATGCAGAGGCACCATAGATGAGCATTTTGGCTAGTTAGCAACAGCACCACATTCCAACAAAAATGGCAAACATAAATTAGAGACGCTGCTGATTAATTTGAAAACTCTAGAAGATTGTCAAGCCTAACCTACTCGAGCAAAATGAATTGTTTTGGTTAATTTTGGATTTTTGGTTATTTTTGGATTATTGGTTAATCAATCAACCCACCAGTAAAGTAATCCCAGCTAGTTGTTAATATCTGTAGAAGAACGATTACCTAAACTGTCCATATATTAGTGATGAGGTCGCCACCATCATCAGGTGGCCTAAAAGCAGTTGCATTATAAGCCATCCAGTTTTTCTCTTACATTACAATATTCTCTAAATTTAATGTTACATTTTTCAAATTTTTGTTTTAATTTTTTAAAGTTTTTTACATGTTATTTTAAATTTGGAAGGAAAAATTAAAAAAAAAAATACTAGAGTCTATAGATATGCAGAGCCGTTATGGGTTTACCCAACTTATCAACTTATTAAGTTCTTGAACCATTTAATTAATTACTTCATCTGTTATTGTACTGATACGATAGTCACAAGCTTTTGAATGAAAAAAATAAAAAATAAAAATCTACTACTAATTAACAATTCTCTCATTTTTCTTCAAGAGGAAAAACTATTATATGAGAAAATCATTGTGAAATAATTAATAGAATTATGAACAAAGTTTAATTTTTCTTTTTAAAAATTTTTTTTCCTCTTACTCATTCTAATTTTGAAGAGAATGCATATATGGTAAAACTTCACGTGAGATTACTAATATCAAGAAAAAATGAACTTGAAAATATCTTTAAAAATATGTTTAGTTTCTTATTCTTTTAAGTATTTTTTTTTCTTAATTGTGACTGTGGTATCTTTAGCGTATCATACTTCACAACCTGAATACCGTCATATATCATATGACAAAATTTTGTTGATCTTTTAACTAACTGATTATGTGTAGATTGTTGGGTACGTATCCTTGGGACCATAATCGATCACATCTACACTTTCGCATCACAGCCCACTCATTTTCAATTTCACATTGGCAAGAAAAAGAGAAGTGCAAAGACAGTGAAGCCATACATATGGGTAAATGCCAAATTTGATGGAATAGACGTAGCGGAAGCGGAAATGATAGGGTAGGAAACTGGACCAATTTAACGCGATTAGCTTACACTCTAAATGAAGGGTGATTAGATCTCGTTCTAACCTAAATGATTTAATGAGATTTTTAATAACGTATAAAGTAAGATTAGATGACGCTCTAATCCAAATAATTTTACAAGAGAGATTTTGATAGATAATATCCAGAGGAAATTATAAAAAAGTGGTTTAATTGAATAACTGAATTTGAAGTTATAATAATGAGACTTTTCTATTTGTAATAGAGGAAATCCACTTCCCTAAGATAAAATTACTTCGCTAAGTTAATTTAAAAAAACAAAAGAAACTAAATTACAATTATAATAGAAATAAAATATTAAATTACATAACATAATAGACTCCAATTAAAATAATAAAAATTCTAAAATTTCCTACATCAAAATTATTCATGTTTTCCATCTAATATTTCTGTAATACGGCCGACAATATAATTCATCGGTAGCCACACAAATGTTGCAGCTAAGGATTCAACCTGCCCATATATAACCATCACCAGAAAGATTTAGGAACGCAGCTATCAACCACGCGAGATTAGAACAAAATTTGGACTTCCGAAAAGCTACGAGTGATGTTGTGTACTTGTCACTGGGCACCGTTGTCCATTGTCATTGTTAATTATGGGCAAAGCTTATCTTACATCAGTTGTACCTTACAGCTATAAATTTTTGAATTCTTAGAAAAGTTAATAATTTTGAAAAAATCAATAAGTTTTAAAGTTTTATTTTAAACCCCAAGCTGCACTGCAATTGTACTTCAATTTTTTTTAAGTTTTTTATTTATATTTATAGCAAATTCAGTGCCAAGTTTTTATTCTATCTAATTAAATCTCTAACTTGTTTAATCTTATATTTATTGAGTTTTTATTCATTATATTAATGATTTCTTACTTTAATATATCATGATCTTCAATGTTGAAGTCTTTTATTAATTGTTTAACTTTATTAAATTTTTTATTCATTTGATCTCAACTTTTTAATTTGTTTTATATTTTCTTTATTAAAATTATTAATTTCTAACATTTCGTTTGCTTTTTCTATATCATTTATAAATAAATTTGGGTTTCCTAATTTCTTTAATAAATATAGCGAAATTCAATTTAATTGATTATTTTCCCGCATTGCTGAATCATTGATCGGATCAGAGGATTAAAATCTTTCATAAGAAAATTCTCTTTGTATATAGCTAGAATGTGGTATCGTTTGCTTTTTCTATTTCATTTATAAATAAATTTGGATTTCCTAATTTATTTAGAAATATAGTGAAATTCAATTTAATTGATTATTTTCCCGCATGTCTGAATTATTGATCAGATCAAATGATTAAATGTTTTCATAAGAAAGTCCTCTTGTATATAGTTAGAATGTGGTAACTTATTAGTTTATATATTTTGTAAATTTATTAGAGATTCTAATGATTTATTCATTGTAACATCTTTCTAGTAATTTATTAGAGTCATAATATATTTATGACATTTAATATCTCTTATAATTCAAGATGCTAATTTTAGATTATATATATATATATATATATATAAATATATATAAGAAAAAAAAATCTAGTTTATTCTCAGGAGAGATAAGAAATTATAAATGCATATGCAAATATATATTCAGAATTATAAATCTTTTATGAATATGATAATTATTTAGATCTTTCTAAAAATATAGTAAAAATTTTTAAAAATTTTAAGAATAAATGTAGAAGAGATGGTTAACAAAATCATTTAATTATACAAAATTAATGAGAATTTATTTGAAAAAATAAGTAAATATGTGATTCAAAATAAATTTTTTTGTAAAAAACTATTTCATCCATACCTTGTTTTAGGTTAAAATTATTTTCATCCATTAGATTAAGAAATATCAAAATCTAACGACCCACCCATATGCATTGGCTGTTTGTCACGCAGCCAATGTAACATAAGCTTTGCCTTAATTATGACCTCCAAGTCAAATTCATTAAGTGGCATTCTCACCTTTATCATCTCAGGGACGCTACCTTGACAGCTCGCAAAGAGAAAAATCATTCATTCCAATCTCAGTGGCAATGCACGCACCGTTTTCTTTCCTAGAAGTCAATCTTAATTCAATGCCAAATTCACCTTCAAGTAGTTCTCCCACAGGCTGTCCTTACCCGTACGTTAAACTCTGGGTACACTATCCTATATTAATCAAAAGCTTGCAAAAAAGAGACCCAATGTATACTAAAGAGAGAGTTCCCGTTGTAAAATATAATAGCAAAAGCAAGAATTTACATCTTATCATCTATAATCATTCTTAGGAATAAGTATCTGTAATTTTTAAAAATATGAAATTAAGAGTTTCTCAGCGGTGTCAAATTTTTCTATATTATTGTAAACTTCTGAAAAATTATATATTTTATCGAATTTGACATTATTATAAATTCTCTAATATAAATTTTTAAAAAAATACAAGCGCCGGCGCTAGAAAATGACTAAAGTCATGCACAACAAGTACAAAAATTATCTCAATTTTTTTTTACTTAATATTGAATCAATAATTATTAAAGAAATAAAAAAATAAATCTTAATTATTACCCGGGATCGGCTGCTTAGGATTGAATCCTAATTCAGCGTATATATCACACAACATTCCAATGAATCCTTCAAATACACACAACACATACATATATATATATGACCCACCAAAGCATATTCATTTTCAAAGGCCCCTCCCGACATCATTTCCCTCTCAAAAAATTAACCCAAAATAACCAAGAAAGCAACATGGAAGAAGATCCTCCGTCTCCCCAAAAAAGATCAACATCACCACCACCCCCCTTCACTCTCCCCGTCGATTCCGACAAGAAAGCCACAGAGTTCCGTCCATTCTCACCATCATCACTCTCATCACCCCACATGCGAGCCTTCCACCTTGCATGGCTCTCCCTCTTTTCCTGCTTCTTCTCCACATTCTCCATCCCTCCTCTCATCCCCATCATCCGCCACGACCTCAACCTCACCGACACCGACGTCGGCACCGCCGGCATCGCCTCCTTCCTGGGCTCCATCTTCTCTCGCCTCGCTATGGGCCCCGTATGCGACCACCTGGGCCCACGAGTGGCCTCCGCCACACTCTCCCTCATCACAGCCCCCATCGTCTTATCCGCCTCCCTAGTCTCCTCCCCGCAGTCCTTCATCATCGTACGCTTCCTCGTAGGGTTTTGCTTGGCCAACTTCGTGGCCAATCAGTTCTGGATGAGCTCCATGTTCTCCGGCTGCGTCGTCGGCCTCGCCAACGGCGTCTCCGCCGGCTGGGCCAACATGGGCGCCGGCGTGTCCCAGCTACTAATGCCGTTAATCTTCACGGCTATCACCAGCCTCAACGTGGGAACACACACTGCATGGCGCTTAGCTTTTATAGTTCCGTCAACATTCCAAGCTTTAACAGCCATTATGGTTTTGATCTACGGCCAAGATTTGCCTTCCGGGAACTACAAGGAGTTCAAGAAAACAAAAACTGAATCCAGAGAGGATAAGTTTGTACACGTTCTTTTCAATGGCTTGAAGAATTACAGAGGATGGATTCTGGGTTTAACGTACGGGTTCTGTTTTGGGGTGGAGTTGACGACTGATAACATAATAGCGCAGTATTTTTACGATAGGTTTGGTGTGAATCTTCAGGTGGCGGGGACGATAGCGGCGAGTTTTGGGATGGCTAATTTGTTCTCGAGGCCGATGGGCGGGGTGATTTCCGATGAGATGGGGCGGCGGTTTGGGATTAGAGGGAGGCTGTGGGGTTTGTGGGCCGTGCAGACGGCGGCCGGGTTGCTGTGTGTGTTGCTTGGACGAGTTAACTCGCTTTGGGGTTCTGTACTTGTCATGTGTGTGTTTTCTGTGTTCGTTCAAGCTGCCGGTGGCCTCACGTTTGGTGTCGTTCCTTTCGTTTCCAAAAGGTGAGTTTAGTTATTTCTTTGATTTCTCCGAAAAGATATACGTTATCTGTCCATGCCTGCCACGTGGAAACCATACAGAGAACATCTTTGTCCCTATACTCTAGATTGGGTACCAAATCAGGATTTCATCGAGCTAGGCCACATGTCAAGTTTTTATTTGGGAAGCTGTTTTGTGGGCACCACAAGTTCCAAATAGCAGTTTGCCACGTACACGATTGGGAGCGTGGTTGCGCACTCCTGATTAGTACCACATTTAAAATTTAATACAACTTAAAAAATTTAGATTGCCAGTATAAAAACATTGCAGGTTTAATACTTACTACATATTCTCCTCATCTGAGATTTTAGGTGTTAAAGATAATGTATGAAAGCAAAAATATTCATATAATGCAACACAGATAGAAAACCTAAATACATGATAAAATTAAGGATTTGGAAACTATATAAAAGATCAGTTGGAAAAATTAAAAATTACCAAGTAGCTAAGCTTAAAACTTAGAGATTAATATTAAGAGAGTAAATAATTACAGGAAAGTATTTTTGGTGTGACATATCTAATAATCACAAGTGTTTATTTAATTTTATAAATTTTTTTTCAAGTTCTTTGTTGTTAGCTAGATTTTTTTAAATAAAATTTTTAAAAATTAAATAAGTTATTTTGTTTCTACTAGTAAAAAATTAAATTTTAGATTTTCGATAGTAGAAGTTAAAATATTTTTTTTAATAGTAAAATATTTAAAATATCTTTTACTTATTTGATAATCTTAATTCACTCTTTTCATAATATTACTTTTAAAATTGTCTAATAAAGTAATTTTTATAATATTATTAACTAGAACTTACTTTTGTCTTTGATTTTTCTGTCACTTACTCATTTTTTGGATTTTAAATTCCAGCCACATATGTGAAAAGAGTATTTACTTTCTTCATACGAAAAAGGAGAAAAAATAATAAATGAAAAATAAGGAAATAAAAAGGAAATGAAGCAACTTTGATGCGTGTATTTGATGTGCTTAATTTGTTGTTATGTGCAGGTCATTGGGAGTGATATCAGGGATGACAGGGAGTGGAGGGACAGTGGGGGCCGTCGTGACGCAGATGCTGCTGTTCTCAGGCTCTAAATTTTCCAAACAAACAAGCATTTCTCTAATGGGACTTATGATGATTCTTTGCACTCTCCCGGTCTCCCTCATTTACTTTCCTCAATGGGGTGGCATGTTCTGTGGCCCTTCCTTTGATCCCAATGAGCCTGCTGATGAACATTACCGCCTGCTCCAATAATATATGTTCTGATCACAGAAGAAATTAAGCAGTTTCTAAGGCTGCGTTTGTGATTGAAATTGAATAGTTGTAGCTTAAAAGTTACAGTATTAAAGTGTTTGGTAAATATTAACTTCTTTAGTTTGGAAGTTATATTAATATAATTTTTTATTTGTATAATAGAAAATTTATTATATCTGTAATAATTTTATTAAAATTATATTTACTACATATTATTAATTATTGTTTCATAATTATAATTTTTTTTCTACAATAAATATAACTTTAAGTTACAACACTTTAATCTCAATCAAGTCCTAAATTTAAGCAATAGAATCAATGAATATTCTGTTGTAGAAAAATTAATCAAACAGTCAAAATAGACTACGAATTGCAACCAAAAAGACTCGCTATACCACGTCGTTTTTTGGCCTCTGCTGTACGCTTTCGTATTTGTCGTGTGGTCAAACACTTTTTGAAAAAGGACCCAGCAATAGCTGACGTGGAAAGTTTTCATCCAACTCTGCGGGACCAAAAAATTATCTGATTAAAATATCAACAATTTAAACATAAGCCAAAATAGAAAAAATAATTAAAAAGAAAAGAAAAGGAAGAGAGCTGGGAATATGGCAGTCGCTATGGTTCTAAGTTATCATCATGTCTCTGGTTATGTTAATCCAAATAAGTCCAGTTTAAGGTAATTTTATTTCATGCAAATTAAAGCTCGAAATTTAGTTTTGCATAAATTATTTATCTAATAAGTTAGAGCTTGAACTCGGCGAGTTGATGCGTGCATAATAGAGCAAGATGGGGCCAAAGATGCAGCAGTGTAATAAGATGTTGCAGTGGAAGGGCAGGAGAACGGGCCAGCAAAAAGAAGAATTATTATGAGTTGCTGGGGGTCTCAGTTGAAGCAAATGGGCAAGAAATCAAAGAGGCTTACAGGAAGTTGCAGAAGAAATATCACCCCGATATTGCTGGCCAAAAGGTCATTTCATTTCCTTTACTTGCTTTGCTCGTTTAAAAATATTCTAGCTGAATAGCCTGAATGGATAGAAAAGCAAGTGTATTGCTTTTATATATAGCAGGATTCTATTGGTTGGTTGATTTATTAAGGACTTCTAAACTCCTCATCATACGACCATTTAATCACATAATGCCATATCTTATGAAGTATGTATTAATGGAAAGTCATCTTAAAAATATGAGGTGTATGTGACTGCACGCGATATTACATGACTGGATGATCGTATGGGGATATGATGAGAGCAAGTTGGAGTGCTGGACATTATTGATAAGTTGTGACATGTCATTTAGGTTTATCTATCAGTGACTTCTTAGACCAAAGTGCAAAATCTCTACAAGAATTTTGTTTAGGGTTATCAACCCCAAATCTGCTCAAGTGCCCGTGTTGATGTAAGCCTATGTTACTGTGAATTTTGAATCAAATTTAAAAGATAAATTACTTTCTTCATTCAGGGTCACGAACATACGCTATTGCTGAATGAAGCCTATAAAGTGCTAATGAGAGGGGATCTCAGAAAAGATTATGATGCTTCCATCGGTCAAATGAGATTTCATTTTGGAACAAATGCCTCAGCTGGTTTTCGTCGTAGCTCATGGAAAGGACCACCGAGACCAGAAGCTCTATTCGTTGATGAAAATGCATGCATAGGTCATTCTCTGTTCTCTCTCACCCTGTTTGTATTACAAATTCGCACATTCTCCAGAGTCCTGTCAATTTCACTAGTATTCGATTATCACCTTCTCAAAATTTTACTTCAATTATCATATAATGTCGCAGGGTGCAGAGAATGTGTACACCATGCCAGTAACACGTTTGTTATGGATGAAGCTACCGGATGTGCACGAGTTAAGGTTCAATATGGGGACAGTGACCAAAATATTGAGGTAAAGATCCCTTTGAACAGAATATCTACAAACAGAAAATATATAGAACAGAACATTTATCTCTTTACCTGGTTTATCAGAGGGATGGTTCATAAACTTTCAGGTTTCTGTTGATTCATGCCCAGTGAACTGCATTCATTGGGTGGATAGGGAAGAGTTGCCAGTGCTTGAGTTCCTGATTCAACCTCAGCCGAAAAAAGGGTATGGTGTATTTGGAGGAGGTTGGGAAAGACCAGCGAACGTTTTCATGGCCGCTAAGGCATTCAACAAACAGCTACAACAGCAGGCTGCAGGTGGATCCAATCCCAGAACTGGTAATACATTTCACTTGTGTTCCATCAATGATTGAATGTGAGCTTAAAGTAATGCTATTTTTGGATGCAAGTACTCTCTTCCACGACGATTTAAATCCTACTTAGAATAAATGTGGTTTTAATTGCAGCTCAATCAACTGCTGACAAAGAAACCCCTGCTCAAGCTGAGGCTCGAGCTAGTGCTAGCATGAAAATTAAGATGGAGAGATTCTCTATAATCTGGAATTTCTTCAAACAAGTATTCAGGGAAAAACATGTGCAATAGCAAATGTTAAAGATCTCCCTCAGATGCAAGAAGATATCAATTACAGGAGACCTCGTCCCATAGTTGTAAATAGTGGACTGAGTTCTTAAAAGTTTAACTTACTGTAATTTCAAAATATTTGCAGACAAGGAAAAAGGAAATACGCAAACAATCTGCATAGCTTACAATCGATGTATCTTCACAACTACTCTGACTTTAGTCGTGTTGGTTTTCTTACAGAAGGCAACATATGTGTGCAGTAACCGATTAGACGCCGATTAGACTGCAACCAGGCATTTGTTTGGCAGCTGGAAGTCAGAACTTATTAGCAATAATTAATCACAAGTATTCCCTTATGCATACCAAAAGGTCTTTATAATGAAAAGAGTATTAAATATTAAAAGTATAATGAACCAATAACCATCAAAGTAGTAGGAAAATACAAACTCTTCTTGGTTCCCGTCAGACAATAACAGTTGTCTACACCCTTCCGTACAAGGCAGAGAAACAAGTTACATTGGGTAAAAAATAACCGAAGATTATATACATAATACCCAAAAGGAAAATGACTCCCTGACGGTTCAGCTGCACAGCCTCCATGAATGAACAGTTCTGCCAAATATTTTGTCAGCAGTTACTTTGGCGACAGATGCCATTACATCTATAAGCTTGTAATAATGTTGTTACTTGGTTGGCCAAAATTTGGATTGCCGCGTTGAGCACAAGAATGCTAGTTTTTCTGCAGAGACCACATCTGCAACTTGATTTGTTGGAGTTGAGAGGCATTCGTCAATAGATCCTCCAACAGTTTATGCTGACAATTTTGGTGACGATGATGATGCCAGCGACAATAACGAGGATGATAATCAAGATGACATGAGATACCTGGATAGGTTCACACAGTTAAATCCGGTGTTACCAGTTTACCCTCAGGAACAAGGGCCAACATATTTGTCATTCAGTCTTGTTGGCTAAGCCAGCTCTGCAAAGAAGAAGTCTGATCAGAATTTAACTCAAACAATGTACTTTTATAACTAAAAATTATAGATTTTAAACCAAGCACAGCATCCAAAACGAGAGTACAGAGGCCCTTTTTAACCAACCCCCCCCCCCCCCCCCCCTTTATAGGACAAAAATCACAGTATAAAGTTACTTCTTCAGTTTATGGCAAATCGCCAATAGCTAACCTTCCAAAGGGACATTAACTAAACTATTAAAGTGACTAAACTGTCTCTTGCACCTTCACTTACCCATAGAGCCTGCATCTATTTGTCCCAGCACAAACTACACACTCATCTGCGTCTCCAACTGCATGGCTTAAACAATGTTTGATTCTGTCATTTACAACATCCTGCAATCAGAAATCACCAAAGTTCTGAATTTCAAGAGTATCTTTTTTAGGTAACTATCACTTATTGGGTAAGGCATACTTGGCGATAACTCTTCAAGTTGGAGAAAAAGAAACGCAGATAACAGGATCATATGAAAAATACTTGTTAAAATAAGAAATCACAGGAAGAAAAGGAAAATGCACAATATAAAATACTAGGTCAGATATATTGGCAATAGACAAGAATATTTTTCCAACTATTTCCATAACTGTGAATGACCCACAACATGCTCATGAGTTAGAAACTAGTTTCCAGTTTCAGAGACCCACTTAAAAATTTAGTTGTGAAATATGCAAGGCTCTATAGACTGGCCTAAAAAATTCACAGTGGTCGAGCAAAAGAAAGGACAAAATTATTTACCACTAGTTGCTCATGCAAACCCAACGGTGCAGTTACAATATATGGAACACCTGGGTGCTCCTTTGCTGCTTCAGCAGTCAAGGAAGGTATATCCTGTAGAATAAAACACATCTGATGCATTTTACCAAGTATCTTTGATATTTCAACAAATGCTTTTTTAAATAGATCTACAGAAATCAATTGTGTCGATAAAAATTCAGACTAATGTTATCAAGGAAATTAGAAAGAACTACCCGGTACCAATGTCGTCCTGGGAAGAGAAAAAATGGGCTTACAATCACACGATTTGCCCCTTGCTGAACACACAAGCCAAATGCATCTTTTATTGATGGTTCAGCCAACTCCTAGTCAAAATAAAAGATAGAAAATTAAACAAGAATTGGTCTATTTCCAATAGGATACAAAAGATAAAGCAAAAGTAGATAAAAAAACCAACTATCCATTCTGGATTCTGGTGACACAAAAGCTAACATGTGTAGCACATGAACACTTCTGACCTAAGTGAACATAAAATCTTGACAGAAAAGTTGCAAAGCATCCAAACATCTTGATGATCAGAAAAAGAAATACAAAACTTTCAATCTATTGTATAAGAACGTAACCATTAGACCACCATTCAATTTTGCTCAACCTAAACACCAAATTAGATAAATTTTGATCCAGCAAACAGCATTTCATTTCACGAGAATTTTCCACAACACAACAAAAAGTAAAAGAGTAAAAATGAAAATGAAATTACCATATGAGCAGGCTCTACAATTAGGTATCCAGTTTTCTCTCTAAACATGGCCACAAACTGATCTGAAATTTAAGAAAATTCAGGCGTTTAAGTACTTTAGCAATAAACCAAGTTAATATTTAAACAACCAAAACATCAAATTTCAGCCAAAAAAAAAAGATTAAAGACCAAAATCATTGATAAAGCTTTGCAGCTTACTTAGCATGAGATTGGATTCTCTACGACGCGACCCGTGGTCAACAATAATCACACCATCTTTATCACCAACCCCATCTCTCGAAGATGACTTTATTGACAATTGTTTCGTTCTTGAGGGACCTCTCTGCAAATTCAAAGAATTGGGATGCACCCATATGGGGTTCTTTGTTCTAATTTCGCCTACTGAACATCTACAGCAGCATTAAAGATAAAAGCAACCAACTTGTAACAATTTATTTATTTTTATTTTTTACTTTAAATAGATTAGAGCATAAAACAATTAATCTATTCATGAGACAAAGACGAAGAGATAATAACCTTTTTACAGTGAACTGAGGAGAGGGTGCCAGCGATTCCAGAGACATGTTTTGATCCGCTTTCCAGGAGTTCGGAGTCTCGGAGAGCTTGTGAAGACTGCTTCTAATTTTGCAAAGAATGAGCATCAATTGAAGATGATAGAGATACGATGTCGTTTACTTGCCCAGGGTGGCATGGAAACTGAGCCCAACTTAATGAATAGGCCTCGGATTCGGGCTGTTGACTGTTGAGTAGCCCCTTCAAAATCTTTATAATACCTTTTTCAAATTTTATTTACTAAATTACTCCCGTGTTAATTGATAAAATACAAATTCATATATTAAAATTAGCTAAATTCTCAAGAAACTTATCCTTAAAACATATTTCTCTAAGTTTTTATTTATAAAATACATACATGTCTCAAAATCTTAAATTATTTTCTACTTATACTAAACTCTTATCATTTAAACAAAAAATTATAATTTTTAATTAAAATTTAAAATATAAATATAAAGTAAGTATATAAAGAATTTTTTTAAATAAAATTTATTTGTGTATTTGATTGAATTCCCATTCAAAATTAAAAAAATTAATTAATACATCGTATTTTTAATTGAAAAAGGGGTTTATTAAGAATTTTGAGAAGTGTTTGAAGATCAACTCAACTGGGATAAAAACTAGATTCCCTTGGGCCCATCAAGTAATAGAACAGACTATGAAATAAATACACCCTTTAAATTTCTCAATACACCCGCTCTTTCTCTAAACCCATCAATCAAACAAATGGGCAAGTTATGCCACTGTATGGGAGATTGAGGGTTCGAATATCACCACTATTTAAATATGTCATAATCCAAATTAATTTTTTTTTAGAAGAAATTAAACTATTATATAATTTCATCCTTTGAGTATTTCACTGCCAGTCATGAATGACTTTATATTCACGGCCATTCAAGTTCGAATTATAATAAGAGGAAATTGATTTTATTAGATGATAGAGTTGTGGTTAAGTTATTTATGTTCATCATGGATATCTCTATCCCCACTGAATTTATGGACCGATATTTCTATTCTCACTAATTTAATTTTGAAAGCAAAGCACAACTCTTCTCCAAAACAGAAGCAATAATTTGGTGTGAATTTCAGACTTGTTGAATCTCATAAGTAGGCACCATTTTCATGAACCAGAGCCCTACGTGTCTATTTTTTTTCCTTTTGCCATCACTATCTAAACCAAATTCAAATAATGATTATAAATCAAGACATCCTTATTTATTACCCTACTTAGTAGTTGCATTGCTTTTGAAATTAAAAAACCCAGCTGCCGTCCTATGATATGCCATATACCAGACGCTTTGAACAAATAAAATCCCTTTTTATGTCTTTAACAACTAGCGTTGGTTGTTGTTAAGTTTCTTTCAACATCTTAATACTTCAGCACTTGCCCCTTTTTTAAGTTAGTCAACACCTACTTTAGTTTGCTATTTACATCGATTGCCAATTTTTATTACTCCAACTACATTATTTTTGTTATAGTATTAGTATGATATGAAGAGACAACAAATGACAGTTTAATTTCAAATGTATCATATTATTAGTTTGTCGCTAGTTGAGAAATGGGTATTTAATTTTTAAACGCACGAAGGATAATAATTTAAACCATGTTTGATTTTTATGAATTAATATGGGTTGTATTACTTTTTTTTTTAATAATGAGATTAGTTTAGTGTTAGTTTATTTTATAACAGACTGTGATGCTCTATATTGCTAGGTTTGGAATATGAAACTACTTTTGGCATTGTGTTGCTATTTGTGAATAAAACTTTATCTTTTAAATAACATTTACATACCAAAAATGTTTTGACATCGTATGAGGTAGCAGTGGAGTACGTCGAGAAATCAAATTTTACAAGGGGAAAAACTCTTTTCAAATAAGAACATAGCCCCTCTATTTGTGTATCCAATAGGTTCATAATTCTGCTAAAAATTTACCACCCTTATCAAGTTATCATATTGAATTTTAACCATCGCCAATGATTTATGTAGCTATTGTAGAGTTATGGATCTTCTGGATGCCACAATGGCACTTATTCATACAATTGTCTTTTGTAACTTTTATTGAGTTTGGTAAATCATAATTGGTCATTGGTGGATAGAAATAGCAATTCTCATGAATTAGCATTATAAATAGAAATAAGCATTTAAAGTAAGAGGATTGATCTAATGCATGACGTAACATATGAAATGATGTGTTGCGTTGCTCATGGTAAGTCATAAATGTGAGATTATAAGATCTGTAATATAGATTCTCTCAATTACAACTTACCATGTACGATGTCGCGTACTAAATTAAAATTATAAGAAATTGATATATACACGAACAATTTTTAGTTTACTCTGTTAGGCTCGGGCAATTTCTTTTTATATTTGTAAACAATAATTTGTTTTTGTTAGAATAAAACTTCAATCATTGATTCCATTACCAACGATTTAGGGACTTATTTGATAGAAATTAATAAATTTGTGGATCCCAGTGTTATTTATTCAAAAATTGACGACAATGAACAGAAAATTTTTCCATTAGTACAAAAATCTGAACGCTTCCCTAAATAAAAGATGGGGATCTAATCCCTCCATCACACGCAATAAAAGCAATCACAACGCCGTAACTAAAAAAGCAAGAAGCCGAAGCTCACTTGTCAAGCTAACTCAACTCTCAAGTCCACTCCCTGTTCAATTCAATTTCAATTTCAATTTCAACAAAAAATAAATAATTAAATAAATAAATAACTTCCCCATCACTCCTCAGCCTCGAAGCCGTTAAACATTTTCAGTGGATCGCGTTTGATCTTCAGCTAAAATCTGAGAACTCAGTTTCATGGAGTTCCACTGAAACGGCGTCGGTTCTGCTAGCGAGATAAATGAAGCGCAAAGTGGTGTACCAGCAGCAGCAGAAGTTTAACTACAAATGGAAGCGGAAAGTATTCGCGGCGATTTTGTTAGGATTCTGTTTCGGCAGTTTGGTGTTGATGCAGTGTCAGTACACGCGAATCATGTCTCTACGACCTCGTTTCGTTCAGAAGCCGAAAATCGCCTTCTTATTTATCGCGAGAAATCGGCTTCCTCTCGAAATGGTTTGGGATAAGTTCTTCAAGGCACGTGTCACTCAATACTTTTATACTTATTTTATCGTATTATTAATAATAATCACACTTCAATTACAGATTAATTAGTTAAGTGAGTAATGCTGCAGGGAGAGGAGAGTAGATTCTCAATATACGTTCATTCAAGGCCTGGATTTTTGTTCAGTAAGGGAACGACTAGGTCAATTTACTTTTTGGATCGTCAAGTTAATGATAGCATACAGGTAATTGTTGTATGCAAAATTTGTTCAAAAATTTGTGCTTATTAGTTAAAGTTGTGGTAAAATTTGAATGTTGATGCATGTTTAGTTCTTCTGTTGCATTTCAGGTAGATTGGGGAGGAGCGAGCATGATTGAGGCAGAGCGCATACTGCTTAGACATGCACTTGCTGATCCTTTTAACGATCGGTTTGTTTTTCTATCAGACAGGTGAGGATTGTCGATCTAAGTTGGTTTATTGAATTTTCCTTTAGTAGCTGCAATGGAAGGCCATTTTGGAGTATTTCTGTTATCTGACACTCCATTACCTATTTTGTTTTCTTATCAGCTGCATACCACTTTATAACTTCAGCTATACGTATAACTATATCATGTCGACATCAACTAGTTTTGTTGACAGGTTAGTTTGCCAACCATATCGCTTGCATATGTGTACATTCTTTTGTATGTCTTCAGTTATTCATTGGCTGCAATCCATTTTTGTATAATTATGTGTATGAAATGTCTTAAATGATATTTTGTTGAGTGTCATGTTAGAGAGCTCGAGTACAGTTTATTTTGTTTATAATGCATTCTATATCCACAATAGTAGTTAGCATCTTTCTGAATTTTATTAGAATGAGGTAGACTTGATGCTTCTGCACAAAGAAGCAAAAGGCAGAGAAAATGGAAATAGAAATGTGAGGCTAACGAATTAGCATATAGATCTAATCTATATTTTAAATATAATTGAGAGAGAAGAGAGATGAAGAGTCGGTCTGTAAGGGAGACTGGATCGCCTATTTTTAGAAGTCCCTACATATCCTAAAGAGCCAATGGAGCGTAACTGAGACGTTTATTGTACATATTTCTTTAAATTAAGTTTTTTCACCTATTTGCTGTCTAATACCTGATTCTTTGTGAAGCAGACAGTTGTATCCTAGTCTGCATATTAAGTTGTCTTATACTCTGTTAAACCACGGCTCACGTTCACTTTAGCTTTTCCAGTTAGATTAATTTATGTAGATTTTATGTGTCTCTACTTGGTCGAGATAGAAGCTCTTCTAAGGTTCAAATGGTTATCTATCAGTACATTGTTAAGTTCCAGTCATCCGTGAAACTTATAAGCATGCATTATTTGGGAATTTATTAGTCACTTTTTATCCCTTTCCCTTCTATGCTATAAACAAGACCATCCAGCATCCATAGCCATATTTTAGTCCATTTCTATAGTGTAGGCATCTCCTGTACTCTGGCATGCCTGCCATAGCAATTTAGCCAATAATTATTTCTTAGTTTGGTCTTTACTAATTAGCCTGAAACATACTTCTGAAGTGTCTAGTTTGTTGTAATAGATTTACAATTTACCCATCGTTTAGTTTTGTAAGCATCGATCATGCTTTTGATTTCTTTAAACTTCTAGGTGTAGAATTGCTAGTATATCTACCATTCTGAATTATCAAATTATTTCCATCATCAGAATCTGAAATCACAACTCTAGTTCTTGTTCTGTTTTTCAATCATAATGTTACTAAAGAAGTTTGTTATCGCCTGTACTTCTGTTTGCTCATTTATTTTCTGTTAGGTGATTTGACATTATGTCCATAGAAAACATAAAATGTAGTTAATAATTTATGTCAAAATGTTGTATTTTGAATCAATTATAATAGTTTATTGTCAATGCATTGCTGAAAGCAGCTTTGCTGATACAAAGGAGGGCCGTTATAATCCGAAAATGGCTCCTGTTATTCCTGTCCATAACTGGAGGAAGGGATCTCAGGTAACAGTTCAATAATATTCTGGATTATTTTTTTCTGAAGTTCAATGTCAAACTAGTGCTGGAGTAACAATGAAATTTTATGTTTTGTCTTCTTGCAGTGGGCTGTTCTGACCAGAAAGCATGCAGAGATTGTTGTGAACGACACTACCGTGTTTCCAATGTTTCAACAACATTGCAAGGTTAGCTCTACTTATTAAGGCTTATATGCTGTAAAGGTCCTAAGGTGTTCATATAATTACTGAAGAATAAATATTTCCAAATATTTAACTTCTTTTTCTGCTATTGTTCAGTTAACAATTTCAAAGTTTTCTTGTTTGTTTTTGACCTGATATTTTCTGTAATTTTATCTTATCAATCTATCATGATTATGCAGAGGAAATCATTGCCTGAGTTTTGGCGGGAACACTCATTTGTAAGTTTCTTTAAATAGTACTCAGTATCTGATTAGAAAGTTCTTTAAGTTAATTTTTTCTTTATCCATTTGCAGCCAGCTGATCCATCTAAGGAGCATAATTGTATACCAGATGAACACTATGTTCAGACTTTACTGGCTGTAAGTTAATTTGTTGTTTGGTTTTTACGCAGACCTTTTTCATCATAAAATGGTAAATGAATTTAGGCTACGTTGGACTAGTAAGTAGTAACTTCTCTGCTACGAGATATATGAATCTCATAGTACCATTGGCTTCCCTTTGTAAGCTTTTTGCTCTCCAAATCCTATTAGTAACATTATTCTTTTCATAAGAGTAAGGCCATTTCGATGTCTTAAAGCGTTCGTTTCAAAATTCAGCAAGAAGGCCTTGAAGGAGAACTTACAAGGAGATCATTGACATATTCTTCATGGGATCTTTCATCTTCCAAAGACCATGAGCGCCGCGGATGGCATCCTGCAACGTACAAGTATGCTGATGCTACACCCCTGCTTATACAATCCATAAAGGTATGCATCTCTCTCTCTCTCTCTCACACAGACATTAAGGATAACTTTCTCTCACATTATTGTGTAGCGATCCTTTGCATATGGTTTTTGTACATAACTTTGCGAGTTGGAAATATTAATGTTATTATTTCCTCGTGCCACTGATACCGGCCGCTTGTTTCTTTCATCTTATCTGGGATAATACATTTTTCATAATTTAATGTGCATTCAGTAAATACTTTAATAAGAGTGTATTGACATTAGAAGCCAAATATTATCGCTCTTCTTCCGGTCATCTATCTTCCCTCCTCCCTCTCTGAAACAAATGTTGTCCATCTGAATGAGCAACGTTTTCCTCTATCATTGTTTTCATTTTTAATGTCACCATTTAGATCTGATTAGTTTCATCTTCTTCTCTCAAGTAAACTAGAACTTACAAAGCAAGTCAACATAAGTCAGGAATTCAGAAATAGATTTCAATGTCAAACTGCATTTTCAAGTGTTCACACACCAAAAATGTTCCAAAGTCTAATAATGAAGAAATTGATCATTGAAGCGACAGCAATCGCAACTGTGCCATCACTGCTTTGAGTAGTACAACACATTGCCTGTGGTGCCTGCTTCTACCGTGCTGCTTTTTTAATCAGCCCACTGTTAATCAGTTTTGCTGCCAATATCACTACCTCTGCTGGAATCGCTATCATATAGGACCTTCATCTTGTATAGTTGGTTCAAATTAATACAATTAGGGTGCAGTTGACACACTATATTGTGTTACATTTTATTAACCATATTGCATTATAGTATATTGCGTTATGGTGCATCGCATTAAGTTGTAATGCAATATTATTTTAGGGATTATTAATTTTGGAAATTAACTATTAAATATTTATTTTTTATATTAATCGTTATATTATAAAAATTATTTAATAATATACTATTATCAAATGATAAAATATTACAATATTATGTTATATTATTAATAAAATTATATTATAATTTAATTAGTTATATATATTAGTTGATATAATGTAGTATAATTTAATATCAAATTGTAAAATATAATGCTATATAATTATATGATATAATAAATTTTATATTATTTTATAAATTAATATAATAGTGAATTTTTAATTTATTTTTATTCATTAATTTGGAATGTAATTGTTTACTTTTAAATTTATTTTTAGATTAAATATTTAATAAATAATAAATTATTAAAATACTTTTTGCTTATTCAAAGTAAAATAATTAAAATGATTTTATGAAAGTAAAATAATGTATTATCATTTATTTATTAAATATTTAGGTTTATTACTATCTCATATTATTATTTAAATTAAATTTTATTTAATAAATTTATTGTAATTTATTAAATAATAAAAGTTAAATGATTATATTTAAAATATAAACAATGTTTTATATTTAAAATATAAACAATGTTTTAACACAATACAGTCTAAATCTTACCCCATGGGTTTATTTTATACACCTTTTATTGTATTAGCCACTTTTTAAGTGCAGTGCAATACAACTAGAAATTGCACCAAAAAATGGGTTAGTATAAGAAATTAAGAACAGTGTTTTAATGCAATACAATACAGTGTAACAGCTTCCAAAGCACCCTTACAAAATTAAAATAGTTTATACATAAAAACTTATTTGTTACAGAAACTTCGAATATGTTTTACAAAGCAAGTTAGCACCTTCATTATGGTCGGATTAAGAGGAAAGTTATAATTTTAGGGATTTTACTTAGATTTTTCCCATAATAATTATGTTGGTTTTAAAGTTCACATCTCGCATTCAAGATTCAGGATGATAATCTGGTAAATCCACAGGAAAATTTTCCCTTGGCACTCCCATGGTATTCGACCTTAGTCCAAATCACCTTGGTGAAGATTTTATTGGTTGTTCCCCAGTTATTATAAATTGATACTTTCAATATAGACTAGGAGATAAATTCAAAAGCATTAAATACAAGCAGAAAATTCAATTTAGAACATCAGTGAATATTATTCGTACTTATCAATTGAGGGGATACATTGTAAAGAATTTTGATGATTCTGACAGGAAATTGATAATATCTATTATGAGACTGAGCATCGAAGAGAATGGTGCAGTGACAAAGGGAAACCATCATCATGCTTCCTTTTTGCCAGAAAATTTACCAGGCCTGCTGCACTTCGCCTTCTGACCATGGTAAATCTTCCTCATATACAAACTCTTTATATGAATAGAATGTGTGATGAAATTTTGAGAAACAGTAAGGATTTGATGGAGCAACCGTATTTCGTTCCTTTCGTTGCTGCATGGCTTATGTTTTATGTCCTACAACGGCATGAAATCTCATCTATTCATCTGGTTTATGTTTCTGGTGGACAGTCTGTGCTGGGAGCTAACAGCAATGAAGCAACACGGGAATCCAAACACGCAAAGTAAACAAAAATGTTGTAAGTTTAACATTAGTTAGGATTTATTCATCTTAACCTATACGAAAAGTCTTGGCATTTTCCCATAAAGCATATCTGATAGTTGAGAGCTTTGTAAATTAGTGATAAAGGAATATCTCAAAGCACGTATTGTGGTGTATATTTTCTCACTCTTTTAAAAAATACATATAAATAATAAAATATTATTGTTTTTCATTAATTGCATTCTTCCATATCTATAAGATTGTGAAGTTCGATGTCTCTGCCCTTTACGGTTCCATGCGGTATGAAATGGTCACAAGTAATTTGCTAGTTCTTTTTTCTTTTCTTTTTTCTTTCAGTTTTTGTCATGCAATTCCTCTCCCCCTCCCCCCCAACAACAAACACCAAAAGTGCTCTAAAAGATTCACTTCATTGTCCTCTTCCTTTTCGCCGTAGTTTATTTTTTAAGGCTTTTATGAATACGACTTCTTGTGAGGTGAATCTGGATGAATGGTGAGAACAAAAAGAATCTTGTAGTTAGGTAGGTTCAATTTCTCTTCTAAATGAATCTATAAAAGTCACCTTTTCGATGATGAACATGGAGTCGACAAATGGAACAAGGAAAATTATTTAACAGTATCTTATGAATTAATAATCTTTTATCCAAAGAGATCAAGGAGTGGTCCTTCGGAAGATACACTCGAAAGTTCAATGCAATGCCTTAAGTCACACGGCTCATGTCCTGCATGTGATCTTAACAATTGGAACGGGCTTAGCCTTAGATTTACTGCCTTGATCTATTTCAGTCTTGATGGAAATTACTTTTTTATTTTCATTTCTTCCGAATCAAACGTCAAACTTTGCATATAATTGTTTATTAGACACGCTAAAATGGCTAAAATAATTAAAGATATTTGCATTATCAAACACGAAATTTTCACATGACTTTATTGTTATTCATTTAGCCTAATAGCATCCAAACCCCCTCCACATCTATGTTAGCGAGGTTCAAACTTACATTATTTATATTTATATTTTTTTCTTAACGTGCAAAATTAATTACTTTGAATTTTAAAAATTGATCATATGGACTGTGTTGTTGTTAGAATCTTCATCTCAAGAAAGATGTGGAAATTTAAACACAATTTTTTGCTAAACCGTTAACTATTGTTAGTCAAATGATTAACTCACATGTATTGCGAGCAAGAAAATCACATAAATGATTTGCATGTGATATAAATTTTGTCAGCTTGTCCCGCTTGCAATCCTCATGCACCTATGGAAATGAATTCTCTACCCATTTTCTAGTTGCTTATTTTTTAAGGATTATATTGACAAGGGGACATTATTAGCCTTGTATACTGTATGATTTAAACGTATTAATTTATTTTATTATTTTTGTTACCTAACAATTAGTGGATCTCAAAAAGACAAACAGTTATCTTTCATTACTTTTTCTCAAAAAAATAAGAAAGTAAAAACAATTAAAAGGTCATTACATTTTATAGACAAATGACCGAATATAAAGTATAAAAATAATTACTCACCCCTCATGGGTTGAATTTTTGTAATTTAATTATAAATTTTAATGATAATATATATATATATGGGCACTGCTCCAATCCGGGATTCCCGAATTGGAATAGTGTCCGGAAATCATTTGGTTTTTTCTCGGCTGCACATGGTGGAATGTTACATCCAAAGGCCCATGATAATGAGACCCCATCAATCTTAAGGGCTTAATCAATTTCTATGACACGTAAAAGACATGACTATGGACACGCAATTAGAATTATAAATTCACAATGACCCTTCGATTCCTTCCATTCACCGGCACCATCCAACAATAAATCGAGCTACGATTTTTTAATTACTTTGAATTTTAAAAAGAGCACCATTAAAATACATAAGAATTATGACTCTTTGAATTAAACATTGAAATTTAATTCTCATAATATTTATAACTCTTGGAATTAGACATCAAAATTTAATTTTTCATACACATATAATTCCATCACATCTATAAAATGCTACGATTTTTATATTAAATAGCATTTGAATTAAATTTTACTATTAGAAAAGTAGTTATTCAGTTTGAAAATAAAAATAAGAGTAATGATAGACATCCTAAATTTTTTTTATCTCAAGTTCCGTCCCAAATGATATATTATTCATTGATTGATTGGTTATTATTTATGAGATCCAAATGAATTAATTATATTATTCTCACCAATTAAGTGATGAATGTCGTGTCATTTGAGATAGTTTTTGAGGATATATAGCGTTTACATTTTAGATTGGAGTGAGAATCTTAGAATTGGAAGTGCAGAGTATGAGTGAAAGTATGTTGTTTACTTACACTAGAATGGAAGTATGGAATTGAAATCAGAATTCAGTTTATATGTTTATTTTATTTTGGATTGGGAGTAAATAGTTTTAAATTATAGTTTTACTCTTATTTAAAGATTTGTAATTTTTAATTACAAAATTAATAAAAACATATTTGAAAACTAAAATGTTTATTTTATTATATTTGTAAATTATAATAATTATTAATATTATTAATTATGTAAATCATAATTTTTTATTAATTTTAATTTTAGTTATGTAAACTAAAAATTATTGATAAGAGCAACACAAATGAAACATTATTATTATTAATATAGTACAAACTTAATATTTTATTAAAATAAACTATTTATTATTATTATTAAATATAATACTATTATTTTTAAATAAATATAGTAATATTATATTTTCAAATAAAATAGTATATAGTAACATTATTAATTATTTGTGAATATAATAGTATTATTTTAAGTAATTTTAACTTAGAATCAATGTAAATTATTATTTTTAACTAAATATAATAATATTATATTTAAATAAGTTTAAAATTATTATTTTTTAATAAATGTAATTTATAAAATAATATAATAATATTATTTAAATAAATATGATATTATTTATTTTATTTTATTAGATATAATATAATTATATCTAATAAAATAAAGGTAAAAAAAAAAGGTGAGACTCCCACCTCCCTTCGTGGGAGTGGGAATTTCACTCCTTACTCCAAAAATGGGTAGAACTCATGGATTGAGATTCTCATTCATCTATTAAAATACGTAAGTAAACATTAAGGTGGGAGGCAATGGCGGTGTCAGAAATTTAAGGTAGCAAGGGTTAAGTTTAAATAATAACATAATTTAAAAAATAGTCAACAAGTAACAAATGTTAAAATAAAAATTCTTTAATATATTCAATTCAATATATTTATAACTGCCCTACTTAATTTTTAAAAAGTTGAGGGGGGCTTCAGCCCCGGTCCTAATGTGGCACCGCCACTGGTGGGAGGAATCTATAACCCTGAATTCCACTGTAAATAAACATAGTATGAGATTAAAAGTAAGTAGATTAATTAAATGTAAACTAACAAACACCCTAACAATTCCACAATCAATGGAACCCTTCTTCTTCCTATCACCAAGTTATTAATACATTTGGTAATACGAAAAAAAAAATCCTTCCATCAATTACAAAATTAAACTTGTGCAGTTGATGAAGCGAGATTGCTTGCCTGGACACCATCAAGATCAGAAATTGTTGACTTCACTAATTGAAATTAGCATGCAGTGGCAAGAACAGTGGTGAATCACCATTAAAGCACTATACCTTAAATAATGTGACCAAAAAAAAAAAAAACTCTCAATGCGCAGCAATGAATAATAGTTCTATCGCATACCAATTTCCCCCCTTTTTTTTAAAGCTAATTAACTATGCCCAATAATCATAATAATACATTATTTAGACCGTCACTCGCTACATATTCACTAAAATTTCAAAACATTACTCAATTAAGCGTCGTTAATTTATTTGACATTTTAAAATTTTTTTCTAAAATAAAATGTTCACACCCATAAACTCAGGTCAATCAAACAATTAAAGTATGATTCTTCTCCAACAAACCTAACCACCGATAGACAAAACAATTTTGCAGCAAATCCTCGGGCACCTTTATTTCAACGGTTACTTGGCAGTTAATTAGTTGCGACCCCCAAGTGAACGCAATAGTTTCACCACACGTGGACTAACCGAAACTCACGCGTCTCCTGACTTTTTCTCTACGTGGCAAATTATCATTAGTCGTCCTGGGTAGTTGTTCCATTTGCTAGTTGGAGCCCAACGGTTTGTAGACACTCAAAAAGTCAAACTTCATTTCATTAAAAAAATTTCCAGTCCTCGAGAACCTTTTTCTTGCTCGTCAAGTCTTCCACGTGGCAAATGAGTAGCCCTCCACATTTCATCTTTTTCGTTTTTACTTGGAAATTGGTCGGTGGATCATTGCATCAGAAGCCAACACGTGGCAGTAGTCGGCTATCCACTCCCCAACTTGACACTGTTTGTTTTACCAAAAGATTTTATTTGTACCTTTTTGCCCTTTTAAAATTATACAGCGAGGTACAATACTTGGCAAATAACTAGAGGCCGGAGCTCGTACTTGGCCCACGAGTATAATTGGACGTGCGATAGAGGCCCACACGCTTCGAATAAAAGAATATTACTGTTTAATCCTTTTTCTTTATTTTGCTTATTTTAATGTGCTTTTGCTTTGACGGAGGGGACCATCCATACTCATTACCCAAATTTCGGTGTGTTTAGTAAAGAGGTTTAAGAAATCTCGTGTGCGGGATCACCGTCTAAATCTAACCATATCTCACTTTGACGACAACCTTTCATTTGATGGACATTTTGGTAATTGAACTCGTGCAAATGACCTAAGTTGCCCTTTTGTGAATTTTCCTTGGCTAACTTTTACTACCGAATTCTAAAATTTTTTATGGTACCATACCAATTGTATAATAACTTAACTACGCACTACTAATTAATTATGTTAGGGATTACGACAAATGAAATATACATACAATATTACAACAGATTTATTATACATTTTTTTTTCTTTTTTTGGTTCGCTAGAATAGACATAGTTGTTATTATTGTCACGGTACCATCCAAAAGTTAGAATTTTATAAAAAAAGGAAAAAAGCAATTTATTCTTTTATTCCTATTCTTTATATATTTTCCTTGATTTTGGTATAGAAAACACGAAGTGGTAGCTAGTAGTATATGTTAGTTGGATTGGATTCACTCATTATTATTGTAGATTTTATAGCATGAAAACAAAAGATACCACATAACCCTTCCTTTTTCTTTTTCTTTTTTTGGGTGGGGGGGCTTTATTTTGCTTCCCTCATGCGATGTGGCGTGTTCTTGTTGATTCTTGAATGGAATTTTTCTCATATAATGCATGCTCCCAATAGGCCGAAAAGGAGAGGAAAAAAAAAGTAATGGTTGAAAATAAAACCAAAAACGTTAAAAGGAATTAAGGAAGGAAATTTAAACGAGATAAAGGGTCCGAAATCCAAATCTTCACGTAAAGAATCATAGATCAGCACTTTCTGAATTTATGTATCCAATTATTTAAAGAAATTGAACTAAGAAATCTATTTGTTGATCCTTGGAAATCAGCAAATGGGTATATAACTAATTATTCAATCTTTTTTTTGTAAGTCAAGAAATATTATTAACTACAAAAAAAAAAAAAATAATAATAATAAGGAAATACCCCAAGTTCAAACTTAATTAAGAAATTATTGAAGGGTAATTATCACTAGTCACGCTCGTTTCCGTTAGATGGGCATGTAGATATTTTACAATCTTTTTTATTTCTCAACGCATGGAAGAGACATTTATGCGACTTCCAGGCCTTTATGAACTTTAGATTATATTATAAGGTCTGCACTCTAATCCAGCAAAAGTAAAGATTTTCTTTCATTTTCATTTGGCCAATTAAAATTCACCGCGTATTCCATTTTATATATAGGATTGGACCCTACTTAATAATAGTATTTCAGGTAATTAAGAGACTTAGGTGGCGTTTGTTTTTTAACTTAATGACTTAAAGTGACTTAACTTAATTAATTAAGTTAATTAGATGTGTTTGTTTTTATAACTTAATAAGACTTTTTAGATAATTTTGACTTAATAAAATAAGCTAATTTTTTTAGCTTTTTACTTAATGGAGAAATCTGAATTAAGTCAATTACTTGCTACTGTCAAAAATATCCATGTTTTATAATTTATTTTTCATGTCTATCCCAAAACTCACCTATAGATATTTACCCCACATAAAAATATCCATATTTTTTCTTTCTTATATTATATATGATAAAATTTGAAATTTATGATATTTTATATATTAAAATTCTAAAATAATTATGTATTAACTTGAATATAGTTTTACTTATAAATGTTAAAATATTATGGTATTTAATATATTATTTATTTGACATTTAAATTTAATAAGGATACAAATGTAAAAGTACATATTTTCAACTTTTTAAGTTGAAAAAAACAAACAACTTAATACTTATTTTCCGAGATTCAGATGAAAAAACAAACGTAATATTCAGATTCAGACATTCAAACCTATTCAGAATTCAGACTAATTCAGGTCTATTCAGATTTCAGACAAAAAAACAAACGCCACCTTAATTTTTTTTTCCTTCATAATTCATAAAACTTGAAGTTTGAAGCCGACTTAACAGGAATTATTAAGGAAAGGAAATTTTTAAAAAAACTTTCGCTTAAAAAATTATGGGAGTCATAATTAATGCCTATCGAATTTTGTTAATGAAGACCCTAGAAAGCCTCAAAAATTTGACCGCCCTTATTATCAAGGGCACACCGCACACGTCTTAATCTCACCCACCGTTGATTCCTCACAACATGTAAAAAGTAACCAATTGATCATGGATACCCTATCCCATGCATTTTTTTCTGAGAATTTATTGATTCCATGAACTTGAAAGACTTGATATGAAATGTGTAGATTGAAAATGACCATGGGAACATCGATAGATTCATTCAATCAAATTTCAGAAAAAGACAAGATTAGGAAAACCATTAAGAGTATTTTAATCCAGAACGAATTTCTATTAGTAAATTGATATATCCCCCAAGCACAAACTTCAAAATTTTCAATAATAATGGCTATAACAGTAATGATAGAGATATAAACTTGTCCATGTGTAATATATCAGTACGTTATTGATAAGATAAAAATATAAAATTCATAAAATAGGTTTGTGTAAAAATAATTCAACCAATAGTGTATTGACAGAAAATAATAATAATAATAATAATAATAAGAAGAAGAAGAAGAAGAAGTTTATAAAATTAGGTATTCATGAGAAATTAGAACTGATTTAGTCTATCACCAAATGTGTCTATTTCAATTTTTTTTCTTGGTTTAACATAATTTATTTTCAAGTATTGGATTGGAGACAGCAAGGCAAATTAAGTGAATACTGTGGGGTCATTCAGTGGGGCATAATATTTTAATTTGTATATCACTTCATGTAGACCCACATTTAATTTCCTAAAGGAACATGTGGTCAGAACTGATTGGTCAAACCTAATTTTGTGGAGTCCTTGATGTCACATTCAACCCTTTTGAAACCCCTCAAAACTCAAAGGACTTAAATTTCATGTTTGTGTGGCACAAATAAAAACTAATTTATTATTATATAATATATGATAATAATCATATTAGCAATGGATAATGTTAAATAATTAAAATTTCACTTTTTCCACTCTCTAGCCAGACTGAACCGGTTTGAAAAGATCTTATTGTTCAAACCAACCGCCACATCTTTTAAAACGACAATTTTAAGTAGCACCCACCTCACCTTCCTATCAAAATTTCTACCTCGCTAGCCTATAAATACAACACTTCCCATTTACATGAGGCAGCAAAAACAGCAAGTTTAAGATTTCATTAACACAAAATCAGAGCCTACAATCTAGTAGTTTTCAAAAAGCACCATCACACTGATATTATTTTGATACCATTTTCCTTTTCAGCCACCTTCGAGCATTCTCTATATAAACCAACCTTCTCTTATTCACTCACGTTCATCGCCACACAAAAGCTTTTTTACGAAAACACAGATCTCAAACTTATTCTTTGATTTGCTTTTCTTGTTTTCAAAAATGGCTCCAAGCATTAGCAAAGTTGCTTCTGGTGTCAGAACACTCGTTGATGGTAGCGATAACCAGTCAACGAATATCGATATCACCCTAGAGGATTCAAAACTCCATGTAAATGGACACGTGTTCCTCTCTGATGTCCCTGATAATGTCACTCTCACTCCCTCCACCATCACCTACACAGCAACCGCCAACGACAAATCAGTATTCTCCAACGTCGGATCTTTCATCGGGTTCGATTCTTTCGAACCCAAAAGCCGCCACGTTGTTCCCATAGGGAAGCTGAAGAACATCCAGTTCATGAGCATATTCCGGTTCAAGGTCTGGTGGACCACCCACTGGGTCGGCTCAAACGGCCGAGACCTCGAGAGCGAAACCCAACTCGTGATTCTTGATAATTCAGCCGACACAGGAAGGCCTTACGTTCTCCTTCTCCCCATCGTCGAAGGCCCCTTTAGGGCTTCTCTCCAGCCCGGCGCCGACGACTACGTCGACGTCTGCGTCGAGAGCGGGTCCACGAAAGTCACCGGCGACTCCTTCCGGAGCGTTGTTTACGTCCACGTGGGCGACGATCCGTTCAAGCTCGTCAAGGATGCCATGAGAGTCGTTAGATCCCATCTCGGAACGTTCAAGCTCTTGGACGAAAAGACTCCGCCGCCTATTGTTGACAAGTTCGGCTGGTGCACTTGGGATGCATTTTACCTAACGGTGCAACCTCACGGCGTCATGGAAGGCGTTAAGGGCCTCGTCGACGGAGGCTGCCCTCCCGGCCTCGTTCTCATCGACGACGGGTGGCAGTCCATCAGCCACGATGAGGACCCCATCGACAGTGAAGGCATAAACCGTACGGCTGCTGGCGAGCAAATGCCATGCAGGCTCTTGAGGTATCAAGAGAATTTCAAGTTCAGAGATTACGTCAGCCCTAACGGCGGCGACAGCAGCGACAACAAAGGCATGGGTGCGTTCATTAGAGACTTGAAAGATGAGTTCAAGACCGTTGACCAAGTCTACGTCTGGCATGCACTGTGTGGATACTGGGGTGGGTTGCGGCCGAACGTTCCCGGGCTGCCAGAGAAGACGACCGTGGTCAAGCCCAAACTGTCTCCGGGATTGGAGCTTACGATGGAGGATCTCGCCGTCGACAAAATTGTCAACAATGGCGTCGGATTCGTCCCACCGGAGCTTGTTGATCAAATGTACGAAGGGCTTCATTCACACCTGGAGAAAATTGGTATTGATGGGGTCAAAGTCGACGTTATCCATGTAAGTGCTTTTATTTAAAACTGCTTTTACGTGTCGTTTTTTCAGTTAGCGTTGGTTATTGTTTATGTTATTAATGTTTGACTCGTTTGGTCGGCACGTTTCTGCTAATTTTTTTTTCTTCTTTCATACGAAATTATTTTGAAAATTCGTCATTATTCATTTTTATTTTTTACAGTTGCTGGAGATGTTGTGTGAGAATTACGGAGGAAGGGTGGACTTGGCAAAAGCATATTACAAGGCATTAACAGCTTCTGTTAGGAAGCACTTCAAGGGCAATGGTGTAATTGCAAGCATGGAGCACTGCAACGATTTTATGTTACTTGGGACAGAGGCCATAGCTCTTGGTCGCGTTGGTATGACATCAAATTAATACATTCAATTTTTTATAAAAATAATTAGTTTTAATTAACGAGCTTTTAATGCAATCAATTCTTTCCCTGTGTTTATAACTTTTGTTAGGTAGTGTCGGCTAGTTCCACCTTTATTTTATTCCGTGTGTTTTGGGCAATAAAGATTTTAATTAGATCAAAGCGTGTTGATTTGACTATAAATGTTTTAATTAATCAGATACCCCTAAGATCACCACGTGTACAAGATCACATATTTAAGTTAATTAATATCATTTAGGTGGACCGACATATATATTTTTATTAATTTTACCTAGCGAGAAACATGCCATGCTTTTCGGCAGCAAATTTTGAAGGAAGAGCCCAATATGTAGGAAGCTTTGGTATCTCAGTTGGGCCCAAACCGTACTAATAATAATATGTTTGTGTCTAAATTGTGTGTGATACACAGGTGATGATTTTTGGTGCACTGACCCATCTGGTGATCCAAATGGTACATTTTGGCTCCAAGGTTGTCACATGGTGCATTGTGCATACAACAGCTTATGGATGGGCAACTTCATTCACCCAGATTGGGACATGTTCCAATCTACTCACCCTTGTGCCGAGTTCCATGCTGCTTCTAGGGCAATTTCCGGCGGTCCTATTTACGTTTCCGACTGTGTCGGAAAGCACAACTTCCCGCTGCTCAAGCGCTTGTCGATGCCTGACGGGTCTATTCTCCGGTGCGAATACTACGCACTTCCGACTAGAGACTGCCTCTTTGCTGACCCTCTCCATGATGGCAAGACCATGCTCAAAATCTGGAACCTGAACAAGGTTTGTTACTTTCTTTGGTACCATTTGATACAAACTTGGGCCTTATGTGATGGGCCTGATAGACATAACCCAGTTGCTAATTATTATTATATGATTTTTGCAACAGTACACTGGAGTTATTGGGGCATTTAACTGCCAAGGAGGAGGCTGGTGCAGGGAAGCCCGACGCAACACATGTGCCTCACAATTTTCACAAAAGGTGACAGCCAGGACCAACCCAAAAGACATTGAATGGAACAGTGGCAAGAACCCAATTTCCATTGAAGGGGTTCAAGTCTTTGCCATGTACTTGCAAGAAGCCAAGAAGCTCGTTCTCTCCAAGCCATATGAAAACATTGAGATATCATTGGAGCCATTCAGTTTTGAGCTCATCACTGTCTCTCCTGTGACTCTGCTGCCTGGAGGAACATCGCCATCCGTGCAGTTTGCTCCCATTGGCCTGGTGAACATGCTCAACACCGGCGGCGCAATCCAGTCTTTGTCCTACGATGATGATGAGAATTCAGTGGAAATTGGAGTGAAGGGAAGTGGTGAAATGAGAGTCTTTGCTTCTGAGAAACCAAGAGCTTGCAAGATTGATGGAAACGAAGTTGCATTTGAGTATGAAGGCCACATGGTTGCTATTCAAGTGCCGTGGTCTAGCCCTTCTGGTTTATCTGCAATTGAGTACTTATTTTAGAGCTAGATCAGGCTATATCAAGAAGAGTTTATTATCTATATATTGCACATTTTGATGCCAAATTATGAGCAAGTTTAACTAAGTGTATTCAAGCACAATAAGTAAGTTTTATTACTAACACCTTTCTTGTGATTACTCTTCCTTTTTTATTTGAATAGCTTCATCCAAAGTGTTTTGAGTTTCTTTTGCAATGTATTGTTACTAGTATGATGTACATGATGGACTAGGCAAATTTTTCCAGTTCTAAATTTCTAATGTTAATCTTTTCAAACTCATTGAAATGTAAAGTGATGCATATTTTTATAAATTTTAATTTAGTACTATGAATTGATCTTAACAGGTGTCTTAATAAAGGATGTATACATTAGGACAAAAAAAAATTCTTATTAAAAAAAATGAAAATCAGTTCACGATTGCTTTAAACTGTCCCTCACTATTAAAACTACTCAAGATTGATTTTTTTTTTTTTTTAGGGGCGCTCATTATCCAATTCAATCGATCCAATCTAAATCTATCTAATTTTTGTGACCTTTTGATTAGATTGGATTACAAAATGAAAAATTCAGTATTATTTTACTGGTTTATGGATCCACGTGTACAAATTCAACATAAAGTAATCTAACCATTTAATTACATTTTCTTTATTTATTTTAAAAATCTAATTTTTCTAAAAAAACTAATTTTGTATAATGTAAGGCTATTTAAACCCACAAAACTACTCTATAAACTCATATGTAAACTGAAAATTTTATTACTTAAAAACTATGTAGAATTACTTTTTTTTTAGGTAATAACATGTATCAAATGGATTTTTAAGTAATAACATGTACCAAATGGATCAAGAAATACATCGCCATCTTAAGTATAATAATTAGGACAGTGCCTCATAGGCAAGCCTAAGTTAAGGCAATGCAAAAAAATAAGACAAATTCAAAAAATAAAATAAAGATTATCTCCACATTCACCTTTTTAGTTTTACAAAATTGCAAAACTATCTTTTGACTAAAAATTTTCTTGAACAATTATGAATTTTCATTTCTTGTAGACTTTAATTGTGATTTATTATACGTAAATCACTAATTATTTCAAATTGTTTTAGTTGCTCGTTGTTGCAAGTATGAAAATTGACGGAAAAATTCATTTTATTAAATTTGCAGTAAAAGAGATTTCCGTGCTTTTTTTTATTTTTTTTATGAACCATTGAAGAATTTAAGATCGCTTAACAATGATGGGTTTTCACTTTTCAAGCATATATAAAGAGTATATTTGGCATATAGGTAGGTTTGTTGAGTAAAAAATAAATTTTTAAATTTTGTTGATGGGTTTAGTAAGAAAAAAGGGTTTATTAATTATACTAGTGGGTTTAAATAGCTTTATTTGTATAAGTATATAATAATAATACAAAGTAAAACTGCAAATCGGAACTGGTATTTGCTTTCAATATTTAAATATATATATATAACCAAATGATAATGAATACATGAATCATGAAATATTAAAAGAGTTGATTTTTTTTTCAATTGTTAGTAATTAGAATTCTAGAAAGCAAGATTTTTATTTGTAATTTTTTTTATTCTAATTAGATTGAATTGACTTTGGCTTTTCATTGTTTTGGATTTTATTGAATTTCAAATAATAATTGGATCAAATTATATCCAAAACATAAAATTCAATATATGATGAATTGGACTTGGATATGACAAAACTCAATACATCAAATTAAACCATTGAACACCTCTACTACTTTTAGCCTACTGTTAAGGCATTGTCTGATGGACAAAAAGTTAACAAAATATGATGTTTTTATAGTGCCCAAATTTTAGGATATGATATAGGGCCGAGGCCCAAACCCATTTTTTTGTCATTAGGCCTAGGCCTAGGCTCTCTAAAAGCCCATCCAAGGGCTTGAGTTTCTATGAATTTTTAAATTATTTTTTAATAAATAAAAAAACTTAAATTAAAGATGACCACCCAATACAAAATAAATCAATATATAAAATATTAGCAATACAACATAATAAATCACAAATACTAATATTGAAAACAAATTAATCTAATATTTGCAAAAGACTTCTTCCTCATTCTTCAATTTTTCTTTAGCAAAAAGTTTTTCGTTAGGAACTTCACTTAACCAAAAAAAATGTTAACATAAATAATAATAATAATAATTTACTAATTGATTTTAAAAATAATATATTTTTATACAGATTCATAGAAAGGAATTAAAAAATAAAAAATAGAGAAAGTGAAATTATGTAGAGATTCATCCACATTTAATTTTCTTTAAGATGCAATATAAAATATTCTTCTGTATTCACTTAGTATCTATGCTGTGATGCCATTAAATCGAAGCAACAAGACACTACTAAGCCAAGAACCATTCAAATAAGATATTGCCACAAGAATTCAAACCAATTAAGCTTCAAGATTGACAAAAAAGAGTAAAACCATCAGATGCAACAACCAATTAACAGTGCATGAATAAAACCTAGAACCAATTAAGCTTAAAATAATGATAAGAAAAATTAAGAGAGAAAGAATTAACTGACTCAGCAAGCTGAAAGCATAGCAATCAAACCCAGAATCAATAAAGAAAGGCATCTAGTGTTCAGCCCAGCACCTAGCTGCGTGATAACTCCACGAACAAAAGACAAACGTGGCTTTTTTTTTTTTTTTCATTTTTCTCATCTGAGTCTTTGTTTGTCACACTTTTTTGCTCAATCATATCTCCATTTTGGTGTGAGGCAAAGGCAATTGAAGGTGCGGCTGTTCACTATTGGCTGTTAATGCACTTTGGGTGGGTGTGTATGACTCGTGTGGGCATTACTCATTCAGGTTAATGGGTTTTGAGTTTTTCATTTTTTTAATTTGAATTGTTTTTTATATAGAAAATATAATTTGAATTGTTTTTTATATCCAAACTCAATCTACGTGCCCCTTATATTTTTCAAGCCCCTATTCATAATTTTATCCCGCGGGCTTGGCTTGTGCTGGCTTGAACTTTTTTGCCAACTCTAAATATCTTCGAGATAACATAATTACAACCTCAAGAGTTTATTAAAAAGTATAACAAAAGTAATAATTTTTGGATTTTAACTTAAAACTTTTTACACAAATTCAAAAAATTCATCTCATCAAATGTTAGATATTCAAAGTCAACAACCAACAAGTCTTTGGCCAACTGGGAGAACACATGTGAGAGCAAGTGTTTGAAACCTTAAAAAAAAAATTATGGGGTCTAATTCAATTATCAATTATGATATAATTGAGTGGAGTAAATATCCCTCAATAATATTAATGAATGTTAAAATTTGGACTACTTCACAACATTAATATAAAGTAGTCTCAGTCTGTGAGTAAAGTAGGCACTAGGTTAAAATCGCGAAATGTGAATGGACTAAACATCCCTTGATAATATTTGTGAAGATTAAAATCTAGGCTACTTCCCAAGATTAATGTAAAGTAATCTTAGAATGTGAGTAGTGTAAGCAAGTAGTCACATAATGAGTGGAGTAGGCATCCCTCAATAATATTAGTGAATTTTAAAATCTAGGCTGCTTCACAAGATTAATAATGTAAAGTAGTCGCAGTATGTCAATAGAGTAGACAAATAGTTTCAGTATATAAGTAGAGTAGACATATCTCGAATATTAGTATAGTCATAATTATTATCAAAGGTTAAAATATGGGCTGCTTCACATGATTAATTAAAAATAGTCTCAGTCGAGTAGGCATCAGGTTAAAATTGCGAAATATGAACAATAGCTATTCCTCAATAGTCCCAGTATGTGAGTGGAATATGTATTTTTTGAACATTAGAGTAGTCCTAGTTATAATGGAATAGATGTCTCTAAAAAATTAGTGAAGTTTATATGGATTACTGTAAACAAATACCATAAAGAGTAATTATCCACCGACCATTTATTATTTTGCACTTTTTTAAAAATACACAATTCTTAATTTTTTTTGCTAAACTTCACTCAAAATTATATTATTTTGCACATGTCCACTTATGTCTTCAATCTGTTAAGAGAACTAACGGAATATTGTATAAATAATTTTTTTACCCACAAATGTAAAAGGACAATTACTCACCAACGACCATTTTTTTTGCATTTTTTGAAAAATACACAATTCTTAATTATTATTATTTTTACTGAACTCCACTTGAAATTATATTGTTTTGCACTTATCTGCTTGTGTCTTCAAACAATGTTATTGTGAAATGATAATTTTACCCTTATGATGTCAACAAAAGTTCTAACAGTGTTATAACTAGAGTTGATCAATGAAAAAAAAAACATTAACTTCAGGTGGAGTGCTATAAAGAAAAAATTGTGTATTTTAAAAAAAATAGAAAAATCAAGTGGTCAGTGAATAATTACCCTATCATAAAATGTTGCTCACTCACCACTTTTTTAACGATTGATTTTGACGGATCAATATATATCGTGGAGATGTTGGGTCAGTCGCTCTAAGGCCAAGGCCAGCTTGACCATGTTTAGGGCCTTAGGCAAATGATTTTAATTATTTCTTCCTAAAATTTAGAACTATATATATTAGTTATATATGATTTATTGAAAATCTATTCTTTAAACACTCTAAAATGTAAAACATTCAATAAAAATTTATTCTACTATTGCTGATCCATGAAATTTTAATTCAATTATAAAATTTTCACTCATTGTTTTTCTAACTCAATTTACATCCTTTTTATTACTCATTTTCTAGATTACATTAATTTTTTTATTCTTCTATTTTCTAAAGTTTTTCGTTATAGTTTTACTTCAAAATAATAAAACAAGCACACACACAAAAGTAGATGAATAAAAGAATATATTAAAAAGAAATAAGAACAAATAGATAACACAACTAACTAAGAGAATAAAAAAAAGATAAAATCTGAAATTTGAGATGAAATCATAAATTAACTTTATCTTTATATTAATTGTTTGAGAATTTGAGTAATGACCAATAATCATAGAGAATAGAAAAAACTATTAAATTTTTTCTTTTTCTTTTTGAGTAGAAAGTAGAGGAAGTGAGACTTTTTTTCCTTCTCTATTTCTTTCTCTCAAACACTAAGAACATATCATGTCTTGATTGTTGGAGGAAAAATTTAATGGATAAAGTAATAAATGTGGGGTTTTTATAGAGGTTTAAAATGAATATAAAACTTTTTAATTATAACATATTAATTCTAACAATGAAATAGAGAATTTGCAGGATTGAAAATATTAATTGATCAGTTTTGTATGAATTAAAACTACTAATTACTACATTAAATAAACTTTATAAGAATTTGATAGTTTATTTAGGAAAAACATATTACCAAATAATAAGAAATAAAATGAATAATAATGAATTTTAAATTCACTTTCTTCTTTTGTATATAAAGTAATTATCTCACGGAGCCTTCATGTAAAACGGGGCCCTAGGCAACCGCCTAAGTTGCCTAGAGGTCGAGCCACTACTATCTAAGGCCATAAGAAAACTAACCCAAAGAGATGGTTAGCTCATTCATAGTTCGAGCATTAATAGTTTATGAATGTATTTTAACTTGAAATTTATTTTTCACCTTGTAACAATGAATACTTATTTGGGTTAAATGGCATGGTGCCATTGCCGACAACGATAATTTGACTAAGAAAGTTAACTATTTTTATAGTGTGCCTAATGAAATTAGCGATACAAATACACCTGTAGTGACCAACAAGTCTTTTAAACTCAAACTAGACTGATCACTACCCAAGATGCTAGTGATCTAGTCAATACAAGTTGGACAAACCCAAGATCTAATCAGATAAACTCACTCAGTAACAAAAGAACAAGAATTTGATTATGAATAAAACTAGAAACAAGAACCCATATAAACCAAGATTTTACGTGGTTCAGCTGAGCATTTCATGCTCAACTTACATCCACGAGAGAAGCCTCAAGATAAGCTTTATTGAATAAAAAATAGAGATTGTTATAGAGCCTTACACCAGACTTTATAGAGAACAAGATAACACTTTCTCTCACACAAAACCCTCACTGCAAGACTCTAGAATCGTCCCTGAACTTGCCCCCAAAACCAACCTTTATACCCTATTTAAATAGCTAGCTTAATTTCCAAATTGTACGGATTGTTGACACATGGTTAACAACCTTTAACGAACTTGGAACAACCTCCATCACATGCGTTCCTCACATAGTTACTTAAACTGTTATCCAAAATGCGTTGGATCCCTGTCGTTTTGTCTAACTCGTTTTCTGTTATGAAGCAGCTGAGCAGCACGTGAGCTAACGAAGCTTTTATAGTTCCAAAACGCAGTCATTTTTGGAAAGCTAACTTGATTCACCACCTCACAACACCCAACATACTTGAAAACGTTTTTAGAGTCAATAATATTGTGATCGAACATGGTTACCGAAATTTCTATAATTTGAACGACGTTTTGTACATAACAAATTTGTCTATAAGGCAAAAAGCATAGAAGCAGTGAACACTTCTTTAAAGAGAAATATAAATTCATAATCATTTTTTTTTTTTTTTTTTTACCTTAAAATACAATACCATGGATTCATAGCCTCCACCCATTTATAGTAGAGCAAAGTCAAGGAAATCATGTGTCCTGCTTAGTTTAATTATTAATTATTGTGTTGTAATGGTTTCATTTTATAATTGTTGGTATTTGTTTGTACAATTAAATTTGCATCTCTAGGATTTTGTTAAGTTTGGATATTGTTTGGAATCATTGCCGCATAATATTATTTTCATTTTCATTTTTTAAGTTGAAATATGATAGATTTATAATTTATGACTAAAATCTAAACAACTCAAAATAATTAGTTGTGTACTTTTTTTTTTTTTGGTTGGAGAATTAGTCGTGTCACTAATCGTTTAATGGTCTTAAACACAAACTGTTGTCATCATATTGGTGCCTCTACATCTCCTCGTTGTCAACTTGTCATCCCTGCTAGAAGGGGAGATATCGGCCTAATTTTACATTATCCGCGTTAAATTGGAATATTGAAAAAAATCAGGGGAGGTGTGTGATAATACCCTGAGACAATGAGAAGGTTAGGATTTGGGCCTGACGGCGGCCCAATTTCCTAAACTGTTGCTTTCCCAATGATACGCTTAAACAGAGAATTATCGATAACGCCGTAATGAAGCAACTACGCACCGTAGCGCAACGCAGCACAGCACAACAGCAGCGACGATGCTGACACCGAGTCACCGACCCGAACTCAAAAATTATAATCAAAATTTAACCAAAACAGATACTCCTTTTCGTCGTCTATAAGAAACCAACAAACCCTTCCTCGTTAATAATCTGTCTATCTATCTCTCAATCATCATCGTCAATTCATCATCCACTCTGCGATGAATACATCGCAATTCATGGACAAGCAGATAATGGATTTGACGTCGTCGCCGAGCATGGACAAAGACTTGATGGATCTGACGAATCATCATCATCCGCCGCAGCACGAAGAGGACGATCGCGATGCGAATAATAATGGGATTGGGATTAAGAAAGAAGAGATCGTGCCCAGTTACGATTTTCTGCCGATTCGTGGTGGCTTATCTCAGTCTCTTAATTTGGACTCTTCTGTTAACACCGATGCTGCTGTTGGTGCTAGGGTTTGGAATTCTTCTGAGAATAAACCAAACTCTTCTTTGCCTCCGGTGAGAGTGAGTATTTCGCACTCTCTTTTATTTGTTTGTAATCCAGATGGGTTTTGATTATTGTTGGGTGTTTTTGTCTGTGTGTGAGATATTTTATGGATTAAATTTATTGTTTCATTGGTGATGAATTGCTATTCATTAGGTGAACACAAGGCGATTAGTGAAAGATTTGTTTTGTGCTTTGTTTAACTGTTAACACTTGGGATTAATTTTGGGTCCACTTTAGCCAAATCTAGTGCATTGTCTTTATCTTTTGAAACAACGGTTATATATATTAGGAGTCAGCAGCATAGCTCAAAATACACTCAGAATCTGCCAATGGAATCTAGTGAGGAGCATTATGCAGAAATGTGTGTGCATTTTTTCCCCCCTGTTTGAGTATAGTCTTGGATTTAGTCACGCTTGAAGCTGAGTCTTTTGGTCTCACTATTGTTGTTTACTCAGGTTTTAAACACTGTTACTAAAGTGGCAGCCCTGCTGCGGCTTTGTGCTCATACGTTTTAGATTCTTTATGTTTCCTTGGTTAAGCAATCTCTCTTCTCTTGGTGTCTGTGTGCAAACAAGTTGGTGTTTGGACATTGGAAGATCTATCTTTTTTCAGTTCCTTTATTTGTCTTCTTGATTGGTGCTTTCTCTATGCATTTAGTTCAATCATTCTTTTTTGATTATTTCTTTAAAAAATAATATTGTATTGGATTTCTGTTTCTTTGCTTGGGTTATGGACAGTTTCGTGTAAATTTTGCAACTGTGTTGCTAGGAGGTCAATGATGATAGCATTTGTATTCAACTTGTTTTGTTTACTCTAAATTTATATGTTTCCTTGTTGTGTACAGAATTTTGGTTCTCTGGACAATTTTGACTGCCCAAAATTCAACCTGGGAAATCGCTCTGATGCTACCATAGTTTCAGATATTGATCAAACAATGAAGAAATATGCTGACAATTTACTGCATGTGCTTGAAGGTGTCAGTGCACGGCTAACACAATTGGATGCTAGAACCTGCAACCTTGAGAGTTCTGTTGATGATTTGAAGGTATCTGTTGGAAGCAATCATGCAAGCACTGATGGAAAAATGAGGCAGGTGGAAAATATTTTGAGAGAGGTATCTTCTTCATTGATCCTTTCTCTTATTGCTTGCTCCAATCTTGACCGCCTCTGCGCTAGATGCGCATGGTGGATGGCTTAAGCAGTGCATCTGATGGGAGATGCTATGCAAATCTTTTCTACATTCAACTACTCCCATTAGTTATTGCAAAGTGCTTCCTCCAGATTCATGATAAGCTGCTTGTCTTTGACATAATCAAATATGTCAATTCTATAGGAATCGACCTTTAAATTTTAGAACTTGAGGGAACTTGGTTTAATGTGCCTTGAAGATGGTAGATTCTTTGGAAATGTCACATGTTTGGTAGACCATAAAATATTTTTCTCCACATTGAAGTCATCAAGTCTAGCTTTCTTCTGAAAGAGGTTATCTTTACAATTTTCATCTAAAGATGCTCATCTTTCCATCTTGCCTTGCTCTTAATGTTAACATTTTTGGCATTAGTTAGCAACAACTATGTGCCTAAATTTGTCATCATTTTAACCCCAATGTGAAGTTAAATTTCAATATCAGAAGTGGGCCTAGGATTTTCAATGCTGAATATATAGTTTTGGCAGCTCATCAGGTAGAATTATATTGGATTATTTAGGACTATCATGTTGAAGGAGGTAGGAATCTGATAATTCAGAATGATGGGATGTCATTTTTTTTTATTTTGTATTAAAAGAAATTGTTCTAGGATCTAGTCAAAGCTGCATCAGGTTTGGAGATATTAAAACCTAAGAGGTCGACTTAGGTGGTAATAACTCAGATAGACAAAACACATTTTCATTCTTTCATTCTTTCTTTAAGTGTACTTCTTGTGTTGGATGGTTTGGACCTCATCATAGAAGGCTTCTCTCTGCTTCCTCTTTTCCTTTGTTTCCTTCTTCCTTCTCCATTGATGTAGTATGATGAAATGCTGAAGTTTTGTCGGGTGATACAGTTTTATTTGTATATTTTCTCTTGTTGCTCATAATGGTAATTGTCGTCGATCAAATGCAGGTGCAATCAGGGATACTTGTTTTAAAGGATAAGCAAGAGATGTTGGAGGCTCAGATGCAGCATGGAAAACTGCAAGGGTCCAAGGTAGATCAGCCATCAGAAAGCCGGAGCACTGTGCACACAGAGGCAGTGCACCAATCAGCATCTGCTTCCCTGCAATCTCACATTCAGCATCCTTCTCCTCCTGTTACTTTTCCGCATTCAGTTCCTCCTCTTCCTTCCACAATTGCTCCTCCAGCTCTGCAGCAGAATCTATCACCTGCTCCACAACAGAATCTAGCAGCTGCTCCGCAACAAAACCTACCACCTGCTGTTCAGCTTCCAAATCAGTTTCCCCAGAGCCAGAACCCTACTGTATCTCAGCGAGATCCTTATCATCCAATACCTGGGCAAACTCAAGATGTCCCAAGTCAACAATACCCAGTTCCTCCAACTCAGCAGTCACAGGCCCCTCCTCCAGCTCCTCCACACCAACCATATCAACCTACCCCACCACCACCTTACTCTCAGCCACCACAGCCGCAATACTCTCAGCCACCTCAGCTGCCTCTATCTCAGTCTTCATTAGGCCACCTTCCTGAAGAGACAGCTTACATGCCTTCTCAAAACTACCCACCAAACCTTCGCCAGCCTGCTTCTCAGACACCAAGTGTGTCCCCTCCCTCACAAACGTATTACGGAGCTCCACCTTCTCACTTATATGAGTCACCACCCAGCAGACCAAATTCTGGGTTTCCTACAGGGTACGGGACACATTCTGGGCCAAACGAACCACATCCTTACGGTGGACCACCTTCTCAGTATGTTAGTGGCTCCACAATAAAACCACAGCAACACTCTTCTGCTATGATGCACAGTGGTGGAAGTGGTTACCTTCAACTCCCAAGTGCTCGGGTATTACCCCAATCAATTCCTTCCGCTTCAGGGGTTAGTGGTGGACCAGGTTCTCCTGGAACTGGAAATAGGGTTCCCATTGATGATGTGGTTGACAAAGTGGCTAGTATGGGATTCCCCAGAGACCATGTTAGAGCAACAGTTCAAAAGATGACAGAGAATGGCCAGTCAGTTGACCTGAATAAGGTGTTGGATAAGCTGATGAGTGATGGGGAAGTCCAGCCCCCAAGAGGTTGGTTTGGTCGATAACATGGATCTTTTGATTCATTCTAATGTATAGAATTTGTCACTTCTTTCTAGATCAACTTCGCTGAAGGGTAACTATTTGCTTTGAAATTAGGGGTTAGCGTCTCCTCTTTGGATACATTGTTTTCTTTTATTCTTTGATTGCTGGGTTGCTTTGAAGCTGGTTTTCTTGTATGTCTTAAGACTCTGGTTTGTGAATTCGCATGGTCGCATCTGATCAATTTGTCCATACTAAGAATAATTTGAAGTGGGTTCTCAAGTGTTTCTCATTTAATTGTAACTGTTATCCGGTGGAAGAAGAGGAGACTGCGTGGGTTTTGATTCGGAAATTTGCTGTTTAGAAAAGGAATCAAGTTAGCCAAATGGGTAATGGATATTAGATTATTAGGTTACTGCAAATGAAATATTCTATTGTGCTCTATTTAGGACAACCAATTTGCGGTCGCTGTTCTTGTAAGATATTAAAATTGTCGGCAAATGATGAAGGCGTATTTTTTATTTCTTGTTTACTCGTCACTGATTCTACATATGCCTGGAGGGTGACTTTGAAGTAGCGGCCATGATTTGCAATTATGCTTTTTATATTAAAATCCCTTGACTTGTTGCAAATTTGCAATGCTGTCAATATCTTCAACTTGGAATTCATGCTATGTTTTCAACTAGCAGTATCTTTTATGCATATGCCAAAATAGGCAGTCTTGTTCTCTATGGACCAAGAAAGGCTTGGTAAAATATAAAGCATTTAGTTGAGCCTGATAACAAGTGTTTCTTTTTTAAGGAGTCGGCTATAGTTCCATTTTGTATGCAAAGCAAAGAAACCGTGAATGTTGATCAAGTAACTAGAAACACTGGAAACGCAGAGAAGCTAGTACCCAAGAGTTGCTCGTGTTAACGAACTAAAATGTGTCTTTAGGGAAAAAAAAAAAAATGGATACAATATTATTGTACAAACAAGGAATAACAAAGGTGTAAATGAAAGGATATTTTTGAATTTTAAATGACGTAACACCAAAATTGTTATGCGTTTAATAATAGTTGGTATTTTATATTATTATTAAATAAGATAATTTCATAGCATCAATAAATGAATGATAGGTTATGTTTCACATCATTTTGGATACAAACTTTATAACATTACTTTGTAAGCATGTCAATACTTTAAAAAATTAATTTATCACCACCAATCCTTTTTCTGTCTTTTGAAAAAAAAAAAATCCTTATTATTAGAAACTCATTCTTCATAGCATATATAATTTTGTTCATAGCATTTAATTGGCATATTTAACTTTTATTGTTAATGATAAACTCATTCTTCTAATGACATACAAATAATCAATAAATTTCATGTCCTTGTTCATAAGTTTCTCAGGAGATGTGTCCGAAACGATCCAATGTTTAGTAACATTTGGTAAGAAAGCCTACATACATGAAATGAGTTATCAAATACCTCTTTTGTTTCCTTCCTGGCCTTCCTTTTTCAGTAGTAGTTTACATATATATCCCTTATTTTTAACAAAAACATTGATCCCAAACCTTTTTAAAAAACATTTCCAGTATCAAGAGCTTACCAGCAGCTTCTTCATAAATCATAAGCTCTTGAAGATGAAAGAGACTTCCTGTTTCTTTTTATAAAAAAAAAAAAAGACAATTTAAAGCAAGGGGTATTGGCAAATACTTGTCAGGCAGTGAGCGCGTGATGATGTGTTTTTTCTTTAATAATACATTTTTTTATTTATAAAAAAAAATTAAAAGACACAATCATATTAATATCTTCACAATATGACTTGTAAAATTACAAATCTACCAACAAAAAGGTTTTAGATGATTACTTTCATGGCCGTTAGGGATTAAATATTTGTGTAGGGGACTATTTAGTGGCTATGCAATTGGATCATATTTTTTTAAACCAACTCCTTCAAATGCTTTTGCAAATCATTGGGTGTCATAATCGACCAAATTCTTTTATAAGTATTTCAGCAATGTTGGTTCTCTTTAACAAACAAAAACTGAAAAAGTGCATTGTTTATCTTCTAAATCGAAGTACCAATGGGTCAAGTTCTTCAACTATATAAGAGATACTAAATTTCTTTCATTATCATTCTTTCTAACATCTCTTTCATTCACAATATTGTGATATTTAAAAAGTTATTACTTATTTTTTCATATCATTTAATTATTAAAATTCATTTATACTAGTAATGATATTGTTTGATTAATTAATAGCTCATACAAAAGTAATTAATCAAACATCATATACCTGTCAACTCTACTTCGTTTTTTTGGTTTCCTATTACCATTTACCAACATCATTAACTTCAAATAATCCTTAAATATATATATATATATATATAGATAAAAAGAGAAGTAATGGAAAAATTCATAATTTTAAGAACTTCATGGGAGAAAAATGCAATTATAGAATTCTCGTTATCGTCCTCATGCTGATTTTTTGATAATTAAATATTTGGCAGCAGAGCCTGTCCATCGTCTTTCTTCTCTTATATTTTCTTCCATCTCCAATAAAAATCCCATTCGCTTTGACGACAGCTTTGAAACAGAAACAAAGACCAAAAAACCACAACAGAAATAAAATTAAAATCGAAAACGCAAAGTCGCAAACACACTCTCTGTTGCATCCCATCGGTTACATCCTTATTTACGATCCTGCCCCTGTCCTCTCTCTCTCTCTGCAACTATTTTATTTTATCTATCTTCCACAAATGTCCCTTCGCGGGGCCTATAATTACATTTTATCTCAATCGGAATGATTATTCAATGAGAGTGTCGACGACGGCGTTGTTCACTCAAATCCTTCTAGAAGATTCTGTAAGATATTTTACATGTTATTTGTTATTTCCTTTTATTTATTTTATTTAAATGATTTTGTGATTCAAAAACCTAGATTTTTGTCCTTATTGAATGGTTCAGGAGATTTTTCTTATCTAAATTAGAAAAAGCCAATCGGTTATTAGTGATTACTTAAAAGTTTTAGTTCACATTTATGTGTCTATCGGCGTGTGTTAATCCATTTCGTGAGTTATTGCTTTTAGTTTAGGCTTGAATTCTTCAGTTTATTGTGCGTTTGAATAGGTTGGAGAATTAAGTAGTCTAGAGATTGTTGTTGAACTGTGTAATTTGAGTTCTAATGTGCCTGTCATTTCAAGTTGTTAGGACTTTGGCTTTAACTTTAGTTAAATTCGTGCCCTCTGCTTGGAAAACTTTATTTGTTTATTAGTGGTTTTATTAATGTTTTTATTGTAGATATTTATGGTAATCGTGATCGTTATCATGTTGGTATATTTAATTCGTAGTGGATCTAGTGTGACGATTGGGGAGCTTTATTTATGTGACGTACTGTGTTCAGTAGATGGGCTTCTACGGTCATTTACTTGAGGTAATCATTTTGGAAAATTTGACACATGTTTAAAAGGAGTCAGTGGTGTGGATATGCTGGTATTTAGTGTCAAATGTCTATCTGTGGGATAGAAAATTTACATCTTTCATAGGTTGGCATTGGCGGTATTCAAGTACCTTGTCGCATTTGAGGATGATTTGTTCCCCCATAATTGTGTTTCCTTTCCAGTTGTTTTGGGTGTGAATGTAGGTCTCCGGTCGCATCCTAACTTGTCCTTGCCACTGTGATAAATAGCATGTTCCACTTGTAGACAAGTGGGTGGCTATGTTGAGAAAATGATACCGAAATGAAGCTGAGTTGGGTAGTGCTTCATTTGGCGAACTAAGACTCATTATTTGGGCATTCGCTTAAATCTTAAATTGGGTTCTCAATCAAGCTTTACTTATTAGTTGGTACTGGTAAATCATATTCTGACTTTTTATTTGTCAATACAGCTATTGAGCTCATCATGACCATGATATGAATTGGCAAAAGCATGAGCTGAAATGTTGAATATTTGAATTCATTTGTTTATAAGCCCTTGAGTGTGTTTTTTTTTTTTTTTTTAGTAGAAGATTAGCTGCAAATGATGAGAGAGAACATTCTCAACCATATGGAAATATTGACTGTGACCTAGTTGATAAATTTTTGAAGTGGAAGTATAGAGTGAAATGAAAAGCGGAAGAATGAAACACATCTGCTGGGGATGGGAGGTTTTGTTCAGAAAAATAGATTTAGGAGTATATCTGACACGTGACTGTAAACTTATTTAGGTTGTTATCAGAAACTTGCCTGCAATTTCGTAAACAAATTGAGTCTGCTTCACCAATTGAGGAGATACTTTTAAGACGTTGAGAATAGAAGAGAGTGCTGAGGTGCAATGATATTAGACTGTGACTCTTAGAATTTGGTAGATAATAGAGCTAGGATGGGAAATTACAACCTCGGATATCAACTATGCAGGGGAAAACTTTAGCCTTGTTCTCCGTTTAAATTTGTTGAATTGCATGTTTGTGGCTCTCTTAGTTCTTTTAGTAGGATGGGCATAACTTTAAAGGAAAACACTATTCTAGAAATCTTTTGCAACTAGCAAAGATAAAACATAGTGCTTATTGACTCCTCAAAGAATTTGATAGGTTCCCTGCAAATAAAGGATCCATATCTTTGATATAAGTACATGGACACAATTATTGGTTTCATTAATAATATTCAATCTTTTGGTGAGATCTGGAATTTTGTTTTAATTGTACTAATTACTAAATATACTTGTATTTTTAAAAACTTTTGTGTGTGAAAGAACCGCACAGACCAGAAATGTCACAAGCATTAAGCTATAAATAATTTTTTATGAGTTATTTGTTTGTTTAATGCTAGTAATTAATGATGGACACTTTCTAATATTGTGTGTTGTAGATGTTTGCACACCAATTGGTGATGGAAAAGATTGGCCTGCATTCTGTTGACTTTCAAGTTTTCCTATACATTCTTCCCTGTGGCACATATGTTCTATTCTTAACTCAGTAAGACATTCTTACAAAATATTGAAATGGTGATTTCTTTCAATTTAGGTTATGCTGTCAGTGTGATCTAAAACTTTCCAAGTGTTTCATGGAATGTTTTCGTGACAATATTACGGATCTTCTATGCCTCCTGGCTTCCTGTTAATTAATTTTGCAAAAGCTAGATCCTCTCTGCTGGAATTGCTTCCCTGCTCGGTTTGGAATTGTGAGTAATAAGTTTCACAAAATCTTAATCTTCTTGGAAATGTGTTTGTCTGAGTTCCCAACTTTGTATTGTGCGATCTTCTTCGCTTCAATACGCATGTTGTTAATATGCAATCCAGTGCCTTCATATTGATGTCCCAGAAAAGGAAAATATAAAGTAAAATGATTCAATACAACCCTAGGGATTTCAAATGATTAGTTGTACTAACTTAGAAAAAAATTAAATTAAACTCAAAACCATTGGTTGAAGCTCTATTCTTGTTGATCTTTAAAGAGCTTAATTGGGCTTTTGATTTATTTTGAAGAATTGATTGTATGTTTATCTCATATTGATTTTCAATCTATATTCGTAATTGCCAGGTACAATCTGAATGCCACAATTATGTAAAAGCCTTGATCTAGTGTTTACTAATAAATTTCTCAATAACATCCTAGCATTTTGTTTCCATCTCAGATCAAGATCACCGTTAATATTAATATCTCAACTGCTGCTCCCTATTTAGATGTAATAGGCATCAGTTTCTGATATGTTTCAAAATGTACGCTTTCATATAAAAGCTATGGTACAATGGAGATGTAGTGTTTTGGCTTATTTGGCTAGAAATGAACTACAATATTTTTGGGGATTCTTGAGAGGAAGATGTCAATTCTTTGAGGGTTAGAGCCTTGTTTCTAGCACTTTTTGAGCCTCAGTTTCAAAGGAATTTTAAGATACTTGTTTATTTTTCATACATTTAAATTGGGAAGGAGCTTTAGGTAAGGTTGATTTTGTCTTTGTTTCATGTTTATACTGTTTAGCCATCTCAAGATAGAAACTCCTCCCCCCCCCCCCCCCCCAAATATGCTCTCTCAATTGTAAATTCTTTGGGTGTTTTTGTGGCTAGTGGACACCTTGTTCAACTTTTGTAATTTTTTTTTTTTGTAGACAATCTACTTAAAACTTTTTTTTCTTCCAAAAAAAAAAAGAAAAAATGTTCCATTGCACATCTTTCTGAATATAAAGGGTAATGACTGATGAGTTGATCGAAACTTTGGGTCAACCCCGGAAAATATCACGAGCGCAATAGTACTCAACTCTCTTATGTCTGGCTTCTCCTAATATACATATGATGGTAAGTGGGATCTTTAAAATTAGAACGATGATGGTTATCCTTTTGTGGGATCAGATAAATTTAGCATTTTGAATATTGGCACTTAGTTTTTAGCATTTTGAATATTGGCACTTAGTTTTACTTGTAGATTAAATGATTTTGTTTCACTTCGAGAAACTTTACTTGCTTCTAATTACTTTTAGACGATCATAACTGCAACAATCTCCCTCTGTTGCTTTGCAGATGTTAAACAACGAAGAGAGAAATGTTTGTCAATTTGGTTTAGACATCTATACTAGAGAAAAATAGGGGAGAGGGAACGAACAACGAGTGAATCATCAACCCTAGTGTTCCATCTTATGTATATAGGATATTAACAGCATGCCCTCTTTATTGACTTCATGTTCTTAGTGACCAAGGTGGCTACTTGGTAACTAAATCATATCAGAGAAGTGATTCAAAGAAAGTTTCCTTATCCCCCCCCCCCCCCCCCCTTCTCTCGGTGTGTGATGTGCAAGCAAAGTGCAGAAAATTCAAATCATCTTTTTCTTCGTCGTTTGTAGCTTCAACATTGTGCAAAGAAGCTAATATTTTGTGGGTCATTCGGGGTTCTTGTGATTCTCTTCTTGTAGAGTATTCCTTTGCTTTTGATAGAACAGAGGCTAAAACTCATTGGAAATGTGCAGTATCAGCTCTCTTTTGGATAATATGGGAGGAAAGAAATGTTCGTATCTTTTAGGGGAAAAGTGCTGATAATGTTGAAGAACTGTGGGATAGAGTTCGTCTTCTTGCTTGATTTTGGGCTTCAGTTTCTATGGAGTTTTAAGATTCATCTTTTTTCTTCATTCATCTAAATTGGGATGGGGTTTTGAGATAGGGAGTTATAACTGATTCTAGCATGTATAGGGGTGATTGGGGATACATTTGTATGGCACAAATAGGCTTAGTTTTGTGTTTGCTTAGTGACAGCTGGTCCACTTTCTGTATTAATATTTTTCACCATTAATACAATTTTGAGTTTCTTATCAAAAGACAAAAAAGAAAAAATTTTAAGGTGACAACTTGGCTGCAGGAAGGTTGGGGATTATATGTATGCTGGTTTACTTGAATTGACTTCTCTTTAATATCTGGCATTTTTGCAATTTGGCATGACTTCATTTTTTACTACCTTGGTATTTCCTGCTACATTTGTTGTCATTTCATTATATTTGATAATTTGAATTTGAATACCTTAATCATTTACTTGTCTTGTCTGCTTTTATTGTCATGGACATAGATTGATGTGAATAAAGTGCATGTAAACTGTTGTTTTGTTTTTATTTTATAAGTTTGACGGGTGAATGCTATTTATAATTGTGATTGCTTAACTTATTCTTTTTCCTTTTTCTAGGTTCCCTCTAATTGCTGATTATTCTAGTTAACCAAAGTGGTTGGATTACTTTGACCGTTCAGAGTTTGGATTTTAATGCAATAAACAAAATTCATTTCATTAGAATCATGGAGCTTAAAGTTTCATCACCTAAGCCAGCAAGTCTTTCTCCTCCAGATTGCACCAGTGATCCTGAAGAGAAGGAACTCAGTGATGAGGATGATGACGACCGCAACCATAAGCATCGTAGGCGGGAGACACGGTCACAATCTTTGGAGAGAGATTCTTTGGATCAAGTATATATGAGATCATATAGAAAGCGCAACAAACCTTTTGAAAATGGGCACTCTTTCAGGGAGAATGAATCTCAAGCAAGTGAATCCTGGAAAAACTATAACATTCCTCCCCTAGAGAAGGACTTCACAGCAAAGTTTGAGAGAAGACGCCCCGGTTTTGTATCGCTATCCCGAGCACCTTTGGATTTGAGTCAAAGAATCAGGGGAAACAATACATTTTATGGGGACCTCGGGCCTGGAAGAGGAAGAGGAAGGGACTCTGCTTCCTGGAATCAACGTGATACTAGGTTCAGCTCTGTTGATATTGCTTCTCAAATACTTCAGCCAGCATCCATGCCACCAAGTTGCTTTGCTGGAAGGGGGCTTCCTAATATTTCAAATTCGCAGAATGCATCATTTGCATTTGGATTAATTCCAGGAGTACCAAATGGTGGCTTAGATACACTCCCCTCCATTGGTTTGCAGGGGACACTCAGACCACCACTGAACTCCTCGTTAAATATGGGCATTTCACGCCAACGATGTAGGGATTTTGAGGAGCGAGGATTTTGTCTCAGGGGGGACATGTGTCCAATGGAGCATGGAGTCAATCGTATTGTTGTTGAAGACGTTCAGGTATGAGCCTTGAGAAAGTTGTTTCCTATTTCTGGGACTTCGATGGTCTGTTTGAATATGCATGATGCATGGTTGTTGTTTTTGTTTTTGTTTTTCAAGTTTTTCTATCAAAAGTCCAATTTTGGCTAATGGTAAAATATGTCTAGTGCATCTGACTGGAACAACCAATCACTTGATTCGGGGAATGAATGTCTATTGCAATTGAAATACTCTATTTGTCCGTTCTAAAAAGTTGCTAGTGATGTTTTTGTTCTTTCCTGTTTCTTGTCGAACACCTGCTGGATGGTTGGTTATAGCCAATCTTAAAATTTAAAAGGCTACACATGAATCGGAGGCTTCATATGTTGAACTGAATTTGTTTACCTGCCTATTTTTTGTTATTAGTATTCTCATTGTTATCTCCATGTGTAATATTTTTTTGATATGCAATATACTTGCAAACCTTATGCCGAGTCATAGGATGAATAGGTCATTGGCTTTTGTTGGTTTCATTTCAAGTTGTTTAGTTTCTTCTATTTCTTCCATGACTGATAGTCTTTGAATGTTTAACTTGAGGAGAAGTCCCTGGATGATGGGGCTGCTTCAATAGATAATCATTTTCTTTGTGCCTATGGATCGAGTTTGTTGCTTGAGGAGCCATTATGGAGACCCCTGCAATCTAAATTCCTAGCCATTTGCTTTTTTTTTTTTTCGGATTTTTTCTAACTAGTATCAGGATGGGTTTGAGTTCTCTATAATAATTAAATGAATATACAATGCACTTACTGGTTTGTGTGGTAAATTGTGAGCTTGGCTTCCTTCTGGTTTTGATCCACCTATTTCCATTGGAAAATAGCATTCTTTTTTACTTGATTAATGGATGTTGCATGTAAATAAAATCTATTGCCTTTTGATTTACAGAGCCTTTCACAATTTAACCTCACTGTTCCACTCCCAAGTGCACCACTACTAGCAACACCTGCTGGACCAGGTCTGCTATCTTCGGTTGGTGCTGCTTCAACGACATTGATGAATAGTAAAGGAGTGCATAGCAAAGGTAGCAAGACTGGATTGATGGATGATGGCATGGGCTTGAATGGTGCGTATTCTGATTCTGCAGCTGCAGGCGGAGCTGATTTGTATGATCCAGATCAACCCCTGTGGAATAACAATGGTCCAGATACATCACCTGGCCTTGCAGCACTACATTCATCTAATGATGAAACTGAATCCTTTTTGAATGAGGATTCATCAAATAATCATCATCTGAGGGCATCTGATAGTGCTGATAATGATTTGCCTGTGAGAAATGCGGGGACTGCTGCTGTTTCACAGAATACAAGTATGTCTGTTTGGGGTAGAATAGGCAGTTCAAAAAATAGATCAAATGTGAAAGAGAAAATTGATGCAACGCTAAATTCATCGGATTATCTTGAGAATGAAACAAAGGAAGATAGGGAGGCATTACCCAGCCTTCAGGGTAGTTACCGTAGAGGAAAACGGATTATTGAAGGGGATGCTATCCAAAAGAATATGGATCCATCTACCAAGGCACAGAGTGATCATATGCGTAATATCCGGAAACCATCTCAAAAGGCTTTGCGTACCCTATTTGTCAATAACGTTCCCCTGAAAAGTAACAGGAGAGAGTCTCTTCTTTCTCATTTTCAAAAGTTTGGAGAGGTTGTAGACATTTATATTCCATTAAATAGTGAACGAGCTTTTGTTCAGTTCTCCAAACGAGAAGAGGCAGAAGCTGCTCTAAAGTCTCCTGATGCTGTTATGGGTAATCGATTTATCAAGCTTTGGTGGGCTAATCGTGACAGCATACCAGATGATGGAATAAGCAGTGGCGTTAATGTATCCGTGACTTCTCATGGTATGACAGCTGCTTCAGTTCCAGCGCATACCTCTGTTGCTAACAAAGTGAAAGACAATAATCTTCAATCCACCACTCTGAAGGGAGGAAATATTGTTCCTGCTGCTGATGTTTCTCTGCCCGCTCCTGATCACCCTATTGTTATTACAAATAGTCCCAAACCTCCACCTCCATTGCAAAAGAAGCTGGACAATCTTGAGCAGTTGAAGGAGGAACTCCGTAAAAAGCAGGAATTGTTGGACCAGAAGCGGAATGACTTCCGCCGTCAGCTGGACAAATTAGAGAAACAGGTAACACCAATTATCCTTACCTTTAAAATTACTTATAATGTATTATAATGATTTTTCAAGTTTGGTTATAGTGTGTTGGCTTCCATTCAGTGAACTGCATTCTCTGTGCTGCTCTAACACAGTCAAAATGCCAAATTATTTGCCTGAAGTAGTACCTACATCCCTAAAAGCAGAAATAGGTGGTACTGGTGTGACCTTGAACTTGTCTTTTTATCATTTATGTAACAGTTCTAGAGAGAGTGGAGGGAAGGCGCATATGAGAGATTACATGGGAAGAAAAGAATTTCATTGTTCCCAATTATACAATAATATGATGCCCGTCTTGTTGAAGGGGCCATGGGCTTTTCTCATCACAGATCATACAGATACTTAATGTCAGTTCTTTCTGTTTAGTTTTCCCTTCAGAGCGGTCAGGGAGATATAATCTATTTCCCTAGTGCAACTGCTTCTCCATTTTCAATAATGTACACCATTTTAGCTTTCTATCAAAAGCTAAATATGGTATATGAATGATTTATTATGTCTAAGACACATATCATTTCTGTAAATGGCTATTCTTAAATTTAACTTTTTGCAGGCTGGAGGCAAGAGTGATGTGGTGTCTGAGAAAGCTGCTAAAAGACTTAAAGTGGGAATAGCAGCTGATGTAGCAAAAGCGACATCAAGGTCCTCTGATTCTACTGCAGCTGTGGCATCACCACGTGCTGAGATGATGGCAGACAAGAACAAACTAGTGGATATTGTTTTGTCTCCTAGTCAGAAAGTAAACACAGCCATGGTGCTGCAGGAATCTACAAGCTTCAAGCAGCAGATTCGTCCATTAGCACCTGCAGGGCCTCCATTTTTGATGAATAGATACAAATTGGATAACCGACCTACAGCATTTAGAATTATTCCACCTTTACCTGTGGGTTTTGCAGATGTAAGTTCCTCTTCCTTTCTCTCGTCACCCCCCCCCCCGTTTTCTTGCTTTAATGTTTATGGCGTCTGTAGAATACATTTCTGTATCATAGATTTAGGAACTGGGTGGATGCTCTTAGGCATTAGTAAACCTTGAGAACTTTTAGTTGAGTGCCGATCCAGTGGCTAAATTGTCATGATGCTCGTCTTATACTTAATTTGAGATTTTAGGATAGGATCCTATACTCAACTGCCTTCTAATCAACAGTCTTTTAAAACAAGCATCCTCTTAAGAGTATATTAACAATAATTAACAAGAGAACATTCTCTGTGCAGTAATGTGATCATTCCTCTTGATAAATGAAATCTAATGATCCCGATTTATATAAATGCATTTATATGGTCATTCTCCTAGGATCAGTTGCTTTATGCTTTATGTATATGTCTTTGTGCATCCCCCAATGAAAGGTAAACTAAAGTCTGTATGCCCTTTAGGTTGCTGTCTTGAAAGAGCACTTCTCATCATATGGTGATCTTGCTTCTGTTGAGTTGGAAGATGGTGAAGTCCATGAAGGTGATAATGGGTCAGATGCATCAAAAAATTGCCAAGTTCGTGTAAGTTTTACAACACGCCGTTCAGCTGAGAGGGCATTTCTTAGTGGTAAAAGCTGGCAAGGTCACGATTTGCAGTTTACATGGCTGATGCCAAGCAGTTCTAGTAATGACCTGGGTAACAAAGAGAAGACATCGACTTTTCTCAAGGGGTCTTCAGATACTGATGTTCAGAAAGAAGAGAAACTGTCATCTGTTGTCTCCCAGGAAGCCGCAGCATCAGGTAATGCTGAGTCTGAAAATTCAGAGAGAAAAAGTAGTGTTGAGCATGCGGAGTTGCAGGAAGTTTCTCAGCCTAGTCCGACTCCGATGTCTGCTGAGGAAGAGACACCTAAAGACAATGTTTGTTGAGAGCGGGCCGATAGTCAGAATTGTACAGTGAGGTAAAATGTTAAATCACATTGAAAACTAATTTTCAGGAGCCTTGGCTTAGTAAAATTCTGGAACTTGATTTTCGGGTACAGCGTTTTCTTTTTCATCATAATGGGATATGTAAAAATGAAAAATTTTCGGTTTTTGACCAGTCACAGGGGGTTAAAAGGATTTAGCTGAGTGATGATTGTGTTGTCTTTCTAGGAACAAAAGGTAAGTTCAGAAATTCTGTTGAAATTAATTAAAGGGTTAAGGATATTGGGAACTGTTCCCATTCTGCTTTTGAGTTATTCCCCATTGAGATTATCCAAGAAATTCTAGAATTGATGTCCCTTTTTTACAAAACTAAACAAATTTCTTTGGAGCTAATAAAATTATAATTGCGCCAAATTCCCACTAACATTTTCAAAATGAAAACGTCATTTATTAATTTATTTTTGGCCTGGAGAGAACTTAAGTGAACGGCCGTAGGAATCATTTGGAAACAAAATTTTCGAACTTATTTTGCTAACAATTAGGAATTCTAACATTCGATTCTTAATTCATCATTCTTTCGCTTAAATAATCTATGGAAGTTGATTACTTGTCTTCGGCTCCGTTTGGTATATCTTATTAAATAGAGCTTATAGCAGTAAAGTTTATACCAATAGAGTTTTTAGACAAAAAGTTATTTAGTGTTTGGTTATCAAAAAAATTTTTTTTTGAACTATTAAATTATTTGGTTGTATAAAATTAAAAATATTTTTATGTAATTAAATTATCAAAAATTATATGTATTCATGATTATATAACATGTAACAAAATGTATCCAAGCTATCAATTAATATGAAAAAATCAGTTCAATCATTTCTTTTATTTTTAAAATTAAAAATTACATCATTGATATATTTTCCAAACAAATAATACTATCTAAATTAAAATGATAATCAATAATTTAACTGAAAAGTTAACGGAACATGAGACGTGTCGTAATTTGATCACGTTTTTTGTCTATTTTATGTACGTTGAATGAACTTGTACTTTGTTCTTCATTGTTCTCTTTCCCTTGATTCTCACTTTCACTTGTTAGAAGCAATTCATCATCATTATCAAAATATTGAAATTATTGGTTATTATCTGCATATTTTTTTATAAACTTGTAAAGAACCATTGAAACAATCACAATTTTCACTTGCTTACTAAAAGGGAAACTATGCATTTGTCGCAAAATTTTCCATCTATTTTTCCAAACACCAAAAGTCCTCTTAATTGTGATCTCAAAGAAGAGTGGGCATGATTAAATATTTCTTTTTTTTTCCCTCTTGGTTGACTTCCACGTCGAAAATCTGGAAGATGATATCGTTCACCTTTATAAGGATCTAAATAACTTGTCATGTGAGGATATCCAACATCTACTAGGTAATACTTACTTACAAAATAGAAATTCTATAATTGAAAAAAGAATTAAACAAACTTATATAGAAATGTATCATAAATAATATATTATAACTAACATGCAAGTGGATGAGGAAAGTGCAAATAAATCTATTGAATAATATAATAAAAAAAGATGAAACAGTGGCAATAAACCTATTGAATATTATAATAAATTAGTCATGGGTCTTAAATACATATCAAGTGCATGATAAAGACAAAGAAGAAAAAAGTTTGAATAATATGATAAAGACAAAGAAGAAAAAGTAGAAGGAAACATTACTCGGCATGCTCCTCACGGTTATGACTATAATTGTTTTCTCAAGTGTTGAGCATGTGTATGAATTGCAAAATTAAAGTGTTGGTTATTTAAAAAAAAAAAAAGATAAAGTAAAGTGGTGGCAACAATATGTTTATATGGTGTCAACAATATGTTTATATGACGACAACAATTTTCTTTGGGTATATTTTATACAAAGGGTATTATGTAATTAATGAAATATGTCAAGAATGTTTTTGATATTATATATTTTTTTGAAAAAAATCTATAATCTCTACTTCCAAAAGCTCAAATTTTGAGCTTTTGTTAGTAGATATAAATTAGATTATTTAAAATAAAACAACTCTACTAAAAAAATAATCAAACACTATAAAAAATTTTAAAAAATACTTATGACTCTTAAATAAATCATATCAAATAAGCACTTCATCTTGGCACCCATAAATTCTCTATTTGTGGAAGTGGATAACATAATTAATAATGTTACATAAATTGTGTGTCTCAATTTTGTAGTTAAAATATTACCAAATTTATGTACAAAGATCAGAATCATTTGTTACCCACTTTTTACATTTCTGAAATCCATTGCAACCCACGCAGACAAGTAGGGGCAGCAAAATGCATAAACAAACCGAATTCAAATTGAATCATAAACGAATTCGGCTTAAATTTTGTTATTTCGGATTTGATTTGTTTATTAAACAAATAAAATCTCAGGATTCGGAATCCATTGATCTATTGAATGAATACTCGGTTCAACTTGTTTAGCAAAATTAATAAACGAATAAAAAAAAATCTAAATTTGTTCATCATATAACAAATACATAACGGATTAAATTGAATATAAATTCGTTTACAAAAATATAATTAATAATGTCACCTTAAAGAAAAAAAGGATTGTTACGAACTAAGATCTCGTTGAAGGGAGCATCACTCCGTAACTTTTGAGATACAAGGACACAAGGCCAGTTATCTTGACAGACACAAGATCAAGCAATCACATAGCTCACTAGAGGATGAACTTTTAAGTCTTCAAACATTCTGGGACTGTAACTCTCCTTCATTTATCGGCCACACCATTAAAATAGTGGCCGAGTTTGGAAGATTTAGAATTCCTTCCGATCAATGCAGTTTCCCCCCAGACCATCTAATAACAATACAAGCTTCCCTTCCAGGTTTCAAAGGTTGCTTATACTCTCGGAAAATTCTGTTTGTCCTCAATGCTTCAAGCCTGTAACATTCGTTGCACCAATTCTCCTCTTCAGTGGGAGAGCTGTCAATCGTGCTCTCCATCTGATCTTTCATAAATTTTGCCTTCCAAACCACTCATTCCATAATTTGATGCCCTGTTTAATTTACTATTTTAACTTAGAAGTGGCATCAGTTTGAGGTTTGAAGAATTACTCGAACTGATCTCATCCAATCATCTGCTTTGGAGATAATTGTGTTCAGATTGCCACCCAAGTTGACAAACGCTTTTTGCTACGCAGGTTCTTTGTACTTCTCCTACAAAGCTTCCGGTGTCATCTAGCTTGCTTCTAAGGGATAATATTTCATTTTCAGACCCATAAGAAATTCACTCTTTTGAAATAATAGGGCATTCAGCCTTTCTTAGAACAATCTCACTGCGGCTTCATTCAAAACATGATGCTGTAACTGAACGGACTGAAGAAGAGTCGGATGGTGTTGTACAAATTTTACCCATATCTCTTAGTTTGGAATTTTAAATTCTAGCCCCCATCTTTGTGTCAAAGTATTTGGCTGCAGCTTCTAAAAGTTACATCTAGAAGCGTTGATGCAACAAATGTTGAAGGGTTAGGCACCGCTAAGGAAGAAAAAGAAGAAGAATGAAGAAAATGTTGCAGATCTTGACAAATGGAATGCTAAAATGGAAGAAAGAAAAATGTTGAAACACATGTTTTGAAGAAGCCACGAGAAGAATAAATAAAATATTAAAATAATAGCTCATTTTGGCTATATAAAGGAAGCTCCTCAGTTTTGGTTTTTGGCATCTAATACTCGGTTTCTTTTCTTCATTCAGAGAGTGTTTCTTTGGGGTGTATTTAAGACTTACGTGAAAGAAAATTTATTTATGAGAATGTGATTGTAATAATTTTTCACATAATGAATATTTTTTCTCTAATTATCTTTTTTACAACGACCGTGATTTTTCTCTGAATTTGGAGTTTTTCACGTAAATCTTGTGTTGTGAGATTGATATTATTTTTCATTTAATTTTTCTTATTAATTTATTACTTGACAAATTACTTGAAGAGATCATGAGAGAAAGCTCAATTTTCTAACACTTTGACTGCATGTTCTTTCTTAAGCTCCTTCGCATCGTGTCTTGTCAAGCTGAAGTCATCCATGCTATATGACTATTTATATGGATAACCATCTATTTGTCTTGCAGAATACCTTCAGTATCTCACCTACATTCAAATTCAGAAGTAATATTATTTTCTCTCTTCAATACGAAGCAAAATGAGACGAGGTTCTCCATATAATAGAAAAAAATTTCTACAAATCAATAAAGAATCCGAAACCAGTTCTGTAAAATGCCAACCTAACAATGCTTCTGTTGGGTCTTAGTTCAACCTTATTAAAGCAAACAATACAAGAGATATTTTATGTAGTAGGCACAACTACATATATTTATTATCATTCATCTAGTATATCGGTATACAGGCTAGATTTTTATCCTCTACTAGGTGCACATAAGCAAGTCCAGTAGAAGCATCAACATTAGTGCGTTTACTCCCTGCAAATATTACGAGGTGATGCATGTTCAAAGAACACAATCAGGTACTGATACAGAAGTTTTCTTTTCTTTTTTTAATACTAATATTACAGTCAGTCAACTACTGATATTACTACGGATTGTAAACTTATAATGAAACTATTTATGAAACTAGTTATGTTTGAGGGGTGACTTGTTATATTCGAAAGGTATCTCCTTTACTCACATTTCTAAAGAAAGAAGATTGATTTCTAAGGCTTGAACTATAGGGACTTTGCTACCCTCACAGCTCACCACTCAACCAAAGGCCAAGCGACACTAATAAAGTGGTTAACAAGAGTATTTCTACCTAAATTTGCATAGTAGTGGCCATAGCTTTTGACCTATTATATGATGGCACTTTCTTTTTATTTTTTAAAAAAATTATGTACTAGATTGAGATTCCATTCAAATTTCAATGAACAAATAATTTAAGAGAAATTATCATTGCACCATCTTTTTTTTGTCTTATGTTCATACAACTACCACAAAATTCTAATATATTCTCTGCACCATATTTTTTTTTTAAATTTGTATCAATTAGTCACTTTTGCATTAATATCATTAAATAATTAAAACAAAATGATAATTTTACTCCTAAATAAATTAAAAAACTATTTTACCTTATAAAAACTTTAAAAATAAAAAAATTATAACTTTTCTTGGTCTTTAGTCAAAACATTGATTTTCTTTAAGTAAGAATCTGATTCAGAGTCACTACTGCTAGATGCAGAGGTATCTGAATCCATCAACTCATCGACCTGAAGAGGGTCACTATCTCCCGACATGGAAAACTCAGAGTCAGAAAACTCTATAAGAAGAGAGGAGATTTTAGAATGAGTTTCTTCATCAAGGCCAAGTTCATGAAGTTTCCTATTCATTCTGCAATACTTTGCAGTATGGCCTTTGATACCACATTTATGACATATGACATCTTTGTAATTAAAAGGGGTTTTAGATTTGGTTATAAGATTTTATAAGATAAAATAATCTTTTAATTTATTTAGGGATAAAGTTATTATTTTTTTAAAATTATTGAACGATATTAGTACAAAAATGACTAATTCATACAAATTTCAAAAAAAAGATAGTGCAGAAAATATGTTAAAAATTTATAGTGGTTAGATAAACATAAGGTAAAAGAAAAGTGGAGCAATGATAATTTTACTTAATTTAAAGGAAATGATTCTTGTGATAAAAAATTTCCAAAGTACACTACACTTTGGTGAGTATCAGTCTCATTTTTGTTTATGACATAAATTTGTCCTGTTTGGACACAGGACATCACATACCTTGTGCTAATGCCTGCTGTTTGCACAATAATAACAACCTTTCTCATAGGTTCCGCTCTTTCACCATCCGCATCACGTACGATGACTAAAGACACATTGAACTTACGATTGGGGTACATGATACACTCTTCTGATAATACAGTACCAAATGCATATTTGGTTTTTGTCTCTCTATTGGCCCGCCTATGGTCTTTCGTATGGGTGTGTTTCCAGCCACTAATCGTGCTAGGAGCAACCAATGAAAATAGAGTTACAAGATCTAGGACAAAGGAGAAACAACCTGGGCTTTTGAACATCAAGCTTGAGGACACGAATGGGGCTTCGGTAATCGGTCGACAGTCTTTCGCTTCTGCTTTGCCTTGGAATGCCAATTTACAAGGGCTTATGGTAGTTTACTACTTACTTTCATATAGCCACTTACACCTAAGCGGTTCAACTCAGGTGAGGCTGTGCTCGGGTCTGAGCAACCTGGATGACTAAAGACATATGGAACTTCTGATTGGGTTACACTGTACACTCCTCTGATAATACTTCCAGTGAAACATAGCATCTATTGCAATTTTATTCCACCTGAAATTTGCGTTCCATTCCTTTCCATAAACTATGGATCATATACTTGCACGTAAGATTATTTGGTGCAAACCCTAGTCTCAGAAATCTTTTCTGCAGCTCCATCAATTTTGATAAATCACCATCTTCAGCAAACATGTTGAAAACTGCATTGTAACTTTCAGTATCATAAATTTGAAATTTCTTTGCAAAGAAGCCCAATAATGCTTCAGCTTTATTAACATCCTTTTCCATGCAGAAACCATGTATTAATACACGGCATATTTGTGGGTCAGGTAGCACGCCAGACTCAAGCATTTCATCCATCAACGATACAGCCTCTCCACTTCTGCCTATTCTACACAAGCAGCATATAAGAGCTCTATATGTAAAAAGACTTGGTTTTATATTCCTATCCACCATCTCATCTTTTAGAAGCAAGGCATCTGCCACTGAATCACATTTGCAAAGGGACTCCATCAATTCATTGTAGATTTCCAAACTAGGCACATAGCCATCCTGACCAATCCTTTCCAGAAGACTTGTGGCTGCAAATGGCCGATTATCTTGGCACAAGGCAACTATTAGATAGTCATAAATATCCCGAGAGATTGAGACTCCAAATCTCTGAAGCTCAACAACCAAATTCAGAGCTGAAAGCAGCCTGCCCTCTTTTCCATATCCCTGAACAATAATCTGACAAGTAAAAGTATCTGGATAAATTCCATTCCCCATCATCTCATAGAGCAATGACTTTGACTCTTGCATCTTTCCCTCCTTGCAATAGGCAAAAATAAGCGTGTTATATGAAACAATGTCAGGACTCAACCCTATGTGAACCATCCGATGGAATAGCTGATGAGCTTCTCTCACCTTCCCCTCTTTACAAAGACCATTCATCAGTGTAGTATATGTAACTAAATCTGGCAACACATTTCTCCTGTACATGATCCGATACAAATAAAATGCATCATTTAACCTTCCTTTCTTACAGTAGCTACTTATCAGTGTATTATATGTCACCAAGTCCGGATCGAACCCTTCTTCTTCGATCTTTTCCAAAAATCCATTCACCTTATCCACATCTCCATTCTTGCAAAACACATGAGTCAATATATTGAAAGTATGCGTATTTGGGCGTATCCCAATTTTCCCCATCTCCTCATAAACTTGCCAACACTGATCAATACAATTTAACTTCAACAGGCCATTTAAAAGAAAATTGCAAGAAACAATGCTAGGCTGAAAACCAACATCCAGAGTCTTTCTAAAAGTCTTAAAACTTTCTCTAATCAAACCCACTTTCACATAAGCCTTAATAAGCATATCAAAAACAACAGGATCCCAATTACAATCTTCTGTACACGAAATCAAATCCTGGAAAACATCTACACTATGTGAACAATCTTTAACCAACTCAACCAATTCACACAACATTTTCATTGCGAAAGAGAACTTACTGTTCCAAGCTAATATATGAACAATGAGGCAATAGTTACTGGTAGTAGGTTTAATTTCCAGATCATTTTTAACCCAGTTAAAGAAAGTGAGAGCTGATACCGAATCAGACTGGCATCTCAACAAAACCCTTGAAATTTCATGAGCACCCAGATGAGGAAGAAGGGGTTTTAAGTCATTTTGAAGAAGGGTCAAATGGGAATCTCCTTTCTTGAGGGATGAACAAATGAGATCGACAATTTTGTTGGGGTTCTGAGTTTCAGGAAGAAAATTGTAAAGTGGGTTGGACAGTGATTTGTGCTCAGAATCTTGTATGATTTGCAGAGAATATGAAGATGAAGCCGAAGAAGAAGAAGAAGAAAAGGCTAGTTTCGATATAAAATTTATGTAAAAGGATTGCTTTTTAGGTGAAATGACGAGCATTTTTTACCAATGGATTTTTGAATTGAAGCTTAATAAATTCATCCGCAGGTAATAATTACCGAAAGAAAGAGAGACTCGAAGCCTCGAACCAGAACCAGGCTTCGTATAACTAACCATTTCTGATCTTCACAATCTATCTAACATTTGGGTCCCCAATATTTTATTATTTTTTAAGGGCATTTGTCTTTCATTTGTATCAAATACGCCCCTAACCCTAAGTTCCACCCGAATAGCAGTTTTTTATTCATAGTTGGCATAACGGAGTGCAACCATAATTTAGGAATGTTTACGCTTTTCAAATAATACATCTCCGAAACTTCAATCCAACACAAGAAGCAATCGACTGCAATTATGAGTTGAGTGAGGCCGCCACATTTTGGATGATAGAAGGGTTGGACAAATTATTTCACTAGTTACCAAAGCTTTACCGTTTGAAGTATAAATGACGTATCACTTGAGATGAGAAAAATTTCACAAAATTTACAATCTGTCATAGGGATCTCTATATGCTAGCGAGTTCAAAACTGGGAATTTTGCTCTCCTTGAATGTCCGGTTATTAGTTATAGACTGCAATTTAATAGCTCCAGTTCACTAATGTTTAGACAAGTGACTTTTCAGTGTGAATATGGAACTGGTATTCTAGCAACCGTCATTATTAATCTAGTGCTTAACTAGATGCCACGATGATAATTTAACTAGGACCAGAGGGCTTTTATAGTAAGAAAGACATAACATCAAATCTCAAATCTACTTCGATGAGAACTTGTGACCTGATAATGTTGCATTTAAAGAACCAGAAAAAAACTACATCTTCACACAACAAAATATACATATATACAGCAGCTTGAAAAAAATTAGATTTACTTGCATAATGGCTGTTGCTAATGATGAGAAAGCCTTGATGTAATGACCAATCTTTTACAGAACATGGTCATATTTCACCTGACCAACATATTGCTGAGCCTAAGCTGCTTTTCAAGAGGCAAGTAATCTTTCAAAGATATACAGGCACGGTGCATCACATGTAATAAAAGAGCAGCCGTGTCATTCTCACTTTCATCAATTGGTTGTGCGCTAGGTGATGACTGACTGGAGGTTACATCAGTTACCACCCAATTATAAATGCGTTCAGTTGATGCCCAAAGATAAGACATGAATGGTTCTGCAACAGTTTCCCAACCAGGTTTTGATAGAAGAGAAGGGAGGGTCACTGGTAGATCATTCAACACAGTAGAAGAGTCTAGAATCAGAAAAGGCATATATCTGCAGCAGCTACCGGAGAGAAGACCAACAAACTGCAGTGCCTGCAGGACGATGAAAGATTACTTTTAATGAAAAAAGCATCAAAACAAAGAGATTCAATTTGCTAACTCACAAAAAGGCGGGTTTATCTCCCCATTTATCATCATTATTCAATCAAAAAGAGCAAGCCACCCAACTGAAACAGAGGCATGACTATTACTTAAATAGAAAGCAAAAAGGCAGGGATCATTAAGGTAGTCAGTGAACAATTTTGAACACACTCAACCTAAGGAAACACAAATATATATAGATCAGGTCAATATAAACAAAGTGATATTAGCCCAACTGCAAACATGCCATAATTATATTAAAACATACATATTCTTCACTAATCCAAGTGGCACTAAAGTAAATTTCTACATGGCGCACACATTGATTTTTATTGGAAAAGTTCACGAGTAACTGGTTCAGTATCTACCGTCGAAGGATAACATGAAACGCAGCTAATTTCGATGGTGTCAACAAGCCACTGTCTTCTGACACCTTCTTCTGCATGTTGCAGAGCAGCAACAACTTCAATAAGTACGTCCCAGACACCTGAAATACAAAGTCAATTGTAGTTGACAGTGTTACAGCATATTTGAACAAGGATCGCATAGAAATTCTCTTCTATTTTTGTTTTTTACATTTTTTATTTTTGATATCTTGAAATCCTCAACCTTTCAGTGTTCACAGAGCTTTAAACTGGCAAGTTCAAAGGATAAAAATGTCCCTTGGGTGGTCCCAACGGGTTTCCAAGCCCAGACCTTTTGGCTAGACTCAAGACCCTAAGGGTTTAAACTGTCTTTTATATTGTGACGAATGTTTCCAGTTTTGAAGTAAATGACTTGTTCATATATCCTTTATTTCATATGTTCTACATAGAATCTCACCAAGTGATTTGAAGTTCAATATGTAAGCTTTTAGCTTTCCGAGCTCAGTCAACGGGAAGGAACCAATTCTAACTAGCTTGGCTTTTGCTTGCATCTTTTTCACCACCTCACTCAACTGGACATCTCCTTGCAATGGATTCACATGTAAAACCTGCATGGTGATCGTAGCTGTTACTAATGACCATTTAATGACAGATGATCAAAATGAATTCTTTTAGCACAACCTCAACAACTTTTAATTTTAATATAACAACAAAAAATCAAGGCAGTCTTCTAAACATTTTGGCCAGTATTGCAGGATCAAGTTGCCGCTCACATGATCTCAATATCAATGAAGGCAGTGAAGCAGGAAACTTGAAATGAAAAGAATCACTTCAGTAGTGTAAAACTGGAGAGAGAGAAATAATCATACCTGCAGAAAGTCCAATACCCATTCTTGTCGAGCCTTCCCTAGGCATCTAACTGCCGCAGACCACTCCTCCACCAGATTCTTTTGATTCACTCCTATGATGGCAGCATATTGTGATGCAGGCAACAAGGCAAAAAGAACCTCCATGCACCTTTCCATGTTAGGAATGTGCTCTAGAGAGTCAAGAGAAGCTTCTTCCAAACAACGATGGAGACCATTCCAAAACGAAACTCGTAAGAAGCTTTTCTGATCAGGATTATACGCTTGGTACGAAGTAACTGAAAATAAATAGTCTGCCATATCATCAAATAGTTTCTCAAGCCTTGAACCTGAGAACAATTTTATCAGGTCCGCCAAATGGAAGAGCAAAGTTGCCTGTAAGTTCAGCTCAAGTGTTTTGAACCTAGGTAGATCAGACAGTTCATCGAGGAAAGATAGAAGCGGATGAAATTGGTTGGCATGAGCTAATGAAAACTGTATACATTCCTCTCTAAGAATTCCTCTCTTATAAGCAGAGTCTGGTGGCAATCCCTTAGCAATCTGGGCCTCATATCTCATGCAGCATCTGATAATTGCTCCCCAATCCAAGGTTGGCAGTCTGGGTGCTCGTGTAAGACACCGTAAAATAGTTGATACTGTTACAACACGTGCAGTGGCATCTGTCTGGAGTTCAAAGAGAAGATAATATATATGATCAGCAGAAGTAATTATACATTTTAAGGGACAAAAAATTATGTCCCCAGGCAGATGGGTTTTTTTATTTTTCTACAAGTGTGTGAACACACTTGTGCATAATGTGTGTCTGAGTGTGAGAAGCAGAGAGGTTCATATCAAGAATGAAAGAAGCAAGAGCAAAAAGTACTGGTGATGAACCTGATAAAGTAATGAAATGCTCAAAAATAAAGGCAGAAGAAAATCCCTTCATACTAAGTAATAACCACCACAAGAAAATATGCTGAAAATGATACCCATTTGCACACATACACCATGCATGTTAGTGCATGTTCGGAATTGTGGTGAATTGCCAAATAATTACTTATTTGACAATCTACACCCAAATTATGTTTAGGTTGTTAAATTATTTTTACAAAAACAGCTGATTTGGGTTCTTTCGGACCCAATACACTAGCAATCATCAAATTATCAAGCATAATTTGGGAGTAGATTGTCAAGTAAGTAATTATTTGACAATCCACCGCAATCCCAAACATGCACTAAGACATTATATACTGGGAACAAAATAGAGCTCTCTCAACAAACAACTTCAGAACTTCTAGTCTGATACCCAATCTGTGGTCTTGAAAGGATACAAATAATCTTATCCAAAGAATAGAATAAAATAAAAAAGAAGAAAGGATACAAATAATGGAAAATAAGTCCAACCACCTAAAAGGCATAAGTTGAGACTTTTAAGGCCTAAGGCACTTTGACAGTTGATGGTGGAATACTAGCAGTATCCAGAAACCAATAGCTGGCTCAAGACAAATAAGGATGGTTTTTTGAGGCACTGACAGAACAGAAATAACAGCTTGCAACAAAAAGATAAGAGAAAAAATACCTATTTCATGTAGCCAAATAATGGAGGTCCCTCAGACTACTTGCAAATGCATTCCCTTTTCTTGCACATAAGTCATCTAATTCAACAAGATTGATATTTTAATTCAATACATGGCAGCACAACAAACTAGCTAGAGCTACTCCTTCCACTAATGAAATAATGTTTCCCCTAGCCCTGTAGTAGCTGTTCTTTCCTATGTCAGCTTGTCACAGAATTTATCTGTTTTGAAAATTCAATTTTGTACTGTTTCATTTTCTCGAAAATGATTAATAAATGTGAATGCACTAGGACACTGCTTACTTAAAGTGATAACTTCCTAAAGAGGAGCACTCTAGGATATAAAATACAAAGGATACATAGAAAAAGAAAAAAAAAGAACATCTGTTTACTACCAAGAAGTCAAATACTAGACTGAAAATTTCAAGATAAATGAAATCAATGTAATTATTATCAAGAAAAGGAAAGAAAGAAAAGAGAGTGAAATAATTGTCTGAAAGAACCGAAAGAAGAAATCTGCCTGAGAGAATAAAGATGCATCAGTTTAGGACGATTGTTAGAATTTAAGTGAGTGACCTACCCCAGAATAATTAAGATGGCTTAACCACAGACCAAGCTTCATGACCACATTGTCGTTGGAGAAACGTTGAGAAACAGATTTTGAACCTAATAAATCAGCCTTGATATTGTTGTCAGTATTTAGTAGTTCTTTTGACCAAAGATGACATCGAAGAAATGACATTGCCCATGCCGCATACTGCTGCAGTTGATGGTCATCAGAAGTTTGAGCCACAAGAAACATCTCTTGCATCAACGATGTCACATGTTGTTCACAAACAGGATCTGAAAAGAGAGGACCCAGGGTATAAGGATGTTCCTGTCAAGCAAAAATATGAAATTTAGTTGCATAACTGAGCAAGCAGTGCCAAGTTGGGAGGCGTACAAGATGAGAAGGAACAAGCACATGGGCATGTGCAAATACTGGTTACAGCTATAAGGCACGACTACCTTTTGTGCATATCCAGCACGCATAGATGAGTTCAATGGATTAACATGTATAAGATATCCAGCGCCTGCTCCCAAGGCATTAACAACTCCAAGCATCCCACCCAGATGGATGATAGGAGGGTAAGGATTAGAGTAGCATTTTCTAAACAATTCTAGAAAAGCATTTACGTGATCAACATTTAAAGAATGCGCCCCTTCATTGAAAATGCAGGCAAGAAGGCTTCCAGCTCCAACACATGATGCCATCAGAAGGCTTTTATGAAAGTTGCCAGATTTATTAACAGATAATAACTCAGAGATAAGTTCCCTATAGCCATGCACAAGATGGTCCAGTTCTTTATCATCCATCAATTCTACTCCTCGACAGAAAGCCACTATAATGGGAAGTGCCAAAGAGGATCCCACAGATAAAACTATCTCAGATCTTTCACCTCCAGAACCATAATTTTCAACCAGAGAATTTACATGAGGAATCCAGGAAACAATTAAGTCTTTTATCTTCAGCACAACATCATGTTTCCCAGCTTTGTATATTACACTAATGGAGCTTGCTAAACCAATGACAAGTCCAGCAACACCCCATATGTCATCCTCCAAGCCATCATCCGAAAATTCAGAAGTTACATTCATCTTTACATCACAAGTCTTCACAGGAAAATGAGCAGCGAGACCTTCTAGAATTTTAGATGAAGAGGGAGCTAGCTGGAATATCATCATAGATAACGCTTTCACTGTCCTTCCCAGTAATTCCATTTCTTCTATCTTGTAGGTTTCCTTGTCCAAGTTAGTGCCATCAGCAGTGCCATCAACAGCTGCAGCCCAGGTTAGAAGATCTTGGCATGAAAATCCCAAGCCAATCCCACAGGCTCCTCTAACAAGGATGCTTCTGCTACTACACAAAACCTGAAAGCATGCAATTTAAGTGCCGTAGAGCATCAACAATTCATAATGCATATTAAGTTATCTTCACTACCAGAACAAGAAGCAGGTCATCTCCTCTACTGATTATTCTTTACTTAGGTGCTTTTCCATTTGGCTATTGGTGGATTCTTTATTCCTGTTCTATTCTTTATTTTTGTTCTTTTTGTAGACAAAATAAACTGTCCATGACATGATGTTTTTCTTCTCAGTGACGACCAATATTTGGAAAGACAACAGACTATGGCTTTCAGAATCACACATTTAGTTTTCTTTTTCACCAATGCAGTTTTTCTGTTCAAATGCAAGAGTTCATTTAGTATCCGAAGAGGCAAATTAGTAGAAAGAAACTCATCATAAAGTATCCAAGAGAGATATCACGAGGAAGACAAAAATCCAAAGGACAGTAATGACCATAGGACAGGGAATTATTATTTTTTTTTTTTGGTTGTTCGAAAATAAAGACAAGAGAGGAACAGGTTGGAATACCCAAGCACCATACACACAAGCACTATCAACAAGAAAATTCCTTTAATTATATCCCTCTCAATCCTCTAAAATGGTAAATGATCACATCTTGAAGAAAAACAATTTGCTTTAGGTTCAATACAAAAGTTCCAATTCTTCCTTCAACATTTTTCATCTTCAAGATGAATCAAAGGCTGAAACTTTGGGTCAAAGACTGCTACTTAAGATGGGTGATATTGGAGTAGTCAAAGAAACTAAAATCTAAAACAAACCCTCAATCGTGTTGGAAAATTGAAGAATTCAACAAAAAAGAATTGCAAGATTGTGGTAACAACAAAGTACTTGACACAGAAAAAGATATCAGAAAAAAAATTTAAAAAAATCACAAATTTTGTATCTAAGTCAAGCATATGCCCAACCCATAAGATGGGTGATATTGGAGTCATCAAAGAAACTAAAAATCTAAAGCATGATCCTCAATCATGTTAGAAAATCGAAGAATTCAACAACCAAAAAAAAAAAATTGCAAGATTGGGTAACAACAAAGTACTTGACACAGATTAAAAAAATCAGAAAAAAATGAAAAATATCAGAAATTTCATATAAGATCAAACCATAGGGAATAAAGCATATTGCAAACACCAATTATTATTATGGCTAACATTTGTAGCAAAAAGCTCATTTTTTTAGTTACTTAATTTATTTTGAATGAGATTTACACTGTCCAATATTTTTTTACATGGAACCTACTTGGTTTGGTACTTTCCAACTACTTAACTGATCCAGCTGAACAAAAACAACAACTGTCACTTTATTTTGCAGTGCATTTTCAACATAGAGTGATACCTTTTTACCCCACAAAAGGGTCCAAAACAACATAAAATCATAGTTCCCTTTACCTCCAAAAGTCCAGTGATGTTCTGAAATTTTTGCTTATGGTCAGTTACATGTAAAGAGCTTGAGATCAATCCAATGGAAATTGCAGCAGACCACTGGCGGTGTTCATGTTCATGCTGAAACAACCAACTTAATAGAAACTTTGAAGCTGTTGATTTAATAGTATGAGCTGACTGAGGCAATACCTGAAAATAGGAAGCAAATCCATAGAATCTAATAGTGGCATTGAGCAAAGAACATCAATCATGAATCGGTTATATGATACAGTTACACTGCCACTGGTAACCATACTAAAGTCCATGTCACAATACCAAACAAATATTATTGACTGCTTTTAGATTTATTCTGTGGCAGGATTGTTCCCAAAACTGAGCTCTTCTAACCCATTGTGAAATTCTATTAGCATAACAAAACTGTAATGAGGAAGTGACACCCTCGTCTTCTGCAGAGCATGGTATTTCACCTTAGGTGGGATTCATTCCCAAAATATAGACGTTCCATTTTCAGGATATGAGAATACTAAATTCATTACAATAGTTACATTCTCATTATGCAGATTATCCAACTGTTAATAAAAAAGTGTGGACCAAAGTTGGATTCTGAAATGATGAGAAAAAGAATTCTTTCATTGATCTCTTACCGAACACAGAGCACCAATAGCCAGTGCAATATTTTCAGCAGATCTAGGCATAGATTCTTCTGCCACTCGCATCAAAGTCTGCATAATGAGTGGAGAAATAAATTGAATACATTGGACAAAAAATCATTTTTAAACTACTATGATGTACAAACTCAGCACTGTAAAAGCACAAGACAATGGTTAACCTTCAAAATATCATTGGCAGCTTTAAAAGTTCTATCTGGCACAATGGATTCTGCTTTAGCATCAATGGACATAATAATAGCTCTGACCCAGCGTTGCATGAAAAATTTCCATGATTGCAATGAAAGAAGCGCGACAAAAATATTTCTTGAGAGCTGAAACGAAGCCGCTATATCGATCAATGCATTCTCATATCCAGAAAGTACATTTTGTAATCCCTGAAAACAAAGTAGGCAAATATGACAGCTTAGTGGATCATTGACAATAGAAATTTTGATAAGCACAAAGACTTACTCTTGCTTCCCCTTGGTTCCTCAAATCTTTGCGCGTGAAGGAAAGACATAACAGGGCTGCACCAGGTAACTCTCTGGCATAAAATTTCTTGTCTGCAAATGAAATGCTATAGAGGTTTTATATAAGGGGATTTAGTAGAATAAAAAATTTTCACAATTAGCTATCAAAATGAAAATTCACCTTTCCTCACTAGATGCTTTAAGTTATCGAACAAAACAAGTTATATCTAACCAGTTTCTTTGTTTAAAAGCATATACACAAGCAATCCAAGGAACACACATTTTCTTGCTCTTTCCATTGTTGCATGATTTCAATGAATTTATACTAATGGTTGAAAATTTTGATCATTTTAAACACATTCTACTTCAGCATAATTAAGTAATCAACTTGAATCGTCACAAAGTCAAAAAAGATGGAATAAGAACTTATTTTATTGGAAAATTTAAGGATCACCAATCTCATTATTTTTCAGTTATTACTTAATTTAAAAGCTTTAGCTAATAAGCTAGGGCTCAATAATTGTGGTTGAACCCTTACTAGCACCCCTATAGGCAATGTGGAGGAAAACCCAAACACAGACATAAATGTGCATGTGAATACAAATCAGACACAGATATCTACATGATGCAGGGGATCTAAACACTAGATCTTTGCTAGAAAATCATCTCAATGAAATTCAAAACTGCAACTACAAGAACAAGAGTTACAGTTAACCCAAAACAATGGTATTAAGCTCCAACATAATCAAGAGGTGGACTCTTGAGTCAATGAATAGTAATGTATATATATATATTTATATGAAGCAGGAATAGTAGTATATTCAGAAAGACATAAATGACAGCTACTGTAAAAGCCTACTAATTATAGGTGCACACAATCATAATTTACCGTAATTATTTATTATTATATATAATTTCATTATTATTTTTACTAATGTATATTTATCCTTTACATATAAGGTTTTATGTTTATTTGATATTATTGTTATTTGGATTTAATTAAATTTAACAAATAATTGCCTTTATACTATACCTGAAGAGAAGATAACCCGAGGAAAAATATCCAGTAATTTCTCAATCTTACTTCCATGTACTTTTTTCTCCTTCACGAATCTTCGCCGATTGCTGGTGCAAGTCAACAGAAGGTTTTCAATACATGGTAATGGAATATTTTCTTTGGCATGTAATGGAGGAAGACAGATTGTAGAATACTATTGTTTTACCTATGCTCATGTGTTATAACCTTGACTTGAAATCCTTCCATTGCCCTGAGTACAACTGGGTTTGTCTCTGAAATAAGAATCTCAAAGCTCCTTTGCTTGAAATCTAAAATATTTTTATCAATATGTGAGACCTGAGAAAATGTCAATTAATTTAGAGAGGGCCTCAAACCAAAAAGCCAAAAACAAACAGAAATGAAGTTGACAGCAAAATTGAACAAGCTGCAAAATATATTTCATTCACTTGTAAATGGCAAGAAGTGATCAAAATAGGAAAAGTTGCTGAAATAAGATTGTCCAGACATTCAAAAGCTCACCTCATATTGAGTCAAGGCCTCAAAGGCAGAGGCTCTAGCCTTTGCCCATTGTAACTCATGGCCTAGATGGGTAGTGGTACCAGTATCCCACAAAATCTTCAGAACAGTCCTTGAAGCTTCTGGATAAGCTTCTGCATCCATTGCTCCCCATCTTAGAAGAATGCATAAGCTGCCAATCAACAGAGATTAGCAGGTATTGAAACTTTTTTTTTTAACTTTTACCAAAAGAGATGATGAAAATATTTTAGATGATACACTGATTAAAATGGAATAAACCTAGGAGGCAGACTTACCTTGAATTGCACAGAAACAAACAAAGGGGAATAAGAAAACTACGCAGTACAAAGGAGTAATACTTGAATAAAACAACACTAGAAACCAAATGTTACAGCAAAAAGAAACTAGAAAGAAATCATTTTTCATATATCAAGGAAGAAGGCCCATTTTGGAGAAGAAAGACAGATGTCAGGATGTAAGCTAATCATGTCAATGCATAAGGCTAGCGGCCTAGCACTCCCTCAGTAAACTCACCTTGCCCAGGCTAAGTTATGTTTACAAAATTGCTGCCCTATTGACTTAATAATCAGTCAGACAAATTCGGTCCATAAATTACTAGTTGATTTCAGGAAATACTTACCTTTGGGCAAGCATTGGATCCAGGGAGTAGTCTAGCACGTGCTTTGCAATGACATCCCAGGCAGTATAAAAATCTGGAGCAATAATATTAATATGATAGACAATCAGAACTTCTCCATATGTGTACATTAATTAAAATCTAGAAATACGCAATTTCAGAATCACGAAAAGTGCAAAATAAAGATACAATATTCTTTATGGTTTCCTGCCCATTCCAACAAATCAATATACAAAGAAGTTTCTGTATGTTCTTTCTTCTTTATACCCTTTTGTAAGAAAAAGAAAAGATGTTATGTTTATTTTGGAGAGAAACATGCCTATCTAGGTTAGAGAGAAATGATTTAAGGAAGCCAATTTTCTACAAAATGAATGTAATCGTCCATATAAAAGGATTCATAAAAACTGATGACATTGTCCATATAATCAGGTATTAACTGCAAATTTACTACTATAAACAGGAAAGCTTCAAATTAAATCTTCCTGAAATGTGAATGGAGCTAATAGACAAAACAACACAACTTCAATGTATGAAGTTTTATCTTTAGCATTTTGGATATAATCAATGTAACTAATTTCTTCTAGCTCTGTATGATTGAGGTGATTTGAGAAAAACAAAATTTCCACTTCATTCACCAATAAGTTAATATTTTTATTGGCTCCACCTTTCATTCAGGCAAGCAGATGGCTTAACGCATAGAAAACCAGGCAAAATCAATTACTTAAAGGAGATGTTTAAAATTAGAATCAACATGAAACACAAAGGGAAGATGAATGATGAAAACAAAGCTAGACTGCTCACGATATATAGAAAAATGATTTTACAATTCACAAGTTTATTATTCTCAATGAAGGTTGAAAATATGAAAACCTTTTATATCCACAATTAAAAAGGCGGTCACATTTGCAGCTTTAAGTTGCATCTGTGAAAAAATAACAGAGGCTACAACCCAAAACAGAAAAAATTGCAGTAATATTCATGGAAAAGAACAATTCACATGTTTCTTGTGAAATGAAGGCTATGTCTGGTGCTGCAAATTGACAATATTTGATAGTATAGGACAAGATAGAATTAAACTTAGTATTGATGATCTTTTCATCTTTGCAATCATCATCGATAATCAAGTTGCTGTTGACCAAACAATGAGGAATGAAAGTTCGGCAACCTTAAAATGCAACCATCAAATGAAAACAAATTGAGGTGCACTGCCACCATCTTCAGTGTCAGTATCAGCTGATCTACACAATGGTAGTCCTAGGACACCCCAACACGGTTTGATGGTGAAGTTACATGATTTGTGAACTCTTGGTCTTCATTTTTCGGCCAACAACAACTTGAACACCAATAATAATTGCATGAATTAGTAGATTGACAATCCAAGTTTACCATGGCACCCACAGAGACTTAAGAAATAGTGGCCAATGCTAGTGGCTGGGTACCAAACAATGCTACTTTTGTTTTGTTATTAGTTAATTACAAAGGAAAAACACAGAATATAATGATATTTTATTGGTACAATTTGCAAAAATATTACAATACAGAAAAACCCAAACCCCTATTGGTCTAATTAGTACAGTAACAATGCACTACTTTTCAAAATAATACCAAGCAATCCCTCTCTTTTTAAAGCCAAAGATAGGAGTAATAAAATTTTCATACAATCACATGAAATAGTACTATTATAGAGTGTTGGCACACAAAATGCACCCAACTGTTGGAAGTCATAGCACAGTAAAGATTACCAATAACATCAGCTTCACAAAGATAAGCAAGGCTCTGTAAACCAAGAGCTTGAATTATTGGATCTCGGCTCTCAATGCAAGCCTGTCAAGGAGGAAGGAGGGAAGGGAGAGGAGACACCTCAGAATGGCATACATAAGAGAAAGCAAAGACAAAACAATTTTAGGGAAACACCTACCGCAACAGACAAGATAAGATCCACTCCCCTATCAGGGTCTTTTCTGCAAACATCATGAATAGAAGCAGCTATGCTTATACAAATGTTTCTCTCAGACTTGAAGTCAATGAGCAATTTTGGCTGTAATACTCCCTATATGTTAAGAAAAAAGCATAACCAAAAGACCAAAAAGGAAAAGTGAAAGGAATCAAAGTAACAAGAACTGTAGTGCATAGAAGGTTTTCAATGCCCTTACAAGCTCTGAGTAGTTAAATAAAACGGTTTTTACTAAGACTTTAGGAATAAAGTCAGTAAGCCAAGCTGAGGAAAATGTCTCAAGAACATTCTACTCCCCAAGATAAGCTTACCTTTAAAAGCAGTAATTCAAACTCAAATAGCCAATCAAGCCACAATGTGAAAAATTTCAAGTAATTTTAGGTATCTGAGGATGACACTCAAACAAGCTTCAATATGATTGACTACGTTGAGGGAACAGGAATCTCAAAACTTACTTGCAAACTCCCAAAGGCGCGATCATTGATCTCCCAGGTCTGACAGAGCAAGCGAGTGGCTGTAGCATATAAAACTCTGGATAGTATATAAAGGACTGCTGTTACTGGATGAAAACACTTATTAATCAAAACAACAATTTAAAGATTCATTAAAATAATATAGTTAATGAAACAAGAATGGTAGCAGGATTCAATGACTATAACAGTTCATCCATTAAGAGTGCATACGGCTTTGAATTTTTATGCAGCATTGGCAAGATGGTTTGAACTACAAGAGGAATCATGACGGACTGTGAAGCAATTGATGGAAGCATTCCCAAAAGCTTTGGCTGCAAGAGTAGTTGAAAATCTTTTCTTATTTCACTAACTGTGACAAAATAACAGGAGCAAAAAAGAAAAGCTAATTATGCATTGTTTTAAATTCACTAACTTTTCTTATTTCACTAACTGTGACAAAATAACAGAAGCAAAAAAGAAAAGCTAATTATGCATTGTTTTAAATTCATGACACATGATTTGAATGCATAAAAGGAAACCTCACCAACTTATTCTGGCACACAACATCTTTTCTGGTGAACATATTACTGTAAAACAAAATGGCCAGCAACAATGGAACTCCCAGTTTAGGATCCATCTTGCCAACAGTAGCGAAAGCATCTACAGCAGAACTTCCCAATGATGGATGTATCACCAAAACACTGGCAATGGCACCAAGTAACATGGACATTTCTACATCGACAAATACAGCAAATAATGCATAACTTTAATGTAATTTAGTGTCATAAACAGATACAAAAATCTCATTCTTAGCTATTACATAATACAAATGACAGAATTATCAATACTATACCAGTAGATAAAGCCTCTTGAGATGCAGAGACAGGTAGGGAGGATTTTTTGCTATCAATAATGCATAGCAAAAGTTCTCTTAGTTGAGAAGTCCAAGGTCCTGGCCCTTCATCCATTTCTTCGATGCGATAATTTCCTGTTGAAATCAAACTGAGAAAGAAAGAACCCAACGTCGAATTTTGATCCTGCAATGTATAAAATGAAAAGATCCAAGAAAGCCTCAATTGCAACTCTAGCAAGGAGAACAGACTTTCAAAATTAACGGTTTATTTAAGTAAACAAAGAAACAAGATCAGATCTAAGTTTATAGAATAAACCTGAAACCATAGATTTTTCAAAAGCCTAAAAATAATAGATCCAAATCCAATGATGGATGGATTCCCTGCATTCATGGCCACTTCCATCTTTGGTGCTGCCAACAATTTCACCAAAAGCTTCTCCAACAAAACAAGCAAATCACTTGCCACTCCTTTAACTGACTTAGAAGGTGACGACATAAGGTTTAGGATGGGAAATATCAACAATAGCTCCTCACTAAGATCACATGTAGCTCCACCAAACCCATATTCTGCAAAAGAGAGTGACTTAGTGAAAATGCAGTAAAGCATTCAAATAGATTAGCAAACCAAGGAGAAAATGATGCAAGATTATCTGTCAAAATCCACGGGGGAAGTAAAAAGAAGTGAACTGATAGTCATCTTGTATCTCATTTAAGAAGCAGAGCACAAGACCAGAAGGTTCAGTTTTTTTGTTGGTAAATATCAAAACAATAGCAGCAACAATAAAACTAGAAACCTTTATAAAAAAACAATAAAACCAGATAAAGTGGTAACCTTTCTTAAATACCTGCAAAGCTTCTATAATATCAAGCAAATGTCATACCCTAATTGAATGGTACATGTTTTAGCCCATTTTTGGTGAGCTAAAACATTAGAGAAGATTTGTTCTTCGGATGTTTTGAGGACAACTAAAAATCTTCCTCTAAAGGTATTTATGGAGTGGATAAGTGTTTCAAAGACCTGCAAAAGAGAATAACATTAAAAGTCGACGGCGGAATGACCGGCAACGGCACTCCAACAATCAAATTAGGCTATTGCAAAAAAGAAGAAAGCATAGCTTTACGAAAAGTAATGGTGTTTAGAAGATGAAGAATGAAGAAGATGCTTGTGTTTCCTATAAACATGACCTTTTCATACGGGGTGCCCCTAGGGGTGTCATCGAGTCCATTTGGATATGTGGAAGAGATTTATTAGTCTACCCCCTTCTTAGGTAGGGTACGATGTTACTTGTGCTTTATATTCAAATATTAGGGTCATTGGGATATTTCTCCTTATTGGACAAGTATAGTCTCCAATTTCTATCTTCTATGAGTTTGGTGAGAATCAAAATTACTTTATGAGCAGCATGCTTTTGTTGGATTCTCAAGTAAATCAGAAAGTCATGTGCTCTCTGATCCTTTAGGACTAGTCATGCCCAATAATCTCCTTAGGATCACTACTTAAGGTGTTATCCCTTACATCAGAATATAACGATTTGGTTTACTTGGAGAGGAGGTGATTTGCTGGAACAAGCTTATTGATCTATAAAGTGAGTTTCCTAAAATGCAATGGAAACCTTGTCACATCATAGATAGGAGAAAATTTAAAGTTGAATTTGGAGAGAGAAAGACAAACTCTCAAACCTAGTATGTTTTAATTCAATTTTGTGGTCCATGTTCTCTTCCCTTATCTACTCAATGCCACTTTAGATATTTTCTATATTTTTAAAGAGCTCTAAGGCCTTGAAGAACGAATGAAATGTGTCTTTCCTATAATGGAGGCTTCCTTTTTTTAGACACGTGACATCCTCATATAGGCTTATGAAATTAATCTTCAATAATATTCTCTAGTTTTCTTTAAAGTTGAATTTGGAGAGAGAAAGACAAACTCTCAAACCTAGTATGGTTTAATTCAATTTTGTGGTCCATGTTCTCTTCCCTTATCTACTCAATGCCACTTTAGATATTTTCTATATTTTTAAAGAGCTCTAAGGCCTTGAAGAACGAATGAAATGTGTCTTTCCTATAATGGAGGCTTCCTTTTTTTAGACACGTGACATCCTCATATAGGCTTATGAAATTAATCTTCAATAATATTCTCTAGTTTTCTTTAGAAATGAGGTGAAGGAGACTAAATACTTTGATAGTATGTATCATTCCCCCTTTTTCATTCTCTTAACAAAGAAGAATGTCTATTCGAGAAAAGGTATGTGAGAAAAAATAGGCAAGGCAAGTTTTTAAGGGAGGCATGCGTGGCTCAAATTAGAAGTGCTGATGTGGCGCATTTATGTCTGCAAACATTTAGGTGGGATATGAAGAGTTTTAGAGAAGTGAGAGAGGTAGAAGGCCTTCATTCTTGAAAGAATGGATGAAATGAATTAGCCTCAAGGTTAAGAGCCAAATGGAACTTTTTAGGGTGCCGCAACCACCCAAGGGACATATTTTCTCCAACGATTTTAGATCACAAAAATGTGATAAAACATTTTACACCACCTACACGGGTTCTCCATGGCTTCTTCAGGCTCGGGAAGCCTAAGTTCAACACAGGAAGGAATCTTATACCGGTGTCTAAGATGATCTAATTCAGCCAAAGTCATCCACTTGGGGTTCTTAACAACTGGCTTCTTAGTTTTTTCAGGTTGACTGGTTAGCAAGCATCAATAGAAGCTTTAGAGGAGCTTCTTGAGAAGAACATTTCTGCACCAGGGGAGGACTTAATAGGCTGGTTTTGAGGGCTCTTTTCTTTTTAGAGGGAAGAGTACATACTCAACTGAAAAATAAGGTTCAAGATCTCAATGTCATCATCCTCATCTTTGGATTGATTCCCAATCTTGAGAAAGGGTCCTCAGCATAAAGAGAAGTCTTGCCCTCTGACCTACTGTTGCCTAAAGACTCCCTAGAAACCTCAAGTTTTTATTTCTCAAGAAAAAGAAATTGAAGGAGAGCGATAAGGTTTCTAAGAGAACGGGAACCACCACTTACACAGTGGTTAATAAGGTGTTTCTACCCCTTAAATCTCAACCATCTATTTTCAAAACAAGGTTTGTCTATTGTAGGGAGCATCTTTTGAAAAACAAGGCGAAGCTCTTCATATTCTGCCTAAAAATTCACAAACATAAATATACCATGTCAGCACTCCCAATTTGAGATACGTATGACTCCCCTGAGAACATACATTGCCTACTGTCTCTCAAATAGACACTCCTCCATTGTTAAGAGGAGGAAAAAGAGACAACGACATGTACCATAAAAAATAAATAGTCTCTTTCGTTTCATTCCTTGATAAAGAATACTACGAGGATATTGTTGAAAGTTAATTTCAAATATCTATATAAGGATGCCACATATCTTGAAAAAGAAGGTCAAGAAGCCTCCATTATAAGAATGACACATTTCGATCGTTCGTCACAGCCTTATAACTCTTTAGGGATATGGAAAATATATAAAATAGCACTGAATAGATAAAGAAACAAAAAGGTGACCACAAAGTTGATCTAGACCATACTAGATTTTAAAGTTTGTCTTTCTTTCTCCAAACTAACTCTAAACTATGTCCTACCCATAATGTGACAAGAACTCTATTACATTTTAGACAACTCACTTCATGTACCAATGGGCTTGCTCCAACTAATCACCCTCCTCTTCAAGTAAAGCCCAAATGATTACCTGCTAGTGAAAGAGATATTATCTTAACTAGTGGTTCCAAGGAGACCATTGGACGTGACCAACCCCCCTAAGAATCAAAGAGCATCTGATTCTGAGGTACCTAGGGATCCAACAAAGAATACCACCTCATAAAGTAATCTTGGTCCCCACTGAACTCATAGAAGCCACTAATTGAGAGACTACACGTTTCTAACAAGGAGAAATATCCCAACGACCCCCCAATATTTGAATATTAGGCACAAGTATCATTATATCTCTACTTTAGTAAAGATTAGACTAATAGATCTCTCCCACATGTCCAAATGACTCAAGGTGCCCCTAAAAAGGTCAAATTATAAGTAAGATAGGTATCTTATTCATTTTTCATCATCTAAACACTATTTCTCTTTAGTAACTTCAGGGCTTTCGTCTGTTTTTGCGCTAGCTTAATTTGATTATCAAAGTACCATCATTGGTCATCTCGATGTCAACTTCTGATGGTATTCTCTTCTGCAGATTACTGAAAAAACTACCCACTCCATAAAAGCCCTAAGAGGAAGCTTTTTAATCGTCCCCTAATCATCTAAAAGACAAATCTTCTCCAATGTTTTAACTAACCACAAATGGGCTAAAATAGTAAAACATGTTCATTAGCTGAAGTTAATGATTATTTGCGCATTAAAAAGTAACCTAGCAACTTAGAACCCAATTATTATAATAACCCATACTAAGTCATATGTAATAGTAGATTTCTGTGCTAGGAATGCTATGAACCATAGTAGCTATGACAAAGGAATCATCAAAGAGATTTGGAAACATACCATTTTCACTCTTCCAGTTTATGAGGAATAGAAGAAATTTCAATATACACAGCTGTTCATGTTCAAGCTCTGAATCAATGAGGATTGAAAATACATAAAGTATCACTGAGGACAATTCAGGTTTATATTGCAACCTTAGCTCAAATTGGGCAACCAATACATGCTTCAATACTTCAACTATGTGCTCAACACCACCAGACTGTTTGAAAGGAGATGTATAGAGTGAAAGCACAGTTCTAACAGTTCCATGCCGCTCATTTGGGCCTCAGTCACTAGCTGTTAACATGAATGGTAAACAAAATAGCTTTAAACGACAGTAGAAACAAAATTGAACTAATAAATAGCGCTTTAATTAAACTCATTTTTCTAATCCCATAACAGCACTAAAGCGACAATAAAAGTTGACCATGGTAGAGTCACTATAAACTGTCAGTGACACAAAAAGTTATAAGAATAAGAACATACCAATCCATTTGATACCAAGTGTCTCAACACCACTATATATGAGTCAACCATGCATTCCACGACAAATTCAAGATTCCTTTGTTCCTGAAAATTTTAGCACCTTATAACCATTACGTTGCAGAGAAGCCATTAATGTAAACTTCAAATAGCCATTTCACTGAAAAATAATAGCCATCACTGCCGATAAAGAAAATGGAACTTTTCCTTCAAGTAAACTTACTTTTGAATTCTTGAGGGGGAAATATTCAAGGCAGCCTCTTAAGACCTCGAAAGCTGGCAGTGCATCACTAGGAAATGAACAACACAGCGATGCTACTGATGATACCAACTGCCTCACAAACAAAGATGACAAAGAATCCGAAAATGGCATTCGTAAAATCGAGAAATTGAAAAAGGGCCTCAAGAATTCACAAACTTCCACCATTCCCAAATGCTTATTTTGTGTCATAAATAACAAAACTTGTTGGACAAGCTCAGTATGAACCTCATTTCGGCTTGATAGAATCTGCAATTCATGAATGAAAATATAGCATAAAAATTGAAAACAGTAAACTTCAATTTTCAAATTCTTCAACACTGCCAGTAATCAATAGAAATAAATTTACTCCAACTTAACTTTAATTGTTTTAATCACTTACAAATGCTTGCTCTGTAATGTAAATTAAATTCTAGAACCAAAAATCACAAAAACAATGTCCATAATGTGATTATATAACCGACAATCCTCCAACGTAATCAAATACTTCAAAATCAAAGGAACTGGAAGAAGACTAATTTAAAAACTAGAAAAGATTTTAAATTCGTCAAATTCTTTCCACATAACATTTGAAAGCAAAGGCAACCGCATTTCCCAAAATAAAAAAGACAGTATTCATAATTTAAATTTAAATTATGTTTAAAATTCTCTCCATCTCACCTTAATAAACGGATGATTCTCTGTGGCCCCAAACTTCCACGACCCATTGAACCTCTCAAACCCGAACCGAACAAGGTACCCCAGCGCTTTAACAAACAATGTAACAAATTTTGGATCGGATCCTTCAAGAGCTGACTGGAGCTCTAACAATCCGAGAGAAAGGTCGAATTTCGAGTCTGCGACGAGACGGCAAAACTCGCGCACCGTTTGGTCGACGACAGCGGGAGAAGAGGAGTTAAGGCACTGAGTGATTGCGTCTCTTCCGGGTTCTGAATCGGGTCCCAAATGGGCCGGTGATGTCCGGAGCTTCGAGAAGATTGAAACTACGGCGAATTTTTGAAGCGAAGGTTGCGGTACTCGTGCTTTCTCGAGTAGAGGAGAGTAAGAGTCCATTGTTGGTGCGTCAATGTGAGTGATCTCTCAGTGCGACTGTGCGAGAGAAAAAGAAGAGAAGGAAGCATGTTACAGCTAGTCTGCTACACGAGCCAATTGCGCCCGGTACACCTCTATCCTTCAAAAATTATCTCGATACCCTAAAATCTTTTTTCCAAAATTTTCATCGATATCCTTTAAAAACGAATAGAAAATTACTAAGTTATCCTCATTTTAAAATATTTCAACTCAACAGACAGCACCTCTTCCTTCTATACTGAAGTAAATAAACATTCATCTACTGTAATTCCCTCCATTATCAAACTCAAACAAACAAACACTACAATTCGCTCACCGACATCACCTCTACCGAAACAAATATTTATTCTCCATATATGGTAAATCGAACTTCAACACGAGCAAACTAAATTTGAGAAGGGAGAAGCTGCCACAACTAAGAAAGAGAAGCCTAGTTTGTTGCTACATAATCACCGGCGAGAGCTGATCCTTTACTGTAAAATGGTCATAATTTAACTAGTTGAGACAAGTAATTCCCTGTAATTAGTTTTCTTATTAATATTTAAGGAAAAAAACAAAAAGTTAAGGTTTTATATTGAAAAAATAGATTAATTAGCTATGGGTCTCTCATAACATGTTAGAAAATAAATTTCTAGTTGTTTTGTTGCATGCAAATTGTGAAAAATTAATAGATTGTGTTGATTATAATTTTGTTATGAAACACAAGATTTCGTCGTGTAACGTTATGTAAGATTCAAGGTTGTGTATTACACGACCTTCATGTATTGCACGATTACACGACCTTCATGTATTGCACGATTACACGACCTTCATGTATTGTACGTTTACACGACCTTCATGTATTGCACGTTTACACGACCTTCTTGTATTACACAATTACACGACCTTCAATTCCAGATTTTGTTTCTTGTCAATAGAATATACACATTACATTTAGTTTAATTAGGCTCACAATAAATTGGAATGGTGCAGATACTTTTACCTTGTGAAATATCATTACTTAGAGAGATCTTTACTTTCCAATTATAAATCATGGTAAGTCATGATTTGTCTAGTTATAAGTGTAAATACTTTATCACTGCGAATGGTGTTCTTATGTGTATGACATTACATTAATTTCCTATAATTGATATTTTTTTTTCTTAATTGATTTAATGGATTAGTTATATTTAGGCATTCCTCATGTATGCTTGTGCAGAGGAAGACTTAATTTGTGCTAAGAATTTATATTTGCTACTATGCAGAAAATGTCAATGAAAATTATTAAAAAAAGAAGAAGTGAAATTAAATTAGAATCTAAAAAATTTCACATCATCATTGGTTTGAATTGTAACTGGTGGCATACGATCAGATGTCTTAAGCTTGAACTTCATTGTGATTTCGAATTCCGAAATATCTATATCAATAACTTCAGCTATCTTCTCCACCAATTCGGCATATGTTGTTGATCGTGGTCTTATTATCCCTTTAGCCTTGGAACCTTTGAACTTATACTCGTCATTTTGCTCAATTCATTCATCATTAAAGAGAATAGGCACACGTACCAAAATCATTTCTGATGATACAATAAAAACAATAATATCAAATTTCATATACAAGTAAGTACAAGACATACACGACTACACGACTTACACGACTATATTTCTTACATGACCTACACGACTTACACGACTATATTACTTACACGACATACATGACTAACTATATGACGTACACGGTATCAAGAGAATGCACGACGCGAAATATTTTCGCCATAAATAAGTTATATTGCTGAAAATAATAATTAAACAACCTACATTGCATATATTTCTACATATAAGAAAAAATAGTGAAAATAAAACATTGTAATGTGAGGAAAATTTCTAAATTTTTCTCAAAATTAAAAAATTTAAAACCCAACAACATTAACATACTTTATTGGGGTGTTTAATAAGCAATGCACCTTTAAAGAAAGAGTGGGTGTTAAAGAAATGAATACATAATTGTATTTGTGTAAGAAGTTATGAGAGATTTTGAGAGATTCTAAGAGATTTTGAAAGAATCGGCAGCAAAAATGGAGTTGGGTGAAAGAAATGAGGAAATGAATATGAAGATAATTTATTGAGTGAATTTGATGCATTCATTAATGGTATTTCTGATTTTACTCACATTTGTTAGGGTATTCATGAAAACTAAAAAGGAAGGGGGTATTTCAATAATTTTGAAACTAGTAGGCCGCGAAATAGAAAACCCCCTGCTACACATGTAAGCTAGTAGGCCGCGAAATAGAATGGACCTATTAATACAAATGGACAAAATTACAGGATTATTTCGAAAAAAACAAAAAAAGGGATATATATGATAATATCCAAACAAACTTTCCGCAATACGTTGTCGTTTGGATCCCACAGTCAATTTTTCCCTTCTCTTTCAACTCAGGTTCTAACGTTCTCTGGTTTTGTCAAATTCTGAAGCCTCTCTTCCATTACAAGTGAAACATCAATGGCAACGACGTCGCTCGCAGAACTCGATGATGAAACGGTGCGCAGCATGGCAATGGCTGCAATTTTCTCAGACTTTGTACATCCTCTCTTCTCTTCCCTTTTATGCTCAACAACTTTCTTTACCTGACAGAAAAAAAAAATTTACTTTTATAAGGTTAAAATAAATTATTGAACTTGTTTTATTTTCAGGGTGGGAAGATAAATTCACTTGACTTTCATCGAAAAGACGATTTATTGGTGACGGCTAGTGACGATGACTCCGTGCGACTTTATGATATTGTCAGTGCTAAGTGAGTAGCTCAATCGTTGTAGACACAATAATAAGGCCTTAATTAGTTAGTTTGCATGTGATACTTAAATTTACAGTTCTTTTGTTTTAGTTAAATCGGTATTAAAATTTAATTCTTAGCTACAATAGTTTGTATCAAGATTTGTACGCTCTTTGAGAGTACAATTGAACGATGTTATTGTTTGTGAGGATGGCTCCAGGGAGTATAGAGCTAGTTGTGGATTTGATGAGAGTTAAAGTTGCAGGAAAGCAGCAAGGGTATCGATTTAATTTGTTAGATTTTAATTGTTTCTATTATTATTATTATTTTTTTTTTTTGGTGTGAATATTAGGTTGATCAAGACCACGTACCACAAGAAACATGGTGCTGATCGTGTTTGCTTTACACATCACCCAAGCTCCGTTATTTGCTCGACAAAATATAATCTTGATTCTACTGGAGGTGAGTTTCTCAGTTCAAAAGCTTTCTATTCTCTTTGTAATGTGAATTACCGAGGCTTGATTTTGGCGATTTTAAGTGATACAGATGGTTGTTCTCATATTTCATTTTTCTTGCTAGAGTCTCTGCGGTATCTATCAATGTATGATAATCGAATTCTTCGCTACTTCAAAGGGCATAAGGAGAGGTTTGAATCACATCACTTGTTGTTGCTCTAGTAATACTAAAAGTTTAATAAGAACAAATTATTCCAAATTATTATATATAGTTTTGAAGAAGGTTGATGTGATGTAAAAGTTGAATGAACCAGTGAATGGATATGCACACATGGTCACTTCTTGGGCAACCAATGTGAAGCTACCTAACTTAAATTCTTTCAGCTCTTTGTTTGTATGTTCTATGTGCTTGTTGCCATATGGATAGGTTATCTTGAGTAGCAATAAGAAGCATTTGGGTGCTTCTATATGACATTTTTCTCACTTTTTTCTCCTCATACTCAACCTTCATATGGGATATGTATAACAAAGTACAATACTATTATTACTGTTGATAAATTGACATTTGTACCTATTCTGCATGGTTGTTTTTCTGATTATTACACTCTTTTTTAATGCTGCAGGGTTATTTCTCTCTGCATGTCTCCAGTTAATGACAGCTTTATGTCTGGTTCTCTTGACCACAGCGTTAGAATATGGGATCTTCGTGTTAATGCTTGCCAGGTTGGTTTCTTGTTTTACATGAATTCTGTGCAATCTATAAAGTTCATGTGTAAAAAGATTTAAAAAAAGAAAATGAAAAAAAGAAGTCATGTTATCAGTCTTGCAAAAGCGGCAATTTAATGCCCTCTCTTCTCAATGCTATATAAGAATTGTAATTAGGATCAGTGGCCTCAAACATATATCTTGAAGTCTATCTCTAATATTCTCTGGGAATCGCATACAATTTAAGTTTCTTTCTTGAAACATCATCGTGAGGCAGTTCAGCCATAACCCATGTCATTTTACGATCATTATAGATTGCTTCATTGTCAAAGCATAGCTATATGTATATTCACTTTAAAAAAATATATACAAAATAGTTGATTGTATGCTTACTTACATAGTTTTCAGGGAATTTTACGTCTGCGTGGTAGACCTACAGTTGCATTTGATCAACAAGGCCTTGTCTTTGCAGTGGCAATGGAAGCGGGTGCTATCAAATTGTTTGACTCACGTTCCTACGACAAGGTGCTTGCCTAGAAAGTGCTAGCTTTTGTTTTGGCTTTTGTCAAAGTGAATTTCACTCATTTCTAGAATTGCAGGGTCCCTTTGACACATTTCTAGTAGGTGGGGATACAGCAGAGGTTTGTGATATTAAATTTAGCAATGATGGTAAATCAATGCTCTTGACAACCACAAATAACAACATTTATGTTCTTGACGCATATGGAGGAGAGAAGGTTAGTACATCTGATTGAAAGATTCTGTCTTATGGTTCATGTGATGTATAGTTGTCAGGTTGTATCTTCTACTAAATCCTGTTAGTTGTTCTGTAGTCTGAACCTTAGTAAATCTATGGATTCTTTTTCCCCTTTTCCATGGTTATATTATAAGATATAGTCTAAATAAGTAGTTGTAAAACTTTTCTGTTTGCAGCGCTGTGGTTTCAGCTTGGAGCCATCCCCAAACACAAATACAGAAGCAACTTTTACACCAGATGGCCAGTATGTAGTCTCAGGTATTGTTCATGTTTATTATTTTGCAATTTGAAAAAAAAAGATCTAGCATCCTGTCCATTTCCAGGTTCTGTTTTGTCTCCCGGACTAAGTTGATTGCAACTGTTCATTAAAATTCTGTAATTAGTTTTAAGCTTTAAGCTCCAGGTGTTAATGCCATTCATTGAACTGATTATACGTTTTAACCAGTGTTTGTCATGCATTGCCTTTTATGCGATGTATTTTCCCGTGATGCCTAGTCAGTTGACTGATGCTTTTCTTCTGCTGGTTTTTCATCTTTAGATCAGCTCTAGTAATTTTGTTTTTCTGGTGATCAGTATTTGAATGATAACAAAAACTTCTTCCAACGCTTCCCTCTGGAAACATTTTGCAGGCATTAGTGGATTTTTAACATTCAGATTAAGATGTGATCATCATTTGAATGATAATGCAAATTTCTTCCAACGCTTCCCTCTGTAAGCATTTTGCAGGCATTAGTGGATTTTTAACATTCAGATTAAGATGGCATAGTGTCCAAATATATAGTTAACAAGACCGTTCAATCAGCCCAATGGATGAGAACCACAATCCAATTTGAAATGATAAAACTTTTTTATTAAATTACTCAAATAAACCAAAAATATGTTTTATTAGGTCATCCCCTCATCTTAAAATCCCGGAGTCTCTCATAACATTGCTCTAATGTGGTTTTTGTACTTAACTGATGATTATTTCTTGTTATAGTGATAAAGTTTGTACTTAACTGATGATTATTATTCGGTGTTGCTTCAGAATTTCTTGTCTTCTGATCAAACTTGCCAGAAACTAACTTTACTCTTTCAATTTGTCAAAGGATCAGGAGATGGAACTTTGCACGCCTGGAATATCAACACACGGAATGAGGTTACAATCTTATTTCTATTAGAGTGTTTTAATATTTTTATAGATTCATTTGATCCATTCATTATATGCAACATACGGAATGAGGTTACAATCTTATTTCTATTAGAGAGTGTTTTAATATTTTTATAGATTCGTTTGATCCATTCATTATATGCAATGCCTTTATAAATAATAGGAACGACGAGACTTAGCTCTGTGGTTAAATTGGCTCTATTGGGCAGGTGGCCTGCTGGAATGGTAATATAGGAGTAGTGGCATGCTTGAAGTGGGCTCCCCGTCGGGCAATGTTCGTTGCTGCTTCTTCAGTTCTCTCATTTTGGATACCCAATCCTTCTTCAAATTCAACTGATGAGTCTACGGATCCTCAGGCAACTGTAAATTCCGATCAAGTTTAGCAATTGTAATCGATTACAGCAATCCGATCAAGTTTAGCAATTGCGATCAGGTTTAGCAATTGTAATCGATTACAGCAATCCGATCAAGTTTAGCAATTGCGATCAAGTTTAGCAATTGTAATCGATTACAGCAATCCGATCAAGTTTAGCAATTGTAATCGATTACTGCGAAATTGTAATGTCAGCGCATACCAAAATTCTGATGAATTGTTAAACAAAATTAATAGAGCAATTTCCTATGTGTTATGAACTCTGCCCAGTATTCTCCTTTTGAACAGTAAAAGTTTTGTTCGATGAAAAATTTCCTCTGCTATCTAGGCAACACAAGCAAAGTTGCCGATTGGTTCCATTTTACAGTTAAGTTGATGATTGATTCCACTGTAATGTTTACTTATAAATGTCATAACAAAATAGCTAAAATATCTGAATATGTTGTATTGCAGCTTAGAAAGCCAAAATGTAGGGCAGAACTCTTAGCTGAGAGCTAATCTGAACACATTGTCCCGATTGATTGTGAATTTGAACAAAATTGAAAGAGATCTTCAGAAGCGATTGCAAATTTGAACTAAATTAGCAAATAAGAGATACAAGATAACAACTGAGACAACACATAGCATATTCAAATTCTAAACAATGGAACCCAAAAACAAAAGCACCAAATGCCTTGCATTCCAAGTAAACCCAAGAGCCAAACCCTTGCACCTCACAAGCCACAACAGAGTGCGGACTCTCCTACAACTAAATGCACAAAACTTATTGCAACTACAAAACCAACACTAAAGCTCTAAAAAGAAACCACACATTGTCTTCCCCATCAACCGATCATATCAGATCAACATTTTATGTCCTCCCCGTCTTCCCTCCTGCTTCATGAACCTTACTCTGAATATCCTGGCCAACTTCCTTAGTCTTCTGGCCCACATAATCCGTCATTCCCGCCACCCGCTTCTTCCCCTGGTCCGCCATCTCCGGCACCGACCCAGTCTTCTGCCGCAATATGCTCAGGACCCACGAGAGCGAAGACAAGGCCGTCAGCCCGAAAGCCCCCGACGTTAAAAACCCAGTCACTACAAGAGCAAGAACAATGGCGGCCGGGACAATAACGGGGCTGAAGATTATGAAGAGAGGAGTGGTGACGCAAAGCCCGATGATGGTTCCAGTCAGCGTGACACCGGCAAGAGCAAGAAAGGTTCCACCGAGGGGCGGCATGGCCAAAACTGCAAGAACTTTGCTTGCTGAAGGGCCTCCTCCTGCTGCTCCTCTTTGGCCCATAAGAGACTTAACGTGCTGTTGTGGGTGCACTTGAAGCTGGTGTGGCTGCGGACGATCGCGTTCAGCCATTGAGATGGCTTAATTCAAGAGTAAAGAGAGAAATATCGAGCAGTAAATTTGAACGATGGAGAGATGATTTGAGGAACCGGAAGCAGTGGTTTTGTTTTATAAGAAAAGGTGGGAGAGGCAGAATGCGGACACGTAAGGGTTGCATGATGACTAGAGGCTTTGCATGAGCAACAAGTTGCACTGAGATTATTGGGGATAAACCAAAGAAACTGAAATCATAAAAATTTGAAGGGAAAAAGAAAATTGAGGTGGCTTTTGAGTGTACAACTGTACTGCCACATTTCTACTGTGGATCGGCAAAATTGTTGTGTTGTGTTGTGCTTTTCGCCTCAAAACGTGTGGTCATTTTTTGGACTCATCTCTTGAAGAATCAACGATCCCACTTGATTCTGAACTTAAAAATGGTTAATTTTTGTGAATTTATTCTGATAATAATCGCTTGTTATTGTGGAGGAAGATGCTCACTTTTTCCCTTTTTAAAAAAAAAAATCTATTTGATCTGATATTTAAAAATGAATATTTAGATATAATATAACATCTTTAACTTTGACCAAATAGAATAATTTCTTAACGAATGAAAGAATGAATGTTCACTGAACAATAAAAGGAGTTTAATTCTCCATTTTAGAAGCGAGGATTTAACTTTTTTTAGTGAGATTATTTAAATTTTTTATTAAACTTATTTTTTAAATAAACACACCATTAAACTTTAAATCTAAATAGATTTAAAATCATAGGAAATCATGTTTGGTGGATTAAAGATTCAAACCACCTCTTAGAAAAACTAATAATCAAAATTAAAATAAAACTCTCCCTTGATACCTTGTTTGCTCATTTATTAAACCAATATTCATATTACTCTTAAATTCCTAATATTTCTCATTTGTATTACTTAGGACCCTAATAAAATCATAATAAATCATTAAAACTTTATTACATTCAAATTTAAATACATTATATATATAGTGTAAGAGGACATCCTTACTTTGTTAACATAAAATATTACTAAAAAAAATAGATTTTAATATACTAACAAGAAAAATATAATTTCAAATATGTTTTTTTTGGCATTTTAATGACACATTTACTTTGACAAAAAGAATATGTCCTCGTTAGAGAAAAATTTATACATACACACTTACACATACAACTGTTAAATTATACGGTTCAATAGTATAATGTTACTATATTATTAAATTATATGATTTAATAATTTTCACAATTATTATATTATTAGATCACATGATTTAATAACTTTCCAAAACTTTTAATAAATTTAGGATCTCAGATTGGCCATACATATAATTTGTATGTTATAAATAAATAAATAAATAATATATATATATATATATATATATATATAATAGCATGCAAGTGGGTATATTCATAAAGAAATATAGAGTAATTTCTTGAAATTTAATTTTTAATAGTTATGTATACAGAAATTTAACAGAGACACCAAAGTCAAATGGTCAAACGATTTAATGCATTACATATTTCCGTTGGGGACTTAAATGGGAAAAAAATGAAAAATAAAAATGATTGCCGCCAAAAAGAAAATTGAGTTCCCTGGCCCTGCCCTCTCAAAGCTAAATATGGCGACATGGGTTCAAATTTTATGGAAATTGGAGCCGTGGCCGTTAACTTCAATGGCAACGAGTCGCCGCCGTTTGTAATTTCATCTCGCAAGGTTTATTTATCATTTTTTTTTAAATTAATGCTTATTTATTTACTAATTCCAAAATCTTTTGAATTCCAATTGTATGAAAGAAGTTTATGTGGCTGTGATGATGCCAAAATGTTTAATTTGTTACGATCTGTAAATACGTATAATCTGAAATCTACTAGGGGTGTCGAGGATTACCTCAAAAATCTGCTCCCACGAATATAAGGAAAGATACCTGTTATTGTTAATTTTTTGGAAAATTAAGGCCCATGGGGGCTTAAACGCACGCCCTCAACATAGTTAGGGACGTGAGTTACCACTAGTCAACACGGCTGACTGGCTTGCAAGGCCATAATTAAGATTAGTGGAATTGGGTCTTTTCTAAAAGTGATACATAATTGCATGCCATCGTAGATTCTGTGTGTTGCACCAATATTGGGCATGAATAGTTTCAATTCGTTTGCCAAATTTGCCCTTTTTGTTGTTGTTGTTGTTGTTGTTGTTGTGTGTTCATGTTTGAAGTAATTGAGAGAGGAAAGTAAAACTTTTGCCGAATCAAGTTATTATCTTTAACAAATTTTGTTTCCCAAAATTTTATTTTTGCGTTTATGATGGTTTTGGTTTTGGTAGGTCATGCTATAGATGCAAGTGATTAGCATGTGAAAAGTTTTGACTGAGACATGAATTTTATCTATCTTAATATTAATTATTTGTGGAAACCTTTTGCAGGAGAATAACAACATTCTAATAGCTTCGGCCTTCAGTGGATCCAACTGTAAGTTACATTCCAGATAAAGAAAAATAGGCAGTTTATTTTAGCATTTGCATCATGAGATGGGTTTAATTTTATTTTTTTTCCCCTAATTGGCTTATTTTTCAATCGCTACTCGGCTACTTGGTTTATATGTAAATAGCAATCAAATGTGGAACAAATTTGCTTAAGTTAATTTAAAAATTTGGTTGCATTGATCAAAGTTTGTTCTATATTTTTAGTAGTATCTTGTTTATATACTCCACTAGATAAGTTTCTATTGCAAACAATTACTTTTACCAATTGATGGAATAGGAAGACATAGCTGCAACTTGCAGTGGACAGATGGATGATGAGTACGAACAAGGACTTAACTCTCAGGATTCAACATGAAGAAGATTAATTTTAAATTAAGTATACCTTTCTTTGGTAATGTTGCAGACAAAGGTAAGGAATGTAGCGGGAAGGAAATGTATTGGAGTGTTGATGGCGCACATGGTAAGCGTAAAATCATTGCACCCTGATACCAAAAATTCTGGTAGGTCTCTTAAATATTATTTTTTCCATCTTCTGATATCTGAATTTTTTTTTTTCCTTTTTTCAATCTCTTAATTTTAAGTGTTATTGTTCAACTGATCTTCTTGTTTCTAGATCAAGAAATAGTTTCTTTGTTATATGGGACTTGAGATGCAAGACTATTTCCAAAAGTAATTCCACAGAATTCTCCATTCTATAAGTTATTATTGCATTCCGGCTTTCATTAACAGGTTTATGATGTTTGTAAAAAAAATTTCCTTTTAATATAATAAATGGTTGGATATAGCTTCCACTCTTATCCAGCTCATTTTCATCTCAATCAAAAAGGGTTTGTTTGTTGCCTCAACTTCTTGTTAATCTTTTTTATCCTACTCTTGGATAACATGTCAGTTCCTTCAGGCTACCCACACAAGCATTACTTCTGATAAGCAGTGAACAGGTATCATATAACAAGTTGCCAATTTCCCAAAATTAGTTTTGAATTCCTATAGAGTTTATAATTACCTTGCTTTTCTCATAGACAACCTGGTCATTTCAGTGTTCTAAAAATCTGGGATATGAAAAATATTAAGGCTCAAGTTACTTAGGCATGTCCTTATCCTGAGTCATTGGCCAAATAGAGAAGGTTAGTTTCTTCTTGCTCAGTGGAATGTTGAATCATTGCCTATGCATATTCTCAAATGAGATAGCTAAAAATTAATCTTTATACTTTATAGAGGAATTAAACATACTGTCCAGTCCAGCGACATTTTAACAAAGTTTGGTTATGAGCATCTGACCTTTGTAATGGTACGGAAACCCTAACATAGATGAAAATGTAGATATGAAAATGGTAGGCACAGTCTGGAATTGGAAGTGAACTAACATTAGATCAATCCTCCAAAAATTTCTGCAGGTTTACGAAGCTAAAGATTTAATTAGAACTATCAGTCTAGCTATGCTACTTATAATTTTATATGATTTCAAGAAACAAGATTACTTGGTACATCTAGCTTGTCCCAGGATTTAAATGGGTGTTGGTTACAGCTCCATGCTTGGTCAATAGGTACGTACTGTTGTGATGAGCATCTCTCCCTTAAGTCGTATTAATTTTCTGCTGTATTGCCTACTCAAAATTGTAACTTTGGTTATATGCACAAGGTAGTGAAATGTCTCTTTTTGATGCACTGGTGGAAGATGATTTGCCTGCTTACAGTACCCGACCATATATGAGGTTAGAGAGCAAAAAAGAAAAAATAGCTAAAATGCTAAACACTCTATTTTGGATGTTTTCATGCTTCATATTATACTTGAATAATCTACTTCGGTTTGTTAAAAGTCCTGTACATTGTTCCTCTGGATGTAGAATAGAATCATTCTATGTAAAGGTACGCCTTTCCTATTGAGCATAAGCCTCTGCTCTATCCCTAGCTCTCCACCCTCCAGGAATAATTACCAATTTTTCTATTGTTAAGATTCATGCATTTCCGCTATCTGATTTTATTTTTTCCCTGGCAGTCACCAATTAGCCCCGAAGCGACCATATACTTGATGGAAATATCTACCTTCCTCTCAAACAAGGCTTCTTCCTTTTAGTTTTGCCTCGTTCAATTTGTAACTTAAAAATGCAATGTCAAACCAGGTTGACAAACCTCAAGTGTTTAATGAATCAGGCACTGTTTAGTATAAGCTACAACACTGAAGTGTTAGGTAAATTCCTACTCTTTTGATTTGTAAGCTAAGTTGATTTTATCTCATATTTGTATAATAAAAACTTTATAAAATCTATCTTATTTTTTATTAAATATTTATTTATTTTCATTAACTAATTTTATTTCATAATTTTATTTTATTTTTTAAGCAGCACCTCAACTCCAAACAGGATTGCCTCTTCCAATGCTATAAAAAATACAATGTACATGAAGACCCAAAATTAAAAAAAAAATTCCCATCTTCTGATATGAAAGAAACCTTTGAGAAACCGCCCGAAGCTGCATTACAAAGACCTTTTTCTGTGTTTGAATCCTTATGCCTCAGTGAAATTTCTGGAATGTCAGTCTGATTATTATGCCTCTGGAATAGATTTAATAACCCTGTTAAGAATATTATTGTATTAAATGCCAATTTGTTGGGTCTTGTGCTGGAGAAGCAGTGTGATTTTTTACCCTCTAAAACCTTCTCTGATGCACATTACACAGTTAGGTGATAAACTTGACACTATTGCTTTTGATTTTACTGTGTTCTATGGGAAATGTAAAGCAGGAGACAAGATTATTCCAAATGCCAACATCGAATCTTATCGTTTTTTTCCTTTTTCTTTTCAGACTGATTAAGTGATGTCCATGCACATACTTTCTTTGGGCTCACATAACGCAACTTCTTGTACGTAACTTATTAATTTTACGTCTTAGAAGCGTCCCGGGTTGAATGATTTTCGCATTGGCATGTATGGGGTGGCTCAAGCCCAAATGGGGTTGTGCCTTCTCTGAACTCCTCTATTAAAGAGGACAAAAAGAAAACGAACTATTAAATAATGATTAATTGTTCATGAGTTTTACGTACAAATACTTTGCTTTTTCCATATTCCAAAGCAGCATTATTCTCGCAAGAAAAAATGCGTTGAAAATTTAGAATCCTAACGTGATATGCACAAGTAATTTTATATATCTCTATTATCAGTCGATAAAGATAGTGATACTCAAATGAAAAGCGGCTATGAATAAGTTGTTTACTAGAGTACTAATTGATGTTTGATTCGAGGAGGAGAAGAGATGAGAGGGGGAGGTGATCTTCTTGTCAAACCGAACATGGTGTAATTGAATTTAACCATTGAAAAATGATACTAGTCCTAACAGTTGACTGAGGAGCCACAAATGCGGCACCACGAGGGTGAGGGTGCCATTTTGACACCCTATTTTCTTTAATTTAAAATCCAAGGCTGAACTTGAATAATGTCATTTATATTATTCATGGGTACGTCTTTTGGTTGAATGTTAACCTCCTTTTAATTATTGAACAATGATTCAGTGCGCGTAGTCTCATATTATAAAATACGCTCAAAACTAATTATTATAAGTTGAAATTATATTATAAAGTGTATAATTTTATTAATAATAAGAATTTAATTACAGGTGCATTTGTGGTACTATACCATAATTACATTTAACTGTTGAATTAACTTGAATGGATGTGGTCTATTAAAATCCAATGATTGAGTGCAATCATAATTTTTCCCTAATAATAATTTAACACCTTCCAATCACATACCATAAAATATGGAACTCACCGCTCTTTAATTTAACCATTATTGAAAAATTAAGAAAAGAGATACTCATCATCTACGGAGCTCTAGCCTACAGCTTTTATAGGGACAAGCCAAGAGATGCGATGCTTGTAGGTTTATTCTCACCACAATGTTGATGCTCCTGAGAAGATTATTGAAAAACTCTATTCAAAAAACATGTGGTTAGGGCCCACTTGAAGGGTCTTGGAGAAATGTCCCAATCAATCAATCAATCAGTCAAAATATTAGATTGCATGGGCATGGCAACTTTTTGGAATAGAGCTGTCTTTGGTTTTGGACCTCTTGAGTCACTTTGATAATTCTTCATTTGGGCGGTTGGGGATGGCCCATTAACTTGGAAAATGAGATTGTGACCGATTCTTGAATCGTTGATTCGGGTCCCAGATTATGACCCTTTTTGCTGTTTTGTGAGCATGCTTGGTTTTGTATTTTGCTTTGCATGTTAGGAAAGAGACATTTTGTATTTCTTTGATGCATTTCATCGAAAACCTTCAAATCAAATCATATATTTCTCACTTATCTCTCATGATATCGATGAATGAATAAAGCAATGTGTGTGTATATATATATATATATAGGGAGATTATCAATTTCTCCTATACTATAATCAATATATATCATTTACTTTTATTATTTTTATAATAGTTAATAATCTTCATGATAATATAAGTTTATAGTATTATTTTTATTTTTAAATACAAATTTATTTATATTTATTATAAATTAGTTAAATCATATGAATGAAAATTAAAATAAAAAATTAAGTATTAAAAATAAGAAATATATGTTTTGATGTAAAAAAATTAATAAAAAAATATTTTTCTTGAACTTTTTTATTTTAAAAATATTTTCTTGTAATAAATATATAAGAAAATTATTATAAAATGATAACAAATTTATTATAAGAAAACTTGAATAATAAATAAAAATTATTATAAAATAAATAATAAAAAAATTTCTTGTACTTTTTATATTTAATTTTAAAATTTTAAAATTTCGTCCCAAATTTTAATCCTACATTATAGAAAAAGAGAGAGAGAATCATCATTGCGTGCAAGTGCCTTCATTTTTTTTATTGCGGAATTAAACCGTTTGGCTTAATAGAATTATTGTTTTAATGCAATACAAAGCCGTGTAATTTTATAGCATTAAAAACTTACTCTATTAAACCGTACGGCTTAAAAGCGTGTCTGCATGGAGGGAAAAAAAAAAGTGCCCACACTAGAGAAGGATTGTATATATACATATCATACCCGCTATATAAGATTGGTATTTTGAAACACCAAATCCATTGATATTTGCACCTTTGTAAATTTGATGCCCATTAAGGACAATCTTTATTAACATTTTATGATGTTTTTAATAGATATGGTTTCTACATGTGTGGTCAGTGTAATGGATTATAATTCTCTTATAATATGATTCATCTGATTAAAATGCTATATAATTGGTACATGAGAATATAATAAATATTGATTACATATAAATAAAAGTACACATATAAAAAAATTCTTAAAATAATTCAAATGTGATTAGATCATAAAATGATCTTTATTCGAGTATAATAGTCGGTACAAAGTAATGCATATAATTAGTTACATCATGTTACAGTGTGCGTTCATTTAATTTTAAAGAAAAAAGAAGAAGAAGAAAACCCATGTATCTATTTGTGGAATATGGCTAATTTTATATTCTACATTAATTGAGCAAGTTCGGCCAGCTAAGGCTTTGATTTCTTTATAAACTATATTAGAAAGAGGAAGATTCCATGGGACATAATCAATCATATTATACATTTTATATTGCCAAATTCTTTTGTCAAAAGTACCTGAAGTTCAAGCGAGAAAAAAGGAAAGTGGACTGGCCGGCCTGCAGTGATTACTTCCTAACTCAAACCATGAAGATGATCATGGAGTTAGAACATGAGCTAAAGCTACCTAAACATTTAACCGTAATTTAGCTCATTTTATATGAACGACTCATTCCATTTTATTTTTTGTACGCTAAAAGAGTATCATTGAACTTGAAACGTTAAATAGTTAGCTGGGTCTTGTTTATTGTATCTACTTCACTGTGTGTGATGCAGTAGTGGGGTTCTTAATTACTGCAATGTCTGAGGTGCGAGGGATGATAAACAGTGAAGAATATATGTAATAAAAAGGAGACAAAGGTGAAAATCCAACTAAGATTCGCATGCTATTTTTTTTTTTCTATACTCCCTCACATGGGAAAACAATTCTTTGTGATCCTATGACATCTCTACTGCTACTTACTGTTTACAGACAATATTAATGTCAATGCTATAATGAAAAAGGTCAAAAATTCACAAGAAATAGTATTACTATTTTGTAGTGGTTAGCAAAGACTTCAATTCAATGGTTGGGGAAGTCAACAAATTTTCTTGTACCACTGTTACTCTTATCTGTTGTAGAAAAGAGATGTAGTGTTGGATTGAAGAAAGTTGATTTTGAAGCTTGAAAAACGAAAATTGATGGATGGACAGAAAGGAAATTGATTTAAGGTCTAATTTTTTTTTTTCTCTCCATTTTTCCTTTGTTCACACTTAGCTGGCTAGGTCCCATATTTAATTTATATATGGAAAGGGGAATTTATCTGTTGGATGAGATATGTGTGAGTGATCTTTTCCCCTTTGTTATGAATGTGATGGTGATGTGGGCATATTCGAATAGAGGAGTGATGTGTGCGTGTGTTTCCCCTCCTTTTTATGATAGTGAAATGTCGATAAACATAAAAACACACTCCCATAGTTAGTTTTATTTCGGTGCACTCGTGAACTGAGTCACACTTTTAGTAAATTATATTGTCACACTGTTAATTTAGCATTTTATTAACTCGATCCAAAAATTAGACGCTACATGATTGTATCAATTGTACTTAGAAAATATTAAGGTGTCTATCCTATATACCACCATAAATCTATGAAAATATATTCAATGAATAGCGTGGCGCTTGTATGCTCTTTTTGTATGAATAAATAGGTAATATATGGTCTCTCAAATCAAGTATTCCCTTTAAATATCCTTCGAATGCAGTGATGAAACCTTATAAGAGAATTTTAGTTATTTTGGACATATTTAGCTTACAATATATATATATATATATTTATCTTTAGACGATTCTTTACTTCAAAGACAAGGAATCAATATAGAAAATCTTTAAAATTAGCTTTGGAACTTCACCTGCTTTATGTATAAATTCAAATTGTATTTTGGAACTTCAAGTTACATGCTAGCTTTTTGAAACCTGATTTTTAAAAGGTTACTTGAAACCCCTTCACTTTTTCAAGTATCACACAGAACCATCAGGCATACGATTTACTCTCAGCCTCACACTAAATTAAAGGAGAAATGGTACATATAATTAGAAGTGAGCTCCCAATGCTAGTGCCAAAAATTAATAACGACGCAATGATCACTGGATATCAATGATTGCGGCTGTTACAAGTCCATCTATCTACATTTTAGAATTTTTAGATTTTATATGTAGTTGGTGGCTTATATTTGTTGAACCATATAATATAATATGGAGCATAAACTATTTTAGGTTGGTGACGGTGTTGCATATAAAATAAACCTAGCTAACTAATAATTAGGTATCTCGATAGATTCTAAACCAATTAATTAAAATCGATTATATTAGCTTGTATCTTAATTAAGTATTCAGGTTTGGATATATACTAATACCATGTATGTACTTTTTTCTTTCGTTAAATATATAACACAATTAATAATGAATAAATCTTCTCCCCCCTCATGTGAGCTGAGGTCTTGTATTTCAGCCCAAGAGGTTATAAAATCTAGTACCAACATATAGTGACACCTAATAGAGGCACATGGTAAGTGTTCAAAAAAGGAGGCATACGTCAAGGGAACTGGAGAACATGTAAAGTAGCAAACTTCTGTAAGTAATAATAAGAAGATGGGTTCAGAAACAGAGATATAAATGTACATGTAGATTATCTCATAGTTCTTAGACAGAATTCTCATTAAATGTGCAAAATGCTGCAAAATTTAGTGATCCTTTTAGCTCAACTGCAGACTTTTACATGGTTGTTTGAAGTGGACTCAACAGCATTTTATGACAAACTAGCTAGCCACTCCATAGGATGTACTCTAAGCAAATTAAGTCAAGGAAACAAAATTAGGTCTCAATATTAAGTTGAGCATCAATTAAGTTTCAAGAAATGTACTCTCATAATTAAGAAGACATTCTTTCATAAAATTAGAATATGGACATAATATAATACAATGACAAGTAAAACACAGTCCATTATGAATCTCGAAGAGAAACCCTAAAAGGGTTTTTTTGTCATATTTTATAAAATACAATGACAAATCAATTAAGGTCTTACATGCTGCTGCTTTCTCCTCCGTCATGGCTACCATCATTATTATTATTCCATTGAGATGGGAAATAAAACCCTGAATTTTGTTCATTAGTGTCACTTCTTGCTCCAAACTGAGGTGGCATTTCATTGCAAGCATAACGGATCAAATCAGCATTTGTGGCATCTAACTCTCTTTGCAGCCTCATGACTTGTCTTTGAAGGACAGAAATGGCTCCAACACAGCCATACACTGGATCTTTAAGCCGTGCCTCGGCTTCATAAGCTAGAGAGTTCACTGCATCTTCCCTCTGATGAGGCAGAACTTCGTTTAAGAGTTTGCTTACATTGCTTGCACCAAATATTTTGTGAACATTCACAAACTTTTGAGGCTCTTCAGGTGGAAAATATGGAGCAAAAACACAATCAGGCATGCATTTTCTCCTTAAGCACTTGCAGGCGGCACATGGAGCATTTGAGTAGCTTGAAGAAGCCATCAACCTTTAGTTCTCTGCAGCAAGTAATAAAGAAAACAATGTGTCTATAGCTTAATTTATAATAATTACTCCTTTTATTCAATTAATTAATTAAATTTTTTGGTTAATGTTTTCAAATACAATGAAATTGGAAATTTCTTAAAAACACTATCTGCCATTTTTTTTTTTTTCTTTTCAACCTACTTTTACTTTTTTGGCCTGCAAACTAAAGCTGTATTTGTTGAATTTTCAAACCGTACTTGATCTTGAATTTTCAGGCAAAACCCTACATATAGTCAAAACAAACGGTGTAAAATATATAATAAAAATTGAAGGGAAATTATAAATAATTCTCTAACGGTACTCCTATATTTATGTATATACATCGATTTCCTGTGCTTGGATTCTCTTGAATTTGAAGCTCAAGTTGCCATCAAACATGTCACTACAGGATTAACATATACAGATCTTTCATTTTGAAGTTTGAACATTTGGACTTATAAGACTTATATATTTTATAGAAAAAACTTGAAAAAAATGAAAAGAAAAGGCTTAGAGGCAGTTGGTACTGTGACTTAACTTTTTAACAACTAGCTATAGCTAGATTTTTCTCTGAACAAAAAAAAAAGGAAAAGGAAAATATACCTTCTATTCCCTTTTGTATAGGGCTCTATATCGAGCTGATAGATCTGTTAATCCTTGATTGTTCCAAGGAAAAAAAGAGTATTACGCAGCAGCAGGCTTATTTAAATGATGAAATATTAGGATTTTTGTTATTATATATAGGATATATGTGAGAGTCCAATTGGGGTAAAAACCCTAGCTAGATGCAGCAGGGGCACCTGCAAAATACAGTGACAAAAATGTAAGTGGAGATGAGTGAAGGAAAAAAAGGAGGCAAAGAGCATTTAATGAGAAGAAATGAAAAGCAAAAGACAAGTGTAATTAATGGGGCTACAAGAAAGTAAGATGGCGACTCATGACTGTGACGCCCTACTTATAATAATGATAATGATGTTAAAAATTTTTAGTTAACTCGAATTCATCCTCTTCGTCCAAATTACATGAGTATGAAATTTACATATTTTCTTAAAAGGTTACAGTACATATAGTTTAAATTCATTTTTAACTTTTTAAAATTCAAATTCAGGAAATATTTATAAAAAAAAAAAGCTACTTAAAAATTACTTGATGAAATCGAATCTCTTGAGACTAAGTTTAAAGTTGAAAACTACTCAAGTCTATTGATGAGGCTAAGTGTACAAATACGTGCTTTGCATAACCATATATATATTTTTTTCCTTTACGTCAACCCTTTTGTCTTTGAGCTTAAAAAGAAAACAGGCCAAAAAAAAAAAAAAAAAAAACTCTTGCCTTTTGATACGACAGTATCGAGTAGCGAAATCCGAAGGAGATATTAGGCTGCACCACACACACACACACACACACATGTTTAAATGTTTAAATGTAAATTTCAGATGTTTAAATGTAAATTTCATACAGATTTGTTACTATATTTTTATTAAATAAAAATATATGATATCATATGAGGTAATAATGAATCTGCATCAAATCCGCTTATAGTCATCTAAACCTAAGAAGCTAAGAGATATATTATTATTATTATTATTATTTTTGAAAGAATCCTATTTAAATTGAAATTTATAATTTTTTAATTTTAAAATTTTTTAATTAATTTTAATTTGGTTATCTATTTATAGTTTTATTGTTTACATGTTGCTTATTTGAGTAGTATTCTTAATTTAAATATGAGTCGTATTAAAGTGAGTTTTCTATCAAAATTAAGATAAGTTATAGTTAATATAAATAAGTGTTTTTTGTAAGCTTTATGAATAGGCCTTGGTTATTTATTATTGATTATTTTTTAGAATAAACTTTTGGTTTGAATTCTATTCTTATTATTTCTTCATATTATGTGGAATTAACAAATTTTAACACCCTAGATTCGCAAGTATTCTTAGAATCAATATCGATTTAGTTTATTTCTTTTATTCTAGTATACTCAAGAATCAACGAAGTAGTGAAAAATATTTGTATCTATCCATCACCCTATATCTTTTATCGTTCCACTCATCAATTTCATTACACAACGTTCTTTTGTAAAACCATACTATATCAAAAACTGAAGAAAATTCAAGTTCTTTTTATTTTTATATTTTCCTTTTGTGTTAAAACAAACTAGGTGCAGGCATGATCTCTCAAGACAAAAAGGTCTTTGCTCGATCTACATGATTCTTTTCCATGCCATTGTGTATAAATAAAACTATTGTAAGGTATTTTCAAGAACTTGATCAAGTGGTTTAAAGTAGTCTCTTTTTTATCCTTTTTATTTTTTTAGCTACCCAAATTTGGGTCTTGGGAAGATAAGAGTTTAAAGAATAAATTTAGGTTCGCCCAAAAGAAAAAAAAAAAAAGCAATTGTTATGTTTGAATAAATGATGCGGTGAAATTAATACAATGTTTCTAGATATTTCACATGCATATATGCGTAACAACAATTATATTGGCGAAAATTAAGGTCCATAATACAATTGTATTTCTTTCAAATCCCAATTTGTTTTTTCTAAATTCTTAATTAACCTGCTAAGTTTTTTTGTTCCACTTGCATAACCTGGAACTTCCGTGCAAGTTCATAATTTATCATAAATTTAGGGTAAAAAAATAATAAGGGAGGGTAACCGAGGACTTTTGAGTTTTCAATAGAGAATGTTGGGCTTGGATCTATCACTAGTGGCATATTATTAGTTAATAAATAAAAAAGAAAAAGAAAGAAACTTTATGATTTATTTAATAAATTAACTGTCTTATTACTTATTACAGAATGACCTTTTATTTTTAAGAAAATAACCTTAAAAGTATCTTGTATTAATTATAATTTGGCCGCAAGCAGTTGTTTTGCTCGATAAAATGTTATTTTCAGAGCACTGGCGAAGGTGAAAGCCTGGAGACGTCATGAGCTTTGAGTTTTCCTAGCTAAGCACAGTACTCATATTGGACGAAGAAATCACGAAACAAAAATCGTGAGGATGAAAGACGCGTTCATGAAGCGGGAAGCGTGCAGACAATGTACATTTGGTTCTTGGGGCCGGGGCTGTTGGAGTTGCACTGTATGATCATTCTCTTCTGAAAAATGGTAAAAGACTTTCTCGTGGTGATTACGAACCCTTGGACTGATACGTGTAAAGGACACACACACACACAGTGAGCATACGGGCATGCATGTTCCTGTTTCTCTCTCCGTGATTAAGGTATATTATTGATTTCAACTATATATCAACACGAATGTATCTGAAACCATTACTATTATCATCCATTATTGAAGCATTTATGACGAAATATGCACAGTTGCCAAAATGGGTTAATAATTTCAATTGTAGTTGCGGACAAAGTAAGCTAAAACATATATATATGAATGGACATGGCATATATAACGTGTGGCTGGGTTTCTCTTTTTTTTCACTTATGGGTAAGCTGTTTCTTATCTTGTACTGCTTGTCCCATGCTGACAAATTTAGTGACAACTTTCATTTCATGTACTCAATAATTGACAGATTACTTTGAGGACCTGAAAGTGAAATTTGATCCCAAGATGCTGATGTGATAAAAATCGATCCCATGGTAGCAGAAACTTTGATGATGGTAAGAATTTTCAACAATGAGATGCCAACAAATTAAGTCTGTTCATTTTTACTTTTCAAGTGTGTCAGGAAACTGGTTTCAGTGTAAGCTCGTGTGTGCCTGAGGATATTTGAATATATATTTACGATAAGAGCAAAATTCGTTTACTGCAATGTGAAACCACGTAAGTTATAATTGGGACCAAAATATGTGTATGCTTACGTGAATTATAAGAAGATATAGAATTTTTATAAAATGTGTATTGATTAAGGCTTATTTGCTATTATAGTTAGATGGTTGTAGCTTAAAAAATTAAAATTTGGTATTATAGTTGGATGATTGTAATTTAAAAAATTATAATATTGTAATGTTTGGTAAGCATTAGTTTATAGTTTCGTAAATATAAATCGATTTTATATCACACTTGTGCAATGAAAAAACATATAATATATATCTTCACTATTTTTGTAAAAATTATTATTTGAAAGTCATTTTTATCACATACTATCAATTTTTATTTTATAATTATAATTTTTTTTCGATAACACTTCAATGCCAAATAGGGTTTGAGATTCATGATTACTAGATTTTTCTGCTTGCAATAGAAATATGTACAAATAATCCTTTTCGGAGGGATATTCCAATAATAATAATTGAGATTTTCTTTCTTTTAAAAATTATAAGTAATTTGGCATTAAATAAAAAAAAGTTCTTGACAAGGAAAATAAATCACGTTAGCTGAGAATATTTTCTGAGTTATATATATAAGATTGAATAAATCTTTAATTTATGAACTAATTAATTGACTTTTAACTATGAGTTAGTTCCATGCATTTCTAAGTATCATGACCACATTCATATATAAGTGCCCTGTGCTACGTTACCGCTTGATAACATCCGTGAAAAAGTTAACCTAACTTCTATAACCTTCTATCGCCTTCTAAAAATGATTCAATGAATTACACCTATTATACATACATACATACATACATACATACATAACGAATAGGAATATACTTTTGATGTTGAGTGTTGACTCTTAAACTTCATTTGGGTTACTGGTTATAAATTATTTGCTAGATTAGGTGACTAGAACTAGTTAACTAAATAGCTTATTTCTAGAGCTTCCTGCTCCACCTTCAACTCTTATCACTCGCAACCACCACCAAAAGATACATAGCAAATATCAAAATTATAATTTATAGACTATTTTAGTTGACATAATTGAAGTCATGTGTCGGCGTACACAATAATATTGAATAGTTGAAGTGATGTTAAGTTGCTTTAGATGATCTTCATAATCTGTATGGTACATGAATCTACTTTTTCGTAGTATGATATATAAAAATTGTATGGACCCGTGCATGCCTATAAACATACCATGACTTTCATTATCTTAATTTCAGGTTATAAAATAACTAGCTAGGTATAGACAAATATTTTTATTACTTCTAATCATTTGATACCATGCCTTGGTACCCCAATATCATCATCAAGAAAGAAATTGGGAGAGTAATGAGGATTTCTTATACCCCACAAACTATATCAATCATAATTTGATCAAAATCTACCTAAATTAAATGTATGATGGGATTGATAATACTTTGATCAAATCTATATATATGGAAATGTCTATCTTATTTAACAAATATATCAATGATGGCATGATTATATTTTGATTATAATCTATAGAAAAGTCCGTATTGTATATAAAATACATTGTGCATCCGAAGGGGTCAGATCGAGATGGGGTCATGGAGAAAAGTTGAAGAGATAAGAGGAATAAGTTGAAGTCAATGAAGCATGGCTCTAATGATTGGAGATCCCCTATAATTCAATGGTTTGTTAAAGATGAAGATCATATATTTATTTAGTGATCAATTGAATGAAATTATGCTTATTTTTAATCAAAATTACCACCCTTCCATTTCGTGTGTATTCAGTAGCCTTTATGCCCTAACGGGGGAAACAATAAATTAATATATACAAAGGATATGTGTATTGTTGTGAGCACAGTTTGATTGAGGCACTTCATTTGATCACTCTTTAGCATAGACTTGTTCACAAGCTTTGAGCAAAGCTTTGATTAATCAAGCTAGTGAAGCCAGAAAATACTAACAAAAACCAACTTCAATTATTTAGTTTATAGCATAGTTAGACCAGTTCACATAGTAAAAAAAAAAAAAGGAAAAATTGCCTTTGCAGGGTAATTAAGAGGGATCAAACGGTGAGGTGAATATCATTTTACTATAATAAAACCTCGTTGTATATATATCACTTGAAACATTTAAGCTAATCACAATCAAAATTACGAAACTCCCAAATCCTAGAAATCCTAAAAAATCACCACGATCAAAACAACAATTTTTTTTTTTTGAAATAACAAATCAAAAAAATAAAATTTACCCTTATACATAATTCCTTTGGTGGCTCACTATATCAGCAGTCAAATATAAACTGTGTCGAGAATGAAATATCATTAGGAAGCCATAAATCCAACGGTTGGAAAGTGGTGTAGAAAACAGAGAGGTCTCCCCTTTATGCCTCAGCAGAAGAAACAATAAAATATACAAAAGATAAATTTATTGTCGTGGAGGGTATTATTAAAAATTGAAAAAGATTATTATTGATGGAACTCTCATGTAACATATGGTGATATCGGTTGCAAATATCCCAATGTGCTATTTTCCTTCCATGCTCGTCATCATTCATCAACATGCTTGCTTTCCATACCTTGGCTTGTCGTTTGCTATAATGGATTGAATGTACATTTGACTTACATGTATATAATGGACTTGTTTGTGATGTTATCCATACTGATGAAATGAAAGTTATTTCGTAATAACAAAATAATAATAAAGCTGCTTTGCGTGTTTATGTTTTGACTATGCATTGTGCTGCGCATAGAGTACTCTTCAAAGCATTTGATTAGCTAGTAAATCAGTAACTATTAATCTTTCTTTTATTTGCTTTTCACCCTCTTAATTAGGAAATGCAGACATGGTTTAACCCATTTAGGGTTTAATCCACCGTAAATCCGCCAATCTTTATGGGCATCACTCCTGCCAACCAAAACTTTGCATCACCTCTCAACACTTTTGAAGATATTATAATAGCATCACATCAAAAAATTATGTGCGCCCACATCACTTAGTCTACAAAAAATTGATAACATTTGGTGTTGGGTTGTATCCTGCTTTACATTTCTATCTGCAGAATCAAAAGCAATGGTATGTTGCGGTACTGTCAAGTTTATTATCTAACTGTGTAATTTCGTAAAGGAGGCAAAGGGTAAAAAGCGTACTCTCACTAGTCGGAAGGGGACTGAGAGACCTTCCCGAGCACAAGGCCTAACATATGATATTTTGTACAACAATATTCTTCATATAGTGTAATTAAACCATTCTCCAGGGGATCATATTTTACGGAGTAACTAGAAAGTAATCACGGATGGTTCTTCGTTTCACTGAGGAAGGAGGGTTCAACACAGAAGAGGGACTATTCAGGGAAGCTTCAGGGGTTTTTTCAAATGCTTCGTTTGTATCAAAAGGTGGAATTTTTTTCTTCTGGGCCTCGGGAGTTCTAATGATAGGCATATTTTTAGGATCGGAAGAGTTAATTTGGTTTAGCACATCGTCTGAATTATATGAACTATCAGAACCCTTTGCTAACCCTCCTGGTTCTTCGTTCATAAAAAGTTTTCTGCATTCTGTGCTTGGAATTGCCATTACTCTCCTTCGGATAGAAGACGGAGATCTCATGCTCGAGCAACGACTGTTTTCAAGGCTCCATAATCGAACCTAACAAATAAAAATTTGCAGAAATTGAGATGTATTATAAATACATAAATGAATTAAAAATGTATTTGGGCTGCATTTATTGGATTTTGTAAGCTGTTGATCTTACTGTGTAATCATCTGAAGAAGTTACAATCTTCCCAGCCTCATTTGGACACCTACAGAACGAAAAGAAATATGAACATATCTGTAAAAAAGAACATGGATAGTGAATAATGTCACTCAATAAACAGATGAAATAAAATACCAATCTACTGCTGTAACTTCCCCATCATGGCTTTTCAACTTGATAGGATCTGCTTGAGGTTTATTCACCTGGTTTGACATTGCATATTCAAATTACAAATTGAAGAAGGCAAAACTGAAAAGAGGAAAAAAAAAAAACACTCATATTTTCAGTAGAAACTCTACCTGCCATACATAAGCATTTCCATCACTAGAGCCACTGAGTATATGACTTGCATTAGGACAAATTTTCGACTTCAATGGCAAAAATATAGTCAGATAATGGTAAATCTTATACAATAGAGCAATCAGGATTAGTCCTAGACAAGACATACCTTTACATAGAATGATTCTATTCGACATCCAGAAAAATGTTGCATTGGGCCTTTATCAAGCTGAAGTACATTGTACAAGTATATTCTGAAAGCATGAAAACAACATGAGTTAAATTTTTCAACATTTCAGTACTTTTTTCTTGTACTGAAATTTTAGTGAATGCAAATTGTTATACAAGGCAGGATTATGAAACAGGCACCACATACCATGCACTACAAAGTAGCATTTCAGTGGGTTGTGCATTAAAACCAAATTACAATATTGAGTATGTTTTACTAAACATAAAAATTAATAAAGCTTTAAGGGAAAAAAATACTCATCACAACAGCAACATACCTATGGTCCATGCATGAAGCTGTAAGAAACACCCCATTTGAATCCTGAGACAGGCTAGAAATACCGTGTAATCTTGTTTCCTGAAATCGGAAAAAGTCGAATGATAACTAGAATTGCTTTACTAATAAATCTTATTAAATCTTTAAATTCATGAAACAAATAAATTTTGTCACTGCTATACTATCAATTATCTTCTAGTTCCAGAATAAGCCTGCTATTTACATCCACATGCTATTTTAGTGTTCCCATAACTAATTAGAAGATCAAACACTCGATTAAAAAGTTGGGGTAAGCATGCTGGATTGGACAGCAATGCTCAATTGCTCCATAAAGATTAAGTTTTAGTCATCTAATTTGAGAATATGCAACTTGATTCCGAACAATAACAAGTAATGTTTCGGCATTCTATTATGCAAGGGCCGACTAACCTTTGCAGATGATGACTCTGCATGAGGGCAAGCCTGAGTAATTTGAGCCTTAAGATTCCGGGTATCCCAGAATTTTACAATGCTGAAATGAAAACGATGTCAAGAGAAAGGCAATTTTAACATGAACTCTTCAGGAATTCAAAACTGATTTTGGGGAAAGTTGCAACTACTTGTAGATACCTGTTCACTGCACTAGCGGTAGCAATGGACACTTCATCTTTCAGATAAAGAACTGATGTAATGCTCATGGAAGCAGCCTGAAAGAACTGATTTGTTAGCAAAGAGTATAATAAATTAGATTAAGAATTATTTGAGCAGAAAACAAACCTTCCTGCGACTAACTCGTTTTGATTGAGACAAAAGATGAGCTCCTTTGACTACAGCAGATGAGCTGGACAAGGAAACAATAAGATTGTTCAACTGAGTGCAAGTTATTACCAACCATTTAATTCATGTATAAAATGGTTTGTTTAGACCATAAACATCATATGCTTGTTTAGGAAAGCAGAGATGCAACAACTTACAATACAAAAGATTCTGCACAATTACTTTTGGGACTGGTCTTGCATCTCAAGTCCCATATAGCAAAGGACCCATCTCTTGAACCAGAAACAAGAATATCTGTTGAACAATAACATTTATAATTAAAGAAATGGAAGGGACGTTAGTTAGATACGAGATGGTAAAAAGAATGAAAGTACCTACCAGAATTTGTTGGATGAGAACACAACGATTTTATGCTCCCTGTGTGCCCCATCAATGCTCTAGTACATTTCTTTTTCTCTGCATCCCATATCTTTATCTGCGAAATGAACAAATGGACAAAGGAAAGTGTAAGCAATGTACAGTCAGTCTTCATCATGTTGAACTAAAGGATTAAGTCTTGTTCATACTCATTGTTTCAGTTGCCAATTGAGAAAGCAGTTGCATCTTACACTTTAATCAATTGGTATTAATTCTAGCAACTTATTAAGTTTTATAGACCAAACTTAGATCAATGGAACCAGACTTGTAACTGAATTTAAGCTAGTTTGTTTCGCAAAGTTCATCCCCTTACTTACAGTTTGATCCCCTGAAGCTGTCAAAATGTTGGTATCCTCCTGCAAAAAGTTTGGCAAATTTTCACATCTCAGTCAAAACCTTGTACATGTTAGATTGATGCTAGGCAATAACAAAAAATTCAATATAATTTCATAGAACCAACGTAGTTACCTTGATCCAGCACAAATCAAAAATAGCATTTTGATGAGCAACCCAGTCACTTATTCTGGCTTTCTCTGCGAAAAAATCTCTAAATTTCAGTATAATTGAAACTACAAAGAATATCCATCCAAAAAGAAAAACCCCGAAGCAAGCATTTCATAAACAAGCTCTAAGACCTGCATTCTCCCGGTGACGTGCAAAAGAAGGAAGCTTTCTACGTGAATCAAACAAGCTCACATAACCATCCTCGTCCGACACGGCAAATATATGGGAGTTTTTACTTGTCTGCAAAATTAGGGTTTTTTTCCTCTGATTAAATCAGTGCATTTGTTTGCAGGCTTCGGTTCTTAATCTTAAGTAAAAAAAAAAAAAAAAAATTATGATAACAATAAAAATGACAATAAACAAAACCTTGCAAAATGAAACGGCCAATGGCGGCGTCTCTTCGCCATGGTGTTCGACTGCCACGGCTCCGATTTCCGTGAAATCGGTTGCTACGTCACCAAAATACGGTCTTTTCCGAGCTGAAAAAATAGTAAATAATAAATTCAAAGCAAGGTGTAATCAATCACACATTAAATTAATTTATTCAATCCAGAGATGGGGAAACCTTTGAAACCGATGAGCTCTCTTGATCTGATATTTAGGAAGAAAGATTCTGATTTTGGGGTCGCCATTGAAGATTCAGGGTTTAGGGAGAAAGATTGGAAAATTTTTGTTTTTCGCAGTATTAAAATGTTTTTGTTGCTTCCAATTTTGGCGCCCGGATATTGGCTTTGAGCGGGTAGGGCAACTCAAATTTCTTTTTGGCGGTAACTAATTCGCATGAAGGGTATATTTGTCTTTTGGAAAATTTGGAATTAAAAATGTTCACTTGTTGGATCATGTACCATATCGGCCCAATTCATGCTTACCGCTAAATAAGGGACTAATGGGCCGGCTTGATAGGTCCAGTAAAAGAACCGCTTGGTGAACCGGATTTGACCGGTTTGTATGTAAATGATAAGTTAACGAACTGAAGAAACTGTTTTCCTAACTGTTCGTTCAAAAAATCAACAGCGAAAAAGTTCACCTGTAAGTACTCATTTGAATTCATCAAATTCTTCGTTTGTAATCAATTCTTAGATTCTAATTATTTTACTGTTTGTAATTCATGCTTTTTGCTTTTGGTTTTGTTTGGTTTTGCTGCCTTGATCTGCATCTGGGTTTTGGTTCCCCCTAGTTTATCATTTCTGTAATGAATATTATTCAAATTAGATTTAGATTGATCGTACCTTACAATCAAAATTTTCTTGAGGAAATCAAAGATGGTTTGTTGAAGATTAGAGAAGTTCTTGATTTAAATCCTTATAAAAACTTACTATTCAAATTCATAGACAGTAATAATAGTAAGAATAATCATGGATGCAGCTTAATATTGTTCAGCATAGGTTCATTTTGCAACATTTGTTATGCGAATGGTTACCAGTAACCATTTAATCTCGTAGGATGGAAAAGATAATGCTAGTGAAAGCAGTGAAATGGAAATTTGGATCTTTTTGTTTGTGAAAGCACTATTTTGTTCTCAAATTCTAAGGGATATTGAATTTGTTCCGGTGAATTCAGAGAGAGAGGTCAATAATATTTATACTTCATATTGTAGTAAATTATCATGGCCGGGCTGGAGGAATTAAAAAAGAAGCTTGCACCATTGTTTGACGCTGAAAAAGGTTTTTCTGCTGGATCAACTCTCGACCCTTCGGATTCGTATATGGTGAGTTTCCCTTTTGAATGAAGGAGATTGGTATACACGTTGAGTTTTTCACATGATATGCTATTGGTTATATGTAGCTGTCAGATGGTGGAACTGTTAATTTATTAAGTAGATCGTATGGAGTGTACAACTTTAATGAGCTCGGATTGCAAAAATGCACATCTTGGCTTGCTGATGAATCGGATCACAGTGAAAAAACTTATCGATGTGCTTCTCATGAGATGAGGATTTTTGGAGCCATAGGTAGTGGAGCAAGCAGCGTTGTTCAGAGAGCTGTCCACATTCCCACTCATAGAATTATTGCCTTGAAGAAGATTAATATTTTTGAAAAGGTGTGCATGTTTTCTAACTTATTGTATTCCTTTTTGTGTTTTGATGGGAGGATTTGGCTTTTTACGTTGTATATGCTATTACTTTTCACATGGAAGCTAAATCATTGGCTTATATATGTCATGTTATTCAGGAAAAGTTTGTATAGTATAGAATATAAATTACCATTAGTTAGGGATTTTCCTTTTTCTTTATTTTTGAAAAAAAAGAAGTGGATGGTTCGAATCATCATTTAGTCCATTGAATCATATCTTTGGGTGCTCAGGCCATGATTTTTGCTTAAAGAGAAAGTATTTGTTGACTTTGTTTGTTAACATGATGATTGCCGGTCTGCTTCTGATAATTCATGAAGATTCGTCTTCTTTGGAAAGTTAAGAACCTTGAATTGTGTACCCATGACCTATATATACCTGGGATGATAAGTTGATTTGGGTGTTGTTGATGGGTGCAAACACCACCCAGGGCCAACTTGATTTTATTGATTTGAAAAATGAGTTGCCTTGTAGACATAATGCATAATAAAATGTTTCATCTAGTTAGTGAATAAACTTCCACGAATATTCCAATTTTTTATAGGAGAAAAGAAATCAGCTTCTTACTGAGATAAGGACATTGTGCGAGGCTCCTTGTAACGAGGGTCTTGTGGAGTTCCATGGTGCATTTTACATGCCAGACTCAGGGCAAATAAGCATAGCTTTGGAGTACATGGATGGTGGATCTTTGGCGGATATCTTACGAATGCAAAAAAGTATACCAGAACCAATTCTTTCATCAATGTTTAAAAAGCTTCTACATGTAAGGACATTCTTGTCTCTCTATTTTGTTTTATATATGATAGAAGCTTAAAAGTTTTATCTTATTATGTTGCATATCTTCCTACTAAGTTCACATTGTTGGTTTATGTGATTCTTCAAGGGATTAAGTTACTTACATGGAGTCAGACATTTAGTTCATAGAGACATTAAGCCAGCAAATCTTCTTGTAAATCTCAAAGGGCAGCCGAAAATTACAGATTTTGGTATAAGTGCTGGCCTGGAGAATTCAATAGCAATGGTTAGTTATAGAAATTATTTGTGCTTTGATTTTTTATGGAATGTCTCTATTTGTAATGCATGATAAGTGGAATTATTGGTATCTACTTTCGAGTTATAATCTATGACATAATATCGCCTTAAATATGTTCGAATTGTTGCTAACTTGTCTCAAATGTCATATACTAGTGTGCTACTTTTGTCGGAACTGTTACATACATGTCACCTGAAAGAATTCGAAATGAGAGCTACTCTTATCCTGCTGATATTTGGAGCATTGGTCTTGCTCTTTTTGAGTGTGGCACGGGAGAATTTCCTTATGCAGCTAATGAAGGACCAGTCAATTTGATGTTGCAGGTGATTGTTTTCAATTTCTATGTTGTTTTAATTATAAGCAAAATAATATTTAACTGATTTACCATTTTTTTAATTTGTATTGCCGAATGGTTTTTACCGAAGATCTTGGAGGATCCATCACCATCACCATCAAGACAGAGCTTTTCACCAGAATTTTGTTCATTTGTTGATGATTGCCTCAAGAAGGATGCAGAGGCTAGGCCCACAGCAGAACAGGTAAAAGACTGACGAGTTATCAACAACACAAATACAACTTAAAACCTTTTTGTGCCATTTTGAACCTTCCATGGATGTTGTAGTGTACAAGGCAAAAAGTTTCTTCATTGTCCATCTATTCATAACAGTTTTAGACTAAGTGGATTTGGGATTTAACCAACTTGTATGGTCATATCTGATCTGCAGTAGTAATGATGTATGTGTTCCAGTAGGTTGGCCAAGTGCGAACATATGTAACATAATATCTCATCTATCTACATGAGATTTAATGCTGGAGAAAATGACGAGGAATTTTAGTAGCGTTTGACATTTTAATTTAGTTCATTTTGTAAACTATGTGAATATCATTATGAATCAATTTTAGGGGAAAAAATATGAATCTTTATTTTAAAAAAATTATAAATAAATGTACTTATTTTTATGGACATTTGGTTCTAGTGTAAAATCTGAAATTGTCTTGGTTTTTGATCAATTTGGGCTCAGCCGCTTGAGTGTTAATTAAACATTGATCACCTGAAGTGTGGTAAATATTTTAGGTAAGTTCAAGCAAATATTTTTGATCTTTTAATTGTTGCTTAAAAATTTCTTTTATTTTATAGTTCATTTGCATGCTTTCGTAATTCTATGTAGATTTCCCTATAAATATGGAAATATGCACTGAATTTGTCAAATTCTGATGACAGAAACAATATAGTTGTTAATCTATGTGTATTTTGTTGTTGATTGAAAGATCTTGAAACTTTTACATTTCGTACTATATGTCCTTCAAGTGGCACTGTTTCACTGCAGCTTCTTTCACACCCATTTATTACAAAGTATGAGCATGCAAAAGTGGACTTAGCAGCTTTTGTCCGAAGTGTATTTGATCCAATGCAAAGGATGAAGGATTTGGCAGATGTGAGTACCTAGCATCATGCATATATGTGTGCATATTATACCTGTAGCTCTGTTATTACATCTCCTATAAGAGTAGTTAAATGGGTAATTATAAGTAGGTTAATCATATCGAACGGACAAGACAAGAAGTCGAGTATAGTATACGTCCATCAGTCGGAGCTAGCTTAGCTCTCAGTTCATATCTCCTGAGTGAGAAGCCAAAACCACTCGAAAGGCGTATTCAGTAAAGATATGAGATCTGTCTGTTTTTAGTGAGGATTGGGACGATCAGGGCGGTTGAGGGCAGTAGCACACCAATAGAATAGGTGCCATTCTTGTACTCTTTGGGGAAGGGGTACAAGAATGGCACAAGGTGATTACGAGGACACTATATTTATATTTGAGTGATGATAGAGTTACAAAATCTTGTACAATCTCATGTGGCAAAAATTCATTGGTTAGATGAAAATATTGACAAATCATGTAGGCCAAGAGGTATTTAAAGCCCGTTTGGGAATGTGGTGAGGTAGTTGGGCTGGCTTACTAAGTTGTTTGGTAACACTTGTAGCTGGGCTTTGGTAGCTTAGCAAATTTTTTTTTCCTAACTTCTACTCTACAGTTGTAGCTTTTACTTCACATCAGTTGTAGCTTTTACTCCACAACAGCTGCAGCTTAAAATCTAGAGCACCTCACTCCCAAACACACCATTAATCCAACTAATTGAATTATGCCACATCAGTTTTTAAAAGAGTTTGCCGCATCATTACTCTTTATATTGAGTTCAGCTTATGTCCTGTTACATAAGCTGGTATGTAAAATCTCTCGTCATGTTACATAAGCTGGAATCACCCCTTTTGCTTAGACAAAGGTAAATATAAAATCACCTGGCGGTGATCTAAGTACTTGGGCCCAATTGTGAGCCATATGTAGAAAATACTATATTACAATTTATTGAGCATATTTGAAAATTGCTTAGTCTAGCATAAAGATGTATGATCTCATTGAATTTCATCTCTAGCATAAAAAAAGATGTATGATCGCATTGAATTTAAGCTTCTCCTGTACTGCTATTTTAAGTTGAATAATTCAGTGAAACACTTAAATTACTAAGAGCCTGAACCAACATTAGTAGTTGATGTTAATCATTTATATATTCAATTACTAACATTTCTGTTTTTGAGTGATCAGATGCTTGCAATACACTATTACTTGCTATTTGATGGACCAGATGAACTTTGGCAACATTTAAAAATTTTATATAACGAAGGATCAACTTTGAGGTAATGTAAACCATATTTGTTGTTCAATAATTTCATTAAATGTGATTCTTTTCCTAAAGTCACTGACAAAACATCATAATAAACTCAAGGACAAAACATCATGACTTTTATCACTGGTAACTACTAACTTGAATAAGTATGGTGATTTTTTGATGCCTAGGTTTGAATAGATCTTTATTTTTGCTGAGTTAATTTTTTTTTTTCCTTTTCCAGATTCTCTGGGAAGCATTTTGTTGGTCCAAATGATATTTTTGCAACTTTGACAAATATTCGAAGGACATTAGCTGGAGATTGGCCTCCTGAAAAATTAATACATGTTGTGGAAAAACTTCATTGTCGTGCCCATGGTGAAGATGGAATTGCAATTCGTGCTTCGGGATCTTTTATGATCGGAAATCAATTCCTTATATGTGGAGATGGTGTACAAGTTGAAGGCTTGCCAAATTTTAAAGATCTTTCAATTGATGTTTCTAGTAAAAGAATGGGAACATTTCAAGAGCAATTTATTGTGGAACCAGGAAATCTCATTGGGCGTTACTTTATTGCTAAACAAGAACTTTATATTACCCAATAGAATGAATGATTAACAATATTGCAATGCAATGATTTTTTTTTCCTTTTCAAGGCTAGTTTCTAACTTGCAGTTCTTTCTTGTGAGCAGTTTTGTATATTGTTGGCACCTGTGAACATATTGGAGTTTAATGTTCCCAGTGCAAATGTTGTAAACTTGTATAAGCAAACATTTACACAAACATCGACTTCTGTATGCATGCATGTTATTTCACTTTATCTGCATGCCCGGATAGGAGAAGTCCTGTACATGTAAGGATCTTATTTGTGTTAATTAAATTAGATTTAGGGTTTATATGTTTATAAACAGTGGTTTTGGCTTTCTCCTTGGTTCTTCTTGTCATGTATTATCTAATATGAGCCAGCAGAAGTGCTTGTTTGTTTACAAGAGCGTATGGAGAAGGAAATGCAGTTATCAGAAACATCCGGGTTGACAGATTTATAGAGCCAGGTAAGTTTGAAATTGCAAACGCTATCATTGTATTAGATAATACAAGACAATAATTATAGACAAGTTTCTACCAACTACATCCATGGTAGAGGACTCATGAATCTTTGGGACCGTATTTGTAAAAATCTTCAAGCCAGGTAATTTAAAAGAATTCCCTTCTCTGATTGCTGGTCTGTTTGTTTGCTTGCTTGCACGAAAGGCAGTGCAATGGATTTATCTGAGAAGATGTCAATGGATCTTTGCTTGCTCTATGGGGTTGCACATGAGGGTTCATGGTTTCGTCAATGGATATGAATTCTTCAGTAGAAGCTATCGGGCGGTGAAAGGAATCTATGAAGATGTGATTGAAATTCTCAGCTCATTGAAACTTGATAAGGCTATTCAAGATCTCTGTGGTAGGATCAGGACAGAGAGATGAGGCAAATTGTGTGATTACTATAGACGAAAAAGTGAAAAGATGGACACACTATAATATCTTCTCAAGTATATGTTAGAAAATGTTGCTTCTGATATAAGGAAAACTAATGTGGCTACGAGTGCTATTTCTGTGGTGAATGATGATGATGAAGCCAGTGATCCTTCGCCTTAAACCAGAATGACATTGCAGGGTGGTAGGTCTGTGCTGAAGGTACTAGCCAGCAGTGCTACTTCATCGGCCATCTCGAGGCCTTCAACCAGAATGACACTGCACGCGGCGCGAATGATAAAGCTTATGGTCAAAAGAAAACAATTGTAGCTAGTGCTACTTCATCGGCCATCTCAACACCCTCAACTGGAATTGAATTGCTGGAAATGGGAATTTGGTGATGATACAGAGCCAGTGTCGAATGCTGGGATGGCACCCTGATGAGTGGTTTATGGTTCCATTGCATTCCATGCACCGGCAAGTTAAGAAAGCCGCAGAGTTGGCACTGGAAAAGAATTTAAATGCCTAAAATAAAATAAAAAATAATCGAAATGTTCAGCTTTGATATTCTCTACTTTCTCATTTTGTTCGCCATTTAATTTATATCCAAACGCTGAAACAAGTTCGAAGAACGCCTTAAGAAAAAATAGTAATAAAATTTTTTTAAAGGAAAACACATATATTGTCATTAAAATTCTACCCAACATTAATTTGCTCCTTCATAAAGCCAAGAAGTATCACTTTTATGTGTAATACAATCAAATTAATTGAAATAAATAATTCAATTTAGGGTTTAAGAAAAATACCTAAATCATATTTTATTGTTTAAAATTATAATTTACTTGAGGAATATTTTAATAATAAAAATATTTTTTAATAATGAATTTGTTGAGTTGTTTGATGTATTCAAATAATTATACCCCTCATAAAAATATATTAAGTGAATTTATGTTTCTTATTTAATTTATTTTTTTCAAGATAGTTAAAATTTAGAAATTTATGTTCTCATAAAGCATACGTATATAGTTTTTATGTTATCGAGGCACGTGGTAAATATCAATGAAGTATAATACTATAATTTTACGCGTCCGCCTAAGTTACAATTAATATGACTTAGTGACCTAAAACATATCGTTCCGCCCCATATACTCTATATTATTTATAATTTATTAATAAATATAATAAAATATTTTGGATTATAAAATTTCGTTGAGCCTCTTGTATTTTATTTTATTTTAATGAAATCCTTGAAGTTATAATTCGTCCCCATATATTTTTAAATCTAAATTACTGCTACAGTGAATTAAAAAATATAATAATAATTAAATAGATTATAATTATAATAATTATTTTATTGTTTAATTTTGAAATGGATTATTATTCTTATTAACAAGAATAAAAAGTATTATAATTAATTAATCTATTAATTTTTAATTAAAATGTTAATAATAATACTTAAAAATAATTACTATTAATAATTAATTTTTAAATAATAACAACAGTAATTAAAATACAAAATAATAATTATGATAAAAACTAATGAAGGATGTTATCCTAATTTGTTACAATTTAATATGCGGCAAGATGATGCATGTATATTTGCGATGATATAACCAAAGAAATTACCCATGTGAAACAGTGTATATTTGCAACAAAAGTGCCCATGTGACGTGCTTTCTAATGTAACTAATTGCTTTCTAAGAAAATTATTGTTCATAGATTAATTAATTATAATTTTTTTTATTCTTGTTGTTAATAATAATAATCTATTTCAAAATTATAATTATATTTATAATTATAATAAAATAATAATAATTATTATAATTATAATCTATTTAATTATTATTATATTTTTTAATTAAATGGAGGATATTTTAAAATTTTAAAATTATATTGGGCGAATTAGTACTTTAAAAGAGTACAAGAGGTTTACCGAAATTTTATAATATAAAAAGTTTTATTATATTTATTAATAAATTATAAATAATATAAAATATAGGGGGCGCAATGATTTTGTTTTGGGTCAGCCGTAAGTTACATTAAATGTAACTTTACGGCTGACCCGTAAAATTATAGTATTATACTTCATTGATATTTTACCACGTGCCTCGATAACATAAAAACTGTAACATAAAAGCACAAAAAAGACCCATAATATAAACAGTGCCAGTCGCTGCTTCCGAGGGGGACAAGTGTCCCTTGTCTTTTTTGTGCTTTATTAAATGATTTTGTTATTGTTTTATTTTTTTACTTGTAGCACGGATTATCAATTACAGTCCTTGTAATAGTTATAATTTTATTTTTACCCATACAATTTTAATGAAAAAAGTCTTTTGCCCTGACAATAGTATTTATTTTTTATGCTTAATTATTATGATTTCTTTCAATTTTTTTGAAAAAAATAATATTTATTAAAGAATTTAAATTGACTTCAACATTTGTTTAACATGAGAATAACAACTTTACATAATTACAAAATGAAAAGATGACATATTTATATATATATATATAGATCATTGTAGTAACCAATTACAACAATAATAAGATGATATATATATATATATATAACGATCGCAATTCTACGCTTCGTTACAGTAATAGAATAGGCGCACTAGGAACCTACCGTGGCACCAGAATCTCATAGTATTACATGATATCATCTTACAACAATTTCCAGGTATTCTCACGATCATCAGTAGAACTTGGCTGCTGGTCTTGGATGTGGTTCTCCGAATCAAGAAATTGCAGAACAAGCGGATGAAGAGATTTTGAAACCAGAAGAGCACGCTTAAGCAGAGAAGCCAACGTTGCATAACAGAGTGATGAGAGTATGAGGCACAAATAGGCTACAAGAACAGAGACGGAGCCACAAAGAGAGACGCAAACCACCGAGATAGCCAAGAGAACAGAGGGCTCTCCACAGCTCACGAAATGGCACGGCTCCATTGAGAGTGAGTCGGATGGGTTGTGAGGAGGAAAAGCAGTAGTGGCATGATGACTGCAGGAATCACGAGCCAGAATTCTAGCTTTAAAATTGGATACAAGAGTATGTTACTGGTTCCATCTCCCACGTCCCAAGAGTTGCCATCCAGAGACCTGAGGAAAAAAAAATGATAAGATTTAGCAATGGCGGAAACAAAACCTCAAATCAATTGACACATCCAGCTTTGTGAGTGTAGAGATTTAGCAGAAATGACTGAGTTTAATTATTATGAATGAGATTTGGCAATGGCAGAGTTGAAAAGAATGAAAGAAGAAAGAGAGAGAAAGAAGAAGAAGAAGAAGAGGAGAGGGAGAATAGATGAATTAGGATGTTTTTCCAATGCTGGGACTGGGTTTTGTTATAGGTACACAAGAGCATAAGGGACTACTATGTTCATTTGAGCTTATACATAAGAGCATAAGGGTATTTATGATTGCAATCTAAATTCCCATTTTAATGCTGGGACAGGGACTTTTAAAAAATAATGACATAATGGGAGAAAGACTTTCTGGGACAGGGACTTTGTCCCTTCAGTAACACTCAATCCCGACGTCCCAGAAAGTCCCTGTCCCATTGGGACAGGGGCTTTCTCCCATTATGACCTTTTTTTCAATTGAAATTTTCAAGCTTATGTGGAGTTCGCCATTTCACCTAAAAGTCATCCCATTTTAATGGGACTTTCTTCCAGCATTAAATTTAAACCATGAATGGTGTCCTTTCGATCATAATAATAAATATGATTAGAAATGAAATATTTTATAAATATCTATCACACTTGTTTTTTGTTTTATGTTAAAATTATTTTAATCCATTAGATTTTAGGAATATCAAAATGAATGAGATTTGGCAATGGCAGAGTTGAAAAGAATGAAAGAAACCTCTTCTTCTTCTTCTTCTTTCTCTCTCTTTCTTTCATTCTTTTCAACTCTGCCATTGCCAAATCTCATTCATAATAATTAAACTCAGTCATTTCTGCTAAATCTTACACTCACAAAGCATGGATGTGTCAATTGATTTGAGGTTTTTGTTTCCGCCATTGCTAAATCTTATCATCTTTTTTCTGTTCCTCAGGTCTCTGGATGGCAACTCTTGGGACGTGGGAGATGGAACCAGTAACATACTCTTGTATCCAATTTTAAAGCTAGAATTCTGGCTCGTGATTCCTGCAGTCATCATGCCACTACTGCTTTTCCTCCTCACACCCATCCGACTCACTCTCAATGTGAGCCGTGCCATTTCGGTGAGCTGTGGAGAGCCCTCTGTTCTCTTGGCTATCTCGGTGGTTGCGTCTCTCTTTGTGGCTCCGTCTCTGTTCTTGGTAGCCTATTTGTGCCTCATACTCTCATCACTCTGTTATGCAACGTTGGCTTCTCTGCTTAAGCGCTGCTTCTACTGGTTTCAAAATCTCTTCATCCGCTTGTTCTGCAATTTCTTGATTCGCGAGAACCACATCCAAGACCAGCAGCCAAGTTCTACTGATGATCGTGAGAATAACCTGGAAATTGTTGTAAGATGATATCATGTAATACTATGAGATTTCTGGTGCCACGGTAGGTTCCTAGTGCGCCTATTCTATTACTGTAACGAAGCGTAGAATTGCGATCGTTATATATATATATATATATATCATCTTATTATTATTATTATTATTTCTAAGACAAATCTTATGTTACAAATAATGTAACAAACAACCAATCAATATAGGCCATTGATTTTGATATTCCTTAAATCTAATGGATAAAAATAATATTAACATAAAACAAAGTAGAGGTGTGATCAATATTTACAAAATATTTCATTTCTAATCATATGTTTACTTATTTTTTCAAATAAGTCCTCATTGATTTTTTATAATTAAATGGTTTTGTCATCCATCTTTTCTACGTTTATTTTTAAAACTTTATAAAGTTTTTACAATATTTTTATAAAGATTTAAATGATTACTATATTCATAAAAATCCACAAATTTTGAATATATTTTTGTACTTGCATTTATAATTTCTTCTCTCTCTTGAGAAATAAACTAGATTTTTCTTCTAACACACACATTCAATCTATTTTCCATCCTAAATACATATCATCAATGTTGTCACATAGATTTTGTAATCTAAATTTAGTATCATGAATTATAATAGATATTCTATGTGATAAATATCTTATAATCCTAATGAATTATTAAAAAGATGGTACAATGAATAAATCACCAAAGCCTCTAATGAAAAGATTTCAAGTCTTTGATCTTATCAATAATTCAAACATGTGGAGAAATAATCAATTAAATTGAATGTCACTATATTTATTAAATAAATTAGAAAACCCAAATTTATCTATAAATGATATCGAAAGGGTAAACAAAATATTAGAAATTAATAATTTCAATTAAGGAAATGTAAAAAAATAAAAAAATTGAGAGATCAACTAAGTAAAGAATTTAATAAAGTTAAACAATTTATAAAAGACTTCAACATTAAAGATTATAATGTATTAAACCAAGAGATTATTAATATAATGAATAAAAACTCAATAGATATAAAATTAAACAAATTAGAGATCCAATTAAATAAAATAGAAAAAATTATTAAGCTGTTTGGTACTAACTTTGCTATAAATATAAAATGAAGAACTTCAAAAAAATTAAAATCTTACAGCTTGGGATATAAAGTAAAATTTTAAAACTTGTTGACCTTTTTAATAATAATTATTTTTTCTAAGGGTTTAAAAATTTATAGCCGTAACATAATGTAACATAAGCTTTGCCTAATTTTGCAAGCCTCGTCAAAAGAAATGAGATACATTAATCACACCAAATTGGCCGAAATTACCAAACAAACCACATTAGGCAAATACAAATAAAAATCAAAGAAAAAGAAAAACAAATAGTTGGCAAAACAAAAGTAGCCACGTGTGACTCCTTTATTTAACCCGGATCTGATATTAACCGGATCCATATAAACCCCAGACGGGTTTTAGCTAAAACCCTAGCGCGTTCTCTGCTTGGCCTCCATTTTCAGTCCTAACGTGACCGATACTAAGCTTCTCCGCAACCATGCCGAAGCACTATAGACCCGCCGTAAGTTGTCTAAAACGACGGAGTATTGTCTAAAACAATAATTTTTAAATGCTCAGTCTCTGGAATTTTCTATTGCGCTTCCGTTGATTTTCTTTCGAATTTTTTTTTTAATGTTTATAGGGAAAGAAGAAAGAAGGAAACGCTGCTAAATATATCACCAGGTCACAAGCCTTAAAGCAACTTCAAGTTAATACAAAGCTTTTCAGGTCCGCATCTCTCACTTCACCATTAGTATGTTTATATGTGAGCTTGCTGTATCTTTTATTATTATTATTATTATTGGAAATCAGAAAATCAACTTACTGAAGAAATATAATTAATGTTTGTTTACTTATGTAGACTTTGAGGATTTTAGCTAAATATTGATGGAAACAGAGCGGTTGCTGTATTAGTGTATTTAATTTTAATTTGTTCACACACATAGTGTCAGCATTTCTTAGGTAAATCATATGAGCAGGAACTTCCAAAAGGCATCAACCAGTTTTATTTTCTCTTATTTATTTGTTTTTTGCTGTGTGCTGAAAGCATGAAATTAGAGCTTTGGTATTTGAGTTAATGGAATAGGCAATGTCAATTCTGACCTTGCTGAATAAGATAGCTCCAATTTTATGAACGAATTTGTTGTTGCCATATGCTATGCTTATTGTTTTGTTGGCTTGAAATTTTAGGAAATTATGCATTTACAAAGGTGTATTTCCCCGGGAGCCCAAGAAGAAGTTTAGAGGAAATCACCAGACATATTATCACTTGAAGGATGTTTCATTCATACGACATGACCCAATACTTGAGGATCTGAGAGCAAAGAGTGCCTACAGAAAGAAGATAATTAAAGCCAAGGCAAAGAGGAACAAGGAACTCGCTGATATTCTGAAAAACCGCCAACCTGAAATTAAACTAGACAGACTTGTTCGGGAAAGGTTGGCTATTTTACTTGGGGTTGTTTTCCTTGTAAAAATTACAACTCTTAGATCACTGCCATTACAAGTCCCTGACCTCTTTATTTTATTTTTTGTGATTGTGATTGTAGATATCCACACTTTATTGATGCACTCAGAGATTTGGATGATCCTCTCACATTGGTGCACCTTTTTGCTGCATTACCTGCCAGTGACAGGCTGAAAATTGAAGTGAAGCGTGTCCATAATTGTAGAAAGTTAGTATCTCATATTTGTCATATTTAAGAGGAAATAGGGGTGTAGGAACCTGTGGAGCTTGTATGGTGTTCAGAAAATCTGATATGTTTGATTAATGATTCTTTGTTTATGTTTAATATCTCATCGCCTTATATATTGACGCTAATATCTGTTGTTTGACTAGATTGAGTCATGAATGGCAAGCCTACATTTCTCAAACTCATAAGTTGCGAAAGGTTTTCATATCTGTAAAAGGGGTATATTACCAGGTATTACCACATCATGTTTACAATAGCCTTGCTTTGTAGCATTGAGGTACCTACCTTTGTTGTTTACACAAACATGCTTCTGTTCGTGCATGTATACAGGCTGAGGTTGAGGGTCAAAAGATTACATGGCTAACACCTCACGAGATGCAGCAAGTTTTGCCTGATGATGACGTAGTCTACGATGTCTTACTATCATTTTTGGAATTCTATGAGGTCATTCCTGCTAGATTTTGAGTGTCACTCTTTCTTATTGTCATTTTTTTCCATCACAAGGGTGCAAATGAGTATATCTATATTTTTTAAAAAAGGCTTTAAATGAATAAAGACTTTTCAAGTTTAGTTATATGCTCTTCATGGCTTGCTTTTTAATTTGGTGGGCACTCTGAACTTAGATGAATAGAAGGTTGATCATTTAGTAAAGTTGTAAGAGTTTTGCTCTAGACAAGTATTGAAGGGTAAAAATGAGGAAGTACTGAATGAATATCTATTATTATTTGAACGGTGATATCGGCACTTACTTTCTTGAGCTAAAATTTCTGAAATAGTTCATTTTGGATTTTCCCCCTTGATATTGTTGATTTTTATTTGTCAAAGATCATCGAAACATTATCATTCACTGAATTTGGTCTTTAACTCCATATTTTATTTATTTACTTCAACTTTAACTTTTTAATGATTGTGGTTTGGGTACAGACTCTCCTTGCCTTTGTGAATTTTAAACTGTATCATTCAATCAATGTGAAGTATCCCCCCATTCTTGATCCTCAATTGGAAGCTTCAGCAGCAGGTATGCTTCTCCTCCTCCTCCTCCTTCTTCTCCTCTCTTTCTCTTCTTGGGTGGGGGAGGGGGGTTACCTACACTTGTACCGAACTTTTAAATGGTTCATGCAATTTGTTTGTTTATTTTTTCCACAATCTTTGTGCTCCACATTTTTTGCCTTTCAGTGAATGCTAATATAATTAAGGGTTTCCTGAATTCTGCAGAACTTTATGCACTTGCAAGATACTTTGATGCTAACTCTAGACCCTCTGAGAAAGTTGAGGCAACACAGGAAGAAGAATCTGAACTCAGACTAGCCCAACTTCAGCATCAACTTCCTTCCAATGAACCTGGTGCACTGATGCAACTTGTTAAAGATGCTGCTGATGAAAATGAAGAGGATGAAGATACAAAAGAGTGCAAGAATCTCTTCAAGAATATGAGATTCTTCTTGAGTCGTGAGGTGAGATTAATAGTTCATTGACCATTGCATCGTGGTGTTTCTTGCTTCATAATGCAGCGTTATCATTTTTTTTTTTAGTTGGATTTTCTTTTGACGGTGTGGTTAATAAATATTGCATAAGGAAAAGAGAATAAAACGGTGAAAGAGAGAGCATACAGTCCTTTGAAGAGGATATCAAAACACAGCATAAAAAGAACTAAGGCTGGTTAACTGGATGAACTATTGATAAAGACGTGTCAGCCTCTGAGTCATTGTGTACTTGTTATTTGAAAAGGATATAATACGTGGGCGATGGTTGCTAGTCTACTGGTCATATCTTGAGGGGTTTTTTAATTATAGAGTCTTGCATTTTCTGACACTTCCATTGAAGTTACTGTGATTTTTAAGTAAAATGCAACTACTGTTAGTTGTTTATTGATTCAAAAAACATGCAGAACAAAAATCTAATTTGAACCGACTTACCTATGAATGACTGTAGTAGGTAGTTGTTAACTTGTGTTAATGTTTGTTTTTATTTGCCACTGGTTTCTTCTTCAACTTTTCTACGCTCCGGCTATCAACTATTTGTTATTGCATGACATAGTTAAAAAAACAAAATGTTTGTGGCAAGTGAAGGCATTGCAAAATGTTGTTGTCTAATGACTGAGAGAAAAAGCTCTCTTTTCTGGAATATCTTTGCTAGGTACCGTAAGGGGGTGATCATCAACCTTGCAATAAAGTTCCTGCTTTTTTTTTGTTTGGATTTCTGGTTCCCTCTTCTACATTTGTTATTAAGAATGTGGAATCTTTGTTAGTGCATGACATAGTTAAAAAAAAAAAAATGTTTGTGGCAAGTGTAGCATGGCAAAATGTTGTTGTCTAATGACTGAGAAAAAAGCTCTCTTTTCTGGATTATCTTTGATAGGTACCATAATCGGGTGATCATGAACCTTGTGATAAAGTTCGTGCTCTTTTTTTTTTTTTTTTTAATTTATTTCTGGTTCCCTCTTCTCCATTTGTTATTAAGAATGTGGAATGTTTGTTATTGCATGATGTAATAGGGGAAAATAAAATTGGTTGCGGGTGTATGTTCTTAATTGACTAGTTGGTATGTGCCATTATTGTGAAACGCAATTAGTAACGTCTTACTTATGGTATTACACAGTTATTGAATTTGCTAACTCAGTACTTCATTGCTCTTTTTTTTTTGAGTTCTCGTTTAACCTTTCTGTGGACAGCTTGTTCGCCATTTTTTACATTTTTATATTACCATCTATAAGAGTTTTCTGTAAAAGTTTTCAGTCATGGAAAACAGAAAAGAAAAAGAAAAGGAAATGGGGTGAGACAAAAAGTTTTAAACTATCAACTTTAGACACTTGCAGTCATGTTTGGCAGCCATTAAATATGAGACCACATTAATCTTACGGATTCGTATTTTGGAACTAGTTGACATTGAAGAGTTTATTCTTGTCACCTCTTCACCATTAGTACAACATCATCTTTTTAAGTAATGTAAAAGTTTAGGCTTTACTGTGATATGGGATAACTAACGTTCCCCTATGTTCAGGTTCCAAGAGAGTCAATGCTTTTTGTTATTCCTGCTTTTGGTGGTACTGTTTCTTGGGAGGGAGAAGGAGCTCCTTTTAGTGAAACTGATCAGAGTATTACTCATCAGGTTGGCCATCAAATTCAAATTGTATATTTTTGAAACTTTTTGGGGGATAACACACTCATTGACTTCTTTTATTTGCTGCAGATTGTTGACAGGCCGACTCAGGGTCATGTATACCTGTCAAGAGAATATGTCCAACCCCAATGGGTTTATGATTGTGTAAATACAAGGATTATATTGCCAACAGAGGCATATATGGTGGGAAGGTAATCTTTAAGATCGATTTTGAGATCTATTCCTCTCATAAAATTCACCACTCAACTATGATTTGTATATCCATTCATATTGTAGATATATGTTATTTTCTTGGAGGTCACTAGACTCATAGTTTCTTTACCTATCGCCACCACGATTGTTTCAATTCCTAGTTGATGTTCTTTGTTCTTTTTCATTAACGTTTGATCTTTTTTTTACTGTTGACAGGGTTCCTCCCCCACACTTATCACCTTTTGTTGATAATGAGGAAGAAGGTTATGTACCTGACTATGCAGAAACCATTAAAAGGTTGAAGTCTGCTGCCAAAAATGAAATCCTTCCAATGCCTGGTATGGGAAAAGAAGATCTGGATGATCCACAAAATTTGTTGGCTGAAGGTTATATCAGTCGAGCAGAAGCTATTGAAGCTGCTGAGAGAAAGCAGAAAGTGCGTGTACTGAGTATCATTTTAGTGTAGAATATTCTTTTCTCCACAAGACATTGCTGTCAATTGGTTTTCTCTACTTTTGGATTGAGATAACTGCATTGCTGATTTTATCAAATTCTAAATTGACACAGATGATGACTCTTGAGAAGCAGTATCATGATGAACTGAAGATGGAACTTGACGGCTTCAAGTATTCTTCATCCGTGTCAGATGCTACTAAGCAAAAATCTGATGAGGATATGGAAACTGGGGAGGAGCCTCTCCCAGATGTGCAACAAATTTCTGCAGCAGATATGTCAAAACTTCTGATGTCACGCAAAAAGAGGGGGCTTTATGAAGCTATGAAGGTAATATTGCTGATTCCTTCCGGTTGCTTTCCTTCTCTATCTTGTTTTCCTACTTACAAGTAGAATATAGATTAGCAATCACCTAAAGTTTTATGTGTTTCAATGGTTTGAACTGGTGTTTTTATTATTACTTCCTAGACCTCTGTTTAGGTGTCCTTGGGTTACTTATTAAGTAAATAGCGTTTCTTTCCCTTTGTCACTTAATTCTACTTTCAGAATTCTGCTGCTTTTGCCCAGCTGCAGAGTTTTTGTAGTTGAACCAAAACATCGCAGTTTATGTGAGGAGTATTGTCAGTTTTTCTATTCTCACGGTGCCTTAAGAATTTTAGTAGTATCTTGCATCAGCCATACTTCTGTGGGAATGACTAGTGTGCTTTGTGTTTGTCAGTACTATTTGAGTATTTTCCTCCCAATTTTGTTTCCCACTACTTTACAAAGTTTACAAATGTCAGTTTGTGATGTATTAATGTTTTCAAATTTTCTACTGTTTTTCAGAAAGGCCAAGAACGAAAGAAAGCTCACGTTGACCTCCTCAAGCAGCGGAAGAAAAAAATTGAAGCAGCTGAGAAATTTAAAAAGAATTGAGGCCTGGAACTGTGAAAGTCTTGAAGTTATTGTTATCATTTGCTTACCCCCTTTGTTGTAGTCTTCACTTATAAGGCTAGTTGATATATTTAGTTGGGCAATTAAAAGCAGGGCTGTAATTGGTTAAAATTTTGACTAAATATAGAAGTTTATTTATTCTTACTCCACCTTATCTTGGTTTCAAACATTTCTCTGATCATTCTTCATTGTACATTACACCCTCGTACAGCCTACAGGTAAGGTTTAGTGTTCCAGTATTAGGATAAAGTTTAGGCTCGTTGTTTCTCTTGCAGAAATAGTAGATCAAATGCGACCTTTAATGGAAAAACTGTTTCCCATAAGATTGTCCTAGTACTTGGACGGCAATATTACACTTCTAGACCTGGAATTTTTCTTATATGATTGATCGATATAAACAGATCAAGGGTGAAACTTACACTGTCAGAACTCCTTTAGGTATAAATCCACTGCTTGCTCCTCTCTGTGCAGCTTGGAGACCAAGGAAGAATATTTTAGCATTGATATTGTTAGTCCATTGGTCCCCTGTAGCTTTCAGCTCAGAAGCCTTGCCTCTGCACTTGCAGTAACTGTTCTAGATTTGCATACATGAGTAATTGAAATATGCGGTTGAGTTGATAAGCTTGAGCCACATGCTCATTAGTTCTAGAATTGCCCCTTCTTTGCTAATGGGAAATCTCACAAACCCTGAGAAATCTTAAGCGGTGGTAACTGTAGAAGTTCTTGTGCAATACACTGCAGTAGTTTGAAAGTCGATGTTTTTTTGGGTGGTGTGTGTTGGTTGGGGGAGGTTAATTCAAAGTGTTTTCTATAGTGTTTCAAACCTATCGAAATTTATTAGATATGGCAATTAAATGGTCGAAACTTGGAAAGCCTCTCTTTAAGGCTTTTTTTTTTTTTTTTTAAACTTCTTGAAACTACAGGACTCTTGCTATTCTACTAAAAGAATTGCTCATGAAAAGCAGAATAAAATAAAATTACCGTGGTTGAAAATTTTTCATTATGCAACGCTTATAAATATTTAGTAAGGTGACGTAAGTATTTTGTATTACCTTAGAGCATTTTCAAAAGTAAATATAAATTTTATTTTTTAAATATTTATTTACTTGCTTATATAGCAAATAGAAGGGTGAAAAAATATAATATTCTCCCAAAAAATTTTAAATAAAAATAAATTAATATTATTTTAATCATATAATTAATTTTTTTAAAAATCGATAACAATTAAAACACTTTTTTTTAATGAAAAGTAATAAAATATAAATTGAAAAATGAGAAATTAACTATTCAAATTTAAAAAGAGAGAATTAATTCTTATTTAAAAAATTTTAATTGAAGTGCCTTTTCGAATTTTAAATATTAATATCGCTCTTCAAATAAATAATAAAATTTTATTTGAAAAATCTTTTGATGATGCTCTTACCATTAAATCATAGTGAAGTGGGATTCTTCTTTCTAACTTCAATTTTCCCCCACAAAAATGGCCTGAAAGATGACTTTTCACCCAACAAAGTATTCCGAAGATGTCGGCGTTATTTGCTTCTTCCGAAGATGCAAGAAAAAATGAACCAGTGGACAGCAACATGACCGAGAGCCTTTGATGTGGCAGACTCAAACATCATGAACCAAGCTGTTAAATTAAAATGTAACAATAGGGAATATTAAAATTAGTTTCGAAGAGGGAAAATTGAAATTAATTTCTTTAAAGGAGAATAAGATGCTCAAATGTTGCCTTTAATTCTCAAAAGACTTGGTAAATTTGGATTTTCTTGACCGTTCGCACCCAGAGTAAGCGTTACTCAAAGCCCTGGAACTATTTATTCTAGGGGGATGGCTGAGTTCGCTCTTGATTCTATGTATCTAAATGATAATTGAATCTGATTAATCTCAGACAATGCAAGAATGAATTTCCACTTCAGAGAATATGAGATCATATTGCTCTCAGAGTAATGCTCAGCACGGTGGTGTTACGAGAGTTAGGTTCTATTTGATATTGAAATGTTGTAACTTTTAATCTATAATTATGAAAAAAAAATTATAATTACGAAATAAAAATTAATAATATGTAATAAATATAAATTTTTAATAATAATTTTAATAAATTATTAAAGATAAATTAAATTTTTTATCATACAAATAAAAAATCATATTAACATAATTTTTAAAATATAATAATAAATATTTATCAAATATTTTAATATTATAATTTTTAAATTACAATTACTTAACCTCAATACAAAACAAACACTTACATTAACCTCAGAAATATGATAAGTGCAGTTGTCAGTATCTATCCTTTAGAATGACAAATTGTCATTACTAACGGCTTCTGTATCCTTGCATGTTATTTGTGCGCAATTGACATCTCTGTTAACTTAAAAAGCATGGTACGTTCTTTTGTTATAAAGATAAACTCCGAACTTCAGATTTATTCAGTTGTAAACTGGCTTGCTGATGGTACGTTCTTTTGTTATAAAGATAAACTCCGAACTTCAGATTTATTCAGTTGTAAACTGGCTTGCTGACCCTTTTTCCTTTTTTTTTTTTTTTTTGGGCTTTTGGTGATGGATTATTAATTTTAATTGTATGTGTCTGAAGTTCTTGCTTCTTTCTTTATTATGTTGATATTATGCTCGGATTGAGATCAATAACAATAGAAGTGTATGTGGGGGTGGATGATTCTTTGCATTTCAAAAACCTGCATTCAAATACAATCACACAACAATTTGATTTTTTTTTTTTTTTGTACACACAATGAACCACTCATTCAATCTGCATCTATCTACTCACTCTATATTCAAACCTCCGCAATACTTAGCACTATACTCAAACCGTGGAAATACTTAAACTACACTCAAACCCTGGTAGCAGGCAATCACTTGTAAACTTCATTTTGATGACACTTGCTTTGGATGAGAAGACTTACCAGTAATGGCTTTCTTCACCTTTGAAATTGAATGTTTGACCTTTGACCCTACACCTGATAGTATATTATGAGATTTCTTATGTGCAACCCTAACATCCACAGCATCTCTTTTGGCTTCAATCATGACCGGAGCATCAGAGCTTGAGTCTATCCTTTTATGTTCATCTCCCTCTTGTTCTTCATCCATTCTTGCATCTTCTACATGAATGGCTTCTGGTTCTTTGGTTTGATTTTCTTCTGTGCTGCCTTTTGGTTCTCTCCCTTCGCCGACTTGGTCAGCCACTTTCGTAGTTTCAATTCTGGAGCTCTGAAGGGGGTCAGTCAATGAAGCTGTAGCTGAGTCCATCAATGCTGATTCCTCAGTTTTTCTTTCCCCTGATTCTTGTGGTTGTTGTTCTCCTTCGAGGTTAATCTTTGCTTTCTGTGGAGTTTCTGTGGTTCCTTGCTGCTCAAAAAATTTTGGCGCAAACTCATCGCCAGTTTGAACTGGTGTGTATGGGCGCTCAATGAGATCTGCTTCAGTTGTTGCACAAGAGCTTTTCTCTAACTCACTAGTTTCTTGAATGATTTTGCTCTCTGTTGCAAACCCCCTGACGCTTTCTTTTTGTGACATCGCCATTCTCGATTCCTGATAAAGATTAAAAGTAAAGTTGCTCAACTTGATTTTTTATTTATTTGGGAAAGAATCATCATCAGTGATATAATTAGTATTTTCAAAACTATTACTATTTAGGTTCATTTGGTCTTGGAAAGTTTGAGAGAATGGTCACTTGAAAACAAATAAAACTGGAGCTCATACGTCGTCAACTCTCTTTTTGAAGAACTCCATTTTGTAGAAAATTTCTCTGCATGATGTTTGTAAAGCTGTCGTAAATCATTGAACAAGTTGATGAACTGCAAACTCTTGTTCTAGTATTTTTTTTTCCTGAAAATGCTCCTACAGGAATAACTGGAGCATTTATGGTTGATATTTACTATTTAATTTTTACAGAAAATCCTTTTTATTGGCAAGGTTGAAAGGAGAGTTGAAGTATAATCTGACCTCATTTTCCGGAGTTGTGGCTTCTGCCTTGCCACTTCCATAGTTGCTTTCTTCTTCCTGAGTGCTAGCATCCAATTTGATTGCTGAATCTCCTGCCCCCTTTCCCTCAAATTCATTTGGACAGCCCTCATTTGCAATCATGTTCTCTTCTGAAACTTGGTGTGAATCCTCAACAATTATATCTTCGGCAACATCTTGCCTTCCAATGTTCAGGCTTGCAGAGCCTTTTTCAGTTTCCTCAAGTAGCTGTTTTGTGGATAAAGCTTCAGCTTTTATAAAAATGAAATTACAAAAAATCACAAGAATGTAAATCAAGTGTATTCCTCTTTTCTAACCTTTTCATACTGAATTTTGTTCACTGCAGTTTGAAATGCATTATCTGTCTCGTCTCCCCTACATTCTTCGGCCTTCTGCCCGTCATCTTCAAGGCTCTTGTTCATTCCTTCACAAATGGAAACTGGTTGACATGTTTCCTCAACTTCCTTTTCCTCTGTAATCTGTTATATTTCACATTTCAGTCACATCACCAAATATGTATGCAATCACATTGAAACAAAAGGAAAACCAATTAGCAGAAATGAAAATGCATCAAGTATTTCCTCTGACCTCTTCTTTTGAAACTTCAGACTCTGTAATTTCATTTCCTTCTATTGTTTTCTTGCACTGATTTTCTTCAGTCCTCACTTCACTAATAGCCTCTATTAGATGTTTTTCCTTAATTTCGGTGTCCTCTGATCCAGCAACTTCTTCCTGAGAATGTATTACTGCCTCAGATTGAAGAGCCTTACTTTCTGATGAAGCATCGGTACTTTTTAGCTTATTCTCAATTCCCCAAGGCTCTAAAGCTCCGTCAGAAGTGTGGCCTTCTTCCTCGTAAGCTTCAGTTGGATTGTCCTGTAAATCTTTATTGATTTCAAATCCCATAGTGGCAACTTCAAGCTCCCTGGGTTCTTCTGTTTGCAAGCATGGGCCCTCATCTTCCAACTTTTCCACTTTTTGCTGTTTCTCTTCTTCTATCTCCTCAACTGTAACGGTAGTTTCATGCTTGGGGGCCATTTCTGCATTTGTTTTCTCTGCTGAGGGAGTCTGATCAGTAGCAATTTCAGTTTCTGTAACAGGTTCAATAGCTTGAGCTCTATAGTCAGATGCTGCTTTGCAAGCTTCTTCAGTGTTTTCAGCATCTGGCTTCTCCTCAGTTGTGTTTTTCCCAGTCACGTCTATGTCTTCAGTGCTCTGATCCTTGGACTTGCTTGCTAGAACAGACTCTATTTTGGATTCCCCAACTTCTTCTGCATTTGAATATTGCACAGGCACAGAGTTTGCAGGTGGAGCTTGGTCCAGCTTTTCGACAGTTGGGATTTCCCCAGCAGATTCTCCAATGTCCCTTTCATTGGACTCATAAGTTGCATCAGAGGCTTCTTTGATTTCATTAACTTCATCTGCATTTGGATTTTCCACTGCTACACTTTCTTTCTGTGCATGCTCAAAATTACTAGATTGGGGGTGGTCCATCTTTTCCACAGTTGAGCTTGTCCCATTTTCAGCAGTCTCTTTAGAAACCTGATCCTTAGTTTCATCAACAGCATTGGAGACTATTTTGGTTTCCTCAGCTTCATCTGAACCTGTATTTTCCAAAGTTGCACGCTGTCTCTCTGCATCATCATTATCACCATGATTAGGTGGGACTTGATTTGGCTTTTCTACTGTTTGGCTTTCTTCAACTTCAGCTTCTTCTGTGACCTGCTCTTTGGACTCATAAACTGAATCAGAGACTTCTTTGACTTCATGAACTTCATTTGCTAACATTTTAGTTTCCTCGATTTCATCCAGACCCGGATTTTCCGAAGCTGCATGATCATCGTTATCTGTTGGGACTTGATCTGGAGTTTCCACTGTTTGGCTCTTCCCAAATTCAGCTTCTGCATTCCGGCTTTTGGATTCTTCAGAAGCTATCTTGCTTTCCTCAGGTTCATCTGCATCTCCGCTTTCTATGGCACACACTCTCTCTCCCTGGCCACTATCATTCATTAGGGGTTCAGATGTTTCTTCAAGTATTAAACTGCCAGCTTCTTTACCCTCTTGACACTTCTCAGTTTCTGTTGCCTCTAGACTTGGCTCATCTGAATCAATATGGAATACCTTTACAAGCTTCTCCTCTATCTCGGCTTTCCCTGAACTTTTGTTTGTTTCTATAGTCAGAGAAGCATTATCAATCTTGCAGTAACAATCTTGTGGTTCCTCAATAATCTCCCCAGTGTTCTCTTTTAAATCTTTAGCTGACGGCTCAATACTTATGTCCAGTACTTTCTGTTCTTCTGATTCTTCTCCAAATGATGGTTCTCCTTCCCTGGCTGAATCTTCTCCAATATCTGGGTTTTCTGTTTTTGTCTTTTCTTTCAAATCTGCTGCTTTTTTATTTTCTCTACACACCGGGGTGGAGTCTTCCATCTGTTTGAGGATTAAACTTGTGTTCATAAGTGGAAGAAAAGATAACATTATGTGTAAAATACAAGATCAAATATCCACTGAATTGTTGTTAAGCTGACCTCATCAGTTTTTTCACCAACAGTTGATATCGCATCATTAAATGCATTTGCACATTCTTCCTCCATAATCATTTCTTTGATATCTTCACTATCATCAGATTGCTCAACTCCATCCTGTTCGAAACGAAATATAACAAACATATTTAAATGAAATAGTCATGTAACTAACTATAAAGAGATATTGTGCCTGTTTTTCCAACCTTTTCAGTTAAGATGACAGCCTTTGTAGTCTCATTTGCATTTTGTTCTTTGTGATCTTCAGCTTCCAACTGCGGTTCCTCTTTCTCCATTATTTCCTTATCATCTTCGTGATTTGATTTGTAGCTGCTGTTTTCTTCAACCTGATTCTTTTCAGATTCAGAGAATTTTTTAGTAGTTTTATTTTCAGCTGCTTCAAGCTTCAGTTTCAAAAACTGACATATTAGTGAAAAGACTCAACGTCATCCATAACAATGAAAACATAAACAATGATAGAGTATGTGTTCTACATGACATGAAAAAACTGAGTCTCCAGCATGATCCCAGTATGAACAAAATTATAATTACTTGTGTTTTTATATCTTCTTATGAATTTACATAGATGGCATGGGGATCGACTTTTCAATTTCTATGTGAACAAGATGTGAGAAGTTAAATTTTGAGGCACATTTAAATGCAAAAATAGAGGATCTTTCCACAGTGCTAAGCTGTACCATACAGATTGACAAAGAGAAAAGACAAGGAAGATATTAGTGCCAGTTGATAGAATGTTCGGTATGACAATTGTTTCTCTTACCTCGTCTTTCAGGGCTTCTCCTTTCTGTTCAATTCCTGTGTCTTCCACTTCAATGACTTCCTTCAAGTTACGTTTGAAGATCTCTTGCTCCAAGATACCCTTTTCAGTTTGTGCACGTATAACAGAATTTTCAGAAGTCTTCAATACTTCGTCAAATGGTTTTCCATCTTCTGTTTTTTCCATTTTTAGTTCCAGATTCGACGATTCCAAACCTTTCGAAGTTGTTAATTTGCAAATATCACCCTGATCAGCAAGTTTCCCGGTTATTTCTCCCTTTGTGATTTCGACAACTTCAAACATGGAAGGACTCTTTGCATTTTCCAGCTCAGGATGCACATACAGATCCTCTATTTCATGTTTCTGAATTTGCTCATTTGCAGCTTCCTTTTTGATATCCACAGACTCCAATTCAGAGACATTTACTGGGTTTGTGGGATTATCCTGTTTATTCACGAACGTCTCATCTATTGCTTGGGCAACACAAGCAGTTTCTGTGTTTACATTTAGGACATCGTCTTGTGCTGGAGGTTTATCAACTGACTCAATCACTTCGGTTGACGGCTCATTTTCTTTTGATTTCATTGTTGAATACTCCTTCAGCTCATCTTTTGATATTTCTTCTAATGGCTTATCTTTGGTTGTCTCCTCTGTTTGATCTTCATCTCCAGCATGAGGCGCATCATTCTGTATTTTGCAATCTATGATTTCTCTATCTTCATCTGCCACTTTTGGGATTTCCCTGTCCCTCTTCTCACCCAAGTCAGATGTGTGCTCTGGTTTCACATTCATGTCTACACTTTCCGCCATTGCCTCCTTTGATTCAGTTTCTGCTATGTCTTTGTCTCTGAAAGCAGCTACCTGCTTTTGTTCTTCTGGTTCAGCTTCCTGTAAACCTTGTGCTTCTGTTACCACTGTAACAGACACAGAATCTGAATCCTCAATACTCGTATCTTCTGTTTCTTTGATTTCTTCTTCAGTTTCCTTGTTTGATATATGTGACACCATGGCAGACTCTTGGATTAGGCCTCCATTTGTTTCTCCAGCATTGTCCGCTACTGGTGGAATCTCATTATTGCACTTCTCACCCAAGTTGGATGCTTTCTGTGGTTTCTGATTGATGTCTGCACTTTCGAGCACCATCACTTTTGTTTCAGTTTCCACGATGGCCTTCTCCTCGAAAGCAGGACCAAAACTTTCTACCTGCTTTTTCTCTTCAGGTTCCGCCTCTGCTACCACTGCAATAGGTGCAGAATCCGAGTCACCAATAGTCGTCTCTTCTTTTTCTTTCATTTCTTCTTCAGTTTCTTTGTTTGACATTTGTGACGCTCTGACAGGCTCTTCAATTAGGCTTGCATTTGTTTCGTTGAGTTGTGTCTCTGCTTCTGAGTTTTTTGTAATGCCCAAATTATAGGAGTCCACGTTTGATTCTGCTGCCCTGACCTCTAAGGTCGTACAGACTGTTTCCTCGGCTGAACTTGCTGCCTCGGTCTCTTCTATGAATGGAATTGATTCATCAACCTGATCAATGGATGAATCTGTCAGTTAGACATTGGTTAGGATTAAAAAAAAACAGTTTGAAAAGAATTTAAGCTTTCCTTAACCCTGACCTGGTCTTTTGACTGCATGCCTTTGCTTTCATCTTCTTTTGAGTTTTTCTCCACGAGTCCTCCTTCAACCAGTGAAGAAGAGGCATCTTGTTTAGAATGTTGCGCTATGTCCTCAGTGTCGCATATTTCAGCGTTCTTTGTATCTTCATATAACTGCGGCAAAGATGAGGCTATAACTTCATGAAGGATCCTAAGAATGAAATAGAAGATAAGTATTCAAAAGATTGTAATGGGAGATCAACCTCTTTAGATAATTCCTCCTTTATCTCATCATGAACCAACATTTTTTCCCGTTCTGAGACATCTGTGCTTTTGCTTGCATCAGATGACTCAGCAGCTATTTCATGATTCTGCATCAGTAAGAGCATGACATTATCAACTCCCTTAAGTAGGCAATAAACAGAGTAAAGGATTAAAACAGATAATTGAACATTTTAAAATTTTAATCATTTACCGCCTCATCTACAATTTTATTTTCCTCGGTGTCAACCTTCTCTTCTGTTTCTTTGTCATTGTCTTCTTTCCGTGGAGCTTCATAAAGATCCCCAGAAGCTTCTACCTCCATAAGACTAGGACTTTGATCAGCATTGGTACTGAAAGCCTCATTTTCGTCAGACATCACAAGTGACAAACGTTCATGCTTCCCTTCTGGTTCATTTTCCTGCTGGATATGTTGTAAATCGTCTTTGCCTATTGACGATTTCTTTTCAATGTTATCTTTAGCACCAATCGGCTCATTATCATTGCTGTTCCCTTCAGCCAGTATGACAAGGCCCCCATCCTCATTTATTTTCTCTTCTGCTGAAGATTCTGTTGCAGTTAGGTTATTCTCTTCATTCTGCACGCTTTCCACTTGTTTCACCAGGGAACTATCAATGGTTGTACTTGTCTCATGAGCCGCAATCTCAGCTGCTCCTGATGTCTTAGAATTCTCAAAAATCTGCACATGAATTTAAGTTTTGAATCAACAAACAGGACTATGAACTTAATTTTAGAAAGGAAACAAGTCAGCGATAAGTTCATGGTCCAGAAACCTCTCTTGTGAACTTGTCTTCCCTCTTTCTATTATCTTCTAAGTTCATGACAGGACTTTTGTCAACTGATTCTGGTATGAGGCCTCCACTATTGCTTTCTTCGACATTCTGTTCTGTGCTGTTCTCTACTTCTGTCTTTTCTTCCTTGAATTTAGTGCCTTCAGAATTCTCAGAAGTTTCTTTTTCAATTGACACTGGCGAGATGTATGTATCATTGCCTTGTTTGGACATCTCTGCAGCCATATCATCCTCTTGAGAGCTCTGTTCAATCTCCTCTTCTTCAGCTCCTCTAGACGGGTCAGCATTCCTTTCCACCTTTAGAGTTTGTTTTTCACTATCCTCACTTCCACTTGTTGTCTTGAGTTCTACTCTTGCCTATACAAGAGATCAAGGTTGTACTCTTAATATGATTTAAAGAGATGTTGAAAGAAGGTTCAAAAAATGAGTTTTTGGAACCTGATTTTCAGGTGTTTCTTCTTCTTTTTCATATTCTTTGGAGCTCTGAAGGGGTTCTTCTCCAACAGGTTCTGGTAATTTATCTGTAGTGCTGCATTCTTTTTCATTCTTGACTCCATCATTAGAATCTTCATGTAACTGCACAACAGAAGAGGATTTAATTTCATAAAAATTCGAGAAAAACTTATAAAAAAAAAAGATATTTAGAAATAGGAGATAATATTTTCTTCTTTATAGATTCCCTTAAGCTGGTGTTCTTAGAATCTTTGTATAACTGCAGCAAAGACGAGGTTTAACTTCATGGAGAATTGGAAAAGAATGAATACTATATAATTATTCAAAATATAGGAGTTGAGATCATGCCCAGGAATCAGACCTCTTCAGATTCTTCCTTCTGTATCTCATCTTGAACCAGCATTTGATCCTTTTCTGACTTCAGTTCCGAGACTGCATTCTCTGTGGTCTTGCTTGCATCAGATGGCTCAGCATTTATTTCAAGATTCTGCATCAATATGCGCATGAACTCTTTAGCTTACTTATGCAGACAGGTGATCAACACATTGAAGGATTAGAAGAGGATTAAAAATCTAAAGACATATTCGTTCACCTCCTCCATTGCTATTTGGTTGTCCTTGGTGTCATTCTTCTCCTCTGTATCTTTGTCATTGTCCTTTTTCCGCGGAGCTTCATATAGATCCTCTATTTCATGTTTCTGAATTTCTTCGTTTGCAGCTTCCTTTTTGATATCCACAGACTCCAATTCAGAGACATTTACTGGGTTTGTGGGATTATCCTGTTTATTCACGAACGTCTCATCTATTGCTTGGGCAGCACAAGCAGTTTCTGTGTTTACATTTAGGACATTGTCTTGTGCTGGAGGTTTATCGACTGACTCAATCACTTCGGTTGAGAGCTCATTTTCTTTTGATTTCATTGTTGAATACTCCTTCAGCTCATCTTTTGATATTTCTTCTAATCGCTTATCTTTGGTTGTCTCCTCTGTTTGATCTTCATCTCCAGCGTGAGGCGCATCATTCTGTATTTTGCAATCTATGATTTCTCTATCTTCATCTGCCACTTTTGGGATTTCCCTGTCCCTCTTCTCACCCAAGTCAGATGTGTGCTCTGGTTTCACATTCACGTCTACACTTTCCGGCATTGCCTCTTTTGATTCAGTTTCTGCTATGTCTTTGTCTCTGAAAGCAGCTACCTGCTTTTGTTCTTCTGGTTCAGCTTCCTGTAAACCTTGTGCTTCTGTTACCACTGTAACAGACACAGAATCTGAATCCTCAATACTAGTATCTTCTGTTTCTTTGATTTCTTCTTCAGTTTCCTTGTTTGATATATGTGACACCATGGCAGACTCTTGGATTAGGCCTCCATTTGTTTCTCCAGCATTGTCTGCTACTGGTGGAATCTCATTATTGCACTTCTCACCCAAGTTGGATGCTTTCTGTGGTTTCTTATTGATGTCTGCAATTTCGAGCACCATCGCTTTTGTTTCAGTTTCTACGATGGCCTTCTCCTTGAAAGCAGGACCAAAACTTTCTACCTGCTTTTTCTCTTCAGGTTCCGCCTCTGCTACCACTGCAATAGGTGCAGAATCCGAGTCACCAATAGTCGTCTCTTCTTTTTCTTTCATTTCTTCTTCAGTTTCTTTGTTTGACATTTGTGACGCTCTGACAGGCTCTTCAATTAGGCTTGCATTTGTTTCGTTGAGTTGTGTCTCTGCTTCTGAGTCTTTTGTAATGCCCAAATTATAGGAGTCCACATTTGATTCTGCTGCCCTGACCTCTAAGGTCGTACAGACTGTTTCCTCGGCTGAACTTGCTGCCTCGATCTCTTCTATGAATGAAATTGATTCATCAACCTGATCAATGGATGAATCTGTCAGTTAGACATTGGTTAGGATTAAAAAACAGACATTTTGAAAAGAATTTAAGCTTTCCTTAACCCTGACCTGGTCTTTTGACTGCATGCCTTTGCTTTCATCTTCTTTTGAGTTTTTCTCCACGAGTCCTCCTTCAACCAGTGAAGAAGAGGCATCTTGTTCAGAATGTTGCACTATGTCCTCAGTGTCGCATATTTCAGCGTTCTTTGTATCTTCATATAACTGCGGCAAAGATGAGGCTATAACTTCATGAAGGATCCCAAGAATGAAATAGAAGATAAGTATTTAAAAGATTGGAATGGGAGATCAACCTCTTTAGATAATTCCTCCTTTATCTCATCATGAACCAACATTGTTTCCTCTTCTGACTTCAGTTCCAAGACATCTGTGCTTTTGCTTGCATCAGATGACTCGACAGCTATTTCATGATTCTGCATCAGTAAGAGCATGACATTATCAACTCCCTTAAGTAGGCAATAAACAGAGTAAAGGATTAAAATAGATGATTGAACATTTTAAAATTTTAATCATTTACCGCCTCATCTACAATTTTATTTTCCTCGGTGTCAACCTTCTCTTCTGTTTCTTTGTCATTGTCTTCTTTCCGTGGAGCTTCATAAAGATCCCCAGAAGCTTCTACCTCCATAAGACTAGGACTTTGATCAGCATTGGTACTGAATGCCTCATTTTTGTCAGACATCACAAATGACAAACGTTCATGCTTCCCGTCTGGTTCATTTTCCTGCTGGATATGTTGTAAATTTTCTTTGCCTATTGACGATTTATTTTCAATGTTATCTTCAGCACCAATCGGCTCATTATCATTGCTGTTCCCTTCAGCCAGTATGACATGGCCCCTGTCCTCATTTATTTTCTCTTCTGCTGAAGATTCTGTTGCAGTTGGGTTATTCTCTTCATTCTGCACGCTCTCCACTTGTTTCACCAGGGAACTATCAAGAATTTCGGTGATGCTATCAATGGTTGTACTTGTCTCATGAGCCGCAATCTCAGCTGCTCCTGATGTCTTAGAAGTCTCAAAAATCTGCACGTGAATTTAAGTTTTGAATCAACAAACAGGACTATGAACTTAATTTTAGAAAGGAAACAAGTCAGCGATAAGTTCATGGTCCAGAAACCTCTCTTGTGGACTTGTCTTCCCTCTTTCCATTATCTTCTAAGTTCATGACAGGACTTTGGTCAACTGATTCTGGTATGAGGCCTCCACTATTGCTCTCTTCGACATTCTGTTCTGTGCTGTTCTCTACTTCTGTCTTTTCATCCTTGAATTTAGTGCCGTCAGAATTCTCAGAAGTTTCTTTTTCAATTGACACTGGCGAGACGTATGTATCATTGTCTTGTTTGGACATCTCTGCAGCCATATCATCCTCTTGAGAGCTCTGTTCAATCTCCTCTTCTTCAACTCCTCTTGACGGGTCAGCATTCCTTTCCACCTTTAGAGTTTGTTTTTCACTATCCTCACTTCCACTTTTTGTCTTGAGTTCTACACTTGCCTATACAAGAGATCAAGGTTGTACTCTTAATATGATTTAAAGAGATGTTGAAAGAAGGTTCAAAAAATGAGTTTTTGGAACCTGATTTTCAGGTGTTTCTTCTTCTTTTTCATATTCTTTGGAGCTCTGAAGGGATTCTTCTCCAGTAGGTTCTGGTAATTTATCTGTAGTGCTGCATTCTTTTTCATTCTTGACTCCATCATTAGAATCTTCATATAACTGCACAACAGAAGAGGATTTAATTTCATAAAAATTCGCAAACAACTTAAAAAAAACAAGATATTTAGAAAATAGGAGATAATGTTTTTTTCTTTATAGATTCCCTTAAGCTGGTGTTCTTAGAATCTTTGTATAACTGCAGCAAAGACGAGGTTAAACTTCATGGATAGTTGGAAAAGAATGAATACTATATAATTATTCAAAATATAGGAGTTGAGGATCATGCCCGGGAATCAGACCTCTTCAGATTCTTCCTTCTGTATCCCATCTTGAACCAGCATTTGATCCTTTTCTGACTTCAGTTCCGAGACTGCATTCTCTGTGGTCTTGCTTGCATCAGATGGCTCAGCATTTATTTCAAGATTCTGCATCAATATGCGCATGAACTCTTTAGCTTATTGCTTATGCAGACAGGTGATCAACACATTGAAGGATTAGAAGAGGATTAAAAATCTAAAGACATATTCCTTCACCTCCTCCATTGCTATTTGGTTGTCCTTGGTGTCATTCTTCTCCTCTGTATCTTTGTCAATGTCCTTTTTCCATGGAGCTTCGTCGAGGTCCTGAGTTCCTATCTCCACGAGGCAAGGACTTTTATCAGCATCCACTACAGATTCCTCATTTTCATCGGACCTCACAGACAATGACTGTGCATTCTTCTTCTGTAGTTCATTTTCCTGCAGGATATGTTTTGAATCTTCCTGACCTATCGATGGCTTATTTTCACTGTTATCTTTCACAGCAAGTAGCTCATTTTCATTACTTTTCTCTTCAGCCATCATGGCGGGGCCTCTGTCCTCATTTCCTTTGTCCTCAGCGGAAGGCTCTACTGCAGTTAGCTGGTTCTCTTCATTTTGCGAACTGTCCCCATGTTTCATGTGGGAAGGATCAAGAATTTCCGTAGTGCTCTCAATGGTTGTACTTGTTTTGTGCACAGTACTCTCACTAGTTCCTAATGCCTCAGAATTGTCAAAAATCTGCAAATGAATTTTGAGTTTGAAATCATCAAGAAGGACAATGAATTAAAGTTTAGAAAAGAAACAAGTTGGTGAAAAGTTGAAGGTCTAGCAACCTCTCCGGCGGACTTGTCTTCCTCCATATTATCATTTTCCAAGTTCTTGACTGGACTTTGTTCAACCAATTCTGATTCAGGCTTGAGGCCTCTGCTATTATTTTCTTCCATGTCGTGGTGTCCATTATTCTCTCCTTCTGACTTTTCTTCCTTATGTATATTCCCTTCAGTGACAAGTGTTTCTTGTTCAATTGACAGTGGTGAGGTGTATGTGTCATTGCCTTGTTTGGAAACCTCTGGAACCTTATCATCTTCTTGAGAGCTTTTTTCACTTTTCCCTTCTTCAAATTCACCAGACAGTTGTGGGATGGATGTATCATTGCCTTGTTCGGAAATCTCTGCAACATTTTCATCTTCTTGCATGCTCTCTTCAATTTTATTTTCTTCAACTTCTCTAGACTGATCAACATTCTTTTCCATCTCTACAGTTTGTTTTTCAGCAACCTCACTTGCATTTGTTGTCTCGAGTTCCACACTTGACTATACAAGAAATCAAGATTTTACCATTTTAATATGATCAAAACAGGTATTGAAAGAAGGTTCAAAAAATGAGTTTTTTGAAATAGACAAGTAATAACTTCAGCTATGTTACATAAGAGATAATTCAAAAGTTAATTTATTTTCTCACCTCCTCCGTGGCTGTTTTGCTGTACTCAGTGTCATTTTTCATTTCCGCTGTTTCATTTCCTTCTACCTGCAGAGTTTCTTCAAGTTTCTGAGTAGGTCCTTCCTCCTCATCACCAGGGGATTTATCAGCATCTGAATTGAATGCCTCATTTTTGTCAGATATCTTAGACAATAATTGTGGAAGCTCATCTCCTGGTTCATTTTTCTGTAAAATCGGGGTAAAATCTTCTACAGTTTTTGATGTTTTCTTTCCACTGTCATCTTTAACATCAGCAGGCTCAGAATAATCGCCACTTTCTTCTGCGACCATGGCAGGGTTTATGTCCTCATTTCTTTTCTCCTCCAGTGAAGAGTCTCCTTTCACTTTTGAATCATCAACAATTTCTTTGGGGCTTTCTTTGTTTTTACTTGTCTCCTGTCCAATGCTGTCAGTGGCTTCTGCTGTATCTGATTTCTCAGGAATCTGCATATGAATTTAAATTTCAAATAAACAAACTAGACTATGAGCTAAAACTTGAAAAAGAAACAAGTATCCTGCAAACCTCTCCTGTGGACTCCTGCTCTAAGTTCTTGACTGCTCCTTCTTCAACCGATTCAGGTGCAAGGCACCTAGTGCTGCTGTCTTCTGTGACCTGTTCTATGTCATTCTCTCCTTCTGATCTTTCTGCCACATTTCCTTCAGAGCTCTCAACATTTGGTTTTTCAATCGATTCTGCTGAAATGTGTGTAACATTGCCTTCAATGACCTGTCCATCAATGGCCACTACACTGTCCGTGATCTTAGTTCCATCATGCACCTGCATTGGCAGAAGAGGCTTCACCAACCATCGTAAGATTGAAAATCAATGAAAATGAAAATTAGCATGTGATTTTGTGTTTGTTCTTTCACGAATATTATGATCAAACCTCTTCATGGCTGATGTTATTCCTCTTCTCATTATCTCCTGCTATGCCGCTCTCATATTGACCGGTCAATTCTGGTGCGACCTCCAGAGGACTTCTTTCTGCTTGAATATTTTGCTCAGCCTTCTCATCTCTGACAAATACGGCATTGTTGACTTCAACTGAGGTTTCAGCATCAGCAACTGCAACAGTTATTCAAGGCCATCAGTATCAAATTGTTCCATCTCTCTCTCTCACAACCACACATGGATAGTCATTCACACATAAATTCACAATAATTTCATAAACTGGTAATTTGTTGATACATTCTAGATTGCAGTTTGTACGCTCTTTGACATATATAAAACTTAGAGTATCTTGTCATCATGCCAAGATGTTGATGAGGCTTTGAATCTTCAATTATTTACTGATATATTCCTTCTTGTTCCTTTCACCTAGAAGATGCTAACAAAATTTATATAATAATTACTTTTTTTCCTATCTAACTTTTCAATGCTAAATTTCCAAAACACTTACTGTTTGCTAATATTTCTTCTGTAGTGGCATCACAAGCCTCTTCAATCTTCTGCGTCTCCTGATCTGTGTTCTCCCCCTTGTCCATGATCACAGATGTTTTGTCAAAGTCTAATCCAGAAGCCTCTTGGAGTTTCTTTTCATCTGTTTCACTTGCTTTTAGGATTAGTTCAGCTGATTCTGCCCCTTCAAGAGGTGTCTGCTCAATGATTGTGGAATTTGAACTCTGGCAGGCTTCAGGTGCATGTTCAATGTCCTTCTCCTCTTCTTTTGCGCATGCTTCGTTTGCTTCCTGAATTGTTCCTTTAGGTTCAGTTTTGATGACTTTTTCCAAATCTTTGCCTTCAGTTTCTCCTGCCTCCTCGTCCAACACTGGAATGTCATGTAAATCACTGGCATTTTTATTTTGGGCCTCAACTTCTGCACATTCTGTCTTCTCATCCAATTCACTCACATTCTGAAATAAAAATGGAACATCTTTGAAACCTCTGAAGATATTTGATAACTAACATTTTTTTATACTTTTGTTAATAAAGGAAATTTAAAAAAAAATGGAAACTTCGAGCTGATCATGATGTAAAATTTTTATCATTTACAACCTTTTTTTTCAGAACTGCATTTTCACTCACAGGTGTTAAGTCTATCTTCATTTCTTTCTCAAGGCTTTCTTCCTCACTTTTGATGGGTGTCTCCTTCTTGACTGTTGTAATTGCTTCAGCTTGTTCAGTTTCAGCAGCTTTATTGAACTCCTCAGCCAATAAGTTCAAGGATCCTTCAAGCTTCTCCTTTTTTGGTTTCTCCTGCTGCAAGTTCTCAGGTCTGTCCTCATGGTTTGTCGTGCCATTTTGGGTTTGCTCAAAGGCATCAGTAATTTCCCTGTCGGTAACATCGTCTTTGGTTGCAGTGACAGTACTTTCTTCCTCATATCTGTTCCCACCAGATGATGCTTCTTTTGCAGGCAGCACCTCATTTATGCTTGATGTATCTTCATCTTTCATAATTGAACCATCTCCTTTTTGGTCACAGCTTTCATAATCCTTACCTGCAGATTTCTCGGTCATTTCAATCTGTTGATTAACTTCTTCTGGACTTTCCTTGACGATATCCTTACCTTCTGTTTGCATGGCAGGAGTATCTATGCTGGTCTTGTTGTTCATTGTATCTTTACTCAGTTCAGTTTCATCTTGAGATTTCTCCTCACATAAAATACTGGAGGCCTCTTTGCGCTTCGCGCTTTCCTCAGGTTCAGCTTCATATGCACCTGATACATCTGTTGCTGGTGTCACTGATTGTGTGTCTAACATTTCGTTATCCCCCTCTCTGATTTTTAAGATTGCTTCTTCATTTCTCTGGATGTCTGTTGTTGAGGGGAACATGCCTTCAGCACCTTCATGCGTGGATTTTTCTTTCTCATTTTCATCTGCTACTCCCTCACTGGGTTTGGTTGCCTCAGGTACCTCATCTCTTAGATTACTGGACTTCTCTGCTTCTGTAAAGCTTGTTTCTCTCATTTCTTCTCCAGTGAATTCGACTTCACTTGTGCTTTCAGCTTTCGCACATGGCTCCACAACAGTTTCAACACTCTTGTTCAAGCTGATTACCGTTGGATCTGGTATATGAATTAAATCTTCTTTGTTTCGATCTGATACAGCCTCTAGTACGTTGACAACTTGTTCGTTGGATCCCAAATCAGTATTTACATCTGTCATTGTTCCATCTTTCTCATAATTGTGAATGGCACTAGTTTCTTTCTCATTGCTCTTATCTTCGACTGGTTTCTCTTGTGAATCTTCTGTTACTTTGTTTTCCTCGGTTCCTCTCTCTCCAGCTACCTCAATATTTGAAGTTTTCTGGGTCTGCTTCCCATTCTCTGGTGCCTCATTGCCAGCTTGAAGAGTTACTTCCTCTGGTTCAGAACTTTTTGATACTGTACAGGTATCTTCAATGGAAACTTGGACAGCTGAGGATGATCCCAAGAACCTTTCACCCTCAGCGGTTTCAACATTGAATTTTATTGCAGTGTTCATGGCTTCAGCACCAAAATCATTGGCTGCTTGGATATCTTTTGTTTCTCCCAAGTATTCGACGGTATCAGGAGGAACATTAAGAGCCCCCTGGAACTTCTTCAATTCTCCTGAGAGAGTCTCATCAGCTGTACTGTCAAAATGGCCACTTCCTGGGTATGTTATCTCCCCCTCTCCTTTCTGCATAAAGAAAAATTTTAATTGTTATTCATAAAAATGTTGTACATAGGCTAGTAGAAGAAACATGTAATGAATCATTGTTTATGCTCTCTTTGACAATCCAATTATTAAAGTCTGCTTACGAGCTGAGTGGTCAGTAACATGATACTAGAGCCAGGTCAATCAATTGGCCCTGTTTTCAAATTCTTCCATTGTTCTAATTAAATTATGTCAAGTGTTTCAGTGTTTACTGTCACGTTTGAGTTGTTGTCATGCGTGATCCATGTACTTTGCATGCGAAGGAATGGTTTAAACCGCTAAAGATTTGTCACGGAATGATTACTTTGCGCAGCAACCTGTGCGGCACTTAGACAACTTCTAGCACAAAAGTTGCTAAGTAAGCCTATCGAACTTCTCAATTCTCAAACTAGCTAAGCAATCCTGTTGCTGAAAACTTTTCTAAAACATTAGACAGATCAAAACTTTAAAGGAATTCCAGGAAACAACTATAAGGCACAGGTGATATGAGAAGATATGATTTTAGAGATGAAGTGCTCTAGATCAAACATTAGCATGCTTTCTTTCGGTACTCATCTTGAACGCAGAATATGGATTCCAATTATGGTATTTTGTCTACAAGGGATGGATGTAGAATTTTGAACAATTCAAATTCATTATTTGCTTAAACAGACCGACATATCTGCAAAGAGGTTAAGTTTTCAAATAAATATGGTGGATAAAGTAGACAATTTAATGGTTTCATGGGCTTGTAATTGTGGTGTAGCTGAAAATAACTTAGTGTTTCTTGTTTTATTGGTGATCAAATATTTCCTACAGATTTTTATTATTATTTTTGAACTTATGCTGATTTAATAAGCTATGTTAGTAGAGCCAGAGCTGTTTCTGATCAGGATGATAAGTTTTGTTTATTTATTTGTGTTGACAAGTTGGCAGAAGATTTAATAAACATCTAAATACTTCTATGATTTTGAAAATCCGAACTAGGTAGAAGAAATGGGAGAAAATCTGCTCCGGGTAACAGTAGATGATCGTTGATGCGCATAAAGATTGAAAAAGGACATGATCGAAACAAAGAACAATTATATAAATTTGATTGTTGCTGGAATGAAAATGAACCAGAGAGCTTAATATTAATGCCAGTGTGTGAAGAACATCTAGTGCCCTAAAGAATTATGCCTGTATATAACATGAAGATCAAAGAGAATCAAGTATTGTTTTAATTCATCTGATACAAGAATTCACAATCATGTCATTCTCAAATTCATTATCTGCAGCAAACAGAAAAGTAAGCCCTGTCATAGAGGAGAGAAGTGATCTGACATACCCTTATGGTTATAGATTCTGGCATATCTGCTTCGGTTGCCATTTTTCATGCGGGGGCATTTGCAAATACTTTGTTTCTTGATCAAACTCAAAGAGCAAGCTTGATGTGTTTAATTCATATGAATATTCTTATAACTTTTTGAATGTCTGGATCAGTAGATCACTCAATATGTATGCTACTCTCTTGAGAGGTAGTGTTGCCAAAGTTGGCTACAAAATGACAAAACCCACTTGGTGTATGCTAATATGTTGCTGAGTTGGCTAAATGTGAGGAGTGGTCCTACTGATTGCTCGGTTAAAATGCCTTGGCAATGTTACAGTTCTATTGGAACTGCACATTCCTTTAGATCAATTATGCCTAAGACTTTTTGTTGTGCAGTACTTGATGATGTTTCCATTTACAGAATGAGGTTCTAGATCCACATTTTGAACATCTCTCTTTTTATCAAAAAGTTTTCTTGTGGGATGTTAATTCCTTTTTCTGATTGTAATCGATTTTTCCTGCTGAAGGGTTTATGTAGTTCAATGAGAGAGATTCTTACGTTCACGGCAAACGATCATTTCATTTAAAAACTTGTAATATCTTACATCACTAGTGAGAGAGAGGATCTTGACTAGTTTATAAGATTAGGTTCTCCTCATTCAATAACTGCTTTTTGCATCAATATATAATCTGTTCAATATGAACTATACCTACTTAATTGTTGTGTTTGATCATTAAAACCTAAGTGAAACATGTTGAATTATTTTATTCATACAAGATTTTTTTGACTTAATTTCCTAACATTGAACTTTCTGCTTTGAAGCAAAATGATAACTTGGGAGTTTCTATTGGGGTTCAAATTTTGGATTTGGCATTTTGCTCAATTGCTTTTAATGTAACTGAAGGGGCAGCCAACTGTTTACAAATGTTATGCTGTAGCATTGTCATGTCTACTATGAAACCTCTACTATATACTAAGAATTAGTGGAATGTAATCAATTAAATATTAGATTTTAACTTTCCGCAAACAATGAATTAAGAAGAAGAAAATTTGGAAAATAAGGTTTGTTACAATTGGTTGGTTTGTTGATTTGTTTGAATATTGTGGTATCAGAAGATAAAGATAGATACAATATTGATAATGATAACATATGGAGACTTTTAAAATTTTAATGCTCAAAACTCATCTAAACAGAGCATAATACAATTGAATTATATGCCGAAAGTTGATCATCATAAAGGACCTCACAACTTTAATTCTTTGTTTATTTGCAATAGGAATTTTACTTATGCAACCATTAGTGTTCTTTTTAATTACATTATAATATATTAATAACCTACGATCAGAAATATGTTGGAAATTTAAAATTAACTCCATGATTGCACAATCCAGATATTTGAGCTCAGAAAATGTCAAATTTACTTCTAAATATGTAGATGAAATCAACTTTTATAATAAACATGAGAGAACTAAATCTTGTATGTTAAAAATGAGATAAAAAGGTGTGGATCACCCCAAAACACGTCTTGCCAATTAAGGTGTGGATCACCCCTTATAAACCCAGCATTTCTCCCGTGCTTTGCCGATGTGGAATTCGCCTAAGGTGTTACAAAAGGTACGCATCACAAAACCAATGAATGATTTATAGTATATATGTTATGGTTACTATTTAATATATATATATATATATATATATGATTGATAGGTAACAAAATTTCTAATTTATTAATTTCATCTGCATGGCTACATCGCAAAATTGCATCTACATGCCTATTTCATGCATACTCATAAATTACTCCTTTTTTTATGTATTTTTGTTGTCATTTAGAGGATATGGCATGTGTGATATATATACTCTCCATAAAATTTGAGGGAATTATATAAATAAACCACAAAATTCCAAATCGAAACACCTAATTTTGTTGAATAATACAGAGATGTAAATAGGATTTTGGATACTATAAGCACGTCGCTACTCGCTAAAGTGCAATTATGCACAAAGCAAAAGCAAAACTGTTTACCCAAAATCTCAAACAAACCGTCCAAATAAAAAAAGCTTTATCGTCCTTCTTCGCCGCCCCCCACACGTGGATGATAAGTTGCGGCGGCTCCAAATTCCAACTTGGCGTTCCCCACCTTTGTTATTCAAACCATCAAATGTTGAAAGAAAAATTGTGACAGCCCTTTTTGGCTTGATCAAAATGTCATAGGCTCAGCTCATAACATAACTATGGCAACTAAACATCTCTCTTATTAGATAGATAAGAACTTCGTTTCAAAGAAAGTGACTCTTTTGAAGTGATCGTCATTGGAATATTTGTACCAACAAGTCATTTTCAATTCTTTTTGTAGAAATTTTTAGCCTTGTACGCATAAGATAATAAATAGAATTGTTAATACCCAGTGCAATTGACACTTGTGCGATTGATTTTAATACTTCGTTTCACTCTACTTTTGTTTTTGTTAAATGGATGTTCCATGCACCTTCTTGCAGCTCATTGATGGTCACACCCTCGGGTTTGAGAATAGATTTTTACGTTTAATATTTGAGTTCGATGTCACTTGCCCTTTAGCCGAGTGGCTGGCAGCAGTTCAAGCCCTCACAAGAGTATTGCGGGGGTTCAAGTCCTTCCTCATTTATTGGATGAAGGTCAGTTTTCTCCATTACTAATATGAGTGGAGTATACGTGTTTCGAATATATTAGAGAGGGTAAAAATATGAGCAGTATTTCATGAGAATGTATGTAAAACTAGTTTCAATAATAATCTCAATCTAATTGTAAATGTCAATAATAGTCTCATGTAATATGAGTTATAATCCGATTGTCATAATCCGTTTAAAAAAATATATATTCGAGCTTGACATATTTATTGATTATATTGTAAATGTCTATATATAAACTCTCGATATATTTTTAAATTGTAATATATCCGTAGATTCTCAAATTAAAAAAATAAAAGGGGGGGGGGGGGAGGATTTTAAATTCTTGTCGAGCATATTCCTTTATTTTCGAGTTACATTTATAATCCTTGTGTTAATTGAGACTGGTGTCGCAATAGACTTCTTGTAAAGTCTACTGGATTCAATCTATTATATAATCTCATGAAGTTGCACGAACGGTTTGAGTAAAAATAGAGGACACTGTCCCCATCAATTTGGGTCGCAACGGCACTTCGTAAAGTAAGATTTTGATAATGTTCGGCTTCGTGGGGGCTACGTACTCCGTGTAAACTAAAACTCTTGTGCCTGTTCGCATCATATCCTACTACGACTACATGCATTATTGATAAAGATTGCATGAAAGGGATGTATAAGGAATTCTCATTTGAACCGAGCACTATATTTATCGGAACATTAATAAAAATATGCATCTACTAATTTATTCTACGAGATAGAACATTCTTCCTAATAGTTTTTGCTTGACTAATTTCTATATAGCTGGCCTATGAGAGGTTATAGAAGTAAATATTTTCAAATCTAAAATTGATCGAAATATGTAAACTACTTTTTAGTTAAGTAATGGAGACATGTTCACCTAATTCTTAAGGTTAATTATTTGAATTCTTCAAATGCACTGCATCCCCCCATCAGTTTACTATGAAGAGAATGATTAACAGATTGAACTACTTTACTCATTATTCGGATATGAAACATAGAATGAGTGTTAGTTATCTTTTAAATATTTAAAACTATATTCAATAGATTCTACTCGTAAATATAAATATGTAAAAATTTGATTAAGTTACTTTCAATGCCTTGATTGGGTGATTTTTGAGTTTTTTTTTTCAAATTTTATTTCAGCAACCAGAATTGGAATCTAAAGAAATAAAGAACTAAAAAAATAATTGGAAATAAACAAAAATTGAATGATAATCGCGTTAAATACTTATTGAAAAAATTTTACTACTTTAATAATCCAACTCGGTTTGAATTTAAATTAGTCGAGATTCAATGTGATTTTTGAATAATAGATGGTTTAATATACAAAAATATAAAATCAGACTATAGTGCTACAATTATATTTAGTCGTTGGATATATTTAAATTAGTGGAGTTCACTAACATTCAACAGCTGGATGCACCACAGGTTTTCTCCAACATATATTTGTATATTGACAATTGTCCAACAGAATATGAGATCAGCACACTGGATGTGGATCATATCAACGTTCAGCAATGACGGTGGCAAATCAGGTCGCTCCAATTTTAAGGGGACCCACATGAGAATATTGCCACGTGATGAGATGATCTTCTACCAGTTGCAGGAATATTAAGCAGCACGGAGGAATTTGAAGCCAACCTCGTAGGCCCACGTGGCTCCACGTCAAATTTAGTTGACAAGTGGCTTTTCACTGGCTGTAGGGTGGGGCCGACGTTGCAAAGCCGCCGAAATATGTGGACCCCTCTTGAGGTCCATGTATCTGACGGCTCTCCTTATCCTGCGCCCACAATTTTGAAGCTTCCTTTTGTCTTCTTCGGTTCTTCCTCGTAAATTCGACTTTTGTTATTAATTATCTTTTCTTTTTTTTTTTTAATTCGCGCAAACTTTTCTTTTCGACACTTTTGGGTCTCGGCAAAATCGGTTCCCTTTTTGGGCCTGGCTCACTATTTAAATGGGCCGAATTGACATACGCATCGATTCAGGAGCTCAACCGGTACTGTTACTTGAGGACTCCGCATCACAATTTTAGATAGTCACTCTCGAGTTTGAATTTGATTCCAATTAATAATAATTCGTTTCAACTTATATATATATATATATATATAGAGAAATATTTTAGTTCGAAATTTTAAAATCCAAAAAAAATTTTAAAATTCTCATGTTTTTAAAAATTTTTAAAATTTTTCTACACTTTAAAATTTCTGACAAAAAAAATTACTGTATATGTTACTTTTTAATTATAGCATAAACTTATTGTTTGCGGACAGAATTAAATATTTTTTTCTCATGCATACTTTGATATTAGGTCACTGACAAAGACAAAATACAATCACGGAATCACCCATAACGTGTGCAAAGAATTTATAGGGGGGGAAAAAAGCAGCTTTCTCACCGTTTGTTATTTTTTAATTTTGCTTGACAGAAAGTATAATTTTAAATAAAACAATCGTTGTTCGCTTGTTCTTATCTAACTCGTTCAATTTTAAATTATTTTTCAGAAACGGCGAACATTTTGATTTACAGCAACGACGACGTTTAAGTCCTGCAGCCGATATTTTGCTGATGATTGTGCCCTCGACTGTTTCTCTGACAGCGGCTAGCGTCACTTCCCAGACAGAAAAATTAAAATAATGTCAGAACAAGGGCAAAACTGGAAAACAAAAAAAAAAATAAAACACAACAAAAACGCGGGAAAAAGAGCCGTTGTTGTGTAAACCACAAAAAATTGGCGCCAAAATCCCCTTTTTCACTCGTTTTCGGCTGCCCGTAAATATCCGGGCAGCTCTCTATTTTCACCAAATTGTCTTGCTCTGCCTGTCCACCTTTTGCTTAGTCACGGCTACAATATAAATACCCCTTTTCTCACTCTTACAAAAAAAAAATTCTTTGTTATTTTCCGAGAAACTCCAATTTTCCCTCTCTAGCCAAACAACCAAACGAACACCCTTTTCTCTTATTCCCTTCGTATTTGTTCTGATTCTTGATTCTTGATCAAATACCTTTGTCTTTTTTGCCCTGGCAAAAATGGGGTTTTCGAAAAAATCACAAACGGAAGGCGGGTTAGAATCAGAAAACAAGAAATGGGTGATCGCCGGAATCGCGATACGGGCATCGTTGAAGCCTATCAAGACCACCAAAGCGAAAGGAGGCAGAGAGAGTGAAGGTGATTATGAAGACGAAGAAGAAGCAGGTTTATCAACAACTCCGACGGCGAAAGAGGCAAGAATACCGGAGAGGCTGCCGTGCCCGCCGGCGCCGAGAAAGCGGAGACCTTCGAGATGCAACTTCAATAACGGAGCTACAAGGGAGTTCTTTACTCCTCCTGATTTGGAAACTGTGTTTAAACTCCATGTTGAGAAAGCTAATTAACAATCTTTTCAAATTTAAAAAGTAGTGCTTTTTTTTTTAATCCTTTCTTTCTTTCTTTTGAGTTTTTGTTTTGTTGTAGTGAGCTTTTTATATTAGATTTGGTGAAGAAGAACATGTACAAAGATGAAATGGTAGGTGTTAGAGTAATAGTGTAGTTTTAGTGTAATGTTTTTTGGGTCATGAGAAGTGCTTTTTTTTTTTTTTCTTTTTTCCCTTAAATCTGCTTTGTCTTAGTAGGGGCTTGTAACCTTGTATTAGGAAGGAATGAACTTCTTGGAAGTTGTTTTGACATATAAGTTGTTAGTAAGTTAACTACAAAAGCACTTTTTTGCAATTATAATTTACTGCTCTCCTCTCAATCATTTGCTCTTCAATTCCTTTGCTCAAAATCATTAACACACAACCCCAGCAAACTCTGTTCATAATAATAACATTTAAAAAAAAATACAAAAGTTCTGTTTTAGTGCTATTTTGTATATGGGGCAATAAGGGCTTGTCTAGTCTACAACAAAATCGTCGTAAGCAGAACTTGGTTTTTAAACTTTTAATGGGAATAGCTAGCTATACATCCACAGTCATTTCATTCTTGGGCAACAATTGTATCGTATAAGAAACCTAATGCTGAAGCGTGCAGAGTATATACACTGGCTTTATTGCGTACGTGAGAGAATAAGAAAGAAATAAGAAATAAGCATAGACGAAAAGTTTGTCAAAGAAACAAGTGAAAGCAAAATCTTTTTGTGGCCGAGAAGATGCTTGCTGCACGGATGTTTGGTGATTCAAAACTAGCAATTGATTTGAGTGTGACTTAACCCCTCATAAGAACCATTCATCCATATCAAAGAACCCCTTTTATGCCCTGCCATCTCCATCTTTAATCGTCTTTTACGTCCCCACTCACACAACTCGCTTGACTTGAGAGTTGACCCACCAAGCCAACCTCCTAGTAAATGAAAAGAGCGGGCGGTGAATTAGAAGAATCCTATGAGGAGTTAAAGCGGAGTTTAGTTTCATCATTACAAAAATTTACTTGTTTTCAAGCACTTGATGACAGAGACAACTTGTGAATTTTGTTTTTGTTTTTTTTTTTATGTGGGTTTGTTTGTGGATAAGAATTTAGGCATGTTTATCATGTACCAAACAGTCGGAATTGTTTAGAGTTGAGTGAGTAGACAGGATGTGTCCATACATGCATGCTAAAAGGATTTTTTTTTTAAAAAAATTAAAATTGAAAAAAAAAAAGTGAAAATGGGTTGTTTTGTTCTAGTTAATTTGGAGTTTCTATTAATTAACGGACAAAACTACGTTACAGATTCTGTAAGGTACAGACTGCAGCATTAGCCGTTGGATGTGGTTGGATTTGGAGTGAGAAACTAAACAAAAGAAAATCGGATGGTGGGATGACGGGAGATGTTTATTACAGAATCTGTAACATAGACAGGTCCTTAATTAACTTTGCATATTATGCAATGATTTCTAGCCTTCTAGGGATTAGGACACTTTAACAAAGCATGTAGTAAAGTTGTACAAAAATTAATGTCTTTAACTTGTCGGAATGTGGTCACTTTTAATTGGATTAGCTGGATAAAACTGCAATAATCGTCTGTTAAATGGCGCAATTTGATGCTAAATGCAAGTGGGAAAACAATTTTTGACTTATTTCATTGTTGCCGATTGGGGGGACACCTGATACTGCCAATAAAATTTTCATCTTGTGGAGCAATTTTCGGGTAATTTTTCTTCAAAAAAAGGTTAAAAAACCCCAAATAAATTAACATTTCTACAAAGATAAAATTCGGTGTGATTATATCTTATTATACCAGATGTAATAGGTGCCTAAATGTATTTACAAAATATTGGCTACAATTATTAGAGTCATTAACCATATCATTGATCTTGGTGCCTTAGCCACGAATCAAGGTCATGTGAAGAAAAGAAAAAAATTATCTGCAAGATCAGTTTATTGGTAATGGATTCTAAAAAAATCTTCTCTTCTGTAACAAATATGAATATACAATTGGAATTTAGTATAATCTCTTCAAATTCATAAAGTACCACAGTAAATGGGGTATTTTGTTTAACACTCTTATAAAATGAGTGCATTTGATTTCAGCAACACTTTTGTTAATTAAAAATAATAATAATTTTAATTTAATCAAAACTTGTGTCATTGCAAGGAATAAGAAAACTCTTGAAGGGTTTGAAAAGCTTAAAAGAGACTCACAAATACTTTTCTATGTGCTTTTAGAGGGAAAAAAAAAATATAAAAAAAAAAAACTACAAAAATACTTTTGAAATCCTGTGAAAAGTTAATTCAATTTTAATTAGAAATTGTGCATTGGGAACCTAGGGCGTTGGTCAATGGGTGCACGCACTTCCTTCCATTCTTGGAGGGTAAAAGTGGGAGGACTCTTTCTTCCCTTACAAGTATTTGTTGATATAAAATAAACATCATCTTTGTTAGGAATTAATCTTCGAATTATACTTGATTAATTTCCGAGCAATTAGTAAATTGTTGTATAATTGGCAAATAGTATATGCCTTACCTGGTTCGGGATATTCATGGCATGGCAATCAAACAAAGAAATCAATCAGGCGTGATGGTTGCAGGAAAAGCAACAAAGCAAATTTAAGGCAGTCATTTTCAAATGCACAAGACAAAGGCTGTTGCTTTAACATGTGTAGTGTTGATTGAATGGATTCATTTGAAGGATAAATGATAAAATGCATGCAGGTGAATTTGGCATTGCACGGTCGGTGCTTCTTTGCCTGCCCATTTTTATGTCCATATGATCTGTGTATATATATATATATATATATGTGTGTGTGTGACTTATTTCTTGGTCATTATATCTTTGCCTGTGGGGACCAAATTTAATTGATAGACAGATGCCAAGTTATATTATAAGTACAAGTATGCAATTTAAATTTATTGGTAAAAGTTGATATATATATATATATATATACTCAAATGAATATTAGATGATACCTCTTCCCTTGAAACTTTGAACTCGTTTGTTTATCACTTCTTTAAGGTCATGTAAAATCTCATGCAAATTTTTAGTAACGTCCTTGGAGACATTTCAGCTGTTTTTCTCATTTATCATTAGAGTTTTCTACACAATTTCGATTGTACTATTAGACTTTCATAAATAGGAAATTTATTATTAACATTATCCAAGTATGTTGTAACATAAAAGATTGAATATCTTTACAATATGTCTGTTGGTCAACATAAAATAAATTCATACTTTAAAATAAAGATGGCGTCGATTAAAATTTGCTTGATATCCCCTAAAGAGTCAAAAATATTTTTTTCATTGATGAAAGTGGTAATTATTAATATATATATATGAATCCCATTTCCATGGGGAGGTTGGGAATGAAAATGTGGAAATGAGAATGAAACATAAATTTACTTTTCTATCACTCTAATTTTTTCATATTTCCCAAATTAACATTGTTCAAATCACAAATAATTTTATTATTTTAAATGTCATTAATAATAATTATTATTATTAAATTTTATTAACTTTATTATTTTAGTTATTATTAATTATTGTTAATATTATTTTTAATAATAATAATAACAACAACAACAACAACAATAATGATAATATTGTTAATAATGATAAATTAATTATTTTTATTAATTATTAATACTATGATATTTTGGTAAATTGATTCTCATTCTCATTCTTCATTCCTATTTATTTTGCCAAATAAACACATTAATGGCATTCCAACACCTTTTCATTCCCATTTCCATTTATTTTTGTCAAGTAAACATTGAAATCTCATTTCCATTCCACATTCTTATTCCAGCCTATTCCCATTCTCAACCCATTCACATTCCTATGAAGTAAACGTACCATAAGAGTTCTCAAGGTCGTTATAATGGTTTAATACATTTGTTAAAAGGTTGTGCAATCTAGGTTTCAAGGTGCTATATTGTTGTTGTATAAAGCCGAGCTTTCTAGCTCATTAAATGATGGTTCTAGAGAATTCTAGTGAGAGATTTGTGAGAGAGAAAACTTATTCTTGTACTTTGTAGTCTCAGTTTCGAGTTCTTGTAAATTCTTCATTGAATCAATCAATAAACTAGTTCTTGTGGTTTCACTTGTGGATGTAAACTTTACAAAAGACTGAACCACGTTATCTTGTATGTTCTCTGTGATTTAGCTTATGATTTGATTTCATTTTGATTGAGTGATTGAGCTAGTTTAGTGAGTATTGAATTATTAGTTTCATCCTCAAGCATTTGGTGCAAATTGTGTTGATCTTGGCAAAAATCTTAGGCAGAGTATTGATTTTGTTAAGCTCAAGAACAGATCAATCTCTACATGTACTAAATAAGCATTTAACCTAAATAAAAAAATCAAAAACATTATAAAGTAATTAAAATCCTAATTTTTCCTACATCACAGATAGTTTCAGTCAATAAGATTTATTGAACTCATAGAAATACAAAAATAGTGTTCAGTTTCTGTACACATCAGAATTGAAGAAGAGTTTGACTTTCATTTATAAAAATGTGTGTCCATTTTAAAAGAGTAGAATGTTCCTTAACAACGACATTAAAAATTTACCTGATTATGCTTTGTCAAAACTACAATTCAATCCCGAAACATATGGTAATAATGAGAGTTTGACTTCAAATTTCTTCAATAGAAATCTACAGAATTGCTCCCTTAACCATGTCTTGTGACAAGTAGGAAAATATCTTATTTTATATTTATAGTTATAGATATTCAATAAATATCTGGATCCAAACATGGGAGCTAGGAAATTTACGTTAGGAATTGCTCAAATATCTTATTTCTATTTATAGTTATAGGTAGGGGATAGATATTTCTCAAAATATGAGAATAAATGTCTTAGGATGAGTTACTGTTGATTTATGAGTTATATTATAAATAAATCTAAATTATACGATAAGTATATCAATTCAAATTTTCACTAAACCTCATATTGTGATATCAATAAATAGTGACATTTCAAAAATAAAAAAAATAAAAATTATTAAATATGACAATATTTGTCTCTCTATCTTAAAGTGAGATAGGGAATGTTTGGGGAAAAAAAAATGTCATTCTATCAAGTATTAGCTAGAATAATTGTTATATCACCAAAAAAGAAAATTTGTAATGCTTGATGAAAATAGAACAAAAATATCCACTCCGCTAAATCATTTTTATACTCCGTCGCCGTCAGAGTCACAGCCCTTATTAACACATGGATATTTAAAAAACATATAATTAAAGCAATTTAAAAAAATAATTCACATCATTTTTAGCTTCTTATCGTGTAATATTTTGGTTGGATTATTTAATTTGGAGTTAAAAGCACTTGAAATAGTCTGTGAAAAAAGCTGAAAATCTTAATGGTTGTTGGTTAAAGAGAGCATGATAATAGATTCACCTTGAAATCTTTTAACAACATTTATTAAGTAAAGAAAATAAAGTGCCGTTATAAAACATCTTGGCTCAACATTATTGACTTGTTTGTTTAAACATAAGATTACACATTTTTCAAGATTGGTATGGTACAATCAGAACACCAGTCACTCGGTCAGCACATATAATTGGTGGGATAATTTGAGCTATTTTAAATTGATTAAAATAAAATTATTATTTTTATACAAAAAAGAGAATCCAATGTATTTAGCAGAGGAAACTAGACAATGTACAGTACACACACGGGATGGGGCTGCCCGAGGAATCCTAAGCGGACGAAGGTTCCTATAACGTTAATGACAATATGTTCGAGACCCCTTCATCTATTATTAAATATCTAACTTATCATAAATATGAAAAATTATCAATATAGTCCCCAAACAAACATAAAACATACAAGGAATAAGTAGAAATTATGAATTTTAAAACCATCACCATCCGTGATTTTGGAAAAAAAAAAAATAACCAGAAGAATGTAATATGTTTATTTCAACTAATGTTAATTATTATGAAATCTCAAGGATAATTCTTTTTAAGGATAAGATAATTCATTCTCCTTTTTATTATTACAATATAATTGTACTCATATTACAATCAGAAGTCTCTGAAACTTACATTCCCAAATTTTTATAATTCAATGAATGTATTAAAGTTTTTTAAAATTTTATTCAAAAACCATTTTATTTAAAAAATAAATAAACAGTAACAATATTTGAGCACTAATTGCTACGCGTCACTTGTTTATTGAAAGATGAATTTTATAACTTGTTAAAATTATTTATTATTATATTCTTTCACTCATAATTGAATACTACATCAATTGTGACTTAAATTAGAGTATAAATATTGTGATTCCAATTGTATCAAGAGACTTGAATGGAGTACTGAAGATCCAAAGGTATTTCATATATGTTTTAGTATTTGAATGTTTTTATATTTTTTTAATGATTAATGAAGTTTCTATATAAAATATGATATTTGGACAAATGGGTGACAAAATAATGAAAAAATAACCATTAAAATGACATAATGTTGATTGTTGATAAGGTAGCGTTTGTTTTTTTTCTGAAATTTAAATGGGTCTGAATTTTTTCAAAGTCTGAATGGGTCTGAATACGAAAATCTAAATGACATATTTTTTTTAATATCTGAATATATGTGGCATCTTGTTTGTTTTTACAATAAAAAACATCTTAAACTTGGTTATTTGATATTTATGTCCTTATAAATTAAAACAAAAAAAAAGATGATTAGATTTTATAGTTTATGAAATAAGTTATTTTACACAAATATTTTTGGAATATAATATTTACTTGTCATTCATACATTTTCCCATTCAGATAAAAGTCACAAAAATTTACTTTTTCTATTCATATGTAAATGTCTGAAAATCAGACATAAATTTCAAAAAACAAACAAACAAGTTTTAAAAAGGTCTGAAATTAATAAAATTTCATATTTAAAACATTTAAGAGACAACCTTTAAATAAATGAAAAACAAAACTAAATTATTCTGGTGGTGATTAGTCACTCTTTTATTAAAGTATCATTCCTATTCTAAAAATAGCTTATTTATGGTTATTGATTTTTTTATTATTTATTACCTTTGTTTTCCAACAAGATTTAAGCAAGGAAAAATTAAAGGTGATGATGGAAATTCCGACCAATTTGCTTCTATTGCTTAAAATCTTTTAACTTCATAAGCTTTTTCTTTTAGTATTTCAATAACAATCTAATGAAGATTCATGATATTAAAGTGACAATTAATGAAGCTCCTGATCATCGCATTAGCATGATTTTGGACTTCAATTTTGTAATACAATCAGCAATTGCTACATTAAGTTTGTCTTCTAAAGTTCCTGATCTTCAAGGCATGAAATGTATATTCATTTAATTTTTCTATAAAAAATTGAGATCTTGGAGTAAACTAATTATTTATCTTAAAAAAAAAGGCAAATGTAAGTCATGAGTGGGTAGACCTTCTACCATGTGGTCTATCCTTATGAGGGAATGAATACCCTATATTTTGCTATGTTTTTTAATAGTCATTTTCTAATGAAATTTATCTCTAAGATTTTATATTTATTAAAAACTTCACTGGTGGTGGAGATGCAAGATGTATTTCTTTTCATTGAGATGGTTATGAATATGATAATGAACAATACATCAATGCCCATTGTCTTATATACAATGACAATGACAAAATTAGAAATCATCGATAAACATGTGATATTGATTATGATTAATAAAAAAATGTTAATTATTGTTATTATTATTTTCATTGATATATTTTTGAAGTAAAAATAATTTTTTTATATAAATGAAAAGAGAAAGAAATTGACCAAAAAAATGATAGACATAAAATAGTCAACATTGAACAACTAAATGCCTATTTTACTAATGGTATCTTAAATTTTATCCATTATTTATCTTCTTTTTTTTATTAATTTGTTAAGGGGGTTATATGTCTTTTGGAAGCTTCCAAAAGATTCAAACAACCTATTACTATAAATAAATATATTTGAGGTTGAATTCCGCTTGAAAATCGAACATCAAATTTAATGTATATTAATAATATTTTATATTAATTATTAAAATAACAAACATATATACATATAAAATCTACCTCACCATTATTTGATGAGACTTAAATTTTTAATCTCGAAAATGAGCCAATGAGATGTAAACCACTAAACTAACTAAAAAATTGTTGACATAAGATAATTCACTTAGGAAGAGGTTAAGAATCTATATCTTGCGCGTGCACGCTGATCTTAAAGGGACAATAGTTTACTTTTGGTTGAAATGAGGTGGGGAGGATGTTGGAGGTAGGTGACTAAAAGAAAAGGATCCAAATAATAATTTTTTACTTCTGTTTCATTCAGTAAAAATAATGAAAATGTTAAGGGTTCTAACGAAATTATCCGAAGAAACTTGGAACAAACGGAACCAGCTGTTTTTATTTTATTATTATTTATTTTTTCAAATTCTTTTTCACCTGGCACACCACCCATCGATTTTTGTTCCACAGGCTTGGCCCCCAAGCTGACTTTTGCGGTACGTTGGTTCTACGCGGTTTTAGCCCAAAACCCAATTTTTGACCTGCCCGGCCTGCCCGTTTATTTTGGCGGGAACTAGAAATTTTGGTTGTTAAATTTTGGCGCCAAAAACTGGAAACCAGCCCGGGAAAGGCGGGGACGGCAATCTCTGTTTGGTTTCAGTTTTTAGATTATTCTGGCCCCACAATTTCTCTGTTTAGGATTCGGCCTTTCTTCGTACATGTTTACAGTGATCAAATTGGACGGCTCTGTTTTTGTCACAGGTCGGGGCCCACTTGTTCCCAATCTAGACCGTTGAAATGCGTGTGCTCGTGATTAACCCATCTCATAACTCATGCATACTTGATTATAGTATGTTGATTCAGTCTTTTATCGTCCTCTTCATTTTATAAACATTTTAAATTTTTTATTCTAAATTTTATCTTTAAAAAAAATTGTCATTTATTTATTAAGTAATTTTTAATTCTTTATGAGATTTAAGTAAATTAATTATATTATTTTATTAACCAATTAATAAGTACCATAAAATTTGAAATAATAAATTTAAAATGTATAAAACTACTCTTTTATCAATTTAATTAATTTTAAGATACGACGCATTTAAGTGGAAGGCTAACCATGCAATAATGATGAACATGATTAAATATCTTATAATACATCATATTTACAATAATACTAGTATTGAGAATAAATCATGTGTCTTATGTAGAATTTTCATTCAACTAATACTATTATGCTATATTAGCTCGTATAAAATATTTTGCACAAAAAATTTGTAACTCTATAATTATTGTCATATTTATGACTTTATTATATTGATACTTTAGTGAATATCTACTAATTTTTTTATAATCTTTAATACATTCATAAAGATATATGAATGGTTATTGGATAGACATCTACCGTAAATATGATATGTATATTTTTCATTGTTAAAACTATCGAATCAATTATAAAATAAAGAAATGATGAATTTCATTAATGAAACAGGAAATTGTTCATAATTACACTAGATTCACAATTTAAATGGTGAATCTCAGCAATCTATCGTTTCTCCAAAAAGAAAAAAAAAAAAGAGCGGTAAATTAGCCAAGACTTACTCAGATCTACGAGTCACAATTATATAGAAAACAATAATTACACTTGAAATATTGCTATATTTAACTTTTGGCTTTTAAGTACTTCAAAAGTTATTTATAATAAATTACAATTGTGGACACTAGAGTATAATAAAAAAGAAAAAAAACTAAAATTTTTACTCTTTTAACCCATCTTTATATTCAACATAGTTTTATAGAACACTAATCAATCAAGAGGTGTGATTCTATAATACTATTCATATGTTTATTTATTTATTTATTTTGCTTTAATGTTGGCATGCCATTGGGGTTGTTCTTTTGGCTCAACGTTCGTGGATATGGATGATGGATATGATTCGTTTGGGAATGGTCCCTCACTCAAAATTGTTTAATTGAAATTGATGATTAAATTTTCAATTGATTATCAATTATTGTTTTTTTTTCCAGATTCTAAAATAATTATTTTTTCTCAGATTCCTCATATTAGATTTTCATACCATCATACAAGATTTTTCTCACCATTATAATATAAGTCAAACAATAATTTCATGATGACGACTATTTTCTCCGTACATAATGTTTTGATTCATTTTTCCTTGAGTGGGGGGCCATTCACTCAAAATTGGTTATTAAATTTCTATTTAATAATCAATTTCCAATCTAATAAGTTTAATGAGTAAAATCATTATTATTATAAATTTTGGGTTTAGTAATGGTATATTAGATATTTTAGTGGGTTTACTGAATAAAATTTAAAGATGAATTTATTTAATAAATAAATTGATTAAATAAATTGATAGGTTCAAATAGCCGCACCTTAAAAATAATAGGATTCTTTTTAAATGATCGGGTTCGAAGAAGTCCGGCCGGCTCAATGCCGAACTCTAATTTGAATGGGCTTTTATTAAACAAGTCTGAGTGATAGCTTGACATTATCGATGTACCACTGCCGCAGCATCAAGAGCAATGTGAATATCCAATGAAAAAGAACAAACAAAATTCTACTAGCGAGAACTATGCACTTTAGAAGTTAGAAATATATATATATATATATATATAACATTCGCATTCATTATATGGTCCTTACTCCTTAGTCTTATTCGGGAAATTACTGAGCAAACTCTGCGAGAGTTATTGTAGCAGATGCGGTGCTCCAGAGCTAAGTATAGATGTTAAGTATCCGTAACTAGTGAGTGTAAAAGAATTATGGTTAATTTTTTCATTTGGGATCTGAGTTATACTAAAAAAGATATATGATGTTTATCAATTAAAGATTTAATTCAATATTTTACTACTTGGTCAAGTTTTCCATTTGGGATCTCAACTATACTAAAAAAGATATCTGATATTCTGTTATTGATCTACAATTGCCCTTAATCTATGGTGTTGTTAATGGTACAAAAAAAAAATAATTCTTATTTTGAGAAATACTACAAGTACCCTTGATTTGTAGTGTTGTTAATGGATAGAGAAAATTTTCTTCTTGTGAGAAACTTCTTTTTATTTTTATTTTTATTTTTTTAAATATTAGAGATAATACAACCAATTAACGTGATGTGTATTGCTGTTCAATGTAACCATCAATTTACGTGCACTTTTATAAGAATTTTATAGTGGGTGTGAATAGCTTCAATCTATTTCAAACTTAACACGAGACCATGGTGGTTGTGGCTTGGGCTACAGCTTTTCTAGCCTGCTCTACTTGTAGAAAGATAGGAGTGTACTTAAAAGGCCTTGTTTATTACCTGGGTTCAAGGTGGAACAGCCCAAAGTTAGGTCAAGCTAAGTCCAATAACATGCCAACCCAAGGCTGTGCTTATACTGTTTTATTGAACGACATTAATGTTATTTGACAACAAAATGCATAATTATAAATTTGATTTGAGTCAGAATATTGTATGTCGCTAGAACTATAAATTCTTTATATATACTATTTTTAGATAATTTACTATCACTAGTATACGGACTAGGGTATTTAAATTCACAGTAAATTCATGTACTAAATAAACCCGTAAACAAAATTTAAAAATTTATTTTCTACTTCATGAACCCACCGATATGTCCAATATATCCTTGTTAAAATATAATTTTTTGGTAGATATTCAAATATAATTGAAAAGTGAAACCATCGGTGATGATTTATGCACTGTTAATTTTTGGAATGGTTCATAAAAACAAAAAAAAAAAAAACACAAAATACATTTCTTTTACTGTAAATTAATGGCATGAACTTAACTTTTATTTTCGTCCGTTTCGATACCTGCATGGCTGCACCTATGGGCAAGAGGTTGAAAGGTTTGGTGATTTGGCTCACTGTCTATCAATAACAATGCACCGATGATTGCAACAATTAAAAATCTTGAAATATATAATTCGGGTTTGTAAGATAGGTTCAGAGTTTTTTTTTTTTTTTAAAAAATTCTTATCCTGAGGATATTTGAATAATAATTTTTTAAATTAAAAAAATAAAATTTGAATGTATTTTTGTGAGTTTAAATAGCCTCACTCCCACCATAACTAACTATATGAGCTATGTAGGGCTGATTTATTTGACATCAATAAACTGCATTAATTTGTACAAATACTGCCTTTTTTTTTTTCTTCTTTCTTTTTGACATGTTGTGCTAATGCTGTTTGTTGGCTCAGATGACGAATAAAAAATATGGTAATATATGCTACCGACAAGCTTAATTATGAAGGAACAGTTAATAAGTACCCCAAAGTTCATATTTTAATAGGTCTAGAATCTTTTCACTCTAAGTTTATCTTCAATTATTTATCACTAATTTTATTAAATAATGCACGTCAATGTTGAATTGACATCCACGAATATCACCTTTGCACTTTTAAATCAAATAATCAATGGCCATCAAATTAAGCAAAATAAATGGTTAAACTAATTTATGTTAAACAAATTATTGTTAATGATAGATGATATCCCAAATTTTTGGGTTCCCAAGGAATAATCATTATCAAATTATTAAACCGAACCTTACATTCAGGAATGATAAAGATTGAAGACCAATATCTGCAACATTAACTCTTTGTCATACATAAGCAAGAATAATAAAAAAAAAAATAAAAAAAATCATTGAATTATATTAATACATGCAACAGAAAGGCCAAAAATTAAACCCAAATGAGGTTGAGAGGAAGATGTAATAGCTTACCTAACTTTCACCAAAAAGAAAGCATGCAAAGCATATAATAATATAGGAAAAAAGCACCTATAAAATTTCAAACGATGCTAGCTATTTCAAAGTTTAAGCTTTTCTCAGATTTATAAAAAAAGGAATCAAATCTATCTACTGGAGGAATTCAAAGGTATAACCGTGCCTGGTGCTTACCGGCATTTGGGATCAACTTGCCAGGACTTGCAGATACATGTACGAGCTAGTGTTTACATTGTCAAAGATATCTAAGTTCATGCTTCATCATTATGTAGGCTGGAGATGTTAGTGCAGACGCATTGGCTAGACTACTTCATACGCATTCGAAAAAAGAGGGGAAAAAAAGGCTAGTTACCTAACAGATGTGAATGAAGTCTATATATATATATATATAGCCATAACAATCAGAGAATAATGCATTGGGCAAGAAAGAATTCCAGGTTGATTCATCTTGGTAAAGTGTCTAAGCATTATACTTCTCCTTAATATCATACTCTTGACATTGTCACAATCTATGCCTCAATTATGAAAGGTTTGAACAATTTGATCAACATCAGTCACGGGATCAACATAGGAAAGCATACTCTAATTGATCCTTGTTCATAGTTTTGGCAAGGAGTTGATTAAATGCCTCAAAGAATGAAGCAGGCATCTAATCAGACAAACAAAAGCATGGAAGCTCTGGAAACAAAACTCTAGAATGACTGAAGACGAAGAAATGGGAAAATGATATGGAAGCTATATCAGAAACAGCATCAAATGTAAATAGTTATACCAATTTTGTGCGGAGATGATATTCTAGACAGCTTTTACTTCTTAAGGCACGTGAAAGAAAATCTTGAATCCTATAAAGAGTCAAGTACATGAAGATATTATCTGATCAATTTTATCAAACTAACGCCTCCTTACACTCTCTTGAAACCTTAGGCAACTTTGCAAGGATCTCCAAATTTTAAATTTATCAAACAAATACTGACAAGCCAATGTCCTAATGGATCAATGAAAATATATACTAGAAAGAAACCATAATATTCTTGATAAACTAACTAAAGTCAGCAATTCATCTCTTGACAAATTCAAATGATATATACTGAAAGTTGTACAGCAGTTTCTTAAAACTCTACCAAACTTTTAAGCTTGTGATTTGGAGAGTAAAAAGAAAGTATTCCTAAGCAGTACAGAAGCATTTCCAAGCAATAACAGTGACCACCACAGGAAAATTGCTATTCAATTTTTCCTAATAAAGTGTAATGCACACATCTTCATTCTTCACAATAGTAGGGCTATTCCTACACTCTGATTTAGACAAATAGTAATTCAAAGTATTTTCTTACTCCTCAAGTACTAGATAAATGTTGAGACAATGACTCTTAGGGAAAGTGAAATAAAATCAAGAGCAGCATTCATAATCAGTGCACTGTTGGACGTATGAGTCGGTTGTTGTAGTGTCAGTGGCATAGGAAGCAAAAAAAAAAATATAATTAAAGTTGATATATGATATTGTGGCATTGAGCCATGGAGAAACAAATCTTTATTATAAATATCAAACATTTGTTTAAACTTAATTATCCAGTGAACAAAACCAGCACTTCTAACACACAACATGAACAGCTGAAATAATTACAACAAACCTAGAAAAAGATCTGTGAGGATATACCCTTTTTTTTTGGGTGGGGGGGGGACTTTTAATATAATTTACTCAGAAATCATATTTTCACTCTTCCAGCAATCAAGCGACAACCTCAATAAATTTTTGCAACGCCCATGTCCTCACAACATCAGAAAGCTTGTTTTCATCTACCTCTATACGTCTCAACTGTGGAGAATTTAAAACAAACAACTCAACAGCCTCAGCCCCAACCCGACAACAATGCATGATATCAACAGTCTGCAACCTCTTGCAACTCTTTGACATAGAAACCACTGCCATACTTGTGAGCCCTTTGCACCCTCTCAACTTCAATTCAGTCAGGTAATTACAAGAAACTAACATCGCCATGAACTCTTTATCAAGCAACATTTCGTTATAAGACAAGTCCAATTTCCTCAACTGCTTCAAATTTTGTCCAAGTGAAGCCAGCAAACCCGGTTCCCTATCAACAACGTCACAATTTATGAGTGCCAATTCCTCAAGCCCTGAACTCATAGCAACTCCAAGAGCCTTTAGGCCATCGCCGGAAACAAGACAACAACTTTGAAGCCTAAGAACTGATAAACCCCTGAATTTCACTGCAACAGCTGAAAGATGAACGTTGTTGAGGTCTAAGGGCAACCGAAGATCGAGTTTTTGCAAATTACACCTGCAGTGGTTTATAAATTGAAGCAAACCCTCTCTACTACAACCATCATATACCAATAGAGAATTCAAAGAATCACAATTCTCAGCCAAATTCAATAACACCACATCAACTATACTCCTGCAAGTCCTTAGCTTAACTTCCTCAAGGCCTTGCGAGCACTTCACAAAATTTGCAAATGATCCTCCATCTCCAATACCTGAACAGCTTTTTAGCTGCAACTTTTTAAGCCTTTTACAGCTCCTCCACAGCCAACCAACACCCGTATCCTCTGATCGAATCCCGGATAAACAAAGACTCTCCAAACCCAATACTGTATCAATTTCTTCATTGGAACACAACCCAGTTTCTCTATAACGTCGAAAAACTTCATTTTCAACCTCATCAGCATCACAAGCATAAACAGACAATTCCTTTAAACAAGAAAAAGAAGCAACCCAGTTGAAATAAAGAGGCCTAGAGAGAGAAACTGTAAGAGAAGTGAGATGATTACAGGCTTCAGAAAGGGATAACAAAGAAGATACAGAGACAGGACCAGCGGAGAAACGGAGGTGTTTGAGATTGGAACAAGAAGATGATACTACAAAGAGTAGACGGTCAAAGAAACTGGGGTTGCTTCTAGAGGATGTTGTTGCTGTTGACTCAGAAGATGATAAGGCAACAGAAAGAGAGGAAACAAAAGGGTAGTTAGATAAAAGAGATGACATGGAAAATACCATTGAATTGTCAGGGATGATTCTGAGAGAAAGAGAGGTTTTTGAAGCTCTGTAAAGATTGAGCCAACGCTTAGAAACCAAACAAACTGATAAAGATGATGATGATGGTGTTGTGGGTAATTTTGTGAATATTTCTTGAAGCAGCTCATCACACAACATGTTCTCCATTTTTTTTTTCCCAACTCTATCTTCTTCAATTTCTAACACGTCTCTCAACTCTGCGCTTCAAATAGTTAGCTTTTGGGAGTGTTTGAGTTTGGGCTTCCTAATAACTACTGGTTCTTGTTAGGACAGAGAAAATGAATGTGATTAGGTAGAGATATTGAGAAGAATAGAAAGTGGAGGTGGCATTATATTTAAGTTGCTCATTTAAACGCTGTTTCAGGAGCGTGTATGTCACTTTCTTATTACAGTAAAAGAGTACAAGGAATGTTAATGGGATGGGGCCAAAAGCTTTAAGCTTTCCCTCTAATAGATGCAAAAGCCACATTCTTAAGCAACTTGTGGATCAAAACAAACGAAGCCATTTCCACCGAATCCGATCTTCTCTAGGCACAATTTAAATTTGTCGCTACTCTTTTTGGGTAATTTACTCAAACAGTTGGCAGGTGCATTTCTTGTTTTCCAATAAATAAACAAGTGTTACGATTAATAATGGTGTATTTAGGCGTGTGATTTCACAAACTGTTTACGCGAGTTTGAGAACCATGCTTTGTTTGCTTGTGTCCAAAATCCACAAGCGGCCACTACGTCACCTCTTACTAAATTTTTTATACACCTCAAATAAATAAACTGGTAAATAAAATTCTCAATATGAGAAAAACTTTCAGCAATCCAAAAGGCAAAAGATACGCCGCCCTGTATTTTAAGGTTCCCACATTCGCAAAATGATCCTTCAATTATTGGATGGATGGGGAGACGTGGTGGGTCAGCAATACTTATCCTCAACAACTCTCGCTGCAAGCATAGTGGTGAGTCGCTGCCTTCACCATATTGAGGGTGGCTATTTGAGTTCCATAGGGTTCAATTCAAATTGGAACCTCTATTAGACGCAGATTTTTTAACTCAGCTGATAAATTATTGGGCTAAACTATAAATACATAATCTTCTAAAAGAAACCACGGGAAGCTTTTGGGATCCACGCTGTCACAAAACTTCTAAATTATGTGAATTCGATACACATCACATGGTGGGTCACTCGGTTTGTTTCAAGTATCCAAATATAAAGGAACGGTGCATGGATGTACTACAAAATCTAGTAAGATTCATACCCATTGTCGTTTTATCAAATCTTCCACAAGTTTTCAGCCGCACATCACATTCATCCATCATTCTATTTACTTATTTAGCCTCTGCCACTTACGTTTGTCTATCTATGTTATTGAAGAAAACAAGGGCACGAGTTGCATGACACTGCTAACTCGCTCAATTGAGAGACCAGTTCCGTCTGTGTTTTTGCTTAACACGCACTCAGCGGTGTTGCCGAGATCAAAGTACCACAGCCACAGGTTGATTGAGAGAGCATATAAACCATCGATCTATAGCCGCATATGGCCACTAACATCAGTGTAACGATGCCAACAAATACAATGAGATTGTTAGTTAAGTGCATAATCTACATCAGCAAGGCACCTGGTCCTCATCAATCTCTTTCTTCTACTTCAATAATCTTTTAATGACATTTTTCTAAGCAAATTCCTTTAATAACAGCATCCCACAAGAAAGCAAAGGGGCATCTTTGTTTGATTCCCTTTTGTCTGAAGAAAGCCTGTCTATATTCCCGTACTCTATACAGGAGAAAAGTTAAATATTTTGTCTTCTTCGACCTGCCACAGCATGTCATGCAAGCAGACATGCACACGAGTATATATGCCTAAGACAAATTCTATTTGAAGCATTGGTATAGCTATGACTTTGTTGGGCCCTTGATCTGATTATTTGAGACACTTGAAGCTACACAGTCACACTAAGATCGTGCAGCTGAAGCAAATATATCAGATGATTACGAATGCTAAATTTATGTCTTCCGGCCTGTAGTGTTTCATCATTCATAATCCCGAGCTTCAACTGGCTCAAGCCACTTGAAAGTCCCCTATTTTAAAATCTAATGATTGATAAATAATGGCCTCCATAGATAAACTTATCAAATCCTGATAAGACCTTTATCTCTGTATGCAGCTCAGATCTATATATCAGACAGAAAATGAGGTGCAAAGACATTAGATCGAGTTAAAATGCTCTGGATCTTTTGATTTGCAGGTCTAGTCAATCACTAATGTACAGACAAAATTGACTAAGACGGGTTAACAAGGATGAAGTAAAATTTGAACACATAATACCCAGCAAGGTAGGTGGACCATACCTATGTAGAGGTAAGTAGCACTATTCCATGCCCAAAGGGATTCAACCCAATTCCAGAAATCGCCAGCTTTAATGCCACTGAAACCTTCAATCACACCCTTAAATACAAAAAATGTAGCTGGAGGGAAACTGATAACCCCTAGAACCAGATTGCAAATCATCTTCAAAATACTTCTCAAACTCTGGCCCCTCACATCAAGTTTCAGTGGGTGAGCCATCAAAGCCATTGGGACCATCAGTAGAGCCCCGATTTCTGCAGTAGCAAAATTGATGACAGACATCAGACCCAAGCCAATGAAGAAAGAAGAGATAGTTGCTGATTTCAAGATAGCCCATTCTCCTTGAGGAAGCCCATAGATATGTGAAGATGGCGAAACCAAAATCCAGCGCAACATTTCAAGGCTCAGAATTGAAAGCAGAATCCAGACTGAAAAGTTGGTAGTTGGGTTACTATCAGGTATTTGGGATATGAAGTATGGGAGTAAGGAAACAGTAGCTCCCCAGAAGTGAACTACAAACACTGTTTTCACAGAATTAAGCCATTTCCATGATTGGAGTACACTCCCAAGCTCGTTAGAAGTAGCAGATTTGTCTTTCTCCGAAGTAGGATTCAGATCAAGAGTCTTAGCATAGAGAGAAGCTGCAACCACAGGAAGTGGTGCTACAAGGAGAGCGAAAGCAATCATATAGACTCCCACTGAAACAAACTTACTAGGAGATGTCAAAAGGTAAAGGAAGAATGACTGGTGAAACTTCTCGAGCAGGTTATTTACTGATCGAATAACTCCTTCAATCAACCTGAATCAAGCAATGGAAATTTTTAAATACAATGGCAGTAAAAAGAGTGATTCTTCAACTTTAAGATAACATTATAGAATCCACGTCACAGAAGTGAAAAACAAAAACAAGAACTACATTATATGGAGCATTTGACCTTTTTTATAATATATATATATACACACTTCCTGAATTGTAAGAACTCTGAATGTTTCAGAAGTAATGAACATTTATTTGTTACAAAAACAACCAAATGGATAGTTACATCAAATTTGTTCTGATGCCAAAACTTCTACCTTGATTTAGTTCACACTGTCAATTGCACTATATTGTTTCTTGAAGTTGAACTCTCTAAAATACATGGATATTAACAAAAACTACACTCCTTGATTAAAATTTTTTGTTTTTTATATCCTATAAAACCTTCAAGCTGCTTAGAAAACTCTTGTTTGATTTGTATGATGTGTTTCACAAGAGAAGGGCATCTGACCAGGACTCAGCAAAAAGCAAATAGTATTTTTCTATTTCAAAGAAATCAATTATATTTATCAAATAACCCTGACTACCCAGGCTAAAGCAAAGAAGTAACAGCACATATTAGAGTCATTTGAAAAAAAAAAGGAAAAAGAAATAAGAGGAACACCACACAGATAAAAGCCAAGTAGCAGAAACTATTAACATTAATAATAATAATAATTAAAAAAAAGTTTACGGACAATCAGATGATATAAAGCATACGAGTTATCATACATCCACAGACCTTTTCATGTGATGACATAAACCAATCCCAGGCTCAAAAGTCACTTTGGTAATTGAAATAAGAAATGAAACAATTTTTTGAACTTGGGTACACAAGGGAAAAATCCCAAATAATCATGGAGACTGTATTGTTTAAAAGTAATACCACCTATGTTTCAAAAGTGAAAAAGGGAAATACCACCTAGCAAGCCATTTATTCTGTCACCTATACATGAATACTGCAATTATTATACGCCAGAAAGCATTCATCAGTATAAACCAAATAAAGAGAAAAATAAGAAGAGATCTCAAAGTGACTAACCGGCCACCATGAAGAAGGAAGTCATTTCGCCTGTCCAGCCTGTCAAAAGAAATTCTCAAAGAAAATTCCAAAGTGATTGCATCAACTTGGTAATCACGGAAAGCACCATGGGGGCCAGTGGGAACACCAAGTGCCTAACAGCAGAGGCAAATATATGCATTAACTAACAACACACCAATGGTCAAATAGGTATACAAGAACTCCAATCCCATAACAATGGAGAAGTTTGGACACACACAGCATTTGATACCAAAATGAAAAAGGGTAACACATTGCCAGCAAAGACCAACTTCCCCAGATACAGTATGAGTGTGTGTGAGAGAGAGAGCTAAATGAAGAACGATTAATTTAACCACTAGAGAAAAAACCACCTGATGATATAATGAACTTGCAAGTGTAGCAGCACCTTCAACATAATCCGCAGCTGAGATACCGAGCTTCCAATCAGGATTTAAGGTTTTCACCATTTTTCCCAGTGATTCAAATACTTCACCCAAGCTCTTCACCCATTTGGAATTAAGTAGCCAATGAAATTGTTCCACCTTTACTTGCAAACCTTGTCTATGAACAGCCAAATACTGGACAATGTTGATGAGGTCCAAATTTGGCATCTGGCCATTGGATGCCTCGGCATAAATGCCAAGAGTGTCCTCATTTTCATTTCTATAAGCAACTCCTATTACCAGGGCAGCTGCCATAGTCCCAGAGCGTCTAATACCGTATGATATCTTCGAATCAAAATTATTATTGCCAACATGACAAGTTTCAGTATTTAGTGAGTCCAAATTACTGAATGCTGGAGTATGATAATCTCTGAGCCAAGCAGCAACAGGGGCATATTCTCCATACTGAGAATCAGCCACAAGCCATATAATATCTTTGGCCAGCCATGTAACTCTGGTAAGCAAGGAAAATACAGAGTATGCAATGCCCAAGGATAAAGTCTCCCGCACACCACCCTTCACAGCATTATAAGGAGTCACCAAGACAATAGCTTCCTTCCCGTCCCCACGTGGAGCTCTTATGATTCCAACAGTGTTGATGCCATACAATGAACGAGTAGAGTTCTCTTGCATTACCCCAGAATCAGGGCCAGAGAAAAAGTGCAATGGATGAAATTGATTTAGTTGAGGATGGAATTTGTGATTATTAACTTGAGCACCCAAGTTGGACATATACTTGGCTATGATTCCATGACTTTCTCTGTCAAAAAATGCAATGGTTTAAACACAGAATGGCGTCACAGCCTTTCCTTTCATTTGGTAGTTTAAGTGTAATGGTAAAGGTTGGCATTAAACTATGATTTCACAGGACAAAAACAGAAAGAAGATAAGAGGTCAAAATCTAGAGAAGTGAAGACCAGCACATAATACACCTATCCAAAATGCAACTTGTTTAAAATCCTAAAACATAATCTGTTGCCAGTTGCATAACATGTAAGGTATCTGCTGTAAGGAAAGATAAAACAACAAGAAGAAATTATATTTGTTCAACTAAATGTCAGGGCCATTCCCTCATTGTCTTGACAAACTAATCAAGTCATCATCACTTAAAACTCTCCAAGGTACTCAACCTCATCCCTTGCTCTTTGTAGTTTCATCTGAACACTAAATAAACAAGAACAAGACCTGCAGATCTGTGAAACTAGTTTAAGCAGCCTTTTTGGTCAGCTAACTCCCTTCACTTAAAGCCTAACACCTTTCAAACAAGTGTGGACCCAGAAAATCAACCTTTTTAATTCTTCAGCAACTTAAGTTATGAGAGAAGTGAAGCAAAATGGTTTTGGATGGACGTTAATATCTTATCTCTAGTTTGGATATTTCTAGAAATGAAGAGAAGCTAATGGAAAGATAATCGTGATTCTTCCATAAAGTGATAATTCCTTATGTTTCATTTGCTCTAAGAGTTCAACTTTGATATTTAAAAAAGAAGAAAAAAATAAAAAATAGCTTAACTAGAAGATACTTCTAATTTCCCTCACTTGAGAATTGGAAAAAGAGAAATGTTAGACCTTCTGCCATTTCACTTCTGTTCTCTCCATTTTTCCTCAATCCAAACCCGAGAAATCATTGCCACAAATATTACACAAATATTATAGGTTGATATATTCAATTTAGGAAATTTCCAAAAAAAAAAAAAATTATTCAATGTATGATGGTAATAATAGATAACTCAGCAGTTGGAAGAAAAAGAAAAAAAAGACTAAATTAGTAATGACATACATGGTTGCACCCAAAGGGTTTGAATGCAAATTATTTAATTCCTTAATCAATTTATTTGCCTCCAAAACTTCCTGATTGGAGAGCATGGAACTTGCGGAACCTGTAAAACAACATCAGTGAAAACGAATAATAATTAACCACAAAAAAAAAATAATCTAAGTAGCAAGAAAGAAATGAAATGACCTGGCATGAGAGCATTTTCGGAAATGTAAGTGTTCTTGGCAAGTACAGGTAGGAGTAACAGACCGAAGACTCCTGCTGTGCAACAAATGACACTGAAAGCAAACACCGAAGAAAAATCAAATTGAATTAAGACGAATAAGAATATCAAATTGAAAAAAATGAATGCATTTTGGATGAATCGTAGTATCAGTACCTAACGAGGACGCTGTGTGAGAGGAGGAGGACCGCTAGACGCACAATTGGCCGTTTTCTTTTCTTAGAAACCTCAGTCTCGGCCATGATCAATCGACGATACAATCAATAAATGATTAATATGAAGTATTTTTTTTTTCTTTCAACCGTTTACTAGCTCCATAGTTACTGAAATTGAAGAGAATTAACAATCAGTGTTTCATGTTATCAATTTTTCATTAACAAATATACAAGCCGAGCTCAAATCTTCAGTTAACAAGTAGCAATTAAGTTTTCTAGATTCAACAACAAATAACGTTAAATTTAAAACTTAAATAAAGTACATTTTTATTGAGAAAATCAAGAATAAATTATTCTTGCCTGATTGATAATGACGGAGAGGATGGGAGTTGGAGCCGGTGAGGGGATTTGTTCTCGGGAGTGCTAGGATCTTGGGCTTTTTGTGCTCGCCAGATCTGCTGTAACTGGGCCGTCTCGATTTCTAAGCCCTTGATAACTTTTTTAAGAAACGACGCTGTTTCGAGAGTCTTTCAATTTCTAACTCGTCAAGCAGACGGGCGTTTCTGTGTTTTCCCGGTTAGGTCGTCGGGGCTAAGATGATAATTATATGAAATTACCAAAACAGCCCCTTGCAGTCGGCTAATTTACGCCTGATGGCCACTTCTCCTCACACGAACCTTCACTCTGTCACCACCTTCTATCCCACGCACACCAAGCCACTTCCAATTTTCACTGTCAAAATTCCACATTTCAAAACCAAACACCAATTTCAAATTATTTCTAATAATAAAAAATTCAAACGGCTTGCATTTCCAATTACAAATTCAGCATTCACCGACAGTGGAGTTCCGAATAATGAAAGCAATGACAATATCATAAATTTTTTCGATTATTTTCAAGATTTGGTCGGCTTTATACGGCAGGTTTTACCCGGCGGTAGCTGGTGGAATTTGAGCGACGGTCAAGAAGTTGAAAATCCAACAGCGAAGCCAATTACTGTGTGGATAGCTCTTAGTAGAATGTGGAATTTAATTGGGCGAGATAAATGGATTGTCCTTGTAGCTGTTGCTTCATTGATTGTTGCTGCGGTTCGTTTGCTTTTGCTTCTTTTTTTATTTTTAAATTTAATTATTTTATCTCTTTTTTACTTATTACTACGGAGAACAGATTGTATAATACTAATACTGAATCATCTTGCTGTTTGTTTGCATCATAATTGAAATGTTGAGTAATTCGATAAAAAAATTTATGTGCTTTAAGGTTTATGATGAAATGCTGCAGGTTTCAGAGATCACTATGCCACGGATATTGGCCGAAGCTGTATTTTCAGCTCAGAGAGAGGAGGCAATGGGTTTCCATAAGAGCTCGAGGTTCTTGGTTTTGTTATGTGTCACCTCCGGGATATTCAGGTAAATTTTTTTGTGCAGTAAATGTTTCATTTAAAAAAATATGAAATATTTTGAAATATAGCCTGCTATCTTTTGTAAATTTGTAATTTGATTTCTTGACTGAGGTGCCCGATTGATTTTCTAATGTCGGTTAAATTACAGTGGCTTGCGAAGTGGCTGTTTAAGCATTGCAAATATAGTCCTGGTGAGAGTTTGCCTAAGTCTATATTATACTTGAATATCTAATTTGGATGATAGTTTTGAATTTTTGAGAAGCTGCGAGACATCTGGTATATTTCTCTTTGTACTTCTGAAAACGGTAGCCCATTTCATTCTGGATAGTCAGTGAATCCTAAGAGACTGTTTCAGTAAACTTAACTCCAGGTTTTATTTGTTGGCTTGATGATTTTATTAGGGCGTGCTTGGAATTATTTCTTTTTAATTATACGTGATCAGTATCTTCTCTTGGTGGAAACCTTTGATCTATGGTTGTCGTCACTTTTGATCAATTTGTTCTGCTTACTTATACGTAATCTGTTCTTTTTTGCAATTAGAAATTACTATTGTTATTTTGACGATCATAAAATAATCTATTCTTCTTTTCATTGTTATTTACCTACGAATTGAATTTATAAACCATTGGTGCCCCCTGCTACATTTCTTAGGTTAAACGTCTTCGGGAAACTCTGTATTCAGCCCTTCTATTTCAGGTGGGTGTTAAAATTTAGTGTGTGTTTTTCAACCAAGTGCCATTTACTTTTTTACGAGCATATTGGCAAAGGCTTTCATTTCCTTGTTTCCTTTTCCTATTCTTTGAAATCAATTGTGTATAATAATCTCTGGTGTCTCCGCCTTTGATGCAGGACGTATACTTTTTCGACACAGAAGCAGTTGGTGGATTGACAAGTAGGCTCACTGCAGATTGTCAAAGACTGTCTAATGTCATTGGAAATGATATTAATATGATATTACGAAATTCTCTTCAGGTTGTTTTTCATTTTTGTTCCTCCAGAAATTGTTTTCTCTCTTTGAATCGTCATTTGATATTAGTTTGACTCTGATTGACTTCTAAAATTTTCCTTTTTCCTTTACTGTTTTTACTAAGTAGGGAGCAGGTGCATTCATTAACTTGCTGACTTTATCTTGGCCACTCACATTATCGGCACTGCTCATATGCTCCTTTCTGTCTATCATCATTTCAGTTTATGGCCAGTAAGTATTTACATAGTCTTCCCCTTTGAATCATAAACACATAGGCAAACACAAATATCATTGTTTTAATTTAGTTAATACAATAAAGGATTTCAGACACAAGACCTAGTGGTAAAAAAATTCTGATACCATGTTACCAACTATGCCAAAACTTTGTACTATATAAGTTTTAGCGGCCTTGATAATCATTCAATTTGTAGATTGGTGCTTTTATATTCATTGCATTAAAATTTTTTGTAGCCTAATATTTGCAAATATAATCTTAGGAGCATAGAATCTTTCTTGATTTCTGTAGAGAAGTAAAGTGCTATCTTTTTTCTTTGATATGGTTATTCTGTCATATTGAGAGTGAAATCTTTCCTACTATGCATGGTTGAGATCATGCATTTTATCAAACTATAACTTGCATTTTTACTACTTTCAACTACTTTGTGATTCTTTTATTCTTATTTTCTTTCTTCTCTTAAAGTTGTATTTGACGAACCTTTTGATATTTGTCAGTGATATTAATGTGAGTTGTTTTTGTTAGGTATCAAAAGAGAGCTTCTGTGTTAACCCAAGAGTGCAATGCTCATGCCAATAATGTAAAAGCAGGAGACTGATTTAGATTGCTGCGGAGAATTCTGTTGCATGTGTAACATCTCAATTTGATCTATTATTGTCTATATATTCAGGTTGCACAAGAAACCCTTTGCATGATGCGAACTGTCCGGGTTTATGGAACAGAAGAAAAAGAACTTGGAAGGCAATAACTCATGTCCATAAACCACCTATAGTTTCTTTTCTTTATGTTTGACACACCTGCATGCAAGTATGGAGCACATGTATGTCTTGTGATACATAATCATATCAAAATTTAAATGATGTTTAATGGTGTTGCTAGGTACAAGATATGGCTGGAGAAATTAGCTTTTATACGCATTCGTGAAAGCATGGCTTATGGACTCTGGAATATGAGTTTCATCACTCTTTATCGTTCAACACAGGTTTGGAAAAACCCATAAAATTTGAGGTTTTCTCCATAAAACTCCTTTGCTTCCATTCATCTTTCTTAAGTTGATATGGGCTTTCAATAAATGCATACCTTGACATGAATCGATTATTCACTGAGGGCAACTTGTATTTCACTGCATGAGGAAGAGGAAAAATGGAAATAGAGAAATGAAAAACTGTTTATCAAATTTTATATCTTCCTCTTTTGTATCTTGAGAAAGCATTCTCTCTCAATCTAGATAACCGGAAAGGTACACATCCATATAATATGCACTAGGTGCTTGATTTGCTATTTGTTAACATCAGATATCTGATCTAAGACATCATGGATCACAAATACTTGCATTTCTGTTCACTAAATTTGTTTTACTTTATCTTCAATGAACAACAGCAATGAGGTTTAAAAATGCTGCAGTTTTTATAATAATGTAACATATTATATCCGTTTAAGTTTGATTTTTATGAAACTTTGTAGGTTATGGCAGTGCTACTTGGAGGGATGTCTATCATGATTGGTCAGGTATCACCAGAGCAGCTTACCAAGTATGTATTGTATTGTGAGTGGCTGATTTATGCAACTTGGAGGATGGTAGACAATTTATCCTCATTACTGCAGTCCATTGGAGCAACTGAAAAAGTCTTCCAATTGATAGATCTCTTGCCCAGCCATCAATTCTTATCAGAAGGTAAGTGCTGTCTTGTAGTTTCTTTGGGGGAAGTGTGCTTGTGTTCTTAGTGGTTGCCTTTTAGTTTAAGTGCTGTCTTGTAGTTTCTTTGAGGAAAGGGTGTGAGTGTCCTTGGTGGTTTTCTTTTGGTTCAATGAGCATTTCTTTGCATTACATGGACTAGTTTCACTGCATGCATTGCTGTGATTTTGCTGAAGCATGTATCTGGCGCTGTATATCCCTTTGTCATTTTGCAAAATATGGTTTCTGCTAGAATTGCTCAATTGGGAACTATTACCTTTCTTTTCTGAAGGTTATTATCACCTTATTATCGTTTCTTTTTATGAACTTGCAATGTGTTGAACTGCAGTTGGGTTGGGTTTGGGGTTTAGTTTTTAGATGACTAATATGAAGGACTTTGAAGGAACAGATCCTTGACATATATGCATCAGGGATATCTGCACTTTTCAAAGCTACTATTGTTATAGTTATTAGATTTCTTTTCACAACTAGGGTCAATTTTTATCTTCTGTCATTGGTGCTGGTAAATTTTGTTCCGACGTATATCTGAGTCCATTCTCAGGTGGAAGAACTTCAACCTTCAAATATTGGGAAGAGATATCTTATTAATAGGTCCTTTTGAGATGAGAAACTGTCGATCCAAGTGCTAGTTACCTATGTGATTTTTGCTCCATGGCCATTTTCATTCAAGTCTTCTATTGAAAAGTTAGTTACTGTTTATGTGCAATTTTTGATCCTGCATCTGCTTTTCACAGGAGTGAAATTGCAGAGGCTGATGGGACATGTGCAGTTTGTCAATGTATCTTTTCATTACCCATCAAGGCCAACAGTATGTCTTTTGTCCTCAATTTCTAAAAAGTATTATTTGGGGTGAAAACAGTTTCTTTTTGCTTCCTTTGTGTGACATAAAATTACGTAATGAAGCATGCACTTAGGCCTTTTTAGTTGTTGAGCGGATTCTGTAATATTCTATAGTAATGTTAGCTTTGTTTTTTAGAACTTTTTTTGTCTCTTCAGTTTCTCTTGGTTCCTTTTCTGCTTCCCAAAAATTGATCCTGGTAATTTAGATGTTCTGGTTTTGTCTACTCTCGAGGAGAAAAAGGGGAAAAAGAAAGGAAAAAAAATGATATAGTGGTTCGTTTCGCTTATATGTTCTTTTAGCAGTTGTAAAATGTTTGAATATAACGTAGAGCTAGGAACAAGTTGTTTTCTAAGTATTTCCGTTTTTCAAACAGCACACGGAAACGGTATGAGGAGGGCCCTGATTTTCTCATTCACTGGTCTCCCATGGGCATCTCTTGCATAATTCATATGACACATCACTTAGTACACATTTTGAAAAGGCTTATGTATCAAGCTCTGGCTAATTTTAAAAGGGTTGCCTGCACTTATGAGCTATTTGTTAATATCTATTTTCCAAAATTTCATTTCTTTTCTTTTTCTTGCTTTGTTCTTTACAGTTATTTTCTATTTAGGGTGGTAGACTTGGGGTTTGGAGGCTTCTGTTGAACTTATTGGTCTTCATTGTCATCTGATATGTAAACAGGTGCCAATTCTAAATCATGTATGCCTTACCATAGAAGCAAATGAAGTGGTTGCAATTGTAAGAAATATCTTTGCCTATCTGTCAGCATCTTTCCTTTAATGATGGAACAAAGATTTTCTGGTTGAGTCTATACCTATTTTGCCAAGGTTGGTCTAAGTGGCAGTGGAAAAAGCACATTTGTCAATCTTTTACTACGTCTGTACGAACCAAGTGATGGTCAGGTATGCTAACTTTGCTTTATAATGAAACATCAGCTTTAACATTTAGAACATAAATTCTCCTTTACTCAGAATGTGTTCAGAAATATAAGTATTTTTTTAAATAGCAATTAAAATGTAAACAGTACTGGATTGAACAGTGATTTTGTTATTGAACATGGACTCATTGGAACTAATGCATCTATATGTTAATTCTGATCACTAATTAAAAGTTGTAGTCTATGCCTATTAATACATACATACACAACGGGGGTAAGGAGGGTTGGCTTAAGCGTGATTTCTCCCTTTATGGCTATTTTCCATTATTTTCAATATCTGGCCCTCCAATACATGCATGATTGAGTTTCTCTATTCTATTATGGCTGTTGTTCATTATTTTACATTTCTTGCCCTTGTGGTTCTTTATCATTTCTTCTTTTTTGAGCATTCTGTTTCTAGATCTTCTTTCTGTGTGCATGAAATATTGGTATTCTGGATGTCTAGTTGGATCTCACATGCATAAGTGCTCTGATCACAGATCTATATTGATGGTTTCCCACTTACAGACTTGGACATAAGGTGGCTGAGAGAAAAAATTGGATTTGTTGGACAGGTTCAACTTCACATCATAAAATCTATTAGATCTTACCGACGCACAGCTGCAGTATTTTATCCTGGATTTTCATTGATGGCAGGAACCTCAGCTCCTTCAAATGGATATCAAGTCAAACATTATGTATGGTTGCCCTAAAGATGTTAAAAATGAAGATGTAGAATGGGCTGCGAAGCAAGCTTATGTGCATGAATTCATTTTATCTCTTCCCTGTGGTTATGAAACCCTTGTGGATGATGATTTGCTCAGTGGAGGGCAAAAGCAGCGAATTGCTATCGCTAGAGCCATACTCAGAGATCCAGCTATTCTAGTGCTTGATGAAGCTACCAGTGCTCTGGATTCAGAAAGTGAACACTATGTAAAGGCAAATACTCCTGACTCTTTACTACAGAAATAAAAGCAAGATCTGTTATAAATTTGGCTAGCTCACTGTTGCTGAAGAATTCTTCTACTTCCAATCTTTTAGGGGGTTCTTCATGCTCTCAGAAATGACCGTAAAACAAAGAGAACTGTCATTGTCATAGCACATAGGTGAGTTTTCTTGCATCTGTTCGGTGCTTTTTTGTTTTCCCTGATTATTTGCAGATTAAGTTGAAAAATAGCTTTTTTTCAGGCTCTCTACCATTAAAGCTGTTGACAGAATTGTTGTAATTGATGATGGTCGAATTATCGAGGTTAGCATTCTAGTCTTGCTTGTTTCAAATAACTCTTGGTTAATGCCAACTAGGACACATACAAGTTATGACTTATTGTGTCCATGCACAGGTAGGTAATCACGCTGAGCTCCTTCACAAAGGCAGGTTGTATGCTAAGTTAGTCAAAAGACAAACAGAATCCTTGACTTGAATGATGATTGTATCATTGAAGCCGACCGCCTAATTCGTGATTGCTTAACAAAGTATGGCTAATTAAGCATGCACTTACCATGTGTTGCATTAAAGAATTCTAAACAGAAGGGAAGAAGTAAAAAATAAAAAAACTCGTATGCCTTCTGTTGTTTAGCAAGACTTGAATAGAGAACCAAAGCCGAAAGCCTGGGGAAAAGGTACAGCTGGGTTGTTTTAAGTTGAGATTTTCTTGAAGAGAGATCACAATCCGAAGTGCCAGATGCTGAATTGCTGAATGTGGAACTGGTGTGCAATAATTTTTCCCGATTTATAGTATTCTGATTCTTGGTTGAAGTTTAGTTCAAATGTTTAAGAAAACAAAACAAGATTATGTTTAATATGGAGGTATTGTAGTTTTTAAGTTTCACAACCGTAGGGAAAAAATAATCACTATAAAATATATTTATTAATATGTAGTAAATATAATTTAAATAATAATGTTAACAAAATAGTAAATATATTATTGATTTTTAATTATATAAGTAGTTGATTAAATTAGTTTAATTTTGAAGTCATAATAGGTATTAGGTAGTGTTTATTAAATTTTTTAATGTTGTAGTTTTTAAGCGCTGGCTAACTTCAATACTAAATTGAACTTTAAATATAAAAATATAAAAAGATATGGATAGGGTTTTTTGATTTTTCTAGTATTTTAGTCCATTCTGCATTACCAGTAATTATCATTGCAAACAGCCCTTTCTTCGTTTCACGCGCCCTTTTGAAGTATTATCAATCCGATTTTTCTTCTTCTTTTGTTAAATTTTGTCACTCAACATAGATCAGAGGTGAACAAATCTCCGGATAAATTTGGTGATAAAGCATGCTGTTGTTATCCTTATTTTAAACTGTAATATTCAAATCAATACAATCACAAATCCCAAAATATCATTGTTTCGTCTGTATTTTGTATTATAATAATATTGTTATTCAAGAACTGAGAGAGAATTAAATAACTTTTGTGAAATATGATATCTTATCTTTCTACAGAGTAAATAATTACCTCCAAGCGATCGCACAGAGTGCATCAGCTACAATCATGAACAAATCATCACTTCTTGTGATATTGTTGTTCGTTCTTTCAATCTCTTATCACGCAAGCATTAGCTAGTGCTAGTGCTGAAGCCGATCATGCAAAAGAAAAAAGTAGAATCCTCTTCTTGGCTGCCACAACTGCCACCACTGTCACAATTGCCAAGACTGCCACCACTTACACAACTTCCCTCATTACCTCAGCTTCCGGGGTTACCGCCACTGCCGCAATCGCCGGGCTTGCCGGGGTTGCCACCTCTACCAGGTAGCCAACTATCGCCGTCACAAGGATCGTACCCAGGTTGCGCGGCTCTCAGCAATGGCCAAACCCGTGGCACCCAAGTCCTTGGCAATGGCAACCAAATTCACGACCGCCACCATCTCATGCATAAATGAATCAAGTGCTAGTCACCATCATGCCTTTTCTTTGATAATAAATCATGTCCAACATCTCTTTGGTGTGTGTAGGCTGTTGGTGACCTGGTTGTTGAGGTGTTTTTTCTAAAAGAAGTCTCTAGTATGTGGATCAATATTTCATTGACATTATTTCTGTCACGTTTGGAGCTAGCTGTTAAATGTTATGATAGCTAATTATAAGTACTATCACTTCATCTTTGATGGAAAGATGATAATATAAAGAGATGGTGAAATGGTTTTGGTCTCTGGCAGCTTGTAATAAAAAAAGAAAACAATAACTACACCATCATTACTGATTATTGAAGTTACAAAGTATCAAAATCGGAAAGTAAATAGTTGCAAAGGACACATCAATAGCTGGAGGTTAGGTTCTAAAACTTCCGCATTTAATTTTCAGAGCATGTTAATGTATTACTCAGAAATATGCATACATAGGCTAGTATCTACTATCTAAATTTAGATAGATGAAGATTGAATTTATATTATTCTTTGTCAGCTTTTGGTTAATTTATACATTTATCATTGCCTTTTCTTTTTGTTTCTTTGGGAATTGAGTTACTGAATTTTTTTTTTTAAATTTTCATTTGTGAGATATCATGCACATAGATCATGTTAAAAGTTATGATATGTGGTCAATTACTCTGTACAGAATAGTAATCGATCACTGTAGATGTGTGATCAATATATATATGAGCTACAAACACAAAATTTTCCTCCAATCTCTCACATTATTGCCTCGTAAGCAAGTTCTGCATCATTTTATAAAGCTACAAATGTATATAAATCAAACATTTATTTTAGCTCACAATAAAATAAAAGTTTTGAATTCACCCAATAATAACAGAAACAAACATGCAAAACAATACAAAGGAAAAGGCTGTAACTACAGTACACTCCGGGTGCCATGCCCTATAGCCTGGACATCGTTAGATTGTCAGATTTTATGGAGGGTGCGCATATTGATTGTTCTCTTTGAGATATCATATCCTACAGCCTGGACACTATTAGATGATCAAATTTCATTGTGGTGCACTGGCTGATTTTTCTCCTTCAGTCAACTATAGAAAATTGATTCCAACACCCGTCAAAATCATTTCAATGGCAATCTCACTCATCTCCTGAGGATCCACATTGTACCAATGGAGCGCAAAATCACAATCTATGAGAACGAATATCATCCTGTTGTTGCAACTTTGTATAACAAGACAAGCTGTGGAAGGAACATTCTACATATGGTAAGACAAATTTCTTAAAGATCCTGTTGGACGACCAACAATGGATGAAATAGAAAACTTGTGTTTCTTAATCCAATAGCTTTGCTCTGAATCCTTCAGAATTAACCAATATCTCTCAGTTAGTATTATAGCACGCATTCATCAGACAAAGTGATCGCTTCATCTCTAACAAGTTGCAATCAAGTGACACAAAATGCACACATGGGGCACGTACTCTTCCCCCAAATTTTTCTTTCGCGATATCCATTTGGCAGTATAAAAGCCTGAGCATGCATAGTTCGTACAGAGCAAAACATCATCCGGTATATCTACTATCCCTTCCTGTGCAATCCAACGCCATACATACAGATCCAATATTTGTTTGCTCCATTTACTAAGGCGTACAAACAGCACTGTCTAAGCACATCATTCATTTTAAGACATAAAACTATCACTTTATATTTTTGGCTTAGATGCATCATACAGCAATGTCTTATAGCTAGCTACTGTAATCATATAAATAGTACCTACGACAATCATATGAGTTTGGGTATGGTATACGAGGCAGTGGCTTCTGTTGATGGCTAATGGCATCATATATATACATATACACTTGGCCAGTTTGATGATTCTACAATAAAGAACAAAATGTTGCAAGATCCAATTGTAAAAATAGAGTCCATCCTCAGGAACTGGGACACGCAAAGCAGCAATTTTCCCAGCTCTCATTCCTTCTTTTTATTCTAATTTTTACGAATAGTAAAAATTACTAAAAATCGTAATCATTGAATTTTGACTTTGAAAGTGGATTAAAAGTTAATAACTTGTTTATCTTAAGTTAAAGTAACGTATATGAGGTAGTAACAAAATAAGGAGGAATAGTTTGAAATTAATTCAGTCGGTTCAATCTGAAACATGTATGTAATTAGTTTAAAATTTAAAGATTGCTAAACCTTGTAAATAAGTTCGGAAAACTACGGTACGGTATATGAAACCTGAATCTTCTCTGTTGAGGAGAGCCCTTCGTCTTTTCCTCAACATTTGTTACTTAGTCTCCAACCAGGAATCAAATCTTCATCCCATAAACACAAGCGATTGCCTATTTATTTATTTGTTTATTTGTGTTTTTAAAGCGTAGTTAAATAGCTCCAAGGTTTCCAAGTAATTGTGTTTTTAGTAGATTTTGGGTGTGTGAGTGAAAGCCACAAAACCTAATTAAGGACGATAAATTTATTTTGGTTGGGACGTAGAGTACCTCGCTTGATTGGGGTGTATGGGTTGTTTTGGTTTTTAAGGAGTGAAGAAGAGTGAGAGGGTGGTGGATATGATGAGAGGTTTTAATATGAACTCGAAGAGCTTGCTAAGTTGCCTTAGACCTGCAAAACAATGAGAAAGATGTTAAAGGTAGAGTCCGGAGTGGCCGGCGACTACACTCTAATGCTTAAGTCAAAGTTGGGTTATCTCAAGTTAGAGAACTTGTAATCTCTAGTAATGGTGGCTGAAACTACTACGAAAATTATAATACCTAGTTAGAAAATAACTCTCTAGTCTAGCTATTAGCTAGGTCAAGCCCTTATGGCGGAAACTACTACAAAACAAGGCCCACTTTTGGAGAGAGTAAGACCCTATTTGATATTACTATATGGTAGCTTTTAAGATAAGTTGTTGGAAAAGAAATTGTAACAAAAAAATAAAAATTGGTAGCGTATGGTAAATTCAGTGGCGAGGCTATGTGTGGGCTAGAGTGGGCTACAACCCGTCCAAAATTTTAGAAAATTTACAAAAATACATTCTACCCAGTTTATAAAATTGTCATTATTTTTTACCTTTATTTACAGTTGTACCACTCCATTATTTACAACTTTGCTATTGGGCCCATTCATATGAATAAATTAAAAAAATGGATTCCCCTTTTTCGAGGTTTCAGATTCCAGAACGGCTATGCACTTTCTTGACTTCTTCAATTCTTCATTTTCTTCTTGGTAAGAATAGATAATAAATTTATTTTTTGTTTAATCATTTACAATATATTTATAAATTGTAAGATAGTATATACTTGATTAGACAAATTGATTGTATAAGATTAAATTATTTTAGGTCAAATGGAGACCATAAATTCAATATAGTATATTATATATAATGTTAATTTGTCAATTAAACTTATTGTTTGCCTTTTGGATAGTGTCAATGTGATATTGTGACGGACTGACGATTCTATACTTTTATTAATTTGTTAATTAAACTTATCGATGATTGCTTTTTTTTTTTAAATTTCTTTTATGTTTTTACCTCTTTATTTTTCAGGTGTTAATTAATGTCAAACAATCAATCATTAAAGCTTAGAAAAACTCTTCTTGCATTTTTTAAGAAAAAAAGATGATGGTCAGTCATCAAGTGAGGTTCCATATGATATTGATGATCCTAAACTAGATGAGTAACCCGCATTTAAGTCTCGAAGAGTTGGAGCTCAAAGTGAAAATATTGCTTCATTAGAACGAGATCCAACGTTATGTAAACCAATATGGACATATCTTGCTAATCAACAAGATGATGTTAGAAGAACTTACATCAGCAAGGGTCTATATCGATCAAAGTTAGAATAGTTTCGACCTTCATTTGATGGACAACAATTTCGTCCATTTCAATACACTTGGTATGCACAATTTCCTTGGATTGAGTATTTTAAAAAAATTGATACTGCATATTGTTTTCCTTTTTTTTTGACAAAAAAAGAAAAATATTCTAAATTTACAATTGAAGGGTTTAGGAGTTGGAAGAGGATTAATAATAGAGAGAGATTCTTTTTTGCATCATGAAGGGGGCTTAATTCACATCATACTAAGGCTATGCTAAAGTGGGGTAGTTTAAAGAATCCATCTCAACATATAAATAGAGTCATGAATGCACAATCATCACAACAAATTTTATAAAATAGATTGTAATGGCTTGCAAAGTAAACATGTGCTTTTAGAGGCCATGATGAATCCATTAAATCCTTTAATCTTGGAAATTTTATTGAAATGATAAAGTATTTAGCAAGGATGAATAAAGATATTGCTGAAGTTGTTTTGAAAAATGTTCCAATGCAAAATATACTTCATCCGATATTCAAAAAGAGCTTTTGAATATCATTGCCAATAGAGTGCAACAAAAGATTCGTGACGAAATTGGAGATGTAAAATTTTATATTCTCGTTGATGAAGCATAAGATGAATCGAAAAAAGAAAAAATGACTATTATTCTAAGATATGTTGATTGTGATGGATTTTTTTGTGAACGGTTTTTTGATATTGTGAAGGTGAAATAAACTAGTGCATCAACTCTTAAAAAAGAAATATGTAATGTCCTTACTCGTTATAATCTTTTGGTTGAAGATTTACGATGACAAGGATATGATGGTGTTAGTAATATGCGAGGTGCATGGAATAGATTGCAAACATTATTTTGAGAAGATTGTCCATATGCATATTATGTATATTGTTTTGTTTATCGGCTGCAACTTGCATTAGTGAAAGTTTCCAAAGATGTGCCTGATGTATAGATATTTTTTTCAACTTTGAATTCCATTGTTAATGTTTTTGGTTCCTCTCCTAAGCGTCATTCTGAGTTGAAATCTATTAGGGAGGCTGAAATTATTGATTTGATAGCCTCTGGGGAGCTTGAAACTGGTATAGGAGCTAATCAAATTTGTTCATTACAACGACCTGGAGCAACTTGTTGGAGCTTTCATTTTACTTTGGTCAGTAGGTTGATCAGTATGTATGGTGTTGTTCATAAGTATCTTGAAAAGATGATTTGCAATGGATCGAATAATAACATACAAGGGGAAGCTAAAGGTGTGTATGATGCAACATCAACCTTTAATTTTTTTTTTTATATTGCATTTGATGAATAAGGTTTTGGGGATAAGTGATTCACTTTGCCAAGCATTGCAAATGAAATCTTAAGACATTTTGAATGCTATACATTCAATATCAGCTACAAAATTACTTCTTCAAAGCTTAAGAGATAATGGTTGGGATCCTTTCATTAAAAGTGTGATATCATTTTATGAAAGTCATCATATTGATGTGCTGGAATAAATGATCGATATATGAAAGGTACGATGCATTCTTGTCAGCAGAAAGATTATGTCACGGTGGAGCATTATCGAATTGATTTGTTTAATGTTGTAATAGATTTTCAGTTGATGGAGTTAAATAATAATTTTACAAATTAGATGATGAAATTTCTTACTCCGAGTGCTGCTTTGAATCCTGTTGATTCTTTCAAATCATTTAATGTTGATGATATTTGTAATCTTGCAGAGAGATTTTATCTTCGAGATTTTACTCAATTTGAGATACTTACTTTGAGAAGACAGTTAGAATGTTTTTAGATTGATGTGCTTCGTCTTGTTGAGTTTCAATATATTTCTTTACTTTTTGAATTATGTCGAAAATTAGTTGAGAAGAAAGTCTCAAATTTACTTGTTGATAAACAGATTGATTCTTTTAGTGTTAACTCTTCCTACTTTGACTGCAACAACTGAACGAGCATTTTCAGTTATAAAGCTTATCAAAACACCACTTCGAAATAAGATAGAGAAGAAGTTTTTATCAGATTGTATGATTATCTATATTTAAAAAGAATTTGTGGACACTATCGATTCATATTCGATAATAGATTAATTTAATTCTCAAAAGTATCGCAAGGCGCAACTGAAATAATGCTTAATTGTTTCTTGGATTTGATGTATTTTTTTTATATATTAATGAAATTTTCATTAAGCTTTATATTTTTAGTTGGGATAATATTTGGATTAGAAAAAAAATTTAGTCCACCCAGAAATTTTTTCATGGCTTCGCCCCTGGGTAAATATAATTTTTAAACAATAATTTTGACATAAATCCTAAAAATATTATATGTTCTCCATCATATAAATATGAGATCAACTTAATATAATTTTCAAGTTATATAATCTACTGTTTACTAAACATTTTAATACTATAATTTTTAACCTACAAACTTATAGTTGTCCAACTTTAATATCAATCATAACCTAATTTAAGTGATTTTGATAACCTAAATTTTAATTTGATTTGGAGGCGACGAAATAAAAAAGTACCAAATTTGAAGCAACGATAATAAGTGCAAGTTTGAAAGGGCCACAACCTATCATTTATAATTGCATAAATTTCAGTCACTGCCCTGATCTTCCCTGAATCCTCCAAACCGGAGCTCATTGAAAGAACAATGCATCACATGCTAAAGCCACAAGCTGTTAATACAAGTGTTTGCATGCTTTCATTAAACTAACACTATTTTTATTGTTTAATTCATTTAAAAAGCAGAATTGAAAAAATCTAAATTAATTTTTTAACCGTTATTAGCTAAAAATTCAAGCTCAAATGAGCAAATATGAAAAAAGCTGCTTCAAAGCGGCGGGGGAAGCGACTCATATGGGCCGGGTGATAATAATTAGCTGTATTGACATGGCTGGGTGTATACTTAGTTATATTGGCCCATTTGAAAAGTTGGATGTTGATTGATAGCTTGTACGTGTAATGATTTCAATTGGGAAAAATGATAATGAAATTGAATGCGGACAGAATGCTACTATAAATACATTAGTTTTTAACCAGGCATAGAAGTTCGGATTTGAATTTTTTTAAAATTGGGCTCATTAATGAAAATAAACCATTTTCACGCAAATATATGTGTGTCCACATATATATACCTAATTGAGAAATAATTAGATTATGTTTCTCTATTTAGCACAATCATTTGAAGAAAACTTTGATAAAATATGTAGCCCATTGGTACCTTGAGGGCATGGGTTCAAGTCCCAGTACTCGCACATCGCTGGGACTTGACTCCCTTGTATAATGGCGGTTAGTTGTCTTCCCACACTAACCTCCATTGGGATATAATCGATCTCCCTTCAACTTTAAATGATGGTTGATATTCGAATTGTGCTGTTATAAGATTATTCAGAAGAATTTTAATTAATTTATAATTATAAATATCAGTAAAATTCTAATCAGTGTATAAAAAAAAACGACATGATTTTGGCTTCTTTTATTTGTTAAACATACAAAAACAATGGTTTTGATTGCGTTTTTATCACTTTTTATTAGAATTTAATTCAAAAAGTAGTGCTCCTTTTCTGCTAGACCTAGATCTAGGCTCTTCGCCTAATACAAAATATTTATTTTAATTTGTGAGAAGAAAAAGTAAAACTCTCCTCTTCTTTTTCATTTAACTTTTTAATAAATTCTGAAAATTTTTATAATTATTTAAACCTTATGGTAATTCCCTCGCTTTTTTCTCATAATTTTAAATTTAATTTCTCAATTAATGATGATTAAAAATTATTTAAAACTTATGGTAATTCCCTTGCTTTTTTCTCATAATTTTAAATTTAATTTCTCAATTAATTATGATTAAAAATTATTAAATTAATTAAATAATTAAAAGTATTCATGTCCTCAATATCAAACAACCATCAATGATGAAATGGTACAATGAATAAAATATTTGACACTCAGAGTTTGGTTGAGTTTTAAAACATTAAGAAGGTTTGATTATTTTAGCCAAACAACAAAGGGATTTTGCTCCTTTTTTCCCTTTTAATTTTTATGATACAGCTGTACCATTGCTAGAATCTTCTATTTGTTTTTGTCGAGAGCACATTGCGGTATTGGTTCTGAAGAGGCAGAACGGCCACAGTATTCACTTATGATTATCATTAGGCAAGCGCTAAGTTATAATTATTATAACTTACATTTTTTATGTGAACCATACACATTACGGGTCTCATAATTTTGTGTAATTCACATGAGAGGTGAAAGTTACAATGATTGTAACTTAGAGGCTCCCTTATCATTATAGCAATTTTGTCATTTTCGCTTTGCAAAAACGACTAGCAAAATTTGTCATTTTTTTTTAGTGTCAATATTTCTCAAATTGTCTATTACTTGTAGATCAAATAGATTAAAATATGCCGAGCAGTTAATTTCCTATATATAGTTATGTTGTTATTAACTTTGTTCCTTTAAATATTCTATGACACTACTATGCACGCATATTAATGATAGGTGATTCTTTCTTAATTGAGTACTATCAATTATACGAGAAATTTTAAAATACATCAGAACTAATATAATCAATTAATACATTTATAATATATGTAATTAAATTAATATTACCTCCATTTATATGGTATTTTTTTTAAAATAAACACATACATAATATATCATTATTTAATTGTTTTATGGTTAATATGATATTTCTGTTGCATTTTAAAATTTCTCTAATTACATCAAATAATTGTTTAATAGTAACTCATGTCCCTTAACTGCAATAAAGGTGGGGGGTTCAAGTTTCCATGGGAACATTATATTTCCCGTGTATTTATGAAAATAGATTCTTTTAACATAGCAGATTTTTAGGTTGGATGGCAAAGAGTATGTATCCTACCTATTAAGATTTGGAATTGTAATTTGTATGTATCTGAAGAAGATTACCAATGGCTTACTAAATTAATCGGAATTTTAAGAAGTAAGAAACAATTAATGGAGACGACTCAAATATCCCGAAGCATTAAAAAATCTTATGCCCCACGTGATAAACGTGTCGTAATCTTTTTTTTTTTTTTAAATAACCCGAGAAGACAGGTGTAATAATCTGGAATGTGTGAAGATGGGCCATTTGTGATTCGTGTTTTCCTTTCTTGAAAAGAGCTCAAACGTGCAAACAAAAGCTGAGATAATACCTTTTGCGTCAGCCATTATCCATCTCACACTTACGACAACAATCATCGTGCAGCATGGCAACGTCACTTTCGGCGTTTCGGATTATGAATGCAGAGCCTTGCTTGAATATCAACCATTCATAAAGCTCACCCTTTTCTTTTCATCACATGCGGGACTAAATTTAATTAGGGCCCCTCAATATACTTTTGTCTTTTTTTTTCCCCGTAAAATTGTTTGAATGAACCTTCCAGGGCAGTGAAAATTATTAATATGTAGATTGAGTCTTTCTTTAAAAATGGCTGGGAATTAATGTGATGACTAAATTACTTTTTCACACGTTGGTGTTTTTCAATTGATGGTGTGTATAAAAAGGATTTGGGGGCAAATTAAGATTTTCAACACATCCACAGAAAGAGAGTGAGAGTGGTGAGTGAGTTATTAAAAATGGTGAGAGCCCCAACGTATGATGGAAGAGGAATGAAGAAAGGTGCATGGAGTAAAGAAGAAGATGATAAGTTAGGCGCTTATATTCTGAAATATGGCCACTGGAATTGGGCTCAACTTCCCAAGTTTGCTGGTATTAATAGATCACATCAAGTTATCAAAATCACATCAACTAATATATGGGATCTATATTTCTTGTTGTTTATAATTGTTGTTTAATTGCAGGTCTATCAAGGAGTGGCAAGAGTTGCAGGCTGCGGTGGATGAACTACCTGAGGCCAGATATAAAACATGGGAACTACACCAAAGAAGAAGAGGATACTATCATCAAAACACGCCAACAACATGGCAATAAGTTCGTACTACTCTTCACGTTCATCACTTGTTTTATTTTTTAATGAAAATTATTAATTGATGACCTTCGGCAATCAAATTCATCCTAGCAAGTGTGTAAAAATTACCCCAGTAACGAGTAATTATTTTATCAATCTTTTTACTTTTGAGGGCTCGATTCGAACTCGAGCGGCAAGCTAATAATTTTAATTGTATCAATACTTGCAGATGGTCATTGATTGCAGCAAAACTACCGGGAAGAACAGACAATGAAATAAAAAACTATTGGCATACCCACTTGAAGAGGAAGAGAAATAAGAAGAGAGATTCAGCTTATCAAGTGCACGAAGAAACCTCACAGAGTGATCAAGCAGAAAGGCAAGAAATTAATCTAGCTGCATCAACATCGAGCTCTGATCGTCATCATCATGCAGTTGGATTTCCCGTTAATAGTCTGTGTGAAGATATCAGTACTAGAGATTTTTGGACACAACCGTTCGTATCAGATAGCGAAAATGATTATTACTCTCTGTCCAGTGATTCGTGCTATGAGTATACCATAGATATATTCGACCCAGTGATGCAAGAACTGTAAGCGTTCGATGTTGATTTTTCCTCCTGATGATGATGCTAGCAGCTGGCTACTAGATAGCCACATGTCAATTTGTACCTCCTTTTTGCTGTTCTGATAATTAATTAGGCGTAGCAATTTAAATTATCGAGCAATGTAAATTATCCAGTAATGATAATTATCACATGAGATAAATTATAGTTTATCAATCTTTATTGCATGCGTTTTATTCCTCTAGCTAGCTTTTCCAACTGCCAACTTTTAACTTTTGCTTTATTTCAGTTAATCGTATGCAAAAAACTTTTTTGGATTTTATGATATTGAAGATTCCTTAAAACAAAAATTAAATGACAGCCGTTATGTTAATGTCATAGTACATTTGTCTCCTCAGTGATATGAAAGAACGCAAAATATGGCACTTATCAAGCACATCCGTTCATGTCCTTCCAAAGTGGGATTTCTTATTAATTACTGAAGTCGTTGCACGTGTCCTAATGCATTTTCCATCTGTTACCACCCTAGCCGATAGAAGCTTATACTTAATTTGTACATTTCCACTTAAATGATAAGACTGATTGATAAAATGTAATAATAGATATTTTAATTAAGATTTTATTTATGAGAATGTGGTTGTAATAATTTTTTATATAGTGAATATTTTTCCTCTGATTGTTTACTGACAACGACTGTAGTTTTTTTCTAAATTTAGAGTTTTCCACATAAATTTTAATTATTTTCGATTTAACTTTTCTAATTATTTGTTGTTTGACAAATTATTTGGAGTGATTTTTGGAGAAATCTCAATTTTCTAAAAGTGGTATTAGAGCCGATAGTTCGTACTTGGGGTATACTATACTATTCACATATACAATATTGTTTATGTATACGATATAGTTTTAGTATATGGTGAAGCCGATCTGAACGGTGCACAGTGAAAAGTAAGGTCAAAGTGGAAGGTATATATATCAATACCTAGTATTTTTCAAATTTGGCGGGGTTTGATGTTGTTGAAAAAGAAAATTAGTGAGAGAATGATTATTTGGCTTGTGGACAATTCAAAGTGTATCCAATTTGGTTTGCACAAGGATTCGTAAGTGTGGAAATTTTGGCACCTTAAGGAAACTGTCAAAGGAGAAATGAAGTAGGGTCGACAAATGGCTCTAGATATAATATTGATAGCATTGCTAGTAAGTCTCTCGTCATCATGGGAGACGATAGTCCCTTATTAAATAGATGATGACGGCATCCTCATGATATGTCGCTAGCACCATGAAAGGGAATGTGTTACTGCTAGTGAGTCTACAATATGTGCACATAAGGCATGGTTGGCATTAATGCAGGGTATTTTGTGGAATTTATGTCGATGACTGATAAACTTCGAGGAAAGACAACATGGAAGTTACACTATAAATTTCAGTGAGAGATTTTCACAAGTGTTGATGTAAAATTCTTGGAATTAGTAATTGAGAAACATTCTTAAGCATGTAAATATACTGAAGGATCATTTGGCTCCTCAATATATTACGGGTTTGTTTTGTTAAGAAATATTTCTTTGAATCATGTATTTGGGGTTTGGGTGAGAGAAAATTATTTATGAGAATGTGGTTGTAAAAAATTTTATATAGTGAATATTTTTTCTCTATTTGTCTTCTAACAATCGTGATTTTTCTCTAGATTTATAATTTTTCACGTAAATATTGTATTGTGTAATTAGTGTATTCTCCATTTAGTTTTTCTATTTATTGTTGCATGACAAATTACTTGGAATGATTTTCGGAGAAATCTCAATTGCTATGGCTGAGCCTCAACCAAAGATTGATTTACCATTGGTTGATTTAGATGAAAGAAAAAAGGAAAATTATCCACTGACCACCTTTTTTTTTTCTAACTTTTTCAAAAATACACATATCCTAATTTTTTTGGATGAGTTCCACCTGAACTTACATTTTCTTACACTCATCCACTCCCATGTTCACGCTGTTAAAATCTTGTTGATGTCATAGAGATAAATTTTTCTTTTGACCCCGCAAAAAAACGACATCATTTTTTAGCTTCTTCCTACCTCTCGAAATGCTTTGTTTAAGCACAATTAAATTCTTTGTTTCATAATTAATTAAAAAAATCTTTGTTTCATAATCAGTCATGGAGATCGAAGAAAGTAAATGCATCGGGACGGAGAATCAATGGCAATAATTGTTTTAATTTGGATAATTATCATGTGCGGCCAAAATTTAATCAATAATCGTTTTAATTTCAAGAATAAACCATGTGGAGATGTGGTGATTTTGTTACAATGGTTTTTTAGCTTGTTCAAAGTCACCTGGATTCTTCATTTTCCCTCGAATAGACCTGCGCTTTTATATTGTTGTGTGTAATAAATTCAACGTTCTTACCTTTATTTGCAATTAGATTGATGCCACCATTTTCTTCGCATTACATCACATCATTACCATGCCAAGAAAGAGCAATTTCCCAAAACCGTTTGCAACTCCTCCCAATCACCCTCCTCAAACTCCGATAGCATGCCCCGTAACCATTATTATCCACCGCTTTCACTCCACCATAAACATTTCAGTAGTAATCTCCACTGAAACTTCAACATGCAACACCATTTTCCCAGATTCCCCAGTCCAACAACATCTCATTTTCCTTTCTTCAATATGCACCCAACCTCTCACCAATCTCCTTCACTTTCTCTGCCTTTAATAGCTTGATCTCAATCAATGATCGTGCCACCAGCAGCTCGAGCCTGAAGATCGATCATCCATTACTGATTTGTTGCAGCTAGCTGCAACTTCTTCAGTCATTGGATTGAGTTTGGGATTAGGTTTTGGCCAGCCGCGACTTTTTTTTGTGTGCATTTATTTAGGGCAAAATTATAATTTTATATTTGGGGTAAAATAGTCATTTGATCAATTTTCCGTTAGTTCTTTTAACCGTGTGCAGACAGAGGTAGATGGGTGCAAGAAAATGTTACTTTAGGAGGAAAACTAGGACATGTGTATTTTTTAAAAAAATGTAGAAAAAACAGGTGGTCGGTGGATAATTTCTCAAAAATAATTTTAAAACAAGTGTTGAGCCTCAACCAAAAATTAGGCATGTCCGAGGAAATACAAATATACCTTTATTATTAAAATTAGATATAGAAGATAAAATTAATAGAATAAGATCGAGTGATAGACCCAAGATTGGATATGTTCAAATTGGTGGAATTCAAATAATGATAAAAGCTCAATTTTAAAAAGGGATAGACAGTTTAGTGAATTTAGTTGTACTAGATAATATAGAATAAAAGATAAAAAACATGCACTCCTTCCAATAATACAAGGAAACCTAAATTATAAAAAATTAATATTTAAGATATACCTCAAATATTCTATAAGTTTTAGGGACAAACATAAATAAGACATTAATCCTATGTCATGATTTTAAATACTTTGATATATTGCATAATGGATCTTATCCATATAGCATAACATACGCCATAGAATGTGCTAGGGGTGGGCACGGGTCGGGTTGATGTTCAACCCGACCCAACCCGCATGTAGAGCGGGTTGAAAATTTTCAACCCAACCCAACCCGCAAAACTGCAAGTTGGGTCGGGTTGGGTTGATTGGGTTGGACTTTTAAAAAAATTATTTTTATTGTTTAATTAAATAGTGAACAAAAATTAATTAATTAATTAATAAAATAAAAAATGCAAATATTAAAATCTTTAGAACAAATACAACATTTCAAAATTTTTATATTTATATTTTTTAATTTTTATATGAAATATCAAAATTTATATAATAATTTTTACACACATACGGGTTGACCGGTTGAGTTAGGTTGATTGGATTGAGTTTTTGAAAAAAATCTATTATTATAGTCTAATTAATTAGTGAACAAAAATAAATAAATTAATTAGATAAACTAAAAAAATACAAATATTAAAATCCTTAGAACAAATCCAATATTTCAAAGTTTTCATATTTATATTTTTTTAATTTTTATATAAAATATCAAAATTTATATATGAATATACGGGTTGACGGGTTGGGTTGGGTTAAAAATTTTTAACCCAACCCAACCCGTTTATTTTATCAACCCAACCCAACCTGCACAAAATCACACAGGTTGGGTCGGGTTCACGGGTTGGGCGGGTTGATGCCCACCCCTAGAATGTGCACTGACAAATTCGGCCAACAGTGAAATATTTCCCAATAAAGATTTTATTGAAATTGATAAACTATTTAAGAAAGTGAAAAGATATAATATCTTGAGATTTTGAGAGAACTTGATTTACTAGAAGAATGGGAAATAGATCTAAGTAATCAATCTTTATCAGAGGAAATACGACCAAATCTATAGAATGTACTCCAGAAGGAAGAATCATAATAGGAAATAGGAGTCATTATCTATGCCCAAACGAGAACCAAAATTAAGTAAAATGCAAAGTTTTACTATATGTATTCATCTTGTGATACCACCATCACATGAAATACCGACAACAGTTAGAATAAATAATCAAAATCTAAAAATTAAGATTGAATATAATAATAGAAAGTCACGAGACTTTTGCTATCCTTGATATAGGAGCTACAAAATCTTACATAGATGCCAAAATGAGTATAGTATTATGGATTAGATTTTTTTTTATAATTATCTTAAACTTTGTCACTCGAATATAGGTTAGAGATGAACAAACATCCGGATAAATTTAGTGATAAAGCACGCTGTTGTTATTCTGATTTTAAACATTAATATTCAAATCAAAACCACTAAAAATCCCAAAAATTATCGTTTCTTCTGTATTTTCTATTATAACATTATTGTTATTCAAAAACTAAGAGAGAATTAAATAACCTTTGTGAAATATGATCTCTTATCTTTCTACACAGTAGATAATTACCATCAAGCTATCACACAGAGGCCTCAACTACAATCATAAAGACATCATCACTTCTTGTGATATTGTTGTTCGTTCTTGCAATCTCTATCACGCTAGCACTAGCTTGTACTGGTGCTGAAGCCGACCATGCAAAAGAAAAACCAGAATCCTCTTCTTGGCTGTCACAACTGCCACCACTGCCACAATTACCAAGACTGCCACCGCTTCCACAACTTCCGCTATTACCTCAGCTTCCGGGGCTGCCCCCACAGCCGAAGTTGCCGGGCCTGCCGGGGATTCCAGGGTTACCGGGGTTGCCACCTCTACCAGTTAGCCAACCACCGCCGTCACAAGGATCGTACCCAGGTGGCTGGGGCTATCATCAATGGCCAAACCCATGGTACCTAAGTCCTTGGCAATGGCAACCAAATTCACGACCGTCGCCATCCCATGCATAAATGAATCAAGTGCTAGTCATCATCATGTCTTTTCTTTGATGATAAATCATGTCCAACATCTCTTTGGTGTGTGTAGGCTACTATCTATTATCTAAATTTAGGTAGATGAAGATTGAATTTATATTATTCTTTGTCAGCTTTTGGTTAATTTTTATTAAGGTCTTGAAGTACAGTTCTCATTTTTGTGCAGCGTTCTAATTTATCATTGTCTCTTCTTTTTGCTTCTTTGGGAATTGAGTTACTGATTTTTTTCCCCTCCATTTTTTATTTGTTAGATATCATGCGCATAAATCATGTTAAAAGTTATGATACTTGGTCAATTGTTGTGAAAAATTTTAATATACTCGCAAGCGCACGGATTTAGAAATAGAGTAGTGGTAATGAGGTCGATCCCACATGAATTGTTATAAATTAAAAAATCTAATTTAAATTTAAAATTAATATTAATTCTAACCTAATTGACCAAATTGAGTTTTTAAGAAAATTAAACCAATTAAACTAAGGAAGCAATTAAAATAAAAGAGAATTCAATAAGATAAAAATTACCAAGGTTTCAGAATCCACCACTATTCAACTAGTAATTATCTAATTATTAATTAATCCCCAATTTTAGAGTGACAACTCGAAATCAATCTATGTCATCTCATGGATATAACAATTAAGCCCAAGTAATTAAATCTAATGTAGATTCTTTTTCTGCTTAATAGTATGATATCTAAGCATCTCATGTAAACATCTTGAATAACAAAGAGTCCAAGTTTCCCTAAGCACTCTATGTAAACAATTTAATGAAAGACATAGAATCAAAGATAATCATGTATAAACTTTATAGATCCAAGCATAGATTTAATTGAATATAAATCCTAACAATCAACAATGCATGACAGAATTGATAAAAAAATTTTATTAACATCCAACGAATCATGTAAAATAAAAATCATAATTATCAAAGAATATATATATAGAATTAATTAAATAAAAAGATAATTATTTCATTGAATAGCATTTCATCCTTAACCTCAGTATAAGAAAATTAGCTAGACATACTTAAATTGGGAGCAACAAAGAAAATAAAATCAGTCATGGAAGCCGAATTGCTGCTGCTGCCGAATACTCTGTCTTACGACTTTGCACTTTTTTTTTGTCCTCTGGTGGCTACTTCATTCAAAAACCAAAACTCTCTTTTTATAATGCTTAGCCACCGAATCCTCTTTGTCTACTAATTAAAATCTTTTTCCAATTACAAAACAAGAGTTCTACTATTTGAACTCTGCGACGACAAATGGACGACGGAAATGTGGGTCCTTTTGTCTGTTGCTTCAACTCCACTCACCATCTTTTGTCTATAACTTTTTTCATTTAAAAAATAAAATAATCAAAAGAAAACCACAAAAGTAACGAAAAGAGATGACTTTTTTACAATTAATTTTTCTTGTTATCCCCTCTCTCTCCATCTTTCATCTCTCATTTACTCAACGTGAGTCATCTGTATTTAGGAAGGAAAAATCAGTTCCCTCTCTGCATCTCGCTTATCAAAGAAGTTAGATCTGAATATGCAAACAGATGCCTTGATAAAATTGGTACTAATTAATTGGTAAGTTGGTGACTCTCACTACATTCAAATAAATTTTTTGTTGTGTTCTATATATTTAAATTGTTAGAATATTTAATTTAAATTATAAAAATTCGTAGATTTTTACTTTTTATATATTTAAATTGTTATGATCTTTTAAATTTAAATGGTTGGAAATAATGGAATAAATTATAACAATTTCTGAATGTGTTTTATATATGTTAGGATTTTTCTTAATTTAAATGGCTGGAAATAATGGAATAAATTATAACAATTTCTAAATGTGTTTTTATATATGTTAGGATTTTTTTTAATTTAAATTACTGAAAATAATGGAATAAATTATAACAATTTTCGGATGTGTTTTATATATTTAAGTTGTTAGGATTTTATAATTTAAATTGATGGAGATAATGGAATAAATTATAAAAATTTGTGGATGTGTTTTATATATTTAAATTGTTAGGATTTTTTAATTTAAATTACCGGAGATAATGGAATAAATTATAAAAATTTGTGGATGTGTTTTATATATTTAAATTGTTAGGAATTTTCGTTACTGGACAAAATTTTATATAAGTTTCTTAATACAAATGTTAATTATTTTGTAGAATTGGAGTATTTGGAAAATGAGCATGCATTTGAAGAGTTGCAAGAAACAAGAGCTAACGATGTAAATGAAATTGTGGAACCGAACAAATGTGAGCCAGCTCTTGGAATGTTATTTGATAATAATGAAGAAATTTTTTCATTTTACAAAGCTTATAGTAAACAAGAGGGGTTTTATGTGAATGTTCGAAGTACTTAGAAAGGGACCGATGGAATTGTAAAATATGCGACATTTGCATGTGGGCGTAGCGGCAAGTCAGAAAGTAAATCTACTAATGCATTGAAGTCGAAACCGAATGTGAAAAATAGTTGTCATGCAAAAATTGGAGGTTGTTTAAATGAAGATGGAAAATGGGTTCTTCAAACTTTAAATCTTCAACACAACCATGGATTGAGTCCAGACAAAACTAAGTATTTCCCATGCAATCGCAGAATTAGTGCAAGCGCTAAAAAGCGAATTGAAATGAATGATTGTACATGAATTAGAATTGCCCAAAATTTCAATTCTATTGTTGTTGGAGCTGGTGGGTATGAAAATAGTGTCATTCTTAGAAAAAGATTCTAGAAATTTTGTTGACAAAACAAGGCGATTACAACTTAAGGAAGGAGATGCTATGGTCCAGAAAAAAGCAAGCAGAATGTAATGGATTTTTTTTTAGCATTGATTTGGATGAAGAGGAACGATTAAAGAATGTGTTTTGGGCAGATTTGAGGAGTAGGGTAGCTTACAAATATTTTGGAGATGTCATTACATTTGACACTACATATTTGACCAACAAGTATGACATGCCATTCGCGCCCTTTGTCAAAGTTAATCACCACAGACAATCTATTTTGTTGGGATGCGAATTGATTTCACATGAGGATACAAAGACATTTACGTGGTTATTTGGGGCGTGGCTATCATGTATGTCTGATTCTCCTCCCCTTGGTATCATTACAGATCAAGACAGGGCAATGCAAAAGGCAATTGAAAACGTTTTTCCTACTACTAGGCATCGATGGTATTTATGGCACATAATGAAGAAGGTGCCTGAGAAGTTATGAGGTTTTAAAGAACGTGAATGTATTATATCTTCCCTGCTTTCTGCTGTTTATGATTCACTGAGTTCTGATGGGTTTGAGGAAGCTTGACATTGCATGACTACAGAATATAATTTATGGGATAATGATTGGTTAAATGGTTTGTATGAAGAGAGGCATCGTTGGGTCTCATGCTATTTAAAAGACTATTTTTGGGCAAGAATGTCAACAACTCAGCGAAGTGAAAGTATGAATGCATTTTTTGATGGATTTGTTAACTCAAAAACAAATCTGAAACAGTTTGTAAAGCAATATGAAAATGCATTGAGGAGTAAAACTGAATTAGAATGGCAAGCAGATGCCAAATGTTTCAGTAAAAAGACATCATGTGTATCAAGATATGAGATAGAGAGGCAAGTTGAAGAAGTGTACACCATTTCCAAGTTTAAAAAATTTCAAGAAGAATTGACTGCTCTGATGTATTGTGATATCTCGGATTCTGTGGGATCAATATATCAAATAATTGAATCATTTGGGCAAGGTCGGAGAGGCTTCTTTGAGGTTATTTTTTAAGAAAGTGAGTGTGAAGTTAATTGTATATGTTCAAAATTCCAGTTTATGGGGATTCTTTGCAGGCATGCCATTGCAGTGTTGATATGTAACTCAGTTGAATTACTTTTAGAAAGATACATTTTTTTAAGGTGGAAGAAAGATGTGAGGAGATGTTATAGTAAGCTGAAAGTTTGTTATGGTATGTAGAATTTGACTATCCAGCAAGAAAGATATGAAAAAATGTGTAACGCTTTCAATGAGGTTGCAGACATAGCCTCTGATGATGAAAATAGCTTTAAAACACTATTGGATTGGATTGAGAAAGCAATGAAGGATTTGCTCAAGCAAATTCGCTGTGAAAGTGTGGGAAAAACTAATATTGGTGGAGCAAGTTGTAATAGCAACAAACAAATTAACAGTGAGAGTGTGAAAGAACTGTTATTGGCGAAGTGAGTTGTAGCAGCAACAATGTTCAACTTACACTGAATGATCCAGTAGTGACACGTCGTAAAGGCCGTCTACTTTGCCTAAGGAAGAAATCTTCGATTTGTAAGAAATCCGTTCAAAAGAACAAGTCCGCACAAAAAAATAAGGTATGATTAAAAACAAAGATCTATTTTCTAATTAATTTGGTCTTAGTTTAATTGTCTTTAATAATCTTGTAAGATTTACAAGAAAATGCCCCATCATCTTATCATGTGCCTAATAAAATCTCCACACAAGGGAGCAACATAGCCACGGTAAATTTTGTGAATTTTTTTCTTTTAAAATTTTCTTTTATTTCGAGGATATGTAATTAAGTATAAGATTGCGCATATATAGACGCTACAAGAAGGAAGTACTATTTACAAAAATCTCAACCAATGCAGCGCTATGGACTATTATAATGTAAGAATTAAATTATTTAAATTTTAGTTTTAAGATTTTTATATGAATTTTACATATATTTTATTATTTGATTAGGTACATATGTACCAATCCCAATTTGGTGGAAGCAACATTTATCAGTCATTTCCTTATAATTGGCACACAATAAGTTATTGTTTACAAGTCGTTAATGAATACATATATTTTAATATTTCTGTAATGTAATATGATGTTTATTTTTATGTATTATAGCAACCAGTCCCACCGTATACTTTGCAGTTGCATTATTTTTCTCCTTCGATGACTTATCAAGGATCTCAAAGTGAGAATTTCCAACAGTTACTACAGCAGCAACAACGTAATGAAGATAACAATGATGATACTTGACTTGTATTTTGGCTTTAAATTGTAGTGATGAAATAATGTTGTGTTAAATTGAACTTTTAAATTTTAAAATTATGTTAGATTTGACTTTAAATGTTTGAAATTGTAGTGATAGAATAATGTTTTGTGTTAAATTGAACTTTAAATTTTTAAAATTATGTTAGATTTGAATTTAAATGTTTGAAATTGTAGTGATGGAATAATGTTTTGTGTTAAATTCAACTTTAAAATTTTGAAATTATGTTAGATTTCTATAGTTGGGACAAATAATCTTCCCTGTTAAGGAGGACTTCATCGTTGTCCACTTGCAATTTGTTTGCTCACACTATCATGAAGTGATATTGTATAGGCATCGATGGTTTTACAGTCAGTGCAAATATTTCCAACTATGTGAAAGGTAATAATTCTTCCTCTTAAATATTGTTTTCATACTCATGTCCACGTCTTTAATTGAACTGTTTTGTCTGCTTTTATACTTATGTCCATGCCTTTCTTCAGGTTCTCAATTCTGTTTAAGTTATCAAATTTAATCATCTTCAATTTATCACTGTTTCAGATTCTTGAATCCTCTTGAGAATGCAAAGCTAATGTGTGATACAATATTAATATAAATTAGAGGCTTTGTTTTCACTAGTAGATAACAGAGGCCCTGTGCAAAGAATTAAAAGTCACTTAAAGAGCCATGTTGCACAAATGTGTGCAAGGACACAATTTTACAAAATTACTTTTCTTATGTTATTAGCTTTAACATGAAAAAAACTATTTTACGGAATTCATATCTCATATGCATAGGGTCTAGAGGAAAACAATTTATACACAACAATCATTTTATTTTAATTATTTAAATTTATACATAACACGAGGTACAATTTCATTATGCAAAATACATATAGCAACGATTATCCCTAAAATACAACATACAATCGATAATATAGGCAGAATAATACAATCATTTTTGCCTTTATCAGTTTGCACAGCTTTGTCGCATGTAAGCACTTCAGTTTGCATCCTCTTTTCGAGTGTTTCCACAATAAATTTTGTAATTTCTAACATATTAGATGTCTCTGGCAAATTTTCATGCCTTTTTTTTTGTAATCATTGTAGGCTATTTCGGCATCCAACAAAGATTTATAAGATTGATAATAATTCCCTTTGAATCCATTTACTTGCATCTGGCATTCAGGCCAAGAATTGTATATACCCGACTTTCATCCTTTGAAAACAACATAACAGCTTTGAGCAGGCATTTGAATTATACATTAGAAAAGTTCAGATCAAATATTATCACAAATAAATATTCTAGACATTTATGCTAAGAAACTCCTAATGATAATGTATATTGATATGCAATACAGGGAAGTAAGACTTTGAAATTTTTATGGACTTTGTTGATTTCCATGCCCTGCACTTACATTGATCTTATAGACTTTCAGTCGACCATCTCTATTATAACCAAATTTTTATCTAACAATGGTTTCAAACAGTCAATCAAAATAAATGTAATAAGTCACGTAACTTAGGATTGAAATTGAACTGATTATTATGTTCTTCCCAAAGTACTCCAATATGATTTTTTTTTTCCAGAAAAAAAGTGACTAGTCTTTAACTCTTAATATATTGTATATTAATTTGCGTGCACATTCACACACACACATATATATCCTGTTCTATATGTTAGATTCACCATACTACATTTAGTTATTTGCCGGTAGTCCGAACATATCTAATTAATGATTTCAAACATCTACGATCTAATTTCACTGATTAATTATATAATTAATCAAGCATGGCCTCCACTGCTTCTGTATCTGCGTGCGAGCAAATCCATCTTCTATCTACCAACCCACAACTCTATTGGACAGAAAGTACTATTAGAAAATATATGTACCACTGCCTAAACTCCAAACTTAAATCCCCTATGCTGTTCATTTTCTTTTCAAATTAATTTCAACTACCTTGGTCTGGTCAGCTCATTATTATTTCTGAACTACCCCAAATTTATCAGGATTTTTCAAGATCTCAAACTGTCAATCGGTAGCACTGAGAATTGAAACAAACTTGTATTGAACATGCAAATTATCTCAAGTTGCAAGGACCAGAATATTTTGATGGTATAATTAATTAAAGGTAATTTGTGACCATCAAAGAGAGCATAAATGGACTCTTCAGCTAGAAGTCTCAAAATTTCATCATCCACAAGATAAAAAAAAAAAAGAAATGCTTATGGATGGGTCACTACAACTGCAGCAGCTAGAAGTCTCTTGGAAGCCTGGATAGCCACAAGAAGATCATTCCTCCAAAGCAGCGACGTCGTAGATGAAGAAGAGTCGATCGTGTCTGTTGTAGATCTGGGTTGGGCGAGAACAAGAAGCGGTCGTCGTTCTGTAATAAGAAGCGGACATCGTCCAGTAATGAAGCAAATGGGGCTAGGTGAGGAAAAAAAAAGGGGTTGGGCGAGAACAAGAAGCGACTGTCGTTCGGTAACCAAAAAAATGGAGGGGGAGTAAAATGAGTGCAGGGAGAATAAACTAAGGAAAATGAGTGGTTGGGAAGGGGGAGAAATTACCAACGTTCCATTCTTTTTTTCTTTATTTTATTATTTCTTGTGAACCCACACAAGACTAAAAGAAATAGAATTCAACGCGTGAAACGGCAATTAAATGCTGCGTTTCTGTTGCCCTTTTACCTTCTTTAAGTTCGTTTATCATTTTTCATAAAACAAAACTTCCATAATAACGCCACCATAAGCCATTAATTCCACTTTTGAAAGTCAAGTGTGAACCCCATTTAAATTCCTTTCCACTTTTGCAATGCCATGCACGTGCAACTCAATTGGAGAATTCAAATTTCTTTTCAATGCAAATTGTTCTTGCCTCTTAACTCTGGCACGGCTTCAACTAATATTCTCCCAAATTATTATTCTTTTTGCACTTTTTATTTTCAATCTCCAATTAATTTTCTATTCAATAAAATAATTTAATTAATTAAAAATAACAAATAAAATTAACTAGCAAATATACAATAAAGGATAAAATATGTATATAAATTATGCTCATCATCAATCACTCTCTACAGAACAGTAATCTATCACGGTAAATATGTGATCAACATATATATAAGTTACAGACGCAAAATATTTCTCCAATCTCTCAAATTATTGCCCCACAAGCAAGTTACTGCATCATTTTATAAAGCGATAAATGTACACAAATCAAACATTTGTTTTCGATCATAATAAAATTAAAGTTTTGAATTCACCCTATATTATAGAAACAAACAAACAAAATAATACAAAGGCAAAGGCTGTTACTATAGCACACTTCGTGTGCCATACCTATAGACTCGACGTCGTTAGATGGCCAGATTTTTTTATTGCCGGTGCACATATTGATTATTCTCTTCAGGATGCCATATCCTACAGTCTAGACACTATTAGATGATCAGATTTCATTGTGGCGCACTGGCTGATTGTTCTCCTTCAGTCAACAATAGAAAATTGATTCCAGTACCCGTCAAAATCATTTCAGTGGCAATGTCACATGTCAAAATCATCTCCTGAGTATCCGCATTGTACCAATGGAGCGCAAAATTACAATCTATGAGAATAAATGTCATTACAACTCTGTATAACAAGACAGGCTGTGGAAGGAACATTTTACATGTGAAAGAACCTGTTGGACGACCAACAATGGATGAAATAGAAAGCTTGAGCTTCTTAATCCAATAGCTGTGCTCTGAATCCTCGAGAATTAACCAATTTCGCGATATCCATTGGCAGTATAAAAGCCCCGACATGCATAGTTAGTAGAATAAAATATTATCCAGTATACTATCCCATCCAGTACAATCCAACGCCAAACAAAGAGTTGCAATATTTGTTTGCTCCATTATCTAAGGTGTACAAACAGCACTGTCTAAGCACATCATTCATTTTAATACATAAAACAATCACTTTATATTTTTGGCTTGATGAATTATAGAGCAGTGTCTTGTAGCTAGCTAGTGTAATCATATGACAATCATATGATTGTGGGTATGGTATAAGAGGCAGCAGCTTCTGTTGATGGCTGGTGGCATGATATACACACACACATATACTTGGCCAATTTGCTGGTTCGATAATAGAGAACAATATTAAAATGTTACAAGATCCAATTGTAAAAATAGACCCCATCCATCCTCATGAACTGGGACACACAAAGCAGCAATTTTCCTAGGTCTCATTGCATTTTTATTCTAGTTTGTGCGAATAGTAACGATTGCTAAAAATCATAATCGTTGAAAGTTGACGTCGAAAGTGAATTAAGAGTTAATAACTTGTTTATCTTGAGTCAAAGTAACGTATAAGATCTAGTAACAAAATAAGGAGGAATAGTTTGAAATTAACTCAGTCGGTTCCGAAAGCTACACTACGGTATATGAACACTGAATAATATTCGGTGGTTACAGAGCCCTTCCTCTTCTCCTCAATATTTGCACTTAGTCTGCAGCCGCAACCGGGAATCAAATCTTCATCCCATACACACAAGCGACTGCCTGTTTATTTAATTTGCTTATTTGTGTTTTTAGAGTGTAATTGAATAGCTCCAAGGTTTCCAAGCAACTGCTTGAATCCTGTAGACGTGTGAAGTTAAAAAATTAATACACCTACCTTTTAAAATATAAACAATAAAAAAAAGGTGTAATTAAATGGAAAATAGAAAATAGCTCTATAGTCTATCTAGTAACTAGGTCAAGCCCTTATGGCAATAACTACTACGAAACAAGGCCCACTTTTGGGTGGGGTGAGTAAGACCCTGCTTGATATTGTTAGATTATAATTTTTAAGATAAGTTGTTTAAAAAAATTATAATTAAAAAATAAAAATTGATAATGTATGATAAATTTAAATTTTTAATAATAATTTTAACAAAATCTTAAAAGATATTTTATGTTCTCCATAGTATAAATATGAGATCAATTCAATGTAATTTTCAAGCTATAGAAATTACTATTTATTAAGCATTTTAGTACTATAATTTTTAATTTATAGACTTACAGTTGCCCAATTTTAATATCAATCAAAACCTAATTTAAGTGATTTTGATAACCTAAATTTTAATTTCATTTTGGAGGCGACAAAATAAAAAGTACCAAATTTGAAGCGACGATAATATAAGTGCAAGTTTGAAAGGGCTAAGACCTACCATTTATAATTGCATGAATTTCGGTCACTACCCTGATCTTTCATGAATCTTCCAAACCGCACCGCATTGAAAAAACAATGTATCGCATGCTAAAGCCACAAGCTGTTAATATAAGTATTTGCACGCTTTCATTAAACTAATACTATAACTTTTTTTATTATTTAATTCATTTAAAAAGTAGAATTGAGAAAATCTAAATTAAATTTTTAACCGTTTATTAGCTAAAAATTCAAACTCAAATGACGAGTATGAAAAAAGCTGCTTAGATGCGGCGGGAGGAAGCGACTCGCATGGTTGGGAGGCTGGGTGTATAATTAGCTATATTGGCCCATTTGAAAAGTTGGATGTAGATGGCTTGTACACGTAATGATTTTAATTGGGAAAAATGATAATGAAATTGATGCGGACAGAATGCTATTAGAAATACATTAGTCTTTAACCAGGCATGGAAGTTCGGATTCGAATTTAAAGAAAAATGGGCTCATAAATGAAAATAAACCATTTCACGCAAAAATTATATATATATATATAGTATCTAGTTAAGTAATAATTGTCAAAAAAGTAAGCGGCCCACCGCAAAGGAAAAAGGGGAAAAAAAAGATTGGCGCCGCACCGTTCAGGTAAGAAAATAATAATAATAATAATAAAATGTATAATTGATAAATAGTGCCTAAATTTTATTTATAAATGGAAACGGAAAGAAGGAGCAAAAATATTTTATTGTGAGAAGCAATTCCTACATTTAAGAGAGCAGAGAGTTTTGAAGACCTTAAATAAGAAAGCTTTTGTTTTAGTAATTTGAGAGATTAGATGTATTGTGTTTTTGGAAAGTGAGTTAAAATATTACAATATTTATAATTCTCATTTCACTAATAAAATTTTTTTTTTTTATCTTCGCACGTTGACGTAGGTTAAAAGTCAAACCACGTAATTTTTAGCGTCCCTGTGTAATTTTGTGTCTCATTATTTTTCAATTTCACTTTAGTTACATATTTGCTTCACCCATCAATTTCCCAACAATAATTAAATTATTTTTCTTAATTAAGCACAAGTATTTGAACAAAACCTTGACAAAATACAATAAAAATATATTCAAAACAACATGATTTTGTGTTCTTTTATTTTTTAAACATATAAAAACAATGGTTTTAAGTGTGTTTTTATCACTTTTTTGTTAGAACTTAATTCAAACAATCGTGCTCCTTTTCTACTAGAACTATATATATAGGCTCTTTCCCTGATATGAAATATTTATTTTAATCTGGGAAAAAATGTAAAACTGTTATTTTTCATTTAATTTTTAATGAATTCTGAAAAAAATTCATCATTAATTAAAATTTATGATCCCGTTATTATTTCTCATAATTTTAAATTTAAATTTTCAATTAATTATTATTAAAAATTATTAAATTAATAAATAATTAAAGGTATTCATGTCAGTTTTCAATTTAATTTTTCAATTAGTTATGTTTAAAAATTATTAAATTAATTAAACAATTAAAGGTATTCATGTCCTCAATATCAAACAACCATCAAAGGTGAAATGGTATGATCAATAAAACAACTTGATATTTAGAGTTTGGATGTATTTTAAAACAGTAAGAAGCTTCAATATTTCAGTCAAACAACAAAGCGGTTTTTGCTCTTTTTATCTTTTAATTTTAATGATACAGTTGTATTGTTCTTAGAATTATTTATTTTGTTTTTGTCAAGACCAGCTGTAGTATTAGCTCTATTTGTCCTAAATTATAGAGGTAGAGTGACCCCAATATTGATTATGATTATCATTATAGCATTTTTGCCATTTTGGCTTTCTTAATTGTATACTATCAATTATATGAGAAATTCTAAAACATATCAAAGGTAACATAATCAATTAATGTATTTATGATGTGCGTAATTAAATTAATGATGAGTGAATCTTTCTTAATCGTATACTATCAATTATATAAGAAATTCTAAAATATATTAGAGATAATATAATTAACTAATGTATTTATAATGTGTAAATTTACATAGTAATACTTTAAAATAAAAATATACATATCATAACATCATTTTATTGTTATAAAGTTGACATGATACTTCCATTATATTTTAAAATTTTTACAATTATATTACATCGGGTATTATTATCTAGAAGAACCCTTGATCCTCAATTATAACGGAGGCGTGGGGTTTAAGTTTCCATGGAAACATTATATTTCTTGTGTATTTATGGAAATATATTTTTTTAACATGCAGAATTTTAGGTTGGATGGCAAAGTATATCTATTCTACCTAATAAGATTTGGAATTGTAATTTGTATGTATTTGTAGAAGATTACCAACGGTTTACTAAGTTGATCAAAATTTTATTAACTTACGTATGTATTTAGCAGTAGTACTAAGAAGTGGGAAACAATGGAGACGACTGAGTATCCCGAAGTATAAAAAAATCTTATGCCCCACGTGATAAACGTGTAGCAAATTTTTTTTTTTTTCAACCTGGGAAGACAGGTGTAATAATCTGTAACGTGTGAAAATGGGACCTTTGTGATTTGTGTTCTCTGAAAAGAGCTCAAACGTGCAAGTGCAAACAAAAGCTGAGATAACACCTTTTGCGTCAGCGAATAGCCATCTCACACTGAAGACAACAATCATCGTGCCGCACGAAAACGTCAATTTCAGGGTTTCGGATTATGAATGCAGAGCCTTGCATGAATATCATACATTAATAATACTCACCCATTTTCCTTTCGTCACATGCGAGACTTAATTTAATTAGGGCCCCTCAATTTACATTCTTTTTTTCTGATATTGCTTGAATCAACCATCCAGGGCAGTGAAAATTACTATTATGCAGATTGAGTCTTTCTTTAAAAATGGCTGTGAATTAATGTGATGACTAAATTACTTTTCACACGTTGGTGTTTTTCAATTGATGGTCTGTATAAAAAGGATTTGGGGAGCAAATTAAGATTTTCAACACATCCACAGAAGAGAGTAAAGAGTGGTGAGTGAGTTATCAAAAATGGTGAGAGCCCCAACGTATGATGGAAAAGGAATGAAGAAGGGTGCATGGAGTAAAGAAGAAGATGATAAGTTAAGAGCTTATATTCTGAGATATGGCCACTGGAATTGGACTCAACTCCCCAAGTTTGCTGGTAATTAATTGATCACATCAGTTAATAAAAATTGCTATCTAAAGCATCCGTATACATATGGGATTTATTTTTGGCTGTTGATAATTGTTGTTTAATTACAGGTCTATCAAGGAGTGGCAAGAGTTGCAGGCTGCGGTGGATGAACTACCTGAGGCCAGATATAAAACATGGGAACTATACCAAGGAAGAAGAGGATACTATCATCAAAACACGCCAACAACATGGCAATAAGTTCGTACTACTCTTCACATTCATCACTTGTTCAATTTTTTCATGAAAATTTTTAGTTGATGACCTTTGGCAATCAAATTGATCCTAGCAAGTGTGTAAAAATTACCCCAGAAACGGATGATTATTTTTATCGCTGGGTTACTTTCAGGATTCGAACTCGAGCAGCCAGCTAATGATTTTAATTATATCAATACTTGCAGATGGTCTTTGATTGCAGCAAAACTACCGGGAAGAACAGATAACGAAATAAAAAACTATTGGCACGCCCACTTGAAGAAGAAGATCGATAAGAAGAGAGATTCAGCTGATCAAGAGCATGAAGAAACCTCACAGAGTGATCAAGCAGAAAGGCAAGAAATTAATCTAGCTGCATCAACATCGAGCTCTGATCATCATGCAGTTGGATCTGCCGTTAACAGTCTGTTTGAAGATATCAGTGCTAGAGATTTTTGGACACAACCATTCGTATCAGATAGCGAAAATTATCATTACTCTCTGTCCGGTGATTCGTGCTATGAGGATACCGTAGATATATTCGGCCCAGTGATGCAAGAACTGCAAGCGTTCGATGTTGGTTTTTCCTCCTCATGATGATGCTAGCAGCTGGCTACTAGACAGCCACATGTCAATTTGTACCCAGTTTTTGCTGGTCTAATAATTAATTAGAGGTAGCAATTTAAATTATCCAGCAATGATAATTATCACATGAGATTAATTGTAGTTTATCAATCTTTATTGCATGCCTTTTATTCCTCTAGCTAGCTTTTCGAACTGCCAACCTTAAACTTTTGCCCTGTACTGTATAATTCCTTTGTTTGTGGGATCATTTTATCACGAGGAGGTAATGAAAAGAATTATCGAATGGATTTCTACCTATGCCTAGATCGCGGATAAATGGAAATTTTATTGATAAGACCTTTTTCAATTGTAGCCAATATCTTATTACGAAAAATTCCGACAACTTCAGGAGAAAAAGAGGCCTATTACAGAAATAGAAATGGTGTGATTTGATTCTTTTTTTATTTACCGCTTTAGGTCTTATGAAAAAGACAGGGATAGAAAAGAACGAAAAAAGATTATTGAAAAAATATGTCAGTTATTCATATGCAAAAAGTTTTTGGATTATATGATATTGGGACCTGTCTATGTTACAGATTCTGTAACAAACATCTCCCGTCATCCCACCATCCGATTTTCTTTTGTTTAGTTTCTCACTCCACATCCAACGGCTGATGCTGCAGTCTGTACCTTACAGAATCTGTAACGTAGTTTTGTCCTATGAATATTGGCGATCACTTCAAACAAAAGTTAAATTTGACAGCCTTTATGCTAATGTGACAGCACATATGGGTCCTCGGAAATATGAAGGTGCGCAAATTATTGCCCTTATCAAGGCACATCCGTTCATGCCCTTCCAACGTGGGATCTCTTATTAATTATTGAAGTCATTCCACGTGTCTTAATGCGGTTTTCTCATGTATTATCGCTGTAGCCACTAAAAGCGTGTATTTAATTGTTTCCACTCAAATGATAAGACCGACCGATTGATAAATTTTATGACGAGTAATGGATATTTTCAAATTTAATCTTAATTTTTATTTTAATAATATGATCTATTATTTATTAAATAGTTAATACTTTTTATAAAATATAGTGAATTAATTATGTTATTTTATTAATTATTAAATGAATGTTATAATATTTAAAATAAAATAGTGAGATGCGTAACACTATTTAATCATCAAACCATCGATTTTAGATCTATGATGTGATAATAAATCGACGAGGTTAATTTTTTTAATAAAAAATATTAATGTGATGTCATGAAAAACCAATGATGTCACGACGTCTGGGTTCAAAATTGCACCGACCAAATGCTCCATCCAGAAATTGCAAGAAAAATTTGAACATCACCTAATGAAATCTAACGAACTTATCCTCGCCACGTGTGCACGAAAATTCAGCCTAACCTCTAAAATTCGACCAATCCGAATCTTTCATCTGGATGAATTTTATCATCTGTATTTATGCACTAGATAAGAATTGGACGATCTTTTATGAATCGCCACATGAAATTTTAAAAAGTTTATTAATTAAGGTAGTGTTTATTTTTTTATTTGAAATCTAAATAAATCTAAATTAATATGAATTTTAAATAGATTTAAATTTTTGAATTTGAATAATATATTTATTTTTTCGTCTGAATATCGAAAAATAAGTTTTAAATTATTTATTTTTTTTCAACTGAAAAAACTGAAAATATATACTTTTATATTTGTATTCTTATTAAATTTGAATGTCAAATAAATAATATATTAAATACCATAATATTTTAACATTTATAAGTAAAATTATATTCAAGTGAATATATAATTATTTTGAAATTTTAATATATAAAATACCATAAATTTCAATTTTTATCGTATATAATATAAGAAAGAAAAAACAATGATATTTTTATGTGGGGTAAATGTCTATGGGTGAGTTTTGGGATAGCCATGAAAAATAAATTTAAAACATGAATATTTTTTACATTAGTAAGTAATTGACTTAATTCAGATTTCTCTATTAAATAAAAAGTTAAAAAAACTTATTTTATTAAGTCAAAATTATCTAAAAAGTCTCATTAAATTATAAAAACAAACATTTTTAATTAACTTAATTAATTAAATTAAGTCACTTTAAGTCATTAAATTATAAAACAAACGACACCTAAGATTTGTTCGTAAGATCCTCTTAAGATTCTTTTCCCTGTCATTCTGTCACTATTTTTTCTTTTTTCTTTTTTTAATGTGAAAAAGAATTTAATAGATGGTTCCAACATATTCAAAAGATTTTGATAATATATATATAACTCTAATACAAGTCAACTAACTAATAAATGAACTAACAATTGAAAAAATATCAGTGTTAAACTTAAAAGTAATGAAACAAGCAATGAACACATTACTATTATGAACTTATGGGTTGAATCAGAAGTAAGATTATTGAAGAAAATGCAATTAACAAAGATAATAAAAAAAAAGAGAGAAAAGAGATCATTAAGAAAAAGTACTAATAAGAATTATTGTCATTGTAAAGATCCTTGCTAAAAACAATTCAGCATTTCGTGGAAAGAATTCAAAGATACATCAATAGAGTAATGGAAACTTTTAAAGTTTAATTGAAATGAATACATAATTTGATCCAACAATGCAAGAACATATTAGATGTATTAAAAAAGGTGAAATTCATAATCATTACCTTGGACATAACATACAAAATGAGTTCATACAAATGTTAGCAATTCAAATAAAAAATACAATTATCAACAATATGAAGAAGGAAAATATTTCTCAATTATTCTTGATTGTGCTCCAAATACAAGCCATCAAGAACAAATGTCTATTGTATTCTTATCCCAGAGATATTTCATTTTGGAGCTTTAGGACGTATTTATTAATTATTTCCTTTTTCAATGAAGCAATGAAAATTTTTACAAAATAATATGCTCAATTTGACTGTCAAATCATTGTCACAAATATATTGGGAAAGTCATATTAAAAGTGCAAAAGTAATAAGATTTTAAGCTCCACAAATAAGAGATGCTTTACTTGAATTAGAAGAAATTAGTTAAGTTTATAAAATAAAGAGGGAAGCTAAGAGTTTTGTTGAGCATCTGAATTCAAACACTTATAGAAAGAAAACAGCAGTGTTTTGTTAATGGTTGAGTTGTTATAAAGTCACATGAAGGAAGCATGAGCACCTAAACTTGAAATGGCAACTAAAGCAACCATTTTGGCTATAATAGACTTTTCTATCTCACATGACTTGCCACTCGAATGCTTAAGTGATTTCAAGGTCGTTATAACGACTTGGACACATGGCGAAATTCTATACATTCTGGGTTTACATATCATTAAATTGCTATTGTATAAATCTGTGTATCAAGTTGGTTCAGAAAGAGTTCAAGAGGATTCTAGTGAGAGACTTGAGAGAATAAAACTTGTTCTTGAGTTTTGTAATCCTCACTTGAGTTCTTGTAATCTTCTTCAGTGAATCAATCAATAAAGTCAGCTCTGATGTTTTACCTGTGGATGTAGGTCTCAAAACGGTCGAACCACGTAATCTTGTGTTCTTGTTGAGTTCTTTTATTTGTTCTTTATTTTTCATTTTGATTTCAGTTGTGTTCTTGACTGTCCTTATTAGTAGATTGGTTTTGATCTAATTTGATTGATCTTCAAGTCTTGAAAGCAACTTGTGCTGATCTTCGATTAAGATCTTGGGCAGAGCTTTTGTTTCTATTGAAGGTTAATACACAGCAAGCTCTACATGTTTAGCAACATCTGAATTGAAAATTTTTGAATTCATATCAGATATGATTATTTGATATGATATATTATTTACTATTAACTCCATAAGTACGAACTTGCAAAAAGAAGATATGAATATTGATATTGCCATAAATTAGGTCTTATTTCTTTTTCTTTCTTTAAAGTTATAGAGAAAATGATTCGACTTCAACTAAAGAAATTGTAAGTGAAATGGAAGTAGAACCTAAATGTCATGAAAGACGTGTGATTATCAAAAATCTACTTCTTCAACAATCAATAGATTTGAACAATTTCAAATTGATTTTGTTTAATTTCAAAAAGTTACAATTGTTAAGTGACAATATTTTAAAATTTGTATTAATCATGAAAATGCTTTAAAACATTATCTGTTTTCTACTATAGATAGTTTAGATTTATTTTTAGAGCTAGTAATTTTAATAGAAGTTTCTCAAGCTGAAAAAAAATTCATTGCTTTATGTACTTAATTATTTGAAAAAAAAATGATTCTTTTCCAATTGCATATATTGCTTATAGAATATTATTAAAAATACTGGTACCAATTGCTTCTGCACAAACAAGTTTTTCAAAATTAAAATTAGTAAAACTTATTTAAGTTCAACCATCTCATAAGAGAGATTAAATGAATTAGCTATATTATGTATAGAGAAAGATATATTAGCAAAATTAGAATATGATAATTCGATTAATAAATTTACTTCTAAGAAATCTAAAAAAATTAATACATGTATTTTACCTCAAATTATTTAGAAAGAATAACTAAAATAACTTGCCTAAAGCTCTAAAATTAGTTGAGCTACCCTTGTCAACAGGATGCATTGGTGGTTACTAATAGGTAAAAATAGAAGAGTAACCAATTAATTAACATCAATACACTTACAAAGTTAGATCACATGTCGTCAATTCCTAGCTAGATAAGCTCAGGAATACTCAATTAAGTGTTTATATACTCTGTAAAGAAGTTTCTATTCCAATATTATTGATCTTAGAAAATTAGGATCGAGCGAATTAACTAGATAACTTTCGTTTAGTATGATCTTCATCTTCTATATATACAGTAGTATATATAATTACCACCAAGCTATTACACAGAGTACATCAACCACAATCATGAAGAAATGAATATATGTGATATTGTGGCTCTTTCTTGTAATCTATTGGCTAGTTCTAGTAGTAGTACTGCTGAAGTTAGCTGATCATGCATGCAAAAGTTAAACCGTCACCGTCACAAGGAAGGATAATTAAAAACAACAAGAAAAAGAAGACTTTTTTTGCCATCTCTGATGCTGAGTTAAATTACTCTTATGGACAGTTCACTATAATTATATACATAATTAGGAAATAGAACCGCACTTCACGCGGTTTTGAAAAAAAATTAGTATTATCCTTTTATTTCTTATTCTACTTTTAACGATTTATTCTTCCATTAAGAGGCAAGACTTCCAAAAAAAAAAGAAACTTGATGTTGATATATCAAAGCAAGGCCACCTGGAGAAGGAGAAGAAGATGCATCACATTAGCCTCTCAGTATGTTCCCTTCTTCGGCAATGAATCCGAGAGAGGTGAGCATTGCAGGCCAGCAATTACAGGTGGTGATATCAATAGCGCGGCAACAGTCAGGGTCAATATCAACCTGGCTATTAAGGAAGAATATAACAATCTCATTTGAGCATGATTTCAGCTCCATTAACATGTTCCAGCACTCCGTTAGGCCTCCGCTAGCTTCAAGTCTTATTGCAAGATCGTAGCCTGGTTTTATATTGTTGTTGAGGCGATCATTCTTGCTGGTTGTATTTGCAATATTTGCCATGATCATGCAAGTGAGGGCCAAAATGAAAAACACATGTTTTAGAGTCATTGCTATTTTTTGTTCTTTTATGTTATGTCTATCTTTACATGGGATATCATATTTTTTGCTGCTATTTATAAATTAAGGTGAGGCAGAGGAGAAGAGTGATTAAAAATGTTTATAAATTATTACTTAATTTATTGTCAAGAAGGTTTCAATTAGAGAAGATAGTGGGTCTTTTGATGAATTGTTACATATTGATTGTGTAATAACAGTCAAATTAATTATGAGAAGATGAAAATTCAAATCTGAAAGAAAATTTATCTATTTATTAGATAATAGATAATATAAAAAGATGAGAAATAGTAATGTCACATCACCTCTTGTAACCCCAACTTTATATAAATATATAGGTACGTACTTTAACACTTCGATTTTTACTAAAAATATGTGTTAGTAAAATAGATTGAATTTTTATTATGGACGATTTACATACACATAATATATACATATAAATTTATATAAAAAATTTATATATACATAATATATACTTTGAACACTTTGATTTTTACAAAAATTTATAGTAGTAAAATAGATTGAATTGTTATTATGGACGATTTACAATGACTATAAAGTATTGTGAAGATATTCAGTAAGACATGCCACAAATTGATCACCACTTATTTATTGACCAAAAATTCGGACTCCCAAGTCAATCACGAGAGAAATTCTAGAGTATATTTGATGTTCCATGTCATCAATTGAGATAGAACGACCAACTAATATATTTTGACGATAATTTTTAAATTTAAAATTAATTAATTAAAGTCAAACAATTTTTAAACTTAAAAATAAATTAATAGATAAGTACACAATGATTGGAACAGAATTTGAAGATTGATCAATTCCTTCTCTTTCTTTACTTCATTTTTCTTGTTAACACAAATGTTAATTCTATTTCCATCCCCGTCGTGAAATATACTTCAACTTTGCAATACATTGCCAAGATTCATCTCGGCATTTCACAAGTTCCATCAATCTTGTTCTTGATCTTGGCGATCCGTTAACCCAGTCGATTGCGCTTCTTCTCTAATGTGTCATCATCATCCCATTGGTTGATTTCAAGTCGGTCAATCCAGTGTTCAAGAACTGGCAATTCAACAGAATTTGAGCTTCATGGGGTGACATAGTTAAAAAATTGAAGACTGGCTGGAGGAGTTTGCAGGGAAGAGAAGAAGCCTTTCAAAAATCTTTCTTTATTCAATTAATTATTTTTATGGCTTTTAATAAATTAATGTTTCTTGGCTTTTGGTCTTTGAATTTGGAAGAGTGAATGAATTTTTCAAACTAGAGTAAAGAGAGAGAAAAGGCAAAAATAGTTGTTTCATTTTTAATTAATTAATTTTTAGGTTTAAAATTTATTGATAAGGATGGTAAAAAAGTCCTAGCCCAGCTTAGTCCTACCCATTCTCACGGGTTTTGGCTTGCGTCTCCTACATGAGGGTCTGGACAAGAGTTTAGGACAAAAAATCCGGGCCAAGCCCAAGTCTTCTATTTTTTGTTAAAAAAAATTCAAATAATAAATTCAAATTTGAAAAATAATAGAGAAATTAAAAAAAACTTAAATTCCTAACGTATATATCAGTAATGAATCAAAAAACTTAAAATTAAAATAATAAATTCTCTTTTAAGTGTTAATTAATTAAGAGAGTGCTTCAACTAGAGAATTCAATACTAAAAAATTAAATCTCTAAACTTTTATTTGCCTTATTTACTTTATTTTGAAATATTTATTTATTTATAATTCATTATTAATTATAACAACTTGATTATTATTAATTTATTTTAAGTTTACAATAATTTTTACAAAATTAAAAAAAAGAGTAAAAACTTACATCCGAGTCAGGCCCGTAGTTGGCCCAGTCCAAGCCTCGCCCTTGCACTTCCACTCTAGTGGGCTTGGATCTGGGCTTAAAAATATTCATCCCAAACCCCTAATTTGCCAACACTATTGATTAATATATATCAAGATATTGTTTATTGATGACTCCACATTAGTTGATGACATAGAATATAAGATGTATTATACAATTTCTCCAACCATAAAGTGTCACGATCTCAGCCAGACCCATAATTCATGAACTCAGCCAAGAGTAGTGCAAGTCGGATACCTCAAGCGAGCAATGACTCCACCACCTCAAAGACAAGGTTAACAAACTTTTCGCCCAGAAATCCCAACGGGAGAGCCGAGTTTCCGAAACGAAATGAAAAGGAAACCCACCCAGCAATTAATGTTCGTAAGAGATCAAAGACAAAAGTTTTATATTAATTAAGGGCACTTTTTGTGCCAGCTCCATGCTCTGCTTCAAGCATTGAGATTAGGGTGATAATATTAGTGTTTTGATTCTATGGCACGAGTGAAGTAATATATCTTTGTTTCAATAAACAAACAACATTGCTGATCTTTTAAAAGTGGGTTTCAATATTGGTGCTTCGTTCGTGACACAACTTTTTGCCATCAATGAACGTTTCCTTTGCTATAAGTCGTAAACAACGATTTTTATTTTGTGATTTGTTTTGGTTACTGGATCCACCCCTACTCCAACAAGGGATGCCACAGAAGCCCATCTTACCTGAGATCGGGTGTTTCGGGCCTAGCCGGGCTCAAACTTCACTTAAGAAGCTTGAGCCTATTTTGAAATTCTGAAAAACACTTCGAATTAAAAAAATATTATTTTAATTAAAATACACTTTTTTATATATAGTTAATCCACCAAATATACATTTATAGTTTTAAATTCTATAACCCAACTTTTAAAAACTAATTCAACAATAAAATAAAATTTTAAAAATGATAAACTTATAAATATAATACACACAATCGCAGATTTGAGATTTTTGGCCTGGTATGAAAAAGCCCAACTTGATTCAGGCCGAACCCGACCCCACAAAAATATAATAGGTTTTGGTTTTTTCAAGCACAGATCGGGCATGACATTTTACCATCTCTAATCCATTTGACAATATAATTGGACATTTGATCTCTTACTTACACTGTAAGAGACCAAATAAAAATTATCTTAGAAAAGTTTATTATGATTTTTAAAAGTATAGTAGGATCATCTTCTAATTTACTCTTTGAATTAAAATATTCCTTATCACTAACCTGAACTATATAAATCATGTTGTGTCATGTCTCAATTATTGATAGCCCAAGGTTGAGATAATTACATTCTTATCTACCAATTATCAGTCACTATTTTGAATTTTTCTCTTAAGAAATTTATATGGAGAGGGAAATCCTAGTCTGCCTTTGGTATTTTTTTTTAAGTTATGTGTCTGTATTTGTTTATAATAGAGAAATGATTAACTTTTAATGGAATTGAAAATGTGTTTAGCTGCTGACTTACAAGTCCGATAACTACATCCTAATTATTGATCTACAAAAGAAATTACTAGACACTTAAGGCTGATTATGGCTTGTAGCCGTTGGTGAAGATACACTCCTTCAAGGAGAATCCATTAGCTATTCTCCTGTCTAGCACTTTTTTTTTTTTTTTTTTTGGTGAACCCAGTGAAACCTAATTCGGAGGGCATTATGTGCATTGTCCCTGATTAAAATAAATACAAAACTGAAACAGTAAAGAAAAATATGAGCAAGAGAGGAATCAAAAAATATGTGGCGAGGGAATCCATTAGCTTCTTTAGATAAAATGCTTTAGAATTCAAAAGTAGCAGACTGCCACCAAAAGATAGGAGAACAATCGAGACCAAGGTTAGCCAGTCTATTAGCAACACCATTTTATTCCCTAACAGTATGTGAAATCTCAGATTAATTAATTGCCGTATTGCTTTCCAGATTCTATACATTCCACAAATTGTTCATCGTTTCATGATTATGCATGCATAAAAATATATGTACTTGCTGGATTGTCTGAGCTTTCTCAGGATCACACGCAACGGTGCATAAATCAAACAATCGAGCTGTTTGATCGAGGAGAGGAAGAGAAGGTTTTGCATGAAAGAGAAGAGGCTGTCAGATTAGCCAAGGAGACTCCCTGGCGACCAAACAAAAGGCTTCATGCTTGAAACCTAATGATATTGACAGCCGCAGGCAAGTCATCCTTGGCTAACAAACGTTACTCTTATCTTCATGTAAGAACCCTCTTCCTTAGATATTTATTTATGCTTCAATTAGCCAGCGCAATGCAATTGCTTATATCTAGTTTTTGAGAGATCTTGGTTGGTGAAAAATAGAAGGCCTGGCATGAGAGATAAGGGACTGTCAAGTTAGACAAGGAGACTGCCTGGTATTCAACAATCAAAGGGTTTCTTTTAGAAAAATTATATCATCAACATGATTTTGAAACCACTTAATTGGGAAGTTCAGGCAAGTCATCCTTGGCTACCAAACTAGACTCTCATTTTCATGGCAGGCCTCTCTTTATGTCGATCTATAGTATGCCATAGTTATGTTTACAAGTTTCTATTTATAGCCAACGAAAGGCTTGTTAGATTCGGTCCATTGGTACATAATACCATCTTATCAATTGGCCACATCAATAAAGTCCACTAACAAAGGAGTACCCGGGCCCAATTGCCGGATTACCTTTATATGTTGACAAGTTCCGGTCATAATTGACAGGCTATCACATAAAGAAATTTTATAATACATTTAATATATTACAATTAATTGATGCATGCATGATATGTATAATTAAATTTAATATAATTAATATTTTATAATAGTTTTTTAAAATAAATACACACGTGTCATAACATTATTTATTTGTTATACTGTTAACACGGTACTTCTAATGTATTCTAAAAATTTCTTCATAGCATAGCATTAATTGTTATATGGATAACATGGTATCACCAATATATTTTAAAATTTCTCCACACATAGAAGCCAACTAATAAAATAAAACAAGCAGCAAATTGTTAATGTCTTGATATTTATCTTTGACCTGTCTTTTGTGTATAATAGCTAATTGGGTTGGTAAATTTTTTTGAGTTAATATGATAGGTCCGAGGTTGGGCTCACATGAGTGTGGAAGAATTAATTCCATTACCAAAAATGCTATTCACTTAGGGGGGAAAAAAATATTCTATGTATTTTCACTACTTTTGGTCCATACAAGCATGGAATGAGCCGAACCCTTCAAAATCCTTTTGCCGTGAGATGACTTCGATGTCACTAGAAAAGAAAGAACAAAATAAAGAAAAGATGATTTTTTTTCATCAAAAGGATAATCGAAACGAACATTATACATATGTTGTCAAGGGTTTGCTCACAGAATTTACGCACAGAGCCATTGACCAAGTTCTTTTCACCGACACAGGGCATATATAATGTACACGATTCCAAATTCCAAAAGCAACATCCATCCATTTAAGATGCCCTATCTATTGAACAAATAAAGTCAGCGACAGCGGCCCAGCGCCACTAAACAAGGTATTTGTAGATTTTATTCTAATGAAGAACCCCATCCCTCTGTAACCCGATGATCGCCCCATTGTATCCTTTGGGGTTTCGGATAAGCCATAGCCCATAAGGGTCGTTTTATTGGTAATACCATAGTAAGAGGCTGAGTGGAATTATTAGCGCCCCCTCTAACAAAAAGCTCTTAAAATCATTTTTCTCAATTAAGGTGTCGTATGGAATTGAAATATTAGTAATTTTTAAACTATAATTATTGTATAGAAAAATCTACAACTATAAAATAAAAATCAATAATATATAGTAAGTATAAATTTTAAATAATAATTTTGATAAATTTATTAAAAATATAATAAATTTTACATTATAGAAATGAAAAATTATATTAATATAATTTTAAGTTACAATAATTAGTGTTTATTAAATATTTTATTACTGTAATTTTTAAGCTATATATGTCCAACTTCAATCTCGAATGCACCTTAAGTTAATTAAAATATTAAAAAAAGTTAAACAATTTTATTAGACCCCCGGTTATTCTCATAATAACCTTTATTAATAGTAATAAAACCCAGTAATGGTTGTGAAATTCTTATTGCAGGGATTGATTTTGCGTGGCAATTCTCTTCGTCCTTCTGTTCTTCATCAAAGTGCTCATGATTTGCCATAAATAGTTTATTAAAAAAAGAAAACAACAACAAGCTGTTCTGAAGTGCGTGCACCACTACGATTAAAATGCCATTGAATAATCCTGGAAGCTTAAATTGCTTTCAATTCTCTTTATGCGCCGAAAAGGGCAGAAATTGTTCTTTAAAGACAATGCTTCTTTGGCACGATTGCTTCTTAACTTCATCACTTTTTGCAATTTGTGTTTGTTGTTTTTATTATTCTGTAATTTCTAAATTTGCTTGGAATTGGTACCCGCCTAGTTACCGTTTAGCTGAAACTGGGGACGTCGCTGGCTTACTGGTTTATTTCGATTGAAATTTTGAAGATGTAAATGTTTCAAGGGTGTAAAGCGCTTTGACTTAAATCAATCATGAGCGAGTTTTATCAAATATTAATTCTTTTTAAGTAATTTCATGTTGAAAAGTCAAAGAATTGCTTGCCAATTTCAAAAGGCAAAGTTGATGGGTTTGCCAAATTCAAAAAAGTAAAGTTGGTCGGCTTGCTAATTTCAAAAGATAAAGTTATGTGTTGAAAAACTTGTGCATACAATATAAGATCCAACTCAATATTTTGACCAATTGAACCTAACTCGGAGCAGAATGCACTCTATAAATAAAGAAGCAGTTTGCAATTGTAAGGGATCCCAATTTGAGAGAAGTAGAGAGCAATTGCAAGTGAGTTCTTTATGAGAATTTGAAAGAGCGTCCACTTGAGTGTTCTAGTGAGGTGTATTGGGGTTGTAGGTTTTGTAAGTTTTTCCCACTTTTGTAAATTTTTATTATTAGTAAAATTATCTTTTAATATTTTCTTGTGGATGTAGGTATTACGCCGAACCACGTAAATTATTGTGTTATATTTTCTTTACATTTATTTATCACCACATTTATATTTCTCCAGAAGTCGCAGTATTAGTAATTGTTCAACTCACGTTTCCACAATATTTCAGTTATGAGTAAAAATGTAAATATATATCAAGGGCTTTAATAGATTCTTAAAGAGGTGCCAATAGTTTCAACTTTAATAGGCTCGTCCATATGGATATGAATTTGAATTGTTGCTTCTGATAGTTGAGGCGAAAATCTTGCATGGGACATGGGCCATTCAATAGACTTATCAAATACATTTATTCAATTTAAAATAAATAAAGGGTGAAACGATTTCAACCCACTTATAAATTAATTATGATAGATGTTAGTAAACTTAAATATTGTTGTTTAAGCTCTTAATTTCAATCTTATATTTTTTTATTTGTGTGATAAAATTAACTTTATTTAACTGATCACCTAAATTTGAATTTTAGGAGAGATATTAAAAAAACATATTTGACCTACAGTCTTAAATATATTCGAATCATTTAAACACAAATTACATTCAATGATACCATAAATTTTCGTCCATCCACGCAATAAACTTATATTAGTCTTGCACACGGAACATCTTAATCCTCTTCTAATCTATTTTGTCCTAATTTTTTCATTGTACAATTACATGTGGCAATTGTAAAATTCAATGAATCTGGATTCTAGGTTTTGTGTTCGTGAGCCTAAGATGTTGAATTTGGAAGAGCCCACATTACCAACAGCAGAGAGTTGCTCGCTGATTTCACGAGCGGCGAGAAGTACAAGCAAGAGGTTTATGCGATTTCCTAATATCTAATATTTGAGAATTTTTGTCGTGATAAATATCTTTCAAATTAATTTCTTTGTTTATGAGATCGAGTCATTGATGAGGATATATATATATATATATATAAATTAGATTTATTAAAAAAAATTATCTTAATACAAAATATTTGAATTGCTCTACACTGTCAGCTGAGTTTTGAATACTACCTGATATAGTGATATTGATAACTTTTGTGAAGCATGATCCCTATCCATGCAACAGGAATTTGATCTTTTATAATGTATATATAATTCCACCAAGCCAATGCACAAAAGGTGTACAATATCAAAATTGAAAAGTAGTGAAGCTCCGATTCTTCCATTTCATCAAACAATATGAAGGGATCATTATTTGCAATCTTGCTTCTTGTTCTTGCAATTTCTTTTACACAAGCTTCGGCCAGAGTTTTAGCTAAGCATGTTGAAGCTAATGGGGCGGCAGCAGCAGCAGCAAAACAAAAATCCTTCGGATTATTTTGGCCTCGTTTTGGAGGACTGCCTCCACTACCATCTGCAGGCTGGGTGCCGCCTCCTCTTCCAGCTACACATCAATGGCCATGTCCATTCCCCTGGATGATTCCCCATTGGCTACCTTCACTCCCGCCACTGCCTTCCCATCATTGATTTCAATTCATGAAGCTTTAGCAGCAGCATCTCCTTTGGTCTTTTGTCTCTTTGATAATAACTGTCCAACTTCTTGTTGGTTAATTATTTATAGGTATTAGATGAATCTGAGTTGAACGAATCTCTTTTGTTTGTCAAGTTTGATTCAATAATAAAATACTAGAATTTTGGACCTGTCTATGTGATTTTATGATCTTATACATATATCATGCATTCATCTTAACTATACATAACAATAACTACATTGATGAAAATGAAAAATAACAGACAACAGATATTAATTAATAAGGAAAATATATTAATAACAAGAAGAAGAACATTTGTTACAAGAAACCAGCAGTTTCATTCGAGCATAGTTGTGCCTCTGATAATTTTTTAAAACAATATACACATATATTGCATGGATTCATAATCTCAATGATGCTCGAGGGCTTCGCTGGAAAAATCTCCTGGCTGAGGAACTTCTTGATAAGGAAGCCCTTTTATTCCCTTATCATCACCCTCTTTCATAACTAATTTATTCTCAGTATTTATCCCTTTCAGAATTTCCCTTTTATCATCAGATTCACTGAAACTACGTGGTGCCTCATCAACAACACCTTTGACCTCCTTCACTAATTTTTTCTTCACCGAGGGATTTGCTTCTTCTTCCTTACTTCTCTTTATCTCCTCCATGCCTTGCAGGCTTCAGCTGCTATACCCTTTTGGAAATTACATCGATTATATATGTATGTATATACATCTGCTATAATTTACATGCATTGTCAGTAATGTTTTTGCGTGAAATGGAGTGTCACGTTTGTGATTCAACACGTGTTGCTTCCAGAAATGGTGGTGCCACTCGCAAACCTCATGCCCGTTTGTATTCATGCCAAGTGTAATCTGTGAATATTCGCATAAAATAATGTTCACGTAAAAAGATAGAAGGCCCCCACATTAATTTAGTTGTCACTGGATCCTAATTTTTTTGTTTAACGAAAAATGGCAACAAGGTTCTCCCCACAAAGTGAACCACATGTAGTCCAGAACCGTGCAGTGCAGCATGATAAAGTAAAATTGTAAAAAAATTTAAACATTAAAAAGTTGGTCATTAACACCCATTTGTCAGTCTTGGTGAATTATTTCCGTAAAATGGTATCAAAATCAAGTTTTCTGTTCAAAAATTTTGAAATATCATGGTATATCGACGAAAAATCGATGACATACATTCTGATATTTAACCCAAATGAGAACTATATTAGTTTGCACTATTGATATCAGAACAAGTCATTTACTAGATTATTTCAAAAATAAAAAATAAAAATAGATAAACTTTTTTTATTTAATAATCGATATAGGATATGATCTATTTTTAAATTATGATGCAATAGTGGATAATATAACTAAACATAGGCCATATTATTCATTAGAATCACTTTATTTAGATATTAAAGAGTTAGTATAACTGTTTGCATCACATGTATATGATTTTAGAGTTGGAAAACTCATAATAATAAAAAGTAGAAATTTAAACATTGACCTTGTTCTACTAAGTAGAAGCAGAAGAGAAGCTTCTAAAAATAATTTTTCATGGAAACAATGGTCTATCAATTATGTTGATGAATATATTGATGAACTTATAATAGATTATAATAGATTTCTATCTATTAAACAAAGAGAGGAATACAATTAGAGTAACAAAAGGATTAGGAGCAAAAATTATCCTTCTAATAATATGCTAATAGGATACAAAGGTTTAATCTTAAAGAAACTCCTCGTTATACATAAAGGTTTAAAGGAAAAATGATATTCCTAAGAACATAAGAGATAATATGCATCATAAATACTTAATAGAATACAATGGGATCCTATGCAGATGGTATAATGAATAAATTACTTAAGTCATTAGTAATTTCACAAAATACAGAAACTAGTAGGTTCCCACCTTCCAGTTATAGACAGAGAGGATTTACATATGGAAGATTTCAACCTTTTGATTTGATTAATGATTCAAACATCTAGGGAGATAATCAATTAAATTGAATTTCACTATAATTGTTAAATAAATTAGGAAACTCTAATTTATCTATAAATAATATAGAAAGTGTGAATAAGATACTGAAAATTAATAATTTTAACGAAGAAAATATAAAACAAATTAAAAAGTTAGGAGATCAAATGAGTAAAGAATTTGATCAAGTTAAATAGTTGATAAATGACTTCAACATGGAGATTAAAGCAAGAGATTCTTAATATTATGAATAAAAACTCATTAGATTTAAGACTAAACAAGTTAGAGATACAATTAACTAAAATAGAAAAAATCAATGAGCAAATCAATAATAAATTTTGCCATAAATATAATTGGAAAAATTCAAGAAAATTGAAGTACAAAAGATAAATATCAACATGGAAGAATTACTCAGGGTAATTCAAGAACAGGATAAAATCTTACAAGATATTATAATTTACTAAAATAAAAAGAAAAATAATGAAATTCAATCAATATCAAGACCAATATTTGACAAAATAGATGGAAATAAAAATTAATAAGTCTGGGAATAATGAGTGAGAACACAAACAATATATTAAAAGAGCTATTTGATAGGAATGAAGAATCTGAAACAGACGAAGAAAATGATGATGTCTTCATTAATCTAGAAAATATCGAGAAAAGGATAGAACGTCTAAAGATGAGTGAGGAAAAGCCAAGGGTTTCTGAACAGAGTGAATCTAGCAATAGAGCTTCTTATGCTAGAGAAGATATATCAATATATGAAAGAGCACAAAGTCAATATTTCAAGTCTAGCAAGCTTAAAAAAGAATATAAAACTCTAGGAGAATATAGAGAAAGATCAATCACCCATGATGGTGTATGGTTAGATATAGATTGCTTAAAAAATAGAGATAAAATAATAACCACTTGGATAAAGTCTATGAATATTGCTCTTGTATTTCATAATCTAGATAGATAAAATAGTATGTAGTTCCTTAAAACTTCGACTATAGGAATAGTAGCATAATGGTATATGGGATTGAAGGAAAGAAATAAAAACAAAATATTATATGGAAATATTTTAACAAAAATGAAACACAAGAACAAATCTTATGCAGATTTGAAAATACAATAAGAAGATAACTCGTAATAGAAGATTAAGAAGTTGATTTTCAGCAAGAATCGAAAATATAATAAAGTTAATTAGGCTTGAAATATGTGGTATACGTTACTTAGAAGTTACATTTGTAGCTTCGAAGAACTCTATTATAAATGTGAGTTTGACAATGTAGAACAAATGATAGGATATTATAACAATTTATACTTTATGAAAATACCAGACACTTGGGGTAAAAGGATTATGCTAGAATATTGCCAGGAACACGGAGATAATTCAAGCACTTATATACTTGGAAATAGAATCAGGTTTGCATAAAATAAGATAAATCAATGGTATGTTGAAATAAGAGATAAAAAAGTAATGAAAAAGAAAAATCAAGGATTATACTGTTATAAATTAGGAGAAGCTCCAAGATTTGGATGTTCAGATGAAATCTATAAACTTAAGACAGAGTTCAAAAAGAAGAAATTATTTAGGACCAACAAAAAATATTAACAAGAAAAATAGATATAAAAGAAAGCTTTTCAAGAAAAATAAAGTTAAGGGAAAATCTAAAGTGAACACACCAAAAAAATGTAGATGTTGATTATGTAATGAGGAATGGTATTATTCAAACAAATATCCTAAGAAAAAGAGAGCAAACATCAAAATGTTTTAAAATATCAATGAATTAGAATTAATCACTGATAGTGAAAATATTAGTAAAAATGATAGCATATACTATGTTTCTTATGAAACTTTAAGTAATTAAGAAGTAGAATGAGCATAGAAGAAATGAATAATAGAATAACAAAGTTCTTTAATAAAGAATTAACTTTGATAAAAAGCAATATCTCAATATTAATAAAGGACTCGAAACATCTGTGACGTCAGTTAATAAGTTAGCACAAGGAATTACTAACATGATATCTAATGTATTTAAGTGCCACTATAAATGAAGAACCGATTGAAATAAGGCATCCGAGAGGAAGTACAAATATATCTTTGCTACTAGAGTCATAAATAGAAGACAAAATCAACAAAATATGATATAGTGATAGAGCTAAGATTGGATATATTCATATAGGAGGAATTCAAATTAAGATAAAAACTCATTTTTGAGAAGGAATAAATAACCTAATAAATTTAGCTATACTAGATAATAGAATAAGATATTGAAAACCCACACTCTTTGGAATAATACTAGGAAATCTTAGTTATAAAAATAATAATATTTAAGATATATCTAGCTCTATAAGTCACGATTTTAAATTCTTCAATATAATGCATGATGGATCTTATCCGTATAGCATAACATATGCTATAGATTATGCATTGACAAATTTTGCTAGAAGTGAAACATTTGCTAATAAAGAATTAAAAGAAATTGATAACATTTTTCGATAAAAGCTAAAAAAATATAATCTCTTGAGATTTTGAGAGAAATAAATTTACTAGAAGAATTAGAAATTGATTTGAGCAATCAACCTACTTTGATTAGGGAAATTATTACTAAAATTATATAATATACTCCAAAGGAAAAATCATTTTACGGAATAAGAGATTATTCTCTATAGTTAACAAGGAATTAGAAGCATGTCGATTGCAAACTTGTACAAGAGGTAGCCAACTAATGATACCACCATCACATGAAATAGTAGCAACAGTTAGAAGAAATTATAAAAATTTAAAAATCAAATTTGATTATAATAATGAGAAGTCATGTATGAGACTTTTGTTATCCTAGACACAAGAGCTGCAAAATCTTATGTTGAAGCCAAAGTGATTAAATATTTAGAAAGACGAATTCTAATAAAACCACATACATACGTGGGATATAATGGAGAAAGAAAGACTCTAAGTCAGTATTGTGAAATACTATTCAGGACTGAAGGATATCTTTTCTTTTTTCATATAACTAAATATGAAACAGAAATAAGTCTTTTGTCATTAAGAATGAACTTTTTTGGTAAATTTCTCTCCTTTTTGCATAGTAGATAGAGAAATATTTATAACAATTGATGAAATCAAACAAATCATATCAATATATTTATAATCTTTTTATAGTATGTACAAAAGTGATTATACTATATTACAAGCATAAGCCACAACAGTTCCATGCTTTAATTGATACTGGTTCATGAGTTATAAGCCCTTGACAGGACAATGAATAAATGGTGAAAAAGTCATGAACATGTAGAATTAAAACTTTAATGCAAGTAGAGGATTTTATTCTAAGCATGCCAATACTATGGTCATACGATCATATGGGTGTAGATATATTTTTTAGGAGTTAATTTCCTTCGTCAATTCATTTATATAATGACTAACAAAACAATCACTCTTAAAATATCATGTAACCATTCCATCATTGCACTTAGGATTTATAACTCATTGAGCAAACAACTCGAAAATTTTATTTTCGAAGCAGCCATTGTAGTGATTTCAATATAAAAAAAATAATGAAAATCATATTTGATTATGAAAAATTTTAAAGAAGTCAGATAAAAATTTTGGTGAAAACCCAATTCGGCTATGGGAAGTTGATAAAACTTATGCCAAAATTGAAGTAAAAGATTCAAATGTTAGCATAAGATTTAAGCCTATAAGATATAGGTAAGAAGATAGATTAGAGTTTGATAAATAAATTTAAGAATTATTAGAACTCAAGATTATTTGAGAATCTCAGATTTCAAATAGTTAGCCAATTTTTGTGATTAGGAATTATGCAAAAATTAAATGAGAAAAAGCTCATATAGTTATTAATTATAAACAATTAAATAAGTATATCAAATTCAATGGGTACTTTTTACCTCATAGAGATACATTAATTATTTATGTAATAATAAAAAGTGTATATATATATAGCAAGTTTGATTATAAATCAAATTTTTGACAAATCAAACTTGAAGAAGAAAATATACCACTTACTATCTTTAGTACACCTCAAGGACATTATGAATGGATTGCGATGTATTTTGGATTGAAAAATGCATCACAAATATTTCAAAAAAGAATGGATAAAATCTTTAAAAAATTTCATGAATTTTCCATATTTTCAAATAATGAAGTTGATCATATTAATCATCAAGTTTCTTTTGCAAAAAAGTATGAGAAACATGGAATGCTACTTTTTAAAAAGAAACTCAAGATAATGAAACCTAGAATAAAGTTTATTGGGTTGATAAGAGATGAAACAAGAATAGAGATGCAACATCATATTTATGAAAAAATATATTTATTTTCAAAAAAGCTAGAATCTAAAGAACATATTCAAAAAAAGTTAGGATATCTTAACTATACTGAATGTTTTATAGAAAACTTAGCAAACGAAAGACAAATTTTACAAGGACTATTAAAAAAAATAACACAAAGGCTTGGGAAGATCGTCATACCAATGTGGTAAAGAGTTTAAAAGAAAAATATAAAGATCTACCAAGATTAGGATTTTCTACCACTAGTGATAATTTAATTCTTGAAACTGATGATTCAGATAATCACCAGGGTGTAGTACTAAAAACAGGTCAAGAAAATATTGTAGATACACAAGCGGAACTTTTAAAACCATAGAAAAGTATTATCATAGCAATAAAAAGGAATTATTAGCTACTAAGAAAAGAATACTTAAATTTACTTTCTTTTTGTTATTCAAGAAATTTAAGGTAAGGTATGATAACATTCAAGTTAAAGGATTTATATTTAATAAATTGCTTAATTTACCTCAATATAAGAGATTAATTAGATTGACAATAATTTTTTGTAAAATATGATTTTGAGATTGAATATATTAAAGGATCTAATAATTGTATTACAAATTTCTTTAGTCAAGAATATAATGAAGAGACTTTATAAAATAATAAACGGCATAAAAATGTGCTCCGAAGGTCAAGAATTACTTCTCAAAGGCAATGAAATGGTTTACGATGGGCTTGCCATGGTTGATGACACCCAAGAAGAATTGAGCAAATTCCGTCCAGACAAAAGTTTGTAAAGTCATTTAAAAATTCAAACGTCAGAACAATACAATAGCAATTGGCTAAAACAGATCCATTTCAAGGATTAAATAAGGCTCATAATGCTTCCAAGTTTCATTCTCAGTTTTTCTCTGTTGATGCAGTTATCTATCAAGTGGTTTCGGGTCTTAGGATTGTTAGTTCCACTTTTAGCATTAAAAGGGAGTTTTGGGTTCTCGGATTGTGGAGGGTTTTTCTATCTTATTTAGATTTGAGAAAAATATCAAGAATCTTACATGCCAACACTTGCATTAGACGAAGAAAATTTTATATTACTATGCATTCTTCTAGAGACAATTGCAAGGGATTCACTCAGATAGATCTTATTAGGCCAGTCTGTAGTGTGTTGTGTGAGGCTGTGTAGAATAGCCATGGGAGTGATCTTGCATGACTTGTAGAGCTATGGTAGTGCTGACCATGGCCAATCTGTGGTCTGAGGCGGCAGCGAATATATTCTAGAACTCTAAGAAATAATACACTGATTATCTTCTTATATTTTGCACAAACGAAAGCATGTTGGGCCTTGATTATTTTCTAGATCTTATAAGATATGGAGTGATAATAGTAACTCAATTTTTGTAAAATATTAAAAAAATAAGTCAACAAATTCCTAGATGTCATTGATAATTTAGAGTTTAATCAAGAATATCAAGTTATTTGCACAATCTATATTGTTAAAAATCGATTAATTGCATGCAAATGCTGTTATAAAGATATAAGAAGAATAAACCCTAAAGAAAGTAAAGAAATATTTGATACCTTTAAGGAGGAAATAAGGATAGCATTAATGAAATCTATTTTAACTAGTCTTGAAATAATTGAAGACATATGCAAAGCAAATAACTGGACTCAAGACCGTCTATAATAAATTAAATTATGGATAATATAAACTTTTTAATTTAAATCAGAATGTTGAATTTAGATTACAAAATCTATGTGGAAATGTTGATAATATGTACTTAGGATGGGAAAATAGATTAAAAATACACATAAATCTGTTAGAAAGAAAAAATTAATCTATGTCTCAAAAAAGATAATGAATTACAAATGCAAGTGCAAAGAAATAGCCATAATTCATAAATCTCTATGAATATAATAATTATTTAGACCTTTGTAAGAGTATTGTAAAAACTTAAAATGTTTTAAAAATATATGTAGAAGAGGTGGAAGGAGAAATCATCCCGTTGTTCAAAATCAATAAAACAAGAATAAAAGGTAAAATCCTGGAATTATATATTGCGAAAGGTCTTATGGAGCTAAGTGTTGTACTGGGTGTGGTGTAAATACCAAAATTATTTTTTTTAAAGTAATTTATATTTGAATCCCCAAATTTTGAGAAAAATTAGTCTCTAGGAGCGAATGAAAAAGTTTAAAAATTAAAATCTATTTAATTAGAGTATCCGAATGAATATAGGAAACCCATTACAATTAGGTTTCCCGGTCTCGAAGTTCTTGATGGACTATGATTGAGAGAAAAAAAAAAAAACGAATCCTTATGAAATTGGGAATTAATAATACGGTCGAGAGTTATATATAGAGGTGGGATTCTTGTCTTTCATCGGCATTATCATCAAAGAAGAAGCTGAGGATGGCCTCAAGGAAGCAGAAGAAGCAGAGGAAGAGGGTAATCTCTTCTTTCCTGGAGATCACCAATGGCCAGACCGAAGAGACTGCCGTGAAAATCTTGAATGCCACTAATTGGAATCTTGACGAAGCTATTCTGCGGTTCAATAATAATAGCAACAATATAGATGAAGATGAATATGAAGTCGAAGTGGATATTGAAGATGAGGTTCGTCCTCCTCTGCCTGTTGTAAAGGACACTCTTTGTTATTATCCGCAGTACTACCAACAGAAAAATCCTGAGGTTTGGGAGTCGGAGGACAATTCTGAGGTCGGGGGGTCGGAGGAGCACAGTGATAACAAAAATAATAACAATAATCTTGCTTCTTTATACCGTCCACCGGTCGATCTGATGTTTAATGGCTCTTTTGAAAAGGCAAAAGATGTTGGTTCTGATGAAAACAAATGGCTACTAGTGAACTTGCAGTCTCCGAAGGAGTTTACTTCTCATACGCTTAATAGAGATACATGGGCAGATGAAGCTGTTTCTCAAACTATCAGGGCTAGTAATTTCATCTTCTGGCAGGTTTATGATGATGACGACGACGACGACGACGATAGTGAGTGCAGGAAAGTTTGCGGATATTATAAATTGGATTCTCTTCCTGTAGTGCTTGTAATTGACCCAATCACGGGCGAAAAGATGAGAAAATGGTGTGGAATGGTTGATCCTGTGAGTTTGCTTGAAGATCTATTATCATTCATGGAGAGTGGCCCCAGGGATCAATTTGAAAGAGCCACTAAGACGCAATTGCCTCCATATCCTCCGGTTCATGAACAAATGCCTGCATATCCGGCAGTTTCTGAAGAGCCTTTGCAGGTTGCCAGGAATCTTGTTTGCAGGATTGGAGTTCGTCTCCCTGATGGTCGTATGATTAGGAGAAATTTCATGCTAACGGATCCAGTGCAGCTGCTATGGTCTTTCTGCTTTTCTCAACTAGAGGAAGCCAATCAGACGAGGCAATTTCGCTTGACACGGCCTGACCCAGGAGCTCCCAAGTCTCTCGATTATAATAGTAAGATGACCTTTCAAGAATCAGGGCTGAACAACTCTGTGATCTTAGTTACTTTGGAGTGAAAGATTGCTGTGTTGGGGCTCTGTGTTACAGCCTGTTACTAGCAGGTTTCTTCAATCTAGTTTGCAATTAGATATTTTTTTTTCTGTTTCCTGTGCTAATTTTGATTCTTTTGTTCCTTTAGAAAAAGAGGGAGAGATTGTAATTTGTGTCAGTGTAAATTCTAGTTTATTGGAAACTTAATTTTGAAAATCATGTAATTTATAATTAATTAATGAATCTATATAATGCATTCTATGATTCTATCATGGGTTAGCCAGAAATTTTATTTCAATGCGGTAAGAAATGAAGCCTGAGAGGTTGAAACAAAGTGATCGAACGAAATAGTTGATAGACTATGGGGCATAATAATGCAAACTTAGTGGGTGGCTTTGCATTATAGATGCTGGCATATTAGTAAATGATCCCACAGCCTGAACTTGGAAGATCTTGATCCTTTTGAGTGACCTCCCATCCTCATGTTCCATGAGAAAGATGATGTATCTGTGGGGAACTAATCAAGCTTTCGTCAGAATAGATTACAATGCAGTTGCATTTGCTCTGCTCGACACGAAGGCATAAACATTAAGATAAATCGTGATTCAAGAAGAACAGTAAATTGGCAGAACAACAATTGTCTTTGATTGGATTATAAGAAAGATAATCTCGACAATTAACACTAGCCTAAAACTATACAATCTCCTTTAGCAAATTATAATCTCCTGTCTCAAGCTTGTTTCCTCCTCCGACTGAAACTAGGCTGCTCATGTAAATTACAGCATAAAAACATTTTCTTTTAAATTCCTGGTAGCTGAGATTGTAGCAGCACGACGCTCTATTCTCGTCTTCCATGATAAGCACATCATTTTTCCAAAATACTAATGGCCTCTGGATTCTTGAACTCAATTCAGAAATGAATAGTTTTTTTCCAGGCTGCATCAATACCAAATTCGTCCATGACCCATATCTCAAAGGAATTACGAGTCTGGTACGCGTCATACAAATCAAAGGCAAGAGATTCATTAAGAACTATAAGCTTCCGAGATTCTTCACGAGCCTTAAACGAACACTTTGGCACTGATATCTGTCCGAAGACCTCATCACTCATGTCAAATGAAAGGATGAGAAACATTATTACCACGAAAATTGCCACCTGCTATCCAAAACTCAGAAGATGACGAATCCCAGCTTCAAAAGGGTCCATGAAGGACAATCCTCTCCACGAATCTGTACTCAACGTGTACATTTCAACCCTGACAGAAGCAACCTCTTCAGGATCGGCTATAAATGTCAGGATTCGGACAACTTTGTAATCATTGGATTTGGGATCATAACCAAAGCCAAAACCAAGTGGAAAGCTATCTACTCCATCGGAACTTTGCAAAATATGGAAACAGGACAGCAAATTCCCTAAATTGCCTTATAGCTGGGTTAGCTAAAATAATGTCACACTAATGCAATAAAAGCAAGACATATATATGATAATCCCATGGCACTGAGCCAAGGAAAATCAATAATCCTCGCAACAACAGAAAAACGATCCTCACCAGGTACTTATGTTCCTGTTCTGTTGTCGTAGTCGAGGAAGATTAAGACATTTTCTTTACTCTGAGTTTCAGTAACTGAGCTTGCACTTGAGAAGATCGCAATTATTCTTATTACAAATCTAGTTGCGGAGTTGCTTAACAAATGAATTTGGGGCTAGCAATGAGAGAATACCATAATTTTTGTACACATTTGGATCGCATCTGTGAGGCGACAGGTAGCCATACAAGAATCTCTGCCACCAAATCTTCAGGTATATTGCTAATCCTCGCCGTTATCTTCAAACAGTTGTGCAGTGTGCAATTCGTTCATTGTAATGGTGATATTTGATCCCTCATTTTACCATGTTTCATTGGCTAGAATTTGCATGTCTTAATGAGCTTTACGCCCCAAGGTGGGCGAAAACTTTTAAATAGATGCCCTTAATTCCACCGTTGACGACTGTTACACTCACTACGACTGTGACAAAACTGAAGCTAGCGGTTTGTTTTGTATGGCCGCAATCTTAGACTTAATGAGAATCTTTGTCTTTATGTCACTTCTATGCAAACTTCAACGGAATTCTTCAAAGAGTACTAATTTTCAGAATTGTGATAGAATAATCATTAATGGTGTTATAGCTAATTGAAAAATTAATAAAGAATACATTAACTCGATATGATTTTATTATTTTGTTTATGGCCGTACTGTAATCATTATGAATAAATATCATTTTTCTTCGCAATTTTACTCTGATACATAGCTTTAATTTGATCAAAATGTGGTGTTTTTGGTGTGTTTGATGAAATGGCTGAAAGAAATCTTGTTTTCTTGGATTTTGATCGTTTCCAATGCAATTCAAAAAGGGGAGTTCGATATGGGTTTAAAGATGTATTTGCACATAACATAATGCAATTGTGCTCAATGAGTTCAAAAAGCGAAGCAATAAGCCATATTCTCTATCTCCCTCATTAAAACGAATTAGGATTTCTTCATAATCTGAGTTTTGCTTAAATAAAAATTTAGGTGGGTTTTAAAGGAATTAAATCTTGCCTATTCATTATCATTAAAATACATAAATTAAAAGATTTTTAAAGATCAAGAAATAGTCATAATCCGTGTGCATAAACACGGGAGCTAGTGAATATGATTTGTCTATTTATTGGCTCATTGCTTTGCTTTGTAAATTAGAATAGAGTACAGAGCCATTTTGGTTTGAAATTCTGTAAACCGTACAGATGTTGTTCGGTTCGGCCGGGCGAAACCGAAACACAACTGGAGATCCGGTTTTACTTTAAAAAAGTAAGGCATCGACTTCAATTAGAATTTAAGATAGACGCCTGGACGAGAAAGCCCCTTTGCCTTTGCCCTTTGGTCACTCTCATCTCTCAAATTCGCACAAACGGCAAACCCGATAAGTTTGTCGACGTTGCTGCCGCCGCCGATCGCTGCTTCCGTCGCGTCCTCGTCGTCCGTCAGCCCTTACTTTCCGCTGGTGAGTTCCTATTTTGGCTTTTTTTTTAATTTTCTTTTTAAATTTAGCTCTCATCAATCCATTGGTTTACTTAAGTTTCAATGGTGTGTAGTTTGAACTGAGATACCCATTTGGCTTCTTTTTTTTTTCTTTTTTTTTCTCAAGTTGTAATTCTTAGACCATGTTAATGAGGAATAACCTGGTGATGTATATTTTTCCTGATGTAAAGTTAGCTCAAAATTAAAGCTTTTTTGGGGGGGACGATGCTCAATTTTTTTATTTTAGCTCTTTTGATTAATTGACGCTTGATGATGGTACTCTGATCTCTTCTATAAAGTTTGGAGTTTTTATTTTAATCTGATTTGATCTGTTGATAGTTTGCTTCTGCTTGGCTTTTCATCTAGACAGATTTGTTGGTAGATAGCTTGCCCTTTATGCATCAGGCTAAGATTGGTGATGCATTCACAAAAATATGAAATGGTGTGTTTTTCTCGTCTTGTAAATCCCAAAAATCCAGGTAGCCCAAAAGCAGAAAAGTCCAAACAAGCATTTGGTTTGGTCGGTATTGGTTTGAAACCTTCCAAAGCCTGTGGCCAGTCCTAGTTTGATCTATCTCTTCCCCAGAAAAAGGGGGGAGGGGGGGTGGAATTTCATTCTACATTTATTCATACATGCTATCTTTTGATTTTGTTTGGTGGATGAGAAATTGCAGTGAAAGTAAACCAGTAGGATCAGTTTGACTTTATCAATATTTTATTCATATTGTAATATTCTTTCTCTCTAGTTCAACTGTTAGATTATTTCTTCAACTAATTGCTCATCCTTACAACTTAACATGATCAGATCTCAAAGGACCCAACTCTATAGAACAATCTGATGCGGTTCCTAATGGATATTAAATTCATAAAACTGACCAAATTGCCTGTTTCTGTGCGCACTTTTTTTTGGGGTGGGTGGGGGTTGTGCTCTCTTTACTTATATTTTGATAATATTGGGATGAATTTAAGTAAAAAAAATTTTGGATTAATGTACTACCTTACTTATGACGTGTTGTACAATTTTTTTTTTTCTTTTCGTGATTGCTTACTATTTTCTGAATCATTATATATATTAATTGCAGGATATATTCTGTTCTTTAAGCATTTTCTAGGTGAAATTGATACTCAAATTTTTGTGTTGGTTTACAAAACTCTGCATCCATGTCAAGTTTGAAGTAGACTCCATGAAGTTTCTTTGCTCATGTCCTTCAACAAAGCTACCTTTATATAATATCCCGTTGTGGTAAAGCAGTGACAGAAAATTTATACTTTGTTTGACGAAAATGACAGAAATGCTCAGCTACACAGCTTGCAGACAGTTATCTCAGATGTTCTTTGCAGTGTTCTTCTTTCACATGTCTGAGTACATTTTAGCAATTGCCTTTCATGGGAGTCAGAGTGTCACTCTTAGGTCACTTCTTATCAGCAAAAATTATATTTTGGCAATGCTGTTCTCTATGATGGAGTACATTGTTGAAATTGTTTTGTTTCGGGGGTCGAAGGATTTTTGGTGGATAAGCAATGTCGGTCTTGTGATGGTTATAGTTGGGGAAATCATACGGAAAGAGTGCCATTTTAACAGCTGGTCGTTCCTTCACGCATATCATCAAGGTCTATCATGAGGAAAATCACGAACTGATTACACATGGAGTGTATGGATTTGTCCGTCATCCCAGCTATTGTGGTTTCCTCATTTGGTCAGTTGGTACCCAGATAATGCTGTGTAATCCCTTGTCCACAATTGGATTTGCATTTGTTGTATGGCATTTCTTTGCTGAAAGAATACCATATGAAGAGTATTTCTTGAAAGAGTTTTTTGGGATGCGATATGAGGAATATGCCCATCGAGTTCCTTCTGGAGTGCCATTTGTGCAGTGACAATATATAAATGGGCTGGTTTGCTGTGCCATACTCGGGTTGCTAATCTAGAAAGTCACTGTTGTTTTATTAGGGAATCTGAAGATTAGAGTTTTTGAAGCTGAAGTGAGCAATGGTTGGCAAGAGCGAAAAATTTATTTAACAACTTTTTTGTGGCTTTTTGTACTCAGGGAATGTTTGCTATTGAAATAGGTTTAAGGTTTTAAGAATATAAGCTGTTGTTATTGGTGATATTAGGATAAATGCTTAGCAGAAATTTAGTGAAAGACTAAAGAGATCCATCCTGATTTATTTTAGTCAATTGGATTTTATGTTTTCCACTCAAGATCCTATGATAGATGAAATGTCGTTTTTGAATACACCTTTAAGGTGGCCTGTTGTGATAGGAGTTTTTTTATTGTGTTCGGTGTTCACTATATGAGATGTTGTAGTGCCAGACTGCCAGCTCAGGTTAGATACGGATCAAATTGAAAATTTGTTGGTAGAAAATTTTAGCCATTTTTTTTTCAATTCTCAGGTCATTTTCATTTACATTATAGCATTACATATTTTGTGATTGGATCATCGGATTTATTCATTAAAAAGAATCAATTCAATATTTTTTTTATGTACTCTTAGGTGCTATATTGGATTTAATCCAATTTCGAATCACTTTAGATTATGATTGTTGCATTAACAATACTATTCTTCTACGAGGCCTGAACAGTTCAACAACTCCTTTGCATGCTCTGCCTGCCTGAAAGTTTGATTACATGCTCTGCCTAGCTGACATTATTCCAACCAATGAATATTCTTTATTACTCTCCTTATCCTTGATCAGATAGTGACTGCCGTAATCTTATAGTCCTTATCCTTGATCAGATAGTGACTGCTGTAATCTTAGAGTTATTTTGCTAGCTAAGACCGTTGATCCTTGATCAGATAAACCAAACCGCAATGTTTGATGTGTGTAGACTGTAAATCTATCAAATACTTTTATTAAAACATTTACTTTTTAATTTCTGAAACTTGCGTGTGGGATGCAATTAACTGGCGTAATGTAACAATTACTTTACCTGGGAAAGCCTCAGATTTTTATCTTGTAATTTAATTATCTCCAATATCTATATAGAATCAGACTGCGGATCTTAGGTCACCTCGAATTGATGTATATCTTATTTGATTTATTTATAGTTCGGTTTTATATGCATAATAAAGTTCATAAATAATATAGTTTTTAATGATTTGCTCTAATAAATTGAAGGCAACTATATTTTTAAATTAAAATATACATGCAGATAGTGATGCAGCAGCTCATAAAAAATGTAACGACAAAAAAAAAGAAAAGTAAATTCCTGTGAGCTGATTGTAAGGACACAGTCACAACTTTACTGCTAGTGTGCTATGTGCATCAATGCATGTTATCTTTTTTCCATACGTGAGAATGAAAATTGTCACAACAGCAATTTTCATTTTTGCATGGATTGTTTCACCCAAATTCTCCATCAGTTTGTACTTTATACGAAAAAAAAATCTACAAAATTTTATTAAATTTTACAAGCTTTATGAATTAATTAATCAATATTTTGATTGCAATATTATTTCTTCAATTCGCTCATCATTACTCATGTGAACAGTGTTTTCATGTTTTGTTTTGTTTAAGAAACACTAATTTTATCCATTTTAGTGATAGAACTACAAACAGTTTTGTATAAATTAGTGTATACAAACTAATGTGGCTTAAGGAAATTGGTTAAATAAAACCATCATGAGCTCAGATAATTAAAAAAAAATAACTATTACCACTTTTCAACTAATCATGCAATATCAGTTTATATATGCTACTTCATACAAAATCGTCTGTGGCTCTATCATTATTGAATATAATCTAAAGATCTTTTATGGGTTTTGTTTGTGGGCTGGGCTTGATTTTCTTCAAATAGAGTCATAATCCACAGTACTAATTACACTGGTGTGATGTACCCAGCCCCACTATGGTTCAATAATTAATGGGGGTAATGATTTTTGTGGACTTTGGTTAATTTGGTAACTTCCTCCTGTTATCTTTCACGTTTTCACCATTAATTAATAAATAGTACTACATATTTTAAATTTTTTATTTCAAAAAATTATCATAAATAATATGACATTTATCAATTGGCTGGTGAGATAATACAACTAATTTACTTAGATATCGTAAAAATTATTAATCACTCAATTAATGACACATCATCTGATATCACATTTGAGATTAAAAAAATTAGGATTTCTATCATTACTCTTATGATTCGCTTACTTCATGGAATGAAAATTGGGTGAAATGAGAATAGTAATAGGCTGTAATGGGAATGAGAATCCAATGTTTACTTGACAAAAATAAATGGGAATGTGAATGTATTGGAATGTCATTGATGTATGTACTTGGCAAACTAAACGAGAATGAGAAATGTGAATGAGAATCAATTTACCAAAATACTTATAGTATTAAATAATGTAATTTTCATTAACTAGATATATGTATAAATATTATTATAAAAATGATATTAATTAAAAAATAAATGTTAATAATGATATTATTAATAAAAAAATAATAACTAAAATAATGAAGTTAATAAAATTTAATAACAATAATGACATTTAAAATAATAAAATTAATTGTGATTTAAACGAGAGTAATTCAATAAATATGAAAAGATTATAGGGATATAAAAGTCAATTTAGGGAATGAGAATCTCAATTCCGAACCCTCCATGGGAATTGGATTCTCATTCTTTATTCTGAAATTGTGTAGAACCCACATATTTTATTCTCATTCTCAAATTATATTTTGTCAAGTAAATATAGGTTTTATTCATATTACTTCATTCACATTCTCTAAACCCTCAAGTAAACACACCATTTAATTAATATTTACTTGTTAGCCATCAATTCATTACTACTACACAACATTATACAGTACTAGCTAGTGTCACAAAACAAAAACTAACAAATGAGAGAGTACCCAAAAAAAAAAAAAAAACTATATAATAGCATCAAACATTTAATACTCCGACGATTTTCAAGTGATAAGGAATGACAATATTTTTAGTTACAGTTTATGATAATGGATATCCATCTTCCAGTTCTAAATTCGGCCATTCCAGGGCTAAATAGATGGAGTACACCATCACAATGTTAATCTAAAAATTTTTGGCTGATCAACTTGAAACCGAAAATATTATTACATTAATTTACAATCCAATATGCCTTCAAGGATTGACCGAATACTTTTCAAGTAAGTTTTTGAGATGGAAGCAGCAAAAGGAAGATCGAACAGATGACCTTACTTCCAAGGCTTCGAGGCCTCAACTGAACCCCAAAAAAAAATGTTGGCAAGAATTTAGGCCTATAATTTGAGTTGATTATTATTGTTGTTGTTGATATTATTAGTATAGTTATTGTCATTATTTATTTAAATTTCATCCACACTAATTTAAGCGCAATTCTAACTTTAAACTGCTCGTAAATCATAGTTAGGGTGGTTGTATAAGATCGAATATCTATTAAATGTCTATTGGAGTTAGGCTTATAAAGTTGAGTTTGTAGGGGTCTGGTTTGTTGGATCAACTCCAAATAATTTGTGTATTTGGATAATAAAGAACACATTTGTGACAATATTATTACAAATAACGAAAAATTAATTACCAAAAACAAATAGTAAAATTGTGATAGCTATTAGTTAAGAGATGATGCACCATAATGGGGCCCTGATTTTGTATCTATTTTGGAATGTTAACATTGGATTCTATATAGTAGTAGTAGAGATCAAGATTAAGATTCTCATCCAATTAGTTGATGATATTCCCTTCTTTTTTATATGCTGCGCATGCCTCTTATATCACTCAAGAGACACCAATTTGATGCTAAATTGCACACAGAATAATTCCTTTATAAGGCATGGGCTTTGATGTTGACCATTCATAGTGAGCCGTGAAAGGGTGATAAGATAATCATGCGACGTATTTCGCATAATTTTATTAATTATTTCAATCGTATAATCTATGTAATGAGTTTATTAATTGTCGCAAGAGTGAATTTTTATTTACTCAAAGTACATACAATGGCGCTCATCTAGAAGTACAACAACGGGATCCCATTAGAAGAACCAAACAACATTAGGACTTTGAATTTTAATCCATTGACACGAGAATAAAAAAGAAAGAAAATGAATCCTTTATGTGCACTATGGCTCCTTCTCATCTGAGCCTAGATAACTAAAATTACGTCGTCATAATATTGATTCAAGAAGAAGCTACGATAATTAAACTTCTGAATCTCTTATTAATTATAAATTGTATTGTAATTTGAAAATTAATTATTGACTTAGGCCTTAATTGAAGATTTGTTTTCTCGCATCTCTTGATATCATATATGTGCCACATAAATACTGAATGAAAAGAGCCACCAACCCACCTGTGAATCCTTTTTAAATAATAGTTTAAATTTATTCCTAGAGATACCATTGTGTTAAAATGCACCCAATTCGCGAAGAGCACGTGAATTTTGAGGAAAGAGTAATGATTAGATATTTTAAAATTTTTTATTCTAAATTTAATCTTAAACAATGTGTGATTCATTAGATAGTTAGTATTTTTTTAGAAGATTAAAGTGAATTAATTGAGATAATTTTTTTGAGATTAAAAAATTTAGAATGCGTAGTACTACCCTTGAAAAAAACGAATATAACGATTCGGGATGATTATTTGTTGATGTGCAAATTAGTGATGGAAGGAACTTATTCATAGTAATTAAAGGAAGAACATGACAGTACCATTTTTGAGGCTATAAAAGCAATTATCGAGTCCGATATCGTTTTCACATAAAACGAAAAGGAGATGCATGCAAAGATATCGACATGCAAATTAAGCAGTATCGTCGTTCACTCTCCCTCAAGGGCTTCTCTTCAATCCATATACGTATTGAACTCTCTCTATATACATATGCTTAAATAATAATGAGAGGAGGATTGACGCCGAAGCCCTCAGGTAGAGTGATCGACTCCTGTTTTATTTAATTCTCACTTGTTACTCTGGAAGTGGAAAGCTTGTTGTTAGTTGTCATATGAATGACAGAACTCCATCATTGAAGTGTATATTTAGATGAAATTGTTATTTCTTATATATATATATATATATATATAACTATGCCTAAAGATCTTTGTTTTGTCTGATATGCATCGTAGAATTTGGAATCCTCTACTAAATAAACATAGGTGCTAAAGGAAATTATGATTCATTTTATAGACAGACTATCAATCGCATTTTCACTATTTTCATTTTTTCATAAGTGACTAAAAAACAAGATAACAGCCTTTTCAAATTAAAACCATCCAATCAAATACATTTTTTTTTTTCTTTCCACGAAATATGTTTAGAAAATGTCATTTAAAAAAAATGGAAAATCAAACACACCTTAATTTTTCAATTTTGATATGATGATTGATGGGTATATATTTTACGAGAATTAAACCGGTTATTAATAATTCAGGATTGTTTTTAAATACAATTATAAAATTCTAACTAGACAACTCAAGAGGGAGTGAATTGAATTTTAAAAAATTCTTCAATAATAACGTCACAATCCAACACCAACAACTGCCACAAAAACAACAACAACAATATCAGTAAGTAAATTAAGAGGTAAGAGTTCAGAGAAACAAATACAATAGTTTTTACATGATTCGAGAAATCTGCCTACGTCCGTTACTCTAAGCAATTTAAGCATGAGAATTCCACTAATATCAAGTCTTATATTCTGAGGCTCCAAAAATTAGTACAATTGACTTTAAATGTATCAATAAACTTTTATAAATTTTCTATATCCTACATCTTCTTCAACCAAGTGTTTCTCAACACTCATCCAATTTGAAAAAAAAAATGAGTTCTTACAAATAATGAACTCACAAGAGTATATATACAAATATAAGCGCAAATTTGTATAAGATCATGGAAGAAAACAAGTGAGAGCTCAAGAGCATTTCACCGTTGAGAGAATAGACAAATTTTCATGCTCACAACTATTCTAATGGTTAAAAATTGGGTCTGATATATTTAAACAAAAACTAACTCTAGTACTCTCTTAAAGTTATATAATCTATGCACAAATGGATTAGTGGTAAAAATGAAGCGGATAACTACTTGCTGACATGTCAATTGATTGTTAAGAAAAAAATTTGAAGTTTTAAGTTCCGGGCGGATCACCGCTTAAAAGGGTAATTTTTAAAAACCTTCCATGAGGTTTGGGCTTGTTGCAAGTAGATAGCGAGAATCTATTTATTTGTAAAACACCCCCTACTGTCAGTTAATTTTAACATTGACCGTTAGTTGACTGTGTAAAGACAATATTGCCCTTAACAACAGTTTGTAGACTGACATAACTAAAAAAAAAAATTAAAATTGTTGGCGCGAAAAGCACAATCCTATTTTTTAATAATTTTATCATTGTCAATTCCAAATATTTACAATATTATAGGTAAAAATTATGACTATTTCATTTTCAAGTTTTTAATTTTATCTTTCTTGTAAGAGCTTTAAACAAATATCAATAATTTAAAGATAATTTTTTAATTTTATTTTTTTTTAGGAACTTTAAGAAAATATTAATAATTTAAAGAGGGTAAAATAACCAATAATTTTAGTTTTTTTTAGTTAATTCCATCTATAAACTATTGTTAAGGGTAATATTGTCTTTATACAGTCAACTAATGGTCAATGTTAAAAGTAACTAATGATAGAAATTTTTTTACAAATAAACAAATTTTTACCATCTACTTGCAACAAGTTTAAATATCAGAAAATTTTTTTAAAATTATCCCACTTAAAATAAATGGATGGTCATTTCAGAGACACAGATTTTGTGGTCAGAGGCGGATGATTGCCTGGCTGATTCCTCAAATTGTTTGATTTTACATTTTGACCCATGCCTTTTAAAATTACATTTTGGCTCAAAATAATAAAAATATTTACAAAAAGGTCCTTTCTAGTGTCTCAACTATTTGAATAATTGAAATGAATTTCAAAACTTTTAAATTTAGTTCATATATTTGGAAAACAATAATTTTGATAAAACAAGTGATTTCCATTTTCTTCAAACATTTTTGGAGCACAATTATCAACAGACCATATTGTAATAAAAGATTCAAGAAATTTGGTGAATGTGATGCATAAAAGACTTTTGAGCTCACATTTGTTGATCACGCATGGATATAGACAAATTAGTTTTACAAGAAAGGTTAGAGAGAAAGATACATCTAAGCTAGTGTCTTGAACTTGATTATTGACTTAATTAAAATATTCTTAAATCCTATAAACTCAATTTCATGTGAATGACTTTTGATCTTTAAAAACTAATGAATTTTTTTTTTAATATTACCCTTACTAGATTGTTTGTTAACATCAAAATCAAGATTTATATATAAAACCTTTTAGGTCAACATATTTGATTCTATCAAAACATTTAAGATTAACTATGTGATATTGCAATCTAAAAATTTACTAGAGCTTCGTAAATCAACTATATGATAATAGAGTTTGGATATCTAAACTCATATCATACTGAATCTACTTATAAATAATTAAACGAAAATCAATCTTCACAACACATACGGCATACCACAAAGCGGAGTAGCGGTGGATTAAAAAAAATGATGGTTCAAATTGTTTCTTTTATTCTGATTTTTTTAAGTTGAAAAAAATAATTGACTTTTTGTGGTTACAACGAAACACGAGGTTCATTTTTGGTTCCAAATTTTAGAACAAAAAAATTAAACTTTCTAGTGATTTTACAAAATTGGACACGTGTGATGTTATTATTGGGCGGAAAAAATAAAAACAGAAAATTATAAAAATTAAAGAACTTAACTGGAGCCAACCTGATCGGTTCCAATTTTCTTTATTTATTTTTTAAAAAATCAAAATTTAACTGAATCATTTTTTTTTAAAGCTTAACCAAACTTAACCAAACCGTTGCGCCCCAAGTGGCTAAAGTCCCTCCCTCACAAATGTGAGGGAAGGGGTTCGAGCCTTCGCATACACATTGTAGGAGTTTAATTTAAATATCTTTCTTGGAACCCTTGAGCTCGAGTGAATGCAGTTTTTCTCTCACAATGGGAGTTGGACGTCCCTCGAATATTTAAGAGGGTTAAAAATCTGAGCGGTGCCATATCAGCATTAATGTCAACATGGCTCAGTATAAATATATGATTGTACATATCAATTATACTCTCATGTAATATGAGTTGTAATTTGAACTGTAATTTAAGCAATAGTCTCATATAATAATAAAAAAAATCAAACCGTTGCGCCGAATTTAATCCAATATAATAAGTTTGTAATAGACTCTACCACACAGCATGATGCCAAACCAAATAACTAATTAATAAAGCAACTCACACTCACATCGAAGTTGGAAAAAAGTCTTTTTAAGTAGGACCAAACATTCCCGAAGCCGCTAAACCAAAAACCATGAACCAACCATCTTGTCTCGTGCCAACATAACCTGGAATAAAATTAAGTTGGTAGAAATATTAAAAAATAACTAATTCAAATTAGTCCCATTTGATATTTGCATGCCCGAATATAATATTGTTAAGGGAAATTATCAGTCATATATCTTTAAATGACATTCGCATCAAACGTGCTACAACACTTTGTAAGTGTATTACTCGTATACCCTAAGTTGACAAAATATTTTTGTCGTCCACTAATCTGTTAACTTTCGTTAGAAAGTTAACAGAATTATAACAAATTGACTATTTTGTCGCTCTTAAAACTCAAAATGAGGTAAAAAAATAAATTTACTTTAAAAATTAACATAAATTTTTAATACACATTTTTTAAATTTTTTTATTAACAATATTTTTTTATTAAAAAATATAAATTATTAATGATACATATTATTAACAATTATCCGTAAAAAATATCGATATTATACCATAAAAAATTATTAATAACATATTATTTATAATTATACATATTATACCATAAAAAATTTCAGTTGGAACTTGGAGGAGTAGATCTTCAAAAATTTAGGTTAAATTTTGGATGCGTAAATTCGGTTGTAAAATAGCTTTTTTTTCTTAGCAATTATTAATAATTATCCAATAAATGAGATGACATATCATTTTTATCAACATATATGATATGACATGTCATTTTTTATAAGGTAAATGAGATGATATGTCATTTTAAAAAAAATAGATTCTCCTTGTGATGTCAGCGCTTGCAAACGACAGTTAACGGATTAGTGGACGGTAGAAGTATTTTGTCAACTTAAAATATACGAGTGATAAGGGTAGGACAAAATACCCGACCCGACCCGATTCGATAAAAAAAAAATTGGGTTCGGATTGGATCGGGTTGTAAAGAAAACCTGATCGGGTGCATTTGTGTCAACCCGATCGGATCGGGTTGACACAAAATAAAAAAAAATTAAACCCCAAATACACACCCCATACACACACTGGAACACATACACACCACACACACTGGAACACACACGCTGGAACACACACACTGGAACACATACACACCACACACACTGGAACACATACACACCACACACACTGTGCATTGGAACACACACACACCGCACCCCCACGCACTGGAACACGAAGTGAACACCACACACACTGACACACCCACAGCCCCCTGCCGACCAGCAACATAATCGCCCACACCCACCCACAGGCCACAACCTCCCTCTCTCGCATCCCACTATCGACGTAAACAAGCGGCAGTTATACAGCCCACTCCAACCAAAGCTACTCCCCGAGAATGGTGACCCGATCTACTAATCTACTGCTACCAAGTACCGGATCTGCTGCGCCACCTCCACGCCTCCAATCCTCCGCCATCACCCAATCCGATTCAAGCTCCATTTGGCTGTTGAGTTTTGAAAGCTTTGGGTTGTTGCTGTAAATGTGTAGATCGTGTGTGTGTGTAAATGGGTAGATTGTGTGTGTATTTTTTTATATCCGACCCGATCCGATCCGAATTATATTCGGATTGGGTTATAGATTCAGGTTGAATTCGAATGAGTTCTTATCTAACCTGACCAATCCAAAACTCGATCGGGTTGTTCCGAACCCGAACCGAACTCGATTTTGCCCACCCCTAATGAGTGATATACTTAAAAAATGTTACAACACATTTGATATGAGTGTCATTTAAAGATATATAACTGATAATTTTTCTATTATTAATTTTTGCTGCAGTGAGCTTTAGTTGAAGTTGTCACCTCAACAAATCTAAAAGCGCTTTTTGTTACATAAAAAAGGAGCTAAAGCATAATTTGCACTAGCTGGAATCTTTTTGGCCTCTTTTTAAAAGTTAAAAAGAGTAAAAAGACGTTATCTCTTGATAATTAACCTAACAAGGATTTCGCATTTCAATGAAGTTATGATCATGCACTTTAATTGAAGTGTGAGATCAAATCCGAGTCTATTGGCATCCAATTTTAATCGGGTGTAGGGGTTCAAGTGCCAGTCTCATGTTGAGACTTTTTGTCCTTCTACCTAATGATTAGGTTAAGTAGGTATATTTTTTAAATTAATAAAGATAAAAATTTGATCTGTGCCACAGTAGTTGATTTGTATTAATACTTTTATAAATTTAATTATATATATAAGTAAAATCTTAATTGTAATATATCGGTATTAAAAAATTTTTAATAATCTTTTTTTAATTTTAAATTATATACATAATGAGACCTATTCTATATTTTGTATCCAATAATTCTAATTAAAATCCTGTAGTTTAACTTATTAAAAAGTCACTCGTTATCTGAAGAAATTATAAATGATTCGAAACATTATCCCATTGCAACATTTATTTATTAAACACACTTGACATCAAGAAGATAAAAGGTGTGCGCATTATCAATATCATATTATCATTAATTCATTATCTAATAGAGGATGTAACTACCATAAATCCAACGTTTTGAAGATTCAAATGCATTTAAATCAAATATAAGGATCATAATGTAAATTTCGCAATTAATGAACTCGGATGGGAACCGCGACGATCGCGCGTATCTCTATTTTGTTGTTTCGCACGCTCAATCCGACACCTGGTCGGTGCACTTTACAAAACCTCGCCACCAACCCGATAACGCCACGTCACCAACTCCTTTTGGAAATTGATATTCCACAAGACATCTTCGGGCTCTAAAACCCAGATTTTAGGGTTTAGTATATTCGATCTTCCACTTCACTGCTGCTACTCAGTATTTCACCTGAACTTTGCAGCACGAGGAACTTTTCGAGCTTCATGTAGAGTCCATTTGTAGAGATTTTATTTAGTTTGTAAATTAACAAAAAGCCAAATGATGTTCCGGTTCGCATTTCGGTTCGTTTTGTTACTTCTGGTGGCGGTGGCCGCCGAAGGGACGTCGCATTTAACGTCCGGACCGCACGTTGCTGATGTCAACATACTTTTGCCGCCTAAAATGACGAATCCTGTTGAATACCGGCTTCAGGGAAGTGATGGCTGCTTTAAATGGTACTTTCAAATTTTCAATATATACGTACGTACACCTGAATGCTAGGAGCCTTAATTTTTGTTTATTATTTGTCGGTTTATTTATTTTTTGGTTAATTTGTGATTAGTTTGGTTGTAGAGAAAATGTAGGTCAAAGAATTGAAGTTGAAATGTTGAATCCTAGGTGATTTTAAATTTATGTAGTTAAAGTTAACCCAAAAAAAAAGTGAATAATCTATCAAAAAAATGAAATTAATGTTAAAGAAGAACGGAGTGTTCTGGAGTTGGCCTCCGGTTTAGACAGTACGTTTCAGTAGTAGGTCTTAATGGAATAGTTGTAAGTTAGTTCTATTCATGAAGTTGCAAAAGTTGACACTGCCATCAGCTGGTGAAGCATGACAATTTTTCATGTGTGTGTGATTTATGCATATGTAGTTGGAGTCAAGAAACTAGGAGAAAAAAGAGTAGATTACCAGTGGAATTCTGTCTGCTCGAAGGATAAAAAAAATTAAATTTTTTGTGTTGAGTAATAACTTAATCAACCCTTCGATAGAATACCCCTTGTAGAAGTATCACTAGATTTGTTTTCCCTTGTTTAGTTGTACAAAAGATGAGAAAGAAAGATGATAAACGATGTACTGTCCCTGTAAGATCTCATAACTTATTTTTTCTATAAATGGAAAGAAGAGGAATTGACAGTACAAGGCTCATTTAAAGTGATGTATCTTTAGAAACGTTTACATGTGTGGAATAGTATATTTAATTTCATCGGATCATGGTATATATGTAAAATTAGTGTATTATTGATATTTTTTTCCCCTTCAACCCTGTTAGGGATATTCTAACAAAATCCCCTTCGAAACATGCTCTGGAGGAAGCAAATATATGTGTACATAGGAATGTGATACTCATATTCATGCAGTCTCTATAAATGGTTGTGGTAGATGCTTTTTTGTGTATCATTTGATAATTGAAAATGTGAAGTTTCAGATTGACTGTTCTCTATTATTCTTGGGAAATGTTTGTTTTGTTTGTGATGTTGTATCAAGAAAGTTTCTTGCATACACCTGAACACTATTTTAAGATCAAGTGCAAATGTAATACTTTTACAAAGTCAGCTTTTGCAAATCATTCATCATTCTTGTGGAAAATCCTCCTACAAAATGATCTCTCTTATAAATTGTTTCCAGAAGTGAGTTATTAAGGGATGATGAAGTGATAGAAACGTTTCTCCTCTGGTTCTTTATAATAAAATGCCTTCACGATATTTTTATTATTATTATTTTCTCCCTTATATCTACAGGTCATGGGATCATCATGATATCCTATCTGTTGTACCTGAATATAATTCAAGCAATCACTGCTCAACAAGTGCACGCTTGAGATCAATTGCCCCCTATAGTGGTCGGAAGGAGACAGCAGTTTATGCTACTGATGCTTACTCTGGGACTGTAATTCGCTGCAAAGTTTTCATTGACAACTTTTCCAGAATCCAGATATTTCATAGTTCTATTAAACTTGATCTAGATGGGCTTGCTACTCTTCGTGTGCGTGCCTTTGACAGTGAAGGTATCTCAAATATGTGTATAGTTGGGAATGTTGGGACCTCAGCAATTTCTATCGGTTTCGATTATAGTCTATTATTGTAATCTATTTCACTTTTATTAGTTTGTTAAGAATTTGAGGAACTCCAATTTACTAAACAAGTTGAAATTCTTACGCTATTGTTTCTTTTTTGTTACTAAATTTCCAAAATTTGGTTCTAACCAGTTATCATTTTTCTTTTCTTCATAGTTGTTATCATTTTCAGTTTAATTTTGCTGTTAGATTCTTCCTTTATGTTTTTCAATAAATCTAGAAACTGAATCTGTTATTTCTTTGTTTAAATTTCTGATACCTTTAAACAACTTTTGTCAAATATTGAATACTTTTGAGTTGCTATGTAAGTTTCAAATTAAATATGACATGGCCAATGTGCTATATTTGATCTTTTGAATGATGGACATGAATTATGTTTGTAACTGGATGTTTCTTTGCCTATCTAATCTTTGCATGGTTGCTTGTCGCTTGTGCAGTTGGGCTTGTCTTGGGTTGTTTAATATGATTTTATTCTACCTTTCATATTTTTAGTTACTATTGAAAGTTTTATTCAGCTATTTCCATTTTTATTCTGGTTGTATTTATTTCTCAACCTTTATTGCAGATAATGTCTTTTCTTCATTGGTGGGTTTAAAGTTCATGTGGCAACTAATACCTGAAACTGATGGATCATCTCATCACCTTTTACATGTTCCTTTGAAGGATTCTCCCCTTAGTGACTGTGGGGGATTATGCGGCGACTTAGATGTGCAAATAGAACTTGAGAATAGTGTACGTTTATCCTTATAGTGGTGAATGAGCACTAGTTGTGACTTAGTATGTACTTTTATAGTTAGATCTCATTACATTTGTTGACCTGTGGTGCAGGGTGTATTTTCAGATTTGTATGTTGTAAAAGGAATTGGAATCGGCCACGAGATGGTATCTGTGCATTTACTTGAGACAGAATTTATGCACATGGCTGATAGCATTCTTCTAACAGTTGCGGAAGCCATGTCAATCGAACCACCTTCACCAGTTTTTGTCCTTGTTGGTGCTGCACTGCAATATAAACTTAAAGTAATTCGTGGGAATATTCCTCAAGGTTCCTTTCTTCTTTTCTTCTTTTTATTTTCACTAATAGATAAGATTAGTCTGAGCGAAACCACTGGTTTAATTTGGTTCTTTATGCAACTATGTTTGCTCCAAAGTGTGGGATATCAGCTATTACATGGATTATTAGGTTGAAAAAGAAAAAGGAAAAGAGAAAAATTGAAGATGCTGGAGAGAGAAAGATACTGAACTTCTATGATATAAAGATCATTTTCTCCCATCTTTATAAGCATTGGTTTGGCTTCATGATATCTTGCTGTTACTCAATCTTCTTTTTCCTTTTTTTTTAAAATCCAACCAAATATAGCTACAATAGTTCAATGAAAAATTGATATTGTAACTATTGATGGTTTTTCTATAGGCTTATACTTTGGTTCTTTTATTTCTTGACTTTTCTTGTTGTGGATGCATGCATCTTCGTTGTAAGTGTGGACCAGTGGTTCACCATTCACTGTATTTTCATCTGGATTAATAAAAAAATGTTGTTTCTTATTGGAAAATAATGTATATAGATGTTGGGAATTAGCTTGATTAAGAGCTAGATTCATTAACTATCTTGGGTATTCTTGGACTATTAGTTGTATGTAAATATAATATTAAGTTGGTTTCAGTTAGTTTTCTTCTTTTAAGGATGTACTAATTATGTAATGGTGCATTGTTGGTGTAATTCTCGATGTTCTTACTACAATTTTCATTGGGGATTTCAGTGGTTGCTCTGCCATCTCCGCATCATCGTTGGTCTGTTTCAAACTCTTCGGTTGCTCAGGTGGACAATATGATGGGTTTAACTCAAGCTCTGAGGTTAGGGCAAACAGCTGTCATTGTTGAAGATACCAGAGTTGCTGGCCACACACAAGTGTCTTCACTTAATGTGGTTCTTCCTGACACTTTATGGTTATACATTTCACCTCTGTCTATTTCTGGTGATCCTGTTGAAGGAACAAAAGCCATTCCTTCTGTTGCTCGTTGGTTTGTTGTTTCTGGTTTTCAGTATCTTATTCAGATGAAAGTTTTCTCCCAAGGACCTGGTTCACAAGAGATCTACATTACAGAGGTAATGCATGCATTCCGAGGAAAGTGTAGTTTGCATAAAGGCATTTTTTTAATTTGTATATACTTCTTTGTTCTATGTATTGATACTTTGTGCTAATAGTTGGTTGGCATTTTCTTTTCTCTATGCTTGTTCAATAATTAATTTCTCCTTAACTTCTTGTTCTTCACTTCCTTGTTTGCAGAGTGATGATATTAAACTATCTGACAACCAATCTGAATGCTGGAGAACTTTTTCAATGCCGAATGATCTTCTGCTGAAACATGGCTGGCGAAATTCTAGAATCCTGAAAGCAACTTCACAGGGACTAGGAAAATTGACAGCTTCTTTAACATATTTTAGTGGGCTTCATGATACAAAGGAGGTGCAAATTGGCTTTAGCTTATCTCTTTTCCAAGTATTTAGTCATAATTTTTCTTTTCTAATTATTGTTTCCTTTATTTTGTTAAATTTAAATGCTCTTTTAACCAGTGCTAGGAAATTAACTGTCATCTGAATCTGCTTTGCTGTTGTAGGTTCTGAAGGTTGTGCAAGAAATAATGGTATGTGACCGAATTAAGTTCAGTTTGGATCAGACAAATGGCGTGTCTGAGAGCATTCTCCTCCCATGGGCCCCTGGTATTTATCAAGAAGTAGAGCTGATGGCTACAGGAGGTTGCTAGCCCTCTACCTTTCTATATTTCTAATCATGTTTAAGCTAACTCTGAAGTGTGATGGGTTCTAATTCTCCGTTTAATCATATAGGTTGTGCTAAAACATCCAGCGACTACAAATGGTTTTCTTCAGACATGGCTACTGTGTCCATAACTGCTTCTGGAGTTGTCCAGGCAAAAAAACCTGGGAAAGCAACTGTTAAAGTGGTGTCCATTTTTGATTCATTCAATTATGATGAGGTAATTCTATTGTGTTTGTATATTTTTCCAGTAGTGTATAATTGTTTCTTTGAATTTCTGTATATTTGAGTTTGGTTCTCTCAGTTGAAAGTGCCCATAGAATTGTAAAATTGGAAGCCCAGTATTTTATTATTTCATAGTTTGGCCTTGAAATTGCTGAGTAGTATCATTTGAGTAAGAAATATTTTGTTGTCATACTCCATTTTTTTTTTTTAATTTTTTTTTGTCCTCTAGTTTTGACCTGTATATGCAATGAGTTATGTTCGGCTGTCTGGAAGAGATTCTTCTGTAATTGATTGATTTATTTACTTTTTCGTACCATTAATTGTTATATGACAGGATTTCTACTTGGTCTGCATGCAATTATGTGAAATGTCTGATTTTATTGCAACTCTTCGGAGTTTACTAGTAATTTAAATGAAGCCTAAATCTGAAACTAGTTGGGTTTCACTATGTTGATTCCCCCTCCCCCTCCGCCCTTCAATTCCACCCATTCAAGGCTTGAATAATGACCATATTTGTAATATCAAAGAGTTTTTATAAATGGGATATTTCCTTGGAGATGCTCGATGGTAACAGCATTCTATTAAAAGTTGATCAATCTGTCCTTCTTGTGCCAAGTATGCTGGACATATATCTTGAAATGGTGCTAATGCATTCATAAAATTTGTGTTACAATTTTTAAAAATTTTTTTTTTGGTTTCACATTTCTTATTCAAATAATTAAAAAATATACCATTTCTTATTTAAATAATAAAAATAAAAATATAAGTATTGTGCTTTTGCATGATTGAAAAGTAAAATTGGTGATAACATTTTATCTGGTGTTCAAAAACAGAGCTCTTTATATGGGATCATGATAACATTTTATAAGTTTTTTTTTTTTTTTTTTTTCTATCAACAGATTGTTATTGAAGTTTCCACCCCATCCTCTATGGTTATGCTACGAAACTTCCCTGTTGAGACTGTAGTAGGATCACATCTTCAAGCAGCTGTAACAATGAAAACATTAAATGGTTGTGCCAAATTTCACAATTATTTGGAACTCCCTGCTTGTTATCACTATTGAATTTCATATTCTTTTGCTGAATTTGGCTTGTGATGTGCAGGTGCTTATTTCTATAGATGTGATGCTTTTAGTTCTTCAGTGAATTGGAAAGCTGGAAGTGAGTCTTTCATTGTACTCAATGCAACAAAGAAGCAGCCTTTCTTGGATAAGCTGGGGACTGTTGAACATGATATCTCTCTCCATGGTCCTCCCTGTTCATGGGCCCATTTATATGCTTCTAGTTCTGGCCGAACCATGCTACATGCAACACTTTCCAAGGATTATCAGCACTTCGATCGTTCTTTTGATGGACCTATAGTCTTAAAAGCTTCTTCACGTATTGCAGCTTATCCACCACTTATTGTGCAACAGGCAGGTGATGGAAGCGGATTTGGTGGTTATTGGTTCAATCTGGGTCAATCAGAAACCACTACTCAAATGGAGGCTCTGGATAAGTTGTATCTTGTACCGAGAACACATGTTGATGTTTTGCTTGTTGGAGGACCAGAGCCATGGGAGGAAGATGTTGACTTCATTGAGACTTTCGAGATCTTCAATGGCAAGCATAACCATGCAAGCGATGGTGTTCATATACATGTTGTTTCTGGAAGCTCCAAGAATTTATATGGAGTTTTCTGCCAAACTCTGGGAACCTTTGTGAGCTTCAACATTTTTCTTGGCAATTATACTTTATATTGTTTCTTATCTTCTTAACATTTTCTAATGTGTTTTTTTTCTTTATTTTAGTCAATTAAACAATTGAAAATCATGATGCTTTTTTCTTTCTCTGATTTTAAATGCTTCAGGAACTAGTTTTTAAACGGGGAAATTTGGTCGGAGATGACCATCCTCTGCCTGCAGTTGCAGAAGTTTCACTCTCTGTTACATGCAGCTTTCCTGCATCAATTGCGCTGCTAGTTGATGAACCTGGTACAGCTATATGTATACATATTAATATACACATGACACATGTAGACATGCAAGCACAACTTACTCATGTTTTCTTAGTATCAATTCACATTCCTTTGATTGTGTTTATGGCATTTCAGTGAATGAACGTAAAGTTATACAGACTGCAGCTCAAGCTGACCGTAGCCCAGGGAGAATACGTGTCACTCCTGTTACTGTTGCAAATGGGCAAACTATTCGAATAGCTGCAGTTGGCATCAGTAGCTCTGGGGAAGCTTTTGCCAACTCATCTTCTCTTTGTTTGGGGTGGGAACTGAGCAATTGTGATGGATTGGCATACTGGGATGATGCTTATGGTTCCCAGAAGTCAGCATCCAGTTGGGAGAGGTTTTTGGTCTTGCAAAATGAATCAGGACTGGTACTTATGGGACTTTCATATCTTCATCTTGAGCTTCCTTCTTTTTATAATATGCTGTTTAGGTGGTTTATCACTATTTTAGTATTTTCTCTCAAATGATGGGAAAAAGAATTCTTGGAGGCAAGTCATTTGTTCCATTGCATTTCCTTTGAACACGTTTAAGTTGTACTTTCTTCTAGACTGTTTACTGATGTTATATGATAAAATTCCTTATGTAACCATAAGTTATCATAGATCTCCATTAATTTCTATGCTCAGAAGATGGAGAATTTTAGAGCTGGATTTTTTGTTTTGTTCCTTTTCCTGAAAACAAGTTAGTTTGTGGTCTATTACTTCAACTTCAATATTCTTCTATTTTCTATTTAAGTAAAGTGAGAAAACTCCTACTTGATTGACAAGACAATAGAAGTATCTCCATCAGTTTTTTATTATTTATTTATTTATTATTATTTTTTGCTTAGAAACTGAAGAAGCTTCAGTGCTTCAATTATTGTAATTGATTGTCCTACTTTTATTTAGAACTCCACAAATCCACATGGAGCCTTTGATGCATACTCCATTGGTGTAATATTCGCAGTGGCTCTCAAGTTATCAAACTTTTGAACTCCTTTTTCTTCACGTATGACTTTGTGATTATGATACTTTAGTTAACTTTACTTAGACATGGGTGCACAAGCATGTTACTGTTTTGGAGTTTAAATACTATTGTCTGGCCTTTCCTGTAAGCTTAAGTTTGTGGTATAAGTTGTTTTTTAATATTCTATTAGACCTATGATAACTAGGGGTTCTTGTTTTCAAATCATCTCATTTCATTAATTAGTTAAAAGACTGTTGAGCTTGAGATCGATTTCATGTATGTATTTCTGTGTGTGTTGTCATTGGATATGAGCTGAGCTGTTCACTTATTGTATCTCAGTGTGTTGTTCGTGCGACTGCTTCTGGTTTCTGTGATGCTAAGGATGGTCATCATTCTGCTCAGCTGCTTGAAATTTCAGAGAGTTTTCTTACTGATGCCGTACGCTTACAGGTATGCTTTCTGAATAATGTGATTTTGCGGGGACATCTAAGTTGTTTACTTTTACTTATGTTGGTATCGTGTTCTTATTTCGTACTTTTCATATAATTACTTCTTGTAAGTTCGGTTCTAACTGTTGGTGTTGTTCAAATATGCAGCTTGTTTCCACTCTAAGCGTCAACCCGGAGTACAACTTGTTATGTTTTAACCCTGATGCTAAGGTAGACATTACTATTATGGCTCTCTTCAAAGAATGTATTAGGATGTGTGCGTCATCAAGCATTTCCTGACAAGTTCTTCGCTTAATTCCTTGCTTGTCTTGCTGATCCTGAATCAGTTTAATCAATTGAGGTTTTATTAAATGTTCAGAAGGAAGAGTTTTTTAGGTTTGAAAATCAGAGTACTATCGGGATGGCGTCTGAGCAAAAAATTTAAGTCAAATGGGCATCTTTTGGCAGCCTTACAGGTTTATGATGTGTAGAAAATATGGAAAGATTACATTAGTTGACATTCCTGATTTCTAGGATTAATTGTCTAATTTGTCTGATTTGTACAGCTGTTACTAATTTGCATATTTCCAAAAATTAGGAAGTTAAATTAGGAATGTGTAGACCTATAAATTAACCCTATTGTACTGGCTGTTAGAAGTACTTAAAAATAAGAAAAGATTTTATTCTTCTCCTCTGTTCACATGGTATCAGAGCTATGGCAGAATTAAGCCTGGCTTGACTCCCATACGGATCTGTTCATTGTCTTGTTGTAATGGTGCAAAACACCATGCCTGGGTTTACAGTAACTGGTGATACCAATTCCACTGCTACATCTACTGGAATTGGCGCAGGGGAGTTTCTACTGTCGGGATACACTACAACTACAGCTACAACACCTTCATTTAGTAAGGAACAGTTAGAACAACTATATAAACTTTTTCAGTCCACACAAGTGACTAATCCAGTATCTTCTTCTTGTTCCTTAGCCCAGAAAGGTAATTATATTCAATCTGCTGTTGTCTTTAATGTGTCCACTATTCCTCTTTGTCCATGGATAATAGATTCAGGTGCCACCAGTCATATGACTGGATGCTCTAAATTATTTTCTTTCTATAGTCCTTGTGCAGGCAATCAAAAAATTAAGATTGCTGATGGCTCCCTCTCGGCAATTGCTGGGAAAGGGTCAATTGTTATCTCTAATACTCTCATTCTTCACGATGTCCTTCATGTTCCAAATCTCTCTTGTAATCTTTTGTCTGTAAGTAAAATAACTCGTGATTTAAAGTGTTGTGCCAAATTTCTTCCAAATTATTGTGAATTTCAGGAGCTGGATACGGGGAGGATGATTGGCAATGCTAGAGAGTATGGCGGTCTCTATTACTTTGATGATGGGAACTCTATGTTTCAGCAACAGAAAATTTCAAATCTCAAAGTATGTTTCAGTTCTACTGATGATACAATAATGTTATGGCACCGTAGGTTAGGCCATCCTAGCTTTTTATATTTAAAACATTTGTTTCCAAACTTATTTCGTAATAAACTTCTGTCGTCTTTTCAATGCGATATTTGTCAGTTAGCTAAACACCATCGTGCATCTTTTCCTAGTCAACCATATAAAGCATCCAAGCCTTTTACCCTTATTCATAGTGATGTGTGGGGTCCCTCTAGGACATTAACCAATTCTGGAAAAAGATGGTTTATAACATTTATTGATGATCATACACGCCTAAGTTGGGTCTATCTACTCAAAGAAAAATCTGAAGCAGAACATGTTTTTAAAAACTTTTATAATATGGTTGAAACACAATTTCAAACAAAAATTCAAGTGTTTCGAAGTGACAATGGGAAGGAATACTTTAATCAAATATTGGGGTCATTTTTCTTACAAAAAGGAATTGTTCATCACAGCTCTTGTAATGACACTCCTCAACAAAACGGGATAGCAGAACGAAAAAATAAGCACCTCCTAGAAGTAGCTAGGTCTTTAATGTTCACCACTAAAGTTCCTAAATACTTATGGGGGGAAGCAATTCTTACTGCTACATATCTTATTAATAGGATGCCATCAAGAGTTTTGAACTTTCAGACACCATTGACAGTTTTAAAAAAATTCTTTCCAATGACACGTTTGACTTCAGATTTACCTTTAAAGGTCTTTGGATGTGTTGCCTTTGTACATATACACAATCATAATAGGGATAAACTAGATCCACGGGCTGTAAAATGTGTTTTTCTGGGCTATTCTCCTACTCAAAAAGGGTATAAATGTTTTGATCCTAACAAACAAAATTTTTTTGTCACAATGGATGTTACATTCTTTGAGTCTCAAAGCTTTTTTAATCCTCCTCTTCAGGGGGGGAAAGAAAATGAAAACTCGGTGTTTGAGCTTGACATGAGTACTAATGGTAAGGAAAATATTGAAACTGAAATTTTTAATCCTAATACCTTGAATATGGAGGATAGGAGGACTACCTTAGTGCCTGAACATAAAACTGACTCTAGGATAATAGACGAGACACGCTTCAATGATGAGAGATTGTTTGGGAAAACTTACACTAGGGAGAAACGGATTCAAAGTAAGAAAGATGCAGTGATACTTCCTCAATGCCATGAATCTGATCCAATTCCAGATCTGAAAAACACTGATTCTGAAAATCCAGGTACGATCTCTAAATTTATAGAGTCTGAGTCTTTATCTATCCCACAAATACATTCTGACCCTCTAGATCTTCCCATTGCTCTTAGGAAAGGAATTAGATCATGTACTCAACATCCCATTTCCAAATTTGTGTCTTATAAGAATCTGTCATCATCTTATCATACTTTTGTCTCTCAATTGTCAAGTGTGGATATACCTAAGTCTATACAGGAAGCACTAAAGGTTCCTGAATGGAAGAAGGCTGTTTGTGAAGAAATGGAGGCTCTAGAAAAAAATGGAACGTGGGAGATGGTTTATTTGCCTGAAGGAAGATTGATTGTTGGTTGCAAGTGGATTTTCACTGTAAAATACAACTCAGATGGATCCTTGGAACGTTATAAAGCAAGGTTAGTAGCAAAAGGATTCACACAGACCTATGGAGTTGATTATCAAGAGACATTTGCTCCCGTAGCCAAACTAAATACCATTTGAATACTACTCTCTGTAGCTGTTAATTTGGACTGGCCATTGTTTCAATTGGATGTTAAAAATGCGTTTCTCAATATATGAATGCGCCCCCCGGTTTTGAAGACAAGTTTGGAGGAAAGGTGTGTAAATTGAAGAAATCCCTTTATGGACTGAAGCAGTCTCCTCGTGCTTGGTTCGAGAGATTTACTAGGTTTGTTAGAAAAGAAGGATATAGTCAAGGACAATCTGATCATACAATGTTCGTGAAACACACAGATGGTGGAAAGATGACTGTCCTAATTGTATACGTAGATGACATAATACTTACTGGGAGCGATGGTGATGAGATGAGTAGGCTGAAGAAGCACCTGGCGTCGGAATTTGAAATTAAGGATTTGGGTCCCTTACGCTATTTCCTAGGTATGGAAGTTGCAAGATCTAGAATGGGAATTTCTGTGTCACAAAGAAAGTATGTTCTGGACTTGCTAGAAGAGACAGGAATGAGTGGTTGCAGACGAAGTGATACACCGGTGGATCCTAATCAGAAGTTAGGAGAGGTTTCCAATGGAGTTCCAGTTGATAAAGGTAGATATCAACGTCTTGTAGGGAAGCTCATTTATTTATCTCACACAAGACATGATATTGCCTTTGCCGTTAGTGCTGTAAGTCAATATATGCACTCACCTTATGTGGAACATTTGGAGGCAGTTCACAAGATTCTCAGGTATTTAAAGAGTACACCTGGAAAAGGGTTATTATTTAAGAAGAGTGATCAAAGGAGTGTAGAAGTCTTCACAGATGCAGACTGGGCAGGCTCAGTTTCAGATAGAAGATCAACATCTGGTTACTGTACGTTCTTATGGGGAAATTTAATTACTTGGAGAAGCAAAAAACAAAATGTGGTTGCCAGGAGCAGTACTGAAGCTGAGTTTAGGGCCATGGCAAATGGAGTTTGCGAGGTGTTACGGATTAAAAGAGTCCTTGGAGAACTGAAACTAGATATTGAAGCACCTATGAGACTGTTCTGTGATAATAAATCAGCAATAAGCATTGCAAATAATCCGGTTCAGCATGATCGTACGAAGCATATTGAGATTGATAGACATTTTATAAAAGAAAAGCTGGAGAATGGAGTAATTTGTATGCCGTTCATCCCTTCAGAGCAACAAACAGCAGATGTTCTTACCAAGGGACACTTCAGGCCAAAGTTTGAATCTTTCATTGACAAGTTGGGCATGATTAATATCTATGCACCAACTTGAGGGGGGGTGTAGAAAATATGGAAAGATTACATTAGTTGACATTCCTGATTTCTAGGATTAATTGTCTAATTTGTCTGATTTGTACAGCTGTTACTAATTTGCATATTTCCAAAAATTAGGAAGTTAAATTAGGAATGTGTGGACCTATAAATTAACCCTATTGTACTGGCTGTTAGAAGTACTTAAAAATAAGAAAAGATTTTATTCTTCTCCTCTGTTCACATGATGTTTTTGTATATGCTTTTAAGTTGATGTTCATCTTTGTTTCTGTATTGTTTGACTTGTTTGAATTTAGCTAAAGGATTAGACAGATAAATGGGTCAGCTCAAGCACACAATTCACTTATCAAGTTAAACGTGTAATGCTGCTTTAGATTAGGCAGTATCTATAGGTTAGTGCAATCAATTTGTCAATTTTAGGCACTGTAAATAATAGAAATGCCATAACTATTTTGATTCAGGCAAATCTGTCTATTGCTGGTGGGAGTTGTTTCCTGGAGGCTGCTGTAAATGATTCTCAAGTGGTAGAGGTCATTCAGGCTCCAGAAGGTTTACAGTGCTTACAATTGATGCTATCTCCGAAAGGATTGGGAACTGCACTTGTGACTGTTTATGATGTTGGACTTGCTCCTCCACGTGCAGCTTCAGCTCTGGTACTGTATTTACTCTTGTGTCTTCTCTATACAATTTGTTTGTCGATGAAAATGTGTTAATTATTCCTCATGTACTCTTCCTATAATTTTCTCGTAAGTTCATCGGATATATTTTCTATATTTTATTTCTGCAAGAGTGGTATTGGTTTTGACATGAAAATTGATGGAGCTTAAAATGGATCAGCATGATAAATTACGTAACCCTAGTATCAAAATCAAATGTATGTAGTCTTTTGGGAACTCCACCTTGTAAATGAAGAATATTACTCTATCCTTTTACCTAATGTACTCAACATTATTTTATGATGTATGCCTTTTTGATTGCAGTATTGTGGTATAATCGTTTTAATTTTACACAACCCCCCCCCCCCAAAACAAAAAAAACTTTTTATATGAACAAAAAATGGATAAATAATAATGGAAGAAACATTTTATAACTCAAATTTTGGCATGGAGCCAGCAGTGTAAAGTTGCCTTGTGCTGCTTGAATTGTGTTCTGTGATGCCACTCAGAATTCCGAGCCATTTCGTTTTTCTTAAGGACAGGTTTTTTTTCTTTGGGGCTCTGGATATGTGTGATTCTAGGAATGTCACCTTCTTCCTTCATGTTTCATCTCCCAGCTGGCAGTTGTAGTCATTCTTGGAGGTATATGTTTTGCCAGGTCCAAGTTGCTGATGTAGACTGGATTAAGATCATGTCAGGCGAAGAAATCAGCTTCATGGTATGTCTTTTACCTGGATGGTACACGCTAATTTGTGACAACTATTATAATTTGCTTTCTCATTAATTTTAGGAAGGTCAATCACAATCTATTGATTTAATGGCTGGGATCGATGATGGAAGTACTTTTGACTCTTTTCAGGTTTGAGTTGATTTCATTTGTAGTCTATGGGCTTTGATATTCTAGCTTCCTGTTTGTTAGCTCATGCTAATTTAGTTGGTGTTTTGATGTTTAAAAAGCATTTTGCTCTGTATTCTTTCATAAATATGCACGTGCCTTAGTCATATTTTCATGTTAAAATCTCCTAGTAAGTGAGGATTAGTGCTTGTGAATTTTGGTGCAGTACACTTACATGGATATTCGTGTACATATTGAGGATCATATTGTTGAACTCATAGATGATGATGCTACCTCAAGTCCTGATGGTGGATATTTTAGCATGTCGAGTTTTAAAATTATGGCTAAACATCTTGGGATCACAACTCTTTATGTAAGTTCTTGTTTGGTCCTTTGCCAGTATGAAATTCCAGTTGACATTGCCTTAAATTTGTATTGATAGTTTAGATCATGCAAACTGACCGGTAGGTATTGGAATCAGGTCAGTGCTAGACAGCAATCTGGGCATGAAATATTGAGTCAACCTATAAGGGTAGAAGTCTATGCACCGCCGAGAATACACCCTCACAATATTTTTCTGGTACCTGGTGCATCTTATATGGTATGTCCCACAACATCTTAATTGCTTTTATTTTTTTCCAAGCTCAAAGTGATAGAAAATTGAAGTAAAATTTCATTTTCTTGCTGTCTCTGTGTGTGTGTGTGTACAGTTATTATAATATTTTTTTTCATTTTTGTATTTTAATTTTTGTTCGAGTCATATTTTCTGTTGTTTGTGTATTTCTGATTGCTAAAGTGACATGGTTGCTTTAAATTCCTAGCTTACCTTGAAAGGAGGCCCAACTGTCGGTGTATATGTTGATTATACTAGTACAGATGAAGAAATAGCAACGATCCACAGATCATCTGGTCAACTGTTTGCCATTTCACCAGGGAACACTGTAAGATATGGGGTCCAATTTTTTCTACTCATTTTCTTCTCTGGCTTCCCCCCTAACTTGGAGCTTTGATGAGTTTTGCATAGTTTTAAGTTTTATATGCATGCATGTCATTTAGTTTTATCTATAAATTTAGCTATTTATAACTAAGATGAGTTGATTTTGTTACTTATAATTCCAGAATGAAAATTAATTTGGACGCTCTTTAACTTTCGTAAAGTACCTACATTAGCATTAATTTAGATCTTTAATAGATTTTAACACTATGAGCCGATGTGAAATCTGTTGAGGATACATTATCTCTACCATTAATTATTTTTAATTAACATGTCATGTGTATGAACAGTTTTGGCAGTTATATAAAAATCGGGTTTAGCTTGGGTGACTTTGGTCCCCTTTAAAGCTAAACTGTATCATTCCCAGCAACATTATTGAGAACAAACTTGATTCTCTTTTATTTTTTTCTCTTCTCTCTCTGGCCCTTCCCCTTAATAATCTTGATTGACATTTACCGTGGAGTAAGTTAACATATAGTACATTTTACTAATTGCATGCATGTGTCTATGATCAGACCCTCATTGCCACGGTTTTTGGGAATGGAGATGTTGTAATTTGCCAAGCTTTCAGCAGTGTGAAAGTTGGAGTTCCTTCTTCAGTGACATTGAATGCGCAAAGTGACCAACTTGCTGTTGGCCATGAGATGCCCATACATCCTCTATTTCCTGAGGCAAGAACCTAAAATCAAGAGAAATAGTTGAGTGGATTCTCTCTCTTGTCCAATTGCTGACTGACTTATTGGTGTTGTCAGGGTGATGTGTTTTCTTTTTATGAGCTCTGCAGAAATTACAACTGGACCATAGAATATGAAAAGGTTAGACTGACTGCTGCATCAGTCTGATATATTCTGCAATTAATCTTGTCAAATAACAAGATGTTTCCTCATCATTTGGGTACAAAAACATCTCTCGTTTTTCTGTTTCTAGATTTTGGGTTTTTGGCTGGGGGATCAACTGCACAGTGAAAATCAAGATTTACAGTCAGCTGCTTCAGGGGAAATTCAATTTTCTAATGACCTGGATAAGAAAGAACTGGGTTTTATCAAAACCTTGTATGGAAGGTATACCAAAGCCATTGCAATAATTTTTTCTCTCCATTTTGGCTTCATTTATATATTACAGGAGTTGCATGTTGAGCTAAAAGGCAAATTGTATTTCTCGTGCATCATTAGAGTCTTGACTTTATGAAATCTAGTTAGAGGATTTAGGGACTTCCAGTAGCCAATTCTAGAAAAATTGTCTTCCTCGTGTCTGGATATGATTAAAATGGTGGATGTATCAGTCTTTCTTCCCATAGAGGAAAGCTGACATTTTGTTCTCGAATCTAATTTTTCTTTGGTTCCTGTTCTGGATGGAATCAATTTTACTTGGAAAAATTATTATTATTGGCTCCGCTTGAAGTTTTAGTAGGTTTTTTCATGACTTTTTTTCCTTTTAAAGAGTTCAGTCTCCCACACTTTTTGCCTGTTGCAGATCTGCTGGCAGGACAGATGTTGCAACTACTTTCTCATGTGATTTTGTGTCTGACTCATACTCAGAATCAAGGATTTACAGTGCATCGATATCACTATCCGTGGTGTCTGATCTCCCTCTTGCACTTGGAATTCCAGTAACATGGGTTCTCCCCCCGCATTATACTTCAACTAGTCTTTTGCCTTCATCATCAGAATCACATGGCCAATGGGATAGTCAGAGTCGCAAAGGATCAATTGTCTACTCTTTATTGAAATTTTGTAGTGAAAAGAATGAAGCTGCAAGCAAGGATGATATTTCCATTGATGGGGACACAATAAAAACAACCAGTAGTAACCATCTAGCATGCATCCAGGCAAAAGATCGATCCAGTGGAAGAATTGAAATTGCTTCATGTGTCAGGGTGGCTGAGGTACTCTCTTATATGCAGCGTTTCAATGTTGATATTGAAGTGAGATGAGTGTGTTAATTGTTAAATATGCCTAAACTTCGTGTCTTAATGCATTGAATTGCAATCACACTTGTAACATAATGGGTAAAAAGAAGTTTGCAGGAGCTAGGTGATGGTACTCTTATCAGTTCACTTCTTACAATGTTAATGTGCACATTAGGTTTCTACTACCATCCAGGACCTAATTAAGCAATACTGCTATAGAGTTATTAAATAAATATGATATAATGGATTTTCATGTTTCTGAACTTTCGTTTATCCGTTCTTGTAGAAGTTTTAAAATCAACTATGTTGGTGCTATGCATTACTGTCAGGTGGCTCAAATAAGAATCAGCAATAGATATACATTGAATGTAATTCATCTTGCTGTTGGTGCTGAACGTGAAATTCCAATAAGCTATTATGATGCTTTAGGTACAATCGTGTTCTTAATATCTGTTATTAATTTTATTGGAACTTCATATGTTCCAGATTTGAGCCTTTAGTCTCATGATTTTGCTTTTGACCAGGGACTCCTTTTCATGAAGCACATAATGTCATACTCTATCATGCTGAAACTAACTATCATGATGTTGTCTCTATTAACTATACACTCAATGGTAGTGGGAAAATCTATCTTAAGGTTTGTTGATGACTTAGCTTTTATTTGGTTTCTGTTTAACTTCTAACTTCTTCCTTATTATATAACTGCAATTTTCCTTTTGAAGGCAAAGCAACATGGTAGAGCTCTCGTGCAAGTATCAATGAACAGAAGTCCACAAAAGTCTGATTACGTTTTGGTAATTGCAGTCCTATTACTGAACCATGGAACTGTTATGCTGTAGGTGTAATTTACCACACCCAGACGTGCCTGATATGTGTTTACTTTCACCAGATGATAAACAGCTTGTGAAAAGCTGCATAGCGAATCTTGTCTGTACTTCTTGCTGCATATTTTTCTCTTCCACTTAATGGAAGAAGAATACTGAATTTTTATTTAATAATGACTAGACATGTTTGATGGTGAGTTTTCCCATGGCCATGGTAATTTGTCATTGTTGGTTTTTGTCTGAAAGGCAGGTAATTCTATTTTGCATTATGTCATGAAACTTGAGAATAGGCTAGAAGAATTTCAAATTGGTCTACAATTCGAAATTACTTAAAAGTTTTTGTGAGGCATTTGTGAGACATCCCAGCCCTCTTAGGCTTATGTATGAAATATGCTTTCTTATATTGAGTTATTTTCTGACTGCAAAAGTAAGCCCGTTATGCTAGTCACTTCTTAGCTTCCCTTGTTTGCTTTGCTGATTATGTTTCCAATTCTATCAAATCCTTTGTTGATTCAGGTTTCAGTTGGAGCCCAACTATATCCACAGAATCCAGTCCTCCATGTTGGAGGCAGTCTCGACTTCAGTGTGGAAGGTGTGTGTGTCTTTGGTGATGAAATAGTTTCAATCTCATTTGCTTATGCTCCTGCAGTGACCGTTCTCTGCATCATGAAATTTCTCTTTGCATGCAATCTTCGTTGACTGTTCTCTGCATCATGAAATTTCTCTTATCTCTGTATTACCTTGAGTAGTTGCTTCTCTGTCATTATTTGTTCCAGTGCTATAAATGATTAGTCTTGATGTTTTGTATGTTCTAATTATTCAAAAACCGCGCTCGTTACGAGGATATGGGAGTATAGGGCGTGTTTGGTAGGTGATGCGAAAATGAGTTTTCAGAATTACGTCATTATCCAAAACTTTGGTTGTATTATCAATGCAACTGGCGTTACACCCTAGGCCTGCGCTAATGTCTATCTTTGCCCTTAATGTTTTATGGTGTTGTTTATTGCTATTGATTGAGAATGTAACGCCATGTATATTGCTCATGTTCCAAATATTTTTAATCGGCTTTAGATCTCTTTTAATACAAATTTCCGGCTTCTGGCTGATTGAAATTAGTGGCAGGTTATTGCATGAACCAAACATGAGTTGCAATCTGTATTTCCTTACAAATGTTTCTCACCATATCTTAAGGGGGGGAAAAAATCTGCTCTGCAATTGGAATTTTATTATATTTTTGTCTTAGCTTTTGATTTTCAACTGTCTTACATTTGAGTACAAAGTGTGAAAGGCTGGTTTGTATGTCTTTACATTTTATCCTCAATAACATGATCCGTGCTCTTCTTTACTTGTAGGTTTTAGTGATCAAGTTTCTGGCCACTGGTTTAGCGATAATGAAAGTGTTGTACATGTGCACATGCCATCTGGCAAAGCTGAAGCAGTTGGAATAGGTTCAACCAAAGGTACTACTGTAATTGACTTAAGTCTTGGTTTTGGCCTTTTTTCTTTTTTTATTTTAAATTTTACTAGAATATGATGAGGCCATTTTTATAGTTTAAATTTGTTACATATGCAGTATTTTTTGAATGTCCAAGTATGAAACTGCAAACAACGGTTACTGTTCTATCAAAAAACATTGTTTCCATCGATGCTCCAAAGGAGGTGCTAACAAATGTTCCTTACCCAACCAAAGGATATACCTTCGCTGTGAGATTCGGGTATGTAGATAAGTGGATCCTTTTACTGACTGATACCTTTTAGCTGCTCTTTAGTTCAATAGCTGATATTGCCCTGCATTTCTTGTTAATGCATTGAAGTAATGATTTATAGTGACTTCCCTTCAGACCTCCCTTCAGACCTACTTATTGTGACTTTTATAGTGACTTCATACATGGGTGGAGTAATAGTTATTTCTATGTTATGCTGTGATAAGAATTTAGTGTTTGAGAGTGTGGTTTATTTTACTTAATATAAACTAACTTAATAAATATATTGACTCTATATTTACAAAAAATGTAAATATATTTACAAAAAATGTAAATATATTTACAATAAACTAACTGAATAAATAACATCTTTTAGTGTTATCTATTTAGTATATCATTTGAAATGGCTAAAAGAGTTTTCTTAATTTAAAAAAAAAAGCTCTTTATAAAAATTGTCGTACTTGTTTGGTTACAGATAAATGTATTTCCGTCTTTCAAATTTGTGAGCACCTCTTTGTGGAGCACTTTTGTCGTTTATGTTATGCGAAATATGAAACAAAAGTGAAGAAGACCCCACACACCCCCCCAAAAAAAAATCAAAAGAAGATTTCTATTTATAAAAATTATAAAGCTATACTTTGAATGGTTGTAACAAGTATATTTTTAATTTTGCGTTTTCTTTTAATTATAAATGGTACATATTTGTAATACAAATCCATCTGCAAACTAATGTGAGCAAAATTAGAACCCTAAAACCCTTTTACTACACAAAAGGGGTAATCAATTAAACCAAATAGTGTCTACAGAATACAAATTTTAGTTTCATAAAAAGTCTTTTTATGCAAGTACTAAAAGTTTTTGGATAATAACATGAAACCTGTAAACACATGTGTCTTAGTAGCATACTGACACCATTGCATAATTTGTAAATTTCCATGTCTAATTCTGCGAATGGTGCCAATTCCAATTTTAATTTGCCAGCTACTTGTTTCATAACTTGCAACTTTGGTAAACCATTGGATAGAAGGGGTAGGTCAATGGTTTGGACCCGTCCTTTAGTGAGGAGGCAATCTGCTGCATAAGACAGGTTAACATGATAAATTTTTTAAAGAAATAAAAATAGATAAATAGATAAAGATTTTCCTGGATGATTGCGGTTGCATTATCTATTTGTCTTACCAACAGGATAATAGCATTCACCTGCCTTAACAGCTGTGGTATTTCATATTTTGTATTTGAGCTGCTGTACTTGACTTATTACATAAAAGCTAGACGTACCTTTTTCTACGTATATGCAGTCAGCAACTTATCAAATTAATCTTCAACATGATTTGTCCTATTTATAAGATCCATTGCATCAGGAACTGGATATTATTTTGCTATTGCATTGCACTGGATTTTAATAAATTTAATTGATGGTTTGAAGCTATTGTCTTATAAATATCTTAATTGAATTTGTTGGAACGCCACAGTGATACTCACAAGTTGAAAGCTCTTGAAAACAAAGCAATCTCATATGATTGTGAGGCAGATCCTCCTTTCGTCGGGTACGTTTCTTTTTTCATGTTTTATTGAATATATTGCCAAAGTAAAGATTATGCAGTTTGATGTTGTTTTCCTTCTTTTATTGAAGGTATGCAAAACCGTGGATGGATCTGGACACTGGTAACTTGTACTGTCTCTTCTTCCCTTACTCTCCAGAGCATTTGCTCCGTTCCGTTCCAAAGTCGAAGGACACGAGCCCATTTATATCTGTCTCTGTCAATGCTTCACTGAGAGAAGCACACCGTATTTCTGGATCTGCATCAGCATCTGCGCTTTTTGTTGGAGGATTTTCAATATTGGAGATGGACAAGGTAATCAAAAAGACTTGATGCTAATAGACATTGGCATCACTAGCAGCCTGCATTTGTGTTCTCAGTATAAACAATACTAATATTGGTAGTTTGTGTTGCAGAGTTCGTTGCAATTAAATCTGACATCAGACTCAAACAAGACTACCATAACTATCCTGGGAAATACTGGTAAGTCAACACGTGTATAGCATCAGACTAGCGGTCCCAACTCATTATTTGTGATAGACATTGATGTATGTTCACCTGTGACTTCTCATTGCAGGTGTTGAAATCCACTGGCAAAATCAAGATCTGTTGAAGATTAGTCCCGTCCATAAAGAAGATATTGGAATTGGTGGGCATGCTCAATATGAGGTGAGTTCTGTGCTTTGTTATTTAATTGCATTCAACGAGCATAGAAAATGACGCTTCAGTTAATTCAGTAGATTCATTCCTATCATTTCGAATCTCATTTATGAAGAACATTAATTAGAAAGTTGCGCTTGCACAAGCTATGTGAAGTAGAACAAAATGAATATGCTTCAATACTCTTGTATCTTTATTAATTTGAAAGAAAAATCTATTTTCCGTGCCTTCAGGTTTCAGTGCTAAGAACCAAGAAATTCAAGGATAAAATCATTTTCACACTTCCAGCCAACGGTGAGTCTACATCATTTTGAATCCCAGTACTCACAACTTTCTACTTAAAAAGTGATTTTGTCATCTGTGAACTGTTTCAGGTCAGAGAGTGGAAGTAGATGTTAACTTTGAACCTGGGCAAAGAGAAGAATCAAACAGAATATTTGCAAGCTTTATTGGTTTCTTTGCTGTATTTTCATTGATAGTGGTATTCAGTATCGCTATCTTGGATGGACGGAAGAGATCCACCAGATCTCAGCCATCTGTTTCTCCTGCCACTCCATACGCAACAGCACCTGGTACGCCTGAGCATAGTATTCCGACAGTTTCAAATGAACAGTCTCCCCGAACGCCACAGCCTTTTGTAGATTATGTGAGAAGAACTATTGATGAAACTCCCAACTATAGACGAGAAGCTAGGAGGAGGTTTAACGTACAGAATACGTTCTAGATTTGTAAGTTCTACCAATTAGATAAAACTCTCTGTACATATTGATTAGTATGACGCCAAGCTCACCAAGGATAGCGATTTGCTCATCTGAATTTTGGAGTTGTAATTGGATATATTTGATTCTGGAGGAAAACATCGCCTGCAATTGGGTTTTTTATTTATATATGACAAAATCATGTACGATGTACATAAATATGACAATTTTTACTCAATTAAATTTGTATGATATTTTAGCGATTCCTAGTTTAAAATGCCCTTATCATCTCCAACAAAAGCATGCACCTAGCACTATAATGCGCCTATCATTTTAAGTTGTTATTAAACACTTACTAAAATCATCACCTTCCCTTAACAAATTCAAACAGATTTAAAAAAATTCTTCAACACAATTTTTACACATTAAACTTGTTGCCAAATTGAGTTTGTTTATCATAGTTATTTTTTTTGTAATTTCTTTACTTCTAGACTTATGGACCTGTAGGTAAGTATATAAATTTAGAAGTTTAGAATTGAAGCACAGAAGTTTAGAAGAATTTTTAACAATTTATTTTTATTAATATTTTTACTTTATCATCACATAATTTTTAGGTAAATGAATACGGTACGTGTTATTGTCTTGTATAACGGTAAATGGATTAATCAAAATAATGAATACAAGTTCAATGCTTTCCTAAACTTCCTAACTCAAGTTTTCTTTTATTTTTTTAACCTAGTTACTTATAAGGGTATTTGTGTACTTTCACTTGTCATTGGGTCATAGTCTTAGCATGTAAATAATTGGGTCATAATCTTGACATTTAGCAAGTATTGAGTCATATTCCGTGCAATTTCCTCCCTGCAATTCTATGATCATGATAGAGTTATCGTTGCTTTCAGGGGAAGTGAATTGTTGAATATTGTTGTGGTAATACCCAAATCCCTTCAAGTTTTTAGGTTTCTGATCAGCGCACCCTTTAGATATAACTTATGGGGATGCTCGAATGCCATTTCATTTGGGTTGTTTCCTTGTTTTATTGTATTTTTTCTATATGAGAAATGAACTGCAAGCAAGTCATTGTTAAGTAAAATACGTCATATTAATAAAACATGTGGGCTTTTTTTTATTTTTTTGGTTCAAAAGATTATTATATTTGTCAATTTTAATTGGTGTACATTAAAAATTCACTCTTTTTCCGAAATCATGAGTTTACATATGAAAATTTCATTGCTTTTTTTTTTTAAAAAAAGGGACATATTCTGATCGTATTTTTATTTTAGGTGGTCCAAAAAATTCATAGAATTTGTGTAATTGTGGATGAGTTATAGTGATTTTCTGCGTATAAAATGAATTTTTAAAAGGTAAAATAAAGTTTCAAAAAGTGGGTTATATTTTTCAAAACTTCACTAGATTGTGAAATATATAATTAACGAATTTAAAAATTGTGAAGACTAATAATTTTTACACTTGAAGATTGTATTAAAAAAAATAATAATGGAAGTTCACTTAAACCATCAATGGTGTCCTTTCGATCATTTCTAATAATACATATGATTAGAAATGAAATATTTTGTAAATATCTATCACACCTGTAATTTGTTATATGTTAAAATTATTTTTATCCATTAGATTTTAGGAATATCAAAATCAATGCTGTATATTGATTGGTTGTTTGTTACATTATTTGTAACATATGCTTTATCATGATAATAATAATAATAATACCGTTGTTCATTTCGATCATAATACTAAAACAAAATAATTAAAAAAAATAAAAAGAAGAAGAAGAAGAAGAAGAAAGAATGTAAGCCTGTGTCTGCTACCGGTAAAAGTGCTTTTGAACTAAGCTTTGACAGCAAAACAGCTAAAACTTGTTCGGATATACAACAGACTGACTGACTGACTATATAGATCATTGTAGTAACTAATTACAACAATGGAAAGACGACATATTTGTTTATATATATATATATATATACATAACAATCGCAATTCTACGCTTCGTTACAGAAATAGAATAGGCGCACTAGGACCCTACCGTGGCACCAGCAATCTCATAATATTACATGATATCATCTGACAACAATTTCCAGGTTATTCTATTCACGAGTAAGTCTTACAAAAATGGAAAAGACGTTGACCGGATGTTGGAATGGGGGACCTGTCTATGTTACAGATTCTGTAACAAACATCTCCCGTCATCCCACCATCCGATTTTCTTTTGTTTAGTTTCTCACTCCACATCCAACCACATCCAACGGCTGATGCTGCAGTCTGTACCTTACAGAATCTGTAACGTAGTTTTGTCCAACTTTTTTGTGTTATCTAATAAAATCAATCAATAACTCCTATTCTAGCAAATGACAAAGAAATTATAGCAGCGGTCCCACTTGCTACTGCTTGACAAAGAAACTTTTTGTTTCGGCCATCACTTTTTGGAAAATTCCAAAAAAACCCTTGAAAAATACTTTTCAATAAGATACTTTCAAGTGTGTTTTTGGTATATGCATATGAATAAAGTACATGCATTAATGTTCGAACTGGTTGTAAGCCATATCACAATCTGGTGCAGGAACTTCCAATTTGAACTGGTCAAAGGAACCTATTGGCTTGGCGGCAAAGCTTATGTTACATTAGTTGTATATTACAATTATAAATTTTTAAATCCTTAAAAAAGATAATAATTATTAAAAAGGTCAATAAATTTTAAAATTTTACTTTACACCCCAGACTGTTTACACCCAAGTTGTAATATTTTAATTTTTTTTGAAGTTCTTCATTTATATTTATAGCAAAATTAGTACCAAACTACTAAACAAATTCTTTCTATTTTATTTAATTGGATCTCTGATTTGTTTAATTTATATCTATTGAATTTTTATTCATTATATTAATAATCTTTTAGTTTAATATATCATAATCTTTAATGTTGAAGTCTTTTATGAATTATTTAACTTTATTAAATTCTTTACTTAGTTGATCTCTTAACTTTTTAATTTATTTTATATTTCCTTCATTGAAATTATTAATTTCTAATATTTTTTTATCTTTTCTATATCATTTATAGATAAATTGAGATTTTCTAATTTATTTAATAGATATAGTGACATTCAATTTAATTGATTATTTCTCCACATGTTTGAACCATTGATAAGATCAAAGATTTGAAATCTTTTCATTAGAGGATTTAGTAATTTATTCATTGTACTGTCTTTTTAATAATTCATTATATTTATAAAATATTTATCACATATAATATCTCTTATAATGACAAATTGATGATATGTATTTAGGATGGAAAATAGATTGAAAATGTGTGTGTGTTAGAAGAAAAATCTAGTTTATGTCTCAAGAGAGATAAGAAATTATAAATGTAAGTGCAAAAATATATTCAAAATTTGTGAATCTTTATGAATATAATAATCGTTTAAATCTTTATAAAAATATTGTAAAAACTTTATAAAATTTTAAAAATAAATGTAGAAAAGATGGATAAAAAATATTTAATTATTAAAAATCAATGAGGACTTATTTGAAAAAATAAGTAAACATATGACTAGAAATAAAATTCTCTGTAAATATTATTACACCTGTACTTTGTTTCATGTTAAAATTATTTTTATCCATTAGATTTAAGAAATATTAAAATCAATAGCCTATATTCATTGGTTGTTTGTTACATTATTTGTAACATAAGCTTTGCCTGGCTCAACCGGATGTAAGCCATATCACCTCAATCAATTGAACTTTCTTTCTTACCAATGCATGTAGTTTAAGCCCAATGCCCCGTCTTTAAGCCCAATGCTCCACGTGTTATTTCAGCTCAGGCACGCATCAAGACGGGGCATTGGGCTTAAATAACACGTGGAGCACCGTCAAAAATAATTTATCGCTCTTACTGCTACATCAAAGAGCTGATAGAAAAGGTGTCCTTGTGTGTTATTTAAGCCCAATGCCCCGTCTCCAAGACTTGAGACACACAAGGACACCTTTTCTATAAAAGTTCCTCTTGAACTTATAAAATTGGTCTTATAAAAGAATTAAGCATTGAGCATGTAAGAATTAATCTTAGTTCAAGAGAATCTTATGAACATATAAGAATTTGCTATTGAGCATATAAGAATTTAAACATCAAAACACACTCTTCTCAAGTCGTTTTGAGTGCCACTGAATTGCTTTCACTGGTTGTTTTACAATTATGAATAAGATTTGGCAGAGATGACTGAGTTTAATTATCATCTTAATAGTCAACGTGTGAGGGAGAAATTGCCATTCTATTAAGTGCGGCGTCCCATCGAACTATTGCCGTCTTAATTTCCAGGTTATGGGACTCTCGGCTTTTATACTTGCCCAAAACTGATTGCCCAATGGCAGCGTTGTAATTTTTTAAGTCTGTCTTTTCCTCAGTTTTCTCAAGAAACAAACAGAAGGATGAGAGAGAAAATAAAATTTACCCAGGGCTGGCTCCGTCACCGGTGTGAGGCTGAGACCTGTCATCTTCTGGGTGGTGGTCTGACGATTTATGAACGTCGTTAGAATCTCTGTCAATAATTCCTTCATTAGATTCCGGGTCCATGGGTTCTGGATTTAAGCGGCGTTATAACGGCGGTGAAGAAGGAGAAGACAGAGAAGTTTTATTTTGAAGGCTATCGCAAGAGGAAGAGATATTGTTTGCGTTGCGTTGCGTTAATAGTTTTCTAAGCCCTAAAACCCTCTCTTTCCTGATTGGCTGATTAAAGAGCTAAACCTACTTCGGGTAGCACCGATTCATTCCAGCCAATGGTGATTGTGTACAACGGATACCATACTAATAGTTTACAACGGTCTTTGATCTTATAGACATTAGGGTGGAATAGGCTGGGGTGACGTAGCCTACAATCAGACATCACAACATAGGACCTCTCTATGGTACAGATTCTGTAACAAACATCTCCCGTCATCCCACCATCCGATCTTCTATTGTTTAATTTCTCACTCCACATCTAACCACATCCAACGGCTGATGCTGCAGTCTGTAGCTTACAGATTCTGTAAGCTAGTCAAGTCCCACAACAACATAAATCGAAAGTCAATAAAATTTGATTGATCATCTGACGGCACCTACACCTTAATTTTATTTGAATTAGGGAATAATAACAATAATGATACCGTTGATCATTTCGATCATAATACTAAAACAAAATAATTATAAAAAAAAAAGAAGAAGAAAGAATGTAAGCCTGTGTCTGCTACCGGTAAAAGTGCTTTTGAACTAAGCTTTGACAGCAAAACAGCTAAACCTTGTTCGGATATACAACAGACTGACTGACTATAAATCATTGTAGTAACTAATTACAACAATGGAAAGATGACATATTTATTTATATATATATATAACAATCGCAATTCTACGCTTCGTTACAGTAATAGAATAAGCGCACTAGGAACCTACCGTGGCACCAGCAATCTCATAATATTACATGATATCAGCTTACAACAATTTCCAGGTTATTCTCACGATCATCAGTAGAACTTGGCTGCTGGTCTTGGGTGTGGTTCCCGCGAATCAAGAAATTGCAGAACAAGCGGATGAAGAGATTTTGAAACCAGTAGAAGCAGCGCTTAAGCAGAGAAGCCAACGTTGCATAACAGAGTGATGAGAGTATGAGGCACAAATAGGCTACCAAGAACAGAGACGGAGCCACAAAGAGAGACGCAACCACCGAGATAGCCAAGAGAACAGAGGGCTCTCCACAGCTTACCGAAATGGCACGGCTCACATTGAGAGTGAGTCGGATGGGTGTGAGGAGGAAAAGCAGTAGTGGCATGATGACTGCAGGAATCACGAGCCAGAATTCTAGCTTTAAAATTGGATACAAGAGTATGTTTCTGGTACCATCTCCCACGTCCCAAGAGTTGCCATCCAGAGACCTGAGGAACAGAAAAAAGATGATAAGATTTAGCAATGGCGGAAACAAAAACCTCAAATCAATTGACACATCCATGCTTGTGAGTGTAAGATTTGGCAGAGATGACTGAGCTTAATTATTATGAATAAGATTTGGCAATGGCAGAGTTCAAAAGAATGAAAGAAAGAGAAAGAAAGAAGAGGGAAGAGGGAGAGGGAGGGATATATATATATATATATATATAACAATCGCAATTCTACGCTTCGTTACAGTAATAGAATAGGCGCACTAGGACCCTACCGTGGCACCAGCAATCTCATAATATTACATGATATCAGCTTACAACAATTTCCAGGTTATTCTCACGATCATCAGTAGAACTTGGCTGCTGGTCTCGGATGTGGTTCCCCCGAATCAAGAAATTGCAGAACAAAATGAATATGCTTTGGTAAACCATTGGATAGAAGGGGTAGGTCAATGGTTTGGACCCGTCCTTTAGTGGGGAGGCAATCTGCTGCATAAGACAGGTTAACATGATAAATTTTTTAAAGAAATAAAAATAGATAAATAGATAAAGATTTTCCTGGATGATTGCGGTTGCATTATCTATTTGTCTTACCAACAGGATAATAGCATTCACCTGCCTTAACAGCTGTGGTATTTCATATTTTGTATTTGAGCTGCTGTACTTGACTTATTACATAAAAGCTAGACGTACCTTTTTCTACGTATATGCAGTCAGCAACTTATCAAATTAATCTTCAACATGATTTGTCCTATTTATAAGATCCATTGCATCAGGAACTGGATATTATTTTGCTATTGCATTGCACTGGATTTTAATAAATTTAATTGATGGTTTGAAGCTATTGTCTTATAAATATCTTAATTGAATTTGTTGGAACGCCACAGTGATACTCACAAGTTGAAAGCTCTTGAAAACAAAGCAATCTCATATGATTGTGAGGCAGATCCTCCTTTCGTCGGGTACGTTTCTTTTTTCATGTTTTATTGAATATATTGCCAAAGTAAAGATTATGCAGTTTGATGTTGTTTTCCTTCTTTTATTGAAGGTATGCAAAACCGTGGATGGATCTGGACACTGGTAACTTGTACTGTCTCTTCTTCCCTTACTCTCCAGAGCATTTGCTCCGTTCCGTTCCAAAGTCGAAGGACACGAGCCCATTTATATCTGTCTCTGTCAATGCTTCACTGAGAGAAGCACACCGTATTTCTGGATCTGCATCAGCATCTGCGCTTTTTGTTGGAGGATTTTCAATATTGGAGATGGACAAGGTAATCAAAAAGACTTGATGCTAATAGACATTGGCATCACTAGCAGCCTGCATTTGTGTTCTCAGTATAAACAATACTAATATTGGTAGTTTGTGTTGCAGAGTTCGTTGCAATTAAATCTGACATCAGACTCAAACAAGACTACCATAACTATCCTGGGAAATACTGGTAAGTCAACACGTGTATAGCATCAGACTAGCGGTCCCAACTCATTATTTGTGATAGACATTGATGTATGTTCACCTGTGACTTCTCATTGCAGGTGTTGAAATCCACTGGCAAAATCAAGATCTGTTGAAGATTAGTCCCGTCCATAAAGAAGATATTGGAATTGGTGGGCATGCTCAATATGAGGTGAGTTCTGTGCTTTGTTATTTAATTGCATTCAACGAGCATAGAAAATGACGCTTCAGTTAATTCAGTAGATTCATTCCTATCATTTCGAATCTCATTTATGAAGAACATTAATTAGAAAGTTGCGCTTGCACAAGCTATGTGAAGTAGAACAAAATGAATATGCTTCAATACTCTTGTATCCTTATTAATTTGAAAGAAAAATCTATTTTCCGTGCCTTCAGGTTTCAGTGCTAAGAACCAAGAAATTCAAGGATAAAATCATTTTCACACTTCCAGCCAACGGTGAGTCTACATCATTTTGAATCCCAGTACTAACAACTTTCTACTTAAAAGTGATTTTGTCATCTGTGAACTGTTTCAGGTCAGAGAGTGGAAGTAGATGTTAACTTTGAACCTGGGCAAAGAGAAGAATCAAACAGAATATTTGCAAGCTTTATTGGTTTCTTTGCTGTATTTTCATTGATAGTGGTATTCAGTATCGCTATCTTGGATGGACGGAAGAGATCCACCAGATCTCAGCCATCTGTTTCTCCTGCCACTCCATACGCAACAGCACCTGGTACGCCTGAGCATAGTATTCCGACAGTTTCAAATGAACAGTCTCCCCGAACGCCACAGCCTTTTGTAGATTATGTGAGAAGAACTATTGATGAAACTCCCAACTATAGACGAGAAGCTAGGAGGAGGTTTAACGTACAGAATACGTTCTAGATTTGTAAGTTCTACCAATTAGATAAAACTCTCTGTACATATTGATTAGTATGACGCCAAGCTCACCAAGGATAGCGATTTGCTCATCTGAATTTTGGAGTTGTAATTGGATATATTTGATTCTGGAGGAAAACATCGCCTGCAATTGGGTTTTTTATTTATATATAACAAAATCATGTACGATGTACATAAATATGACAATTTTTACTCAATTAAATTTGTATGATATTTTAGCGATTCCTAGTTTAAAATGCCCTTATCATCTCCAACAAAAGCATGCACCTAGCACTATAATGCGCCTATCATTTTAAGTTGTTATTAAACTCTTACTAAAATCATCACCTTCCCTTAACAAATTCAAACAGATTTTAAAAAATTCTTCAACACAATTTTTACACATTAAATTTGTTGTCAAATTGAGTTTGTTTATCATAGTTATCTTTTTTGTAATTTCTTTACTTCTAGACTTATGGACCTGTAGGTAAGTATATAAATTTAGAAGTTTAGAATTGAAGCACAAAAGTTTAGAAGAATTTTTAACAATTTATTTTTATTAATATTTTTACTTTATCATCACATAATTTTTAGGTAAATGAATACGGTACGTGTTATTGTCTTGTATAACGGTAAATGGATTAATCAAAATAATGAATACAAGTTCAATGCTTTCCTAAACTTCCTAACTCAAGTTTTCTTTTATTTTTTTAACCTAGTTACTTATAAGGGTATTTGTGTACTTTCACTTGTCATTGGGTCATAGTCTTAGCATGTAAATAATTGGGTCATAATCTTGACATTTAGCAAGTATTGAGTCATATTCCGTGCAATTTCCTCCCTGCAATTCTATGATCATGATAGAGTTATCGTTGCTTTCAGGGGAAGTGAATTGTTGAATATTGTTGTGGTAATACCCAAATCCCTTCAAGTTTTTAGGTTTCTGATCAGCGCACCCTTTAGATATAACTTATGGGGATGCTCGAATGCCATTTCATTTGGGTTGTTTCCTTGTTTTATTGTATTTTTTTCTATATGAGAAATGAACTGCAAGCAAGTCATTGTTAAGTAAAATACGTCATATTAATAAAACATGTGGGTTTTTTTTATTTTTTTGGTTCAAAAGATTATTATATTTGTCAATTTTAATTGGTGTACATTAAAAATTCACTCTTTTTCCGAAATCATGAGTTTACAGATGAAAATTTCATTGCTTTTTTTTTTTAAAAAAAAGGGACATATTCTGATCGTATTTTTATTTTAGGTGGTCCAAAAAATTCATAGAATTTGTGTAATTGTGGATGAGTTATAGTGATTTTCTGCGTATAAAATGAATTTTTAAAAGGTAAAATAAAGTTTCAAAAAGTGGGTTATATTTTTCAAAACTTCACTAGATTGTGAAATATATAATTAACGAATTTAAAAAGTGTGAAGACTAATAATTTTTACACTTGAAGATTGTATTAAAAAAAAATAATAATGGAAGTTCACTTAAACCATGAATGGTGTCCTTTCGATCATAATAATAAATATGATTAGAAATGAAATATTTTATAAATATCTATCACACTTGTATTTTGTTTTATGTTAAAATTATTTTAATCCATTAGATTTTAGGAATATCAAAATCAATGCTCTATATTGATTGGTTGTTTGTTACATTATTTGTAACATAAACTTTGTCACGATAATAACAATAATGATACCGTTGATCATTTCGATCATAATACTAAAACAAAATAATTATAAAAAAAAAAGAAGAAGAAAGAATGTAAGCCTGTGTCTGCTACCGGTAAAAGTGCTTTTGAACTAAGCTTTGACAGCAAAACAGCTAAACCTTGTTCGGATATACAACAGACTGACTGACTGACTATATAGATCATTGTAGTAACTAACTAATTACAACAATGGAAAGATGACATATTTATTTATATATATATATAACAATCGCAATTCTACGCTTCGTTACAGTAATAGAATAAGCGCACTAGGAACCTTCCGTGGCACCAGCAATCTCATAATATTACATGATATCAGCTTACAACAATTTCCAGGTTATTCTCACGATCATCAGTAGAACTTGGCTGCTGGTCTTGGGTGTGGTTCCCGCGAATCAAGAAATTGCAGAACAAGCGGATGAAGAGATTTTGAAACCAGTAGAAGCAGCGCTTAAGCAGAGAAGCCAACGTTGCATAACAGAGTGATGAGAGTATGAGGCACAAATAGGCTACCAAGAACAGAGACGGAGCCACAAAGAGAGACGCAACCACCGAGATAGCCAAGAGAACAGAGGGCTCTCCACAGCTTACCGAAATGGCACGGCTCACATTGAGAGTGAGTCGGATGGGTGTGAGGAGGAAAAGCAGTAGTGGCATGATGACTGCAGGAATCACGAGCCAGAATTCTAGCTTTAAAATTGGATACAAGAGTATGTTTCTGGTACCATCTCCCACGTCCCAAGAGTTGCCATCCAGAGACCTGAGGAACAGAAAAAAGATGATAAGATTTAGCAATGGCGGAAACAAAAACCTCAAATCAATTGACACATCCATGCTTGTGAGTGTAAGATTTGGCAGAGATGACTGAGCTTAATTATTATGAATAAGATTTGGCAATGGCACTCTTACTATATTTTTATAAAGATCTAAATAATTATCATATTCATAAAGGTTTATAAATTTTGAATATATATTTGCACATGCATTTATAATTTCTTATCTCTCCTGAGAATAAATTAGATTTTTTTTCTTATATATATATATATAATCTAAATTTAGCATCTTGAATTATAAGAGATATTAAATATCATAAATATATTATGACTCTAATAAATTACTAGAAAGATGTTACAATAAATAAATCATTAGAACCTCTAATAATTTTACAAAATATATAAACTAATAAGTTACCACATTCTAACTATATACAAAGAGGATTTTCTTATGAAAAATTTTAATCATTTGATCCAATCAATAATTCAGACATGCGGGAAATAATCAATTAAATTGAATTTCACTATATTTATAAATAAATTAAGAAGCCCAAATTTATTTATAAATGAAATAAAAAAAGCAAACGATACCACATTCTAGCTATATACAAAGAGAATTTTCTTATGAAAGATTTTAATCCTCTGATCCGATCAATGATTTAGACATGCAGGAAAATAATCAATTAAATTAAATCTCGCTATATTTATTAAATAAATTAGGAAACCCAAATTTATTTATAAATAATATAGAAAAAGCAAATGAAATGTTAGAAATTAATAATTTTAATAAAGAAAAATATAAAACAAATTAAAAAGTTAGGGGATCAAATGAGTAAAAAATTTAATAAAGTTAAACAATTAATAAAAGACTTCAACATTGAAGATGATGATATATTAAAGTAAGAAATCATTAATATAATGAATAAAAATTCAATAAATATAAAATTAAACAAGTTAGAGATTCAATAGAATAAAAACTTGGCACTGAATTTGCTATAAATATAAATGAAAAACTTAAAAAAAAATTGAAGGACAATTGCAGTGCAGCTTGGTTGTAGCTTGGGGTTTAAAATAAAACTTTAAAACTTATTAACTTTTCATAATTATTAACTTTTCTGAGGATTCAAAAATTTGTAACTGTAACGTACTGTTTATGTAAGATAAGCTTTGCCTAACTCCTATTCTAGCAAATGACAAAGAAATTATAGCAGCGGTCCCACTTGCTACTGCTTGCAAAGAAACTTTTTGTTTCGGCCATCACTTTTTGGAAAATACTTTTCAATAAGATACTTTCAAGTGTGTTTTTGGTATATGCATAAGAGGACCTGTCTTCATCTATTCTCCCTCTTCCCTCTTCTTTCTTTCTCTTTCTTTCATTCTTTTGAACTCTGCCATTGCCAAATCTTATTCATAATAATTAAGCTCAGTCATCTCTGCCAAATCTTACACTCACAAGCATGGATGTGTCAATTGATTTGAGGTTTTTGTTTCCGCCATTGCTAAATCTTATCATCTTTTTTCTGTTCCTCAGGTCTCTGGATGGCAACTCTTGGGACGTGGGAGATGGTACCAGAAACATACTCTTGTATCCAATTTTAAAGCTAGAATTCTGGCTCGTGATTCCTGCAGTCATCATGCCACTACTGCTTTTCCTCCTCACACCCATCCGACTCACTCTCAATGTGAGCCGTGCCATTTCGGTAAGCTGTGGAGAGCCCTCTGTTCTCTTGGCTATCTCGGTGGTTGCGTCTCTCTTTGTGGCTCCGTCTCTGTTCTTGGTAGCCTATTTGTGCCTCATACTCTCATCACTCTGTTATGCAACGTTGGCTTCTCTGCTTAAGCGCTGCTTCTACTGGTTTCAAAATCTCTTCATCCGCTTGTTCTGCAATTTCTTGATTCGCGGGAACCACACCCAAGACCAGCAGCCAAGTTCTACTGATGATCGTGAGAATAACCTGGAAATTGTTGTAAGCTGATATCATGTAATATTATGAGATTGCTGGTGCCACGGTAGGTTCCTAGTGCGCTTATTCTATTACTGTAACGAAGCGTAGAATTGCGATTGTTATATATATATATAAATAAATATGTCATCTTTCCATTGTTGTAATTAGTTACTACAATGATTTATAGTCAGTCAGTCTGTTGTATATCCGAACAAGGTTTAGCTGTTTTGCTGTCAAAGCTTAGTTCAAAAGCACTTTTACCGGTAGCAGACACAGGCTTACATTCTTTCTTCTTCTTTTTTTTTTATAATTATTTTGTTTTAGTATTATGATCGAAATGATCAACGGTATCATTATTGTTATTATTCCCTAATTCAAATAAAATTAAGGTGTAGGTGCCGTCAGATGATCAATCAAATTTTATTGACTTTCGATTTATGTTGTTGTGGGACTTGACTAGCTTACAGAATCTGTAAGCTACAGACTGCAGCATCAGCCGTTGGATGTGGTTAGATGTGGAGTGAGAAATTAAACAATAGAAGATCGGATGGTGGGATGACGGGAGATGTTTGTTACAGAATCTGTACCATAGAGAGGTCCTATGTTGTGATGTCTGATTGTAGGCTACGTCACCCCAGCCTATTCCACCCTAATGTCTATAAGATCAAAGACCGTTGTAAACTATTAGTATGGTATCCGTTGTACACAATCACCATTGGCTGGAATGAATCGGTGCTACCCGAAGTAGGTTTAGCTCTTTAATCAGCCAATCAGGAAAGAGAGGGTTTTAGGGCTTAGAAAACTATTAACGCAACGCAACGCAAACAATATCTCTTCCTCTTGCGATAGCCTTCAAAATAAAACTTCTCTGTCTTCTCCTTCTTCACCGCCGTTATAACGCCGCTTAAATCCAGAACCCATGGACCCGGAATCTAATGAAGGAATTATTGACAGAGATTCTAACGACGTTCATAAATCGTCAGACCACCACCCAGAAGATGACAGGTCTCAGCCTCACACCGGTGACGGAGCCAGCCCTGGGTAAATTTTATTTTCTCTCTCATCCTTCTGTTTGTTTCTTGAGAAAACTGAGGAAAAGACAGACTTAAAAAATTGATTTTTTTTCCTTGTTTTTATTACGTAGACTAGAAAAAAAGAAAAAAAATACAACCCTTATCTAAGTTAGCTTAATGGGTATTTTCTTTTTCTTGTTTTTTATTTAATTAAAAATTTAAAACTTGCAGAAAAATTTTTATTGGAGGTTTAGCTAGAGAGACGTCGTCAGGTTAGTTCATTGTTCTATGCTAGCTCTTTAGTAATAGTAGTAGTGGTATGAGTAGTAACTTTAGCTCAACGAATTTTGTTGTTAATTCTTTTGGTGGGTGGTGGTTGTTTTACGTAGCTCAATTTATCAAGCATTTCGGTAAATATGGTGAAATTACGGATTCTGTGATAATGAAGGACCGGAAAACAGGGCAGCCTCGTGGATTTGGCTTTGTTACTTATGCTGATCCCTCTGTAGTTGATAAAGTCATTGAAGACACTCACATTATCAATGGGAAACAGGTGGGATGGACTTCGTTGTTAGTACTATGTTTGTCTGAAGTCCGGTTAGCTAGTTTTAGTGGTTCCTGACTAGATGTGATTTTGAGACTGTTTTAGGTGGAAATTAAACGAACAATTCCAAAAGGGGCTGTTGGCTCTAAGGATTTCAAGACGAAGAAGATTTTTGTAGGTGGAATTCCGTCATCAGTGAATGAAGGTGACTTTTTTTCTTGTTCCTTCTTTTTTTTGGGGGGGGGGGGGGGGGGTGTTCATACTTCTTCATTTTGGGTTTAGATCACAATGTGTCTTTATGGATATTAGTGTGTAGAGGGACTAATTTATTTTTATGGAATTGAGCAGATGAATTTAAGGACTTCTTTATGCAATTTGGAGAGGTACAAGAGCACCAAATCATGCGGGATCATTCTACCAGTCGATCTCGTGGTTTTGGATTTATCACTTTTGACACGGAGCAAGCAGTTGATGACCTTTTGGCAAAGGGGAACAAGCTTGAGTTGGCTGGAGCCCAGGTGAGTAAACTGCCTGCTAAAACTCTCTATTATTTCTAAATCTGCTACTTGGTGAACCCTTTTCTGCAATTTACCCTTTAGTGATTCCATACAATGGAGGTACATGACGTTTAAAGGAATAAATGATTTTTTATTGAGTTCTTATTGGCATTGTATTGATGGACCTAGCTATGAATTTTTGAATAAACACTCTTAACTTGTCTCACGATCAGAATGAGAAAATGCATGTCCTGTCTACTTGAAGGAATAAAACTTAAGAAATTGTTCAAATTGATGATTATTCTGCTTGTTCATTTGTTTTGTCATTATACTACAGGACTCTGAGTTGAAATCTTTTGAGATTAGTTTTGTGAGCCTCATCTAATATCCTGTAGGTAATAAGTAATTGTGTATCTGGTGATTGATTTTGCAAAGCTTGTCAGCTTTGACTTATTTGGATTTTATGCGAGTGCCTACGATTTCTCCTTCTATGTCGAAATCCAATCCCAATATTTTTGTCTTTTTCGCAGAGTTGCCAGATTGCTTTAAATGGCTGACTTTCAATTTTTCTGCTTGAATTTTTATTAATAAAGATGCAATAATTTTACTCTTCTGTACAAGCATCTAGGATTAATGAATTCAAGCATCCATGCATACTTGCTGTGCTGTGTATGCATACAAACCTCGTGGTCTCTATTGACCTGATGAGGTCCTATGGGCATGTAGACGATGGATATGGATTTTAGTTCTCAAGGATGTTATTAATTGGATTTTAGTACATAGGAGTCAAATTACCAGGAAAAGCAGACTTAATGAAATTATTCATTTGTGCAAATCATTGTATATCGTATGCCTTCAAACCAAGGTTCAAAAAATTTCTGGCACACAGCCATGAATAATTAAGTATAAGGTGTAAGCTTATTTCTAAGCAATTAAGAAGCAAGATAACACAGGTCCATGTTCTCTTTTATGGTAGGTGGAGGTCAAGAAAGCAGAACCAAAGAAACCAAACCTACCACAACCATCTTATAGGCGATACAATAATCCTAAACCCGCATATGGTAGTGGCTTTGGAGATGCTTACGGTGGATATGGAGGTGGTGGCTTTGCTGGCGGTGGCTTTGGTGGCAGCGGCGGTGGAGGTGGAGGCGGTGGTTATAGGTCTAGTGGGGCATATGGTGTTAGAGGTGGTGGATATGGAGGATACGGTGTTGGTGGTGAATTTGGTGGATATGGAGGATATGGTGGTGGTATGGGAGCATACAGGGGAGAGCCCTCCTCCCTTGGGTACTCTGGTCGCTACGGAGGCTTTAACCGAGGCTACGATGTAACTGGTGATTATGGTGGCCTCAATGAGAGTTATGGGGGATATGGTGGCAGTGGTGTTGGTGGTGGCGGCGGCTATGGAGGCGGGCCGAGTGGTTATGACATCGGCCTCGGGAGTAGTTACGGAGGTAGCAGCGGAGGCGCCTTCTTTGGAAGTAGAGGGGGATATGGTGGTGCGGGGGGTAGCAGTCGGTATCATCCTTATGGGCGGTAGAAAAAGATTTTCCAGAGGCTGTGGAAAAAATGTAGCTGGCAAAGCTGGGTTGAATCAGATTGTAGTATTTTGAGCACTTGTTTGTTCTTACTTAGATTAAAGAAATTGTGATCACAATTTTTTTTTGTAAGTTGAGTTGGCCCTCCCTCTGATTTAATGGAAGTGGTGGCGGCATTTTGTGTTTTTACAACTCTTGCCACGATACAATTTGCCCATCTCTACTTCACAAGAGGAGAGGAGACCAGAATGAATTTATTCACACCCCCACCCCCTCTTCATTTTTATTAGTATATTGACAATGATGTACTTTCTGATTTCGGAGAAAGAACTCTTAGTTTGCAATTACTTTAGCTAAGGCTGGAGCCAGCAGAGTGGCAAACATTGACTCAATTGTGAGTTAATTGAAATTCTTTTTGCTTTGATTTGTCAGTGATTTTTTTTCATTTGCCGTTGCCCAATTGCCCATAGCCCATAGCCCATTGAAAAAATAGAACATTTCATAAAATAACAAGAGAAAGCAGGACCAGGAAAATAAAATATGTGGCCCAATCCTATTGGATAATTGGATATGCAGGAGGCCATGACCAAGGACCACGTGTCAAAATTTAAAAAATAGATATAAAATATATAAATATGTTTAAATTTTAAAAAGTTGAAGAAAAAAGATAAAAGTATTTTTCTGGCTTTGCCTGTTCTCTCATTTTCAGTCTCAGGCCTTAAAGGCTCAAACCCAGGAAGAAGAGAGAAGAATATAGAGATAATATAAAGAATGGCAATGGTGACATCAAACATGGGCGCATATCAGAAGGTGGAGAGAAGCCATTTTCATTCAATTTTTTCTCTTAATTAGGGTTATTTATTTTCATTTGAATTACTTCTAAGTACTTCAATTTTTTCTTTTTTTGATATCAGACACAAATGATGAAAGTGGTATGCAGAAAGAAAGAGAGAGACAGAGATCATAAAAATAACATTCACCCTTACAAAGTCGTTGAAATTACTCCGCCGCCCAAGTTCCTCGGCATTCGTTGCTTCCCTCCGGTGAGTTCATTCCCCCTTTTTTTTTCCTTTTTTTCTTTTTTAATTTTTTTCCTGGTTGGTCTGCGTTTTTCTTTTTTCGGTTAGTTGGTAAGTAATAACGAAGCTTACTGTTAAATTGAAACTTAAATTAGCCTTACGAAAGAAACTCTCGCAACCCCTGAATGCTTGATTGTATGCATTATGAAAGCTTTTGGAATTAGAATGTGGGAATGGAATTATTATTATTATTATATTTTTTTTATACATAAATGTGGTGAACATGCAATAAAAAACTTTATGATTTTTAGGTTTCTGCTTTGTTAAAAAGGTTTTGTTGTTACAGATACGGGTTTCGTAATGCAGCTGTGTAATCTGCAACCCCTCATTGTAAAAGTTGTAAAATTATCTATCATGCTTGCAACTTTCTGTGTTCTAAATTGTCAAAATCTTGTACCAGTGATAATACCTGCATGAGACATAGCAAAGCCATGATCATATGAATAAAAATTTCCACTAGAATTGACTGACAATTTGTCTGAACTCTTGGCTACAAACAACCCAATAGTCACAAGCAAGAAGCAACCAATATTTAAACCAAGAATGCAATCAAATCATAATGCTGAAAGATAAAATAAAAAATAAAAAAGCACAAAAATGGCAATAATTTTTGTGGTTCAGCCAATATGTTTAGTATTGTCTCTTTGAAGAAGAATTATAGCTGTCATGCTGTTCCACTTCCCGTCAACAGCTTTGCACTCACAAGCACAAAAAAACTCAATCTTAAGTCCTCTATCAATCTCTAGATAGACCTATTTATGCCTTTTCTTTGTTTGTACGTAAAAAAAATGCATAGCCGTATATAAATGGCTTATAAAATTAAAAAACCTCTTTCCCCTTCAATAAATAATTGACCAGATCTGCACCAAAACAGAACATATGTGCATAGTTAAATTTTTATAACCTTCCCCATTATAAAATTTTGATTTTTAAGTAAAATTAGTTCATTTGGAAGTAAGACATTTAGATTGGGGAAAAAAGTTTGTCTGAAAACATGGTTGTGTTTTAACAAATAGGGGGAAAAGCAAGAGAATTGTGAATTCTAGGAGGTTAGATTGTCTTAAAGTGTTATTCCACATAACTTATTAATAACAAGAAATGATTGGTCAATCTGTAAAGACAGAAGTCGAGAGGAGTACTCAATATTCATCTTAAAGCCTAGAAATCCTCATTCTCCTCTCTGTGGTTATTTCATTTTAGAGCTTAATACTATTGTTTGGGCTATTATCTACCAGTGTAAGCTTTGAGGTCAAGCAGTATCTTAAAATGGTATCAGAGCAGGTTTTTGACCAGGAGCTTTTGTGTTCAAATCCCTCTACAAGATTTTGCATTTGTTTTTGTATTCCCCTTCGGTTTGGACTTCTTCTCTTTGTTTGGATTTGTTTGTGTCATCTATCTTTGGTTGGTCCCAGTGCACATGACAAGCCCATTTAGTATCGGTCTTGCACTTGAGTGGAGCTCTTAAGAGACTTAGAGCTTAACACTATTGTTTGGCCAGTACCTCTTTCAAGTTTGAACTTTTAGGTCATGCAATAACTTAGCATTATCAATTTAAGCAAGGTGGGAAGTCAGTAGTATTTGGTTGAAGCTCAAAACAATCAGTAAAATGACTACGGTGTCATTGCAGGTTCTTATATAGATGAAGATTAATATCTGCAACATGTTTTTTTACTTGCCAGTCTATGAATACGAGGTGCTTTTAAAGATTGTGAAACAATTGAAGACACAAAAGCATTAGGATGCAGAAAACTACCAGACATTTCTTTTCTTCAAGATTACATTATGGATGCTGTCACTAAAATATGTTTGATTTCTTTTCCTTACATCTAATAATGTCGAAATTGCAGGTTCTAGATAACCTTTATGTATGTGAAGACAGATTGTTCCTGTAGAAGTTGTGCATTATGAAACATTGATCTGTCATGTCTATTTGATTCATGAGTTGTAAATGTCAGTTGCCCTTCCACCTGGATTTGCTAAGTGGAAACAAAGAAATAGACCTTTCTCACAATGCTTTGTATATTTGGATGCAACACTTTATTATCCGTCCGTCATTTTGTCTGCATTACTCTGTAGATTCATTCATGTTGATAATGTAGACCCAACTTAACTTCTCAAAAGTAGAAACAGTGAGACATTGTATTGCCATGAGGGTATGTTTGTTATGTTTTGTGAGTTCTTACTGTACTTTCTGTGGCAGAACTTGCAATGTGGGGAGAGCGTGACAATCGAAGGCCAAGCTTATACCATCTCAGCTGTGACTCACCGTTATCAGCTTCGCAAAGGGAAATATGAACCTAGCGAAAAGAGGCTGGATGTGCTTTCCAGTAGCAGATACATCTTGAATTTATATCTAGAAAATTTATTAGAGCAATCTTGACAGAGTAACCGGCATTCGGCCTTTTTAGATTGTGCATTGATCATGTTTTTGTATCATGTACGGTAACAAAGAAAAATCTAGAATATGTACTTAGTTAGGTTAAAAATTAAGTACCAGTGGCTAATGACATAACAGCAAACATAAAAAATCGAAATTTTATGAGTTCCATGAGTTTATAGAAATTATTTGAATAGATTTAATGAGGTTAAATTAAATATTAATAAAATTATCCGTATGAATCACTCTGAACTCTAATTTCTTTGTTTACGAATTTATAGGGAGTTATTAGAGTTATTTTAATATAGTTAACGATGGTTAATTAGAAATGTCTGTAATTTTTTTAATTTTTAGAATTTATTTTATCCTGCAGAGGTCAATCAAGATTATCACTTGTTTCACTTTAAAAGGTCTTTTAACGATTGAACAAACCAAAAAAAAAAAATAATAATTATAATAAAATCTAATGGCACTGAGAGGGTGCGCTCGAGAACAGAGGATAACAATCTAGAAGCTAAAATTACACTCATGGATGGCTGGAGGGAATGATTGTGTACATCGCACACTGAAAATGATTGTTGAGACACGTTGATGTGCTTGGTGACACGCCGGCTCCACCATTGGAGCCGCTGTCCCCAATCCACCCAAATCATCACGTAGTATGAACAGCGCTACATACGTACACCATTATCCCCATGACAGATCCCATCATCACCGTTTGATCAGAACAAATGTTTGCGGTCAACCAGTCAATTTAGTGGACCCCAGCAGTGTCTCTCATCGTCCTCACAATCACAATCACAATCACAGCCAGGGACTACTCAACCACCGTATGCCTACCGCATCTGTCTGTCCTCCTACATTAGGCAAAATTGACGCTAAAAACTGGGTCCCATTTGAAAAACCTAAGTGCCCGCACAGTAGCCTGCCCACGTGGCATTTATTAACGTAAAACTTCCTTGTAAATCTTCTTTAATATTTTCCCAAAAATCCTAATTAACGTAAAAATTTCTTCTTTTTTTTTTTTTTTTGAAACGGCTTGAATGTTTTTGCTCAAAACAAAGTGAATTTGCCTCCAAATAATTGAAAGAACAGTGTATGTTGTGGGGGATGAGATCAGACTACTTGCTAGCAAAAGACGATAATGTCCTTAAGATTAAGCAGCGTTTATTTATTTATTAATTAATAGAAGATTAAAGAGGGGCGTTAAGAATGAGGAGGGTGGGGCCGGCGGGGGCGATGCCCAAAGCATGAAGATTAAAGAAAGCTTTTTTAGTCGCCGAAGGCCGAAGGCGCATTTTGTACTATCATGCGCCGGCCATGACAGCCGTCCACGTGCATATCAGGTTTGGGTTCACGTGCGCGCATGTGAGCTCCCCCTCCTCCTTCCCGCCCCGCGAAGGGAGTTGATATGCGGTTACTGAAAGTCTGAAAACCCCCATGTGAGTTTATTAATTTTATAGTTACTATGAAGAACAATTTACTTACAAAAATTCTTGCTTGTAAAATATAGTAATTCCAATTTGTCTTCATTAATAGAGAGTTCTTGGATACTATTAATATTACATACCATATTCGTCTCTTATAATTTTAAATAAATAAATTCAATTAGTGATCATTTATTTTTTCTTATCTCATTATTCACGGACGAATCAGGTTCTCAAATCTTGTGTATTTCTTATAATAATTTATAAATTAAAAGAACAGTTTTATATAAATGTGCTTGGGACGCACCCACCTTTGAGGGACAAAAGAACGCCCAAAGCAAAAACTATTACTCTTTTTATTACTACAATATGTAATCTCTCTAGATGGATCATTAAGACAATACCTCTGCTAAACATTTTATGATTGTATTTTTCCAATCTTGTATGCAAATTACCATGGCCTGCCTTATATGTAAATGAGGCTTTATATGTATGTGAGTTCATTTTATGGCCCCTTTTATGTTTTTTTTTTGTAAGAGTAATATGATTGTTGATCATTTCCTTAATTTGGGTGTTAATTCATTTGATAAATTTAATGACCGACTTATTCAATAGCCACTCGGGGCTAAATTCCCCACTAAAATAATATCCCTAAAGTAATGTAAAATTACTATTTTTAATATGTAAAATATTATCTTTAAATTTGTTACAAGCCCCCATTATTTGTCCTTTTGAACAAAATACCCAATAATTGATGTCCATTCTATTCCTTATTTTTAACAATTTTTCGATCCTTTCAGTTTTAAGCCTTCGCTAAACAAATTGGTTGGGTCCTTCACTGGGTGGATTACTCCTTCGATTGAGATTCATAGTTCCTTTTTTTTTTTTCTTTTTCTTTTTTTTTCCTTTTTGAGATAGTGGGTTATCCAAACTATAGATTTAGTGGGATAAGACTTTAATCTTTTGTTCATTTTATTTTATTGCCGTACTTATTGAAGTTCATTTAAAATTTTATAATAAGGCGACATTTACTAGGTGAGTGATGGAATTGTGAATAGACAATTATTTTTTAAAAAAAATTGTCAATTCACTAAAAAAAAAAAAAGCACGTACATATCATCTTGTTTGATCAATTAAATTCTAATCTCAAGTAACCTATTTTAAAGGAAAATAACTGAGGAAAAAAAAAAAAAAGAAACCAATAGTCACCCATGACAAAATAATTTGAAAAACAAAGCGCAAGTAAGTTGACAACAAAACTAAGAAAAGACTTGTGTTAATAATTCACAAAGAGTGGTGGGGCGCCCGGTTTATCAAGTATCAAACAAGTGACGTGTATAAATTTTCTTTCAAGCAACCACTTAAATCAATTTATTTATTTATTTATTTCTTACAAAAACAAGAACAATAAAGGAACCACAATGGAGAGAAAAAGATTTTTCCGTCTGTTTTTGTTTATTCTATTTTATTTTTTTATTTTTTAAAAAGAGAGAGAACAAAAATCCAAATATAAAAAGGATGGCTTTAAAGCTTAAAACTTTTGCTTTGCGTGGCAACTTGGGTTTTGTTTTATTAAATTTTTTTTAATCTCTTCATTAATAAAAAAAAATTAAAACTAATCATTCACTCACTCATTCATGTTCATTACCAGATCACCACCACCACCTTCATAACACGACGAAAAAATAACAGAAACAAGCTTTTTCACTAACTCCAAAAATTAAAAAAACTAACTCTTTCTTTCTTTTCTTTTCTTTTTTTTTTGCCCCCTTTTGCGTTCTCTTCTTTTCATTATCGTTATTATAATTCTCTCTCTCTCTCTCTCTCTTTGTCTATTGTTTTGATCGGATCTGAAGCTGCAGCTCTTTCAGAGAGAAACAGGGAAGAAATAAAAGAGAAAAAGTTGCTTCGACTTTCTCTTGTGAAACAACAGCAGCAGCAGCAATTCCCACTTCATGACAGGGTGCTTGCTCTGCATTGTTATTCTTTTCTCTGTTTCATGATCAGGTGTTGTTATTTATCTTTTTCTTTTTTGGGTTTTAGTTCCTTTTAATTCTTTTAAAGATTCTCTTAGTTTAATTATGAAAAGACTAAAAGTTGATATTTTTTCCCCCGGTTTCTTTACTTTTCATGCATTTTCTTGGCAACCAAACTGGTTTATTACTACTTTTAATTCAGAAGGCAATGGGGAATTTTTTTTTCCCTTAAATTTTTAATTGGATTAGTGAGTTTTCTTTTTTAGTATTTTACTATTGATTATATCTTGTTGTATTATATAATTTGATGGATTATTGGTGATTGTATCTCTAATGGGATTTTGTAGATTCGGTTTGAATTCTTTTTTTTTTTTTTTGAATTTGCATGTAGGTTTTTGTTTGTTGAAAATTGGATTGATTTATTGTAACAGTTATTTTTTAAAAAAAGAAAAAATTTAACTAATCTATTCTTGGAAAGACATTTAAGTTTGTAATTATGTAATTAATGCAATTGATAGCTAAAATTAAGGTAATCATTTCGCTTAGCTGGGGAATTTCTGGTTTGCAGTGGCGCTGAGTTGTTCAATGGAGTCACTTGCTAATGGTGTTGATTCGTCCAAGACACAAAATTCAGCATCTGCAATAAGCAGCAAGCATCCTTCTAGATCAATTACCCCTCGTTCCTCTCGGCCTCCATCACCGAAACAGTCCAGTAATGAAGGGTCTCTCGCTATCTCATATGCAAGTGCCGAAAATCGTGGTGCGAAGTTGATCTGCAATGTAAATGGCTCTGTAATCAATCAAAAGAACGTCCAGAGAGTAGCCCAAGATCATAAGCAGCATGAGGAGTTAGCAACTACTGCAAAAACCTTCTATGATTTGAATAAGGGGAAACTCGAATATGTGGGCACAGTTAATGCTCTTGATAAAACTGCAGAAACTTCTTTCCAGAAAATGGTGTTGACTGTGGAAAGTGAATCCTGTGATAAGCGTCCAGTTTATGTTCCTGAGAATTGCAACTCAAGCAGCTCATTAGAATCTGAAAATATTGTCTCAGGTCTTGGGCCATTGGGGCACAACTTAGTGCCTCAACCAGAAACAAGCTTTTATCCAAGTCCTTCAAATAGTATGTATACTACTACTATGTATACAGAAGCCAAACAAAGTTTCACCAACACAGAAGTGAGTGAGTGTAGAAGTAGCATAGGGAAGTCTGCTGAAAGTGGTGAAGTGAGTCAGTCGTGTGATCTTGTTGAGAGCACAAAGACAAGTATGTATAGGGGTAGCACTGGAAGTGATGTTAGCGATGAAAGCAGCTCCAGTAGTTTAGGCAGTGCTGTTCACAAACCCCATAAGGCAAATGATGTAAGATGGGAAGCAATTCAAGCCGTCCGATCTCATATGGGGTCGTTAGGTTTGAATCACTTCAAATTGTTGAAGAGGCTAGGGTGTGGAGATATAGGCAGTGTATATCTATCAGAGTTGATGGGCACTAAAACTCATTTTGCCATGAAAGTTATGGATAAAGCTGCTTTGGCAAGTAGGAAGAAGCTTCTGAGAGCTCAGACAGAGAGAGAAATACTGCAATCTCTGGATCATCCGTTTCTACCAACTTTGTATACACACTTTGAGACGGACAAGTTCTCATGTTTGGTGATGGAGTTTTGCCCTGGGGGAGATTTGCATGCACTCAGGCAAAGACAGCCAGGGAAGTATTTTTCAGAGCATGCTGCCAGGTTAGAAATTATTTTCTCCTTCTAGCTAATTGTTCTGATGGTTAAGTAGGTGCATTTAAAAATTAAAATTCAAGCTATTTGTTTAAGCCTGTGAATGTGATTCCAGTACTGTTTCTTGTAATTGATAGTCTCAATTATCTCTCCATGTGCATTATGGCAGCTTGGAAAAAGCTATTGAATGTACTTACTATTGTTTTTTCTTGAAGTCCCTTCTTTTCTTCAAACTACCTTGGCCTTCAGTCAAGTCTTTGACACCCAAGCCCCAGTGAATCAAGTTTCATATTGTTTTATAAGTTAAAGCCAGCACTAGTTTACTTAGTGGCATCACATTGATGCAGACTTGTTTGCACCCCTTTGGTGTTATTTTCAACCATTTATTGTTAAGAATTGCAAGTCCAACAAATATCCTAATTGCTTGGGACCATTAAATTTATGTACTTTTTAATGAAAGTCAATAAATTTCTATGTATGTGTGCGTGTGTGCTTTTGTTCCCTTTTCCTTTTTAGTTGTTATCCTTGCTTAACCAGGAACATACAAAAAAAATCAAAAGTTTGGCAATACAAGTTTTAATGAATCTGAAATGAAAGATGATAATGGTTAACTTGGTAAGGCCTATTGAAGGCTGGGTTTAAAACGTTGATTCCTGATCACACATTAACCTTTGCCCAACAAAAAGTAATGGCATTGCTTGCTGATATGATATCTAATAAAACATTAGGTTGGTTTGTAATATTATTATGTGCATGCATTATGAATGTGTGAAGAGACACATTGCATGTTTCATTTAGTGTATCTTGGAAGCTATTGGTTTCTAGGATGATGCTTAAGTTTGATTAAACCTACAATGACGATGATTGGGCTGAGAATATATCTATTATTATCATTATTTTCATTAATTTCCTCCATTTTGCAGGTTTTATGTGGCGGAAGTTCTTCTCGCTTTGGAGTATCTGCACATGCTTGGGATCATCTACAGAGACCTTAAGCCAGAGAATGTCCTGGTAAGAGAAGATGGGCACATAATGCTTTCAGATTTTGACCTCTCTTTAAGATGTGCTGTCTGCCCAACACTGGTCAAATCCTCAAACACCAGCTTGGAGTCGAAGAATTTGTCATACTGTGTTCAACCAGCTTGCATTGAACCAACCTGTGTAATACAGCCAGATTGCATCCAACCTGCATGTTTTGCACCACGCTTCATGAAGAGCAAGCCTAAGAAAGACAAGAAGACAAAACCAAAGAACGAAATGCATAATCAAGTGAGCCCTCTCCCTGAGCTCATTGCTGAACCTACGAGTGCTCGATCAATGTCGTTCGTGGGTACACACGAGTACTTAGCACCAGAAATCATTAAAGGTGAAGGTCATGGAAGTGCTGTGGATTGGTGGACATTTGGGATATTTCTCTATGAGCTTTTGTTTGGTAAAACTCCTTTCAAGGGGGCAGGGAACCGTGCTACACTTTTTAACGTCGTTGGCCAGCCATTAAGATTTCCAGAGTCACCTTCTGTGAGTTTTGCTGCTAGGGACTTGATCAGAGGTTTACTTGTAAAAGAACCACAGCATCGCCTTGCCTATAGGCGTGGTGCTACTGAAGTTAAACGGCATCCATTCTTCCAAAGTGTGAATTGGGCACTCATTCGTTGCGCAAGTCCTCCAGATGTGCCAAAGCAGAAACCAGCTGTGATGGATTTGCCTCTGAGAACTGAAGTGCCAAATGCCCCAACAACAAATAACAATATGCCAGGTGTAGATGTCAAACCTTCGGGTAATTATTTAGAGATTGATTTCTTCTGATTTTTGTGATTTTTTTTCCCTTTTAACCAGAATTTTCCTCATCATCTCATTTGTATTGTGCTTCAATGGTTCGTTTTTTCCATTGCAATGGGGACACTAACATTGTAGTTCCTTTGATATAAGCAATGTAATTGCTCCTTTGCAGAGTTCTATGATAAACGGCACCGAGGAAATTGCAAATGCAATGAAATGGATATGAATTTGCTCTCTTTTCTTTTCTTTTTTTCTTTTTTTCCGTTTTAATGCCTGTTGTTCAAGTTTTCTGCTTCTTTGATCTTTTAAATCAATGCTGGCTGGGTGGCCATGAATTTCAGCCCAATCGCAACTTGGGTACCGCCCAAAATCACTTGAACTGATCCATTCTCATGAAAATAATGTGAAGTTTGAGCAATGAGTAGGTCTTCTGACACCCTCAACATTTCTCATAAGTCTCCTTTACTTGAAATAACGTAAAATAAATTAGCATAAATTAATTTATTTCTTGTTTTGAATAGAAATTTAATTAAACATTTAAATAAATTAGTCTTTTAACAAATTTTTTACACTCACCCGATTACATAATCTACATTTATATTTTATTTTTCTAATTGATTTTATTTTTTTTGAAGAAAATTACAAGAGCTAATAGAGTTATGAAGGAGGGTATTAAATAATAAGAAGAAAAAAAAGTTAAAGGTAAATTTAATATTTTTAGGATTTTGTATGCAATTTAAAATGAAAATTTTTTTGGATAAAATTTTATGGGAAGATGATTAATTTTAATGCATGGAGTTGTATTCTATCAATTAATCTGAGGGTATTTTAAGAAATAAATTCAAGAGAGCTGTTATAAAAATTTCATATGGGTGTTAAAATCTCTACCCTTGAGCAATATGCAACTTCTACGAATGTGGCATTTTGAACTTTACTCTTAAAATCATGCCTGCAGAAAGTCATAAAGTGGTAAATTATGTCACATTTTAGACATAAAATGTTGTAGTTTGTGAAAAGTATAAATTGATACAAATATTACATCTTGAATATAATATAAAAATTTATTATTCTCATAGAGAACGTATTTAGAATTCGAATTCTCTTACGATTTGAGCTTATTTTGGGATTTATATTGTTGATTGTTGATTATTAGATAAAGTATATAAAAGTAATCAGATCTCAATCATACATAATTACAAATGACACATGATATAAGATCTTTAAAGTTTGAAAAAGTTCATATTGAGATAAAAATTCTAATTCACGTAATTATAAATAAGATAACTATATCGAAACCTTCAATGGAACAAAATTATTAAAAATTCATAGTTCCTTGACTCCAACATTCTATAATTGGATGAAAAAAATTATTATATTACGACTTTGGTTGAGTGAAGTTTAGAGGTCCATTTAAGAGTGCTTACCATCATTGTATAGGTAAATATGTGATTTAAACATCATGATATATTACAAATGTCATTTATGTTAGTAGCATCCAAGAGTTTGGATACTTTGGACACAATGTTCAATTCTCATAAATACTTAAAAAACCAATAAGCATCAACCAATAAGTATATTTTTTCCCACCCTTTTTTGAATGATGATTAAGTAGCTTTTTGATCAAGAAGTTTTAGGTTGTGGGCAAAGAAAGCGTGTAACGAGCAGTTAGTAGTTTTGGTTCTAAAGGCCCCCACATATATCTTGTTTATTCGTCAGAGCATGCGTCATCAGCCCATCACTCTGCGCGGCCCACGCCGCCATGACGCTCGCGGCACTTTCCCTGCCAAATTTCAAATTTTTTTATTTTTGAAGGTCAGAATTTTATCAATATAGAATTAGAGAATTAGGAGTTTATTATTAATAATAATATTATTATTTTATAATTGTTACGTTCTTCAACTGGGGTACTCTTCTAAATCAATTTTTTAATTGATAATTATTCCTGGATGACGTAAGAACCCTAAGACACGTGGGTTGACTTAAACCATCCGTTGCCATTACGTAGTTCGGTGCTGTGTTGGTCACGCATGAGTAACTTGAACGTCCAACCATAGTGTACCACGTAAGCTAATTCCATTAATTTTGGATATCCTCTCATTTAATTTTCAGGGATACAATACCTGATTTCCCTAAACCCTACGTTACACAATTCAGTTTTGACTCTTAGTTGTGAGCTCCCGGCCTACTCGTCACCTTATGACCTGAGTAATCTTTTGAATCCGGGACCACGCGCTTGCTTCTTCCACGCTCCAATAACAAGGAGCAACGTGGCATCCTCCACGTAGCGTACACGAAATATCTCCAATCTGAGTGGAGAGAAAAGGGAATTAGGATTCACAAGAAAGTGGAAGTAACTGTAAGAGCATTTACAAAAGAATTTTTTAATTTTATTTTTTAAATTTTAATTTATTTATTAATATGGTAAATAAATATAAAAAAATATAATTTCTTTTAAAAATTTATTAAATAAGAATAAATTAATATTATTTTAATTAAATTTTTTTTATTATTAAATTGTATTGTTATTATATTTTTTAAAAGAAACATAAATAATAATTATTACAGTCTTATCTTTTCAATAAATAATAATAAAATATTAATAAAAGAGGAAAAAACTCACTCGATAATATTGAAAAGTGAGAAACAAATCTTATTTGAAGAATCTAAATTAACGTGTCTTTTGGAGTATTTAATATTAATATGACTCTTCAAAATAAGAAGTAGAATCTTATTTGAAAAGTTTTTGGGAGATACTCTAAGATGCACCCATGACTATCGAATTAGATTATTAGAATTGAACTCACTAAACAAATTGTTTGGATAATTACGCAAAAAAAAAAGTACTGACAATAATCTAACTTTAATTGCCCAAAAAAGAGTAAAATTATTTTCAATGTTTGATAAATGTATTACTCAATAACGTTAAAGGAAACCTACCAATTTGTTAACCAAGTAAAAAATCTTTAAATAGAAGAAATTAAGGGAGTTGCTTTAATGGTTCTCACAACACACAAAGAAAACGATTTAAACTTTTTAATAGATATGTGGAAAAATTGTTTTCTTTTATTTGAGCTTAAATCTTTCGCGTAGTATAAGTTGAATTTAGCATACAAAGTGAAAAATGTAATATTGTAATGTGATGTGAGTGCTTTTATTTTTAAATAGGCATAAAAATATTGTGTTTGGCAATATTTTTTTTAAAATGTCCTTTTCTTTTCAAATAAATAATCAATAAAAGATATATCCATAGTAAAATCTTGATAAATAAATGTTTAGTAATTTAATAACATTTATTAAATAATAGAATTCTCCAATCCTTATTTGAGCAGGTGTATTAAATTAATAATTTACTAAATGCATAAAATAATAAATTTCTTTTGAATCCTTTGTGGCCCAATGAAAATATAAATTAATAATTAATTAAATAAAAATTAATAATAAATAAGAAATAAAATTATTAAGAAATTTTGTACAATTTTAATTATTTAAATTCAACTCTTTACAAAATATATATCTAAATCTATTTATTTTTTCTTTGTTACTAAGTTGAACTCAATCTCGTCCTCATTGTCAAAGGATTACACAATAGTGACATGCATGTACATGATTATACAAATGAAATAAAGAAAGAAAGAAATTATATAATTACAAGTTTCTTAACTAAGCTATATTATTATGGGGGTATAACCGATAGAGAAGATATTGTTGACTTGAGAAAACACGATTTATATTCTTTTATAAATAAGTATATATATGTGTAACAACAAAACTTTTTTTTTTTTTAAAAAAAAATCTTTCTAAATTAACAAAATATTTTTTATCAATAAAGTAATAAATCATTCCTTTTTTAATAAATAAATAGCTTTGCTAAATCAACAATATTATTTTATAGCGGTTTTAATGTAGTTAAGCAACTTTTACTTGTGATAGAATTTTTTTTTTAAAATAGAAAATATGTTTCTTAGAGTCATAAAAAGTAAATTAAAAAAAAAGAAAAATCATAAAAACTCAAAACACTACGGCTCCGTTTGGTACAACTTATTAAATAGAAGTAGAGTTTATACCGATATAACTTTTGGACAAAAAGTCATTGGGTATTTGGTTGTCAATTAGAAAAGTATTTTTAAACATTAAATTATTTAGTTGTGTAAAACTAAACGTGCTTTTTGTGTAACTAAATTACCAAAAAAGATATGTATTCATAATTATATAACATGTAACAAAATGCATCCAAACTATCAATTAATAAGAAAAAATCAATTCAATCATTTCTTTAATTTTCAAAATTAAAAATTTCATAATTGATATATTCTCCTAAACAAATAATACTGTCCAAATTAAAATGATAATCAATAATATAACTAAAATGTTAACAGAACATGAAAAGTGTCGCATTACCTAACATCCTCCTCACAAAAAACATTGACTATGACTATGATTGGTCTCTCAAATGTTGGTTATGTATTAGGAATTGCAAAATTAAAGTGCTGGCTATTTTAAAAAAATAAAAAAGAGATAAAGTGAAGTGGCGGTAGCAATATGTTTATATGGCGGCAACAATTTTCGTTGGGTAGGTTTTATACAAAAGGTATTATGTAATTAAAAAAAATATGTCAAGGATATTTTTGATATTATATTTTTTTTAAAAATCTCTCTAACCTCTACTCCAAAAAGCCCAAAATTTGGGTTTTTGCTAGTATAGGTAAATTAAGTTATTTAAATTAAAAAAAATAACTCTATTAAAAAAATAACTAAACACCATTAAAAAAATTAAAAAATATTTATGCGATTAAATAAACACTTATATCTTTTAAATAAGTCATACTAAACATGCACTACATTCTATATTTGATTGTTTTCCACGTTTTTCAAGTCAATAACTTACAACTTGGTTTGAAAAGTAATTACTTTATTCATTTAAAAAAAATACCTGAGAATAATTAGCACTTTTTAAAGCCAAAATTAAAAGAATAAAATTTACTTGATTATATTAAGTGATAAATATTTAAAAAATCATTAAGTCATGAAAAGAAGCCGTCTTATTTCCAAGTGAGATCTACATTCTCTCCAACCCACAACCGCACCAAATCCCAGCACCCCCGTCTCTCAGCTGAGCGCGTGTAGTTCACTCTCCCACGGGGCATTTTTATTATCTTCCAACTAAACACACGCACGCAAAAGGAAACAGCCTCCCCCGCCTATGCGCATTGGGGACCCCACTCGCATTCTCATAACTCCAGCAGCGGCAGCTCGCTACCACCCCCGCCATCAAGCAAAACCTCTTCTCATTCTCTCCCACGCACTCCACCCGACCCGGACCAGAACCCGAATCCTAATTACGCACACCGGCACCAACAACATGTCGACGATCTCAGCTGAAGACGACGCCAAGTACGGGTTCACACGAGAGGAGATGTATAAGGAGAAGCTGGCCGGAACCGTCAATCCCTACGGCCGCCACGTGTTCCTCTGCTTCAAGGGAGCCGAAGCGTGGGTCGCACGCGTCGAAGCCTCCGACACTGATACCCTCCCCAAGCTCCTTGCCTCTGCTCTCAAAACTCGCAAAGACGACATGACCGTCAAGGTTTCTTTCATTTTTCTTTTCATTTCTTTAGAAAAAATTATGCGGCTGATTTATTGATGCATCAATGGCTAATCGATTAACGACTGTGATTTGATAGTCTTTAATGACAGTATGTGGAGGAGGAGAAGGTACTGATGGAGATGTGTTGATTTTCCCTGAAATGATTAAATACAAGTGAGTAATGATTTTGGCTTAGGTTTCATTTTTGCATGGGAATTGATTTGTTCTTCATATATTGAAGATGGTGTTTATTGATGCTGAGATTCGAGTTGTGATTTTGAACTTATAGGGGTTTGAAGGAGTCGGATATGGATAGCTTTGTCGATGATGTGCTTGTTAATGGAAAGCCATGGGCTTCAGGAGTCCAGGAAGGGTTGACTGGTTCATATGTCTTTGTGTGCTCCCATGGTAGTCGAGATAAGAGATGTGGTGTTTGTGGCCCGGCTCTTATTGAAAAATTCAATTCGGAGATTGATTCGCGAGGACTGAAAGATCAGATCTTTGTTAAGCCGTGCTCTCATATCGGGGGCCACAAATATGCTGGTAACTTGATCGTCTACAGTCCTGATTCAGAAGGGAAGATTATGGGCCACTGGTAAGATCTACATCCTATCCTAGTCTCTCGCACTGTCATTAATGTATGGTAGCTGGAAATTCAATAGAATTGGGTTGTTTATGGCATTGATAGTTCTTGATGTTGGATTGCAGGTATGGCTATGTCACTCCTGATGATGTGCCTGCAATACTGGATCAGCATATTGCTAAGGGCGAAATAATTGAAAGACTTTGGAGGTTTGTGTTATACATTTTCTGTCTTCATGGAATTTTCTTAGGGTGCTGCTGATGTTTTTACCTGAAAATTATTTCCAGAATGAGGTGCTAGATTGCAAATTGTGTTCAATGGTTATGCCTTTTTGTTTCTTTTGTGGATATTATCAAATGTATAAACTTTATTGGTTAAGTAGTGCTGTAATGAATGGGGAATGGGTTAGGATATATTTGTGCATTTAGATAGTAATACAGGAAAAGTTTTCTCTTCTTCACTCGTTCCCTATCTATATTTGCTGTTAATGCTGTAATGTCTCTTCTTTATGTTATATCCCTGGACCCCTTCCACAGTCTTAATTGTTAGGCTTGCTTGTGAGTCAACTGTAGTAATAAATTTTTTCATTCTCTTGAGTTTTCCTTTAGTACTATCCATCTCTTTTTGTTTGTTATTTATTGCATTATAAATAAATGCTATACCATACTTTGTTTCAAAAATAAAATTGTTGTATGCAGTTCCCTCTTTGGTATTTGTGGTCAACAATGTTGATTAAATATTTGTTTATTTGCATTTCATCTGGAGTGTATACAATACTCAGGTCAGTATTTGTTGTCACATATTTCGGCTGTACAATGTACCCTTAGAAAGCCTGATTGCATAAATTCTGTTATGTAGGCATTTACTTGGTAGCATTGTTTTCTGTATTTTCTGTATACACTGGTATTATCTTCTCATGTTTAGCAATATTGAGCATTTTAGAAGAGCATAACATTAACAATAATCATCTGCAGAGGCCAATTGGGGGCATCTGCTGAAGTTGAGAAAGTGGATGAACAGAAGCTTCCAAATGGAAAAGAGGAATCAAAAAGCAAGAACCTTGAAGATGGCAACACTCAGGTCACCAAGGAAAATGTCACTGGTGGCTGTTGCCAGGGTGCCAATGGCTTTTCATGTTGCAAGGACAGAAGTTCAGATGTTACTGGAGAAAATAAACAGATAGAAACCAAGGGTCAAGGCAGATTGTCAAGCTGGCTAGGATCATTTGAGCAAAGGGATGTCCTTACAGCTGCTGCTGTAGTTGGAGCAGTGGCAACTGTTGCAGTAGCTTATAGCATTTATAGAAGGTCAGGGTGAAATATGCCCTGTGATCATGCAAACTGTTCGTCGACCAACCTTCTCTATAGGTAGATAGATGCAATAGTTTTGATGAAATAATTCTCCAAAAAAACATATGTAGGAGAATGATACGTACATGTTCTTGTTATCAAGTGGGGTTGAATAACCTAATTTTAGCAGGTTAAGTGATGAAGCATGAACCCGCTGATTTTGTTGATTATTGTTATTTCAATAGATTTTTGGTCAATGGTTTATCTTAATACTGGATTTTGTTACTAGAATGCCTGGTAACAGCATTATCTGATTAGGCAGTTTGCAACCGTTATGCTAAGAGTTTTGTTGGTTCAATATTATCTATCCATGCCAATTTAAATATTTAAGCACTGGCTTGGAGAGCATTTTGGTTTGTTATTTGTTCACGGATACTGAAACTCAATTCTAGTTTATGAGTATCATACTCGGGGCATTGTTAAATGGGTGCATGTTGTGGAAGGTTTAGGGAAGTTTGTTTCTTGTAGTAAATATTTTCTAAAGATGCTTTCCCATAATCACTTTCAAGCTGAGCAAAATATTTGTTCTCCTTGCATATTGTTTATCTTGAGCATAATTTTTTATCTTCATGGCAGCTGTAACAGTTTGTTCTGAGCTAGATAGTAGACTGTAGACCAGAGGTCGAATTGGGGGAGATTTGTGGTTGTATTTGTTGACCTACTGCTTTATTATGCATTGCTAATAATTATCCGACTATAAAGGAATCACGGCAGAAAGAGCATTGACTGCTTGAATTGGGACATTCCTGGGAGCCTAATTACGATAATTTGCTAATCAAGCCTGTGAATATCGTTTCCAATGTCGTTAAATTGTCTCCTCACCAGATTTTAGTGTCATTTTCTTTTTAAATGTATTTGTCTTAACAAATGTGGTACGCATGAAAAGCGATATGCTTTCATGGCATGAATATTTTTGACGGATTATGCCCGATTACCTGAATGAAAAGATAGATGCTCACACATATAATCTCATTCACTTACAAAAGATCGAACGCCTGAATCAGCCAGGACATACGGAATTCCTAATCATTACTTACACAAACCGAAAACCAAAGTCAAAGGTCAGATAGACTTTATTTTGTAATAACCAGGAAACCTAAGGCTATTCAAAACTCAATTCAATTCCGAAATTGAAACAAACAATTATCATTCATAGGGTACTAAGCTTAGCAATCATCTCCTCAACCAGTCTCAGCGTAGTCCCAGCAACTGTGTCTCCTTCAGCATCAATTTCTTGCATAATCTGCTCCACCAGCTCATTTTTTAACTGTTTACTTCTCGAACCAAAGCTTGAGCAATCTCTCAGAAGCAGCAACAAGTCTCTAGCCATATTTTTAGCCCTCCATGTTCCATCCACACTCAGCTGAAGCAGCCCAGGCATCACACCTTCCTTTAAAATTGAACTTCTATATTTGTCTCTGCAGCTTTTGCATATCAGTAACAGAATTGCCACCGCGTGTTCTTTGCATTGCGGAGAGCCCTCTTCGATCGTCTCAACCAATGCCCGAATTGCACCGCAAGTAGCAGCAATTTCTTGTAGCGCGTCTTCTGATGATGACACGATATTTTCAAGCAATGCAATGGCCTTCTCTGTCAACCCGGATGATTTTTCTGAACTATGGATTAGCTGAAGCAAGCAATAGGTCACACCAGAGGAGACAATTGGTGAGATGAGCTGGTGGCAAGTTGAGAGATTATGAAGAGTGGCAATAGCATCAATCTTTGCCTGGACGCTAATCCTGCAATAACTATTATCATCATCGGCAAGATCTCCATTGAGGATTTCAACCAACCGTTGTATGGCCCCAGAAGATGCAATTTCTAACTTGTTTTCCAAGCAAGAAGAGAGAATCAACATTGCTGCTACTGTGAGTTCGATCAGCGTCGTGCTTTGGCATTGAAGGACCTCTAACAATACTGGTACAATCCCAGATTTTACAATCCGAATCTTGTTTCTGCAAAATTACAAGTAAGAGTTAGTTCACAATTCTATATTATTTTTTCTAACGAACTCTGCCACTAAATTTGAACAATATATTTTCTTGATCAAAAGACTAACCGTTCACTGCCACAGGCAAGGCTGAGCAAAGATAGCAGAGCAGCTTCAATGGCTTCATAATCTTGCGAACAAAGCATCGAAATCAAAGGAGCAATGATTCCTCTCTCAACCAACTTGTGCTTCTGTCTTCTACTCAACTTACCAAGTTCATTTGCAGCTTGAATCTGGGTCTCTCTCTCGCCGTTTAAAAGATTATCCATTAATATTTCCTCCATGAAAGCTGTGAGTAGTGTGCAAACTCTTATTAAGTGCTAGAAAATTGTCAAATGGATATTAATAATATTGGTTTCTTAAACAAGTGACTTTAAGCTTTATTGGGTATCCATGAATTGTTTCAGTTAGAAGCAACTTCCTATTCTTTGGTCAGCTTTTTTTTTTTTCATTTTTTTCTTTTTGTTGTTGCATAGCTGATTTGGAAATAGAATAACGGTTCCTAACTCCTCAGAGCGTCGCTTTAACTTTCCTTTTGTAGGCGCATACGCCGTCGGCTTTATGGAATGCTTATCATATGCAGGGATTTATTAGAGGATTTTATTATTCAACTTTATGGCAGGTTATCATTGCAAGAATCCTCTTAAGGATTCATTATTTATTGACATGAATCACCTGATCACACCCCATAATATTGCTTTTATGAATAATTTATTACACAAGATGTTTTTTGTCAGTTGAGTTATCCTACATTCGAGGGAGAACTTATACAATAATTACATAGGATGAGACTATTCAATAAGTAGCTCTGGATGTGTCCTAAACCCAACTCATGATAATCAGGTTGCGGTCAACTCAACAGAATTATTTGAAATGGTTCTATATATATATATGGAGAAATTTTTTAATCTAAGATTTTAAAGTATATGAAAATTCAGAAAAGATTTAAAATTGTGTAGTTTTAAAACTTCACTTTTTAAATGCTTTAAAATCAAACAATTTTAAAGTTTTCTCATATTTTTCTGCACTAATCGGAAAAAATGGTCATTTCTACATTCTACATGGATGAATTAAGTCTTTTTCTCATCCCTACATTCTACATAGAAGAATTAAGTTTATCACATTATCGTTATTAAGGTTGGGCCTTAGGACATTCAAGATAACCTATTTTTAAAACTTTTCTTTTAGATAAAGTAATTAATCATATATATATATATATATAGAGAGAGAGAGAGAGAGAGAGAGAGAGTTGTTTTTTGGTCCGAAATTTGGGACATTTGGGATGTGATTGAGACATATTTTTGTCTCATAAAAAAAATTTAAGGACGGAAGTGAGATATTTTTTTATCCCACTTGCATATAAAGGACGGGAGTGTGATTAGCAAATTATGTCCCATCCCGTCTCATTACCGATTAAGAATGAGAATTTTTCCAATTGGGATGACATTCCGCAGGATCCCATCTCTTTTGGGACGGAATCGGGACATATTTTTGTCTTAAAAAAAAATATAGGGACGAGAGTGAAACGTCTTTTCATCTCACTTGCATATACAAGATGAGACTGTAATTGATAAATTTCATCTCATCACGTCCAATTGCCAACCCTAGTAGAATGACTTTTTTGTTTTTTTTTTAACCACAGGGGCTTCGGCCAAGAGTGTGACTAGCTTATGGCAATGTATATCCAGATTGAATTTCCTTTTACTTTAAGTAAGGGTAAGATTCCAAATCCAACCTATTCACATAAATAAAAAGATCTTTTCCATGAAACAAACCAAAGAATCAAAGTGAAAAAAGAGTGTGAATTTTCATTAGAATATTAATTTATTCTCTCGATGATCCAAACTCTTTACGTTACATGAATCTGAGAAGCAAAACAAATGCTATATGTTTTTTGGTTGTTCTCTAGATTAAGTAGAGAAGATTTTTCGATCAAAGTATCGCTGGTCACCCTGGTTTTGGTATCCAATCAGTGGGCAAGCTGATGATAGACAAGAGTTTAGGCTTAGCTACAAGTCCCGTGATCCGATGCTTGTAACATGGCTATAGTATGGATAATGGATGGTGGTATGACTAAGATGCAACGCCTGCACCATGCATCTGTGGTATTGTTCATTATCGATAATAATTTTTTTATTTTATATATATATATAGGAAAAAATTGTGGTGCAACTATGGTACTGTGCCACAGTTGCACCCAACCGTTGGATCTCAATAAACTCCACTCATTCAAATAGATCTAACAGCTGAATGCAACTGTAATATAATACCACGGTTGTACCGTACCCAAATATTATCGCGCAATGTATGTTACGAAAATTTATTACAAGTAACGATAAAATTGATATCATTAATGAAATACTCATTACAAGAGAATAAAATATTTTTTAGACAGAAAGGTTTATTCTCATTAAAACAACTAAGCGCGCGAACAAAAGAACATAATTAGAAGGATAAATGAATCCTTCTATATCACCGCTAACTAAATCTATGAATATGCTCAATCAACAAAATCAACCATATCTTGGCAAGTATGATAATGACGAATGTGCGGTGCAGCTGTTCTATTGGAGCAACACCATAGATAATATCTCTGTGTCCTTTTTTATTTATTTTTAAGTTTGATTACGTTTTCAAAGCAAAGAGATATTTTAGAAAATAGTGAGATTGAAAACAATTTATTGGAAACTAACAAATATCCGACGAAAGAGTCTTGGAACTCATAACAACAAAATGAAGTACAGCCAACGAGGCACTTGTTTTTTTGCGGATTCTACTATATGTCTATCTGCTTTACTTTCGCCGCTATACGGCGGCATTTTGTTTTTAAGTAATTGCTCCTCAATTTTTTACGATGATGCGTTTTGATATTAAGGTATGGAATTGTTTCAGTTATACAATAAAATTATGGTGTGTTTACTTATTGAAAATAAAAATGAGAATCAATAAATGAGAATGAATGAATGCTTAATTTTTTTATTTTAATTTTATGTATATAATTTATTTAATTTATAATAAATATGACAAAAGTGTATTTGAAAATAAAAGTAATATTAAAAAATTATGATACCAGGAATGTTATTGACTATTATAAAAATAGTAAGGAGATAAATAATATATAGTGATTTCAATATAAGAGAAATTAACAATTTTAAGGTAGGTAAAAAAAACTTGAGTCGGCCTGACTCTCCACATTAGAGTCTAGATATGGGCAAAAAATTTTAAAACCTATTATGAATGGGTTTATTAAAGTGTTTATAGAGGCTCGGTCTTATAATTTATAAATTAAAAAAGAAAATAAAATTAAAGAAAAAAAGAAGAGAACCAATAATCTATTGTACCTCTCCGCAAAAATAAAATTTTGAATTAATTTTCAGTAGCTTCATAATCTTTGAACGAAGCGTCGAAATCAAAAGGGCAATGATTCCTCTCACAACCAACTTATGCTTCTGTCTTCTAGTCAGCTTACCGAGTTCACTTGCAGCTTGAATCTGGGCTTCCCTCTCACCGTTGTGAAGATTGTCCATTAACATTTCCTCCATCAAAACTGTGAGTAATGGACAAACTCATAAGTGTTAGGAAATTGTGAAATCCGTATTAATAATATTGATTTCTTGAACAAGTGAATTTAAGCTTTATTGGGCATCCATGAATTATTTCTATTAGAAGCAACTTCCTATTCTTTGGTCAACCTTTTTTTTTTTCAAAAAACCATTTTTTTTCTGTTGTCGCATATAGCAATCCTATCTCATAAGAATGTAGCTTTAACTTTCCTTTTATAGAAGCAAACGCCGTCAACTCTATGGTATGCTTATAATATGCAGGGATTTGTTCGAGGATTTTATTATTCAGCTTTATATGGAGAGTTATCATTGCAACAATCCTCTTCAGGATTTATCACCGGATAAATTTGTCTATGAATAATTATTACACGATTTTTTATCGAGTTGAGTTTTCCTACATTCGCCGAAGAGAAATAAAGATATATACACGAGCTTCTACAAAGGACAAGACAAGAAAACCAACAAGTACATAAATCAGCTGGCATGAGTTGTTTTAACTTAACCAATTTCTTCGGTTTAAAATTTAAAAATACAGCTACTTTAAATATTTATTGGGAGAGTTTTGTCGTTCAAGTAGTCTTACCTAACTCGAATCTAGATTAGTTGAAAACTAATATAATTTTTGGATATTAAATAATTTAATATACCGAAAAAAGACAAGGTAAGAAACGGATAGGCAGTTCGCTGTTCTAAATGTCCTAGGCCCCAATTGCGATAACCAAAATGTGGTTGACTCTTGACTTAATTATATGGATGACCTTTATATATAAAATGAATCGCTAGGCTAGTCTTGCGTGTTCTCTAAGATTCAATCCTAATAACCAGAACAGGGTGTACACAAGTCATCAATATCAAATGACATTTCTCACTTTTAGGGATTCGTTCAATGGTAACTAGCCTATGAATGTCCATATCGCAATTCCTTTAATTTCAAGGAAGGGAAAGATTCCAAATCCAACCAATCCACATAAATGAAAAAAAAAAAAAAAAGACATTTCCATGACATAAATAAAAAAGAATCAATGAGAAAAAAAAAAAAGTGTTTGAATTTTCAATAGAATAGTAATTAATTCTCTTGTTCAAAGTGTAAGATGATCCAAAATTCGTTTCGATCTTCCAATGATCGGAGCTGCAGAAATAGACGCTTTATGTACTTTTCTTCAAAACAAAGAAGATTTGTTCCGATGGGCAAAGAATATCTTTCCATGACTTCATTACTACGAGCTTCCTTATGGATGTGAAAAGATCGATTCCATAGATGGCCTAAAAGTAAAATTGTTTTCTGTGCCCATATGGCGTGTATTGCATCTTCGATATCCAATCATTTGGCGAAGAATCTTTCAAGCTCCTTGAAAGCTGTGATAGATGCGGCATCCATTAGACAATATTTGTTTGTTTCTTGTCAATGCCTTATTGATAACCAAAGATTTGATAGTCTTAAACGAGATGTTTTGATACTTTTGACGCGGAGAATTTTGAAAACGAATGTCAGCTTGGAGACGAATTTTTAAAGAATGGGTTGTTACTTTAGAATATGTTTGTTTTGCTATCTAGAACTTCAAAACCTCCATCATGCACACAAGAATGAACTGAATGGGACATAGATTGTGAATGAAACAGCAATGACAGAAGTACCTCATCATATTCAAGTTATTGACATTTCTTATCACAGCTACAATTTCATAGCAACAACTTCCATGGGATATCTATTAAATGTGAAATTATAGCAGAGCTCAATAAAACATGCCAATCAATCAGTGTTATACAACAAAGGTTTAACCGTAACTTCGCCTTCAAAAAATCCTTACAGGGAGGAAATCATATCGTACGAGACAAAAGTAAAGTATATTCCAGCTTTTGCCAGGACATGGATTCTAACCATGGGAGAAGCATTTATTACATACAATGATCCCCATGTCATAGAAACTACTAGTGATTTAAAAAATTTAAAAGATCAACTTATCTAATTATAGTTAATTTCTTCCAAATTGATTGCATAAAATTTGGATAAACTTTTTCACACTATTCGTCAACAAGAAATTCTAAAGTACTTTGCTGTATTACATCCCGTTAATGTATAATTACATTTATGAATTTGCCTTGAAAAATCATCATACAATTGATAATTATACTTAATTCATGCCCACATGTAATTCATATATTAAATGATTTCAGTATAACAAAAGTATTTTAAAATCTCTCCTACCTGAAATTTTTAGATGCTTTTTCTATTATGTTGAAGAGTGCATAAATTGACTAAGAGTAATGATATAGCCATAAATTTTTGTACAAAATGATGTGGCGTTAATTTATTAGTTGAATTAAATATCTCTTGGCCCACATGATTTATTTATATTATTTTATATTTTCATTCAACCAATCAATTAATACCACATCAGTTTATATAAGATAAATTTATAAAAGAGTTTGTGATTGTATCATCACTCATTGACTAATTACACCAACTTTAAAAGCAATATAATATCTAGAGTCTATTCATAATGTCTAACACATACCTAGTTTGATAAAAAAATAATCCTTTTCTTGGATCTTATAAACTCCATTCCTAAGAAGCATATTTAAATGCTCCAAGATATTCTGTCTCAAATTCTTTTGCATGACAAAAACTTCTAGTACTCCAATGCTCTTTACTTCATCTTCAGTCAATAGTATGCATATCATTACTTGAGTGTTTGTAGAAAAGAGTGTGATCATTGGCCTGACTCACCTTGATAGCTTTATTTCTAGCACCTTATATAATTAAACACCTTCAAACTAAGATGTGGATTCACAAACACTTCTTCCCTAGCTCACCATTTAAAAAGACGTATGTTCTTTAAATCTAATTACCATATAGTTGCAATGGCCGATTAAAAAATTACACTAACCAACAACCATCCCAAAAAAAAAAAATTTTATTTTATTATTGAGATATTATATCATATGTTATCCTCTAAAGTCTACAGGAGGCTTCTCTTAGATATCTGAACCTTTAAACCATACTTCATATTAAGTATAATAGAATTACATGGTGAAACAGGATGACCTTTAGCTATTTTTACATGATAATTCCCGATCACCGCACTCGCAACCATCTTCATTTGAATCAAAGCTTTGTCCTTCCCTAAACAATTTCTAGGACCGGCATGAAACGCAGTGAACTTGTATGACGGCACATGCACAATACACCCTTTCTCTGAAATCCATCTCTCGGGCTTGAACTCTAAACAATCATTGCCCCATATCTCTTCCATCCTCCCCATTGCATAATAAGAAATCAATACCGTTTGATTCTTTTTGATGTGATGACCACTTGGGAGAATGTCTGCTTGTGCTGCAATTTTGTGATTGTACGGTACTGGTGGGTATAGTCTTAATGTCTCACACAAGGCTGCATGCAGATAAATCAAACTGTTTACCTGTTTTGCTTTGAAGAAAAATCTCTTTTCCCCATCTTCTTCTTTTTTGTGCATGACCATATTGGCCTTGATCTCTTCAAGAATTTTGTTTTCAACTGATGGATGTGTGGCAACAAGCCAAAAAAACCAAACGAGGCCTGAACTTATAGTATCATTTCCAGCTCCCAGAAAGCTGAATGCTGTGTCTCTTAGAAACTTGTCAGTTTTTCTCAAAGCAGATATTTGTTCACCCTCTTTGACTTCCTCTTCTTCTTCTTCTGCCATATAAGCTGTTAATAAGTCAAATTCCTCCTCCTTCTTCTCCATATTAGCTTTTCTACTAGAAATACGCTCGTAGAGGAATCTATCAAAAGTGTTCCATGCTCTACTAAGCTTCTTCTCTTCTCCAATCTGAAGCCATTTTTGCAGTTTCCAACAAATTTTTGGCACAATATGTCGATAAAGCACAGCTTGCTCCATTGTGTTAAATGCATTTGCATAAACAGTTTGAGGGAACTCAACAGAGAGATAATTTGGATCAATTCCTAAAACCAACATACAGATGTTGTCGAAGGCAAATCGCTTAAGCACGTCTTGTAAGTCCACCACGGTCCCTAGTTCTGAGGCATGATCAAGAACTGGGATAAGACCTGTTTCCAGCTTTTGATGAGCAACTTTTTCTAAAGCAGACTCGAACTTGTTGTGCTTCATCACTGAATGGATTATTTTCCTCTGTATTTTCCACAGGTCTCCGTCGGCATTGAAAACACCATCTCCCAGAGGCTCCATGATCATCCTGAAGTCAGGTCCCTTTGGATAGTTGCTGAAGTTCTTGCTGCTGATGTAGTGAACATTCATAGGATCACTGGTGATGATGAGGTCCATTTGGGCAAACCAGGGCCCTGTGAACTTAACTGTGCCCCGATTCCTTTTCAAAACATCATGTGTGAGAAATTCATGGAGACGCCATGTGTTCCCCAGTAATCCTGGCAGCATTCCAAGGACGGGCCGGTTTCTCCTGAGAGAGTTTCTACTCCAACCCCAATGTAAAACAATTATAAGAAAGGAAATAAGAAATATTGCTAGGATCATCTCTCCATAAGCAAATGTAATGGCCATTGAAGAAGTTATCTTTTCAAAATTCATGTAAATTGTTCAAATTACATAAAACAATTATAGTACTTTCATTAGTAATGAATCGAGTCTAGGTTGATTAAGACGTGAACGTGTGACTTGTCTTCTCCAAGTCCATATATATATAATTTCGCAAATTAGTTTTTATATGGGAAAAGATTCTTTTTATTTTGCCTGTATAAATCTACATAAAGAAAATGCATGAATATCTTTGTCAGCAGGCTTGAGTTCACGGGGCCCTGCTGATAGTGGAATACTTTTCAACCAACATAATTTTAATTCAGACCATCATTGAGCGGGGGCAAATATCTTCTCCTACTATAATCTAGGTGAAGCCTTCAAACTATTTTCTCATTAAAAGAAAAAAAAGAAACAAACATGATATTAGAGCCACACAAAACGTGAGCCCCCAGAACCTATGGTGTGTTCACTCTGATGCTACAGTAAAGACGTGGACGTGCTTCTCCAATATTCCACAGATATTTTCACTCCATGATTGAGTGAGAGGGTAAATATCTTCTCCAATAATCCATAGATATTTTCACACCAGCAATAATCTAGATGAGGTACATATCAGGCAAAACTTCCGTTACATTAGCTGTACGTTACAGCTAAAAGATTTTAAATCCTTCGTAAAGTTTATAATTATAAAAAAATCAATGAGTTTTAAAATTTTGTTTTAAACCCCAAGATGCCTGTAAAAATCTTTGAAATTTCCCAGGAAGGATATTAGCCACCCTTTCGTCAACATCAATGGCAAATCCTACGCCCCCTCAAGTCTTTATTATTTCGTACAGTTCCCAAAATTCTATCCACATTTGCCATAAGTTTGTATATCTTCATCTTCTTTTATCACGTTTTTGGTCGGTTTTTTATCTGGCAAAGAAAATTTGATTTTGATCATATTTGGTCTCATCAAACCAACTTATGACTATTAGAGATATTAAATAAATTTTTATAAATTTCAAAAGAAAGGCAAAGGCAAAGAGAGCAAACCTTGAATAAAATGAAGCAACTTGTAAATTACAAAAGGTTAAAAACTACATCATCATCAAGTTTTAGTGACAATGCTATTTTCTTGGAAACTTTTAGAGATGATGAAACTTGTTGAATTTCTCTTGTATACAATCATATCTTTCATTTAAATTGCATTGATGGTTGGTTGGAGATCAATCTAATTGTCCTCTTCGTCATAATTGTATCTTCGAACTTTAATTTTCTTAAAATTTTTTATTTATATTTATAGCAAATTTAGTACAGTTTCTTAATAATTTTTTCTATTTTATCCAATTGAATCTCTAACTTATTGAGTTTTTATTTGTTATTTTAATGATCTATTACTTTAATTTATCTTGAAATTCAATGTTGAATTATTTCATTAATTGTTTAACCTTATAAAATTCTTTACTCATTTGATCTCCTAACTTTTTAATTTGTTTTATATTTTCTTCATTGAAATTATTAATCTCTAACATTTTGTTTGCACTTTTTATATATTTTATAGATAAATTTGGGTTTCTTAATTTATTTAATAAATACAGCAAAATTCAATTTAATTGATCATTAGCTCACATGTTTGAATCATTGATCCAATCAAAAAGTTGAAATCTTACACCTGAAAATCCTTTTCGCCCATAGCTAGAATGTGGTAGCTTATTGGTTTTTATGTTTTGTGAAATTATTAGAAATTTGGTAATTTATTCATTGTATCATTTTTCTAATTATTCATTAAATTCATAGGATATTTATGATATATAATATCTCTTATAATTGAGGATGCTAAATTTAGATTACAAAATCTATGTGAAAGCATTTGTGGTGTGTGTGTGTAGAAAAAACCTAATTTATATCTTAAGAGAGACAATAATTTATAAATACAGGTGCAAATATATATTCAGAATTTATAGATATTTATGAACATGATAATCATTTAGATTCTTATAAAAATATAGTAAAAAATTTTAAAAAATTTTTAAAATAAATATAAAAACTATATAATTATACAAAATTAAAGAGGACTTATTTAAAAAAAATAAATATGTGATTAAAAATAAAATTTTCTTTATATTACTATTGCACCCGTACCTCATTTTGTATTAAAATTACTTTCATCCATTGAAGTTAAGAAATATAAAAATCAATAATTTATATCTATTGATTGTTTGTTACAATATTTGTAACATAAGCTTTGCCTCTTATTAATTTGTGGATATTTACGAACATGATAATCATTTAGATTCTTATAAAAATATAGTAAAAACTTTTAAAAAAATTTAAACATAAATATAAAAACTATATAATTATACAAAATTAGAAGGACTTATTTAAAAAAAATAAATATGTGATTAAAAATAAAATTTTCTTTAAATTACTATTGCACATGTACCTCATTTTGTATTAAAATTACTTTCATCCATTGAATTTAAGAAATATAAAAATTAATAATTTATATCTATTGATTGTTTGTTACAATATTTGTAACATAAACTTTGCCTCTTATTAATATTGGTAAGCTTTCTGGCTACTTTCTCTTCTTTTTTTTAAAAGATATTTACCCTCTAAATAGGGCCACACAAAACGGTAGCCTCCAGACAAAAACCAGCTATAGTAAAAAAATCCAAGCGTTGGTAAAAAATGTGTGGTGAAAAGAAAGTTAGCTTAATTGAGTGGTCCATCAAAACAAAGGGGTCCGCTTAAAATACAGCCACTGCATGCCATACAACCGTTTTTATTTTTTATTTTAAAACTTATTGCCCGTTGGCTTGCTTATAAACGGCTTTTATTTTTTACGCATGAAACCGGCTACCGAACGAAACAATTGGAAGTGGGAACTGGCAAATATCAGGAGCAATTATCACATAGCTATACCAATTTTATCTAAATATCGTAATTATCAATTTAAATTAGGAAAATGTCAAAGACCCCCTCCTCAACATGAAAAATTTTCATTTTCTTATGGCTGAAAAAATTACTTTGAAACATGTAATGTCTATATTAGTGAGAATAATATTTACATTAGTGTAAACTAAGTATATTTTTCTTTTCTTATTTTCCATTTACTATTGGATAGTTTTCAAATAATTATAATTATTCATAGTACCAAATATCATAATTAATCATCAAATATTGTTATTCTCAATATTAGTTGAACTTGTGACTAATATTAATTATATAAATTTGTACTTTATACAAGGCATATATAAGAGGAGTAAAATAAGATTCACCTTAATAATATTATTTGTTTTTCATAATAAAGGTTTACTTTGAATTTTATAATATCAACCTAGAATTTAACCAATAATGTTGAAACATGATGTAGGCATTGAGAACTTGAAACACAAAGTAGTGAACTAATTAATTGAAACAATTGAACCCATAAGTGAGAAAGCTTAACCAAACTATGGGACTAATCCAATCATATATAAGATCTAAAAAGTAAATTTGGTATCTAACCCAATTTATTAAAATCTTATATAAATAATCGGAATATTCAACACAATACTAGTGAAATTAGTAGTTGAAACTCATGTACCAATAAAGGAGAAAATTTAACCAAAAGTAGGGATTAGTCCAACGAGAAATGAAATTTACTTGTAATTTAACTCAAAACATTAGTACTTAACTTTTAACAAAAATCAGGAAAATTATCCAACGAAAAATACTATATACTTGGAATTTAATCTAAAATATTGGTATTTAACGATTTTAGTAGGAATACTAAACACAAAACTAGTGAATTGACAAGTTGAAACATATAAACCTATAGTTGAGAAAGATTAACCAAAATCAAGAACCAATATAACAAAAAATAAATTTTTACAAAGTAAAATCGGTATCAAACCCAAATTATTGAAATTTTACCTCAATAAAGGAAACATTCAACACAAAATCACTGGAATTATTTGTTAAAATACATGAACCCATAATGGAGAAAGTTTAACCAAAATAAGGAACTATTCTGACGAGAAATGAAATTTACTCGGAATTTAACCCAAAATATTGATTTTTAACAATTTTAGTAGGAATAATAAAAGCATTACTAATTGATTGAAAAGTTTAAATATATTAGCCTATAATTGAGAAAGTTTAACCAAAATTTGATACAAATCCAACAAAAAATTAAACGCTACAAAGTAGTTTGGTACTTAACCCAAATAATTGAAATCTTACCTAGATAATGGAACATTCAACACAAATCTAGTGAAATTATTAGCTGAAACCCTTATACCAATAAGGGAGAAAGTTTAATCAAAATTAGGAACTCATCCTATGAGAACTAAAATTTACTTGTAATTTAACAAAAAATATTGGTATTTAACGAATTTAGTAGGAACATTAAACACAAAACTAGTGGATTGAAAAGTTGAAATAAATGAACCAATAAATAAGAAAGACTAACCAAAATTAGAGACATGAAAAATAAACTTGAAACATCAATCCATTAAATTAATATTTAACCAAAAAAATTAGAATATAATTATTTTTATAATTTTTAAACATTTATTTATGTTAAAAAATTTAAAAATATTTTTCTCATTTAATTGATTTTTATGTTTCAGATTTAAATTTTCATTTTATTATACTTTTTTAAGCATTAAAAACAAATTTTAAAAATTATTTAATGAACAACCGGTAAAATACGGGTTGTTCAAGTTTTTGGCAGCGGCTGTATAAGATACAGCCCAGCCCACCCCTGCACTGTAAGATGACTCCCAAATAAAATATGCGGATTGCATGCTTTTGTAATATCGCGGCATGCTATATAAAATGAAGCATTTGCTTAACCGTCAACGAGTGAAAGTGGAGAGTGTTATGGGTAAGAATATATGGCCAAAGTTGAAAGAAAGTAATTGAGAATTGACGAGTGAGAAGCCTTATTTTAGCTTTGACTTATGTTATTAAAGTTGTGGGGTAAATCAATATTATTTTAGTTTCTCCCATAAGGGAGACTTTAAGTATTGAAGATTTTTAGATAATTTTTTGTATTCTGTTGATGAGGGCATAAATTCACTAATTACACCAACTTTAAAAGCAATAGAATATCTACACTTTCTATTCAGAAAGTCCTACACATACCTCATTTGAGAAGGAAATAATCCTTTTCTTGGATCTTATAAACTCCATTCCTAAGAAGCATATTTAAGTGCTCCAAGATATTTTGTCTCAGATTCTTTTGCATGAAAAAACCTTCCGATACTCTACAACTCTTTACTTCATCTTCAGTTAATATTATGCATGTCATTGCTTGAGTGTTTGTAGAAAAGAGTGTGATCATTAGCCTGACTTCCTTTCGACACCTTAATTTCGAGCACCTTACATAATTAAACACCTTCATACCCAAATGTGGATTCACTCATTCACAAACATTTCCTTTGTAGCTCACCATTTAAAAAGATTGTACGTTCTTTAAATCTAATTACCATATAATTGCAATAGCCAATTAAAAATTACACTAATTAACAACCACAAAAAAGAAAAAAATAGTTGAACTTTATTTTATTATTGAGATATTACATCATAGGTTATCTCTAGAGTTCACAAGAGGCTTCTCTTGGATAACTGAACCTTTAAACCATACTTCATATTAAGTATAATAGAATTACGTGGTAAAGCAGGATGACCTTTTGCTACTTTTACATGATAATTCCCGATCACCGCACTCGCAACCATCTTCATTTGAATCAAAGCCTTGTCCTTCCCTAAACAATTTCTAGGACCAGCATGAAATGCAGTGAACTTGTATGTCGGCACATGCACAATACACCCTTTCTCTGAAATCCATCTCTCGGGCTTGAACTCTAAACAATCATTGCCCCATATCTCTTCCATCCTCCCCATTGCATAATAAGAAATCCACACCATTTGATTCTTCTTGATGTGATGACCGCTTGGGAGAATGTCTGCTTGTGTTGCAATTTTGTTATTGTACGGTACTGGTGGGTATAGTCTTAATGTTTCGCACAAGGTTGCATGAAGATAAACTAAATTATTTACCTGTTTTGTGTTGAAGAAAAATCTCCTTTCCCCGTATTCTTCTTTTTTGTGCATGACTATAGTGGCCTTGATCTCTTTCAGAATTTTGTTTTCAACTGATGGGTGTGTAGCAACAAGCCAGAAAAACCAAACGAGGCCTGAACTTATAGTATCATTTCCAGCTCCCAGAAAGTTGAATGCTGTGTCTCTTAGAAACTTGTCAGTTTTTCTCAAAGCACATATTTGTTCATCCTCTTTCACTTCCTCTTCTTATTCTTCTGCCATATAAGCTGTTAATAAGTCAAATTCCTCCTCCTTCTTCTCCATATTAGCTTTTCTACTAGAAATACGCTCGTAGAGGAATCTATCGAAAGTTTTCCATGCTCTACTAAGCTTCTTCTCTTCTCCAATCTGAAGCCATTTTTGCAGTTTCCAACAAATTTTTGGCACAATATGTCGATAAAGCAAAGCTTGCTCCATTGTGTTAAATGCATTTGCATAAACAGTTTGTGGGAACTCAACAGAGAGATAATTTGGATCAATTCCTAAAACCAACAAACAAATATTGTCGAAGGCAAATCGCTTAAGCACGTCTTGTAAGTCCACCACGGTCCCTAGTTCTGAGGCATGATCAAGAACTGGGATAAGACCTGTTTCCATCTTTTGATGAGCAACTTTTTCTAAAGCAGACTCGAACTTGTTGTGCTTCATCACTGAATGGATTATTTTCCTCTGTATTTTCCACAGGTCTCCGTCGGCATTGAGAACACCATCTCCCAGAGGCTCCATGATCATCCTGAAGTCAGGTCCCTTTGGGTAGTTGCTGAAGTTCTTGCTGCTGATGTAGTGAACATTCATAGGATCACTGGTGATGATGAGGTGGGCAAACCAGGGCCATGTGAACTCAAATGTGCCCCGATTCTTTATCAAAACATCATGTGCGAGAAATTCATGGAAATGCCATGTGTTTGCAAGTAATCCTGGCAGCATCCCAAGGACGGGCCAGTTTCTCATGGGAGAGTTTCTATCGCTCCAACTCCAATGTAAAACAATTATAAGCAAGGAAATAAGAAATATTGCTATGATCATCTCTCCATAAGCAAATGTAATGGCCATTGAAGAAGTTATGTTTTCATAAAATTCATATGCACTGTTAAAGTTACATACGTTATGCATTTATAGTACTTTCAATATTAATGAATCGAGTCTAGGGTGATTAAGTGCCTGTTTGGTATGACTTATTTAAGAGCTATAAGAGCTTATTTAATCGTATAAGCACTTTTTAAAATTTTTTATGGTGTTTGGTTATTTTTTTAGTAGAGTTTTTTAGTTTAAATAAACTAATTTACCTCTACTAGTAAAAGCCTAAAATTTGAGATTTTGAGAGTAAAGGTTAGAGAGCTTTTCTAAAAATATATAATATAAAAAATATCACACAGTTTAATTAGTTCAAAAGTGTTTTTTTTATTAACAACCAAACACCCAATGACATTTTGTCTAAAAGCTCTATTGGTATAAGCTCTACTGCTATAAGCTCTACTATTATAAGCTCTATTTAATAAGCTGTACCAAACGGAGCCTAAGACGTGAACGTGTGACGTCTCCTGTCCAAAATAATTTTAGTTCACTCCAGGGACAAAATATTTTTAACTATAATTTAGGAGAGGTAGATATCTCATTAATATGATCAATAAATATATCTCATTGATATCTTATTAATATTATCAATAAATATAGGGAAAATGACATTCAATCCCCCAACGTTTAGGAAAAGGGACAAAAAACTCCTCAACGTTTCAAAAAGAACTTATAACCCCATTTCCGTTAAAAAACACCGTTTGTTTTAACAGTAAATTTATTTTTAATTTTTAATTACTATTATACCCTTATAATAAATATAAATTAATATATTGATTTGAGACATGTCACAATTAATAATTTTCTTAAAACTAAAAATTGAGATACAATTACATTTTTGCCCAAATTATTTGCTATAAATGATACATTTCTAATGATCAAACCTTTCATATGTGATTATTACTAATAAAACGAAATTTGATTAAACCCTTTTTCTTTGAGGAATCAAAACCATTACACTAGATTGACTTGACATCGACACTTATAGTGAGAGATAAAGTTCAACCTGCTCTTTGGAAGAAGTTTTGATTAGTATCCATGTTCATCGTACTGCAGTTGCTAATTTTCTTTTTTATTTTTTTGTAATTTTTTATTATAAAAATAAATATAAATGATTTCATTATCATGAAAAGAATCTATGTTCAAACATTGAACCAGAATTATACGGTTTTTTTTTTGGACTTCTTGGTGTATAAGTTTTGGATTTTTGGGTATGTAGGTGGTTAGGTTGTTTCTTGTTTGTCCTGATACTTCGTTTTAGTACTGAAAATTAATCATTTTTTATTAGTTTATTTTGGTTTGAGATGAGTGCTAGTGAATTAGTTAATATTTATTGTACATTTGATTAAGGAATCGAGAGTTTTTTTTTTAAACCATACTTTATTGATTTGGTCAAAACTTAAAAGAATGATTCCAACCCACGCTAGCTAGATGACAATTATTAATTGTGATATATCTCAAATTAATATATTAATTTATTTATTATAAGGGTATAATAGTAATTAAAAATTAAAAATAAATTTACTGTTAAAACAAACTATGTTTGTTAACAGAAATGGAGTTATAAGTCCTTTTTGAAATATTAATAGGTTTTTTGTCCTTTTTCCTAAACGTTGGGGGGTTGAATGTCATTTTCCCATAAATATATATTAGATCATACATATATGCCTTAATGGGGAGCATTCTAACTACTTTCTCATTAAAAATAAAAAAAACAAACAAACAAATATGATATTTACTAGAGCTAGCAAAATTTAAGATGACACAAATATCCAACACAAAATTCATATACATTGTTCAAGTTACATACGTTATGCATTTATAGTACTTTCAATATTAATGAATCGAGTCTAGGGTGACTAAGACATGAACGTGTGACGTCTCCTCTCCAAAATCCAAATATTATATAGTTTTGCAAATTTTATATAGGAAACATTCTTTTCATTTTGCATGTATAAATTGACATAAAGAAAATGCATGAATATCTTTATCACTCAGGTCATTGATAACCCACCAACAACTCTGCTGATAGTCGAATACTTTTCAACCAGCATAGTTTTAGTTCACTCCAATCATTGAGGGGACAAAATATTTTTTTTTCAACTATAATTTAGGTGAGGTAGATATCTCATTAATATGATCAATAAATATATCTCATTAAATGATCAAGAAATATATATTAGATCATACAGATATGCCTTAATGGGAAGCTTTCTAACTACTTATTCATTAAATAAAAAAATGATATTTACTAGAGCTAGTAAAATTTAAGATGTCTCAAATATCCAACACAAACATGATAAGAATGAATATGTATGAGTTATCAAATTTGACACGATTATTAAATGGGCCGAGTTTAGGTTGACACTATTTTTTTTTCATGTCGGGCTATGGTGAAAGTTGTTGACTCATTTACCCACTCAATGAAACGAGCATATTTTCTATTATAAATTAATTTATAGGTTTTGTCATCAAAACTCAAATATTGGACATAATTCTCTTTTTTTATTTTTTTACGGAACAATGAACATATACATAATATTTTATTTATAAATTTTATATAGATCTAGAACCTCAATAGTGTAAATATGTAAAATATTAGTAGATATATATATATATATATATATATATATTATAATATTGATCTATAATTCAAAACTTTAATAGTGTGAATGAGTAATATATATATATAAAATCAACATTCGGAGAATGGTCGACTGAAGGAATTTTGCACAAGGTGAACTGTAAGCGAGTTTTTGGGTAACCTATTTATTTTGGTTAGGGTTTTAATATTTTGACACGATTATTAAATAGGTTATGTTTGAGCCAACTTAAATTTGATGTGACGCGCAACTGACATGACACGAACATGACCCAATGACATGTTTTGCTAGCTCAAATATTTACCCTTTAAATAGTGCCACAAAGAATTAATGTGTGTTTGTGTGTGTGTGTGTGTGTGTGTGTGTATGTGTATATCTATTTATTTTTTATGTTGGATTAGGATATCAATATTTTTATACAATTATTAAATGGGTTGTGTTTGGGTCTATGTAAATTTGACATAACACGAACATGACCAAGTGTTATGGGTGTCAATGTGTAAGTATACACAATAAGTAATATACTAATGAGTATTTAGATCATCTCCACAGGGTTTAATGTTATCAGATTTGTTACAACAATCTTAACAATGCAGTTTTGTTTTAATTTAAAATAAGACAATTTATCAAACTAATGAACTAATTAAACTTAAAATGCAGTAAATAAAATGCAATAAAGAAAATTCTCACGTCAAACACAAGAATGTAACCAATGGGAATAGAGTAGCTGAGTGATTAAACTAACTTAACATCATTGACTAATTTTCAATTATAGTATCGTTGCTACAGTATTTACTACAGCACTGGGTATAATCTCTCATATATCATTAGTTGTCGCCTGTTGGATATCGTATACCTAATATAACCTAAAAGTGACGTTAAATATAATATTAAACGTTCTAAGTTCCATTTGCCCTACAAGGTGAATTCTTATGTTTAGTTCTTCACTAACTTTAGATCAAGCATGGTCCTATTCAAATTGAGATTTACTCAACTTGGAAAACTCAATCTAAAAATAAGTATTATCTTAATTTGTTCCACTAAGTCAAACATTTTTTAAAACTATTCCTTAGCTAATATCCCCTAAATGAATTGTCAGCCAAAATAAAGAATTAAAATAAATACAATTAAGATAAAATGTTATAGCAAATACAGAGCAACACACATATGTCAATCAAACATTCATTAAGATCGTTTATCACTCAACTACAATCAAATTTAGTTCATGATTTGCAATAAAACAGTAAATAAAATTGTTTCAGCCATCAAATACATCTCCATAAATGAATAGAAAACAAGATAAATAGTTGAAGTTTGCTTAATCTTGTGATCTCTCCTTCTTGTTCACTGTGATTCCTCTGTTACAGCCCTCAAATCTCTTTTAATTTATATTTTCTCTTTGTTTTTCTCTGTTATTTTTCCTTGAGTGACGACTCTCCCTTTTTCTTTTCATGTATGCTCCTTTTATAACTCAAATTTAGGGTAATCGAAAGTGTGTGGCACGTGTCTTCCATTTTTAGAAACTTTAAATTGCAATCTTTTAGTTGTTGCGCGTGAAATCCAGTTTGTCATTGCTTCAGGATTGAGACAACAACGGCTATAACATCTGTACCATTCCAGATTTGTTTTAATTCCTCTGTAGCTAAGTTTTTTCATTATTTCTACAAGTCTGTTATAGCAGCATTCATTTCTTAAAACTTGAGTTTTCTCTCACCTACAATTATGCACACAACCTAAGCACAAAATAATCTAAAACAAACTCAACTTTATTAAAAGTAAGCTAAAATGGATGCTCATACAAAATCTAACTAAAATGCACTAAAAACATATTATTCACTCTCTAAGTAATTTTGATTTAAGTCCAAAAATATATTGATAACTCTCTTTTTATGGAGTTATCACCTAGTTATAATACTTCTATTTCTCTCATGTGCCTTTATTATCGAACAACTTAATTTTATCAAGTCTTCCATCATAAATTTGCAGCACAGTATTTCATTTAAGAATGGTCCCAAATTATTAAGCGTCATGCACATGCATCCCAATTAGCATTATGCTAGGTGACAATGACACATTACCAAAAGGTAAGATCTGTCTTATTGAGATAGAGTAATGATAGAGAGCTCATTTCTTAAATTAATAATAAAATTTCCCAAAAACTTTATCCAAGTGGGGTAATATCACTTTTCTTTTTGATATTGTTTATGTATAATAGACCACGATTCAGTTTTGCCTAATTGTTTTCAAAGTTTGAAAAAGACAAAATTCATACTTAGAATAGATCCTAATAGCAAAATCCATTGCAATCCTTGTAGCTAAATGTGATTAATGGTGATAGTCATACAATTAGAACTGATATTAGATGTTATTTTAGTATGCCTTTTAAATACACAGGCAAGGCTGAGCGTTTGTAGAAAAAGTGTGATCATTAGCCTGACTTCCTTTTGATACCTTAATTTCGAGCACCTTACATAATTAAACACCTTCATACCCAAATGTGGATTCACTCATTCACAAACACTTCCTCTGTAGCTCACCATTTAAAAAGACTGTACGTTCTTTAAATCTAATTACCATATAGTTGCAATGGCCAATTAAAAAATTACACTAATTAACAACCACAAAAAAAAAAAAATAGTTGAACTTTATTTTATTATTGAGATATTACATCATAGGTTATCTCTAGAGTTCACAAGAGGCTTCTCTTGGATAACTGAACCTTTAAACCATATTTCATATGAAGTACAATAGAATTACGTGGTAAAACAGGATGACCTTTTGCTACTTTTACATGATAATTTCCGATCACCGCACTCGCAATCATCTTCATTTGAATCAAAGCCTTGTCCTTCCCTAAACAATTTCTAGGACCAGCATGAAATGCAGTGAACTTGTATGTCGGCACATGCACAATACACCCTTTCTCTGAAATCCATCTCTCGGGCTTGAACTCTAAACAATCATTGCCCCATATCTCTTCCATCCTCCCCATTGCATAATAAGAAATCAATACCGTTTGATTCTTTTTGATGTGATGACCACTTGGGAGAATGTCTGCTTGTGCTGCAATTTTGTGATTGTACGGTACTGGTGGGTATAGTCTTAATGTCTCACACAAGGCTGCATGCAAATAAACCAAACTGTTTACTTCTTTTGCTTTGAAGAAAAATCTCTTTTCCCCATCGTCTTCTTTTTTGTGCATGACCATATTGGCCTTGATCTCTTCAAGAATTTTGTTTTCAACTGATGGATGTGTGGCAACAAGCCAAAAAAACCAAACGAGGCCTGAACTTATACTATCATTTCCAGCTCCCAAGAAACTAAATGCTGTGTCTCTTAGAAACTTGTCAGTTTTTCTCAAAGCACATATTTGTTCCATAAAAGCTGCTAATAAGTCAAATTCCTCCTCCTCCTCCTGCTGCTCCATATTAGCTTTTCTACCAGAAATGTGCTCGTACAGGAATCTATCAAAAGTCTTCCAAGCTCTACTAAGCTTCTTCTCTTCTCCAATCTGAAGCCATTTTTGCAGCTTCCAACAACTTTTTGGCACAGTATGTCGATAAAGCACAGCTTGCTCCATTGTGTTAAATGCATTTGCATAAACAGTTTGAGGGAACTCAACAGAGAGATAATTTGGATCAATTCCTAAAACCAACATACAGATATTGTCGAAGGCAAATCGCTTAAGCACGTCTTGTAAGTCCACCACGGTCCCTAGTTCTGAGGCATGATCAAGAACTGGGATAAGACCTGTTTCCATCTTTTGATGAGCAACTTTTTCTAAAGCAGACTCGAATTTGTTGTGCTTCATCACTGAATGGATTATTTTCCTCTGTATTTTCCACAGGTCTCCGTCGGCATTGAGAATACCATCTCCCAGAGGCTCCATGATCATCCTGAAGTCAGGTCCCTTTGGGTAGTTGCTGAAGTTCTTGCTGCTGATGTAGTGAACATTCATAGGATCACTGGTGATGATGAGGTCCATTTGGGCAAACCAGGGCCCTGTGAACTCAAATGTGCCCCGATTCTTTATCAAAACATCATGTGCGAGAAATTCATGGAGACGCCATGTGTTCCCCAGTAATCCTGGCAGCATCCCAAGGAAGGGCCAGTTTCTCATGGGAGAGTTTCTATTGCTCCAACTCCAATGCAAAACAATTATAAGAAAGGAAATAAGAAATATTGCTATGATCATCTCTCCATAAGTAAATGTAATGGCCATTGAAGAAGTTATCTTTTCAAAAATTCATGTACATTGTTCAAGTTACATACGTTATGCATTATAGTACTTATAGTACTTTCAATATTAATGAATCGAGTCTAGGGTGACTAAGACGTGAACGTGTGACGTCTCCTCTCCAAAATCCAAATATTATATAGTTTTGCAAATTTTATATGGGAAAGATTCTTTTCATTTTGCAGGTATAAATTGACATAAAGAAAATGCATTAATATCTTTATCACTCAGGTCATTGATAACCCACCAACAACTCTGCTGATAGTCGAATACTTTCAACCAACCAGGGGCGGCTCAATCACATTTTAGGCCTTTGGCAAATTATTTTAATTAGGCATTTCAAAAAATTTGAGGTAAAATGTATGTAATTTTATTAATTTAAAATAAATTTCTCTAGCTTATGAGATGCAAAATTATTAATCAAATTTTTTAAATTTTAATTTTCCTAATATATTTTTCTCAATAGACAATACCTATTTAATCTTTCCTATGACATAGTTAATCTTAAATAAATTTTTATCAATGGCTCCTTTTTTAGATTAAACTAATTTTCTATTCTTCTCTTGTTTTTGAAGTTTTTTTTATATCCTAATGCTTATTTTTTTAGTAGACATTTTTTTTTCTAGTGAAACAAGAGTATTAAGCAAACAATTGTGCTAGATAATTACAAAAAACAACCTATGAACACACAAAAATATTTTTAAAAAGAAACAAAAACAACTGAATAACATAATTAATTAATAAAAGAATGGAAAGATAGAACCTGGAAATTTGAAAACTTTAAATTTGATGGATTGAGGCTTTGAGTAGCAATGATCAATACAAAGTAAAACAATTGATTTTTTTTTTCTTAAGTGAAAAGAAGGGTAGAGAAAGTAGTTTTTCACCAAAGCAATGAAGGTTTCATTTTTTTTTAATTGGAAAAAGATATTAATGGATAATAATTTAAAAAAATATGTGGCATTTATAAAGTTTTAGATGTAATATATGGAGGAAATAAATGGGATTAAAATTGTTAATTATAATGTTAAAAGGGGACTTTGTAAGGATTTAGTAGTTTGTTTATGGAAAATATAATTATAAATTAATAATAAATATAATTTAATAATTAATAACTATAATTGAGGAATAAAATTAGGGGTCTTCATCTACAGTGAGGCTCTAGGCAATCGCCTAAGTTGCTTAGGAGAAGAGCCTCCTATGCAACCAACATAGTTTTAGTTCACTCCAATCATTGAGGGGACAAAATATTTTTTTTCAACTATAATTTAGGTGTGGTAGATATCGCATTAATATGATCAATAAATATATATTAGAATACATATATGTCTTTATGGGAAGTTTTCTAACTACTTTCTCATTAAAAAAATTTCTGGGACCACCATTAAAAGGCAATGAAATTGTATGATAGCACATGCACAGTACCCCCTTTCTGTGAAATCCACCTCTCTAGCTTGAACTCTAAACAATCATCGCCCCATATCTCTTCCATCCTCCCCATTGCATAATAAGAGATTCACACCATTCGATTCTTTTTTATGAGATGGCCACTTGGAAGAATGTCTGCTTGTGCTGCGATTTCGTGACTGCATGGTATTTGTTAAAATATGCGTATGTGAGTGTAATATACTCGGCCTAATGAGATAATATATATATATATAGAAGGAAATAGGACCGAAAACAGGGTGTGTTTTCAAAAAGAAGACTTTATTGATTGATTAAATAAAACAAATTGTATCGTGGTTGATTGATTTTAATAACTAACTTTACCAAAATAATATTAAGATTGCTTTGGATTATACTTGCAATGGAGTGCTAATGATTGCGATGCTTTGGAGCGTAAATGAATGCGATATGGATTAATTTGAAGCGTTATACGGTAACCAAATTTTAAGCGGCTTTGTCAAATTAATTTTATCTTGAGTACGTGGCGTTGTATAAGGGACGAGGTCCTTGGCAATAGATATGTTCCCGCCAAGCTATTTAAACTTCTTTGGACCAGTAGCCGCAACCCTTAGGTATTCCAGCCGATATACTCAAAATAATTTTAAACCAGCTTTAAGTTATTAATTCTTTGTCTTTTCATGAAATCGTTTTGGAACAATGTCTTGTCTTATGCAATTTAAATCTGCACCAGTATCAAAAAGGGCAATGGCATCAATTGCAAAATCATTTGAAAAAATTAAGGTGGCTTTAATCAAATATTTTCGAGTGGTAACTTGCTTTAAAACAAAGAGGAAATCATGTGGGACAGACTCAATATTATCAACATTTTGCTCAATATGATTTTCACTATGAGTAGACTCGTTATCTGAATCATCCTGTAAATATTTTTGTAAAAGAAGTTGGATGGTTTCAGAATCACTTTTTTGTTTTTCTTTCAAATCTTTAATTTCGGACTTAATATCCTTAATTTCTTTTTGGAGATCTTGGATATTAGGAACCGATTTTTTGGTTTTCTTTTTATCTAAAATCTCAGTAAGGTCATAAGAATTCTTTTTTACAATAGGGACTTTGGAAGTCTCAGTTTTATTAAAATCCATTGTTTTTAAAAGCTTTTCAAGATATTCTTTTTGGAGATTCGGATCAGAAATATGCTTTACAAGTTCAAGAAAAGTCTCTTGGTCTTTAGTCAAAACATTAATTTTCTTTAAATAAGACTCTGATTCAGAATCACTACTGTCAGATACAGAGGTATCCGAATCAATTAACTCATCAATTTGTAAAGAATCACTATCCCCTGTCATAGAGGATTCAGAATTCGAAGACTCAATCATAAGGGGGGCAATTTTGGAAAGGATGTCGTCATCAAGACCAAGTTCATGAAGCTTTCTGTTCATTCTGCAATATTTTGCAGTATGGCCTTTTATACCACATCGATGACAAATGGCTTCTTTGAAATTGAAAGGAATTTTTGGTGTGGCTTTAAAATCTTTCTTTCTAGGGAATTTAGACTTTTTATAAGGCCTAAAAGGTTTCTTATAAAAATTTTCCCTACGGCCAAGAAAGGGTTTCCTATGGCTTTTTGACTTGTAATGTTTTTTGTAAGGTCTCGAAGAGCACTTACCATTACAATCTTTGGAAGTGGATGCTTTGAAAGGATCATAATTGAACTGTTTACAGAAACTGCCAAGTTCTCGCTTAGACTGCCTAAGCTCTTGTTTTAGTCGTTTCTGTAATTTCAAATCTTGACAAATCTTTAAACCTTCCTTATTAACGAAACTGACATGTTCACCATAGGTGAGTTCATCATAAGGAATTCGATTGTCATGAAGGGCTTTGATGGAGTTTCTAACTTTTTCACCTAAAAGGGTAGGTAGACCTGCTAAGAACTTCTCTTTCCAAGTAGTATGATTCGCATCATCTTTAAGAAAGAGTCTGGTGAAGAAGGTGGTTTTGTACTCTTGAAATCACTAAGTTTCCTACATCTCAAGTTATGTAGTAACTCAGCATTTTTGTCTCTGAGGTGAGAATGGTCACCTATAAAATGGAGGGAAATGGTAAGGATTAGGGTAGCAACAGCATCCTGGATAAGATTGTTGAATTGATCGAGAATAGGTATCCTATTTTCGTCAATTTGGATAGCATTAAGAATATCCATTTGTTGCTGCCTAGTGAGAAGATGATCCCACCAACCTTTTAATTGACCAGTAAAACCGGCAATAAGAATCTCTGCAATAGCCATGTCAGAGGTTCCAGATTGAGTTTTATAGGCATTGGCTGCCATGGTCATTTGTTGTAAGACTCCTAAGATATTGTATTCGGACATGCCATCAATATTCCATTCATAGACAGAGGATGCATTATATCGAGATTGATTTAATGCACTGGGCCTATTGTCTATAGTCAAATCAGAGGGGATTTGACTGTGGGAGGGGCAAGTTCCCAATGGATTTTGTTGGCTTTAGGAATAGTATCATCCTTAAAGGCTTCTAAGTCAGAAGCGGCTATAGAAGTTTGGTCATCTTGTTCTAATACTCCAATCTTGCTAGATTGAGGAGTATCAGGGGCTATTTGGATTTTACTAGATGAAGAAGAAGCAGCTTCTATCCTATCTAGTTGTTCTCTAATGGCTTTAGCAAAATCTGATTTTGACTCTTGAACAAGCTTTTGGCTAGTTTTCGAAACCTAGAAAGGTTTGAAAATAGGTTCCTTAAGCTTTTTGTCATAATCCGATTTTGATGGAATAGGAGAAGTAGATGAAACAGTAATGGTTGACTTTTGGAATTGGTTTTCTATCCTAGTCAATTGCTTTCCAATTATGTTTAAGTTAGTATTACAGAAATTATTCTGTTGGATAATACTACTTAAATTTGAATCACAATCATTTGGTTTTGGAATTTTGTAAGGTGAGGCTCTAATTTGGACAGGAGGTTCGCCATGATCAATGGTTAAACTCCGAAGAGGTGGATGTTCAGATTCTATGGTTCTATCACTATCAGAAAGTTTCCACTCCGGAATCTTCTTCCTAATAGTAATAGGGTTTGACTCTTTGAAAGGATAGGTTATGTTGTTCTCAGAAGAATATATTTCGAACCAATCAAAGAACAATATATGAACTTTATGAAAATTCACAAATTCATAATAAATTTGTTGGATTTCTTTTCTTTGATTTAAAAATTGTTTGAAAAACCAAATTCTTTTTTCTTTGTTTAAATCAGAATAAAAATCATTATGCAGAAATGTTTTATCTAATTCAAATTCTTTTTCTATGACATTAATAACATTTTCAGTGACTGCCGAAAATGTAGGAGATGTTGGAGGAGAAGGTTCCTTCTCTTCCTGACTTTGTACATGTTGACTACTAGTATAGATAGGGTGTGGAACCTTTGTAGCATAGTCAACAGAATGTATAGAAGAACTGGGTATATCTGAGGTGGAAAACCTCGGAAGATTTATGACAGAGGGGATTTTTGTAAATTTCCTCTCTATTGGAGGGATATTTGAGCACGACTCTTTATCAGAAAATCTGGATGACATAGACCTTCTGAATGATAGTTTAACTTTACCATCGGAATACTGAGTCACATTTTGCAACTCTGTATTTGGCTCAAGTTGTTTTGGGATCGTTGGGGGAGCAGCTCCCTCTAAGATCCATTCCTCTGGAAGATTGATATCTTTCCATTGGATTGGCTTTGGAATGACGGTGTTTGCTCTAGACAGGTCAGTCTGCAAGAGAAGTGTTTCATCTCTCTTTGACTGGAATCTATGTTGTGTACTAAATGCAGAAACCATAGCCTTATATGAAATTTTAAAAATTAAGGCTACTGGAATTGACCCTTTAATCATTTTGTAATTATGGGTTTTGATTTGTAAAATCATGCTTTTCAAAACATTTTTGTCTTTAAGAGAAATTGTTATATTTGGATAACAATCGAAAGAAATTGGACCTTTACACAGACTGGATTCAATGCTACTTAGTAATGAATCATCAAAAGAGATGAATCGCCCATCTCTTAGAACGGCCAAAATGGAAGTATCAAGGCCTTCTTTTGTTAAAGGCTTTATACCTACTTGGATAAGACCAATATGAATGTATTTGAAATTCTTTTCCTTTAATTTCTTTAAAGACTTTTCTGAAAACAAATGAATTGTTTCAAAAGGTTCAGAAAGAGTTATATTACGTTCTTCCGTTTTAATAATATAGTCATTTTTTAAAACGTCAAGCATTTTTGTTTTGTAAATCTTTTCTTTGGAAATTTTTGGAAGTTCCCAACAATCAATTGCTTTATCAAAGTTCTCAATAATGAATTCTTCTGAACTCACAACATGCTTTGAATCACTAGTCTTCCCGGAAGAAGAGCTAGAAAAGGATGATGTCCTATGGAGGAGAGAATCCATGGTTAAAACCTTATGGTTCACTATAGGTTTGGTCAGAATGGCTACAGGTATGGAATTACAGCCCTCAGCGGATTTCTTATCCTAAAACGGGACTTACAACCAGTAAAAATTCACCACAAAAAACAAACGTCAAGAAAAAACACAAGACAAGAAATTTGAATATTGTTAAAGCTTGTTCTATTTACCAAAACCGAATTAATAATCTTATTAATTCGAAACAAAATGATTTAACTTTTTTACAAAAAGATTTGAGTTTACAAAGAATTGAAAATGATTTACAAAGAGATTTCATCAAAAGCAAAATTTCTGATTTCAAAACTCTAATTGAAAAAGAAATTTGTGCTGATCTGCCTTCTGCTTTTTGGAATAGAAAACAACATATGGTAGATTTGCCTTATGAAAATTCTTTTGATGAAAAACAAATACCTACTAAAGCCCGACCAATTCAAATGAATATGGATTTAGAGAGACATTGTAAAGAAGAAATTAATGACCTTGTCAATAAAGGACTTATTGTAAAATCTAGGTCACCTTGGTCATGTGCCGCTTTTTATGTAAATAAAAATTCCGAAATTGAGAGAGGCACACCAAGACTTGTTATAAATTACAAACCTTTAAATAAAGCTTTAAAATGGATTAGGTACCCGATACCTAATAAAAAGGATTTGCTTCAAAAATTGCATTCTGCTTTCATATTTTCAAAATTTGACATGAAATCAGGATTTTGGCAAATTCAAATTCATCCAAAAGACCGTTATAAAACCGCTTTCACTGTTCCATTTGGACAGTATGAGTGGACTGTTATGCCGTTTGGTTTGAAAAATGCACCATCAGAATTTCAAAGAATTATGAATGACATTTATAATCCTTATTCTGATTTTTGTATCGTTTATATTGATGACGTGTTGATTTTTTCAAATTCAATTGATCAACATTTTAAACATTTAAAGACCTTTTATTTTGCCACCAGAAAGGCTGGATTGGCAATTTCAAATTCCAAAGTCTCTTTATTTCAAACAAAAATCCGGTTCCTAGGTCATCATATTTCAAAAGGAACCATTACTCCAATTGAGCGATCACTCGCTTTTGCTGATAAATTTCCTGACAAAATTTTGGATAAAACCCAACTACAAAGATTTTTAGGCAGTTTAAATTATGTTCTTGACTTCTGTCCAAATATTAGTAGGTTATCTAAACCTTTGCATGATAGACTAAAAAAGAAACCTGCTGCATGGACTGATGAGCATACTAAGACTGTTAGATTAATAAAGAATTCTGTAAAAAGCATTCCATGTTTGTATCTTGCAAATCCTGCATTACCTAAAATAGTCGAAACTGATGCATCTGACTTAGGGTATGGAGGTATTCTAAAGCAAAACGATAATAATAAAGAACAAATTGTTCAGTATGTTTCGGCCCATTGGAATGATTGTCAAAAGAATTATTCCACTATTAAAAAAGAAATTCTTTCAATTGTTTTGTGCATATCAAAATTCCAAAGTGATTTATTATATCAAAAATTCTTACTTAGAATTGATTGCAAAGCTGCAAAACATGTTTTAGAAAAAGATGTTCAAAACATTGCATCAAAACAAATTTTTGCACGTTGGCAAGCTATTTTAAGTGTTTTTGATTTTGATATAGAATTTATTAAAGGCGATAAAAATTCTGTTCCTGATTTTCTAACTCGTGAATTTCTTCAAAACAGATAATGCCGCCAAAGCGTCGAGATAAAGGAAAAGGCATAGCCAAAGACACTAATTCCCAAAAGCCCTCCAAAGAATCCCATTCAACTCCTTCCAAAGAAAAATTACTATCCTCAGCTATGCCAATTAAATCCTGGATTGAAATGGTCGAGGAAGAAGAACAAAAAGCCCTTTCTAAATCCATCTCCTCTGACCAACAAGTCAAAGAATGGATGGAATCCATTACAAAGTCCCCTGAGCTTATGCTTGCCTTACAAGGCATTTCAAAATCTAAAGCCCTTTCTCAGATCCCTGAGGAAGAAAAACCCATTTCTAAAGAAATTACAAAACCATCTTCCCAAAGCCAAAATGTTGTCATTTCTGGTGAAAGCTCATCTTCTCAGATTGTTCTTTCCCAGCCAACACCTTCAAAGAAAACTTCCGATTGGTTTGATAAATCCCATTTTCAAAATGTTTTAACTATGGAACATGGATTTTACCATTCTGATCCATTTCAAGCAATTTCAAAGTTTTTCCCACATGGCTGGTTTTTCAAACCATGGGATTTAACAAAACCCCAGTCATATTACCAAGCCATTCTTGAAGCCACTGAGTCAGTAAAATTCAAACACTTCTTTCTCAGTGAAGCCCATTCTGAGCCGGCCTACTCCACGGCCACAATTTTAAAAGTTTTAAGTCCAAATCAGTGGGGTGACCAACTCCATAAATACAAATCTTTCCCTCCAAATTTTCAAATGCGTTTACCACACTGTTTGGTATATTCCTATTGGGATTACCAACAGGCCTGGTTCAATACTTTTTTTATTCAAAATCCTAAAAAATCTCATTCATGGTTATTTTTCTTTAATTCGAAGATAACTGTCCAAAGCCTTCCAAACTAGTTCCAACAATAGTGGAATTATTTTGGTTCTACTCCACAAATCATCACCCCTAATGCCACAAATTGTCTAAACCTTTTTAAAACACATTATACCCCATCTGACTCAGAGAAAAGATTTTCTCAATTTCTCTGTTTCTGTACAAATTTCTTCCTCCCATGGGTATGGATGTGGAACTTCCGGTATCATACCCAAGAAAAACAACTACTTATCCAAAGAACCTTTAAAGTCAAATGGTGGTCAAAATTTGATGAACAAACCAAGCTCACCGAAACCCTTGTCCAAAATTGGCTTGGTTCAAAAGGTTTTCTACCACCAACCATCAAAGAAACCAAAGCCCAACAGACCTTTCTTACCCAAAAATCTAAAGCCCAATCTCTTTTAGCCAGTGCTAAAACAGAAGAGGAATATTTCAAAGTCATGCAACAGCTTCTCGCCACAAGATCCGAGACGTCAGTTGCCAGTTCCAGCTCAAGCACCTCGGCAGATGAAGAACCATTCATTTCCCTCGGTGATGAGAATGAAGACGACTGCTTCGGCATTTTCTCTCCAATAAAGCATTAAAGCTATCTTACGATAGAATCTTGTATTTATCTGTTTCTATATATGTACAGTTTTGTACTTAAAAAAAAAAAAAGGGAAGAAAAACATTTTAATTTTATTCGGGTGGTCCATTGGACACAAGTGAGAGCGCACATGTCTCTTCACCCGTTTTCTGTATTTTATACGTATGTATTTTGTAATTTCGGATACAAAGCATACTATTCAAAGATACGATCTAAAGATTACTGTGCACTTGAAGCTCCGCTACAGTAAACAGTGCCAAAAACTACTGTGCACTTAAAGTCCCGCTACAGTTCATATGTATAAAAACCGGGAGGAAGACTTAGACTCCTCAGGTTTTTCATTTTTCACAATTCAGAGCTTCTCTCTCTTCTTCTTCTTCTTCTCCTCCTTCTCTCTAAAGATCTCTCTCTCTCTCCCGGGAATAGGAAATCTGGAATCAAAAGACATCTTGTCTTGCGATTAATTTTCCCATTATTTCCCTTTCTTAAAGAAGAACACATTCAATGTAAGTGTTCGATCCGATTTAATTTTTAAAGCATTGTAATTTATTTATTTCAAAGCAATTTAAATTTTAAAGCATGCACGTTTATATTTCTGCAATTTAAATTTCCGCAATTTAATTTCAGTTATTTAAATTTAAAGCAATTTAAATTTCCGTATGCACGTTTAAATTCTGCATGCATCGGAGACTGATTTCTATCAGATCTCCCATAAAACCTGTACGTTCCTCTAAGGCAAAGAGACCGGATCTCTGTCCTTAGTTGTATCTTCTCTCTCCCCCCCTCTTCAGAGCACCACTTCCGGGATCCGGATTTGGTACTGTGTTTGTAAGCTCAGCCATAAAGAATCTTAACAAAATTTGGTAAAGCACCTAAAATCTGACTAACCGCGCTCCAAAGCAAAATTCAATAAAGAATTAATAACTTAAAGCTGGACTAAAAATTATTTTGAGTATATCGGCTGGAATACCTAAGGGTTGCGGGCTACTGGTCCAAAGGAAGTTTAAATAGCTTGGCGGGAACATATCTATTGCCAAGGACCTCGTCCCTTATACAACGCCACGTACTCAAGATATAATTAATTTGACAAAGCCGCTTAAAATTTGGTTACCGTATAACGCTTCAAATTAATCCATATCGCATTCATTTACGCTCCAAAGCATCGCAATCATTAGCACTCCATTGCAAGTATAATCCAAAGCAATCTTAATTTAATTTGGTAAAATTAGTTATTAAAATCAATCAACCACGATACAATTTGTTTTATTAATTCATTCAATAAAGACTTCATTTTGAAAACACTCCCTGTTTTCGGTCCTATTTCCTTCTGGTATATATATATATATATATATATATATATTTGTTAAAATATAGGAAAGCTTTAATTTATACGTTGAAAAGTCTATTTTGATAAAATATGAAAATAAGTACTTTTTTTCTGGATAAAAAGCCCTCAACCTTCAATGGCCTCTACTACTACTACTACTACTATCAATTATAACCAAAACCGACTCCCATCTTTGTTGGTAGAATTATAAATACCAAAATATTAAAACGAAGATCCTTTTTATCTTTGAAGGTTTTTAGAGGGAGAAATTTTAGAATACATTTGTTTTACTATATCAGTCATACAATAAGTAAATAATATCATGAAATGTGTGCATTTATTTTGTAAACCATCATGTAAGTGGGGGTTGTATTAAACTCAATTACACATGTGATGCATGTATTAATTGCTTGTAATACAACAGATAAATTATAAAATTTCTCCTTTAGGGGATATTGTAAGAGGGATTTGATGAGTCGGACGCTCCAAAAGCTCTGTCCACATGGACACAGCCACACAGGCGAAGCAGAAAGAATATAATAAGAATAAAAAGAAGGACGCTAAGGCATTACTCTTCCTGCAGCAAGGATAACCAAGACTATTTTTCCAAGAATCCTAGCAGCAAAGAAGCCAATGCAGGAAAAATTCTAAAGGAAGATTCTCAAGTATCTGAGAAGATAATCTTCATTAAACCTTAGTCTTTATGGAGAGAATTCAATAATCACTTTATGAAAGGTAACGAATCTGTCCAAGTATTTTTTTTTTTTCAAAGTTTGTGGCATAATAAATCAAATACGAAGTTATGAAGGTACCATTAGAGATAAAAGAATTTTTCAAAAAATAGTAAGAAGTATTCCTTTAAATGTTGTTTCTGCTATCGAAGAGGCCAAATATTTATCTCAATTGTCCTTGCATGCACTAATGAGTTCTCTGGAAGCACATGAGACAAGAGTAAGTAGGTTTTTACGGGGCAGTCAACTGAACAAGCTTTTCAGTCAAAGCCGAACATCAAGAACGAAAAGTTGGAAAAGTTTACTGAAAGTGCACCCCGTGTTGGGTGCAGCAAGTGGCTGCATTAAGGTGCATTATATGCGGCCACTAGCTAAACCCGATCGGAAGTCAGGTTCAGCTATTGCGCTTGTTTTTTTTTTTTTTAACTTAATAATAATAATAATAACAATAATAACAACCACTACTACTTTTTAATTTAATATAATATTGTATAATATTGATTTTTTTTATTTTTACATTATAATTATTAATATAAATTAATAAATTTATTATTTAATAATATTGTATTATATTATAAAAATTAGTATATAAAATTGTTTAATATTTAATAAGTTAATATAACTAATAATGAATACTTACTAATATATAAAAATATAATACAATATTACATCATTTAGTTATATTACAATAATTAATATATATAAATTAATTGTTTTTAAATAATTTAATATAACTAATAATAAATATTTAAATAAAAAACTTTGAATAATATTAATGGAAATTTAATAATAGTATAACTAATGATATAAAATATTACAACACATACTACAGAACTCTTACTTAAATTTTTTAGTACAATTTATTTTTTTAGTGAATATGTTACAACTAGGGGTGGGCACCAACCCGCCCAACCCGTGAACCCGACCCAACCCGTGTAAATTTTTGCGGGTTGGGTTGGGTTGATAAAATTTACGGGTCGGGTTGGGTTGTTAAATTTTCAACCCGCACTGTTTGCAGGTTGGGTCGGGTTGCAAATTTTTAACCCAACCCGACTCGTCAACCCGTATATATAAAAATATATTTAGCAACTTCTCTGAACCCTAAACTCAAATTCTCTTCATCTTTTGTTTAAAGAACAGTCGCTCATCTACTCGTGCATAGAACACAACATCACAACTCAACGTTTCTTGAAAAGCTGCTCAAACTACACATCGTCATGCTTAGGTTCTTTCTTCTTTCTATTTTACTAATTTATTATTATTTTGAAACAAGTTGGTCATTTGATTTCATGATTTGGTGCTTTATAATATTTTTATTGATAAAAGTTGGTCAATTTTTGGTTGTTATGATGGTGTCAAGCTTAATCAACAATCGGATTAACATAAATAAAATAATTGTTATTATTACGATCTTAGGGAAAAGGTTTTTCAACAAACATCTCCTGGGCATTATTCTGAGAAATATATTCAGTATTACTATTAACTAGTCATGCTCTCAAATTCACATATGTATTCTATCTTCGATGGATTTTTTTTATAAAATTATTTTAATCAATTTATTTATTGTAGTATCGAAACATGGTTAAATGTATTAATAAAAGAGCTTTAAGCTTGTTGTGACAACTATTTGTTATTTTTTTTATTATTTGTTAATTATTAATAGGATAATGACAATATTCATGGCCTAGAATTTTTTCCTTGTAGATGGAAGCAAATTCATCCAGTAATCCAGGAGTTAATATCTCTACACCTTCAACAACTCAAAGTACAACTGATAGTGCTATTAATACAAATGCATGCAATGGAAAAGGTGGAAAAGCGTCAAAAGTATGGGAACATTACACAAAATTAGAGAATGATACAAAATGTAAGTGTAACTACTGTTCTAAAGTGTATGCGTATCATTCTAGATTTATTGGGACCCGTACTTTATGGAATCACTTGGCAGCATGCATAGCCTATGCTGATAGGAAAGTTGATTTAAAACAAAAAAACCTTGGTGTTTGAGGATAACACAACTGGTGGTGGCAGGAATCTTGTGGCAATATCTTATAGCAAAGAGGACCTTATAAAAGCATGCATTGAGATGATAATTATTGATGAATTGCTCTTTAGTTTTGTTGAAAAAGAAGGGTTTCGAAAATTTATGAGTAAAGCTTGTCCAAAACTTGATCGTTTTTCTAGGAGAACTGTTGCTAGAGATGTGTATCAGTTGTACTTAAATGAGAAGAATAATTTGAAAAAAGTGTCTGCTCGTAATAAGTATAGGGTTTGTATAACAACTGATTGTTGGACTTCAATACAAAATTTGAATTACATGGTTATTACAGCCCATTTTATTGATGATGAGTGGCAACTTCATAAAAGGATATTAAACTTTTGTCAGATCGATGATCATAAAGGAGATACAATTGGAAAATTGATTGAGTCTTGCTTGCTTGAATGGGGTATTGATAAAGTGTTTACAATTACTGTTGATAATGCAAGTTCGAATGATTTGGTCATTTTTTATTTTAAAAAAAAGTTGAATAATTGGGGTGGGCTTGTGTTGAATGGTGATTACCTTCATGTTAGATGTTGTGCACATATTATAAATTTGATTGTGACTGAGGGGTTGAAAGAGATGAATAATTTTGTTTCTAGCATTCGCAATGCTGTGAAATATGTAAGATCATCACCAGCTAGATTAGTAAGGTTTAGAAAATGTGTTGAGCATGAAAAACTTGATTCTAAACGTATTGTTGTGATGAATGTTCCTACTAGGTGGAATTCCACCTATTTGATGTTAGAGAGTGTTCTTGTATATCAAAAAGCTTTTGAACGATTGGAGGATGATGATGGATTTTATAGATCATATTTTGAAGAGAAAGAGGGTGGAAAAAAAAGGATTGGGCCATCGGAACTTATAGATTGGGTGAATGCAAGTGTGTTGAATAATTTTTTGGAGAATTTCTATGAAATTACAAAAAAATTTAGTGCTTCTTTGTCTGTTACATCACATTTGTATTTTCATGAGATGCATTTTATAGAGTCAAATTTAAAAGGATTGATATTAAGTGATGATTCTTATTCAAGTGCAATGGCCAAGAAGATGAAAGAGAAGTATGACAAATATTGGGGTTCCCTCAACACTCTAAATAAGTTGTTAATTGTTGCTGTTGTGCTTGATCCGCGTTATAAATTGAGTTTTGTGAAATTTTGTTTTGAGGAGTTGTATGATGAAAATGCTGTGTGTGAGCTCATAAAAATGATTAAGGGCTTATTATATTCTTTGTATGACTTTTACACAAATAATAACCCTAGATGTGATAGTGGTAGCCAAAATCAATCTGTTAATGCTGTCATTTTTCCATCCGAGTTAGAGAAAAAAAGTGATATTATTGATTATATGAATCGCCAAGGTAGCAAAACTTTCAAAATGGAAAAAGAAGCAGCTGGAAGAGGATGGTGTAGAGTTGAAAAATGAAGTGGACAAATATTTATTAGATGATTGTGAAAATTGCTTTGACGATTCATTTGATTTGTTGAACTGGTGGAAGGTAAATGGTGGGAAGTATAAAGTTTTATCTAATGTAGCCAAAGACATTCTTGCAATCCCAATATCTACAGTTGCTTCTGAGTCTGCATTCAGTATAGGAGGACACATTCTTGATCCATTTCGAGCTTCTTTGAGTCCTAAAATGGTAGAGAGCTTAATATGTGGGCAAAGTTGGCTTTGTTCTTCTCGTATTGCCGTAGAAGAGGATACATCTTTGGTTGAAGATATGACATTTTATGAATCAATTACATCAGGTAAATATTTATATTATGATTTTTATTTTTATTTTTATTCTATTTATATTTTCCTTGTATTTATTTGTTATAACATATATGCCTAATATTTTATTTTTATTGTTATATAGATTCAAGATTGGCATCAGATTTTGATGTCATTAATTTGGATTAATCTGGATTTTGATGTCATTGGACTGATCTTCATTACACTCCTGTTGGTTGGTGTTGAGCAATGGTTTCGGAAAACTCTCTTCCAGTCTTCCTATGTATGGAAGACTTATAAAATTTCACTCTTTGGATTTTAATGTTTTGTATTAAACAAGGTTTTAAATTTATATACGTTTTTTTCATTAGTTATGTACTAATAATTTTATTACTAAATTTTGAAATATTGGATTTGTTGTAAGAATTTTAGTATTTGTGTTTTTTTAATTTTTTTAATTAATTTTTTAATTTTTATTTAGACCATAAAAATGGACTTTTTCAAAAGCCCAACCCAACCCGACCCAACCCGCAACTCTGGGGGTTGGGTTGAAAAATGTAATGGGTTGGGTTGGGTTGAATTTTTTCAACCCGTTCTATATGCGGGTTGGGTCGGGTTGACTATCAACCAGACCCGTGCCCACCCCTAGTTACAACAATTGTATCACTTTATTATTTTGTGATCATCCTGTTATTTTGTATATATAAGCTTTTATTCTCTCATCCTAAGATGATTTTTGAACTAATCTCATAGGTTTTAACAATTTATTTATATTGATATATTATTTAGAGATTATTTGATTAAATTATTTTCTTTGATCTTTATTTCATGGGTCATATATATTATAAAATACTAAAAAATAAATGTTATGCTACCAAAAATGTAAGACTATAAACTTTGATCGTTATGAAAAATTGTGATACCTTTTAACATTTATATTAAAAAAAGTTAAATTTCTAAAGTTTAATACTTCTATATTTAGTATTTTTGTAAGTACTAATAAATATTATTTTTTAAATATATAATTTAAATTAATCACATAAAATTAATAGAATACAATGCAACATCAAATATAGTATAATTAAAAATTAATACAATATAATATAACGTCAAACATTATACAATATTGTCATAATAAAATATTAATACAATATAATATAATATAATATAATATATTAAATGCACCCTTATGCCCTCTACGGTTCATTTGGAATCGTGGCTTTAATTAAGATAATGGACTGGAAATTTTCTTGTGTCTTTTATGAATGAAATGTTGTTGTTGACTATTTGGTAAACTGGGGTCTTAGTTCTTTCGGCCGTAATCGATGGATTGTGACAGCTCATATGATTAAGATTTTACTATTCAAGATGCTAAAAGCCTTCTCAATTCCACAAATCTTGTTGGTGAATTCTTTTACTTTTCTTGTTGTCTTTACGGGCATTTTTTTTCATATTTAATCAACTTTTGAGAAGGCTCACTATCTTTGCCATAACTAAGGTCATGTGGGGGTATAAAAGTTGGATATCTATAGTTTTTCATCTACAATATTATAGTACTTTATAAACATTAATTGTCGTGGTTTGAAAGATAAATTGATTTGATCGTAACTTGTATAATAAAAAACTTATGTCATATTTATTACACATTATTAACTTTTATTTTATAATTATAATTTTTTATTTTTATAATAACTGTAATTTAAAAATTACAATACTTCAATACCAAAAAGGATATAGTGTTGTTGAATCATCACACCTGATGATTTTATAGAAATCATATATTTGCACGTGATCTGAACCATTATACCCGATCAGTCACAAGTTATATAGTTCATTAAAGTTCAATAATGATCATTGATTAACTATTTTGTGTTAACGATGTTGGTAAAAATCAGATTTTAGAAAAAAAAATTATATTTTATAAAAATAGTGAAAGCCATGAACTTTTCTTGATTATATATACATGTATAGGGTTAGAAAAATACCTTCATTCCCTGATGAAGATCTAAAGAAGACGACTACAATCTTTACCACCATCATTGTTGATATCTACAAAACATGGTTGTACTCTTCTCTGTTACCCTCAACGGTCTCCATCACGTGAGTGGATGTGTAAAGACCATAATTTTGTGTAGGAGATGGAGGCCCTAGAACTATATTTTTCTTATTTAAGAAAATCCATATGTTAAAGTCTATTATTCTATTCTAATTTCATCTCTTTTATATGGGCACTTATTAGAGTCAAGTTTGACTAGGAATTAAGCTAGTAGAGGGGCTGCAGACTCATGGACTTTCTAGCATCAACTTAATAGCCAAAGCCCAATCATCTCATGACTGATAGACTTTAACCTAGGGTATTGTACTAAAAGCCCAAAGTTGCACTCTAATAACCCATGTAATTAAATAACAGCTAAATTAATTAAAACTTCTTTTAATTAATTTTAGCCTTGGTCTTAGAGCAATAATAACCACTTAATTAACCCTCTATCTGATGCTCATAATTAAACTTAGGCCTTTGATGAATGTCGTGCCTCTATTAGTTACGTATTTACACCTAAGTCACTATTTGTTCTAATGATTATTTTTAATACATCTATATTTTTAGAAAAACTTACAAATAAATATCATTATTTAATAATACAATTTATTGAATAAACTACAACCACAAATTTAAATGATCAAGTACCACAAAATAGCTTAGGTAAGCATCAATAGTATAGATTCCATCTTGTAAGGATATGTTTCTACGATCCATGAAATTACATCTCTAAGTTATTAAGCTTTTGACCATTTATATAGGTCTCACTCCTTGATAACTCAAGAGATATAATAGATAAACGCAAGTTCATTACTCACTCACGAATAAGGTCAATTGAGCTTATTAAAGCTTATGTGAATTATGATCGATGACATTTGTTAAACTAGATCATAATTCACTATAATCCAATTCAATATGCAAATCACATATATATACATATTAACTATTCTACTCGAAGTCTCCTCTTTAGTGATCAAGATAAAATCACTCACGATAGAAGTAGAAAAATTACAACCTTACATAATGAAATGCCCATTTCATTAATAGTTGTGCACAATCTTTTATTTATAAAAAAAAAACTTGTGATTTATATCTTCTAGTATTAACATCATACACCCAATACATAAATCACATACTTTATAAGGGCTAATAATATATGCTCAAATAATAAATAAATAAATTTAAAAATTATTATTTATCGCATGCTTTTAGGGTACAAAATAACAATAAGTCTAACAGGAGATTCATAAACAATCTCACTCCAGAACAATCATAATTATTATCGACTTATTAGTCTTGCCTTTGGTTATGTGTCAATCGTTGCAGGTAAGTTGTGATGCATATATATTCTTGAAATCCATGTGCTTAATTTAATAGTTACCTATATTCTTGAAACGACTTGCGACAAATGCCGAGAGTAGACTTAAAAATTTAAAACAAATCTCAATAGATTTGGTTTCTAGTAATATCTAGCCATTTTGATTTTTCAACAATCTTAATGATTGTTGGTGGTCGTTGTTACGTTAAATCCAGACCTGTATAACAGATTTTTTAAAATAATATCCATTAATATTATACTGCTTACGACCAAAACGTAGAACAAAAAACCATAGACATATATATATATATAAACAAGTTCTTGTTACTTCAAAAATTTTGAAACAAAATTACTTCAAAAAATTTGAAACAAAAAAAAAAAGTAAACATATATTTAATCAAGATTTTTTCTTTATATAAACTTCTTCCCATTAAAATTCACGAGTCTGATAGCGATAGGTCATTGGTAGATGAAAGGTATAAAAATAGTTAAATTTAAATTAATTTGCCATCACGATTAATAGATACAAGACATAAAATCTTTAAAATCCAGGATCTTCGTCTCTATTTTGTACGTGTTATTCCAGTTACTGCCAACAATTTTCTAAATTAAAGTGCTTCGCATTGGTCCCTACAAGAAATACGAATTAAAAAGACCATTTTTCTGGAACATTTCCGAATTTAGTCATGAAAGTCACCCTGGATACCACAAATACATTTTATTTATTACAATCACCATCATGTTGGCAATTAATTTTAATAAATGTGCACGTCGATAAGTCATTAAGATACAGTTAAGGGGTACATGATTCGGGTGACATGGTGTAAATGGGGAGAATGGCTGTTTCTGTTTGTTTTAATATCCAAAATTGGGAAAAAAAATTAAATTAAGCTAAAGTATGAATAAGTCATGACGAACATATTTGAACAACTTACTAGTTTTTATCTTTCTAATATCTGATTATAAATATTAAGTTGTTTATTTTTTTAAATAAAAAATTTAAAAATTAATAATTTTATATTGATGTCCCTTAAAGGATTGCAAATATTACTAAATTTTACAGGTCTAATTGTTTAAAGAAAATCTAATAAATATGTTTGATATTCCTGAAAAAGGTATGAATACCAACCTATTTAAAGTTACATATTCAGAAAGTAATAATTAAAATAGGTTTATACGTAGTAATTATACAAAATAGATTTCAACATACACAGGAAATAAATAAATTGTATGGGGTATATATGCTTGAGTACTTAACCTTAAATGACTCATTAAGACTTCAAATTTAAGACGTAAGAAAGAATTCTTGACTTTTTTATATTTAGGTAAAATGTCTTTAAAAAAACTACAAAATGTAAATATAAAAAAATAAGTCTTCAATCTTAATAACTTAAGATGAATAACAAACAACTCCTTAGGGTTTTAGTGTTTCTCATCTTTATCACAAGTCTCTAATTTATCTTTAATCACTAATCGCGATCTATGTGTTAAAAAAAATAGAGAATATATATATATATATATTTTAAAAATTTAAAACTGTAAGTCTTTAAAGTTGTGTGGTTTTAAAAATTTTCTCGAACTTTCCTGCACTTTAAAATCCCTTACTAGAAAACTATTCTATATATATATATAGTCATTCTCTAGTACGGGCGCCCTCAATATTTTTGTTATTTATATGGACACACTTTTAAGCCATACGATTTAATAGAGACAGATTTTAATACTAAACAACGGGTCCGCACTAAAAAAAAATTAAGAGTGCCCACACTTGAGAATGATTATATAAACATATATATGCACATGTGTATAAAATACTCAGCCTAATGAAATATATTTGTTAAAAAATAGGAAAGCTTTAATTTATACATTCAAAAGTCAAATTTTGAATGTTAATGGATGTGATTGGTTAAATAAAGGGACCTAAAAATTACAAAAATTAAGTTCTTAAGAGGCATATAACTTAGTAATTAAAGCGTGCAAAACAAATTTAGGCTTACCAGAAAAATCTATACATATGTGGTAGTATTATAACTATTATAAAAATATAATAGATAATCAATAAGAACCTTTCCAACATATAAGTCGACAAGTATATACATTAATGGATTTCGAGAAACACGTTCACATCGTTATCAATAAATCGAAATGGGGACCACCTCGGCTTGATTTTTTGAAAGTGGCTAAAATTTTTGTAGTAATGCACCAGTTTTCTTGTCTATAAATGCTAAACGTTTGGAGTTAAATCTGAACAACATATACATTTTAAAATATATAGCTCGTTCAATGGCCATTACAATTAGTTATGTAGAGATGATCGTGGCATTTCTCTTCATTCTTATTGGTTGTCTTTGGAGTTTCAAGAGGAGCTCTCGCACAAGAATGCTGTCAACGCTTGTCCTCAACGCACATCAACTCCATGAATTTGCCACCCAGGCTTTACAAAAGAGCCGGGGCACATTAGAGTTTAAAGGGCCTTGGTTTGCAAAAATGGACTTCATCATCACCAGTGATCCTATGAATGTGCACTACATCAGCAGCAAAAACTTCAGCAACTACCCAAAGGGACCTGACTTGAGGATGATCTTGGAACCATTCGGAGATGGCGTTTTTGCTGCCGATGGGAATTTGTGGAAAATGCAGAGGAAAATGATTCATTCAGTGATGAAGCACAAAAAGTTCGAGTCCGCTCTAGAAAAAACTATTTATCAGAAGCTTGAAAATGGTCTAATCCCAGTTCTTGATCATGCGTCAGAAGTAGGGATCAAGGTGGATTTACAAGATGTGTTTCAGCGGTTCACCTTTGACAATATCTGCATGTCAGTTTTAGGAATCGATCCAAATTATCTCTCCTTTGAGTTCCCTCAAGTTGCTTATGCAAATGCATTTAATGCAACCGAGCAAGCTGTGTTTTATCGCCACATTGTGCCAAAGAGTTGGTGGAAGCTGCAAAAATGGCTTCACATTGGGAAAGAGAAAGAACTTAGTAAAGCCATGAAAACTTTTGATAGATTCTTATATGAGTGCATTTCTTTGAGGCGGGAAAGATTACTGACCAGCAGAAAAGCTAGTACGGAGGAGGAGGAGGAATTTGACGTATTAACAGCTTTTATGGTGGAAGGAGAAGAGGAAGAAGAGATGAACGAGGATCGAGAAATAGGTGCTTTGAGAAGGAATGACAAATTTCTGAGAGACACAGCATTCAATCTCTTGGCAGCGGGAAAAGAGACTGTAAGCTCAGGCCTCGTTTGGTTTTTCTGGCTCGTTGCTACACACCCTTCAGTTGAAAACAAAATCCTTGAAGAGATGAAGGCCAATATGGTTATGCAAAAGCAAGAAGAAGAAGATGATGATGGGGAAAAGAGATTGTTTTTCGATGCAAAACAAGTCAATAGGATGGTTTATCTGCATGCAGCCTTGTGTGAAACGTTGAGACTGTACCCACCAGTGCCGTACAATCACAAAATTGCAGCACAAGCAGACGTTCTCCCAAGTGGGCATCGCATCAATAAGAATCATTCAATATTGATATCTTATTATGCAATGGGGAGGATGGAAGAGATATGGGGCAAAGATTGTTTAGAATTTAAGCCAGAGAGGTGGATTTCAGAGAGAGGTAGTATTGTGCACGTACCATCTTACAAGTTCACAGCATTTCATGCTGGACCGAGAAATTGTTTGGGAAAGGACACAGCTTTCATTCAAATGAAGATGGTTGCAGCTCTGATTCTCGGGAATTATCAGGTAAAAATCGTGCAAGGCCATCCTGTATCACCTTGCAATTCTATGGTACTTCATATGAAGTATGGTTTAAAGGTTCAGCTGTCCAAGAGAACCATCTGGTGAACTACTACATACCATGATGTGTAATGCTGTGGAGTAATATCATGCATGCATGCATGCATATAATTCTTTACAGCGAGTCAAGGATGTTACATTCTAAGCTTTGTTCCAGATACTATATATCAGATAATAATTAGCTCAGCTAGCCAGATGTAAATCTGATGCAATCGACTGAGCCTTGGATAAATAGCAGCTTGTACTCAATATTTATTAAGTAATAAGACAAATCTTAGGAGTATGGAACTGTGGGTAGTTGATATGAACACAAAGGCAAGAGAGATAAATTTCTCCGACATTTTCATCCATGTTATTTTTCACAATAAGTTACAATCATATAGATGAATACAACCGATCGATTCTAACCATGGCAGAAGCATTTATTACATACAATAATCCCTGTACCACATCATTCCAATTAGCAAGATTATCAATTTCTTTCTTACTAAATTGAATATATACCACTTATTTTTTATTGTTCTCCTAGCACTCAATAATTCTTAGTACAATCATTTTACAGTATTACTTTTATTTTCAAAAATATTTTTATTTATATTTATTAGAAAATAAATAAATCATATAAATTAGAATTAGAATAAAAAATTAAATACTAAACATTAGAAATATTAGTTTTCATATAAATAAAAAAATTGATTGTTAAGTATATTGTTTGTAGTGTTGGCATCTTATGGCAACTCTAGTTAACTTGGAATATTATTCATTGCATATCTTGTAATAGGCATTAATTTATTAATTCACTAATTTAGTGAGATTCTAATTTATTAGGAATATTTGTTTTATAATTTAATTAGATGTCTAATTTAGCAAGTCAATTAATGATGGGATTCTATAATTGGCGCATGAGATCTATTTAGAGCAAGAAGTTGGTTCAAATAGGAAGTTTATTAAATGTTCTAAATATTTCTTGGGATACAAGTAAGGAAAGAAGATCATATTTATTTCTCTTCAGATTCACAGGAAGTATAAGAGGAAAGAAACTCTTATTTGAAAAGAATCCAAATCTTTTAAGACTTACCATTTTTGTGAAATTCTAGTACCTATATAAAGTGAAGTATTTTACAATTAAAATGACGCAACATAGAGCATAAAGTAGAGAAGTAAAACTTGACCTTCTCCTTGGAGAATCCGGATTTGACATATAATGTTATGTTGTGTTGATTTATTTTCTTCTTATCTTCTTTTTCATCTATGTGGAGAGTTTTGTGGATCTTGGATCACTAGACATTGATGAATTGAAGAATTGTTATTGATCGCTTTGCGAAATACCTTGAGGATCGTGGATCAAGAGAGGTAGCAATTATTTAAGAGAAGTAAATTCAGTTTAAGGTTGAGTAAACTGTATGGTGATAAACTATAAGTGAAAGTTTTAAGTTTGATAAATTCATAGGTTGTAATATCTCAACTTAGTGAATTGCTTTTCATCTGGACGTTGCCTCGTGAATGTAGGATTAATTAATCCGAACCACGTAAAAATCTTCGTATCATTTAATTTTTGCAATTTATTATGTTTTTGAAAAATTAATATTTTTTATGCTAATGAACAGTAACCATAAACAGTGCCGGTGAAACAGTATTTCTAAAAATTAATTAAATTGTTAATTTTACATTTTTAATTGCCTACATATATTTGTAATAGATCTAAATTCCTTTCATTAATGATAAGATGTTTTGCTTATACTTTTTATTATTGTTAATTTTTCCTAAATAAGTATTTATTTTATATTCTTAAAATTAAATATCAAGCAAATGATTCATTTACACCTCTTTTCTTTTAAATTTTTAGAGTTAAAAGATTCTTAAATATTACAAAAACAATAAAAATAAGTGATATATATATATAATTTCAGTGAAAAAAAGAAGAAGTGGTATTCTCCATCTTGATTTCACATCCTTGATTAAAAGATAACTTTATGGGTGGACTACTTCATAATATATCATCGTCAACCCTATCTTATCCGAACTTTATAAAAGACATGGATCGATGGCAGCACAAAGGTTTCTTCTTAAAGCATCTTCAACTTTATATGTTCGTTTTTTATTCTCTAGCTAGAGCCACTGCGGTTTTTTTTTTATTATTTAGTTATTAATTAATATCTTAATATTGCATTCCAACTGTCAGTAAACATATTTGCAGATTATATTTGTATCTATATGATATCCCTTTCTGTGGGGAGCTAACCATGATTTTAGATCCTTAATTTAATTGGTTAAATTACCAATTTTGAAGGATTTTTATATAATTTGATAAGTATTTCAATCATCAAATTTAGCTTTTGTATCAGATTCAAGTGTCACTAATGGCTTATGGTCATGCAGGGCAAATTTATTTTATTTATAAGAATTTAATTTTTGTAAAGTATTTTTTAAATAATATCAGATTTAAATGTTCTTTAAAGTGATTTTGATGATAGAATTATAATTTTGATTCTACTTTTTTCTTTTTATATTTTTCAAAGTCAATGAGCACAAATCACAAATTACAAATTTAATTAGAGACAATTAAAAATTTTTAGTTGAAATTTAAAATAGATTTTCTCAAAATTTTAGGACAAGCTTCCCCACTTGTCCTCATGTGGTAGACGGTTGGATTTAGTTTAGTTTCATTCTAAATCTAAAATAACTTAGGAAGTATTATATATATATATATATATATATATATATATATAATTTAAATGAGTTTGAACTTTATTGAAGTTTAAATGGGTCTGAATACATATGTTATGATAATATATATATATATTTTTAATTTTTTTCTTGTATGAGTGTAAGTGATAAGTTGCTTGATTTTATAGAATTAAAACATTTTAAATCTAATATGGTTTATACTTATGACATTTAAAGTGTTATATAAATTTAAAGTTTAAATAGGTCTACATTTACAGTGTTTTCTAGTACAATAGTTTTTATATGTTATAAATAATTTATAAGATAAGCATTTGACATATGATTTATGAAAAGTAATTGTGTGTACACAATTCAACATAATATTTATTCATAAAAAAGTTGTTATCTAATAATAAAAGATTTTTTAAAAAAAAAATCAAATTGAATGTATGTTAAGTACTTAATACCAAGTAAAATCTGAGATCAAGAAAAAAAATTATAATATGACATCTAATAATTAGGTAAGAAATAAGTACATTTAATGAGGGTATTTGTAAAAAAAAAAAGATTTTTCAATCAGATATTTTATCACTCAAATAAAAGTCAATAAAATTTATTCTTTTCAATCCAGATAAAAATATCTTACAATAAGATTTCAAATACAAAAAATAAACAAGTCAAAAGATCAAGAAATCTTAAATTATGTCAAATTGAAATTTCAGATAAAAAAAACCTTTAATCGAATTAATAAATTTAAATTGTACATAATATAAAACTAAACCGAACCGAATCGAATGAAACTACCTATCCAAAGGTCTTTGTCACCGCCCATTGTCTTATCACAAGAAGCACTAGCCTATAATCCTGGTTGTTAAGTCATTCTCCATTGCCATGATAAGATAGTAGAAACAAATTAACGAAGATATGCATGATGCATGATGCATGAACAAAGTTCGTTCATTTTAATTTCTTTTTAATTTTTTAATTTCGTACATCACCAAAAGTTAGCTCTACCAAGCCTCTCTAAGCAATTTACCCTAAGCGAAATGTTTTGCATATGATTCTCGTATTTTTGGTTTAGCTACTCAACAATATCTGCCTCATTAATTAATTCTTTTTTTTTTTCAATTTTGGTGGTTAAATATATCATCAAATAGGAGAATAATATGGAAATTCATTGATAATATTTATTTTTAAATATATTATCATTTTTATGTTTTATGTTATAATTTTATAAGTATAATATTCTATGTTACGGAAACTATAAGAACCTATAGTAAGAACCTCGAGAATATTTGTTTAAAAAAAATTGCAAAAATGATCATTAAATGTGGACCGTTGATTAAAAGTGTTCCTTAAAAAAACAAATTAATTTTTGTACAATGCCTATATGCGTTTGACTAGGGCGGATATAATCACATGTAAAAACTATCCATAATAATCCAGTACACAGGCATTCCATTTCTTTGCCACATGGAGGAGGGCACTAGGTCGACGGTCTTGATCTAGATAAAACCAACCCGACGGTGATATCGGAAGCTATGGCCCAGTGAAAAAAACCTGGGAACAAACACAGAGTAACAGAATAACTGAAAGTGACTCAAAGAGCAGAGAGCATCCAATGAAGAACAAGTACAATTTTAGTTGGTGGCTTTCGTTAGATAAATATCCCAATCCTCGTTATTCTTATTATTACACGAACTCTGCTAAACCCATCGATATCTAGAGGTATATATAATCCGCGTAATGTAATGTTTATATAAGAAACACGGACTTTTCAAGAACTTGAGAGAGAGTTGGTGGGTGGGTTGTTCTTCAAACTCGAAGCCGATTAGCGGAATTAATAAAAATTATTGATATTTATTATAGTAATATTATTATCGAGAGCCAAACGTAAGCTAACCCATCTATTTGTTGTCTTTCATTTGGTTATATATAGATATAGGATTTTTTTTTCTTTTTATTTTGTTGTTTCATCGTTTGTTTTCTTTTCCTTATTGGGCAATCAAGTCTCTTTTGGGGGTATGATTTTTGTATGTGATTTTTGGTGTTTTAATAACTTCATATGTTCTGTTGTGGGTTTGTTAAAGTTGTTGTGGTTTTGTGTGGTGGTGTGCAGCTGGAGTGGAGAAAAGGGAAAGTGAACCCATTTGTGAGCAGAATAAGGGCAAGGTTAGGGCCAAAAGCTATGCCATTGAATATAGTTCATGATAAAGATGGATTGCCCAGAATTATTTTGACTGAGCCAACTGGGTCATCTGCTGAGGTCTGTTTCACCATTATAATTATTTATTCATTTTTTAAAAATATTATTATGGATTTGTTCTTATTTGTTTTGTGGTTGATTTTATGATTTGGATTCGAGGGGTTATATGAATTTTATGATTGGAAGTATTTAGTTGTCTTTGATTTGGTTTTTACTTGTAGATGGTGCTGTTTGAATTTTGAGAAGAAAGAAAAAAGAGAAAGGGTTTGTGATTGGAGGTGAATGGATTGTTGAAATGGTTTTAATGGATTCTGGTACATCCAGCATAAAAAAAGATTAAAGAGGTGTTTAAACTAAAAGGATGTGTGGTAGTTGGTGAAGAGAAGCCCCTTTAATTTATAACAAGAAAATAAAGTCATCTTGTTATGATAAAATTTGAGAATTTGAAGACGACTAATGCTCAGAGCCTCAGATGCTAAAGAATAGGGTTGTCGAAGATAATAAAATAAGTTTTTTTTTTAAGTAACTTTTTCTGTCCCTATTTTGGCTTGATACTGATTATTGATTTTGAGCTGTAAGTCTTGCTGTCTGATCTTCCTAATACAAAATCCATGGAATATTAAAGGTTAAGTTGAATCCAATTTCTGCGTTATTGAGTTGTTAATACGATAGTAAATTGACTGAAGATTCAGTGGTTTATTATTTAGGGTTTGACATAAGTGTTTCAATTTTCAACATGATACGTTGTCCCCTTGTGGTTTAAGTGGGTATTTGCATCGAAATGATGAAAGCAGAAACCTTGCCTGTTTACCAACCAACTACATGACCTAAAATTGTCAGGTGCTTCTCTATGGTGGGCAAGTCGTTTCCTGGAAGAATGAACGAAGAGAAGAACTGCTTTTTATGAGCAGCAAGGTAAAATATTCCTTGTGTATGTTTTAGGGGTTCAGAACATGTCTACTAATTAAATTTGAAAACCACAGTGCTGTTTAAGGATTGTACAATTCTTCTTCTGATAAAAATTAAGGATTGTTCTTTCTGTACCTTTCTTAATGGATGACCCAACATCTATGGAACTATTGATTTTAATTAGTGCGGCTAGTGATGAAGCAAACATGCATTCTCAGAGCAAAAATTTATATTGTTGGGAATATAAATGTGTTCACTTTCAGACCATGAAAGTATAAGAGGAAACAAAAGTGAAAGTCTAATAACTTTGTCAGATGTATATTTATCACAATGCATGACATTAAGGAAGAGTGATTATGACTTAGAAGCTAACTTACTGCAATTTATTTTGTTCTCATATTTCCTGTTTCCCGCATTTTATACCATTTTTTATTTAAGACTCCTCTCTCCTGCTGCATTGGCTATTCAAGCTTTTCTTGATCATGACATGTTAGCATACTTCTGTTTCAATGAGCACATTTATTTTCCTCCTCCAGTGGACCACACCTAAGCAGCTTGTTTGTGTAGTTTATGACTGCTAAACGATAGTTTCAAACAGAATTTCCTTGTATTTTTCCATCATACTTATTGGCTTTCTTTGTTCTGCAGTCTTTCTGGAAGCCACCTAAAGCCATCAGGGGAGGTATACCTGTCTGCTTCCCACAGGTTGTATATTAGTGAACCTAACTAAACTGGTGGTAGCTATTCCTTGCTGAGACTATGGTTTCTAATATATTACTGCCTGCAGTTCGGAAATCTTGGTTTACTGGAGCAACATGGATTCGCAAGGAACAGATTTTGGTCATTGGATGAAGATGCTTCTCCTCTGCCCCCAGCTAACAACCAGTCAACAGTGGATCTGATATTGAAGTCCACAGAAGAGGATATAAAGGCCTGGTCACGAGGGTATGTTCATCTATTTATGATCTGTATCAGAAAAACGAATATGGAAGGTTATTATCACTTGTTCACCAATGACTCTTTTGTGCAGCTTTGAGTTGCGTCTCCGTATTTCTATCAGTCCTGGCAAGCTGACTTTGATCCCTCGTGTGAGGAATGTGGATAACAAGGCTTTCTCTTTTATGTTCGCGCTGCGTAATTACTTATCTGTATCAGATATCAGGTTTTCTCAATGAATTGACTAAATGTTTGCTACCATTGTCTTTTGACTTTTGTGACGCGACAGTTCTGCGTATTCCTTAGTATAGTTGAATCTAGAGAATAAACCATTCTTGTCCTTTTCCGATGGGTCGGATGATGCTGCTTAATTTACAGTGAAGTGCGTGTCGAAGGCTTGGAGACTCTTGATTACTTTGATTATCTGATGAATAAAGAAAGGTTCACAGAGCAGGCAGATGCAATTACCTTTGATGGCGAGGTACTACATATTTATTCTTGTGCATTCAATCTGAATATCAGTTTGTTAGCAGGAAATAGAAGCAACTCATCATCTTTATGCTTCTAGTTAACTATTCGATGTGGTTTCATGCTTCATTTTTCATTTTTTGTTTCCATATTGGTTAGAGAAGTTTTTTATCAGTTTATCTGCATATACAAACCTCTGCATTGATATTCATTAATCTGAATTTTCATTTTGTATCGAGGTCAAATATGTCACCATGATGTTAGTCTTATGTACATAGTTCGTATGAGCACATCTGCCAAACCCATCATAGGGTTTTGGAGTTTCGAACTCTTGAATTTCTCAAGACCTGTCTTTGTTTCCCTTTAGATTGACAGAGTGTATTTGAGCACCCCAACAAAGATTGCCATTATTGACCATGAGAAGAAGAGAACCTTTGAACTGCGGAAAGATGGCATGCCAGATTCAGGTTTTTGAAATTCCTCTGCAGTGTTATATCTTATTAGTCCTTTAACATATTCAAGTTCATTTTTTTATCATTTACATGATTACCCGGAGGTTTTGTCCCTTATAATTTTGAAAACCTCTCACTATGCAGTTGTGTGGAACCCTTGGGACAAAAAGGCCAAAGCTCTGCCAGATATGGGGGTTGACGGTTACAAAACCATGATATGTGTGGATTCTGCTGCAATTGAACATCCTATTGTCTTGAAACCCTTTGAAGAGTGGAGGGGCCGTCAAGAGCTTTCTACTGTGTCGTCAAGCTATTGCAGTGGGCAATTGGATCCTAGGAGAGTTCTCCATGGCTTTCATTGATTTCATCCACGGACTCAACAAAAGTTTTCTAGTATTTTGTTTTATTTCTCTTATTTAATGTACAATATCCACGCACTTGCTTGTCTGTGTATCATCTTTTATTTTAACCAGCTGTATGTAGTAGCTAACAACAACATACAAAATGTCACAGAATTGAGCAACATAAATATTTATCAATGTTGCCTCTTTGTGATTGATGGTAAGGAATGTCTCATTGTTTTGTATCAAAAAACTGTTGAATGAATGAGTAAGAATTAAGCATAAAGAATCCCTTTTTTCCTGAATCATATAATTTATTTCTTTGGATGCATGGCACTCGCACACAAAACAGAAACTGGGATTGATGGTACTTGATTGTAGAACAGAAAGCAGTAACATGCTCGTTGATATCTTCTTAATGAGCTATTGCTCAGTAAGAGAAAGCAGTAACTCGGAAGTACTTAAAAGTCTTATTCTTTTAAATCCTAGGAACTGTTTCAGTATGCAAGCAATTAGAAGAGAGAGAGCAGGGACATCCCAAGTTTTTCTTTTGCATCTTTATCGAAGGCATCATCTCCCAGATACATATGGATATAGGCCTTGCAGAGAAGTTCACTCTCAACATTGCTCACCACCTGGTCCATGACTGCACACATCAACCAAAATCTCTTTAATTTCTGTCTTGAGTTCATGCATAACATTTAAAATCATAGCTTAATTTTGTCCTGTTATCTCACCTCTGGCTTGAAGGGTATATCCTGGAAGCCGGGAAATCTCAATTACAGAACCAGATGTTAGCTTGATGTCTTCCGATGCATGTCCCATGACCCTAATAAGCAACTTAATAGTGTCAAAGTGAGGTAAAGTCTCGCTTATAGCTAAGTATAAATATGCACTTGTAGTGGCTCTGAAAATAACACAAATGTTACTTGTTTGTGAGTTCATCATTCTTCTTGCCACCAGTGAGTTTTTTAATGGATGCTCCAAGGCCCTCATCAAAATTCTTTTTGACCATGCTCATCGTGAGGTTAGAGAACACAATTACTATCCGCACTGTCATGCCCACATCACTGTCAATTACCATCTGATACATTTCCTTTGTAGCTTTTGCCGGAGCTTTCCCAATCTTTGACCTTAGAAGTTCTTTCAGCTTCTCATTATCTGCATATATCCCTGCAAAATGAATGATAAGGCTAGTTAATTTGCCAATGAAGATGTATTCAAACTCTGGCATGTCTTAGGTGGATTTAGTCTTCAAGTTATGAGACACCTGGTACTCATGATTGTGGTTTTAAATAAGATAGCTACATGCATAATCTTGTTCCTTTATGCTTTCATGTTTGCTGCTGATATTATATCATTTCAACTGATCTGTTTCTTTCATTGCTCTTGTTACACCATCAATCTCTTAGTTTTCACGTAGCACTGATCATATTATTATGAACATAATTGCATGCAAGCTGATATTATCATGCATTTAACGTATGCACTACCATAAAATCAAACAGTGCAGAGGGCTGAATATTGAACCAAAATAACTAAAATCTTGATATATGGAACATTACCAAAGCCATAAATCTTGATGCCCAAGCCAAGCATCGATTTCTTCCTCAAACCAACACAATTCAGTTGCTTCCCATCATTCAGCTTAACAGGAAAGGACACCCCAGTTTTGGGTTCAACCTCGACTGCTATATCCTCCTTTGCCTCCTCCTTTCGCACCTCATTCCCGGTCTTTTCCTTATCTTCTTGAACTCTCTCATCGCTTAGCTCTTCAGCTTCAGCAACCTTGGTTCCGTTCTCGCAGTTCATCTTTTCTTTTGCCAACTCTGCAGTAGCAGTTTGCTCTTCAGCAACTTTAGTTCCATTCTCACAGCCCACATTCTCTTTGGCCACCTCCCCAATAGCAGTAGCCATTTGAAGCACGAGTGCCTCAGCCTTGGCAGTCACATTCTCAACAGCAGTTGTTGCCATTCTTCTTCAGCTAACAGAGAGTTCAAACAAAGAGAGTGAAGATGTTGAGTGCTTGTGCTGGTTGATTGGCAAATGTAAGGACATTGCATGTCTTTATGTAGGTCAAAAATGGTAATGAAAGATGAAAGGAGCATTAAATTGGCATGTTATTGGGTGTGTAATTGGCCGACCTTGGTATCAGTATTAGATAAGAGAATTTAATGGTGATATAATCTGTAATATTTGACTTATTAAATGTTCACATACGTGAATTGATTTTTGATGCCCTGCCTTGTCAATCTTCTACCGTGCACGCAATTCACACATATCAAGAGCTCATCCTTTTGATGAGCTCAATCTTTCACCATGGAGTAAACACAAGTTGAAGTGTTAGTAGATGTGATAAGCCTCCTAAAGTGCAAGGCAAGACAACTTGGTAAATTTGGGTTTTGATACCATGTTGACACTTGACACGACAGTTTAAATTTACGAAACAATTTTTAGAACATCAGTTGTGTAAAATCCTCATTTAATAAAAGTATAAAATTTTATCATATATAGCCAATGACAAAGAAAACGTTAAAAAAAATCTTAATCCTCTCTTTTTTCCCCCCTGCATTTTCCTATTTGTTTTATTTGTGGGCAACTCCTTTGGGCTTAAATGAAGTCCAAACTCATGGGCCAACGGTTCATAGTTTGTGGGCCATCTGTTGGTCCTGATGTGGGCCTACTGGAGTTTCCAAATCTTTTTTTAAGTAAAAAATATAGGTAAGGTGGGGTTTTGGGTTATTGTAAGCGAAGCAGAAGTGAAGAAGAAAGCAAAGCTATGAAAGAGGGAGAAAGCAGCAAACGCAAAAGAAGAAGAAGACACAATAGCAACGGTAAGCCTCAGGATCAAGAATTTTATCAATCTAAGAGCACAGCTAAAACAACAGCAAAGAAGCATAAACAGGACACAGTTAAAAACAATGAACAACAATATGAACATCATCAAACTTCTGCTGCTGCTTCTGCAAAGCGACCAAAGCCCTCCAGCTTCCTCGACAAGGTCTCTCTCTCTCACTCTCAGTCCATCTAATATGAATTTTTTTTCATACTTTTGGCTAATTGTTCTATTAATGGGCAGATGCGAGCCAGGTTATCTGGGGGTCACTTCAGGATGCTCAATGAAAAGCTATACACTTGCACGTAATTTTTTTTTTAATTTTTTGTTATTACTCTCTCTATCATAATACATTTTATTATTGGGTTTTGTTCATTAGAGGTTTTTGTTATCTGGGTGTGAACTGTTATAACTTTATTAGCTCTTAATAAAGTTTAATTTTTATTCTTATCTAATTTTTCTCAATGTTATAAAAACATTGTCTAATGATTGAGATACATATTTAAGTGTATTATATGTTCTTTTAGCTGCGATTATTCCCATGCTCGCTGGTCAAGATGATATGATTTATTTGCCTTACTGGTCATGATTTATTTATTTTTGGCGTAGGTGATTGTGGAATTTGACATAGTACTCATTTTGAAGCAAATCTGATTCTTTTTGCTTCTATTTGTCAGCGGAAAAGAAGCATTGGATTATTTCAATGAAAACCCGGCTTTGTTTGATATGGTAACTTTTTCATATTCCTGTTCCTTTTTTTTGGGGTTTTTTTTTTTTTTTTTTGTGTGTATGGGTGTGTCTCTATCTGCAAGAATATACACCCAATGTCATCTTTTCTATGTGTAAAACGTAACTTGGAAAATGGTATGGCAAGAACCTGTAGGTTAGATGGTAGTTCTTAGTTAACAGACAATACTTAGAAATAGCATATGCATTGTGCATCGTAGGCCAGACAACCTTGATCCTGATATCTAGAAGTTATACGTAGTACTTATTTATCTTCTTGCTTAGCAGCATCTCGCATCTTGAACCTTAGCATCAAAGCTTATTAGACAATCCATGGAGTATACATAGTACTCATTTACATTCCATAAAATATGATTTCAGTGTCATATAGATACAATGGTATGAAAAGAACATCATATATTTACAATGAAACTAAGTATCTGGTGCATCCCAATGACCAAAAACTGTATGAAAGGATGGGATTGTTTACCATGGTATTGTATCTTGATTCTTGATTCCAAAGTCTATCAAGGTTTAAAGTTCCCAGTGCTAGATAATTGAGACATGTTGAAGTCTTTGGATTTGGGCCTGTAGTATTGGCTACTGTGCGTGCTTTGGGGATATTTGAGTCTACACCTGGAATATTGCCTACTTAGGACATTTATTTAATCTAATGTTTCATCCAATTTCCTAAAATTCCTGCTATGTCTACAGCATGACTTCTACTGCATTCTGTTTTTTCACATCAATATACTCACAGCTTAATTATGAATTCTGTCATATGTAATTGCCTGAATTCTTCCGTCTTTTTTGTTCATTTTTTTCTTTTTTGGTCTACCAAAGAAATGGCTTCAAGCAGTGTTTTATGGTATTATTATATGTTATCTGTTGTATTTGGAGCAATGTCCGAACTTAATTTACACGTACCTGCCAGTATCATTCAGGATATCAGGAGCAAATGTCGCATTGGCCTGAGCTGCCTGTTAATATCATCGTCAAATGGCTGAAGGATCACAGCCCTTCTTTAGTAATTGCTGATTTTGGCTGCGGTAATGTTCTTCTAGACTCCATAAAATGTTGCTAATTGCAATTGTTAATTATCACTATTTTCTGATTAGACTTCTAATACTGTTTATGCTCGTTTAGTTGATCTGTCTATGTAATCCTGTTATATTGTTTTACAGGGGACGCACGCCTAGCAAAAAGTGTGAAGAATAAAGTTTTTTCTTTCGATCTTGTCTCAAATGATCCTTCAGTAATTGCTTGTGATATGTCCAATGTATGTCTTTCTATTTTTACGCTTTTTAAAGCTTTAATGATATGACTAAATTATTTGCAAGACTCTAAACCAGCAATTTCAGTATATAAATCTTCACTCCTTAGGGCTAAAGTAGTTGAGGATAGTGCCTTCTGTTATTGTTGGCAGAACATCTGTTGCTAATAGATATAGTGTCGAATTTTCTTTTTGTTTTATATAGTAACCAAAATGCGGATAGTCTTGTTTTGCCCTGCATGTCTAGCAACTGGCCTTTGGGCTAAGGCTATATTTACAAGGGACAGATGCTATGGATTATGACACCTATATATGCACAAATCATAAACTAGATTCATCTATAGATTTCATTGCAAATTTATGAACTAAGAGAATATATACAGAATTCTACTGTGGATATGAACCGCCTCTTGCTTCTTCTACATATTTTCTGAAAAGTAATGTTTTTGCCAAATCGTCTATGTTCTATTATTATTATAATATACCTCATGATTCGGTTTTGAGGAGATATGTGGAAAAACAGATATGCCTCTGCACATGCTAAATTGCATTACGAAATCCGTGGCTTTTCATTGTGTTATTTGGAATGTTGTTGTTCACTCTTGACGGTCAAAAAATATGCTTTGGAACTTTTTTTCTCCTTGGGAAGTATTTAGATTAGAGCTTCGTAATAAAATAGCCTCACTGGTAGTTCATTGTTTGTGCTCATTGGCAGACACCCCTTAACTCTTCGTCTGTAGATGTTTCTGTCTTCTGCCTTTCATTGATGGGGATTAACTTCCCCAATTACCTTCAGGAAGCACAACGGGTTCTTAAGCCAAGGTTTGCGGCTCAGAGTACTTTTTGAAATTTTTACACCACCCAGTTGTGATCAGTTTTTTTATATATATATATATTTGTAATTCCGCTGTTTATGTTCCGTCATAGTGGCTGGCTTTTGATAGCAGAGGTGAAGAGCAGATTTGATCCAAATACTGGAGGAGCGGACCCAAACAAGTTCTCAAAGGCAGTTTGTGATCTAGGATTTGCGCCTGTGTCCAAGGTTAATTTGGCTTCCTCTCATTTGCGCCAGTCATTGATTATTTACTCATGCTAACTGATAGATATTACATGCAGGACTTTTCGAATAAGATGTTTATTTTGTTTTACTTCAAGAAAAAGGTTAGTAGCTCATTGTAAGATATCCATTTTATCTGGATGCAGAAGCACCAAATAATCTGATACTCGCCAATTTGCAACTTTGCCTTTGCAGGAGAAGCAGAACTCAAAGAGCAAGGAAATTGAATGGCCTAAGTTGAAACCTTGCTTGTACAAACGTCGCTGAAACTGAAGTCAAAATGTCCCCATCTTTTTTTCTTCTCATGACAAAGTGAGTCTCGGGCATGGTTCTGTATATGTAGTTTTAGGCAATGTTTTTGAGGAAGTCATCAAACTTTGTTTCTCCAAAGGAAAATTAGAAAATATCAAATTTTGTTTCTTTATTTGTACTCTCTTTTGTTCTATAAACAAGCTTCTAGTATACACTGGACATTAAATTTGTAACAAAATTTTATCTATTAGTATGGAAATTTTGAGATTTGTATTAATATCCGGGCAATTTGCTGTGAGTGTCTGAATGAGTTTGCTAGATGCAAACATCAACAAGCTAGTGTTCTTGTTGGCTCATTTCTCTGTCAGCGTGTTCTCTGGAAGCTAAGATGATACAATTGAATTACAAGGCACGTTAGCACCCGGGAAAGGAAAAAGGAAGGAAAAAAAATTAGGGTTTGTTGAACAAACTATTGGTGAAACTTTCAAGAAAGTAAATTATCAAGAAACCAACATGAGAATTATAAAATGTAAATGCAGGTAGCTGCAAGAAGACACATGATGTATTTGCAAAAGCTTAATCTTGGTAGATGTTGCGAATTGCAGCGTTAATGCTTTTACAATCTAGGTCCATTGTCTTCATCCAGTTCTCAAAGTCTCCAATTTCCTATTACCAAACAAAACCATAATTGCTATGTGTGTGTATTATATGCCATGGTTTAATATTTGAACAGTAAGCTGTCAGAAACGAGTGTTACTCTCTTTGTGAAAATAAAGGGTCTCTATCATCAATTCGTCAAACTGGGTTATAGAAAAAATTAGGGAAGAAGAAAGAAGAGGAACCTTGACAGCAGTGTTGATAGCATGAGAGGCGGCAAGCCACTGATCGGTTTGCTTCATGAATTTGGCAATCGTGGCCGCTAGCGTTCGAATTTCGAGCTCGATTCTTTTCTCGATAACGTAAGACTCTTGCACCCCTCCGTTCAATGCATCCGTTAATAAATCCGACACCCTCTTGGCGTGCCGAACGGAATCTCTCTTGGCTCTCTCTGTCTGCTCGCGGAGTTTGAGAGACGAATGGTGGTGATTCTGGATCAGTTGCAGAAGCGAAGCTTCTAGACCTCCTGCTGCTGCTGCTGCTGTTGTATCGGCCTGGGCTTTCTCCGTCTCCGCCGTGGCTTGCACGCGCGTACTCGCCGGGGGAACCTGCGGTGGGGACGACATGGTTTTTGTTTCTGGCATTATGAGAATGCCTTTGCTTTTGCCAGTTTTCCTTCCTTTCTCCTCCTGGAATTTGGGTTTTAGTCCTCGGTAATTTTCATTTAGACCCCCTAATCTTTTGATTAAATTCAATTCTTCTGTAAAATAATAATAATAATAATAAAGCAGCTGTTTTGTCGGAGATACTCCAACACAAAATAGTCTTTAGAACAATTGGATGCATATAATTAAATTTAAAATAATTGTAACAAAATATATTTAATAGTTTTGAAAATTATTATGTCGGAAATTCTCCAACGCAAAACAATCTCCAAAATCGTTGGATGCATATAACTGAATGCTTGAATCTGAAAGAATTGTAATAAAATATATCTAATGGCTCTAGAAACTGTTCTGCCTGCCTCGAAAACGCTCCGTAAACCCAATAACTAATAATGATGATGATGATAGGGGTGGCAATATGGGTCAGGATTCGTTTATTCGATTCGATTCGATACAAATTAAATGGGTTTGGGTTTGAAAAAATTGATTCGTTTAATAAATGGATGAATTCGATTCGATTCGTTAATTAAACGAATTGAATGCGGGTTTAAAGATTTTGATTCGTTTATTCGTTTAGGATTCGTTTAATAAATGGGTCATAAACGAATCGAATTCGTTTACTATTCGTTTATTATTCGGTTAATTAAATTACTTTTATATCCCTAAATTTATTTGAAAACATTTTAAAATTTAGAGGTTAATATTGTAATTTTAAACAAAAAGCAAAGTCAAAGTAATCAAAGCAGCCGGCCCTAATCTTAATTCTTACATTTCACATCTCTTTACGACTTTACCTTCATCTCTTTCCCTTCATCTCTTTCCTTTCGTCTCTTAGCAATTCAGGGTTGATTTCACAGTTTATCAACGTCACTTAACTAGCAAGCAGCGGTCACCACCAAAGTAAGCTCCACTTCTTTTTCTCTTTTTTATTATTTTTGCATCCAAGATTCCAAGTCCTAGCTTTTTCATTTCGAAAGATATGTTGTGATTTGTGAACTATGCATGCTTTTAGCTTTTTCCATCAAGACGATTAATTTCAAAGAGTCCATTAGTGCTAGGCTGTTAGCTTTTTTATTTTTTGCTCATATTCTTTAATTATGTCATTGTTAAAATTTTTAAAATATATATAATATTAGTGCAAGCTTTTTTTATTTCTTGCTCATATTCTTCAATTATATCACTGTTAAAAAATTAAAAATTAATTAATTTTAATATATATATATATATGATCTTTTATTCTTCAATTAATTTGAATTATTTCATTTATATATGTTAATAACATTTTATTTATTTGTTTTGCTGCTTTGGTGATGTTTTGCCATTAATCAGTGTTGGCGGTCGAGTTCTTGATCAATTTCGAAGTGTTTTGAAGCCAGAGACAGTCCAAGCAATTATTACTACTAGAGATTGGAAGTTTGGAGAGATTGGTAAAACTTGCTCATAAAATTTATTTACTTTTCTTTTATAATATTATGTGCAATTTTTCTAATTAAGATTTATTTTTATAAAATTATTGTAGAAAATTTAGATGTCACTGTAGACCAACTTACTCAAAACATTATGAACATGAGCACTAATTGTGCTCCATCTGCAGAGAGTGTCAATGGTCCAAATGATAGTGTGTGAGTGTGGTAGGTAAAGTTTTTATCTTGTTTAATTATTATTTCCTTAAAAATGCTACAAATTTGCTATATATTTTATTTTTGAAGTTTTACAATGATTATTATCAATATTGCAGCATGTTAATAACATTTTATTTATTTTTTGGTGTAGGATTTTTGTTTTCAAGGTGACAAAGATAAATGAAGAGAATTAAAGAAATTACATTTCTTTATAATTTGAATTTGAATTATTGTTATTTGTAATATTAAGGATTTGTAATTTGGTATTTGGATGACTGTATAATATTATTTGAATTATTTGTATTTTCATATTTTGTTATGGGATATTAAATTTGTGTTTTTTTTGCTTAATTTTGTTTATTAATTATATTTTTCTAAATGAATTGTAAATGAATCGTAAACGAATCCTGATTCGATTCGATTCGTTATGAATTCGTATAGGATAAACGAATAATAAACGAATCCGGATTCGGTTCGATTCGTTTATCAATTTTGTTAAACGAATTAAACGAATCGAACCGAATATTCGTTTAATAAACGAATCGAATCCGAATCCTGAAATTTCGATTCGTTTAATAAACGAATCGAATCCGAATCCATATAATTTTGACCCAATTTGTTTACGATTCGAATTCGATTCGTTTATTCGTTTTGCCACCCCTAGATGATGATAATAATTTTCAGTCAAGTCCTTATAGTGGCTTCACTATTGCAAGTAAAAATTGTAAATGTCCCTATCCAATTTTTTTCCCAAAAAAAAAAAAAAAAAAAAAAATTGGCGGATACTTTACCTTACACATAAATTGATGATATTGATTAAAGTATTTTTTTTTTTTTAGCGATAACAAACATAATTAGCACATATGATAAGTTCATGATTGATTCAAAATTTAAAAATCTTTTAAAAGATTCTTCTGAAATGATGATAATCCGAGGGGAAAAGATCTCACCAATGAAAAAGAGGAGCACTCAAATTTTGTGGGTAAAATAGATGTTAACTATTCGACTAACAATCGCGAAGCAATTTTGGAGGAAAAATAAATTATAATAAAACACAGTAGATGAACTCCAACCAGATTTTTCGTGCATTCAATAATGAAAAAGCTGGCTATTTCAAAAGGAAGAACAAGAGCTAACAATTCGGCATTAATACTAATTTCGAATCGAAGAGGCGTTGCAAATGGGGCAGGCACCAATTACCTTACCCCTGCGATAAGGTTCCCCGTTCTTTTGTCCTCATTTGGAACAATTTTTTTAGATTTCAAACTTTCATAATCCGAAGGTTACAATTTTAAATCGCCGAACATGCAGTAGGAAATGTGCTGCCGTCTGAATCGATTCGTTCGATAAATACTGTAGAAAATACTACAAGGTATCATTCCTAGTTCATTTTACTTTGAATAATCTTGCATCTCATGACTGAAAGTTGCCTGAAAGTTAAAGCACCTTCAAAGACGAAGATGAATTCATCAAGAAAGTCAAAAAATTAAAAAGTGTTATTTGTTAACCACCCAAATAGTCAAAGATTAATTGGAATTAGCAAAAGTGACTCCCAAAAAAGTCTGATGTGATTGCTAGAATTGAAAGTACAGATAAATATCGAATGTGCCTAAACCAGTTAAAACCTAGCCAATGCCAAATGAGACTAACGAGTAACGACTAACAAAACAAAATTTTGGAGACAATTAGTTAAGCCTATGGGTATCCATTATTATGAGTGTTCGAGAGTGTATCGGCTGAAAAACTGATACAGGGTAAGCCCTTATTTTATTTTATTTTCTTTTTCCCGGAGATTTGAAAGCTTTGGGTAGAGCTAGTAAAACAGTTTGTCGGGTTATATTCATATCGTGTTAGATTTAGATCTTATTAAATTTAGGTCATTTCAAATATATCTCATTTAATAATTATGTTAACAAATTGAAATCCTAACTTGATATGAAAAATAAATAAGTCACCCAATAACATGTTTAATATTTATATATTTAATAAATTTTAAATATACACATACATACAGAAATAAAAGTTATATAAAATTTTATAAATAAAATATTGTGTATATATTCATTTTTTCAAAAATAAAATAAAATAAAAGGAGAGAATCATATTCAATGGTTGAGTTTTTTATGACAAGAACTTATAGATTAATTTAGAATAGAAAATATAATGGTCATTAATCGGGTAAATGGTTAAGAACGTTAATCTTAACCCGACACGGAAAGAAAATTGGGCTGACCCAGACGCAGTTCAATTAATAATCGTGTTAATTTTGACAACTCATACATATTTATTTGTGTCGGATAATTGAATCGTGCCAAATTTTTTCAACTCTACCATTGGGTGATGGATCGGGGCTTTGAAAAAATATTTTGTTAAAATTTGGCTGTCTTCCCGTCCATCTCACCTCACTTCCATTAAACGTGCTAAACAATCTGAACTATAGCTATTAATTTGGCTGTTTTGTTTTTCTTCTTCATACATCAGCAAGCCAACTTAGTTGCCAAATTAATTTATATACATTAGTAATCATTATATTAATTATCAATCCAAGCGCTCGTGACACAAAGTAGGCATTCTTCCCCTCTAAATTATATTGGTTGAGTCTCAACATCAGTGGGTAGCTTTAGAGTTGCTTTACTTTTTAAATTAATTTTCTCTTTTTTTTTTCTTTTAATATTACAGACAATAGTTTTTCAGGCTATATAACATTTGTTCTCATACTGCACTTAAAATGAATGTTTTTCACGAGTATTATCACGAACCACAAACTTGATCTTTCAATCCTAAGTATTGTTACGGGTATTTAACCTTAACCAATTTCTCGTACTACCTACTAGATGATGTCTTGTTTTAAATTCTTTATCGAACCTACTAATTGAGCTTGACTCCCACGAGTCAGTTTAATGACTATTTGATATTCTTTCATTTCAATTTAATTGTCCCCTTACTGCAAGAAAAATTAGAATCGAAATTTTCTCTTAATTTGATGATGTGCTAAGCATCTATTGATTAGTAATTAATAAACAAAAAATAATAATAATAAAGAAGTTAAACTTTAATCATATACTCTCATTAAAAGACACGTGATAGAAGATCTTTAAAAATCAATAGAACTCATATCAAGAGAGGATCATATTCTGACAAATTAAGGGGTATGTTATCCCCAAGACAACACAGACGTGACTTGCAAAATGATTTGAAGATTTTAATTAATTGATAAAAAAAATGAATCGTTAATCATTAATTTTTAATATTTGGGTTAAATTTTTGTTTTTTTAAATATAATTTAAAACATTAAATTGAAATCCTTTAGTTTATTACTTTATTTTGAAAGTTAAAATAATAAAGATTTCAGTTTAAATGTCAAACTTGATATTTAGGAATTATAATTTACGACCGAAACAATTGAAAAAATATACATCAAGAATCACGTGAGAGGATATCTTCTTGATCTCTCTCAAGAATCATAATTAAGTCGTGAATTGGACTTGTTCAAATTCAATTCAACCCATATTAAACCTACGCAATAAAAAATACTTAACTCACCAAAAAGTCAAAATTCAAATGGAGTTGAACTTTATTACATATAAGGCAATAACATAGTAAACGTATGATTTGTTATGGGTGACAACTCAATTTCTTCATATACTATAATTTTTTTTAATTTTATTTTAAGCGAAAAATCAATCGTTCATATATGTTATGTAAAATGTAACATAGAATGGCCCAATCAAATGACAAAAAAAAAAAAAAAAAAACCAAAAAAATTGCTCATTTTCGAGAAGGATTGCTTTGATTTTTGGTAAATAGATCAATAATAGTAGTGAAAATTGGAGCCAAAAGATTTCGTTGACAAAATGTGGAAGCCAATATATACATACACACATATATATATATTATCCTTTTGGTAAATGATCCTTTGAGTCAAGCATCTGGAATTAGAGAGATGTCTAGTATCATCTAACAATTATTAATTTATCGATTATTATATTTATAAAAAAAAATGCTGTCTGCCGAGACATATTAGATCAATTTTTTTTTTAAATTATTGGCCTAAAAAATATTTAGTCCCAAAACATGAGCCGTGTGTGGTTTCAAATATTTGTAATGAATATCTTTTTCTCCTATGTATGGAGGAGACCGTGCCAATGATTCAAAAGTCATGACTCATGATCTACCAAAGCCGGAGAATAAATGAGGAATAGGTAATTTTTTAGGTCGAAAAGGACACCAACGGCAAAATCACACTGTTGGGCCGACATTGACACCGAAAGGCGAAGGCTAGGTGGTCGTACTTGAAATTTGATTCGGTGGTTTTATCAATTTTCGAGCCGGGTAATTTTTAAAAACCTCCCTGAGGTTTGGGTTTGTTGCAAGTAGATGGCGAAAATTGATTTATTTGTAAAAAACCTCCTACCGTTAATTAATTTTAACATTGACCGTTAGTTGACCGTGCAAAGACAATATTATTCTTAACAATAGTTTGTAAACGAAAATAAAAAAAAAAAACCAAAATTGTTGGTGCGAAAAGTATAAATCCTATTTTTTGACAATTTTATTCTTGTCAATTCTAAAGATTTATAATATCATAGGTATAGATTATGACTATTTCATTTTCAAGTTTTTAATTTTATCTTTCTTGTAGGAATTTTAAGGAAATATCAATAATTTAAAAAGGATTTTTCAAGTTTTTAATTTTATCTTTTTTATAAGAACTTTAAGAAAATATTAATAATTTAAAGAGGGTAAAATAGCCAATAATTTTAATTTTTTTTAATTATTTTCGTTTACAAACTATTGTTAAGGGTAATATTGTCTTTACACGGTCAACTAACGGTCAATATTAAAATTAACTAACGGTAGAAAATTTTTTACAAATAAATTAATTTTCACCATCTACTTACAATAAGCCCAAACCTCAGGAAAATTTTTTAAAAATTACCCTTTTGGAGCCCCGCTAGCCGCTCAGGTTTCTCTTGCCCTTCACCACCTCATCTTTTTTTCTTTTCTTTTTTTTTTCCAAAATTTACTGAATTTTAAGACTCTCTCTCTCTCTCTTCACCACATCATATTTTATTATTTTTTTTTTTTTGGGGAAAAGCAAGAATCAATTAAATATTACGGGGAGGAAATGGCATGTCCGAATGTCAATGAATTGGTGATGGTCAAACATTGTCGGTGAGTCTAAAGTCAAAAGTCAACCTTTACATATACGCCTCACCGTCACGGGCTCACGGCATCGGCTTTCAAAGTCAACCGTAAATCGGTTGAGTAATTAACGAAGGTTTAGTTTTAACTGTTTTTTTATTTTTTATTTTTTGGATAAAACTAGTAAGCTTTGCTTAATTATTAAAATTCAAACCCACAGAAGGAGGTTATTTTACGGTGAAAATTATTATATAAAAAAAAAGAAAGAATATAAACATTTTAGCTCATACCCCTCCAACAAAATCCAAATAGAAAGAACAACAATGCAATTTGGGATTGCAGGACTGCTGGGGTTTAAAAATATATTTCTACTTTGATTAAGAAATAATTAACTATGCAAAAAATAGTAACCAAATATTTGCGGGTGTTAATAGTGTTATGAATTTTAAAAATAAAGTGTATGCATTTATTAAATTTTGCAATTAAAATGTATGACATAGAATAGCATAGTATAGCTACCATAAATAAAATAGATAAAACATTAATTAGTTATGCACTTTTTTCAACACCTAAATTTACACAAATTAAATAAAAAAAAGAATATCACTTAATTAAAGTTCAATGAATTCCATATCCCAAATAAAATAGGATAATGATAGTGATGATTTATTAGGGTTTCGATTGACAAAATAAGATTTATGGTAAAAAAGGATACAATTATAATTTCTTTTTTTTTTGGGTCATAACATTTTAAAACAGTTTGCTTTAAACATATGGAGCCGCAATTGTAAACATGGCTTGAATTATAAGTAAAAGAAGAAACTAAGGGACAAATGTGTCGACCCAGGGAAGGATTTTTTATGCCACCATTTTTTAAATTAAAGGGGCATGTGTATATATTAAATGGAGCAAACCTTTGGGGATTTCGTATCTTTTTTTTTTTATTGGTTTTAATACTTGTATCTTTTAATATTATTTTTGAATGTAAGGAGTTGGATGAAGTGCAAAACAATTATTTAGCCTCTGTCTCCTTAATAATTCGAAAGCGAAAACAACTAAAATATTTCTATATTATATAAGAATCAAAATGTTGGATGAAGTGCAAAATAATTGGTTTTTAGATGTTTAAAAGTGATTTTGAAAAGTTAAAAGTTAATTTTAGTATTTGATAAATTTTATAAAATCATTTTGATAAAATTAATCTATCCTCCAACAAATTTTAAAAAGCAAGATTATTCTGAAAATTAGTTTTATACTTAATGCAATTCCATAGATATCCTTATATATATTTAAAAAATCAAAATTATCCTCATTCAATTAGAAAATAAAATCATTAAATTTAAAAAGTTATTTTTATTACCAATTATATTGAGATAACAAAATAAAAATATGTATTTTAATTGTCAATTATTATATATACGCAATAAAACATATTATTGTACATGTTTATAATATATATATATAAATTTTATTAAATATTATATTTATCTCAGTCATTTGCATTCTTACAATAGTTTAACAAAAAGGTTTATCAAATGATATGACTATTTTTAAAACTCTAGTACTTTTTAAAAATAAATTTTACTAACAATTAGTTTGATAATGTTGTATCTTTTAAAAGAATTGATGTTAGTTGTGCTGTAAAATAATTAGTTGTAGGGAGAATCAATTAAATGTTTAGTAAATTTTATTTTAAAAAGTATTGTGAATTTTAAAATCAATGTATGTGTTTGGTAAATCTTACTGTTAAATTGTTATACGAAAATAGATAATTGAATTGGACATAACGTTGAATAAATTTGATTTAAATTTATAGATATGTATATAAAATATTTATTTTATTGTGTATATATAAAATTATTAACTAAATAAATATTTTTTATTATTAAGTTTATTTTTATTTTTTATTTCAATATAATTGATAATAATAATAATAAACTCTTTAAAGTTAATGATTTTATCTCTTAATTCATAAGAATAATTTTGGATTTTTTTAATATATAAGAGGATATATATGAAATTATATTTAGTATAAAAGTAATTCTCAAAATCATATTTTGAAAAGTTATTCATTTCATAATTTTCGGAATCTGTTGTAAGATAGTGTGATTTTATAAAAAATGATTCATAACAAAATCTATTAAACACCAAAATCAGCTTTTTATTTTTTTAAAATTATAAGGGACTCTAAATATTTAACTAATTATCTTCAAAACCAATTATTTTTAGGGTAAAACTGACATAAATTATTTTAAGGTGGATCCAAATTTGATTACATAATAAATGGGTAAAGAAAAAAAATACAATTTTGAATTTTTTAATTTATGTATTATTTTACCTAACGGTCTTTTATTTTCAACATACGAGGTTGCACTACAATTTTGATATTATAATTTAAAATATCCCTGAAAAAATAGAAAGATACAAAATTAAGATGATTTAATTTCATAATAATGTCATCATCTGAAATCTCTATGAAAATAAAGACACAAATCAATATATTTCAATATTTCATAACAAATTTATCCGCAAAATATACAAAATTCTATATTTGTTATTTTATCATTTAAAAAAAATGAAGCTGGAAATTTCTATCATTATTTAATTATCTCATCTGAAGTCTCTTTCATTACCAGTACAGTAATAGTGTAAAATGCACACTTTTCTCTCTGTTTCTGTCTGAATATTTTAATTTGTTAAAATCTTATTCAAACCAAACGACACTGTCATCTGACAGGGACTCGCTTCCTGCTCGGTCTTTCTATAAATGCACAGATCAAGGGGAAATAAAATAAGGGAAAAAAGAAATACCAACAGTTGTCTGCAAGCTGCAACAATAAACGCGTTGCCTTTAATTTAATTCATCCATTCAAATCTCTTACAAATCCACCATCACTCTGTTTCTTGACTATCTTGCTGAGTTTTAATTTCCCAGTTGGTTAAATTCTTTAAAAAGGTCGTTTGTTAATTACTTTGGATCTGTTACTGAATGTGGGGTGGCCTTTTTCAGTCATGTAGTTTTCGTTTTTGTTTAGATGAGTGAGATGATTTGGTGAATTTTGTTTCTTGTATTTTGATGAGTTGAAAATAAAATAAATATGGGATCTGCAAATGGGTTCTTTTCAGCCGGAGAGTTTAGTTTAGACTCCAAGTGGCTTGTTGATCCTAAGCTTCTTTTTGTTGGTCCAAAGATTGGAGAAGGAGCTCATGCTAAAGTTTACGAGGGAAAGTAAGTTTTAATTGAGCCTTAGCTAATCAGTTTTTTTTGTCACTTGTTATTAGCTTCTTTGATTGCTAGAGTAGGTTTCAATTTCGATTTTTGAAGTACAATTGTTGCAGCTGATTTAAAATTTGAGGCTTTAAGATTTCTAATTGCAGCACTTTTCATAAAGTTGAGGCTTTGATTGCTAGAATACATTTATTAATTTTTGCTAGAGTTAACTATCTGATGCTGTGATTTATGAATTCTTTTTGGTGTTTTCAGATATAAGAATCAAAATGTTGCTATTAAAATTGTCAATAGAGGGGAAACCCCTGAAGAAATTGCAAAGAGAGAAGCACGGTTTGCAAGAGAGGTTGCTATGATGTCCAGAGTACGGCATAGAAATTTAGTGAAGGTTGTTTCATTAGCATCCAAATGCAGTTACTTCTTAGCTGAAATTCATTGCTTAATTTGTTTGTAATTGATATTTGGCTTCAATGTTGTTAGTGACTAAATTTCACATGAAAAATAATTCAAGTATTTGAGTAACATCTAACTAGGGAGTCATTTTGTGTTTCCAGTTTATTGGTGCCTGCAAGGAGCCCGTCATGGTTATTGTGACGGAGCTCTTATTGGGTGGTACGTTGCGAAAATATTTGCTGAATATGCGGCCTAGGTGCTTGGACATACATGTGGCAATTGCTTTTGCCCTTGATATTGCTCGTGCAATGGAGTGCTTACATTCTCATGGAATCATTCACCGTGACTTAAAACCTGGTATGATTTTTGTTAATGGGCGTTCATTGGATTGTTAAGCTTATCAAGCTTTAATAATTAGTGTTTCCAAGGGGGTTGCTTGACAGTGCAACCTCAGTTTGATGGACTGCTACTAAGTTTGTGAATTTTGTAGTTTTTATTGTTTATATGGTCTCTTATACAAGAAATAAAAAACTTAAAAAAAAAGGTTTTTTTTAAAGAAAATAGAAATTGTAATATTTGATCATCTGTAGCTTGTCTACATCTCTGTTCCGGCAGTTGTGCATATCTTTATTTCAAGTGTTTGTATGAATCTAATAAATGGTGCATCATAGTGTTATCTACATCTGTTTCTTTATTTTTTCATTTTTTTTTTCAAATTTTCTGTGCTGTGCATATGATTGTTAGAGGTTCTACAAGTTTGTGTTTTGAGGGACTACAACTTGCTAATTCCCACTTTTCTCCAATATAGTACGTTATAGCTTGTGTTTCCCACTGTCATTGCTTTCTTAATGTTACATACCCCTTGAGAAGCATTCAACTTGAACTCCAAGTCTGAAATTATTGTAATATTGCTCTAAAGCTGATGATCTGAAGTTACACGGTCAAAATCAGTGGGTTGAATGGATTACTTTGCCTATTTACTCAATAATTTCTAAAACTTCCATTTTCTCGATGTGGTTGCTCATGTATTCCTTTTCTGCTGCTCCTAAGAAACAATTAACAAGATATTGTGTAGCACATACTTCAAATCAAAATTTACCATAAGAAGTAGTTATGCTGGTTCTTTAGGTAGCTGGCTGATCTGTTTGTGACATTCCTATGATATATGAAAGTGTAAATATCTACGTGGCTTCAGAAATTAGCCTGTAATTATCGTCTTAAGCATCACGATAGATTTCAGTAGTTGTCAGGTAGGTTTGATTTTTAAATCATCAAAGTATTACTTTGATGTTCCTTACTTTGATGTTCCTAGATTTACCTTCCTGGGATGGTTCTAAACCTCATCTTTTGAATACTCTAATCTCTAGTAGGTGCTTAATAAACAGTTTGATAATGAATTTGACCTTAGTGGAAAAGCTTCTGCCATGTAGTGGATGGCGATTCATTTAAAATGATTTATGATAATCTTTTAACTCTTGGACTTCCAGAGAACTTGATCTTGACCGCAGACCACAAAACAGTAAAACTTGCGGATTTTGGTTTAGCTAGAGAAGAGTCATTGACGGAGATGATGACTGCTGAGACAGGCACATATCGTTGGATGGCTCCAGAGGTATTTTCTGTATTATATTTCAATTTATTTTAATTTTTATTTTTTTGAGGTAGATTTCCATATGATATTAAAATACCGGTTATTCACCTTTGATGATAGCTTTATAGCACAGTCACGTTAAGGCGTGGGGAGAAAAAGCATTACACTCATAAGGTGGATGCTTACAGCTTCGGAATTGTGTTGTGGGAGCTTATCCATAATAGGTTGCCATTTGAAGGCATGTCAAATTTACAAGCAGCATATGCAGCTGCTTTTAAGGTGATTATATGTTCCCTTTATAATATGTTTATTGCTAAATTCTTCTCATGGGTGTTTCCCTCTGCATGCCATGAGAAAGGCGCTCTTTTTTACATGTTCCAAATGCATGCTTAATTTAAGAACACCTGCAAACAGCCCTGTCCTTGGCTCCTTGCTACTAATGGAGAGGGCAACACCTCGCACACAAACATTAAGATAGACTTTGGAGACATTACATGTTGAACAGGCAGAACTTGTCCAAACAGACTCATGTGATGGGAACATTATGAAAAAAATTGTTGAGCCAACTACCTGGTAGAGCCTGACCTTCTCTTAACAGAACCCCACATGTTGAGAGGGGTAACTACGTCAAGAGAGACTGAGATACAAGGGGTGGCAGGATGAGACTTGTGGCCCTGAGGAAGGGCTTCAAATCTAGCTACTCAAAGATGATGAAATAAATGAAAGTTATCACTAAAGATTTGCCATGAGAGTTGTATTTCATTTTCCTTGCACATGGAAGCATTGTAACATAGGAAATCCACCTAAGTAGGCCCATGTTTGTACTTGGCTTTTCCTATCTTTATTTCTTTTCTGACAGTCAGCTCAGTTGGTTTGATGATAATGACATTTCGTATGGGTCTCCCATCCTGTAATTCAATATGGCATTATACGACTGATAATTTCTTGTCTTCAGTATTAAAATTAAATCCTGGTGATACTTCCAGCATATTTTTGGAATTATGTTGTGGATTTTATGTGAATTTTACTTTGTTGTTTCAGAATATGAGACCCAGTGCCGAGGATCTGCCAGAAGATTTGGCTTTGATTGTGACATCATGTTGGAAAGAGGACCCAAATGAGCGGCCTAACTTCAGCCAAATTATCCAGATGCTATTGCACTACATCTCTACGATTTCTGCGCCAGAGCCCGTCATCCTTCCTCGGATGTTTTCTTCTGAGAATGCAGTACTACCGCCAGAGTCTCCTGGAACAAGCTCTTTAATGCCTCCAAGAGATGACTCGGAAAGAAACCCAAACACCAGAATGGAAGACCAGCCGGGAGGCTTCTTCTTCTGCTTTAAGCAATGTTACTAGGAAGGTCAATAAACTATAGCCTTAAATGTTACATATAACATGTTGATTACCCAAAAACCAAGAAGAAAAAGTAAAAAAAGGTCAATTTATTTAAATCTGTTAGTTCAGGTACAGTAGGTAGCTGTGTAGACTCTCATGTCTACGTTATCCTTGCATTCTCTTTTGCCCAAAAAGGAAAAAAAAATGATGTGCCTTCAGGACCTTCGGAGTTGGGGTTGCTGTGATGTGTTATCATTGTAAAATAAGGTCATCCAAAGGCTTCTCCTCCTGTTTACACGAAACTTTTCTCGTTATTATTCTGAATTTGATTATACCAAATGACTTGAGTTGCAAAATATGGACACGGCTATGATACAGGGACTCAAAGTCCCTGTATCATAGAGGGGGTCAATTTATTGACCCCTTTGAGGCAGCCAAACAACTTTTTTGACTGGCAGCAACCGGTTTTACAGCCGGTTGCTGCCATTAATATATTTTTTTTATTTAAATAAATTAAAATAAAAAATATTTAAAACGAATAATATTTAAAAAATAATAATAATAAGAAGTAAAAAATGACAAGTAAAGTAAAAATGAAAAAAAATATTTTTTATTATAAATATTTTAAAAAATAAAATAAAATGTGTGTTAACAAAAAGACAAAAATTTTATTCATTTTCTATGAAATTTATCTCATGTTTAACATTTTAAGTTTCATATTTTATGTTTTATGTTTCATGTACTGATTTTTTAAATACCCCAAAAATTTTTTTTTTGCACCCGTTTCATATTTACATTCTATGTTTCATGTTTGATGTTCTATGTTTCATGTTTTATGTTTCATGTTCACTGTTACGGAGGGACTCATATTTTATGTTTGTTGTTGCATATTTTAAGTGATATGTTTCATGTTGGTTGTGCAATGTTTCAGGTACTGATTTTTCAAATGCCCCGAAATTTTTCTTTTTTGCCCCCGTTTCATGTTTACGTTCTATATTTCATGTTTGATGTTCTATATTTCATGTTTGATGTTCTATGTTTCATGTTTTATGTTTCATTTTCACTGTTACGGAGGGACTCATATTTTATGTTCGTTGTTGCATATTTTAAGTAATATGTTTCATGTTGGTTGTGCAATGTTTCATGTACTGATTTTTTAAATACCCCGAAATTTTTCTTTATTGCCCCCGTTTCATGTTTACGTTCTCTGTTTCATGTTTGTTGTTCTACGTTTCATGTTTTATGTTTCATGTTCCATGTTACGGAGGTACTCATATTTTATGTTTGTTATTGCATATTTTAAGTGATCTGTTGCATGTTAGTTGTGTAATGTTTCATGTATTAATTTTTTAAATACCCCGAAATTTTTCTTTTTTGCCCCCGTTTCATGTTTACGTTCCACGTTTCATGCTTGTTGTTCTACGTTTCATGTTTGCTGTTCTACGTTTCATGTTTGACGTTGTATGTTCACTGTTACCGAGGTACTCATATTTTATGTTCGCTGTTGCATATTTTAAGTAAGATGTTTCATGTTTGCTTTTTAATGTTTCATTTAATAATTTTTCAAGTACCCCAAATTTTTCTTTTTTGCCCCCGTTTCATGTTTACGCTCCACGTTTCATGTTTGTTGATTTAAGTTTCATGTTTGTTGTTCTACGTTTCATGTTTGTTCCTTTTTGTTCACTGTTATCGAGGTACTCATATTTTATGTTCGTTGTTGCATATTTTAAGTAAGATGTTTCATGTTTGCTTTTTAATGTTTCATGTAATAATTTTTCAAATACCCCAAATTGTTTCTTTTTTGCCCCCGTTTCATGTTTACGTTCCACGTTTCATGTTTGTTGTTCTACGTTTCATGTTTGACGTTGTATGTTCACTGTTACCGAGGCACTCATATTTTATGTTCGTTGTTGCATATTTTAAGTAAGATGTTTCATATTTATTGTTTATTGTTCCATGTACGTATTTTCGAAATGTACTAATTTTTTTCACCTACTCTATAGTATATTTATTGTTGCATTTATAACTCACTAACTATTGAACCAATTAATGACATTGTTCCTTCCTTCATAAATATACCTATGTGTGTGTATATATATATATATATATATATATATATGTTTCCATTTTAAATGCCACCTACCTACCATAACTCACTCACCTTGAATCAACATTTTCTTTCGCCTGCATAGCTACTACAGGTGCAAATTTCAGCCATTGCAAAATCTCAGTGTTGTTTCTCAAGTAAGTGTTTATGACTTAAATATTTGTGTTATCTCAATTTTATTTTTATTTTTTAATATATGAATGACATTAAAATGATGCTGGATGAATGTGGATTGATTTTTAAAAATATACCCATTGTCATTGTATTTTGATCACTGTATGTTATTTGTTTTGTCAAATTTCGTGCTATTATCTTTCAAGATTTACAGATGAGTAAATCATGTGACATTCTTAAGTTACCTTGGACCAATGTACTTGGAGCTCAGTTTGATTCAGTAGAAGATGCAGATGCATGGTACATGAACTATTCAAGATTGATTGGTTTTAGTGTTAGAAAAAATGAGCTTCGTCGTTCCAAGTCTGGACAAACTACGATCCGTCGGTGGGTTTGTAATTTGGAAGGATATAGGGCTGAAAAATATTTGGCAAATGATAATAGAGTGCGGGAACCACGACCAATAACGCGTACAGGTTGTAAAGCATCGTTTCGAGTGAATTACGACAATTCTAGTGGCAAGTATACTGTGACAGAATTTAAAACTGAGCACAATCATCCGTTGACTTCTCCGAATGAAGTACATCTCCTTCGTTCACATCGGCATGTTAGTGAAGGAGATCTTGCTCAAGCTAAGGCATTGAGGCATGTTGGCGTGAAGACATGCCAAGTTGTGGATTACATGGGTGATCAAGTTGGGGGTTCACATAATCTCAGGTTCAAGCGTAAGGATTTGCAAAATAGATTAGATGCAAATAGACGAGCTGAAATTGGTGATACTGATTCCGTGGCAACTATAGCATATTTCACGGCAAAATCTGATAATGATCCTGGTGTATATCATGAGTACACATTAGATGATCAAAATAGGTTAAGAAACTTGTTTTTGACCGACTACATGGCACGGTATGATTATGAATGCTTCGGTGATGTTTTGGCTTTTGATGCGACATACAAGACTAATGCATATCAGAAACCACTTGTGACCCTTGTTGGCACTAACCATTATCGTAGGACTACAGTTTTTGGATTTGGCCTATTGGGCGACGAGACCGTTGAATCATACACATGGTTACTCCAAACTTTTTTGTCTGCTATGGGTAATCGAAAGCCGAAGTCCGTGATTACTGATGGCGATAAAGCAATGTCAAAGGCAATTAAGACAGTTTTTGTTGGAGCTACTCACCGTCTTTGTTGCTGGCATTTAGAGAGAAATGCACAAGCAAATATTAAAAACGAAGACTTCACTCGTAAATTTCGTGATCTTATGTTGACAGGCATGAGTGCAGGTGAATTTGACCAGCGGTGGTTTGCTTTAGTTGATGAGTTTAAGCTACACGAACATGGTTGGGTTAAACAAATGTATGCAAAGCGACATAAATGGGCCGAAGCTTTTCTTAAAGGAACATTTTTTGCTGGTATGCGAAGCACTCAACGGTGTGAAAGTATTCATTGTTATCTCAATCGTTTTCTGCAGTACAGGTTAAAATTATATGAATTTGTGCTACAAATTGATCGCGCACTCCGCAACATTCGGACCACCGAAGTTCAAGATGAGTTTAAAACAAAATTTAGTACTCCTGTGTTGACCACACACTTACGCAGCCTAGAAAAGCATGCTACAAATGTTTTCCCAATTAGCATATTTCATTGGATTAGGGAAGAAATTCGTCAAGAAGCCACTTTGATTCAGTTTGAAGCCTTGAACTGCACTGATACTAACTACTACACGCTGACACAATTTGGGAATGTAGACATAAAGTGGACAGTGGTATATAATAAACCCACAAACAAAATCGATTGTTCTTGTCAACTGATGGATTCGGCTGGAATCCCATGTCGACACATGTTTCATGTTATGAAAGTGGAACAATTTAGAAACATTCCTGATAATATGATTCTTCATCGGTGGACAAAAAAGGCAAAGGATTATACATCGTGCAACTTAGCCCAATCACAAGTTGATAGTGAGATTTCCGATGTTGCTAGATTCAGTTCTTTGAGCACCGCAACTAACAAAATGTGTTTCTATGCGGCAAAAAACGAGCACTCATATAAAGAAGCTTTAGCTGCGATCAATCAATTGACATCAAAATTTCAAGAACTGTTTGGAGGACAGAGAACTTGCCCTCAAAGTTCTGTATACGGTCCACAAACAAAATCCACGATACTAGATCCAGTTGTGGTCAGGACAAAAGGTGCTGCGACAAGATTAAAAAAATCCCCTTCAAACATCAGGAAGTGTAGCATTTGCACACAGCCTGGCCATACAGCAAGAAGTTGTCCTATTGCCAGTAATAGCGCGAGGTATTTAATATGTTTTTATGTTTGTCGTTGACTATTTGATCCATTTATGGTCTCAGTATTAAGTTTTATTCACGATTGATTATTTGCAGGAGTAGCAAAGCCAATACTGCTAACAATGACAGTTGGGGTACATCTATATTCGCTGGTGCGAGTGAAAATTTTTCATTCTACAACAGTGAAGCCTCATATGAAATTGAAACTCAAAATGAATGTGGGAGTAGTTCTCAACCGTGCGCTGAATCCACAGATCACTTGTGGAATAATTCATCAATGCCACCATCGATGGGAAGTAATACCTTCACATTTCTTCCATATCCCACCATACACTCTGATATGTGGCCTGGAGACAATTCTTTTCAATAATTGGAAAGCATGTAATGTATCTAATTGAAGCTTTTCACTATTCGAAAGACATGTATTTAATTAAAGTTTTTTTGAACCATGTATTTAATTGTAATGGCATAACATTTTTCAAAGATAAACCGGCATACCGCTTGTAATCACATGCAAAGCCGATTATCGTATAGATTTATGTGTTATGTCATCCTCAAAAATATATTATACAAATAGAGTGCGTGTCTTCGAAGTAGACAACGAGTCATTTATTAATTTGAATACACTAATTAGAACAATGTTAGTGGTAAAACTACAAAAATCAGTGCACTAAATGAACAATTATAATTCCACAGTTAAACCTATAACAAAATGTGGAATTTCACACGAACCCAATGAAGAAGACCTAACATTTACGACCGTAATCTTTTTGGATTTTTTTTCCGACTTTTTGCTGGAGCTTTCGCGCCTATTCTATATGTGTTTGCCTCCAGCGTAGACGGTATGGCCCTTGCCTGGGCAGCATGCTCAGCAAATGTGACGTTTGCTTGAGTAAGCAATCCAGTTCGTGCTTCATTAAGGGCCGAGTCAATAAGTTGAACTGCTAGTCTTCCACGAACATCTTGGGAATCATGCTACGCATGAAAAATATTTTGGAATAAGTTGTTTTACTTGATCAATACAATAAGGAGACAATGAGTTAAAATGTCTCTATTAAAATTTTTAATTGTTACCATATATGATTTGGTAGGAATGAGCCCTGGAGTCTCCATGAATTTGATGACATAGATTCCACAATCAAATCCATTTGGTTGTTTCGGAACCCCCTCACCAGACCGAATAGGGAACCAAATGAATCGTGTTGATGGCTTGGCATTTGGAGGTAAGTTAGAATGAAAAATGGAATCAAGAGAATGTAACTGCGAAGTTCAAACCAAAATGGCAAATTAGATTATTGAATAATAAAAACCTACACCGAATTGAGGAACGACATATACACATGTAACATACTATGCGTTCAGCTTGTTGCTCGCGTTTTCGATTACTTCGACCATCAGGAAGAGGGTCCCAAACCTCACCATAGCCTTCCTTGACATTCACGATGAACAGGAACCAATGAAAGGCACCATCGTTAATTGGAACATAAATCTAACAAAAAAATCAGTCACCATCGATAATTGGAACATAGATCTAACAAACAAAAATAAGTATTTTTCTCATAGAAGATGTTTTACAAGAAATAAAATTGTAATAAGTTGAGAGTGTAGAAAGTAACCTTTTGGCACCTTTGAAAGTCTAGCATGAAAGGTTTTCCGACACTTGCTGCTTGTGCAAACCATCAACGTCGGCTCCAACGGTAAGTGCTGATTGCTATAAAAGAACAATAAGTAAACAAGTGATATGTCAAAAAATGCACAAGTATTGAAAAAAAATCTTATTGTATAGAGCAATGTTTGAAAATTATTATAGATAAACAACAACTTCAATTCCCATAAAAATAATAGTGGTGGATACTTACTGCATATATTGTCGGTAAATACCAGTTTATTGGTGCATCACTGCGTTTAACCTGTTCATACAGTGTGAGGTGATATGCTATCATGGTGAGAATCTGAAACAATGGACAATAAGTGAGAACTTAGTATTCAATTTTGCAACAAGGCATCTAAACATATAGTACGATGATGTGAGTGCCAATGCATCACAAACCTCTCCACTCAGAGCCGTGTTAGGCAAAAGGCTCATGAAATTATGCCTGGAGATAAATTGATCATCAGTAGAGACAACGATTTCGCTGAAAACATAAACAAGTAATAAAGTGTTAGCTAATCAATATATATGTACAGGGGAATAAAAAATACAAAGCCCTATAAACCATATGTACCTTCCGTTACCACCTTTATCAAATGCATATTGAATGAGCTTCAATTGGTCAAGAGAAAGGGGGTTATTTACATAGAAAGGACCAGCTTTAAACTTAGCCTTCGCTCCCCGAGACACTTTATCATAAGGAGAGAGTTGGTATCGTCCCGGCCGTTTGTTCCGTGCTGGTCGTGTTGCTGGTACGCTCATGCTAGTGGAGGTCTGGAACTCTTGCTTAGTGTCAAGTGGTTCAGCTAAATTCTATATATGTCCAGAGTCAAAATTAATTCATTATCATTAAAACTAAATTACAACTAAAGATCGCTTAGACAAACCTCTCCCTCCTCTCGAGGTATTGGCGTTAAATGGAGATCCTGTCCTCTATCAAATTGAAATGAATCGAGCGGAGTTTCACTAGTATGTGCAGTAGTCCCAATACAGCCCAACATAACATCAAAGGCTCGTAAACTTGCTTTCACTCTACGATCCACGGTGTCGTCATCACTGACCAAAATCATTTTCCCTTCAGTTTTTGACATTGTTTTTCCATCCGGAGATGTACGATTTTGACTTTTCAAATTTGAAGGTGGATCAGGAGCAATTGGTTGTTTGCTTGATCCTCCGTGATACTTTGATGTCAACTCTCCCAATATTTTCTCTATGTTTTCCAATCTCCGTTCAATGGTTTGGAACGACTCTTTGTTTTGTGCGACGAATGAGCCAAACCTTTCCATTAGTGAATGAAAAGCATCAGTAATCGCATTGTTCAACCCAGGAGGTTCTGCTTGTTCAGGCTTATGAAGCCGATCACGGTCACGCATCGAAACCTAAAGTAATTCATAAAATAATAACAATTTAGTCCAAAAATATAGTAATTGATTTCATTAAAATAGTATGCATGTATTCTATACCTTATTGCTTTTGATGCCACCAAGCTTTTTTTGCCATTTCAAGAATCGTCGAATCTCATCATTATTCCATACACTGATAGGACACATTGTTCTATCAATAGAAGGTCGATCATATACAACGGAGGAAAAGTAGAACAACTGTCCATCAATGGCAAAGTACGTATGTTATACGCTAAAATAACCAAAATACAAGAAACAAGAAACAAGAAACAATATATTTTTTCTTAATTAAATACGAACCTTTAAGAAAAGAACACAGCCGCTAACAGAGCTAACTTTATTCTCTTTAAACTTTTGCACACCTTCCCATAAAAAGGTAAAGCACCAACTAGCCCAATTTTTTTCTTTAATTGAATTTGTATCTTTCAGTGCACGAAGATACAACGGATTAATGTATATTGCACTTGTGGGACATAATATGGTTCCCAACGCAAAAAGACTAAAAAGTATCTTAAATTCATCATCACAAGTTGAAGTATTCATTAGCCTTTTTTTCACCTCCGCTATATGAATTCCTCTAGGTCCACTACTATACACTACACGCAAGTCAGTTATATCAACTGCTTGGTCATTTAAGTCCGCACGTGTGCCTCCATCTCTAACCCCCATTATAGTTGCAAACACTGTAGGGCTTAAATTGTATTCTTTCCCATGTAGAATTATACTTTGCCTACCTACATCACATTGTTGAATTAGTGCTGCACATAACTCTTGTCTTAAGCGTCCACATTTTAGGTCAAGTAGACTTCCTAAGCCGGTTTCATTCACTGCTACTTGTTGGTCACTTGAAAAAGATGAAACCACATCGGAGAATGAGGCTACACGACATCGAGATAGAAGGTTGCCACCATCAGTCTTCTCCTCATCAGATTCCTTAATATTTTTACTCGTACCACTATTTTCACCACTATTTGAGCTAGATATCTCATTCATATTACTAACCATCCATTGATGCCTCTCCTTGGGGGTTAGTTTTTTCCAATTTTGTGCAATATCAGCTCTAACCTACAACAATGATAATATATATACGATCAGTGGCATATCATTTTAGGCAAGAGAAAATTGAATATCCAGCAGGTCATTTTTTTTGCTACATACCGTTTTATCCACTTTTTCTACCCCTAATAGCCTTAGCCGTTTTGCTTCTGCCTTACTGTGATCAATATTTAAAGTTACATTAATTAAAAAAATTGAATCTTTTAACATAATGGGTACATAAATGCATATAAATTATACTTACAAATAGTATATCCAAGCTTTTTTTTTCACTGCTTGCTTTTCCTGCCATAATGATTTTTCTTTCAATTTTTTCCTCTTACCATCAACAGATTCCATGTGTTCTTGTAAAATCTACAAGAAAGCAGTTAATAAACAATAATTACTGCCTCTCGCACACGTGTTGGTGCGACGGTGCCTATCGCACCAAATCACACCTCACACGTGCGATGGGCATTAACCGAAATGCATCTTGCATCAAACGAATGCATACGCCAAACTATCACACAAAGCTACCACACTCGAATGGCCAAGTCTAATTTTTTTCATCATCGAATTATTATAAAAAAATTTGAAAACACGGCTACAGCATTTTGTCAACAAAAAAAAAAATTAACCTATTATCTTAAAAGATGACAAATAGTTCTATAGTTCTTTTTGGTATTTTGTCAAATATTATGTAAGCATTATATTTCTACACTATCATTAACAAATCGTTTTCCCCAAATATAACAAATTATAGATCTAAATCACTTTAACAAATACAAGGCTAAGTTTAAAGTTCGGTAACCTTGATAAGAAGAGTGAAAGTCGGAGCTGGGACCTAGCGCGAAAGTGAGAGCAAGTTCGGGCGTGAGTGTGAGTTGGAAGAAAAGCCAAGACCAACAGAAACATCAACGGCGAGAATGGGAGCCTGAGTGGGAGCGGGAGTGTGAGCCGGAGTGGGAGCGGGAGTGTGAGCCGGAGTGGGAGAGTGACCAAGAACGAGACCGTCCCAGTGTGAGGAATGACAAAGATCTGCTCAATGTTCAAGGGGGAGAAAGGAGAAAGAGAGGGAGAAAGGGAGGGAGAAAGAGAGGAAGGGAGGGGAAAATGCTTTTGATTCAACCGGTTGCCTTATTTTTTTTTCCTGTTTTTGTTCATTTTTTCTCTTTTTTTTAAATTAAAACCACAACCGTTGGATTCAAACAAGCTGAATCCAACGGTTTAAGTTTGGCCCCTGCACCATACAGGGATTTTATGCCCTGCATGGTAGCCGTGTCCGCAAAATATGAGCAATTTCACCAGTGCAAAGCAGCGGCACCAAGTCATCTGACAAATGGGCAAACGGCTAGGAGGGGTTTACATAGATTGACTATATGACATGGCAGTTGACTAGGAGCTGACTAAGATAATTGTAGGTAACTATCAGAAGGCGACACCTGTCCTATAAAACAATCCAGAGAGGATTCAAATCTGCATCTCTTCTTACTCTTCTTGATCTCTTTCAGTTTCTTCTCCAGATGGCATAATTCAATCAACGTTATTGTAACATAAACACTTGCATGCAGAAGAGATGAGAGAATCAGCCAGCCCCTAGTAGGGTCAAGTGAGGGGACTCCCTGTTGTGCCTGGGTCTAAAATTAACCAATTTGTGGGAAAGTAAATGGTGGCGTGTGTGATTTCAAATAAAAAGAAAAAAAAAGATAATGGTGACATGGGTCTAATCAATAAATCCCAAATACAAAGCAAAGGGAGGGAATCTTCTCCGACAAGGATTCCAAAACAAAGGAAACATGAAGATAATGAAATATGATCATATATAGCAAGAGTAGAAAGTTGGGCTATTAGGGTGGTCTAAGTAGAGTGCAAATATCAATATTTTAAGATAGTTCTAAAAAAAAATTAATTGTAATATTCATATCAGTGCTACAGATTAATTGTAACGGGTCCTTTTATTTATTTATATATTTTATTAAAACATAAATATGGCTTCTGTTACATGTACTGATATCTTTATTCTATTGACTCGAGCTGTGATCTTACCATTCCTGTTTTACATTTTTCGTTTCAAAGCGGAAAGAGTGGGCTTGCAAAGTTGCAATGATTATGTTGATCCGGTTGGGTCAAATCAATTTGACAAAAGTCCCACTTGCCCACAAATGAACATTAATTTCAATGTCAAATTTACTTGAACAGAGACAATAAAAGAGTCGTTTGCTTCTGTTTCCACAAGGAGCTTGGAGAGCAAGAAAGCAGCAGTCCCTACATCTCCATCCTAATACCCCGCCTTTTTACGATAATGCCACTGACTCGGTTTTCGAAGTTGCCAAGTGTTTGGCATTTTCGCGACAAGAACTAGCTTCGTGTCCGAACGAAAGCCTCGGGTTTAGGTTCAGTCAACTTTCGGGACCCACATTAAGCCGAGTTCCAAACATCGGTTGTCTGAAATGCTTGACCCGAGCCTCAGGTTCGGAGGGCGAGCCTGTCATAACGGATCCAAAGCTAAGTTTTCCCGCTCTCTCGCTCACACTCTATTAATTTCCTCGACACATCGCTTGACTTAATAGGGTGGAGAAAAGAGAAAGCTTTAAGTAGCGACTTAATAAACTCTAAAGCTGTAGGACTGTAGCTCTTCCTCTACCCGTAAAGTTCTGCTCATTGAAATGTCGAGGTCAAGGTTTTAACTGTTAATAAACTTGTTATTAGATTTATTTTTCTTTTTTTTTTTAATTTCAATTATGGGTTTGATTGAAAGATTGCATTTTTGTAACTTATATTGCATATGGAAATGTAAATGCTAGATTTTGGATGGTTAACTGAATGGTTTGGATTTTATTTCTGGTGTTTATTTGATAAACCCATGCCAACTTTTATTTTTCTTTAAAAAAAATTCTGGTTTTTAAGTTTAAGAGAAAAAGAAAGAATTGGTGTCTTTATTTGTTTGAAAATGTGGAGGGCTTTTGGGGAAAAGGGTTTTGGAGTCTGATTTTTGCTCAGAATGTCTTGTTGAGGATTTCCTGGATGTACTGTTCAATTTTATGAGAACAAAAATGGAGCTTCACAGAATGAACAACTCTGCATCACCTATAGAGAACAATTAATGCAAATATTTAGCCCCATGCTTATTTTATTGAACACTTTTTTCCAATTTTGGGGAAGAAAGAAATGAAGTCCTCTATCATTTGAGTTCACTGATTGGGATTCTCTTGAATGATTGAATTTCCTGAACATTGGATAATCTAATAAAGTACGCAAGTTTCAACCTTTGGCTGGTTATTATTATTTTTTATGTAGCCCTAATTGATGTTGCGCGCTCTGGAACTGGAAACATGCCATTTATAATTGCATCCATATCAACACTAATGATTATTTGTGCAATAGGTTTCTAATGATTTACATATGTAGTGTGTCCTTCTCTACTTGCTCTTTCACACTAGTTTTTAGTCATTGATTACATTTGCAACTTTTTTTTTTCCTGCTTCATTTCTTTAAACATGATGTATAATTGAACCTTGAGTTTATGGTCGTGTCATTTTTGCAGAAGTTGGCTTGTTAATAGTAGGGCTATTGCAAAGAAAGTGAGAAATGCGGCTCGATCTTCTGCTCAACTAATCAAAGACTATGGGGCAAATCGGGAGTGCCCAAATTGCCATTATTTCATTGATAATAGTGATGTATGTTGGAACTTTACATTTTGCATGAATGGGTGTGCTATGATCTTCCTTTGATTTGCATGTGTTGGCTGTTTATGCCAACTGTGATTATAGCATTTCTTTTTTCACATGTTACCTCCATTAGTATTACAGCTACTGCTGCTTCTTTGATACAGGTATCTCCTGAATGGCCTGGTTTGCCTGTTGGTGTTAAGTTTGATCCATCTGATGTAGAGCTCTTAGAACATTTGGCAGCGAAATGTGGTGTCAGAAACTCAAAACCTCACATGTTTATTGACGAGTTTATTCCCACAATTGAAGGGGACCAAGGAATTTGCTACACCCATCCAGAAAATCTTCCTGGTGAGGGAGCTTTCAATCTTATATTTGTCTTTTGGTTTTGCTGCAAGATGCTGTTTCTTTTCTATTGACTACTCTTTCTGCACAATTATGTAAATTATTAAATTGAAAGATATGAAGACTGCTTATTCACACATGCTCATGAGGCTCTGTCTTGCTGGAATGCTGATTGCTTTTGGCTATTCTTCACTCTTTATTGCCTGTTTTTTCTCGATTGAACTTACAAATTTAATTTCCCTGTTTTATTTGGGTTGATTGGATTTATGTTTCTTTTACTCTTGCTACCGCAAAAAATGTACTGAACTTTTTTTGGCTTTGACAAAATTGGACTAAGAGGATGCATGCTTATGAAATTGCAAGTTAATCAAACTATTGTTTTAATCTCTATACCTGAATTTGTTGCAGGTGCAAAAAAAGATGGAAGCAGTGTCCATTTCTTTCACAGAACAACTAATGCCTATGCTACTGGACAGAGGAAGCGTCGCAAGATCCAGAGTGAACATAGTTTAAACGAAGAGCATGTCCGCTGGCACAAAACTGGTAAGACCAAACCTGTGATAGAAAATGGAGTTCAGAAGGGCTGTAGGAAAATTATGGTTCTTTATAAAAGCACAAAGAAGGGTACCAAGCCAGATAAGTCCAATTGGGTGATGCATCAGTATCATCTGGGAACTGATGAAGATGAAAAGGATGACGAATATGTTGTATCTAAAGTTTTCTATCAACAGACAAAGCAGCCTGAAAAGAGTGTTGATAGTCCAATCATTGAAGTTCCTGATAATTTTATCCCTGATTCAAGTCCAAGGACCCCCTTAACAAATCCTCCCAATCCTCCCCGGCCAGGGAAGTCCATTGTGTGTGATGATGTTGCTGATGATACTACACTCAAGTCATCTGCCCAGGTAGGTAGTTTTTTTTTGTATACATGAATTTTTGGCAAATTTTGATTATAGGTTGCCATTTTGTATTCAGATATGTTTGTTACATGTAAAATTGTAGCAAAGATTACATGGGTGGTGAGGATATCAGGTAAGACTAGCCTTTTAAAAAATAAACCAATAATTATAACAATAAGATTTGTTTGCTATTGCTGATGGTGGAAATTTTGTAAAATTTGAAGACTTAAATAATTTTTATTCACAAAGCAATGATAGTTTTTGGACGGATAGTTTTAAAAAATTTCTAACGAGGTATCATGATATTTGCATAATGGATTGTCACTATTTTTATTTCAATTATTAGCTAATTGTTAAGTTCCCATATAATTGGACCTGAGATTTGAATTTGAATTTCCTGTTGGTACTTATTGAAGTTTAATTTTGTGGATTAGGAACCGTTGCATATTGCAGAAGCATCTCATGTCCCTCAACCAGCTGTGAAGCTCGAGGACGATCAGGGGTACATAACTTGTTTGGCAGGCGAATCTGAGCCTCAGGACATTGGAGACCCTGGTTTAGATGGCATATATGATTCTTTACTATTATGCAAGGAAGATATCAGCTCTAAAGTTTTCTCAGGAGTCAATGATGTCTCATACGCTGACTTTTTCCACAATGCACATCACATGAAAGGGAATGACAGTGCACCCTGTGGAATTGCTGACCTGGAGAACCTAGAATTTGATACCCCACCCGATTCTCATCTTGCTGTAAGCTAAGCTTCTTTCATCAATGGATCTTCCTTACAGGCTTGCAGTCATTGAAATATAATTTAATATAAAATTTCTTCTCTCTGTATCTTGCAGGATTTGCAGTTTTCCGATGAAAGCATTTTGGGTTGGTTAGATCGCATCTAAGGAACTATGTCATGAACCAAAAGCATTGCATGGACAATAAACTCCCTGATTTTGTTCTGTCCCAGGATTTTGGCTGAAGTTTGTCTTGTTTCCAAGCATTTTCTTCAGCAGCAATGAGTTTAACTTGATTGCTGCAAGGGAAGCAGGGACTTTGTTCTTTCCAGTTCATTAAGTTTCAAGGCATTTGAGGCGGCCTCTCTTTCTGGTATCAGAGATCATTAACAGAGCTTGATTAAGTAGAAATATCACCAGTGGTTTTGTGTTGTACCCTCAATTGCAGCATATTTGTTGCTTGTTTTGTTCACCATTAAGGTGCTTTGATTCCATGGTTGATTTCTGTACTTACGTGGCTTGATCAGTAAACCATGAATACTTACGTTGCTTCATCACTAAACCATGAATTAATGTTTATTGATTTCCAAGCTTGTTTGTACTATCTCAATACTTGTAAAAACTAATTTTATCTTGGCTTAGGTGGAGATTTGCAATATGTACAAAGTTTATTTGATATCTAAACACTCCAGTCAATGAGTTGATAGCTTGAAAATATTTCAATGCCATGACTATGAGATTATTAGATGCGTGTATTACAGTGTCCTAAGTATTGGCCCCTTCAATTATATTACAATTTAGCAGGAATAAGCGACTACAATATTGAAATGGCTCCCTAATTATACATGATAAATCAACTTTTATAATTATTTATTGAAAGATTATCAATTTCTCCTCTATTATAATTAATATATAGCATTTGTCCCTTTACTATTTTTGTAATAGCTAATAATCTCTTTGACAGTTTAAATTTATAATATTACCTTTATTTTTTAATACACTCTTATTCATATTTATTATAGATGAAATAAATTATATGAATGGAAATTAAAATAAAAAATTAAGTATTAAAAATAAGAAATATATGTTTTGATGTGAAAAAAATTAATAATAAAATGTTTTTCTTGTACTTTTTTATTTTATAAATATTTTCTTATAATAAATATATAAGAAAATTATTATTAAATGATAAAAAAATTATAAGCAAACTTGAATTATAAATAAAAATTATTATAAAATAAATAATAAATTTTTTTCTTGTACTTTTTACATTTAATTTTAAAAATATTATAAAATGTTTATTAGAAGAAAATGTTTACAAAATAAAAAAGTAAGAGAAAAAAATTTATTATTAATTTTTTGTTCACATCAAAATATATATTTCTTATTTTTTATACTTATTTTTTTATTTTAATTTTTATTTATGTGATTTATTTAATTTAAAATGAATATGAATAAGAGTGTATTTAAAATAAGGGTAATATTACAAACTTAAACTGCCAAAAAAGTTATTGATTATTATAAAAATAGTGGGGAGTAAATAGTATATATTAATTATAATATTAATTTATTTTTAAGCCTTTATTGTATTTGATTTTTAAAAAAAATAGGAAATGGACATGGTTAAGTCAATTTTTTAAATAATACTTTTCTTGAGTGCCTAATTAAATAAAATTATTTGAAAATGTATCACACTTTTATTTGCACTATTACCAAGGGCTAAATTTCAAAAACATGCAAATCATGAGGGTAATATGGTAATTACAAAAAATCTAAAGCCGTACTGGTAATTTCAACCATCACCATCTCTAAAGACCCAAAACCCTGAAAATTGAAAAACCCCTGTAACTCATGTGACTCGAATGATAAATTTTTTTCGATAAATTTTTTTTTTTAAAAAAAAGAGAACCATGAAATGAATGCAAAACAGAAACAGTAACAGCGATTTGAGACAAGAAGATCAAATGTTTGGTACAAGGAATATGCAGAAGCAATGCTTCAAGACTCTCTCTTGTCTCCTCCAATCCAATTCCTGCTCAATTATTAAGTACGTTTCATACTCTTTTCTCTAAACCCACAAGCAAAATTATTAATACGTTTCATACTCTTTTCTCTAAACCACAAGCAAAATTATCATTAAATAAAAAATCAAATTCTGGGTTTTGATTCTTTCTTTCAAATTCCTTTACTAAAGCTTTGGTTGTTTGTTTGCTTCAATCTGCTGTCAAAATGTCAGCTTTGTTTATGTTCGTGGTCATATATTAGCTTTGATTCAATGCTCGGATAAATGCATCCTTCTTAACTTGTTACATTTGACCCCTTTTGTTTTATTTTTTGTTCAAATTCATTAAATTCATATCAGAAAATGAGAAAATGAGAGCGAGTCTGAAAAAATTTTCCATTTTTAATTTGTTGGGTTTGGTGTGCTTGTGTTGACTGAATTACAGGAACGTAACATTATTGAAGGACGTGTGGCCGAAATTAGTGTCATCCAATATGATTCGACCAACTACTCATTTTTGTGATGATAATCGTTTCTCATTCGCACCATTGAATTATCCCTTCAATCGGTGGTCTCGCGCCATGTCGACTTCTAAAAGAGGGAGGAGCATGCGGAGCAAGGTAGAGAGGAGAATGCAAAAAGAGTCCGGTAAGACCATGAGAGAGATTCGAAGAGCAAAAAAGATAAAGAAGAAGCTTATGACTGATGAGGAGAGGCTTATTTACAACCTCAAAAGGGTATCTTCTTGCCATTATACATAGTTATGATGTATGTTTATGGCATACTATAGGTTATCAATTTTGAATTTTGATAGTCGCAGTTGTTCTTTGCTTACATTGTTTTACTTGGGAATGCTGTAGTATACAAATTGGTCTGTTTAGCCTAAGTAAACTAGGAATGAAGGCTGCTCATGTCTTCGGTCAGTTATTCACTTATGTTACTGCTGTTCTAGATTAATTACATGAATGGATTCAACAGAAAAGTATCTGACAGTGTTGGATAATTCAAATATCTTTTCTTAGAAATGAATAATAATCAGTTATATGAAGCAAATAGGCTATGGAAGTGAATCATACATCAAAAGCTGGGCCTTCTGATGTCTGTTTTTGGAAGATCTTACAAAGTACTTTCTGAAGATACTTCTGTATCTAACTAAATATTGTTGGCTTACTTATGTTACCATCAGTCAAAACGAATGAACACTGTCCATCATCATAGATTCCCCAATCCGGCATTAGCTGCTCTCAGTTACTTTGAATATGGATCACCGAGTGATGCCCTTAATTCCCATAGCTTCTGATGGAAAAATTTCTCATATTCTTGAGTTGTATCAGAGTAGTTAATTGGACCATCATCCGAGGTAGAGCTTCAACATCCAAGATGAATGTCAGAGTCTATTAGTCACATGAGACACTATAAGCATAATGGCACTAAATCCTGTAGTCCAAGTTTCCTTTTGTACATCATCAGAGATATAGATCATTTCACAAAATGCTTTTTTTTCAGACCTTAGAGATTGAATGTTCAAGAGAATGTGTCAGATTTAGGAAAAATTATGTTTAGAAGAAAAAGAAGAATATATAGAAGAGCAAAAGAGAAACTCTCATATGATGTATATTTTTATTTTACTCCATTTGCATCCATAAGTCTGTGACTTCTTCATATGATCATCTATTGTGATAAGTTCTGGTTATCTTTAATGGATTTGGAGAAGCTGTAAGTCTCGCTGTTTCCTCTTTTATCGATATTTTTTTCCTTGAGCCAAGGTTTCTGTTGTTACACTGCATTTTTTCAATCTTTTGGTTCTCTCCTCTGTTTGTATCATCGAATTAAGTTAGTGGCCTTTAATATTTTCAAAATGTTATTATTCATGTGCTTTTGCCTTTGCAATGATCAATCACGTTTTATTCTTCCGGTTAAATGTACTGCAATATTCAAGTTTTGATCCCTATTTTCTCTGTTTGTAACATCTTATTGATTACATACACTCCTCTAAGCAACTACGTTATTGTATATAACTGTTGCAGGCTAAAAAGAAAGTTGCTTTGCTGCTACAAAAGCTTAAGAAATATGAGCTACCGGAGTTACCTCCGTCTGTGCATGATCCAGAGCTATTTACACCTGAGCAGCTTCAAGCATATAAGAAGATTGGCTTCAGAAATAAAAATTATGTTCCTGTTGGTGTTCGTGGAGTCTTTGGAGGAGTTGTACAGAATATGCATCTCCATTGGAAGTTTCATGAAACTGTGCAAGTTTGTTGTGATAACTTCCCAAAAGAAAAGATTAAGGAAATGGCAACCATGATTGCAAGACTGAGTGGTGGCATTGTGATTAACATACATAATGTGAAAACGATTATCATGTTTCGTGGCAGAAACTATCGCCAGCCCAAGAATTTGATACCTTTCAACACCCTTACAAAAAGGAAGGTCGGTAAATACCAATGTTTCTCTGTCGCACTCAACCGCATCTTTATTCTCTCTATTTCCCTTTTGCTTTTTTTGTTAATCTGAACATATTGTACTTTACAGTACTATGTCCTTGTGATCCAAGATATTGAACTGAACTCTATGAAGAAATTCCACCCTGTATTTGCTATGTGTTCGTGAACCCAGCCCCAGCCCCACCCACAATCCTTTCTTTACTCTCAATCTGTGGCAAACACCAAAATAGGCCAAAAGCAATTAAAAGATGACAAACCTAAGGGCCTAGTTCTTCATCTGGTGAACAAATGTGCACTTCTATTCTGTTGATGCTAATTATCTGCTCTGTAGCCAATTGGATGCTATAACTATTCGTCACGATAAATCATGCGTTGGATGGAGAAATGGACATATAAAAATATGGTGCAGGCAGGGTTCCACCAGTTTGTAAAATGGAGAAACATACATCTTAATTAGACAATGTATTAGGATGTCAGCTTATGGTTCTCACTCTGCAAATCAAGGTTTAACAATTCATTTTCTATTTTCTCATCTTTACCTGCAGGCATTGTTCAAAGCGAGATTTGAACAAGCTCTTGAATCTCAGAAGTTAAACATAAAGAAGATAGAGCAGCAGCTCCGAAGAATGGGCACCAACCCCGAGGATCCAGTTGCCATGGCTAGCATCCAGAGAGTTGCTTCAACATTCTTCAATGCAATTGACCAGAAGGAAGGAAGCCCGTATGTCTTCCGAGGAGAGAGAGAAGAGTCAGTGGTGGAACCCGGTAAACGTATAGAAGAGTCAGAACCTCCTGTTGATAGTGACCAGGAGGAATTAGACAAATTCATTGCTGAAATAGAGGATGCAGCAGATAGAGAATGGGCTGAAGAGGAAGAAGCAGAGAAAGAAGAGCTTACTAGAATGAGGTATTGGGATAGAGAGGAAATTGGAGGAAGGTTCAGAAGATCTGAAAACTTTAGAAACAGTGACATGGATGACATCAGTAGAAGAACATTAGGTTGGAAGGATAATCGTGCTAAGAAAAGAATAACTGATAGCGATGACGAGCATGATTCTAGTGATGTTCGCGATGGGAGTGATCTCCAGAGTGATGCTTATGATTCAGATGAAGCTCATGATGAATTCAACAGATCTAGAGTAGAAAGAAGGAAGCAAGACAAGTTTGGAAGAGCTCGAGAGTATGAAGGTCGGAAGAGAAATGTGGAAGCTGATTTTAGTAGAAAAATGACAAATGAAGATTCTGAGTCAGAAAACATGTTTAGTGATGTTGAAAATGCAATGTGGAAATCTGAATCCGAGGAAGAACATGATTCAAGAGCATCAAGGGCAGAGGCAGATCATAATTACATGAGCAGCAGCGATGACGAGGATGAATTTTATGCCACAGTGGGGAATAAGAAGAATGGGATGAATGAATTTGAGAGTGAAGCTGATAATTCTGAAGCGCACAATAAAGTGAATAATAGATTGAACAAGACACAGAAAGAGGCAGATGAGGCTTGGGACAGTGATTAGCTCAATGATTTCGGACTATTGTTCCTTTTACGATTGTATCATGCAGGCTGATGAACGAATATCATTTTTCTATTTTTTAAAATGATCTAAAGTGACCTTTAACGAAGGTGTTGTTCATTCAGCTGGTTGAATTGTACCCTTTGCTCTTTCAGCATTGTGTGTAAAATGAGGACGCTTTTGAAGGTTCAAACTCGAATGCAAACGAAAAAGCTCCTTAATGAACAATATCAAGATTTTCAGTATTCCTTCTGCAGATCATTTTAAATATGATTCTTCATTTCATTTCAACTGACCATATATTTGTTGATAGGATGGGATTTTATTTTTCTCACAGGATTTTGAAATTCAGTTAGCTTAGACGGCTTTCAAGTGCAGGTAACACGAGAGCAGTTGAGATAGAAATTTTCAGCCTCGTGACTTTTAAACAATATACATGGAAAAAAATATATATATATAGTAAAATAGTGAAGGGAATATATGTTTTTCTTCAAACAACTACAGATAAAATCATTTAACTTTTAAATTATAGTGATTAGCAAATAATTTATGAGTTGTAGGTTAAAAATCACGAACTGTGTAGCATTCCATCTTGCATTCCTGTCGAATGGGGGAACTCTCTAGGTAAACCCCTGTGATTTGGGTTAGATACACTACTAGATGGCAATATTGAACTAAGCCTTAGTTAAAAAAATCCAAAATTTGTTGGTAATAACTTTATTTATTTTATCATTTAGGATTTTTAATGGCGACTTGAGGGTTGTTTGGCGAAAATTTTATAAATGTATCAAAAAGTTGAAGGCTTTTAACAGAGAATTTAGGCTACAACCTCAATGGTGGTTTTATGTCCACTTGAGTCCCCATGGAGCTCGTGATAAAATCATCTTCTCATTCATTGTAGATAAGCTTATATATCTAGGGTCGTAAAACAAGCTTGGGCCGTCCCAGCCCAGGCCTGCGGATCTAAACCCCAGTCTGTTTGAATTGGGCTTGAATATGAGTGAAAAAAATATTAAACCCATATAAACTCGGCCTGCTTAAGGGCTTAATTTTTTTATATTAATATTTGCTATTTATTATATTGTCTTATTAATATTTTATATATTATTCTATTATATATTGGATAATTATCTTTAGTTTAATTTTTTTTACTTAAAATTTTATTTCAAAATAAATGAAAAGCCCAAGTCCAAGTCCGAGCCTTCTAAATTTATATGAAGTTTTAAAAGACTCAAGCATATGAGTTGGACTATTGGCACCTCTCTAAAATCCTTTTAAAACCCCTCTTTTGGTACAATTACATTTAAAGATAAATACTCTAATATATTACACATCTATTTTATATAACTTCAAACTTGTATTTTTTCTCTTAAAAAAAAAAATAAAACTCTTGTATTTTTTCTGTTATCAAACTCACACATGTAATTTTTTTCTTAAATTTTCTGTAAATTTCTCTTCAATTACTAAGAAATTTTATTGATAATAAACAAACACATTCTTACAAAATTATCTGCCTTTTTTTAAGGCTCATAATAAAATTTTTTACATCATAATCTTATAGATATTTTATTTAATTAATTAATTTTTATCAAGAAGTTTATCACCCATAAAAGTTTGTTCGGGAGGAGCGAGAAAATAATAAAAATTAAAAAATTCATAAATTAAATGTGTTTATTTAGAAATAAGAGTATTTTTGACATTAAGCTTAGCATTATTAAAAAAAGGGTTTCAGAAGAATTTTGGAGAGGTGTCAATAGTCCAACTCTAAGCATATTCTCAATCACTTGATCCTGGGCTTGGAAAAATTCGGCCCAGACACTTAATTTGCCAAACCCTATACGTATCTCACTCTATATGTCAAGGTAAAAGCCTCATCTTTAATTGACGTAAATTTTTAAACTACACTGTGCAGACCTCTATAAACTTAACTGTACACGCGGCTTAACTATTTGAGTGAGTCATTTGGTTTCTAAAATTGTCTATCGAATTCTTTCTTAACAGAAAATAATGAAAATAATAATAACAATCATCGTCATCCTGTGATCCTGTCATTATTATTTTTTCAAGAAAAAGATCCACGCGTCGTAGAAGAGAAGAAGATGCTGCGAGAAATATTTAATTTGTCAATTTAGTACAGAGTGTGCATTAAGAGGATAATAAGAAGACATGGACTCAAAAAACCAAGTCAATTTATCAATCTTTTAGACGGTGACCACGCACGAACTTGTCAACCATTTGAACGCCTATCAGCCCTGCCCAGCCATGTACTTTTGCTAATTAATAACTTACATTTACATACGGCTTCGCATGGTTTAAAGGTCAGGAGACTTGTGTAGCATACAATCATGTTGATTGGTTCAAAATAAGCACTTTTACAGGAGACTCTTTCATCAGAATTTTGCCTTTATGGTCAGGGTTGTTGAAGCTGAAAGGAAGTGAAAAGAAAAAGAGAAGAAAAAAAAAATAAACAAGTACCGAGTCCAGGCGAATAGGAATGAATTGCACCGATTTTGCTATTGATTAGCATTATCTAGTCTCACTTTTTTGGTATTTTGCCGGTAAAAAGGTTCCAGTAAGTACAAAGTAGATGTGTAGGTTGCGAAGAGTATTAATTAGAAGACAAAGATACTGTAAGTTCAACTAAACATAAAGCCGACTTAATAATAGGTTTGTGACAAAACATATTAAAAAAGTCGGCTGTTCGGAGGGTTTATTTTAAAAAAGTTTAGCTTTTGGGTCGAGTTGATTCTTTTTAAAACAATACAATTATACTTACTTATGTCAGTGTTTGATTAATAAACTAAATTATGTTGTGTAACTTAAAAGAAATGTTAGAGAATCATGTCACTAGGTAAGTGGAAACCCATTAAAGTATTTACGAAACTTGTTTCTAAGTTTTTTATATATCTGCTTACTAGATTTTTACCACCACATACTCTTTCAGTGATTGGGAGGTAAAATCTTATGGAAGGGCTTATTGAGAAATTTGGGTGAAGCTGGCCCCTCCGAAGAGAGAAATTCTGGACAAAGAATCAAGAAGCATATGAAGTTAGGGTTTCAGCCAGCTAAATTGAGCTGGCATTTCTAGACACTTCTTTAGATTCTGGAATTACAATGTCAAATCGTTCAACTGCTTACTTGTCAATCTGAGTAGGCTTGCCTTGAGGGTTACATTTGAACTTGATTCATTCTATAATTGCCACTTCTTTTAGTTTCAAAAAATGCTGCCCAAAAAATTTAAAAAAAAAAAAAATGCTTCCATTAATTCCACGGGCACCTCAGAAAATTGAACAGTAACATGAAATATATATTGTGGAAGAGCTGTGCCATAAACAACATGACTCAGATTCCATTTAGGCTCATTTGGACAGCAGGACCATTAAATTTGACAAATATAAGGCCAAGATTTGCAGCAATAAAAGGCCAAGCAGCACGTGTCGACAGCTTCTCTGATGACAAATTTCATACGAAAGACGGTGACAGCAAAAAATTGACTCCCACTGAAGCGGCTGCAGCACCAGGCAACACAAGGCAACAATGGACAGTTTAAAAGAAGATAAGAACAAATTCAAGTGTTTTGATTGTTTAAACTTACTAGGTGGGTGGTGGGCAAATGTTATAAATCCTCAACATCAAAGTTGGACACAACAAAAGGAAATTGTGTGATCCACTCCGAGGAGAATCCATGAATCTGTTAATTTGATTTTTTTAAAAAAATTGCACCATCCTTGTTCTGAAAATAGAAGTAAACAAAAATTCACTCAATCATTAAGGATTTAGACAGAAAGAAGACGGGGAGACTTAAAAAACTCGATCTTAAAAAGTTAAATAATGCTAATTACAGTATCTGCAATGGGGTGGAGAAAGAATAAATCAACACTATTGAGTAAGAAAGAATAAATCAACCCTATTGATTAAGACTCGGAAGAATGTACAAACGGATGGCAAGTTTAGGCAACACAAATTGTAAGAAGACTAGATGATTAAAATTAGTCTAAGCATGCAAAATTCCCGTCGTACAAAAGGCCGCCGGGAATGTCGTTCTACACTTTATCATTTGGGGATGGATTATGCCATATTGACAAGATGTCGTATATGTAAAAGCTTGCCAAAATCATGAAAGCTGCTTTCATCATCACAACAAGCTCTCTCTCCACTTGCAAGATCTGATATACCTCCCTAAAAGAAAAAAAAAATATACACAGAATTCCCCCCCCAAAATCCAAGTTCCCATCACCGCTCTGTAAAGAATGACATAGATTTTGTTGGCTATAAGGTATACCTGTATCAAAACCACAACCATCACCAGCAATTATCCGATAAAGCCCATTCAGGTGTAGAACACAATCAGCATCTACAACATTTACAACCACAGCACCTATCCTCATAATGTCAGCCAACTTCTCTCTTGCAGTTGCCAGGCAAGAGATACTTGTACTTCTCAACGTTGTTCAACAAATATGCAGGAAGATGGACTGCTGAATAAGAATGAGGCACAGGACCCATCTTTCCAATGATCTCCTTAAATGTGTATTCCTCAGGCAGCATGTCAAATAGGTCAGCTCCTTTGCATATTACATCCTGAATTCTTTTGGGGTTCAAGTAATGAGAGAACCTCACCCGGTCATAGTGGCTGTAAGCCTTCATCTTGAATATGAAATCCCTTATATAGCGGAAGCAAAAGCTACAATGCCATCCCGCATCTGAGAAAAGAAGATCAGTTTGACGATAGTGAGCATATCTAGTCTTACCCATCTTATACTGGTGAACTGAAGCTCTCCAACTGTTATTATCGACAAAATACTCAAACGAGTACAAGTAGTTCCTCAGCTGAAGATGGAGGATAGGCGGAATGTCATCACACCACCTCAACAGATTAATTGTGTGGGCACTAGGTATCTCATCAACATCAGACATTATCAACAAGTCATCATCTTCTATACCCGCTATTCTAAGAAGCTGATCCAGTGCAACTCTCTGATATGCCTCCTCAACAAATGGATTTTCACCTTTCTTAAATCTTCCCCCAATCATCCCATAAGTCAGACGAGGTTCCACAAATTTAAATTTATGCCGATTGCTGGCAAAGAACAATGGCTTGGGTAAGCCCGTAAATGTCGAGTTCGACTCAAGAAGTACAAACTGTGTTATGAAAGGATACAACTCCTTCCATCGAATTGTGAGAATGTCTTCTTCAGTACTGAACAACACGGCATCAAAGACTCGTCTGGGGGACTCACGAATTCCCCACCCGTGAAGCTTGCAAAGTCTTTCCATTGTCACATTCTCATGGTAATAATGAGGGATCTTGATGAAGGGCTTTGGAGGAGATTCCCATAATGGTCTGAGGAAATAGCTAATCTTCTGACCATGCAAATAGATTCCAAAGATGAATACTGGGATAAACACAAACACGAAAAACAAGGTCTTCAAATCAAACCCACGCAACATACACCGAAGCCTCGACATTGTCAGCCCCACACGAGATGCCTGCTGCAAAAAATCACAAACTTCATAACATACCCGATTACACACATGTAAACTCATACCAAAAACGCGCACACACATGCACAACTTCCAATAAAGCTATTAAAATGTTAAAAGAAAACAATGATATAACAACAATCATGCATAATCAACAAAGTTTAAGGTCAAAAAGTCTAAAGCTAGTTGAATTTCACAAAATCAATTCCACCAGCCAAAATGATACACATGCTCAATATATATGCTAATTATTGCATTTACATCAAAACTGAGAATACTACATTCCCTTTCTTAAAATTAGCCACAAAAAGAAAAACTAAAAAAGGGGGGGACAACTTCTTTATGGTCAAATTAATTCCTAATGCAAATATCAATGGAACCTAGAAACTTAAATTATCAACAATTGGGTGTGCAGAACCTGCAACCCCAAATTCAAACCCAAAAACCTTGACTGTTCAGTCAAATAGAAACCGATCACAAAATACAAAATTTTATTTCCTCTCCAGTTCTGTTCGTTCATTCACACAATTTCATACAAAAATTTAGCAGAGAACCACACCCAAAAAAAATTAAATTAAATTAAATTAGATTAAATCAATTTCTTCCATAATCTACAAAACAATAAATCAAAACCAAAAGGACCCCACAAGGAAAACTTTCAAAAAAAATAAATAAATAGATAAAAAAATAAAAAGTACCTGACCACAAACATCTTCACAAATATCATCAGTCTTCTTAGAACTATAGTACCCATCAGTCATGATTAGAAAAACAAAAAAAATTAATTAATTAATCCAAATCAATAATTAATCTCCGAGATCGTTTCGTTCATCGCCCAGATCAGCATCAGCCCCCGCCACAAGCTAAATGACCAAATTTTCTCTCTCAAAAATCTGGCAAAGAAACCCCTCCCTCGCTCTCACCAACGATCTTAAAATGCACTCTCTCTCTCTCTCCTCCCTTCCAACGCTGCTCCTAATTATAGCCGTTTGGTAGTTTTTTTTTTTTTTTCCCCGAACTTATTTTTCTTCTTTTTCTTTTTTTTAATCTCTTCAAAAGTTTCAATTCTTATTAAACTTTTCCCCTCTCTCTCTCTGTTACACGGCTTGAGTTTTTTTGTTTTAGATTGTCACACACTTTATTATTTTTTTATCTCCGCCTTTGATTTTGTCGTGCTGGATCGGACGGCCTAAATCGGTAACACGTGGAGCTAGGGAATTTTTTGCGGAGACAAATCGTATACGGATGGGAGCCGTCTCGCGCGTGGATTTTTGGATTTTTTTTTTTTTCACTAGAATTGCGTTAAAATTTTTAAACATGGTAAATATCCTTTCAGAATCTATCTGGATATTACCAGAAGGGGGTTGACATGTTGACTCTTTGAGGGGAGATTCAAAAGGGTGTTTTGGACTTTGCCTGTGTTATCAAATTAGCGTACATAGTTTTTTCCGGAGTTAATTGTTTCGTATCTCTCCATGTTTGACCTGGTCAACCCTTTCACTGTTTTTATTAGCTCAGTAAAACAATAAAATCTAATTAATTGAAAAGGAATATGTATATATATATATATATATATATATTCTCAGACTTTACCTTAATGTATATGCAGATTCCAAAACATAAAAGAATAAGCAAATTGATTTTAATTTAACTGTCACGGTTAACATTTTGTGTACGACTCTTTTGATATTCTTTTCTGCAAAATAGATTTCACAATCTCATAAATTTCGAAAAATTGAGTTAGAAGTATGTTCAATATTTCTGAACAAACCAAAAATACTAACAAAGGTATTTTTATGTCAATTTTTAAAATATTAATTGTTTTGTGTTGGTGAAGCAAAAAGTAATTAGCTTAACAATAAAGCCCTTTTTGTTAAGACGGTTTTAAATTGGTAAGAATTTGGGAATACTTTTGTTGGTAAGTTTCCGCATATAAAAGGAGATAATCTTTTTATTGAAGGGTATGATATAGAGACAATTAAAAGAGAGAATAAAGATAACATAAATTAGAACGCATTACATTAGAAAAAAAAGAAGATAATGTTACAAATTCAATTTCTACCGAAGGAATTACGTATCTCTCTACCTAAGTTAGGTTACATCAATCCAAAATCAGTAGTTTTGAATATGACTCATTTGTTGATTTTTAAACAACTAGAAAGTCATGGAAAACTAATTTTAAATTAATTGCAAGTTATATATAATATAATATAACAATTTCAAAACCAAATAATTTTACTTGATCTATACTCTGTCTTTGAAACACATCAACAAGCCTTACAGTTAGAGAAACAATTTAGTGCCTGTTTGGTATGGCTTATTTAAGAGATATAAGTGCTTATTTAATTATACAAGTATTTTTTTAAAATTTTTATGGTGTTTGGTTATTTTTTTAGTAGAGTTTTTTTTATTTTAAATAAGCTAATTTACCTCTACTAGAAAAAAACCCAAAATTTGAGCTTTTGGGAGTAGAGGTTATAGAGATTTTCTAAAAATATATAATATAAAAAATATCACACAGTTTAATGATTCAAAAGTACTTTATTTTATTGACAATCAAACAGCGAATGACTTTTTTTTTTCCAAAAGCTCTATTGATATAAGTTCTACTGCTATAAACTCTACTTTTATAAGCTCTATTTAATAAGCTGTACCAAACGGAGCCTTAATCGGCGTACTAGTTACTCAAACTTTTTAAGATCTCAAAATATTGTTTGTAATAATTCAAACTCGACTTGCTAATTCTATAATTTCACTCCTCCAAATGAAGCTAGTGAAAGTGGTCAAAGTAGCAAGAGGTAGGGGATTACACTATTTTAATTGTGGAGAAAATGAAAATTGGACGCCAAAGCATAAAAAAGTAGGAAAGTATGGTAAAAGCTTATTCCTAGGTACAAAAAAAAAAAAGGTGAAGAGCACCCTGAGGAAGAAATTGGCAACTCTGCTCAGGAGCTAACTTTCGATATTAATGGCAGTGCACAATAAATCGATTAAAGATTTTTGTGATAGTGGCCTAATGTCGATAATAAGTTGAATATTATTTACTTCTAAATGACAAGACAAAAACAAATAGTCACGTTAAAATAATTTTCAGGTTACATATACAATTAAGGAAAAAAGTTTGACAGTGATCGGAAATCAGGCAATGATAACTTTGCAAATGGCTTATCTTAGACCTTCCTCGTTAAATGCTAATAATTTGGAATATCATCAGGCAATAATAACTTTGCAGATGCCTTATCTTTAAACCTTCCTCGGTAGATACTAATAATTTGGAATATCACTCATTATGCTCTTAATTTTCTTAGTTCTTTTATTAATTTCAAACATGTAATATTCTAATCCAGTTGAAGTGTAGTGTTTGGTCAAAATGAAGCGATGTGATAATCGCGTCTTTCAATTGTCTAATTTGGCTTTACGCTAGTCTTCTTCATAGAGATAATCACGTCTTTCAATTGTAATATAATTATTGTAGCTATATTAATCCCAATTATTAGCTCATTTTATTGGCTCATCGCATGTGGATAAAATACCAAAATGTTTTAGCCTCATAAGAATGGAAGTCTTTGTTATTCACATTTTGACACTTTGATAAATTTTACATTCATTGAATAATTGTGTCGTCACTTTCAATGGACAATTAGTACCTTCGGTAAGGTTACTTTACACAAAAAGAGGTGGGGGGGGCATAGAGATAATAATAAAAAAAATTATTTGTAGCGATTTCTAATTTTTAAATAAAAAGACAACATTTTTATAAGAAATATATAATCATTTTCAAAATACACACACGTTCTATACAAATTCAATGCACAAAAACCGAGTGATTGTCTCATAAATGATATAAATTATAAATCATAAGTGATGAGCAACATTTAAAATTTTGAATCAAGGTATTATTATATATCTCAAATAATTAATGTCACGCAGCATGCGTTGAGTCCATTTCAGTATCGAATATAATTATTCTTTTTTTTTCTTTTTCTTTTACGTGATCTTATTAGACAACAAATAAAAATAAGATTAATGGGATTGGTTACTAGTAGTTTATTTTATCATCTTAATATGATGAGGTGATTATATGATAGCCACGTGTAATAAAAAAAAATCCAATATTTGTTGACTTGTTGTGAAAGAATAGACACGGCTTCAATTTATTGTAAAAATAAAGTGATGGGTAAGATGAAGGGATTTTTTTCTAAGATTCATAATTGGAGATGCCTAAGAAAAGTCAGAAATATTCTCTTGTAAAACCAGCACATAATAAGGCCACGTGTCTCACAAATAATTACTCTCCATTGATTTAGAGAGAGTGATTGTGGACTCTCATTCGGAACACGGGTCGTGTCTCTTTGTCTTTTTGTCTTTCTTTTTTTTTTCTTTTAATGCTCAAAAAGTCTCGCCACTTTCTCCATGTTTTGTTTATACCACTTAACGCCACCCTATACGTGAGGTAGTAGATTCTTTAGTTCTTTGTAGTTATCTAAACCCATTTGATATATTTTTAGATGTAGATGTTCTTAGTTTGTAACGCATTCTCTATTATAGTGTTTAGTGTTTTTCTAGTGAATTAAAAATTTATTTGAGTATTGATGGCATTTATTATGCTCTAAAACAAAAATAAGGGTGTTAATTCGTGTCATCATAGTCAATTTTAAACAAACACAGATACGACTCATTTATTAATGGCGTCAAACCATAAAAAACACAAGTATGTCTCATTTGTTAATCGTGTTGACTCATTTAATATATTTAATTTTAAAAAATAATAAAATGTCAATATGATTCTTAAAAATAGGTCATATGTAAATTAATTCGGCATAAATATGATATTAATACGTTCATAACGCAATCTGAATATGACACGAATAATTAATTTAGTGTTTAGTGTATATATATATTAGTTAAATATTTTAATAGTATTACTACGGGTTAATTGATATTCATCTCATAAGCATGTAATCATGTTGAGGTAGGTCAACACGGATACAACACAATTATTTATCGTGTCATATCATATCAACTCATTTATTAACTGTGTCAATATTTATCAACAGGAACACGAAAAAATTATGTCGTATCTGCATCATGTAATCGTGTCATATCACATTTTATTTATCAGCTAAGAAAAGACATCATATTTATTGGCTACAGTTTTTTTGTTTGTATAGCATACAATCTTATTAAATGAAAAATAATTTAATATAATATGAGTAATCAAACTTCTATTCCTGCCATAAATGAGTTATCATATGAGAAACACTAAATGTCTAAATCTAATTCGGTATGAATAGTAAAAAAGATGACATAAACCCAACCCATTTTATGATTATATATATCAATACATATTCAAATCTCTCAGATTGTACCAACTAGATATAGTGGTAACCGCTTGAGATTAATTTAGCATAGTCACATACTTAAAAAAGTATAATGGAATCTCAACGGATTATCAAACAATAACTAATGCTAGAAAATTCAAAAAAAAAAAAAAAGATTTTAAAAGCACAAGCACGAGGTATGGGAATATAGAATTAAACTAGAATAGGATAGGATACGACAGTTGGATACATATAATTGTCGCAGTAAAGAATAACACAACACTATCTATGGATTATCGATAGGCAGCAAACAAAAAAAATGCATTAAAAAAACAGAAGCAATTTCCTAGAAGTTTCAATCAACTAATGATGGAGAGAAACTTCCTTGTTTTTATCTTTTTCTTTGTTTTTATCATTGCTGGAAATGGAATTTACTAAAAAGCATATTCCTTTTTTTTTCTTTTTTTTTTTTTAGGGTAAGATAAAATGCTGCATTACATGTGTGTTGTTTATTTTGCCAACCCCACCTTTCTACTTTTTCATTTTAAAGAAGATATTTTCCTACCTTTTTTTTTTTTTATTAAGTACTTCGAATTTAAGATGATGATCTGGTTTAACCATTTTTAATATTATGATACAGCGTAATTGTGCTTTTTTTTTTTCTTGTAAGTTTGATGCTGTATTGTTATAGGAGATCCTTTTTTCAAAATTATTTTTCTCTTCTTTTAAAGGAAAATAAATAGTTGTATTATGATGCATGAATTTATCTCTACCTGCTGATTGATCTGCTTCTATTAGATGAAGTCATTAAGATAAATATTACACTTACTAAATAAATTTAATAAACGGAGGGTAATGATGCATTCATAAATTAATTATCATATGATCCTAAAGGATAATGTTACATTTCTACATTATCTGCCATGTTTAGCCAACTATGTAAGCCTAGCATGGCCTGATAAAGATTACACAAATCTTACAAAATTATATATATATATATATATTTTTAAATTTTATTAAAAAATTCATCAATTTATAACATTTTATTTTAGGGGGATTGTGTCTTTTCCCCCTACAGTAATTAACATATATCATTTACCCCATTTCTGTTTTCATAACGGTCAAAAACCCCCTGACAGCATAAGTTTATAATATTACCCTTATTTTTAACTATTCTTTTATTTACATTTTTTATAAATTAAATAAATTACATTAATAGAAACTAAATAAAAAAATTAAGTATTAAAAACAAAAATATATGTTTTGATATGAGCAAAAAATTTAATAATAAAATTTTTTCTTGTAATTATTTATTTTGTGAATATTTTCTTATTATAAATATTTTTTAATATTTTAAAATTAAATGTAAAAAGTATAAGAAAAATATTTTATTATTTATCATATAATAAATTTTTATTTGTCATTCAAGTTTTCTTATAATAATTTTTTTATCATTTTACTAATAATTTTCTTATATATTTATTATAAGAAAATTTTCACAAAATAAATAAGTATAAAAAATTTATTATTAATTTTTTTGTTCATATCAAAACATATATTTCTTGTTTTTAATAGCTTAATTTTTTATTTTGTTTCTATTTATGTGATTTATTTAATTTATAATAAATGTAAATAAAAGAGTAGTTAAAAATAAGGGTAATATTGTAAACTTATACTATTAGAGTGATTTTTGGCCATTATAAAAACAACAGGGGAAAAATGGTATATGTTGATTACTGTAAGGGGAAATTGGCAATCTCCCTTTTATTTTATAGACGGAGCTTTATACTAAAATCTAAAAAAAAAAAATAATTTTTTAAAATAATTATTTTAATTACTTCCTAAAAGGCATCTTTATTTTTATAAGGGTACATACGTTGCTCGTAATTTAGCCGCGCCCATCTTTAAAAAGAATGTATGCACAATGACTTACATGTCAAATTGTATGGACCTTCTCAATTATTTTACCTAAAATCTGGCAAAATTGGAAGTTAGGGTCATAAGGTTCTCTGTCCTCAATCCTATAAATTTTTTATTAAACGCACCTTTATTAATTGTTTGCCACTCATGGGTAGGCATAGCAAATAAGCACTAGTCCAATTATTGACTTCGGTTAGGCAGTCCAATGGGCAATGGGACTTTAATTGCCATTAAATTAGTAATGCTTAACATGTTTGATAAAGTCACAAATGGATTAGTTTTTTTTGTTGATATGTTTTTTGTAGTTAGATAGATACTGTCACCTAAGTTTTAAGTTCCAAAATTGAAAAAAATTCTCATGGACCACAATTGCATTAATGGTTTGTTTGTATTAATCGGAGTTGACTATAATCGAAATAGAGAACGAGATTTTGAAATATTGTTACTTTAGTTGTAGGAATCATAATCAAAATGAGTTGTATTGCAATTAGCATGTTTACTTTGTCTTGAAATCGATATAAATTGTTACAAGTTGTTAAAATGACCATAATTGATCATTATCTTTATTTATTATAATAATTGTGATTATTATTGTAAATAATAATAACAATAATCTTAATTTATTTTTAATTTTCACCAAGGGTGTAATTGTTAATTCTCTTCTCAATTCCATTCTTTATTCTCATTCTCACCTCCTTGAGATTTCTCTTCCATTTCTCTAAATTTGTAGGTTGGTTCTCATTCTCTTTCCTTATTTTAGAAGTAAATAATTTAGTGAATCTCGTACCCTCATTTTCACTCGCATTTCTAATTAATAAACAGAGTATAATGTATTCAAACATGATGTCTACAAATCAATTACCTCCCTCACGTACGTGCTCAGTTTGAAGACCACAAATTAATTAGAAATAATCTTGGAAGTAGGTGTGAGAGAATGATTCTTAAAATATCTCCCAAAAACCCTAATTAGTAGTTACTGGTGGGTTGACCTTGACCTTTTGAAATAACAAAAACAATGAATCTTAAACGTTGTCATTACATATAAAAGCACATAATTATCCTATTAATTTAAAGACCTAGCTTTAGATGACACAATCACTGGTTGTTTATTATTATTATGCATCTTTATTGAACCAAAAGGAGAGTGGGGGGTATATTTTTCAAAGAGATTGGACCACACTATATGCATTTTTCCAAACTACAAATTGGCCTTTGTTTCAATTTCTTTTGTTCCTTTTAAAGAATGCTTTATATCTATTAATACAATAAAAAGGAGATAATGGCCAATCAACAAATCACAAGTTCTCAAAGGTTATTGGTAAGAGCTTAGATGGGAAGTGACCTGCCCTAGACTAGTGAGTGGCTTTTTGGGTGGATTTGGGCCCATGTCAAAAACAAAAACTTGAGGATCAAGAACGCATGTATGAAGTCAAAAGCGAACAAGATCTTGCTAGTGTGTTAGTCGTTATAAATAGTATCAGAACCATTCACAACCCGAAGTGTAAAGATGGTCATCACCAATGAGGATATTAGACCTTAAAAGAGGGTAGATTGTGATACCCCATGACGCTTGTGAAGGACGTTGGCTATTAGCTTATAAGGAGTGACTAATAAAAGACCTTTTGGGTGGATTGGACCTATATCAAGAACAAAACTGCAATAGAGAATGACACATGCGTGAAGATCAAAGCAAACAAATTCTTGCTAGCGAGAAGTCGTTGTAGGCGACAAATGGGCCAGTCAATGAAGGTTAGATTGATGGTGTCATCGTTAGCTCGCTATCATCAATAAGAAACAATGATAATATGAGATGATATTGTAAATAAGACAATGATTGGTTATACTCTTGAAAATTTTATTGATAATGCGTGGTGAGAGATGAACTACTGTGTTTCTATGAGGATGATGGAGATGAGACGGGGAAAAAATTATTTCTTTTTTCTAATTTACCAATTTAAGGGTATTTTTGTCTTCTTGTTGATATTAACGTGTTACTGTAATTTATATGTTGTGGATGTAAACAAAAAAATTGTTTCCACAATTATATAAAATAGTAAATAAGAAAGAGTGAAAGACGATAAATTGAATTTTTACGATGCATGTGAGCAGCAAATACACATATTATGAATATCAGGCTCATAAGAAAAAGCACGAGACTCTCAGTGAAACCTAACAATCGCAATAGACAAAAGCAAGGGTAGGGAAATGTAATTGTAGTGTTAATAATAATACTTTTATCTTTGTTGTCACGTTGAATGGGCCAATGGGGGAATATACAATTTGCATAATAAGGTTGTAATATATAGAATATATATGAGAGTGTCATAATGTTGAAGCTAGTGAAGTGTCATACTGATACACATATATTTAATGTTGAAGCTAGTGAAGTTTAGTCAAATATTGATATTATTTCAAGTTTGAAAATTGGATTGAAAATGGAAACGTTGCAATCAATAACCATGATCCCTATCGTCCATTAGTTTTGACACTTGGATTTACATTGATGTTTAGGATTTCATGTTTTTATATTGGGTTGGGCCGGTTTCCCTAAGCTTTGTGAGATAATTGCGAGTGGTGTGTTTGGCACCCCTTAATTTTCACTCTTTAAAACTCTTTACTTCTGTTTCACAGTTTAAACCTTAACGAAATTATACATTAAAAGACTTGTATGATTCTAATTCTAATTAAACTTTTTAAGACACATGAAGTATACAACATTCCAAAAGGAAAAAAAAAAAATGTAGTTTGTGTGTGTATTTTTGAAAACAATGGGTTCATATAAATATAATTTTGGGCATATTTTTATGTATTTTTATTCGAATCCAAATGGAAAAATATAATTTTTGATTGGAATTAAGATACGATTTTATGGAAATAATAGTTAGCGGAGGCAAACCGCCCATACTAGCTTCCATGGAGGTCCCTCCATCGTAATAAGTGCTTAACAGAAATTTTTTTTTGGGTTTTTGACATACTAAATTCTAAAATAATTTATTAATTTACTTGTTTTAATAGTTTAACGAGTCATTTTATTTCTTTTCTTTTTTTTAAGAAAAAAACTAAATTAGAGTCTGTAATGGGCCAAGTAAACAAGCCCACAGGATTTGGATTTTAAAACGATCACGCGGCCCAAAATGCCAGCTCCGTTCCGTTGAGTGACGTAAGCCAGACCAAAAAGTTACGTGTATTCTTCGCACATCTCGCCACTGACAGCAAACGTAACCCTTGAGCTCTATTTCTACTCTGTCAAATTGCGCGTAACACTAATAAGAAATTTTTTCTTTCCTTTAGTATATATTAAAAAAATAGATAATTATCGTGATATCAATATTTCCGTCGAGCTTGGATCCAAGTTCAGATCGGTATGTGATCAACTTCTCTTTCGTTTCGTTCTGTTTTAGGTTTTTTATTAGTTTTCTTGCTCTTAAAGCTTTGATTTTTAAGCATTATAGTTGTTTTTAACTGTTCGTAAGATTGTCAATTTGTTGGTTCAGGTTTCAGTATGAAGAAGATGGATTTGGTTTCTGGTTACAAGGTCAGTATATTATTTTGGTCAATGTAATTGAATTAATTTTTTCTTGTAGGAGTTGAACGTGATATTAGGAATTGATATAATTTTTTTTTTTTTACTTCAAGAATATATTATCATCCTTTCAGTAGCTGAATAGCGGCTAGTAAGTGTCTTTACTGGCTTCTCTGCTTTGTGATTATGTAACGATTTCCTGTGCAGGGGGTTGTTGGGCTTGTTTTTGGCAATGAAAATTCTGCTTCAAGTGAAGATAGGTAAACTATTGTTTTATATTTGTTACCAATCTCGTTATGCATAAAAGTTTTGTCTTTGGATTATGTAATGGACATAATGATGCAATGCAGTTCTAGTTTTACAGATATTTGGGTGCATTTTGTTTTGAGTTATTGGAAACAGTGATTACTAGTTCCGTGTGGCTACTACATAGTTTTTCTTGCATTCTTTTGTTTAGTAAAGCATAAGTTTGTCTTAATCTGAAACTTAGTTAAAAAGATTAATGTACTCAATGTGTGCTTCTATTTACCATTTTTATTATGTAGAAAATACCTTAGTTATTCATTCTGATAATTTGCTTGATCAACAAATGTGACCTCATATCCACTTTTGTCTATACTATGCAATTACTTTCTTTCCTCTGTTATGAATTGTGTTATCTAACTAACATATGCTATGGTATCAATAGCTATGTTGAGCGCTTGCTCGAACGTATCAGCAATGGTGTCCTAGCCGAGGACAGGAGAAGTGCTATGACTGAGCTTCAGGCTGTTGTAGCAGAAAGTAAAGGTGCCCAGCTAGCATTTGGAGCAATGGGTCAGTGTTTTGTTCTTCTTTAATGAAATTAGATTAGTTTCATTTTTCTTTGTGACGCATAACATGATTCTCTTACTTTCATTTCAGGCTTCCCGGTAATAATGGTTGTCTTAAAGGAAGAACGAGATGATGTTGAAATGGTGTGGAATTTCCTCTTCCCTGCTATTTTCTTTCTATTTTTTTTATTTTTTTACTCTGGTCCATAGAAATTGTTAGTAGAAATCCTTTTTTTTTTTTTTTTGGAAGGAAACAAAGCAAGGACTGAATGGGAATTCCAGGCCTTGAGAGTCGTTTCTTCTTGCCTAAATTTGGATGTTATGAATCATTTCTTTTCAATGATTATTATATATTTTAATCTCAGAATCTGATTATCTATTCTATCATGTAACAAAGATGATCTGACATCAAAATCATCTAATCCTCATGTGCAGGTTCGAGGGGCATTAGAAACACTTGTTAGTGCTTTGACTCCTCTTGATAATGTTAAAGGGCCTAAGAATGAGGTGCAGCCAGCTTTAATGAACACCGATTTACTTTCCCGAGAAGCCGAAAGCATTTCTCTTCTTCTAAGTTTGTTGGTGAGTTCTATTTATGTTGATTTTAACAGCTATAGTATGTTGCTGATTGTGCACTTTTGTTCTGTAGCTGGCGGACTTATTTATTTTCTTTACCTTTTCTTCTGTTTTTGCAGTCAGAGGAGGATTTCTACATAAGATATTACACTCTTCAAGTTTTGACAGTTCTTCTCACAAATTCTCTCAATAGGTATGATTTATGTAGTAAATGTCATTCATCTGTTTATATTTTGGACTTTTCACGTTATGCTGGAAATGCTGGAAAGACTTGTTCTGAGTTCTTCTTCAGGTTACAGGAAGCCATTCTGACCATTCCGCGTGGTATCACTCGGCTGATGGATATGCTCATGGATCGTGAGGTATAAAGCTTTTAATTCAGGTTTTCTTCTGACAATATAATCCTCAAGGGTCTTTTATCCCATTCTCTAATTGCAAATTGCATGTTTGCCTTTCTTTTTGATCATATTTACATTATTGCCTAGCTTTAACCTACAATATATTTGGTGGGTGGGACTTCCCAAGGGTAACATCAAAACGTTTTGGTTGTTTATGCAGTTTGTTGTTCTCACCCTTCTGTCTTTTATGTATGATTGTGGTTTACCCTATAGGTCATACGAAATGAGGCATTACTTCTACTTACATACTTGACTCGTGAAGCTGAGGTGAGTTTTTTCTTCCTGTAATAATAATAATAATTTCTTTTCATATTTTTCTAAAAACTTGTGACTATGATTGTTGTTCACCTTTTATGATCCTGATTTACATAGTGCTCTTAGGCCATCTCCAATGTAGCACTAAACCTAACACCAAATTACCTTTTACACCATTTTTGGTGTAAAATGCTTCTCCAATGTAACACCAAAATCAACACCAAAATGCTGTTATGAATAGTATTGCACCATATTTGGTGCAATACTATTCATTTGGTGTTAGGAAAAAAAAGTCTCAAATATCCTTATTACTTTTTCTTATTTATATATATGTCCTATTTTATATAATATTTTAAGTTATTATTATTATTTTTGTTATTATTTTAATTTCATTTTTTAATTTTTGAATATTATACTAATATTTTAAATAAAAAATATTCAACACAAAAATTAATAATAAAAATAAAATGACAATAACATTAATTATGAGATTACATATTACAAAATTAAAAATACAAAATTAAATTAACACAAATTAAAAAAGCTACTACTACTAGCATAAATTAGAACAATTATTTAGTAATCTGTGAGATCATTATTAGATCCTTCAATTTAGTACTAATTTTCATAATGTACTAATTTAGTTAATTAAATGCAAATTTAATAATTTTCTATATTTTTTTGTTAATCGATATAAAATTACTTATTACTTAATTATCTATATTAATAGTAATATTTATTGTGTTAATTGAATTAATTCTTGAGAATTAAAAGAATAAAAAGAAGAATATTATTTTTGGTGTAAAATTAGGTGTAAATGGGTTGGAGATGAAATAGTAATTTACTGTGAAAAAGGTACATTTTTTGTGTTGGTGTTACACCAAAATGGTGTTAAGCATTGGAGATGGCCTTAGTTTCTATCTAACACATAAAGTTTCATGGCCACAGGAAATTCAAAAAATTGTTGTCTTTGAAGGTGCCTTCGAGAAAATTTTTAGCATAATTAAAGAGGAAGGAGGTTCAGATGGAGGTGTTGTTGTGCAGGTATTCCTTGCAAGTTTTCACTTTCTATCTAGTGCAGTGAACCCTGCTCTAATGTCTTTCTAACACAATATCACTGCTCAGGACTGTCTTGAATTATTGAATAATCTTCTACGCAACAATGAATCTAATCAGGTATGTGGCCTCTGCTGTTAATGTTTTATGCAGTTTTTTTTTTCCTGCTATTAAATTCGAGGTTCATGTAATTTAGATACTACTGAGGGAGACTATGGGCTTTGACCCCTTGATATCAATTTTGAAGCTACGAGGAAGTGCATACAGTTTTACCCAGCAGAAGGTTAGATACTCAGATGTTTGTAGCTGTATGTGGTTGTTGCTATCTTAGTTGCTGCATATTTTTTGGACTTGCTGTCACAATCCTTACCAGTGATTTCTTGTTGTTTTTTGAACAAACACTATGCCAGTAGACAATTAATCTTCTCAGTGCATTGGAAACCATCAATTTGCTGATAGTGCGAGGTTCAGAGGCTGATCCCGGGAAAGATGCACACAAGCTAACCAATAAGACGGTTCTAGTTCAGGTTCTTGCAAACTCATTTATGCTGAAATTAATGTCTAAAATGTCGATTCATTTGATGATCTATTATGCTTTACATATGCCTTTTTTGGTCAATGATCGTAGAAAAAAGCATTGGACAATTTGCTAATGTTGGCCGTTGAGAGTCAGTGGGCTCCTGTAGCTGTCCGTTGTGCGGTATGAGAGCTGTTTGGGATCTTTGTATTTTTTGTATTCTTCTTTCTTATGTGAAGCACATTTGTAGAAGTTATTCTTCCTTTTTGATCCCTTGTTTCTCTAAGTATATCTGCAAACAAAAAATTGAGGAACTCATGAAGATGCCTAGTTCTATCTCTATTAATCTTTCTTTCGTTACAGTCAATAACTGGAATGAAGAACAGAAAGGAAATCATGAGGCCTTGACATGCCTTAAGACTTCTGATAACCTTAAACCTCATCCTCACATAATTTAATTTGTTGATATATCAAGTTCTATCTGTATTAATCTTTCTTTCTTTACAATCAATTACTGGAATGAAGAATAGAAAAGAAATCATAAGGCTTTGATTTAAGAGGAAAGCTTTAAGACTCCATTAAAGCCTTCAACCTTGTTGATTGCATGGTTTCATTAGAAGCTGAGAACAGAATGTTGCTTATCATTTGGATTTTATGCAAATGGGTAATCTTGCAATTAATTTGTGTAGTTAATAATTCTGATCTTATTGGATTAGACCCATCCTGAAATTTATACATATGTACTGCATTTAGCTTCCCCCCACTATCCTTGTGCAGTGGCAGCTTCAGCACTGATATGTGCTAATGAGTGGTTATTTATTCACTTTGTCAGGCATTGCGGTGCATTAGTGATATAATTGCTGCACATCCGAAAAACCGTGATGTCCTTGCAAGCAAAGTTCTTGGTGAGGAACCACAAGTTGAAGCTGCTCTGAATTCTATTCTGCGAATCATTTTGAGGACATCTAGTATGCAAGAGTTTCTTGCAGCCGACCGTATCTTTAACAGCTTTTGTGAGGTTGCTACTCTTTCGTAATTTTGTAAATTTCATTGTTCTATGTTGTTTATTCATATTTACAAGTTAAATTTTTTTGCTTACATACATATATATTATTCTTATTCTAATTTTTTGAATTGTTTCTCAGAAAAATCCAGATGGCCAAACAATGTTAACTTCCACTTTAATTCCTCAACCACAATCAATGAGTCATGCTCTCCTCGAGGAGGATGTGAACATGTCATTTGGAAGGTCTGTTTGTTTCATATATGACAATTGCTTTTCTTTTTCTGGTCTGTCTAATACTTTATCTTGAATTTGAACTTGAACTTGGATGATGTGAATTGTCTAATAAGATCTACTTGCATGGCAGCATGCTGATACGTGGTCTTACTTTGGGTGAAAGTGATGGTGATCTTGAGGTAAGATGATTCCTTTAGTATCTTTGATCACAATTTCTGGAGAAGAATGAGGCATTTTTCTCCCCACTAGAATGCGCAATGATTAAGAGATACTGATCTGTGCTGCAGAGAGCATAAGATAAATTTCTTGGTGCTTTCTACATGAGATCATTCTAGCTAATACTGTGAAGTGCAGGGTTGTTGTAGAGCTGCTAGCGTACTCTCTCACATACTGATGGACAATTTGCAATGCAAAGAAAGGGTATGTGATGCCAATTTATTTGTTTACTCTTAATCTGCATCTATTACTTCAATTAAGATATATTTGAATTGTTTCTTTCAAAAGTTATCAAAAGTTTTCTTGCTAACTTATGTTTCAGACTAAAGTGTTGAAAGCTTCTGTCCCCTTTGTTGATGAATTTCATATCCTCTTATTTTATTTTATTTTATTTTTTTATAAAGAAGATTGGAAAGTACCCATCTGTTTTTATAATCTTGGTGAAATAGCTGTATATTCTAATTGGTTCATGTTTGCTTTTAGCTATTTATTACCGTATGTCAACTCAATTGCAACATTAATTTATAATTTAAAATTATTTTCTCAGCTGAGGGCTGCAGCTTGTGTACAAACAACCGACAATTTATATCAGAGAATGGGTTGCGTTTGGCAGTCTAATTATGCAATAATTGGAAAATAATTTTTGTGGTGTAATATAATGGATTATACGGCAGAAATAATCATTTGCTCATGTAATGATATCAGAGTACTCTGATGTAATCCTTAACTTGTCATAATTTACGGATGATACATCAGTGTAATAATTTAAATCTACTTTCAGAGTACATAATATCAGAGTAATCTAACATAAGTTATGCAATTGAAAGTAGATTTAAATCTACTTTTAGAAAGCTAAGGATGTACTTTGCAAGTTAAGGATTATATGGCAGTGTAATTACAATTAGAATTATTTCTGAGCTCTCAGATGTAATTTGTCATAATTTAAACAATCGCAGTAACTTGTCAAGTTACAAGTTACATCAGGGTGGTTACCGAGAAAATAATTCTAATTGTAATTGCACTGCCGTATAATCCTTATCGCCATGTTTTTGCTTGCAGATGGATTGCGTTTGGCAGTATTTTGTTTTATCTAAAAAATGTTTTGAAGAATGAAAAAATACAGCACTTTTCTAATATTTTTGACTGGTACATAATTTAGGACAATTAATTGGAAAATAATTTTTGCATTCAGAAACTAGGACTTCTTATGATTTTCATTCCCATACATTGTCACTTTCATTTTCAATACAAGAAATCAAGTGTGTATTGTTAACAGGTTTATGAAAACATTGGTCAATGCAACTAGCTAAACAAATTTCTAGTCAAAAGATTGCAGATATTTTTTTGTTTTGGGGAAACAGGATTTCAAACTTTCTCTCAACTCCTTTTGGTTTATACTGATTGTGTTCTTGCTTCCCTTTTCTCCATTATTATCTGATTCAGAGAGAATTTGCAGGTTCTACGAATTGAGCTTGAGGCACCTATGCCATCTTTGGGAGCTGCAGAGCCACTGATGCACCGTATGGTGAGATACTTGGCTCTTGCTTCGTCAATGAAAACTAAAGATGGCACCGGTAAAGCAGGGTACATTCAACTGATAATATTGAAACTGCTGGTGACCTGGCTAGCCGATTGTCCTAATGCTGTGCACTGCTTCTTGGATTCACGTCCACACCTAACCTATCTGCTTGAGCTGGTGTCAAATCCATCTGCGACTGTGTGCACAAGGGGGCTAGCAGCGGTTCTGTTGGGGGAGTGTGTAATTTATAACAAGTCCAGTGATACTGGAAGGGATGCTTTTTCTATAGTTGATTCAATAAGCCAGAAAGTTGGGCTTACGTCATATTTTCTGAAGTTTGATGAGATGCAGAAAAGCTTCCTTTTCTCTTCTGCAAAGCCAACCCAAGCCCTCAAACCATTGACAAGATCAACTGCTGCCAGTATGGCAGAGATTGAAGATATTGATGACAGTGATTTGTCTGATAAGGAAAATGAGGACCATCCACTTCTCTCATCAATGTTTGATGAACATTTTGTTGACATCATTAAGAGCCTGGAGTCAAGTATCCGAGAAAATATTGTAGATGTCTACAGTCGTCCAAAGAGTGAGGTGGCAGTTGTGCCTGCTGAACTGGAACAGAGGAATGGAGAAAGTGATAAGGACTATGTCAAGCGGCTAAAAGCATTTGTGGAGAAGCAGTGCTCTGAGATACAGGTATTTCAGTTTTTCCTAGTTTTGTGCATGTAATCACATTTGATTTGGAAATGACTGGTTTTGGTGAGGGGAGCCTTAATGGACCCTAAGAAGGCTTCTTAGGTTTTGAAATATTGTTAAGTTGGATACAAAACAATCAGTCCTTCAAGACTTCTTTGGATGAATGAAGATTCTCAACCTGTTCAATTTCAACCATTCTTTTGACTAGCAACAACTTGTCATTATATCAGAGTCCTTTGTTCCGGTCATAATTATTCTTTGTTCCAGAAATAATGATTGTGTTTTTCATCATTTTTAGATTTCTGTTTAGATAGGGCAGGCTTATCATTAATCATTTTTTGGTCATGTAAGGTTTTATACATTTCAATGTGGAATAAAGTGGTAACATTCCCCCCCCCCCCTTGTTTTATAGAAACTTCTCGGTCGGAATGCAACTTTGGCTGAGGAGCTGGCAAAGATAGGTGGGGGTGGTGCTTCCCAATCTGAGCAAAGGGCAAGTGGAGCCTTGGATAGAGTCCAGGTCGAGACACTCCGTAAAGACCTTCATGAAGCATCACAACAGTTAGAGATCCTGAAGGAGGAGAAGGCCCAGATTGAATCCGACTCATCAATGTATCAAAATTTAGCTGCTAAGATGGAATCTGATTTAAAGAGTCTATCTGATGCTTATAATTCCCTTGAACAGACCAACTTCCATCTAGAAAAGGAGGTGAAAGCTTTGAAGAGTGGAGGGAGTTCAGCCTCTTCTCCTGATGTTGAGGCAATAAAAGCTGAAGCTCGTGAAGAAGCCCAGAAGGAGAGTGAGGCAGAACTGAATGATTTGCTCGTGTGTCTCGGACAGGAGCAAAGTAAGGTGGAAAAGTTGAGTGCAAGACTGTTGGAGTTAGGGGAGGATGTTGAAAAACTGCTGGAAGGTATTGGAGATGATATGGGACTGCCTGAAGACGATGAAGAAGAGGAAGACTGATGTTGCTCGTATTGCTTGCTGCTGCATCTTCTTCCCCCCCATCCCCAGGTATGGTTGGTTGTGCTGACTCTCACCTTGTACATTTCGTAACGAACTGTACAGTTCTTCTGTTGTCTATGATATTAACACTTTGGATCAAACTGATCTTTCTTCAGCTGGATTTAAATTATTGTTCCTTTAAACCTTGCTGACTGTCTAATATTGCCATTGATCTAAGTGGTAAGTCATTTGTATCAAATTGACCATTTTCATAATGAATGAGAGTCGGGGAATTTTTTTTTTTTTTTTAAATAGAGGTATATTGTAACAATTGTCTCTAATATATTTGCAGTTATATATATATATATATATATTTATTTAATCATTTTTAATAAAATGGGAGCAGATTTCGTGGCTTTATAGCCAAGTTTGTTCCCAGATTCAATTTTAATTTTGCTATACGGATGGATGGATTATGGATATGTTTCTTTCGTGATTGAGAAAGGATAAAGGGAACTTTTTGGCTGAACTGTGTCTATTTGCTCTAGAAGGTTGCTTCTTAATTATTATCAATTTCTTTTTAATAATATCGGGGCAAATGGACATTTGCGACAGCGTTGGACTATCGTCAATCATTAAATAACGTTATTATAATTTTTGTATTAACATTATACCGGATTGACGTAGTCAATCAATTTTTTTTTTATTGGAGTATTAATAAAACTAATTTTTAATGTACTTCTGGGTTCAGAAGTCTTTAACAAATCCCTGGTTGACAATTGTAAAATAGTATTTTATATGATGTGGCCAATTATTTTAAATATTAATTTTTTTATTAAAATAAAATGTTAATCTACAATTTTTTATTATTGATATTGTATTTGAATTTATTATATAACTCTAAGGTCAATTTTTTTTTTTTTTTGCACTGCTGCATTCAAAGAAGGTTATATTATAATGGTTTAGCTGTATATTTGAGCTGAACTTTTGTTTTATAATTATTTTAATTTATTTTTAAAAGATATGAGCCCCCAAAGATCAATTTAATTAAAATATATCTAAACATGGCATAATTAATGTTGTATTCTTAATGAATCATAAATAAGGCTCTATGAAATGATAATTAATAATAATAAATGATACAATGAAATATTCTGTATATATGGGAAAAAATCTAAATTCGAAAGAATAATAAATAAAATAAATACGCGCTACAAAACAAAAATGTCAAAATCGCCCCGCCAAATTTAATAAAAGGACGAAGTAAACGTTTGAATTTACAAAAGAGGACGATGATGAGTCGATGACGCGACAGGAACGGCAGGCCAGATAAGAAGAACTATTTGACATTTTGATATGATTGCCAGTTTTATAGCTTCGGATATATTGCTGACTCGTATCCACCTCCCTGAGACAATGCCGCACCAGCCGTCTACTTGGGCCCCACGTCCTCGGCCCGTGCAGTGCGTCTCAATTGGCAATTATAAAAGGAAAACAAAAACAAGAAAGAAAAATACGCAATGCAATTCCCGTTTGGCCTTCTCTTTTCTCAGAGCTTCGAGGCAAACGAGGTTGGGGAAGAAAAAATGGATCAACTGAATTCTGGGGGTGTTCGGGTGGGGGCCATAGAGCACAAAGCGTACGCGAGAGTTGGACTGTTGGGTAATCCCAGTGACGTGTACTACGGCCGTACGATCTCATTCAGTCTCGCCAACTTCTGGGCCTCCGTCAAATTGGAGCCGTCTGATGATCTCGTCATCAAGCCTCACCCTGTTCATGATCTCGTCCAGTTTCAGTCCCTCCACCACTTGGTACCCTTTTTTTTTCCCCAAAATTCTTGATCTTTTATTAGATAATACATTAATGTTGCTGCTGCTGTTGTTGTTGATGTTGTGATGATGGTTACAGATGAATAGATTGCAAAATGAAGGATATTATGGAGGCGTGCGATTGGTTATGGCTATTTGTAAAGTGTTTTTTAAGTATTGTAAAGATAACAAGATTGATCTTCATAAGGGAAACTTCACTCTGTCATACGACACCAACATTCCTCGCCAGGTACAATCTTGAAAAAAAGAAAAAAAGAAAAAGAAATTGTTTGACCTCGTGTTCTTCTTGCATTGTATCCGAAATTTGTTTCTAATAATTGATCGCATTTTCCCAAAAAGGGTTGTACGTTGGATTTTCTTATTATAAAAATGACTAATTGGAGGTGGAATCAGTAGATTGACAAATTATTCCTACAATAGTCATTCGATTGGACTTTCTTGTCAGTGCCTGACAGCTGATAATGCTTTTCTTTAATATCCAATACAAGATTACTAGTTCATTTTTGGATTAAGGTAGTCTTACCATTAGAAGACAAGAAACCCGTGTGAGATAATTTTTGTATTATATACTTTTCATGGCAATGCATGGCTCAAGTTATAATTTTGACATTTCAGACAGGACTTTCAGGTTCTAGTGCTATCGTTTGTGCCGCCCTGGACTGTCTTCTTGACTTTTACAAAGTCAGGCATTTAGTCAAAGTAGAAATCAGGCCAAATCTTATTCTTAATGCGGAGAAAGAACTTGGTATTGTTGCTGGTCTTCAAGATCGTGTGGCACAAGTCTATGGAGGCCTTGTTCACATGGTATGTGATGTTGTTGATGCAGGTATCTTCAGAAGGTCATATTTGTAGTTGCTGATCATAACAATTTGTTTATCTGTAGGATTTTCGTAAGGAACACATGGATGAGTTAGGTCATGGCATTTATACACCAATGGATATTGACCTCCTTCCTCCTCTCTATCTTATCTATGCAGAGAATCCCAGTGATTCTGGAAAGGTACCAATAGCTCCCATCTTATCTTTCTTGTTTATGCCTGTTTCACATTTTGTTGACAGCAGAAAGTATCTGTGTCTGGGGAAACTTTCTGTTTTGTTAGTGTAATATGTGGGGTTCCATTTTCTGAAAGTACTTAAGTTATTAGTTTTTGTTTGTTGATATGTTTATCACCTTCTTTTTCCTATCTTCTTTTTCCAGGATTTTGGAAACTTTCTTGTTAAGGTCTGTTAATTGAGGTTTTGCTAGATATCTACTTACTGCCTAAATTGAGGGCTTGTGAGGACTGTCTTTCAAGATGTGAACTCCTAGAAATGGTAACCATACAAACAAATAACATGCTAATCTCACACAGGTACATAGTACAGTTCGTCAAAGGTGGCTTGATGGTGATGAATTTATCATATCATCAATGAAGGAAGTTGCACAAATGGCTGCAGAAGGACAGGCAGCAATACTTGAAAAGAACTATTCAAAACTTGCAGAACTCATGAATCACAATTTTGACCTTAGAAGGTAAGATGTTTGCCCCTAACAAATTTAGATCATATATATGCCAGAAATGAGAGATTAAAGTTACTCCCTACCGTAGATTTTATTTAGTAATTTATCTCAATAGTTGTAAAGCTAAGTTGCAGTGCTAACTAAAAATTAGTAATGTGTATGAAAGATGCTGTAATGTGAAAATTTTATGGTTTTATATATATCTCACTGGAAATGGTGAATCTATAATTGATGGATTGCTGATACCCTTTGTGACAAAACTGCCATTTACTTCTTTGAACTGAATTTTGGTATGTCAGCAAGCCGTATTCATCCATGTTCGGTTTATTGCTTTTGACTGAAGTTTGGCATGTGATCTATTATAGGCGCATGTTTGGAGATGATGTATTGGGTGCTTTAAACATAGAAATGGTGGAGGTTGGACGGAGGGTTGGCGCTGCTTCAAAATTTACAGGCAGTGGCGGCGCGGTGATTGCATTCTGTCCCAATGGGCCTTCACAAGTAAAGCTTCTGGAAGATGCATGTCGGAAAGCTGGATTTAGTATCGAACCAGTGAAAATTGGCCCCTCTCGTTTAACCGACATTGATGCCAAGACCATGTCACGTTAAGAAATTAAGCAAGCGCTGTGGTTTATCAAGGGGTAAAAACTAAAAGAGCAAAATCTGAAGCACATAACTCACAAATCTCTTATCTAACGCATTGATTTGGTGTAGTAGATAAAACCTAATTCTCTTTATGTTTTAAATGCCTCTGCTGGTAAGATGATTTTTAATGTCGGTAAAGTTGAACTTTTCATTACATTACAAATATGATCCATATGGAGTTTTGACATTTGAGTCTTCCGAGTGCCAAAATGGTGGTTAAAGTACCAGTTCACACAATGATGGAGGATATTTATAAACACTTTAAAGGGGAACATCATAATTTTATTTAAATGGCAATCCAATTGCAAAGATATTTGAGTAATTACTCGTGATGGCTACTACTCAGGTTTAAATTTTTTGACTCTGATTACTACTAGCAAAGTATAAAAGTTGAACAGTTCATAAAATGGCAAATCAAGAAACTAAAATTTTTTTTTTCAAATTTATTTATTTTTTAATAAGAAAAGACCAGAATAGTGCAAGAGCAAGAAACTAGTCTGAAAGTAATCCTAGTCTTGGCAGCTGTGTTAACATACTTTTGAACAATTAATAGTCTGTTTGGGAGTGTGGTGAGGTAGCTAGACTTTGGAAGCCCAGCTACTAAAGTGTTGGTAATATTTATAGTTGGACTTTGACAGCTTAGTAAATTTTTTTCCCAACTTTTACTCTACAACTGTACCTTTTACTCCACAACAACTGCAAGTAAAAAACTACTGTATTTCACTCTCAAACACCCTAAAACTGCTAAGTTCAGCTGAAAGTTTCCAACCACATTGCAAACACACATCTACCAGTTGCATAATCATGAAAAAAAAAAAACATCAAATTAAACATTACAATATGATGATATGGGAAATCGACAAACATGTATACATTCACTCAGGTTCCATAACACAATTTTCATACTCTCCTTGTGTCTCCCTCAGATGCAACCCCTTCTCAAATTACAGCATCATCCGAAAAAAGAAACCACAGATATCTACGCTACCATTCTGATACTTACCATTACACACATATCATTACAGTAACACATTAATAAAATAACAGTAAAGAAGCAACCTACTCATCACAAAGTGAAGCCATAAGCTCGCGTGGCGAAGACCAAACAGGAAGATCAATAAACGATTGCTTTAACTGTTCCTCTTGTGCACTGCACATTGCCTCTGCCACGTCACACAAACTTGAAATATCGTGAATTATCGCTTCCTGTGCTTCAGCCTGCATTGCAATCCAGAACTAACAAGAATTACAACACTACTCAACATTAATGAGTAACTGAACACCCCTTTTCATAAGGTACGGGTTTTGGCAATTCAAATTTACCAATTTAAATTATGTCAAATTAGGTTTCAAGAATTCTTCATCAACAAAGTAAGCCCTAAAAATCAAGCTCATTAGCTAACAAAAATTCAAACTTTAAATGTTTTACGACAACCTAGTCTCTCAACAGACCCAGAATTCATACTTTAAGGAAGCAAAATTTCAAATTAAGCACATACAATTAAACATTAAAATAAGAAAAAAAGACTCAATTACCTGCAAAAGGAGCTGATCGACTAGCGACCCGCAACCAATTTCATCCTCCTGCACCATCTTCGAAGCCGAACCGAGTAACGCCGCCGTTTCCTCCAAGTCTAGCGGTCGCTGTTGCTGTCGTTGCTGTTGTTGGTGAGACTTCTCTTGCATTGCGCGTAAGGTGTTCGACAAAAATTCCCACTGGTCGATCTCTTTCTGGTACCGTTCTTTGAGCTTCAGTAAAACCTTTCTCCTGCGTTCTCTTCGCTGCCGCTCCTCAGCCTCGGGATCCGGGCCTTGAACTGGTGGCGGGTCGTCCAGCCTCCGCTTCTTCCGCTTGTGGATGAATCCGTCATCGTTGCAGAGCTCCCACTCGTCCGCTGTTGAGGGGTCCATGTGTCGTGTGCCCACTTCAGCGACACCCGAATATTTTTTTTATTTTTAACCGGGGAGGAGATGCCGAAATGACGGATTCAATAGAAGCAGAGGGAGAGCAAGTGCGTAGCGCGTGTGGTTCACTTGTAATGTGGGTAGCGCGTTGACCATTAGACCGGATAGCCTAATATATATATATAAGTTTGGGCTAGTTACAATAATTATTAAATAAATGGATTATTTTAAGGAGAGGAGTGGACAACCCACATGACACGTGCGCTTCCCTTTTGTTTGTTTATTTATTTATTTTCTCTTTTTCTTTCACCCCTTCAATAAGCACTGCACAGATGTAAGCAAATAGCTTTCTGTAAGTGAGCGACCCATAAGCCGAGTCAATTAGGAGAAGCCAACGCAAGAGGTCGTGGGGGATTGATTTGGTTAGGCAAGGCATGAATGGCGGGAACCAAGAATTAAGATAGAAAAAACCTCATTACCGTCACCGGCTTCATGATCATCCTAATATTTACATTACGATTATGAATATTCATCATCCATTTCATCACTTGTATCATCATCATCATCATCTCAACTACATATTTTATTTTCTTATAAACTCATAAACTGATTTCAGTATTACAAGGATTTTTCCATCGTCTTTTAATATCCCTTTGTGATTTCAGGTGTTTACATGTTATCTATTAGTAGTCCCAAGGCATCATTGACAACTGACGAGCCACTTCTCTACCAAACAAAATTTGATGCTAACGCAGGGTCGAATATCAAGCTGCTAACAACTTGGCTAAATTTCGGCATCAACACTGTTTAATGGTTCGCTTTTATCTCAAATCTTGATCATTTTTAATTAGATAGAATTTTAATTTTGTTTCTGTTCTTTGTATTTTATAAATCTTTTAGTTATTTTCAAAAACAAATCTAGCTAGAAGTTTTTCAAATCTATCATTTGGTATGAAATATGTCCCTGTTGTATTCCTCATTGAATTTCGATGTGATTTTTTTTCCAAAAAAAAATATTAAAATTATGTAAAATGGGTGATGTCTAGTTAATATTTGAGATTTTTGACGTAATTAATAAATGGAACGAATTCAAATTAGCTCAAATTTGAAAGAACTTACATAAACACAATATACCAACTCAAATTACCACTTATAGATTTCTCATTTAAGTCATCAAAATTCGAAAAAATAAAGTGGGCATTTTCATTCAATTCAGAGCCCTTCGACCGGCGTTAAAAAAAAAAAAAATCAAAGAAAGCTCAAATAATGTTTATGCAGTAGACATTACAACAACCATACTGAAGGCAATAAAAATATGGGAAGAGAAAACATGCTCTTGCTTCGTTGTTGCATACACATACACTACACAGATGATATCTTTATTTCACTTTGACATAAAGACCTTTAAAAGAGTTGAATCATAGTACTTGAAATGCCTTTTCCCCATTTTAGTTGTTTCGAGTCAATAGAGTTGAATCATAGAACGTTGAAACTTGAAAAAGGGATGGTGCAGGATTTTCTTAAGTTACATTTATAACAACTTGTAATTAGGGTTTTCGGTGTAAAAATAAGTAATAAAACTGTAGGATTAGGTTTAGGAAGACTTATATTTTTGCCGACCTGTAAGTTATATTGAATGTAATTTAAAGTCTATTGACTCAAAGAAGTTTTGTTTAGTTTACTTAGACTCGTACTTATTTTCTAACTTGAAATCGACGCTGTAGCACAAGTGATGATTCTCAAAACACACAGACTTTCCTCCTAACTAATGGTACACGATTCATGCCCAAAATTTACGTCTGCATGTGCATGGGGCTCCACTGCTTGTACTTCCACGAAAGTACCGTTGACGTTGACTCGTGTGCATGCTCATTTTTGTGCTTATAAGACCCCATCACATGAACTTGAAAAGATTATCATATATTATATTCCACACATACAGCGTTATTACTCTTATGCTAAAAATGCTTAATTCCATTTCCTTGAGCTGCCAGCTTGCGGCTCTCGTATGGTGCTTCAGCTTGTTGCTTCAATCTCATCATAGCTTTTCTGTCCCTTCAAACGAGACAGATCGTCTTGCATTGCTTGCGATCGGGTCACAACTTGAGGATGATCCACTTGGCGTTACAAGTTCGTGGAACAATTCTACCAACTTGTGCCAATGGACAGGCGTGACTTGTGGTCATCGGCATCAAAGAGTAACCAAGTTAGATCTGACTAACCGAACGATACGGGGCACCTTGTCTCCGTATGTTGGGAATCTCAGCTTCCTCAGGTACCTTAACCTCGCAGACAATAACTTCCACGGTGAAATTCCCCATCAAATTGGTCGTTTAGTCAGGCTTCAAGCTCTAGTGCTGGCCAACAATTCATTTTCAGGTAAAATTCCAACCAATCTGTCGCGTTGCTCCAACCTCATCAGCTTCAACGCCCGTAGAAACAACCTGGTCGGAGAAATTCCGGCGGAACTCGGCTACAACTGGTTGAAGCTTGAGAACTTGACGATTGCTGACAATCATCTGACCGGACACTTCCCAGCTTCCATTGGGAATCTTTCGACCCTCGAGAGAATCAATGTTCTCGGGAATGGATTGTGGGGAAGAATCCCAAACAATCTTGGCAACCTGAGAAACTTGATTCTTCTCAACCTCGGTGAAAATCGATTCTCCGGTATAGTTCCTCCTTCAATTTTTAACATCTCTTCTCTTGAAAATGTTTTTCTACCGACAAATAGGTTCAATGGAAGTTTACCACTTGACATAGGAGTAAGCCTTCCAAAGCTTCGAGGGTTTATTGTTGCTGAAAACAATTTTGCAGGGTCTATACCAGAGTCCTTGTCAAATGCTTCAAATCTTGTGGAGCTTACCCTTTTCGATAATCAATTCAGAGGCACAGTGTCGATTTATTTTCGCAGCCTTAAGAATTTAGAGTGGCTAAATTTAGGGGCAGATAATCTAGGTACCGGTGAGGCCAATGATCTTGATTTTCTAACCCTTCTAACTAACTGTACCAAACTGACAGCCATTGGTCTTGATGACAATAGATTTGGAGGAGTGCTGCCACATTCTATAGCCAACCAGTCGTCAACCATGACCGACATCATCATCACAGGAAACCATATATCTGGAATCATACCTACTGGGATAAGAAATCTGGTCATTCTAGTTGAACTTTGTATGGATGATAACCAATTAACTGGCACTATTCCTCATGCAATTGGTGAGCTTAAAAACTTGCAATTACTGTACTTGAATTTAAACTTTCTAGCGGGAGGCATTCCCACATCTCTCGGTAATTTAACATTGTTGACCAATCTTGCTCTCAGCTCCAATAACTTGCAAGGCAGTATACCCCTTCCCTAGGAAATTGCAAGAATTTGATAGAATTGCGCATGGCAGATATTGAGATCACCGGTGCTTTGCCTCCGCAAATTCTCATCATATCAACTCTTTCACTTTCCTTAGACCTGTCGTATAATCTTCTCAGTGGTACTCTTCCCCTAGAAGTTGGCAATTTGAAGAATCTTGTTTATTTTGATGTATCTGTAAATCGATTTTCCACTAAGATTCCTGTTACTCTAAGTGTCTGCACAAGCTTACAAAAGCTTCATCTACAGGGCAATTCTTTTAGTGGAAGCATCCCCTCCTCTCTTAGTTCTTTGAAAAGCATTAAAGAGTTAGATATCTCAAGCAATAATTTGTCCGGTCAAATTCCAGAATATCGTGAGAATCTATCATTCTTAGAGTACTTGAATTTGTCTTACAATCACTTTGAGGGCGAGGTACCAACAAAAGGAGTTTTCAGCAATAAAACAAGAATTTCACTCTCTGGAAATGGGAAGCTTTGTGGGGGTCTAGATGAATTGAATTTACCACCATGTCCCTCCAGAGGATTGAAAAAGCGAACAAATTTTCTTCTCAAAGTGGTGGTTCCAGTAACAGTCTCAGGCGTGATCTTATCAGTGTGCCTGGTACTTTTCTTGGCTCGAAGGAGGAGGTCTGCCCATAAATCTTCTGTTTCACAGCTCATGGATCAGCAATTCCCAATGATTTCCTATGCAGAGTTGAGTAAGGCGACAAATGATTTTTCATCATCAAATATGATTGGTCAAGGAAGTTTTGGCTTTGTGTATAAAGGAATTTTGGGTGAAAATAGAATGATGGTTGCGGTGAAGGTGATTAATCTGAAGCAAAAAGGGGCTTCCAACAGTTTTGTTGCTGAATGTCAGGCATTAAGAAATATTCGCCATCGAAATCTGATCAAAATTATCACTATTTGCTCTAGCATAGATTTTAAAGGGGTTGATTTCAAGGCTCAAAATGGAAGTTTTGGCTGCACCAGAGTGAAGATCAACAAGAAGCGCGCAGTTTAACTCTCATTCAAAGACTAAACATAATCATTGATGTGGCTTCTGCAATCGAATATATTCACCACCACTGTCAACCACCCGTTGTTCATGGAGATCTAAAACCAAGCAATGTTATGCTTGATCAAGACTTAGTCGCCCATTTGGGTGACTTTGGACTGGCAAAATTTCTCTCTTCTAGCCCGCTTGATACTGCTGCGGAAACTCCATCATCCTCAAAGGGGATAAAAGGAACTGTTGGCTACATTTCTCCGGGTAATATTTACATTCTTTAAATGCTTACTGATTCATCTACTAGCTAGATTTTAACACACATATGACAACTAACACAGTGAAATGACATGTTTAGAGTATGGCATGGGCGGCGAAGCATCGATGACAGGAGATGTTTACAGTTTTGGAATTTTGTTGTTGGAGATGTTTATAAGAAGGCGACCAACCGATGGCATGTTTAACCAAGGCCTGACTCTCCATGAATTCGCAAGAACGGCTTTGCCCGACAAAGTGATGGAGATTGTTGACTCTTTGCTACTGTTGGAGGTACAAGCGAGCAACTCCAGGAGTTGCGGAGACGAAATATTAAGAACTGAAGAGTGCTTGGTTGCTGTAGTTGAAACCGGAGTTGTCTGCTCCATGGAATCTCCAATTGAACGAATGGAGATGAGAGATGTTGTGGCAAAGTTATGTCGTGCAAGAGACACTTTTCTGGGCCGGATGAGGATTTGAGTTCAGATTGAAAAGAAAACGAAATTTTCTCTGGAGTTAGTTAAGGGAGAATGCTTTCAATTTCATATGTTACTTAGGTTAGTTAAATAAAGTGATCAGTTATGTACATATATTACTAGCTAAACGCATGCATAAGTTAAGAACAGAGACTTCATTAAAAAAAAAAAAAACATATCTCATGAAATCGTAAAAGCACTATCTACACGTGCTGCATGTGTAATATAAATTAAGGAGTTCTGCTTTTTGAACTCTGCGACGACAATGGGACGATAAAAACGTGAGTCCCTTTATTTGTTACTTCAACTGCACTCATCATTTTTTCTCTATTATTTTTTTCATTTAAAAATAAAATAATTAAAAGAACGAAACAAAAGTAACTGAAAAGAGATGACTTTTTTACAACTATCTTTAGTTTCTCTCCATCTCTCACCTCTCATTTACTCAACGTGAGCTATCTGCATTTAGAAAGGAAAAACCAGTTCCCTCTCTGCATCTCGCTTATCACAATAAGGAAGTTAGATCTGGATCTGTAAACAGAGGCCTTGATAAAATTGGTACTGATTAATTGGTAAGTTGGTGACTCTCACTACATTCAAATAAAATTTTTGTTGTGTTCTATATATTTAAATGGTTAGAATATTTAATTTAAATTGTAAAAATTCGTAGATTTTTACTTTTTATATATTTAAATTGTTATGATTTTTTTTAATTTAAATGGCTGGAAATAATGGAATAAATTATAACAATTTCTGAATGTGTTTTATATATGTTAGGATTTTTTAAATTTAAATGGCTGGAAATAATGAAATAAATTATAACAATTTCTGAATGTGTTTTATATATGTTAGGATTTTTCTTAATTTAAATGGCTGGAAATAATGGAATAAATTATAACAATTTCTTAATGTGTTTTATATATGTTAGGATTTTTTTAATTTAAATTGCTGAAAATAATGGAATAAATTATAACAATTTCCGGATGCGTTTTATATATTTAAGTTGTTAGGATTTTATAATTTAAATTGTTGGAGATAATGGAATAAATTATAAAATTTGTGGATGTGTTTTATATATTTAAATTGTTAGGATTTTTTAATTTAAATTGCCGGAGATAATGGAATAAATTATAAAAATTTGTGGATGTGTTTTATATATTTAAATTGTTAGGAATTTTCGTTATTGGACAAAATGTTATATAAGTTTCTTAATATAAATGTTAATTATTTTATACAAAAATGGAGTATTTGGAAAATGAGCATGCATTTGAAGAGTTGCAAGAAACAAGAGCTAACGACGTAAATGAAATTGTGGAATCGAACAAATGTGAGCCAGCTCTTGAAATGTACGTTATCTTCAAATTTGTGGTATCCGCGGTTTCTCTAGAATGTACGTTAGCCTGAAAATGAAATAAAAAATTCTCAGAAATTTATAAGTTTCATTATTGAATTTGAAGTGTCTAACAGTCTGAACTCAGCTCTCTTGTATAATAGCTTTGATTGCTCATTGTTGTGAAAATTTTAATATATTCGCAAGCGCACGAATCTAGAAATAGAGTAGTGATAACGAGGTCGATCCCACAGGGATTGTTATAAATTAAAAAGTCTAATTTAAATCTAAAATTAATATTAATTCTAACATAGTTGATCAAATTGAATTTTAAGAGAAATTAAACTAATTAAACTAAGAAAGCAATTAAAATAAAAGAGAATTAAATAAGATAAGAATTACCAAGGTTTCAGAATTCACCACTATTCAACTAGTAATTATCTAATTATTAATTAATCCCCAATTTTAGAGTGACAAAGTCTTGTGACAGATATATGTGGATTAGATTTTTTGACAGATAGAACCAGGCACAAGCTTGAGGTTTGAAAATTTTGATTATTTTAACAAAAATTAATGACAGAACTCTATCACGGAATGATAATCAAAGTGCTTCCTGATATAATTTTTGTCATGGAATTAAATCTTCATGCCACGTCGACATGAATAAAAATGAATTTATTTAATTTTTTTTATATTTTATTCCACATCAGCATTAAATAAGAACATTAATTTTTGAATTTTTAGTAAGACTTGACAAAATTCTGTCAAATAAATTAACTATATAGAACTTATTTTGCCACGTATGCAAATAAAAAATTAATATTCTATTATAATTTTAGGCGCGTATTTCCTTAGTTTTTTTTCACAAATTATTATTAAAAAATTCTCTTGAATTAAAACGGTGTAGTTTTATATAGAATAAACTACGTCGTTTTACTAAATAACAAGGGAAAGGTTGTAACTATTTTGACTTAGAAAATTGTTTCTCCTCTCATTCTCTATACTCGACAACTTTCACTCTCAGTTAAAAAAAATATATATATACTTCATGCTCCAATTCAGAATTCTAATATTTGCAGAAACAAAATCAATTCTCTGCACTTAAAGACGGAATTTGGGACCGATTTCAAAAGCTTCTATTTTGATTTAAGAAAATTCATGGTTCGAAGGATGATTGGTGTGACCTACTGCAGCTTTTAAAGTTTATCCTACAATTTTAGGTAAAAGAAGAATCACTTTTTAGTTCTCTCTCTATGTCTCTCGCCTTTTTTTTTTTAACGTTTTTGCTGATTATGCCTAAATTTAGTGGTGCCAATGATTTTGGGACCTAGGGTTTTCAAAGCTTTTTGTCTCTTTATGCAAAATTGTTTGGCTTGATTGCTAAGGGAAACATTTGTGGGGAACACATTGAATTAAAAATGAGAGTGTGGTCCCTTTTGATTCTTGGGTATTTGAAAATTTACACATTTTGAGGTTTTTAATAGACAAAAGACTACAGATTTGTGCTTTTGTATTTATAAACTATGGTAAAATTTCAGTAGTTTTGTATAATGATAGTGGTCCCTTGAAGCTCCACTTATATTGAATTGGGTTTTTTATTTCAGAATACAAGTGTTAGTTTTCTTTTTTGGCTTATTTCATAACTGATGATGTTCCAATCTTGGCCGCAGCTACTTTGCGTCATGGGTTTCGTACCCAAGTCGTTTGTCTTGTAGCATGGTCACCGTTAGATTTCATCTCGTGGCTGCAGAAGAGACACACAGACGCAAGGGAGTAACCTGAGATAAAGGTAATGGGCCGGTAACACTGCAGGGAATCAACTTTTTGACCAAAAAAATGCTTGTAGTGGTTGGAAGTTGTAACAGTAACGCATGTAAAATAATTAAAAAAAGTGCATGCAAGTATTGGTTAAAAGCAAGAAGTTGGAAGCGTGCAAGTATGGGTTGGGGTTAGAATGATTTGAAAATTTTGAAAATAGTGACGAAAACATTTGGAAGTGGATTTAAGGTAATGAATTGCGTGCTTGGTGGGAAAAAAATGCGAAATATCAACTGTAATTTTAAAAGTAGCCTGGCATGAATTTACAGTTGAGTTAGTGTATAATTCGATTTTGTGGGAAATTTGCGTATGAGTTGAGTAAATGAAAACCATATAAAAAAAATGTGAAGAAAAATTATGTAGCGTGTAATAATAATAATAATAAAATAAATAAAAAATGATCAGGCAATGCATTGCAAAAGTAATTGGTGGGGAAAAAAGGGAAAAATTCCATTTAACCTGAATAATATGTAATTTTAATTTTATCCTTAGAGTTTAAATAATAGGCCATGCCATTTCCAAATTTGAACAACAACAACAATAATAATAAAATTAGTAATGGTTAATATTATAATTATGACGACGACGACGATGATAATTTGTGTAATAATAATAATTTTAAAAATAATAAATCATCAACCAAGAAATGGAGGCTTTTTTGAGATGACTGATCAATTAAAAGAGGAAAAAAGAAAGAGAAAAATATCTTGGACACTCTATTTTAACTATTTTTTGTGACAGTCTCAATTGTTTGTTGTAAGTATAGAAACTATGAGTTTTATAGTTTGTTACAGAATAAGACCCTAATAAATTAGCATAATTAAAAAATTCCGTATTAGATGGATTGGAAAAGGATTTAAGTCTGTAAATCTGGAAAAATTCGTGAAATCAGGAGAAATAGTATATATTGAATTAAAAAAATAAAACTCATAAATATAGCAATGGTAGTGAGTAGTAAAAAAAAATGTAAAATTTAGATATAGTTAAATTAACACAATATTATATCTAATTCGATAACAATTCAAAAAAAAAATAAAAAAATATGTAAATATAGCTTCGTAAACATTAAGAAATAAAAAGCAAAACAAAAAACATAAGCTAAACAAAATATTTTGGCATATAACACCGAAGCTATCCCCGACAGCATGCACAAGGCATAACTATTTCACTTCACCAGTTAAAGTAATTAAATGTAATTGCTAACTTTGTTTTGAAGCTTCTCGAGTTTCATAATTTTTTGCCGTTACACCGAAACTTTGAAGTTTGAACTTAGAAATTGATAATTTTAGTTACATTTGATGTACTGATCAAAACAAATGAAAATTTGTATATCGGTGTGTTAAAATTGGGAATTATGAATGTATTATCGTAGCTTAATATTAATTAATATGTTGTTCAATTATGATTTTAACTGGTAGTAAAGTTAATTTTACATTAGAAAATTTAATTGAAAAAAAAACAATATGAATGAGATATTTGTTTATATAAATACTGCGTAGATTGAATGGAAAAAAAATTTGCATCTACAAATCAATCCGCCAAACGATGGAGTACATATGGATTGGGTCTGATTTGCATCTGATCCGTAAAAATATGAATTGGAATTCGATTCAGTTTAAGTAATCAGTGGATTTGATTTGATTGAATGCATTAAAATCCGTAAAATTGTGGATCATATATGGATTGATGTGCAATCTGCAAAATCTGATACGCGAACACCCGTAAAAGTGAACCTTCGTGTGCAGGGGGATGTGGACCAACATATCCAAATTAAATGAACAAGAACATGTGGTAAAGAACAAAGATGAACGATATTGGCAGCGGATGAGAAGAATGAAGGCCTGATTATGTTGTATAGTGACAGATGCACCCCCCCCCCCCCCCCCCGCCGGAGGCGATAAACAATATCAATCGGACACCGAGATGTGAATCGCACGAATGTCGGCATCAATAAGAAAATTGTAACGCACGGGATGCAAAATGTCTCTCTACCTATCAATAAGGTATGAAGGGTTATTTAAAGTAAGAACAATACAGTTTCCTTTTCAAATTAGAAGGTGAAATTGCTACCTCGTACCTAAATATGTTACAGGACTTTCGAATCTTATGTTCATCAGGGAAGATAAAAGGGTTACGTTAGAAGGCATAAAAGATAGTTCCTTAGAAAACAGTAATTTGATAGGAGAATGTCCCATAATCTATTAATGTAGGTTAATATTCATTGTTGACAATTTCAAAATTAAGTAATAGGATAATTATAGCAGAAATTATTTATTAAAATAAAAAATAATGTAATGTATGCGATGAGATTAAAGTAAATTTACAAGAATGAAATTACATGTTAGATTTAATTAATTTGAAGAAATAAGATGACGACAGTATGAGGAGATGCTTTACATCGGTACCGAAGCATTTAGTAAATATATATGCAATTGGAAAATGGAAAAATTGGTACATGTTAATTTGCGAGATGATAATTTGCATAATAATAACAACAATAAATTTAAAAATAGTAAATCATCAACCAAGAAATAGCGGCTTAATTGAGATGAAGGATAAGTTAAAACAATAAAAAAGAAAGAGAAAAATATAAAACACTATTTTATTTGTTGTGAGTAATAGAAAGTATGAGTTGTATAGTTTGTTACAGAAGAAGCCTGAATTAAATTGTAATAATTAAAGAAGTAATAAAATTATCCGACATGTTATTTAGTAGCCCTTATTTGTTTCGTATAAGAGTTTAAAGTAATAAATGTGAAATAAAAAATAATAATTTTAGTGTTCGAAAGAAATTGTGTTGGATATATGCATCCCTTATAGTCAGTATGTTTTATTGTAAATCTTAATTTATTAAGTAGAAAGCATATAATTCTCCTAATATAATAACACACAGAGAGTCTTTTAGATGACACAACTTAAAAGTAATTTTTAACTCTCAAATTATAAGAGTGTCTTGTTATATTATAGTTCGGTGAGTTCGAGGTCGATACACAAAAAAAGATTTATTTGTTTATTTTACTTTTGCTAAAAATGGCTAGGGTTATGGATCCACCCTTAGTAGTAAATAAAATTTAATAAATTCTTTTCGTCATTTTTTATTTAGATTTATTACCGAAAGATTAATTATATAAATTATCATCATTTTCCCTTTAATTTTATGATGGATTAATATTTATTGTGCCAAAATTTAATGTCTACAATAAATGAAAATATCATTTTGTCATATCTTATATTAAGAATTAAGAATTTATTGTGTCAAACTCCCTTATTTGTCTACAATAAATCAAAATTTCAAAATATAAAATATGTAAAAAATTAAATAGAGTTTATGTCCAGTCACCTGGAGGGGAACAACTGCTTAGTAAAAAAACACATGTAGTAAGTTGAAAATAGTTTTACGACTTATGTGTATGGAGTTGAGGTTGCAAGCGTTCCCCTTGCCATTGAAACTAGCTACGAAGGTCTTGAACGTTCTGCCTTTTCCACCAATAAATGTATTATTGTTTTAGTTGGAGACGTTAGAGTTGGCACCCTAGTGCTACAGGTAAAATAACAATACTCTTATTTCTTGTGTTTTCTTTGCTTGGCTCCATTAATATTTTACACGAATTACTTTTGTTTTAAATTTTGTTAGTGACCTGCTTTGGGTATTCATTGTGGCACTCTCATTTTGTGGGTGAATGATTTTCATAATCTCGATTTACTTGCATTTATTTTCATGCATGTTTTATTGTTGGATATTCTATATTATGGGGCATTATCTTGACCAATGTTGATGATGAAGGACATCTTTATGGGGTCGCTGGAAGTTCTGGTGGTTATGCAGAAACAGTATTCAGACATGCTGCTAAAACACTATTTGGAAAAGTTATTGAAGGTCATCTAGAATTTAAAACCATCAGAAACTCTGATTTCCGAGAGGTGGCTCTGGAAGTGGAGGGAAAAACGTTGTTGAAATTTGCCCTATGTTATGGCTTCCAGAACCTGCAAAACATTGTCAGGAGAGTGAAAATGCGAAAATGTGATTATTACTTTGTGGAGGTCATGGCATGCCCTTCAGGTTGCATGAATGGTGGAGGTCAGGTCAAGACTAAGCCAAGGCAATCACCGAAGGAGTTGATTAAGACACTGGAAACCATCTATTTGGAAAATGTAATGGTAGCTGATCCTTTCAAAAATTCTCTGGTGAAAAGCTTGTATGATGAGTGGCTTGAGCAACCTGGTTCAGAGAAAGCTAAAAAGCACGTGCACACAGAATATTATCCTGTGGTGAAAAGTATCACCGCTCAGTTGCATAATTGGTGAAAGCATTCACAATCCCAACACTTGATCGTAGACAATTTTGGAACTTAAGAACTCTCTTCTTATGCCCCATGCCGTCTCCGAGTTGTTTTAGCAAATTTCAGACATGGCACCACAGCGATGCTGGCCATTTTTTGTCAATCATGGGATTGCATTTGCAGGGAAGTCCAATTTTGATAGAGTAAACATATATTTATTTACTTCAAAGGTTTTCACTCATGTACATACTATGTATTAGAAATGTTGCATATAGAAGAAAGCATTGAGGTAGGCACTGATGCCTCATGGCACTTAATTTCATTTCCTTGTATCATTTTTTCTTAGTTGAACAGTCCGAATAAGGTTTCCTTTGCTCAAAAAAAAAAAAAAGCCTTCGGGGTTTCAATACCCAAGTGAATTAATGAAACATGTATTGAATAGCAAAGCTACTCTCTCATCTGCTGAGATTGTAAATATCACATTTACTGGATAGAAATTGAAGAAAACTCTTCTACAATTTCAGCCGTAACCACATATATCACCAATTCTTCAATTTATTCATAAACTATGTTACCTTACCCTCCACAGAGCCTGCAGTTGACACACTAGCCAAAGTAATTGTAGGCAGAACCCTCGCATATCATACATTCAAAACAATTTAGACTCATAAATCATAATTCTTGAATTTACCCCAACGGAAAATGAAATTACAAAAGAAAAGAACAAACAAAATCAATTAACAATCATATAAACAAAACTCAGAAAAACAAAATAAATTAACAATCATACCAACAAAACCTAGAAAAACAAAATAAATTAATAATCACATGAACAAAATAGATGCAGCACAATTTACCAAAATACAAACACTTGAACATAGCTTAATTTTATTGGAAAGCAATTCAAAAAGTCAATTAATTAATACAAATTGAAATTCCGACCAGGTTTTTCAGCCCCCAATTTATTTGTTTATTACGATTTCACAATAACGAACTGGACTTAATTTGATCCAAATCGGAACTGAACCCGTCATGTCGTGCGGGTTTTATTTTTATTTTTTAAAAATCATTAAGTCAAGGGATGGGAAAAGGAAAAACCCTAGCCCCAAATTAGCAAAGCAAGACGCCCACTTCTGCAAACTCAGAACTCAAGTTGGCGCCTTACATAGATGCAGCACCACCACCACCACCATCACTAGGCGAATCAAAGCAGAGACGTAGCAGCACCACCACTAGCTGAATCAGAGCAGAGACGAAGCGGCAGCAGCAGCAGCCGTCGATTCTCAATTACAGCAGCAACAGAGCAGAGACGCAATCGCAATAGCACACGGAGCTGAGATGCAGCAGCAGCTTTCTCTCTCAACGCAGCAGCAGTAGCAGCTTTCTCTCTTAACGCAATAGCTGATTTTGCTTGAAGAACTGTGACAGTCAATTGTGGATGAAATACAAGAGTATTCACGAAGAGAGAGAGAGAGAAAAAGAGAGAGAGCTCTGCGAAATTGGATTGAATTATCTTTTTTTGTTTTCGTTTTACTGGTATTACAGCTTCAGTCGGTTACCCATTTTCCAACCGTTAAATCTCAGCCATTAACTACCTTTGTTAACAATCTAAGGATTCATTCGCTAAGAGACAAATAACTGGGGTACCAAACCCATGACGCAAGGTAGCTGGACCCTCCAATCTTTGTGTTCGACTTTTTGTTGACTAATGAAATTGTGGTAGCTTTTTCTTTCACAACCATAAGAAAGTACACTTAGAAAAAAAATATTATTTGATATTCTAATTTATTTGTATTGCAATTAGAAGAAAAAAGAGAATTCAATAGATGCATAAATTAAAAGGAATGATGATTCATTACAGATGACGGTAGTAATAGTAGAATAAATAAAATGAGAGGAATTATTTTCTAAAGTTTGTTTGCTACATTTTAAGGAATTTTATTTTATTTTTTATCTTGGCACATATAGCTTTTTGTATTTTCTAAAATTCCAGCTCTCTGGAGTTAAATATTTGTTTTGTTTCATATTATGAGATTTTGTTCTTGGCTTTAGGCATGTCTTGGTTACTGTTGCTTTGTAGAGTTGTGGAGTTTTACGGTGCTTCTAGTTTTCAAAAAAGGTAATTTCTTCATTGTAAGTTATTTTGTGTGAATTGAGTTGATTTGATTTAGAAAATTTTCTCTTGCATTGAGTTATTTCCTTTTATTTGAATTATTTAATGTTGATTTTTAATAATATTATATGTTTATGTGTTAATTATAATTTTGCCTTTGTGTTTGGAATATAGCATGTGCTACATGACCCCTTTACTAATACAACAATGATGAATAATTTATTTATGTGCTTTTAGTGCAAAGTATATTAATTATAGTTTTTTCTTTGTGTTTGGAATATAGCATGTGCTAGATGACACCTTTACTAAGACAACAATGATAGTGATCCATTGGATCTTAATGGTCGACCTTTAAGAGGAATCACTAAAAAAGCTAGTGTATTTAAAAGACAATCAAATAGTGGTCAGATCGTGGTTGAATATAATGAAAGAGGAATTCCTTGTGGAGCTGAGGCCATTGACATGGACCAAACTATTGGTATGTTGGCACGTCAAGTGATACCTATCGTGTACAACGATTGGCGTAAAGTTCCTCAAATGTACAAAGAAGAGTTATGGAAATACATCCAGGTAATGTTTCAAGTATTTAAAAAACTTAAAGGAGAATCAGTTTTGTAGTTAATTCTTTAGGTCAATAAAAGGATAATAGTTTACTTGATGTGTGTAAACCTCTGTATAGTTCTATATGAAGCATGATTTTTCAGATTGTAATATTTATTTTGGTTGATACAATGCTTTTTGAAAATGATAACAGCTTATGGTTTGATTATTTACAATTTTATTCCTATCATTTAAAAATATAAAGAGTTTCACATGTTGTTTTCAGTTATTCATTTTTTCAACATGTTTAATTGTAGAAACTATTTAAAGTGGATGTATGCTCCAAAAAATAAGTTATCATGCAAATGGGAACAACACATAGACAGTTTCGTCACAACTTGTATGTCACTTATATTGTCCCGAACAAGCATAATCATAGAGAATTACAGAAACCGCCATTGAACTATCAGTATATCAAAAATCATCATTGGAAAGAGTTTGTGGATAAAAAACTATCACATAATTTTGAGGTATTAATACAGGTTATGACACTCTTATCATTGTATATTTGCTATAGTCTATATGTAATGTCTATGTTTTACAATCATTTCAATGTACAGGAGCAACGGAGAAAAGCACAAGATGCTCGAAAGTAGAACCAGTATAATCATAGCTTGGGTTCTGGTGGTTATAAGAGGGTAGTTAAGAAAATTGTAAGTGATAACTTATTTCAAAATTAATTGTCTCAATTGTGAAGTTTCAATTAATAATTAAATTAATTATTAACCTTCTTTTTATTTCATGTAATTAATTCTTGATACTTTTCTAAATAGATGAAAGAGACAGGCCTATCTGAATTACAAATTGATAGAAGCATTTTATGGAAGGAGGGACACAAAAGCAAGTCTGAAGAGTTTAAATCTGAAGCATTACCCATTGTTAATAAGATTGTAAGCATTATTGATGTTGTTCATGAATTTATACTATTTTTTGAGGGAAAATTTGGAAATTATGTTGGATTCATTAATATTTGGTTTTGGTTTTAGGATAATTTGGCTAGGGAAGTAAAGAAAGGAGTAATGAAAGTTGAGGGAAGGGATGATATTCTTGCTAAAGCATTAGGCAAACCTCCTGTTACTGGCCATATGCAAGGCTTAGGGAAGTTTATTACTGCTTCAATGTACTTTGATATTGTGAAAACTAATTGTTCAATGAATGCAGAAGGAAACATTTTTTAAGAGATATTATGTGAAATTAACAGTCAACTAAAACATATTTCTGCACATTTGAATGTAAGTGGCAAGGATTCTGAAGGTGTGAGTTCTAATATAAAGATTAGTAGTAAGAAGGTTGGCCAGCAATTAGATATAGATGTTGTCTCCTCAGATAATGATGATGTAAGTAATGATATGTTACTCATTCACTTATTCTATTTTATGCTTGATGTTCTGAGTGTTTTTAGATGTAAGTTGAACTAATTTTGAATTTCTTCATGGTTTATTATATAGATAATTTGTTTTATGCTGATCATTTTTTAAGTTTATGAGATAAGAAGATGATTTGAATGAAAAACAGCTTAAGAAAAGAGCTTACAATGTCATTGAAAATGAGGAAAGCAAAAAAAGAGCGATCCATGTGAAAGAAGAAAGTGACAGTCATAAAGCCATGCCGTCTGCTGGCATTGAAGAAGCCTCCCCAGATCATAAAATCTTATGTCATGTAATTAGAATACGTTAGATAATTTAAATTAGCTAGTCATTTTTCTTTTAATTTATGAATGAAAATTAACATAAATTTACATTTCTTGACTTAGGTTGATGAAACCATTATACGGATGAAGATTAGTGAAGATATTGAACACATTCTTTCTCAGGTAGAAGAGCATTCTAGAATTCTAAAAATGAAAAGATGCGAAGAAATTGAACGGTTTCTTACCATGGCACAAGAGCTTCTTAGGTTTCAAGGAAAGAAAGTATATTTTGAGGATTTGATTTATGGACAATGTGATATCAGCACATACATAACGATAGAGGATTGTAGTGTGTTGGCATACTTCGAGGAGTTGACAGTGAATTGTCTCATGATATGGACAATGTAAAGAAGATTGAGATTTCTTGCGAGCTTATGTTTTAATTATTAATTATTGTATAACTTATTAAATTTTTGTTTGTACATGAAGTTATATGAGGAACTAAAGAAAATTGGGATGACGATGAAGTATAAATTCATAAATCCAGCTGCTGTCTCGCTTTCTGATCGAGCAAATACCAATAAATCTCGAATTGATAGAACAAAAATCATTGTATCCCAATTAGAAGGAATTCAATCTGGACAGTTATGCTTCATGCCTTATAATCCTAAGTAAGTACTTAAGCCTTATTATTTTATTTAATCACATTATTTTTTTAAGAAAATCCTTTTCTAAAATTAAAGTTTGATTTGTTGTAGATTTCATTGGGTCCTTATTGTTATTGACATGGATTCTAATACAATATACTATTTGGATCCAATGCGACAACCAATGCATATGGATCTAAGGCTTCTTTTGAATAAGTAAGTGAAATTTTATATGTTTCCACATATGTTTATGACATTAAAGGTATGTTTTGACAATTTCTACCATGGATAATCATACATTCTGCAGTGCCATGGCAAGACTTAATGTTAAAGAATCAGCTTCAAGTAATAAAGTTAAAGTTAATTGGGCTACAATGAAGGTAAAAGTAATTAATTATTAATTATCATACACATTTGAGTTCAAATGATAAATATTCTTAACATACAGTTAATTGAATAATTTTTTAGGCACCGAGACAACCCGGCAATGTCGAATGCGGGTTTTATGTCATGTCCTATATGCAAGATATCATTGCTGATAGCAATGTTCTAAAAGAAGATGTAAGTGTGCATTTTTTATGATGTAGTACTATATTTATATAATAGCTAATTTATTTGAATTTGTTTATAGTTCTTTGGAAAGAAAACTTATAATGAAGAAGAGATTGATGAAATCCGTAAGGAGTCGGCATCCTTTGTCTTGGAAAAGTTGTGATTATTTCAGGTATGTGATATAAATATCGGTTGAAAGTTGGCTTTTTCATACTACAAATATACAAAAGAGAGTATTAGGTATCAAATATTCACTTTAGTTTTCATAAGTAATTATTCCCTCATTTCCATTTTCTTTAAGTATATTTGTATTAATTAGAATATTATAGTTTATAGGCAATATAATAGTTTGACTTTGTTGTTAACTAATGTTTATTAATACTTGTAAGCATTCTAAGTGTTTAGGCTTTTTTAGGTTTCTGTTTACATATTTTTGTTGGCTAATGCTTGTGTACGTTTTATTGTTGGTTGATGTTGTGTATGCTTTGGGGGGGGGGGGGGGGGAGGACAATTTGTAAGCATGCTGTGAATAAAGTTTGGTTCATTTGAAGATTGATGTACATTTATATAATTGTAACAAAGCAGCATTTCAAAATTTCATTACATTGATGCATTTTCTTTTATTTTTATGTAAGCAGGAACTTGTTGTTGTTGTTCATTGCTTATATATGCTACTGGTGATCAGGCGATTAACATACATTGATGTTTCTTTTTTAAGTCAATTTCGATATTTTAAACTGTATATTTTTGGTAGTTATCTCTTAGTTAACTGATCAATATATATGTTTATTACCTGGATTGAATTTATCTTCTACTTTATATTTTGGAATACTAGCTATAAATATATGTATGTTGGATTATACTTTATAAAAGTTTATTATGTAATTTACTGAACCAATTTGTATTTTTTTTTAAATTGTAATGGATTTATTTTAGAATTTTATTATTTAAGAATAGTAAAAAAAGGATAATTGAAATTGAAAAATATTTATCATGCACATGTGATAGAATATATTTCTACTGTGACAAAAATCTATCATCCACTTGTGACAGAAATGATTGCCATGTTACCATAATGTTAGTAGCCACATCATATGCCATGTTTGCAAATTATTCCACATGTACAAATATGTCAAATTTCACATCAGTTACATTAAAAAAAATTATAATTAACATGTCAGCCAATTGTGGGACCATATATGCCAACTCAATTGCCAAATAGGATGCCACATCAACAAAATACTATACATATACGTTGACACGTGTGAAAGTATATTTTTAACATTGTTTCTTGACAGTTATTTTCTGTCACAAAGCAATAAATATTCTGTCACAACATTCTTACTGTGGCTTTTGTGACAAAAAATAATTATGTCAGTAACGTTATTTGTGACAGAATAATTCTATCAGAAATGATCAGTTTTGTAGTAGTGGATCATCTCATAGATATAACAATTAAGCCCAAGTAATTAAATCTAATGTAGGTTCTTTTTCTACTTGATAATAAGACATCTAAGCATCCCATGTAAACATATTGAATAACAAAGAGTCAAAGTTTTCCTAAACACTCTAAGTAAATAATTTAATGAAAGACATAAAATCAAAGATAATCATGTATAAACTTTATACATCTAAGCATAGATTTGATCGAATATTAATCCTAACAATCAATAATGCATGACAGAATTGATAAAAAGATTTTATGAACATCCAATTAATCATGTGAAATAAAAACCATAATCATCAAAAAATATATATAGGGAATTAATTAAATAAAAAGATAATTATTTCATTAAATAGGATTTCACCATTAACCTCAGTATAAGAAAATTAGCTAAACATACTTGAATTATAAACAACAAACGAAATAAATTCAACCATGGAAGCCAAAATATTGCTGTTGCCGATTGCTCTCTTCTTCTGCCTTGCGTCAGCAGCTCTCCTCCCTAGCGGCTCCCCCCTATTCTCAAGCCAAAGTTTGGCTTTTATCTTTTTAATCCCTAGCCGAATCCTTGTCAAATAATGATAGCTAGTGAATTGCTCACACAAGCTAAAATCAACCCACTCTTGCAAAGCCCAATTAAATTTCCTTTAATCCTTCATGTGCTGGCAAAGCTTTTAACTTGTCTTGGCTTCTATCACGTGTACTCTAAAAAGAATTTTCATTCCTTTTCCACTTATGAAAGTCAAGTGCGGATCCCTTTCTATTGCTTTCCACCCCCTTTATCTTCTTTGTCCGCATGTGCATGGGTAAATGAATTTGTTGAATTCGGTTTCCTTGCTTGAATTAACATGCATATAAGCATAATTGCTTTCAAATTAATTAATCTTTAATGCTCACAAATTGAATTTCTTTATGCTCTTTTTATCCATAATCTCTAATTAATTTTCTATTCAATAAAATAATATAATTAATTAAAAATAAAAAATAAAAATAACTAGTAAATATATAATAAAGGGTAAAATATATATATAAATTATGCTCATCACTCACCTCGAAATACTCCACCAACTCAACTCTTACTCCCCCTCTTGATTTCATTGTCTAGATTAATTAATTAATTGTTGGTTTAAATGAATCACATACTCCATTAGTGTACTCTACAACTGTCTAATTATAATATCAAATAGGATTTTATTGAACAAGAAGCGGCTGTTGTCCAGGGGGAGTCTAGTAACGAAGCAAATGGAGGGGGAGTAAAATGAGTGGAGAGGGAGTAAACTAAGGAAAGGAAAATGAGTGGTTGGGGAGGGGGAGAAATGACAAGCTTTCTATTTTTATTATTATTATTTTTTATGGGCCCACGCAAGATTAAAAGAAGAAGAACAACAATTGAACAATGCGTTTCTGTCGTCCTTTTGCCTTCTTTGAGTTCGTTTATCATTTTCTTAAATTAAAAACTGGAAACTTATATAAATATAAATTTAAACCTTTGTTCGATCTTCAACGCCAATGAATTATTCTCCTCTGTGATATCTCCATCTTAGCCTTTGGCATACACAAAACTGGTATTTGATAAAGAAACAAAATTATTTACTGTTGTCACAATTTTTGTAGGTATGGATTTTTTTATCCATTAATTTCCTTTTTGGTAAATCCCACATTCTTTATGGCTAACAAATTATGCAGTGGGAGTACTAGTTCATCATTGTCATTCATGAGTTTTCAGCTATTTCGACTTCTTCCTCACTGCAACTAGATAATAGAGGTGGTTTGAGATTTTAAATAATTTTAAAAAATTAAAATATCGCGGATATAAAGAAATTCTTATGAACTTGGGTAAAACATATTTATCCTTTTTAGTAATAATTAATTGGCGATATTTTAATTATTTATTTTAACGTGATATTTCATATAAGAATAGACTTAATGTGCTCTCAAAACCACAAATTTAATATAATTTTGAAATTCTTATATCACAGGTAAAACATATTTATCCTTTTTAGTAATTTCATATAAGAATAAAATACAAATTTACGTGAAATAATTATTAGGAGATAGTAAGAGAAATGAAAAGGTTCATATGTCATCTCACTCATAAATAAATTGAGGAAATATTGTAACGGCTCCAATTATATTTATCTTAATTAGAAATAGGCCTGGACCGGATTTTAAGTAAGAGTGAGATTATTGACACCCTTTTAAATAATTTTTAAAATCTTTTTAATTATTTTATAATTTTAACTTCTATTAAAATTATATAAAAAATAATTTTTAATTAAACTTGATTTAAAAGTCAAATAATTTTTTTTTCATTTTATAAATAAAAAGGTTTTTTTTTAATTTTTGGGTGAAAAATTTATTACCGATGACTATAATGGAAAGAATGAAAACTAATTATTTTTTCTTTTAAATAAAAAAGATCTCATTGTTGAAATAAATTTTTATAATAAAAAATAGAGTTTATATAATAAATTTTATTTAAAGGTGTTTTTATCATTTATGAAAATATTAAAAAAATTTATAATTTTTTAAAATATTTTGATGAGGTTACTTGAGAAAAGGGGTGTTAAAGCGAAGTTTAGAGGGTTGCCACTAGTCCCACTCTTTAAGTAAAATTCATCCAGGGCGGGTCAGCGCGAATCGACTTACACGACGTATCAAATATATCAAGCTAAAACAGATAACGGAAGAACCACAGGCGAGGCGCCGAAAGGCGAAAACACAACTGGAGTTTTAACTGTTCTTCTTCGGTTAACTTAAAAACAGAGCTCGAATCATGTTAAAACCAAAACCCCAAACAATAACAACATAATCAAATACATAGATCACTCAATCTAAGCAAAATGTCTCTGCTTTTGTTGCGTCCAAAACTCATCACATCTTCAAGAACACTCTCTCTGTTGCTACCTCCACCATTCAAGGACAATTTTATTAAAAAATATGTATATTTGTCGTCAACCAAAGCCTTCTCCTCCTCCATAACTTCAACTCCGTACCCACTTCAATATGACATGATCATTAACCACCCAACTCAGCCCCAGCAATCCCAAACCCGTCGACGACCCGCCCGAGTCAACTCGACCAACTCGGATGAAAACCAAAACCCAGATGGAGAATTGGGTTTTGACAGCTGGGTCGATAAGAAACTTGAGAAAGAAGCAAAAACGAGGCAGCCCGGTTCGGATAATGCCGAGATGACCAAGTCCATGAGGAAATATTATAACAAGAGAAGGAAGAGAATGTATGGGACGGATTCTGAGGATGAGTATGGGAAAAATGATGACGGTTTTGTTGAGTTGAAGCCTGAAGTTGTGGAGTTTAATCGGTTACATAAGAGGGAAGAGGAGTTGTATTTTTACGATACTTTTGCTTATCCTTGGGAGAAAGATAAGCATTACAAGATGGTGTATCAGTTAGAGAAGAAGTATTTTCCTGACCAGTGTCTTGATAAGGCGTTTTTGGACCCCAGTGCAGATCAAAATGTCAAGAAAATGAGGAAGAAGGCGGGTGGCAAGAGTAAGGAGAAGAAAGATAATAAAGAGGATGATAAAAGGTTGGTGTTTTTCGATGATCAGGAAAAGAAGAGTGAGAAAGATTCAATTTTGGGGGAACATGTGAACGTGAAGGGGGAAGTTAGTGAGAAGAAAGTGGAGGAGTTCTTTAAGTGTTTGAAGAAAGTTCCCAATAAGGAAAATGAAGTTGGTAGCGGGGAGCCCTATATTGTGTCCAGAAGTACGGAGCTTCCTCCAACATGGGATGGTCCTTTTGGAACAATGGTTTTGGTGAACAAGCCAAAAGGTGAGTCAATATCCAGGTTGGGGATTCTTGCTTACAATTGACGTTGCATGCATTGATGCATTTTAGTTGATATTTGCTTTTACATGATTTAACGCAATTGCACAGTTAGGTTTGATAACTAGATGTCAGAAACTGTAATGCGGTTGGTCTTTGTCTTTTTAGTGAGTTGAATGAAGAGATTTTGGATTTCGAAGATGATTATAGCATCCTTAGTATCTTGAATGGAAAAATCTTTCAAGAGACAAATTGAGTAGTTGGTTATTGTATGTCAAACTATGATCTTGAGTTTATATGTTTGTACAGATTAGATCTTGCTGCATATACTTATGCATGTATTTTGCTTATTTTAGTTACAACAGTCTGGGTTCTACCTAAGTGTTCATGGGCAAAAGCTTGGAAATACAGCTTTGTAAATTGGAATTTATACTATGCTGGGAAAAAGGTATTTATGTAGGTAATCATCAAACAGACAGAAGTTGATGCTTTTGCAATAGCATTCTTGTCTTAAAGAACGATAATTGAATATGATAGGACTGTGATTTTAGTGAGGACAGAATTAAATCCAAAGTCATGAGACTGAGAGCATAGATTCTCTAGCTGTGTGTTAAAGAATATTAGTTTATTTGATATTCTCTAAATTGTTTAATTATTTAATTTTTACAATTTATTGGAAACATTAGTTACGACTACTCCACATGGAGGTTTGTTAGCAACGCATGCTGCTTTCACACTTACAAAGACAATTTTCTTCTTTTGCATTTTTATGCATTTACAAATGATTGGAGTTAGAGAAATTAGTGATTACTAAAGTGCTTCCACATTCAGGCATTCTGTTTATTGCAATACTACTTGAAATTTGTATGTTTCATGGTAAGCAGAAAACTTGGATCCATATGGGCCAAAAAGGATAACTTCATAGGTAGCATAGGGCTTGTTACTTGGTTATGGACATTATGAGCATTATTTTATCTAATTTCTAAGGCTGGTTCTTATCACCGATATTGACATCTTGTTCAAAGTTAAATTTAAAATTTTGAATTTTCATTTTACATTTATTGGAAGATAACACCGTCATTTTATGAGTCAGGATGGACTTCATTTACAGTTTGTGGTAAGCTGCGACGTCTGGTCAAAGTGAAAAAGGTGTGTTTTTGTTATCACATCTGCATTGAAGGTTCAAATTCCCATGTAATTCTCTATTATTATTATTATCTCTCCACTTGATGATAGGTAGGACATGCTGGAACACTTGATCCCATGGCTACCGGTTTATTAATTGTATGTGTTGGTAAAGCAACCAAGTTGGTAGATAGGTAAGTTTGAATGTGATCCATCTTATTACAATTATATGGCTACTTATCCGCCTGTGAAATTTGGTAACATACTCTCCACTTTTCTTTCTAACAATCATGGCCGAGACCTTTAAAAATGTCTTTCCTGGGCCTAGCTGCTTAAGTATAAAGTCATTCTTTCTTAAAAATGCATCAGGATTCAAAATAATTTTTGTGGGTTTAGCTCAAGGCAAAGTTAGTACCAGAAAAGCAATTGAGAGAAAGTAACTGATGATTTCTGTCTGCTTCTTGGGTGTGATATGTCGAAAAAGTGAAGAGACCTCTGGTAACCTTTTCCTTCAACCTTGAACATGTCGGCTAGAGTCAAAGAAGCCAAGATTTATGGGCCATCCTAGGTTCTTGTGCTACCTACGTTCAGGGAATATTTTTGCCCTTGGTAATAGGAAGAAAACCAAAATACTTTGGGACGTGCAATTTCAGCATTTTTATGGTGAAATGGCCAGATACAAACAACTACATTTTGGGCGAGAATGAGGAGAAATAATCTGTAGTCTGTAACATATAGTTTGCCTTTTTGCATAAGCTTTACTTTTTGCTATTTCTCAATTGGAAAGGTTGACGCCTGTACATGTGATGTCTGTACATGTGAATTATTTTTATTATAGATTTGTCACCCCTGCACTAGTGTGTGTATATATATATATATATATATTTTTTTTTTTTTTTCTTTTTGGCAGACACCTCTTCTATAGCTGCATATCCTTCCATCTTCTTTATTTATATAATTTTCTTAATTTCTAAGTTTGGGGAAAAAAAAATACATCGGACCTTTTCTGAGAGCTTTATATTCTATTGTAGATATCAAGGTATGATTAAGGGCTACAGTGGAGTTTTCCGTTTAGGGGAGGCTACTTCAACTTGGGATGCTGACTCACCGGTATGTACAATCAATTACAGACATTTAACCATGGACATATTTTGAAGTTTTATACACTGCATCGTATTTGTCCTTCTACTGTCATTCAATTTTGTGTTAATGGATGAGAAGCATTTGAAGAGATGGCTGACTGTTCTTGAATGTAACGTAATCAAGATAATTATCTCACCAAAGGTCTACCACCTAATAAATGGGCATCATAAAATCAGAGAGGGTGGAGCATAAATGAAATGAGTACTAAATTGTGAGTTTGTGACCATAAGATGGATTTCATTTCCTGAAAAATGCCCAATGCGGGACAAATGCTGAAATTGGAGTTTCTGTGGTCTATATTTCAAATTCTAATGACTGAATTCTATGTGCATGCTTGGAGAAAGATGTCATGCTAAAACAAGATAATATAATAATGTTGTCCAGTTATGAAGGTGGTATTTTTCCATTGCTTTCTGTGTATAATCATATTCGAGATTTAATCTTCTCAGCATAATCCCATGGGATGAGCTTCTCATATTCAATTTAGAATAGTAGACATGCTATTTTTTAATTTTCATCACACATACAGATGTATACCTTTTTTTATAGGTTATTCAACGTGAGCCTTGGGAGCACATCAAAGATGAGGATATAAGAAAAGCTGCTGCATCCTTCCGTGGGGAGATATGGCAAGTTCCTCCAATGTTTTCTGCCATCAAAGTAAGAGTCTGTTTCATTTTTCATGATTATTTTATCAAAGAGCTCGTATCGCTATAGATTTGAAGATAAATTCTTTGATTAGGATATGTAAACATACATTTTTAGATATTTTTCCCGAAACTTGAAATTTTGAATCTATCATGGTGATAAATGTGTGGTTGAAAGGTAAGTGTAGTATGACAAATATAAATTTGAGTTGAAGAGATGGAAGAATTGTTCTATAAATCTTCTTCTCCAATGGATGATGTGCATTATTCCGTACTCAGGGATTCGACAATCTCGATGTTCTCCCCCCCTTCCCCCCCCCCCACCCCACTTCACCTTTTCACATTTGTCATTTACTTCTAACTTCATTATTTCATAGGTGTCATTTGTCTAGGGTATACCAAAAACATTGGAAGATTAATAATATTAATATTCGTAACTTGTAGAGATGGAAAGAAATATTCCAGCTTGACAACAATGTCAAACAGTAGGCCATGAGGGTCCTTCCAGCTTAAATTTCCATGCACTCTTTATCTTGTTGTCTAGTCCTTGCCTTAATTGTAATAAGATTTGAGTTCCTATTTCTCTTTTAGTGCTGGATACTATGAAATTCGTCAATTTGTTTGACGACTTCATCTTAAGATGGCACTTTCAAACAGCTTCTGTTAACTGCTAATGAATTTCCCTGAACTGTGATAGGTTGGAGGCGAAAAGATGTATGACAAAGCAAGAAGAGGAGAGAGCATTGAGCTTTCACCTAGACGAATTTCAATTTTCCAGTTTGACATTGAGCGTAGCTTAGAAGACAGGTTTTTCTTTTTCCTTTTCCCTCTCCCCCTAAAACTATTGGATGTAATACACCTAAGCACATGAACTTTTGCTCACATACTCCATCTGTTTTATCATAATGGATTTTGTTTAGTTTCTTTGTACAAGGTATATGTGACACACATAAAAATGTAATGTGATTTTCTGTCTCCCAGTAGTGCATCTGTTTGACTGTAAATTAACTAAGACACTGTATGTTTTGTGTGCTGCACCTCAAAGTGTGGAAATGCTTCCTAGTATTGATCTTGGACATCTTCTGTGACCGGAAAATGGAAAAAGCGGGACTCATTTGAGTTTACCCAACTTCATGATAAATTTAGAACAAGTTATTTGGTCTAAATAACTTGAACACTTGAAGTAACTTCTTGGCATTTTTCTCCCTTTTTTTGTTGTTGTTTGGGGGGGGGGTTATGGAAAAGCTGATCTTGTTGTGCTTTAAGAAAGAAAGTTAATGGTAGGCATAAGCATTGTACAATGATGAAAGCTGTATTTCTTTTTATATGATGTCAGGGAGATATTGGTTTCACTTGTTACCAAGTTTCTGCTGTGTTTGCAGACAAAACTTAATTTTCAGGGTGACTTGCTCTAAAGGAACGTATATTCGGTCACTATGTGCAGATTTTGGAAAGGCTCTTGGGAGGTAATCAATATTGATAAACTCATTGATCCTTTGTGCCTTTCTTGTGCCTCGGAATAGTGCTGATCGTCCTTATGTTATCCTTTGACCAGTAGTTTTTGGGTTCTGGAATTGTTGATGAGTTGCTGCCTTTTTTCAGAAAGATTTTAGTCGAAGCTATGAGAATATGTGTAGAGTAAAAACTTGATTGCAACAAATAAAACAGTAACCTGCACCTGAAATTTGTATTCCTAGCTAATGCATAAATTATTTGAATTTGTAATGGAGGTGTTCGTTTCTCCCTCTTCCGACTGAACCTGAATTTTTTTTATGTAACGAGGAAAGGGAGAATATAAAAGAAAAATCTTATGAACATTTAAAATAATCAGAAACATACCAGCATGAAACTACTGTCAGCTTGCTTATGCATTGTTTTCATTGGAATATTCTAACTTCCTCGTTTGAATTACAGTTGTGCTCATTTAACTGCTCTTCGAAGAGATTCAATTGGTAAGGGCCCTTGTTCTTCATTCTGGAATGTTTAAAGCAAACTTTTCTTTATTTATTTCAGCCCTTTCTGCTATGTTGGCTTAAAAAACCTGTAAATAGTAGATAGCCCTTCTTGGCAACCCTAGGAGAACACCCACAGGGTAAAAAGGCAAATAATTTTAAGTGTTCGCTTATCCCCTCTCCTGCCTTTCAGGGCAATATTCAGCGGATGATGCATGGGAGTTCAAAGAGCTGGAAGAGGCAATTACTAAAAACTACTTCTAATTGATGTTCCTTACAAAGGTAGTTTAGGTTATATTCACTTTGTCGGGCAAACGAGTTCCAGTAGTTTCTTGTATAAGAAATCTACAATATTCATTCTTTAGTAAACTGTTTTAAGAAATTTATGTGTATGGAGAAAAATTTAAGCTCATTCTTGGGTCTTATCCTTGAAATGGTAATTCCACAAATAATATACTAGGAATTTACTAGAAATTGAACTCATGTCTCATGTGCAAAACTAAACATCATTGATTTTGGGTGCAAGAACTATTTGCTACAAAATCCCTTTTCTTTTTTTTTTTTAACTAAAAATATAAAAAGTTCAATTCTCAACTAGCAAACAAAATAAAAAGCTAAGACTAATGAGTATAATATTATGGGAAGGATGAATAAAATAAATAAAGTTGGATGTGGAGCTGCAAAGTAGGAATTTGGAGACTTTGATCAGTCCATAACTTTGCTTTGGTTTTCATCCTTTTTGAGAGTGGTTGAATCAACCCCCAACGCCTCGAGGTATGCTTTCTCTGCACTTGTCATTCGATCTTTAAACATTTCCCATTCGTTTTTACATCTCTCCCTCACCTGCAGAGGCATGACAACTTTCATATTCACATTCACAGTTCAATTATCTTCTCGTATATTCAAGTGTCACTGCCAATTCAATAACATATATTCACTACATACCGCTTCCCATGGCGCCCTCCCATCATGAGGCTGGCCCTGCATATGAAAAAGATGAAACCATCATCGACTAAAACGTCTTTACAAAGATTTGTCAAGAGACAAAAGAATATCTCATACTCTAATTCGAATGTTTGCGCTAGATAAGGACTTGGGTTACCTGGTTCCCAAGCGAGGGAACGCCTTGGTGAACAATCCATTGAGCATCTACAACTCCTATTTTCTCATGAGCAGGCTGTTGTTTCAGACCAAATTACATATTATAATCAGAAACAGGAGGAATTAATAAGTTGATTAAGACGCAAGAAAGAATTTAAACTCACCTCAACACATTTTCTTAGAGCAAAATCTAGACCCCATCCATGAACCAAGTCATTCTGCATAAATGTTTCCAATTAGTGGTAGATCACAGATCATGATTACAACACAGATTATGTACTGATACACACCTGAATCATATACCAAACGCAACGCCATGCTTCCCTAGAAAACACAGTGGCCATAATCTCAACAAACCTGCAGGGAACAACGAAGAAGACAACGAATCACAAATCGTGTAGATAATTAGATACCATAAATTATTAGACACGACAAGAAGTTTACTTACGCAGCACAAGGAGGCTCATGTGTTTCAGCACACCATCCCTCCCTCTCTTCAGTCTGTCTGCAGGTAAATAATTAAAAATAAGTATGTTGAAGCAGCGAGTGAGTAAAATTAATTAAGAGTTTTTCCGTTCTTCCTTACGTGTGAACTTCAGTGTCGTTTCTTCTCTTTGTCATCTGCCATGTTAACCATCCATTTGGTTCTAAACCAGGCTGTGATATCTCTAAACCATGTTTCCTCACCAATTTAATATATCTGTGATGAAAAAGAGAATGAACTGAGTTAATTGAAATAATTGCTTGAGCCTCAAGCTAACTAAACTCACTCAAGTCAAAGCAGGACGCTGAATTTTGCAACGCTACTTACTCCTCTCCATTGAAATTCTCCACCCCAAGATCCTCATCCCAGATGAAAATATAGTCGTATGATGCCACAATGTCAGGATGCAGAAACCGTTTAGCGTACCACCTTGGTTACATTTTACAAAGAAGCTCATTGTGAATATTACAGCTTTTACATATAGATAATTTACAGAGGGAATAAGCTTCCGAATACAATTACCATTTAGTTTGCTTGCGGGCACTGACATGGATAGCTCGCTTTGACCACTCAAACTCTTCCCAATCACTTGTCCGGCCATCGTAATGAAACAACATAATGGTGAAGTTCTCTGAAAACTGTACATGTTGAAATAGTATGTAGGAAAAAAAAATATATTTAAATTAATACAGCAACAATCAAATTCAAGAGTCATCAGACAGAGACAGAGTGAGGTATGTAAGTGACCTTTTTAACTGCTGCATCTATATTATGTTTCAGGTCAAAACCAACAGTAAAAGTTACAAGATACTTTGGTCTGATGGGTAAGTCCTGCAAATGCATAACAAACCTCCATTATAAAAAAATATATAATGGAAGTTGGTAAAATTACTGAATGAAGATGATGATGATGATGATGATCGAGCTTACCTTATCAGGGGAACCCCATAAACGGCGAGGATACAAATCTGACTGGGATTCAATGATACCAGGGGCAAGTCTTTCAGCACCTCGAGGATTTGTTGGAATCCAAATCTGCATTTTGCATTGCATTATAATGAAGTTGGTACCCAATTTTCTCAAACGAAGAACAAATAACCACATAAGATCGATACACACGAGTATACCTTCGTATTGTTCTGAGAATAAAAGCCTCGGTTAGTCTGCAATGTAGACCAAGCATTCAACAGAGCTTGTGTTGAAATGCCAGTGTACTTGTCCTCCACATAATTGAGATCAGAGGTAGGAAAAAGGCTAGATGGAAGATTCATCTAACAAAAATTTGAACACAGTATATTGACGAGCTTATTTTGCTACCCCATAAGTCTAAAAATGTAACTTATTCATGATAAACTAAGCTAATTGAGCTAGTTAGGAGGCACCTTCGAAATCGAGATTGCGGGGAAGCAAATGCCTAGAAAGAACCCAACGGCAACTCCAACGAAAGTTGTTATCATAAGCTTCATTGTCTCTGCAGGTTTTATGGTTGCACTGCACTTTAAGATGACAACGTGCCGCCACTTTTAATTTGCATTAGTGAAAAGATAAAACAAATAAAATAAGAAACTAACTTTGTCTTCGAAAAGACCATACCTTCGCAATGGTGCTGCCATTGTTGATTACGACGACTGACGACGATGATGATCAAATTCAAATCTACTAACTGTATAATCTGAACTGATGATCACAGAGGTGCAAGTTGAACTCCAAGAAGAAGTACATAGATATCGAAATGAACAGCTTTATTATGGCAACACAATCTGCCCTGAAATGTCATTAATTCATCATATCCATTAGAATGTTATTAAAAAGGCACAAACAGGGTATATATAGCAATTACAACAGGATCCACATAAAAATCTATCACCAATAAAATTATAACATTTCCATATAACATTTCTTCATCATCAAGGCAAGAACAATATCATATAACATTTCCATTAAGCACAATATTATCAACTCAATCAAATTAAAAAAAAAAAAAAAATGAATCATGAATCTGAATAGAAACACAATGCTTATTCCATGCAAATGATGAGAACAAACAATGTTTCACATCAAACGGCGACGTACCCTTTTTTTGGGTACAAAAGAGGAAACAATCCCGAGTAAATAACTAACGATATCACGTACGTAAATAAATAATAAAAATAATAATAAATAATTTATTTGGACAAGAAGATGGCGTTTTAGCTTCTCATATGTTTTTGTTTCAGCTTCGGCTTCTCCGAGGAATCTGTTTTCTAACTGAAACTAAAGAACAGAAGAAGAAGTGATCGAATGAAACTGATTTCTTTTTCTTGTATTTTTCCATTTTTTTTGTCGTAAAATTTAGAAAGTAAATGAAAACGCCAAAATTAATAAAAATAAAAAAAAAATAAAAAAATGAATGCAACGGTTTCCATGTAAAACTCTTTACCTTAATAGTTGGAACGGATCGTTATGACGTCATCAATATGTGTGCCACGTATTGTTTTTCAATTAATTTTGTTGATTTAATCATTGTTATTGCTATTATTATTATTATTTGAACTTTTTTGGTTCAACAAGTGTTCACTGCACGTTAAGTATTTGGAAGCATGCCGAAGAAAACTACATGCAGCAGCGTGTTCGCGACAGCTTACAGTATCATATGTATATACATAAATTATTTATATTATTATACTATATAATAATATAATAATATATATTTACTAATTTTGCAGAATATATTTCATATTAAGAGGATGTAAAATCAAATTATACTATATATATATATATATATATATATATATATATATAGAAAGGACAACTAATATGATTTTCTTGTTTAGTTATTGTATTTAATTGGAAAGATAATTAAAACTATATTCTGCATTTACGAACGAAGCAACTTTAGTCAACCAATTTTAAATGGGTCAGTTTGCTACGCAATTACGAATTTCAAACTCATCATGAGGTAACTCAAACGTTACACAATCAATCAAGTAAATATATGAAGCAAAAGCAAGATGATGAATATATAATCAATTGTAATAATCTCGATTAAATTCTCAAATATATAGATACTGGGAAGTGTGTTTTGAACACAACACAATTCTATTTTTTTTTTGTGATTTAATATAAGATTATTGCTGCAAATTGATTATTCTTAGAGCTACGTGGATAAAGTCAAACTCGAGTGGTTAGTAAAAAAAAAAAAGAAATTATAAATCACTTGGTCTTATTATTATTTATATTTTTTTCTGAATGAATGAAGATTATTAAAGTTAAAATTGTATAAAAGTACGACAAACGTTTAAATGATTGATAGGTGATTAGTTTAGGCGAATTAATATTTTTAAAATTTTTTGAATGAAATTTTTAAATTAGGTTAAGGTTATTGATATAGCTTATTATTTGGCACAAAGTGCGGCCACCTCAATAGAACTCATATAACCCAGTTGGGTACAGGCCATGTATGAAACTAAATATTTGATCCAAAACTTCCACCAAAGTTTTGTAAATTAATTTTATTTATTTTATTAATCAGTATGGCTCATCATACAAATTATAAATATCTTCTTATTCAAGATGCCATTGGTGAGAAGGTAATGTCTCATTGTATACCTTCAAAGGCAAAATTCTATGCAACCCTAGTTAATTGATCATTACTGATTAATCAAATGTATAGAATAATTTGTATGATGAGACATTTAAATAATTAATACCACAATTAATCCGGCGTGATTTCGCGCCGCCAGAACAGCCAAAACTACAAACCCCAGTTGAATAACTTAACATGTAACTAAAAGTCAAGATTTGACCTTACGCTCTGGTAATATTATGTCAGGGAGGCCCACGTTTAAAATGCGAGAGTCCGGCCTCCTTACACCAAGCAAGAGAAGCAAGAGGTGTCGGGCGTCACACGTGGCAGCGGAAGCATCAGTTTGGAAAAAGCGATCACCGGGTCAGTCATCATCCACGTGGCAGAATCAGACACAATCCAAAAAAAAAAAAACCCCGCAAATTTTGAAACTTCTAATAAATCCAAACGAGGGATTAACGGACAAATAACCAAGTTTAATGATCTTATCAGCCAATCAATATAACTCAAATCCTTTACTTATGCTAAACCCAAAACTGCTAATCATTCCCAAAAGGTTACCATAAACGGCATCACTTTCACTCGCCTTTAAATCCGATTTTCTTTTTCTTTTCTCTTTCCTTTTTTATTTTTTTTTTATTTTGTAAAAATACAGATACAGCCTTTTTTTTTTATTTATTCTTCGCTCGTTGATTTTTCTCACCTGAACAACTAAAAATATAATAAAAATGAAAAATAACTTCTAGGAAATTAATCATTTCGATTCTACTACAGAATGCAAAATATCGTCCGTACGACATGATCGAACTTGAATTCAAGCTTAAATCGAGCTGAGATTGAAGTGAAAAGAAAGAAAATAATTTTTTAAAAAAAATAGCAGCTAATTTTTTCGGCGAGGAGAAGACGGAAATGATGTCGTCGGCGCCGGACATTGCTGATATCTTAGACAAATCGAGGGAGCTCGATCGGTTGAGAAAAGAACAAGAGGATGTGCTCCTTGACATCAACAAAATGCACAAGAAGCTGCATAATAGTATGTCTTCTTAAACTTTAATTAATTAATTAATTATTTTTTTTAATGTATGTATGTATGCATATGTTTATGTAATGTACGTTTATTTTTTTAATGTATGTATGTATGCATATGATTAATGCTCTTGTTCTTGAGGATACTTCATGGTTTTACTGGATTGTGTGTGTGTGTGTGTGTGGCTACGTTCAAGAATTGTTGTTTAAAGGTCAATTCGCTGAGAATTAGCTAAAACTCTGACGTTATGCTTGATGGGTATGTGTTGTGTGACTAATGGGACTATTGTGTTTGAATTCGCTTTATTATGATTGAGCTGAATTAGGTTGAGATTAGCATTTATATTGAGGTATGATTGTTGGGTTGTTTTCTGCGGATGCATATTTTGAAGATATTAAGTCTGTGAAAACTACCAGCTGGTTGTTTATGGTGGTCTAGATCGGTACTGTAGTTTAAGGGACCATCAGAAGGTGAGAATTTTGGAGTTCTTAATGGTTGATAAAGAAAAGGTGGAATAGTTTGAAGCATGGGTTATTTTGGGGAAAGTTGTGAACATTTTTTTGTGGAGAAGCTTAAGTGAGCTTATTAGGCCTAATCAGGGCTGATAAATAGATAAACCTGAAGTCAGTTGGTGTTCCAGGATGGTGTTTGTTTAGATACAATCATAAATGATTTCATGCATTTTGGTTGGACAAGCAGAAGTGCCTTGATTGAGTTCAAATAAGCATTTTAATGCTTTCTTATTGTAATTTTTTCTACTCTATTAGTTCAACGAGTTTCCTTTGATAGGAAGGACATTTTTAATAAATTCAGTGGTTTCACTCCTTCCCGCTCATAAGACAAATAAGTGGTTTTCCAGCTACTTTCTTTGATACTTACCTCAATTCACTATAATATGGTTCTATATTTATGGTGGTTAATGTTGTGTTATATGCATCTTACGTCACACGTCAGTGTCCGCCGATCTCCTGCAATAAATTCCTTTATTTGGCTTTTTAGTAGTTAATGATTATAAGTATTTGGGATCCCTAACCTTGCTCTTGTATAATTAATTGTTGCTCTACAAAATTGTAATGTCAGTTAATGATAATGTGGGAATTGCTCCCAATGGATAATCAGGAGGTCAAAAATTTATGACACTTTTAAAAAATGATGGATGGATAATTATATCAACATTGAAACATATATGAGCGACAGTTCAGCTTAAGTGCATGCGGATTTAAGAAATTCTTGATGCAATATGGTAAGGGCGATCCATTTGGAAAATGATGGATTACCTAATATTAATTGCACCTAATCGTTCTTTAATATTTACAATCATGCTTGGAACAAGGCCTTGTTCATAACCAAGTCAAAATGCAAGGTGGGACTCATTAAATATACACACATGACTGTGGGATGGTTTTTGTTTTCTTCTGGATGTTAACAGTTGCAATTGTTTCGCATCAAATCTAATCTTTTGTTTGTTTATACAGCTCCTGAGGTGATTGAGAAGCCTGGTGATAATTCTTTAACGAAGCTGAAAAGTTTATATATTCAGGCGAAAGAACTTTCAGAAACTGAAGTCCAGTATGTCCGTTACCCATATCATGAATCTGATGATATCTGCTGTATTTCTTTCCTTTTCCTGTTTCCCTTTTTTCATTCCCTTTTAATGTTAATGAAAATAATAGAACCAAATGTTGAGGTTAAGAGGATTGGGCAGTTTGTTGACTTTTGCAAACATGCAGTCTGCTCGTAGTTCTTATATGATTCATTTTATTGTTTGATGATTGTGTTTAACCTATTGTTTCTTGAATTTCATTTAGTGTTTCCAACTTGTTGGTTGGTCAGCTAGATGCTCTTTTACCATCTGGAGCTATGGGACAGCAACGGAGAAGAATAGGTGTGTACTACAGTCAATATATCTCATACGATACATATGTGTCTGCTGTAATTTTTTGGAACCTGTCTGCAAATCTTCAGCAATATATGCTGTACTTTAGTCAGTCTATATTTTAATTTTTCCAGTCCTTTCTGTTTTGACGATATCTGTCTGGAACGTGTATTTTTGGTTGAGTGCCCGAGGGGTGCGAATCCTGCTTTGTTGAGTATTCAAATCTGTTAGGCAGTGGTTTTTCTACACTACCTAGTGAAATTGTCAAATACGGATTAGGATCTAAACTTATTAACTTTGACATGGGAACATTGAATGCGTGGCATATACCGAAATTGTAAAATTTATTTCACTTCCACTGGAATACGAAATAGCGGCTTTTATGAAACTCTATTTACTTTGTTCCTTTAGCTAATTTTACATATGTTGCAGAAGGTGGTGATCAGAAAAGGAAACGAATGAAGAATGATTCTGATATCTCAAGGCTTTCTCCTTCTATGCGAAATCAACTTGATACTTGCGCTAGTCTAAAGGGTGAACAGGTATGCATTTAGCTTCATGGAAGTTAAAAATTTGTGATTGCTGCTTTATATTAAAAGCAAATCTATTGAATGACTTTTTGGAACTTTTTCTCTTCTGCTTAATGATCCATTGAGCAATTCCATCTCATCCTTAAGTTGAGGAGGTAAGTTTTCTGTTTATTCAGGTGGCAGCTAGGGTGACAGCTGAGAATGCTGACAAGGATGAGTGGTTTGTTGTTAAAGTAATGCATTTTGATAGAGAAACCAAAGAGTAAGTACAATTCCCAGACATAATAAAAGACACTTGATCTTTTCAGCTTTCCCTAGATTGCAACACTGTTCACTATGGGAATACATGATATTATCATTCACATTTTGTTAATAACATGATGTGTGTTTAGTATGTCTTCTCGAGGGAAATGGAGATCACAATCAGTTATATAATCCGGGGCAAGTAATTCTTCTGATGTAGATTGAGCCTATTCAACGGTTTAGATATGTATAGTATTTTGGAAATAACACCTGGATATTGAGACTAGGCCTTCAATCATTTTCAATCCCTAATAAAGTATGGATTAAGACCAATTGGACCACATATATATAGACACGAATTACTGGAAACTAAATTCCTTCCAACCCATGAAAGAAGAGTTCGAAACTCACTCTTCTTGTGACACTCCAATAGATTTTACCATCTAAACTAACTAGCACCCATGATGTGATATTTTATGTTTTTTTTTATATATATTTTGGGGAGTCTTTTTTGTTAGATTCATATTTGGTAAGAAATTTGAGTCTTCCTTTTCTTGCTTCGGTGAGATTCTCTTTCTATATCTAAGCGTACTCAGGCAGTAAGGTTTGCTCTGTATAAATCCAGTGTTTACCTTACATGTTTTATCATCCTTTTGAATAGAATTCTTATTTTCCATGGGGATTCCTTGAAACTTTGTGTTTCATTTGTCTTTACCATGTTTTCCACTTTGTTAACCCACATATTTAATAATAATTAGATCAAATTTGAATTTATGTATCTGAAGGTTCATGCATAATCTGGAATAAGGATTCCTTTTTTTTTTTAATAATTTTTTACATATTGTTACTCTGTTTCTAGATTTGAAGTACTGGATGAGGAGCCAGGTGATGATGAAGAGGGTGGTGTGCAAAGGTAACTTCTGTACATTGATATCTTGTTTACATTTTGAACATTAAAATAATTTTACCTTGTTCATTTATGCTAGAAGATATATTATAGTTTATTACATCTCATGCTGCATTTAAAACTACTTTGCTTCTGATTGATGATTTCTGGGTAAAACTTCTTTTCAAATTTTAATTATAAAAGAGAGACCTCCATGTGTACCACAAAGCCTGTGGTGAGAACTTGTATGGTTGTGATTCTAGCTAGAAATGTAGAAGGCAATCTTCGGTTCTTTTCTTTTATTAATTTGATAAGTATGGGAAATTGCCTCAGCTGAACAGAGTTCATTGTGTCATTGTTACTTTCAGAAAGTACAAGCTGCATATGTCATTTATTATACCTTTCCCAAAGCGAAATGATTCTAGCATCCCGGAATTCCCCCCCGGACGACATGTTTTGGCTGTTTATCCAGGAACAACTGCACTCTACAAGGCAACTGTTGTTAGTACCCCTCGAAAGGTGACTATTCCATCTATCCACCATAACGAATTGATACCTATTCTTTAATTATTTTCCTGTTGGTGCTATGGCCTGAAACTGACTATTATTGTATTGTGAATGCTGTGGGGGTGCCCTCAACAATTCTGAATACTTGCAGAGGAAAACAGATGAGTAAGTGATATCCTTCTTGTGTTTCATCTTATTTTGCAGATTTTGGATTTGGTTCTTGAATATCGTATAATTAATCAATTTGTCTTCGCTCTGTCTAATTTTGGAAGTTTTCTGGGGTCTTGCCTCAAGTTTCTCTAATTATTTATTAACCTCAGTGTTGTATTCATAATCATGCTTTTATTGAGCAGTTATTTGCTGGAATTTGATGATGACGAGGAAGATGGAGCTTTGCCGCAGCGGACAGTACCCTTCCACAATGTGGTTCCCTTGCCTGAGGGACATCGCCAATGAATTCTTACTGTTAATAAATATGTATAAATTTATTGGAGTTTATGTTGACTTTGAAGACTTTGACATATCCTTATTATGTGTTTGGTAATGAAGAATTTGCATCCCGGACTTCTTATTATTTTGTGTTATATGGTGCTTTCATTGATCAGGAAAATCTTTCCCCTCTCTTTGACATATCAAATGACTGGTGTTTGCATTCGACCCTGTTACCAATGAAGCCGAACATTCTGGAGTGTAAAACAAGAACTCGGAATTTTTAGTTCCAGAAATTTCATTGACTTGTTGCGGAGTTTGGTTTAAATATCGATGCATCTCCTTGGTCCTATAGCATTGGTGTTCTTAGAATTTCTCCGTGAAGAGCTTCTTAATTCCCTGATTTGCATGCGTGAGAGAGTCTCGGAGGACTTTTATTGAGAAAGTTCTTGCGACACATTCACCGGAAGTTCATCGATTGATGCCAATTTGCAGCAACCCAGCAAACTTCCAGGATGTGCAGAATGCCGAATAGTTCTGGAAAAAATGGCCATATATGAAAACTGCCATTCCCAGAAATGCCAATCACTGTCGGATGCATCAGAGTATCGCCATCAACAGCAAAACAGAAGTTGGTGACTTATAAGAGCCGCACGGGTTGCTGTGCAAAGTAATCACACTGTGTCAGTGTGCGCAGCCGCACTTGGCTCGTTTAGTTATATGAGAGTATAGAAGCAAAGGCAGGAAAGGAAAGCTTTGCACTTGCCTCTAGAGCCTCAAACCCCAAAGACGGCTGGTCGAAGAAAGACTGCAGCTTAATTTATTATTATTATTCTTATTATTATTATTTTCAGAAGAAAGACGGGACAAATTATTAATCGTTTCCCTAGATTTACCTTACTATAAAAAAGTATTATAAAATTTAAATTTATTTTATTTTCCACACAATACATGCCATTCCATTTCTATTAGCCATTTACTAAGAAGAATTATCCTTACAAAATTTTTTTAAAAAAAAGTAAACATAAATTATAGCAGGAATAATTTTCTAAGGATAATTTTGTCATTTTGATAGACAATTACCACATATTGTAAATAATATGTGAAAAATCGACCAAATTTAAATTTTTGCAATATTTTTTAATAAAATAATTTTTGAGTAAATGGCTAATAATTTCTCTATAATATTGAGATTAAGAATTTCGTAAATTTTTTGGTTAGTTAATCTCGGGCTTCTTGATGCGGGCCTGGCCTAGCTGAGCTCAGGCTTACAAAATTAAAACTCGGCCAGGCTGATATTATTGGATCAGATTTTCGTTATAACTCACTACTTTATTTAGATTAATAAAAGGAAGATTACCAATTTTCTCCTACAGTAATCAACATATATCATTTTTTCTTCTGCTGTTTTTATAATGGATAAAAATCCTCCTGATAGCATATAATATTACCCTTATTTTTAACTACTCTTTTATTTATATTTATTATAAATTAAATAAATCACATGAATAGAAACTAAATAAAAAATTAAACATTAAAAATAAGAAATATATGTTTTGATATGAGAAAAAAATTAATATAATTTTTTTCTTATACTTATTTATTTTGTGAAAATTTTCTTATATGCAGTAGGCCATGTATTTGCAATTACATAAACAAGTCCTTTTGCCTGTCATTGATAAATATCATTAGTCTGTCATCATCCAAGTAATTATGCAGGTGCTCCATAAACCAGCCCCATGTCTCTGTATTCTCAATCTCATAAACACAAAATGCCAACAAAACAATCTCATTGTTAACATCCATACTAATGGCAGCTAACAACACTCCACCATACTTACCCTTCAAGTTACATCTATCCACTCTAATAAAAAGGCTTGCAACCAATGAGAAAAACATTTTTCTGTGCAGGAAAGGAAACAAAACACCTTTGGAATAAAACCTGGTCAGGTATAGAGACAACATCATATAACACTTTGCAAACTAGCACCTAGATCAGCTTTCTGAATAGGTACAAGCATACTGAAACAATTTTTGATATCCCTTGGAATGATCCCCAAATAACTAAAGTTTTGTACTCGCTCTATCCCTATACAATGTCATCTTTCCAATCTTCAACCCAAAAGTATCTTGTATATAATTCTTTAAGATATCGATCTTCACATTGGGATCAACCCGTAATTTGATTCTTTATTTTACTAGCAACCCATGTCAAAGTTATTTTTACTATAAATTCATATTTGTCCCCTTCCATAACCCTAAATCCACGATCTTTCTTTTTCTTCTCTGCTGCTCATAACGCTCTTACACAAAATCCTATGATTCAAACCTTTGTTTATGAGAGAATCAAAGCAATTGGTAAGTTTATTCTTCTTATTCTCAACAGATTTCCAATCACTCTATCTATGGTTTATATTGGCATAATTTAGACTTTGTTTAAGGTTTTGATTTATTATAAGTTTAGTTAATCAATCATGTACGTATTAAGCACACATGATAATTCTGGACAGCATGAGTATCTCGAATTTAAACTTATATTTTCTGAACAAGATTTCTTATGAAATTTATATTTCTAGAAACTAGACATGTAGTGCTTCTTCAATAAATTTTTTTAATTAATTTCGAATTTGTTTTCAATTTTATATCTATTTTCGAAATAGAAACCACTGCACTGGAAAACGGCGATTCTAGCATTGCGATTGGATTTACAAGATTATTTGTACCACCACATGAACTCAAAAAATTCTGAAATTTTATATGGAATTTAATATATGTGTCTGATACTCTCAGTTTTAATTTCATAATTTTCTGATTAGTATTTTATTTTATAAAAATCTCAGAACCCGTTTGGTTTAGGTTATGTGAAAACAGTTTCAAATTTGTCGAGAAATAAATAGTTTTGAAAATGTTTTGATATCGGATCCTCTTGAAAATTTTACATGGGGTACTAATGGATGTCCAAAATAGTTTCATAGAATATAATGTCATTCTGAGTTTTAGATAAAAAGTTAAAATTTTGAGAATAAGACATGTACGGGTATGAATTAGAAAAATCAGATTCTTAGAATAAGTTATTAATTATCAGATCTTATATTTGTTTAAGGTGTTAGAGGTGATTGAGCCTCTTAGAGGCATAGAGGTGTGTTAGATTTGGGGTGTTACAATCAAATACTAATAACCAAGATTACACTTGTTTAATTTTTCTCCACTTGACAAAAGGAAAAAACTTTTGTGCTTTTTGCGATAATGACAAACTCATTAGCGTTTACTAGAATTCTCTCTGTGTGATCTAATAGTTATTTTTTTCCTTCTTAATCAGCTAGTAATGTTCATTTGCTGCAACACGAGGAAGCAGCTATAAGGCAGCAAGCTTGTGACGAGAATGCAAAATGGATTTCAGCGGTTGCAATTCTTGATGAGGGCGTTTATTTGGGCTTTGAGAATAATTTTAATCTCTTCATATCGTTAAGAGGAATATTGAGGAGCTAGGCCGTCTTAGGGTGGTTGGCAAATATCTCCTTGAAGACTGTCAATAGAATTTTTTATGTTTCCTTTGGCAATCCTAAATTAGATTCTGATATTGGTCAGATTCCGGTCTTGATTTTTGGCACTATTAATAGTGCTATTGTTGTTGTCACTTCCTTTCATCATAAGCAATAACATGTGTTAGAAAAAACTTCAAGCAAACTTAAGGGAGAAGACTGAAGGATCGGGAAGTTTAAATCATGAGCAGTGAAGGTTCTTTAATGATAAGGAGAGGATGGCAAGTGCAAAAGAATTCATAGATGGTAATCTAATTGAGTCATTTGTCGATCTTAGCAGTATTTTAATGCAAGAAATTTCCGTAGTTGTTGATGTTTCTGTGGAGGAGCTTGTGAAGTTAGTTGAGGGATTTAAAGGGTTACATTGATATCAATTACATGTCAATGTAACTCTTTAAGTTCCTCAACTAGCTTCACAAGCTTCTCCACAAAAAACATGAACAACTGTGGAAATTTCTTACATTAAAGTATTGCCAAAATCAATAAATGACTCAATTGGATCGCCGTCTATGATTCTTTTGCACTTGTCATCCTCTTCTCATCATGAAATAACCTCCACTGCTCATGATTTAAACTTCTCAGGCCTTCAGTTTTCTTCCTTAAGTTTGCTTGCAATTTCTCTAACATATGGTATTGCTTATAATGTAGGGAAACATCAACAATAATAGCACCATTAACAGTGCCAAAAATTAGGGTTGGAATCTTAACCTTATTAGAATTTAACATCGGATTGTTAAGGGAACCATGATGAATCCTATTGACAAAGTCTCTAAGACGGTATGTGCTAGTCATCTCAAGACGGTTTGGTTTCTCAATAATCCCTCTAAACGGAAGAGAGGCTAAAGTTGTTGTTAGCAACCCACTACTTCGTAGCCTGATAGAAGTGTACACCATCCCAACTTATTGATTCTGAAGGATATTTACAAGGAGCCCCTTACACTACATGTTTTTAATGGTTGCCTTTTTTCCACATCCCATGTAGGTTGTGTTGTCATAAAGCCCACAGCAGAACTTGAATGGATTAACATATTCTGTATAAACGATACAAGAATGTGATTCATGTTTAGGCAGCATGCACAAATGTATCGTAACAAACTAACAATGTCATTGTGAATCAAGCAGAAGCAACCGAGAAGGAAACAATCACCTAATTATTTCGCATCGCTGGTAAATTCATATGTTGCAGCGTAGACATCAACGCACGTCATTGCTGCCGCTGCGAGTTCTGCTCTCAGTTTGATCACTATTTCTTTAAGCTGTCTGTTGAACTCTACAGCCATGTTTTTCGATTTTATGCAACCCATGTTCATCAAGAATGACTTGTTTTGGACTATGATTATAGAAAATGGGAAGCAACCAATATGCCTGTGTTGTATATCCAAAATGCCGCCCCTCCTTGATGATATAGATTCTAAAAGTGTTATTGACCAGTATGATCAAGTCAGAAATTTGTTAGTCCTAGATAACTTCTGTAAATAATATTGCTCCTCACTTAAGTGGCTGAAGCTCATCAGCTAATGATGTCTGGTGATTTTGCAAGAAGTTGATAAAAACTCATCGTTATAAATCCTACAGCAAGATCAACCTGTCCAATATCAAATGGGTAAAGAGCCTCCGCAAAGTCTTCCCGTATTGGCAGCTTGTCTCTATCTGAGTTAATCTTAGCAGAGAGCATAAAAAAAATCCAAAATTATGTTAAGAAATATCGACTCCTGGCCCTGGGGAGCACCTTTACGAATGTTAAAGATTCTAGTATAACCTGCATCATAAAGACGTTTGCTGCGTGCTTTGAATTGATGAAATCTCAATCTGCACATCAAGAGAGAAAGGACTGCCTCCAAGATCAATGAAGGACTCGTTTGGCCTTCTAATGGCTGACCTCCTGTGGCAAAATTAGCACCATGTCGAAGTTTTGCTCCTGGTGAATTCAGCCGCATAACACAGAGCCCAAAATGATTGAAACTTGTAGATGGGATTTTCATGCTTATACGTTAAACAGTATAAATGAAATGCTAAGAATGATTATAAACGTAGGTAGTCTACAATCGGATGGCCATCGCAAGCTCTATCAGCTGCATTTGATGCTGGAAATGGCGAAAATGCAGCTGATGAACTGCCAGTGTCCAAATTGGAGTCACCAAAATTGTAAATCGCTGGAAATTCACAAGGTAGCAGAGTATCACCCTGACACTTAATCCCCACGAGAATAGAAAAGCCACAGCAAACAAAGCTCTCCAACACTTGATTTTAACTTCGATTCAGCTGCTGATGATTCTGGTAACTTACATATAAACCCAGAAAACTTTATTTAGCATAAAATTGTACAAATTTTGTGTGCATGTATACAAAGCAGACACCAATGTTTCCACTCTTACTTTCATATGCTATATTTCATTAAATCTTTAAAAGTCGTTGATAGACAAAGATATGAAAAACAAAGAGGGGATCTGAATTCCTGATTGTGTTACACTTATGCTGTAATTTGATATCCCTGCATCAGACTGCATACACATGAGCAACATTATACTTTATGGTATCTTCAAGACTGAGAAACCATAATCTTCTTAGTCATTTTATTATTGTTATTATTATTATTTAGAATAAGGATCTAAATAGGATTCTCAAATTGATTCTGAATTAACTAATCTGATTATCCGGACGCAGATTATGAGTAAAATAAATAAGCAGTATATATTCGACCAAGAGGAACTTAATGATTATAATAATGAATTAGATAGAAATATATGATCAATTTTCATTTTGTGTTTACAAATTAATTTGGCTTATTAATAATTAAATTCTTTTATATCGTTATAAAGAAAAATGCTAATTAATTACAATATTTTGGAGAACGCAACTATCTAGGGGCATTATGCGTTTATGACTCGAGAGAGTCCTTTAAAGCTAACTATTTATAGGGATTTTGGTTGCATGGATTGGTTCGTTTGGTTAGACTAATCCTTATTCCCAGCAAATTTTCAGGAATTTTGGAATGCTGAAACATCTTACAGACAAGCAGATAAATTGCACCCACAATAAAACAACACAAGGATTTGAAGCAGATGGGATCTGCCGGACAGCATCTATAGGTTGCAGTTTCCAGCATTAGAAAAAATAAACACCACACCCTGGGAGCTACAGAAGTTCCTGGTGTGCTTGCCCAACAACAGTTATATTTGAAAAAGTGTGTATGGCTGATGAGAAATGAGTTGGAGCTTGTGCTTGACTACATTTACCTCTTTCAGTTCCAATATAAGAGACAAGCATATTGGCACAGAAGGCAGGCTACACACTTTGCTAGCTGAGCACTCATTCATTCTTTTGAAAATCGAACCAGTATTTGTTCTGGAACATATTTGGGATTTCCTTATAAATACTAATATTAGGCTGCTAGATCCTCAAACTATGGATTTGTGGCACAGTGCAAGCCATTCCACATTAGCTAGCCTTCTAAAGAAGCTTATGCTGTCTTTGGATATTTCTTTCAATTGTTCACTTGAAATAAACAGACATGCGAGAATGACTAATAGATATGTATTCTGAAAATTATTATTAGAGAAATAGCAAACACACCAAAGGTTCTGGCTTAAACATAATAAAGATTGAATTCTTGAGGTTGTTCAATTATCAACCTTAATATCGATTGCACAAAACCATACTCCTGAATCATATAGAGAAAACTTACTGATCCGCTGCTCTCTTGTACCAAAAATACTTGAAATTTTCACTATGAACTCCCCAAAAATCTCTATCGACCATGTATGACTCTGACAAATACCCTCACTGCCTATGACACGCTTGGGTGATTGGAATTGGCGGGTCTGTCAGTGAACCATAAAGAGTATGATTAGCAACCCACTGATTTGCAGCCTGCGTATAGTGTACACCATCCCAGCTAATAGATTTTGAAGGATCTTCACACGAAGCCCCATACACTTCAGTTTTGTTGATGGTTGCCTTGTTTCCACACCACACATGGTCATAGTTCTCATGATACCCACAGCAGACCTTAAATGGATCAGCATAACCTGTATAAAGTAAATCAAAAACATATATTTGATCATCCACACAAGAATCGTGATTTTGGTAATAGCACTGCAACAGTAAAAGCTTGAATGCTACATTTTAGCATAAGCACACTGCAGGGACAGTAAAGGAGGATTTTTACAACAAAATATGAAATTTGCACTGTCATTCTTAAACAAAAGCACCCACCAACATATAGTGACATGTCATTGTGACCTTAGACAGATAAGTGAGTCGAAATTACAATTAAGAATGAAATGATTACCTAAAGTTTTTGCATTGCTGATCAATTCATACTTTGTGGCATAAACATCCACATACGTAATTGCAGCCTCTGGGAGCTCTGTCCTTAATTTGATAACTCTTTCTTTAAGCTGCCTGTTGAACTCCACAGCCATGTTATTTTGATCCTTGACGCAGCCATGTTCATCAAGAAAGCCTGGTGGTGGGTTATGATTGTAGAAAAAATTGGTTGGCAAGCAACCAATAGGCCCTGTATTGTGTATCCAAAATGCCCTGCCTCCTTGTTGATATATATTCTGAAATTGAATTATACAAGTTGGCTCGTGACAGTTGTTCAATGCAAGACACTATTAAACAAATCAAGTTTTTTATGAAAATCTAAACTGTTTGATGAAATGCTCGTGAGACTGTTTTTGGAAGGGGAAGCTGAATTACTCAGTTCAGAAGAGTTGACAGTTCTGTTTCTTCTTCATAAGCATCAATTTTACTTGTTTGTTCTTCATATGTGTCAATTTTACTTAAATTGACTGAACGAGTATGATCAAGTAAAAAATTTGTTAGCTTAGGCGAGTGCAATTAAAGATGCCAACTTACTTGATGATATATATTCTGAAAGTGAAATAAACAAGGCTCGTGACAGTTGTTCTATGCAAGACAGTATTGAAGAAATCTGAGTGTTTGATGAAAATATAATCTGTTTGATGAAATGCTCAGTGAGACAGTTTCTGAAAGGGAAAGCTAAACTAAGCTCCGAAGACTTGACAGTTGTGTTTCTTCTTCATAAGTCTATAAGTATCAATTGTACTCATCTAACTGACAAAACTATGATCAAGTCAAAAATTTGTTAGCTTAGGCAACTGCAAAGAAAGATGCCAACTTACTTGAACAGCTGAAGCTAACTGATTAACAATGTCAGGTATTGCTGCACGAAGTTGATCAAAACTCATCTTTCTAAATCCAACAGAAAGATCATTTTGTCCAATATCAAACGTGTACAGAGCCTTGGCAAAGTCCTCCTGTCTCGGCAGCTTGTCTCTATCCGAGGCAATCTTGGCTGAGCATCACATTTCAGAAAGCGTGTTATATAATATGCAAACAAATGATCAAAATCATAATGGGCAAGTATCTTCATAAACAGAAAATAATAAACCAACCTTCATCGTAAAGCTCTTTGGTTCGTGCTTTGAATTGGTTAAATTGCGTAATCTGCATACCCAGAAAGAAAGGACTAATTCCATACTCGTATATAGTCTCATTAGGCTTTCCAATGGTTGATCCTCCAGTGGCAAAATTAGCACCATGCCGAAAATTTGTTCCCAGTGAATTCAAATATGCACTCAAGTATGGCGACTTCACACTCTCAGCTGCAAAAATGAATGAAATATTGTAAATGGTGTTTCATGTTCTCCAAAGATAATACTGAAAAATCACAAAAATAAAAATAAAAATAGAAGTTGTTACCAATGAAGTCTATGATGAGACGACCATCAGAATCTCTACCAGCTGGCTTGTGAAAGAACCCCTCTCCATGTGGAGCTCGAATTGGCTCAAATGCAGCTGAAATGCCACCAGTATCCGAATTTGAGTCCCCAAAATTGTAAATTGCAGGGAACTCACACGGTGGCAATTTATTAGTGACACCACTCACGCCCAAGCCGCCCCATGTGAATAGTAAAAACCCAGCAACCAAAGCTCTCCAATACAGCATTGTCACTTATCCACCACTGTTGCCGATTCTGGGCACGCTCTCTACATATATTAAACCAAGAGACTTTTACGGATAAAAGTAATTAACCCCTTTTTTCTTTCTAACGTCGAGACAAAACAGATGTAAGATATTCATGGTCACTGACAGTAGCCATGTGCTGGGGCCTCAATTAACTTGTTTGATCTGTCTCAAAACCTTAACCGTCAGATTGTGTTCACACTTTTGCTCTCATCGACTCTCACTGCCCAGTACAGACTGCATAGGCAACGATAACATTTATTTTGACGTATTTTGTCTAAATCTAACGAGTCACAACTACATATAGTTTTGTTATGTTGCCGTCAACAATTGTTCTCGTAGTCGAGATTTCCAGACCCTGATATGTGTGACTTTGATGAAACATCCTTAAAATTTTAGTGCATAAAAATGATGATTATTGTTTCTCATTTACGATCATTAAAGTCATGCTTAGGTTCGGCTGTGTAGATTTTATAAACTACTAAGGATTTGAACTAGAAAAAGAGCTGCACAAATCTCATAAAATCGGATGACCATGTGTCGGTGACTACTGATGTGATTAACACTGCGGCTAAGACTAGAGTTGGCAGAAAGAGTGACCAATGTTCATGGACCCTGCTACTAAATTCATAGGTCGTCATTCCATTAGTGGATGGCAACGTGGCTGGGCTCCATTTAATGATGATCGCTGATGGCTGCAATGAAGTATCTCAAAAGTGCAGTCGGTGTGATGCTGATAATAATGTGTCTGGTCTCTCTATATGTGGAATTGTGGACCAAAGATTTGTCTGGATCTCCGTAATTTGTGTTAAAATTGACCATCCATCTTCTACTTTACTCCCATTTTTTTGTTATATATAAATCAATGGGCTAGCTACCTTACAAATTATGTAACAAAGCGACTTTAAAAAGATAAGTAAAGAAATTAGATTTTGTCCTGTGTATGACCTATGAAGCCTAAGGAAATAATAACATATGAATTAAAAATGAAAATTTCCATCTTCGTTTTTGACGTGGTAAAACTACTTGAACTCTTCCTCGACATTAAGGATGGCAATGGGGAGGGGACATTAGGGATGGCAATGGGGAGGGGAGGGGAAGGGACCAATCTCTCCGTATCCATTCTCGATATTTTGCGTATGTCCCTGTCCCCTCCCCGTCCCCGTCAGAATTATTTGAGAGAATCATCATCCCCTCCCCGAATAATTACAGGGGATCCCCGATCCCCGAATAATTAATACATTTTTTTATTTTCGATTTTAAGTTAATCATATTAAAATAAAAAAATTCAAATAAAAGTAAAATTTGAAATATATCTTACATTAATATCCATTACAAAAGTCACATATATTAAATTAGTAAGTAACGCAACATGCAAATGATACAAATTTCTTTTACAAATTATCATGAACAAATTAATAGTCTAATACAAAATTGTTACAAATAAAATCGAATTTCGATTCAAAATTAACTTTTCAATGGTGTCGTGGGCACTTTACAAATGTGGACTATTCCCTTTACAATACAATAGTTAAATCGGAGCAAATTAAGAGCAAATATTAGATTATATTAGATTAGATATTAAAATTGTGATTTGCTATGGGCAATTATAACATCTAAAAATCAATAAAAAATAGAATTAAGTTTAAAATATTTAAAGAATATTAAAATTAAAAAAATGGGATAATAGAATCTACTCGGTCTTTTTACTGTCTTAAATAAAAATTTATGACTTTAATTAGTTAATTAGGCCTAAAAGTTTAATAATATAAATATTTTGATATTTTTACCAATATTTATAATTTTATAATTTAAAATTTATTATTTATTTACTAGTAATTTTAAAAAATAAAAATAAAATTAAAAATTAAAATGGGAAATGGGTAGGGGATGGGGATTCCACCTCATCCCCGTCCCCTCCCCGAATAAGAAATTGGGTAAAAAAATTTCTCCGTCCCTTCCCCAAATAAAAGATTGGGTATGAAATTATCCTCATACCCTCCCCGAATGAGGAAAATCCCCGAAGGTACCCATCCCCGTGGGGATTTTTGCCATCTCTACTCGACATAATCTTTATGTCAAAATAATAATATTTATTAGATATCATAAATAAATGATTTTATTTTAAATAGCCAATTATTTAATAGGATTAGTAATCACGATGTAGATAATTATATAAGTAAGACTTATAGCTTTTAGTGATCGGTGTTCATTTAATTTTATAATTCAACTTCAAAATATTTTTCTTCATTTTTTTATTTTTCTTATTGAGTAATAAAAAAATATTTGTAAGTGAAATCGACATTTTTATAGTGTGTTCTCAAGTAATTTCATTGGTAACTATAAAACAACTTATCCTATCAATCTGAAATAAAATCTTATCATGTATCTCATAATCAATTACCAATCCAAATGAGGGACCAGAATAATAATCTCATAATTTAGTCCAATTGACCTCTATCCTTTATCCTAATCTTAGCTTAGATGTATTGTATTATTTATCAAGATTAAAAATATGCCTAATTAATCATATCCAAAGGCATGACCTCCTCCTCCTACTACTACTACTACTAGTACTATTAATAATAATAATAATAATAATAATAATTGTCATATGTGTAACTTTATTAATTGTTATTATTATTATTATTATTATTATGGCTAACTTTATTAATTGTCATATGTGTAAGACACTTTCCTTAATGTGTCTCACATAAGGTAACAGTGTAACACTACTGTTGTTGTAAGAAAACAGAATACATGAGTTATAATTAATTTTTTCATTATTAAAAGAAATTATACTATTTAAAAATAAATAAAATGGTAGGCAAATGTCAAATCAATATTTTAATCTCATACTTTTTTAAGATTTGAACTCAAGTGACCACTTAATTAAAGAAGACTATAAAGACACGTGGAAGATAATTACAATATTATTAATAATACAATATTTTCAACAAATTGAGTGTTTCATAAATGTAAGGCAATTACATTACCTTTTTGTCTCAACATTACAGTTTCTTATGGGAATAACTCATGTGTAGGATTATTCTTAACTCTTGTACATTAACATATGAAATAATTATTTCATTATAAGCAAACATTCTTCAAAAGAAACTTATGTTCACAGTGGATAATCTTTCGGGACAAAGAAATTTAGACATCATCATTAATAACCTTTACAATTTCCTGTGGGAATTTTTTAAACATAATTTTTGGTGTGAAAAGTTTGTCCATAATTCCAGATTTTGCTTCATTTCCATGGCCAAGGAAAAAACAGTCCACAAGCAGTGTGGAGAAAGAGAGAGGAATAAAAGAAGCAAGTTGATTTCATGTTATAAAACCTTTTTCATCCGGTTGCACTTTTATTCTGACAGTCTATTACTACTGTTGGATTTCTATCTTCAAATCTAACAGTTCAGCTTAGTTGGCTGTTACTAACAATATCTGTAAATTAGCCGGAGCCATAAATCAATTGAACTAGCCAAAGTAAATTTCTTGCGAAGTCGATGATTGGTAGTCGCTACTCCGACAGATTTTCTTTTCTTTTCTTTTCTTTCGCCTTATTGGGTGAAATTTACTCCCAGATATCATAATTGGAGTGTGGATGAAGAATCAAAGATTTGATTGACAGTCACTAGGCTAGTGGTGTGGTCATGCGTACGAACTCCAACAACGTATTGTGAGGGTTTAATTTTTTTCCTTAATTTAAGTTAAAGTAGTTTTCTCTTTTTCAAAATATGAATAGAGCAGAGGTTTCTCGAATATTAAAGAAGGTAAAAATCTAGATGTGCTTTATAAGAATAGATGTAAACTAGTCCTAGTAATAATATGTTTTGTAAATATAAGTTGTAATCTCATGTAATAATCTGATTTGTAAATATCAATTGTAATCTCATGTAATATGAGTTATACTCTTAAACAATAGTTTCATGTAATTAAAAAAAAAAAAGATTTGATTAACGTTCTCGCCACTTTAAATTACTTGCCCAAAAGCTACTAACATGTTGAACACTTGAAGTGACAATAAAATAGTGAATTAGTGACGTAGCAAGATGATGATGATATGATGTATTAATACCCATCAATGTTTCAAGGGTAAAAACTCGTTATCCTAATTTGAAGTTAGTGACATATATAATAAAATCTCAAACTACCCACATTAAATTATTGACATTTTTGCATTACTTTGTTCCTTTTAACTAGCAATTTCCCTATTATAAATTTTTTTTAGACATTTTAAAAGAAAAAAAATAAAATAACAGTAACACCAAAAAAAAAAAAATATTTTTTGGAACACACTGAATTATTTAATTTCTAGTTGATATGGAATTTTTATAATATTAAACTGGTTTTTCAATTGTATTGGTTGGTAGAGAATTATGATTGAGAATAAGACAGCCATTGGTGGCCAATGGAGTAGTAATACCAGTTTAATATTATAAAAAATTACATTATCAATTTTTTTTGAAAAATTAATATTTTAATTCAAGAGTGTGTTTCACAAAAATTAATATATATTTTTTATTTTTTGGTGTTAAACTGGTTATTTTATTTTATTTTCTTTTTAATAATGTCTAAAAAATTATTATAATAGGGAAATATTGTAAAAATAAGTTAAAAGGAACAAAAGATAATGGCAAAAATGTCAATAATTTAATAGTAGGGATGGTTTGAGGTATTTTTAAAAATATAGGGACTAAACGGACACTAACTTCAAAATATAAGAACTAAACGAGCTTTTACCCATGTTTCAAGTGAAAGTGGAGTTGTCTTAAAAAAAAAAGTTTGAATCCAATTAATTTTAGACATTTTAAATTATGTTTCAAAATTCTTATTTCAAACAATATGATTTTTAAAATGTAATTACTTGAGTGGATAAAGAAATAATATAATAAATTAATTTATAAATTTTGAAGTTCTGTTGTTCAGTTAATAAATGAAACATCACATGTCACATTATTTTACATGAAATTTTTAAATACAATTTATGATTTCTATCATTATTCTTATTAAAATTCACAAGAAACATTTTTAAAAATTTTTAAAAATCTAAACACAGCGGAAATTCCTTAGAATCCTTTCTTAAAGTTCAGAGGGGAAAAAAGAAATTAAAAAAAAAGACAAAATTGTTGCAGACGGTCGAATCATAACTAACCTTAAAACATTGTATGGAAGTGGATTAGGCCCAGCGACAATTAGAAAGCAAGGTTGGATAGGGTGTCCAGGATTGCACAAGGGGTGGAACTACTGGCACCCGTCTAATATTCTTCTAAAACTCCTTCTATATATGAACCCTCCACAAATGAGACTAATGTACGGATTATTACTATTATCAGTCATTTCATTTTCATTCCAATAATATCCCGTCAAAATCATTTTCGACAACTTATAAGAAAGGCACCAAAAAATATAAAAAAATCCAAAAAGTGTGGCATCCTATGTGATTTGTTTTTTAAAATTAAGTTAAAAGGAATCACTAAGAATCTAAAAAAAAAACAATTATTAGGCAGTGGGGTTAGACTCGACCTGCATCAGGGTAAAGATTGAGTCGAACTTCTCTAAACAAGAAAAAAGAAGAAATGCTAAGTGTCTAGAGAGGCAAGAGAAAGAGAAGAAAACGACAGCATGTGTTCCGCTATGGGTGCATTTGGGATTGAGATACTGTAACTTTTAAGTTGCAATTGCTGTGCAAAAAAATTTGTAATTATAAATTAAAATTAATAATATATAGTAAATATAAATTTTAAACAATAATTTTGATAAAATTATTAAAGATTTAATAGATTCTTCATTATAGAAGTAAAAAATCATATCAACATAGTTTTTAAGTTACAACAGTTAATATTTACCAAATATTTTACTGTTGTACTTTTAAACTACACTTGTCGAACCTCAATCTCAAACGTCAAACGTACCCTATCTCTTGCCCTTTATAATTAAAAAAATAACAAATAATTGAGACAAAATTGATAGAATCTCTTACTCTATCAGCTTGTCCTCACGCATTCCATCTTCACCATTTTCTTCCTTCTTTCAAATATCTCTCTCGTACAAGACCGATGCTGACTACGACATGGCCGCTGACGATGACACGGTCATATTTGCATCATAATATCATGGAGAGGAACCAAGATGTTTTCTGTAACACCCCAGCCCGAACTTTGATGGCAAATCTAACCGCAACTCACATATGAATTTAAATAACTCTTTATAACCGATAAAATTCAAGTCTCAAATGCAAAAGCCAACGGAATAACTTAAAAGTTTAGCCAAATCATCTATCATCCTCAATTCAAATCCATCTTCTCACTCATCATGAATCAATCATGACTTTTGAAAACTGAATTACAATAAACTATAATGAGTACAAGACCCAGTAAGCAAACTAGTTTTTTTTATACTAAAATACATACATACTTATATATAATGCAAAATGGATGATATGTCATGATCTGTTGGAAATACTGTTAACAAATTCATAAAAATCTCTTTCTATCACTTTCAAACTTTCTCATTTTCTTTTAATGAAATATATATTCTGCAATTGTGGCACTTTACGCTATGCGTGGCACTTTACAGCACTCTGACCCTCAAGAAGTGGCCCCCGCATAGTTTTAAGAGGTGGCCTCCATACAACTTTAAGAGGTGACCCCCAATGTAAAATCTTATAAAACAGAAATCTCATTTGCCAAAATCCATTTTCTCATTGATAGAAAACTCAATGCATTTCCTTGCTCATGCCAATGAACCATCACACATACATATGCCCATGTACATAATCACGTCCAATACATAACAATACATCAGATAAACATATGAGTAGAGACATATAAATTTATATTCGTACATATCAAAATAGGCTTTTCATACAAGTCAAACATATATATTGTTTATTGTGATTCGTTTTAAAGTTTAGTTTACTTACCTCTTGTCATTCTCATGTAACAAATGCGTACTAATATCATCAACCTAAAATCATCAATAAATATCTTATAAGATATAATCAAGTCTCAATTATAAATTGTAATTTCCTCAACTATCTCAATTTAAATATCTTATAAGCTCAACCTCAAATGTCCTCAACAATCGGCCCTCAAAACAGAACAGTGCATATTCTTTGATTTTTAATAAATTATTCCTCATTGAAAAATCTCAAATTTTACCGACCAAATGCTGACATATTGAAAGTTCATTGATAAAACTTTCATAATTTTATTCCTTCAAAAACTATTGAAAATAATTGACGTTTCAGACATCATCAATATGTCAAACAATTTTCTGTTTTGAACACACTTGATTTAAAAATACAAAATAATTTATTGCTTTATCATAAAATCCTGAAAATTTACAGAATCATACTAGACATATATAAAAATCATTGATCCAAATTTCATAATTTTTGAAGAAGTATAGCTATGGTAAAAATAATTTTGTAATTCACGTTATTCACTGAAATCAGAAAATTTCCAGATTTTCAGACTTGAATTTGAAAAATCGTAATTAATTGAAATCTTATTCGATTAACTTGAAACAAGTTCAAAACATTATAAACGATGTCTAGTTTAACATATTCAAAAATTAGAATCAAAATCAATTTGTACAAATTACTATAATTTTCGTAATAATTCACTGTCAGCATATTTCTACCAAATCTTAAGTTTCTACTTCTATTGCAGTCATGCTTCTCCACAACAAATTAATAAAAACCAAGAATTAAAACTTACCTCCAAATCCAAATCTTCTCTCAACAATACCCAATTCAAATTATGTAATTTGATCTCATGTGTTGTCATGACAAAACAAAGAAGAAGAAGAAGGTTTTCTTCTTCTTCTTTTTTCTTTTCTTTTCTCTCTCTCTCTCTTTTTGTCTTAGCCCATTTCTCCTTCTTCCTCTCTCTTATAATGAGAAAGATATCTTATTTTATTTATACTACAACAAAAAGGATCACTAAAAACTAAAAAAACTTAAATACCCTCAAGAGAATTAGAATATTACGTTCTCATTATGTTTTATGATGCGATTGGTTCACCCATTCGTTATGTTCTATCTCCTTTCATTCACAATTTTTTTTTTTTTTTGGTCACTTCATGCCTTTCAAATATATACCTATATCAAGAGAATCTGTGTTGTGATGGATACTTGTTAGTTGTCTCAGTGAGTTCAGTGCCTGCATGAGATTATTAGCCATGTTCATTTCTAAAGCATTTTCAGCTTTCGGCACAATTCTAAAGGAGCAGGAGCAAGTCTTGCATCTGTAGTTGTTTTCTCTTTCAAAATCAGCTGTTGTCAATGTCATAATCTTTTGACAGTGATTAGAATTCTTCTCAAAGCAACGCTATATATATAGCAATATTCCAATCTACAATTTTAAATTGCAGAAAAATTTAAAAAAAATTGCTTAAATTATGTAGTTTAAGCGTTTTAAGTTTAAATCATCTCACCACGGTTTTAAAATTTTCTTTAACTTTTCCCGCACTCTAAGATTCCATACTAAAAAACTACTCTGTCTCTCTCTACAAGTTAATATATGTATATATTCACCATCTAATAAAGAATATCAATAAAGAAAGAAAAGATGGATAAAGTATTAAAACAAATATTGAGAATTCAAGTCAAAATTGATATAATTCCAAGGGTCTTTATAGTAAAATTCCCAAGGGAGATTGAGAAGTCTAGCCTAGAAACAATAAACTCCACAGTCTGGGAGCTACCATAATTCCTACAACGCCAATTCCAACACATAATCAGCAAGAGTGGCAAACAGAAGTTCCTGGTGTGCTAGCTCAACAAGAGGTAAATTTGAAGAAGTGTGGATGGCTGATGAGAAATGAATTGGAGCTTGTGCTTGACTGCATTTAGCTCTTTCAGTTCCAATATAAGAGACAAGCATATTGGCACAGAAGGCAGGCTACACACTTTGCTAGCTGAGCACTCATTCATTCTTTTGAAAATCGAACCAGCATTTGCTCTGGAACATATTTGGGATTTCCTTATAAATACTAATATTAGGCTGCTAGATCCTCAAACTATGGATTTGTGGCACAGTGCAAACCATTCCACATTAGCTAGCCTTCTAAAGAAGCTTATGCTGTCTCTGGATATTTCTTTCAATTGTTCACTTGAAATAAACAGATATGCGAGAATAACTAATAGATATGTATTCTGAAAATTATTATTATAGAAATAGCAAACACACCAAAGGTTCTGGCTTAAACATAAGAAATATCGAATTCTTGAGGTCGTTCAATTATCAACCTTAAGATCGATTGCGCAAAACAATACTCCTGAATCATATAGAGAAAACTTACTGATCTGCTGTTCTCTTGTACCAAAAATACTTGAAATTTTCACTATGAACTCCCCAAAAATCTCTATTGACCATGCATGACTCAGACAAATACACTCACTGCCTATGACATGCTTGGGTGATTGGAAGTGGCGGATCTGTTAGTGAACCATAAAGAGTATGATTAGCAACCCACTGATTTGCAGCCTGCGTATAGTGTACACCATCCCAGCTAATAGATTTTGAAGGGTCTTTACAAGAAGCCCCATACACTTCAGTGTTGTTGATGGTTGCCTTGTTACCACACCACACATGGTCATAGTTCTCATGATACCCACAGCAGACCTTAAATGGATCAGCATAACCTGTATAACATTTTAGCATGAGTACACTGCAAGGACAGTAAAAGAGGACTTGTACAACAAAATGTGAAATTTGCACTTTCACGCTTAAAAGTACCCACCAACATATAGTAACAATGTCATTGTGATTTTAGACAGATAAGTGAGTGACAATTACAATTAGGAATGAAATGATTACCTAAAGCTTTTGCATTGCTGATCAATTCATACTTTGTAGCATAAACGTCCACATACGTGATTGCAGCCTCTGGGAGCTCTGTCCTTAATTTGATTACTCTTTCTTTGAGCTGCCTGTTAAACTCCACAGCCATGTTATTTTGATCCTTGACGCAGCCGTGCTCATCAAGATAGCCTGGTGGTGGGTTATGATTGTAGAAAAAGTTGGTTGGCAAGCAACCAATAGGCCCCGTATTGTGTATCCAAAACGCCCTCCCTCCTTGTTGATATATATTCTGAAAGTGAAATAAACAAGGCTCATGACAGTTGTTCTATGCAAGACAGTATTGAAGAAATCTGAGTGTTTGATGAAAATATAATCTGTTTGATGAAATGCTCAGTGAGACAGTTTCTGAAAGGGAAAGCTAAACTAAGCTCCGAAGACTTGACAGTTGTGTTTCTTCTTCATAAGTCTATAAGTATCAATTTTACTCATCTAACTGACAAAACTATGATCAAGTCAAAAATTTGTTAGCTTAGGCAACTGCAAAGAAAGATGCCAACTTACTTGAACAGCTGAAGCTAACTGATTAACAATGTCAGGTATTGCTGCACGAAGTTGATCAAAACTCATCTTTCTAAATCCAACAGAAAGATCATTTTGTCCAATATCAAACGTGTACAGAGCCTTGGCAAAGTCCTCCTGTCTCGGCAGCTTGTCTCTATCCGAGGCAATCTTGGCTGACCATCACATTTCACAAAGCGTGTTATATAACGTGCAAACAAATGATCAAAATCATAATGGGCAAGTATCTTCATAAACAGCAAATAATAAACCAACCTTCATCGTACAGCTCTTTGGTTCGTGCTTTGAATTGGTTAAATTGCGTAATCTGCATACCCAGAAAGAAAGGACTAATTCCATACTCGTATATAGTCTCATTAGGCTTTCCAATGGTTGATCCTCCAGTGGCAAAATTAGCACCATGCCGAAAATTCGTTCCCAGTGAATTCAAATATGCACTCAAGTATGGCAATTTCACACTCTCAGCTGCAAAATTAATAAAATTTTGTAAATGGGGTTTCATATTTTTGAAAGAGAGAGAGAGAGATTACAAGTTGTTACCAATGAAGTCTACGATGAGACGGCCATCAGAATCTCTACCAGCAGGCTTGTGAAAGAACCCCTCTCCATATGGAACTCGAATTGGCTCAAATGCAGCTGAAATGCCACCAGTATCCGAATTTGAGTCCCCAAAATTGTAAATTGCAGGGAACTCACACGGTGGCAATTTATTAGTGACACCACTCACTCCCAAGCCGCCCCATGTGAATAGTAAAAACCCAGCAACCAAAGCTCTCCAATGCAACATTGTCACTTATCCACCACTGTTGCCGATTCTGGGCACTTACCCTCTATATATAATAAACCCAGAGACCGTTACGGATAAAAGTAATTAACCCCCCCCCCCCCTTTTTTTTTTAACGTCGAGACAAAACAGATATAAGATATTCATGGTCACTGACAATAGCCATGTGCTGTGTCCTCAATTAACTTGTTTGATCGTTCTCAAAACCTTAACTGTCAGATTGTGTTCACTCGCTTGCACTAATCCACTCTCACTGCCTAGTACAGATTGCATAGGCAACGATAACAATTATCTTTACGTATTTTGTCTAAAAGATGATTATTGTACCAATATAAATAACAAATTATAAATTTCGCATATATGAATTATGATCATTAAAGTCATGCTTAGGCTCGGCCGTGTAGATTTTATAAACTAAGGATTGGAACTAGAAAAAAAGCTGCACAAATCTCATAAAATCGGATGACCATGCGTCGGTGACTACTGCTGTGATGAATACTGCGGCTAAGATTAGAGCTGGCATAGGTCGTCATTTCATTAGAGGATGGGTAAAAGGCTGGGCACCATTAGATGATGATCTGATGGCTGTAATGAAGTACCTTAAAAAGTGAAGTCGGTGTGATGGTGATACTAATGCGCGTCTGGTCTCTCTCTATATGTGGAATTGTGGACCAAAGAGTTGTCTGTACCTCCGTAATTTGTGTTAAAATTGACCATCAATCTTCTACTTTACTGCCATTTGTGATTACATATTAATCAATTGAACTGGACCAAGTATATTTCTTGCGAAGGCAAGGCGATGATTGGTAGTCGCTGGTCAGAGGGATTTTCTTTTCTTTTCTTTTTTTCCCCCTTAATGCGTGAAATTTACTCCTAGATATCATAATTAGAGTGGGGATGAAGAATCAATGATTTGATGGACGTTCTCACCACTTTAAATTACTTGCCCAAAATCTACTAACATGTTGAAGACTTGAAGTAACAATTCAACAGTGAATTAGTGCGTTGTAAAATCTACCAACGAATGAATGTTTCAAGTGAGAGTGGAGTTGTTTAAAAATTAAAAAAAGTCGGATCCAATTAATTTTAGACATTTTGAATTATGTTTTAAAGTTTTATTACAAACAATATAATATTTAATATGTAATTCCTAGAGTGGATAAAGAAATAACATAATAAATTGATTTAAATTTGTGAAATTCTATTCTTCAATTAATAAATGAGACATTATATGTCACATCATTTGATATGAAAATTTTAAATATAATTGATTTCTAAAATCATTCTTATCAAAATTCATGAGAAACGTTTTTAAAATTTAATATGGCATAAATTCCTTTGAAATTTAGAATCCTTCCTTTTTAAAGTTTGTGTTTTTTTTGGGGGGGGGGGGGGGGAATAAAAGAGAAAAAGACAAAATTGTTGCAGATAGTCGAATCATAAATCAGCTTAAAAGTTAAAACATTGAATGGAAGTGGATTAGGCCCAAACAACTATTAGCGAACAAGGTTGGATAAGGAGTTTAGGATTGCAACATTGGGTGCAACTTCTGGCACCCCTCTAATATTCCTCTAAAACCCCTTCTCTAGATGAACCCTTCGTAAACGATACCAGTATCGGGATTATTACTATTAGCACCCATTTTCAATGCAATAATATCTCGTCAATATCATTTTCGACAAATTATAAGACAAGGACAAAAAAATCCACAAAGTCTGTCGTCCTATGTGATTTTTTTTAATTAAGTTAAAAGGAATCACAAAGAACCAAAAATATATAAATATGGAAGGTAGAGAGTGTATTTTTAAACTCTAACTACCAATTTAATTATTTGACAGTGCGTTTAACACATTATATTACTTGATTTAATGTAAATATATTATATAATGTTGTAATTTAGTAATATTGTGTTATATTAATGCTATACAATATTTTGTACTACATTATATCGTATTTTTTTAATTTTATACTTGATATTATACTACATTGCCATTGCACTACATTGTATTAGTTTTTTTTTTGGTGATTAGTTGAAATTATATATTTGAAAAAATGTTTAATATTAAGATAACTTTAAAAAATACTACATTGCCCAGGTTAGGTTCGGGCTTTTCTGAATGAGAACTGAGAAGTACTAAGTATTTAGAAAAAGTACTAGGATAAAAGAAAACTGAAGCCTTTACGACTTATTTGTCACCTATTGATTGGGTGTTTTCTCTTTTCTTTTCTTTTTTCTCTTTTCTACTACGTCTTTCGACTAAAGTTGGGAATAGTCTTCTTTTGGGTTCTATTAATCATTGTGTTTGAAGAGGTTGGTGGGAAAGCCTTTATTGCTAGAAACATAGTATATATGGATACAGAATAATTAATTAGAAAGTCAGTTGCCATAAAAGAATAAGCGGAAAACATAGTAACAATTATGGGGAGAATGAAGATAAAAGGAGAAAGAGTTGTTGCAAACTGCCTGGTTGGCAAGGTGTTAGCATTAACAGGAAAAGCTTGAAAGCGGCAATGCAGCAAGCATGGAGAATAGTGAAGGAAGTTAAGATTGAAAGCATGGGGGACAACATTTTTTTGTTTAAGTTTGCCACTGAAGAAGAAAAGAAAAGGGTATTCATGGGGGGGGGGGGGGGGGGGCATGGCACTTTCACAGATCTTTATTAGTTCTATATGAACTAGAGGGCATTGGAGATATAAAGGATCAATCATTTACACATATTTCATTTTGGGTGCAAGTTCACAACATTCCCATAATGTATATGAACATGGATGCTATTCAAAAGTTGGGAGAAAAGATTGGCACGGTGCAAGAAATAAAAACTAATGAAACAGGAGAGTGTATAGGATAATTTGCTCTTGTTAGAATTTTCATTGACATAACTGGAGAGATTTTAATTCAATTCTTTTATTGTTAATGTGGTTTATAATAGATAAAATATGACTATTTATTGAATAAAAATTTATTAAATTGTTCTTAGTAGGTCAATTTAGTAATACAAAAATTATTAAAATATGAGTGTACAAATAAATTTTAGTGTGCAAAATAGTTAATAGCGGATAGCCCCACTCTTTTGTCTACAATTATTTTTGTTTAATTAATTTTTGGGTCCAATGGTCGGGTCAGAGCTTGCTGATGAAGTCGTAGCTCTAACCCAAATAGATTCGGGCCCTATATCTTCAGCCCTAACCTTATTCGCAATCCTTAAAAAGTTAAAATAGGAAGAAAATTACAAATGCAGTGTTAAAACGACAACGTTGGAATAACAAGTCGGGCGTAAAACAAACAAAAGTAACGCCGTCTGTTTGCTGAGACGACTCAGAAACGCAACGCGAAACAGAATCGCTCTGTTACAGTGGAAGCAGCAGTAGTAGTAGCTGTAGCGGCGGGAGCAACAATGGCTTCGGTCGAAGATGAAAAGAAAGTAGTAAAGGAAGGAAACAACCTACTGGGGTCGCCGACTTTTATGGAGCTCGAAAACGGCAGGTTCAAGTGCGTAGAGACAGGCCACGAGATGCTAGCAAAAGACAAGGATTCATATTCTCAGTCCAAACGGTGCCGTTTGGGTCTCATCGACTTCGCTTTGTCCCACAATAAGCCCCCTCTTAACATGTTCAAGCAAGACCCACTCTCCCGGTATTCAAGATTACATCTTTTCAAACATTTATGTATTTCTTTTTAATTTTCTTTTAATTAGGGTTAAGGGTTTGATAGAATCAACATAGATGTGTAATTCACTCTTCTTTTTTTAATAATGTTTTGAAGCTGTTTCTTTAAGGACACAGTTGGTGAACTAATTAAAACTTTAAGTTTTCAACTGTTTTAAGCAATTTTTAAGGAAGAATTTAGTTTATGTCTGATTTACCTGAGTGGAAGGTTCTGTTTTTTCAGGTCTTTAAATATTGAATAGTTTATAATCTATTACGAAATAATACTTTTGTCTCTGTAGCCATCAAAGTGAATGTGGATGTTATATTCATGCAATTAAGTGTTGATATTATTTCAATTTGTTTGATTACCAGCGCAAAATTGATATGTAAGCTAACTGGTGATACAGTCAACAAAAATGAAGAACATATATGGAAGCACATCAACGGCAAACGGTTCCTCAACAAGCTCGGTGAGTTTTTGTTTTTGATTATTTAGTTCTTTGTTTATACAAGTTGATGCCCTACTCGATCTCGTGTATTGCCTCGATCTGTATGATTTTACGGTTGAGGGATGCCTGCTGCCTAGATGTGAACTAATTATTAAAACACAAGTGAATGTGTTCAGAGCAAAAGGAAATAGAGAAATTAAATAAAGAACAAGTAGAAGAAGAACCAAAACCAAATGCCGATGGAGACAAGAAGAAGAAGAAGAAGAAGAAGAAGAAGATGAAGAAGAAAGAGATTGAAGAAATTATTTCTGAAGTAAGGGAGTCTTCTGACAAGGGGAGTGATTCAGAAGAAGATGACTTTTGGATGCCTCCGGTGGGTGAACGTTGGGACTTTGACGATGGTGGAGATCGATGGGGTTCAGGTTCAGAGTCTGAGCCAGAAAGTGATGAAGAAAATGACGCAGGTGTGAATAGTATTTGTGCTGGGCATATATCTTAGTTTGCTTGGAGAGTCACAATTTCTGTACCATGTTATGCTTTTTATCTATATCATTAGGCTGGTTAGATATAGATAGTATAACAGCACAGAATGATAATTATATTGCATCCTGACGAAAAACTATGGTTAGAGATATATTATTTAAAATAAAAATAAAAAGGTTGAAAATGCACTTGGATGATTCTTTATCAATTTCCATTTTTAGGTTCAAATATGATTGCAGTTGAACCCTGTTTTGTTTCTCATTGGCTGCATATCTCTAGTAGAATGGTTTGATCACAAAGTTGCCTATCCAAACTTTTAAATTCTGTGAAGGGAGTAAGCATGTCAAATAGTGACCAAATGACCAAATGGATTGAGAGTAAGCGAGCAAACCCATGGATCAGGAGCATAAGCAAGTTGCTAAACTTTGCTCTTGAGTCTTGACTATCTTTCTCTGCATTATTTTGAAGATAATTCTGTTCATTCAAGTTATTAAGAACCAAGTAGCACAAATTTGATATTGATTGTATCATCTTCTGTAACTTGCCTGTTGAATTTTATATTATTGGATTGCTTCAAGAGCTTACGGGCTTTCAGGAAATTACTTTGAGCTGTTTGGTCATCATTTATCTTGATTTTTGTAATTTGACTGTATTATTATTATTTTTTAATCTTCAGGTGCAGTTGAAGATGGTAGCAAGGAGTCGGAAGAACTTTCTTCACGGTGTGTTGCCTCGTAATGTTCTATTTTTAATCCTTAAATATTTTGCTGGTTTTCACTTTTTTCTTCACAGTCCCATGGTGTTTTGTTACTAAATTGACTTATTAAGTCTTGCTTTGCAGAACAAAGAGAATGTCCATAGAAATTGGACCAAGCAGCTTTGCCTCGAGGAAGAAGAAAAGTAAGAAGAACATCACGTGCTAAATTATTTATTCATATGAAACATATTTTTCTTGTACTTGCTGCAGGTATTTCAGTCTTAAGGTTTTCTGTAATACCCTATGCTAAAGGAGAGAAACTTTTAGGGGATATGGAATGCAAGTCCGCCCATAATTTTTTTTAATTGTAATGATTAGCTTTATTTATGAAGATTTTTTTTTGGTGCCTCTTTTTTGTTTAAAAACTAACTATTCAGCTATATCTGACATATTTAAGAATTTTCGAAAGCTATTATGTTATATGCATCATGGTTCCCTCTTCTCTTCTCTGTTGCATGAAAAAATATTGCAAATGTAACTCATAAGTTGTTGGTAAGAATAAAGTCTAAAAATAAGAAATCAGGATTCAGATGAGTTTACAGTTTCATACAACAAATTACTTTCATCTTGCAGAACTAGTTTCCTGAATCCTGCCAATAGTTGCTTATTACACTGAGAATAATGTACACACTATTGCTATTACAAATGCAATCAACATAAATATGATTATAAACAGCAAATTGTTGCAAGCGCCATCATGAACTTGGGTACTTACTGTACTATTAACATGCCAAGCTGCAGCAGTCCGGCTTCGGGTACCAGCTGAGAAATAACATCATGATCCCAAACGAGTTAAAACGCATGAAATGTTGCTTGTGACCATAAAACATGAAAATGAAGAGCTGTAAGGTGCAGCTCTCTCATAAATTTGGCCATGGGTTTTACTTGGGTTTATGGCGGATAGGGATGACAATGAGGCGGGGTGGGGGTGGGGATGACTACCTCATTCCCCACCCAATTAAAATTTTTTACCTCAATTTCTCATTTTATTTTTCAATAAATTTAGTGAGTTGGGGGTGGGAAATTCCCACGTGGGGAATGATTTCTTCATCCCCATTCTATTCCCTATTTATTTATTTTATAATAAATATAAAAATATGATTTCAGTAAATTAAAAATTAAAAATTAAAAATAAAATCATTACCATATTATAAAATATTTAATTTTAAAAAAAATCTCTAAAAATTTGAAATAATATCTTAAAATGATATTAAAAGTGAAAAATATTTAAAGAGAGCAACATCTTAAAAAAGAAAAGAAAATATAATAATATTTTAAAATTAAAAAATATTGTAGGATTTTCTTTTATTCATATTTTATTTATATTACATAAAAATTAAAAAATTATTAATTAACATTATAGTTGATAAAATAAAAATTAAAAATATATTTATATATAATGGGAATTGAGGTGGGGGTGAGGTGGGGAGTGGAATATCAAATTTTATCCGTTAATAATTTAGGGATTACTTTTCTTTCACTTTTCATTTTATTTTTTAAAATTTATTAAAAAAAATTTCATTTGGGACTGTAGCTCCATGGAATCCTAAAATCGTAGGAATTTTATCATCCTAATGGTGGATACTGTTTAAATAAAAGGGCTGCAGCTTACCGTAGCTGTGAGGTAGCCCTCGCCAAATGGAGAAAGAAGTTTCAATAAATTGACAGGACATGATTACAAGCCTGTCACGTGTTGGAAGTGGTGATAGATTGCTAGCGATAAAGGTAGGTGGTGGCGGTGGTGATGGTGACTACTGACTACGGACTCGGTACTTGCTGATGGGGGTGATGCTTGAAACTGGGGGTTGACCACGATAAATTGAAGGGGTTAAAATATTATTGCTCTAAAGTAGCATTAACCTCTTGTATATGTCACTTTCCCAAAAGAAAAAGAAAACACTTGATGTCATTGTATTAGTTTATCTCGATTGGCTATTTTTATGTTGGTTGAGCAACTAGAAAATATTTTATGTCAATTAAACTTGGGTTGAGTTGACTATATATTTCTTCAACCATATGTGCACGTGTACATGTGTATGGTAATGCCTAAAGCTCATACTTTCTGATTGTAATTCATCGACTCGACGGTCGGCTTTCTGATTGATCAAGATTCAAGAGCCTGGTTTAATTTACGATGACTCAGAATTGCAGTTAACAGGCTTAAAATTGTTCACCGAGTGCACTACATAATACCTGGATTTTCTGTAAATCCACATTTCCGTCTTCCACTACTTCTCGACAAAGTGATACTGAACTCCTATGTGCTTTGTCCTGTAATGAAATGTTGGATTCCTTGTAATGTGTAAGGCACTCTAACTGTAACAAAACACATAAATTTTCTCTTATTTGTGCCCGAGCTCCTCCAATAACCTTTGTATCCAAATAGCTTCCTTTCAAACTTGTGTAGCTGCCATGCACTCTGCTTCTGTTGTAGATAAAGCCACAACGGTCTGCAGTTTCGAAACCTAACTTACAGCTGCTTCTGCTCCTGCAAGTGTAAACACATAACTAGTAGTGGATTTTCTTTTATCAAGGTCTCCTAAAAAATCTAAATCCACATAACCCCTGACTATAAATTCTGATCCTCCATAACATAATGTAACATCTGAGGTTCCTATGATGTATTTCAGAATCCTATTCACAGCTATCCAATGCTCTTCACCAGGATTCGTCATGTATCGACTGACTACTCCCACTGCTCGTGTAATGTCTGGTCTTGTATATATCATAGCAAACATCAAACTTCTTATTGCTGATGCATACGGTACTTGAGACATCTCATTCCTCTCTACTTCATTGCTAAGACACATACTTGAGGATAATTTGAAATTAACAGGAATTGAGGTAGAAATTGACTTACAATCTTGCATGTTGAAGCGCCGCAAGATATTTTTTAAGAAGTTCTTTTGTGAAAGCCAAATCTTCCTGTTATTTCTATCTTGGTGAATTTGCATCCCTAGAATCTTGTTTGCTGGTCTCAAGTTCTTCATTTCAAAATCCCTAACCAATTGTGCCTTCAATTCTTAGATTCGATCTTTGTTGGGGCCTGCTACCAACATGTCATCCACATACAATAGCAAAATAATGAAATCATTTTCTTCAAACCTCTTGTAATATGCACAATAGTCTGAACTGAGTTTGTAATATCCAAGGCTTATAATAAAGGAATCAAATCTCTTATACCAACACATTGTCGCCTATTTGAAACCGTATAGAGATTTGTTCAACTTACAAACCAAGTTTTCCTTTTCTGTTTCTACAAAATCTTCTGGTTGGAGCATATATATTTCTTCTTCAAGTTCTCCATAAAGAAATGCAATTTTCACATTGAACTGCTAAGAATGTAAGTCAAATGTAGCACACGTCGCCAAGACTACCATGACTGTTGTAAGTCGAACCACCGGAGAAAATATCTCATTGAAGTCAATACATTCTTTTTTAACATATCCTTTCACCTCCAATCTTACACGATACCGCTCCACTTGGTCATTGCCATTACGCTTGATCTTGTAGACCCATTTGTTTCCAATGGCTTTTCTTCCGTGTGGTAGTGGTATAAGTTCCCATATCTTATTCTTGTGTAGAGTTTCAATTTCTTCCTGCATTACTGTCATCCACAAAGCAACATTTGAGCTTTCTAAAGATTCATGAAAAGTTGATGGCTCTTCATCCTCTTTTAGAAGACAGTACGCAACATTGATCTCTAGGATATACTCCAAGTGCCACGCTGGCGGTCGTCTCTTACGAATTGACCAACGAACTTTTGGAGCCTCAGACTCGATTGGTTCTTGTTATTCGTTCTCTGATGCTGCTTCCGAAGAATATGAATTTTTTAGATTATTTTCCACATATACCGGCACAGTCTCTGACTTTTCTTTTATAATACCATCATCTTCATATTTCATTTGCAGTAGATCTTCTACAAAAATAATATCTCTACTGATGACGATCTTGTGGGCAGTGGGGTCCTAACAACGATACCCCTTAATTCCATCAGCATATCTCAAGAAGATATACCTCCTAAATTTTGGATCCAGTTTTTTTCTTTCTTGGACATTGTACATCACGTACACAGGACATCCAAATGCATGTAGGCATAAATATTCAGCTGACTTTCCAGTCCACATCTCCATCGCTGTCTTCAGCCCAATAGTTGTAGATGGCGATCAATTTACTATATAACAGGCAATTTTGGCTACTTCTAGCCCAGAATGAATTGGGTAGACTAGCAGTGTTCAACATAACTCTTATTCTTTCTGTAAGAATTCTATTCATCTGCTCTGCCATTCTATTTTGTTGAGGAGTGTATGCCACCGTGAACTGCCTCTGAATACCTTCTTGCTTACAGAAAGCAAGAAACTCGCCGTCTGTATACTCTCCACCATTATCTGTCCTCAAGCACTTGATCTTTTTACCATATTCAATTTCCACCCGCGCTTTGTATTCTTTAAACACTGAAAATATATCTGACTTTTTTTTAATTAGATACACCCAACATTTTCTGGAATAATTATCAATGAAAGTCACCATGTACTTTGCACCTCCCATAGATATAACCGGTGATTCTCAAACATCAGAATGAATCAAGTCTATAATGCATTTACTTCTAGTAATAGATCTACTGAATTTTAATCTATACTGCTTATTTGTAACACAATGCTCGTAAAATGGTAAACTTACTGATTTGAGCCCCAGAAGCAATTTTCGCTTAGAGATAATCTTCAAATCTTGTTCTGACATGTGGTCAAGTTTGAGATGTCACATCATCGTTGACTCTTCTCCATTTGACGCAACACATGCATAAACCTCCTGTAGTGTTTCTCCTTTAAGCATGAATAGATTAACACCAATCTTTTCTACCTTCATCAATACAAGCGCGCCTTTAATGATCTTCATAATTTCATTCTCCACATGAGTTTTGTAGATATGACTATCCATTTGTCTCAAGGACAATAGATTTTTCTTCAGGCCGTTAACATGTCGTACCTCCCCAATTATGCGAATTGTACCATTAAATATTTTTATTTTGATAGTACCAATACCAGCAATCTCTGAGGCATGATCATCTCCCATATATACAGATCCTCCTGAGATAGGTTCATTTGTGTGGAACCATTATTTTCGAGAGGTCATGTGCCAGGTAGCTCCTGAGTATATAAGCTATATATTAGATAATCGTTTTCTGCCTTCTGAAACAGTTGTTGTCACTGTAGAGAATTTCGCCATCATCTGAGGTACTTGCTACACACCCCTGAGCATTTAATGACTCATATTCTTTACCCTCTTTTCTCTTCTAGTTACTCCAATACTCTTTCTTGACGTGCTCTTTCTTTACATAGTTGTAACATTTAACATTTTTCTTACTTCTGAATTTTGATCTACCATGATTTTGACTCCCACTGGGGCCACGTTCCGTTGATCTCCCTCTCTTCACCGATAGCGCCTCCGCTTGTTGCGAACTTACTTGTCTGTTTTCCTTATTTTTCTGCATGCTCTCCTCATTTAATACGGAGGTTACAACATCGTTAAAAACTAAACTGCCCACTGGATTGTTGTTCGTCAGGTTCATGATGAGTTTATCATACGAATCTGGTAGACTTTGAAGTAAAAGCTCTGCACGTTCATTTTCCTCTATATTACGACCCAACGTTGTGGGTTGTGAAAATAAAGTCTTCAAGGTGTTGATATGGTCGGTCACCATTGTAGATTCTACTATTCGAAGAGTATAGAGTTTCCTCTTCCAGAAGATTTTGTTGTGTAGTGACTTGGCCTCGTACAATTTTGTAAGTGTATCTCATATTTCCTTCGCTGTATTTTTCTCTTCCACACTGGATAATACTTTGTCTGCAAGTGCCAAGTGTAGATCAGAAATGGTGTTGCCATGTTTCTCGTTCCACTTATCATCAGTTATCTCCATGCGCATTTCTCCAATTGCTGTCAAGTAATTATTTTTCTTTAATATAGCTTTCATCTTTATTTTCACAACGAAAAATTATTTTCGTTGAACTTCTCAATTTCATACTTTACCTACATTTTATTAATAAATACCGCACATAAGCTAGTATACCACCTCGAATAGTTGTGAGTATGTGTGAATATGCACACCAGAAAGTTCACAGGAAAGACTGGAGAGATCACAATGGTCCCATTTAAAACTCAAACTCCTTAAGCGCTTATCGCCTTTGTGACATAACTTTTCTAGACATGTACAAAACCACACAGTTGCTTTACTCACACTACTATTCCCTGCTTTGCACTGCAAAATTCTTGGATCGTTCCCATCGTTTCACGTAAATAGTACCGGTATACATGAATAATACCGTATACGTGAACAATATCATATACGTGAATAGTATCGTATACGGGAACAATACTGTATACGTGAATGGTATCCTTACGTGAACAGTACCTGACTCCAAAAATACAACCAATAGCTCTGATACCACTATTAGGAAATTGGTGGGTGAAGTAGACACGCAGCTAAAGTGAAATTAGAAGAAAATAAAGAACAAGCACAAAAAATTACGTGATTCGACTTTTAGCCTACGTTCACGGACAAAAATAAAAAGAAATATTTTACTAGTAAAAATGAGTTACAAATATTGTAGTATTTTATCTCACTTTCCAAAACCCCAATACACCCAAATTCTCAAATCACTATAACAACATCTTATAATTTCAAGCTTTCTAAACTCTTTCTCAAAAATACATCTCAAAAATTAGATACTAAAATCGAAATGGAGCTCTCCCTTTTTATAGTTAAAATTGGCTATTAAAATAATAATTTATTTATTTTTTTCTTTAGGCGGTATCAAATTCTTCTTTCTTTCTTCTTTTTCTTATTTCTCTTTTGTTTCTTTCTTTGGGCGGCACCTCCTAAGACTTTAACATCTCTCTCTCTATATATATATATATATACACACACACACACATACATAAATATGGCTTAGGATGAATACTAAATGGAAAAGAAAAAAAAAAAGTGTGCAATTTTCTTTGATGTGCATATGCTAAAGGGCCAATAAGTCGTTTTGATCATAACAAGCATGAATGGGGTTTCGAGAAATTTCTTTCTTTGATACTTTGCACGAATACCTGGCCACCGATACACTTGTTCTTGGAGCTGAGGTTTTTGTTATTGTAAGCACTGGCAGAAAGGAATGTGTATCCATTCTCAAGCATCCTGATGGAGCACCGACTCACACTTAGAAGATCCCAAATTTTTCAGCACTGGATGACAATCCTCAATTCTCTCAAGCATATACTGTTGATGAAAGGAAATGGTACCTAACTTATCTTCACTGGTGCGGACATCCGTACCTTTTAAAATACGAATTCGGTTATAAGAAGTTTTACGCTAGAATAAAATGCTGAATGAATACTTTTATCTTGTGCGGACGACCCACTAGGGTGGCAATCATCTTAGTGTCATATATAGCATAGTTATAAAGTAAGTAGTCTTGGTTGTCTTGATTACGATGTATATATCTATAGATACATGTTTTGATCCAGGAAATTGAGGCTTTATCCTATGGGAACTGCGGCTGGGAAGGGGGAATTTCTGGCTCTTCACTTGATGTTAGTGTAGTGGATGTGCTTGACCCTGCACCGAAGAGGGCAGTTTTTGCAGAATTCGACCTGCTCCTAGTTGACCAAAAGCGTCACTCTAACAGCTTCAAACGACACTGTACGTGAAAGCAATACCCTTAATTAACTATCCACTAAGCAAACGTTAATCTAACACTTACGGTAGGCTAATAATTTCATGCAGATTCTAAATGGTTTTCCGCTCAATGCTACGTCTTGGGGCACACGAAATTCATTTCACTAACTGATCTCTACCAAAGCGATGTGGTGGGCGACACTTTAATCATTGAATTACAATTCCTTTCCGTTTCTGCTGTCAGGCTTTTGAATTGCTATTAAAGTGTGTTTGTTTCTCTGCCTTGTGTTGGATTTAAAGCTAGAAATAATTACTTTTTTTTTATTTCAAGAGATTGGTTGGATAAATTTTATATATCCTTTTTTTGTATCATTTACACCAGTAGTTCACTTCAACACACCGATGACAAGTGTGTTGGATATGGCGACAACATAAAAAATTAGTCATTTCGGTGTCCCTAAGCACGGAAAACCCGAGCTACGCTGGGACTTGAGAGCAGTACTGCTGTCGTTATCTGTGCCAAAATAACGATCCCCAAACTCCCCCATACCTGGGATCACACGGGCGTGTTCGTCTATTGATGAATCGATCTCTGATGTTACAATTTTTATCTTTGGAAATCTCTTACAAATGGCATGGATTCCTTGAGGTGCCTGCAGCATTATTTGATCCCAGTTTGTTAAAGTAATGTAAAATGTTAAAATAGGCACAAAATTAAACACTTGCGAATGAATATCCAAACATGAGCAATGACTTACAGCAATGAGGTTCAGAAAGATGATGTTAGATTCTGGAACACCCTTACTGAGAATTAGAGATATCGCTTTGACTGCGGAATTTCCTAATAAGGCATGCATTTGAGACAACATTATGTATTGTTTGAAGAAACTAAGACAAGTTTGAAGTTCATCATCCCAAACCTGAAGCCAGAATTGGGTCAAGCAGTAAGACATGGCGGCTTGAGATATCTGCAGGCAGCTTCTGATAGATTAACTGCTCCAACATTGAATCAAAATGAGGAGAATGTCGTGGCTAAAATAAAAAATTCTACGAGGGCAATGACAAGAGAGGGTTGCGACACAGATGCCTCCACGAACCTGACGGCCACTGTTACCTTCTCTATGAATGAGTATTTTACCGATTTTTATTCCCTTGCAACATGCTCTTAATGCATTCTCCATGCTTTCCCCACTGTTGCCAACAAATTAGAGTTATCAAGTATTCCCAAGAAGCAAAAACAATGACTTAACCAGAATCTGGAGCTTTAGTCTGTGAGGACAACATCTTGTTTTTTCTACAGTTCAGCAAGGCAACATTAAATATGCAGTTACATACTTCTTAGAATAAACTTCCTCCAAAGAAGGATAAGATTTCCAATACAATGAAATTACACGAAAGTTTACTAATTACGCTTCTGCTTCATTGACCCTTATTCTTGTCCTGCCTGTGTCTCTCCTTCAATATAATAGACATGGAATAACTGATGAATTATTTTTCAGGAGCTGATCCAGATTATTCCGAGTGAATAGTTAGTTTTGTTAAAGCAAAGTGCAACGTGACAGCATAATGGTCATGTTTGCCGATTTTAATTCCATCATACTCCTAACACATGCACATACATAATTATGCGACTTGTAATTTTCAAAACATGGAATTTATGATTCTGTCTAAAGTTGTATTGGAGAATGGAAATATACCTTCTTATGATTGAGATGCCACACAACCTCCTACAGAAAACAACTCCGGTATATACACTTCCTGCAACGAGGCAAGATTAGAGATGGATTAACCCACCTATTAATGAACATCTTAATGGAACTGCTTATTTTAGAGGTAAAAGGAGAATTATTGTGTATATTGCAGATAACAAACATTTATGCCTTGAACAAAGAAAGGAATTCAATATCAGTCTGGCCACAGAGAAAGAATAGAGCTGGTATATTTGGGCAAGTGCTTGAGGCAGACAATTATTGATCTATGCCTTCATTCAATTACATAATAAAGATGAAAACAAATAACAGTAGTACAGTTACCTGTTGGAGTAATGATCTGCTTTTCAGTAAAAGGAAGGTGACCTAGGCCATGCTCTACAACCTGAAACATTGACTAAAAACTACATGATGCCGTCTCTTCCAAGTAACCAAGTTTTATGTCTCTATGATTTCTGTTCATAAGAAGCTATTTTACCAAGCGAATCAGTCGGTCTGCATAGAAGACAAAATCATGTGTTGTTGTTGTGACGTCACGTATAAGTGTATGCATTCCCTGAATCTAGATAAATCCGGAACACCATCAAGTTACTATTCCTTGAAATGAAGACTATAACTATGTTGCTGAGAAAGACATCAAGTAAAATTTGAAGCCATTGTAGAATATTTGAATAACTTCTAGGAAACAGACAACTAGATAAAATTTGGATTGGCGTACCTGAAATGTTGAAACAATAACATCAACATTTGAATATATTTTACATAGGTCATGCTGGCCAAGCTTTGTAAGAATATGTTGAACTATCAAGTCAATTGCAACATCATTATCTCCCCCTCTTGGGATAATAATATCTGCATATTTTTTTGACGGCAGTATAAATTCTTCAAAACTAGGCTTCACAAATCTAGCATACTGCAGAATTTGTAAGAGTGAGATAGAGAGAGACATCCATAATTAATATAAAAAAGCACTTAAAAATAGTAAAATGATAAACCACAAACCAAAACTATACATCGTTATGTTGGTTTCAACTGAAGATAAAACTTGATTATCTCAATCATAATTTGCAACTTGCATCAGTACCAAATATTCAGGGACTTGTGTGTCTAACAATGTGCAGTAGCTCATCACTTTTCTCTATTGCCCAGAGAAAAGGCACAAACTTTGCTCAATTAAAATGACCTTAATATTACCTGGTCAAGCACATCCTGAATATCTCTCCCTCTTTCGACAGTGTCACGTTGAATTCTCCGAGAAAGCCTCACATCAGAATCTGCACTGGTGAGATTATCATTATGGTTATTGGGTAAGATATGCAGTTGAAAAAATACGTCTAACCTCTCAAGTTTTAAATGTTAGCACAGGAAACTGGAACAATCAATGGATAGTATGATAAGCCTCACTTATCCCAATTATCTTTCGTTTGTCTTCGCTTTCTTGTATGATAATGTTTTTTAAAAAGTTTATACATTATATTGCTCCATGTCTATCCCAGTGTAATTTTCTTTCAGGTCAACTAGTTTCATCTTCTTGTCAAATACAATGATAAAATGTAAAGGGACATAATATAACCCTTGGGATGATTTTCTCTCTACAAAGAAGTTTTCTATCCTATAAATGTCCACAAGTTTAGACAGCAATGCACTGAGTCTTGTGTCTCAATAAAATATCAGGAGCTTTGGTCTATTTTGAGCAATTGAAAAGTGCCGAGCAATTTCAACAGATTTTCCATTACAATGTTTGCCATTTCATTTTTTTTTTTTTTAACTTTCAATCTTAATCATGGTTTAAGTTGATGCTGAGAACAACATTTAAAGTTGTGTATCTCTACTGCTTCTTTTTTTTTTTTTTTTTTAACTTTCAATCTTAATCATGATTCAAGTTGATGCCAAGAACAACATTCAAACTCATGGAGCTTTTCTGTTATATTTTTTGCCAACTCAGTGGTTTAGTTGAAACTATGTCTACCGAAATCTTAGTTCAAATTCAAAATTTTGGATCTCTTAAAATTTTTCCCACAGACAAGTTATTCTGCTTCTTTCCCAGCACATTGCTTGATCAACAGAATCATGCATAGGATAAATTGAACGGATGAAAAATCCAGAGGAATTTACCTGTATCAACAAAAATCTTCATGTTCATGAGATCACGTACACGAGGATCATGAAGCACTAGAATTCCTTCTAAAATGAAGACATCTGAGGGGTTAATCTACACTAGAGCAAAACAAGCAGCATTAAGAAATGTTTGAATTGAAGCTATTGCGAGATTATTGCGAGATGAAAATTGAAAATAATTCATCAACAGAAAAGGAGTTACAATATGATTTTCATCGAGATACCCCAGATTGATTCATTAGCTATCTTATAAACATGCAACAGGTTACAAATTATGGTTGCTGTGAAAATTAATCTTTTTGTAACTTCAAGGCTAAGCAAAGTTTTTTAATGAGTACAACCGTTTTAGCAGCAGAGGAGTCAAATTGTTTCAAATAGCATTTTGGTAAGTAGTGAAAGCAATAAAAGTTTGATTCTGTTTCTACTGACTACCACCTTAAAAGATCCAATGAAAACCATGTTCCGAAGTAGAAAATTTTCAAATTTACCAGTGTTAACTCCAATAAAGTGAGGGATGTACCAGGCGTGATTGTTCTTTTCTTTTATGAGACTTGAAATCGTAGTCTGGGATGCTAACCGCTTGCCCATGTTTCAATTTCTCCATGTCTGAAAGCAAAAGCTCTGAATCAAAAGCATCTGACAAGCAATCACAGCAAGAAACAAACAAAAATGTTATCTTCATAAATTTCAAATGAACCAAATATGCAACATGCAATGCTTACCCGGATGATCAAAGTTATAGTCATGAAGATTTTGTAATTTCTCATCGGTGAGTGAGTGATAAAATGAATCCTGCAACATTGCATACACATACTAAGAAGAAACAGCATCAAATGCATTCAATGTAAGTGGAAATTACATGAAGAAGGAAAAAAAAATTCATTAACACGCAACATCATTCTATATATATTCAGTGATTAAATTTGAAATTTGCAGAGTTAATTAACAAACAGACACCAACAACCAGGGCCATGACCGAGTGGTTTTTACGCAGCTGACTATCCAAGATATTATTATTTACTAATAATGGCTTCTTAATTCATTAAAAGGTAATAATAAATTACTTGATTTACAAGAACAACACGTTGATCACGGAGCCTGGAGATGATCATATTGCAAACAGTTGTTTTCCCAGATGCAGTTCCCCCAGCAACCCCTGAAAAAAAAAATACATAATTATTGTAACCAAAGCAATAACCAGGAAATTGAAGCAAACGGGAAACAAACGACAATAATAGTTAAGTTTTCACCAATGACAAATGGTTGCTTTGTTGGCATTGTTGCCGATTCAGAGGAAGCTGATTGAAGAGACAAGTCATCTGCAATGTCATCAGCCAATTCCATTACAGTTTCCATCTTCTATAAGAATTTAAAGAAATGGGTGATTATTTTTTTTTTCCTAAGTTATAGTGAAAACGTGTAGAGTTTTCTTTTGCTTTGTGTTTGTTCTTGTATTTGGTTCCCTTGTGCATAAGGAAGGAAGGAGGAACTGAGATGTGAAGGAGCGAAAGAAGCGGGAACAAACGAAAGTACCCACGTGGCGAGTGTAGGACGTATCCATCTGGCGCAAAAAGCAAAAGATCGTCCGCCAGGAGTAGCAAGTATCTTCATAACTTGATTATCAAAATTTGTTTCGATCGTAATTTTGGAATAAAATTAAGAATTACCAGATCGACCAACTAAAATGCTTTTTTTATTAATTGAGTGTGGCAAGCCTTCCAATTTTGTTCTTAAATAAAGAATTAATTAAACCCCTTTATTATTTTATAGATAATACAACGATAACATACACATTCATAAAGCAAATTTGCAATGCCAAGAAATTTTCTGGGATTTTTACAACTATTTTTATAATTCACATTGCTGCTTATTGTCAATATTGTAGCAAAATCAAATAATGAAGATCTAGATAACAAAAAACAAGAATGTTTGTAATTAGAATTATACTATCACTTTCTTAAGCTACATTAGATTTCCTAGTGGAATCACATAGATCAAAAAATATGGGAAGATAGATTCGGTTTTCTTCAATGTTGTTGCTATTCTCATTTCACAGTTTCACTTCATTATGGCTCCAATTTTTTGGCCAAAGAAATTTATCCGGAATTCTCAGTATAGCTGTACGGCAGAATCTTTATCTGGCAAGGAGAGAAATGTCTGCATCAAATATGGACTGCATGCAGGTCCTGGCTATGCCCATTTGTCCTGTCCCAGTGAACGGTGAACACACCCAAAACGTCCATCTAGCTTCAAAGAATCAAAACAATGTACATCAACTTCATATAAACAATTAGAGTGCTTTCAGCATTCAAATAACATGCATCTTCCTCCTTCGCGATTACAACATATGGCCCAAAGCACAAACATCAAATAATACAGAAGATTCGAGAAGTAAAGCTCACATTCCAAGTTAAATATGAGCATGTTAATGCGGAAACCATGTCATGGTAGAATGATGTAAATCTTTTAAGAAAAAATTGAACTGATTATACCTGATCCAACATTTGCTGATTCAAATTGCTGCAACCTCTTCATCCCACAATTTCTTTTTTGCAATCAGAACCCGTTCTTCACTGGAAGAGAGGGCATCAATCCTTGGTTCAACTTCTGATAACCAGCCATCCCACTTTAAGGCAGTTATAAATTTTCGGATGTAGTTTATTATAGAGGATTTGTCTCTTATGATCACAAACCCTTCTGGCCGTAGCATCCTGTCCATTTCAATTAATAAATCCTCAAAGCTGCACCCACGCTCCTCGATCTCTGAAAAAACTTTCCAGGCATGAAGAAGATCATATGTGCGTGGATATGTAGAGAATGATTCACACCTATAGCACACACAGGTGAAACTCGTAAAAAGCTTATAAACAGAGAAAGCAGTAGTTTTAAAATACTTCAGAAGAAAGGAAGATCAGGGAGAAATAAATCCAAAATTCAACTACTTGTATTCCACAGTATAATGATTTTCATGTTAAAGTGCAAAATACTGGTGAACAAGCAGGAAAAGAATGATGGAACAATCCCGTTGCCAAAATGGTTTAAGGATTAAAAGAGTACACGGCTGCCTTTAAGAAATGACATGGTTTGTCATAGCAACATACTTCTCATACTAGTATTGTAATAGTCTAATAGACTTAAATCAAGACAAATAGAGGCAAGAATAAAAGAATACGTACAAAATGTCAAAAGGCGAAAAGGGAAGACCGGAAGATATAGGCATGATAAAACAGACTAAAAGGCATACCAATCATGAACAGTTCCAATTAAGCCTCGATCATAAATTATCTTCAATCTGGCAGACATTCGAACAGGAGCAACGTTCATCACCCAAACATCTTTATCTTTCAGAGCAGCTGCAAATCCCCCAAGGTTTGAGTTCATATCCATGACATTTCTAAACGTGTTCTTCTGTGCAACAGTTTTCATCTGCTTCCAGTAGTCAGCCACTCTAACTTGCCATATGCCCTGCATCATAGTTTTTTTCCCCCCTCCATGACTAACATGATAAGACTATAAATAGACCAAGATTCAACAGAACGAGATATAACACATCAAAAAGTATTACAGAAACTTACAATGTCCTCATGGAATTCCTCTGGAGTAACACCAACTTCCTCTAGGCGAGGGGGCGGTGCAGTAAGCCTTGCTGGCCAAGGAACTAGGCCAGTTCCTTTTTCGTAGTGCATCTCTGTAGAAGAATTAAATGAATTATTCTGAGAACTTACATGAAGTTTCCAATATCTAAGGATTTGAAATTATCTATCTGACAACAAGACTGATGAATTCACCCCCACATGGAAAGTGGCACAACATAACAACAAAGACAAAAGTCCTACCAACCACCACGAAATTATCCACAACCTAATTACAAGGACAAGGCAATGGTTACTTACTTGCTGAGTAAGGAGAGATACATGCTTTCATGAGCACATTCCATGTAACATCAGGGTCATCATCAGAACTGCATAAAGGAGGCCTGGAACCAGGAACTCTCTTCAAGTAACAGCTATTGCTAATTGGCTTTGCCCATATAACAGTCTGGTCTTTCTTTGAAACAATTTTCCAGCACATGCTTTTAAGAAGATCATACATAGCATTCCAGATTCTTCGATTTTCTGGATCATGTGCATAGGCTTCAGGAGAGGAGTACACAAAATACCCTCCTGGCCTTAGTAATCTGTCAAGTTCTAGTAACAGAATCCCGTCTCTCTGAAGCCAATCAATCCTACATCGGGAACAATGAGCCAGTTCAAAAGATCTGCTTGGATAAGGAAGTCTTTTTGTTCCCAAAACACCTAGGGTTGATGGAATCCCCCTCTCTAATGCAAACTGTATCTGGTTCTCGTGCACATCATTAGGCGCCAGAGACATAGCTATAATGTCATGGGAAAGAAGATAGGCTCCAAAACTGGCAACCCCACATCCCACATCAAGAACATTTCTGACATTTCCGCCATTATTGAGCTTATCACTAGGAAATTTAAGCATCTATACAAAAACAACGGTGTAAACAATTAGGCACTAGGTTAACAATAAGGAAAATCAAAACATGATTACAAAAAAGTGAAAATGCAAGCAAATATTTTCGTCACATACCCTAGCAAGGGCTAGAATGTATTTATCTGCTCCATCATGGAAATGAGTTCCTCCACCTGGGAAATTTATCTTCTCCCCATTCACAACCATCCAATGCTGATCTGATTTCTCTTCTGCAAGGTGCGTATGAGGTATATTCGCCTTCCAAACTTCATCTCTACTCGCTGGCCACCTTACAGGAATCTGAAACTCTAATAAACAATTTTGTCGGAATCAAAAACTAAATAAAGTCGGTGCAAAACCAACAACCACATAAGTGACCACAGCCACTAACCTTGTAACCTTTAGGAGGCGGAACCAGGCAATTGTAACGACGCTCTGGAGGAGGACAATGCCGCTCATAGTGCTCCATTAATGACAAATTAGGCTTCAGCTTTAATTGGTAAATAAGGTTCCTGTCTAAGCACGGTATCAATTCTGAATATCTCATATCACAAATCTGTACAGTTAACACACTATATTAAATTTCCATTCAACTAAAGAGTTTAATTTATAAAAAAAATAAAATAATAGTAATAATCAACACGAATCAAGCGCCATAAGCAATCAACAAAAAAGAAAATGAAACTCGTTGAAATAACGTTGCTTACGGGGATGCTTTTGGGCACTTCAGGATTGAGCTCTTGATCTTCGAACAAGTCATCGAAATCGCGGTTCCGGGCGAAGGTCCCGAGAACCGGGTCGGATCCATCGAACCCGGAGGATTCATCGTCTGATCTTCGAAGGCCTGGAGCGGAATGTGGAACCGTAATACAAACAGACCAACCCGAGAACCGAAATGAGTCCCAACAGCACGTAGGTGAGTAGCTTTGAAGTGCGGATTTGCTGCTCGCTCTTTTGTTTCATTTCTGGCACCGGATTCGGGGAACAATCCGACTCGTCTTAAGCTGAAAAGCCAACGAAAATTGCGAGAAGGCTCAGACTGAGCTGCTAATATTGTGTGTTTTTGTAAGAGCAAATAAGGCAAGGAGTATAGCATCTTCAGTGCTGCTCCGGGAATTATCGCATGCGGTCACCAGCACGTTAGGGCTGGATGCAGTCGCGACGGATCTGATTGGTAGGATTTTATACATTCTTTATTGGAACAACGCACGGTTTCATAATTGTGAGGTTCATAATGGGTTGAGGACTTGGGCCGTTGACCTTTTTGACCAAAACTTAAGTTGAGTAAAGGACAAAATGGTCTTCGCAGAAAATACGATTTTCTTCCACTTTTTTTTCCATCAACGACGTCGTGTTGTACGAGATAAAAGATTTCAGGAAGATAAAATATAGAATGAAGTATTTAATAAATGTATTTAAAAGAATTGATGGAAAGAGATAAAAGATTTCAGGAAGGCCTAATAGGAACTGTAATTTTTGTTTAGTTATAGATGAGACTAAGATGTCAATAAAAAAATTTTGGTTATATTTTTGCATTTTGCCAAAAATTATAGTAATGACTGAAGTGTTAAAAAAACAAAAATTATAAAGACTTGATATGTTTCAACAACTAGAGACTTATTTAACTTTGTCAAACAAGTACTCAAGGGCTACAACATGTTGTATAATTGTAAAGCGAATGAAAGAATATAACATGTTCTGCTAAAATTGGTTTATTTAAGTAGAATTTTTCTTTTAAAAAGAATGAGTTATTTGATTATTAATAAAAGATTTTATTAAAAATTTTAAACTTACTTTAATAAACAAGTTTTTTAAGTTATATTATAAATAATATTAAAGAAGATTGAAAAATACATAATTTGTACCTTAGACAAGTTAATTTATTAAAAAAAGCCTTTCAAAGTCCAACATCTATTTTCAAAAACTTTAAAGTTTAGCTTTTATTATAGAGGCAAAATAGCTTACTTAATTTCTAAAAGCTCTTTGAAAATAAAACGAAACAACACCAAATTTTTAAAAAAGAGTTTATGAGATTAAATGATCATTTTTTGTTATTAGATAAGTGATATCAATTATGCACGTAGTGTTAAATCATAGAAAAATAAAAAGATTAAAAAGTACGGCTCATTTTGATAGAATTTTCTAAATAGATCTTATTTAAGTAGAATTTTTATTAATAAAACTTTATAAATAAAGCTTGCATAAAAAAAATTAGTTAATAGATATCAATGAGAGCTTTTATTAGAAATTAAAAAACTATTTTAATAGATTTTTTTTTAAAGTTATGTTATGAAAGAAATAAATAAGATTATCAAATAAATAAAAAATATATATTAGACATTTTAACATTTTAAAAAAAATTCTACTATAAAAAAAATTTAAGTTTTTGTTAGTAGATAATAAAATGAATTATTTAATCTTTAAATTTTTTACTAAAAAATAACTAAATAATGGTAAATAATTTTAAAAAATTATAAAATCAAATAAACACTTATAATAATTAAATAAATTTTACCAAACAACTAAACAAACGTGTCAATGGGTAGGTTAGTGTACTAGAAATCTAGTATGTGTCCCACGTTGCTTACGTGGAAAGGCCAAAGGTTGGGCTGTTAAAATATGATAGTGGGCCGGTTTGGGCCCTAATGGTGGTTGGGACATCATATTCTGTGCCTTATTTTTGTTATCGACGATGCTATACCGATACAATAAATGATTTGTTTCTCCCTTATCAATTGTAGCGTGCAAGGCATTAATTGGTTTTATTATACATTATTAAGACATAAATTTTATAATCCAATCAATTAAAAAGAAATTTTAAAATATCTCTAATATATTACAACTAATTGATGCATACATAACATATATAATTGAATTTAATGTAATTATCAATTGAATAATGATTTTTCAAAATAAATGTACACATGTCATAATATCATTTTGCTTGTTGTATGATTCACACAGTACATTTGATGTATTCTAAAATTTCTCATCAAATTAGAGGCTTTCCAATAACTTAAACTTTAGTTAATCCAAATCTGATTCATTTATTTTTCATACATATTCGTGTCACCTATTTAATAAAATTTTAATTTATTTTAAAAAAATCAAAATCAAATATGTTTTTATTTAATAACACATACCTATTGATTAAAAATATACGTAAATATACTATAATTAATTAAATATCATAAATAAGTTATCGTTTCATAACTCTTCTGTTATACTCAATCAAATTGACATGATCATTAATCAAACACAAACATAATCAATTTTAATAATTATGTCAAATTTAACCACCTATTTATTATTCATTTATTCATATCATTTTTTTTTTAATGTGTGTTAGTGGGTTCTTGTCAAATTTGTCAGCTCCGACCAAAGAAAACACATAAAACGTTTCAAAATGAATGTAAGTCCAAAATTTCGCCCCACCGGCCAGAGGCTTCACTGTTCACTCAACGTGTTGCTTGCCGAAACACATGCAAACACGAGAATTATGGGCTTCCCCATACCTAAAAATCAAGTCACCTTCGGTATACATCTGTTGTTCTCTCTTCAGTTTGACATCTGTTACATATAATTAATTGATTGACATGCAAGTGTGCAACTCTGTGTGGCCTGGTTTCGATGAGCGGCGGTCCAAAGCCAATAAGGAGAACGACTTATGTACACGTACAGATATGTAGAACGTGTGATGCGTGTGAAACTTTGCTGCCGTGGCAGAAAGAAACTTTGAACGTTGTGTTGTCGATAATGATAGTGAAATCCACGTACTTGGATTATATATGACGTGTTTTGATGAAGTATTGTGGTGATTTGCCTGAATCAAGAATTGACCCGTTAATTAAATATTTCAGCTGCGTCCGCACATTTGACCCACTAAAAGACGCCTTCGTATGGATGGATGGATGGATGGGAATGGACTCTTATCTTTATCCAATACAATTCAATAAACTCGGGAAAAGCAATACCAATGACTTGGGCATCAAGCAAAGCCGTCAACTTAAACATACTCCCACGCTATTCGAATGGTAGTACTTCTGAATTCTGATTGGGTGGCGCTGTCGGTATCATCTACGACTTTTCTATAATTTATAATGAATTTTTTATTTAATTTGATAAGTATATTATGGATTAATTTTCACTAATCTGAGAAGAAGAATTTACTTTCTATTTATGTGGTCCCAAAAAAAAAACACACACACACACACATTAAAAACGCCTTCGTGTGGATGGGTATGGACTCTTATCTTATCCAATACAATTCAATAAACTCCAGAAAAGCAATATCAGTGACTTGGGCATTAAGCAGGCCGTCAACTTAAAATCCTTCCACGCTATTCTTAATCTGAGGATAATTTACTTTTTATTTATGCGGTCCCAACAAAAAAAAAAAAATTTGATTTCTTGATAATTAAGAGCCTTCTTAGGAAAGTTTAAACTATTAAGAATCATATTGTTAATTAATGATATTATTTTTTTGTCTGAACCACGAGGTGGTCTTGAGTGGGCCCCAACTGTAGGAGGCATTTTTAAATCCGTATTACAACTCAAACTAAACTCCGCTCGCACTGGGTCGGCCCGTAAAGGATAAAGTGCTGGTCAAAGTGATGACTCCATACGAGAGCGAGACTTGCACCCCTGACCTTTTTTAAGGAGTGAGAGTGCCGAACCACTCACACCAACCAACTTCGGTTATTAATGATATTATTATTACTAGAAGAGAATGCTTCAACACATGTCATGCTAGTAGTAATCCACGTCGAAGAAGATAAACTTTGGCTATTGTGTTTTTTAAATTTTGGCTCTCTCATATGTGTGATAGTTTTAGGGTACATTTAGGATTGCGGTTCAACCTTTATAATTTATTTATTTCATAACTTTTAATAAAATTATATTTGGTAAATTTTTTAAAGGGTAGTTACTAGTTTTTTCTCCATTAAAATTAATATACACTATCAATCTCTTTATTATTTCTATAATAGCCAATAATCCCATGACTGTATAATTTTATAAGATCATCCTCATTTTAAATACATTTTTATTTGTATTTATTATAAATTAAATAAATCATCTAAATAAAAATTAAAATAAAAAATTTAATTACTAGAAATAAGGAATATGTGTTTCTTTGTGAATAAAAAATTAATAATAAGATATCTTTTTTGTATTTTTAAAAAATATTTTTCTTATAATAAAAAAATATATTTTTTATTTCCAAGATAAATTATCAAACAAATTATTCATTTACCCTCTATTTTCGTAGTGCAAGGAGGAATTTTGGATATTGTAAAGGAAAATTATCATTTGTATACCCTTAGTTTACTCCATTATCAAAAATACTACAACACTTTGAGGGTGTATCAATCGTCCACCCTAAGTTAACAAAATGTATAAGCCGACCACCAAACTGTTAGTTGTTGTTTAAATATGATAAGGTCAGAAGGGTAATCTGGTCTTTTCATATAATACAAGTGATAATTTAAGGGTATACAAGTGATAAAAAGAGAATTTAAGAGTATACAAGTGATAATTTTTAAGGGTAAAATCGTTAATTCACTGTAATTCCGTTAACTTTCAAACGACAATTAACAGTTTGGTGGTCGGTTGATACATTTTATCAACTTAAGGTGAACGATTGATACACCCTCAAAGTATTGTAGTATTTTTGATAACAGAGGAAATATAAAGTATACGAATGATAATTTCCCAATTGTAAAAACAGTAGGGGATAAGTGGTATATATTGATTTCAGCGGAAAGGAAATTGTTAATCTCACTTTTTTATAAGTTACTTACTTTATAATAGTTGGTGATTTGCTTTTTTATAATATGTTTATCAAATAAGTTACCACACCTTTTTAAAATTTCTATTATACTCTTATTATATTAACAAAAAGACAATTATGTCTTATTTTTCATAAATCATAATATATAAACCATTAGAAAAAAAACTATTATTGCCATAATCATATTGCTGCCATAAATACTGTATATATATATTTTTTTCTAATATCAAAATTTTGATCCAATTAGTGCATATTTTCTATCATGAGAATCAATAAGACTTGCATGTGATTACGTAAAAACTATGACATTGTACAATTATGAAGAGGCATGCACTAAGTGATTTTCATTTTGACAATATTGAAAATGATTCTAGTCCCTTTTCGTTATAAGGAAATAAAAAGAAATAATGACACTTAAAAAAGTATCATAATACTAATGACTCTAGATCATAAGAAATGAAAATTTTAAGGAATATTATCATAATAAGTTTAATTTGAATGTAATAAATATTACTTTTTACTTTATTTGGATGTGCATGTTAGTATGAATTTTAATCATATTTTATATATGAGATTATAAAGTTCATTATATTTCACTTAATTGAATTTTTTTACTTTTGTAATTTTAAGTATTTTAAAAAGAAAAAAGACGTATCTAAACAATTTTATTGAATTTACTCTAAAAAGTAAAAGATAATTTAAACTGATGTTTATTTTAGTTATTCTAAGATAAAAATATATTTTTATAAAATTTATTAAACGTATGTGCTCTGCTTTTCAAACTTAAAGCAATCACAACAGTATAGTTTATAAAAACCGACTTGTCTTTTTAATTAGCAATTTATTTCATCCACTAACTTATTTCATCAACCAGCACAGTCCCAAACTAGCCTTAATTATATTATGATTAGTTAATTTTGAGTAATTCCCTATACATCAAAGATTTATTAAATAAACATATAAACAAGCACCAATTCGTTTGAGTTAAAAATAAGAGACTTAAAATCTGTTTGATTAATAAAATTTATTGAGTTAAAAATAAGAGACTTAAAATCCGCTCACCACTCATATGAATGGGGAGATGGTTCGGTTACCCTTAAGTTAGATAAGAAAATTAAAAAAGTATTATAAATGTCATATGAAGATTTTTGGAAAAGTTATTATTTTTCTCATACCTAAAAAATGGACATAAATGTCGGTGACTAATATGTATAGTGTTAATCATATATTGATTTCTTATAGATTGAGCGCTGGACATATGCTGATTTAGGTGGCGATTGTTTTTTAACTTAATGACTTAAAGTGACTTAACTTAATTAATTAAGTTAATTAGAGGTGTTTGTTTTTATAACTTAATGAGACTTTTTAGATAATTTTGACTTAATAAAATAAGCCAATTTTTTTGGCTTTTTACTTAATGGAAAAATCTGAATTAAGTCAATTACTTGCTAATGTCAAAAATATCCTTACTTCATAATTTATTTTTCATGTCTATCCCAAACTCACCCATAGACATTTACCCCACATAAAAATATCCTTATTTTTTCTTTCTTATATTATATACGATAAAATTTAAAATTTATGGTATTTTATATATTAAAATTTTAAAATAATTATGTATTCACTTAAATATAATTTTACTTATAAATGTAAAAATATTATGGTATTTAATATATTATTTATTTGACATTTAAATTTAAAAGGATACAAATGTAAAAGTACATATTTTTAGCTTTTTAAGTTGAAAAAAAAAACAACTTAATACTTATTTTTTGAGATTCAGACGAAAAAACAAGCATATTATTCAGATTCAGACATTCAGATCTATTCAGAATTCAGACTAATTCAGGTTTATTCAGATTTCAGACTAATTCAGGTTTATTCAGATTTCAGACAAAAAAACAAACGCCACCTTAATATATATTACTTTTTCAATAATTTGCCTAACACAACAACATATTCGTTAGGGGCACTTAAAACTATTTAAGTGAGCTCTTTTTGTTGTCATCCCATTTTTTTTTTAGATATATCATTAGTACCTCAAATGTCAACAATATTTAATTGCCACTAATTGTTTTCCTCTTTCTTAAAGAATGTTTGTTTGGCACAAAACTTTTAAAAGATTAAGAGAACTCTAGCCCCCCTAATAATTGGTGTTGAAAATAATTGAAGAAAAGACTTTGGTGGAGTCATTTCTAATGAGTGCTTGCTTCAAAGGATCAATGAGTGATTATGTTGGAAAGAAAGAAATAAAGCAGAATTTGACTTCAACTCAAAGCATGAAAAAGCAGTGGGGTCACAATCGCAGCCAAACACAGCCCTACCAAACATCAACAACAGAGCTACCCTGAAGTTTTCAAATAGCTGGGCGCCGACAACAATTTTTTTTTTTTTAATTTTCTTCATGAATATCCGGTGAGCACCAACTAACCCAAAAAATAACAAAAATAACAGCATCGTGTCATGTGCTAACCATCTCAACAAAATTAATGATTTATTAAAAAAATATTTACGGTCCATTCATTTTTTACATCTTTTTTAAAAATACACAATTCTTTCATTTTTTAACTAGAATTCACCTAAAGTTATATTTTTTTTTCACTTTTCCACTTCCGTTTGAAATCCGTTAAGAAAACTAACGAAAACTTAAAAAAATGACAATTTTACCCCCAAAATGAAAATTACAATTTCACCTTAAAAAAAATTATAAAAAATAATCAGATTAAATCTAATAATTTTTTCCATCGGTCAATAAAGAAATTAATTCCACAACCATCAAATGCAGGTTTTTTTTTAAATATGTCGGTAATTAAAATGTTAAATTATAACAGTAGTATTAAACATAGTCCAATCTCACAAACCATCAATTGAATTTAAGATAAGTAAAGTTTTATTATTCATTGAGTTATAATCTCTAGTAGTTAAGATTTTTTTGTACTTCATTAATGTACCAATAATGATATTTATCATTAAATCTTATTATTTTTGGTATTTTTTAGGGTAAAATTATAATTTTCGTTTTGGGGGTAAAATTGTCATTTTTTAAAGTTTCTGTTAGTTTTCTTAACGGATTCCAAACAGAAGTGGAAAAGTGAAAAAAAAATATAACTTTAGGTGGATTCCAACAAAAAATAAAGAATTGTGTATTTTTAAAAAAAATGTAAAAAATAAATGGACGGTAGATATTTTTCTTAATTTATTTCTTAAAAATGAAATAAGGAATAAAATCTTAGCCAAAAACTCAAAAGTTTCAGTCATTTTTTAATTATTTTCTATTTATAAAAAAAAAAAAAACCAGAAGCCACTGGGAGCCTCACTAAACTGTATGGTACATTCAGCAATCCTCAAAGGTAATGCTCGAAACAGAAACTCACTTCATCATCATCATCTTCTTCTTGTTCGCATCATCCAGCTCGGGGTATGTTTTAACGTTTCTGATGTAGCCGTTAGTTTGGTGAACTGCCCTTGAATTTTGGATCTTGAACAGTAACGTTTTCTTTTTTTTTTTTGTTTGTCTATTTTTGCGTCATAATGAAAAGATAATAAAATTAATAAATAAGTAAAATATGGCGTGTGTTATTTGATATGGTTTCTAGTTGTCATATGTCATTGCATAGCCTGCCAAAGTTGGAGTCTCTGTGATTTCGTATTAATACAGTGTGTAATTTTATTTATAATAAATAAGATGTGATTTGAAAGATTTATAATGATACTTAACTTATAAGTTTTTTCTTTCCTTTTTAATTTTGTTTTGTTTTTGCTTAAGCGGTTACGTGAGCAGTTCTTGCATCTGGATGAAAGCTGGCGGTTTGTATTTTTCGGCTGTTGTTTGATTTTGAATAAGGTGGCAAATTCAGAATTCTCTTGCAAAAGGCTGCTGTTCATTTTTAGCAATTGCGTTTACGATAAAATTGCTATTTTAAGGTATTCGGTGTGCGTTGTTGTGTCAAATGGTCTTCCTGGAAGGTTCTTGGCCTAATTAACACCCTTATAAATGCCTCCTCTGTTGAAACTGTAGATGATGCTTTTCATTTTTTTGATAACCTTGTTTTCATTTGGATTGGTTTGGCAAATCTAGTGGTTTGAGGTCTCGTCTTAGGATCGATTTCATTGATTTTTGTTGTGTGTTGCGAAGGAGAACAGAGGTTCTTGTTAGAAATTGGCGAATTGCTGTGGATAATTGAGTTGATGGGAGGCAGAAGCTCAAGGGAGGCGAGTTGGAGGCAGGATTCATCGTTCCGATCAACTTCTTCATCTTGGGATCCTCAAACCGGGTATTTGCAGTCCCCTTACGGTCAAGAAAGTCAGAATTATCCACCTCAGACTTGTCCGCCCCCGCAAACATATTCCACACAGCAGTATTATCCATCTTCTGAAGAACACAGCGGCAATACAAGGAAGCTTGATAGGAGATATTCAAGAATTGCTGATGATTACAAGTCCTTAGACCAGGTATGATTACATGTTCTGAGAAGCAAATTTATGTAGTTTTTAGTTCCTTCTAATGAATATTCAAAACTTTCATAGCACATGTTAGCTTTCATGAGGTTGCCTTGAGAGGAAGTTTTGTATAACTACTTCTTGAGAATTGCAGCCTAATTTTAATTTGTTGTGCATTGTCTTTTCCCAATTCAAAGTCTTTAATATTCTTTTGTGTCATTTTCCTGCACCATTGGTTTTGCAAACGTTTAATCTTTGGCTGTCTTTGATTTTCTGCTATTTTACCTGTCAAAAAGAAAGAATTTCATAGTTCTGTTAGCACCAACTATGTTGCCAATTCTGTTTTGGATGCAAAAGTCTCTTATGGGAAATGTTTTATTTGTTTAAAGTTTGTAATATAATTCCATAATGGTGGTATGTGATCACTTCTTGGAAGTATTATGTGCAGTTTGTTGCACAGTCAACAAGGGTGGTCAATTCTAGATTTTGCTTGTATGTATGTTTAGCTTTAGCTAAGGGATGCCTCTAACTGACCTAACTGGCAACCATATTCTGTAGTTTTTAACTAGGGTGGGTAGTAGGAAATTCGAGCAGCAATAATTGACCTCGGAAAAATTTTTCTATAATTACCTATGCTTCATTGTTTCAAGATGTATTTCGTCATTGGACATATAGAAAATAATGTAGTTATGTCATTGTGGAGGTAGAGAGTTTCTTGCCTTCAATGATGTATTTTCCAAGATATCGAGTCCTAGCATTCTGTCCATTTCTTATTTTTTGAGGCGAAACAAAGTAATTACCTTCTTTTCAGGTGACTGAAGCTCTTGCTCGTGCTGGCCTTGAATCTTCTAATCTCATTGTTGGTATTGATTTCACAAAGAGTAATGAATGGACAGGTTAGGTTCTTGTAAATGCTTAAAATATTTTATGGCTTTTGTGAAGCATACTGAATATGGGCTGGTAAATAGGTAAAAGGTCATTTAACAGACGAAGTTTGCATTACATCGGAGATGGTTTAAATCCCTATGAGCAAGCAATAGCCATTATTGGGAAAACTTTAGCTGTCTTTGACGAGGATAACTTGATTCCCTGTTATGGATTTGGTGATGGTATGTTGTACTTTATTTTCTTTGTCAGAGTTGGTCCCCCCCCCACCCCACCAAAATTGTGTTTGATAAGCATCATTTCTTTATTGGCAGCATCAACTCATGATCAAGATGTCTTCAGTTTCTATTCAGATGGGAGGTTTTGTAATGGATTTGAGGAGGTATTAAGTCGGTACAGGGAAATTGTGCCTAATCTAAAACTTGCAGGTTTGAATTGTATTCTTTTAGTGTAATGTTTCTCATTTGGATATCTCTTCAGAATTAACCATTCAGATCCTGTAGCTTATTACCATTGTTGTAATGTGCCAGGACCGACATCATTTGCCCCCGTCATTGAAATGGCTATGTCTATCGTTGAGGAGAGTGGTGGCCAGTACCATGTATTATTAATAATTGCCGATGGGCAGGTATTTCCCTCTAGTGTCAATATAAACTCATTATAGCGAACAATTATGGGAAGATGTATTACTCAAACAACTAGCTAAATTTAGTGATAAATGAGAAAACATTAAAAAAACTTATTTCATTGTGGATAGAGTCTGTGATCACCCTGCATTTAGAACCGTCTTTTTATGAAATAATATGTAGCACTTATGATGACACTAGAGTGCCACATGTAATTGCTTAGAAGGAGTGGCACTAACTCTCTCCAGAATGACAGCTAGGTAGTTTTTGTTGTAATTATATGTTCCTCCAATGGTCATCATACCCACATGGATTATGGTCGCAGGTAACTAGAAGTGTTGATACAGACCGTGGTTGCTTAAGTCCTCAGGAGCAGAAGACAGTTGATGCAATTGTAAAAGCAAGGTGAGTTAGAATCAACCTGTTTTTGCTTGTGATGGTTGTTTATCCGACGGTGATTTCCTTATATTTTTGTTTTATTGCAGCAAGCTTCCCTTGTCAATTGTGCTAGTTGGGGTAGGAGATGGGCCCTGGGACATGATGAAAGAATTTGATGATAACATTCCTACTCGAGCGTTTGATAATTTTCAGGTATGTGTTTCTGTCACAAGAATATTTTTCTTTTGTTCGTTGGCTAGCTGCAAAATTTTTGTTCGTAACATATCTTGTCTGTGTTTGCTTCTTGTCTAGTTTGTGAATTTTACAGAAATCATGTCAAAGAATCATGATCAAACTCGAAAGGAGACAGAATTTGCACTTTCTGCTTTAATGGAAATTCCTTCTCAGTATAAGGCAACAATAGAGCTTAACATACTGGGGTAAGGAGTATCTCCCATCTAATTATTTTGAAGATCAGTACTCTCCTTCCCCCCACCCCCCCCCCCCCCCTTCTTGGGTTTTATGATATAAGTTTAACTGTCATCTTATAATATGAGCAGTCGCCGAAAGGGAAATGTTCCAGAGAGGGTTGCCCTCCCTCCACCTGTATATGGTGCAACCACATCTTTTCACAGCCCAAAACCTTTCCATTCTACCAGTTTTAAGCCAAATGCACCTTCCTATCAAGAAAGTCGGCCTGTCAGCTCAGCTCCTCCTGCTACAAGTTCAATGAATGAAAGCTCAGCTCCTCCTGCTACAAGTTCAACAAATGAAAACCAGGTACATAGGCTTTATTGGTGAATGATCTGAGTTCATTTTTCTCTTGAGATATTCTTTAAATATCTGCTTTTGCATGGTAAACAACTGAACATAGAATAGGAATCAGATGAAGTTGATGGTTGTTAACCGGAAGGGAGCAGATTATTATGTGTTCTTTCTCCCATAAATTAAGAGTTCATGGTGCATTTATTATTATTTTTTCAAATTGCATAAGTGATATTCCGTTGTGTCACCAATCACAAAAAAATATTCATTTCCTTCGGAACTCGGTCCAGTATTCTTTCATTTATACAAGCCAAACTTCCGACCTCATAACATGTTCCTGAGTTTGGGGAGTACTGCTTAATATCTCCATTTATTTCACAATGGATGTCGTTCCTCCCAATTACTTTCATAGTAGAAATGTTTCAGTAGTTATAGGAGAGAACAGGTAAAGTTGGAATTATGTCAACTTGGCCATACTTTGCAACTTGTAAGACAACACAATGTTTTCTAGGTTGAAACCTTAAGTTTTGGCTGTCAATTATGAGTGTTGATTGCCTTGGGGACCTTTTTCCCCTTACTAATTTTTTGTTAATAAAGGCCGTATTAATCTCTTTAATCTCTTTGGTTTTCCATTTGACTAAAGATTCAACTACGTCTTTTGTTGTTTTCAACAGCTTTGCTCCATTTGCCTAACTAATGTGAAAGATATGGCCTTTGGTTGCGGACATCAGGTAGATAGCTTTCTTTACCTCTGATTTTAATGTACCTCTGGAAGCAAGTATGTTTATGGATTCTTACCATCTTGCTTTTTTTGTTAGACATGTTGCGAATGTGGACAAGACCTTGAATTATGTCCCTTTTGTCGAAGCACAATCCAGACCCGAATTAAGCTCTACTAATCTGCATCATCAACAACGACCAAAATTCTTTGTAATTCGTTTCTTGTAGATGAAAATGATGTTAGGTTTGCTGAATTCAGCTTGAGATGATCTTGGATGCTAGGAAGTGGAAGTGTTTAGGTGCTGTACATTATTGTGAACTTATTGGTCACATTATTTTTTGTTTCTTTTTGTGGGCAATTTTTTCTAACATAGATTAATCCGTGGTGGATGTTATTTGCTGCTGTAGAAGTTGTGCAATTATGTATACAGCTGGAAAATGAAAATTCTTTTATTTGCTGGATTTGTTGGTTGAGATCACGCATAATAATATAGTATGGCCTATAGGTGAATCAATTTTATATTCTTTTATTGACTTGTTAGAATCTAGGTCAGCTTACCCACTTTACATATGATGACATTGATTTGAAGTAAAAGTTGCCAACTCACCTTCACCTACAATGAGTGAGCTTCTGGTATTTCTTAACCACGTACACGGTTTAAATTAAGGCTTGGTGATGGTTCAATATGAAGTCAAATCAAAATAATTCTGTTGTAATTACTAACACGTATACCCAACGACACATTTAAAGAGAATACATGAGAGAACAAGATAATAAGAAAGACAAAAGTGATTAAAGAAATGATCCAGTTATGGTAAGTTCAATTTCTATACTCAAAATTACTACTTCTTCACCGGCTTCCAATTTTGCATTTAATGCACTCAACTGCTTCTGCAAACCAACTGGCTTCTTCTCCTTTATAGTTTACACACGAGAGAGAGAGAGAGAGAGAGAGAAATTTCCATTGGCATCCCCTTTGACAAGACTCATCTGGGTTGTTTTGTTTACACCTTCCTGAGATGGCCTCGGCTGCCAAGTTTCCTTACCAAAGGTTGATACATGAAGGTGGGTTATTGGAAGCTGATGGTGATGATCATGATTACAGACGAAGAGTGAATGTTGTTAAATCAAGAAGCTGGTTCAAGATCAGAAGACTGAACATAAAGAGAAGATTCAGGCTCAAAGTTCCAAGGTTGAGGAGGTTGGTTTTGAGGAAAAAGTTCAGGGTGGTGACTGCTGTTAGAGTGTCATGTGCAAAAGTTATGAAGAGGTTCAAGGAAAGTCAGGCTCATTTTGGCGATCTTTTTGCTGGGAATTATCTGTTTTTGCACATTAATCCCGCTTCAATGAAGTCCATTCAAAAGTACTCTTGTCAAGCCAAAGAGCTTAATCTCCATGGCTTGCCTTTAAGCTACTCTCTTCCGAGAACTGGCTAGCTAACTCTTTCAAGTCTGCTCTTAACAAAAATTAATGTGCTTTTTTCATGTATTTTTATGTTGCTTATTTCAATAATTTCAAAGTAAAGTTCTTGGTTAATTATCTATTGCAACTTAGGATCTAACGAGAGTACGAATTCAATTATTCAAATCCACATATCTGAAGAGATATATTTACACAGCCATCATTCAAAGAATGATCATGTTTCACTGGATTGAGAATCATTTCAATGACATTTTAACTTTTCTTTTGGTGAAAAGGGCTGTTTCTTTGTCAACCACAATGTAATGCATGTAATGGGGAAGTGTCTAAGGGGGCCAACTTGAGCGGCGAAAGCATAGACATCTCGTAATCAGTATGCAAGGGGGACGTGATTTCTCAACTAATCCATTAATGACTGTCAAAATTAATAATAAAGCTTTATCATGCACGCACTCACAAGACACATGCAAAGTTATTAATGTTACGCATTGTAGGTGTCAATAAAGATAGGTGGACCAATCATGAGCTTGACGGCTCTTCACTTTGGATATTGATCCTCTCTTAATATGATTTTGATCTAAAGATATGAGGATCATATCTTAATTTGAACAAATTCGTTTAATATGATTGGTGGTTACTAAATTAAAAAAAAATAAATTTTAATTATTCACATTATACATTTAATGTGTGTTAGGAATTGCCTTAATTACAGGAAAGGGACAAATGGAATAGAACTAATCTAAGGCGTGGTCACTACTCACTGCTCTCTAGTCACTAATAATATATATATGCTTTCAAGTTGATTCAAGATTTGTCTCTTTCATTTTTTCTTATCTTTTCACACTTTGTATGTGCCCTTGACCCATGTGTTGAATTTTTTAGCGGAAGTTAAACCCTTATTAATTTACTAAGTCGGGCCCAATAGTTTCATATGTGATTTCAACGCAAATATTTGTGACGAGATGCCAAATCAAGCAGAAAAAAATAAAGATGATAAATGAGGTTGCCGTTTGATGAAAAGGAGCAAGATCGTGCAGCTGTTGAGTGGGCACGTAGCCCCAAGAGACAACGGGGGGATGTAGGTCATGACACCGGAACTGTTTGAGTTGCAATAAATTTATTTTAAGGAACAAGAAAATGTTTATCCATTATAACAATAAACATATTAGTTGAAACAACTATTTTGGCAGCAATTAATTTGTAAGTAACAATAAAATGTACATTACATACAAGTTTATGTTGCAAAAGCCAAAAATTTCGATATACTAATACTATCGTAGCTGTAAATAAGAAGTAATAAGATTATTAACACTGTAAAGTTAATGAAGGAAAATATATGTAAGCCTGAAAGGATACAAACTACATCTGTTCGAATTTATGGTAGCTGAAAAATCTTTCATGATTTGTTCTACTCCTTGATCATAGAAGTGGGTTGAATTAATTTATATATTTGAAACTAGGTGGTTGAATAATGATGGCATGGTCATATGGATTCAATTTCTTGATGGACCAATAACCTTGTTTCGACTGAAATCAATACATGCAAGTAGTCAATTTGACAGTTGACATAAACTGTGCTTTTGAATAGCAGTGGAACATAAATGAACAAGCTTTCATCTAGCTTAACAGAATGTGAACTAAATGGTGTAGTAAATATAAATGAAAGAAGAAGGGGCCCGGAGGGGTGGAGGCGTGAAGAACTTAAATAGCAAGTTTTAATATGTCGAAATATTACAAGCACATTTGTAATATTCAAAAGATGATGCAACTGCAGTTCTTAGTAGTTGGAGTCAGAAAACTGAGCTTCAATATCATGACATAACAAAATTTACAATAAAAATTGCACGAACATAATAGTTGTCATACTTCCATAACAACGTTACCAAGTCCGTAAAAGTTAGGAATAACAAAACACATAAAAATAGTTTCATATTAGAGAATATCTGACTTTATAGAGCATAGATTATGTCTAAATTAGCTAGGAATAACAAAACACATAAAAATAGTTTCATATTAGAGAATATCTGAATTTACAGAGCATAGATTATGTCTAAATTTCCTGATTGGTTGAGTTTCTTTTATGATCTTGTTTGAAATCTAATACCATTCGTATCTAAAATGTACCTCACAGTATATATCATCTCAATTAAATTGCCACAAAGTTTCATCTTTAGCCTGCCACAGTTGCAGCAAACTACTAAAACCCATTTGACACGCAGCCACACTTTGTTCATCTGTCAGCTACGAAACTGCTTCTACTAATCTATCTGGGGCGAATCTAGTCAAGAACTTTGCCTTTGCCACTTCTGACTTCAATATTTGTTTGCATTCAATTTGTATTGACATTTTCTCTCCGATGGTAAATCTTTAAATGTGGATCCAATTTCCATCTAGTACACAATCATGACAAATAAACTAACTACATCTCCACTAATTGAAAATACAAATTTATTTTATTTTTATAGTGCAACTTCACATACCTCTTCTGTAATGCAAGTCATTCCATCGCTTGCCTTAACTTCATGCACGACTTCACTACTGCAATATCATCTTATGGCTGTAAAATTATACATCTCTATAAATTTTAATGAACTAAGGTTACAAATATCTTATGAACCCATTATGTCATTGCCTTTTTCTTCTTCCTTCAATGCTTTGATCGTCACCAACCTCTATAACACCGCCATCAATCTCACACGATTTATGCTTATTACTTCCCACCAACTTATGTGGCGTTTGTTTTTTAATTTAATAACTTAAAGTGACTTGACTTAATTAATTAAGTTAATCAGATGTGTTTGTTTTTATAATTTAATGAGACTTTTTAAATAATTTTGACTTAATAAAATAAGCCAATTTTTTTGACTTTTTATTTAATGGAGAAATTTGAATTAAGTCAATTACTTACTAATGTAAAAAATATCCATGTTTTATAATTTATTTTTCATGTCTATCCCAAAACTCACCCATAAACATTTACCCCACATAAAAATATCCATATTTTTTCTTTCTTATATTATATACGATAAAATTTAAAATTTATGGTATTTTATATATTAAAATTCCAAAATAATAATGTATTCACTTGAATATAGTTTTACTTATAAATGTTAAAATATTATTTATTTGACATTCAAATTTAATAAGAATACAAATATAAAAATACATATTTTCAGCTTTTTCAGTTGAAAAAAACAAACAATTTAATACTTATTTTATGAGATTCAGACGAAAAAATAAACATATTATTTAGATTCAGACATTTAGATTTATTCAAAATTTAGACTAATTCAGGTTTATTCAGATTTCAGACAAAAAAATAAACGCCACCTTAATTTATGAAATCTAGTGATACATTTATTTATTATAATCAAACCAAAGTTCATAGCAACATACACTTTACATTCCTAGTCCAGCACAAAACAAACACATATAACTAATCCCAAAACAAACAAAAAAAATGGGGGAAAAAAATAAACAAATGAGATCTAGAACGAAGGGTAAGCATGTATCATTTTCCTATTCCAAATTTTAAAAATGTTCATTGTAAAACTTAATAACACCCAAGCTAACTAGAACTAATTTTGTTACGGATTCCTTCCAAATATCATTTTACTCCAGGAAATTACTAAGATGAATATTAAAAACAAAAAAAATCCTTTTTTCTTCCATTTATTACATTGTTGAAAAAAAAAATATCCTAAATTTATTTAATTTTTCAAAAATTTGTGCATTTTGCAACCCAATTTGCTATTATGTAGGAGATCGAGCTTCCGGCCAACCATCACCCAAACCCATCAGTTATTATGAACACAAATGCATTCACAACCCCCAAATCTCATATTTCAAAATTACACTTACCCTGAAATTTGGTTATACCTATCCCTTTCCGTTTCATCATACTGCCCTCATCATAACAAAACTACACAAGTCATGGCGCACTTCTAATTCGAACGCCATCACTTGCTTCCAATTACAGTTATCTAGAATAGAAATTATTAAGAAAATATTTCATGCTTCAACATTTCGCTGACTGATGTCTGTTGAAATACACGTACGGGTTTGTGTAGAACCCTTTAAAACTTAATTTGGTTTAGCTGTAAACGGGTTGTTTTTGGGACAGTTGCCCACTTCACATCATTGTACAGTTTCAAAATCCTAACTGTTGGATTAAAGTCATTATAATCTAATGGCTAACCTGGATGATGACAAAAGAAGGGAACACCGTAGTTGGACCCGGTTAATTGAAGGAAATCTAAACTTTTGAAATAAAATATTGGTTATTTAAGAAATAAATAAACTCCCAAATATAATTATAAAGTTGTTAAATAATTATTCAATCAAGACACTCAGTATTGAATAACATTCGGCTTTAAATACAACTTAATTAGTCTAGGATTACTAATCTACAAAATATAGCAAACATGAAACGTGTTCTCATATCATGCTCCATGACTTACGTATGATACCACAAAATAAATGCGATTAACTTTTCGCTAGTTCAAAATTAACTAACAAAATAAAATGAAATAATTATTAATGAATTATATTGACAATTTGTCAGGTAAATTGGTAGTTATATTAAATGAAATTGCAATATCATTATTGACTGGTTGTATTATCTTCTATAAACATAAAGAAGATTTTCTCAACAAATTTAGCAGAGAAAAAATGAAAGTCACCTACTTAATGGTTGTCTTGTCTAGCCTTGCTTATGGATGTACAAATTGAATTTAGTCTAACCAAATCTTGATATTCTTCTTAATCTTATAATGAATACCTTCCATAAAATTTCGGTTTAGTTTTTGTGATTATTACACTACGGTATTGATATTATAGAAAAAGAAATTGTTAGACCAATGGATGTGCAAGGGGAGTACAGACCAAAAATCTACTCCAACAAAAAGAAATTTACTCAATAAACACACACACACACACACACACACATAATTAAAAAATTACTAATTAAGATTCTTTTTTTAGTTTTTGTCGTGAGTCTTCATTTCTTTGATCAAATTTATTAGAGTAATGATATAATTATAAACTCTTCTACAAACTTATTTTGTACAAATTGATGTGGCACGATAAAATTGGTTAAATTAAATATGATTTGACCCACATGATTTATTTCTATTATTTTATATTTTCATTCAACTAATGAATTAATAACACATCAGTTTGTACAAGAATTTATAACTACATCATCACTCAATTTATTATTTTCCAAAGACAAAAATGCCTTTATGATCATAAAATTTTCCTTCCAATTGATAAACCCATCTTAAAGAAAATCGTGCTCTTACTCTTTTATCTTTTGTCATGCAAACAAGTTTTTATCATGCACTTTCTCGTACATCCAAGCGTTCGTGTTGTAACACATACACAATGCAAGTCACGAGTGTAAAAACATGGTTATTAGATATAAAAGAGACATTAAAGTATCCAAAACATAAATTTAGACATGTGGTGATAAATCACAACAAAACCCTCGAATTATAAACCAATAATTTATTTGTTCACAATCAAACCAAGTGCCTAATTAAGCCGGTAATCTCCATCGGAATGGCTGAAATACTCTTTGGTATCATGCTCATTTTCACAATGGGCTATGGACTCTCTTTCGTACGAATAGAAAAAAAAAACAATATCCTTAATAATGAAAACGTAAAGCTTCGGACCCAATTTTATTTAAAACAGTAATGACTGAGAGTAATGGCTATTATTAGTATGTAAGGATCAAAAATTTATATAATTTTTAATTTAAAAATGAAAATTTATAAAATTAGTTCAAAAATTTTAGAGTCTTTTAGAATTAGGCAGTTAAATTTTTCTATCCTATGAAGCCAATTTCAATATTTTTTTGACAACAATACCCTTATCATTCTAAAAGCCAAAGAAAATTAACATTCTCTTCACTCCCAAATCCAGCAGCAGAGTCTTTTTACTTTTTCGGCAACAATCGACGGTAGTTGGACATGTATTTGACAAAAACTTCATCTAAGACATCATGTGGCTGTATTTCCGGCACTTAGATGACATTTAGATGAGCGGTTGACGACAGCTTCATCTCCAAAAGCAAACTTTTTTTTTTTTTTTTTTCCCTTTCATTAAGATTAGACTCTCATTTGAATGTATATTTCATGAAAATGCTGACTACAAGGTATATCATATGTGAATAGAAAATACAGTTATCAAGGTATAAAATTTTAAAATTTAAAACTTACTTTGGATGGTGAAGCTGCTGTCAATCGCCCGTCCAACTATCGTTTAAGTACTAAAAATTGCCGGATACGAAGCTGCCGTCAAACGCCCATCTAACTACCATCAATTGTTGTTGTTGGAAAAATCAAGGCCATACTAATACTGTTGGATTTGGGAGAGAAGAAAAAGTTCAGTTTTTTAGGTTTTGAAATGACGAGAGTATAATCGTCTAAAAATGTTGAAATTTATCTACATAGGGTAGAAAAATGTTTAATTGACTAATTTTAAAATACCCTACAATTTTTAAATTATTAATATAAATTTTCCAAAAAAAAAAAAACTGTTACCACTTATTTATAACTCCATTTAATTAATGATAATGATCGTATCCAAAAGCAACAACCACCTCAAATATCCCATCCAAACGACAAAAGCATTTGCGTTTTTCACACATAAAAAGTAAAATGACTCGTTTTACAGGTACAGAGGAAACAGGGGAACCTTACTCTAGTACCAAACAGTAAACCCCAAAACCTGCTCTAAACCCTCAAATCGTCTCACGCTCGCGGTGTCACTATGAGACTCCTCCAATCCATTTACCGTACATTACATTTGATTTTTTTTTTTTTCAAATTCTAATTTTTGAAGACTCGTTTTTATTTAATGCATTGGTCACTCACTTTTCGTTTTCCCAACAGGTCACCACAAGTCCGTGGGCGGAGCCCTGGGCCGCCGCTTCTTCGCGACGTCGGCGGGGGCGGAGGAATACGCCAGGCGAAACTACGCCAACAACGCCTCCGAATACAACACCGTCGTTACGTCTCTCACTTCTCAGAGACGGTTCTTCCTTCTGAGGGACGTCTACGATGACATGATGCTCGACGGCGTGCAGCCCACGCGCGACTTGTTCCACTCGCTGATCGTTGGGACCATGAAAGGCAGTCGCTTGCAGGACACTTTTTTCTTCAGAGATCAAATGAAAGCCAACGGTTTTCTCCCCGACGTATGTGTCAAAGTGCTTCTCTAACAAGCACTTCTGGTTAATTTATATAATTTGAATTGAATTTTCGTTGTTATTGTTAAATTATCATTTGCTGTATTTTGTTGTATGATTCTGTGTTTGTCGAGATAGCTGTGATGTGTCTTTCGTGTAATAGGTTGCTGTGTACAACTATTTGATCTCAGTATGTGGGAAATGCAAGAATTCTGATCAGGCGATTCGGGTATTTGTGTATATATTTTTGTCTTTTTCTGTCTGTTTCTTCATAATTATCCATTAGAAATTTTAATATTTCCACTATTCTCTTTCGATTGAAGATATTTGAAGAAATGAAGAAATACGAAGTGAAGCCAAATGGTCAAACCTATGTCTGTCTACTCAATGCATGTGCAGCAGCAGGCCAATTGGATCCAGTGTATGTTTCTTCTCTCGTAATTCAACTCTTCTCTTTTTCGTTTCAGTGACTGTGCCTGCTGCTTTTCACCATTATAGTTTCTGAGGGTATGTTTATAGTTTGACGTTTTGATATTCTGTATGAACTTTATGTTCCATTTCAAAAAAGAAGACGGAGGAAAAGAAGAGCGGGGGAGGGTTGTCGTGGACTTTCATGGGGAAACAAATCCATCTTATTATGTAGATCATGGGACCGAGTTTCAGGAGTCATTTTTCTTTGCCAATTATCTTATGCTAATTGCTGGATTTTTTATTGAGTCCTACTTTCAAGCTGTATTGTGTTATAAGTTCCGTTATTGTCCTGCCTAATTTCATCCTGGTGCTAACAAAACATTACAGGTATGCTATTGTCCGTGATATGACTGCAGCTGGTGCAGGTCTGGACAAGTTCTGCTATGCTGGGCTCATAACCGCACATACAAACAAGATCCCTAGAGCCGATGATACGGCCACCAAAGTAATTTGTTGTATGTGCTTTTAGTTGTAAATAAATATTCATTATGCTGCTGCTAATTTTTTTTTTAAATATCTTTTTGTTGAAAGATTATTGAGCTTGTAGAACAGTCAAAGGGCTGGTCTTCTGTTGAAACATCAGGAAACAATGCTGAAAATGAAATGATGGGAGTTTCAAAAGAAGAATTGTACAATTTACCCACTGCTGAATATGTTCATAGACGCGGAGGATTTTTGAACAGGCTATTAACTGTCTATCATGTTGCCTTTCATGCTTGTGCTGAGCTTAAGGATGTACAGGTATTATCTGAAACTATTTCTTGATTTTCCCTCAGAACATGATATTCTTGCTGCCAACTTCTCTTCTTTTTCTCTGCCTGTGTGCTTTGTGCAGGAGTGCTTGTTTTTTTATGACTATCCACTTTTCATGGTGTTGATAGTATATTATTACTACATTATGAAGCCTTTTCAATTTTTATTGCCATTGTGGTCTTGTTATTATTCTGGAATACTGGTGCCATCATCCATTCTTTAGATTTTTGTTGAATTGTTATATATTTTATTTTCTTTTTAAAACCATAAAGAGTTAAAAGTTGTCACTTACAATATCAGAAAAGGTACCTCATCAAGGCTGCAACTATATTTACCTGTTCACTAGCAGCTTACATTATCCCGTAAATGAGCTTGTACAGCTCCCTTTTCTTATCAGATAAATGGATCTGCAACCTTGGTATCTGGGTGCTTCTATATTTGCAAAATTTGTAGTGCATCATCTCATAGCTTGGTTGGATTTGCATATTCTGTACATATAAATGCACACTTTGCTTGAACTTTTGATGGTGATGGTAGAAGTGCTTTTGTCTTGCTTATCCACCTAAAAGAATTATTACCTTGCTGTCTCTAGATTTAGCAGAAGATCACATTGAGCTATGATCATCACCTTTATCGGTTCTGCTTTAGTAAGCTGCATTTAGTTTTTTTTTTTTTGAGTTTATCTGTGTCAAAATTGAGACATTCTGACTTTAATGTTATAGGCGATGGAGACACTTTTAGAGATGCTTAAGAAAGATGGAAAATCTCCTGATGTGTATATTGTGATGCAAAACATAAGGTATGTAATTGCTTCTAAATGTTTTCTTTAGTTATTGCTCAGTTGAGTTATTCACATAGCTATTTGCAGTATATTTTTGTACATCTTTCTAAGTGTATGCATGTGCACATTTATATGGTTTATGAAAAGATTTCTGACTTCATTCATTCGTTTTTTATTTTTAAAAAATTTCTTTAATACATAACTTGCTGGAGGTTGCATAGTATATTAGGTTGTAGTGTACATCCAAGTAGTGTTTAAGCAATTGGGGCATTTGCATGCTTTTGTTTGTATTAGTGGACAAACTATTTGCAGCATAGTGATCACTTTCATGTACCTTCCTTCTATCATGCTCATTTGCTTGTCGCTGCCGTAGTTCAATTCCTTTGTGTTTTACAAGACTTCTATCTTTTTCCAGAAAATCTTTTCATTTTGCAATGATACAGTTTATATGCTTTCTGTTTTCGAGCTGTCACATAGAGGATAAAGCCATTACCCAAAACTATTAGCTTTTACTGATTTGGTTTTGAACCTGGTTAGTTTTTATTTGGTTCATTCAACTGTAAAACATGTGAATTTGTACCTTTTACTTTCTTGCAGGTGTTATCTACATTCGGGAGACATTGATAATGGACATAAAGTTTTTGAAGACTACATATGTTCAGAAAAGTTTCCTCCGGCGGAACTATATTCAGTGAGTAAAATAAAAATTCTAGAAGTTGCTTACAAATATGTTTTATGTACTTTTTGTGCTAGAACAATGTAACAATTAATATATATTAGTAGCAATAGGCAACTAGGTATTCAGATATTCGACCCCTCTGTTGATTTGCATTATGCTGTTTTGGTTTGTGTGGAAATCATATTTGTTTCTTAGATTTGATGGTACGGTCCTTAAAAAAGAATTTTTAACAAGATTTCAGACATAATGTTTTCCCTTTAGAGTGTCTGGGGAAGCCACCATGAATCTGTAATTAGTTGTTAGATGTATAAGGTTGACTTGCTGGTTGTTACCCAAATTTGCTTGTTTAATTTCTTTTCTTTGAAATTCTTCAAATTTCAAAAAGGAAAATCATTTTTACCTAATTTTTCTTTCTTTTGCTGCTGTAATTCAGGCACTTTTGGCTGTTAAAAGGCTGTTTTTTTTGTGTTATAATTAATATGCATTTAAAAAAAGTTATGTTTTACTACAGATATATAACAACTTTAACTTGTGTGGATGTAGACACTTGTAGAGGGAGCTATGTTTGGGTATTCTCCCAAAGGAATGCAACTCGCTCAAGACACATTGGTATGTTAATTTATTACTTTATTTGTTTGTTTCCTGATTTGTGGGTTTTCCTTATATTATGCAGTATCTTGGTTGGTCCTTTTTAAAGTTTTGCTTCTCATATTGTTTCTTTGTTAAACACAGGTAAACATGAATTCAAGAAACATTTTCTTGAGCCCTAGAATGGGAAGTGACCTCCTCCTTGTAGCAGCTGGTGAGAAGGTGAGTAAATACTTTAATGACAAGATTTTCCTATTGATAGTTGTTTCAGGGAATGTATTATTTCTTCTGCTTGTCCATCCTCTTGGAAAGTGAATTTTGGGCCTTTTCTGATCAAAATCTCTGTATCTTTTATGCAGAGTGGTGGATATACCACTGCCAATTATATTTGGGATCTCATGCAAGCTCGCAAAATTACCCCATCATTGCCTGCTGTGGAAGCATATTATAATGGTTTGAAAGTAAGACTTCTTGCCTTATTTAGAATTTATTCAAAGTTTTTACTTTTGGACTATCATATTTGTAAGAGTTCAATATGGACTTGTTTTTGAGGTTTCAATGGATGAAACTCACCAAGGTAGACTGCAAATTTCTCAAATATCAATCACATAATAAGTGATAAACATTTGTGGGAAAAGGGGTCTAACCTTTTTAGATGAAAGGAGCCAAAATGCTAGTAGAAACTACTTTAAAGTTGGGCACAATTTGTCACCAGCTTGTGTGGATTGATTGTCTAATGATTTATGAATGGCAAAAAGCAATTCAGTCAGTCTTTCAGGGCTCTTCATAGTTATTTGTGAAATTTCTGTCATGAAGCTTTTATTGATTATTTCCATTTGATCGATGAAGTATGGGGATTCCTTAGACCTAAGGGATTGATTAAGGTAAATCATTGAATTGTGTTCTGCGACCCAACCATGTCATAAATTATAATTTTTGCCTTTCTTACATGTGCATGGAAATTGTGATCACCAGCATGGTTATCACTGTGATCCTTGTTTGTGAATATTTCCTCATTATCTTATTCTCCTGTGGGAAATTATAGGATCGGGAGGTACCTGCAGATGATCCGAGACTAGTAGTAGTTTCTCGAGCTTATGACAATTTGCTTCGTGGAAGACCTGGAGCAGTAAGACAACAGTAGTTGCTGATCCTGAGCTGGATCCAAGGCCCATGGTTTGGCGATGAAGAATAAATATACTCCCCACAGCATTGTAGCCTGCAATGTCTCTATTCCGCAGCAGGACATCCCAATGCGATAAAGTTTTGATGTTGTTAGTCGGAATTCGTTAATTCTTACAATTAGATATTTTAGCATCACTCATTGCCTACAGAGATACAAATTTTTTCTGATTTTTTTTGTTTGTGAATTTACCGAAAGTTATTTTAGAGAAGTCAAAATTTTAATCAAATGACAATAGTTTCGCCAATTTTTGGTGCAAAAGTGTGTTAGCTTTACCTACGGTTGCTGAAGCCTGTTCGTACATATTTAAGAAAGGGTAGGGTTGGTTTATTTTATTTTTGGAAAATTAAAGGTGGGATTATTTTAACTTAAGTTTTGATCCAAACATTATTATTATTATTATTATGAAGAGTAAGACTAGCCCAGCTTGATTTTCTATACATAAGTTTTTACACGAGTACTCAACCTTGTGCAATTCAATGGTTACGTCTGTAAACATAAAAATTAAATGTTGTTGTCAATATTCTAAATAAAAAATTGAGCAAAAAATAAAATTTTTAAAAAATAGAAAGTCAAAAGTCAAAACCCAGAACGATTACAACAACATGCAATAATTCGAAAATCGCAGATGGCAAACCCTTCTTCTCTCACAAAATTTGTAACACTGGGACCAAGCAGCCGGCGCTTTCAAACGTAACCACCATTGCCGCGAGCCAGTCACTCCGCCGCCACGGGTTCGCGTTCCTGCTGCTCGCTCGCGTGACTCGTTTCCACTCATCAATTTCTGTTGCTTTCTTTAAATCCTAAAACAAACTGTGAGTATATTAGTAATTTTATTTTTTAAAGATTAGTCATTTAATTATATGTATCTTTGTACGCTTTAAAGGCTCAGTGAGTTTATTAATTCAATAAACAGAATGGGTGAGAAGGGCAATCCAAAATCATGTGAAAGGAGTGAGAGAAAGCAGAGGAAGAAAAAGGAAAAATTTTTTGTTAAGGAGACTGGGAAGACCGATGAAGAAGAAGAAGCAAGTCAAGTAGAAAATAATCTAAAATCTAATGTTGCGGAAATAGGGGAAGCTGACATGATTGGGAAAGAAAAAGAGGTGAATTTAATGGAGGAAGGGAAGCAGGAGGAATTAAATAAAAAAAAATCAAAACATAGTAAAAGTAAAAAGAAGCAGCGCTTATTAGAGGAAGCTGCTAAAGCTGATCAGCGTGGGATTTGCTACTTGAGTCGGATTCCTCCCCATATGGATCCTGTGAAGCTGCGTCAGATACTCTCTCAGTATGGAGAAATACAACGAATTTATCTTGCCCCTGAAGGTCTTGTTTTTATTTCGGTTTTGGTATCATGAGTTGAGTCCTGTGGCTAATTAACTGAAGGTGATCTATTTCATGTTACAGATCCTTCAACCAGAGTACTTCGTAAACGAGAAAATCGTAAGCGAGATGGTGGGTTTCAAGATCAAGGATTTTCAGAAGGGTATGTGTTATTGGATTATTTTGCTTTAACCAATGTGTGCAACTGCTGCAGCTTGATGTCAAAGAATTTGTGGAGTTTAATGGTCTTTTATTTCCCTCCAGTGGTTGGAATTTGTCATTGAATTATTTCTTTAGTTTTTGCGTAGGCTTTATAAAGATGCATTAAGTTATTGTTACCTGCTCATATTCATATGACTGTCCTTTTTATATGGTGTAGGTGGGTTGAGTTCACCAAGAAAGGTGTTGCAAAGAGGGTTGCTAATATGCTAAATGGTGAACAAATTGGTATGGATACATTAGCTGGAATTATTCTTGCGGTTTCAACTTTTATGATACCAAATTAGCGCCTTTTTCTTTTTCTTTTTCTTTTTTTTGAGAAACAGCAAAATTGATTTGTTTTAAGGTTTTATTTTCGCACTATGTTTTCCTGCTTCTCTGCATTTTGTTCCTTTCCCTTTTACCCGGTTAAGCTACACGTCTTGTTTCATACTTTTATTTTTTCGAGGATTCGTTTGTTTGAGCTTGTGTATTTCCCACATTATTTCTTGTATTCTTTCATTTGTGACTAAGTCAAATGGTTAAGTTCTTCTTCAGTACATTAACTTGCTATTGATGTTTAGGTGGAAAGAAAAGGTCCTCATTTTATTATGATCTTTGGAATATCAAGTATCTAAGTAAATTCAAATGGGATGATCTTACTGCAGAAATTGGTAAGAGCATGTGAAGTGTTTTTCTTTTATGTCCTTCAGATGTTTGGCAGTCTATATCACATGTTGAACTTGAAATTTTCTCACTGCAGCGTACAAGAATGCTGTTCGAGAGCAGAGACTAGCCTTAGAAATTTCTGCTGCAAAGAGGGAGCGAGATTTCTATCTTTCTAAAGTCGACAAGTCCCGTGCATTGAGTTCTATAGAAGAACGATTAAAGAAGGTGAGTTGAGCAACACTTATACTTCTTCCACAATCCGGGATCCTTCTTTGTTATATTTCTATCAAATTGATACAGTTTTGAGTCATAGCTGTTGTTGTTTAAGCATTGGATGCATTTAAGTCTTTAGCTAGTATTCTTGCGTAGCACTAATTTATAATGAGTAGCATGGATATCTTCAAAGAACATTTATCCTAGTGGATTATCTCTACTTTATGAAATCAAATGAGGCTGACCATTTCTAAACTACAGTTAGCTGAATTGTCCTACTCTTTAACTCGAAGTTGTTTACAAAGGATGGAGTTATAACTTGTCCTCTATGAGTGTGAATATCTTTGCACACCAAGTTTGTAACTTGGAGAGGGAAAATAAAGATAGTAAAAAATAAATGACAAATTTTAGGTCCTTGATTGTAGATGTGTGCTGATTTTGGAGGAATATTCAATTTTGTATGTCTTATCACACAAATTTAAAATTTATAATAACTGAGGAATACTCTAGCATTGATGCAAATCTACCAATGACTTTACCTGGTGAAGTCTTGCCTACTTGGGGATGCTAATGGACTTCTTGCTAGCAAGTGATATTCACGGCATCTTCATGCGGTCATGCTTTGAGCATGTCCTTATGGATGTATATATTGTAGTCTTGTAGACAAGTGATAATGTTGTAAAATGATAACACTGATTAATATGTCCACGTGCAAAAATTGGTGAACAATCATTTGAAGTTAACTCTCCCTCTTTTTCTGTGTATTTTGTTGCATTTATTGTTTTATGCCTCCATGTTTTAGATCTCTTTTCTGTGGCATCTTCATCTTATACTCTTCGTTTTATACTTAGCTGGTGTTTATGTTGCTTCTTGAGTGTCTCTATCTTGTTCAAGTTAAAGAATAACATAGTTTGGGGGACAATGTAGAGATTTATATGAACTCCCTCAGCATCTTTGGACTCTTGCTAACTTTGAACCTCATATTTTATTTGTGAATCTGCAAATGGAACTGTTTTCTTCTTCAATGTCTGGTGAGGTCTTGTAAATTTATGTTAATGACAAATATATTTAGATGATTTATTATTTTATCTTACACAATGTGCTCTCAGTTGTAGATTTATTATGACTGAAATGTTAATTTAACTGCAAAGGTCGGTTATTGTAAGCTTTGCTTATTATTGCTCTGTGAAAGAGCATCATCATTTTAAAGGACATTTATATAATTCCACATCCACTGTCCTTTGCTTTTCCAACAGAAGCAAAAGGTGCAGCAAGAGTCTCAAACCCATCCTGAGCTCCCTGGTAGCGAGCAGGTGACAAAGGTGATTCGTCATTTCCCACAGAAACAGCCAGTTGCAGACAATGCAGCACCAAGTAAATCTAGACTCTCAAAAGACATCCTGGCTGGGGTGAGTTCCATTTTCTTGAAAGACAACAACTTTAATATACTTTCAATGCTCTGTTCTGTAAAATCTCACTTGTGGTTGCAGGTGTTTGGGGGTCCTTAGTGATTAAAGTTTCAAGTCATTTACGTTTGATCAAGAAGAAGAGCCTGAAGTGAAATACTGACTCCAAGAATATTCGGGGCATGATATCAGAACCTGCATGTGTTTCGAAGTCCCGTTAATGAAAATTTTAAATTATCATCGGCGGCCCATAGCCATATTGTGAGTTTTGAATCATTCCTACAACAAATTGAAATATTTGCCTGATCATCAGTAGGCCCAGATCATAATTGACGAAAACAGTATCCAATAAGAATGTTCTTCTGTTGGAAACTGTCTTTGGGAACTAAGAGTTTAAAGAATGGCAAGTTCTACATCTTCGATCCCCAAAACTGTAAAAGATGATGCATCATGAAATTTTGATTGTTTTGTCTTATAGATCTGGGCATTACCGCCCCCCTAGTATGAAGCTCTAGTAAGTACTGGCTATTTTTGCAAGTGATCATGTTGCGAGGACATGGTAAAAATATGTTGTTATTGTAATCTTGACATAATCTGGCTAATTAAAGGTCCATTTATAGTTGCTTTGCCTCAATTTTAATGTTTCAAAATGCGTTCTTATACCTTGACATTTTGGACAGGCAGAAAAGGCAGGTACTGACATTAGGTGAAAAAGAAAAAAAAAAAAGGAACACCGGTTTTGCAAACTTTTCACTTAAATGTTACCAAAGAAATTAAAACTAAATTAAAGATTATAGGAGTGCTTAATAACTAGGAGAATGAAACAATCATGTGAAAGAAACGCTCAAAAGGAGATGAATCATTTAGTTTGATGAACTAGTGAGATAAGATCTATACATTCAATATCCTTCACAGGTTTTGCATGACATTACTTGGTTGATATATCCAAGTTATGTGTAAGGCCTATATAAATTGCTGAAAAGGATGAAATACAGAATCCACATTTGTATGAATTTAACTGCAACATCCACCTCTCTGTGAAACGGTTCCATCTCTTGCACCTGATGGTCCTTGGCCGCGTCCGTACCCAACCTTAATTCCAGACTGCTGAATATAATTAAAACAAAACACCATGTCAGATGCATTAACAATAAACAATCCATATCAGAAGTGCTTAGTTGGAATGTCATTACAGCTCTTAATAATTCATCACCATAGATAGTGTGTTTTTCTTTCTTTTAGACTTTTAAAATACATAACAGGATAATCACAATCCACACTGAAACCATTATAATTCCAAAATGAGAGGTTCATCCAATTTGACAGGAATTAAGATGGCTTACATCATTTACTGCATCAAGTGCTCCTTCCTGAATATTTTGAAGGATCTTTGCAGCAGTCTTTATAAAAGCCTGTAGAACATGATTATATGAAATTCATTTCATTAACAAAAGAAATAGACCATTTATAACAATATTTCAAAATTCACATCAGAGCTCACATTATCAAGCCATTTAAAAATATATAAAAGCCTGCTCATTATATTAGTTGGGTTACATCACCTCCTCAACATTCTGAGCTGTTCTTGCAGATGCTTCCAGAAACAGAAGCCCATTCTCCTTTGCAAACTGTTCGCCTTCCTCCTTGCTAACAGCCCTCCGATGAGCAAGATCAGACTTGTTACCAACGAGCATGATTGACATGTTGGGATTAGCATGCTGCCGCGCATCCTCCAGCCAGCTTGATAGATGATTAAATGTCTCTCTCCTGGATGTCAGAAGAGCTTTGGATTTGAATTCAAGAAAAACCAATTATTGTATGGAAAAAGCAGCCTGTGATATGAGGTGGGGGCATGGAATGTATCCAATAAAAGCTGTCCACCTCCTCAAATGCCAGTTACGGAAGAGTAATCATTCACATATCATATATCATGCACTTTATTTATGTTAATAACTTCACATTATTTCTGTCAACAACTTCCAGATACATCATGCCTCATAATCATAACATAAATTATTTTGCAACGCAAACAACTAATGAGGCTCAGGGTCAGGGTCAGACCTTGTAATATCATAAACCAGAAGTGCCCCAGCCGCTCCTCTGTAATAAGATCTTGTGATAGATCTGAAAGATTCTTGGCCAGCCTGAAGCAGAGACCAAAAGAAAGATTCTTGACTAAAGAACATGAAAAGACAAATAACAGCTAAGAGTTGAAATTTGGCTAACAAGCAAGTGAGGAACACAATACAGCTAATAAAGATGTTACAGCACAAAGGCAGGCATGATATGTATACAATAACAGTAGCAGCTCTCCCTCTGTTAGGCTTAGAAAATAAAATTTTAATTCTCCGAAGGAAGGAATAGCATAACAACCAAATTAGCTAGGCTAACCCACAAACTCGTAAGAATATGAAGCTTAATAAGAGAAATTTAATAAACTTAACAAAATTTTGTGAAACAAAGTGGGGGCGGCATGGGGCCATTTGAATTGATTGAGTGGGAAATATGTTTTTTTTTTCTTTTTATTAAAAAAAGGAGAAGGAGAAGGAGAAGGAGAAGAACAGACGGTGTCCCAAATCTGGAGCTTGATGGGGCGACCATCGATGGTGACCATGCGAGCACCGAATTCAACGCCGATGGTCAAATCATGAACGGGCTGAAACCTCTTGTCCGTGAACTGCAATAGCAAGCATGATTTCCCTACTCCTGCGCGCATCATTATTATGTTCATTAATCATTAATCCTTCAAACAAAACAAAATTAATAAATGAAAAGCCTATTATTATTATTATTATTATTATTATTAGGGTTTTGGATTGGAGGTTGAAAAAAGAAAGACTTTTAAAGTAAACTAGTTTGTTACCAGTGTCTCCGATGATTATGTACTTGAACAGATAATCGTACGACATGTTGTTGTTGCTGTTGTTTCTTTTAGATGAACTCTGTCTCTCAACTCAACTCAACTCAACTCAACTCAACAACAATAAAAGACGAGGAAGACGCCGCTGCCTGCTGCTGATACGCTTATTATACGTGTAATGTAATAATATTTGAAAACTTGATTTCTTACGATTTACCAAAAAGCAGAGGAATAGGGGATGTGTGCGGACGCCGTGACCTATTTGCTCACCCTCACCGACACGCTTTCTCTGATTGTCTCTTTTCTAACTATTTCATTTTTTATTATTATTATATTCTTTTTCTCCAGACTTCTGGATGCCTTCCTTCCTTACTTACTTCTTTACTGACAGAGTACACCTTGCCGTGCACTTATTTTCCATAATAAAATCTTGTTTTTACTTTCGTTGTAATTCATATGGCGCCGCGCGTGTACATTGCAAGTGTTTGAGATATTCATATTATTTTCAAGTACCGTTGATCTCGTTTGCATTAAGAATTAACCTTTTGAGTTATGCTAAATAGATTGACCTTTTTTTTTAAATTTTTTTTATACACTAATATAATACAATTCTTAATATTTAAAATTAAAAATCAATCAAGTAGCTTAAATATTCGATTACATCACAGTCCGATTATCAATCCTTAGTAAACTAAAAAGAAATTTACCTTCACTATTAACATCAGAAAAAAAAAAACAATCCTAATATGAGAGACAACCATCCCTATTTTTACAGGGAGTCAAGTCAAGTCCCAGTACTGAGACTTGAATCTCAAAGTTGTTGATCACTGTTTTATTTGTTTTTTTAATATCTTATTGTTTGGCTTATTGATTATACTATATATTCTTCAAAAAGGGATGGTGTACTTGCAGTTGTTGAATTACTGATCCCAAAGGCTAGATTAGAGGGCGGGCAAATCGCTGTAATACCTAATTATATATTCCAAAACTTTGAAAATCTTTTCACTGAACTGTCTACCGCAGTTTAATTAAGAAGAAAATATCGAAATAAAGAGAGAGATTTTAAAAGTTCAGATTACGGAATTCTCGGTTCATGCAAGACAACGCCAGTTCATAATGAAACCGCAAATGAATTCCATCAACACAACCATCAACTGAACACAAAGCTAAATAACATAATCCACAAGTAGTCATGTGAGAACCCAATTCCGGAAAATGTAAAATTAAAAAAAATATCATTCCAGTTTCTAAACCAGGAATTGTAAACTATACTCTGATTTCAGCCTTGTGCTCTTCTGATCTTTCACTCTTCCATTGCATCTCCTCCCTCAACCACTTCCACCCTTTCCCTCAGCGGGGTGATCTTCGTCAAGAGGACCTCTGTAAAGAAACAGAGAAATTGAAACAAAATTAATCAAACTAATTTTTTTTTTCCAGATTATTTATCGTAATTGTTTTGGATGCACTTAAAACTTGGCTGTCCAACAGTAGAAAAATTAAATCAACTAATTCTTATATGACAATGCCAAGTCAAAGCAATGATAATGGTCACTGATTAGAAAGCATTATGTACTACATACAACTGGGAAACCCATTACTGACCTGTCTTCTTAGGGAAAGAATAGCCTTTTGCATTGACAAAGGTGCGAGGATTTGGCAAAAGGTGGTTCCTCAGGTACTCTTTGTGCCCCTGCACCAATGTTCATTAATGGGAGAACCTCACAATAAGATGAGCAAAAGATAACACATCATTTACAAAATATCAACCATAGACTGATGAGTAGCAACAAACCTTGGTAATTACACAGACATCAACATTGCTTCCACTTCCCAAGTCATTGAATATACCAGAGCAAATGGCGTCCACAACTAGCTGTATTCCCTCATCTTTCTGCAAAGATAAAATCAGCAACTCAGATTCAAAGTGAAATCGACAATTTTATTTTTATTTTATGAAACAATACTGACACAAGTCATGGTGTACAAGTTACCACTTGCAAATAAATAAATGAAACCCAAATGTAACAGAAGGGTCATTTGATCAAAACATATTTGCACTAACTTAGACCACTTGATGGCAACATCTAAGTATACTTCAAAAGCTTTTCCAGAGAACTAAAAGTTCATGAGATGATCATAGACAGTAAAGTGAATTAAACATGAAAAAACATCCTCATAGCACTTATGAAAAAAGAAATTATAACAGGAAACTTACAGTCAGGCCTTCTTTGTATTTTGATTCAAACATAGCCATGGCAGCAAGAGAACCAGAACCCATTGTCGCAAATGGCAAAGTGTCAGTTGAACCATGTGGATAAATCTGCAAAATTAACCATGGCCATCAGTATTTTGCCTAAGATATTTGTTAAAAAGTACAAAGAATCATCATCGATTCTGACAATTCTGCAAGAAGAAGAAAACTAACTGTGTGAAGATGAGGTCCAGTGCAATCAACTCCACCAAGAACCAAAGCAGCTTGCACATAACCTTGGTAGCTGGAAAGAGAAAAAACTGATCAGAATCACACACTCTTAAAGACTATCCAAATATATATTGCTGATAACTCAACAATGGAAATGGAATGAACTTAACTTGAAAAGGTGCTTCTTGAGAAGAGTCAGTGCTGTAACAACCCTTGACTCTCTACCAGTATGATAACGATGTAACTGCAGCTGTGAGCTGACCATATCTAGGGAAACCAAAAAATTTTACAATGTGTTAACTATAATAATATGAAAATAATAAAATACATCATTTGTTTCAGCAAGAGTTGATAAACAATACAACTGCAATCGATGGCAAGTTAATTAAACTCAATCATAGAAGTACCAGTTACAGCCTCTGTGTCAGCAGCAGTTCCTGCTCCGCAACAATATATGTTTGGAGCCATGTAATGAATTTTCTCACAATTCTTATCGCAAACTATGGGTCCTTCAGTTGCTCTGGTATCTGCCCCAAGAATGACGCCATCCTATGAAAAAAAATGGAAAGATAAGAGTAAGATAATAATTCTGGAACTGTTTTGATAGGAGCATTATCTAACAGGTGGATATGCTGCAAAAGCGTGGATATTTTTATCCTTATAATTTGAGAAAGTGTCAAGTACCGTAAAACCATAGGCCACGCTAGTTGGCAATAATTTTCAAGGAAAATGTCAAAAAATTCCCCCATTTATAACAAATACATATATTCCACTTTCATATTTCGTCTTATTATAACTTCTTTCTAAGTGGAAGTCTGAAGTAATTCCTTTATACATTCTTCATTGTCCTTGAACCAATCATTTACTGCAATATTTTAAAGCTAAGACACCAAACTAATCAAGTGCCTCAGCATCTTTGTATATAACACCAAAAGGAGTTATTTAAAAGTAGAAGTAGCTTTACAAAAACAATTATTTAGAAAGACAAAGTTATACAGATCATTTCCTGTATACAACTAATTGATGAAAAAGTGATTACAGCTCAACTAGATAGAACAAGCAATTAAAAAGAGAGAGAGAGAGAGAGAGAGAGAGAGAAACTGGATACAACTTTATAACAAAGAAGAAGATCAACTAGTCAAAAGCATTTCAGGAAGGCCCGGAAAGGCTCCACAAGAGGGTCTAATTACCAAATCACTAAATATCTATGAAAAGAGTTTACTAATAGAATTTCCTAGGTGCTTACTTTGAACTTCGCTTAACCCGCTGTGTGACATACATAAATGAGAATGTCGCCCGTGGAGCCCAAAAGAGGCAGTTGAATGCATGTGTGTCACCAAAGAATGAGAACCAAACTTCTTAAGTTCCCAACATACTACCTTCCATTAATTTTACAAACATATCTAAAGGAGACATCAATTTAGGGAAGTATTACAGTAGACCTAGCATCAAGTTTAGGTGTAGACATACACATATTTAAAGTTTTTTCACACTTTACACAGAGCTAATAGACTTAAAAGACTGTAGAATAGCTCGTATATAAGTTCACAAGGGAAAACAAAGATAGAGGGTTATACCTGGAAAATCAACCCAACAATGGTCGTCCCCGTCTTTCGGAAAGATGGACGGTTAACACCCTTCTTTGCAAGCATATCATTCCGTCGGCAGAGATCAAAACTAAATCCACCTCTGGAAGGAACATCTATTGCAGAGTTTGACATTTTAAACTTTCTTGAACCTACGTCAATTAGCATATTAGTTTTTCACCTCACAGACCACCACATTAATAACACAAGATAGCTGAACAAAATAGCTAAAAGCGCCAAGGGGATTCCATGACAGAGTAATTTTATTGACTAAATAGGAATTATTAACCCTGTTGAATAGTGAAAAAATTATCATTAACGTTTTACCAAACCCTTGAACCAATTCTAATACATTAGGAACAAATTATAACAATTCATTTAAAACCAACCCCTAACTTGTTCAGAAGAAAGGAAACACTAAATCGGCTACTTGAAAGCAGATCTTGCTACCAAAAACAAGAAAACTACTTCCAATAAAATACCATTTTCAATTTTTCAACTTCCCAAACTAAATTGCTTGCACTGTAAATGTAGTTGAAGGAAGATAATATGGGGTTTTGATCCTATTACAAACTTTTTTATACTACACTTAGTTCTACACTCATCCCTTAATTAACATTTAATGCATCAACAGCCGTTAAGATTAAAATCTTATTGAAATCAAACAAAAAGAAACGTGCTAGGTTTCAGTAACGAAAACCAAAAAGATCACCTGAGATTGATCCCACTGGAAGGAAAACAAGGCGTGACCTTTGGCGAGCAGCAGCGACAGCGAGCGACTTCGAGTCTTAAAAACTTAAAACGAAAGAAAAGATCGCTCCTTCGATTTTTGTTAAGACCAATAAAGAGAGAAGGTAAGAAATTTTGCTTTCATATTAGTCCCCGTAAAAAGGCTATATTCTATTTTGACTCTTGACTTCGAAGATTTGTTGCAGTATACCTATGTATTAGCTTTAATATTAATATATTTGGGTTGGATGAAGGCTATTTCCAGGTGTATTCTTATTATGAATAATAAGTGGATATTAAATAACAATATATAAGTTATTAAATATGAAAATGTATGAGTAACAAATGAAGGTCAATGTTAAATTTAAATTCTTGGTTTGTATGTATTAATATAGTTGAAACAGTTTGCAAAGACCAACAATCAAGAATCAAGTAAATACAATTTGTTTTAGAACTTATCTCAATTTCATTTATTAAATTAGTTCAAATTTTCTTTTGCTAGGGCTATGAGATATTATGACAATTATAATCAAATTAGGAAATAGAACTGCACTTTTCGCGGTTTTGAAAAAATAATTTAGTATTATCTTTTTTTCTTATTTTGCACTTGATAAAACTGATATAAAATATGAATTGATTTTTTTTTTAAAGATAAGGCAGCCTTATAAAACTGATGTTATTTATGAAATTTATTATTTTTTTATTAACTTTAAAAATATATATTAATGTGTATAGTGTAAGTGTACAAACTTTATACCTTTTATAATTGTTGATAAATTCCAAATTATATTCAACTTACTAATCTGTTAGAACTTTTATATCTTTTTTTTTTCCAACCAGCTTCAACGATCTCAATATCACTCATGTTGGTGTATAAATACTAATGCTATTGGTGTCAATGTGCAAATGTACACAATAAGTAATAAAGTGATGAGTATTCAAGATCGTCTCCACATGGATTGATGTTATTAGATTTGCTACAATAATCTTAACAGTGCAGATTTTGTGCTAAAATAAAATAAAACAATTGGTGAAACTATTATACTAATTAAAATAAAAGCGCAATAAATTAAATGCAACAAAGTAAATTATCACGTCAATCTCAAGGATAAAAACGATGAGAATATAGAGTAGTTGAGTGAATAAACTCTCCTAATGATCTTGACTATTTTCTAATGGTTAGCTCGGTTGCTGTAGTATCTGCTATAGCACTGGGCAGAATCCTTATGTATCCTCAACCGTCGCATGTTGGATATTTTATATCTATATGCAACCTAACAGTGATCAATTGTTATGCCAACATAAGATATAACATTACACGCTTAGGTCACGATTAGGTTCTATTTACCCTACAAGGTGAATCCATATGTCTAGTTCATCACTAATCTTAAATCAAGCATGACCCTTTTAGGACTCAAGTAAACTCAATCCGGGAAACTCAATCCGGGAAACTCAATTTAAGATCAAGTATTGTTCTGATATGTTCCACTAAGATAGGCAATTTTGCTGCTCTCTCCTAACTTGTATCATTAAATGGGTGATCAACCGAAATAATGAATAAATATAAATATTATCAAAACAAACTGCTACAGCAAACATGCAGCAAAAAATATATTCAGTCAATAAACCATTAAGATTGTTTATCACTCAATCATAAATAAATTTAATTCATGGTTTGTAAAAAAAAAATAAAGAACAAAGTTTCGGCCATCAAACACATTCCCATAAATAAATAGTAAACAAGAAAACAAGAGAAGAATAAGAAGGATTGAATTCTTGATTTATTTTTGCAAATTCTGCTCTTGTTCAGCCCTCAATCTCTCTCTTGAATCGTGTTTTTCTTTTGTTTCTTTGTGTTTTTCTCCTTGGGTGACGGCCTCATATTCCTTATGATGTGTGCTTCTTTTATAACTGAAAAATAGGATAAACGGAAGCCTAGGGCGCATATAAGTCAGATTAAGAAACTGCAGATCGCAATTCTGTAAGTATCCCACGCGGAATTGTTTCAGGATTGCTACAACAACAGTTACAGCAATGGTTGCTACATCAATATCTACAGCAACTGCACTGTTCCAGATTTATTTCAACTGTTTTGTAGCCATGTTATTTCCTTATTTTTGCAAGCCTATTGCATAGCATTTCTTCCATGAATTATAACCTTCTAGAAACCTACAATTATGCACACAATTTGAGCACAAATTACTTTAAATCGAGCAAAACTTATTAAGATTGACTAAAATGAATATTTTTGCAAAATGTAACAAAAATGCAATAGAAACACATAATTTACTCTATAAGTAGTATTAATTTAAGCCTAAAAGTGTCATGATAACTCTCATTTCATAGAGTTATCAACCCACACCACATAAACTTCTGAAAACATCTGTAATATTATAGTTAAACATGTTAAAACATAAGGATCAATAATTTCTAATATACACTTAAAAATTAACAAACATTAATAATTTAAAAAAATACATAAGAGTATTGTGTTATCATTCACACGTATATCAATCAAATTCGGAAATATGAATTGGAATCTAGTGATAAGAATCTTAACAGTTCATTCTTCCAATCTCTTAAGCGAAGTTATAACAAAAAAAAATAATTTTATACTGATTTGAAAGTAACCTATATTTGCCTGTAGTTGAAACAACTTTTAAATTCTTGACACTGTACAAAAACCTCTCACTCAATATGTACCTAAACCTTGTCACTAAATTTTTCCTGATTGTTGCGTGCATTAGATTTTCCTACAAAAAAAGAAACATGCTACATTAGGTGTAAAACAATTGGGAAAAAAATTAGAAAAAACAACAGGAGAATGAATATTTTATATAACATTTTCATCAATAAAAATCATATTTATACTAATCAATTATTCATTCTTCTTGATATTAACAGACTTTCACATCCTACAAAACTTAACCCTTATTATTCAACTATTTTTATCATTATTCAACTTATGAAGAAAACAGTACTCTATGAAGCACACAATACTAAAAATTCAAATAAGTCAAAAAATAAAAACACAAGAATATTTCTAAAGAGAAAGTTGGTTAAATTAAAAAAAAATCCAAACATAACAAATCTTAAATAGTTAATGTTTGTAGAGTTTGAAGAAGCCAAAAGACAGTAAACAAAAGGTTGTATAATTAAATACGAGCTTATAATATTAAAATTAAGTCCTAGTGGCATTGTTGAGGAAAAATGAAAGAAGTTTCCTTCCTATATTAATTAATAGATGTATTTTAAATCACTAAAGTTTAATTGTTGGAATAATAAAATAAATGAATATTTTAAGACTTATAATTAATTATTATTAATGGTTACATATTTCTTGAAATTAAATAGAAAGACGAAGAGACATATAATCTTTTGTAATCTAATAATTATTTTCTATTTTTAATATTTGTAAAGTAATTATTTTTTAATCTCAATTAATATATTAGTTAATAGACAATATAAGAAGATGAGAAATAGTGATGCCACATCATCTCTTGTAATCTCAGCTTTATATATATATATTAGGAAATAGAACTGCGCTTCGCGCGGCTTTGAAAAAAGAATTTAGTATTATCATTTTTTCTTACTTTACACTTGATGAAACTGATAAAAAATATAAATTGATTTTTTTTTAAAGATGAGACAGTCTTATAAAACTAATGTTATTTATGAAAGTTAATTATTTTTTATTAACTTTAAAAATATATATTAATTGTATATTGTAAGTTTACAGACCTTATATCTTTTGCAGTTGTTGATAACTTTCAAATTGTATTCAACTTGCTAATATGTTAGAACTTTTATATCTTTTTTTTTTCCAACCAGCTCCAACGATTTCAATATCACCCACACAACTTAAACTTTTGACAACATCTATAATATTATGGAAAAATAACATAATTATGTTAAAATATAAGGATCAATAATTTTTAATATACTCTTGAAGATTAACAAATATTAATAATTAAAAAATACTTGAGAGGATTGTGTTAACATTCATATGTATATCAATCAAATTCGAATTTATGAATTCGAATCGATTAATTGGAATCTTAATAGTTCCTTCTTCTAACCTCTTTAGCGAAGTTATAACCAATAAAATAATCTTATACTAATTTGAAAGTGGTTTGTACTGTGTAGTTAAAACAACTTTCAAATTCTTGACACTGTACAAAGAACCTCATTCAACATGTGTCTAAACCTTGTCACTAAATTTTTCCTGATTGTTGCATGCATTAGATTTTCCTACGAAAAAAAAAATTGCTACATTAAGTATAAAACAATTAGGAAAAAATTAGAAAAAACAATGGGAGAAGGAATATTTTATATAACATTTTCATCAATAAAAATAATATTTATACTAATCAATTCTCTATTCTTCTTGGTATTAACAGACTCTCACATCCTACAAAGCCTAACTCTTATCATCCAACTATCTTTATTATTGTTCAACTGATGAAAAAAAGAGTACTTCATGAAGCATACAATACTAAAAATTCAAATAAGTCAAAAAATAAAAACAGAAGAATGTTTTCTAAAGAAGATATTGGTTAAATAATAAATAAAAAATCCAAACATAACAAATCTTAAATACTTAATGTTTATAGAGTTTGAAGAAGTAAAAAAAAAACTAAACAAAATGTTGCATAATTAAATATGAGATTATAATATTAAAATTAGGCCATAACGGCATTGGTGAGGGAAGATGAATGAACATTCCTTCCTATATTAATTATTAATTGATGTATTTTAAGATGCTAAAGTTTAGTTGTTGGTTTAATAAAATAAATGAATGTTTTAAAACTTATAATTAATTATTATTAATGATTATATATTATTGAATTTAAATAGAAAGAGGAAGAGACATGTAATCTTTGTAATCTAATAATTATTTTCTATTTTTAATATTTTGTAATGTAATTATTTTGTAATCTCAACCAATATATTAGATAATAGAGAATATAAAAAGATGAGAAATAATGATACCACAAATCTTAAGTACTTAATGTTCATAGAGTTTGAAGAAGGCAAAATGTACTAAACAAAAGGTTGCATAATTAAATATGAGATTATGACATTAAAATTAGAGCCTAATGGCATTGTTGAGGGAAGATGAAGGAACATTCCTTCATATATTAATTAATTGATGTATTTTAAGCACTAAAGTTTAATTGTTGGCATAATAAAATAATGAATGTTTCAAGACTTATAATTAATTATTATTAATGGTTACATATTGTTAAATTTAAATAGAAAGATGAAGAGACATAATATTTTGTAATGTAATAATTATTTTCTATTTTTAATATTTTGTAATGTAATTATTTTTTAATCTCAACCAATAGATTAGATAATAGAAAATATAAGAAAATGAGAAATAGTCCCAGCTATATATATATATTTGATCTATTTTTTCTTAAAGATTTGTTCTAATAGTTTTTAAGTAATTTTATATGATTAGCCATCTGAATTCAAATATTGATTGAGATAAAGGACATGAAATCAATTTGATTTTGCTTATTCCCCTAAAAGCTTTATTGAAAAATTAAAAAGAAAAAGTTTTCTATTACTATCCATTGGTTTCCATCTCTTTAAGTTCAATCCAAGTACAAATGTAACCACCAATTTATTCAATTGTTCTATACTAATTTATTTAATCTGTAATTAATATCATATTTCATTAGTAAATTTTATCATACCATCAAATTGGTGCATTATAATTAATGTATACCTTCTAGTAATTTTATAATAAAGTTGTAAGTTACCAATTTACTTAAAAGAGTTATTTGGGATGCTCTAAAAAATAAATTACTTTTTTTAATTTAACAATTATTTTACTTAATGTGGTTTTATGTTGCGTTTACTTCATGGATTAAGGAATCGAAATCCAGAATCAAAATCTTATCTTAACATCATTTACTTCACAAAATATAGTTTGGAATCGGAATCAAAATCGAAATTGTGGGCTACACTAATTTAGGAATATGGAATTGGAGATTAATTTCCAATGGGGTGGTGGGAATGACTCTCCTATTCACAGGAATGACCATTTTGCCCCCCACCCCAAAAAATTAAAAATATCCATTTTGTCCTCAATTATAATTAATTAATTAAAGATTTTTTACAATTAATTAATATATTATTAACAATAATTAATAATAATAATATTTAAATAAATAATCACTATGATTAAAATATAAAATAATTATTATTACAATAGTTCATTAAATACTTTTTAATAATTTGTTACAATCTATTTCATTTCTATTCCAATTCCAAGATACAATGAACACATTAATGACAGTCTTGCTCATTTCAATTCCGATTGCGATTCCTAAGTTCAACCAAAAAAACTTATTATGATTTTCATTCCCCATTCCTATTTTAATTCATTCTCATTCTTACCTACTTTGATTCCAAATTAATCCAATTCTAATTTAGTAAATGCACTATTAATGTTCTTAAGTCATCTTCAATCTACTGTTGGATTGAAATGAATCCAATAAATAAGAAATTAAGTCATAACTCACTTTTTTTTTCTTAAGCTTCCTCTTTCTTTAGATGTTGAGGGTGGTTGTTTTGTTTCAACTTCCTTCTGTAATAGGTGTAAGAATGGTTATTTTGTGCCCATCTAGAACAAGATCTCTGGGATGGTTGTTGTGTATTTTTGTTGGGGTTTTCAACGATTAGTGTTCTCTTTCTAGATTTATAGCTTATGTGTTCCAAATATACAAAATTGAAGTCTATAGATAAAGTATTGTGGTAGATCTATTTCAGTATCAGTTGAAAAGACTAACTATATATATTGGTGGTGAAGGTTATAGATAAAGTATTGGTGGTGAAGGCTATCTCAAAAGAGTTGGGTATCCCAAATGAAGCTTAAATTTATTTTTGTGAGTTATATTCTTCTGATATCTTAAGGACATGTTTGGCACTCCTTATTGTGTGATATTAAAAATAATCATAATATTAAAGTATTATAATATCATGTTTGGTAATTACTCCTTATTATAGTACAATGTGATCACACAATTTTTTAATATTGTACAACCCACATAAACTATAAACATGTGTGAGAGTTGGGTTTATAGGAGTTTGAAATTGTTGAGACAAAAAAATTACTTTTGCTTTTTCCTTCACATATTTCTCTTTCATAGATCTCTTTCACATTTTTCTTTCATTCAAGTTTTTGTAGTTTTGATCATGGCACCACTTTCACCACGACGTGATCTGCCTCCACACCGCTATTGTTGCATGACATCACTATAACACCACTAGCTCAACTGCCTTTGCAAAGTGTGACACCACTACGCGAACCAGCGTACTACACAGCTTTGCAACAATCCACCACCATGCTCCACTGCCTTTGTCATTTTTGAAACTTTGAGTATCTTTTCTTTGTGTTAGTATGTTAGGTCATGTGTTATGATGAGTCATTGTACATTATGCTTGACATATTTGTTTTTTTTTTTAATTTAAGGATTTAGATACAATTAGTCATCTTGATCTTTGAGTTATGTTCTGCTTTGATTATTGATATTTATTAAACTAAGGTTATTGTGATTTGTGAAGTTTACTAAATTTGCTTGCACCATCTTATCATTCTTACAATACTCGAGAATATTTTAAAGGTGGATGAGGCTGACAAGGAAATGATAATAAATAATAAGGTTAATGTTTGTGCTCAAATAATGGATTAGATAAGATTGAGAATCTACAGACCCACGACAACAATAAGATTTATGAGAAAGTTGTGAAGATTTTGAAGAGATATTAGGCTGAGTAAGAGGAGGAAGAGAGCTTATCCAAGATGACGGTATCGAAAATCAGCAGCACGATTTCGGTTGAGCAACCAACCAACCCAACATTCTACTTGGTGGCTTCAAATTTAGTTGAAGTAGTAGTTGATAATATCTTCACTAGCTTTATAGGCATTGTTTCTCCCATGCATTAAATTTTGAAATTTTCTATATTGTCTTGTCATCAAGGTGCCAAGGGTCAGGATTTTTTTTTGAATTCTGTTATACACAGATTGTTACTGATATTACATCAGACATTACAATTACAATATTTACAATCGTACTAAATAATTGGGACCATTGTCATACATTAACCCACTGAAGCACTTGCCAAAATACTTTAAACCTTCTCTAATATTTAAGGGGTGCCTACTCCACTCACATTTTGTAAAGGAGAGACTGTTTCCACTCAATTAGTTGATAATTGAGGAAGAATTGAAACTAACCTTCATAATGCTCTTATGGAGGGTCAAACTCTTGCACTCAATATTGTAAGTGCAAGGCTTCTCCCATTGGATCAAAGGCCCATTGGTGCCAAGGGTCAGGATTTTGGTGTGGCACATAGGCTGTTTTTCTTTTATGGGATATGTTAAAACTTTTCAAGCTGGAATTTTGGAATTTTCTATATTGTCTTGTCGCCAAGGTGCCAAGGGTCAGGATTTTGGTATGGCACATATGCTGTTTTTCTTTTATGGGATATGTTAAAACTTTTCAAACTAACTTGCAGTTTTCAACTTGAATTGTATTTCCCAATTCTTAGATTCATGGAAAAAGGTATACATTGTTATATGCCTTGATGTGGTGTTGTAATTTGGCAAATACTACATAATACTTCTCATAATGTTGTGGAGTCCTAGAAGATTCTCTTGGTTACTTAGTCTTATCTTTATATATTCTGTTATAATGTCAATAGAGAATCAAATCTTTATTGTGTATCCAACATCCACATAAAATTTAAGGTTATTAGTTTTGATCTTTATGAAGAATCATGGTTTTTTAAATATTTATATTAAAAAGTAATGTTAAGTTAAAGATTTTTTTATTTAGTATTTTTCTAAGTACTAATAAATATTACCGTAAAAATATATAATTTAAATTAATTACTAAAAAAATTAATACAATATACTATAACACTGAACACAATATAACTAAAAATTAATATTATATAATGTAGTACCAAACATTATACAACATTATTATAATACAGTGCTAATGAAATATAATATAATACAATACATCTGCATTAAAATAATATAATACAATATAATACAATACAATATGCCAAACACGTCGTAGTGCACAAGTGTGTCCCTATGTGCTTTAATATGAATTCATTGGTTTGTACAATTATGGTTGGTAGTGTTATATTTCAGGTACTGTTGTTATTTGAATTTTTATTTGAATTTTAATTAAACATTATCATTTCTTTCCAAACTAATTTTGATAGAATGTTAAATTACCATGTGAAAAGTAAGGGTTGAGGTTGGATAATAGTGTTGATGCGAGATTCTAGTTTTCTGCTCATCCACGACCAAGATCTCTCATCAACTTACTCGTCCACGACCAGGATCTCTCATCATCTTACTCGTAGATTTTTCCGGCGTAAACCCTCCGATGCTTAAGTCAGAAACGTAGGTTTTTGCCTTCCTGGAAAACATGACCACTAATCTTATGGCTTGTTTTTTATCTCTCAATAGAAAGCTCTTTATTCTCAGTTATAATCTCAAAACGTCTAACCCTTTCACCTTCGTTGGTTACCTTTTTATAGGCTTCCTTTGAATCTAGGCCTTCCTACAATCCACGTCCATCACCTCCTCAACTCTTGGAAGTGGATGCTCCATTATCATAGTCGTGGCTGGATGGACTTCGTGCCTTAATTCTCGGGCAGGAGTGTACGTCTCGCCAACCATCATTGACCGGGTCTCCCCACCTCAACCTCTAGGATGAATGGTTTTATGCTCCTAATAGGAGGCTGACTCCCGTTGTGGCCCCGTGGTGGGTACATTCGTGAACGAGCAGAATATTCCTGCTCGTGTTCACCTGCTACCAGACTTCTGCAAACTATACCTATTTGCAGAATCTTGCTACCAGATACCTGCTCTTCATGGCTGGTCTTGTTGGAGTATATCCCCCAAACACCGGTCCCCCGGTTTCTAGTGTTGGGTAACGTAGTGGACTGACAGTAGAAATTCAAAAGTTCTGGCTCGCGCAAGATAAGAAGAGGCTTTGAGGAGTCGTGTCGCATTTAATTGCGGGCGATGTGATGTGGCAAAAATCTATCCCTCCATTTGAATTTCAAACCGATGACTATGAAACCCTTAGAATTTGCGCTGTTAAATACTGATAGTCCAAGAGTTTGTTCTTCATTAGGAAACCCAAAACCCCAAAAGGGAAACTCATCTTTTATCACTCTTCTACCTCTCCGGCAACTGGGTCATTCCTTTCCCTCGGCGTAAAAGCTATTGTCCTTGTCTCTATTCGATTAGGCCACAATTGCAAGTATTATTTATATTTCCTCGGTCTTGGATAGTTATAGAAAATTTCTTTTCTCTTTGTTTTGATTGGGTAGTGTTTTGTGATATTACTCTGGTTATAGTTTATAAAATGCCAAAAGGCATAGAGAATGTAATTGAGATTGATGACGATGAGTTAGACATCTTGCCTAGTCTGCTCACCGACCATACCTTTGACCTCGGGATCCCCTTAGAACCCATTAGATCTAGTGTTGGAACTAATGCTAGGAGGATATCTCTCCAAATAACCTCCCAGTAATAGCGGCGACGAGGGATCCTCTAGTTCGAAAGACACCTTAAGTGTGGACAAGGGAGAAGATTTTGGTGAAATGTCCTCACCAAGAATATCGCGACCAGATAGGAGGAACAAAATAGAAGGTAAGGCTCTATCAGAGCATTACGTTATTGACTTCATCACGTGCACGACTACAGTAGACGACCTCGATGACCTCCGGGCTAGGTATGACATTCCTGATGATATAACCCTTAGGATCCTAGGGAAAAATAATACTCTCAGTCGGCCTTGTAGGGGATACATTACTCTGTTTCTGGAAAGTTTTAAGCTCGGGATGAGGTGCCCCCTACAACCCTATTTTGGCCGAATACTTAGTGGGTTGAACTTAGCTCCTGGTCAATTGAACCCCAACGGGTGGAGGGTACTTTCTCGTCTGTTCATATTATGGGACATATACTGCCAGAGCAAGCCCACAGTTGATGAGGTAAAACCCTGTACCAGCTAAAGAGCAGCCCCAAAGATGTCGGCTGGTATTACTTCTAGTCAAGTACCAAGATCAGGAAACTCATAACTGATCTTCCAACTAGTGGTGGTGGGAATTGGAAGAAAAAATTTCTTTTTGCTGGGGGTCTTTGAGGTCAAGTTGCACAGATTAACGGGAAGAACTATCGCGTCCCACTCTTTTCGTGGTCTCAGGTTGCCTGCTTGCTTTAGATGTCTTGTATCCCTAATTTTCTCATTTTGTTGATTTATCTCTAACCCAATATCTGCTCGTACTGTAAGTTCTTAGGGTGTACACTACCAGCTTAAATTTAAGCCGCTCAAGCGAGTCGAGGCTGTGTTAGCCAATTCTTCTTTGAGCCGAAAGTTGCTATCTACTTACAACTTGTTTGAATCTCGTTTTGTGTCCACTAAACTTAAGATGGAAGATGTTGTGATCGGGGCTTTGAATCGGAAGCGTTCTTGATCTCATGTTACTAAGCGGGACCAGAATAAGGATGCTCCTACTGCGAACCAAGTGAACATCGCGGAGCAGGTCCCCCCTTGAGGACTCTACCACCTCCTCCTACCAAAGCCGGAGAAACTAGTGGAGCAGCCACTGACCCCATTTCCTCTTCTCCACCAACTGGGTCGAAACCTCATTTTCCCGACAATCGAGCAGAGCATTTAGTTCCATATATCAGTGAGTTGGGGCAAGCTGGTGGGGCTATGCAGTATAGTGCTTTTCACCTCGGTTGCATGCCCACTTACTATAAGGTAAAGATCGACCACTATGACTAAAAGATAAGAGAAGACATTTAATCGGCCAAAACCAAAGCTGATGCTGCCGATAAGAAAGCAGGAGACCTGAACCTCGAGAATCTAAAGTTGATCGAGAAATAATTTCTCGCACATGCAAGGGCCATCACTCTTGAGAAAGAGCTGACTAAGGTCAAGGAGGATCTGCAGAGGCAGAAAGCTACTTACGAGGCTCAGCTCGAATCTCTCAAAGATTCCTACCATGGTCGAGAACCTAAAGAAGGAAGCTAACAATCAATATTACTAGGGGCTTCGGCATTCTTATCGCTGCATCATGGCCGTCCTTGGGAAGCAACATCCTGATCTGAAAATGGATGAGCTTGCTGCTGGTGTTACTTAATATATGGATGAGGAGGCAACCAAAGAAGATGTTAAAGAGTTGGAGCCAAATGCCACTGAGGAGGGAACCTCTCATTCTCGTGTAGTCCCTGCTGATGTTGCTGAGGCAAGTACCCTCATGGGGCAACTGATGAAACCCCCTGCTCCTGAGGTGGAGCAGCCAGTAGAGGCGGCCCAATTTATTAACCCACCGTCCTCTTGAATGTATCTTGTGTTGTAGTTATTTTGTTAGAACATTGTATTTCAAGACTAGCAGCTTTGTAAATTATTACCTGCCGTCCTCTTGAATGTATCTTGTGTTGTAGTTATTTTTTTGGAATATTGTATGTCAAGACTAGCAGCTTTGTAAATTATTGGCAGATTAATAAGAATGTTTTTATTTGCTTTCTTGTGTTGTAGTTGCAAATTATTTTACGTTTGAGAGTCTGCTCGCCTTCGCTGGGTCGAGCAGATCCTGACATACTTGGCTTCTGATCTAGCCATAAAGTAGACTTTGAGACTTAGCTTTTACATGCCTCAATGTTAGGGCTGGATTTCACCTCTAAAGGGACCGACTTAGGCATTTTTGGATCTGCTACAGCTGCCATCCTAGACAGAATATATGTTCGACTATTCTCCTCCCTTGGGATTTGTATCACTTCAACCGCCTCAAACTTCCCAATCATCTGCTTGACTTTCTTCAAGTATTGTTCCATATTCTCATCTCTTGGTTGAAATCTTTCAATGACATAATTTGCAACCAGTTGGGAATTAGTTCGAATTTTCACCCTATCTGCTTTCACTGCATTGGCCAATTCCAAGCCCGCTATTAAAGCTTCATATTCTGCCTGGTTGTTTGTGGTTGTGAACTCCAACTTTACAACATATGAGATTTCTTCTCCTTTTGGGCCTTCCAAGACTATCCATACTCCAAACCCCTGCTCCCCTGAGGATTCATCCACTGACACCTGCCATACTCAATCTTCGTTGTTGACTATAGCAGCATCCAGCTGGTCGAAACTTACTTCGGACTCTGCGAATTCTGTCACGAAATCGACAATTGCCTGGGCTTTTATTGCTGCTCGGGGTTTATAACTTATGTCGAACTCACTCAACTCTATGGCCCATTTCACTAGCCGACTAGAAGCATCCGGCTTGTGTAGAGTCTGCCGTAACGGTTGGTTTGTTATTACCGAGATGTGGAATAATTGAAAGTATGGCCTCAGCTTCTAGCAGCAACCACAAAAGCAAGTGCCTATTTCTCTAATGGTGGGTATATGGTCTCGGCATCTAGTAGGGCCTTGCTCGTGTAATATATTGGATATTGAACCCCTTCTTCCTCTCTCACTAAAACAGAACTTGTGGCATAATCCGATAACGCCATATATAGGAACAGCACGTCCCCATCTCGCGGCGTGGACAACAGAGATGCATGCTGCAAATATTGCTTCAAATTCTAGAAAGCTTCTTCACATTCAGGGGTCCACTCTGTTTTCTTTCATCTCCTTATCACTTGAAAGAATGCCTGGCATTTATCTGTCGCCTTTGCTATGAACCGACTCAAGGCCGTCAATCTCCTCGTAAGGCTTTGTATCTCCTTCAGGTTACGAGTAGATCTCATTTGTACGATTGCCTGGATCTTCTCAGGATTTGCCTCGATCCCTTGATGACTCACCATGAACCCAAGGAATTTACCTGACTCGACCCCAAAGGCACACTTCTCCGGGTTGAGCTTCATTTTGTACTTTCTCAAAAGTCCAAATGTCTCCTCAAGGTACTCAACATGTTCCCCGCATTTAAGACCGAACGACATTACTCTGTATCAGAACAAACTCTGGTTAGTGATAAATGCCGTGCTCTCATCATCATGCTCGAACATTGAGATTTGGTTGTATCCAAAAAATGCATCCATGAAGCTAAGCAGGCCATGTCCGACTGTTGAGTCAACCAGCTGGTCGATCTTGGGTAAGGGAATACTATTTTTCGGGCACGCCTTGTTAAGGTCCGTGAAATCTACACACATTCTTCATTTGCCATTAGTTTTTTTCACTAACACCACATTCGATATCCACTTAAGATAATTAACTTCCCGAATAAACCATGCCTTCAAGAGCTTCTTCATATCGCCATTTATACCCTCATACCTCTCCTAATTGAAGTACCTCATTTTCTGCCTTACTGCGCGAGTACCCTTCTTTATTGCCAACCTATGGCATACGACCTCAGGGTCGATTCCCGGCATGTCTTCATGTGTTCAAGCAAACACATTTGCATGAGCTCGTAAGCAATGCACCAACTCTTGCTTCTACTCTTCTTTAAGTCTCGACCCGATTTAAACTATTTTTCTTAGATCATCTTATTCTAAGCTTATTATCTCCAGCTCCTCTACGGGTTCCTGTCTGCCATTTTTGGCTCTCACCCGAGTATCAAGGGATGTAATCTGCATTGCTTCCCTTGCTTCTGCGGAGTAACAACTTTGGGCAATTCTCTAGTCTCCTCGTACTACTCTAACCACCCCATTCACCCGATACTTGAAAGCTAAATAATGATTGAAAAGTACCAATTTGCTCATCTTCAGAAATGGGTAGTTTAGAATAATCTGGTAAGGATCCTCTTCATCGACCACCATTAAATCCAGTATCATAGTATTTTCTATCAGGGAGCTGCCAATTAAGATGGGCAGTTCGACCACGCCTAGAGAAATTAGCTTTCCTCCTCCAAATCCCTTCAAGGAGGTATTGGTATGCTCTAACCTCAGGTCTGCTATTCCCATCTCCTCTAGAGTTGACTTAAACAAAACATCAACCGAGCTTCCCGTGTCTACCAGAACTCGGGCAAATTTCTTGCTAGCAGCGGTGACTTTAATGACTAAGGCATTCTCATGTGAATATAGAATCACTTCTTCATCTTCATCTGTCCACATGATCAGAACTTACTAGATTCTTACTCGCTTGGCTACTGGGGTGTTGAAAAACATTTCTTTGCTAATCATGGCATATTTAGCATAGTTCTTCCTCGATCTGTTGGAATCTCCCGCCAATGTTGGGCCTCCAACAATTACTCTTACCATAGGCTGCTCGTGGCTCATGTTTCTATCACTCTGCCCCCTTCATCTGACGAGTTCACCATCGGGAAGGTCCCATATATGAACTCGTCCAAGTATCGATTTCTCACCAAATCTTTAATCTGAATCTTGAGATCTCTGCATTCAGTTGTGGTATGACCGTAGGTGTCATGGAACTTGCAATAGCGTCCTCTATCTCTCCTGTTGGGTAGCTTTGTTATTAGGGTAGCGATGTACAGTAATCCTCGTTCCTTTATGGTCTCATACACCTCGTCTAGGGGTATCTTCAATGAAGTATACCGCCATTTTCTTGTTTGTGTCGTTCTGAACTGGAGGGGGTAGCAGTGCTTCTGGTCTGCTTCCTCTACCACCGTGTGGGTGTGGATGAGAATGACTATATGTCGGGTCATGCATTCTCCATGAATCCCTGGCTGGTGAACGAGGAGGTTGTGCCCTGCTGCGCTGATATTGAGGTGGCCTCTGATGAGGTTGGTAAGAGGTGACCCGACCTCCTGCACCACTACCTGAGGCATGGTGGTCCTTCCTCTTAATCGGCCCACTTCATGGTACGACTCTCTTCTCTTTTCTTCTCAACCCTTCTAGCGGTCTGTCTTAATCCGTGCGACCTTTTCATCCTCAATCTTTATGTCCCTCTTAATCTACTCGTAAGCGGCTGAATATGTATGAGTAACTGGGCTCCTCAAATTATACCACAGCTGTCTTATCTTCACCCATTCTTTCAATCTCCTTAATGCCCGAGGATGGTTGACAGTTCCCAATTCGAGGACAGGGCGATGAAACCTTTTGATGAATTCCCGAAGGGTTTCCTCCTCTCTCTGCTTCATGTTCATCAGCTCCATCATATCATCTTCCGGTGCCATTACCCCATGAAATTGCTCTGTAAATTCCTGGCACATCTGCTCGAAGGATTTAATGCTCCCCCGAGGAAGTTTCTAGTACCACTTGCGCGCTCATCCCTCTAGAGATAGTGGGAACACTCTGCATCTTTGAGCTTGGGATAATTCTTGCACCCCAGTTATATCGTTAAAGCACTCTATGTGTACCAATGAATCAGTTTGCCCTGAATATCTAAGGTTTGGGAGGCGAAAATTTCTCGGAATGACTGCCCTCATGATTTCTACCGAGAGTAGGGATTCCCCGTCCAGCATTATCCTCCAACCTGGTGCTCTGCTTCGTCCTTGCATGTAATCTATTATCTGTGCTACTCTGAGCACTTCTTCTTCCAGCTGTACAATACAATCAGGGTCACGTGCTGCAATCTGATCTCGCTCTTGCTCAACATCATGCAGGTGTTGCCGGAGTTCTCTTTCCTCTGCATTCGCCACTCCGTCATCGTTATCAAAGGTTTGTCTCCCTGGGGATTGATCTTCTCCTTTATGGCTTTCCCCCCGTAGAGATGAGTTACCCCCATCACCACCAAATCTTCTGGCAGTACGACCTCTCATCATATTATCGTGCCCTGGTGTTATTCCACCACTTCTCACCCATTTCTCATGAACTCCCCTTCGTTCACTCCTCGGCTCGTGTAGGATGGTTGTCAAGGTCTCCATTTGTTTTTTCATCCGTTCCATCCACTCATACATGACTTTTTCTCGTACTTCATTAGCTATCTCTCTCAACGTCACGGACTCGTTAAGCCTTAAGTCACCTCCTTGTGCATTACTTCCTCCTACCTCCTATTTTTTCTCACTTGATTTCCTCTTCTTCTCTCTATCAATAGAAGCTTTTTTATCAGCTCCCCACAAACGGCGCCAAAATGTTGATGCGAGATTCTGGTTTTCTGCTCGTCCACGACCAGGATCTCTCCTCGTAAGACTTCCTCTTCATAGACTTCTGCGTACACAGAAATAGGTCAGACCACGTCAGGTGTTTTTCCGGTGTAAACCCTCCAACGCTCAAGTCAGATACGTAGGTTTTTGTCTTCCTGTAAAACACGACCATTAATCTTATGGCTTGTTTTTTTATCTCTCACTAGAAAGCTTTTTATTCTCAATTATAATCTCAAAAAGTCTAACCCTTTTACCTTCGTTGGTTACCTTTTTATAGGCTTCCCTTGAATCCGGGCCTTCCCACAATCCACGTCCATCACCTCCCCAACTCTCGAAAGTGGATGCTCCATTATCGTAGTCGTGGCTGGATGGATTTCGTGCCTTGATTCTCGGGCAGGAGTATACATCTCGCCAACCGTCATTGACCGGGTCTCCCCACCTCTACCTCTAACAAAAATGGCTTTATGCTCCTAATAGAAGGCCGACTCCTACTGTGGTCCCGTAATGGGTACATTCGTGAACGAGCAGAATATTCCTGCTCGTGTTCACTTGCTACCAGACTTCTGCAGACTATACTTGTTCGCAGAATCCTACTACCAAATACCTGCTCATCATGACTAATCTTGTCGGAATATATCCCCCAAACAAATAGTACTTAAACTCAATTTAGACATACCAATAGATACAATAATAGTTTCAAAAAGTCTAAATTATGACTGCATATACTTCATAAATTTTGTTTTTTCTTCCACATGAACATCATATTACAATACCTAAAACGACATCAACATGATACATTGACACACATATAAAATAACAAAAAGAGAGCTGACTATATTTATATGAAAACCTATTTGCATATTGGTAAGTTGCTAGCTAGCTAGCTAGCTAGCTAGCATTAATAGTATAAAATATAAATGGCCAATTGTGAATTGTCCCCTCATTAACTAATTTATAAGCCCTGGTGGATCATTTACTTTTTCAGTGATCGTCAAATCCGTTCGTACGTTCAATCCCCAAAAGCAAGCCTCTTCTAAATTCCACATATGGATACGCAATCGGATAGTCATCTGCTTGTGTTTTCCACCTGCGGGTACAATTTTGTTTTTTAAAAAAAAACATACGAGTAATATGTTCAATCAATCATTACGTGTACTTATGAGTTTTCATAACGTGTGCTTTAAAGATACACGTCTCAAAAGTGTATCAATTTTCCATCAAATTACATTTTTCAATCTTTTTGAGTATATGTATCTCTTGATCATATAATTTTAAGAGATTTTACCGATGGAACCATTAAATTACTGAAATAAAACGAGGGTTTAATTAGTTAGTCCACTTTGACTTAGCGAAAGGCTAGGGTTAATTATATTGGCGATTGAATAATGAATAAAATGAATGTATTAACACCCATGACAACAAATATATAATTAATTAGTTGACCAACATGATGGTTGCTAATTATGTAGGTTCCTGAGTGGGATGCAGTGGATAACCAGATCATTAATCTTCCATTTTCAACTCGTAATGCATGCATCGATCTCATCTCAAAATTAATTTAATTAATCAAGGCATTAGCATAACGTGGCTGAAACTAATTATTTAATTAGGTTTAATTACCTATAATTGAGGACAAGATGATGGAGGAAGAATGAGATTTCGACTTTAGCGAGTTCAGCCCCGGGGCAAAGTCTTGGGCCACCACCAAATGGCATCACCCTTTTGCTCATTACTGATGCTTTATCCTGTGAACACATAACAGAAAGATTACAACATATACTGTAGGAAGCTTCTTCTTTTTTTTAATAAAATAGGGAGATTAATCAAGGAAAATATATTAATAAATTAAGTGCAAATTAAACTGATTACATACTGTCCATCTCGAAGGATTAAATTCTGAAGGATTTTCATGAAGATTTGGGTCAAAATGTGCTGCAGTAAATACTGGAAGAACCTTCCATCCTGATGGAATGAGATACTCTGCAATATACATAGAATAAATTTAAAAAGATGTTGACCATGTGAATGGATTTTAATGAGACAATATCTTGATTCAAATAAAAAAGAGTCTTGAGTACTCGGGGTGCACTAATTTACTCAGATCTTTTCATTAGATTCTTACTATTTATAGGTCTCAATCTATTATTAAAAAAGTAACACACTACCTTTGAATTTGACATCTCGAATAGCTTCGCGGTGCACAAACTTTACCACATTTCCACATCTCATAGCTTCAAGTATAACCTAAATATATGCCAATTAACATGCAGTAATCTCAGCTTCTGCGAGGTCGAAAATTAAAGATTTAATTTGTACTAAAAATTTTGTTTTTGAACTATGTGATGTTAATTAATTTACATTGTTAGTGATTTCCATTTGCTGGTAATCTTCCCAATTCAAGGACTCCTCGTCTTGTTTGCTTTTTCTTATGGCGCGGTGTTCTTCCTGCATGTAACATGCATCAACCCAAAAATTTGAAAAAATAAATAAATAAATAAGAAGAAAATTTCAAATCAAACCCTTTTTAATCAGATTATGCATGAATCGATGTAAAAGGAAGAGAGAGGAGTTTAATTACAAATTACCTTTAATTTTTGAAAAACAGCAGGTGCATGCGCAAGAAAGTAAACAATTAAGGCTAGAAGTGTAGCAGTTGTCTCATAACCTCCCAGCATGATATCCAAGACAATGCTCACTGTCTCTTCTTCGCTGAGGCTCCTTTTCTTCAGAATCACGTCTAAGAAATCCCCTTCCCCAGCTCTCATGTTCTCGTGTTGCCTCTCTCTTATAATCTCTCTGACAGTCCGAGACAATCTTGCTCTAGCCTTACAAACATGTGTAAATAATAATTATGATACGTGAACAGGAAAAGAAAATGTCAAAATCAATTAGATAATACGGACACGCGTATATAAAGGCAAGATCAGTTAGTGCAGATGAGCTTATCTACCTTCACAGCATTGGCGTAGTGTGTCCCAGGAATGTATACAGGCAAAGACACAAACCCTTTCATGAAAGTTTGAAAATCTTCTAGTATTTTGAAGGCTATCGGTTCTTCCGGTTCAATACTCAACAGATGCTTCACCATAAGATTGATTGTAAACTGCACAAAATGAAAGACCAATTAGAAACAAATTAAACATAGAGTACTGATCTGGTCGAGAATCCTAAATTGGATAATTTCTAAATTAATATCTTCTTAAGTATTTGCCTTTCTAATTTCGTAGCAGAAGGTGATTTGTTTGCGCTCTTTCCATGACTCCATCGTGGAGATTGATAGCTTTTCGACGCTATGAAGGAAAGCTGGAGTGGACTTAGAGGCGCCGATGAAGCTGACGGCGACGTTTCTAAGCTTCTTGTGAAGGTCTCCGGACACCGTGAGCAAAGATAATTTACCAAGGATGCCATGCATGGGCTTGGGGTAGCTGGCTTGAAAGTACTTCTCTTCATTCTGAAGTATAAACATGTTGAGCTCATGGTCACAAGAAACTATTGCCGGTGAACAGAATAGATGAGATTTGAAAACTTTTCCATATCTGCAAAATCAAATTAGATAAGAAGTTTTAATAAAAGAACAAACTCAATAAGTGTGTGTGTGTGTGTGTGGCTAGTAAGGTGAATTAACAGAATAATATATACCTTGAGCAATGCTGTTGCAAGAAGCTGCCGGTGGAGTTGGATTTGTGAGGCTTGAGAAAGGCAAGAGTCTCTCCACAAATAGGCCACCCCATGCTTCCATGAGGCAAGTTTTTATTAGGGTTTTGCTTTATAATGAACAAGCGACGGACGAGTAGAAAAGTGGAACCTAATACGAAGAACAAGAGAAACAAAATATTGAAAAAGAATAATAACAATTCTCCCATAGAAGCCAACTTAGAAGTAGATCTTTTGCTTGCCAATTAACGTCCCTAGCTAGCTAGCTTGCAGAAGCAGTACTCTCTTATTTGGTTTGTGGGTTTGCCAAAGTGCTTTGATTTTATAAGTGTGAAAATCAAATTCTATTATTCTTTTTGAGCTAGGGATCGGAAATATAATGCTTCCTTTATTCATTTTCTCTTTTACTTGCTTGTCAAAGATATAGCGACAGGTGTGTATTATTAGTGTGTACATATATCCAAAAAAGACAAGAAAGAGTATAGGATCCTCAGTTGAGATTTTGTTTTAATTATTACTCTCTCAAAGGAATAAAACAAGACGAGGCTACTGTTTATTTCTTTTATTTTTTTTCGTCAGGATTTTGAGTATTTGATATTCATTTATTACACAGGATTTTGAGTATTTGATAGTCATTTATTACAGAGGATTTGAGTATTTGATATTCATTTATTACACAGGATTTTGAGTATTTGATATTCATTTATTACACAATCTGGATACGACGCACGATATACTCTAAATTAGATTACATTATGGTTCCTTCTTTCAAATTCATCGCATTTACTTTGTTACCCATCTACCCTTGTTTTTTTTTTCTTTCTTACTAGTATTAATATTGGTTTTAATTATTCAAGTTAACTCCGTCGCAATATGATATCAACTAAACTTTATTTAACTATTCTTGGAGTAGTTGTTTATGGGTATTATGGTGCAATCCTTTATAAAAGGGGTAAACGTTTATTAAAAAAAAATCTTAAAGTATAACTTTTTTAATTTGAATAATATTAAAATCCAAAGATAGGTCCCGAGAAATAGGTACACATGAAAAAAGGCATGGTGCAAAGATGAACATACTCAAGTTTAAAATATTGTTCATTAATTAATTATGAACATGTTGCATTTGCATTGACATTAATATAAGAAAGGAATGATAATCATAATTTCCTTAAAAAAAAAAAAGAGTATAAAGTCCACGATCTTTGACCATCTCAAAGTCTAAAAGAGTTGCTATGCGAGATGGTGGAAAATATAATTACACAATTAATTATATCATATGGCATAAGATTTTCTTAAACTTTTGAGAAAGTTTAGATTTTGGATTGAAGCATTCTTAATATATATATATAGAGAGAACTTTTAATAAGAGATTCTTGACTATTAAAATTAGAGATAAATTAAAAGATATAAAAAATACAGATTTTAATATATTATTAAATAAAATATAATAGATTAAAAGTTTATATATTTTTTTTTTATCTTTTAAGAGTATAGAATGAGACAAAATAAGGCTCACCTAACCTTGCCTGCCTCCAACAAAAAGACTAATTAATTTGCTTTAAGTTAATATCAAACATTCTTCAAGTTTACTGATCTACGATGTGGCCCTTCATTGTCTCGAAATCTTTCCCTCTTACGTGCACCCGTTGAATACACTAGCCGAAGTGTTAGTGGAAAAGCTCGAACACGCATAGAAAATAGAGCCTGAGTTCCCTAAAAGGAGAGCAAAGTTAGTGAAAATTCAATTAATTAATCACTTTTGAAGGCTACATAGCCATGTACAGAAACAAAACGTTTCAAAAACTTTATTGTTTTGTTTCTGCTTAACGTGGGTTTGATGGGGATGTTTGTGATATAAACCCGACCAAAATTTGTGACCCTTAATCATTAGCTTGGTGAATTTTTATCATCAACTTAAAACACATTAATTGGAGGCAAGATAATTGAACTTTGGTGGGTTCTCTCTGTCTATGAAGTTAATTGATTGCATGCTGCACGTGCAATAGATTTTGGGACGACCCCTCTTCATCTAGAAGATAATATAAATTTAACTAGCTGGATATCATTCATTTTGTAATCATGGCTGCCTAAAAAAATGTTCTATTTTTCTTCTTCATCTTCATGTGAATGTGGAATCACTTTTTTTTTTCCATTTTTTCCCCCTTAAAAAATGGATTATTGTTTCTTTTTGAATTGCGTATCTTTTTCTCTGTACTATTTCATAGCAATCCAAATTCCAACAGCTTGTAGAATACACAAAACAGAGATCAAATTCTAGTAATAATGTGAGGCACCGTAATCCATGTATACAGTGGGAGATATGTGTACCGTGTTCTACTCATAAAAGTATACACATCACAATAGAATTCGTAATACATATATGCACTGTTAGTATTGAAGACTCTTTCTCTCTGTCAACAGTGATATCGTGTCTACTCCTTTATTTTATTTGCTTTTAAAAAAAAAGTACTAAAAATCCCATTTCCTCCGGGGAGGGCGGGAGAGGGTGGGTGGGGAGTATAATCATTCATGGACAATCTTTTGAAAAGATGAACTTAATTCATGATGTTTTAAAAAGGACCTCATTGCACGTTTGGGCAGACAAATCATCATTATTCTTATCTTTAATTTGGGCCTTCTGTTGAAGTTGGGTACTTGAGTCTTGAGTTACTGCATCTTATATTTGGAAATAAATTTTGAAACAATTTTAATCTCCTTTTTGCTCAAAATAAGCAATTATCTAACAACTTTTCAATGATAGTAAATATTTGGATATTGATGTAGATTCTCAATATTGGGCCTAAATCTTTTGTGCTAGGCCTGCAATTGCATAAAAAATTAAAAAGCCCAATATGGGTCCATTTGTAACCAAACAACACAATTAGTTTTTCCTTGCGAAAGGGCGAAAGAATATGTGACCAAATAACCAAAACTATTATAGTCTCTCTGGCATATGGGACTTGGCTGAGCAAATCTAAAAACATATGGTCACCATTATTCCTCCAAATCCCAAGCCATGGCACTCACCTTTCCCAACCCGCACAAAAACCAAGACCCTTCAACCAAAAATTGTCAGCACTTTAAACGATAGTAACAATGAAACAAAACAATCATCAGCAGGCAAGATCAAAAGAGAGGTTCTTACAAATGAAGGCAGAACCAAACTCAATACTTACTCAGACAGAGACTTCTATGCATATCCTCGTTTCGTGACACATGTTGATGATGGTTTCATATCCACACTGACCAATCTTTATAGACAGATGTTGAGACCTGGCTCTGAGGTTCTTGATCTTATGAGCTCATGGGTTAGCCATTTGCCTCAAGAAGTTTCGTACAAGAGAGTTGTTGGACATGGACTTAATGCTCAAGAGCTAGCTAAGAATCCTCGGCTTGAGTATTTTATTGTGAAGGATCTTAATCAGGATCAAAAGCTTGAGTTTGATGATTGCAGCTTTGATGCAGTGGTCTGCGCTGTTAGTGTGCAGTATCTTCAACAGCCTGAGAAGGTAACAATTTTGGTGTTTATTTTGTCATTATCACCCTCATCCTTTTAAGAGCATAACATTTTATTTGGTCAATAGAATAGTTGAGACTTGTCTATGTGTATGTGCATTGTTGTTGCCTTTTTTTTCACTAATTAGCGCAAGCTTTTGGTCTAATATTTCTCTAAGTTGACATTAGAACTAAGGCCTCCTGTTTGATTCTCCTTATTCACTTGTCCATTTTTTGAGCTTACGTCTTGATCTCTGTGGATCCACTAACCTTTAAAGAATCACACTATTTACATTTTACTCAAAGGGTCTATTGAAACTTATCTTCAATACTATCAAGTACAGGGCATGAAGATTGAAGTAAAAGTCCAACAAAGATAATTAATATCTTTTTACAGGTATTTGCAGAAGTGTTTCGAGTGCTAAAGCCAGGGGGAGTGTTCATCGTGAGCTTTAGCAATAGAATGTTTTATGAGAAAGGCATAAGTGCATGGAGAGATGGGACTGCATATAGCCGAGTACAACTGGTGGTGCAGTATTTCCAATGTGTAGAAGGATATACGAACCCAGAAATTGTTAGAAAATTACCTGCTGATAGTGCTGCTGCCCAAGAGGATAAATCTCCAATCAGCTGGCTTATGAGATTGCTGGGTTTTTTGTCTGGGTCTGACCCTTTCTACGCTGTGATAGCTTACAAAAACGTCAAACCCGTATATGAATAAATGTATAGCTTTGTCTCTTAATAAACATATTATAATTTTATTTTATTTTTTGTTGCTGTGGTTGTGGTTCTTCATTAACATATACATACTAAAGAAATATGATAACATGGCACATTCTCAACAGAAGCCTTCCCCCTTATTCATCTATCCAAAACAAATAGAAGAAAATAGAGAGTTTATCCGTTTGAGCAAAGTTTCCTCTATACAACTGAATATCTTCTGTAGCTGAGTTTCCCTTTGATTGTCATCAAGGCTATAGCCCTGAACAACTTCTATTAAACAAAGTTCTATCAAAATTCAAAATTGGGAATGCATGCCAGGTTAGTTCCTATGTTCGAGATAATACACTTGTATGAACTGCTTGTTTGAATGAGATTAAACTAGATATCCTGTCCATGATGCTAATGCCCTCCATAATATTATCATCATCAGACTTCCCCGTAGGAATATCAGGACTTGATCTGCTTCTTTTCCTCTATTTTTAAAGAAAAGCAAAACTTTTAGTTCATTCAACAAAAATCCAAGATTTCTGTTGAAAATAAACTAAACCAAACAACAGTTTCAAAATGATCTAAAGCTAACTTAGTTAAAGAGAGGGTAATTGCATTACAAGATTTTGGGATATGTTGAACTTTAACATTTTGAAAATCCTTAACCTTGTCTTGAACTTCTAAATTGATCCAAAAATTTTCATTCTTATTGTCCTTTGTCCTTTGTACTATTAATTAAGTCAGCCACCATTTGAGAATGAGAATGAATTTCAATAATTAATGAAGCTAGACCTGCACTTTTGGCCACATCTAAAACCCAGCCTGCAGCTTCTGCTTCTGCATATGCTACATCCCCATCAAACTTTAAGATCCTAACAGCAGTAGGCAGTAGCCACAAAGTTTCTAGTTGAATCCCTGATCACAGCTCTCGAGCCTGACATTTGTTTCTCACTATTTATGGTAGCATACACATTCACCTTAAACCAGTTCTGTGGTGGAGGTTGTTACACTTTGGGTTTCTTCTCGTCCGGGGGTCTCTATGAGTCAGTTCCTAAAACTTTTATTCTTTGATAAGCCTCCATCACTGCTTCTGCTTTTGCCACTGACAACTGTGGATCCGGCTTCTTAACTTCAAATAAAGGCTTGTTCGTTGCTTTCCAAATTATCCAGCAAGTTGTAGCCATCAGTTCAAATTTTGTTTTGCTCATCTTCTTTGTTAACTCTTGGAAGACAGTAAGCTTGTCTGGACCTGCCAATCCTATAAATTCCTCTGCAAAATTAGTGAGTTTCCAATATTTTAGGGTTGCCTTGCATTCCGCCAAAGCATGAAATGTATTCTCAAATTTGTTCCCACAAATCTGCTTTTACTATTGTATGTAGCAATTCGTTTTAGCAATAGCCAATAGGACTATCAAACTAATCCTTATAAGGATTCCAAATCCAAATTAGACATGTCTTAAGGATTCCTAATCCAAATCGGATTATCGGAGGAGCATGTCAAAACAATCTATATATATATATATATATAGTATTTTTTTTTTGGGATTTTAAAATATGAGAAAATCTGATAAAACTTTAAAATAATGAGTTTAATAGCATTATGAAATTAATCTTTAAAATAACACGGTTTTCAAATTTTTCTGAACTTTATATATGTGTGTAGAGAGAGAGAAAGAGGAATGTTCCAAGTAGGGATCCTTGACTATATTAAAGTTAAAGATAAGTTAAAAGACAAAAAAATATAGATTTTAATACAAGGTATTTTATCCTACAAAGTGAAAATTGTGTTTTATTATCTTTAGTTTTATTACTAATTTTAATATGGTCAATAATTCTCAATTGGAAACCCCCCTCCCGTTGTATATATAGGAGGTACTAACCAATCATTAGACTACTAGCCCAATAATAAATGGAGGTAAGAAAGTATTAATTTTGTTTATATGTCCATCTTGTTAGGAGAAATGTTTACTTTTTCAATGAGAATTTGTAAATCGTAAATTATGATATTTTCAAAGTTTTTCTTATTTAGGAGGATTTTTATTTAAAGAATAAATAATTTTTTTTTCAAAACTTAACTTATATAAGAAAATAAATATTTTTCCTATTAAGAAATAATTATTATGTTGAATGTGAACCTGAATTGTGAATTTCTAGAAGATAAGACTTTGTCGGTTCTGAAACGAGTTGAGAGACGATAAGTTATCGATAGACTGTACTGCTTATATGATATCAATTTGCTGTCATACATGAGGCTTAAGTAATGCATATGACCTGCACATGCAATTACGAATTCGTGCTAACATTAAACAGCAGCTACAATTGTCGTTTTAATGTTAGTGATAGTTAGTTTTTGGCGGGAATCATCTGGGCTTGTTGCAACAAACTCATAACGATAACTGGCAAGAAGCACTCCATTCTGAATCCTTCCAGAGCAGTATATAAGGTTCCTAAGGCTCACCTTAAGGGAATCAAGTTCTTTGTAACACTCTTTATTAATCTTGTAATCTGTTGAGCATCAATAAAAGGCTATGGCTTTTGTTTCTCAAGAGGATGTAGGTTGCTTAGCTGAACCTTTATAATTATTTATGTGTCCAGTTTCTTTCTTTTCTCTTTGTTTTTGATTGGGTTCGAAATTCATTCTTGCAACAACACAAGATTAGTGTGTGGAAATTTCTTAGGGATAGAATTAGGATTAATCAACTCTTATTCTTAACATATTATATATATAAAAGTTGGATTCATTTGCTTGTAAAAAATAACAATAAGTTTATGTGTTAATAGATAGTTTTTAATGTAAGGGAAATGATAAGTGTATTAAGAAATTGTTTGTTATTGGAGTTTTGAGTGTGAAAAAAAAATTAGAGTGATTATAATAATTTTTTCACATAGTAAATTTTTTCTTATCATCCTTGGCAGTTATAGTTTGAGATTAAAAATTTCAAACACATCTATATATTATGGACTTGGTACTCTTCTAAGAATAAATAAATTAAATTGATCTACTTTTCTTTATTTCTCATTTATCTCATTTAACCTACGCATGCAACAAAAGCTAGTAAGGTAAATTAATTAAGGCTTTTTTTAAAATTGTGGTGCTAAAACCTTAAAATAATGCACTAACAGATAAGTGGGAGTGGATGAATATTTTGTAAATATAAGTGAGGATTATATTTTCATAAATCAATAAGAGTATTATAAAATTTTCTTATAAAAGTTATGAAATAAAATTAACTTAAACTTTTTAAGAATTACCATGAGGAAAAATAAAACCAATAATGATAAAATCAAAAGTAATTGTGCAAACACTTGTACAAGTTGAATTGCCAATTTACGAGGCATGAGTGGATCAATAAGGATGAAAGTAACTCAAGACAGACGAAATTATTTTCATGATTGCGTTTACTTTTCAACCAATCATTGCATGCAATCATGCCACCTAAGCTTCTAACTCAGTTTAAACAAAAAGTGACTTTCAAACTGTTTCTTCGGGACTAAACGACGCCGTTTACGAGAGCTCTACCCATCATAACATAGTATCAAATTTGACGCCGGCAACCTTCAAAACCACCGTGACCGAACGAGCAAACAACTTCTTATCATACTTCGCTGATTCTTTCCAAAACGTCATGTCTTGTTCATCAGCTACACTTCTTCTAAATCAATTCTCAGTGGCTGAAACCTGTTTTTTTACTAACACATCCAAAACCCTCTTCTCTATAGCCCAACGCCCATTTTTTTTTCCCACTGTCAGCAGTGTCTTCCAAACAACCTATAAATGTATCATTTTTAGCTACCTTCGCTTCATGGGTATCTCTCCAAAATCCCAAAAAGTCGTCTTCTTTACGGATTATCCCACTTGTGGCTCAAACCTCAGATTGGTCCCAACAAGAAGAAGAAGAAGAAGGAAATTAAGAGAATTTGAGCTGGGATAATCAGGAAATTGGGGGTTTTATTGGTGGTGAAGAGAGTTTTGGTGACGGGAGTGAAGTGGGTTATAGTGAGCCACCTGAAGATGCTAAGCTATTTGTGGGTAATTTGCGTTAACTGGCTCACCTTTTTAACCAGGCTGGTGTTGTTGAGATTTCCGAGGTATAAAAATTTTCTTTTCTTTTTCTTTTGTGCTGTATTAATGTGCTTGTGTTGAGTGATAACTTTAAAAAAAGTGATCATTTGTGATGTGGGTTTGCGTCATTTTGTGTTGCTGCTTCTATTGAAGGTTATATTTTATAGGGAAACTGATCGAAGCACAGGTTTTGGATTTGTGACAATGAGTACTGTTGAGGAAGCTGAGAAGGCTGTGGAGATGGTCAACCGTTACGTGAGTTTCTTTTTGCGTCATTTTGGTTAGGAGAGGATTTTTTGATGCCGTGCTTTTGAGTTTAGTACTTAGTAATGTTCACCCTTTTTCATATCTGCTTCTGTTCTTAGGGTTTTTAATGTGTTTAATGATCATGGCTTCATTCAGAATACAATAAACTTCTTTATACTAGTTGTTAATAGAACCTGTCCGATTCTTCTCTGTGACAGAGAGCTTATTTGTCAGTTACTGAGTTCTCCTTTATGTGTATCAGTATGGTATTCTGAACTTTCACGATTTTAAAGTGATGGTTGAGAGTTCTATTTACTCCTAAACAGATTTAAATGGAAGGCTTTTAACTGTAAGCAAGGCTGCTCCCAGAGGATCACAGTTGGAATTGACTCGAACTTACAGAATCTATATTGGTACTTGGTAACTTCCCATGGCAAGTAGATGATGCATGTTTGGAGCAAGTTTTCAGTGAGCATGGAGAGGTAGTGAGTGCAAGGGTTGTTTTGATCAGGAAACGGGCTGTTCACATGGGTTTGGCTTATTTACAATGTCTGATGAATCCAAACTAAATGATGCCATCGCTGCCCTTGATGGACAGGCAAGAATCCTGCCCCATTTTATATAGATTTTTGAACCTTTCTGTTTTCCTTCTTTGTACAGATCATGTGGAGAAAGCAAAGAGTGAATAGGTTTGAGATCAATAGTTTAGTCTAACGAGAAAGCCACATTAATCCTGCAATTACTAAGTTTTTCCTCACTAGAAACCATGCAGTCCTACTAAACATGATGTGCTGCTAATCTTGTCAGGAATCATTATGGGAGGTTATTTTTTGAGGTTAGAGAAGCAGTGGGCTGTATGCATTGTCTCAATACCATTTAGGTGCTGGGGTGAATAGAATTTGAGCATGTTAGTTCAACTTGGCTCGGACCTCGATTTTCATATATAACTAATGCTGGCCTTTAATTCCTTAAATTAGCAAGTAAACTTTTGACTATTTGTGCATTCTTTGATTGTAGCTTGTCTCGATCCAGATATTTATTCTCGCGGATGATAAGAAGAGAGAGAAAACACTGCCTGTTAGCCTACTTATGTGTATGTATAGGTCACAGTGTTGTCGCTTCTGCATTTCAGTTCAATCATCTAAATATTTTATTATACATTTTTTTCCCTTACTTACAAGGAACATAATGTACATGTCCTGCAGAGTTTGGATGGTAAAGCAATCCGAGTAAGTGTTGCCAAACGCCAAACAACAATCAAGACGCGGTTCCTTTTAAGTGTAAAGGGATAAATTCTCAACAATTTATTGGTGACACTGAGCTGTCGTTTATTCCTTTTGGAGTGCATATTCTAGTATTTTCATTTAATTTTTTTTTTTAAAATATCTTTCTTCAGGTATCCTCTTTTCAAAGCCAGTACATTCTTCATTTGAAGATTTGCAATTTTTTTTGAAGTTGATATTTTATTCTTGTCAGCCATGACTAATAATTTGCTCAGTCACAAGTCACAAGAAGACTCGTGACATTGCTGATACTTTCCCCATAGGTTTGATACAAAAGACAATGAATTGAAACGTTTCTTTGCATATCATGTCTAGACTGTAGTTCAAATTATTACTGAAGTCTCAGTTTCTCTACAAACAAAAACTAGAGACATTACTATGCACTAATCAATCAAAAAATCAGCGTTTGTCCCATCTTGAAGCCAGGAGGTGCAGCATGTTTGAAGTCCTTTCTTGCAGTTGTCAAAATATTAGACCTATTACTAAAGGTGTAAAAGATTCTGCATACTTACAAAATTTGGGAGGGGAAAAAAAATCTCCTGTATAGTCTAGTTTGCACTCTCTAGTGGAAGATTATGAAGAATTCAGGCAAAAAAGCTGCTGGGAAAGACCAAACGGCTGGTTTAGGCAAGTTAAAAATCAGATGTAATTGTTCTTGTCAACTTCACTGGCATTTAGGACTCTGTCAAAGTACTTGTTAAAGGTAATAGATCATGAAGTTGTATTATCTATAACAAGAGCTCTCTAGCTTTCTCAACCGCTTTCACATAGTAAAACAATCTCCAAAGAGTTACATTATCCTGAAAGACAATATTTTGGACAGGATTAAAATTTAATATAGACTCGAGAAATTCATGCCATGTTTTGAGTTTCTGTACCTCTTTTTCTAAATCAACAAAGTATTCATCAGAAGGTCGGGAATCTGCCAGTTTACTATGTTGGACAATTTCAACAACACGGGCAAGATTATTCTGTGGCAGCTTCTGAATCAGTTTCCGAAGCTCCTGCTTCTCAGGACGTGTCATAGGCCTGTGGAGATTAGAGTTACAGATTTTGAGGCAAATATGCTATTTAAATACATCCAAACAAGCGAAGGGTAACAGCTTAACAGCATGACTGAAGTTAGTAGCCAAATATGCTTATCTACCATCTTACATGCTGATATCAAAAGTGAAAAACACTAATAAGGACCATGCTTGCATAACCTAGAGAGAGAGAGAGAGAGAGAGAGAAGAGAAGAGAAGAGAAAAAAACATCCTAGAGGACTTTTTATGAAGTTACTAGCATCAAGAGAGAGAGAACTTCGCATGAAGTGAATATTGTGGACAAAAATATACTCAATAATTAGTAACAGGAAATGCATTACCGAAGAAGGAAATATGCCCCCAAAATGCAATTTCTCATCATAAACAAGCCCCATGAAGTAACACATTTCTGAAGGATATTTATCTTATGATATAACGTATCCTGTTTCACACAAAACAGAACACATACCTGCACCTCGACACCACAGTATTAAGAAGTTCTTCAAGCTTCTGCTCCATGTGCCCTAGCTAAAAAAATTACAAAAAATCAACCTCAGTTATGATGATTCATCTTCATACTAAAAGTACCTGTAAAGTTCAGGAGACCACCCTGATACTAAACCACAGACAATGTCAATGAATGGACGAAATGCTTTGAGTACATAAAATCTAAAAGTTCTGGAAATTACTGTTGCAAAAAGTTCATCAGAATATTTCTTCACTGTCTCCTCAACCTCCGAACTATCACTTTCTAGAAGGAATTGCAAGTCATCATCCACCTAAAAAACAAGCAAAGTTCTCAATAAGCACAAGTCATCACCAATAAGATATAACTTAAAAATCATTAATTTACTCAATTGATTTAATTCATCTTATTTGAATGGCTAGGACAACTTGAAAAAAAAAAAAGAAGAAAATGATTTTACATCATAAACCATTGTGAGAATCACAGATATTCATGATTGTAGTCCCACTGACCCAAACGAGCCCACCAAGATGAACTTGCAATTTAGAGAAATTATATGCAAGTGTCATAGCTGAGACAAGCATCTAAAGTTCCATAAGAGAAAATCAACACACAGAAACCATTTCAAATTCCACAACCAGAAATAAAATCTCAAAATAATTGTCAGAGATTAATGTTCTCACCTCTCCATTTTCTTTATCAGCACCTATGTTTGAATCTGAATGTAAATCCTTGTCCTTTCCATAACTGCTTATGCAACCATCGCATAGAGACTGGAAGAAAGAAATGAGAATAATAATCTATTAGGGTGAGCATATGTGTGAATCCATAGAGGACAAACAACTTAAATGGCGCATGATAGTCACCTTAGGCCCATTTGGACTAGTTAACTGAGAAGTATTCTGGCAATGGCAATGGGCACAATTCTTCTTAAAGTTAGACATTTCTTTCTCTGACAAAGCGGCATCCAAAGATTTGGAATCAATGCCATTAGATACAGAACCCTGCATTACAAATGAAAACAACACTAGAGTTCTTCTGCAAAGAAGCTGGTTGGACTATGACAAGCTTGACTGTTTCTAGCCTTAGCCGATAAAGAAAATCAATTTACAACTTGATTTCATGGAAAAGAGGAAAAAAGCAAGCAAATATGAGAAGAAAATAAATGATAAGAGAAAATCCCCATAAAGCTCTCCTACATAACCCTACTAAAGACCCATGATAAGTGGCAACAACATGAGTACACTCCCATCAATCTCAACCAATTTTCAACTAGAGTTGAGATTGTAAAAGTTGCATAGCAAAAAAGCTGAGCAATATCTATGGCTTCCTTCGACTCAAGTCAGTTGCAGTTTTTAATATCTTACAAAAATAAATGATAAGAGAAAATCCCCATAAAGCTCTCCTACATAACCCTACTAAAGATCCATGATAAGTGGCAACAACATGAGTACACTCCCATCAATCTCAACCAATTTTCAACTGGAGTTGAGATTGTAAAACTTGCATACCAAAGAAGCTGAGCAATATCTATGGCTTCCTTCGACTCAAGTCATTTGCAGTTTTTAATATCTTACAAAAATATATAAACGAGATAGTTGTTATCGCAACATAAAATGGCATAACACTTCTCCAAGACATCTGCTTGTCAACTAAATTATACTTACACTGATTAACAGCTTAAAAGTATTCCATATATAGAAAACAACTAATCAAATAATTAACTCTCCAAAACATTGACCATATTATTAGGAACTTCCCAAAATAATGGTAAAATTCCAAAAAAGACATTGTTAACCATGGTAACAGGGTAACAGTAAAAGATAATTCACTACCAAAAGAGTGAAACCTAACCTCTCTACATGATCCATGTTTGAGGGAACTGTGCGAAGAGTTAATCGATGTCTTGAGTTTCTTACGAGGAACTTGCTCTGCATCACCCTTGCAAGCTACCTCATTAACATTTGGCGAACACTTTCTGTTTCTGACTTGAGATTGCAACTGACACATAGCTATAACAGGATCCAACATCTGCACTACACAGAAAAAATGATTACTTTTGACTATTAATTATCTAGAAATAAACTGACAGGAACCAAATGTAAATCAATCGACCTCAAGATAAAATAAGCACTTGCTCACCCCACCATTATTCAAAGACTTTCTTAAGCAATACTAACACCAAACTTTTCCAAGATGAGTATAGCCAAATCAATGGCTATTTAAAATAAAATAATAAGAGATCATAGCAAAAGTAGATTCCTTATAATGTAATAAATAATCCTTGATCAAAACACATGGGACAGTGTCCCTTCAACAGACACAAAAGTTTAGTTATCTTCTTGTTTTGAGTGGGCCGTAATAAAGAAACAATTACAGTCCGAGAGCATTGCCCATTAAATACATGAGATGAACTAATATCAGAAAAGCAAAAACCATATCCATCTATAGAGTCATTTTATGCATAGAGGAAAGTTGCTCAATATACCTCATCAACTTCTGGGGCAAGACCAAACACACCCTGCCTTAGTAATGATCTCAATCTTTCTTTTTTGAAATCTGTAAAGCCAGCTCCTATGCTATTACTAAAGGAAGAAACAGTACCACGGCCACTAGTATCAATTGTGTCCTTGCCTCTGACCCCACAGCATTTTTTCCTAGTCAACTCAGAGGTTCTGGAAGTAGAAGGCAAGGGATCCTCATCTTGTGATAAGAGCTCCATTATTTCACGCGTATAGAAACCAAAATAATCTGGTCCTATTGGTCCTAATTGACCATGATCTGTTGAGGCCAGCAAACTCTTCGAAGCTTCCGACATAATAAAGGGCCACAGCACTGCACATAACAACTGCATTTCACCACAGAAATATGCAACACAAGATAAGTGTATAAGAACCAAATGGTCGGTAGTGAGGAGAAGGACACCACAAAAACTTCTATTCCATCTAAAAGCAAAGGGCAACATTAGATGGAATGTATGAAAATTTAGACAGAAAGCTAATGACTTGCAGCATAAGTCAGAAGGACTCTTCTACATTAAACTATTTTTTCACTGCCTGAATAACAAAAATGTAAGCAAGCCAAACACCATTCTCATATACAAATTTGTTTGGTATTAAAAGATACCATCTCAAAGCAAGATAAACATGTTGTTTTCTGGATACACTGCTTATAAAAGAGCGAAAATTTTGCAGGAGTTGGAATAAGCAAAAGGCAAAACCCATTTTATAGAAAGTAAAGCATACTGCCTCGAAGGAAATTTGCTCAATTACTGCTTATATGAGAAAGTTTAATAAGCAAAACGTAAATAGTAATTGGTTAGGAGAAAATAAACCAAAGAATCAAACAGCAGGTGCAGGTCTAAGATTTGTAATCCAATACCGCAGATGCAGCCAGAACTTCAAAATCAAAGGATCAATCTCTTCTTGCAAATAGTAAGTGTTGGAAGATTTTGGAAGATTTCCACGGATGTCTTGTAATTATGTATAATATTTGGTTATGTGCTATTTTAGGTAGTTGAGAGATTTGTGAACTGTACAGATATTTTGGGAATCAGTTTTTATTTTCTTTTAATTAGGGAGATTAGTTACTAGATCTGTAACGTAGAAGATCTATAAATTCTTATGCACAGAAGCATAATAAAATATGTCCTATTTGTCATATTTTTGTTCTCTTCTTTAGTAAGCCACTTTACTACTTTGATTAAACCACTTTTGGTAATAAAAAAACTCATGGTTTAAGTAGTACTTATTCAAACTCTGTCTATAATCAAATTATGTTATGGCATAGAAGATTAGGGCATCCTAGTTTTCCGTACCTCAAACATTTGTTTCCTAAATTGTTTAAAGGAATTGATTGTTCAAAACTTCATTGTGAGGCCTGTCACTTGGCTAAAGATCATTGTGTTTCTTTTCCAATAAAACCCAATTTTGCTTCGAAACCATTTTATTCGATTCATAGCAATGCTTAGGGCCCATCTAAGGTTAACACAGTTTCTGGCAAAGAATGGTTTGTGACTTTTATTGATAACCACACAAGGGTATGTTGGGTTTACTTATTAGAAAAGAAATCAGAGGTTGAAAAGAGATTTAAAGATTTTTTCCTGATGATTGATAATCAATTTCAAACCAAAACTAGCATTCTAAGATCGGATAATGCGAGAGAATATTTTAACAAATATTTTTGACCGAAAAAGGTGTGATCCATCAATCAACTTGTCACAACACACCTCAACAGAATGGAATTGTTGAAAGAAAAAATAGATATCTTCTTGAGATAACTAGAGCCATCATGTTTTCTATGAACGTACCTAAATATCTCTGGGGAAATGCTCTCCTAACTGCTTGTACTTGATAAATAGAATGCCATCTCGAGTTTTAAAATATGAAACACCTTTACAGGTTTTAAAAAATTGTTTTCCCACATCTCGAATAACTATGAATATTCCTTTCAAAGTATTTGGTTGTGTTTGTTATGTGTATATATCAAATGTTTTTCGATCAACATTGGATCCAAAAACTGAAAAATATGTGTTTCTTAGTTATGCATCTAATAAAAAAATAGATATCTTCACCTAAATGACCTTAATGCTTCAATCCTATTACAAAGAAATTTTTTGAGAGTATGAATGTATACTTTGTTGCAGACCAACCCTTCTTTCAAAAAAATTCTCTTCAGGGAGAGAACATAAGTGAAGAAGATAATTTTTGGGACACTTTACCTGTTTTAGAAGAATCTATACCTGTGATTAATTCTGATAAACAAGTTTCGGAAACCATTGTTGAAAGAGATAGTACTCTTAAACTAAATTTGCCACATATTACTTTATCAGAGACAAGGGGGAGAAGTACTTCAAAGAGATCACAATCCTCATCTTGAGCTTCAGGTTTATACTAGGAAGAGGTTTCACAAATGTACTACTATCCAGTTGTTTCTCTAGTAGAAGCCTAATCCAATTTGCCGAGTGAAGGTCCTGCAACTCAGAGTAATCCTTCTTCTATTCATATTTCTTCTCTATCTAATGATTTGCCTAACATGTCCTCTTTAGATCTTGACCTTCCAATTCTGGTAAGAAAAGGTACCCGAGTTTGCACAAAACACCCTATTGCAAAATACTTGTCATATAAAAAATTATCACATACTCATAAAGCATTTGTGTCTAGGATTTCTAATTTGTGTGCGCCAAGAATTGTTCAAGAAGCATTAGATGACCCGAATTGGAGATTAGCTATAATGGAAGAGATGATTGCTCCTTAAAAAAAAAAAAATGGGTGTTTACAGTGAAGTGCAAAGCTGACGGAAGTGTGGAGAGATATAAAGCGAGACTCATAGCAAAAGGATTTACCCAAACTCCTGGTATAGACTACTAAGAGACTTTTGCTCTTGCGGGTAAGATTAACGCTATTAGAATACTTCTTTCTCTTACAGTTAATTTCAACTGGCCACTACATATATTCGATGTAAAAAATACCTTCTTAAATGGAGTTCTACAAGAAGAAGTATATATGGACCTGCCACCCGAACTGAAAGAAAGTCTTGGAAGAGGCAAAGTTTACAGGTTAAGAAAATCCATATATGGGCTAAAGCAATCACCAAGAGCTTGGTTTGAACGATTTGGGAATGTTGTAAGGAGGCATGGCTTTTTACAAAGTCAAGCTGATCATACTTTGTTTTTTAAGCACTCCACCAAAGGTAAAATAACTATTCTGATAGTGTATATTGACGAAATTATCATGACTGGGGATGATTTGTTTGAGATTAACAAATTAAAGAATAAGCTTGAGGCCAAGTTTGACATTAAGGACTTGGGAAAACTTAGGTATTTCCTCGGGATGGAATTTGCAAGGTCCAAGGAGGGAATCTTTATCAACCAATGCAAATACATTCTTGATTTGCTTAAGGAAACAGGGATGACAGGTTGTAAAGCTGCAGAAACTCCAACGAACCCAAATGTAAAGCTAAAAGCAGCAACAGCAAGTGAGGTGGTGGAGGAGAACGTTATCAAAGATTAGTTGGAAGGCTAATCTATTTGTCACACACAAGACCTAATATAGCCTTTGCAATAAGTGTAGTGAGTCAATTTATGCATTCACCTAGACCTACTCAATTTGAAGCTGTGTTCAAGATTTTAAGATGTCTAAAAGGAACGTTAGGGAAAGGACTCTTGTTCAAAAATAGGGTCATCTCCGAGTCAAAGCCTACACAGACGCAGATTGGGCAGGTGATGTAACTGATAGAAGATCTACCTCAGGTTATTGCACTTTGGTAGGAGGGAATTTAGTCACCTGGAAGAGCAAAAAGCAGAGTGTTGTGGCTAGCTGTAGTGCAAAAGCAGAATTCCCCTCTGTTGCACATGGCTTCTGTGAAGTGTTATGGATCAAAAGACTCCTAGAAGAGTTGAAATTCCTACACCAACACCTATTAAGGTCTATTGTGATTACAAGGCAAGTATTTCCATAGCTCACAATCCAATTCTACACGACAGAACAAAGCATGTAGAAGTGGAAAAACATTTCATCAAGGAGAAGATAGACAGTGGTGTGATATGCATGTCCTACATATCTACCGCGAGCCAAGTAGCAAACATACTCACACTAGGACTTCCTAGGGCGCAATATGAGAACTTAGTTAGTAAGCTTGCCATGAGTGATATATTCATGCTAGCTTGAGGGGGAGTGTTGGAAGATTTTGGAAGATTTCCTAGGATTTCTTTTAATAATGTATAATATTTGGTTATGTGCTATTTTAGGTAGTTGAGAGATTTGTGAACTGTACAGATTTTTGGGAATCAGTTTTTATTTTTCTTTTAATTAGGGAGATTAGTTATTTGATTTATATCCTAGAAGATCTATAAATTCTTATGTACAGAAGCATAATAAAATATACCTATTTGTCATATTTTTGTTTTCTTCTTTAGTAAGCATGAGATTATGACTCACCACGGAAGGAACATATTCTTCCAGACTTCTAGCATGAAAGGGATCTTTTCTCAAAGCTTCTAATTTGAGAATAGCATAAAAAATTATGATACAAAGTACATAATATCAAGTTGGTTGAAACAAATTATTACTAAGCATAACATAACTAAGAAGGTACAAAATTTTCAACTTCAAATCTGGCAAACTTTAGAACAAGACAACAGCAAATTGTTGATCAACATAAATAGACCAAAAAATATAAAACAAATTAAACAGACTGCTATTTCAAGTGAGACCTTATGAAAACTTAAAACATAAATAGGGACCTTTAGAAATTTTGAGAAAAATTGATGACAACTTATTCTTATACCCCTCTAGATGGCATGATATTCCTTTTAGGAGTTATTTTTTTGAGTAGGATTCTCTTTTTTGGAGTTCCTTCAAGACTTGGGATCTTTTTATTTTTTTTTAGATTTTCATTAAGAACAAAGGATTTGCTATTATCCAAACCTAGAGTTCAAATCTAAGATAAAACGACCATACAAACTTTTTCATAAGAACAGAAAGAGGCTGATTTCTCATAAACTGTGGCTCTGTAACCATAGTTGGGTGAAGAAGTCCCCATCTGTGGCAGGTGAAGGATCTACTTCCAAATTCCAATCTTAGCCAAATGGGCAATGAAACAACAAACATGTACTGCCAAAACAGATATCATATCAATTTGTATGAAACAAAAGTTAACAAATCTGTAAGAGATTTATTAGTCTTTCAATCTAAACCAAAGCTTTACATGATTTAGCATTTATATAACTGTTTAGGTTTTACTCCCTACAGAAAATGTATAATCTCACAACTTCGACTCAAAGCTTGAAATAATGCTCTCTAGTTCTTTTTCTTTTTCCCTGTTGGAAATATTTTTTTTTGTACGAATCAGAGAGGAAAAATATCTAGCCTTGTCTTCCACATTATCTGGTGGAAGGAAAAGATGGAAAACCGGATAACATCTCACACAACGTAGGGTCCTAATATTGAGGTGCACTAGCAGAAGCCAAATAGTAGGGTACTGGAAACAGAAAAAAGGAATAGTACAACACCTTGTCCAACGTTGAAATATGTTCAGTTCTTTGACAACCTACTAGGTATTGTTCTAACGGACATCGGTCCAAATTAACAGGCAAATAAAAAGTGAGAATAGATGACGCTTTAGTCCAAATGACTCATAAACACAAGGTTTAGATAAATAGCCCCACATGGCAAATACAGGATATGATTTTATTATTCAAAGCTATATCAAAAATATTAATGAGATTATAATCCTATTTATAGTAGACTAATTGGAACACTAACCAAATAACCTAAAAGCTCCTCAGAAAGCAAGAGTGGAGTTGGCAGTGATCTATCAAAAAATGAAAAGTGTGAATCAAATGAAAAGTGTGAATCGAACACCCACTCATATAGCTTTTACCTTACTACAAGGATGGTGACATACACTGAGCTGGCTCTTAAGGGTCTGCTAAAAGTTAGGAACCCCTTTCTTCAATATATGTTAGAAGGTACCCCTCCTTTCATTAGGCATGTTCTACCATGTCCATTTTGTGCACAAAATAGACAAAAAACCTATCCAGTCTCTAGGAACTGTTGCTCAGGCTTGCCCCCTCTGGACAATCCCTTCACTATTCCACTCCAATTAATAAGCACTGAAGTTTAATGCTAACACAGCACCTTTACGAACTCCATACAAGATTAAAGGGTTTAATTCCCAGATTGTTTTCTGAAAACAGAGGCTTACAATTAACTTTCACACTAAACCCTTTATTCTATTAGTTGCCAAGAAAATCAAGAAAAGCCCAAGAATGAACTCAAGAAATGCCGTACAACTACTGAAGAACCTAATTGTTAATACTAACAATTTGTTCTCTTTAGCAGCCTAATACAACAAATAAATAGAACATTCAAAATTCAAATTGAGTTGCGATTTTCCTCGACTTTTTACAGTCCATAAGTTCATAGAATTCAATAACCGAAAACAAATAAACGTAAAAGTATTAACCGGGCATTCAAAAAATCAATAAGAGAGAAAGAAATTACGTGAGCAGCGAGGTCACGGAAAATCAAAGCAGCGAGTTTCCGGTGTTGTGCGTAAAAATGTATCATAAAAAATATAGATTTCAGTATTTTTTTTTTTAAGAATTATACAGAAGATTCTGGAAGCGAAATTGGGTCTGCACTTCGCCTTCACGGACTCTTGCTTGAACACTGTTTGCACATGCTTCATAAATAATAAAAACGTTTCGAAATTCGAGCTTTCGAATTCGAAGTTTTAGCGGGGATTTTATCATAGAGGTCCCTAAATTTTGCAATTTATTAAACAATAATATTATTTACCATTAATAGGAATGGCAAAAGTCCAGGTCGGCTCAAAATTTGGGACTGTCCGGGACCGATCCGGATGTCATACATAGCTGCCCGGACCTGGACCGTGCCCGAATTTTTTCTATGCGAGCTGGGTATATGCCCAACACTATGTGGGCACGGATTTTTTCTGGGTTTTCTCCACCCTGGTTTTCAAAGTTGGCTAAAAAAAAAAAAAAATTGATAAAAAAGGCTAAATAAGGAAACAAGGCAGTGGAATGGGGATAATATAAAACTTCACAAGGTTGAATTTGAAAGCTTGCGCCCGAATTAGCACTTAGCAGAAACTCACAGTAAGCACTAGAAGCCTGGAATATAAAAATGCAGCCATGCCCATACTTCAAAACAATTGTTTACTTCCAAGTTCCAACTAACAAACCAAAACAATTGTAAACCAAATTCATTCAATTTCTAAACTAAATTCATTCATTCCCTATCAAAAATTTAAATTCAACATCACAATAATCACCAAATAAAGTCACCCAACATATTACATAATACACATCATAACTCCAATATCAATAACCAACATAACATATAAAAATCCCAAAATATCAAACATAAATAATTCATAAAAGAGTTTAAAATACACTAATGTAACATATGTAAATAATAACTTCATGTCAAGCAGCTCGACGATTGTGCCCCATCATCATCATCATCTGAAATTACCTCCTCCCCAATAAAAATCTCATTTTCCGAAACTCCACATAATAACAAAAATAACATATTAAGATTTAAAAATATTTTGAGCAAACAAATAAGATAATAACATAATTCAAATAACTTTATACCTCGACAAGAAGCCCAAATCTAATTTTGAGCACACATCAAGGATTCCAAAGTGTTAGGATGAAGTTTACTACGATGCGAACTCAAAAATCTACCCTCGATACTAAAAGAGGACTCAGAGGCAACAATTGATACATGAATGACTAAAATATCATTGGCCAACTCACCCAAAATAGGATACTGGCCAGTGTGCATCTTCCAAAAAGTTAAAATATCAAAGTTCGGAGTAATATCTAACAATTCATCATCTAAATACCTATCCAACTCCGACTTAGTCACCTTAACACGCTTATTTCGACTCCGAAATGTTTCAAACTCATCTACATCCCAATACTTATTCGGATTTGAAGAAGATTCTAAAGGAACATCTTCCAACCCAACATCCAGCCTATCACTCAAAACCATAGCTTTTATTTCATATGCTTTCACTAAATCATGACAAAGTTTATGTGCACGCTCAATATGCTCATCTGTTGTATCACCCTAGATCTTTGGAAAATAAAAATTAATCAACAACATCTTATATCTCGGGTCCAGTACTACAGTCACAACTAACATCGGATAAATTTCATTCCAATATTTTTCAAATTTATCAACCATTTTATCAGCCATAATTCTAATAGCAAGATTATCGGAAGTGTGCCACCCATTAATTGACATTTTCATTTTACATATCAACAAAAAGAACAAATTAGCAGTAGAGTATTTTGTACCCGAAAACATCTTCGTTAACATGTAAAATGATTTCAAATGCTCCACCATTGTGGCTGCCAAATCCCACTCACTATCACTAGGCAAGCTCTTATATTAAGGCTCACGCTGTTGTAACCGAGAAAAAACACTTTTATACATCAATGCTACATCAAGCATGACATAAGTAGAATTCCAACGAGTTGGACAGTCTAACTTTAAATTTTTTTTACAATTAATTTTCAGTTGCCTAGCAGCTAGCTCAAAAGATTCAAATCATTTTGGTGTTTGTGTCCAGTAATTCACACTCTCCCTAATCTTTCCAACCCCGTTTTCTATAACTTTCAACCCATCCCGCACAACCAAATTCAATACATGAGCAGTACATCTCATATGGAAAAATTTACCATTGGAAATTAAGGTATCAGGCTCAAACCTTAATAACCATTTCTCCACCATCGCATCATTAGTGGAACAATTATCCAAGGTCATTGAAGACAACTTTCTATCCACGTTCCAATCCAGCAGACATTGCACCAATTTATTAGAAAGGGCCTCAGCAATATAAGGGCTCGGAATATAAATAAACCTAATAAATATTTAAGTGATAATATTAAATACACAAACTTAAAATATTATAACAATTTAAACTTGAAAAGAAATCAAATATAAGTAATAAAAAATTGAAAGAGAAATTAAGCAAATAAAAAGTTATAGACAAATTAGAAATTACCTTAAAATTCAGCTATGCAATTTCCAGGAGTTGTCAATGAAATGTGCTGTGACAACCATGTATCTATTTTTCTAGTTACTTCTTGTCCATAAATCCATAATAATAGTCACTCTACCATGATTTTTCTCCAACAAATTCAAAGTCTTAACCTTCTCAATATGATACAATTTCAAAATCTCCTTCTTCAAAGTATTTCTACTCATTGGCTTAACTACGGGGTTGGCATGTGCCATCATTTCTCTAAAGCCTTTATATTCCACAAATGTAAGTGGAAGCTCACGCATCACCACCATCCTTGCAATCAAACTCCGCAAAACATTTGGATCGAAACTGTCAAAGCCAATGTCACAACTCCCATCCTCTCTTTTGAGCACTTTGAGACTTCCTTGAAGTGCTTCCCTTATTTTTGGTCGCTTATTTGAAAAACAAGATTTCACGTGTCTGTTCAAGCTCGTGGTCCCTAATGTGTATTTAGCTTCTAAAATTGCATTACAGTACATGCACTTTGCCTTTTTTTCTCCATTAATAGTTACTTTTGTAAAATGATCCCAAGCCGTAGAGACTTTCTTTCCCTTCTTATCTTTAACAGTTGATAATGAAATTCCCTCAACCTCATTATCATTGTTATCTTCAACATTACGAGATAAATTTGGAGCATTTGATGAATTAATTTCTATATTGTCTAACTGTGACTGTGATTGTGACATTGCACTGCTGTTTATTATAAAAAAAATATGAATAATTAACTTAAAGGCAACCTAAACACTAAATTCAGCTCCTATTAATAAAAAATTATCATTATATCATACAAAATTACATAATTATAAATATTAAGTAATTGATTTAAATTCTTAATGCCATTTCTAAAGGGAGGAAACTTAGTAGGAAACAGTACAATGTACCAGTTCACAAAAACTATTAATCAGTCTTCAATATTTGATAAACAAAATCAAGTATTGTCTATAACCCACAAACGGATTCACTCACACATAGCCATCAATTTATGTCTTCATATAGCTAAAGCAACCTAAAATCTAAATTCAGCTTCCATTAATTATAAATAATCACACAACCATAGCATCTAAGAATATATATATATATATAGCACCTAACAATAATAATGCCAATTATTCAATTTCATCATTTTTTGAAAAAACAGTAAAAATAAATAAATAATACCTCGTTCGTGGGTCGTGGTTGTGTGCTTGTGGTGGTGAAGTTGCATCTATGATGGCTGATGTCGTCGCGTGGTGGCTGCCAGCGTGCCACTGAAAAGATGACCCAACGGTGAAGAGCTCTGTGAGTTTATGACGGGACGGCTGTGCTTTGCGAGGAGAAATAGAGTTGATAGAGAAAGGTAAGAGGTTCGTGGAGGGAGAGGCAAGGTCAACAATGCATCGGTGTTGGTGGGTGGTGGAGAGACGGAGAGAGGTGCCGCTTATTTGGAGATTTCAAGGTGTGGGCTAACTGTGACTGCTGCATTGTTCACTTACAAAGTTGCAATCGCGATTTAGGGTTCAGTTTTAGGGGCAATTGGGCAAAACAAATTTTATTTTTAGTTTTATATTTTTTTTACTTAATAAAAAACCGGGCATGGGTTCGGGTTCAGGTTCCGGGTTCGGGTTCAGGTTCCGAGTTCTTGGTGCTGTGACTGGACCCGTGCTTGGAAGCAGTAGGACATTGAAAATCAATGTCCGGATCCGCTTTTTCCATTCATGCAGTCCGGGTTTTACCTGAATTGCACACACCGGGTCTGGGCCAGATCCGGTCTGGGCAGGCTTTTCTGCCACCTCTAACCATTAATGCTATGTTTGGTTCAATTTTTCAAATCAAATATAATTTATTTGAGTAAATTTTTTATAGAAAAAAATAGTTATTTGTTTGTCATTAGAGCTTTTATTAAAAATTATAACTTAATTTTAAAAACTTTCTTTTATTAAGAATTATAAAATTATTTTAATAAACAAATTTTTAAAGTCATTTTATGAAAGAAATAAATGAAATAAGATCGTAAAATAAATAATAGTCTTTTTAGATAATTTAACTTTCTAAAATTGTGCCTCAATTTTTATTCTTAAAATTCTAAAATTTGAACTTGGAGGTATTTAATCTTAAAAAATTCTACTCAAAACTAAACAATAGCAATAATTCTTAAAAAAAAACTTTTAAGGTTAAATAAACAGTTGTGATGGTAAGATTGACAAAAAAATCTAGATCAGCTTGGCAAGTATGGTTAAGTCATGGATATGATTTAGAGCCCACTATGAATGAGCCTAAGTAATGGCTTTTTATAAAAGGCTCGAACTAAGACCTAGCTTTAATTTATAAATTAAAAAAAAAGGGAAAACAACCCAAAAAAAGAAGATGAGTCTCCACTTGAAGCTAGAAGATAAAGCAAATGACGAGAATACGGTTGCCCAGTTAGGTCAAGGACGGGATGAAATGAGTGGTGTTGGTGCTGCAATTGATAGGCTTGAAGAACACTTGAGTAAAAGATGAGTCTTATTTTTGCTGGATCATAACAATTGCATATTTGCTAGAAAGATAGAGGCGAGGAGTTGCCTAAAACAGAATTTGATGCACTTATTAATCATATACTCTTTTATTGTAGTAGCCTATCTACTTATTTTATGAGGTTTTGACTTAATAGCTTTCACGAATTTTTTTCTCCCTTTCGAGTTTCTTACATGTAAGAATTTTATTTGATTTAATGGCAAAAAAAACTGAGTATTTTACTTTATTAATTTTTTTTACTTTATTAAAAAGTTAATGGAGGTCTAAGTTCAGCTCAAACCTATTTAGACTAGACCAATTCACATTTGAATGGGCTTTTAAAGGACCTTAACTTTTTTAACAATAATATGAGTTTGGGCTGGACTTTTCCCACAAATAGCCAATTTATGTGTTGGTAGGCGACAAAAATGAGTTATCGCATAATGTTAAATTTAGATGGACTCGAACATAAATCATTTAATAATTATGTTAAAAAGTTAAAACCTAAATTTGCACTGGTAATTTAATAATATGATAATCTTGTCACATAACACAAAAACACCATTAATCCTCGCAATACACATTTAATACAATTTACATAATATATCATCTACACATTAACACAAAGTGCACTCACGTATATATCTAAACAATATTGAGATATAATATACATACATTACTAGAGATGCAATACATTCATACTTAAACAATATCTATCGTTTGGTCCCACTTTTGAAATTTATTTAGTTTGTATATCAAATTATGCATCAACAATTATTACTTGATATATACAATGTATTGGTTGACTTTATTATCTATCTAATAATATGGTAATTTACATTATCTATGAGTGAATGACATGTTAGATGTCATATCATTAGATGTGTAGACTAATTGTCCTAACCATGTAAGTATAGCATTACTTATTTATCATCTATCGGTGAATGACATACTAAATGTCATCTCATTTACTAAATGTAAGTATAGCATTACTTATTTATCATCATTTATCAATGATGTGCAAACTAAGTGTCCTCCTTTCCTTTCTCTTAGACTATTTTCTCTTCCTCTTCTTTCTCCTCCTTTGTTCTTTCTTGCAACCCAACATGGCTTAGTGGTGTTTGGCGGAAGGAGGAGAGGATATTATTTTGAATTCCTTTCTTGTTTCTGATGTTTGGTTGTCCATAATTTCTATGAATTTAATTTCCATTAGAATTTAGATTACAAACTAAAGAGTGATGAATTCAAAATCTTCTTCTGTTGGAAGAAATGATCTCTTTAATCGCTTATTAACTTGATTAATGCTATCAAATAATTCTTATTTACAATTTGATTTTATCAATTTAATTTTACATATAATTAATTTTATATTAACAAAAGTTAAAGAAATGATTTAAACAATTTAAGAAAATTATTTATTTATTTATTTTACTAAAAATAGAAAATATAAATTTAAGTCATTAAAAAGTCGTTGTTGTTGCCACTAGTGCATGGGATGTCAGTGCCAGTACCGTTGGACTTACTAACTGACGAACTATGTCATTATATAGAAGTGAAAAAATGGATTTATTTTCTTCAAATCCAGTTTAAAAACTTTCTAACTCTCCTAGATTCAGACAAATATCAAGTATTTCAGCCAAATAAATTTCTTCAATCTATAGATCGTCAATATCCAATAATTTTCATATGATTCTTGAGTTGAAATGACATGGTACAGTGGTGGTCAACGGCGACAACTTTGCTTTTTTTTTCAAATAAAATTTTAAAATTATAATATATTAATTAAGAAATTATTTATATTATATCATAATTTATTTTAAAAAAATTAAATTAATTATAAAATAAATTATGTTAATAAAATTTCTAAATAGAATTTAATTATAACTATAATTATATTATTTAAATTAATTATTATTAGTTATTAATATAGTATATTAAATAAATTTATTGTTTAATTTTTTGAATTATATTTATGATAAATATTGAAAATTTAACACTAAAGGGTGAAATTATCCAAATAAAAAATAGGGATTTCCTTTCTTTGTAAGTTTTTTAGGGGTGACAATCTGGGTTATGATTCGTTTATTCGATTTGATTCGATGCGAATTAAATGGGTTTGCGTTTGAAAAAATTAATTTGTTCAATAAATTGGTGAATTCAATTCAATTCGCTAATTAAACAAATCAAATCCGAGTTTTAGGACATTGATTTATTTATTCATTTTTTATTCAGTTAATAAATGAGTTATAAACGAATCGAATACGATCCATTTGTTTAAAATTCTTTTATTATTCGTTTCATTAAATTACTTATTTATCCTTAAATATATATGAAAAAAATTTAAAGTTCGAAGGCTAATATAGTAATTATAAATGATAATAAGTTTGTATTTTTTTGGATATTAAATTTGTAATAGTTTTTATATGTTATTTTGCTTAATTTTTGTTTATTAATTATATTTTATAAATGAATTTATATTTAATTTGATTCATTATAGATTTTTTCTAGAATAAACGAATCCACATTCGATTCAATTCATTTATTAATTCTAGTAAACAAATTAAATAAATCAAACAAATATTCGTTTAATAAATTAATCCAATTCAAACACCAAAATTTTGACCTAATTCATTTATGATTCGATTTGAATACGATTCTTCTATTCATTTTGCCACCCCATTAATTTTGTAACAAATCAAACATTAAAAAAGAATTTAGATGTACTCTCTTCTCTTTTCTTCCACTTTCCTTTCATTTCCCTAATTTTCTTCAAATCAATCGCCAACTTAAAGTTTATGTAGCACAACCAGATTGAATGGGTTTTTGCAAAATAATGTCAAGATATTTAATTTAACTTAAATTTAATTGTCTTTTTTATTGGAATTGTTTGAACTCAAAATTAAGAACAACACGGTTCTCTTCTGGCCTGTTTTGCAATAGGAATATGGGCTCAGAACTGCGAATCCATTTCCGGATAGTCCATTGTTGAAAAGTTTGACATATATATAATTAGACATGGATGATTTGATTTCTAATGAAATTTTGAAACTTGAAAGAATGTCACTCGACTAAATTGATTTTTTTGTTATTCTTAATTTTACTTATAATTTGATAAAATGTGGCTTGATATTTGATCAATTAGATTAAAATATGAAACGCTGATATATGTTATTATCATTTTGCTGCTTTAAAAGATTGGGAATGATAAAGTGATTAGAAAGTTTAAATTAAGCACGCTTCATTTTACCTCATTATTCATACAATAATTTAATTAAAATAATGATATATAAGACCACAAACAAAATCTAAAAAGTTTATATGGGTTTTATCAAATTTAAATGATTTTGGACCATGATTAAGTGTTGAGTTTATTTCATTAACAAGATTTATTTTTCACTCTTTTCTTTTGTTTAGCAACTAGTAATTCAATGATTAACAAATAACCAGCTTAGAGAAAGTCTGATATGAGAATGTTCTAATAAAATTAATCAATATATTTCTCTTAAGAGTGTTGATTTAATGCGTAACATCGCGTGTGGCAAACCATGATTAGGGGTCACGGAACCCACAACACAGAACCCACCAATCATAACTTACCACATGCAATGTTGCACACTAAATTAGAATTCTTTCATCCACTTATTCTAGTCATTATCAACAATAATTGATTAATTTCAAAATAAATATGTACGTCTTTCTTCCTTATTGTATGATTTTTTTTCCTCATACTTAAGAGTGAGAATATGTTATGCCTGCTCTCTCTTATTTTAATCATGAATGTCCCGGAAGTAACCCTATGTGATTCTTAGATTGCCATAAATTACCAGATTCTTTGATTGTACCTTGCATGGATTCCACTTTTCAGAGGCTTCTAGTCTGCACTGAATTAAATAAGTCAGCAAGGTATACTGGTGTGTGTCTGTATATATATATATATATATATAGGAAGAACTTTTCGGTAGCTATGAAAAGAAGCAAAGAACAAAGTCACAGCTCATATCTATATCTTCCTTTTCACTTTGTTTTATTCTCATCATCACCATCAAAAGCCATGTCACTTGCTAAGGAAGAACGACACATTAATATTATTTTTTCCCTCCATTTTTCTTCACAAACAATACGCAAATCACGTGTTTTGCGACCATGATTAAAGAATTTATTTAGACAAATAGAATATATATCAATATATCATCATGTAACCTTTGGAGCTGATATTTTGTGGGGCCTTCATAAAAGAAGCTAAAGTGATTAAATTTGTATTGTAACAATTATAGGTTCCATGGATAAAACCCTTCTCAAAGCAAGGAAGTTGATTCAAATGGCCTTTATTCCACTTCTTGTAGTTATATATAGCCCATGGTTTTGTTGCAAGCGAAATACAAAACAAAAGCAATTGAGTTCCTCTTATAATATAGCAAACAATTCTTCCTTCTATTTTCATTCGCAGAGAGAGAGCTAGCTCAACATGGCCAGCAATCAACCAACAGGCAATGTGCCATTGAGGGCTGGCCAAATTCCGGGGGCCAACATGCCAGTCATGAGCAACCAACCCAATGTGCCACTGACGAGTACTCAACCAACTGCCAACATGCCGCTGAGGATGGGTCAGAGACCATCTGCATTCAATGTGCAGCAGCAGCAGCAGCAGCCGCCTCAGTTGGGGATGCAGCAGGGCCCTGCTGCCGGCGCCAGCGTGCAGCACCCGCAACACATGCAGAGTCAGCCGCTGCAAGAGCCAATCACTGCACAGCCACACACCGCCGCCGGCCATCAGCAGCCCCCAACGGACTTAGTGCAGCATCAAACGCCGGGCCATATGCAACCACAGCTGGGAGTCATGAAGCCAACACCAAATCCCAGTTTACAGCTGCTGCCTGCAGCTAGCAGACAGCATGGTCTGATGACTCCAATGATGAAAGGCGACAAATTCAGGTTCACAACATCTGATGATAATACACTGTTGAAGCAAGTTCAGAGCACCCATCTTCCCGATGGACGCGTGATCGAAGTCAAACCACTGATTCATATTGTTGAGGGCATCTTCAAGCTTGCTGACCCAAGCATCGGTGGCATTTCCGACCTGGTAATTTTAGTTGTCGTCTGATATAACTAACTGTTATATCTGCTTTGGCTCTTCTCTTTTACTCAGTTATATTGTAGCAATTTAAAACAATGCCCTGCTGATGAGTAATTAATAAAAAGTGCACTTTGGATCTTTAATTCGCAGGAAACACGTGCATCTATAGAAGCTTTGGAGGACAAGACATACCAAACTGACTCCCTGGGCATGCTTGAAGTCCTGGCATATATCATTGATCGAATTTCCTGCGAGGTTAAATTATATCATGCATTAGTTACTATAAATTCTGAAATTTTTTGGTCTTACATTTTAATATATTTTCTTAACTGTATGCGATCAATTAACAAGCCGTACTAATGCAATTGACAGATTACATGCAAATGCTCTGGTGGTGGAGATGCACACGTGACAGCACTATCAATATTGAACATGGTGACCAGTTATTCATGGGATGCCAAATTGGCGCTGGCATTATCGGCTTTTGCAGTGACCTATGGGGAATTCTGGCTTGTTGCTCAAAGTTACACCACCAACCAACTTGCCAAAGCTGTGGCAATCCTTAAGCAATTGCCTGAAATCTTAGAGCACACGCATGTGTTAAAGCCACAGTTTGATGCTATTAAGAACCTCGTCAGAGCAATGGTGGATGTCAGCAAGTGCATTGTCCAGTTCAATGAGCTACCATCGCAATACATTACAGCCGAAAATGATGCACTTTACTCGGCCAGTGCTCATATTCCAGTTGCTGTGTACTGGACAATCAGAAGCATTTTGGCTTGCGCATCCCAACTTACTGGCCTTACACTGTTAGGGCGCGAGTATGTATCTAGCAATCTTTCCTGAGCATATCACAATTTTCTTTGCACAAATTTTAAAACATTGGATGCTTTAACTATAAATATCAATCTAAGGCTTTTTTCTGGACTGACAGACACATGGTATCAACAACAGAAGCTTGGGAGCTATCCAGCTTGGCTCACAAGCTCAGCAACATGCATAGCCACCTATTAAGTCTGTTACATAACTGCCATAAGTACATAGGTGAGTGTAAACTTGCAGATTATATAGCAATATAGGGGGGGGGGGGGGGGGGAACAAAAACTTGGGTATTTATGAAATCAATTTTTGTTGCAGATGAAAAGAAATATCTTGAAGCATTGCACAACCTCAAAACTCTGTTTGAAATGTCACACATTGATAACATGAGGATTCTCAGGGCATTAATTTACCCAAAGGATGACCTGCTGCCCCTTGTTGATGGGGCCACCAAGACAAGGGTTTGATCTTGATCATTCTGACTGTTTCATAAAGAAATTAACAATAATTCCATCTTAAAGTTAATGCTCTGGTTTCTTTACGTGAAAAAATAGGTGAACCTTGAAGTCCTAAGGCGTAAAATGGTGTTGCTTCTGATATCAGACCTTGACATCTCACAAGAAGAGGTTGTCATTCTCGAGCAGCTGTACAGCGAGGCCAGGCAACATCAAACGAGGCACGAAAGTCAGTATGAAGTTGTGTGGCTCCCAATTGTAGACCCAAACATGCCGTGGACAGACAACAAGCAAAAGCAATTTCAGAGTCTGCAGCCTGCCATGCCATGGTACACAGTATATCATCCTTCGTTGATTGATAGAGCAGTAATCCAATTCATCAAGGAGGAGTGGCAATTTGGGAAGAAGCCTATCCTCGTGGTTCTAGACCCGCATGGAAAGGTTGTTTGTCCCAATGCCCTCCATATGATGTGGATTTGGGGAAGTTTGGCCTACCCTTTTTCAACTGCAAGGGAAGAAGCTTTATGGAGGGAGGAAACTTGGAGACTTGAATTGTTGGTTGATGGTCTTGATCCAGTGATTCTCAACTGGGTACTACTACTACTACTACTTCCCTCTTCACTCAAATTGCTTTAACTAGATCTCTGTGCATCCTAATTATTTCCCCCTTTTTTTTAATTGACCAGATGGCTGAAGGAAGATACATTTGCTTGTATGGAGGAGAGGACATGGACTGGATCCGAAAATTTACTACAGCTACAAACGCTGTTGCTAAAGATGCTGGGATTCCTCTAGGCATGGTTTATGTGGGCAAGAGCAACCCGAAGGACCGCGTCCGCAGGAACAATGATACCATTGATTCGGAAAAGCTGAGCCACATCTGGCAAGACTTAACTTCAATTTGGTACTTTTGGGTCAGGCTGGAGAGCATGTGGTACTCAAAAGTTCAGCTGGGAAGAAACGCTGAGACTGACCATGTAATGCAGGAAATTATGAGAATGCTGACGTACGACTCCAGTGAAGGAGGATGGGCTGTGTTTGCCAGAGGTTCAGCTGAGATGGCAAGTGCCAAGGGAGCTATATTTTTAACTTGCATGCAAGAGTATAATACGGAGTGGAAAGGCCAAGTGGAGCCAAAGGGGTTTATGCCAGCAATGAGGGATCACCTTGCGCAGCTTCACACACCACATCACTGCAACAGGCTTGTGCTTCCGGGCACTGCTGGCAAGATACCTGAAAGGATTATTTGCTCTGAATGTGGACGGGTCATGGAGAAGTTCCTCATGTATCGTTGCTGTGACGAGTAAACATCAAATGCCGATACACACATATAATTATGCCGCCAAAATATACATTTATATGTGTGCCTGTGTGTGATGCAGTATTACTAATACTATGGTATGATTGCCTCCTTTGGGTTGTAAGTTTGCAATAATAAGATTTGAGTGTGAGAGTATTAAGAGGCCGTAGTGATGATTTTCATGTTTCCTCTATTACTGTACTTTCTAATCTAAGAATCTGTTGTGTGTCAATCTTGTGTTGATTTGAATAAAATTTTCCTTTCAAGCTTTATATCTGCTGTGTTTGTCCTGATATATGCTAACAGGAAAAGATAATAATAATGAAAATAAGGAAGCAAAGAGACAACACTTGTAATGGGCAATCATCGTGTCAATGAAGTAATTAGTCGTACCAAAAGCCTAAGTGATTGAATTAAGACGTTGTCTGGGAACTAAAAAAGTGCAGGAACCTTAGAGAAAATGAATGAATTTCAACCTGTTATCGAATGAATAAAATTATGTAGAAAAGCCTAAGCAACAAACTCATGTGGAACAAGAATCTGTAACTGCCTTGCTGACCAGGCAATCCACATCAGCAGTAATCTAACCCTCTGGGATTCTGCTAACGTAGTTGAGCTGCTGACTTGGCAGTAAGCTGTATGTAATTCCTTAGCATATGGGGATGAAAATTAAACCAAATTACATTACTCATAGCAGTTGAGTTAATCACAGGTCAATAGTCATTATTAACTAACAATGAAAGAAAATGTCATGCAGTTGGACAAGCGTGAGAAATAGCATAGGATCCTCTCTTAATTTTTTTCTACTAGTTTTCTAAATTTACTAAAAGGTAAAAAATTGGGTTAATTGTAAATAAGTGAAGAAAGGCTTAATTGTTGATATAAAAATTTGAAACTCAATCTTGACTAATCATTAAACTAGAAGAGAATAAGAGACTAGGAGAGAAAAAAAAAAAAAACAGAGGATAGATCCTTGTCTGAGAGGAATTGTTGAAAAGGCTAGAATAAATATAGAAAGAAAGGAAAAAGAATAAAAATGAAAAGAGAGAGAAGAATTTATGAACTTGTAAGTGAATTGAATTTCTTTGGTTTTCTCCTTTTGGTCGATCATGTGTTTTTAATTTATAATATCTCTTATAAAATTAACACAATTCTCTGTACTCAATTCTTAGGAATTTGGTCGAATAATTTTTAAGTAGTTTAATTTAACTACTTACTTGAGTTTAAATCCTAATTTTTGCTTGTGTATATATTAATTTGATTTAAGTTTAAATTTCGGAAAAAGTTCAATGTCGCCACCATTTTATTTTCAAATTCTTAAGAAGTTCTATTCAAGAGCGGGAATGTAGTAAACTCAGCTCCAGAAACCAAGTAAACAAACGTACCAATATATTCCTTCATCTTTTTCTCTATAGATTTCTACCTTTTTATGTATGATTCTCTTAAAAAAAAAAAAAACTGATCAAGTAGCTGACTTGCCGTATTGGATTGGCCATTTGTCAAGGTATGTACTTTCTTGCTTTGTCTACCAACTTTCTTGAAGTGTTTTTTTATGGTGGGTTTCTAATTTATATGAATTTCATTAGTGTGAGGATGATATTTGAATGAGATCTGTGTTTATGGGTAAAGATGGTTCAAAAAGTTTGATCCTTTTTCTCTAAGGATATGTCTTGGTTCATGAATGTGTCATTGTAGAAGGAATTTGGTGAAGACATTAAAGTGTTTTGATAAAATTTGCTTTGTCAATGAGAACATTTTCAATAATTTTCTTGGTATCTTTTGATTATAGATAGGAAATGATGATGAGTAAAGATGATTCAGTAATACTGAATCGTTAATATGATTGTCCTTTTCGTCAATTCGAATTGTTATACTCTTAAGATTCTTGAATCTGGTTCTATTTTGAATTTGACAGAGTCAGCAATGGTATGCCCCATTAGTCATTTCATTTTACTACTTTGTTCATTCGTGTTCCCTGACTTATAACTTTATGATCCCACACCATCATTTGATTCACGGATAGACCCGGATAAGGAAGCCTACGGGCTTGACTCCCGAACTCCCACTCAATGGATCATCCAGTATAAGCAAGCCCAGATCCATAGACTGACGGTCCAAGACAGTTCGAGAGTAAAATCACTGCAGGACAAGAAAGGAGAGGACATAGAATTTGTAATTATTTTTTTGATTTAACAGATGGCTGAAGGTGGATACAATTGCTTCTATGGAGGAGAGGACATAGAATGGATCCGAAAATTTCTACAACAGCTATAAATGCTGTTGCTAAAGCTGCTGGGATTCCTCTAGGCATGCATGGTTTATGTGGGAAAGAGCAACCCAAAGGAACGCATCCGCAGGAACAACGATACCATGGCTGTGGAAAATCTGAGCCACGTCTGGCAAGACTCAATTCAACATCAATATGGTTCTTTTAGGTCACTCTGCAGAGCATGTGGTACTCAAAAGTTCAGCTAGGAAGAACAGTTGAGGGTGGCCACCACGTAATGCAGGAAATTATGAAAATGCTGACGCACGAGTCCAGTGAAGATGGGCGGGCTGTGTTTGCTAGAGGTTCAGCTGAGATGGCAAGTGCCAGGGGAGCTACATTTTTAACCTGCATGCAAGAGTATAACAGTGCGCGGAAAGACCAAGTGGAGCCAAAGAAAGGAGGGATCCCCTTCTGCAGCTGCGCACACCACATCGATGCCACAAGCTTGTGCTGCCACGCACTGGTAAGGAAGCTAGAACAATTGTTTGCGCTGTTTGTGGCCGTGTTATTGAGTCATGGAGATGTTCGTCATGTTTCGGCGCTGTGATGATTAAAACAATCAGTGCCCCCTCCTCTCACACACACACATATATATACGTATGTATGTATGTATATACACGAATCTTGCTACATTCATGGTGAGAATATTGCTAGTTTGCAGTAATTGAGTGAGAGATCATTAAGAATCACCAGAGCGTTGATTTTCAGATTAGGTCCTCATCCTTTTGTACTTTTTTCTTTCGAAGAAAACATTGTGTATCAATCTTGTGCTAATGTGAAGAAATTGTATATAGATGCGTTTCAGAAAACTCTTAGGTACACGAAAAAGAAAAATCTCAGCTTGAATTTTTTTTTCCCCGTTTGACGCCCCTAACTCTTCCTCGGCCTAAGGAAACTTCGACAATCCTCATTATCGAGTAGATATATCTTAAGTAAGGTGGTGTTTGATTTTAAGAAAAGGGAGGAGAGGAAAAGAGTGGAATGAAGGGGAAATGAGAAGAGATGAGTGAAAGAGAATAGTGAAATTAAATTTCATTGTTTGGTTTGACATAAAATTTAATAGGGAAATGAATTGTAATTTGTTTCTTTGGATAAATTTATCATTTACCTTAAATATTAAATTATCTATATTAATAATAAAATATAATTTAATATTAATACCAAACTTTTTTAATTTCAAAAAATTCTAAAACAATTCATGATTTATCAAAGTATAAAATAATTTAATATCTTAAACTATTTAATATAATTTAATATTAAATATAATTTAATATAAATAAAAGTCGGTCTATATAAGTCAACGCCGGCCGGCTATTTTCCGACGAAAGACCAGCGAGTTCCGGTGGAGATCCGGTGTGCCAGCAGTGGTCTGGAGAAGTTCCGGCGGAGATTTGGTGATGGTCTGGCGAAGTTCCGGAGTGTCGGTGGTGATCCGACAAATTCCGGCTATGATCCGGCGGAAATCTGGTGAAGGTCCGACGATAGTTATTTATTTTATTAAATTTTTTGAATCATTCATTAAATTTGATTAATATAAAATTATTTATAATATTAAATTGATAAAATAAAATTAATAATGATAATAATAATAATTAATAACATTAACTAAGTTGAAATGTTGAAGGGTAATTTTGGAAACTTGTGTTTTCAACATAAGAGAAATTTAAATTCTTCACTCTTTGGTGTGGAATTTAAATTCTACATTATAAGAGATATTAAATTCTAATGGAAATTAAATTCTTATATATTTTGTGCAACCAAGCAATGAAAATAAAAGTAGAATTTGAATTATTTTCCTCTCCCACATTCTCTCCTCCCAACCAAACATCACCTAAGAGTTCAAAGGAAGAGACCTTTTGCATATTTTCATTAATCCATAACACAAACATAGATCTGTGGCTTAATACATCTCGATTGGACAAGAATCAATAGATGCAAAATTAACGGATGTCGGAGCTGCTACAATTGCTTCCGCGGGAGTGGTATTGGAAATGTGTTCAGTTCTTTGATCCATTCTGTGGCACGAAGTCCATCCTCTCCTTATATTCAAAACTAGCTTAATCTGAAACTAACTAGCCCTATCCTTTCCTTATCATCTTTAAAACTAGCTATCGTAGACTGAAAGCCTCGTAAACTGGAAAAATTGACTATCACAGAGGTAAAAGCCTATCTTGAAGAAACCATAATGCATATGTTACAACTGAAAATGAGATTCATACAACACAGTTAGCACATCATTTAGCACCGAACGGTGCGTTTCAAACTAAATATAAAATAGTCACTGTAGTTTCAAAATGGCACACTCATCGTCAACACACACACGCTTTCCCGCTCCCTCTCCCCCCTCAAAGCACAGCCCTGCTCTCTCGCTCTCTCCCTCATGCTCCATTCACCAATATGACCAGCTGCTGTTCACCACGATCCGGTCTCACTGGCTATCATAAACGCCATCCATGAATAGATTAAAATTAATCGATTGAAGTAGATTGTTTTTTCATGAATTAAAGCTATCAGTACAAAGCTTACGGAGGGAGAGAATTTATGTGTTTGTCAACAGTGTGTGTGTTTTACCATCTTGAAGCTACAGTGACCAATTTGTATTTACTTCAAAATGCACCGTTCGGTGCTAAATGGTGTGCTAAGTGTTGTGTGCATATTGCTATTGACATTACAACACACCACGCGTAACAAAAAATAATATTGGACTACTTAAAAAAAAAGTTTATTATTTTAGATAGGTTATTTATTTATTTATTTATACAGGCTCGGGCGTAACGAAAATTTAGCGGGGATTTTATCATGTAGGTCCCTAAATTTTGCAATTTATTAAATAGAAATATTGTTTAGCATTAATGTTATGTTTGGTTCAACTTTCAAATATAATTTATTCGAGGAAAGTTTTTATTAAAAAAAATTAGTTATTTAGTTGTCATTAGAGCTTTTACTAAAAATTATAATTTAACTTTAAAAACCTTCTTTATTAAGAATTATAAAATTATTTTAATAACAAGTTTTTAAAATTATTTTATAAAAGAAATAAATGAAATAAGATCGTAAAATAAATAATAGTCTTTTTAGATAATTTAACTTTCGAAAAATGTGCCTCAATTTTTATTCTTAAAAGTCTAAAACTTCACCTTAGAAGTATTTAATCCTAAAAATTTCTACTCAGAGCTAAATAGCAACAATAATTCTGAAAAAAAAAAAATTCAAGATTAAATAAAAGGTTGTGTTGGTAAGATTAGCGAAAAAGTCTAGATCAGCCCAGCCTGCATGGTTAAGTCATGAATATGATTTAAAGCTCGTTATAAATGGGCTTTAGTAATAGCTTTTATAAAAAGCTCAAATCTACAAATTAAAACAAGTTATCATCTATTGAAAGCCTGCTAAACTAGGTAAAAATTGACTTTCACAAAGGTAAAAGCCTATCTTGAGGAAACCATAATGCATATGTTGCCCCTAAGGGTGTGGTCGGTTGGTAACAACATGAACCTTATAGTAGTTGACCACCCGAGTTCGAGCCTTGAGAAGGTAAGGGAAAAATAAAAATTATTTGAGTTTAGCCCACCACTTACCTTTGTTTTTTTTTATAAAAAAAAAACATAATGCATATGTTACAATACACCACGTGTAACGAAAAATGATGTTGGACTAATTTAAAAGAAAAAAATATATAATTTTAAATAGGTTACTTATTTATTTACGATACACAACATTTAATACTATCTTAAATGCTAAATCAGAATGTCATCAACAGCCCCTATAGCTCAGTGGTAGAGCGTCAGTCTTGTAAACTGAAGGTCTGTAGTTCGATCCTGCATGGGGGCAGTTTTCAAATTATTTTTTTCACAAATTGGCGTATACATTGTTCATTTTTCTCGATAGGGCCCCAATTAGACTCATTGGTTTAGGACTTTCAGCGATTCGGCCCCAATCAAGTGGTTTAGTTGGCCGCAATGGCTCATACTTGAGCCCTTGACTATTTCATTCAGAAAGTCAAAACCCTGCAAAGGAAACCAATTCCTAAGGCGCCTTCTACTTGCAGGAGCAAAAATACACAGTTCTTTTCCTATTTCAATGGCTTCCTGTCTTCAAAAACTTCTCAAAAAGCGGCCACCTACGAGGCTCATTTTCTCATTACACACTCAACAATCATCAAATCTCACTGCGCCCCCTCTTCTTCTTAACCACCAAGTCCACATCGACACCGTACCAGATCATCATCACCATCGCTTGGATTCTTTTCCGCCAACGAAAGAGAACTTGACCAATTTCACCTCCTCATTCTTTTACCCCAGCTTCCCATTTGGGTTTTTTCTAGACCCGATTTTATCAACTGGGTCGATCCTTTCTGAGCCGGACGACGTTGTTTCCGATGATGTGTTGGAAACAGTGGTCTGGGCTGACAGTGTGAAGAAGAAGAGGAAGAAGAAGATGAACAAGCATAAGTACAAGAAGTTGAGGAAGCGTCTTAGGAGACAGACTTAGGTTTGATTTTTGAAGTGTCTTTTAGTTTTTGAATTTGGCGTTTAGAATGAAAAAAATTTCTCCTTTTGTAGTGGAGACATTGTTTTTTACTTGTATTTGTTATAGTAATAACTAATTTTTCCGTATAATTTATGTAATAATATTTTGGTTTTGGAATGATATTTTCTGCATGGTTGGATTACGTTGATGATTAGAAGTCTTGTGTATGTTTGAAATTTTACCTGTAATTAGGTCCTATATAGGTTAGATGTTATCATGGTTATCTTAGTGAATTCATGAGGTTATTATGTGATTTGAAACTAATTGTGTAACCATTTGTAAGTCTATGCTGATGTCAGAGGGAGTTAACATGTTGCCTGTTTCTTTAGAGATTACTTGTTTGCATCTATTGATGTGTATGGCTTAGTAATCTGGTGTTTCGAGCAAGTATACTCTGGCTGTATGCTCATTGATACCCAATGACATCCTTCTCCTATGAATTAATCTTTTTTTTTTTTTTGGTCTGTGAGAATGAGAATTATATCTGGTTAAATTGAAGCATCTCCTGGCAATGCAGTTTCGATTTTTTAGGGACATAGTTTTATGACCATTTGCCTGAATTTTTTTTTTTTGGAAACTAATGCATTCCCTTAATTCATTTTCTGGTCTTTCTTCCTGTCATCTGTTATCGTGTTTTCTCTTAAGTAGTTCTGCATGCAAACACCGTCCTCACATGTTAGCTATTATCACTGTTTGTCAAAGGATTATTGTTACTTTGATTTTGGCATTTAAATCACTGTGGTTTAAGGACAAACGGTTTGGCGTACTTATTCCCTGTCTGACATAAGTAGACTTTGTCAGAAGTCAGGTTGCATTGAGACATGTCAACGAAGTTGTTACTTGTTGCTGGTGAATTGTGATGAAGATTGAAGGCCTTTTCTTTACAGTTTGGTTGTTGCTACTACTCAAATTAAATGCTTTACTAGTAGTACATTTCACTAAAACGTCAGTAAATGAGAATATTTGCATTTTCACTCTGGGCTGATATATATGGAACTGTCTACCTGACCTAAATTTTCTCTTGAAGTATGCGATCTCCTTCTTTCTTTTAATAAAAGTCTGAGTTGCAAACTTGACTTCACTTGCATATATATGCCCAGAGATTTATTATTTTTATCTGAGGTAAATAAAAATTTGTATTCAAATATTACATACCATCAGTAAATGAGAATATTTGCATTTTCACTCTGGGCTGATATATATGGAACTGTCTACCTGACCTAAATTTTCTCTTGAAGTATGCGATCTCCTTCTTTCTTTTAATAAAAGTCTGAGTTGCAAACTTGACTTCACTTGCATATATATGCCCAGAGATTTATTATTTTTATCTGAGGTAAATAAAAATTTGTATTCAAATATTACATACCATCAGTAAATGAGAATATTTGCATTTTCACTCTGGGCTGATATATATGGAACTGTCTACCTGACCTAAATTTTCTCTTCAAGTATGCGATCTCCTTTCTTTTAATAAAAGTCTGAGTTGCAAACTTGATTTCACTTGCATATATATGCCCAGAGATTTATTATTTTTATCTGAGGTAAATAAAAATTTGTATTCAAATATTACATACCAGGTTGTAAACCAAGCATGACAGGGGCAGTTTAGTGTAGAAAATGAATCGGTTATCAGTGAGCAAACTGTAACAGTGACATATGAAACAAGCAAAGTAAAGTTCGGTTACAAAGGGATGACAGTTTTTTGAGGGTTCTAGTGATGATATTTTCTTTGGATTTTTTGAATTCGAAGTCCATTGTTTGAGAGTATGACTCTGCTTTGTAAATTTATGGGGAAATTTTCTCTTATTTTGCTAATATTTTTTGGTCAATCTGATAAGTCAACAACTGTAACTGGCTTTCATGTTAATCAAAATTGCCTTTTTTTAACCCCCAAAAAAAAAAACTGTGCTGTACTTGCAGATGAACAAAAAACTCTGTTGCTCAGGGTGGTTACTTTTACTACACTGGTCTAAGAGTGACAAGTAGTTGTGTTATGTCTAGTGTCCTGAAAATTCTAGTTTGAGTTCACAAATATTGATTTGTTGTTGGTTTTGAATTAAAAGCACTAGTGGATGGCATAGATCTAGGGTTTGTGGAATGATTTGCAAAGTTGACTTATAGATGCTTCTTTAGAAAATAAAATCTCCTTTCTCTTACAGTTTTGTCATGGAAGCATTAGAATTTATTAATTTGTTTTTACTTTAGATTTAGTCAGAACAGCCCAGATATATAATTTGGTTATCTTGCACTCAAATATTACATACAAGATCGTAAAGCATGCAAGATACAAATCTTTGCTTTAGAAACTGCACTGTAAGCCCATTGTTTGAGAGAATGACTCTACTTTGTTTTGCCAGTATCTGAAGGTCAATCTTCTGTTATTATCATGCAGATGTTATTTAAGATTGCTTCTTTTCCCCGCCTTTTTAATCCAAACAAAACTGCACAATTCTTGCAGATGAACAAAAAACTCTGTTGCTCAGGATGGCTTCTTCTTCCACTACGCTGTGGCCAAAGACTGACCAGTAGTGGTGTTATCCTATAGTGGTCTGGAAATTCTAGCTTTATTTTACAGATATGGAATAGTTTTTGGTTTCGAATTAAAAATATTTGTGGTTGGCTTTTGTGGAATGATTTAGGAACTATGATAGGATATAGAGTATAAGTTTAGAAAGAGAATCCTTATCCCAAAAAAAAAAAAAAGGAGAATGGACCTTTAATATGAATATGTTATTTAGAGAAACTGATAATATATTGTTGGTATTATCAATATCATTATAGATGGAAGGGAGTTTAATTGGACATCTGTCGAGAATCCTAACAATGAAGTGGAGAAATGTTACCTAAATTTTTGCCACGTCAGTAGACCTGTAGGTTGTAAGACATGCTTTTCAACTTGTATAAGTATTATGCCTGTTAAGCATGGTTGAAAGATCCAAATGCTTTGTTTAATCTCACCCACGTTTTCTGTTTCTATGTGGGTGAATGTCCTATTTTATTTTGTTTGTTTTCTTTTGTGAGGATCACTGTTCCTGATAAAAGGGGACAGCCTCTCGTATTATTGATCAGGTCAACATTGTTTGATGCTTACTCCTGACCGGCACCATACTACCCACTGCCACCTTCAAATTATTGGTAGCTCCTACTTCAGTTGGGTAATGGCAGAGGATTTCACAAATCTGTACTCTTTTGCTTTGTCTAGGGCATAGCATCTTGAGCTACCAATTGTTATTAATATATAGGAATATAGGCATAATGTTTAAGTGCATGCACATTGTACCTTTTTCTAAGGGAGTATGATCATCAAGAATTAGACCCCTAGAGCTGAATTATAGTTCAGTCATATGAAACTGATATCCGCAATGACTGATGAATGTTTCATAGGTTTCGCATGCTTGCGACTGTATGAGTGTAGCTTGTCTTTTCGAACTAGCATAAACATGAATTCTGGGATTCATTTAACATCCCTGCTGCGGACAAGGGACATGTATCATCATCCCATTAGAATACAAAGAAGATAGAGTGAATATTAAATGTGTCCCACCTCTTCTTTCTTTTTCATTTGCTTAAAGTCACGGACCCCATGATGATACAAACTTCCCTTATATTCTGTTACTGGCTTCATATCTCATTATCATTTTTATTATATTAGTTGTTGTTATTAAGCCACTGAGTCTTTTTTTGCGACTTTGATTCCAGCTTATGCTTGACAATTGGGTCCATAAGGGACTAAGGGTGTGGTTGATAAGCTGCTGCGCCTGTACTGGCGGGCCAGGACAGGCCTGGTCCCACCTGCAGCATTTCTAGACCAAGGAATCAAAGTGATTAGTTTTTACTTGATTCAGGACCTGCATGTAACTCAAAATTGTTCCTTCGACATTGGAGTGCAGGTTTTATGTTTCAGATTGAAAGCTTTGATCAAAAAACCATTTGGAGATTTCTGCTGAGCCTTTGCTTTCTGAATATCTGGGGATCTTAGTTTAGAACGACAGCAAACTTTGTTGCTTTGATATGATGACACTGAAATCACATCATCAGAACTCATATGCATTTGTGTTGTCCTACACAACAGGGGTGGAGTTTTAGTGATTCCAACTGTACACGGTTTCTTAATAGCTCTAAATAGTAGTCGAAAATGTACTTTTAACATGGGGTGAAAGTGCTTTTCTAGCTCCTTAAATCATGATTATTATTATTCTTTTGAAGGTTGGCTGACACTGCCTTTCTTTGACTTGAAGGATCCACGTGCTGAGCATAAACGAGTGATGGTCACGAGATACATAGGGATTGGAGAAGAGTGATGGATGGAAATGAAATTAGGGAGCTATGAAAGAGTTTAATGTGTTAATTTTCTATTACTAGCAATAATGCCCTTCAATTGAAAAGGCCCAGAGGCCATGTGATTGTTCTTGTTTCCCTCCCAATTTTCCATTAACTTAAGCTTACATCCAAACAAGATTAGTTCATTAATGGGTTAAAATCGTGGCGGAGGCAAAAAAAAAAAAAGAAAAAAAAAAAAAGGAAAAGCTAGAGACCTTTTTAGCCACTAAGCAAGGATCAAATATATTGTAAAAAGCATGGGAAGTATAATGTTTTGCCCGCCTTGAACATTTTAACTTATTCGGTTGTTAGACACTCACTTTTTAGCACAATTTCACCGGTTACTATTTTAAACAATTGAATTCGAATTTGTAGTTCGTATAATTTGAAAAATATTGAAGTCCTTGCTTTCACTTTAGAATATTTGAAAGAAAATTTTTCTGAAAAATATATATTCCAAGAAACTCCTAAATATATTGAAAAGAGAATAGATTTATCTATTGTTTGTAAATATTTTTAGATTGGGTTTAAAAATGTCATTGAATAATCAAACCATATGATAAGTAATAAAACATTCTTAAATCATTATCACATCATTTAAGATGTACATAATTCTTATCCCTCGTTTATCTTGATTTAATGTCATTTTCTTTAATCTATCAAATATAACAAAATTCAATCTTGCCAAACAAATGCCAAGCAAGTTGTTTAGAAACACCCTCGTTGAGTGAAAATGATTGTATCACTAAATTGTAAGAATGCGAAGACATGAACTTGGACTTAATCCAAACTTACAGCTGTGTAAACTCTTTTGGGTTTAAAGTGACATAAAGCTGCCACTAAATCAAAATTCCGCATGAAACCAAAGTTTGGTGCATAGATAGTGCAGAAGATTCCTAAGCACTATACTAACAGTCTGGTCTTGCCCAGCTGCTTCCAATAGAATTCTTAATTATCAGAGTTCAGATAAAATCATATGAATTGCCCATCTGGGTATTTAAAAAGTTCAAAAAATTCTTCACACATAAATCTAATTCTTGGTTTGGCTTGTTTGAGTGTTTGAGAGAGGGGGGAAAATTTTTGACAGCACCAAGTTACAGCTGAAGAGAATATTCCATGTACATCATAGGAAAGATTGATGGAATGTTTTTACATGAAGTCTGTCAAATACTTGGATAGTGGCTTTTTATTATTATTATATATATTTACATGAAAGTCAAATTGGATTGTACATGAATTAACGGAGTGAGTCATGCGACAGCAATGTTTACTATGTGTAATAATCTATTATATCAAACAAATAGGTCGTGTAGTGAAGAAAAATGGTAATCAAATTAGTTACTCAAAAGGTCACGATTCCACAAGTCAAATAATCAACCTCACCTGACATGGAGTTGAAGTGGGGTTCATGTTTGTTAAGCCACAGTGATCGGTAACCATTTATATCAATTTTCTTGTCCATTTTTGCATGACCCTACACAATGTCACAATGTTTGGTCCATTCCCTTTGGCTGTGACCAAAACCAAAACCCAAGTGAAAAAACTAAAGTAAACAGACACTTTTTTTCCTTTTTTTCCTCCGCTCTCTATCTATCTCTCTCTCTCTCCAAGTACCTAATAGCCACTGGAAGAACAAAATCTCTTCATCCTCTAAAAGTTTAAGGTTCTGGAAAAAAGAATTATAAAAAAGAAAAAGAAAAAGCAAGAATGTTGATCTAAATAGTTCAGCACCCAAAAACCAAACTACTATTTTCCTCTCTATAATTAAAAAACACACACATACACACAAAAATTTTAAGAGGCAGATAGAGCAAAGTCAGAGCAACAAAGACAGGGGAAGAATAATAAAGGATGGGAGGAGTTACTTCATCAATGGCGGCAAAATTTGCTTTTTTTCCACCAAACCCACCTTCATATAAGCTGATCACAGATGAGCTTACTGGTCTCTTGCTTCTTAGTCCATATCCTCACCGTGAAAACGTTGAAATTCTCAAATTGCCCACTAGAAGAGGCACAGAGATTGTGGCAATGTATATAAGGCATCCCATGGCAAGCTCAACTTTGTTGTATTCTCATGGAAACGCTGCCGATCTGGGCCAGATGTATGAGCTTTTCATCCAATTAAGCATCCACTTGAGGGTTAATCTCATGGGGTACTCTGTTTTTCCTCTGCTTCTGGTTATCTATTTTCTATTTGTTTATATGTGCAAGTGTTAACTTTTTTTTGGAGTTAAACTTTTGGGTTGTTTTGTCATCATTGGTTCAGCAATTGTGTTATTTCGTTTGTGTGTGTTGATTAATTCGTTTTGGCATCTGGGTTTTTGTTTCTTTTAGTGAATTAAGTGTCCTTAGTTGGGAATTTCTTGGTGACTTTGGCTGTTTCTTTGTTTTAGGTTTAAAACTATTCGAGATTTAGTGATGGTTAGCCTGGATTCATGTGAATTAGCTGAAAATGGAAATTTAGTTACTTCTTTTGTGGTTGTGTTATGGTCTTTCTTGGGTTCATGACCTAAATGGAAAGCTTTTTGAATGCTTTGGGGAGTTGATAGTCATAAATGGTTTCTTCCCATTCTGAAGATGGAAACTAGTTATGTTGTTGAAGTGTGGTCCACTAATTCTCCCTTATTGGAGGTTGCAAGTGCAAGGTTTGTTGGAGCATTCACGTGATTGGACTTCATTAAATGATTTTGATTAGCAGTATCTTTGCCTGTATAGCATGTTAAAGTGAGTCCACAAAATTGGAGTAGCTGTGTTGCATAATTGGGCTTTCAAGGATTTTCACAAGGCTTACTAGTCTCCAAATATTACAATTTTTAGTTGTTGATGTAAACCGCCATCAGCATATTATGTCTAAAAAATGTTAATGCATATTCAGAAATTGGAACAGAAAATTTATCCATCTAGTGACCAGTTAAACATAATAATGGCTGTTTTCTTAATGCTTCTTTGATTACGTGCAGATATGACTATTCTGGGTATGGGCAATCAACTGGAAAGGTTTGTTAAAATTTTGAAATAATTGCAAATGTATCCTATAACTATGAGGTGATAATGTTAGAAGCTGAAAGGATCATCTTTCCTGAACTGCAGCCAAGTGAGCACAACACATATGCAGATATCGAAGCTGTGTACAAGTGTCTTGAAGAAAGTTATGGTACGAAGCAGGAAGATATCATCCTTTATGGCCAATCTGTTGGGAGTGGCCCCACTTTGGACCTCGCCACTCGATTGCCTCAGTTAAGGGCTGTTGTTCTGCATAGTCCCATTCTCTCTGGCTTAAGGGTCATGTATCCTGTAAAGCGTACATACTGGTTTGACATTTATAAGGTAACGTGACCCTTCTTTGGTTTCTATTGTGTTGATAAGTACTTACATTTCTTATTAGTAACTTAATGAAATATTTATTGTTTTGTCTGCAGAATATTGACAAAATTCCACTTGTAAATTGTCCTGTTCTTATAATTCATGTAAGTATGCCATTCTAAATTTTTTTCAATCCTATTTGGAGTTCTGACCCATGATATTACCGACGCATGAATGACATATTTTGTTGTCATCTTTATAGCTCCATATGTTTCGTAGAATATCTTGATTCATAATGAAACTTAATGGGGACTCAAGTTTGGTTGAAGACTTTTTAGTAATATATGGACCCAAGTGAGGAGGTGCTTTCAATTAGTGGGTGTAAACTGTAAACTGTAGACTGTCAATGACATTACATTGTGATTTTCTTCGAATGTTACTTTCATTTTTCATATCATCAATACCTGTCATAATTTTGCACCATTCATGTTCTTCCATATTGAGGTTCTGGTTAGAAGTCAATTTCTTTCAATCAAGTCTGACGCAGATAAATTTTGCAGTAGACTTTTGGGCCATTCAACTCTCTCAAATCCAAACAAGAAGATGCCTGTCATGTTTGGTAACTCTTAGCTTGTCAGTTTTGGAGGTAGTCTGAAACCCAGAATGTAAAATAATAGTCTTGACAAAGACAAATGTAATTGCATCTTATACAAGCTTCATCTTTCCAAAGGATGTGAACAAAAGTTGAATACTCTCATTAAAATTTGCCTAATTGACCTTCACATAGATGTAACGAGTTAAAAAATGCCTATTCAGCCATTCCAAACTTTAATGCTTCTTAGATTCTCTTCTCTAATTTTTAGGAAAATAATGTAATATTTACTTTCGCTATTGCTTTTGTACTTTTTACAAAGACTAAAGTAGTATTGACAAACATAGTAGAGTTATTAAACAAAAGAAATAATAATAGTAGTAGAAAAAAACAACTGCAGTTTGGTTTCAGGGAAAAGTGGTTGTGCACGTGACACTCATGAATAGGTAATCTGATTCCTGTGCTCTTTGTTTGCACTCACAAAAATGATGCTGTATGGTGATTTCATTGAATATTATATAAATCAAGCCAGTTGGTACTTGCATATGAATTTGAGCACATCTTGTCCATTTGTATTTTCTTATTGAACTATTTGGTACGTAATAGGTAGTCAACAATTTTTATTGAGGTAGGTAATGGAACACTGATGTCTGTATCATTTTTTTTTCTTTTTGATCCATCTGCTTAAATGAAAACAAAATTTCTTTGAGTGGTATTAGTACTGTTAATGACTAGTTTGTCCTCTCAATAAACATTTGGATGAGCCATTTGCATCACTAGCTATCTGAACTTCGGACATTGTATATTTATAAATGATCTCTAGATTAATTTATCAGTAAATGCTTTATCTAGGAGATTTCTAGCAACTTTCCTTAGTAAGTGCTTATGGAAACTGTATATAGTATACTGTTTCATTACCTTACCATTTAAAAATTCTTTCTCATTCTTCAGGGAACTTCAGATGAAGTAGTTGATTGCTCCCATGGTAAACAACTCTGGGAACTGTGTAAAGAGAAGTACGAACCGCTTTGGCTGAAAGGAGGGAACCACTGTGATTTAGAGCACTATCCCGAGTACATCAGGCATCTCAAGAAATTCGTATCAACTGTCGAAAAATCTCCTTCCCAGAGATACAGTTCTAGGAGAAGTACAGACCATTTTGAGCAGGCACGAAAGAGTACCGATTTTTTTGAGGGTTCAAGGAAGAGCACTGATAGGAGAGAAAAACCAAGGAAGAGCACTGACAGGCCCGAAAAACTGAAAAATCATTCCAATAATGCCGATAAGCTAGAAAAAATAAGAATGTCTTTTGACCAAATGGAGAGGTCTCGGAGGAGTGTGGATTGCCACGAGAAATCCCGGAAAAGCATCGACCACCAGTTGGAAAGAGCCCGGAAAAGTGTTGATCGGTTGGATAGAATACGAAATGGGTAATTCTTCAGAACAAACATACATCTGCATGGATTTGGTGTGGGGGTGAATGTGTTTTGCAGCTTTTTTTATAACTTATTACTATTGTTTTCTGGCCGTGTAGTTGTCTTGTTGGTATCGCTGTAAAAACTAAGGCATGAAATGAGAAAAGGGTATGGTGTTATCATGGGATATCTTCTCTAGGTGCTGTTGGCACTATGACTCCATTTTGTCATTATGATGTCATTTTTTCATAAGTGCAAGCTAGTTTCTCTACTGATATAAGCTTTTATCATAGCGGTAATGACATTTAAATTGGTAATTGACAAAAAAAACAATGTAACATATGAATAAATCTCAATGATTTCGTAAAATCTTTTAAAGTTCAAGCAAACACATACAAGGGGATCCAAATTTTTATAATTATTTGTAGCTAAGACCTCCGTAGAAGAACATCTAATTTTCAGATTAGGATTTTCTCTTGATCTTGACTTTCTTAAACTTTTAAAAACCTTATATTGTTTGTAATTATTAAAGCATTGATGAAATTTAACTATTATAATTATGCTTTTCTAATCACTAATCACTCACCAGAACTATATACTAAGAAAAGCTTAGAATAGGAGGGAATCATGGTCCCTAATTTGCATGCTTCAATGGCATGGTGAAATGTTTGACTAGTGATGATTTGATTTCCTGGCACAATAATTTTATCCAGCTCTCCAATCATGTTTCTTGCGAAGCAAGCAGATTTGATTGAGACAGCGACCCTATAGATGGTCCTCGAGCTGAACCCCAGCTACAAAGAAACTGGTGTTTGGGTATATTGGGTCCATCATATTTATTGAGGCCAAATCAGTCTATGTCTGAAGCAAGAATGGGTATTAATCAGTCTATTAATAATTTCAAAGGAATGAGCTTGCATATGTAATAAATAAACTAATGGGTTTATTAATAGATAAATTAGTAAACCACATGTCTGAATTGAAATTATTATTCAATTCATTATTTATCTTATGACGTAGATTGAACCCATTAGTTTGTTAACATATAAAATCTCGAAGACTTTCTAATTTTAGCTCTAATATGAGTTTGCAGATGTAATAAATGAACTAATGGGTTTTATTAATAGATAAACTAGTAAACCACATGTCTGAATGAAATTATTGATAGATTTGGCCTGGTGATAAATTCTTTAACAACTGAAACAAAGATAAGAGAAAGAAATTATCAGTAATTGTCTAATTTGATGAGAAAATTAACATTTAGGAGAAAAATAAGAGAAACTATTTTAACACATAAATGATGAATGTTAATTTCTTGGAAGAAAAAAGGAATAAGATAGGAACTGGGAAAAGATAATTTTGTATTTTAAAAACTCCATGCACACCTAGAAATGACTTTTAAGGAAATTAATGATAAATTAACTACTAAAACTATAATTTCAAATTTTTTTAAGTCAGCAGGACTTCAGCATCTTCTCAGCGACGGCGAGGGGTCCAGCGCCGCCGTTGGTGGTGACATCCAGTGCAATCAAATATAATCAACAAACAAAAGATAAGGTTTGGCAAATGTCGCGTTCAGACATTTTGTCAAACAGTTGGCGCCAATGACTTGCGTTGTAAGTATTAAAGTATTCGGTTTGCCGAAAGGAACAATGTCACACTGGACTGGAGTGGTCCTGATGATACTTCACCACGTGCGCGTTTTATGTAGTTCTAATAAGTTTATTAGGATAATAAATCTTAAGAAATTTTTATTTATTATAGCCATGCCGTCTGATGCCGACCGTCGAATTCGTTGAGTTCATATGTTAATGAAAATTCAAAAAAAAAAAATGCTTTTGTTTAATTCCATTCTAAAGATAATTCTATTTTTCAATACTTCATGGAAATAATAAAATCATATCTCTATACCTGATGCCATATCTACATAAAACTCTAATCAAAATTGAATTTCATTTCATCAAACAAAGGCAACCCAGATTACTACATTCCTTTTGAGACACTGGGTAAAAAGATTTTATGTTATTATTCTGTGATCTTTTCATACCCCATAGACGTTTTCTAACGTTTGATAAGAAGGTATTATGCACTCTGAATATCAGATTCTGTGTCACATTTGGCACTCTAAACATCAAAAGAGAACACTTTGAATATCTAAAACAATGCAAAAACAGAAGATACTAGTAGTAAAAGCTTTTGAAGGCTAAAGGCATCTCTGAAGCTTGAAGGTTCCTGACAGGCTGCATTTTCAGTTCCTGTGATCGATCTCACTGACATGGCAACTGATTTTGCATGAGTTAATTAGCAGCCAGAAGTTTGTCTAGGCTTTGCTTCTGTTCATGATGCACAATTTAGAAAAAGTTTACTTTCAAAACTGGACCTCAAATATGTGAAATATATTACTTTGATCTGTGGGAAGAGTCAGTAGTACTCAGTAGAGCCTTCCAGTAGAGACAATCTGGGTTTGCGCTCACTGTATTCAACTATGGCTGACGGTGGGAGATGCCCAACGCAGATCTCATGCACTGTTGCAAAAAGCGGAAACAGCTCTAGCCATCCACGGTGGCTTAGCACTTCATAAACTTCTCTTGCAGTTGAGACACCCTTCAAATAAGAGAGAAAGACTGAATCAGTGGCGACAACAGAAACAACAAAATAACGCCCTCGATAAGTTATTTTAAAACTAGCTTTAAGTCCATGATTTGTATGATTCTTGGGATGGATATGAATCTTTTTACAGATAGAATAGCTACCTGTTAGTACTCCCATGACTTCATCTACATATACACAAAATTAAAAACAGCTTGAAAGTTCCTTCCTCCAAAGATACAAGATGCGTACACAATAGTCTTTAACGGAAAGGGATTTATTGCAGACTCTGTCATTATGCTTATTACCATATTTTACGAGTACTAATTTAGAAGCATTTGATATTTTCATTAATTCATCAAGCTGATATATCCAACTCATAAACCCCCTTAGCAAATTCCAATAATATTCAGCCCCAACGGTTTTTGAGTTTTGCCTCAGTCAGTACTTCGTTATAAATAGATTTCGTATATACCTGTAATTTCTGGCCCTGAAGCATCTCTGCTTCCAGATCATCGAAAGACCTGCATAAGACAAACAGCAAGGTCACAATCAATTCTAAAATTTTCTGTTTTAACTAGGGCACCAAATGGCAAAGCTTAACCTTTTCCCTTCGTTCTTAGCAAAAGCCTCGGCAACTTTTCTGTTTCTTCCTCCCACTGCCACAAAAGTAAAAGAAATCATTATCAAAGCAAAATTGCACTAGAAGGAGAAGGCAGCAATGTGCTTGCTTACAGCATGTTGTGATGAGATCAGCTACACCACAGCTCTCAAAGAAGGTGCTGTCCTTAACAGATGAAAACAACAACTTGGAAAAGGCTCTCATCTCTCTGAGGCCAATTCTCATTATTGCAGCCTAGTAATTCACATAAAAGCAAAGTTAGAAACAAACACACACAACCGAGGGATATAAACTTTAAAAGAATTATTTTCATATACCTTAGTGTTATTTCCCATTTCAAGGCCATCAACGAAACCTGTCACGTTGACATCCCACCATCAGTCATCTGATTTTTCATAAACGCCAAAAAGGATAAAACAAGAAAGAAGAAAATTAATCCACTAACCTGCAGCGATTGCTACAACATTTTTCAAGGTCCCACATAGTTCAACTCCTTCCACGTCTTGGACCTATTCGAATATACGACAGAAAGAGTTAAAACCAAATTTTTATATTGTCAACTCAATACACTTTATTCTTAACCTGCTATGTTCTACAGTAGATCATAAATCAAAAAGTTACAGCAATATCATTATATACCGCAACTCTAAGACTTCTTTATTCGTGCCCAAACTGTCATGACTACATTAAATTAGAGTTCTATTCCGATCAGTTCCAGTTAGTAATAGTTCACAGGAAACATAATAATCAACAAACAAGTATGTTTGCTGCACTTACAGCAGTGACCATAAAATAAGGAGTACTAAATAGCTGAACCCATTTCTCTGCAATCTCTCTGTTCTCTCTGTACCCAACTGTTGCTTCACTGAATTTCTCAACAGCAATCTGCACGAGCAGCCTATTATTCTTTAGAGAACTAATGGTTTTCATAAAAGTCAAAACTATTAAAATTGACACTTGCCTCGTTTGCAATATTCGCTCCCATCAGAACACAGCAATTAACACCAAGTTGCTCGGAGATTAGAGTGGAGATCATGCAAGGACCCTCCCTCTTAACTTCCATTCCTTTAATAAGTGAAATAGCTTCCACATCTCCATTTACCTTTCCAACAAGCCTCTTGCAAATACCCTCCATAAACTGATGAGGAGTCACAAACACCAACATGTTGGCATCCTTAACTGCATACCGTTGCAATTTTGCCATTAGAAAATTAAGCAAAATTATTATATTTCCAGCTTTAGATATAACAAATGAGGATAGATATACTTAAAGCGAAAGACAAGATCAGCAAAGCAAGAAATTAAATACCAGCATTTTCAAGGTCTGGATCTGCAACAACATTCTTGCCAAGCTTAATCCCAGGGAGATACTTAACATTTTCCTGTCAAAGAAATTTAGCACACAGCAAATTAAGAAACGGTTAAATGACATGCAATAATCCAGATAAAACAATCAATGAACTCTGTTACATTGGTTCCATTGATGACATCTGTGAGCTTCTCACCACTTGGCAATGTCTCCTCAAATACCCACATCCTCACTTCATCTGAATTTCATTCCAAAAATAAATAAATAAATTCTCAAATCGTTCCAGTGAATGCTTCATTTTATAGCTACAAGGAACTAGAGTTCCAATTTTTATATTATACAAGATACCCAAGAACTAAAAGCCTCCAATGGCACACATGAACTAAAATATTGCAATACTCATACTTTCTTCGTTTCCTCAAATAAAATGCATGTCATAGGGGCGGTTAAAAAAAAAAAAGAGTGGGAATTTATCAATTCTAAGTGGAACCAATTAAAGAGAAAGTGAAAGAAAAGAATATGTACCATGAAAAGAACTGAGCCTGAGGGTGTTAGAAGCAATGAGCTTAGAAGCAACACTACCCCAATTGCCACTACCGACAACAGTGACCTTAGATTTATGCAAGACACCATCACCACTACCAGAAGAAAAGCTTGGGGGCAAAGTTTCAGAATTGTTATCTTCGAATGCAGGAGCCATGAAGAGACTATTAAGAGACAGAGAGTGAAAGAAACAGGGGAAACGCTTCCTGATAGAGGGTTGTTTAAGTGGCAAATATAAAGAAGAAAGAAGGCGCATGGAGAGGTGCGGAGGTGGGCGGAGTTGCCAGACACGTTGCGTTACAAACTATGTGTCTACTGTCTAGGAGTCAGTTTTGTTTTCTTTTTAACTTCGCCTTTTAAATCTGGCGATCCTGTCTATGCTGTGAAAAACATGTGAATTAATGCTTGCATGATCCCTTTGCCTTTTTGTTTTCCACAAACGACCCCCCTAATGTGGGAAATTTCGTACAAGCTTTTTTTATTAGACGGTTGTGCTGGTGATGTAATGATGTTAATAATATCTCCCCAAAGCCAAGGGCCAAGTTCATCTCCGCATGGTATACTTTCTATCAAGGAAACAACTGACCTTATTTTCAATATATATGCCAAAACCCTTTCTGCCCACTCATTATTGGATTTAAGTGAGTGATTTTTAACCAAATTTTTTTTTGGGACATTTGTAAAAACTTTTTCTTTGAATTAAAAAAAATAATTTTGATCAAGTGGTCTTCACTCTAAATCTTTAATAATATGGTTGCGGGTCAAGTTTTGAGTTTCCGAAAAAAAAAAAAGCATTAAAATCTCTTATAGTTGAGAGAAGACATCACCGTCTTATAGAATAAAGAGCAGCCACCAAAGTTGTTGGATACCTATATTTGAATTCGAAACAATTGTGACAGAATGCATCCAATGACTTTAAGGGTTGCTCTACCTTAGAGCTGATCCAAGGTAACTAAACACGATAAACTAAAAATAAATGTGGATGTCATTTAGGGAAATTGATTGTCTCCGCTTTCATCAACTGCCCCGCCCGGTTCACTGGGCTGTTGCCCTACCAAGCACTTGTTGGATGCTTCTGCCACCCGCTTGACGGATGGAGCGCTTGTTGCCCATACCGTTCTCCCTGCTGGGGCAAAATTTATTTTAACATAAATCAGGAGCCATTGATGATACACTTACCGAATGGCTTGTGATCCATCGATCAATTTTAGCGCCGCCCTTATCCTTATTGTTCTCTCTATACGGGCAAAAATTCTTTTAACATAAATCAGGAGCCATTCGCTGAGTGTATAATCAATCATGCTGTAATCGCACTTGATCGATGCAAGATAAACCATTCACTGCATAATCAGCAATCCAAATAATAATATATAACAACACCAATTTATTTCTAATTCTCTATAAGCTTGATTGAGTGCGTTCAAATAGCTTTCTTTAGATAATTACTCGAGTTTGAATCCTGTCACGAGTAGAGGTTCAAAAATTAATTTTAGTTTTTATCCACCACTTTATCTTTTTCTCTTAAAAAAAAAAAGTTTAATGGGTTTTTAAATAATTTTATTTGACCATATGCTTGAATGAAAATTCTAAAGAAATATTTAGAATTCTAAATTCTAAGGAAATATTTAGAATTCAAAAGAGGTAGATGTTAAATATTGATTTAGGCTTTATCTATGTCTTAAATAAATCAATGCTTAAGAATTACTCTCACAAAAGATATTTTCATCAACAGAAAACGTGTTCACAATGAATCAGACATTTCTGTTAAATTCATTTATATCATCCATCATCAATATGATAGGGTTGACTATGCTAACTCGTACAATGCTATATTCATAGAACAATATTTACATGTTCTCTAGACCGTAAACTTTAATTCCATTAATTAGGTGTGTGAAGTTAATATAAACCTTTGGACCTTTTGTTACTATTTGCCTTTGATTTTGGCAATTGCATTGTCAATTAGCAAGACCAAGAGTGCCAAAAATTGTGGGATTTTTCAATCCATATCCATGGTCTTTGACGAATGATTATATGCATTTTGTTTTAATGTATCTCGTATTTGATGTTGAGTCGGTGACTAGGAAGATAAAGTCTTGCCATAATGTTGTTAACACTTTACATAAAATTAATGAAAATCAATTATTGTGTAAAAAAAATAAAATTAGGTTATTATCATCAAAACCCTTTGATGGCTTCCGAAGCAAGGAAGTATGCTCAGGCTTTTGAGTTTCGTTTGATAGAAATCAAGATAATATTCATATACCATTTTACTTCATAAATTCTCATTATTTTTCTTCATTAAGATAATTGATTTATCAAAATAATACTAGTACGATTTACGTGCAACAACAGTTAATATTATTTTTCAAGGTCCGGTTACGGTGGTACCATGCCACTATTGCATCTAACCGCTGGATCTAATTGAATGGATGAATCCATTAGGATCCAATAACTGGATGGTGCCACCGTTGCACCATAACTTTCTCGTATTTTTCAAATTAGCGTGACTCTCTAAACATATTCACAAGTAGCATGTGTTTTCCTCTTTAGGCACCTCTTAGTCAAACAGTCAAACGACCAGATGGGTAGCCTAAAAAATTAATCAAAACAAAAAATTGTTCATAAGATGGGTTCTATTTAATGCAAATTAACTTTATACATGCACAATCATTTCTAAATCGTACATCAGTGAACTTAGTTTCCACCCACTGCCTCTAGTCCTTCACAAAACTGAACCCAAAACATTAAGGTTCACACCTGTCTTGCATTCATCTTTTATTGTATGTAGTAAATCCTTGATTGGATTAGCATAAAGAAGCGAGCATTAGTCCAGAAGGTAAATATTTAGGAAGCTGATTGCCATAACCGAGATCCTAAGTATCCAGAATTTCCCTTACTATACACGCAAGATTTCTCCATCAGCCATTGTCCAAACTTATCAAAAACTAAGCCACATCTCACTACAATTACAAACACTACTCGAAAACATAAGAGATGCGGACATCACTTGGGGTTAGGGATCCAACTTATTGTGCACAGGTCGTCTCTGGCACGGGCAGAGAATAATCCTCAGTCAACCACTGCAGCACCGGCTCTTGCCCATGCCCATCTCTTCCTTCCATTTTCTCTGCAGACAAAAAGGTAAGCAGTCAGCAGCCTAAATTCATGCATGACCGTTAATTACCAAGCAAAATCAGGCTCCTTCCTACCTGGCAATTGTGGTCTAGCAGCACATATTTCAAGCTGACTTAGTAAAAACAGGCAAAAGATCAGTTTTACACACCAGCACTGGCACTGCCTTCATATTATTAATTCTTCTCCATAAGCTTTTCTTCCCCAACTCTTGCTGTTTGCTGTGCATATACACACACACACACACAAACACTTACCACTGCAAAATACTTGAAACCAATTATCTAGTGGATAAATATCAAAGAAGGGTCCACTCTAGCAAGAAAGTTTATCTAAATAGTGAATATACAATATACATTTATAGGTCAATCTAGCTAACACAGATGCTGTAAATAAAGAATATTGTCGATTCATGTGCAGAACATGCCTGGAGCTTCTTTTGTTCTTTCTAGGACTATTAGTGTCTAATTTTTAAAAATGAAAAAAAGGAACAAAGTAGTCGTCTAGCCGCCGCCACGTGGTCCACAATCTTCAAAACCATCCATCCTACACCTATTTGACTATCAGGAAAGTGCAGACCAGGCAGAAGCAGGCAGCCATCTAAAGCCTGATGATTAAAACTGTTCGGTGCCCTCCAGAATCCAGATGGTGGTTTGCCCAATGGCTACCACTCTGTCAAATGCCAGAGAAATTCTGTGAAGTTGGTGGTGCTCGAAGCTGAAAACTTGAATTTGTTCACATGCCACAAATCAGATCCAACTCTTTGGCCAGCTAACTCTTAAAAACACGATTCCCTTGCCATAATACCTATTCCTTGTACATTCAAAACATATTCTTGCAAACTGATATTCAAGACATACTCAAGAATCTCAACCAGAAATCAATTTACAAATTTACCAAAATAAAGAAAAGGAACTGCAATGAATACAAATATATTTGCTAAGCAACCAATAATATCAAATGACATGAAAGATAAAATCATCATTAAATCCACAAACAGTGAAAAAGATTGAGAGACCCATCTACAATATCCTAGCACTACTCATAAACGGAACTTTTGAAGAAAGTGAAAGCAATGGATTTCTATTATTTCTTTAATGTTACCTCAATAATAACACTGATCACTGTTGTACATTGGTATAAGATACAAAAATGGCAATATCCTGAATCTCTGATTAATCAATTATCTCAATGAAGGAAAAAAATGAGAATTTATGAAGTAAATGAATCCTCTTCTTGAATTCTATCAAATGAAACTCAAAAATCTGAGCATACTCCTTGCTGCAAAAAGCAATCATTTTCTTGGATACAACTGGATTGAGCACCAGCTAGTTTGGCATTGGCTGTAAACATGCTTCAAGGTGCTCTATCAAAGGGTTGTGTATCATTGTAACAGACATCCCAGACAGCTTCCATGGCATCCTTTGCTGCTGCCGCAGAGCAGTAAGGGTTAGCAATCACCGATTTCATGACTCTTCTTCTCACACAATCCTGTGAATATCAGAGCAGAAACCATATATAATTTTACTTATTTTGAATAAACTTCTAAAACAATGTAGAAGAAAACCCATACTCCTGCCAAACACTCCCCCCCACCCCCCTTCTCTCAAGATATAAGGTTTTTGAGGAATGGAATTTGAATTAGACTAACATTCAAAACATAAGTACTTCCAATTAAAGCATTCAGTGATAAAAATAGGTCACTTATAGTTCTTTAAAGACTAATCCATGATGGCATTGTAGGCATATGGTAAAACTGGAAATTTTAATCATTAAATTGATAAATTCCTTCACTGTTGCACTAAGAACTCTAAATGTTGAACTTTCTTTCTCTTGTAATTACATCCAAATGTGCAAGGAAATTAGAAACATGAATAGACTATTGTTAATAAAGGGACTATAGCATACTTATATTCATTAATTTTTTAGTGAAGTGCAGGCTTATATCAGAAAAGATTTGAATATTTGTTGGCTCCAGCACATGTAATAAGTCACTAGGTGTATCTCTGTCAGCATTTCAACACTTTTAACTAAAGTCTTTCTACAGAAAGGAAACTCACCTGTTCATGGCCTCTTATCTTCATGTAACCCCGCAGTAATTCCCGTTTGTAGTGACAATCACCACTTAGATGACCAGCACGAATCTGTTTAACATGGTTTACAGATAAATAAATTAATAAAAACCAAAACATCGAAAATGAAAGAAAAATTTGAAAACAAAAATAAAATTCCACTAAGATGCAACATGTGCTCACCTCACTACAGGCATGATGAGCGCAATTAGACCAATCCAAGTTTGCAGCCCGGCATTCATCATATGCATGAATTAGCTCATGTATAATTACTTGGTTGACCTCATCTTGGATGTTCATGTGATTACTACAAACCAAAATCTAAATCACAAGCACACAAATTAAAATGTACACAGAGCATTAGACTATCATTAACTCATCTGTTAAGAAAGGATAATAAATGCAGGTCACTTGTTTGTTACACAACAGACGTTAAATTAAAGTTTATATCGTGCATAGATCAAAGAAATCCACAAAAAAAAAGGAAAAAGAAAAAGAAAAAGAATCTAATCGATTTATCAACTAGAAAGAATCTTTGATCTACATGGACTACTAAATATGTTTAAACTCTACAATTACAAACCAACCAAGAGAATCAAAGCCAATCCTGACCTCAAGCTAAGCCTCAACCCGGTAAACAAATTTAAAAGTCAACTCCATAAAAGAATAAAATTCTTTTATATGTTAAAACTTCAATACAAGAAAATAAGTTGCAACAAGGGAATATAAATCAAAAGCAATCCTTAAGACTAAGAAGATAACATATATATATATAATACCCCTTCACCACGAACATAGCCACCAGCAATCTTCTTATCACAATGTACAGCTTTAATGAACTTGTCACCAAATCCGCACCCAGCTTTCTCCAAATGCTGCCTCAAGAATTTCACCGTAGGATCTAGTCGGAAGAAGAAAAGGCAAAAAATAAATAAATAAATCAACAAATGATTTTCATTTCTAAATATCCATTAACTCACTGAGAAATGCTGCAAACCCTAAATCCAAAATCTTAAAACTACAAACCCTGGTAAAAATTTAAAAGTACTCAAATGTTTAAAAGAAAAAAAAAAGTTCGAAAAACCCTCATAAATCTTCGGGAACTTGGATTACTATTCAAATCATTGCAATAAAATGAGGAAAAGCAAAGAATGAGATTAAGAAACTCTAAAACCCTTACAAGATTTATTGATAATTAAGTGAAATCTAGAGAGAAAAAAGATATTTGGGAGTAAATAATTACTTCTGAGGCTTCTTTGAATCATGTCTTGGCACTCCTCTATGGTTCTCCCGCCGTCGACGGTGGAGGAGGAGCTCTCGGGTATAGATTTCGGGGCGGGTTCCTCTGACATTTCTCTGACTCGCCTGCCCAACGGAAAAGGCGGGTAAATGGAGTCGGTTTGGGTTTTATTAAAACGCTGGCTTTCGTTGTGGCTTTTTAGCTTTTGTTTTTATATCGGATATTTTTGCCGGGCTTCGTTTGTGAGGGCCGAGGAATTTTAATTCATTTCGCACTGGCAAAAAATACCTGGGTCCCTAATGTTCCATGATTTTCAAATTAAAGAAACAAGTTTTAAAATGTTTGGATGCAGGAAAAAATAAAAAATCACCCACTAAATACCAACTCTTACTCCTTATTATTACTCGAATCTGAATACAAATCTATGTATTTTTTATATACTAATATATTATAGTCAGAACTCTACTAATATTTACAATCATAAATCATTTGAAACTCTCTTTAATATTCTTATTATGGCATAATTTGAAGGTTGATCCTTACATAATATTGAAGAGAGATCTATTCAGACTATTCTACCTCAAATGCAAAGAGATAAGAAAACTCTAATATGAGAAGGGAGTCAAGTCCCAATATTGGGTGCATGGGTTGCCAATAGATAACGAGTGCATTGGCGAATATAAATCTATGTTATCAACACATAGTTATTCATCGAAATAAAAATTAGAAAGATAATATAATGGCTTATGTTCTATTCAAATTTGAGACATTTACTTTTACGGCAACTTTACACCCTCACTGGTCACTTCTTCCCCATTAGACATTTTATGTTCTATTCTATAGGAGTGTATAGAATATATTTTCCGACATTAATTAAGCTAATTAAGGGAGTACCACCTGTTAGATAGTTTATAATCTTTAGTATATATAAGAAAATGAGCACTAGTATATGTATAAAATGCTGACTAAATTCTGGTAAAATTTGAGTGAATCTCCACGTGCTCACCCTCTAATTGCAAATGCCATATATAGGGAGATAGAGATGTAGTCTTTCTAACAACACAAGTATAGAACCAATCAACTCGTTCGGTTTGTGAATCACCCGCATTAATAGGTCAAGCCAAAGCTAACAACCAAGACATTAGCAAGCCATCTTAGGAAAACCAAAACAAACCAAAACCTAACTTTCCCCGACTCAAACACTATATATTGCCTCAGCATTTTATCCATTTTCCCTCATTCTTTTGCTTTGCAGTATTTCTCTATCGTAGAGAATTACTGCTTTCTTTGGAATCCCCGGTTATCTCTCTCTCAGTTTCTTTATAAATAAGGCGATAAAGAAAAACAGGAAATTAAGAAAAATAATGGCACGTCAACTTGTTGCACTCGCCCTAGTTTTCATGGCTGTGGCAGGAGTCTCAGCTCAGGCACCTAATCCTCCACCAGGCACACCGCCCGGTGGCCCTAACGGTAACGCAGCGGCAGCTCCACAGCAAGGTGCTTCAGCTCCCGGACAGGCACCTCCAGCTGAAGGAGCCAACCCACCACAACAGCAACAACAACCTGCTGCTCCCGCCCAGACCCCGTCCAATAACAACCCTCCCCCTCAGGCCCAGGCACCTGCCGCTTCTTCAAAGGCTCCAGCACAAGGCCCTTCGGCTGAGACCGCTTCTTCTACTCCTGCTGCTGCACCAAAGGCTGATGATTCCAGCTCCCCACCAACCCCTGAAACCACTGATGCTGCCAGTAGCCCAGGAGCTGCCGCTACCGCCCCAGCTCCAGCATCATCCGCTGCTGCTCTCAAGGTCTCTGCCGTCGCTGGTGTGGCTGCAGTTGCTGGCTTCTTCCTCTTCTGAGCTTGACCAAAAGCAATTAAGCATATCAGAAAGAGATATGAACAAAGTGATCTTCTTGTTCTTCTTATGCTTTTGTGTGTCTTGACAACACGGGTTTAGCTGATTTAGAACAGAAGTACTTAATTTTGTGCTATTGCCAAGCTGCATGCATTAATTAATTAGAGGGTCTTAAGCCATTCACGAGCCCCTGGTTTTCTTTTTGATTGCCATTTTTAATTTGAAGGACTCATTTATGAATATTATTCCACTCCTCAATTGAACTACAAGAGGGGGGAAATTAAAAATCCTCAAATATATACGACGTTTAGTGTAATAATATACTACCTACCTCAATATTTCACTTTTTATCTTCAAAGAGAATCAAAGCCAATCCAATTTAACTCAATTCAATCAAGGCCTCAATCCCAAATATAATATGTCCATAAATATTATTATGAGCTAACAGGCACACATCGATATTGATATGTCCATAACCTGCTGATTTTCTCCAAACGCTTCTTCAAGAATTTCACTGAAGGAACCACTCGGAACAAGATAAAATATAATCAGCAAAACAAGGGCATTCTTCCAATTCAAATGCGCAATAATACAAACCAATTATTCCCAATCTAGAGGTGCCTTATCATAAGTTTTGTCCCCGTATCTAATTTTTTTTTTTTTTTTGTTGGACCTCTAGATTTTTTTATGCTATTTATACAGTTAGTGATTATGTTTCCACCCAATAGTCCTTTGCAATACAAATAGGGTGCATACAATCAGGGGCCAACCTAGCACTCTATATTACTCAGGTTAAACTAAAAATTTTATATTTTAAAGTAAGCATGAACATTCATTAGTAGAAAAACCATATAAATAGACTCTAAATAAAAATAATTATAGAAAAAGAGTAGAAAATAAAAGACAATTCAAATATAAAAACACTATTTTTCAATTACCAAATCTGACATTACAACATATAATAACATGTAATTATATAAGAATTAATAAATTAATTAAGAATTTCTAGTTAAATTAAATCAACACATGTAATTATAATCAATTAAAAATTGCAAGTAGAACCTTTATGTTTGAAAAATACTTAATTACCATGCTTAAATAAATTAAACAATTAAAAATTATTCATCTTTTTTAATTATAAGAATATTATTGGTCAAAGTTTTAAATAATAAACTAAATTCAACCCAATAAAAATGTATTTGGGTGCCGTTATTTATTTGTCAAGCACTCTGATTCACTTTGAAAAACTAGATGTTGATAATTTTTCTATAAAAAACTACTCAAAATACTCCAATTTTATTTTCTAACTTGTTCTCTTAGTTAACATAACTAATAAATAAAATATCAAAATTTACATAAAAAGTTAAAGAAAATGTTGATAATTGTTACTATATGGTTTTCTCAAGCACTTTTAATATGAGTAACGATGTTATATTACATTGACATATATTTTTTTTCAATTACATTTTTTTTAAAATAAATTAAAGCAGTAATAACATTTTAGACCTCTAATTTTTTCAATCTATTCAATAAATATATAATGTAATCATTTTATAAAATAAGTCACCAATTTCAATAGGAAAAATAATACAATTAAATTAGGGACATATTTAAAAGTAAAATAAAAGCTCTATTATTATATGGAATTGATACAACATAAGGGTAACTGAATGAAAATAAAATAAAAATTGTATCCATATATAAAATTAATCAAACTATAAGGGATTTGAATGATTTTTTTCTGGACAGTAGCCCAGTCAAGGTCCGCCACTGCGTACAACAGAGGCTTGTAGGTAGAGTCACTTTCCAGCCAATCTCCCCAAAAACTCTTCCCCCTGAGACTGTAGTGGCTGATTTAATCGATTCGGAAAACAAGTGGCGAGTAGACAAGCTGGAGCAACACTTTATGAAAGAAGATATTGAAGCTATCCTCAAAATCTTGCTGCCTAGTGGGAAAGAAGAAGATGAGGTGTTATGGCATTTTGACAAAAAAGGGGAGTACTCGGTTAAAAGTGGGTATCAGCTTGCTCTTAATCAAAGCTTTCCCAATGAGCCTGAAAGCTCAAACAGCAGCTCTAGGATCTGGAAAATTCCCTGGATGCTTGATTTACCTGAGAAAGTTAAAATCTTTATGTGGAGAGCTCTGAAAAATATCCTACCGACGGCTGAAAATCTTTGGAAGAGAAAGAGCTTGCAAGAACCAATCTGTCAAAGGTGCAAACTGCAAGTAGAAACAGTAAGCCATGTTCTGATAGAGTGCAAAGCAGCAAGGAAGATTTGGGATTTAGCTCCATTAACAGTTCAACCTTCAAAGGATCACAACCAAGATCTTTTCAGTGCTATCCAAGAGATGTGGTCCAGGTCTTCAACAGCAGAAGCAGAACTTATGGTAGTTTACTGCTGGGTGATATGGTCAGCAAGAAATAAATACATTTTCGAAGGAAAGAAGTCTGACTCCCGAATTTTAGCAGCAAAAGCAGAATCAGTTTTAAAGGCCTACCAAAGAGTGAGCAAGCCAGGAAATGTTCATGGGACTAAGGATAAAGGAATTGATCAGCAGAAATGGAAGCCCCCCCCCAAAAAATGTTCTGAAACTCAATGTAGATGCAGCCGTGAATAGCACAGACCAGAAGACAGGTCTGGGAACAATTGTCCGAGATGCAGAAGGAAAGATTCTAGCTGTAGGAATCAAGCAAGCTCAGTTCAGGGAGAGAGTCAGCTTAGCAAAGGCAGAAGCTATACATTGGGGGCTGCAGGTGGCTAAACAAGTTTCTTCATCTAGCTTGATAGTAGAAGGTCAGACAAAAACTTGTATAAATTAGAATATGCATATTGGAGACTTGCATGCCTTGCAAATGTAGTTTTCTATAAGATGAGTTAAAAGAGTAAATGAAAATTGTGTTATAATAAGTTCACTTTTTGCGTTACATCTTTTTACACTAAGTGTATATATCTATAGGTGCATTTGGAATTGAGGTTGGGCAGTTATAACTTTCAAACTACAACACTAAAGCGTTTGGTAAACACTAACTGTTGTATCTTAAAAATTATGTTAATGTAGTTTTTTAGTTGTATCATGAAAAGTCTTTTATATCTTTAATAATTTTGTTAAAATTATTATTTAAAAGTAATATTTATTACATATTACTAACTTTTATTTTATAGTTATACTTTTTTTTTTCCACAACAGCTGCAACTTAAAAACTACAGCACTTTAATCCCAAACGTACCCTATATATATTTGATCAAAATAGTCAAGAAAACTCATGAAAAATATTTTTAAAAAAACCTTTCAAAGTATAATTTGATTTTTTTTTAATGTTTGCCGAAGGAAATTTTTAGAGTAAACAAGCATTTAATTAATACTTTAAGGTGCAAATAACTTCACCTTTCAAAACCTAAGATGAAGCAAAAAATAGAACTTTTAATTTTTAGTTATGAGTTCAATGAGATCAAGTTTGTTCGTAGAACGAGGAAACTTAAGGGTGCAAATAGCACATTTTAATTATTAAATTTTGCAATGAGTAAATATTGTGGTTAGGTAGGTTACATCACTATCCTCCCCCGTGTTATTAGATATTGGTGTTGCGCCATTATTAGTACCTTATTAACATGTCGATATATAATGAATCACTGGAAAGGCAAAATGAGAAATTGATCACCCATGGACATTAAATTAATTTATAGGCCATTTAATAGTACTACTTAGACTAATTTTTGTCTAGAAGAGCAATGAAATAAAGTACTCTTACATAATACTATATATATGTCCTAAATGATCTAACGAATAAAATTCCTTTGACTTTTGAGTTTGCTTCTCAATTGTTTAAGCAATTTTCATTATCTAAAGAGGAGGACCCTAAAATCTGTCATTAGTTTATGTAGGATTTTTGTTCATTTTCCTCGAGAGAATTTCACTTTTCTTTGGGGGTCTATAAACGTAATCATGTTAGTGAATACTAGGCAATTAAAAAAAAAAAATGGAAAATTTACGAAATTAGCCAAAAATTTTAGGATCTTTTAGAATTAGCCAGTTAAACATTTTCTATCTATGTAGCCAATTTCAACATTTTTTGGACAACAATACCCTTGTCACTCCAAAACTCAAAAAACTAAACATTCTCTTCACTCCCAAATCCAACAACATGGTCTCGACTTTTCTGGCAACAATCGATGGTAGTTGGATAAGCGTTTGACAGAAGCTTCATCTCCAGAATCATGCCACTGTATTTCTAGCATTTAGACAGTAGTTGGACAAGCAGTTGACAACAACTTCATCTTCGAAAGCTAGTTTTTTTTTTTTTTTCATTTAGATTGGACGTTCATTTGAATGTAATTAAATGTATATTTCATGATAGATGAGTATTATGGTTAATTTCCTATGAATTTTGAAAAGTATTTAATGAGATTACGATTTGAGAAAAATAGAGTATGAGATGTTTGTTGAAATGCTTATTAAACTTTGTTATGTCATTTTTGATAGATTGTGCCCAAAATCACTTGCTCTGCTTTGCCAAACATGGATTCGCACTAAACCACAATCAACTCACAACACAATGTATCAAAAATGAAAGAATGAAATCCAATAGGTATTTCAACAAACATCTCATATGCCCTTTTTTTCAAATCATAATCTCATTAAATACTTTTCAAAACTTATAGAAAATTAACTAACACTCATCTATCATAAAATATACACTTAATTACATTCAAATGAAAGTCCAATCTTAATGAAACAAACAAAAAAATTACTTTGGGAGATGAAGCTGTCGTTAATCACCCGTCTAACTGTTGTTTAAGTGCCAAAAATGCAGCCGCATGATGCTAGAGATGAAGCTGCCGTTAAACACCCATCCAACTACCATTGATTGGTTGCTAGATTTGGGAGAGAAGAGAGGAGTTTTTTAGGTTATGGAATGACAAGGGTATTGCTGTCTAAAAATGTTGAAATTGGCTCCATAGGGTAGAAAAAGTTTAATTGACTAAAGACCCTAAAATTCTTAAGTTATTTTTGTAAATTTCCAAAACAAAAAAATAAATAAATAACCTCACCTTTTAAGAAATTGTGTTATAAACAATTTACTTATTCGGCAAACCCTAAAATCTAAAAGATTTAAATTTTTTTTTTTAAAAAAAAAAGAAGCCTAAAAATGCAATTGAAGTAGTCCCTTGTTTGTAAACATTCTATTCTAACAATAGCATCTATTTCGGTATCTGAATCACCTCTTGAATCGGTCAAGCCAATGCAAATATCTCGTGATTAACAAACAACTGTCTTTAATTCCTTCATTTTCTCTCTTGCTTTCCCCAATTTTCCTTCCACTCAAACACTATAAATTTACTTCCCCTCACCTCCAGTTACATCATTCTTTGACTTTGCAGTAATTCTCTATCTATTAGAGAACTACTGCATTCTTTAGAATCATCTTTATTTCACTTTCACTTTATTACAAAATCAAAACAAAAATCACTCCAAAAAAAAAAATTATTAAAACAAAATGGCGCGTCAACTTGTGGCTCTAGCCCTCATTTTCTTGGCCGTGGCAGGATCAGTCTCAGCTCAAGATCAAGAACAGGATCCTCCGGCAGCCGCACCCGAGGAAGCTCAAGCTCAACCTAATAAGCCCGAGCAGGAAGCCCCAAAAGCTGCTCCCGCCCAGGCCCCCGCTGCTAAGAACCCACCACCCCAACAGAACCAGGAACCACCTGCTCAGGCTCCAGCTGCTGATGCCCCACCTCAGGACCAGACCCAGCCTCCAGTCTCCGCCCCACCTACACCTACTTCTTCTCCACCAAAGGCTCCGTCAAAGGCTCCTTCTAAGGCTCCATCACCATCATCATCATCATCAAGCAGTGACGACTCTGCTTCTGCACCTGCTCCTGCACCACAGGCAGATGACAGCCCAGCCAGCTCCCCACCAACCCCTGAAACCACTGATGACGCCGCCGCCGCCGCAGCCCCAGCCGGAGCTACACCCGCCCAAGCCCCGGCCCAAGGCGATGCTGCTGCTCTTAAGGTCTCTGTCGTCGCCGTTGTGGCCGCAGTTGCTGGCTTCTTCTTCTTCTTCTTCTAAGCTTGCAAAATTATAAATTTAGCAAGCGTCAGAAAAAATAGATGAACGAAGTCTCATATTCTTTTGTCTCCATGTGTGTTTTTTGTTCATTTAAACGATCATACTTGTAATCATGTCTTGTTAGTTGAAAATTTAATAATATGAGAGGAAGCCATTGATTTATTTATATTTCCTTAATTATTTAAGAGCAAAAAAAAAAAAAGGAAATTTAATAGTTTAGGTCGAAATTTGTATACGCATGATGCGGATGCACACAAGTTAAACTAATCGGAGAGGGGGCTAGAGAGAGCCTCTATGCGTATATTCTTGCTCGTATATATACGCACGAGTGTTCATTTATAAACAATCAGTTTTTTCAACTCCATGGATGTATTTCGAGTAACAATTTTTCATTCATCCAACTATCATTTTGAACATATAAATATACCATTCCGAGTACTCATGGAAAAGTATCCGGATCACCTTAAATTGTTCACTTACACCAAGTAAGTCCTAGTCAAAATCATACTTATTCAATGTAACTACTTGTCCACTATTTTTCCAATAATATATTTAGTTGCCTAACCAAGAAAAGAGTTGCGACTTGTACGTCATGCATCAAAGAGAAATTAATTCTTATAAAAGATTAAAGTAAAAATAATTTATGATCCTATATATATATATATATAACTATTCTTGTTAACTAAGAATATCTCCAAAATACTCTATAAATTTTACTCTTCAAATACCTATTTACTTACCTATGTGGTAAATAAAAGGGTGAAAAAATATGATATTCTCTAAAAAAAAACTCTTCAAATAGAAATAAATTAATATTATTTTAATAATATAATTACTTTTTTAAAGGAAAAGTCAATAACAATTAAAGCACATCTCTCTCTTTCTTCAATAAAAAATAATAAAATATAAATTGAAGAGAAAGAAATTAACTCTTTAAATTTGAAGAGAGAGAATCAATTCGTATTTAAAGAATCTAAATTAGAGTGTTTTTTGTAACTTTAAATATTGATGTGACTCTTTAAATAAGTAATAAAATCTTATTTGAAGAGTATTTTTGGTGATGTTTTAAGAGGAAATGCTTTTGGGAGAGAAGCAAAAGTATTGTAATGAGGCTTTTTATTAAAAATAAACCTGAAACTAAACTTGGTATAGTCATTGATTTGAATATTATTCAAAAGTCACAAATTGGATCAAATAGATATATTTTGAACAGAAATAAAATTTAATTTTTGTTGGAAACACGCTGGTGCTTGGGCTAAAGTAAAAATTTATATTAAGAAATACAAGTACTCTACGAAGTCTCTTGTAACAAGAAAAAATAAATAAATAAAGTGAGTATATTAGTCGTTGGATTTGAATGTTATTCATAAGTCAGACATTAGATGAAATGGATCATTTGAATAGAAATGAAAAAAAAAAAATGTTCAATTTTATTAAGAAAATTTAACTTTGTTGGAAATAAGCGTGTGTTTAGGTTGAGGCAAAACTTAAATTAAAAAAAAATATATAAATATTCTATGAAGCCTTGAACTGAGAAGAAATAAGAAAAACAGTCATCGGATTTTGAATGCTATTTCAAAAGGCAACATTAGATGAAGTGGACATTTTGTTGGTAATGGATTATATCATACACGTGCACACTACAGCATAAAATATTAGAATAAAAACACAAAGGAAGACAAGATTAATCATCGAGTCAAATTTCTCCTGTTAATTATCACCGTCGGATGTACACTCCTCAGTTATTTATCCTACGGCTGGTACCATTCTATTAGTCTCGCTCACCTCATCCAGACCGTCTGATTGGTTGTCCACTGAACGGTGATTGTTCCTCGCTTCCAAATCCGCCGTTTGAACCCAGACTCTTTTCTCTCCTTTCCTATAAAAGCCCCTAAAATAAATTAAGCGAAATAAGCACTTCATCATTTTTCTGCTTCGCAGATCGCGAATCGCGAATTTAATAACTAGTGGAGGTAACTTTAATGCCCAAATATCGTTGTTAATTTTTTTATCCCTTGGATCTTTCTCCATTTTTCTGCTTTAAATTTTAATATCGCATTTTAATCAGGACTAATTCTAGGGTTTCTGTTCTGGTTTTTCTAGGGATTCAGATTCTAACTCTTTAGTTTTTCAATTTTAGGGCATCGATTTTTTTTATGGCATTTGAATGCCAACGCGTCACTCGAGTTTCGAAGGATTTGACTAACTCTGTTGAAGATAGTTTACTTTCACAAACTGAATCTGAGTTGAACAATTCGAATTTTGAGATTGAAGCTACAAAATCCACTTTAGAATCTAAGCAATTGCCTTGTAATGATGTTTTATCAAATATTCATCGGTCAACAATAACTGACCTTCCCCCGGCGTTGATAAGTGAGATCCTCAATTGCCTTGATCCTAAAGAGCTAGGTATAGTTTCGTGTGTATCCCCAATTCTGCATAGGTTAGCATCAGAGCACCATGCTTGGAAGGAATTTTATTGTGAGAGATGGGGGCTTCCAATAGCGTCTGCCCCGTTGGGTGCTGGGTTTTCAGATGACAAGTCTTGGAAGGAACTGTTTGTGGAGAGAGAGTTTAGGAGTAAGACTTTCCTTGGTCGGTACAGCATTGATGTTCTGTATGGCCACACGGAAGCTGTTCTCACAGTTTTCGTTTTGGCTTCAGCAAAGCTTTTGTTTACCTCTGGGTACGACTCAATTGTTCGAATGTGGCATTTGGAGGATGGGTTGTCGATTGCATCTTCAAAGCCACTTGGTTGCACTATTAGAGCTATTGCTGCGGATAAGAAGCTCTTGGTTGCTGGGGGTACTGATGGATTTATTCATTGTTGGAGAGCAGTTGAGGTCCTCCCACATTTGTTTGACATTAGTGGTTCGGAGAAACAGAACACTCAGTTTCGGCTTTGGGAGCATGAAGGACCAATAACATCCCTTGCATTGGATCTAACTAGAATTTATAGTGGTTCATGGGACATGACTGTGCGTGTATGGGATCGTGCTTTACTCAAGTGCCTAAAGGTCTTGCGACATAGTGACTGGGTTTATGGGCTTGCACCGCATGACACTACAGTTGCTAGTACGTCAGGTTCTGATGTGTATATTTGGGATACTAACAGTGGTTGTCTACTGACTGTCGTTAATGGTGCCCATGTTGGTAACACTAAGTCATTGGCAAGAAGCCATACTGGAGATTTTCTTTTCACAGGTGGGGAGGATGGAGCCATACACATGTATGAGATCATTAATGATTGTACTGAAGCTAATGTTTTGCTAGTTGCTACATGGATTCCTCATACAGGACCTGTTAATTCTCTTGCATTTGAGTTTCCTTGGCTTGTCTCAGCTGCTGGTGACGGAAAGCTTTCGCTGATTGATGTGAGAAAGTTGTTAAGGAGCGGCAGGCATACATCAGGGAAGAGGGTTTCAAGGGTTATTGAAGTGGAGCCACCTCAGAGAATGTTGCATGGGTTTGAGTGCAATTTATTATCAGTGGACATTGGTGCTGATCGTATAGTATGTGGTGGTGAGGAGGGCATTGTTAGGATTTGGAATTTTTCACAAGCATTTGAAATTGAGAGGAGGGCCCGTGCTCTTAGAGGAATACGATTGGAGAATAGGATGAGGAGGCGTAAACTTCAGACAGAGATGAGTAGTAAGGGTGGTCGGACTGATCAATGTTCAGTTGCAGCCAAGAAGAACCCAATGAATGGCAATAGGAGAAGTGTTTGGCACAATAAGCGTGGGATGAGTGGCAAGCTGAAGGCTTAGTAAGCTGATCGTAATAGCCACATGCTTCTAGCCATCACTAGGCTATTCGTCTTGGGTAATTTGTGTAGCAGATTATACATTGTATGTTTCAATATGCTTCTGGACACCACTAATGTGGTATTCTTTTACTTAGATGTTTGAATATTAGACGTAGTTTATTTCATAGTAGTTAACAGACAAGCTGATCATGATGCTCCTTGCTATGCCATTCAAAATGCTCTTCATTTCCCTTCGTATGCAAGAGGTTATATGTTTTATTTTTCCCCGTGTTGTGGAGGTGCTTCTTAAAATAAATATATCTTTTTTTTTTTTTGGGGAAATAGATACTATCGTTTGATATTTGTAATTGGCATTCACTAATGTCTGCAATCATTTTATCAAGAGAATGTGCCATAGATAAATCATTGGCAAAGCAATGCATTCTAGTCATTCTGTGGTTTAACATTTATCTCATTTAATGATAATTTAGCTACACAGTTAATTTAGTCCCAACTAAGAGGTAAAGCTTCTGAGTTAATATTGGACATAAAAATTTTGATGGAGTTCGAGCGATTTGATTTTATTATAAACTGAACTTATATGTGTGTGATATAAGGTATAGACACAATTGACTAATTCCAAGCCTATTTCTGAAGGACTAGAAAATTTAAGAATAGAGGCTGCAGATTGAATGCCATTTGTGGTCGTACTTCTTTGTTATCATCTTTGTTTTTATTTTTTTGTTCTTTGGGATCACCATCATCTTGATGCTTATTCGGTTATTCCTTATCTGTACTAGTACCTTGATTCTTGACTTGTCCCTTTCCCTCTCATTATGCCCTTGTGGGAAACTGGGGTTATTATTTATGGTGGTGAGCATAGAATTTCATGTTTTAGCACCAGCACCTCAAAGCTGAATGAAGACGTGGGAAAAATTACTTCCTTTACAGCTGATAAGGTGATCTAATTGCGACTAAATTGAAGTCTCTGGGTATTGGATTTCTGGTATAGATGACTGGTGTTGATTTGTTGGACTATACATATATAGTGTGCAATTTTCGTGCTCACAAATTGAGATTTTTTATTGGCTTTTGAACAGCTTTTGCTTACAATTTCTGAAAAGTCTGGAGGCATAACGAAATAAGTTTTCGTTTACATATTTTTTCAGTTCACCCTAGACCCTTTTCGGTGTTTTTGTCAATTAGATTGTAAACAGAGAAAACAAGAAAAGGAGAAAATAGTGGCTATTGACCCATGTATGTGATCCATCAGACATTGTTGAGCAAATTATTTGAAAAAAAAATGTAACTAATTAAGATTTGAGAGCTTTCAATTCCATGAAGTCCAATTCTCTTAGAAGGTAGTTAGTGAATCGCCAATTTGGTGTTATTGTTCGTTAGAAGCGATAACAGAAAAGAGTTTGCAGCAAAAGACGTGAGAAAAAAAAAAATGTTAATGCCCCAAGGGGCCCGTCGAAGTGAATTTGTGGCCAATTAGTTCGTTTTAAGTTGAGAGTTAAAAAATTGATTTGTGTTTTTTTTTTCATCTGTTATTTTTTAAAAGATAATATAAAATATAAAAAAAGAAGAAAAGTGTTCATGAATTTGAGGAATCTATCATGGGTATGAACTCCTTAATTTATCTAAAAAAACATATGAAGTTAAAAGGAATAAATTAATTAAGGAAAATGATAAACGAACTCAAAGAAGATAAAAGGACGACAGAAACGTAGCGTTCAATTGCCGTTTCACTCGTTGAGTTCTGCTTCTTTTAGTCTTTAGTGGGTCCATAAGAAATAATAAAATAAAGAATTTAGAAATGGAAAGCTGGTCATTTCTCCCCATCCCCAATCACTCATTTTCCTTAGTTTACTCCCCTCCACTCATTTTACTCCCTCCATTTGTTTTGTTACCGGACGACAGCCGCTTCTTGTTCTCGTCCAGCCTCTTCTTCTTCTTTTTTTCTCTCACCCAACCCCATTTGCTTCGTTACCGGACGACGTCCGCTTCTTGTTACCGAACGACGACCGCTTCTTGTTCTCACCCAACCCAGATCTACAACGGGCACGATTGACTCTTCTTCATCTACGACATCGCTGCTTTGGGGGAATGATCTTGTTGTGGCTCTTCAGGCTTCTAAGAGACTTCTAGCTGTTGTTTGTTGCTGCAGTTGTAGGGACCCATCCGTAAGCATTTCTTTTTTTTTTTTTTTTTATTTTATCTTGTGGATGATGAAATTTTGAGACTTCTAGCTAAAGAGTCCATTTATGCTCTCTTTGATGGTCACAAATTACCTTTAATTAATTATACCATCAAAATATTATGGTCCTTGCAACTTGAGATAATTTGCATGTTCAATTCAAGCTTATTTCAATTCTCAGTGCTACCGATTGACAGTTTGAGATCATGACAAATCCTGATAAATTTGGGGTTGTTCAGAAATAATAATAAGCTGACCAGACCAAGGTAGTTAAAATTAATTTGAAAAGAAAATGAACAGCATATGTGATTTAAGTTTGGAGTTTAGGCAGTGGTACATATATTTTCTAATAGTACTTTCTGTCCAGTAGAGTTGCGGGTTGGTAGATAGAAGATGGATTTCACGCAAATACAGAAGCAGTGGAGGCCATATTTGATTAATTATATAATTAATCAGTCAAATTGGATTGTAGTTGTTTGAAATCATTAATTAGATATGTTCGGACCACCGACAAATAACTAAATGTAGTATGGTGAATCTAACATATAGAACATGATATATATGTGTGTGAATGTGCACGCAAATTAATATACAATGTATTTAGAGTGGAAGACTAGTGACTTTTTTATGGAAAAAAAAAATCATATTGGAGTACTTTGGGAAGAACATAATAATCAGTTCAATTTCAATCCTAAGTTACGTGACTTATTACATTTATATTGATTGATTGTTTGAAGCCATTGTTAGATAAAAATTTGGTTATAATAGAGATGGCTGACTAAAAGTCCATAAGATCAATGTAAGTGCAAGGCAGGGAAATCAACAAAGTCCATAAAATTTCAGAGTCTTACTTCCCTGTATTGCATATTAATATATATTATCATTAGAAGTTTTTTAGCATAAATGTCTAGAATATTTATTTGTGATAATATTGGATTTGAATTTTTTTAATGTAGAATTCAAATGGCTACTCAAAACTGTTATGTTGTTTTCAAAGGACGAAAGCCGGACATATACAATTATTGGCCTGAATGTTAGATGCAAGTAAATAGATTCAAATGGAATTCTTATCAATCTTATAAATCTTTGTTGGATGCCGAAATAGCCTATAATGATTACAAAAAAAGGCATGAAAAATTGTCAGAGACATCCAATATGTTAGAAACTACAAAATTTATTATGGAAACACTTGAAAATAGGGTGCAAACTGAAGTGCCTACATGCGACGAAGTTGTGCAAGGCCTCTGTTTAAATATATAGAACACAACAAAAATTTTATTTGAATGGAGTGAGAGTTATTAACTTACCAATTAATCAGTACTAATTTTATCAAGGACTCTGTTTGTAGATCCAGATCTAACTTCTTCCTTGTGATAAGAAAGATGCAGAGAGGGAACTGATTTTTCCTTCTTCAATGCAGATGGCTCACGTTGAGTAAATGAGAGGTGAGAGATGGAGAGAGAGGGGACAACAAGAAAAATTAATTGTCAAAAAGTCATATATTTTCGTTACTTTTGTGGTTTTCTTTTGATTATTTTATTTTTTAAATAAAAATAATAATAGACAAAAAATGATGAATGGAGTTGAAGTGACAGACAAAAGGACCTATATTTTTGTCATCCCTTTGTCGTAGCAGAGTTCAAATAACAGAACTCATTAATAAAACCTAGTTCATGGTTTTGGTGAACAATTTTAATAAAAAATTTACAATGTAATAATTTTATTTAAGGACTTGTTACGCGGGAATTGCACTAGCGTGGTCAAGGCACATTTTCTTTTTATTTTTACACGTCATTTTTCATCCCAACCCGACCCGATTACAACCTCCGAATCCGAAAGCGCTTTGTCAAGCAAACTTGTCCCCTTCCCTGACCGTTCCCGCTAACAAAAATAATCAAAACGCTGCACAGCAGGCACAGCTAATTTGTTAGTTCGCTAAAATGAAAGCAAAAGAAGCGTGGTAAGAGATTTTTCTGAAAAGCTGGAGAAAGATACAGGAAGAATGAAGAGAGAGACATTACTTGTTCTCGTTGCAAGTTTTTTGATGGTGAGTATGACTGCCAGCACTAGTGTAGCAGGAAACAATGTGACGTCGTTTAACGTGCTGGGTGATTCTTCAGTTGATTGTGGAGAAAACACGCTCTTTTACCCAATTCTTCATCACAATCTTTCTTTGATTCCCTGTTATAATGGGTCCGATTCCACTCTCCTTCCCCATCTTCTCGGTAACTTCTCTTTCTCTCTCTCTAGTGTTTACTCCGTTTCTTGATTCTTGTTTTTTTTTTAATGATTTTATTTTCTTCAATTTGTATGTATTAGTGGCCTCTTTGGTTTGTAATGGGTTATTGGCTTTCTTGAAAATCACTTTTTGATAAATAGTAGTAGTAGTTCAATTGATTTCTAAAACAGATGTGCTTTCTGGGAAGCACATTTGTGAAATACTGAGTAAAATTGGACTAAAAAATTCTCTTTGCATTTGCTTGCCTTGACTGGGGTTATTGGCTGTAATTTCGCTCTTTAAACGCGCCTACTGTGAACTTGTTCTTCTAATAGGAAGCTAATTCAGGTTAGCTTCTTTGAACCCGTATTTTTTATAGAGAAATCATAAACAGTCCAATTGAAGGGAATTGATTTTAGGTAAATCATCGGTGTGGTTGCAAACAACATTTAGATTTTAGACCCAAAAAAAAATTTGCTGCTTACATAGGCTCAGATCAGAAGACTAATGAACAATTACAGTCACATTTTTTATGGAGAGATTGTCTGAATTTTCGGGAAAGAAGCCTTTCACGAGAGCAGAAAAGCTGTTAAAGTGTTTTCATTTCATATTTGCTTAATTTGGTTGGTATAAGATTTATTGTGGCGCTCACTTGTTCCGCTTAATGTGCATGGTTCATCACGAATGCTATTGTAGCTTTAAGATTGGGCTTTGACTGAAATACGGATACATCACCTGTTTCTTCTCCAATTATACTTCCAGCTTTATATGCTTTAGCTACTTTTAGAAGTATTATTGCTCAGTTCTACCTAATAAATTGAAGCTGCTTAATTTTTTTCTCATTTTCTTTATATTATGACAATAAGAGTCGGGGTAGTCTTAGTCTAAATGATTTTATTTTCTGTGAAGTGTGAACCTTAGTAATTTTGGAACAGTGGGAATTCATGATCTCATATTTCCCTCCAAACATTTTAATTTTGCTTGCCTTCATTACTATGAATTCTAGCTCAATCTGTTTTGTTTGTTTTTGTGCTAATTACTGTAATTGTATTATCAATGCAGCTAAAAAAATGGGCTTACCATATCCGCCACCATTCTACAGCCAGAATGGATCAATAAACGGACTATTAAGTGGTTTGAATTATGGTTCAGCGCAAGCAACAATCATGAATCCTAGCAGCCAGAGCCATCAGTCTCTTAATCAACAGCTACGCCAAGTGTTTGAGACCTTTCAGCTTTTGCAGCTGGAACTCGGCGAGGGGAGTGCTAAAGATATCATTGAATCCTCCGCATTTTACCTTTCATTTGGCAAAGATGACTATCTTGACCTCTTTCTCCAAAGCTCCTCAGGTGTAATGGGCAAGTACAGTGGCCTAGAATTTGCTAGTATTTTGGTGGACCAGATGGTAAATGTTATGAGAGACCTGTACGATGCGAATGTGCATAGGATCATATGCATGGGAATACTGCCTTTGGGATGCACACCACGTATTGTTTGGGAGTGGCGTAATTCTACTGCTGGAGATGATGAGGGAAGGGGCTGTGTGGCCGAAGTCAATGAGCTGATTTTGCAATACAATACAATGCTAGAAGAGCGCATTATCAACCTGAACTCAGAGTTACCTAATGCTCATATAATCTTCTGTGATATATACCAAGGAATTATGCAGATGATGAACAATCCCCAATATTATGGTATGAACTCCTTTCTACACTTGTTTATTGAAGGAATTTAATTTAAAGGTGCTACAAGTCATATGGAAGCCCTAACACAAATAATACCTGTCTGATTTACCCCTGTCTTCTAAATTTTGATTGACTCAGAGAAATTCTGCTGCTAAATAAACTCTGGTTAGCTTAAATTAGGTTGATGAATTCATAATTCCACAACTGCTTCCTTCCATGTTTGTCCCTCAAGTTGTGCTTAAAATAAATAATTCTAGTCTAAGAATGTTGGCAAGTAAACTGTACAATATTAACTTCAGTGAGCAGACTGTGTGGATGACAGACTTGTCTGATAGCTGGCAGTTAGAAAGAACCATGGAGGTGGTACAATCTCACCGGTTCTAGTTAGTATTTGAAAAGTGAACCTAGTGATTTCGTGGTAATCACGGATCACTTTGTTCCAAGGATCACGGCATTATGTTTGATAAATTTTGCAAAAAAATACATACACATGATTTTATACCCTTGGAATTTTCAGATACAATCCTCTAACTGTGAAGAATAGAGCTTCAAGACTCGTTACCTGGATATAGCCACACACGCTTGGTTCCATCTCACTTAGTTTTCTGCATTAATTTGGAATGTGGATACATAAGCTGATTGCCACTCTTTGGTAAATAGTCCATACAAAACATTTTAGTTCTATCAAATGACCATCAGAACAGATGAGTTAACAGCATGGTACTCTGTTTGTTTAGATTTTATGTGCTAAAATTCAAGTTTGTTTTATTCATGATACATGAGAGCGGTGTATCGGAGGAAATCAGGAACTCATCGGATGAGAAGTAAGCAGAGGAGTCGAGGAATGCTATCCCTAACTTTCTGAAATGAGTAATTGTTGATAATATAATTTTGTTGGTCATGAATGCAGGATTTGAGGAACCAAAGACTGCCTGCTGTGGTCTTGGTTTGTATGGTGCAATGATCGGATGCCTTTCTGTAGAGATGGCTTGCGAGCGGGATTCTGATTATATCTGGTGGGATCTCTACAACCCTACAAAAGCTGTCAACGCCTTGCTTGCCGATTCAGCCTGGTCAGGCGGACCTCTGTTTGATATTTGTCGCCCCATCTCCGTCCGGGCCCTTGTTTTCACACCACCGTCATATTCCAACTGAGAGCAGGCACGTTGCAGATGTATGCTTTAACGGCAAAATCTAAAATAGCTTTTAATTGGTGCAGCAACAATTTGACTACATGTTGACTGTCATACTGTAAATTGAAAATGCTCAAATGTAAATTTGCATAGACATGCATTAATGTTAATGCAGTTGTCTTGTTGAGACAAAAAAAAAAAAAAAAAAATGGTTCTTGAAAGAGTCTTATAGGAAAAAACAAATCAAAAGTGCCCATCAGATTAAAATAATAATTTCACTTTTCATCAGATTAAAATATTAAATTCACTTTGCTCCACTCACTCTCTTTACTCTTTAGTTTATACTAAAAGGCGAGCAACTGCAACAAATACAAGTACACTAATACAGTCTCAAGGCTCAACTCACTTGTTCTTTGCATTTCAATGGCGCATTCACTACCTCACTCCCACGCTGCTACCTTCTTCTCTCCTCTCTTGACCAGAAAATCACACAGGCCTCGTCGTGCCTGTCTCACCATCACAGCCAACGCGCCTCTCCCAGGCCGCAAGCTACGCGCCGCCGTGATAGGCGGAGGCCCAGCTGGATCCTCCGCGGCGGAGGCTCTGGCGGCGGGCGGAGTTGAGACTTTCCTCTTCGAGCGCAGCCCTTCGACCGCCAAGCCATGCGGCGGGGCCATCCCTCTGTGCATGCTGGAAGAGTTCTCGATCCCCCTCCACCTCATCGACCGCCACGTCACCAGGATGAAGATCATCTCCCCCTCTAACCTCACCGTCGATTTCGGCGCGAAGACTCTCAAACCCGACGAGTACATCCCCATGCTCCGCCGCGAAGTGCTGGATTCCTTCCTCCGCTCGCGCGCCCAGTCACGCGGCGCCCACCTCCTCCACGCTCTCGTCACGGCCGTCGACCTCCCGTCTTCTTCCTCCCCCACCGCTCCCTACGTCGTGCACCACACGATCGACAACTCCAAGCGCACTCTGGCCGTCGACGTCATCGTCGGCGCCGACGGGGCGCACAGCCGCGTGGCCAAATCCATAAAAGCCGGAGGTTACACGTGCGCCATCGCTTTCCAGGAGAGAATCAAACTGCCGGACGACAAAATGGAATACTACAAAGACCTCGCTGAGATGTACGTGGGGAACGACGTGTCGCCCGACTTTTACGCGTGGGTGTTCCCCAAATGCGACCACGTGGCAGTGGGCACGGGCACGGTGCGCGCGAAGCAGGATATCAAACTCTATCAAAGAGGGATCAGGGAAAGAGTTAGGCACAAGATCAAGGGTGGGAGGGTGATGAAAGTGGAGGCCCACCCGATACCGGAACACCCACGCGGCGTGCGGGTGTCGGGACGCGTGGCGCTCGTAGGAGACGCGGCTGGGTACGTGACAAAATGTTCGGGCGAAGGAATCTATTTTGCTGCAAAATCAGGGAGGATTTGTGGGGAGGCAATAGTGAAGGCTTCGGAAGGAGGAGATACAACGATAAGCGAGAGTGATTTGAAGAGGGAATATTTGAGAAAATGGGATGACGAGTATGTGATGACGTACAGGTTTCTGGATCTGTTGCAGAGAGTATTTTATGGGAGCAATGTGGGGAGGGAAGCATTGGTGGAGTTGTGCGGGGATGAATACGTGCAGAGAATGACGTTTGATAGTTATTTGTATAAGAAGTTGGCTGAAGGCAATAGATTTCAAGATGTCAAAATGGTTATGAAAACTATTGGGAGTTTTATGAGGTGCAATATTGTTGGTAGGGAAATGGAGGCCTTCAAATTTAAGGTGTAACGTGGGGCAATTGGCTTATGCCAAGTCACAATTGCTCATGATAGATTTTCTTTTCCTTTCGGCTTTCGAATCCAGTATTTTGCGGTGGTTGTTGATTTGTATTTGCAATGGAAGTCAAGTAACTTAATAGAGGGTTTTCATTTGTAATAAAAATAACCCCTTTGGATGCACTGCCCATCATCATTGAAATTCCAGTTCTCCGATAAGACCATTAGTTTCGAGACGGCTGGAAAATAGTGAACAAATTCGTCGCACATGGGGTCAAAGTTTCGGATACTGCCGGACGAACTCTTGAGACCACGATTTACTCAAATCTAGCATCACATTTCAGCCATGAACGGCCAATCGTGCTACACGCGCAGCGTGTGATGAAGGTTGTAGCTATCACCTCCGTGCACCCGAAGCATCGAGAACGGAAATATTTGCTCCGTTGGATCATTGAATTGCGAATTTTTCGATGCTGGCATTGTTTCATAAGCTTGAATCTCGTTGGTGGCAGAAAGTGGCGCTCCACCGGAGATGGTTTGGTTTAAGTCTTATTTTTCTTTATTTAATAAAATTCCAATAAATATTTCGTAATTAATAAATTAATTAAAGTTAAATATTGACACAAGTTTATTTTGGGGTAAAAAAATAATTAGAGAGGGTAAAAGTGAGACATATAGTAACTTATAATTGGATTATCAAATAATCAACTTTTGAAAAGTATAATCTCCTACCTTTAAGAATCAATAATAAAATTAATTATTCGATAATCACATGGTGTAATAATCACTTATGAAACCAAATTTAATTTAAATGCTAACTTTTCAAATAAATGATTATTAAATGACGCCTAAACAAGAAGAAAAATTTTGAAAGGAGATTATAAGTTTAAATAAGCATTTTTTGCTATTAGATAGGATATACCAAACATGCATTTAGGCCATTTCAGAATTGCAATGTTTGATAAAATAAATTATTTCTATTATGTAGAAAAATACATTGCTAACTAAAAACAAAATAAATTGAAGTTTGATAAATTGTGTTGTTGTGGTTGTTGGGAGTTTAAAAAATAGAGCATATATGTTTGGTAAATTTAGGGTAAAAGGGTTGTTTATATAATGACTAAAATAAATATAATTTTAAATTATCTTTTATTTATATATTAAGATTTATGAAAAAATAAGAAATAATTGTTATTTTGTTAAAATATTAAAATCACAATAGAAAATTTCAAAATATGTGATGACTTATTTAATCATCTCTTTATAAAAAGTATTCCTTTATTTATTTTAACAATGCCTTCAAAAAAGAGTGAAGCTATAAAATAAGTATCTTTTAAAAATTTTATTAAACACTATTTTTTTTAATCATAATTTATAAAATATATTATTTATGATATTTGAACCGCAATTTTAAAAGGGACAGTAGTCAAATTGATTTGTTAAGGGAATTTGCTTAATTTTTTTTTTTAAAAAGCAAGCAAGTAAAAAATTGGTTGCAATTACAAAAATAACCTGTAGTGCATTACTTGAGATATCATCAGGCTGGTGCAGCGACGGTCACGCTTCGTAGGCTTTAAACGACATCAATATAAAAACCCTAAGACAATCCCTCCAATAAATTAAACCCAAAGTCACAGCAATCACTAGAAACAACTAGTCACTACGCAGTACACACTTGGGATCTCGTCAGTGTTATTGAACTTGAGTAAGGGGTAAAAAAAAAAAAAATCAAACCCTAGCGTTCTCTCATAAACTTCATTTCGATTTCAATCTCAACAATGGCAGCCATGATGGTAAGTACAAATTTGCACACGCTAAAAAGCTCTCACTCTTTACGATTACTGGTGTATGTGTATGTTTCAGTGACTGACTATTTCGAAAAATGTGTGTTAACAAAAACGAAACGAGCAGCAGCCGCAGATCATTTTATTGAAAGAAGGAACCGACACGTCGCAAGGAAAGGCTCAGTTGGTGAGCAACATAAACGCGTGCACGGCGGTGGCTGATGTGGTGAGGTCGACGCTGGGGCCCAGAGGGATGGACAAGTTGATACACGACGACAAGGGCACCGTTACCATATCTAACGACGGCGCCACCATCATGAAGCTTCTCGACATCGTCCATCCCGCCGCCAAGATTCTCGTTGACATCGCCAAGTCTCAGGACTCTGAAGTCGGCGACGGTACCACCACTGTGGTTCTGCTTGCGGCCGAGTTCTTGAGGGAGGCCAAGCCTTTTATTGAGGATGGAGTTCACCCTCAGAATTTGATTAGGAGTTTTCGTAACGCCAGCTATAAGGTATGCCATAAGGCATTGTTCCAACTTGTTTCGATTTTCCTTTCGGATTCATTTTTATTTTTTATTTTTTTTATTTTATTGGTTTTTATTTTTTTATTTTTACTTTGGTTGTATGGTTGTAGGCGATTCAGAAGATCAAGGAATTGGCTAAAAGCATAGAGGGTCAAAGTTTAGAAGAGAAGAAAAGACTATTGGCAAAATGTGCTGCCACTACGCTTTCTTCTAAACTTATTGGTGGTGAAAAAGAGTTTTTTGCTTCAATGGTTGTAGATGCTGTTGGTGCAATTGGCGATGGTGATAGGTTGAATATGATTGGAATCAAGAAGGTATTGGATTTTTGGTTTCTTTGTCTATATTTGCATATGTCCCTCATCTGTTGTATTTCTTCAATAACCTATGTGCTCTGCATGTTAAAACAAACCTACATGTTAAAATAAACCACATAGGGTGAATGTAACAGCATCTCGGATTGTATCTAAAGGAACCTTATGGATGGCCATTATGTTTCCAGGTAGTAAATATTAAGATAATTTTGTCAGTTACATGAGACCTGTTTCTAAGTTGCAGGCTAAACTGTTGCTTGTAGTGTTTCTTCTTATTTTAAAAGTTCATATAAGTTTTATGTTCTGGCATGATGATATCTGCAGCACAGAGGGTTGGGGATAATTAATATAGATTGTCGATTTCTTGATAAGCTTTATGGCATTGTTTCTTCTTATTATCCCCCCTTGCCATTAATATCTTTCTATGTTGCAGATTATGATAAGCTTGCTGCATTTTATTATTCTGTTATTATTTTCCTTGTCTTCACCCGAACTTCAATAGGAAATGAGTTAACACTTTGGGCCCCGTTATTTTCAATTTTTTGGATGAGAAACAAATACTTGATTTAAAGCTGACCATTTCTTATGTTGTAAGGCATTATGTTTTTCTTTTGTTTTAAGTTTTTATAACCTTATTCTCTTTAATATTCTTGTTTGTAAGATTGTTATTGGCCAGAAATAATGTTTTGAATCTAGTCTGACAGGAAATTGGTTGTTTCTACAGGTTCCAGGTGGTACCATGCGGGATTCCTTTCTAGTAAATGGTGTTGCTTTTAAGAAGACATTTTCGTATGCAGGCTTTGAACAGCAACCAAAGAAGTTTTTAAACCCAAAGATACTCTTATTGAACATTGAGTTGGAACTGAAATCTGAGAAAGAAAATGCTGAGATAAGGTAATTTTGTTTTGTTTGCTCTATATGCATACACCTTCCAGAAGAGGAATTATCTTGTCCTGTTGACAATTTTCTTGCCATTAATATCTTTCTATCCCAACCTGGTGCAGACTTTCAGATCCATCACAGTATCAATCAATTGTTGATGCAGAATGGAATATCATTTATGACAAGTTGGATAAATGTGTACAGAGTGGGGCCAAAGTTGTTCTTTCACGGCTTGCTATTGGTGATCTAGCCACGCAGGTTTTTGAGTTTCCTTCCTAATTTCAAACTTCACCTGCAACTCTAATTGTTTGTTTATTTATGTTCAATTAAAAAAATGTGGAAAAAGGATTTGGATATTTGTATTCTCACAAATGAAGACGAATATGCAAATATTCCTGAGTGTTAGTAGGGTTTTGACCCATTTTAGCCAGACAACTGTTGTAGTCTTAGGTGGGGTGTATTTCCCATAACATTAGCTGTGTTGGTCTGTTTCAACATGATGCTTGTAGATGAAATGGACATTGGTGGGAAAATAAGCGCCCCCCCCCCCCCCCCATTGACAAGAAATTGGCTGGAAAATGATCTGAACATGTTTGTGAAGATTCATTATTTTATATCTTTAATATATGTATATTACTTTCTGTAAATATTGACTTTGTAGAACGGTTTATGTAAATATTTCACTAAATATTATGGTTTGTTTGTCACAGTATTTTGCAGACCGAGATATTTTCTGCGCTGGTCGTGTGGCTGAAGAAGATCTGCTACGTGTTGCTGCTGCAACTGGTGGAACTGTGCAGACATCTGTTAACAATGTTGTTGATGAGGTGATGTTATCATATCCATTTACATACATTTGGCGAAATTATTATTATTTTTTCTGAATTGAAAGTTGGACATTTTTGTCCTCTAGGTTCTTGGTACTTGTGAACATTTTGAGGAAAGGCAAGTTGGAAATGAGAGGTTTAATATCTTTAGTGGATGCCCATCAGGGAGGACAGCTACTATAGTACTTCGTGGTGGAGCTGACCAGGTACTTCAACTTTTAAATAGTGCGAGACTTATTTGTATCATCAATCATGTTGACAATCGACTTTTGTTGGTCCACCATAGTTCATTGAAGAAGCCGAGAGGAGTTTACATGATGCAATTATGATTGTTAGAAGAGCTACGAAGAATTCCACTGTAGTTGCTGGTGGTGGCGCTATAGATGTAAGGTTTTATCATATATGATTTATCATGGTACAGTGTATCAGATGTAAGGTTTTATCAGATATGATTTATCATGGTACAGTGTATCTTCTTATTGTATTCCGGCCTTGAGGAGTTGTTTTTGGTTGCAGATGGAGATAAGTAAATACTTGAGGCAGGAATCCCGTGCAATAGCCGGGAAGTCTCAGTTTTTTATCAATTCTTATGCAAAAGCTCTCGAGGTGGGTGGTGATGGATTTCACGTTTCAGGTTTTATGTAGATTTATTGTTTGCTTGGCCATCCGTAGAAGCTATATAGTGCTTTCTGGTTGAAACTTTGGTGGTTTTTTTTTTTTTTAAATGAGACTTCTTAAATGTTGTCTTGAATAAACTTTGGCTAAAACATTAAGCATTAATAACATTAATCAAATGTTGACTCAGACTGGGCCGAAGGGGGGAAGGGGAGGAAGAAAGAAAGAGAGAACAAACTTAACAATTGAGTTCATAAATTTTGTTCTTCTTAGGATTTGATGTTCATTTTCTTATGTATTTAAACATTTAGAGTCTAAATGGTCATGAGTACCTGAGTATCTTGCAAGCCAGAAACTTAGCAAAACAATAGCGTTCCTCGATCAATAGAAACTCCTCCACTGCTCGTACTGGAAACATCAGAGGTGCTGGAGCTTGCAAAAGTCTTTAAGTATGCAATAATTTATCTCTCTTTAGTTTGGAGAATTAATGTCTCATAACAAAGTTGTTCTTGGTGCTTTGGGTTGCACTAACACCTCCTACTGTATGGCCTCGTAGTTCATAATACGAGTAAGAAAATTCTAGTTTCTTTGGGAATCTTGATTGATTTAACTGAAGAATAATGTTTGTAAGCATCTTTGTCATGATGCTGTTATCTGGTTCTTTTTTTTTTAATTGTTTCGGGGAAAAAATTTCACATCTATTAGGTTCTTTAGGTCCTTCATCATTTCTTGTTATACGTGAAAAAAATCAGTTTCTTCTACATATGGGATAACATTAGAAGTGTCAATATCTTGGGAACTGCTAAGGCAAATGCTAGTTAAAAAATATCAGAATATATCTTTTTCTTTTCTCCTTTGTGGGATGATGATTTGCTGGTGCTTTTCTCAAAGAGTAATAGTACATCTGATCGGTAGTTTTTATGAGATATTTTTCCTCATGATACAGGTTATCCCACGCCAGTTGTGTGACAATGCTGGATTTGATGCCACTGATGTGCTGAATAAATTAAGACAGAAACATGCGCTTCCAACTGGTTAGTCTTTTCTATATTTGTATTTAGAGTCACGACAATCAATTTATTAATTGGTGTAACCAATCAATGGGAAGTGTCTAAATGTGGATACAATGCCAACTTTTCCCTGGTTCGGTTGTTATCGATAACCAATTGTTTTGCTGGCCATATATTCTGGTTCATAAATGTTTAGTAAGTCTTTGTCGATGTACTGGTTCCATGGAATTTTTTTTTTTTTTTTGGGGGTACTGGGGTATGTAGCTTGCTCATGTTTTTGTAATATTAATTTTTAAATTACACCTTTCAAAAAACAAGACAATCTAAATTACAATTACTCTCCAAGTCCTATCAACCGGGTGCTGGGGGGGAAAAATCTTAAAACTGTGTATGCTTTTTAACAGGCGAGGGTGCCCCTTATGGAGTGGATATCAACACTGGTGGAATTGCAGATTCATTTGCTAACTTTGTCTGGGAGCCAGCAGTTGTCAAGGTAACTGTCTATCTTCAATTTCTTGATAACAGGGAATATCATATTTGTTTTGATATTTACGGTGTTGCTTAATGTTGCAGATCAATGCTATAAATGCTGCTACTGAGGCAGCATGCCTTATCTTGAGTGTGGATGAGACAGTAAAGAACCCTAAGGTAGTCTGCAAACAGATCTTTTTGTTGAAAGTGTTTTTCATGCCAAATTTGGTAAACATTCTTATGTGTCAAGATTGTGGTTTGATGGGGACTTGTTAGAGATCAGGAATAAGGGAGAGAAGAGCAAGATGAGCGATAGATATAATGAAGCACTGTGACGGCAGAACCATTTTAAGAAGAATATACACAACTAGAAGATAGAATTAGAAGAAATAGAGACAAGAAGATTAGTCTAGCAAAATTAGTATAACTCTGTAACTAAACACAAATCCCAACGAAATCAACTCTCTATAATTTAACTGAGACAGAGATATGTATTTGACTACTTTCTTGTAAACACCAGGATTCTAAGGGCGTAAAACTTGGGAATTTTGATATACCTTGTCCAAAATCTTGTAAAGACCTTATTAAAGGCTCTAACTTGTCATGTAACCAATGATTTGCAATTGCCTAGATAAAGCCATTTCAGAAAAATAAGATACAATAGCCATAGATAAAGCTGATTCATAAAAATAAGATGCAATGACCATCGATAAAAGCTTAATCGGACTTGAATACAACTGCGTAATTACAAGACCAGTGACAAAATGACTAACTAATAAGGACCTACACTAGGATGCCAAATAAGTGTCCCCTTGATGATGTTTCATGCCATAACCATGTTTTAATTAAGATATTTTTTAAACCATAACATATTGCATTGCATTGTCGTGATATGTGTTCTCAGTGCTTGAAACAATTTGTTCTAGATATTAGCAGTTGCTTAATTTGCTTATTCAGCATCTATTTAGCTCTTTTGGTTGAAGAATCAGCTAATATGAATATGAAATAACTGGCGATTACAGTTTTGCCTAGTTAATGTTCTGCGTGTCTGATGGCTTGCTGTTGTTTGATGATGCAGTCTGAAAGTGCACAAGGTGAAGCCGCCGCAAGTGCCATGGGCGGCAGAGGGCGTGGTCGTGGGAGGGGCATGCGCAGGCGATGAGCTTACGATATTTCAAGTTTTGAACGTCTTTTTTGATGGTGAATTGGGGGTGCTGATTCGATTAGATTTTCCTCATCTTTTGTAGTCTCTCTATGTTGTGTTTCCAAGTGTAATTGAAAATTTAACGACTGGTGGTTACCCTCAGCCAGTTATGCCATTTGCGTTTGTTGTTGTTTGGTGAAGGCGACGAAGACTATAGTTTTGTCCCATTGTGGAATTATTTATTATGTTAAATGGGTTTTCTTCTACTCTTTTGGACCTTTGGTTTCTTCTTGCCCTTGCTGCCAAAAACAATGGAACCCTCTTTTGTTTTTAGAACCTTGATGGCATATCTGACACTGACTGCTATTTATTTTATTCAATCGATATTTTGTTAGAATTATGGCAGTGACGCATATTTGTTTTGTTTTTCAACTATTTAGATAAAGAATTTTCTTCGTTTGTCTTATTAAAAAGTTAATCTCAGTTTATCGAGATGGCGCTTTTTGTGCAGATAATTCCGTGTTTTATAATCTCTCCTTTTAAAAAAAAAATATTTCCTCATTGCAAATAGATCGAGTGTATTCTACTTGTCCGTGTTCGATTCTTTCGTAAATTTATAGGATTATTTCAATATTTCAAATAGGTCGATTATTAAAATGCTAAATTTTATTAACAAGCTATAACCCCAGCGTAATTAAAGAGCATGAACTCTGTTAGGGGACTGTTGGGGGGCACTAAGAATTCTGTCAGGGGGATTATGAGTTGGTTAATTTTTCATTTTTTTAATATATTGAAATTAATGCAGCTCTTCATACATTGAAGAATTTGTTTCTAAGCTATGGACATTTTTTTTTAATGGGCCTATTTAATTAACAATCCAAGAATCTTTATGTTTAGGCGGTACTCAAAACTTTCTAACATTTTGGTGCGAAGCCTAGGGGCAGCAATAGTTGGCTTGGTCCATTCAATGTATGTTAAAAAAAAAAAAACGCGTATGCCTCGTCCCCAAGGAATTAGTATAATTTTTCTTTTTGATTTATTAGTTTAAAGACTAATCCTATACAAGAAAGGAAAATCTAATATTAATGTATAGACGCATATCACAGCAAATCAATAACCATCTTTTATATAATGCTTTAACAAAGGTTCTCTCCTCTTCTCCATGGAGTTCTCTTTCAAGAAATTGAAATTGGTAATTCGCTTCTCTTCTTAAAAATTTTATGTGTGTATATATATCTGTATAGTGCTTTAATTAGTAGCAATTGATGTATAAATTAAACTTGATTAAATTGATATCTTTCAGCTATTTAATTTATATTATTTCATTACATGTAGTTTCACAGCAAAAGATTTAATAAGAGAATGAAGTGGTGCGGTCACTGTCTTAGACTCTGCATGGTGACCCGTTGTGGTGGATTCATGTAAGTAATTATTATTATTATTATTATTATTATTTTTAAGTAGTTATAAATTAGGTTAGTATTTTTAATTTACATGACTGTTGTTGCTCGCTGTAGATGCTGTTCAATTTGTGGGAAGATACTAGCAGATTGGAGCACCGAGCAGAAAAAATACAAGATGATGACGAGGCGTAGAAGACATAAAAAGAATCAGAAATAGATAGATACATACGTTGCAGAATCAAGTTAACATTTAGAATAGACGTGTTCTTCCAACAACCAACATAACGATTGATGTATTATATATTTAGTGTCCTCATTTTAGTTTAAACCAATTAGGGTTACCCAGATCTATTCTCTAAGCATGGCAATGAATTATTTTATAATCACCTTTATTATTATTGACATGAATCAATAATTTTTCATTTTAAACATTACATTTCTCTTTCACTGTGTCAAGAATAAGTTGAGTATAACAGCAGACTACCGAAACTGCATTGGCTTAATATGACAAATCAGGGACCTCAAAGGCTACACCTAGGGTGTTGAACTCCAAATCTCTGATCTGATGCAGCGTTGTACTCAGAGCTCGAATTACATGGACAAAATGTGCGTCAAGCTATAGCTGTAAATAAGGTGAAGTCGAGAAGCCATAGCTTTGTTCATGGGTGGTGGTCCACACCGCAATGTCTGCACCAGATAGTAGATTGGTGCTCATGGTTATTAGAATCAAATAACTAGGTTGAAGGTGAAGAAAGTGATGGGACTGAGGGGATTGGTGATTGAAAATTTACCTGGATGTCAGAGGCTGGAGCTGGGCAGTGGGTTAGAATCATTTCCTTGGAAATGAACCCTACACCGCCATCCCATTCTTGTGGTGGCTGAAGTTGATATTATAAGACTAGCAGGAGAGCAAAAGAGTAATGTAAGCCTCATTGACTTACAAAAGTACTTTACAGCTACAAGCATACCTTAAAGATATAATAGACCCATGATATAATAACCTTTAAAGTACCCATTAGTTTTCTTTACTGTTCATGCATCATTCAGACATCATATAATATTAAATAACCTCTTCTATATGGAATAGATACTCTTCTATATGACTAGAATGTATCCTAACAGCCGTTAGTTTTACTCATACAGCTTTATACTTGTAACATACAATAAGTTTTTCATTCTGCTCTTTTGAGCAGTACAGAAAAGCAGTTTTAGGGAAAAAAAAATTAACATTATTTCCATAATATCAGTAGAAACTTCAAGGAAGGCAAAAGCACTTATATAAAGATCCCAAAAATAAATGAATAAATTCAAACAATATTCAGCTTCTTATCCTTAAATCTAAAAGGAAAAAGCTCTGAATTAAGTAACAAAAATTCACTCATGTGCAATTTAAAAGAAGGAAAGGTAAAAGCGAAAGAAACAGATAAAACTAGAGAGCGAAGAAGCAAATGAAATGAATGTACCTAATTCAAACATAGTAGATTCTAAAGTGGTCAGAAAAAAATGGTGACAAGATTATCAAACTCTTCCTGCAAAGATACAGTTCAAAAAAAGGTTGAATCACTCGTGCCATCAACTCAAGTACTCCCAATCTCATACCATGCATTGCTGTAAATTCCAAGTTTGTATCATCTTCAAATATGTCTCAAATATCATTAATATAATTCTCAGGAACTGTTACATCATATAAAATTAGCAAGATGTTCTCCAATTAAGCAATACACAATCCTTGAGATACATTTACTTGTCCATAGAGAAAAAATGGCTTTGCATATACTAAGTGTTCTAAAAATCTCCAAGAGGATCAGATTTAAGTACCAAAAAGATAAAAGGATCCTTAGCTGTTAAAAATTTAAATAAATAAAACCGAAAGACAATTTGTTCATCTAGAAACTCATGAAAGACAGAAATCTCGATACCTTAAACCCTTCTGATAGTTTAGCTTATTGGACAAAAGTAAAGGACAAATGAAAATATTGTTAAAATAGTTGAAGTTCTCATTTTCTAATTAACTACTGTTTCAAGAGACAAAAAATATTACAAGGAATGGACATGAATAAAAGGTAAAAGTAATCGAATTTCAGGTATATAAATGAAAGTTCACATTTTAGTTTTTGGTAGTTCAAGTGATTCAAAAATGGATTGATTATCATAAAAAATCTTAACAGCCTTTTTTATTTTTTACTTTTTTCCAGCTAAAAAGAAAGAGACAACATAGCAGCCAGAAATATGCGGCAGAATATTCTTGTCTTCTGATGTTGTATCCTTTAAAAGAGACAGAAAGGTGTGCTGGTTAGAGACTGAGAGTGAGGAATGTTTACCTTCAAAAGAATATCATAGAATGTTACATTGGCATAGATAAGATATACATTGGTTTTGTCATTTGGATTTTCTAGTATGGCTCTGGCAACCTAAGAAAACAAAAGAGAGAGGATAATACAAAAAATGATAATATGAGCAACAGAAAAATGAAAAAGCCATGTGCAGAGCTATCCAGATGTTCCACTTCCAAAAAACATACTTGGAACAAAGAAGCAATGCCAGTGTCTCCAGCAAGCGTCCCAAAAGCTTCAACTTTGCCAGGTTGATACTTGAAGTGTCCCTGTTATCATCATAAGTGGAATTTATACAAATCACTCAATGACATCAAGAACAATCTAGGACAAGATTATGATGTCTAGGTTTCATCAATGAAGAATCTACTGTGTTTCACATTAAAGTAAATAACTTTTAGAAGCAAAGAATCAAATCTCATACTGTCGAGGGATTGGGCTAATGCATTTTCAAGAGAGTAGCCCTAAAACAAAACTGTAAAAACATGTAATGCAACTCAAATTAGACGTTATTTTGACCTGGGGTCCGGTCCCTTCACGGGCAAGTAATCACCTTCCTGCAACTCATGGAAGGGGTGGGACATTCTTCCTTGGGGATACATCTATTAGAAAGAAAAGCCAAAATCATTGTATCAGCATAAAAATCAAAAGACAATAAATTATTTCTTGGAAGAATGGACAATGAACTCCAGAATGCATAAACCACCTTTATAACAAGTTCAAAATATCCAATATCTGAATCCAAAGTTGCCGGAGTATATGGTTTGATAACCTCTTCACCAAGATCATCTCAATGAACATCATTACCAAAGATAGACAAGAACCAAATAATTATTACCAAAGATAAACAAGAACTGAATAAGTATTAAATAAAACCAATCATGAGAGACAAACCTGCAACTAGTATGTTGTCCAATTAGAAGGCCCAAGACTGATGTTGGAGTAGGGAGAGCAAATGTGAACTTCGATTAATGAGTTTGAATTCGTTACACTTTCCAGGGTCCAAGCAGCCTGTCAAGGCATACATATTTCTCATGATTTTTCAATTCTAAAAGATTCAAATCATAAAGAGTATTGCATCCACTTACGAGCAAGTGTACATTTAAAATGATTTACGCCTCCCTATTAGTAGAATGACTCACAACAGCAAAGACCAAAAAAGCAATTAAACGGATAGCCTAAAATAAAAATATGGCAAAAGATTGTCAATATAGGTCAATTTAAGGAATATTTCGGAATGCTTGACTGGCACCACACATGTTAATGAAAAGGCACACGCGTCACTGTTTACAGCAAATAAAGTACTGAATATGAATGCATTCACGCATTATCATTAAATTATCCAAGAAAAAGAAACACAAATTAATTAGTGTATAAAATAAATAATTAAATAAGATTGTGAAATTGAAAACCTAACCTTTGGGTTTCTTGGTGACATAGAAATAGTAAGCGGTGCGAGCTCCAATGGCAACAAGAGCAACGGCAATGATCAGCCTCATCATCTCCACTCCGTGAGACTGTGAAATGTCCATTTTGGATCTCTCACTTCTCCAAATTTACGATTGCCACCACCAACCTCTTGTAACGGAATCGGAGTTTCTCTTTCTCAGACCCTATTAATTACTAAATTCAGGGCTTGCTTTGCTCTTTCCAACCAACTTCCCCTTTTTCACTCCCTTCCGGTCAAAAGTCAAAACTCTCTACTTTCTGTATCAGGGTGATTACAACTAGTCTTTGTCGTAGGAGATTATAATTTTTGTTTTTAATTTGTAAAATGGTGGTAATTAAAATTTAAAATGCTCACTGTTCCAATTAATAGTAATAATAAGACATTAAATTAATAACTTAATAATAAATTAATTATTAGGAAAAGGGCAAAATTAAATAGTTGAGAGTTATAATCTTATCTACCTATATGTGTAAGAGTTTTGAGTTCTCTCCTCTTGCATATATTGTTGAAGTTGATTTTTTTTTTCTAAATATTTAGAAGTTTATTATGTTTCTTTCAAACATAAAGATTAGATAACTTTATTACCTAACTAATGTAAGAGGTTCTAATAAATTTATAATTATAAATATCAATAATCGATCCAACCTATTATGGCAAAAATAATTTAATTTTGATTAAAATTTTAGACCAATTTAAATCTAAATAGATTTGAGAGGGATAAACAAACTAAATAGCATATATATATATATAAAGTCCTTCTCTCATGTGATGCTCTTATTTTTTTTTTCTTATTGAGACACATTATTAAGTCATGTAATTTAATAAAATTAGTGCAGTCATACTATTAAACTATATGAGTTTATACTAAATTAAGCACTTATCTTAATAAAGCATATGACTTGATGGCATGAACATATAAAAAAAAATAGGACGTCCACACTTAAAAATTTCTATTAGAGAAATAAATTTAACAACTAGAGCATTTGACATTTTGAATTGACATTTTAAATCTATTCAAATTTTAGGCCAATTTATTCAAATTTTGGACCAATTTATATTTGTTTATATATGTTAGACCGAAAATCAACGGTACTACTAGATTTTGCATCATAAGTCGTTGTTACTTGAATTTGTTATCGTTAAGATCATGAACTTCATATATAGATTTTCAATATGTACAATTCATATTAAAAGATACTTGTTACACTAGAGTATTTGTTATGCAAATGAGATGACAAAATTTTCATTGAAGAAAAACAAAAATTCTTGGATCCAAAATACATTTTATTTCGTTGACTGACATAATTAGAAACATACTCGGCAAATACCAAAATTATCATTTTATAATAAAATAATTCCAGGATTGGAATTTTAACTCTTTTCGGAACTCAAAGGAGGATTGTCACCCTTTTCTTCAGATTCTTCTGTTTTGCTCGGAGCTTCAACAGTGTCAAGCTTCGAGACACGGAACATAGCCAGATGGGTATCCCCTGGAGAAACAGAGAACCCAATTAACCATTAATTTCGGAACTTTAGAAGCTCATGTATAGGTCAATCTATTGAACAACTTGTAAGGAAAATCATAGAATTGAAAGAAATTAACTAATATTCATACACAATTATTATATTGATTCTTTCATGGCATCTGAACTCATGTTCGTTAACATATGCAAAACTGCTAAGTGTGATAAGGTTTAGAGGTGAGAGTAAAGGGGTTCAGTGTTTGACAATTCAATGCTGCTAATGTTGTTACTTTAAAGGCTGACTAATGACTAATATCATGAAGTATGACAATCAAATGCTCAAAACAAGAAGAGTGATGGTTAAGATCTGAATACATTCCATCTTTCAAATCAATTATATGAAAAATAATCGTAAGTCAGAATCATTGCCATAACTTGATGCGGTTTATGGGTTGGAACAAGATCTAGTAGTCCAAAAACACGGATAAATCTATTAATCACTATAAATCTACAATCATTAATTCATCATATCCCAGATCAAAAGAGAATTTTTACCAAAAACTGACAGGGCATCAGTGATTATGCTACTGATGCAGGGAAATTAATACAAAAATACTATACCCATTCATAACCGAACAGAAGAAAGCAAGTAAAACAAAGAAAACAGTTCAAGTATAATGCAAACTGTGAAGGAAAATTAAAGCCAGGAGTTTACCGTTTGATATAGATTGGACAAGATCCTACTTCTATGTATAGCTATTCGCAGTGAGTTTGTATCCTGATTGCATTCATTTTTCAAACTCCTTAATCTAAGGAGTTTACTGCATTCCTTTTCCTGAAGACTAAGCATCCATGTGCAATGCCTGGCTCCCTCTAACATTAAACTATCGTGAAATTTAGTTTGGTATGAACTACTTACAGTTACTGACTCATTATGGTCAATCCTCTAAACATAAGAGAAACCACTTAACTTTAGGATAACTACTGAATTTACCTTCTTAATTTAGCTCAACAAGTAAATTTATTCAAAACCTCTATCCTTGCCTGCTAAGGTACTTCAATTCTGCCTAAAACTACAAGTTAAAGAGAAATTATCATGAAAACCATGTCATAGCTGTAATTGTTTAAAATGGTACATAAGCAGTTAGAGATCTGGGCTTTTTCTGACTAAAAGAAAGGAAATGGACAAAATCTATGATACGGAAGAAGCTAGGAGCTGATAAATGATGTGATATTAGTGAACTTTTCATTAATCATTTAGGAAAATTTCCTGCAAAAATCTGTGAATTCAATCATCTACTCTTTAATGAAATTCATTGCTCATTTATCATTTTGAAACATCAAATTCTTTGCATGCTGCAACTAACATTAGTATCTGTGCTAAAAGTTTCTCCAGGAAAGTCAGAAAGATGATGTTAGGCTCACAGCCCTTAAGAGCTCAAAACACAGAAACACAATCTATCACATGATTATTTAAAAAGTACTACTGCCTATTTTCTTTAAATTGCAAGGTCTAGATTACGAGCACTAATGTCCAACAACTTTCAGCTACCACCACAACTAGAGGATAAAATTACTACATTGAAAGCTGTTTATTTAAAAAAACGCTTAACAAAGAATGCCAAAGGTAATTAAAAGGACTTGTAATACGTCTCCTACTGTAACGGACTGCAATGAGCTTTTAGGTTCAAAATTGCAGTTCAAGAATGCAGCAACATGAAGTGAATAATAATCCATCCATGCAAGAAAAACAACAATTGGAAAAAAAATTAAATCCAAGAAATATTACCAAATGTAATACGACTCCCAGGGGATGCAACAGCATCAACTCCAGGTCTTAGTCGCTTTTCATCAATAAATGTACCATTTGTACTGTCCAAATCGGTAACCAACAGACTGTCCCCTTTCTTCTGAATACGGGCATGTAGACCAGATACTGTGAATTTGGGAAGATATGGTTTTGTACAAAATTCATTAATAAGGTGATATATATCAAACATAATTATAATTGCAAATATATTAAATCAGCATTTAACCCAACTATTGCATTATCCTGGAACATATGGCTTATGCTCATAGGTTCAAGTCAGCATACAAAAGACATTGTCAAGTACCTGTTGCAACTGGAATCACCATGTCTGCTCTCTCAGGAAGACGGCCAACTGTCACCTCAGTCTAGATAATGTCCAAACAAACAGTTCCAATTGATTAACTTGGTGATGAAAATTAGACAACGCAATTGATTATTTATTACCATGGGATACATATAAGCAGGCAAAAATTACTTACAGAAGCAATTTCAAATGCATCTGGCATTGGAACTTTAAAACCAAGATGACTTGTGTCTCCATCACCTAGGATTTGATGATGATACGAATGAAAATGGTCTGTTATTAATTCCTTAAGAAATGGCATGCTTTAGATTGATCATAACAACACAACAACATTAATTATAACAGTTAATTCTTTGTATCAATGAAAATGACAAAGCTGAACCCTAAGTTCACACATTGCCCCGCTGACATTTTTGTTTCTTAATTGCATGCAAGAGCTATCACTAAAAAAAGAACCAAAAAAAAAAAGGCTGTACAAACAAAATTTCAAGCTGATCAATGGGATATATATATATATATATATTACCAACAGGTTGAAGAAGCCATCTTTCTGCTGCAACATCAGTTGAAGTGGTGGTGGTGGTGCTGCTGCTGTCAGCTTCAGAAGCACGAATGGCTCCAAGATTTCTATGTTTCTTTGCTTTAATTCTAAGGCCTTGTAACTGCGTAAGAAGGGTCCTAGAGGAATGGAATGGGACTGAATTAGAAGAAACAAGAAGCGAAGCTTTAGAACGAAAGATGGATGGTGGTGGTGGTAGTGGTGATAATGAAGTAGTTGAGCAGCTTAGAAGCTTGGTTTGAGAAAAAAATGACTGGCGAGTTATTTCCATTTCGGAAACTTTGTGATCTGTGAAAGGATTTTGATCAGTAGTTTGGTTTTGTTGGATAAAAAGAAGCACATGCAATTGGCGTGCGCATGTGGCAGCCATTTAATGCTTAAAAACTCGAAAAGATATGGATATTGGATAAGAAAATCTTCCTAGTTAAAACGTCATGGGCACTGTAATTAGAAGTTAATGTGGGAATTACGAGGTGTTTAAAATATATTGATTTATTTATAAATATATATTTTTATTAATAAAATATTTACGATATTTTTCTAAATATTTTAATTGTATAAATATTTTGAATAAAATTTATTTAACCATGTATTTATGTGATCATTAGATATATTCACAAAAAATATAAATACAAATTATTTTATTATTACATAAATTGAGTTTGTAGTTGATAAATAGAGTTGATTGCTCTATTTATGTATAGATTATAATAAATTCATTGAATAATTTATTTTAATTATATTTTACTGATTTAGTTTGACTACATTCAATTGAATCATATATAAGATTTAATTAACCTTAAAATGACTGACAAACTTGTTAAATGTCACATGCAATTATTTTTTTGCAATTTCAAATTGAGTTAATTATAATTTTATGATCATGATTGTTATTTCATTTAAATTATCAATGGACGCGACATATATCTTTAATCAAGATTACTTAGTATTTTGTTGAGAGTAATTATAAGCAGTAAAATTTATAAATTAACAATATAGAATATACACAAAACATCGCTTGACGGGTTTTTGGTACTTTATCATAGAAATCTCTTATCAATCAACATAATCGGTATGTTGAAAAATGATCGATGGAAAAAACTAATAAGTATCAAGAAAAAAGATGTAATTAAATTGATTGGACAGTTGAAATGTTAATTAACTAACGATGTGGTATAAAAGATTATTCTGTAAGGAAATCAGTGTGATATTAATTAATATTCTCATCTTGGATAGCAAATCATTATGGAGTAAAATTCAAATCTTTTAGGGGAGTATATTTCAAATTAAATAATCAGGATAGTTTAATTACAAATCTAATTATTGTAGCATTATTGTATGTATCCAAATGATCTTAGGTTAGCTCACTTAATTAATTGCACCACTACTTTATTGATAAACAAGATAACTAGATATTTTGGTTAAAAATTCAAATATATTATTTGGTAGGAGACTCTATTTAATATGTAGTCTTGTGTCATTTTACAAGATAAGCCTGTATAACAAGGGCAAGCGATGCACCAACTTTTGATTTTATCTTATCTTTTAATTTAAATAAAATATTTTTGATTTAATAGAATTAAAAGACGAAGAGAGATAAATAGTGACTTATCTATCTTTTAATTTAAGTCAAATCTTTTTTATTTAATAGGATTAAAAAAGAGATAAAATAAGAAGCTTAGGGTTTCCACAAAAAAAAGTAGATAAAAACTTATTTTTCCACAAAAGAATAAAGAAGTCACAATATATAAAACAAAGAAAAAGAAATTTTTTTCTCTAACTTTGTGAGAAAAAAATTTATATTGCTAGTTGCTTTCAGTAATAATTAAGACACTTACACATCAAGTACAAATTAAAATTGAGTTATAACTTAAAAAATTATTGGTGATAAAATCGTGATTTAATAAGCTTCATAACCTAAAAAATTATTATTGACTAATCGTGATCTAATAAGATTAGTGGTGACAGATTGTAATATGTGGACCTAAATTACTACTAAGAACAATAAAGATGTGATTTTTAAATTATGGTAATTTTATACACTATGAGAATTGCAATTCAGTAATTTTCGCTGCAAAACGATTTTTCACCAGCAGTTAAATCCACTAAATTTCATGAAATTAAAACAAGATGATTAAGGGTTGATTATATTCAACCTGCTAACACATCCACGCACACAGGAGAGAAAAACAGGCAGACTTGAGTAATACACATACACAGCACATATGACCACAAAACTCCATTTCTCAACTTCAGAGAATTACAGTATTCGTCCGCATTGGTCAAACAGCATACTACAGCCATGTTTCTTACTAAGCCCTAGTAGAAACAGTTGAACACAGCTTAGTAAAAATTTACAGCCCAAAATCTATCAACACTTAGTTTACAGCTGTTATGCTAGTGTTTTCCACTGTAGGCCATCCCACCATGGGTGACGACAGAATGTTCTGTTAGCAGTTGATACCTTTCTTCACCGGCCCCATACCCACCCCCCCAACAACCCCAAACGAAACATCATCACCAGCTTCATATACAAGGCCAACCATCATCAGATCTCATGTTCTTTGCCTGACCCTCCTGCCATTCGTATCACCACCATCTGAAAGTTGGGCCCATACACTCCGGGATTTTCCTCCACTGCTGCAATCCTCCTCACAACCTGCCACCGTCTTGAGAAGCTCCGACTGCAGTGATGGGCAATTCTCTTTAAGGTACTCAAAGCCATCTGATCGCATAACAGCTGCAGAAAGTGAATGCAAATTAGAGACCAACGTTATGCACATAAAAGATCACATTTACATTATCTAACATGCAAAAAATGTCTAAATCTACCTCAATTTTGTGGTTTTTAACTGCTTAATCTTATGGCACGCATGCAATAAATATTATGTCTTGACTCTTACTTCATAATTACTTCCGTAAATAAACACAATAAGAATCCTACCCTCATGATAAAGCATTTATAATTAGAAAAGAAAGAGAAATCAGATACAAATAACTCCTCAGTCTCCGCATAAGCAACGTAAACATCCCTCTAATAACTGAATCTATCTAAACTCAAATTGTTAATGATAACGGCACCAGGGTTTCGCAAAATCAGCCCTCTAACCAGTTCATAAAACCTTGCACTAAAAAAGCAGCCGATGTTTGATTGTAAACTTCAGGCAAGAGCTCATCTCCTTTCACCAACAGACCCATCGTAAGAAAAATCCATTCCCCCTTGTTCACCCTCCCTTGGGCAGGATTGAAAAAATATATTATTGGATAAACAAGGCCATAAAATGCCCTAAACACTAAGAAATCATACTTGATATGTAAAGGTAGCCCAAAAAGTTGAAATGATGCTTAATATTCTCTTTTGGTTCTGGCAATGACAACCGTGCTGACTACACAAAGCGCAATCAAAGAAACTTCCGTAAAACATCAGTGCAATTCATGCACTCCGCGTACACAAAATGTACAAATAAAATATTGCTAAGCTGATTTCAGAAGTCTGTGCCTGTTAAAATGATAAAAGCAGAATGCTCATCATCAACCCCCTAAATCTTGTAGCAGGCAAAAATTTTCTACATTAGCAGACAAACAACATATGACATATAAAGAGCTTGCACAAGGAGCTTGCATTAGGTGAAAGAAAATTCAAGAAAAAATCTTAAACCAAAAGGATACACAAACTGAACAGAAGCTGAAGAAATTAAGTAATTCCTTCCATAATCCTTCTCTTATTTAACCCTTGTGATGAAAAATGACATTTTAGTCCTTTTTGATACTTCTAATATTTCCCAAACATTTGACTGCCGTCTCCTCCTGAACTGAAGTCATCATAAAGAATGTTGACAACTTATTTTTATTTTTTCCTTTAGGTAAGGTAATGCTGCTCACTTTACTAGACAGATTTTAAATCTTGCTTTCATATCCACAATAATTAAGAGAATCTACAGAAGCTTACGCTGACCATCCAGCCTCTTAATATGTGAGTGTCCAATGGCGTAAAAGATCGAGACCTATAGAAATAGAAAGGCCTAAAGCCTACATTTGAAACTTTTCAATTCACTATCCATAGGCTTGCCTTCATTATCAACAAAATCTAGTGACATTTAGAGAAATCACAGAACCACAGGCTAAGAGGTGAGTGTGGTCATTAGCTGCAAGTATCAAACTCTCTAGAAACAGGCATCTAAAAACCAAAATTGGTATATTCACACTTTTCATTAATTTTGTAGCCAAAACTACCTGTAAAAGTTCATTAATTTCTTCTGATAATTCTCCCTAACCATGAAGGGTGTACTTTTCATGCACATGCTGAACCAACCCATGATAACAAATTGCATTTGAGTACCAATTGCTTAGATGCACTACCAAGCCTAAAGATGTCTGGTAGAAAAGTTTAGTCTCTCAGTAACTAATAAACTGCAGTGAAGTAACATAATATCACAGCAAAGCTTTTTGTAGCATCCAGATTAACAGACTTCCTGTGTAGATAAATAAATCTTCAACAATAACATATGTTGCAGTATTCCTATCAGCAAATTGATACAGAAACATTTCCTAAAGCTGATCAGAATCTCAATTGTTCCACAAACACACAAAACTCAAAAGGACTACATCAGCCACCAATCAATCCAAAATAAAGAAACTTAAAGCTTTCCAAAAGGTCTAAAGAAGCGCTGTATGGTAAGCTGAAACATACCCTTGGCCTTGAAATCTTGGCAGCTTAGCTCATTCCTTTGTATCTATCATCTAAAAAGATTATGGCTATTGAATAAACAAATGATTGTAGGTCATAATAGCATTACTTCACAAATAACCCAATCTGTAATCCAGTGTATGGAAAGGTAATTTCAGCCGACCAAGCATGATCAATTAAATCATCTATGTAGGATCTTACAAAGTGTAGTCAATGTAGAAATAATTCTCAACCAAGAATTAACAACTCAAGGAAATGGCGTGTCCATCAAGCTATGAGCTCATACACAGAAATCACCATTTTTTAACCTCCACATATGCAAATCTTATTATAATTCTCCAAATAAGATCACCCATCCAGAATACAAGCTTTCACCACCTAAGTCATAGCCACTCAAGTGAATAATTAGGGGAAAAAAAAATAAAAAAGTGAATTTCATATCAACAAATTTCCAGCACATTGGGTTGGTGCTGAAGTTTTTTTGTTCTGTATACTCCTCAAAGCATTCACCTCAGCAGGCATGTGAAAAACTTAAAACTATACATAAGCTCAAAATATCTCTTAAATTCACATTAAAATTCACGCACAGTTGGATCAAGGAGGGTTGGCTCACAGTAAATGCATCAATAAAATAATATGCCGCAGAGAATTAATTACACTCTCAATTAAATCATCATGCCTTTGCTTTCACATAAAGTACACAAGGAAACTGAAACAAACCTGCAAGATTTTCAGCAGCAAATCTCAAGCAAACAGCTTTTAATTCTGTAGCATGATGTTCATCGGCCAAGGCTAAAATTTTGGCGACAGAGTTCACAGAAATGTCCTTGCATAGATGAGAACCGCACATCAATCTGAGCCTCTCTAGACCATACCTGTCTGCTGCTGCTAACAACTTGGCGGTTAATGTGTCAGAGACCGATGACATACAAGACGAGCTAGGTGTCGCCACATCCACATCCACATCCTCAGTAAGAGTATCTCTGTATATAAAGTGCAGCATGGCCTACAGAAAGGATAGAAAGAAAAACGGTAATAAGAGTAATATACTGTCACTACATAAACAAATGCTCATTTACTCTCACACAAAACAAAAGCAACATTGATAAATAAGAAATATGCTCACCCTAAAAACCTTAGGCTCTAGATCGCTAATGATGATTTCTTGCTTATCTTCCTCTAATTCATCAAAGAATTTAGATCGAAATATTGGAGATCGTGCAGCCAATACCAACTTATGAGCAGGAAATTTTTCCCCAGCTACATCAAAAGTGATGTCAGAGCTTTCTGCATTGTCTAGTAGCATGCCAAAATGTGCTCCTATATCAGACTCTGGGACCTGAATTGAGTGTAACCGTGAACAGTCTATAGCCGATACCACAACTCCAACAGTGCAATTGATTTTCAAGCAATCATCTTTGAGGTAATCTGATGTTTCAAGCATAGCTCGTCTGAAAAAACGCTTGTATCCCCTAAAGTAAAGCAAATTGAACAAATCATTGACTTGGTATGAATACCCAAAGAGCTGCAAATGAATAATCAGATAACAAATATTCAACTTCAATTTATACTCATTTATAGTACGTCTAACCAGTCACAAAATAGGAGATTTTACAGCATGAGAATTGTGATACAGTATTGTATCTGCCATAGAAAGTTGCGTGAAGTAATCAAACATTCCGGCAAATGCACCCAGCCGATCAGAAAGAAACAAGGACTGCCACATAAGGATTTCCAAAAATTTTCTCCAAATGCATTTGAGCAAGTAAAATAATAGCATGTCATAAGCGAAAACAAAACAAGAAGCAAGATAGAAAATTTCCACCAATTTCAAAAAAAAAAAAGAATCCTAATTTCTTGGTCTACCAAAAACAGAGAAGCAAGAAATCATCAAAAGATAGATTAAATACACAAGAAAAAGAAACAAGTTTTAATACCACATGCTTCCACGATACTTGAGCGTGTAAGGACCGCTCTCGAGCGATCGATCAAAATGGCTATGCACTTTGTGCTTCCCTTTACCACTCTGATCCAACAGCGTCAGCTCAAACAATGCTCTTACATCCGTTCCTTCACTCGCTAATGCAATAAAAACCGACACGTACGCTGAATTATCCTCCGGATTTTTACCGTCGGGATAAAAATATATGGCCCACTGGTATCCGCCCACGGTGAAATTGTCGCTGGCAATGTGTTTCCCGATTCCCATACCTTTGGCTAACGAGTACCCTTGAATCTCGAACTTGTGCGATCCGTTCACGGTTTCCGTCACTGACCGGGAGCTCGTCGGCGAAACCAGCGGGCTCGGGCTGCTGTTCGTCATTTCTGATTCATTGAAATGTTAAGAATTTTTATGATTATTCAATAATTTCAATTAATTTATTAGTGGAAGTTCAGAAGATTTTAGTTAGGTTTTTTTTTTTCCCCTTCCCTCTTTTTCGTTTGTGATGATGAATGAGATGACAGATGAAAAAAAGAAATGAGGTGTGGAAATGGAATGATGTTGTAAGAAGAAGCTTTTACGGAGTTTTGAAGTGGAATACTAAAAGGATGCCACGTTGGAGTCTGGAGGGTTCGGATGTAAATTCACATATAAGCAGATTGCACGTCAATGGTTAGGGACTTAGGGTAATGGTGCATGCTGGAGTAAGAAAAGATTAACTCCTGACATCCGCAGTCAATCAAAACGGTTAAGGTTAATTAAATTGTAATTAAACTGGCGGGAGTTACAAATAATGTTTTATGAACCCTTAATTTTGGGGCGAATGGCTTTTTCTGAAGAAAAATTTATTATTCAATTAATTAAAAAACATTGAAAGAATTTGTAATCAAATAAAAAAATATTATTTTTGTTGTTTTTGACCGAATGGTTTATATTTATTTAGTTAGCCGCCCAATATTGAATCTTGAAGGAAATAAATGTTAAAAAATTGATCTAGACTTTTGTTTAATTTTTTCAAATAAAAATATTTTTAAAATTTTTTTAATTTCAAAAATTAATTTTGAATTAAAACTTTTCTTTTCCATTTTTTCTCTCAATTTTTCTCTTCCTTAATCATTTCTTGGATAAACAAAATTAATCAACCAATTCATATAAATTAATTTCAAAAAAACCAACCCGCATGCATAGACAAATAAGTCGGGAATGGCAATCCGTGTCGTTGTGACATACAAGAAAATATTTACAAATTAATAATTTCATAACTATACAAAATCTATTAATTTAAAGAAATATTAACTAATTGATAATTATTAATTTGTAGAGTATATATACAATTCAATGACCATACATTTTAATGAATTAGAAATTTAATGTATTTTACCAATCTAATTAATTAAAAATAAATTAATCCACTGGATATAAATTAAAGTAAAAAAATTAAAAATCTTGCAATTTCATAATTCAACCTCGAAACCATTAGAAACAATAAGTAAAATTAAAGATAACATCTAATTATATTTAAACTCCAAGAAAAAATGAATAACAATAAAATCATATTTTAATTAAAAAATCATAATAATTATATTTGTAATTTCAGTAAATTATTAATTTATATATGAAGTGAGTAGTATAAAGGTTTTTTAAAAAGGTATTATCTTATTAATTTATTGTAATTATTAATTTAGCCCTTTAGCCCAAGTGAAATTTAGGAATATCAATGGACATTAGGGATGGTAAAAATCTCCACAGGGACGGGTACCCTCAGGGATTTTCCTCATTTGGGGAGGATATATGGATAATTTCATACCCAATTTCTTATTCGGGGAAGGAACGGAGAAATTTTTTTACCCAATTTCTTATTCGGGGAGGGGACGAGGATGAGGTGGAATCCCCATCCCCTACCCATTTCCCCATTTTAATTTTTAATTTTAATTTTATTTTTTAAAATTACTAGTAAATAAATAATAAAATTTGAATTATAAAATTATAAATATTGGTAAAAATAACAAATATCAAAATATTTATATTATTAAACTTTAGGTCTAATTAACTAATTAAAGTTCTAAATTTTTATTTAGGACATTAAAAAAACCGAGTAAATTCTATTAGCCCAAAAATTTTGTTTTAATTTTAATATTCATTAAATATTTTAAACTTAAATATATTTTGTATTTATTTTTAAATGTTATAATTGCCCATGGCGAATCACAATTTTAATATCTAATTTAATATAATATAATCTAATATAATATTTGCTCTTGATTTGCACCGACTTAACTATTGTGTTGTAAAAGGAATAGTCCACATTTATAAAGTGTCCACGCCACCATTGAAAAAGTTACTTTTGAATCTAAATTTGATTTTATTTGTAACAATTTTGTATTAGACTATTAATTTATTCACGATAGTTTGGAAAAGAAATTTGTATCCCTTACATGCTGCGTTACTTACTAATTTAATGTAGGTAACTTTTGTAATAGATATTAATGTAAGATATATTTCAAACTTTACTTTTATTTGAATTTTTTATTTTAATATGATTAACTCAAAATCAAAAACAAAAAATGTATTAGTTATTCGGGGATCGGGGATCCTTAGGGATCCCCTGTTATTATTCGGGGAGGGGATGAAGATTCTCTCAAGTAATTCTGATGGGGACAGAGAAGGGACGAGAACATACGCAAAATATCGGGGATGGGTACGGAGAAATTGGTCCCCTCCCCTCCCCATTGCCATCCCTAATGGACACCACTCGTTGTGGTTTGCCATTATCAAATGTCACTCATAAAAAATTAAATTATCAAACCCACTTGCAATCCGCAATGGGTTTTTATTTTTTTTAGAAAAAGTTGCTTGCTGTAGGTTTTTACAATTATCAAATCTACCCGCAAGCTGCAGTGGATTTTTTATGGATTTTCTCATTTAAAATCATGAGTATAAAAAGAAAATATTTTTAATAATGCATAAAAACCTAAATTATATAATCAAAACTATAAATTTATAATAATAACCTAAAAAATCTGCAAACAATACTCAATTCTAGATTTTATCAATGTAAATAAGAAGTTAAAATTTCAATATTAAAAAAAATACATAAAATATATTAATCTAATACAAAATATTTCTATTATAAGCAAATCATCATCACTATATCAATGACTTGCTCCATCTTTTAATCATATATACAAATATTATTAATACTTTTAACAAGTAAATTTTATAAAATATCGTTAACAATTAATTAAATAAATAAAAACCCACCTTTAGTAAGCAATCATTAGATTCAAGTCATTAGGGCAAAACAAATAAAATCAATCAGATTAAAATAAAATATCAATAATATTAAATTTGAAAATTATAAAATTTGTACTTATTAAAAACTTATTGCTTATATGTTGCCGCGAGATAGTTTATGTTTAGAAATTAGCAACTTCAATTTAGATATTTTTATGATTAAAAATTTTTAGTGTAATTTTTATGATTAAAATTCAAATGTAAATAATTAAACTAAAGAATGCTGATTAGGTTGGTAGACCCAGCGGATTTTTTAAGTACCAAACCCAACTACAACCCGTAATGAGTTTAAGTTTGAAATACGAAACTGCTTGCAATTCGTAAACTTACTTGCAACGACTGAGTTTTTGAGTAAGTGGCTAATTTTACCATCTCTAGTCAGGATCACGAAAAATTATTATATGACAGAGGTTATTAATTTATAAAGTATTAAATTATAGAAGTTTTGAGGTACTTAGGTTCACAAATTTTATTTACATCTGTGTAAAGTAGAGCTATTTAAACCTATTAAAATACTCTCAACACTCAGTTTACTCACTACACCATTTCAAAAGTTTAAATTTTACTGTATGCATCTAATTAAATACCGATAATGCCCTTATAAACTAAATTCAAAGAGATATGTGAACTTTTTTTTTTCCTCTCGCCATTTCTCGCTAGTCTTTGCACGATTTCATTATAGCACTCTTCCTAATCACAATTAACTAACATATTAATAGCTTGGGCTTTGTTTTAACAAACTAAGATCCCGTCATTTATATCAATTGAATATTCTTATATAAAAAATTGAATATTTGCTACAATGCTACTTGTAGCAAGAACACTATAAGTTTATTAATACGAATAGAATAAAATGAAAAAAGAAAAATTCAAATGCTGTTAACACATATAGAGAAATTGTTTTAACAATTATCATCTATCTAAAATTTATGATTAGTATACTACTTTTTGTGGCTGGAATCTTATAATGATGATTAATAGTGAATCAAATCCGGGTTTTAGGGTAGAAAAGTTAATGATTTCGAATAGGGGTGTTTGCGGTTCAGATTTTACGAATTGGACATCAATCTATATCCGATTCACGATTTTACGAATTATAAATTTTCAATTCAATTTAATCCACGAATTGATGAAATTTAATCCAAATTCAATTCATATAATTTCATCAATTCATATGTCTGTGGATCGGATGCGGATTTGATCCAATCCATATCCAATTCACTATTTTGCGAATTTGTTTACGGATTAAAATTTTTTAACTCTATCAATTGCACGAACTAACTAAATAAAAAAATTAATATAAAAATAATTTTACTACCAATCAAATTTAAAATTAAATAAGATTTAAATAAATAAATTATTTAAATAAAGATAGAAAATATATTTAAAGTTTCAAATTATAACATATCAAAACGAAAAAAAAAAATCATTTGTTTAGATCAGTATATGGAAATTAACTATTTAGGAAGTTATAGTTGTTTATTTAATTATTTTTTATATTATATTATTATCAGATAAGATATAATATAGTGTTAATATAACTATATTTTAATTTATTTATTTACTGGTAAGTACTAATGTCATTTTTACAAGTTTTATTTTATTTTTTTGCAGATTCATGGATTTTTACAGATTTACAAAAGTATATTCATATCTAATCTACCGATTGCGGATTATCAAATTTTCAATCCAATCCAATCCACCAATCCGCTAATCGCATTTTTACGGATAAGACGGATTGAACAGATCAGATTGGATTCTGAACACCCTTAATCCTGAGTGTGGATTAGTAAAATTATTTATGATTTTTTATTATGAAATAATTATAATTTATGTGGATGTTCATCAAAGCATCCTTTTATCTCTTTACAAGAAACTTTTCATTTCTTATAACTCCCATTATCTCCCTAATTTGAGGGTTGTTATCTCTAATACTTATGATATACTAATTACCACTTTATGGTTGTATCATTATAAAATGAGATTTTTACTCCTTATTTGTATACACGAGATAGAATAACATTTCTCTCTACATACATTATATCTCTTATTTGCTTTATTTCTTTCTCTTGCTATATGGTTGTACTCTTAATCAATAAATTATTTAACATTTTTTAGTAATAAAAAACATCTTAATGATTTTTTTGGTAATAAAAAAATTGTTGACAAGTGGATGTAGAGGGTATTGTAGTGGGTTCAAATAATCCCACTCATTTTTTTTTTATTTAATTGTCAATTTTGATCCCATTTCGAATCATATTGAAATCTTATTGATTGGATCCAGTTGGGTAAGATATTTTACCCACCCTTAATTTCACCTCTCCATTCCCAATTGAGATTGCTATTGATAGGTTCAAAAGAAATGTTTAAAATATAAAAATTAATTTAAGTGTTCAGTAAATTTTTTAATAAATCACTTTTGATAAAATTATCTCATCTTATAGAAAATTTTGAAAAATAATAAAGGAATAGATTTTCAAAATCTAATTTTAGGAGTTAGTTTTATATTTAATATAATTTCATATATATCATAAAAATCCAAAATAATTCTTAGGTAGTAAAATCATTAAATTTTAATAGATTATTATTATTATCATCATCATCAATAAAATTAATAAAAAATTATTTTATTTATAAATTCTTATATCTAAATTTTTGTGTATATAAATTTTATTTAACATTATGTCCATTTTAGTCATTTGTATTTTTACAACAATTAAAAACTCATAATACTTTTAAAAATATATTTTATTAAATAATTTTACAATTAATTATTTATACAATATAATTAACAGTAATTATTTTAAAAGTTATAACTAATAATTAATAGTTATAACATTACTAAATGTACCCTTAATTAAACAAGAAAAGGTATATTATTAAATAAATACCAAAAACGAAGTGTACGTTAATATTTAAGTTAAAATTAAGGGGTAGATAATAATTGAGTTATTTCCACCCAAATGTTTTGATATGTTCTACCGCACCCACAAATGTTTTAATAATGTTCACTCCACACCTATTTCCGTCAATTTGATTTTTATTTTTAAACAAACTGTTTGAAATTTAAATAAATATAAAAAATACCCCTTATCTTAAATTGGGGAAGAATTAAATGACATAAAATGGTAATTTAATAATTGATATTTACATTAAAAATTCTTAATTCAAGGTAATTACACAATAATTCCATCAATTAACTTATTAAATAAATTTAATTTATTATTATCAAATAATATTTATGGAATGAAATTCTAAATTCACCCTTACCGATAGAATAAACGGTCAAATTAACGAATTTAGGTGCGGAATGAAAATTATTGAAACATTTGAAAGTACAGTGAAAAATGTTGAAACATCTAGGGGCAGGGCACAATTAACCCACTATAATTTTACCAGAATAAAGGTCATAAAAAAAAAATCCTGGCATTATAAAATGCTTCCCTCACCGCTTCATCTGTCATCCCGTTGGCTTTCTGGCTTTGCACTCTTCATCTGTCTATGTTCGATCAGAGTCCGTTTTGACTATTCAAAATGGGTGGAAATGGAAATGGTGATTGCTGCGGCAGCCAAGAAAAGATGATATCAGCGGAAGAGGCTCTTCAAAAGGTTCTGAGCGTTGCTCAACGCCTGCCGCCAGTGACAGTGCCGCTTTATGAAGCCCTGGGCAAGGTTTTGGCCGAGGATATTCGTGCTCCTGACCCTTTGCCTCCATATCCAGCTTCTGTCAAGGTTTATTTTCATAACACGAAAAGCTCTTTTCTTTTCACTTTTCACTTTTCACTTGACATGATTACTTGGTTGGTTGTATTTTGATTGATTTCAATTTTTTTTTTAATATATTTGTTTATATATATATATTTATATATATATGGATATCTGTTCTGATGCTCTCTCTCTCTCTATATTTATATATATAGTGGAAAAGTGTGAATTGGTGTCTATAGAGTGGGAATGATGTATGATTGCTAGACTGCATTTTTGCATCATTCCACTCTAGTATTAATGCTCTTTATATTTTGGATGTATTATCAATCTTGAATTTCAACGAAATTTGATTGTTTCTTTTTTGACTAAATGGACGTTCTTTGTGTACAAAATAGAATTCTTTGCATGTAAGTTGTGAAACCACCAAGGCTTAGGAATTTATAATTTACGATGGGCAGTTGAATGATGTTCATAGAGTAAAAATTGGCTGTTGCAGGACGGCTATGCTGTAGTTGCTTCAGATGGGCCTGGAGAATATCCTGTTATAACTGAATCTAGAGCTGGAAATGATGGAATTGGTGTGGTAGTGACCCCTGGGACTGTGGCTTATGTGACAACTGGAGGTTTATAAATTTATTTTGGGTTAATATGTATATCTGATAGTTTTATCTATCAAGCTGATCGCCAGTTGGTTGTTTTGTGAATGATAAAATTCAAGTATGTTTGTGCATCATCCAGGATTTGAACTGTGCAGTTGAAAATACAAACCAAGACATGGCAACTGTATGTCATCCATCCCTTTGTCCCTCCTTGAATGAGCAACAGTCTCGTCAATAACCATTTTAGCAGTCACCTCAACTCACTTTCTTATCTATTGGTCATAGAGTTATTTAAAAGAAAAAACTTGACATTAAAAAATCTATCCTCGGCTGAGAAAAAAATGGTCTCAATAGTATTCTGAATTAGCCTTCTAACATATCAATTTTCTGTTTTTCTTATTCCTGCTTTCTATGGGGTTGTTTAGGTCAAGCGGTGTTGGTTTTTACCTCTGAGCTACAACTTTTTCCATTGTAGGATCTGCATTTGCTGAGGTTGGATTGGACTAGGGTATGATAGGTTTGGATGGCCTGGGTTCAAAAGCTTTTTGAGGGGACCTTTGAGCATAAAATGATAATTGCTCTTTCTTGTGTGCTTTTTCTTTTCGGTTTTTCATGATTGATCAATCAATTCACAAATCATGATTGAATATGCTGATGCAATTTGTGAGTCAATTGGATGCTGATTGGGCCTTCTATATAGTCCTAATATTCCTTCAACTGTTCAAAGGCAGATGACCTAGAAAACAAAGTTTGGGATTTTTTTTTTAAACTTTTTTGCTAGGTCATAGGTATTTAAATAACCTAAGCTTTTGAAACAAGTTCACAACTTTAGTTATATTATTTTTGTCTGGAACTAAGGTGTTGTTCGATTATAATTTAAATTGCAAAAGAATTTTTGTTAATGCCATTCAAATTGGTTTAAGCTGTAGATCTATGTGTGAATTTTTTGACCTTCTCTCTGGTCTTTCCTCCTTCCTCAGGACCAATACCGGATGGTGCTGATGCAGTTGTGCAAGTTGAGGACACTGAAGAAGTCAATCATACTGCAGCAGAATCCAAGCGAGTAAAAATATTGGTACAAACCAACAAAGGTGTTGATATTCGCCCAGTGGTAGGGTTCTCTCTCTCCCTTCTCTCTCCTTTTTACAGTCACACACACAATCAAGAGGCCTTGGTTTTTATGTAAATTGGTACAAAACTTTTATGGCTTGGTTGTATCTTATATGTGCATTAAATTACAGATGTTGGATTCAATCCCAACTGTCAAAACTGCATTGATCCAAGGGTTTAGAAGTTGTGTAATATTTTGTTTGTGTCTATTCTATATATGTATAATGACTTCATCAAAGTTAGGCTCAAGGCAATATTGAGATCAATTTTTACCAAAATGAATCTATAAATTATATTTAAGATCTGACTTCATCATACTTGCAGGATTTTATTTTTGCACAAAGATAATTGTCACACCTAAAACATAGTTGTCTTTTGTAGTTTTGCTAGTTAAGGATTTTTGGCACTTCATCAAAGTCAAGCTCCTATAAATATTGAGATCTCTTGCCCATCAAATTTATTTATATAATTAAATTCAAGATTTTTCTAATTTTTCTATAATCAGCATATCATACTTGCAACATGTTTTGTTTGAAGAAAGATAATTTTTTGCACCTAAAACATAAAAGTTGAGGTTGGACAAAATTCTTTCAATGGTTTACTAAGGGTTTTGATTGCACTCACTGGACAAAATATCGAGGAAATCCTGACAAAGTCTTGAAAAAGAGTCTAGAAGAACTTCTGTACAACCACTCATACTCTTTAGACATTTCTTTTACAGGATTTGGTATTCTTTGCCTTTAGATCGATTGGAATCTCATTTTAAGATCATTAGTCTACCTAGTTCCTGAAATTGGGTCTATTTTAAGGATTTTTGATAAGAAACTTCCCTCACTTTAGCCCAGAATATGCATAGAAAGACAATTAATTTAATGCATAGAAAGACAATTAATTTAATATTTTTAACTGACTTGGCAGTAGAAACACATAGACGGGGATGCTCATCTACTAGAGTTGAGATAGTACACCATACATTAAAATGTTATTTGGGGTCTTCTTCCTAGATGCATAAGAAACCTCAAATGTACGTCTGGATTTACTGGAGAAAAACTACTTCTATGGGGCATGAAATTAAAGGACCTGAATTTTATTATTTCTTTGTTATTAGTCTATCTTCTAAGTGGTGCTTAAATATTACAGGGTTTTGCATCACTGTGCCTGTTTCCTCCGCTAGTTAATGACCCAGCCCCTTAGTTTTATTGCTCAAGGATTTTTCTTTTGACTCTTAAGACCTACAAAATGCTTCTGACAAAAATCTCTGATGCAAGAATATGCTGTATAGTGACCATCTTCTATGGTAAAACAAAATGACTACTGGATTGGATAATTCATCTGGATGTTTAGTCTACTGAATGATCAAATAACACTGTTTCTCAGATTTTTTATTTACCATGTATAATTATGATTTATTGAGGATTCATATTTTCCATTCAAGTATGCTTTTGTACTTAGTATTTTAAAATACTAATATGAGTATCTGTTTTAAAGGGATATGACATTGAAAAAGATGCTGTAATACTGAAATCTGGAGAAAGAATAGGTGCTTCAGAAATTGGGCTACTTGCTACTGCAGGCATAATGATGGTGAAGGTAAATTACTATACTTGTCAAAGTTGTACTTGATTTATTGGTAACAAACTAAGGCTAATGCAGTCTTGCAGGTATATCGCACACCAACTATTGCAGTGCTTTCTACAGGAGACGAACTTGTGGAGCCAACAACCCAGTGTCTAGACCGTGGCCAGGTACTCTATCTCTATTAGATAATTTAAAGTGTATGACATAGGATGCAGTTCAGAATCTCAGGATTCATTACTAGACTCGAAATCACATTCCTCCTGTTCAAAGGATTTAAGCCCAGACTAAGATTTTTCAGTTTTGGGAATATTGATCTTTAGAAGTGCGTGCTACTTGTGACTGGTGTATGCGATAGATAATCAAAAAGATCAAAATCTTAAATTTAAGCTATACAAATCATTCTTTGTTGGGATCTGTAGTGGAATGAATTAATGAAATTATCATTTCTTTTTATCTTTTTCTTTTTAATAAATTGGAAAAGCTATATATATATATATATATATATTTATATGGAAAAGCTGAATAATTGGAACCATTGAAGTAATTATTCAACCTAAAAGATGGTATATTGCATCTTCCTTTACCGCCTGATCTTATCTCAAAGCAAGTGGGATGGATGGAATTTGAGAACTACTGGACCTATTTCCTGTTGGTCAGAGGCTTATTATACATGCTTGAGGTCATAGCATGAGATTTGGATGACATCTATTTATTGTTTATCATGGTGTTACTACTTCCTATATCAAGAGGGTTTAATTTTTGCTCGCAGATGGAATCTTTTACCTATCTCCTTTATCATGGTGTTACTACTTCCTATACCAAGAGAGTTTAATTTTTGCTTGCAGATGGAATCTTTTACCCTATTTCTTCCCTAAAAAATCTTCCTTCTCAACTTTTCTTGAGGAATCCCTCCATTTGTGTCCTACATTGAGGGGGGCGAGCTTTGTGACAACTTCTGATAACTCCTGTTGGGCCGAATAAGAAAGTAAAAAGAAAAATATGTTTCTCTTACTGAATACAGTTCATGAAACTTGTGGTTAGTGAACATCAATATTTCAGAACAAACTAGTTTTGTACAGGATTCATCACCACTTCATTAAGTTACATGTTTGCCATGGGTTGTACAAATCTATAGATAGGACTTATCTGAACTTAAGTTGCATTTTTACCGTGTTTCATATTTCCTAAGAAGGAATGACAATCATGCTTGCCGAGATATCACCATCTGATAGGTGTATTATAACTTTGGAAGTGTATCAAGGTTTCTTATTGTGTCCGTTTTGGTTTATGCCAAAAATGTCCTCATTAGCTTATATTTGACACTAAAGTTGGTTAATCCTTTCTGCAGATTAGGGATTCAAACCGTGCAATGTTGCTGGCAGCTGCAATGCAACAGCACTGCAAACTTATTGATCTTGGTATTGTTAGAGATGATGAAGAAGAACTCGAAAAGACCTTGGATAATGCTTTTTCTGCTGGAATTGATATTCTTCTAACTTCTGGAGGTGTTTCCATGGGCGACAAGGATTTTGTTAAGCCATTGCTTCAAAAGAAGGGGACTATATATTTCAACAAGGTAAATTGTTTGCTTTTTATACTCTCTTACTTGATCTTTGGAGAGGTATTGGTTTTCTTGATTCTTGAGAACCAACTTATTTATTGGTGGCTGGAACTGGTAATCTTCTACGAAAATACGAAGAGCTCAAGTATTTGATTCAATGTTTCAAATTTTTGTGGTTATAAAGTAATTATCTTATCATGGATTACCTCTTCAGGTTTGCATGAAACCAGGGAAGCCTTTGACATTTGCTGAGATCAATATAAAACCAACTGATGATGTGATGGTGAATAAAATTCTTGCATTTGGATTGCCTGGAAACCCAGTGAGCTGTATTGTCTGTTTCCATCTGTACATTGTCCCTGCCATTCGTCGTCTTTCTGGATGGGCAAACCCTCATCTCTTGAGGTTGTTGTAACTTCTGGAGCATGCCACTCCTCATCCTCACTCAATACTTGCTTAAATTTTTATTCATCCATTAATAAATAAAATTTACAGCTAAGTGTTTTCCGGACTGAACACTGTCCTTTTGCTTTACTATATAAAGAGTGCCGGCTCGTATTTGCCAGCCTCTGAAGACAGATCGAGTACGACCAGAATTTCATCGTGCCATTCTTAAATGGAAGGCCAATGATGGATCAGGCAGTTCTGGGTAAGTTTTGTTCACGGATGTTTCCTTCCATGTCATGATATCTAAGTTTGAGAATTCCTCTGTGATTTTGGATGTGGACTTAAGGGTCATTTTTAAGTCTCCTTCATTCGTTAACTTAATAAATCATATGTTGTCTTATGGGTTTCAGATTTGTTGCTGAGAGCACTGGTCATCAGATGAGCAGTCGACTCTTAAGTATGAAGTCTGCTAATGCCTTGTTGGAGTTGCCAGCAACTGGCAGTGTAATTTCTGCTGGGACTTTGGTGTCTGCCATTGTGATTTCTGATATAAGCAGTACTTATAATAGCAAAATTGACACGTCATTGGTTTTGGGTTCTACTCTGCAAGGAAGCAAACCCAAGGAAGTAACTACAGAATCTTCTGGGTATACTGAGTTCAGTGTAGCTATTCTTACTGTGAGTGATACTGTTGCATCAGGCGCTGGGCCTGATCGAAGGTATTATCCTTAATGTTTCTTTAAATGCTTGCTTCTAGTACTGGATCTGGAGCTTCTTTGCTGGTAATTCAAAAATTAGTTTAAGAATAATCTTTTAATGTAAATCTATTTCAGAAGACTACCCAGACCTTTCCAGTTTCCATGACTTGATAATTTTCGATTACTAGCCTTTTGGAAAGGGTTTGTGCTATGAGTTGATTTAAGATTTAAGGGCAATCAGGGTTATAATGATATAACAATATGTAATGGTTTATAGCTGTTGTGTATTTTGTCCATTATTTATTAATACAAATACTTTCTCCCCCCCCCCCCCCCCCCACAACACACGCACACCAAAATAATAATAATAATAATAAGAGGGAGAAATAGAAAGGAGTGAGATAATATTTGGAACTCAATGAGAAACTGGAAGGGGAGAAAAAATGAAGTTCTTTGGGGAAAGCATATTTCTTATTCCAATAATCATCGAAGCCTGCTTGAAAATGAAAAACTAAAACTGATTTATCAAATCTTAAACAAACAGGAAGTCAAAATCTTAGGAAATTAATCCCTAACAAAATAAAAAAATATAACTCAATTAAACTTCATGTTTACTTTCTGGTTGTCAGCTAGTTTTCTTGGGTTGAAAACAAGAGGTTTGAGGTTGGAACCTGCTCGCGTGTGGGAAGGTGATTTGGTTGTCATTAGGCTAAATAGGCCAAAAAAGAAAACAAAAGGAAAATTTCATCTTTATTTTGCATCGTTCTCCCTCACTTAGAAAAACTTGACTCTTGGCGAGTAGGAATGGTTAACTTTTGGCTGCTTGCAAGAAACCAAAAAGTACCAAAGTTGATCTTGTGCGGATGTAGAAAACATATCAACAATAGGTTTGCAACAAGATGCACTAGTGCTAATAATGCATGGAGACTCGACGCGTAGGAACTTGGAGAGGTGTCTGAACAAAAAATAAAAACCTTAATCTTGTGAACATCATGGTTCAGTAACAATGTTACCACATTAACTTCTGGATTAGAGGTTAAATTGGAAGAGGATTTAAGTAAATGTACATATGATCGAATGTAAGGGACAATTAAATTGAAGATATTGTTTGCAACTGTTGACATCAAGATCAACTTTTTAATTTAGGAAGCAGTGGTGTTGTATTCTCAATAGGCTGCATATAACTAGGTTTATATCAATTCTTTCATTAAGCTTTCTCAGGCAATTCTCAAATTCTGGGAAAACTTTGTCCCCAAAGTTTGCAACAGTTTTAAGATTTGGTGCACGAGGCGTGTGGATGAATTTGGGAGGTGTTTCATGAATAGATAGGCTAGGTTTTCATTTTCTTCTGCAATATTGTAAAACCTCTCATTCTATTCATTAAATTGCAAGTCGAGTAAAATGAGTGTTTATGTAGATCCAGCTAACAGGCTTGTTGACTAAAAACGAAGATTCCTAAAACCAGGGTATATAGGAATATTGACGACAAATATATATTTAAGAATCATCTAAAGACCATTGAAATGACCTAATAACTCATTATCGACCCAAATAAGACCCAATGAATTCAGAAACTGTCCATTCCGTCAAATCTGTGAATTAATTTAAGACCATTGACTCAGCTGTAATGGATACGTATCCCACACGAAAAGTTGCTTTTGTCAATGTATTCTTTCTAAATATTTTTTAGTGAGTAGTCTCTATTGGTCTTATATAGCTTACTTGTATCCTAGGTATACAAGTATTTACTGTGAAACTTCCTCTAGTGAATTGTTTCTGGATTTTTTGTAGAAGCTATTTCATTTTTGTTGTTGAGAATGATTACCTGATTATGCAAAAATTTATCCTTGCATTTTCTTGCAACCATATCCGAAAAGAAGATGATCGCATGCTTGTTGAATTTTCTATTTTTAATTTGAATTCTAATACTTCCATGAAAAGAAATCAGATATGCTAATTCGTAAATAGATGGCATCCAGATACACCTTTTGAAACAAGTATTTTAAAGAGGTCACTTTGTGGATGCTAAAGTGATTGAGCAGAGCTGATGTTCCACTGTATCAGAGTTATATACGGAAATGGTGAATGTTCTGCTACATATATAACCAACGAATAGATTAATGGTGTCTTCAACTCATAGTGCAAAGCATCTTCTATAACATTTCTTTTAGCAGGGATATGGATGGTCCGTATTTAATTTAATAGCATCTGGATACACCTCTTTGAATCATTGTTTCAGAAGGGTCACTTACTTGATGCCAAAGCAAACTTGCAAAGTTGATATTGCTCCTTGTCAAAGTGAAACGTGGAATGTACTAAAATCTTTGCAACATCGTTTTACCTTAGCAAGTCATCTTTGGCGAAGTCCTGTTTTCTTTGAATTTCGGCAGAACCTTTGCGCTTTATTCATAAATCTCTCTCTTTTTATTTATTTATTTATAACTCATTTGAACACTAATGATTTGGACAAGGACAATGTTTGTGATGCATCATGTGAATAGACCTTATGGTGTATGAATATTTTAAATTCCTTTCAATTCTTTGTCCAGGTTAGACTCACATTTTCGAGTGGTATTAACATATTGGAAGTTTGGTCCTAAGCAAGCAATGATATATTTATATTGTTTAAATCATTGGAAAGATATCAAATCCTTCTTTAGCCTCTTTATTTGTGCATTTCAGTTTTTAATGTTAATATTTTATTGAACACATTGCACTTTTCAGTGGGCCTAGGGCATTCTCTGTTGTGAATTCCTCTTCAGAGAAGTTAGGTGGAGCAAAGGTGGTTGCAACGGATGTCGTTCCAGATGATGTGGGAAAAATCAAAGAAGTTCTCCGTAGATGGTCTGATATTGACAAAATGGATCTTATCCTTACCCTTGGTGAGCATCTTGCCTTGGATTTGTTATCTTGAATTTTTTGGGACAATATTAAAGCTCTGATTTTCTTTCTTTCTTCATTTATTTGTTTATCCTGACCTTTTTCCTTCTCTTTTCTGAATATATTTTCTTGAACAAGGTGGGACTGGCTTCACCCCAAGAGATGTAACCCCTGAAGCTACAAAAAAATTGATTGAGAGGGAAACACCTGGCCTTCTGTATGTCATGATGCAAGAGAGTTTGAAGGTACCACCAGATATGATAGGAGTTACTAATTCAAATATTGGATTATATATAGCATTTAACTTTTCTATATCTGACTCTCTGTTTTAGAGTGATAAGATTATTTTGTAAGAAATATATTTGACTTGGGTGGAAACTGTCACTTAGATACTGAAGTCATTTTGGTGGAAGTCTGTGGACATTCAAAACCAAATTATTTAGTTCAATTATTCCATGGTTCAAGCACTGGTTTTGTGCCAATGTTCTAGCTTTATGCTTGAACTTCAACTGTCTAGGTCTGTCTATGGTTTCGTCTTACATGTCACATTTAATGTTTGCTCAAAGGTCAAACTTATATGCATTTTCAGTTTCATTGTGAAGTTTCTGAGTTCTAGTGTACTCATTTTGAGAGAGAGAGAGAAAATGAAAAAAAAAATACAAATGTGAACCTATTTGTAGATCTGCTCCTGCCTTTTACAATAATATTTCTTTTTTTATCCATTTAGGAAGGATATTGTATTGTTTTGGTTGAAATCTGAGCATGGTGCTAATTTTGAATCTTGATTAGCTGAATAAATGTTTTCAGAAGATTGTTTTCAATAGTTAATTCAAACTTCTAGAAGCAGTGGTGAGGTGTCTGAGAAGTATGGTGATCCTATTTCCTTTACTCCCATTTTAACCAAAGAGAGATTGAGCAAGATTATTTTTAATTAAATGATTTTGAAACATGTTATTCCAATTAGTAAATTACATCACAGCTGTTGAGGTTTCTCAATTTGACATGAAATGCTAAAATATTTATGTATTGGACACTCACTGAAGCGTTTCATTACAGTGAGTAAACTTGAACAATTTTTCTATTTGTATAATGAAAACTCCTCAAGACGAACCACTGTCGGAGCTAAAGCAAATGAGTAATAACCTACAAACATGGCTGCATTTTAGTTTGTTCCTGACCTATAACTATTGGACACTGTGAAACTTCCTTTTTACCCCTCTTGCTGTTTGTGGAAAACCGTTATCTTCGCCTTCACTCATGCTGCCATGAAATCATTTCATCAATGCAATGATGACCAATATCATTTGAAGAAACCCAATAATTAATCCTATTGTGAGATACACCCAGGGTTTCTTCTTTTGTTATGGGGTCTTTCTCAATCTTCTCAGTTGCAGAGAAATGGAACTGCAATTATTTTTTTTAATTTTTCAATTCTTTTTGTGTTTTGTATTATTGCTTTGCTGTGCTTTTTTTGCTGGACACGACGAATGTGTTCATGTTGTTCATGAGTGGCCCAGAAATTTTGGCGTTCAAGTAGTTAATGTTCTGTTTTTTGTTTCTTTGTGGGCATCTACTCTTTGTATATATTTCTGTCTTATTAATGACAATTTTTCTTTGCTTTCTTACACCCCCCCCCACAAAAAAATAAAAATGTGAATGAGTTTCTTTGTGATTCCAAATTCTCCATAGACATAATTACCTTGTGGTATATGTAATCACATGCCAGACTAGTATTATGGGTACTCAGACCAAGAACTGAATAGCTATTGTTGTTGAAATTTTGGCCTGGAATCTTGTTAGGGTTCCAGGTCGTTAATAAGGTTTCGTGGATGTTCTGGGTCAAGGGTGGAGCTACTGGGTTTGGCAGGCAAAATGTCCCCCTCTGACCCAATGATAATCTTTCAAATAATACCATGTCTTATTCATGTACTGTCTCTGTTATTAACTTGGTTAATGACTTTTTTCTTCCATGAAATGAAAATCTAAACAGTGAGACTGGAAAAATATTCTTTTCATTTGTTCCCCTTTAAACTTTTTTTTTTCACTTTTGTCCCTTTTTACAATATTCTCTCTCTTAACTAATGGTATGTTTTTTCTCTCTCTTCCTCAAAAGGAGAGAATTATTTTGACTCTTTGAGTCTCAACAAGTAATTTGGTTTTGGCATCGCTGTTCTGTCTTTATTTGCAAGGACATTGAAGTAAAATTCAGAATTTTACTTCATTTAGTTATATATGGTTTCTTTTGTCATTTGCTTTTACATGGATATATCGGCATTGAGTTTTCAACATCAATGATCAATTACAAAAATGATTGAAATATAGAAGACTGGACCATTAGATTTTTTTTGGTTATTTTGAATTGTAATATTTAGACATATTCTACTGTTTATGAATGTTTCTTTGTAACTTTTCTTGACATACAACCACAAGCTGTCACATTTATTTGTATGCATGGATATGCTGAATGATTTATGAAAGATTTATTGCAGTTTTATAAATCCCTAAAAGCTACTAGGCTATCTTGAATAATTGACCATAAATTATAATGGCTGAGCTTTCATTTCACTGGATGTTTTGGCTCAAAGTGATATATCAGATGCCGCTCCTGCATCTTTAACTCCTTTTGACTTCTGTCCTCTCTCTCCCCACCTTGTCTATTATCAATGTTGGCCTCTTTTTGAAGTACTTTTGTTTGTGTCAACTAAAGTTCTACTAGGAATCTTACTTGTTGGAAATTCTGTCTCTGTTTTTATCCTCCAAAATAGGTGACACCATTTGCTATGCTCTCGCGTTCTACAGCGGGGATCAGAGGGTCAACACTGGTAAGCTACAATTATTTTGCTTTTGTTATCCTTCTTGATTGTACTGTGAAGGAAACTCACACTATAATTTTAGAGGCCATATCTTTGCACTATCCTCAGATTTCTCATCGTTAAACATAATTATTGGTTACTCTTTCTTTAAGTTTAGGAATAAATTTGGAAAATATGTCCTAAGATATGGGAAAGGAATCTGAAGTTTATATTGCTGGTGAATTATTAAAAGAACATTTATTGGTGAAGTTTGTTTGGCAATTAGATGGAAATTTAACTTCTCTACAGCGTAATTTGTGCTTGAAAGTTTCCACTATGCCTTAAATAACAATGGAATTTTTTTTTTTTTTTCCTCCTGAAAAATAAAAGTACAAAAGCATTGGCTAACATTTGGATATGCATGGCAAGAGAAATGTCTAGTTTCTTTCCATAGCATCTTCAGATACCATTTGGAGAGAAAAAGACTTGACTATTGGATTCAGTATCTTGTTGATTGAGATTTCTTTTGTATTTCTGGGCTTGAGAATGTTTTATTTGACAGTTCAAGTCGTATGCTAGAACATCTAGCGTCGATACCAAATTCAATAAAAGGGCCCTGATTTTCAAAGGGAATGATTCATTTTGCTGTTGGTAATACATGTTGACCTTTGGGTATACTAAAGGTATCTTACAACCTGATATATTTGGTAGTTGAACTTGCTCAGCTGTGTCCAATGTTTTATCAGAGGATCACATGAAATAGGGTTGTAATCATCTTATGCAAGCTAAAATCCAATTATGATTATGCCTTTTGACTGATGTATTGCTATATATGAAGAGCATACCAGCTCTATGAAATGGTAGGTAGAGTAAGCATTTTGCACTGACATCCCCTTAATCTGTATTTCTTTTATTACCATGTGCTTAGATCATCAACATGCCTGGGAATCCAAATGCAGTTGCCGAATGCATGGAGGCTTTGCTGCCTGCCCTTAAGCACGCATTGAAGCAGATAAAGGGAGACAAGAGAGAGAAGCATCCTCGCCATGTCCCTCACTCACAAGCAGTGCCTGTGGATACATGGGAGCACAGTTACAAGATGTCCTCTGGTGGTGGCACAGAACCCAGTTGTTCTTGTTCCCACTAAAATATGTTGGATAGAAGAAACTATGTAATTTTATGTATAATCTGGAGAGTTACTTCTGCATCTGTTTGTAAGGTTTCGACGGTTTTCTTTCTTTATGGTGGCCAGAACTTGGCAATTGTGCTAAGCGGCAGCATGGTATAGCAAAGAAATTGTGAGTTCACATCACTGCAGATTCTTAGTATGGGCATCTTTTTCCGAGCTACCCAACAGAATGTGCACTCTCTTTGCTCTCTTCATTCCTTCATGGAAATCTCCCTCCCTTTAAGCCATGAGAGTGACAACTTCTACTCAATTTGCTCCCATTTTATATTATAAATGAACATCCTGCTCCAGTATTTCATCTATGATAATGAAATTTGGCAAGTTGGAGTGTAAATGTTAAAAAAATATCAATAGCACCATTTCCCGAAAGGCTTTGTCAATGAGGTTGTTGCATTCTTTAGAGAGAAAGCTAAGAGAACGCGGAGAGAAATTAGCTCATTTTCTCTCTATCCATCCACTTTCTCTTTATCCTTTTCTTTACTATTTCTTTCAGTGTTCTCTCAGCTTTCTTTCTACTTAGCATCACTCCGAATATTCACACTTTAACACAGTCACAGTTTGTGAAAAGACCTTTGTGGGTTTGGTCCGAGTTGAATGCATGAGTCCAGTTGTCCACCAGTGTTCGAATAGATCCGTTCCACCTGTAGCATCACCGACCCATGCATTCTCCCTTCGAAAACATAAATGTGTAACACCCAAAGTATTAAAAAAGCTGATTAATAATATTAGTACAATTTAAGTGAACTCACAGCATTCCTTAATTTGAGGTTGATATTGGTATTATTGAGAAGAATGGTATATGCAAGCTGTGGCACATAGTGACCGGCATAGCCTCATACCTCGTCTCTTATATTGTGGAAGCCTTTCAGGCAGCTGATAGGAAAAGTATAAGAATCTTGTGCAGTGGATTTATCAGCATTAGGGTTATAGTCTGATTTTGTATTTGAGTACGAAAGCCCCACCCCAGCTGGAGATTCCAGAGAAATCGCATATGCCATATTCATCATATTCATCAATGGTGGAATCAAAACTTTAGTTTGAGGGGCCTGTAATTCAGAACAGTTAAGAGCTATAATTGTTAAAGTTTTCCAAGACATTGAAAGAAACAAGGAAAGGCCACTGTACTGTATCAAAGGTTTGCTATCTAACAAACTCAGAAATTAATCCAATTGAAAAAAGGTTTTTTCTTCGCATGCGTGTGTGTAAAATATATCAGGGGTTAGTCAAGTTATATGAATTTAACCTAACTCTCAATATTATCAACAAAAACCCTAATATAATCCTCAACAAACAATAGGGTTAAGAACAGTGCAAAATCGGACCAGCAACTGCGGGGAATTGGAAGAAGAAGACGATAGAAGAAATGTTTAAATTATACACGAAGAGCAAGACGTGGAAGCAGCCTATGGAAAATGCTGGCCCGCCCCGAAAGGTGCATCAGGTCAATGAAGGAACTTGGACTATTTTTGTGGTTCTACGACGATAAGTCCAAGACGATAATCAGACGCGCGTGCAAGGTCTGTACAATATTTTCGACGAGATCTAGGTGAACGTTCCCGATAACAAGACGACGAAAGACAACAGGATGGACACGGTCGATGTGGTGATTGACTAAGAACAGAACTCGATTTGCCTTCACAATATGAGTGCTGCTAGATGGCCAAAAGGACGAGAGAACGACGACACAAACGGCAGCATGTCCTACAGTTTCATGGGTCTTTCTCTCTGTTGTCAGAGTTGATATATCACGGCGAACAAAAGCTGCTCCGAAACTCCCCCTCTGTTTTCGGACATCAGATGGATCTACTTGGAAGAAAACCGGTATGACAATCTGGCCATTCATTTTCTTGCAATCAAGAATCTTGACAAGTTCATTGAGCCACCATTTGGAAGAAGCATAGTCTTTTGCGAAGATAATTATGGAAATATCTGATGTTTCGATTGCCTTCAAAATGGTGGGCGAAATCTCATCTGCTTTCTTAAGTTCTTCATGTCAACGAAGAATTGTATTTATTTCCGATGTAAAGCTGCAGCTAAATGGGTAGTAAACAGAGAGTATTGTTGAGAAAGACCTCATATTTGCTTTTAGCTGTAAAGCGGGAAGAAGAAGAAGATGATGAAGCCATTGGAGAAGGAAAATTTTTGTAACTGAATTACTCAGGGAGTGTTGTTGAGTGTTAGTTAATTTAATATGAGGTAAGGTAAAATAATATTTTGTCTTATTATTGTAGATAAATTAAATTTTGGTATAATAAATATTTAATTTATTATAAAATTAAAGAAAAATAATAATAATTTATATAATTAATTTTTTGAGTAATAAATCTTAAAAAAAGGGTAAAAAGAATTTATTAACTTTTATTTATTGTTAAGAGTGTATTCATAATTCTAATTAATTTAATTTTATAGTTTTATTTAAATTAAGTTGTTTATATTTAAGTTTTATTTTTAATTTTTAGGTAAAATAAAATAAACATATTAAATTTTTTATCTGTAGATTGACCTCGAAGTCACCAAAATATAATAACAACAAGACACTCTTATATTAAGAGTTGGAAATTACTTTTAAGTTGTGTTAAATTTTTGGCGCTGGATCGAGATCTTTATTTTATTTTGTTTTATTTTTCTTTTATATTTATTTTTTGTGTAAATTTTTAATTACCCCTTTTTCTTTTCTTAAATTCTGTTTCACCCCAAAAATTTTCGTTTTTGGCACATTCTTCTTATAATTACAGTTTGACTATAAAATCATAGAAAACTTTCAAATAGGTCCCCAACCAATATTTCCCATAAATCTCAAATTCGAACCTACAACTTAAACTTTTTTGGACCATAATTTGACTTCTTTGGAATTGATTTGAACTCAATAAAAAGAATATTGACTTTAAAAATTACAAAGCCCATTAATTTGAATAAATCACTTAATTGGTTGGTAATTTTTAAAATTTGAAAAAAAAGAAAAAGAGCCTACACTTTAATTATTTCTTTTATTTATTTCTGCAATTTAATTTTCACATTTATTTTATTTTTGGCTTTTACTTTGTTTATATCGTTCGTTTATTGCCTATTTAGTTATTTTAATTTTAGTTAATTTATTTTTGTCTTATTTTTGGGTACATTTATCCTGTTTATTTAATTTTCATTTTGTCTTTAATTTGTGTAATTTTTCAATTTTTTTTGTTATTCATTTGTTTGTGTATCATCTTTACAACATAATTTTACACTCACACATCATCATTACATAAGACGTTGGTTTCGAACTTTAAGTGGCAGGTTAATTCATAGATCTCAATCACCACCACCAATTATGGATGAGATCCAAGATGAAAATATCCTCTAGTTGATCAGGGAGACAACAAATCTCAATATGATCAGAATCAATTGAGAAATTTGGGAGACTACATGAATCCAATGAGAACTGGAGCACCGTCGTGTATAGTAATTCCTCCAGAAGCATCTTGATTCAACTTCAAACCATGTATTATCCAACTTTTACCAACATTTCATGGTTTATAATATGAAAATCCATATTTGTGTTTAAGAGATTTTGAGAAAGTTTGTAATACATACACAGACCAAAATTGTAACATGAGCATAATTAGATTAAAGTTTTTTCTTTCTTCATTAAAAGATAAAGCTAAAATTTAGCTACAAAACCTTAAATATGGATTAATAAGAGTTTAGAATAACATGTAAGAACATTTTTTCAAAAAATTCTTTCCACCTTACAGAATCAATTCTTTTAAAAGGCAAATCATTTCTTTCACTCAAAAAATAGAGAAACATTGTACCAATGTTGGGATAGATTTAAAGAATTGCTTAACATATGTCAACATCATGGTTTTGAAACTTAACGATTGGTCACTTATTTCTACGAGAGCTTAACACCACAAAGTAGACAAGTTGTAGAAATGATGTGTAATGGTGAATTTAGAGATAAAAATCCTAAAGATGCACTAGATTACCTTGACTAATTAGCTGAAAATGCACAACATTGGGCTATTGTTCGAGCATTTGAATTGACTAATAAACCACAACTATCTCCATCTAGTGGAGGAATCTATAACCTTAAGGAAGATAATAATTTACAAGCAAAATTTGCATCCCTAGTTAGGAATGTTGAGGCTCTGGAAAATAAAAAAAGTGATCAAGTAAAATCCGCTCAAGAAATTGCATGTTTGTAGTTCTAATGATCATTTCACTCAAGATTGTCCCACTCTGCCTGCACTCAAAGAATGTTTGTATGATCAAACTAATGCTATTAACACTTTTAACAAACCAAACCCATATTCACAAACTTATAATCCTAATTGGAGAAATCATCCAAATTTTAGTTGGAGGAATAATAATAATGCACAATCTTCACAAGCAGCACCTCCACAAAATTTTCAAAATACTCTGCCTTATGCACCATATGTTCCACCACCATGGAAAAATTTGGAAGATACAATGCATTCATTCATTAGGAAGCAAAATGCTAGTAACAATAAAAATGCACAAACCTTTTTTGATTTAAAAGATACTCTTACTAAAATTGCTTCTACACTCATAATTCAAGAAAAAAGAAAATTTCCAGCTCAACCACAACCAAATCCTAAGATTCAACAAAATTCATCCATGGACCAAGTCAAGTCAATTATAACTCTTCGTAGTGGTAAAGTTATTGATCGGCCTATTCCAGAACCTTGTGAAAATAATGAAAATTCAGACGATAAGGAAGAACTAAATAAACTTACACCTAGTGAAGAAATAACTATTGTTCCATCTGAACCACCATTTCTGCATGCATTGAATAAACCAAGAAAATCAAACCACTTTTCTAAAATTTATGAAATCTTTAAGCAAGTGAAAGTTAACATTCCTTTGTTAGATGCAATCAAGTAGGTACCTTCATATGCCAAATTTTTAAAGGATTTATACACTGTTAAGAAGAAATTGAAGGTAAAAAAGAGTGCTTTCATAGCTGAACAGGTAAGTATCATTTTGTCTACTAATAATAAGTTGAAATATAAAGATCCTGGTTGTCCTACTATTTCTTGTATTATTAGAGATCACAAAATTGAGCATGCTTTGTTAGACCTTGGTGCTAGTGTTAATTTGCTTCCATATTCAGTTTATCTTTAACTGAATCTTGGTGAGTTAAAATCAACTTCAACTACACTTTTAATTGCCGTAGATCAGTTAAAGTACCAAAATGAATAATAGAAGATGTTTTAGTATAAGTTGATAAATTCATTTACCCTGTGAATTTTATTATTTTAGAAACTGAACCTGTTGTGAATAATTATAAACCAATTCCTGTAATTTTGGGTCAACCTTTTTTAGCAACTGTTAATGCTTTGATTAATTATAGGAATGATTTAATGAATTTGTCATTTGAAAATATGACTCTAGAATCAAATGTTTTCAACATGTGTAGGCAACTTAATGAAGAAAATGAGAATGAAGATGAAATTGATGAACAAAAGGAATTGCTTGAATCTTGTATAGAGGAGAATATTCAAAAAAGGGAGTTTTTCTGAACTTAGTGATATTTGTTTGGTTAATTCGATTGAATCAAATAAACAACTTAAACATGATACTTCTAATATAAATTTGTTGTTTGATTCTTGTCAGACTTTGCAAACTGATGATGGGAAACTAAAATTTGACGAGCTTGGAATCATTGAAATGACTGAATAACAAGAAGCACCTAAACTAGAATTGAAACATTTGCAAGAGGAATTGAAGTATGCTTATCTTAGAGAAGAACAAACTTATCTTGTTGTGATGTCTTCGACCTTATCAAGCGACCAAGAAAGTAAGTTACTCTCTGTTCTTAAAAAGCATAAAAACGCAATTGGATGGGCTTTAGATGACATTAAAGGTATTAATCTTTTAATTTGCACACATAGAATCAATTTGGAAGAAAATGCTAAAATATGTCAACAACCTCAAAGAAGATTAAACTCACACATAAAAAAGTAGTAAAAACAGAAGTTCTTAAATTACTTGATGAGAGAATCATCTATCCTATCTCTGATAGTAAGTGGGTGAGTCTTACACAATTAATTCCAACACGAATTACATCTAATTGGCGCATGTGCATTGATTATAGGAAATTAAATGAAGCCATAAGAAAAGACTATTTTCCATTACCATTTCTTGTTCAAATCTTAGAAAGAGTAGCTGCACATCCCTACTTATGCTTTTTAGATGAATATTCAGGTTATTATCAAATTCCTATAGCACTTGAAGACCAAGAAAAAAACCACATTTACATGTCCCTTTAGAACTTTGCATTTAAAAGAATGCCATTTGGACTTTGTAATACTCTTGTAAAATTTCAAAGATGAATGGTAAGTATTTTCACTGATATGATTGAACACTTTTTAGAGGTCTTTATGGATGATTTGATTGTGTTTGAGATTTCTTTTGATGATTGCCGTGATAATTTGGAAAACGTTTTAAAAGGATGTGTTGAAAAAAACTCGTTTTAAATTGAAAAAATGCTATTACATGGTTACTTCTTGAATTGTTTTGGGTCATGTTGTATTTATTAAATGAATTAAAGTTGACAAAGTAAAAATTGAAGTCATATCTAAATTGCCACAATAAAAAATAGTTAGAGATGTTCGATCCTTTTTAGCACATGCATGATTTTATAGGAGATTTATAAAAACTTTAGTGCCATATCTAAACCACTTTGTAACATTTTATTAAAAGATGCACCATTTGAATTGACTGATGATTGTCAAAAATCTTTTGAAAAAATAATTTTTCTTTTGACATCTGCACCTATTATAATTAATAATTAATTGGTATATATTTTTGTGTCTGAGTTCTTAAAAATATTGCGCCACAGTTTAATTAATTATTAATTAAACATAAAGCACCCACAATTGAGAAATTGAATAGCTTGCCAAAGAGAATGACTAGTCTCGATTTGTTTATTTATTTAACTAAAAGAGCATGAGGAAGAAATCAAGGTTAAAAACTGTTGATTCTTGGCTTGTCCAAAGAGTAAGAATTAATGTCGATACTTACCTTGTAAAAAAAGCAAGAATTTAAGAAGTGTGAAAAATACTACACTTTTCAAGTCATATATACATACATGTGGAAGCTCCGTTATTGGACATCAATGGTGAAATTAAGCAGTCGCAAATGGACCCACATTTTTTCAAAGCTGCAGCTGCGGGCAATTCAGAACCGTTCAAAGATATGGCAAGAGAGGTAATTGAGAGCTTGCTAACAGCAAAGACCAAAAACACAATCCTGCATATCAACATCATATCTCAAGAAAGAGAAAACTTGTTAACGAAGTTCGTAGAAGAAATACTTGATAAATGCCCATCGCTGCTACTACAAGTTAATGCCAAAGGCGATACTCCACTTCACGTTGCGGCAAAATTCGGCCATTCTGATATAGTGAGGTTTCTTGTCGAAAGAGCAAAATTACCTCAACATAAAAATGAAGAGCTAGAGAGCGGGGTAGGAGCTGCCAAGCAGATGATTAGGATGACAAATAATGAGAAGAACACAGTACTCCACGAGGCAGCGTGCTGCGAAAACGTCGATGTGGTGAAAATATTGACGAAAGAAGACCCTGATTATCCATATTCTACAAATAATTACGGAAAAACGCCACTCTACATGGCTGCTGAGTCTTCGTCTTCTAATATGGTGCTTGCCTTATTGGAAAACAGCACACCAGTGTCTCATGAAGGCCCCAACGGAAAGACGGCTTTACATGCTGCAGCAATGGAATTTCGTTTCGGTAAGTTCAATTATACCTTTCAGTTGGAATTTCAATATTGATATCTTTCTATTAATAGATTCTTTCCATAATGTTCAAGTAAATAAACCCTTTTAATTCATTAATAAATTATTAATTGCCATAAATTTAATCAGGATAAATTGTCGGATATAAATTAGTATTTTAAAATACTATAATATCCCACATTGAGGAGAAGTAAGAGCAGTTGAATTTGATTTGAATTAATTATTTGGTTGAATTTGCTTACAAATTAGAAGTGAATAATTCAATTCTATATGTGATTGAATTAAATTGTAAGCCTCATAATGACTAATTTAAATTAAATAAGAAAGTAGATGACGAGTTCATATTTGAATTAAGAAAAAGTTTATATGGCTTTGATACATGTGAAGTCGTTACGGTGAGTTAAATAGATTGATTGTTTTAAATAATGTTCTCTACTGATATGTCATCTTTCTCCATCAATTTATTTTATTTTATTATTCTAAATTGTTGTCCTTGAGTGCTTGTAATGACCTGCCTAGAATTCCAAGGGTGAATTTAACTACAGCTCACATATAGATTTAGATATCTCTTTACAATCGATAACAACTCAACCCTCAAAGAAAATTATTAAACTACATTGAAAGAAATTTAAAATTTTGCAAAACCATCATGAATCAATCCTGATTTCTAGGAATCACAATAAATTATAATGAACTCAAAAAATAAACTTGTTTATCATATATGAAAATACATACTTATATATAATGCAAATGAATAACATGCCATGGTCTTTTAAAAATATTGTAAAAAAAATTCATGACAATTTCTTTTGCCACATTCAAACTTCACATTTCTTTTCAAATCACTTACTTCAATTATCTTAATTCAATTACTCCTCAGTAGGACTTTCACTTAACATTCATAACTTTGGTCTTCATGTAAACGTCCTTCACCCACTTATCTCTTAAACATTACATCTATAGTGTCCACTAAGCGAGTAATGAATTCAAGAAACTAAGAAAAACAAAAAAACTTACTTTCTTTCTTCAAAATCAATTTGCTAAAATCTACTTTCTTGTTTTGTGAAAAAATAATGCATATTCATGTTTATGCCAATGAACTTTCACACATACATATGTCCATGTATAAATCATACTTATCACATAACAACATATCACATAAATATATGGGCAAACCATATAAATTCATATGGGTACATATCAAAATAAGTTTTTCAAACACGTCAAATATATACATATTTTTTATTGTGATTCATTTAGAAGTATATTTTATTTATTCAGGATATCCTCAAGTAACAAAAGTGAATTGATATCATCGGTCTAAAACTAATAACAAAACCTCATAAGATATCATCATGTCCTAATTCATATGTTACTAAAATATCCCAAAATTTTAAATTACTAAATTACCTTGAAATCGTAAATTACCAAAAATACCTTCGCTGGTCAATGGTGACTGAAATTCAAGTGACAATGATCGAAAAAGTCAAAACTGGAACTTTAGCTCGCTCTGAATCCAACGGTGGCAGTGATGTGCTTCTACGCTCAACCATGGTGCCGGATCGAGCTTCGACAGTCGTGAAACTTCAACGGTTGATCGGCGACAATCGACTACTATTTGATGGTCAGAAATTGAATTGACTACCATAAAGGACAAATCCCAGGTGACGACATGATCGAAATCCAGGCAAAACTTGCCGATTTGAGTTGTCGTCCTCCATGACTTAACACGGGTTCGTGGGGTGTTCATAGGTTGTTTTCCGACAACAATGATGACAGGGGAGTAGGGTTGGCAAAAGTCCGGGTCGAGTCCGGGTTTGGGGCTGTCCGGGACCGACCCGCAGTCACATAGTTACTCGGATCCGGACCGTGCCCAATTTTTTCTATGCGGACCAGGTATATGCCCGACACTATCTGGGCACGGGCTTTTTTTCGGGTTTTCTCTACCTGCATTTTCAAAGCTGAAGCACTGGAAGTCTGGAAATAAAAATGCAGCCATGCTTTAAAACAATTATTTACTTCCAAGTTCCAACTAACAAACCTGGTCACAATCCAAAAGCAAAACAATTGTTTCTAAGTGTTTACTTTTATAAAATCCAAAATAAGCAAAGAAGGCCTATAGGCAACCTCGTGGGTTGTGGCTGTGATGGTGGAGTTGCAGCTGATAAGCTGACAAAACAATGGAGTGAGACCAGCTATGATGGCTGATGCCGTTGCGCGGTGGCTGCCGCTGAGAAGATGACCAAACGATGAAGAGCTCTGTGACGGTTGTGCTTTGCGATAAATGAAAAGAGTTGAACGAGGAAGGTAAGAGGTTCGTGGAGGGAGAGGCGCGGTCAACACTGCATCAGTTCCGGTGGGTAGTGGCTGCTGGTGGAAAGACGGAGAGAGGTGTTGCGTTTGTGAGATTTCAGTGTGTGTGTTGCGTTTGTGATTTAGGGTTCGGTTTGCGAGCAATTGGGCAAAGCAAAAAGTATTTTCGGTTTTATATTTTCCTCTTTTTTTTTTTACTTAATGAAAACTTTCGTTATTATTTGATTTATCTTCTTTATTCTCAGCTGATGCTGCATTACGAAAACTACTTGAGGAAAAGAAGAATATGATTAAAGAAATAGACCAATATGGGTGGACTCCAATTCATTACGCTGCATATTATGGAAATTACGGGATGGTAAATTTGCTATTAGAAATTGATCAATCTGCTTCGAATATTGCTAACAAAGATCGAAAGATGACAGCTCTTCATTTGGCAGCGGGCCGAGGGCATGCCCGAACAGTTGAAACAATTCTTTCCCTTAGTCCAGATTGTTATGAGCTGGTCGATAACAAGGGATGGAATTTTCTCCATTATGCTATGGTTAGTTTTCGTGTTGAACAACTAACAAATCTTCTTGAAAATAATCCGTTAGCGAGGAGTCTTATAAATGAGGGGGATGCCATGGAAAACACTGCTCTCCATGTGCTTGCTGCTGTCCGTCCAGAGGAATTCCATGCCGTTATGATTAAGAAGACTCAAGCCAACTATGATGCTGTCAACAAACGAAATGTTAGTGTTAGACACATTTTTAGTTATGGCTATCCTAAGCTCAAGGTAATTATTTAATTTGTTCTTTCAACTAAATTATTAAATTTAATTTTTTTACGTAATTAATTAATATTCAAATGTAAATTAATTACAGGAAGAAATCCAAAAATTATCCAAATATTTTGGTAGAGGACAATATTCAAATGGTGTTATATGCAAATCGGAACCAGAATACATTGAAAGGCAAAATGATGATACCAAAGATGATTACAAGGATACAAGAGAATCACATTTGGTAGTGGCTGCACTCATAGCAACGGTAGCCTTCGCAGCAGCTTTCGCCATTCCTGGCGGTTATAGAAGCGAAAATGAAACTGCAATCCTGAGGAGAAATAAAGCTTTTCAAGCATTTATAGTAGCAGATTCCATTGCCATGGTCTTTTCTCTTTCTGCCGTCTTTACTCACTTCTTTTTGTCTCTTAAAATTGAAGCAACTAAAGATTTCGATGGGGCTATGTTTGGTGCTTCCCTTTGGTTCACCTTTTTTCCCATGGGAGCAATGGTGATTGCATTCGTTACGGGAACGTATGCAATGTTAGTACCTTCTTTAGGCCTTGCTATTATCACTTGTTTAATTGGCTTGAGCTTCTTCTTACTTGTGATTTGGATCATGGGATTGTAGTAAGTCACTATCTTTGTTTATCAGTAAAATGATTGATTTTCATTTAACATAAACATTAATCAATTTACTCAATCTTTGCTAATAATCAATAATTATTTTAATTGTACATTAATCATTGATGTTTTAATAAAAATAAAATTTGAGATGCAGGCCGGTCTATTTTGCTATCAATGATTAGATTGAATTGGTGAGATGAATCAAAATCAAATTTAATATTTTAAATTGTTCGTACTTTCTTATATTGATGGAATAAAATCTTCATTACTTTGTCAACAAAAAAAATGAAAAAAAATTATCTCTTTATATAGTGCGTCATGATAAATCTTCAATTAGATATGAGTAAAGAAAATCCATGATGCATGTAGTATTTTTTATTTTTTTGGTTTTTTTAATAGGTTAACATATTGCCATCAGAGTTTTAGTAATATTTACAATAAAAAATTTATAGAAACTATTCTTGATAAGTCTAGTATGACACAGTTTGAATTTCTATTATCACAAAGTACCAGAGTGATATTTGCTCTACTCATATTAATGGAGGAGAAATCTACTCTTATCCAACTTAATTGGAAGAGAAATCGAGTCCAATAATAATTGGGATTCAAAAGTTGTACTAATGAGCTAAGAACATAATTACTTGTATAAGTATATAAAAATTTTACCATTCAATAGAGATAATGACATATCATTTTAAAGTCAAATCCTGTATCACCAAATGAGTTGAATTAAGACCGAGAAAGACCAAAAGGGGGGGACGTTGCTTTGAAGGAATTATTGCAACAACCATCGAAAACTAATAAATGAAATGGTTGAGGCTTTGGAAGTTCAGGCACATGATGGGCCAGGTTCTGTTCAGCCCCTCCAAACGTGGAAGGGCTTTATGAGCTCAGACTTGAGCCTGGGCTTGTCCAAGCTCAGCCCATTCTCCCCCCCTTTTTGGTCCCATCACTGAACAGAAAGGAATCCCAACTCCGAATTAGCCTAATCATCTGTTCTCTGCTGAATTCCATGGAAATATATGTGAACCAAAAACAAAATCGACTTTGGATTCCTAAAGATTGTGCAAAACAAGCATATGAGCCACCCCATGGCCCAAAAGGCGATTTTTGACCATGATAAAGCGGGCAAGGCAAAATGCCAATACTTACCATTATACTTTTAGGTAAAGTCTCTAAATCTCTTGGCCTTAGTCGTGAGATTTTATTAATTAAATTTACAATTTAGGTGACGTTTTGAGATAATAATACAACAGTTTTTTTAATTAAAATTAATTACTCTAAAATAGACTACCAAATATATGCTTTCAATTCAATATTCACAAATCCAAATGAATTAGGTTGTATGATATATATCACAGAGGACTCACTTCTATAAACCATTTAATCACTTTTATAAATAATTTAATCTATCACATATAACGTTAACTGTACTTGATTTGGCTTACCTTAGCCATATGCTTATACATACTAATTTTAATAGGATAATTGATAACTAAGTTCTTAATGTTTAACTAAGATTAAACTACCTCAAAGACTTAGGCGAGTGATTTTTAAATAATTTTACTTTATTAATTACCCGAATTCAAATCCTATGGGAGGTTGAGGGAGAAAAAAATTGATTTGGGTTGGCTGAGGTAGATTCTTTTTAAGAAGCACTAATTAGAAAAAAAAACTAATATATTTATATAGATGGCAGCTAGATTTGTTGATAAATTCTTTTTGAAATATCTTTAATAAATTTGAATAAAGTATTCAATATGAGAGAGATTTGAGATGAATTAGAATGAAACTAAAAAATATAGTTTCTTTGACAATATATTAATAGTGTGTTTATTAACAATAAATATTAATTGACAAGAATTATAATGAATTGGAATCAAAATGTAGAATAATAAATTGTCTACTTCAACTGCAAGAATGAGATCGAAATCAACAGTATTCCAAAATTGATGTGTTCACTTTGTTTTTAAAATTAGAATAGATGATTGTAAGTTACCAAAATGGAGTAAAAAGAAAGTTTTAATTTTTAATAAAGATAAACGATTTTTACTCTTTATTCTCATTTCTCTATTCTTATTCCCGCCTCTTCCATCTAATTAAATGAAATTCTTTCTCATTCCTAAATTTATGAGACTCAATCAAAATTTATTTATATTTCTTTGTATTTTTAGCAATTAAATATTATTAATAATGCTCATTCCTCATTTTTTTTAAATCCCAAAAATAAACAAATTATTTTAAATCCCAAAACTAAGCACATTAATGACATTCATTCCATTAGCAAAATCATGTGGTTGTCCTAAAATTGATCTAAGGACCCACATAAGAGAATTTGTTTCCTTCTAACTTTATTTTAACTTCAAAAGACACGACTCCACTCCCGCATTCAACCAATGGTAAGTGGATAGTTGACGGCTGTGAAGAAGCCACTTTGGGGTGTGTTTTGGATTGAGATATTGTAACTTTTAAGGTATAACTGTTGTGAAAAAAAGTTATAACTATGAAACAAAAATTAATAATATGTAGTAAATATAAATTTAAATAATAATTTTGACAAAATTATTAAAGATATAATAGATTCTCTATTATATAAGTGAAAAATCATATTAATATACCTTTCAAGCTACATCAGCTAGTGTTTACCAAACACTTTACTACTTTACCTATAGTTGTCCAACCTCCATCCTAAACGCATCCTGAATTTAGTGACTGTCAGCCTTGTGAGTTATGACTAGTTGACCACAAAAAAGAAAGTGGCTGAAAAATCAAATTACTCTTTTTAAAAAAAAAGAATTTTGACCATAGACTCTCTAATCTCTATTGATTGTGAGCAAGATTCTCTCGTTACTAGGCATGTCAAATGTAACTGTAAGTTGCATCAGGGGCCTATCTCCCTAAAAAATAACCAAAACGCACAATAAAAGAAAAGAAACAGAGAGGGGGATTTGTGAAATATTGAAAATTACAGTCATAATAAATTTTAATTAATATATTTACGACAACTGCTATAAACAATAGCAGATAAATTGAGAATCTTTATTATATAATGATTTTTTATCATTCTAATTTTGACTAATAGATGAACTTAGTAAATTTGATCAATTAATGAGATTTTTTAAAACCTTTATACAATTTTGTATTCTCATTCATATTTTAAATGATCAATTTGTTAAAATCATAAATATAATAATTATTAATAAAATATCACTCCATTGTTAGTCTATTGATCTTTTGTTCATCAGAAAATTTCAAAGGAGTGGTTGTAAATCCCCTATCTTCAAAAGAAAAAAAAGAAAGGTCCAAAGCAAAATTATACTACTTGTCCCATTTATAGAATTATTGCTTCTCTTTTTCTTCACTTTAAAATTAAGTGTTGTGTGCAGCCGAGATATTATTCACCCTTGCCTAATAGATCAACTTCGCCGACATGAATTCTGTTTCCATTGAGATTGAGGAAGCTTCATTATTGGACAACAATGGTGAGACCAGTCAGCCACAAATAGACCCAAATTTGTTCAAAGCTGCAACTGCGGGCAATTCAGAGCCCTTCAAAGATATGGCAAGAGAGGTAATTGAGAGCCTGTTAACAGCAAGATCAAGAACACAATCCTGCATATCAACATCAAATTGCAGAAGAAAGAAAATGTGTCAACCAAGTTTGTCGGAGAAATAGTTTAGATATGCCCATGGCTGCTACTGCAAGTTACTGCCAAAGGCGATACTCGATCACGTCACATTGCGGCAAAATTCGACCATTGTGATATACTGAGAGTTCTTATTGAAAGAGCAAAATTAGTTCAACACGAAGATGAAGAGCTCAAAAGTGGGGTAGGAGCCTCCAGGTAGATGATTAGGATGACGAATAAAAAGAAGCATACAACTCTTCAAGAGGCAGTATTTCATTAAAATGTCGATGTGGTGAAAATATTGACGTGAGACGACCCTAATTATCCATATTCTGCAAATAAGTACAGCAAAATACCACATTGCATGGCTGCCGAGTATGAGCACTCTTCTCATATGGTGGTTGCCATTTTGAAAAGATGCACATCCGTGTCCCATATATATATGAAGGCCCCAATGGAAAGACAAGCTTTACATGCTGCAACAATGCACATTGATTTATGTAAGTTTAATCATACCCTTTTAGTAGGAATTTCAATATTGATATCTTTTTCTGCAAGAACTTTGCTCATTCTGTTTCCAGTAATCTTGGAGTGTTGTTTTAATTAAGTTTGCTGTTGGCACATGGGAATTATATCTAGTTGGACACCGGAGTTTAAATTCGAGGTTGGATGTTAAAAATTTAATTTGAGTTATAATTTATTCATCTTTTGTCTTAATACTCTAAAAAAAGAATGATCGTGTGGTTCAACAGTTATTTGAAGGAAAGAAGAGTATGATCAAAGGAATAGACTAGTGTTGGTGGACTCCAATTCATTACGCTGCATATCATAGAAATTACTTGATACTTAAGCTAATATTAAAGATTGATCGAACTGCAGCAAAGATTGCTGACAAAGATCGAAAGATGACAACTGTTCATTTGGTACACGGGCCGAAGGGATGCTAGAGTAGTTGAAGCAATTATTTCCAGAAATCCAGAATGTTATGAACTGGTCGATAACTGGTGATGAAATTTTCTTCATTATGTTGGGTTTAGGTTTGAAGTTGAAGAATTAAGAAATCTGGTAGATAATATGTTAGCAAGTAGTCTTATGGATGAGGGGGGATGCCAAGAGGAACACTACTGTCCATTTTTTTGCTGTTGTCCATTGAAAAGAAATCTTTGACGATTTATCTGGAAGAGTAAAGGCAACTATGAGGCCATCAACAAGCAAAATGTTAGCGTTGCAAAATGTTAGACCATGTTTATCCTAAGTTCAAGGCAATTATTATTATTATTATTTGTTTTCGACAGATTTTGGGGGTAGGAAAAGATAAATCTATCTAGAAAAATGAATTTGTATTTTTAGGGGAAATAAGGTACCTCACTAGTTTGTTGTGTGTGGTGCTTCTGAATTCAGAGGAGGTAAGAAGAGAAGAGGGAAGTGGTAACAATGATGAAAGGTTTGAACTAAGAAAAATGGTCTTCAAAACGAGCTTCACGCCTGTAAAACAGTGAAATAAAGGTTAGAAGTGAAGCTGGGGTACCCCTGCATTCACACTATGACGCTCAAGTTAGCAAGCTCAAGTTAGCAAACTCAAGCTTTTTAATAGTAAAGAGAGCTTGCTAACCTCTGTAAATCAAATTTAAGGTTGAAGAAAGCTTATTTTATGGAGTGTGAGTGAATGAGAACTTTTTGGAGAATAAGAACTAGACACCTTTATTTATGGAGTACCTCAGCTACCACGTGGCGTATTCTTTTTGGCTATGGGCTATCCCTTTTTAGGCCTTTAACGTCTTTTTACATTTTTATGATTTTTGGGCCGCTATGTGCATGTTTGGGAATCAAGAAGGTGTTTGCGGCGTATTTTATCCTTTGAAAACGTGGCGCGCGCTGGAGAGTGGTCCAGGGTACCTCTGCAGTAGTTGTCGGGCAGACGGCTGAGGACCACTGTCCTTGGGACATTGTCCTTCACTTTTGGCAGAGGTAGCAGGCGGCTGTCGCCACTTTTTAGTACGATATTTTGATATCTAATTCTGAAAAAATCGAATATTATCCTTAAGAAGTGGAGACATTTCTTGTGGCAGACTTTTTCAGAGGATTCTTCTGCATCCGATCTGTTGGGTACCTCGAGTTATACGGGGTACCTCGAGTTACTCTGGAGTTATGCATGGTATCTCAAGTTATTCTTGGTACCTTTAATTATGCTGGAGTTATTCCTGGTACCTCGAATTATGCTGGAGTTATTCCATGTACCTGGAATTATGCTGGAGTTATTCCATGTACCTGGAATTATGCTGGAGTTATTTCGGGTAATTCGAGTTACTCTCAAGTTATGTAGGGTACCTCGAATTATGCGGGGTACCTTGAGTTACTCTCGAATTAAGCGGGGTGCCTTGAGTTACTCTCGAGTTATGAGAGGTACCTCGAATTATGTCGGGTACCTTAGATTATACTGGAGTTATTCTGTTCGACACGTGGCGTTTTGCTACCTTTTCTGTTTTTCCCCCAAACATTATTATTTGGTTTCAAATTGTATATTAATTTATTAATTAATATTCAAATGTAAATTGCAAGAAGAAATTCAAAAATTATCCAAAGATTTTGGCAGAGGACAATACTTAGATGGTGTCGTATCCATAAGAGAACCACATGTATTGCAAGAGCCTGTTTATCCTAAAGATGATTTCAAGGATACCAGAGCATCCCATCTAGTAGTGGCTGCACTCATAGCAACAGGCCTTCACAACAACTTTCATTATTACTGGTAGTTAAAAAAGCGAAAATGACACTGCAATCTTGAGGGGAAATACAACTTTTCAGGCATTTATGGTAACAGATACCATTGCCGTGATCCTTTCTCTTGTTGTCGTCTTTATTCACTTCATAGTGTCTCTTGAACTTGAAGTAATCAAAAATTTTAATGATGATTTGTTCGCTGCTTCCATTTGGTTCGCCATCATTTCCATGGGAGCAATGGTGATTGCATTCGTTATGGGCACACATGCAATGTCAGCACCTTCTTTAGGCCTTGCCATTATTACTTGTTTAATTGGGTTAGAGCTATTTCTTCTTTGCATTTTGGTCATTAGAAGGTATTTCAGTGAAAACAAAATCATGGGTAAAGAAATCGTCACTAGAAGAAGATATACTCCATCTTTTTAGCAAGGCTCGAACTCGAGACTTAAGTTTAAAGAAGGCTACTCCTTATCGGATGTTGCAAATTTGCAACCATCAGAACTAATAAGGGTAATGTTAGCTCCTTTTTTAGGCCTTCCCACTGTCACTTAATTGTGTTGAGATTATTCTTCCTTGTGTTTGACTTTATCAAAAGATATATTTGTAAGAAATCACTAAAAAAAAATTGCTTCCTTTTCATAAAATAAACATACTATTCATAAATGGTTTCTTGCTCACCGTATTTTCTTTCTTTCTTTCTTTTCCCTCTTTAAAGGTGATCTTTATGTCTTAAATTTATATAAATTTAAGCAAATCTTAATTAAAAAAAAGAGTTGGTAAACAAATAATTTTGCAATTTTGGAAGAAATTAAATATAAAAATTTCATTGTTAAATGCATTCCGTGGATTCTTTGTTTTCATGGATGGGGATAAAATGATAATATAGTTTTTTTACAATTTTTTAAAATATTCTTAGGCTAAAATTATGTTGATAATTTTTTGTTTTTGTTTTAAGATGTCTTTAGTATAGACATCAACTTAAAATTAAAATAAAACTTTCAACTACTTAATAGCTAATTGAAAAAAATAATGTTTGTTGGTATAAATTTTATCCCAACTTATCATATGGTGATTTCAACTTAGGATGGCCTCTTAAAATTGTGTTTGAACTTTCTCTTTATTGGATGAACTTCCGATGTGGCCTTCTCATGTTGTAACTTTCATTTTCAGGTTCAATCATGCTCCTCTGAAATTTCTTCTAAGAGTTGTCCACTTCTTTAGTGATGTGAATGATCTTGATAAGATAATACCTACAAACATTAAAAAAAAAAAACAATCAAAGGGTTAGTTTTAATGGTGTATACACTTTAACGATCACGTCAATCACCAGACTTTAAAAAAAATAAAATTTAGAGAGATAAAGCTAGAGAGAGAAAGACTTCTCTAGCCCCTCTCCTCCAAGATCTTTGTGTCTAAGGTCAATTTCTTCCAAGCCTTCCCTATACCTTGCTCTAGAGGAGCCCGAATCAAGTTCATCATCACTAGGATCGCTTGAGTTCTCCTTTTCCTTAACTTGAGCTTGGAATTGATAAAACATTCTATGAAAGTTCTAAACTAATCAATCCATTTTACTTTGGAATCAAGGTTGCCCATGTAGTTGGCCACCATGATGTGGATTAAGAGAAGGATGAACAAGTACCATGGCTTCAAATGATGAATTCATAAATGGTCTTCTTCCTTGAAAATGACTTCATCAACCCTAGAACTCACCATATTCAAACATAAGGTCATAATGCTCATAGCTCACATCTATGCTCTAAGTGGAGTTCCAAGACTTTTAGATAGAAGTCCTTATAAACGACGCCAATTTGCTCGTAAAATTTTTTCCTAATTTATTAAATGGTAAATTCATGAACTTTGTTGAACTCTTGATGTGGGCTTCTCATGTTGTGCCTTTTATTTTCTAAGTCCAATTGCACTCATTTGAATTTTCTCCTAAGAGGTATCTACTTCCTTAGGTGACAAGGATGACTTTAATTAGATAATACGCTATAAACATAAGAAAAACAGTCAAAGGGCCGCCTTTAGTGGCGTAAACCCTTCGACGATCAAGTCAGCCATAAAATTTTCAAAGAGATAAAAGTTTAGAGTGAGAAAATTTAGAGAGATAAAGCCTAGAGAGAGAAAGTCATTATTTTCCTTCTTGAGTGATTTTTCGCTTATCTTTGAAAAAGGATGGGGGGCTTATATTTTTAAGTGACTTTTATTTGACTTGAGTCCTTATTGTATTGAAGACAAGTGTCATTGTCTTTGTAATCTGGCAACATTTGTCTTCTTATAACCATACAAAGTAACAATTGGACATGCAACTTTGTCATCAGATCAAAGGAGAAGTGTCTCCATCCTCTTTGTTTGGCAGAGGATATAGTATCATTATGCTTAGTTCGAAGGAAGAGATAGTTTTATCATAGTTTTAACCTAAGAAGTTTGTCCAAGGAGGTTTATCTTTAGGAAATTTGTCCTAAGAGGTTTTTTCTAGGTGAATTGTCCTATGATCATGGGATCCTAGATTATTGGTCTCCTGAAACGTAAAAGGCCTTTTTTAAGTGGTTTGTCCCAGGATTAAGAATTTAGAAGATTTGTCTTAGGATTCTTCATCATATGAATCTATGACTTTTTTCATGGGTGATTTTCCTTAGGATCGAATCTGAAAATCTAAGAAGTTTATCTTGGGTGATTTTTTTTAGAATTCGAGAATCCTAAAACTTTAGAGGCTTATCCTAGGATCTTAGGAATGTTAAACCAGTTTTTCACTTTTGAATGTAAAGAAAATATATGACATTTACTCAGATTATCAATGCAATTATATTTTTTGTTAAAAGTTATTACTAAGCAAAAGTAATTAAAAAACATAATCAGCCATTAATACCCAAGTAACTTAACAGATCCCAATTATATATAGTTGATTTACTAAACCATTTAGCAAACAATATTCGTTCTCTCAATTAATTGGTGAAAACTATAAACGAAAGAGAGAGAGACAGAGTACTGAAGCAAAACCATCCATCCAATTACACCAACAGAGAAAGAACCTTCATTGTTAAAATGTGAACACACACACACACACACACACACACACAAAACCTTCACTTTTAATTCATTCAACGTATAAGAAAATAATAGTGAGTCTATCACAGACAATTATACAAATATTTAGATTAATGTGCAGATAACCCATTATAGTCAATAGAAAAACATTCATTGATTTCTTATTCTGATGTGTTGCGAAAAGTATTGGTATACTAAGGAATCATGTAATGATACACACATTCTTTTAATGTGTACACGACCAATTCAAATGTCGGTAGGAGATTTTTATTCTTGCTAGTTAAATTATAAATTTTCTCCCATAAGACTAATTAAATACATTAAATTTAGGTTCAAAATACAACCAGCAATGTAACATATCAACTATAGAAAATGATTTATGGTCTCTCATTTGTCAAATATAATCCTTGTAGACGTGAAATCTGAAGGACAACCAACAAAGCAACTCAAACACAAACAAATAAACACGAGCCACCATAGAGTGTGGGAACACAGCCACCATATAGGGTGGAACAAAAAAATCCGCAGATCTAGATCTAGGGATAAATTAAACGAAAGAAAATTGAATGAGTATATTTTCTAGACATAAACTTGAGAGTATGCATACAACCTAATCTAAACATAGTATTAGGGATGTTTTGGGTAGAGCTCAATCATGTTAGATGCACGATATATTGTGGATATGTTTTTTAATTGTGTTTGAGGTGCATTGTGTTCTCCCTCTTTGTCAGCATGAACTGTGAATATAAATGGGTTGTTCCATTATTTACTGTAACAGACTATCTATAGATTGATCTTCAAGTCTCAATTATTTATTATAACAGATTATCTATAGGTTGATCTTCAAGTCTGTTAGGGATTAGCCATTGTATTATTATTTTATGTTGGAATGAAATTATATTTCTTTTGTAAAAAAAAATAAAATCGAGCACATCTGTATTCACTCGTTGAATTAACGAAAGTAATGCTTTGTATCATAAAGGAAAAACAAAGATTTGGTGGTATATATTTGCATGACGAGTCTAGCTACGTTGCATCGGTCGGGGCTTTACATGAATGCATATGAAACAAACACCTGAACTTTAAAATTCCTTTTTCAGAAGTAAATCTTATTTAAATATCTAATATATTATAAATTGAACTGACAAAATTTGATGCAATACACTTGACAAACATAAACACATTACAAAAAAATAGGTTCGAATAATTAAATTTAACACAATTATTAAATATGTCAACACAAATTTTTTCTCTATCGGGTTAGGTTTAAATTCTTGACCAATTTACTCGATTAATTAGATAATGATTTGTGAAGGATGAACATTTACATAATATTTTATTTTATGAAATTCTAGATGGAATTAGAACATGAGTGGTATAAATGTGTAACATTTTAGTAGACTTATATATTTTCATAATATCAAAATATATAAAGGTTGAATTTTGTCAAATAAGTGTGAAATCTTTAACATATATTGGGTTAAGTACTAAACAGGTTATTAGGTATTATGACACGATTATCCAATTAGTTAATGAATGATATCTTGTCACTCATTTATTTTTTATTTTAACTTCGTATTTAACAGTTTGACGTAATTATTAAATAAATAACTCATCGATTTTGCCACCTCTGAATATAAACAACCAAGTCAACAACTTGCCGTTTAACTGCCCGTGCAGAAATCTATATGTTAATTATTCCAAGCAATTACTTAGGATTCTGCCACGTATATGAAACAGAACCCAACTGGCCGTCTGCGGTTCGTCAATTTAAAGGTTATTTCTTTTGGGAGCTCGACGTGGCAAGAAAGTGTTATCGAATCATTATGGGCTCGATTTCTTTTGTTAAAACTAGTTAATGATATCATCAATCACCACCACTGAGTACTTAGCACAACTGAACCACGTGACCTACCTGCGACTCCGGATTTCCTTTTTTCGAAAAATTTTGTTCAATTCCTTTCATACTACTAGAGCTAGCAAAATTTGACACGACCCAATTACCCGATACGAATAAATGGGTATAGGTCGTCTAATTTAATACGATTATTAAATGAGTTAAATCCAGGTGGACACGATTTTTTTCCATGTCGGGTTAGGGTTAAAGTTCTTGACCCATTTACCTAATCAATGACTCGATTATATTTTTTATTTTAAAATAATTTGTAGGTTCTTATTATCAAAACTCAATTATTAGAGATGATTCTCTCTTTTTTTTTTGAAAAGATGAATGTAAACATAGTATTTTATTTATAAAATTTTATATACATTTAGAGATTCAATAATGTAAATGTGTAAAATATTGTTAGATATGTATATTTTATAATATTGATATATAATATTATTTATATACATATAATTAAAACTTCAATAGTGTAAATGTGTAATATTTTGGTAGATATGTACATTTTAGAATATCGATAAATTATGTATGTATTTATGTATGTATGACAGTGTGTAAATGTTTGATGTAAATTTTGTTTAATATATAGGTATTAAGTAGGCTATTGGGTAACCCGATTATTTTTCCATGTCGGGTTTGTGTCTTAATATTTAATATTTTGACACGATTATTAAATGGATCGGGTTTGGGTCGACCTAAATTTGACACGACACGAAACTGATATGACACGAACATGACCCGATGACCCGTTGTGCAAACTCTACGTACTACCAATAGCACCCCCCTACTAACTCATTTTACATAATTATACTCCAAAAAGGTAAAAGTATTCTAAATAAAAAATATTCTCTACTTTTATTGTGAATTTTCATAACAAAGTTGAATAATAAATCGAAATTTGGTTTGTAGGCTTATAACTCAATAGTGCTTATGAAAGAATGAGTTTGAGTCTTATAAAATTTATTCTATTTAAATAATAGTAGATTTCTCCCCATGTATTAATGGAGTAAATTTTCAAACTTGATATTTAGTAGACCTTTAGAATGTACTACGAGTATCTATATCGAAAATTTTAGCTAATTATGTCTTTTTATAATGCCGTGATTGAAATCACAGCATCGATACCGTATTTAAACATTAAATTATGTAAATGAACGTAAGAAATGTAAATTTAAATAAAATCAAATAAAAATTAATTTAAAATAAAATATAGATTCTGTAAATAGAACATAAGACTTATAAATGGAAGGTGAAATAAGAAAATTAATATATAAGTGGTAAATTAGTGTATTAATGGTAAACAAAGCAAAAACTTATGAATATAACATAGAAACGTATAGATCAACAATAAGTTTAAAATAAAACATCAATTAAGTAAATAAAATATAGGACTTGTAAATGGAATGTAAAACAAATAAGTTGATATATAAGTGGTAAATTAGAGTATTATTGGTAAACAAAACAAAAACTTATAAATATAACATAAAACTTATGAATCAACATTAAGTATAAAATAAAAACTAAATTATATAAATAAAATATAGGAATTGTAAATGAAAGGTAAAACATGTAAATTAATATAAGAATTATTGAAAAAAATAAAAACTTAAAAATGTAAGATGAAACCTCATTATAATAATGATTACCTTATACATTTGCTGATTTTTTTTTCTAAATTCAATAATGATAGTGGAGAAACTAATGTGCTATGAACAGACTAAGCAACCTTGGATTCTGCCCCAAGATCACCAACCAACTAATCAAGATGCTGCAAGATTGATGACTGAAAAGCTACGACTAAGATGAACCTATGGAACTTGACAATTAACCAATTGGATTTAAGAATCAACAGAAGTAGATCAACCAAAGAACAAAGAAGCTTAACGTGGTTCAGCTAGATTTCTCTAACTTACATCTACGGGAGGGCAAAACACAGCTTTATTGATTTCCCAAATCAAATTACAGAGTAATGCTTATTTTCGCTAAGAAAGATCATAACTGACTATATATAAACCAGTTCCCTTCTCTCTCTTCAGCTCTCTCTGCACACCAATTTGTTGCTGCCACATCAGCTGCTCGATAACAGCTTCTAACGAACCTTGCAAGCTGAACACAAGCATGTGATACAAGCGTGCTTCACTTAAACCTAAACGACAAACTCACATGTCGTTTAGAAGAGTATTTCTTTTACTCTTCAAAACGTAAAGCTCTATGTCGTTGAACTTAAGTGATTTCAGCTCTAAACGCAAAGTCTTTTGCCGTTTTGGTTTTTTGGATTTGCTTTCACAAACAACAATTCTCCACCTTGAAACAAATCACCCCTGATTTTCCCCTCCATTTCCAGAATGAATTAATAGCAGCAAAGACCAACTATGTCCAAGCAAACTTTGAACTTAGCTGTAGTGACTACTTTCGTTAACATGTCAGAAGGGTTTCTGTCTGTATGTATCTTCACCATTCTGACCACACCCATGGAAACTACATTTCTGATGAAGTGCGACTTGATGTCGATGTGCTTTGTTTTCTCATGGTGAGCTGGGTTTTTACTCGAGTAAATGGCACTTGAGCTATCACATAATACATCAACTGTCTTCTGACTTACTCCTAGCTCTGAAATCAAACCTTTCAACCATAAGGCTTCCTTTATTGCTTCAGTGGCTGCTGTATACTCAGCTTCTGTTGTTGATAACGCAACAACATGTTAAAGGCTTGCCTTCTAGTTAATCAAGCAACCATTCAACATGTACAAATGCCATGTGAGATACCTTCTTCTGTCTAAGTCTCCTGCAAAGTCAGAATCAACAAATCCACATATCCCCTCAGACTTGCTCTCTGACCTTCCATAAACCAACCCATGGTTCAGGGTTCCACTTAGGTGTCTCATCAACTATTTTACAGCTCTCCAATGTTCTTTTCCAGGAGACACCATATATCTGCTAACTACACTTAGAGCATAAGAGATATCAGACCTAGTTAGAACCATAGCATACATTATGCAGCCAACTGCATTAGCAGAGGGGATCTTAGCCATCTCTAACTTTTCTTCTTCCGTCTTTGGACACTGCAAACTGGAGAGCTTAAAATGTGTTGCTATTGGAGTCATCACATGTTTACATGAGGTCATCCCAAAGGTTTCCAATACCGTCCTCAGATATTTGTCTTGAGAAAGGAACATAATGCCTTTGCTTTTGTCCCTCTTGATCTCCATGCCCAGTATCTTCTTTGTTGACCCCAAATATTTCATGTCAAATTCAGAGCTTAGCAAATTCTTCAAAGCTTCAATTTCTTCTCTTGACTTACAGGCTTCCAACATGTCATCTACATATAGTAACAGGTATATGTAGAAACTTGAACTTATTAGCTTGTAATAAACATAGCAATCAAAATTGCATCTCAGGTATCCATATGACAACATGAATTCATCAAACCTGAGATATCATTGCCTTGGTGATTGCTTGAGCCCATACAGTGATCTTTTTAGCAATCAAACATGGTTTGGTTTCTCAGAATCCACATAGCCCTCAGTTGAGTCATAAGAATTTCTTCATGTAGTGTTTCATATAGGAATGCAGTCTTGACATCAAGTTGATCAAGCTCTAAGTCATGGACTGCAGTCAGTGCTAACAATACCCTTATGTAGGCATGTCTGACCACATGGGAGAATACCTCTTTAAAATCAACTTCTTCCTTTAAGTATACCCCTTAGCTATAAGCCTGGTTTTTTACCTCATATGTTCACTTGCTGTGAGGCATTCTTTGACTCTGAAAACCCACTTGCAACTCACGGTCCTTTTGTTTCCAGGCTTCTCAACCAATATCCAAGTGTGATTCTTCTTAAGAAAGGTTATCTCATCATTCATAGCTTTCTGCCATTTTGATTTGTGTGAGCTTTGAACAGCTTCAGCATAACTCTTGGGCTCATCTACATCAATATCATGTGAAGCAACTAGTGCATATGCTATTAAATCAGCATATCCATATCTTTGTGGTAGTCTGATTTGTCTTTTTTCTCTATCTTTTGTCAGCTGATAACCGTGTACTTAAGTCTGCCTTTAAGATTGTGGTTGAGGGCCACTGCATTCATCATGATCTTCACTGTCTTGATCTGAATTCTCACCCCTCTCAAATTTCTTTGAATCAGGATGCTCCACCTCAATTTGAATGTTTTTTTGCACTTAAGGTTTCTGAGTTTTCAACCCAGCATCCTTTCTGACTTCCAAAACAACATTCTCATTAAATGCCACATCTCTGCTTATTATGCATCTTGGAGGTTCTAGATCAGTACACCATAGTTTGTATCTTTTAACTCCATCAGGATAGCCTATGAACTGACCTTTAAGAGCCCTAGGTGCTAACTTCCCTTGATTGACATGTGCATAAGCAGAGCATCCAAACACTTTGAGATTGACATAGCTTGCTGGTTTTCCATGCCACATTTCAAATGGAGTCTTAAAGTCTAAAGCAGGAGATGGACTCAAATTCACTAGATAGCTAGCTGTTAATAAGGTTTTTGCCCAGAGACTTTTTGGTAGTTGTGCTTGCACCAGCATACACCTCACCTTATCCATCAGGGTCCTGTTCATCCTTTCTGCCAATCCATTTTGCTGAGGTGTTAACCTCACTGTTTTGTGCCTTGCTATCCCCTCATTTGCACAGTAGCTATTAAATTGCTGATTGCAAAACTCAAGTTCATTATATGTTCTCAGTTTCTTAACCTTCTTTTCAGTTTGATTTTCAACTAAGGTTTTCCATTTTTTAAATTTGCTAAAGACTTGATCTTTGTGTTTCAGTACATAGACCCAAACCCTTCTTGAATAATCATAAATTATTGACAAAAAATAACTATTACCACCTAATGAGCTGGTCTGTGCTGGTCCCCAGAGATCAAAATGTATGTAGTCTAGGATGCCAATAGATTTGCTAGTTGAGTGCTTGAAACTGTTTCTCATGGACTTCCCAAAGACACAATCTTCACAAAAATCTAACTCTTCTATCTTATCATTCCCCAGAACTCCTTGTTTTTCAAGCTCTTTTAACCCCTTAACACTCATATGCCCCAATCTTAGGTGCCACAACCTAGTGCTTTCCCCACCAGTGCCAACAATCACATCTGTTATTCATGTAACTGCCTCACCATCTAGGACATATACTTCATTCCTTTTTTAACCTTTCATCACTATCTTAGAGCCCTTCATGATCAACAATCTACCAGATTCAAGCTTAATACTAAACCCATTCTGATCAATCAAACCTAGTGAGATTAAGTTCCTCTTTAAATCAAAAACATATCTGACCTCTCTAAGTTCCCAAATTTTCCCATCATGAAGCCTAAGACTCACATTTCCCATGCCTATGACTTTACATACAGCATTGTTACCCATTATTACTTTTCCCCTATTTAAATCATGGTAATCAGAGAAGTAAATTTTAAATAGGCACATATGAAAGGTGCAACCAGAATCTAGTATCCATTTACCTCTCTGGAGATCCTTTGTAGCCACACATACACCAACAGATTCATAACCTTCTTCCTCCATTGTAGCTGCATCACCATTTGTTTCCTTGTTCTTGTTCTTCAGTTCTTGACAGTCATTCTTGAAGTGGCCTTTATGTGACAATGAAAGCACTTTCTGTTTTGTGATTAAGACTTATCTTGCTTTTGTTTCTTTTTCTTTCCATCATTCTTGTTAAACTTACTCTTAACTTATAATCCTTCAACATGCATCATATTCTCATATAAGATTTGTGACACATTAGACATAAGTGCTCACCTTGTAGGGTGGAGAGATTAAAAGGGTTGTAAAGCCATATCATGAGTAGATTAACAACTGGTCATTGCTAGTGTATTTAAGGGTATGAGATTTTGAATATGCGACAGCTGAGAATGCAGATTAATTCTGCCCAATGCTGTAGCACTTGTTGTAACAACCAGAGTTAACTTGATGAAAAACAGTAAGCCCATAAGGAAAGTTTGATCATTCAACCACCATAATCTCAATTGAATCTTAGACACATTTAATTTAGTTTATTTCATTACGATATTGTTTTACTTTATTCTCTCACAATCATCAATTACGATAGAACTCAATTTACGATTGTTAACTTCGGCCTTAAGTTGATTTGCACTATTGTGATTGCTGTAGCATTTCGAGTAACATCAATCCATGTGGAGACGATCTTGAATATTCATCACTTTATTACTTGTTGTGTATACTTGCACATTGGCATTGGTAGCAATTGATTATAAAATTTATCAACAGATACTTAGGACTTAGTTTTACCTACAACAGATGTTAAAGTAATAGGAAGTAAGTGGGTTTTGATAATCAAACACAACTCAGATGGTACTATTTCTAAATACAAAGCAAGGCTTGTAGTTTAAGGGTTCCATCAAACACATGGAGAAGATTATACCGAAACTTTCAGTCCAGTTGTGAAAGCATCAACAGTCAGAATAGTGTTAAGTTTAGTTGTTATGAATAAATGGATTCTTAGATAGGTTGATGTAAATAATGTCTTCTTAAATGACATTTTAGTTGAAGATGTATATATGGCACAACCTGAAGGGTTTACTGATTCTACCAAGCCTAATCATGTCTGCAAACTCAAGAAGACCATTTATGGATTAAAACAGACCCTTATAGCATGGTTTGACAGGTTCAAATATGTTATGGTATCTTAATGGAAGTTTCTCAACTCTAGGTCTGATAGTTCACTCTTCTATAAGTGGGAAAATGGTCACATTTTGTTTGTTTTAGTATATATTGATGATATTATTATTACTGGTTCTAATTATCAACTGGTGCAGCAAGTGATTCTTAATATACAGAAAACCTTTGCTTTAAAAGACTTGGGAGAGCTGAATTACTTTCTTGGGATTGAAGTCTCCAAAACAACAAATGGATTTTATCTTTCTCAAGCAAAGTATATAGCTGATCTCTTAGTAAAGCATAATATGGCGTATTGTAGCCCATTTCCCACTCCCATGTCCACAGGACATCATCTCAGGAAAGGATCAGGTTCAACTATTTCAAATGCATCTCAATATAGAAGTATAATTAGAGTATTGTAGTATGTGACACTAACAAGGCCTGAGATAGCATCTCTGTTAATAAACTCAGTCAATATATGTCTTCACCAATTGCAGAACATTGGGAAGCTTGTAAGAGACTTATGAGATATTTGAAGGGCTTTATTCATTTTGGTCTGCATTTTTATCAGTATGGAACTTTACAAGTGAACTGTTTTAGTGACTCATATTGGGCGTGCGACAAAGATGATAGAAAGTTTGTTGCTGGATATGCTGTTTACATTGGCTCAAACTTAGTCTCTGGTGTTCTAAGAAGCAACCAGTGGTTTCAAGGTCCAGTACTGAAGCTGAGTATAGAGCCTTAGTCAGGCCACATCTGAAGTTGTATGGATTCAAACGTTGCTTGGTGAACTCAATATTAAACTTACTGCAGCACCTATAATGTGGTGTGATAATCAAGGTGCTATAACATTGGCTTACAATCCAGTGTATCATGCTAAAACCAAGCATGTGGAACTGGACATTCATTTTATTAAGGAAAAAGTAGTAGCTAAGAAGATTGTTGCGCAATTTGTTCCTAGTGAAGATCAAACTACAGATATACTTACCAAGCCACTAACTTTTGATCAGTTTCATTACCTTCGAAGCAAGCTAAATGTTCATCCAGGACAGTTTAGCTTGAGAGGGGATGTTACAGAGCATGGTTAAAAGATGAGGTTGCAAACATAAAATGATTTCCCTGCTGACGTGTAATAGTTACTTATCTGACTCAGCTTACTGTTAATGTGTTTGTTAGGTGTGTGTATTAGTTGTAACAAACTTGAGTGTAATTACCTTTGTATAAATACAAAGCTCATATCATAATTATGATTGAGTTAAGTTTATAAAAAATTCAAGATTCTTCTTAAGTGTTTCTTCTTCTCTTTCTCGTTAACTTTCTTGTTAACCAAAAACATTATATTACAAAATCTTTCACAACCACACTCTGCTGACACCCGATGCTTTCAGTTTCATCCCACTGATGCTTGTTCACTTTTGATCCAACCCCATCTTGTTTTTTCTATCTCTACTATTACTTTGGTTCATCAAGGTCAGTACTCACTACTCAGTAGCTTGTTTAATTATTATTATTATTGTATACAATTCTTTTTTCTTTTCTTTTTTTGTAATAAGGGGTTTAGGATTATAAATAAGTTCTTTTGAGGTGTTAGATTGTGATGTTTTTTCAATTTAGGATATTATGGTATTATGAAATTGTCGTTTGTTGTAAAAACAAAAAGCAATTCTCTGCTGTAAAATTATGAGTTTCTTGTAATGAGTTTTTGAAATGTTGTTAAGGACGCTTGGTAGTTGATATTTGTTATTATAAATGTTTGGATTTGAGATAGGATGAATTTTTTTTGGCTGCTGGCAAATATTTTTTTTATTCAATTGTTCTACTCAAATTTAATCTGAACTAAAATTTTTATCCCAAATTATCAAACCGATATGATTCAAATTATGAAATTTGGTTCCATTTGGTTTGGGTCGCATTTTCAACCTGATTGAGTTCAATTCTCCAGCCCGATCGGGTTGTAACCCAAACTGAAATCCGAATAATCTAAAACAAAATCTGATTTACCCACCCTATGCATGACATGTCAAGCCCCACATGCGAGCTTAATTGGGTCTAGATTTTGACATGCAGGTCATGAAAATATGACACGATTTACGTCAACAAGTTTGTTTCCAATTTTAATGACATACTACATTCTGTAAAGAAATGAAATTGAGTAGAGAAATAGTAAGTTCAATGATAACTAATAGATTTTAACAAAATTATATATACAACAAGAATATGTTAAATAATTTTTTTTAAAATATAAGGACTAACTAGTTAATTAGCTAAAATTGTGGAGACTAAATATGCATATATCCTTAGAAAAACCTATATTCTTTTGTATTAGAATTAGAAAATTACTATATTTCCCAGTTTGCTTAAAAATTATGCTACTAAATATATATATCATTTTCTTACACTGATGAGCTTTAACTATTTGAGTAACGATAGATATCCTAAAATTTTAATTTTAATTATATGCCAAATGATGTGCTTTGCAATGTATCATTTTTTTAAGTGGTTAATAGTTTTCAAAAATTTATAAGTGAATTAATTGTGTTATTCTATTATCCAATTAATGAATATCACATTATTTAAGATAAAAGTTAACGCATCCATTCCCCTTAGATATCTTTCATCTATAGTATTTGTAGTATTTTTGCTCTAGTAGATCCTCTCTCATGTAATAAAAGTATGGAATCCTAGGTTACTAATCGGTGGAATACTAGTCAATCCGATAAAAATTATAGGACGTTGCATTATGACAGACCTTAATTTCATTTTTTTTTAATCTTGATTCAAGGCTTCGTAAAAGTAGGTTTTAGGCTTGGGAAATTTACCATTTTAGTATTTTACCCATTTAGGCTATGATAGTGAGGTTTTAAGCTTTGGTATAAATGTGGGCTTTTTCTAGTCTCTTGGGCCTTTTAGGTATTGGATTCAATTAACCAAGAAAACAATATACCTTTTGACACCCTTTTAAATTCTTTATAGATCCCACTCTTTAATTGAAATTACCGGGTAACTAAAAATAAATTATTATTTTTTGAATGAAAATTTAATTAAACAGGAGTGTTATAAGGATTTTTTTAGGGGTGTTAAATGCTCCACTCCTAAGAGAATTGGAATTACCCATTTTAAACAACTCGTCATTAACAAAATCTTCATTCATTCAATAATAAGCAGTCTAAAAACATTTCCGTCTTCCCGAGAAGAAAAGGGGGAAAAAGAAAAAAAAATCAATCAGCAAAGTTATTAAGTTGATTACCAGCTTCCTAGTAGTTGACTACCAATAACATGTGTAATGTTGGGGAATTCAGTCAGAGTCTTCAAATTATTCATTAGCATTAATCCAACATTTCAACTACTCTTGTTGCTAAAAGTACCCCAAACACCTGGAATCCGATGTGGATTTCTTGCCACAATCTTTACTTGCCCATACAATAATTAATGTTTAACCCCTTCAACCTTATAATAATGAAACTCAAATTTCTCTCCGATCGAAAGTTGAAAAATCTTCTTTCATCTAATTACAGAATAAACATTGTCTAGTTGACGAAGTCTTTAAACAATAATACTAGAACCATAAATTATGTATACGAATTAATGTCAAGCAACACTAGTTGTTGCGTGCAAACATCCGATGGTTAGATAATTTACTATCGATTTTTATAAAATAATTTACACACGAGTTTCTGACATTAGTAATACAATTATCCCATTTTGAATTCACTTGCTTAGGAATGAATGTAAGTTGTCCCCATAATCTTAATTAAGTTTATCAGTTTTTATAACATTCAGAAGTACATGCTTGAATTTTCATTCTTACTTTGATCAATGTTAAACGTTCCAAAATTTATCTCAAAAATTTCTCCCAATGTTGTGGCCTAATTAAACGATGATGAGACCTATTGATACCTGATTTTTTCCCGTTTGGGTTGAATCAAGTGCAGCAGATGGATGTGTACCTAAAAACGCAGTAACAAACAAAGAAAATAGTGAAATAGGGATGGAAAGAGTGGTTTTTGGTGATCCCACTTTGATGCATAAGTCAGTAAGGTGTTTTTCTGTTGAATTCAGAAATTTTTTAGTATGTTTTCATTCTCATACTATTTTTTGGCGTCTTATCCCTCTAAAAATACCTTAATTCCTTTTGTACTAAGTTTATTCTTTCTCATAAATATTTTGAAGCATCCAACATAAATTCTTCTAAATAACATCTTTATATTGCCCCAAGTATTTTGCCCATTTTACCCTTGTAATTATCCATGTGACATTCATTTATTTGTCCAAAAATATCAGTTATTTGTCCATAGTTTTTTCCCCCTCCCTTCTACTTGTTTCAATTCACATATATGATTGTACATTTTCTTAAAATTATCAAATACTAGCCAGTTTTATAAAAACATGTGTCAATAATATATTTGTCTTATTATTAATTCTATACTTACACAATTGAAAATACGTAGTTTCTATCACAAGCAATATGTTGTCAATTAAAATTTGTTATGTGGAAGTGTTGTTGATTTTATTTTGCATGATTAATGTGATAATTTTACCACTTATGTATAAATGACAAATCATATACTACATTATTTGTATAAAAACTATGTATTTGATCTATACATGCATCATTACTTTCTAAATCACTTTCGACAGTCAATTTTATAAAAAAATATATAGTATCTTCTGCTATATATTTTCTAGAAGATTGAATTGACTCTTGGCATGTTATCTAATCTCTTTCTAAAGATTTCAATGCTGTAGAAGTTATATAACTTCTATTGGAGCATATTTAATCTCTCGTCCTTTAATTAGTACAAATTAAAGTACTATTTTTCATCTTCTCAAAGTTATAGGCAATGATCAAATACGGGCCAGACTTATACTAACTAACTAGTCTTTTAACTGGATTTTTGCTAAGATCCAATTTGAACCATTAAGCGGTTCTTGTCATTGTATCAGGGTCAAATCCAATTAAAACAAATAAAATTTATATTTTAGGGGAGATTTGGCTGAGGGTCTAGATGTATTTTGGGCAAGAGGTATAATTGAGGTGATAATTTGGGAGGTAAACTAATATGGAGTGCTCAGCAGAGCTCCTGAGAATTAATTTCGAGAGTTGACTTGAGAAACTTAAGAGAGCTCAAGGAATAGGTTTAGTGAATTTGAGGATATCTCTCGAGAACTTATATGAGGCTCATGGTATAACTCAGTCGAACTCATATAAGAAATACAATCTAGATATCAAGAACCATCGTAATAAGTAGAAGATAATCATACACAATATAGAACGTACGATATTTTATGTGGTGCGGCCTTTGGGCCTACATCCATGAGAGTAATCATCTCCAATATGATTTGCTTTACAATATCAATAAAATTTTATTAAAAGTTGTTTATAGTAGATAATAACATGAGGGAGATGTTAGTAATATGGAGATTAGAGAGTTTTCTAAGAGAAGAACAATGAAGGAGCTTATTTGAGAGACGAGGTGACCAAGATCTTCTATGGAGAAATAAAAATGAAGGGAGAACAAAATGAAGTAGCCTCTCAAGAAATCAGATCTGAAAAAAAGTGCTTAGTGTTGGATGGAGCAAAAGGAGAGAGATAAAGCTTAATATCCTCTCAAAATTAAAAATATAGGCCTTATATAGGAGTGTTCCTGAGATCTTTTGGTAATTTTAGACAGCTGAAAATTTTTCATTGGTTTGTCCTTTATAAATGAGGCTATTTTAGTATTTTTTTTTCCTTTGATGGTGACAACTATGAGCTTAGGAGGTAAGGAAACCTCTAGCCACCTTTTTGCCTCTATAGTTGGGGGCGTGGCAACCTCTCAATCTTGTGGTCCTGCTACTTTTCAAGGGGTAGCAACAGACAGTTGACATGGCTTTCTCTCATTAATTAACTAAAGAATCTTCATTCTTATCAGCCCATTATTGTAGCACCCCAAAAATTTATCCATAAAAACACAAGAATAAAATTGAAATGAAACCTCACATCGTTTATTCTTATTAATAAACCTTAAGATAAATAATCATTATTCATACTTCAACCGAATCCTTACATAAAACATCTGAAATAAAATCTCCAAAGAAAAGTCTCTAATTTAAAGTAAAAAGTCTAACCAAATTTAATCTTTAAAGTAACTCCAAAAATCCACTAAGAAAAATTCTCCATCTAAGAACCCATGCCACATCACTAATCAATCTACAAAATATTGGAGAAGATGGGTGAGCCATCAATTTGGTAAGCAAATCCATGCACAATATTTGAAAACCTTTGTCATTATACCTTTAAATATTTTATAACATCTTACAATAACATCTTCATTTAGCATAAGGGTGTATTTATGTAAAAGCATTAAAAACATTAAAACATTCATTAAAACATTAAAATATAAACATTTGGTAGCTCATATCTCGTAGTCATCATCATTTATCATTCACGTTATTATACCCCGCATTGTTTCTCATTCAGGGTACTATACTCTGCATTGTTCATAACATCCTTGTGCACAAGATCATCATCATACCAACAAGCTGGCCATAATATTACCTAACAAAATAACACTTGCATCACATATATTACTACAGACTATGAGCCAAAACATTTTTGAATCCAACTTACATCCTTTCATAAATAACATTTAAAGTCTTCTAAACATTTAATAACATTTCTTTGATCATTTAATTGTTTTAAAAAATTCTTTAAGAAAACTAGTTTCTTAAGAAAAATTCATTTAAAAGTGTTTTTATTTTACAAAATTCATTTAAATATTTTAGAAATCAATTTTGAACAAATTTTCATTTAGACATAATTCTAATGATATAAATTGCATTTGTTATACATCATGCATGAATCTACTTACCTCATCTATAGCAATTAACTCAATACTTCAAAAACAAACCAACGATCTCACCCACGTCCTATAATCATTATAAAAATATCCTTATCAATATTATCTCTAACCTTAAACATAATCCCAATCATCCTTAAATCATAGGCACTTATACTAGCTTAAAACTAATACGTACTCTAGACTTAAACATGAGTATCTTGCACATGCTGCTTTTTAATAACATATACACATGTCGGAAAACCATGAAAATTTACAGAGGAACTGTGAACATGCATAGCATTGCATACAATATTTCACAAAAATTAGCACAAGTGAAAATCGAGTCAGAATATTGACCTTTCACCAGAGTAACAAAACTGCCCAGCATTGACCAAAACAGACCTTTGCCACTTAGGAAATTCATATTACATTCTTTAGTACTCAAAATAATATGTTTTTTTTTTTTTCTAAGAAGACACATTCAGAAAGCATATAATTAAAATTCATAATTTTTGGATGCCCGAAACTATTTTAAAAGCGTTTTATTTCCAAGAACATCTAACCTGTCCAGAAAATTCCAAATTTGAAGACATAATTTCAAAAAATTCATATATTTTATTTTACATGCCCAAAAATCGCGATTCCAGTTTTTAAAGACATATGAAAGATTGAAATTTCATTATAAAATCCCAAACTGGTACATGATTCAGCTTTCTGCAATTTCGAAAAATAGTTTCTAGATCTGTAGCAGTTACATGTTATGATTTGTTTTTACAATTTAAACATAATGAATAAATTACAAAATTAAATATGTACTCATACGAGACATATATCTTTTGATACAAAAATCGCCATAATTTTTTCAGGATGTGTAACCTTACGGAAAAATTTTTAAAAGTGAGAACCTGCTGCTGAAAATCAAAATTTTGCAGCACTAGTAATCCAACTTTGAAAAACCATAACAATTTGCATACTCAGAGAATTTCAACACAAAACCTATCAATAGAAAGCTTAGGATGTCTAGTTTCATGATTTCACGTGATTCTAAATAAAGAAAATTATTTCAAGCAAAGAATACAGACTGTTCATTCATCACAACATTATAAACACACATATATTACCCAAATCATATTACAAGTAATTAAAGGCAAATAATTAATAAAAATAAATCAAGTCAAAGAAATACTTAATACCTTAAGGCAAACACCAAGAAAAGAAGTTATAAAACTTTCTTTTCCTTCTTCAAAGACTTAAATTTCTTTCTTATTTTTTCTAGGGTTTGTAACATCGTAGAAAATAAAAGACGACTTTCACTTAAAAAGATGGCTTCCTCTTAAACACTTGGTAATTAATAAATACTTTTTAAAAAATAAAAAGAAGAAAACGTGAGTTTTAAGAAAATTCTCTTTTTTATTTTATAAAAATTAATAACATACGTAACTTATTTAAAATAATTTGATAAATTTTACTCATACACAAACACTCAATAAGGGTAAAAGAGGAAACAATAAAAGTGGGTGTTACAATTATTCTTAGCCAAAGGAAGATATTTTGTTTTCTTTCATGGTGGCGTGCATTGTTCACGTGTTTACCCTAACCACCAAAATCTAGCTTCCAATAATACCCTTTGATATTGTGTATTTTATATGCATATTTGGTATCATGACACCCAATCAAACAAATTGACTTCCCTTAATTGACTCTTCTTGCCATGTATCACTGAAAGATTGGCCTATACCAGCACTCAAATTTACCCCCAAACAACTATTGTTGAGGTGTTGTAGAGACAAATATTGTTTGGATTAAAAGAAATCATACACTGCTGTCAAGTAAAATTTGGTAGGGCATATTTGGTAAGAATAGTAATTATGGATAAAAGTTGTTGTACTTGTAACCAGATTTACTTTTTTATATAATTTTTTTATGATTTAATCTCACGGTAATCCGATTCCCACCCAACCCATGTGAGTGAGGTTTGAACTTTATATATATATATATATGCATATTCAAAAAAAAGAAAAAAAATTCTCGTCACCCGTGGACGTTTTGGTCAACTATTGCACGTGGGGGAGCCATAAGGGACATGTTGGGCAGCCACCCCCAGTTATCTTAAAATTCCAGATAAAATATTTTATCTAATTAGTGAAAATTATAAATTTACCCACTGGATTAATTAAATACATCAAATTCAAGTTTAGAATTGATTTTAAAATCAAACGAGGCCTAAAATTTAATTTAAAATTCGATATGGCTTAGTGCAAATTTACAACTTAATAAGTTAATATTAAAAATCGGTCAAAATTAAATCTATCATTTTAAAAAAAAAATCTAAAACCAAACATCTACTCTTTAATCTTAAGAATTTGACTGCCTTCTCTTTAAGTTTGTGACAAAAATGGTACGCGGACACTACTCTTCTAGAAGGCGGGCCCGTCCATTTTGAAGAATGAGGGGGCTGCTTCTTTCTTTGACTAGAACAAAGAACAAAAAAAAGGTGGGGAAAAAGTAAAGTCATTTCGCTTCTCAGCATCCAATTCTTTGTTCTCTTTTCCCATTTTGGAGAAGGACCCTCCAACCTGTTGAAGAAGGAGGAGCTGCTTCCTTCATAGTGTCCGATGTATACACTATGACTTTACTGTAATGTCATGCTGAAGTTATGACCAGTTCCTCTGACACTGATAATGACACATTTGGATAGATTGTGAAAACAAACGAGTGGGAGTCTAACATTAGGCAAAGCTTATATTAGAAATAATGTAACTAACAATCAATGAATATAGGCCATTGATTTTGATATTCCTTAAATCTAATGGATAAAAATAATTTTAACATAAAATAAAGTGCAAGTGTGATAGATATTTACAGAAATTTCATTTCTAATTATATGTTTACCTATTTTTTCAAATAAGTCCTCATTGATTTTTCATAATTAAATGGTTTTGTCATCCATCTTTTCTACATTTATTTTTAAAATTTTATAAAGTTTTTACCATATTTTTATAAAGATTTAAATTATTATTATAAACATTTATTTTTAAATTATTATATCAAATTTTTATAATATATTTTTGCACTTGCATTTATAATTTCTTCTCTCTCTTGAAACATAAACTAGATTTTTCTTCACACACACACACACTCAATCTATTTTCCATCCTAAATACATATCATCAATGTTGTCACATAAATTTTGTAATTTAAATTTAGTATCATGAATAATAAGAGATATTATATGTGATAAATATCTTATAAATCTAATGAATTATTAAAAAGACGGTATAATGAATATATTACCAAAGCCTCTAATGAAAAATTTTCAAGTCTTTGATCTTATCAATGATTCAAACATGTGGAGAAATAATCAATTAAATTGAATGTCACTATATTTATTAAATAAATTAGAAAACCCAATTTTATCTATAAATGATATAGAAAGGGTAAACAAAATATTAGAAATTAATAATTTCAATGAAGAAAATATAAAAAAATTTAAAAGTTAAGAGATCAACTAAGTAAAAAATTTAATAAAGTTAAACAATTTATAAAAGACTTCAACATTAAAGATCAAAATATATTAAACCAAGAGATTATTAATATAATGAATAAAAACTCAATAAATATAAAATTAAATAGATTAGAGATCCAATTAAATAAAATAGAAAAAATTGTTGAGCAATTTGGTACTAACTTTGCTATAAATATAAATGAAGAACTTTAAAAAAAATGAAATCTTACAACTTGGGGTGTAAACAGCGGTGTAAAGTAAAACGTTAAAATTTATTGACCTTTTTAATAATTATTATCTTATGTTTAAAAATTTATAGCTGTAACATTCAGCTAATGTACCCTAACATTAATGTCAAAAGTATAGTCATCAGGTAGCTTTCAATGTTCCCCACAAAGATTGCCAGTAACTTTCAATTTCCCGATGAAGATTGCCCGTGACTTTAGCTGTTTTTTTTTTTAATTTCGTTTTAATACATTTTACTTATTAAATATTGAAAATTTAATAAATAAATGAGAAGGGTACAATTAATTTTACTTTTGATAAAATAATCGGGGGAACGTAGGTATTTTATCCGCCAAAAAAAGATATTTGTACGTTCAAGTTTGTCAAATCACATGGAATATTTGCTTCCATTCATGTGTTCGAGGTTAGACTGATTGGATCAAATAAAAGATTGCGATAAAAATACATTGATAACAACAAATGATCAACTTGTACTTAACAGAGATGAGTTCACAGAACAACAGGATCCAGACATTGGAGCAAGAACGTCATTTAATATTGAAAAAAGCATGGGAGCAAATTGAAGCGAAGCTAGCTATAGCTGTTACTTTAGTTGATCTTCCTCATTTTCATGGTTTAGAGGGAGGGAGAATTCCATGAAGAAATGAAGAGATCAAAGTGAGTGCACGTTCCGGTTGGTCGCTTGGAACAAGGTGTCCAGCTCCTCTCACTGTAACTAATGTCAATCCTTGGTATGCCTCTACGTACCCTCCAACCTGTTGCCATCAAATTAAATTTCATCGAGTTCTCAACCCGTCAGCTAATTATAAATGAAAACTTAAAATTTTAGGCTTGAAGTCGTGTAAAATATCGTAAGACTTGCTTTAGTACCTCATCATTGGTATACCATGGATACCAAGGAATCTCGACGGGAAGATTGAGGGCGTTAATTGAGTATCTAGATGCTGTAGTAGGTACAATTCCATCTACATCACCGCTGATATATATGTACCCCCAAAAAAAAAAATGTATATGTATGTCAATTAATCTATGCTGGGTGACTATTTCTCTTAAATGTTATACAAATTAATATGACTCCATCTTGAGTTGAATTACCTGTAAATCCAAACTCTGATACCACTTGCGATGAGATTCTTGATAGTGGGTAGGACTGTTGAGGGACTGTCCGTCCAGTTAAATAAATTGCTGCAGTATGTAAATTCAACGACAGATTAATTTATATATGTTGATTGAAAACGGGAAAACGACAACGAACACCTCCCTGACTACTTGGTGAAATAATCACTGGAACCAAATACAGATTTCTTTCAATTGGAACTCACAAACTCTCTATTAGACAAACTTTAAGAGCCTTTGTGACTATTTTTTAACGTGATGAAAAGAAGTATGTGTATTCCAAGCAAAATTCTATGAGAGTATTTTATGCGAAGGGAGTCTTCGGACCATGTCTCTAGCTAAACAACACCGGTGCCGCCATCTTTTTTCTTGACAAAATTGAATTAAATTGTTACGAAAGTTTTTAATGTATATTTGAACTGCATTCGGTATACGTACCTGCATGCGGTCCAATTAGTGGGCTTTACATGAAGGACTGTTTGTACTTCTCGAGCATTTAAATATGCCTCCACGTAGTAGTCGGTGCAAGGGTCATAGTTATAAACCTGATTGAAAGAAAGGTAAAAGATACTTGTGTATAAGACAAGTTCTGATCGATCACATGCAATTAATAATCAAATTAACGATTAATACACCGAAAAAAAAATCAAATTAAGGAAAACTTACAGAACCAATAGAACCATTTTGGAAAGCAGGGTTAATGCAAATTGGAGCATAAATGTTATAAATATCGATATCACCGATTTCATCAGAGGCTTTTTCAAGGAAGGTTTCGCATTCTTTAGTATCATTGCCTTCTCTTGCAAAGTCACAGTATGTGAAAATTCCTTTGTGGGTATGGTCCGAGTTCAATGCATGAGTCCACAGGTTTTCGTATACACCCATAGACCTTGTAGGACCATCAATCAATGCATTCCCTATCTGAAACATAAATATATACATATATTATATCCCATGAAAGTAATACCCAATTAAATTAAAAAGCTAATAATTTAACAATTTAATATGTAAACTCACAGCAATTCCTTTGAGGTTGATAACGGTATTTTTTGTGTTTTTGTTGTTGAGAAGAATTGTATATGCAAGCTGTGGCACATAGTGGCCGGCGTAGCTCTCGCCGGCTATGTAAAAATCCCTCGTTTTGTATTGCGGGAACCTTTCAAGCCAGTTGACAAGAAAAGTATATGAATCTTGTGCAGTCAATTTATCACCATTAAGCTCATAGTCTGATTTTGTACTTGAGTACGAAAATCCCACCCCAGCTGGAGATTCTAGGAATATCACGTTTGCCACTGCGTACGAAAATCGTTTGTAAACCATACAAGGATGCATAAATAAAACTAATTTAAAAAGAATTCTAAGGTATAGGCATCCGTAAGTTATAACGTGCGAACTTTCATCATGAACATATATAATTCTAGGCTTGTATCAAATTATGGCCGCCAAAATGCAAATCGACAAGTTATAACTCGTGGGGTGCCTGCAAGAGAAAAGCTATGTTGATTTAATGCATAAAAAGATCTTATATATATTAAGTTTTATCACCATTGTTCCATGCGTAATTGTTCCTGAAAAGCGTTTTGCCATCTTTATTGACTCTGAAAGGTCCTAATTCGCTCATGGCTCCATATCCCAGTGAGGAACATCCTGGTCCTATCAATGATAATTCAAAGCATTTTGTCAAGAAGCCACCTCATCTAACCAATACTGCTATGCCGCGTTAGTTTGTATATATAGAAGAATTAAAAATCATAATAATAAAAAAAGATGACAGAGAAAATGAATGTACAAAAACAGAAGTTGACATATATATATATATATGTATAATATATATACACCTCCATTGAGCCACAACAACAAAGGGTTGGTGGATGAATTCTGTGGGGATTCAGCAAAGTAGTAGAAGAGCGAACGTCCGGTCTTGGGATCAACGGTTACATAGCCAGCATATTGGTCGAAATCAACACCGTCAGGCTGGCCAGGCAACCATTTTATCTTGTCGGCTTGCATTAAATCATATTGCTGAGGATTAATGTAAGTTTTAGTAGCTGAATAATAATACTCTTCATCATCAGCTTGCAATTCAGCCTGAGAACGGCTTTTCAACCTCTTGGACTTGATCAATCTGTAAAGATTATCAGCCTGATGATTTGATTCAGCGAATTTTGTAAGTAATGTCAAAAAGCAAGTAGAGATTAGTAGCCATGAAAATAGTGCTATAATTTTCTTCATTTTTAATTTTGCCTGCTTAACTTGGCTATGCAATGTGTCAACACGGTGTATAAATAATGACGAGAGTAAAAAGCAAAATTTAGATGCTTGGATTTTTGTGCTTTGGGAGACTTCGAGTCGTTGATTATGATTTATGTTCGTAGTAATAACAAATTTGGCCGGCTTTTTTGATTTTTAGTGTTTTTGAATTAGTTGGGTTAGGAATGATCTGTCTTATCTGTTTTCTCTTCTCTACTTGTATCGATTCACAAATACAGTGACTAATTGTACAGTTCCTATCGTCATTACTTTGTGGTTTACATAGTACTTGTCTTCGTCAGCCATTAGATTCTTTGAATTTTCTTCCGGGTTATTTTTGGATTTTCGTTCATAAAATGACAATCTTAAAAAAAAGTATAAATTATTATAAAAATAATAATATAGTTACAAACTCTTATATAAACTTATTTTGTACAAATTGATGTGACATGATAAAATTAGTTAAATTAAATATCTCTTGGCCCACATGATTTATTTCTATTATTTTATATTTTCATTCAACCAATGAATTAATGTTATATCAGATTGTACAAGATAAGTTTATACAATTAATGTCACATCATTATTTTGTGGTTTACATAGTACTTGTCTTCGTCAGCCATTAGATTCTTTGAATTTTCTTCCGGGTTAATTTTGGATTTTCGTTCGTAAAATGACAATTTTTAAAAAAATGTATAAATTATTATAAGAGTAATGATTTAGTCACAAACTCTTATACAAACTTATTTTGTACAAACTGATGTGATATGATAAAATTAGTTGAATTAAATATCTCTTGGCCCATATGATTTATTTCTTTTATTTTATATTTTCATTCAACCAATGGATTAATGTCACATCAATTTGTACAAGATAAGGTTATACAAAGAATTTGTAAATGTATCATCACTCTTATTATACACATTTAATTATTCCTATTTTGTAAGAAAAAAAAAGAAAATATCAACTTATCTCATTTTTTCTTTATCTTTTGAATAAAAATAAGGGTAAGTTAAAATTTATAATAATTTAGAAATATTTTGAAGATTTTATCATTTCACGAGGTGGTAATCTAAAATTTAACATTTTTTTCTTTTACCAAGTACAAAATTGTAGCAATTGCATGTTGAAAAAAGTTCAATAGAAATGAAAGAAGACCATATGATTATATTATGGAGTTGAACGCGATAAAATACTGTAATTCTAATATCTTAACATTTTGACTATGTTTGGATCTGTGGAGACTATAGCTCTAGTCGTGATGATTTAGCTGTGATGTTGAGATTTGTTTCCTCTCGTCTGTTTTAATAGGGTGAGGCTCTGCAGCAGCTATCTAGTCTTATTCTTTTAATTGCTATATGCATTGAGTTGTTTTTTAACATATTTATTTAAAAGGTAGAGGGGCGTGTGTTTAACTCTCTATTTCTTCGAATAATTAAATTCGGGTGTCTAAGTAAATAAAATTATTATTTTTAGAAGAAATAAAGTTACTTAATAATCATTCAATCAGCCCTTGGGAACTATATATATATATATAGAGAGAGAGAGAGCTTTTAGTACGACAATCTAGTATTTTATAAAATGTGGAAAAGCTTTTACAGTATTGTGAAACCTTTTGCAAATCTTAGATCGGTGTATTTTTTTTTGTATGTTATTCACTCAACATATGATAAAAAAAATCTTTAAAAAATCAGAAGAACTCAAGTGAGGAAATTATTTTAATCTTTTTAATTTAAGATATATTCTAATAGTAGTATAAGATAAGATTGAGCGATCCAATGTGTCTGGTTAGAAATTTCAAACTAAAGTTTGCCTCTACATTTTTGTCATTAGACTATTGATTGTGTGTGTTCAGTGCTCTTCAATAATTGACTAATATATTAATCTCTATCAAAGAAAATTCTACGACAGCTGACGTACTTTAGTATAATATAATGATGAAAAAGAATATGTATTTAAAAGCTCAGATGTTGAATATGAAGCATGTGTATGAATTTTCTTCTAGGTAAATAATTTGGAAAACAATTGAAAAGGAATCAAGATTTATTTGAACCCACAAGTTTGGTGCGACATGTTGAAAATTTTGCATCCTGAGATTTCTAAAATGGAGATATGAAGACTTCTCTGTCAGTATGAATTTTTTTAAAATAATTTCTGAGAAAATGTTTACGTGAACTAAAGGTACAAAATGATAACAATCTTGATTGATGAGCACAATTACGAGTAACAGATTCAATTCTTATCAAATATTAGCTTCTTGATTTATTTATTTATTTTGATTATTATTTTTTTTTTGGTTGCTTCTAACTTGGGACCAACCAACTTGCTAAATTAATAATTCAATAAAATTTTGTTAAATAGTACAATATAGAAAAAGGTGTGGCTAAATTACATTATCTCTAACTTATGTACTTATATCCAACATAAAAGTTAAGTCTTATAGTTCATATAAAACCTAATTACTACATAAAAATTAATAATGTATGAACATATGCTCTGTCGATAGTATAAATATGCAAGTTATATCTTACGGACATGCACAAATAAAAATCACACATTTATTAATATGTAACTAAATACACAAGAGCATCACTAAGAGCTTTTCAAATAAGATTTTACTTCTTATTTGAAAAGTTACATTAACATTAGATACTTCAAAAAACATTTCAATTAGGATTTTTCGATAAGATAGGCTTCTATTAGTTTTTATTTTTCTTTTTTACCAACTTTTTTAATATCATGTTAATTTATAAATCTAGATTTCCTTGCATTTATATAGTATTTTGATATAATGTCTACACGCTAATATAGTTGTAGCACATTAGGTACTTAATCTCATATTCATCTACATTAGTGGTTGGTTATGAATTAAATGACATAATAATTAACTGGCAAAAGAAATACAAAATATAAATATGAGAGAATGTTATGATCATAATTTGAAACCCGAGAGTGGATCCTATAACGTTAGCAATTTTTAGCGGTCTCTATTAATTTTTTTTTCTACAATTATGTTGCATTTACTAAACTAGAATTGGAATGAGTAGGAATAAGAATGGGCTAGAATATGAATAGAGAATGAGAATAAGAATAAATTATTTACTTGAACTGTATGAATCAAAATCGAAATGAGATAAATTACAATTAATATGTTTACTTTGTCATGCAATCAGAATCGGAATTAGAATGAGTTAGATTGTAACTAAAAAGTAATTAATGAATTATTGTCATAATAATTATTTTATAATTTAATTATAGTGATTATTTATTAAAAATTTATTATTATTATTAATTATTTTCAATAATACATTGATACATTAATTAATTTTAAAAATTATTAATTAATTTATTATAATAATACACTAATAAATTATAATTATTATTATAAAAATATATTAATTATTAATAATAATATTACTTATTTAATTATAATAATATATTAAGTATTGTGATTATTTATTCCAAAACTATAATTATTAATATATTATTGTTAATAATATATTAATAATAGGAATAATTATATCAATTAATTAATGATAATATATGAATTAATCATAATAATAATATATTAATTATTGTAATTATTTTATTCAAAAACTATAATTATTAATAGTTATTGTTAATAATATATTAATTAAGTATAAATGAGGACAAAGTGGGTATTTTTAATTTTAGGGAGGGGCATAATTATCAATCCATTCCTCATTCCTCTAAATTGTGGTGGGCCCCACGATTCTGATTGCGATTCCTGATTCAATTTTACGAAATAAATGTTGTCAATGATTCTAATTTCCTAATCAAAAAAATAAACGCAACATTAATTTATGTCTAATAATTAACTATTAAATTTTTAAATTTCATGTTGTTCAACCCTGGACTCACCGTCTTATATTATAATTAAACACTCATATATTTAGGAGTAATAACACTTTTAAATTGTGTCACTCAAGTCGTTAAATTAAGGCTAAAAATTGTCTCTGGATACAAACAAATTCAAATGCTGGTGTTGGAATATGATAAGTAGCCGTCAACTTATAGGGCAACTTATGTTTTTTAATCTCTCTTCAAATTCGTTTGAGGGCATGATCTCTTAAGCCCACATGTCAAATCTTTCCAGATTAGACTTCATGAATTTCTTTTAACTGACTGTCGTTAAATTTCAGCTCTGGTTGGGTTCCTTTATCTCAAATTGGACTCATTAAACTTGCAGCCACCGGACTAGGGCCTTCTTTCCCTAAATGGCTTCAAACCCAAAATAAATCGTATGCGCTTGATATTTCTGACACTGGAATTTATGGCACGGTTCCTGTTTGGTTTTAGGACGAGTCTCCTTTGTTGAATTACTTAAATTTCCCATATAATCACCTGAGCAGAATGCTACCAAATTTATCATCAAAGTTTTCTGTGTTAAAGTCATGGCTGGCACCGGACATCTAAATGGGCGGTGCCATGCCATTCAACACGGCCCATCATTCTTGGTGGTGCTGTGTTGACTTATTATAAAAAAAAAAAGCCAAAATTTTGGTTATATAAAGAGAGATTCACACCCTCATTTTTATATTCAATTTGTGAGAGAGAAAAATAGAGAGCTTGAGTAATTTTCAGAGCTTAAAATTATAAATCTCTTGTGAGTCTAGTGAGTGAGAGATTGGGTGTATTGAGATTTTAGGTAGTGAGACAAAATATTACAATACTTGTAATCCTTATATCACTAGTGAAATATTTTCCTTCTGTCTTCGCCCGTGGACGTAGGCTAAAAGTCGAATCACGTAATTTCTGATGTTCTCTTTTGTGCTTGTTCTTTAATTTTCTTTTAATTTCACTTTAGTTACGTGTCTACTTCACCCATCAATTTCCTACATTTTGGATATCATGGAATTGATCTTAGTTCCAATTTCTTTGAGGGTCTAATACCATTAATTCCTTCCAATGTGACCTCTTTACTTCTTTCCAAAAACACGATTTTAGAGAAAATTTCTTTTGTGTGTGAGATCATTGGTCTATGTCTTAGCTATCTAGACCTGTCTAATGACTGGTTACCAGGGCAGCTTCCTAACTATACAATGTACTGGCAAAAATTGATCATTTTAAACTTGGCAAACAATAACTTTTCTATAAAATTACCAAGCAATATCGACTCCGACTGCACAGTTCGCTCGCTGGGTTTATACAATGACAATTTTTCTAGAGAGTGGCTTTCATTTCTGAAGAACTGCAAGCAATTGCCTGTTCTTAGTCTATGAAATAATAATTTTTTGGGAAAATTCTGGCATAGATAGGTGATAACCTGTCATATTTAAAAGTTTAGTGTTCGATCCAACCATTTCCAAGGAAGCATGCCCAAACGACTTTTTAATCTGCGAAAGCTTCAAGTGCTCGACTTATCTCAGAACCATGTCTCTGGCACCATGCCCAAGTGTTTCTACAATTTATCTGCAATGACTCAAAATGAGTGTTCAAAACCTATCATCCTATATTCATTTCCTATTTCCTTAACTAGTGATATGGGTGGTGATCCGGCCAACTATCAAGATGAAGTATCATTTATATGGAAAGGAATAGATTCCAGGTACAAGAATACCTTGGGACTTGTAAAGAGCATAGATCTTTCAAACAATATATTATCTGGGTAACTCCCGGAAGAATTTATGAGTGTTATAGGATTGACCTCCTTGAATTTATTAGAAAATTATATGACTGGACCAATCCCTGCATAGATTGGTAAGTTAAGTTTGCTGAATTCACTCGACTTGTTGACGAACCTGCTTATAAGTAGAATTCCTGAAAGTTTTTCTTAGTTAAATTCTCTTGGCGTCTTGGACTTGACGAATAAGAACTTGTCAGGTAAAGTGCCATCTAACACAAAACTACAACGTTTCAATGCCTCTTCATACATGGGAAATCCAGAAATTTATGGATCCTCTTTACCAAAAATTTGTCCAGGAGAAGAATCAGTTCAGGTTCCTACCACAACTGTGCACACTGACAGTGGGGAAGGATTCATTACCCGAGGTTTTTACATGAGCATGCTTCTTGGATTCATTATATGCTTCTGGGAATTTAATGTTATCTTCGCGTTGTAACAGGCTTAGGGGATATGCCTATTTCCTTTTCTTAAACGATATAAGAGATGAGATCAACATCTTGGCAGCTATGAATGTGGCCAAATTACAGCGGCATTTTTGGAGCTAAGACGTAACATTTCTTTATGTTGGAAAATTTTCAAAATAAATAGTGTCTTATAGTAAAGATATGTCTTATTAATTGTGTCTTATAGAAAAGTACATTTCACTAAAGACATGTCTAATTAAATAATGTCTTGTTGTAGGGACATGTCCATTTAATTGTCTCTTATAGAAAATGTATCTTTTTATTAAATGATATAATTTTTCATGGTAACATTTTACTTAGAGATGCATCATTTCATGGTGACATTTCATTTGAAATGGTGATAGTTCAATTTAGACCATTGATTAAAATTAAATCTAAATCTAATTGCCATGAATGAAGGGTAATCGTGAAAAATGACAACCTGAATGAAGTGGCATAAGTATATCTATAAATAGAGGTCATGTTTAAGCCATTTAGATATGAAATTAATGATCCTACACCACTCTTTTCTTAGCATTCCTTTCTAGTACGAATTTCAACACAAAACACTCATTTCTTTTGTGCATTAAAAATCTAATATATTGTATTGTTTTCTGCAGGAACAATATATTGTTTCTTGGCAGGCTTGCAACATTTAAGAGTATTCGAGTTTGCTTTCATCGATGTACAACGCAAGCAAACAAACAAGTGCTTCATTGTATCCTGGAGGCGAATTCGTGTCTTGAAGCACACAAATTTTTTGCAGTTTACTTATACCTAATATTTTTCTTCTTACCTATATAGTTAGTTGTAAACACATTACTTTATACAATAAAGTTCCACCATTATTGTTGTATTTCTCTACATTTGTCATTCCCCACAATTTCAACCACCAACAATCTTAAGACGTTATTTTTGCAACAATGGCACTAAGTTCATCTCTTCGACAATTCGCAGTAGATTTTGTTAAATTGGAGCGAAATGGTGGCAACTTTATTCATTGGCAGAAAAAGTTGCATTTCTTGTTGACAAGCCTCAATGTGGTCTATGTTCTCATAACACCAAAGCCTAAAAAACGTGAGGATGAGACATTAGCAGAAACCAGAGTGCGGCAGAAGTGGGAGCAAGATGACTACATGTGCAAGCGACACATTTGTAATGCAATGTCTGATACTTTGTTTGATCAATATCACAACAAACCTGCAGCAAAAGAAATATGGGACTCATTAGAGGCTAAGTACATGATGGAAGATGCCACAAGTAAGAAATTATTGTCTTCTAAATTTTTTAATTATAGAATGGTTGATAATAGACTTGTGGTTGAACAATATAATGAGATTTTGCATATTCTTGATCAATTCAACCAACATAACATGAAAATTTACGAGTCTATTATTGTCTCTTCAATTATTGATAAACTTCTTCCCTCTTGGAAAGACTATAAGAAAAGTCTTAAACGTAGCAAAGAGGAAATTAGTCTAGATAGCTTAGGTCAAAGTCTTCATATTGAAGAGGAACTCAAACTTAATAGTCTTGAGGATCAGGCTACTATATCCTCTAAAATTAATGTTGTGGAGGAGAGGATGAGTTTAAGCATTTTAATCACTCTTAGAATAACCAAAAGAGAAAGCTTGATTCCAACGAGAATCAAAATAATAAAAATAAAAAGAAGGGTACATGCCACCACTGCGGAAAACCTGGCCACTTCAAAAGAGATTGTCGACTTCTAAAGAAACAAAAAGAAGTTTCGAACACAAATTTTATGGCCATGATATCTGAGATTAATGTTCTTGAAGATGATAATGCATGGTGGATAGATTTTGGTGCAACCAAGTATGCAAAGATCGTAGCCTTTTCAAATCTTATAAAGCAATGGATGATGGAAGTGTTCTTTATATGGGAAATTCCTCCACTGCAATAGTTAAAGGAAAAGGCAATATGCAACTAGAATTTACTTTTGGAAAAACTTTAACTCTTACTGATGTTTATCATGTTCCTGAAGTTAGGAAAAACTTTGTATCTGGTAGTCTTCTTAATAAGTTTGGCTTCAAACTTGTTTTTGGGTCAAACAAATTTATATTATCTAAGGTTGGTACCATTGTTGGGAAATGATACATGTATGAATGAATGTTTAAACTCAATATCAATAATATGAATGTTTCTTCTGCTTATATGGTTGATTCATTATCTTTGTGGCATAATCGTCTAGGACATGTGAATATTAGAAGATTGTATGATTTGGCTAATTTGGAGTTAATTCCTAAGCATGAAAACGATATGCATGAAAAATGTAAAGTATGTGCACAGACTAAAATCACAAGATCTCCTTTTCCAAAAATTGAAAAAACATCTTCTTTATTACATTTAATTCATAGTGATGTGTGTTATATGTATAGTAATCATACTAAAGGTGATAAAAAAATATTTTGTAACATTTATTGATGATTTTTTAAAATATTACTATGTGTATTTATTACATTCTAAAGATCAAGTGTTAGAGAAATTTAAAACTTATAAAAATGAAGTTGAAAATTTTTGTGACACTAAAATTCAACTCCTTAGAAGTGATAAAGGAGATGAATATGCTTTTTCTGAATTTTGTGAATATGTTGGCATTGTACATGAAACTAGCACTGCATATATTCTACAACAAAATGGCGTAGCTGAAAGGAAAAATAGGACATTAATAGAAATCGTTAATGTTATGCTTTTTAATGCTGGGCTTGGTAAAGATTTTTGGGGTGAAGCTATTTTAACTGCATGTCATATCTTAAATAGAGTGCCTAATAAGAAAAAAAAAAGGTGACCCCATATGAATTATGGAAAAAGAAAAAGTCTAATCTTTCTTATCTAAGAGTTTGGGGTTGTCGAGCCATTATAAGACTACCTAAACCTAATATAAAGAAATTAGGAGAAATGGGCATTGAGTGCATATTCTTGGATATGCTGAGCATAGTAAAGCTTATAGGTTTCTTGTAACAGAACCTAATAGCTTTGTTGAGATCAATACTATAGTGGAATCTAGAGATGTAATATTCTATGAAAATATATTGTCCACTATACCAAAAAGTATTGATTCTCAAGAGAATGATAAACAAATAAAAATTGGTCAAAAACGTGATGCTAATAATGAGCAAAATCATTTGAGAAGAAGTAAAAGAATAAGGACTATAAAATCTTTTGGACCAGATTTTATAGTCTATTTAGTTGAAGGCGCAAGAGACTCACAATTAAAACAGACCATGATCACAGATACTATAAAGTCTGATCCCCTCACCTATGAAGAGGCAATGAAGTCTCAAGATGCTGCTTTTTGGAAAGAGGTCATTAATGATTAAATGGACTCTATTATGGGTAATAAGACTTGGAAATTAGTTGATTTACCACCTGGCTCTAATCCTATAGGTTGTAAATGGATTTTGAAAAAGAAGAAAAAAGTTGATGGAACAATTGAAAGATTTAAAGCAAGACTAGTAGCAAAAGCTTTACACAAAAAGAATGCATTGATTATTTTGATACTTATGCACCTATTGCAAGAATTGCTACTATTAGAGTCTTGATTGCTTTGGCTTCAATTTATCATTTTGAAATCCATCAAATGAATGTAAAAACAACTTTCTTAAATGGAGAATTAGATGAGAAAATTTACATGAAATAACTAGAAGGGTTTGTTATGCCATGACAAGAATATAAAGTTTGTAAACTAGTCAAGTCTTTATATGGTCTTAAACAAGCTCCAAAGCAGTGGCATGAAAAGTTTGACAAAGTGATTGTCTCAAATGGATTTAATATTCATAAATATGATAAATATGTATATACCAGATTCAATGGAAATAAAGGTGTGATTATTTGTTTATATGTAGATGACACGTTAATTTTTGGTATTGATAGTGAGAGCATTAAACTCACTAAATCATTATTGTCATCTAATTTTCATATGAAAGACATGGGACTTACTGATGTGATTTTGAGGATTAAAATCATAAAAATAAGAATGACCTAGTATTGACCCAATCACATTATATTGAGAAAATTTTAAAGAAATTTAATTATTATGATTGTAAGCATGTGTCAACACCTTTTGATTCAAACATAAGATTGTGTCCTAACACTGGTAGATCAATATCCCAATTAGAATATGCACGTGTTATTGGGTGTCTTATGTATTCGATGACTTGTACTAGGCCTGATATTGCTTTCGCTGTTGGAAAACTGAGTAGATATACTAATAATCCAAGCCAAGCACACTGGCAAGCAATGTACAGAATTCTAAAATATTTAAAACATATAATAGATTATGGTATATACTACATTGGATATCCTTCAGTTTTAGAAGGATTTTCGGATGCTAGTTGGATTACTGATTGAGATAATCATACATCCACAAGTGGTTGGATTTTTAATCTTGGTGGAGGAGCTATTTCATGGGGCTCAAAGAAGCAAACTTGTATAGCAGACTCCACCATGGCTGCAGAATTTGTAGTTTTGGCTTTATATTGCAAGGAAGCTGAATGGTTAAGGAATTTGCTTATAAAATTCTTATTTGGCCTAAACCAATGCCTCATGTGTCCATTCATTGTGATAGTGAGGCAACTTTGTCAAGAGTATATAGTCAAATATATAATGGAAAGTCTAGGCACATAGGTCTAAGACACAGTTATATGAGACAATTACTTACAAATGGAGTAATCACAATTGGCTTTGTGAAATCATGCCAAAATTTGGCAGACCCCTTAACTAAAGGCCTTGTAAGGGATATTGTACTTAAAACTTCTAAGGGGATGGGACTGAAGCCAGCATCATCTTATCACCAATGATGGAAACTCAACCCAACACTTGAAATATCAAGATCTTGGATTCAATGAGCAAAAGTACATCATATGTTGTGATAGCAAGCACTGTAATATTTTTAGATGCGTCTTAAAGGTTAGTGCTTGATACCTGTAACATACGAGAAAGGTTAAGCTACTTAGCTTTTAATAGACTTATAAATGTTTTAGTTACAGAGACATTATAGATAAGTCTACCTGTGTGAGTGTAGGAGGTAGTGTCGCTTCCTATGTAACTTGGCTAGTTATTAAAGCACTCATGAAAACAGGATATAGACACATGGCCAATCCACGTGTCGACTAAAGAATACATGAGAATTTGAAAATTTATGTGTGAGATATATTCGGTTAGTCGATTAAGGTCGTTGGTTCAAAGCTTGCCTACCATGCCACCTTGATTAACCTTGATGTATTGTCACTAAGTGAAGGTTCAAGTCCAAAAGACACTTTCATCTATGCATAAGTTTTCCAAGCATGTGTAAGATAATTTTTCAAAATTCATTTATTTTGAAAATGGTGGGGGATTGTTGGAAAATTTTAGAATAAATGGTGTCTTATGGTAAATATATGTCCTATTAATTGTGCTTTATAGAAAATGTACCTTTCACTAAAGACATGTATAATTGAATGATGTCTTGTTGTAAAGACATGACCATTTAATTGTGTCTTATAGAAAATGTATCTTTTTACTAAATGATAATATTTTTTTATGGTAACATTTTACTTAGAGATGCATCATTTTATGGTGACATTTCATTTCAAATGGTGATGATTCAATTTGGACCATTGATTAAAATTAAATCTAAATCCAATTGCCATGAATGAAGGGGTATCATGAAAAATGACAACCCGAATGAAGGGGCACAAGTATTTCTATAAATAGGGGTCATGTTTAAGCCATTTAGATATGAAATTAATGATCATACACCACTCTTTTCTTAGCATTCCTTTCTAGTACGAATTTCAACACAAAACACCCATTTCTTTTGTGCGTTAAAAATCTAATATATTATTTTCTACAGGAACAATATATTGTTTCTTGGCAGGATTGCAACATTCAAGAGTATTATGGTTTGCTTTCGTCGATACACAATGCGAGCGATGCACAATGCGAGCAAACAAACAAGTGCTTCATTGTATCCTGGAGGCGTATTTGCTTAACCCATGTGCATCACTCAATTGGTGGGGGCAAATAACGTCTTAAGGAAAGCGACATTCGTAACGTGCCTTGAAGCACACAAATTTTCTATAGTTTACTTATAATTATTATTTTTCTTCCTACATATAGAGTTAGTTGTAAACACATTACTTTACATAATAACGTTCCACCATTATTGTTGTATTTCTCTACATTTGTCATTCCCCACAATTTCAACCACCAACACTTTCTCAATTTAGCCTTTAGCTTTATTTGAAGTAAAAGATATATGGTATTTCATTTCTTTCATTCTTTTTCTTTTTCCAATGTTTTTTTTCAAATTTAAAAGTGAAAGATCCTTAGTTTATCATTTCCTAGTTCACAGTTTCTTTTTCTCTTTCCAATGTGAAACCCTGTTTTCTTGGTTCCACAAACTAATGAATGTCTACTTGATCTTCTCAGATGGGGGCTGCAAGACGTCCAACACGTCATGCTTTTTTTTTTTAATAATGAATTTCAGTGGAAAGCACCAGGAATAATCTTTAGCAAGAGTTTGTGATAAAATTGTTCAAGAACCTAAACATTTTCGTTTAACAATGTGATCGTAATAGAATTGGCTGTTTCTAGCCATTTCGTAGCCTTAGGCAATTAATTTCAAAGTGATTAAACTTTCTCCAGATTCGATACGTTACATGATTCTATTATTGGTCATTTCTCCTTTACCCATATTATGTAATAATCTGAAATCTAACCCCAATCCGTTTTGTTAAATTAAATGTCAGTTAATCTTGTAAAGTGTAAACCCTAAGGAAAAGTAATTAATTCCATAGTTATAGGCTTGAATGATTCTATTCTGATTTCAGACTTATTCTATTCAAAGAAATAATATATAATCTCTGCAAGGAAATTTCTCCAGCAGATAATTATCTTTAGCTTCATGTGATAGTAATAGAATATGTATTTTAAAAGCTCAGGTGTTGACAAAGGAAGCACATTTTATCACTTCGTGGTCAATGATTCCACGAACGATCCAAAAAGAAACAGGATTATTTGATCTCACTCAAGAGAAACTTTATTGAAATTTCAAGGTAATGACACTATTCTATTCAGTTAAACAGAAGTTGCTGCGACGTGTTGAAAATTTTGCATTCCGGGTTTTTAAAATGGAGAAAACGAAGACTTCCTCTGTCAGTCACTTAAATTTTATTTTTTTATTTTTTCTCTGGTGGAATGTTTTAAGTGAACTGAAAGGTATGAAGTGATTATGCTGAGCTTAAGAAAGGTCAAAAGGCTATCGAAACAATTTTGCAACCTTTTCTATTCATCTTGATTGATACAGACATGAGCACAATCATGAGTGAAAGTACTGTTCAGATTTTCTTCTATGCCCTTGTGTTGCTTTTAGCCTTCGGATTCAATTCAGGAGTTGCAGAAGCAGGCATGAAATGCATAGAGAAAGAAAGGCAAGCTCTGCTTATGTTCAAACAAGGTCTTGTAGATGACTGCGGTTATCTCTCTTCCTGGGGGAGTGATGAGGGCAGAAAAGATTGCTGCAAATGGAGCGGTGTTCAATGTAGCAATCGAACCGGTCACGTAACCATGCTCAATCTTAAATACAAAGTTGACCCTGTATGTCCAAACAGGCCATTGAGAGGTAACATCAATTCTTCATTGCTTGAATTGCAACACTTAAATTATTTAGACCTGAGTGGCAATGATTTTCTTGGAAATCCAATTCCAGAGTTCATTGGCTCCTTTACCAAATTAAGGTTCCTTGATCTCTCCCTTGCAAATTTTAGTGGCAGAATCCCTTATCAGCTTGGAAACCTCACAAACTTGCAATCTTTGAACTTAGGATACAATAGTTTATATGTCAGCAAATTTGGGTGGCTTTCTCATCTCAATAAACTGACACAACTTGATCTGGATTTTGTCGACCTTAGCGAAGCCTCTGATTGGTTGCAAGTAATCACTAGGCTTGCGTCACTCAGGGACTTGTACTTAGCATCGTCTACTCTTCCGAGTATCAATCGTCCATCTCTCTCCATCAATGAATTCTTCAAGATCTCTTACCCTTCTTGATCTTTCTTCCTGTGGTCTCTCTAATTCAGCTTAATATTGGGTGTTCAAAATCAGCAGCAACCTTCTTGCTCTTGATCTCAATAGCAACCAGTTGGCCGGTCCCATTCCCGATTATGCTTTCTCAAACATGACTGCTCTTCAGCACCTTAACCTCTCTTTGAATCAAATTTCTGCAATTTCAAAGTCCTTCGGAAATATGTGTGGTTTGAAAACATTACATTTATTTTACAACAACCTTACTGGACAACTTCCAGAGCTATTTCTCAACTTGTCTGGTTGCTCCAAAAATTCATTGGAGATTTTAAAGTTGGGAGGGAACAAGCTTACGGGGTCATTGCCTGATATCACGGAGTTTTTGTCCTTGCAAGAATTGCATCTTTTCGACAACAAATTGGATGGTTCTTTTCCAGAGAAATTTAGGAAACCAGCTTTGGGGATCATTACCTGATCTTTCAGTCTTTCCGTTCCTGACACGTTTAGATGTCAGTGACAGCCGATTAAATGGAACAGTAAGTGAAGGTCTTGGACGGCTTTCCAAGCTGGAATTTTTGGATCTTTTTGGAAATTCCTTGGAAGGTATGATCACTGAATCTCACGTGTCAAATCTCTCGAAATTGAAGTATATGGACTTTTCTTTCAACTCTCTAGCTCTGAATTTCAGTTTCGGTTGGTTTCCTCCTTTCCAGCTTGAGTACATAGGTTTGCTGAATTGCAAATTGGGACCTCCTTTTCCAAAATGGCTCCAAAGTCAAAAGAATTACTACTTTCTTGATATCTCAGATACTGAGATCTCAGATGCTGTTCCCAGTTGGTTTTGGGACCTTTCTCCCAATCTATATTATTTAAATCTCTCTCATAACCACTTGGAAGGCACAGTGCCGGATTTATCATTGAATTATGCTGGGTATCCCGGTATTGATATCAGTTCCAATGATTTTGAAGGTCCAGTACCACCAGTTCCTGGCAATGTAACATCATTAAATCTTTCTAACAATAAGTTTTCAGGGCCAATTTCTTCCTTGTGTTCAATTTCTGGAGAGTATTTTAGCTATCTTGATGTCTCGGATAACCTGCTGTCAGGAGAGCTCCCTGATTGTTTGCTGCGGTGGCAATCTTTAGCCGTTCTGAATTTGGCAAACAATAATTTTTCTGGAAATTTTCCGAACTTTGTGGGTTCTGCATGCCCATTGGAATCATTCAATGTGCGCAATAACAGCTTTGTTGGAGAAATTCCTCCTTCCTTGAAGAAGTGCAACTATCTGAAGATTATTGATGCTGGAGATAACAAATTTTCTGGGACAATACCGGCGTGGATAGGAGATACCCTACCAAAATTGGCAATTCTTAGCCTGCGGTCGAATCAGTTTCATGGAAGCATACCTCGAAACCTTTGTCAGCTATCAAAGATCCAATTACTGGACTTCTCTTTGAACAGTATTTCAGGAGCCATACCGAAGTGCATCAACAATCTAACTGAAATGGTTGAAAAAGCGAGTTCCAATTCTACCATTACACATATATATGTTTATTACCGCGGTGCCACCCTGGATGGTTTTGTATCCAAGTACGATGACATAGCAGTAATAGTGTGGAAAGGAACTGATCAACAGTACAAGAAGACCCTGGGACTTGTAAAGAGCATTGATCTTTCAAGCAACAAGTTACATGGAGAAATTCCTGAGGGAATCACCAGTCTTGGAGGATTAATATCCTTGAACTTGTCAAGAAATGCTTTAACTGGACCGATCACATCAAAAATTGGTCAGTTAAATTTGCTAGATTCTCTTGACTTGTCAAACAATCAGCTTACTGGTGAAATACCTGAAAGCTTGTCGCTGCTGAACTACCTCGGTGTATTGGACTTATCAAACAACAACTTGTCAGGAAAAATTCCTTCAAGCAACAAACTACAGGGATTTGATGCCTCTGCATATGCAGGAAATCTTGAACTTTGTGGTTCTCCTCTTCCAGTAAAGTGTCCGGAGGATGAACCAGCTCAATCCCCGGCCACCACTATGCAGCACAGTTAGGATGGGATCGTAAGTACGGGTTTTTATGTCAGTGTGGTTCTAGGCTTCATTGTAGGATTCTGGGGATTTGTCAGCTCTCTACTGTTGAACAGGTCATGGAGACGTGCTTACTGGCAGTTTTTAGACCATACAAAGGAAAGGCTCTGCACTAACTCGGTACCCAATGCAGCTAAACGACAGAGATGAACTAATAGGCCAACGGCTGAATTGTAACTCTTTGTCTCGCTCCGTATCTCTTTGTTATGGTAACTTGTTCTTAATTACTGAAGGCCTTCCTGAGGTAGTAAATTTTAATCTTTTCATGCCTTCTTGTTCTCAAAGTGTTTGAAATGTTGATTTTCTTAAGGCTGAATAAGGCCCTTAAAATTTACATAGCTTTTCGTTGCTTTTTCTTTTTGCCCTTTTCGTTGCTTTTTCTTTTTTCCCAATTGGATGTCACTTAAAGAAATATAAGAACTCCTGCTAATCTCTCTTTGTAATTGTTTCGATCGATTTCTTTTTTTTTCTTTCTACTGCTAAACTTCGAATCCAAGACACAACAGAGGCAGATGTCATCGGTGCGCTGACTAATGAGAGTTAGAAATCCCATTTTAAAAAAAAAATACTGTCATTCTCTTATTTTTGCAAGTCAGATGAATCTAAATTTTAACAATTGGAAACTTTGGAGCGTTGCTAAAAGGTTAACCCATGTTTAGCTGTATCGTGAAAATCAGAAGCATTTTGCTACCTTTGTTTCCTTAAATTATTGCTTGCATGGCCAGTACAGAGACAGATACGCACAAAACTACACTAAAGTAATTGAATGGCATTACAAGCAGACTACAGAACCACTTATGCTACTATCAGTTGATTTAGGCAAAATCCCTGCTCTGTGTAAACAACTCTATACAAATCTGTGGCTGCAGAGCATTCAGGGTCCTTGTAATTCCACTGCACCAATTACACACTATGCTTACAATCCTATATTATGTTCATACACAAAGCTTCCCACTGCCTTCGTCTTCAGAAGATAGCTAGGCATCTTTTGGCATTGCAGCAACTAAGGAAAAAGAATATGATAGAGCACATTAGCAGCTACAGGGAACATCAATTAGACGTAGAACAAGTTAAACATTGACAGAGTTACTTACCAATTATCTTCCAATCTGCTGCAGCGAATTGAACGTACTCACTACTGTGAAGAAATAGACTTGTTCTTCATATCCGAAAATATTCATATCTCCATGAACTGTTCAGAAGTATGGTGCCACAAACTCCCCAGAAGCCTGCAATGAATCCAAGAACTATGCTAACATAAAATCCTGTGGTTATGATTCCGTCCTCGCTGTCAGCATGCTCGGTAATGGCCGGATCTTGAGCTTGTTCTTCTCCAGGACATTTATTAGGAAGGGGGAGACCACAAAGCTCGGGATTTCCACTATATGTGGAGGCATCAAAACTCTGTAGTTGAGTACTTGATGGTATTTTTCCTGTCAAGTTGTTATTCGACAGATCCAAGACACCAAGAAGACTCAACTGAGAAAGGCCTTCAGGTATTGCACGCATAAGCATGTTCTTCGACAAGTCAAGTGAATTCAACAGAGTCAGCCCACCAATTTTTGAGGGAATTGGTCCGGTTAAACTGTTTTTGGATAGGTTCAAGGAGATCAATCCCACAAGGCTCGTTACTTCTTCAGGAATTTCCCCGTATAATCTGTTGCTCGAAAGATCTATACTTTTTACTAGTCCAAGTGTGTTTCGATATTCCGAATCTTTTCTTTTCCACACCAGAAATGCATGGTCATTGTAATAGTCTGTACGAAGAGGATATCTAATCATTGCATTTGAACTCTTGTTTGCTGTCATTGCTGTTAAATTGTTGAGGCATCGTGGTACAGTTCCTGAGATATTGTTTTGAGATAAGTCCAAAACTTGAATCCTTTGCAAATGACAAACTTGTACAGGCACTATTCCATGGAAGTTATTGGATCGCAAACTGAGAACAACCAAATCTGGTAGACTATCACCAATCCATGCTGGTATTATTCCAGAAATTTTGTTGTGTCCTAGATCAAGAACTGTCAACTGTGTGCAACTCTTCATAGATGAAGGTAACTCTCCATTGAAACTGTTGTTGCGTAAATGCAATGATAGCATCATACAATTGAAGTCCATTGAGTCTGGAATTTTGCCAGAAAACTTATTGTTTGCCAAGTTCAAAACTGTTAGTTTTTGCCAATTCTTTGAACAATTAGGAAGCTCTCCAGATAATAGGTTATCTGAGAGGTCTAAATACCTAAAATGCTCATCACTAATCTGACATAAGAAAGAAAGTGATCCAGAAAACATATTTTTGAAGAGAATTAAAGATGTTACAGTAAGAGGAATTGGTGGTATTGGACCCTCGAAACTATTTGCACTGAGATCGATTTCAGGAGGATATGCTGTAAACTTCTGTGATAAATCTGGTAACATGCCTGTGAAGTGGTTATGTGAGAGATTTATATAATAAAGATTTGGAGAGAGATCCCAGAACCAATTGGGGACAGTGTCTGAAATTTCAGCAGCAGAGACATCAAGCTCTGAAAACTTATTTTGAGTTTGGAGCCATTTTGGAAACTGAGGCCCCTGTTTGCAAGCACCCAATCTAATGATATTGAGCTCAACGGAAGGAACCCAACCAGAGCCGAAGTTTAAAATCAGTGAATTATGAGATAAGTCCAAATATGTTAATCTCGAGAGATTTGATAGATGGGCTTCGGTGATCATACCTTCCAAAGAATTTGAAGCAACATCCAAGAGCTCGAGCTGGGACAGCTGTCCTATACTCTTGGTCAAGGTTCCAGTGAACCTGTTGTTGTTAAGATATAGTACTTTCATGGACAAAAAGGCACTGAAATCAGGTAATGATCCCCCAAGTTGATTGCCATCGAGCTCCAGTATGCTAAGATTTGATTGTTGTACAAAACTTCTTGGAAAAGAACCATCAAGCATATTGTCATAAAGATGCAATTCTTTCAAAGATGAAAACAAAGTAATATCAGGCAATGAACCACGAAGCATGTTGCTGTTTAATTGCAAAATCTCTAATGTGTCTCTGCTACAATTGGACAGTTTGAGAAATAGATTGGGTAAGAGATCAGTGAGATTGTTGCTATCTTGATATAAAGCCCTCAATCTGCACAAGTTCCTAAAGGATTTTGGAACACTGACTAGTTGGTTATTACTAAGATCAAGATATGACAGAGAAGTTGGGTTCGGAAAAGCAGAATCAGGAATGGGGCCTTGTAACTTGTTAGAAGAGAGATCAAGATAAACAAGACTGCTACTAGAGTTGGACAGCCAGTAGTACACTGAATTAGACACATTATTCAGAGAGAGATCAAGATGAGCAAGAGATCTGGAAGAATTACCGAAGGAAACAGAAGAAGAAGCTGTGACTGATGGAAGATTGCACCCTCTTAATTGCAACTCCGTTAAAGAAGGAAGTTGGCTAACTACTTGCAGCCAATCTGTTGCTTCTCCAAGATTAACTTGATTTAGACGAACGTATTCCAAGAAGGAGAGCTGAGAAAGCCACTCAAGCTTCTCAGAAAGCATGTCAAAGTTAAAGCTGAGATCAAGATACTGCAAGCTTGTTAGATTCCCAAGTTGATACGGAACTCTCCCAGTGAAACCGGCATTGGAGAGATCAAGGTGCCTTATATTTTTAAGGGAGCCAATGAATGCTGGGATTTGCTTTCCTCCAAAATCATTGTATTTCATGTTCAAATAATTCAAGTGCTGCAGTCCAATCAAGGAAGAACTGATGTTACCTCTCAAGGGCATGTAAGATCTGAACTGAAGATTGAGCATGGTAACGTGCCCAGTTTGATTGCTACAGCTGACACCTCTCCATTTGCAGCAATCTTTTTGTCATCTTCGTTTCCCCATGAAGAGAGATGACCATATTCATTAATAAGGCCTTGTTTGAACATTAGAAGAGCTTGCCTTTCCCTTTCTATGCACTTTATGCCAGCATCTTCATCTCCTGTGCTTAATCCAACTGCAGGTTTCATGCACAGCGAAAGCAAAATGAAGACGAAGAGCAGTTGAAGAGACCTGCTTCTGCCACCACCGATTACCATAATGACCGTCAAAATAAAAATTGTGAAGAGTGTAAATTGCATAATCTTCTTTATTCAGGCCTTAGGGCCAAAAGGTTATTGACGGACTAATATATATAGATAAAGATAATGGCATTTAGGTACCTTCATCTATTTTACGAAAAAAAATTAATAAATAAAACGATGCAAGTTTCAACAGGCTTATCAGTTTTAGGTTTCGTTCAACTTATTTGAATTTTGACACTTGGAAGTCGCCCATCTGAGGAGGTAAAAAAAAATATTTCCTCTTTTGAAAATTTGATACAGATGACATTGACAGATAAGAGAACATATCTAAATTTGCATACTACGGAGATATTTCCCAGCTGAGAAATATATATTTATTAAGACCATTTGAGTGCCATACCGATCAAGAGATGATAGGAATGTTAAAAAAGAATCAACGGATCAAACACAGCATTGTATATTTGCGTGTCAATACAGGTGTGACTATTATACTTACAAGTCAATATCGAAGAAATTGCATAGAAACTACTTAATTGAAATTGCAATGTTCTACTCTGGCTCACAGGGCTAACTTATGCTACAAGCAGTGCATTTTCGAAACAAATTTTATTACAATTTGTCATTGAAGAGAATTCCGGATGCTTTCTGGCACACAGGCATATTCTTTACGAAGCTACCAACGGTGTCCATAATTTGAAGACAGATGATACATAGGATGCGTTGCAGATGCCACTGTGTACAATAAGGTAAAAACAACAAACATCCAACCTTTCATTCTAAGACAAAGCATATAGAAGTTTTGAACCACTTCGTTCGAGAAGTAGTGAAAGATGAAAATGTAGATTTGTAGAAAATTCATATCAAAGAGAACCTAGCAGATATTATGATCAAGTCAATTAATACTGATAAGTTTGTATGGAGTAGATCATCTTGTGGCCTAGTAGAGACGTAAGCAGTATAACAATGGCGAAGCAGAAATGATGGTGTGGAGATTGATCGATTCTCAATCAAATCTCCAAGTGGAAGAATATCAAAAATGGATATGGCAAATCTAGAAGCCAACTGTTCTAGATGCAGCCCATTTTGAATGCCGAAATTGTTGAAGAAAAAAAGAAGAATTTGGCAATAGTAAATTTTGAATGAAGAAAAAGTAGAAAGAAGATGGAAGAAGAAGAAAGGGTGCCGCCCAAGGAAAAAAATTATTATTTTAATAGCCAATTTTGGCTATAAAAAGGGAAGTTCCCCATCGGCTTAGTGCATCCAATTTTTCAGTTTTATTTCTTCTTCTTTACAGAGAAAGTGAGAGTATTTTAAGATTTTTAACAAACTCTTGAGTGATTAGTAATTTGAGAGTTTGAGTGTATTGAGATTTTGGGTAGTAAGCTAAAATACTACAATATTTGTAATTCCTTTCACTGGTAAAATATTTTCCTTCTGTCTTCACCCGTGGACGTATGCCACGTAATTTCGTGGTGTCCTCTTTGTACTTGTTTTTTATTTTTCTTCCAATTTCATTTTAGTTGTGGCCCTGCTTCACCCATCAATTTCCTAACAGTGGTATCAGAGCTAATGGTTGTATTTTTTGGAGTCGGGGATACTATTCACGTAAAAGTATTATTCACATATACGTACTATTCACATATATGATTACTGTTCACGTGAAACGGTGGAAGCCGATCCTAGCAAAGTTAGTTCGTGGTAAAAAGCGATGGCGGCAAAATAAAAAATTGAGAAGTTCAATGGAAATAATTTTTCATTGTGAAAAATGAACATAAAAGTTGTATTGAAGAAAAATAATTGCTTGACAGCAATTGGAGAAAGACTCATGAAGATAACTGATGACAAGTGAATGAGATAGACGGCAACGCCATTTCTGATCTACACTTGGCACTTGCGGATGGAGTATTATCCAGTGTGGCAGAGAAAAAGACAGCAAAGGAAATATGTGATACTCTCACAAAATTGTACAAGGCCAAGTCACTACACAATAAAGACAGAGAAAACTCTATACTCTTTGAATGACGGAATTTACAACGGTGACTGACCATATCAACACCTTAAAGACTCTATTTTCACAACTCACAGCTCACAACGTTGGGTCATAATATAGAGGAAAATGAACGTGCGAAACTTCTACTTCAAAGTCTACTAGATTCGTATGATCAACTCATCATCAATTTGATGAACAACAACCCAGCAGATAGTCTAGTCTTCGATGATGTTGCGGCCTTCGTATTAAATGAGGAGAGTAGGCGGAAAAAATAAGGAAGATAGACAAGCAAGTTCACAGCAAGCAGAAACATTATTGGTGACGAGAGGGAGATCAACGGAACGTGGTCCCAGTGGGAGTCTCAATCATGGTAGGTCAAAATCAAGAAGTAAAAAGAATGTCAAATGCTACAATTGTGGCAAGAAAGGGCACGTTAAGAAAGAGTATTAGAGTAACCAGAAGAGAAAAGAGGGTAAAGAACTTGATTCATCAAATGCTCAGGGGTATGTAGCAAGTACCTTGAATTATGACGAAATTATCTACAGCGAAGCAACAACTGTTTGTGAAAGGCCTGAAGAATAATCTATTGTCTTTATGACAAATAGACAGTCATAAATGCAAAACTCATGTGAAAAATGAAATTATTAAGATTGTTAAAGGTGCGCTTGTATTGATGAAGGCAGAAAAGATCGGTATTCATACTTAAAGGAGAAACACTACAAGAGGTTGATGCGTGTGTCGCATCAAAGGGAGAAGAGTCAACGATGATGTGGCATCTCAAACTCAGCCACATGTCGGAACAAGATTTGAAAATTCTGTCTAAGTGAAAATTACTTCCAGGGCTCAAATTGGTAAGCTTACCGTTTTGTAAGCATTGTGTTACAAGTAAGCAGCATAGATTAAAGTTCAATAGATCTATTACTAGAAGTAAATGCATTTTAGATTTAGTTCATTCTGATGTTTGGGAATCACTAGACATATTTATGGGAGGTGCAAAATATATGGTGACTTTCATTGATAATTATTCCATGATATATTGAGTGTATCCAACTAAGAAAAAGTCATATATATTTCTAGTGTTTAAAGAATAAAAAGCGGGGTAGAACTTAAATTTAGAAAAATGATCAAGTGTTTAAGAACAGATAACGGTGGAGAGTATACAGACGACGAGTTTCGATAAACTTGTGTTACAAGTAAGCTTACCATTTTGTGAGTATTGTATTACAAGTAAGCAATATAGATTAAAGTTCAGTAGATCTATTACTAGAAGTAAATGCATTCTAGATTTAGTTCATTCTGATGTTTGGGAATCACCAGACATATCTATGAGAGGTGAAAAAGTACATAGTGACTTTCATTAATGATTATTCCATGATATGTTGGGTGTATCCAATTAAGAAAAAGTCAGATGTATTTCTAGTGTTTAAATAATACAAAGCGCAGGGTAGAACTTGAATTTGGCAAAATGATCAAGTGCTTGAGGACAGATAACGATGGAGAGTATACAGACGACAACTTTCTTACTTTCTATAAGCAAAAAGGTATTCACAGTCAGTTCACTATGGCATATACTCCTCAACAAAATAGAGTGGTAGAGCGGATGAACAGGACTCTTACAGAATGTATAAGAGCTATATTGAGGACAGCTGGTCTACCCAATTCATTCTAGGCAAAAGCAGCTAAAACTTCATATTATATAGTAAATCGGTTGCCATCCACAGCAATTAGGCTGAAGATAGCGATAGAGATATGGACTGGAAAGCCAGTTGATTACTCCTACCTACATGCATTTGGATGTCCTGTATACGTGATGTAGAATGCTCAAGAAAGAATAAAGTTAGATCCAAAATCTATGAGATATATCTTCTTCGGGTATACTGATAGAGTAAAGGGATATTGTATGTGAGACCCCACTGCCCACAAGATTATCATCAGCAGAGATATATCTTTGTAGAATATCAACTACAAAGGAGAGATGAAGATGATAGCACTGTAAAAGAAAAGTCAGAAACTGTACCAGTATATTTGAAAAATAATCTGGAAAAAGAAGATTTAGATTCTTCTGAAGCAGCACCAGAGCACGGGGAACAAGAACCAGTCGAGTCCAAGGCTCCAGAAGTTCGTCGGTCAACTCGTAAGAGACGACTGCCAGCGTGACACTCTAAGTATGTCACAAAGATCAATGTTGCATACTGTCTTATAACAGAGGATTGAGAGCCATCAACTTTTCATGTATTTGAAAAATAATCTGAAAAAAGAAGATTTAGATTCTTCTGAAGCAGCACCAGAACACGGGAAATAAGAATCAGTCAAGTCCGAGGCTCTAGAAGTTCGTCGATCAACTCGTAAGAGACGCCTGCCAGCGTGGCACTCTGAGTATGTCACAGAGATCAATATTGCATACTGTCTTATAACAGAGGATTGAGAGCCATCAACTTTTCACGAATCTTTAAATAGCTTAGATGTTGCTTTATGGAAGATAGCAATGCAGGAATAAATTGAATCGCTACATAAGAATAAGATATAGGAACTTGTACCACTACCACACGGAAGAAAAGGCATTGGAAACAAATGGGTGTACAAGATCAAACGTGATGGCAATGACTAAGTGGAGCGGTATCGTGCAAGATTGGTGGTGAAAAGATATGCTCAGAAAAAAAGTATTGACTTTAACGAGATATTTTCTCCAGTGGTTCAACTTACAACAGTAAAAATAGTTTAGGCAATGTGTGCTATATTTGACCTACATCTAGAGCAGTTAGATCTGAAAATTGCATTTCTTCATGAAGAATTTAAAGAAGAAATTTATATGCTCCAACCAGAAGGTTTCATTGAAAGCAAAAGGACAACTTAGTTTGTAGATTGAACAAATCTTTATACGGTCTCAAATAGGGGCCGAGGTGTGGGCATAAGAGATTTGATTCCTTCATCATGAGCTTTGAATACAACAGACTTAGTTTAGACCATTGTGCATATTATAAGAGGTTTGAAAATAATTATTATCATTTTGCTGTTGTATGTGGATGACAGTTGGATAGAGAGTTTGAAATGAAGGACTTGAGACCAATAAATAAGATTTTAGAGATGCAAGTATATCGAGACAGAAATAATAAGAGGATTTGGCTTTCTCAAAAGAACTACTTGAAGAAAATCTTGCGGCACTTCAATATGCAAGATTGTAAGCCAATTTCTACCCAATTCTACCCAATTTCCTGTTAATTTCAAGTTATCCTCAAGTATGTGTCCAACCAACTAAGCAGAGAAGAAAGAGATGTCTCGAGTACCGTATGCATCAGCAGTGGAAAGTTTGATATTCACTATGATTTGTACGAGACCAAACATTGCACAAGCAAAGAGAGTAGTCAGTCGATACATGGTGAATCCTAGGTGGAGAGCATTGAAAAGCTGTGAAGAGGATTCTAAGATACATTAGAGGAACCTCTGATATTGCATTATATTATGGAGAATCAGAATTTACTGTCAGGGATTACGTGGATTCAGATTTTGCAAGAGATCTTAATAAAAGAAATCCACTACTGGCTATGTATTTACATTTGCGGGAGGAGTTGTAAGTTGGGTTTCGAAACTACAAATTGTTGAGGCTTTATCTACAACAGAAAGTTACACAAGCTTGCAAGGAAGTTATTTGGATACAAAGGTTATTAGAGGAGCTCGGACACAAACAAGAGAAAATTTATGTGTTTTGTGACAGTCAAAGTGCCTTGCACATTGTAAGGAATCCAGCCTTTCATTATAGGATAAAGCACATAGGAGTTCAATACCACTTCGTTCGAGAAGTAGTGGAAAATTGAAGTGTGGATTTGCAGAAAATCCATACCAAAGAGAACCTAGCAAATGTTATGATCAAGTCAATTAATACTGACAAGTTTGTATGGAGTAGGTCCTCTTGTGGCTTAGCAGAGACGTAAGCAGTATAACAATGGCGAAGTAGAAATGATGGTGTGGAGATTGATCGATTCTCAATCAAATCTCCAAGTGGGAGAATGTCAATAGTAAATTTAGAATAAAGAAAAAGAAGAAAAAAGAAGATAGAAGAAGAAGAAGAAAGGGTGTCGCCCAAGGAAAAAAATTATTATTTTAATAGCTAATTTTGGCTATAAAAAGGGGAGTTCCCCATCGGCTTAGTGCATCCAATTTTTCAGTTTTATTTCTTCTTTAAAGAGAAAGTGAGAGTATTTTAAGAGTTTTAACAAACTCTTAAGTTATTAATGATTTGAGAGTTTGGGTATATTGAGATTTTAGGTAGTGAGCTAAAATATCACAATACTTGTAATTCCTTTTCACTAGTAAAATATTTTCCTTTTATCTTCGCATGTAGAAGTAGGATAAAAGTCGAACCACGTAATTTCTTGGTGCCCTCTTTGTGCTTGTTCTTTATTTTTCTTCCAATTTCATTTTAGTTGTGGCCCTACTTCACCCATCAATTTCCTAACATGACGGCAAATTGAAAAATTAAGAGAGTTATCTTACCATTAGCTTCTGTGTTGCCGATTCAACTTGGTCATATTTACCGCTATGAAGACGTAGAGCTTATCTTTCATATTGTTTAAATACCGAAAATATGTGAATCTTTATGACCTCTTCAATAGTAAGATACCATAAACTCCCCAGAAGGCTATGACGAATCCAAGTGCTACACTGATGTAAAAGCCTTGAGTTATGAATCCATCTTCACTATTATCAGGTGCAAGAATGCTTGATCTTTAAATGTGCCTTCTTTGGACATTTATTTGAAAGAGGTGAACTGCAAAGCCTCGGATTTCTCATAAATTCTGAGGCATCGAAACTCTGTAGTTGAATGACAAAGGAAACTTTTCTAGACAAGTTGTTACTGTACTAAGTTCAAAACCGCAAGGAGGTGCAACTAAGAAATTTTTTTTAGAAATTTCACTTGTAGGTATGTTCTATGACAAGTCAAGTGAGTTCAACAAAGTTAATTGATAAAATCTTGGAGGGATTAGTCCAATTAAACCGTTTCCAAATAAGTTCAAGGAGATTAAGATCTTCCTTATTGACGTTGAAATCCGATTGAGTCGATTAGCAATTAAACATCGGACTTCTGAGTCGACATTAAATATATTTGTTGGGAAAACAGCTTACTAATCATCAAGGATATCCTGCGACCACTAGCGGATAACTCGTAAACATTTGAAATCGCAGAGAACGATTAGAGGCACGAAAGTTTTTCCAACATTAACCCTCTGATGCTCAAGTAAGTTTATGAGTTTACAACAATTTATAAGAAAAATAATATAAATAACTTTTGGTTTTTTTATGAAAAAATAATCTCAAAAAGATGTAATAGAGTTGAACCTCCCTCTTTATTAATTCCCCTAGGAATTTTTACAAATGGTGAAATTTTGCCCCCAGTGTGTTTGTGATCAAAAGATGGAATTATTGGAAGGGTTTTTCTTTTTTCTTTTTTTTTCCAAAAAAAAGACTGATCTTCATCATGGAAAAGTCCTCTTTTTTTCCATCCCTAAGACAGAGATAGAGAGCTAGGTTGGTTGACCACCCCGCCAAAAGTGCATGTCTTCTCCACTTTGTACAAAACAAATCGGTCTACGCTGATCCCTTCCACTTCTTTTGCCTCTTTCCAATTTATTTTATTATTATTAAAATAAAAGGATAAAACAAAAAGAAAGTGGGCTTACTAAACTCACCCAAACACCAAAGGACTAAATAAAAAGAAAGTGGGCTTACTAAGCTCACCCAAAGACCACTCCCCTAATTTCTAGTTTTAAGAGTGAACGAATTAATACTGGAAACTATAAAGTTTAAAGAAATATCAAGTGACTTTCATGAGTTGGTTGAGGGTTGTTGAAATTAACCTCACTATGGGCGAGAAATTTGAGCAAGTTTCAAGTTTATACCTTACCTTCCAGAGGTTTTAAGCTTATAACCTTTTGCTAACTTGAGCAATTTTAAGCAACTTTTGTTAATTTAAGATTTTTATGTCTTGCCTAGAGCAAGTTTTAAAACTTTTAATCTTTTACTAACTTAAGCAAATTTAAGCAACTCTTGTCAGTTTAAGATTTTATACCTTATCTTGAATAGGCTTTAAGGTTACGTCTGGCACATATGATTGGATTGGACTAATTATATTGGATTGGATTAAGTTGGATTATATTATATAGTCTTATGTTTGGTACAATACTAGATGAGACTATGTTAAATTATATTTAAATAATATTAAATAGCATTTAAGTTGATATTTTAATATAAATAGCAATTATTTATGAAATTTTATAATCATAATTAAAATAAATTTAAAAAGCGATTACTAGGAAAATTAAATATATTGTAAATAATTATTGGGTAGTCATAATATAATAAACAAATAAAAATAGATAAAACAAATTAAATGTTTAAGTAATTTTTATCAAATACTTAAAAATATTATATAAAATCAATTAATTAACGGTATTATTAATTTTGATGATTATTTTCAATATTATATTAGTGATTATTAAATTAATTCAATAAATAATTAAACATTTAATTTTATCAACAAATTATTAAATATACAAGTAATGAAAATTTAATCTCAAAAGTTAGCAGAAGTAAAAGTATCAGTTAAATTAGAACATAGATAATACATAAAATTTAGTTTTAAGTAAATCACAATAATTAATTAATTAATACTAGGTATAAATAAAAATCTCAAAAATGGACAACTTTTTTATCCTAACTAAACCCATGTGTAAATTAGAATTATTAATCCCATGATTTTAGGATTAAATTCAAATTTAGTCCCCTTTAATCCAACTCAACTAAGCTCGTAAAACATGAGATAAATATTTAATTACAAAATTAGTCTGGTCCCATACGTAATCCTAACATCCAAACATGGCCTAAGACTTTTAACCTCTTATTGACTTAAGCAATCTTAAACAACTCTTATCAATTTTAGGTTTTATGTCTTCCCTGGAACAGATTTTAAGACTTTTAACTTTTTTAATGACTTCTTTGCTTTTTCCCGTGTCTTATAAAATATTAATAAATTTCATTTGAAAATTTTACTTGGCATCTCAATGTTACCCTAGCTCTCCTTTCATAAACCGTTCTCACATTGGGCAAGTTTTAAATAATCGAGTTGATTAAGTTATATCATTAGCCCTTATAAGACCTCAATCATTTAATAAGTTATCCTCATTTTGCGTGGTAGGAATTAGAGAAATATTTTAAATTTTAATGAAAAGTTACATATATGTAAATTAAAATATAATTTTTGACCTATTCTAATTCCTGTAAATCTGTGCTTTCAGTATACTCTCATTTGAGGTTTTTGCTTTAAATCTTAAATATGGATTTGTCCTGCAAACTAACTAGCTGTAATTGATCATCAAAAATTTATTTTTTTACATGTAACTTATAAATTGTCCAAAAAATAGTTCAACATTTATATCTGGTGTGTTAGCCATTTATATATATCCTTGGGCCATTGATGGATAAGCATATTGCTTGTACTCCATTATTATCAATAATATATTGATTTATCAGTATGATAAAGGTCCTCTGGTAAAGATCCATAGTATCATTTATTGTAGCTATGAATATCGAAATCTAACTATAAAATAAAGCATAGCATTTTAGAATATGAAATCAGAAAAGAGATGGTAGTTTAAACCATTAAACAAAATCATATCATTATATCAAAGGGATATGGTACTGTGATAATATAGAGCTAAATTATATATGCTATGACATATAATTTTGTACTAGAAAATGGCTAACGATGACGAGTCAAAACCCAATCTAGAAGATATCTTAAGTCAATAAACATATATAAAGGGTAAATATAAAATTGAGGTTAAAGAAGAAGTGCACCCAATCTGAATTTGAAGAATTCTGTAGTGATTTGAATTTCATACTAGAATTTTTCTGAATGCTTTCCTTGCATATTCTTTACACAAAAACGAGCTACATGGTTGAGTTATAAGGTGTAAGACCGGCAGAAAATATCTTGAAGAAACCAAAGATCTATGGATTTTTTATTCTTATCCCCAAATAGGTTTAAATATATGAGTAACCTGTATTTAAGAACTTGAACATTGATAATACCGCAAATCAATTATTCTTTTGAACAGACTTTATGTCTAGAGTCCAATGAAACGAGAATAAACAATCAAGAAATGTAAATATGTCACCAAAAAAAATGATGGTAACAGCATTACAAATCTTAGTAGCCAAAACAAAGCTTACTGTTACTTGTTTAAGACATTATGCGAAGCATGTTGTGGGCAAATATAAAATAAATTCATTTGTAAGTGCAATAGAATGCTATCTTACTCAAACAATTATAAATGAAGCCCGTTCTGGCAAGCTGATTTCATAAGAAAATATTTTCAACGAATTCCAAAAGATAACATTCAATTCTTTCTTAAGGATATCATACATGTTACTGAAGAATTTCCAAGCATCTCACTTTCAATGAACTAATCATCATGGCAGTAGCAACTTAAGTTTTAATGAAAATTTACTTAAAAGACTAGAGAGATAAATAAGTCAAAACCTTCACGCGCGGCATTCCATCTGGCCTTGACTGGCTTCTTTGTTTGAGCGAGTTTATGCGTTGATACATGGTAATATTTCGTCTTTAATTGCTTTGGCCAGATGAAAGATTGATAGAAACAATGAGTTGGCTTCTTGCACCATTCTTAAAGAGGTGCCAAATGTTGATGCTGTAATTTGGTTAAGTTGGTTAGTGGTTAAATACTAGACTTTTGTGTCAACATTAAATTTGTTTGTAGGGGAAGCGACTTACCAATCATAAAGGACAACCACTAATGGATAACTCGCAAATGTCTGAAATCGTAGAGAATGGTGAGAGACATATAAAGTTTTTTTCTGATGTTAACCTTCTAATGCTCAAGTTAGTTTATGAGTCTAAAAAAAAAAAAAAATAAATGACTGCTGGTTTCTTATGAAGAAACCATTCTCAGGAAAATGTAATAGTAAAAAAAAATTGAGAAGGAGAGTTGAACCTCCCTCTTTATTAATTTCCCTAGAAATTTTTACAGGATGAAATTTTTCCCCTTTTGTGCCCGTGATCAGAATATGGATTAGGAAAAGGTTTTTTCCTTTTTCTTTTTTAGTTCCCCCTCATTCCAAGAATGACTAATCTTCATCATGGAGGAGTCCTCCCCATTTTTTTGCATCCCTTGAGAGAGAGAGAGAGAGGGTCAAGTTGGTTAACCACCCCGCCATACGTGCATGCCATTTCCACTTTGTGCTGAAGGAATCGGCCTCTTCCCTATTTATTTCATTATTATTAAAATAAAAGTATAAAATAAAAAAATGTGGGCTTACTAAACTCACCCAAACAACAAAGGATAATATTTTTTTTTAAAAAAAAAAAGGTAGGCTTACTAAACTCACCTAAATATTCCTAAATAAACGGTCTTTACAAGTCCCAAGGTACTTTCGTACTGAGATTCAATTCATTTCCGAACCAACAATGCACGGTCTTGATAATATGCCGTACCGGCGCTAAACTCACTAATTATAGCAAAACGAAATAATATGTGATGATTGCATTGGACTTGTTGGAACAACTGGGCACAGGCCCGGGATGTTTTTTTCTGAGAGAAGTCCGAAAGTTGAACATCTACCATAATGCGAAGTTGAATAGGCACACTTCTATCAAAATGATTGGATCACAAACAAAGAAAAATTAAACCGGGCAGGGTATCACCTATTCACGAGGGTATTGTCCAGAAAATTTATTAATTCCCAGATCAATAATTGTCAAACTCTGTGAGACATATTGCTGGAAATAGAAATTGACCCGAAAAACATATTGCTGGAAAGAACTAATTAAGACATATCATGAGGCAGTTCTGGTAGTGGACTGAGACATTCAAATAATGCCAACATAGGAGACCGATCCCAAAGCCAATGAGGAACAGTATCTGAAATTTCTGCATTAGAGATATCAACCATAGAAAAATTGCTCACTCTGGGAAACCTGGACCCATTTTGCAGCTCCCGACTATAATGGTGTTTAGTTGAAATGGAGGAATCCAACCAGAGCTGAAGTTGAAAGTTCGTAAGTCGAAAGATATGTCCATGTGTGCTAATCTTGAGAGATTCATTATGATGTCACCGGCCAGCTTCCGAAGAATTATAAGAGACGTCCAGAAACTGAAGCTTGGAAAGCTGTCCGATGCTTTGGTTAAAGTTCCATTTAACCGATTGCTGCCCACAAAAAGATCCTTCATTGAAAAAGCACATTAAAATCAGGTAAGAAACCGCTGTGTTGGTTGTCACGTAAATTTAACTTGGTAATATTTGAAATCTGTCCAAAATTTTTTGGGAAAGAATCATTCAGGATATTCTCAGAAAGGTCCAAATCCCTCAGAAGAAAGCAGAGTAAAATCAGGCAATGAACCACTATGCATGTTACCACTAAATGACAGAATCTCTATTCCCTTGTGCAACTAGACATGTTAGAGATAAAGCTCTCGAAGCTGGCCGGTGAGATTGTTTCTTAGTTGTGATTTACAAGAAGAGGGGAAACTGGGTCCATTTGTGCACAGCTATGTAAAATATCACATCCTCATTGGAATAAGAGTAATACTGACTTACAGTCTCAATTTAAAGTGTCATTAATTTATTTGTCAGTAATTTTTATATTTTATAAATTATTATTCTATCATTCAATAAATGATATCATATTAGTTGGGACTCAAATATTGGGATCATTAAGAACATCTCTAAAAAAATTTAAATATAATTTTATTACTTATTTGAAGAGTCACATCAGCATTTAAAATTTTAAAAGACATTTCAATTAAAATTTTTTAAAATAAAAAATAATTATCTCTCTTCAATGTTGTAGAGTTGTTTTCTCCCTCTTCAAATTATATTGTATTACTTTTTATTAAAAAAAGAGATAAATGCTTTAATTACCATTTATTTTTACTTTGAAAAAATATTTATTTGATTAAAATAATATTAATTTATTTCTATTTGAATAGTCTTTTGGAGAATAACTTATTTTTTCACTTTCTTTTTTATCACAGAAGTAAGTAAATAGATATTAGAAGAGTAAAATTAACAGAACCTTTTGGAGATATTCTAATATTATTCTTAAAAGTTAAATCCTAATCACACATTAATAATAACTTACTGATGGTACAAAATTTTTAAAAATACAAGATCAAATCAAGAGAATATAATATTATTTTAGGTTTCTTACAGTATTTCTACAATATTATTTTAAGTCTTTTATAGTATTTTTAGATTGTTTATCATAGAGAGTCAAGAGTAATGTGCATTAAAATTCTTGGGCAACCTTGACATCCTTATATTCAATATCTTAATCCAATAATACATGGATTTTGAGACATGCAATCTCATAAAGCACAAAATGAGAAAATAAATTTGATATATGGCTCTTGCTCTTCAACTTGACTTAGGGCGAATTTAGGATTGTAATAGTTGATCAAATAATTTATTTTTTATTGGATAGACATAATTAAAAAAATAATTTTTTTATTTGACAAACTTTATTTTTACAATCGCTAAGTTTGAAAGTAGAGTATATAAATCTAATAAATATTATTATAGAAGTACTATTTTATTTTATATTGACTATTTGGGGGAAAAATTATAGGTGCAAATATGGACTAATGGTATGATGACAAGTGGTAAAAGAATGGTATGATGACAAGTGGTAAAGGAATGGTATGATGACAAGTGGCAAAAGAGTTAAACTTGAAGCCAGGATTGCTTGACCGAGTGTGGCAGAATAGATCAGACAAGTCGAGAGATAAACTCCTCGAGGGGAGGGTTGTTTTGTCCAAAAAGTATGAAATGTAGGGGCAAAAATGGAACCCACATTTCTTGTAATTGAGGCCACACGTGAAATGAGCATGCCACCATAGGAGAAATAAAAAATATATCTTACTTTTGTTCAATACAAGCGACCAATAAAAGAAACAGCGATGCTATTTACCACAAAGTTAACCTCGAATTTGCACTCCGAATGTAAAACGCACCGTTTTGATTAAACTGAAAACGGTGCGTTTAACATTTTCCTTTTTCTTGCTTTTCTCTGTTACATACACACGTTTCTCCTTTCATTTTCTTGCTTTTTTTACGAACCACACAAATCTCATTTACGTTTCTTTCTTTTCACGAACTGAAATCTCTTTCTTTTCTCTATTACACACCGCCCCAAATTGAATTCTTTTGACGAACTGAAATCTCTTACACACCGCCCCGAATTGAAAATAGTCTTTCTAACCCTCACACTGCTCCGAATTGAACAACTGCAGTCTATTATTATTCTCCTTAATCACGTATGTAACTCATACATACAAATACAATAAAATCAATCCATCAAAATTGTTCCATGCACAGGAACACATAGTAAAAAATTCAAGGAATAATAATGAACAAAGAATCCCCAAATCTCATCACCAATCTGCACAAATCTATCAAAGAATATGGCTAATGAAAAAAAAAAAAAAAGAATTGTTACAAATAACTGGAAAACCCAATCAATGAAGAAGAAGGCGGAACCAAGATTGAAGACTAATCATGATCTTTGATTCTGTTACTAAGCGGAAACAATATAGAAGGAAAAAGCAATTAAATGGAAGGAAAAAGCAATTAAACGGAAACAATTCTGTTGGTTTAAACGAAAACATATAGAAGGAAAAAGCAAATGAAACACGCGCTGCACAGCTGGAGGTAATTAAATAGAAAAAGCAAACCAAACACACGTGTTGGCAATTAAAAGGAAAAAGTAAATTAAATACCCGTGCTACGCAGCATTTTGGCAAATTCGGAGTGCAAATTCAGGGTCACGTTCGAGGTAAAATAGCTTTCTCCTAAAAGAAAATATTCCTGCAGTGGTCTAAAAATCAACAGGACCACTAGCTAGAGAAAATGCCACGTGTAAGAGGCAAGGACCAAAGGGGGAATGATGGTTTTGTTGCCTTCTTTGCATAGACATATCACCAATCTTGGGACCACAAATATAATCTCCAAAATGCCTTACCTAAAGAAGGGCAGCCAATCAACAATCGCCGCATGTCCAATATTACCAAAATACCTTTAAAGCACACACTAATAAATCTCAAGATTTCCTTCAAAATTAAAAATTTCTTCCTCACTGAAAAAAAGAGCCTCATCTTCTTCTTCCTAAAGCAAAAACGCCATTGTTTTAAGTCATTAACTTCAAATCTTCTTAAGCTCCTCTTCATCCAATTGCCTCTTTCTATATTGATTTCTAGAGCTTTTCATTTCTTTTCCTCATTTCGTTCTTTCTTTATTTCTACACCTCTATGGAAGATCTTAACTACCTCATCTCTCAAATAAACTCTTCCATTATTAATCTCTTAGAAAACTCTCAAGTATCCATAAGACTACATATTTCTCGTGTTATTATCCACTATAACAGGGGCGGATCCAGAACTTAATATTATCCCGGGCTAATTTTTAAAATTTATATTTTAAAGTGAACATAAAAATTTATAAGTAGAAAGAAGTACAATAAATAGGGAGGAACATCAAGAACCTTATACCTCTAATATGTACTATAGACAAAAATAATTATAAAAAAGAGTAGAAAATCATAGGTAGCTCAAATATGAAAACACTAATTTTCAATTAAAATCTGACATTGCAACCTATAATAACATGTAATTATATTAGGATAAAAAATTAATTAATAATTTCAAATTAAAATAGATCAATACATGTAATTACAATTAATTAAAAATTGCAAGCAAAACATTTTGTACTTGAAGTGAGGTACTAAATTACCAAACTTAATAAATTAAACAATTAAAATTTATTCATCCTTTCAAATTGTAAAAGTATTATTAGTAAAAAGTTTCAACAATAAACTAAACTCAATTCAGCAAAAAAGTATTTGGGTGTAGTTGTTTCTTTATCAGACACTCTATCTCTCTTTAAAAAACTAGATGTTGATGATCTTTTACCAAAATTTCCTTAAAATACTCAAATTTTATTTCTAACTTATCCTCTTAATTAATATAACTAATAAATAAAATCTGAAAATTCACTTAAAAACTTTATGAAAATATTGATAATTGTTACTAAATGTTGTTTCTATAAGTACTTTTAATACGTTATATTACATTGACATATTTTTTTTCAATTAGAAGTTTTTTAAAATAAATTAAAGTAATAATAAAATTTTAGCTCCCTAGTGTTTTCAATCTAATCAATAAATATATAATTTAATCATTTTATAAAATAAGTCACTAATTTCAATTGAAAATAATATAATTGAATTAGGGATATATTAAAAATAAATAAAAACTCAACGGTTTATTAAGAATTATGAAAACACAAGGGTAATGAATATAGGGACTTTGTGAATTAATAAACCTCTATTTTATACTAATTGATGGAACAGGGTTATATAGGACAAATAGGACAAAAACAACTCGAATTTTACTCATTCCCTCAAAAAGAGGTTCAATATTGGTTTCTAGATGGAAGACCTCAACATCCCGGTCTAAAAACACTATCCGTTATGCACTATAAACAACATTTAATAAGATTTTGTTGATATTGTAAAGCAAATTATATAATATTTCATTTATATAGTGGAGTGAAGATGAATTACTCCTGTAGATGTAGGTCAAAGAACTAAAACATGTAAAATCTTATGCGTTCTTTATGTTTAAGCTTATTTTCTCCTTATTATAATGGTTTTGTTGCTCAAAATTGCATTTCCTTTATGAGTTTGCTTGAGTTACACCCCGAGCCTCAGGTAAGCTCTCTGAAGCTATCCTCAAGATCACCAAAGCTATGCACGGAGCTCGCTTGAGCTCCCCATATCATCTCCCTAAATTAACCCCATAGAACTCTCATATTATTTTAAACTTAAAACACCTCAATTCACCACATCAGTTCACCGCTTAAATTACTTCAGCTCACCTCCCAAATCACCTCAATTCATCTCTCAGATCACCTCAACTATTCCTCTTACCCTAATCATAAAAAATAGACACATAAACTCTAATCTTTGCTAGCCCAATCTCCCCCTATAAATAATAAATTTATTTGTTTTGATTGGATTTGACCTACATCCGATAAAAAGCATCCCTTAATGGTTCGAATCACATCTTAGCAAAAATTCAATTAGAACACTAACCAATGACGTTTCATTCTATAATGACCAATAAAGACATAAGCCTAAATAATCTCACTTAAATATTAAAATTTATGAGAAAATAAGACATAATTATCTTTTACCAAAAATTTTAAGATGATAATAGTAATTACAAATATATATATACAATAACTTATTTAATAAGCTACATATTGAAAGTACTATGTTTTTGGGTAAAAGTGACTATCCAAATAAAAAAGAAAATGAAATAATTAGTTTTAAATAATTTCCTAAACACTACTTTTATCAAAACTTATCACGCCATAAAACAAAACATTACCGGCTGTGTAAAAATTTGATAATGCTGTTCACCCAGGGCGAACATTGACATATCCCAAAAGAAAATTTATACAGCAATGCAAGTTGAAATTAGGGTAGCAACCGGTAAGTGAAAAATCTTCGTCAAGCATGGCTTTTAAGATGGGGGAAGCTACAAGAACACTCAATGTAATCTGATGATCTCACTACTTTCTATTAAAACCAAAGAGGAATAAAGTTGAGCATATCTAATTTACACATTGAAATTAAGATGAATATTTCCAAGTGCATACCCAAAAAACAACTCAAGAAAGCATGTAGAACAGTAGTCTTGGCAAATTTGCTCTCTTCGTATAGTCCAGAAGTGGCCTTTAATCATTCTCAATTTACCGTGATCAGCTAAGTTGATCTCAACCTGCCAGCTTTGCAGACAAACTAAATATTTGTTATGGGTCCTAAGCTGCTCTCATTAAACTTGAAACCCATAATAAAGCTGGTATGATGATGACACACACTTCAATAAATGAACTCCCTTTGCCCTGGGGTGACAAAACTAGTGATCCTCTCTATAGTCTGGGTTCTCTTTCAAGATGACAAAGCCTTCAAGAATCGGCGAAAGAGGGATATATCTGCAAGGAAACAAAAAGAGTTAGAGACTAGTAGAACATTGGTTAAATATTAAGAAAAGTATAAAGTAGAATATCTGACTTCTCAGTAGCCAACTCTGCTCTATCACCAGCAGCCAGAAGAACTGGGGTTGAGTGTGTCTGGAAACCAGTGATGGTCTTGGGCCGACCTGCCTGGCCAACAACATCAACTGCCTGACCCACCCGAACAGGAACAGACAGGGGTTTGAGATTCTCATCTACAGTCAGTAACATTCTTGGCTGCCATAGAGGAAAATAAATAAAAATGAGAACCCCAAAAAGAATAGCTAGCCAGTACAATTAAACATGCAGCATGGTATAGAGCTTATGACAAACTAACCTGCATTGCCAAGACAAGGAAGTATAGAACATAATGATATTTCCCCACGATGACTGCCTTCATGTCTAGACATGCAAAAAGAGTGGTAACTATACCAGCAAGAGCAGTCCTGTATTGGAAAGAAAATAATCATATTACTTTTACTGACAGAAAACAAAAAACAGGGAATACACATTAGTGGCATCTTAACCACTCATTCAGTTAAAATGGCAACTATTTCGGATGGTATAAATTTTAACAGGAAGAAGATATACTCACGGTGATAGCAAGAAGCGATCAGAATGGTATGGGTTAAGGGTCAAGAGACCCTTTCCCATGTGCACTAATCCTTGAGCAATTCGGACCTGGAAAACGCCAGATAGTCATTAATCAATCTCCAACAAATACCCAAGGAAAATAAGATTAAGACAAAAAACAACTGAAGATTACACAAAACAGAAGATTGGCATCTTTGTAGTAGTAGCTTGAGAGATTGCGAAGCATGCCAGCTATTCTAGCATTGTTGGTTCCCGACCCTATCAAACCCAATGATATAACTGCAGCCTGGCACATTTAAACAATTAATTAAGCGCATATATTTTAGCAGATGAAATAACTACAAAGTTTAATGTATAAAATTGATTGTGACATCCTACCATAGCTACTTCTGAATCAGTATCATGGCTTAGCCGGCTTAATGTATCCATAACATTAACCTGGAAAAGGTACCCAACAAACAAATCAGTGAGACTGGAAACAAAGAAAAAGAAAATCCAATAGGCTAAAGAACTCTCACTTCAAATCTTCACAAAGTGCTCTGTCAATTGTGAAATGGTTTCCTGACATTTCAGGGGTGTAACTAAAGTGGGGCGGCAATTAACATCAAAATTCAAGAGGCACTTTAAATCTGTTATTTTTTGAAGAGTTCTCTCAAACATAAGTTGATTGCATGAGTAACTGAGCTCCTAATCCAACCCCAATGCATGCATTCCACAACTATTATATCAAGTCCGTTTAGATTTGCAAATTTCATCTCTTGGCAAAGAGAAGCATGTACTAGAGGATTATAATACAACCAACCAACAAACTCAACCAGGCAGCTCCTCACTACTAATGAAATTTTGTTACCTTTGGGTTTGATATACATAGGAGACCAAGAGCCAACGGAACTGCACGACGAATGTTCTGCTCTCCATACTGCAAAAGGTGCTCTAATGATCGAATTGCCATCTCAAGACCCAATTCTTCAGCCATAGCTACCATAGCAATTCCAAGCACAGCAGGTCCTTGGTAGGCTTCACCTTTCTCATGATGCTGTGCACAATGACCCAAAAGGTTTTGAACCTGCAAGGACAGAGTCAGTTACTAATTTCTAACAGATACATCAAAAATCAATTAAATTGCCTTAATTAGAACCTTGAGGACATTCCCAGTTCCAGCATATGCACAAGAGAGCAGTGTCATATCACAATATTTCCTGATCTTTTCATTGAATGTCTTTGAGACTTCTGCTGTGGCCTCCACGCTTTCCTGTTGGCCACCAAAAACAAGATTGCAAAAACATTCACAATTAAAGAAATATAAGAGCCTCATACTCATACAGTGGACCGTATCCTTCCCAAAAGCCAAGCAGACTATAAAAAAAATTCTCATACAGAATAGCGTAGGGAGTGTGATTCGGGGTAAATCAAGAACATTGTAATGGATACCTCAAAAGCAAACCAGTACCGGTGGTTTAGGTTTACCTGCTTTCCAAGGTAAAGAAGACCAAGACCAAGAGGTATAAGTCGGGTGAGCGGCTCCCCCAATTCTGACTCACTTCGGTCCATCAAAGCAAATATGATCGCCTGTGCGACCTCTTCGTTGCAGGAACCCACATATATCAAACCCAATGAGATAGCACTGAAAGCAATCACGTCAAGGGGGCTTTTTGCATCATTAAGTATGGTAGACAATTTATGTCGTATCTGTCAAGTCATAGTAGGTAAGTTAGTTTTCGGGAAGTACCATATATCACACTTCAGAACTGCAAACAGTTTACAATGTATTTGTCAAATAATTGTAGGAGCTGGAAATATATCATGCATCAAACTGCACTGCCATCAAAACTCCAAATGATTTAAGTAAATCAAATTTCAGAGACAAGTGAAAAATGAGGACTGATGTTAAAATTTAAACCATCATCGTTCAGTCAAGCATTGTAAAAGGGGGAGTCCATGTTCTCATGAAGAAAATAGAAGCCCCAGACTCTCAGATTTATTAGAAACAGAATGCAAGATGTCTCACCTGGTCATTCTGAGTACCGGCGTATGAAATTCCCAGGCCCATTATAGCACCAATTCGGATACATGCATCTTCTCTGCCGACATACTCACTTAGAAGTGCCAATGCCTGAGGCAAGAAATTGAGTAAGATAAACAATTCAAAACCCACGTCTACACCACATCAACAAAACGTAAACCAAAAGAAGAGAAAAGTTCACTCACAGGATCACAATCATTCCTAATCCCACAATTGACGATCCCAACTCCTAATAGCGCTCCAGCAATCATGTGATTATCAGTGCCATGGAAATACTTGTCAATTTGGGCAAGCCCAGAATCAACATCCCATAGTAAAATCATACCCTGGCACAATGAATGTCAATGAGAATCTGACATGGTAGTTGATATCATAACAAACAAACACAGTATTAAAAGGTCTGCATACCAGACTAGCTGCTGCACTCATCTTCCCGTGTTCTTTATTCTTAAAAAGCCAGTTCCCTGAAGAACCACCGCTTGTAGCATCTGATGGAACAGTCATTAACTTATCCTGCCAAAGGAATAACAACAGTTATCAACATAAGCCACATCCTCACAGCATGCCCAATGACTAAACTTGAAAAAATATTACCTGACCAAAACCAGCATTTACAAATGCATTCACAAATGTAGCAGCCAAGTTCTGCCTGGCTGAATCAACACTTGCACCAGCACTAGCCCGCCCATCTAACAAGTGCGCCTAAGAAAATCCAAACAAGTGAATGATGAAATCAGACAGGAAAATCAGACAAAACGAAACACATTAATTTAATCACAAATTGCACATATCAGGAGTAACTCAGCTAGCTTATAACTCTGCTGCATGCACAGAACTACACCACTATTTAGCATTTTAGAAGAAAATACCAACAAGTTAGCATGAACACTTTGTCAACAAACACAATGATGACAACAAGTACCAAACGAATCAGCAATAATGACCCTCTCATGCTATGGAAAACCACCATATTGCTAGCAACCAAAGTATCATAAATGGAAACTTAATATCGAGACATAGATCAGCCCACAGTAATAAACATATCAGACACTTTTAAGTTATAACTTTAGCAACAAAAAGGAAAAAATATATATATATCACATCCAACTCTAACAAACCTTGTAAATATCTTCAGGAGATTTTGGTTCCATGACCTCTATATCACGAGCAAGAGTAAGGTAACCTTCGCTTAGTTTCACGTTATTGACGATATCCTGCAGCGCATATCTGTCATCATCATCAGGAACCATATCATCATCAAGCTCCAGCGTGATACCCTGTATGGAAAAAGTGGCAGAAAGCAAATTAGAACAAAGGATCAACTTCCTAGTCTAAATTGTCACGGGCCTCACTCCATTTTCCTTAAGCGAATGAATTTTCAAGCTCAGCAATCTATTTCCATACCAAAAGCAATTCAACTGCAAGTACTTCACTCATTCCCAGGGGAAACAACAGTGTTTTGGGGGGGGTACGTGCGATAGAAGATAGAGTATGTGCCTGTGATGCCCAGGCATGATTATAAGACTTACATGTCGAGCAAGTATGTAACAGAATTGCTTCTTCCGCAACAGATCATCGCAAGTTGTAAAGATTTGCTTCACATACTGCATACAAAATCAAAAGAAAGTTAGAAAGACCACACCTTTAACCTATTTCATCAAGTAGAGATGAATGCTGAAACACCTATCACCACATCCAGGTCAAAAGAATTTTTCAAAGTTCAAATATAAAAAGATAATTTCAGAAAAAATAAGTTTCTCCAAGTTCGTAAAGTACAAACCTGCATGTTATCAAGGAATAATGCAATCTGAAGTGCATTTGGAAATTCTTCGAATTTGAGATAGATCATGTATGCAATATCGAGAACTAACATGTCATCTGGTCCAGGCAGGTATCTGCAATAGATTGAAACGTGAATGTCAACATGATACTTCTGAAACTCTTTTTTAAAATTTGATTGGATCGCAATTTTGCAGATTTGAGGTCGCTAATGGGGATGATAAAATATTATAAGAATATTCATGAAAAAAAATTTAACATAAAAATAGAATTAAATCCTCGAAAAGAGAAGCTATTTTGGATAACTTTGCGAAACTGATTTCACGTCTGTTATAGGTCATACACTGAGAATATATACACCCAAAATCTTACTTTGCTGCACTGGTAAGGTATAGACAAGTCCTCTTAAAATTCGTAGCATCCACATGTTCAACCAACAGATCAAGGTCTTCGACCTGGTATTAGCAAAACATCACATGTTCTGATAGATCATAAATGATTAAATGCACTGCAAGGGTGAATAAAGATAACTAAAAACAGCACAGTACCTCCATCAACAAATCAACAGCTTCAGGTTCAGCATTGTGCTGCAGTGCAATACAAGACAATTAGAATCGATCAACCAGCTTCTTTCATAGATGTCGCTAATTCCTATATTGTAGCATGTTTTTCTATTTTTGCAATATGGTTTCCAGTGGCTCTCACCAAGGTAACAGAATAAAATAAAATTTCTACTTTTGGTATATCAATGTTAGACCTAACAAAATCTCGAATTCAATCAAACCTTCATGTGGAAAGCAACAATTTCTTGAACAAGTTCCATTAAGTCGTCAATTGAGGCCTCATCAGTCTGCAATGGCACATGGGGAAAAAAGATAGACACGATTAGACTACAGAATTTAATATAATTAGAAGTTACTACAACTCCAAGTGAAAGAACCATATAATTAGAAGTTACTACAATCTAAGTGAACAAACTCTTGAACGAATAGTCCATCATAGTAAGCACATCACCCAATGAAAATATTTAAAATCAGAGAGAGAGAATGCATATCTTAATTGATTGACTATTAACAGCTAATTACTTCATACTGATTAAACATAAAACAACATTAAGTTAACATACTTACTGGATAACATAATGACATTCAGAATATAACAAACTTGAAACAAAGTATCAGATGCCTGAACCTGAAGTCACTAAATATTATACCAAAAGAGAAGTACCTGTCGCTTTGCATACTCTTGTGCAATTTCTCCAGCCAAATTCCTAATTCAAACAAATAAAACAATAGTGAGTGTAGGAATGATTCATATGTATCTTCTAAATGCTGTTTGGTATGTACTAACAACAAACTAGTCCCTAACCCTAAGGGACACTGGTAAGAGACACAAGAAGAAGAAATGACACATAAGATGATGGATAAAGAATGAGGACACATGCAAAACCAGCATTCTTTATGCATCACACTGGATCATTTAACCATGACAAGAGTACAGTGTGCTGCCTGACAAAGTCCAAACACATAAGAGTAAAACAAACAAGTATTGCAAAAGATATTACATAACGCCTCAATAACATACATTGCTTACCAAAGATAATTCTATACGACAAGAATCAATGAATGTACCCTAAAACACAACTTTTCCCTAAAATAAGTTCTGTCATCCATCGACTGTCAGGCTTGAGATACTTGAACATGCTAGTTAAGTGATAAAAGATCAAAAATCCAAAGAGTAAAACTAGATATCCTCGTTCTAGAACTATATCTTATTAGTTTCCAATACAAAAATCACCATATTGAAACTCCCAAAAGATAAAAAATCTCAGGTGGATGCACAATTAATGCAAGTCCCTAATCATGATGACAATGGTCAGATTGTAAAACATCAACTAAGCTTGACCAGAAACTGATACCAGCATGCTACTTTAGAACAACAGTCGACACTGAATGCATCTTAATTGGATGATACTCACCTGACATATTCATGACCCCATGAACCAATATCACCTTCCGAGCCCAACAACCTGTACTTCAAGCTCTCCTGAAAAAGTTATCAAATGAGATTGATATATTGTTAACTCCTGTGTGAACAGAGAATATTCACATGCAAGAGTTACAGCAAAACAAATGCAATGGCACGCCTAGTAAACATCCTACTCCAACAATATGCATGTGGAGTATATAAGCACCCACCACATACGTTAAATACCACCAAACAGTGGGATTATAGTGAAGATGATACTTTAATGAACGTCCCGAACAAAATATAAATGATTTAAAAGACAAAATATTTCTTAACTATTAACCTAAGGAGCCTTACCCGTTCTCCCTCAGCTGACATGGTCAGTGCCAAAACAGAAAGGATATCTGCCATGTATTTCTGCATTTAAAGGAAATAACTCACATTAACCATGACAGATGGGAATCATAAAAGAAGACACTCAATTAATCGACAGATAATACCTTCAAATCTGAATCCGGCATTGTTTCATAATATGCTTTTAAAGTTCCATAATGAGGTCGAAGAAACTTTAATGGCTTTGGAACTGAAGTCATGGAGCTTGTTGAGGTTCGAATTTCCGTCCTATTAGAAAAAGTTTCGAGTAATGTCAGACCACACTAGAAGCAAATTCAACTTCTGACCAATGCAGTGATGCTACTTATAAGAACTATAATTAGCAAAAGATAATCTAATAAACCAATGGCTGCAGCTTCATGGCAGTAAAATCTTCAATATTACCACTTATTAATAAATTTTAAAACAAAGTGTCAAATTTTAAGAGAGTGAAAGGAAGAAAAGAAAACATATAAGTAAATTTCGAGTTAAAAACATCTATATCTTATTTGGAGTTCATGGCCCGCTTAATTCACCACAAAAATGATGAACTCAGAAGTTACTAAATACCTCATACTCTCAAGAGCAACCTTCTGCAATCCAGGATCAGGATCCTGCACCCTTTCCACATACAGCTCCAATTGCTGCTTCAACGCCAAATCCTCCTCTGACTGCAAGTAAAATTTTGTCCAATATCATTAGTAAAATATTTCTCCTCCGATAAATCAACACTAAAACAATCCAATAGTAAATTTAGAACCAACCCAAACTCTGATATTAAAAAATAGAAATAAAAAATATCTATACAAATAAAGTGTTTCAACTAGATTATGGAATTCATCCTTTTCTTAAATACTTTCCATCTATTTTCTCAGCAACCAAACATAACATTAACATAACACAAAAAAATGACTTTCTTCTACATTCTACGTGACCAAACAAGGAGCAAAACAAGAAGAAGCCCACCAGATCCTCATCCTTCTTATCGTCCTTCTTCTTGGGATCCTTGGCCGGAACCTTGACGGAGGCCTCATCTTTGGTTCCGCTGCCACTGGCGCTGTTTGGATCCGGAGCCATGCTTAGCAGTGAATAAGAGAAAACCCTAGGGCGGAACAAAAATCTCAAGTGACAAAAACCCTAGCTTGGGAGCAGGGATAGGATTGTCGAATAGCGGAATTGGAGGTAGAGAGATTGGATTAACGGCCGAGGAATTTGTTTTGAAATAATGAACAATAAGTAAGCTCGATTTCCGATTTTCCAATTTCCTCCAGAAGAAGCAAAGGTTCTAATTGAGCAGCTGATAGCAGTTAAAAGGTTGTGTTGTGGTCGGTTTTTTCAGAATACAAGTGTTGACCCCTCCGTCAAGAAACCCGAAAATTGATATGGGCCTGAGGCCCAGTTGGGAATGTAAAATTGGCCCAAATTATATTATTCTTTGAGTGGTGATATGTGACCCCCTCATTATATCTCACTAACCCCACTAATTATTTTTATATTAATATTTATTTTATCCTAATATGAAATGACTTAAAAGGATAAATATATTTTAAGTACACCCACATAATAATTTTTATTAATAATTAATAAAACTAGTCTAATTTTTTAAACCCTAATTTCCTTTAACTTTTTTTTTGTGAGAATTGATTAAACCTTAATTATAATGATCAATAATATTCTTAGCCAATAATTGCTTTGTTAAACGTTCAATCAAATCTTCTTAAAACAACCCTTGAGAAATAGAAATTCCCTACAAGCATCATAGATGAAATAAAAAGCCATAATGATGGTCCTTATTTTACCTGATTATTGGTTTAATGGCATTTAATGAAATAATCTACTTGTCATTGCTACTGAAGTATTGTTTATAGCAAATGAGCCTTTATTTCCTTATTATTGCATGATCCCATAAACCCAACAAGCACGACAACTGAACCTGTAAGTCTTGGAGTGAGAGTTCTACCAAGTGACCTATGGTTGATTGTCTTCTTCTTCTAGTAAAGGGAAAAGCGAGTTCGTTCATTTGAAATTTGTATAAAACCCTAAAATCTAACTTTTAAATTATCTCTTTTCATATATTATATACTCCCTGCTTTTGTAACTATGGAAGAAATTAGTTTGCAGTACTCATTAGCAGATGATGAAGAAGTAAGTTTAAAGTTTTTTCCCTTTAATTTTTGTACTCTATTTATTTTCAACACCCTAATAATTTTATATTTCTAACAAATTTTAGGATGAAAAGCCTATTAATCACGGAAATAATGCCACAAGAGAATCGGACATTGTAGATTATTGTGCTTGTGTTTTCACCACTGACAAGGTAGATAGCTAACTTTCACTTTTTAATTTTTTATTATTAATTAATATTATTCAAAGCTTTCTAATTGGATATATTATAATTTTGTTTTGATTAGGTTTTTAATAGTAGGGAAGAATTAATTGAGTGGACGCGAAATGTTGGAAAGAAATATGGATATGTCATTATAATAAAAAAGTCAGATGTAAGTGCACATGGTAGAAATCCAAGAATAATTTTCGCTTGTGAAAGAAGTAGTGCTTACAAGTGTGTTTCTAGTCAAGGTCAAAAGCCAAAATGTCCTAAGGCAACTGAACAAAAAAATGCAATTGTCCATTCAGATTAAAAGGGCAATATTTGGCAAATGACAATTGTTGGGTTTTGAAAGTGATATGTGTAGAACATAACCATCATGCAGCAAAACATCTTGAGGGGCACTCATATCCAAGTAGACTTACTGAAAAAGAGAACAACTTATTGATTGATATGTCAAAAAGTAATGCAAGGCCAAAGGATATACTATATACGATAAAGCAAAGAGATATATATAATGCTACTACTATGAGGTCTATTTACAATGCAAGACATATATACAAGGTTAAAGCACTAGCCGATAAGTCAAAGATGCAACTACTCATGAGCAAATTGACTAAGCATAACTAGGGGTGGCAATATGGGTCAGGATTCGTTTATTCGATTCGATTCGATACGAATTAAATGGGTTTGGGTTTGAAAAAATTGATTCGTTTAATAAATGGATGAATTCGATTCGATTCGTTAATTAAACGAATCGAATGCGGGTTTAAAGATTTTGATTCGTTTATTCGTTTAGGATTCGTTTAATAAATGGGTCATAAACGAATCGAATTCGTTTACTATTCGTTTATTATTCGGTTAATTAAATTACTTTTATATCCCTAAATTTATTTGAAAACATTTTAAAATTTAGAGGTTAATATTGTAATTTTAAACAAAAAGCAAAGTCAAAGTAATCAAAGCAGCCGGCCCTAATCTTAATTCTTACATTTCACATCTCTTTACGACTTTACCTTCATCTCTTTCCCTTCATCTCTTTCCTTTCGTCTCTTAGCAATTCAGGGTTGATTTCACAGTTTATCAACGTCACTTAACTAGCAAGCAGCGGTCACCACCAAAGTAAGCTCCACTTCTTTTTCTCTTTTTTATTATTTTTGCATCCAAGATTCCAAGTCCTAGCTTTTTCATTTCGAAAGATATGTTGTGATTTGTGAACTATGCATGCTTTTAGCTTTTTCCATCAAGACGATTAATTTCAAAGAGTCCATTAGTGCTAGGCTGTTAGCTTTTTTATTTTTTGCTCATATTCTTTAATTATGTCATTGTTAAAATTTTTAAAATATATATAATATTAGTGCAAGCTTTTTTTATTTCTTGCTCATATTCTTCAATTATATCACTGTTAAAAAATTAAAAATTAATTAATTTTAATATATATATATATATATATGATCTTTTATTCTTCAATTAATTTGAATTATTTCATTTATATATGTTAATAACATTTTATTTATTTGTTTTGCTGCTTTGGTGATGTTTTGCCATTAATCAGTGTTGGCGGTCGAGTTCTTGATCAATTTCGAAGTGTTTTGAAGCCAGAGACAGTCCAAGCAATTATTACTACTAGAGATTGGAAGTTTGGAGAGATTGGTAAAACTTGCTCATAAAATTTATTTACTTTTCTTTTATAATATTATGTGCAATTTTTCTAATTAAGATTTATTTTTATAAATTATGTAGAAAATTTAAATGTCACTGTGGACCAACTTACTCAAAACATTATGAACATGAGCACTAATTGTGCTCCATCTGCAGAGAGTGTCAATGGTCCAAATGACAGTGTGTGAGTGTGGTAGTAAAGTTTTTATCTTGTTTAATTATTATTTCCTTGAAAATGCTACAAATTTGCTATATATTTTATTTTTGAAATTTTACAATGATTATTATCAATATTGCAACATGTTAATAACATTTTATTTATTTTTTGGTGTAGGATTTTTGTTTTCAAGGTGACAAAGATAAATGAAGAGAATTAAAGAAATTACATTCTTTATAATTTGAATTTGAATTATTGTTATTTGTATATTAAGGATTTGTAATTTGGTATTTGGATGACTGTATAATATTATTTGAATTATTTGTATTTTCATATTTTGTTATGGGATATTAAATTTGTGTTTTTTTTGCTTAATTTTGTTTTAATTATATTTTTCTAAATGAATTGTAAATGAATCGTAAACGAATCCTGATTCGATTCGATTCGTTATGATTCGTATAGGATAAACGAATAATAAACGAATCCGGATTCGGTTCGATTCGTTTATCAATTTTGTTAAACGAATTAAACGAATCGAACCGAATATTCGTTTAATAAACGAATCGAATCCGAATCCTGAAATTTCGATTCGTTTAATAAACGAATCGAATCCGAATCCATATAATTTTGACCCAATTCGTTTACGATTCGATTCGAATTCGATTCGTTTATTCGTTTTGCCACCCCTAAGCATAACTACATTGAGTGGTATCAAAGTTATGCTGATACAGACAATGTTAAGGACTTATTTTGGGCTCATCCTTTTGCAATTGACCTATTACGGGCATTTCCACATGTGTTAATTATGGATTGCACATGCAAGACCAACATGTATGATTTTCCATTACTAGAGGTGGTTGGTGTCACATCGACTGAGATGACATTTTCAGTATGTTTTGCATATATTGAATGCGAACGGGAGGATAACTACAGTTGGGCACTAGATAAATTGAAAGGTTTTATGGATAATAATATGTTACCGAGTGTAATTGTGACAGATAGAGAGGTAGCATTAATGAATGTTATTCAAAATGTTTTCTCAACTGTAACTCATCTTCTGTGTAGATGCCATATCTTAAAAAATATTTTAGTTAATTGTAAGAAGTTATTTGAGACTAATGAGGTATGAGAATCTTTCATTACTAGTTGGAATATATTAGTACTATCTACCACAAAAGACCATTATATGCAACACCTAAGACTTTTGAAGAGTGAATTTGTTAGATATCAATAAGCTATTAATTATGTGAAGAACACATGGCTGGATAAGTACAAGGAAAAATGTGTTGCAGCTTAGACTTATTCAATAATGCATTTAAGAAATACGACCTCAAACAGGTAAATATTCATTAAAATATATTTTTATATTTAATTTTATTATTGAAAAAATAACCTTTTTTTAGGTATTTTCTTAACAGGGTTGAGACATCTCATTCAGCATTAAAAAGGCAACTACAATCATCGTAAGGAACTTTTGAGACATTATGGACTAAACTCCATGCTTTAGTAGAACTGCAGCATACAGAGATTAAAGCTTCGTTAGAGAGAAGTTCAATAACAGTGCAACATGATTTCAAACCTTCAGTTTTCAAGGAATTGTGAGGATTTGTTTCACGAAATGCACTCAACATGATGTTTATAAGTCTAAACGAGCTGATTATATTGGTCTAGATCCATTGGCTTGTGGATGCGTAGTTCGACGCACTCATGGAATTCCATATGCACAATTGCAAGGTATAAGCGTGAAGGAAGATTTATTCCTTTGTCTTCTATACATCCACATTGGAAGAAACTAGACTTATTACCTACTACCAAAGTTGAAATTAAAGATTTAACTTGTTCAACTGAGATGGAGATGATTTTGAAGCGTTTTAATAATAATGATTACACTGGAAAGTTACAGATTTTGAAGAAGTTAAAAGAACTAGCAAATACAACATCAACTTATCTTATTGAGCTAGAAGCTAAAGCAAGAACATGAGGCCGACCTTCTTCAAAGGCAGATAATTCTACTCGTTGAGATCCATCCAAATTTGAACATGTATTATCTGCACTGAATAGTCATTCTCCACATTTATCTTCAAGTAAGATTTCTGTTAAATCTAAACTACGACAAAGAAAAAAGGTGCATCAGTCTTAGCTTCCTAAGCATTCTTCTTTCATTGATTCATTTCCACAAGGATTGCGGCCATATATACATCATGTTAAAGATGTTGTTGCAGATGGTAATTGTGGCTTTCGTGTTGTGGTTGATTTAATTGGTTTGGGTGAGGATAATTGGATTCAAGTGAGGAGGGACTTAATTGATGAATTAAAAAGTCATTTTGATGACTATACCCAAATATTTAAGTATGCAGGTAGATCTGATGAGATTCTACAGTCACTTTCATATTTTGAAAGCAATCCATCAAATGATTATTGGATGACCTTCCCTGAAGTAAGAAATCTTATCGCTTCTAAATATAATGTTGTGCTGATATTCTTATCTCAACTTTAGTGTCTCACTTTTCTTCAACTCAGATAAACTCCATTACCACGACCCTCTCAAAAGATTATTGCAATTGGATTCATTCACAATTGTCATTTCATTAAGGTATTTTTTTAGACTTTTTGCTAATAATTATTATTTCATACCACGACCCTCTAAGAAAAGAAAAAAAAAAAGATTTTTATAACACTTGTTAACTATGATTTTTTCAATAATTTTCTTTTTTATTACAGGTATTCATGAATCTAGGTTCACCGATGCCACCAATAGCAAGTAGTTGGTTAAAATATCATTCTTCTGTAGCATAAAGATGGGCAACTCCATATGATAGGAACATTATCGCTTTTAAAGATTTAGTACCTAATGTAGCAAGCAAAAACACAATTGATTTGGATGATCAATAAGTGTTTCCATTATTTATTGTTTTTTAAATGATTTGGGCAAGTTGTTTTGTAATATGTGTTTAAATTCATATATTATTTAGAAACTACAATTTTATCCAGAGAAACTGCAACAACTTATTAACACTAAGAGGGGATATAGAGCCACTAGTTGAATGTAGTACCCAACTACCCATTGTTACAATATTTGGAGTAAGAGCTACGAAAATGGGTTTATTTGCGCTATTAGATATCATGTCGATGTTTTAATTGCCTGGTTTTCTCAAATCCTTAAAACTGATTGTTGTTAGAAAGGAATTAACAGGGAAAGGAAAGTCATGAAAAGTTCTTCTGTTGTGTTAACTGAAGTCAGGCAGCTGCTGCTTTGGAGAAGTTTGTACTATCTGCTGAGTATTTCATTAAGAGGAAGCTAGATTCGGATTTTTTTTTTTAGAAGAGCTATATCCGGATGTTGATATAGGAATAAATAAGATTTAATTGGTTTTTACTTTCGTTATTTCTTGCAAGTGTAAATGGGTTAAAAAACGGTTAAATATGTGATATGAGCAAGGAAATTACCATCAAAAGGGTTACTTGAGAGTTACAATAGCTGCTTTTGAACCTAATTCTACTTTGATAGATTCATAATGCATGCTTATTTAAGAAATTTGGTCACTTTGGTGGTCAAAATCTACTCGACAGTTGCAAAACTTCATATATTATATAGAGAACAAAAAAAAAAGACAGTAATGATCATTTTTACAGAGAATGAAACTAATAATTTTATTCATTCAGTAAAAATGACAAACACTTGGAAGACTATTCACAGCTATGATGAAATACATAAATTCTCCAATTTGTAAACAAAAAAAAAACCAGTCAAGATACTCAAAGAACTGGAAAAGCCAATACAAATTGAAACCAACTACAATTTTTAAATATATAATTTCTTGAATTTGTAAACACCACACCTCCGTATGCTGAAGAAGGTAGCTGCACTTGCAAGAAATTCAAGAACTATCATGTCTACCCTCTTGGCTAATTCTTGTATTTCTTTACTCACTTTGGGCTTGATAGACTTAGCATGATACTTTGATTTTTCAGGATTGACTCGGCATGGTTCGTGGTCCAATCCTTACTAGAATTATTAAATTCTTTTCCATGGTTATGGTGGCGATTATGAGAATTTTTTTAGTTTAAAATAATTTTTATAAGTTTTATAAATGGGTGCATGAAGTAAGATAAAAATTATAATAAGGGTAAATTAGAAATTAAGTGGGGTATATTAAGAGATAAAAATTAATTTAAAAATTTTCAATGGAGTTAATTGAAAAGTGGGGGTTTATGAGATATAATTAGGGGGTTAAATATCACCTCTTATTCTTTTTTACATCTTTTTGGGCTTTCGTTAGCAATATGTATATTGCTTTTAGTAAAAATCTAAATCCAATCAAAATTAATTGCATTATTTTTATATATAAACGATCCATCTTGACAGCAAAATTATTAAGTTATTTGATGTTTGTGATATTAATTAATTTTTTCTTTAGTGTTTTTCTTGTTATTACATTTAAAATATCGTAAAAAATTATTTAAATTATGTGTTGTTTGGGACTGATGGTTATTGGGAAAAAAAAAGTTTTTACAATCAAATCTTATCCCTTGTTATAAAACATAATACCCTTGATTAATTAATTGTCATTCAAAAGATTTTAAATAATTCTAGGATTGCGTCATTTGGATTCCGATTGATGTAATATTTATCTATTAGATGATTAATAGTAATTTTATTAGTTATGAAATTATGTAGATAAGCAACATATATAAATGGGATATAAACTGAAATCCAATTATACTCTTACAGTGATCCCTAGCATTTGAAAGATTATCCGGTCGTCACAATGGAAATTAGTATTGCATTCCTCACTGAAGGATTGAGAGCTTGAAATCAAATGATCAATTACATTCTTCAATTAAACTTGTTTGAATTTTAAATTTCACTTGAAGCTAGAATACTGATTATTTAACTTGACCAATGATTTTATATATTCCCAATTGACATTACTTTAATCATATAATCAGTACCTCTGATTCAAGACTTCAATGACTATGGCTCTGAAAATTACAAGCAATTTGGTGATCAAGTGCTAGGCAACAATGAGTTTTCGGCCAAAATGCAAAATTAAAATCCCTTCTGATTTGCAGAGGATAAAGAAGAGGTGCAAATACAAGAAAAGGAAAAAAAAAAAAACTATGATGTGAAAAAACATTCACATAATTTAATCTTCTTTCTAGTGACACTCCCAAATTTTTCCACTTTCATTCTATTTTCTCTGTTTTACAATCATGACTAATGTTCAAGGCACGTACTCCTCTGGGCTCCCTTGGTACTCCTGCTGGTTCTCAAATTGTCCCATGGTGCTGAACTCATTTACATTCTGTGTATTTCCATAGTAACCTCTACTTGTAGTAGTTCCCTTCTCAGATTCAAACCCGGCAGGAAAATAATTGTTCTCATTCTGGACATCATAGTAGTACTTACCATTCTCCAAAAATCTTGTGTCACTCATCCCTTGCTTCTCATTCTCATAGCCATTGGTATTGTTGTAGTTGTTGCCTGTGTAGCCTCTGCTGCTTGTATAGGCATTGTTCTTGTAATTGCTGGCATAAGCGTTGTTGTAGTTGTTGTTGTTGGTATTTTGATAGTTCTGCTTAAATCTTGTGTCACTCATCCCTTGCTTCTCGGTCACGTAGCCATTGCTTTTGTAACCGCTGGTGTAGCCATTGTTATTGTACTTGCTAGTGTAGCCATAGTTGTTGTAGTTGTTGTTTTGGTGGCCTGTCTCATAATTTTCTGAGCTGAGTTCTTCATTAAAGAGCACATTTTCATCAGCTGCAGCGGTCACAGACTCCTTTGTAGGAGGAAATTGGTCAGAGCCATGACCATAAAGACCATATCCACTTCCACTCTCGGCATAAAATGACGCCGGCGCCTCTGCTGGTGCAGGTGCAGGTGCTGGCTCTGCTGCTATTGTTGGCACTGCCTCTGGCGTTGGCGCGGGTGCTAGGGCAGGTATCGGTGCTAGAGAAATTGTGGACTCAGGAATGACCTTATTCTTGGTGCTAATGTGGGTGAACTTGTAAAAGAACCTACTCTCTCTGGCGTGAATTTGGACTTGGAGAGAAGAAATGAGCACAGTGAGGAAGAAAAAAGACAGGGTTTTTGCCGAGAAAGCCATTACGAATTAAAATTGTGTGAAGTGGTGGTGTGTGTCAGTGTGCGCTGAAATATTATTGTTCTTAAGTTGTTCTTATAAAGAGAGCACTACTATCACTCGCATTATTTGTGCCTTGATGGCAGGGCAAATTGTGCCGCAGATTAAGGGAAGGGAGAGTAATGTGGGGTAGCAAATAATGAAAATGTGTTGCATGCTCCATGTGCTTTCTTTGAGAATGTCTAATAAGGAGGCACCTAATAATCTTTACTTCTTTTAGTCTAGATTTAGAACCAGCCTAGATAGTCAGTCTCTCGGTCAAAAAGGTTCCATTTTATTTTATAGCAATTGAAAACAGGAGGGGGGTGACATGCATCTCTTTTAGTCTTTTGCTTTCAGAAAGGGCAATGTGCAATTAAATTGAGACTCCTTAGCAGTTGAGTTAGTTATGCAAAAGGTGAAATAGAGAAAAGTAGGAGGCCGGCCCACTGGCCACCCTCCATTATCACTTTGCTTTGCTGCCTTCACTTCACCAAATGATCTTTACTAGTACCAGTTAATTATGGCTTTTTTGCAGAATCCAATTTTACTTTCCTCGAAGCACTGAAAGAATCCTCAAGTGAAGAGAGGATTTAACAAGAAGCATGTCTCTTTAAATTCATCAATACATAAGGAAACTTCATCAGGAATGAACAATGCCTGGAATTTACTGTGAAAAAATGAACAGTGCCTCAATCTTCACCACCCCACCCATTTAAGATGAAAAGATATATAGTCGCTTAAATTTTTATTTATTTGAAAAAAAAGACAACCCACATGTTAGTTGTTTTAGTTTCTTGGATCACAGTCGCGTTCCCTTTCTCTTTCTTCAGATTATTAATGGTTTAATAGGACAATACAGATCTGTCAAACCCAGATTAAGAGGTTCGAATTTTCTCTAAGAAAAAAAAGATGGGTTAAAATTAAATTTTTTTATTATTAAATAAAAGTAATAATCAAATAGCGATAGTGCTCATCTTATATACGACAGCATATAGTCGACACCAATACCCAGTGACCCACTGAATCATCTTCCATCAAACAAACGTACAGAAGCTTTTAGATAGTGATTTAACGGACATAATGAGGAATCAGGTACCATGATGAATAATTAAACCAGCAGGCAGCAGGCATGGCTATTGATTGATGCAATCTTGGATTTCTTTAAGTAATGTTGAAGGAATTTTTGGTGTCAGTGAGCGTGATGATCGGCAAGCATTATGTTAGTAGAAGATATGAACATAACTTTTGTTAGGGTGGGTAAACTCATTTGACTTCGGATTGCTAATCCCCTCTTCTCCGGAAAATCATAACAAAACGTGCTTTCTGAAAATATCAATTATAACCCTTTTTTTTTAATCTTTTACTTCTTTTAATTAAAAAAATGATAGACTGTCGCCCGCACTAATTACAATCAGGGGACAAGTCACAAGTTGTAAATTTAGATAGCGTTTATTTTTTTTTTTTGTTTGAAATTTAAGAATTTGAATTTGGCTGAATTATGAATAAATTTAAATGCATATATTTTAGTGACATACTTGTTTTTAATGTATGAATATAAGTGTTAAGTTATTTAATTTCTAAAAAGAAAATATTTGAAATCTGATATTTTGGCATATATAACCTCATAAATATTAAATTTTCTTTATTTATTAAACAAGTGACAAGTTATAATAAATTATTTGATTATTAAACAAAATATGACAATGTGTACCTATAAGATATATATTTAAAATATTATTTTTTTACATTAATCTATGATACTCTGATACTCATAATATTATTTGTAGTATATCATATTGATATTTCTTGTTAACAACATAAGTGCCTATTCAGTATATCGTATCTAATCGTCATAAGTGCTTATTTAATTTTATAAGCTCTTATCAAATATTTTTTAACTATTAGTTTTTTTAGTAATGCCTTTAAAAATTAAATAAGTTATTTTGCCTCTACTAGTAAAACCTCAAATTTTGAGCTTTTGGGATTAGAAATTAAGATGTTTTTATTGTTAAAATATTTGAAGTATCGTCTAGTTATTTAATATTCTTATGTTATTATTTTCATAACATGGCTTTAAAAAAAATTATTATTAAAATAATTTAATATTTTTAACAAAAACTCTCAATGACAATCAAATAACTAAAATATTTTTGGTAAAAGTTTTACTAGCAAAAGGTCTATCAGCCAACCAAGAATTGTTAAATCATTTGAATTGAAAATAATTTATTAAATAAAATTCAAAATCTATTAAAAAAATAGCTACAAAGAGATAAACCTATTATAAAACACACTCATTGCCAGATATGGTTTGAAGAAATATAAAAAGAGGAGAGGAGAGGAAAAAAAATAAGGGGAGAAAAATGAATTCCTTATTTAATTAGAGATGGCAAAAATATTTGAATCTAGGCCGGATCGGCAAAGATTCAGAAGATCTGGATTAAGAGAAATATTGATCCAAATCCTAAAACTTAAAATCCGTAAATATTCGAATCTGGATATGTATGCAAATGCATCCGAAAAACTGTATATCTGAATTCACATTATTTTTAATTAAATTAAAAATAATTTTAAAATATAGTTAAATGAAAAAACATAATATGATTAATTAAGAAATATATAAGTTAAATTAAATTAAGAAATTTATCGGAATCTGCACTATTTTATGTGGATTTGTGATGGTACTAGACTTGGATTTATATTACTCTTAATGTTTGATTTATGTTGTGATATTTTTATTTGTAACTTTATGATGTATGTTATTTTAGATATTGAATTGTTAATTGTTAAACTATTATTGGATTTTATTTAAAATTATTAGGTAAATTGTTAATTTTGAGATTATATTTTGAATTATTAAATTTTAATTTATACATGTCCAAATATTAGCCCGCAATCCATGCAAATATTACCCACATATGAATTTGTATATTTTTTTACGGATCAATTTGAATCATATCCGATGCACCTACATCCGGATTTGAATCTGAATATAAATTTTGCCACCTCTTTGTCTAACCAAATAATGAAAATGATATTAACCCTCTTTTTTTATTCATTTTATCTCCCCATCTTTCTTTTCTATTCCTCTCCTCCCACCATTTCTTTCAACCAAACATGGGTTTAGAACAAACAAAATGAATAAATAAAAATAATAATAAAAGGATAATTAATATAATAGAAAATAAATGTATTTAACAGGTATTAATGGAAAAAAAATTAAAATTATAATCAAATATTTTGCTATTCTGATATTTTATTTTTTAAAAAAACTTTAAATATCTGAAAATAATTAAAATCAAAACTCAAACAAAAAACAAACAACCTTTAAAGGGTGATAATCCATCACCCATTATAAATTAATTTTAATAAAATATGTTAATTTTAGTAGTTTGTACATGTAGCAGTACTGTAAAAAATAACGCAGACGAAGAAAACGTTGAAAGCAACCAAGCGTGAAAGAGTGTGGCCCGTGGGACCATTTTTCACGTTTTGAATCATCGTTATGGGCTGGGTTCTCAATTCACTAAAAACCATTGGGCTGGCCTAAATCTGAGTATGAGCTCAAAGTGTAAGCAGAAACGGGCCCAAGACTTTGGGCTACAGACCATTAGAGAAGGTGTGGGGCTCTTAACACCCCCTTTAAAATCCTCAAAACAGTGAAACACTCCCTTTGAATTTTATTTCAGTTAAATTTATAAAATATAAATTCATGTATTAAATTAAAGGGAAATTTACAAACTGACCTAAAAAAATTTTAATTTCTCAAATTTAATTTTTCTATCGTAAGTAGCCAAACATAAGTTTTTTTTTTTAAATTACTCTTCTTATTTCAATCCAAACTCCTCTCTCTCTTCATTAAATTGTAAGTAGTTTTTCTTTCTTGAATCATCATCGGCAGCAATGGCAAACGGCATTCAGCACCAATCCAACACGATTCTAACAAATTGAAATAGTGCCCAAAACCTTTTGTAAGCTAATTGGAAGGAATTTGATTTTGTAGAACTATTGCACATTAGGTATTTGATGAAATGTTTCTTAAATTGTTTATCTTTTGTTTTTGTATAACCAATTGTTAAGAGGTGTTTGTTGTGAGTTGGAGGGGGGGTGTTTATGGTCGATTTGGTGCGATAAGACAACTTCAGTACCATAATGTCTTGGTGTGACAAGCAAATTATTGCGATATGGTGCCCGTCGCACCTGATTTTCATGCGATGGGTGCCATGGCCGGCAACCCATCGCACGAATTTTGTAAAGATCGCACCAAATTCGTGCGATGGGCGTCTTGTCACCCACACCAACAAACCCTCCCACACACCACCAACATCACAAATACTTCAATCCTCCATCACTATCACCAACACAAACACAATAAAACAACATAAAACAAGAACACACAATAGATCATGCAATAAAACCTATGGTTTTTTAACTAATCATTGATTTTAGATCTTAGCCGTGATTTTGGTGATGTTGGCCACTGAGAATGGACTCCGACATACTGTGGGAAGCTGCCGACGATGATTGGTCATTTTGGGTGAGAGGTTGAGAGAAGTCGTTTGGTTAGAGAGAGGAAGCTTGGTCACTTGATGTGTTTTTTGGCTGATATTGACAGAAATAAACTCCATAGGCTAATTGTGAAAAATACAAAATTTTTGTGGTCAATTTTGTAAATTTCCTTAAATTAACATCTTTCCATGAGATTTCACCTTAAAAATTTTATTTTTCTTAAAATTTCATTTATAAAATACATAAAAATCTTAAACTCTTAAATTGTTTTCTTATGTTTAGTTTCTAACCCCATAAATCTAAACTCTTATAATTCTTTGAAAAAACGATTTCTTATTAAAATTAAAATATAAATATAAAAGATGAAAAGGGATTGGTGTAAAAAGTTTTTTTTTTAAATAATTTTTTAATTATTTGATTAATTTCAAATTCAAAATATAATAAATTATTTGTCTATAGTAATTTTTAAGTGAAATTTTAATTAAAAGGTGGTTTTATAAAAATTTTGAAGGTTAGGTTATGGACCATCGTGTCATCTAGCAGGACTAGGGGGGCACGGATTTCTCCTTGTCAGTGTGGCCTAAGCTCCTAAGTATAATAATGTTTCATGTATGTTTCATGTGATTAATTTTTGTTGTTATTAAATAAACATATAAAATTAATTAATTATATAATATTTTTAGTGGGCACGTAACATGAAATATTTAAAATTTTTGAAAAGCTTACTGGATAGTAAGAGAATCTTAATTTATGGCAAACCTAACTAATATCTATTTTTCTTTTTCCCCGAAAATGAGGACTCTCCTAATTTTAGCTCGTCTAAGAAATTTTGTCCATTTTTTTAATGTGTTAAATTGAAATGGAGCCTAGAAAGCCAAGTTAACAAGTGATTCTTTATACTATAAAATTAACAAATTAATAATGCAGATAATAAAATCAACCACCACTCACACAAAAGCAAGAATTTTAAAATTCAGTAATGTGCTGAGCTTGCTTTTTATTGACCCTTTAAATTTTGTATGTCTATCAACAAATCTGAATCGTTAGGAACTGATGCTTTTGCATATTGATCTGCCATATATTTCAGAGTGGATGACTCATTGGAACTTTAACACAATTCACCAAAAAGTCAATAATAATCTTGGCATATAAAATTCTCCCGAAAATTAAGCAGATTTGCAGCGGGCATGAATTATGGACTTTTGATGCTAATTTAGGAGCAGAACTTTGTGATATTTTATTTAGCTCTTACTACTAATTATCTATAGGGAAATTATTCACCATCTACCCTTTTTTTTACATTTTTCAAAAATACACAATCATTTTTTTTGCAATACTCCACCTAAAGTTAACTTTTTTTTCATTAGTTCACTCTTAATATAACACCGTTATAACTTTATTGATATCATAAGAGTAAAATTGTCATTTCACAACAATACAGTGGTGGAATATGTAGAACAATATAACTTCAAATGAAGTTCAGCAAAATAAAAAAAGAATTGTGTATTTTTAAAAAAAATATGAAAAAAAGTGGTCGGTAAATAATTCATCTTTTACATTTGAAGGTAAAAAAACCATTTATACAATATTCCGTTATTTTCTTAATAGTCTCCAAACGGAAGTGGAAAAGTGAAAAAAAAAATGTAACTTCAGGTGGATTTCAGTAAAAAAAAAAAATATTTATTTTTGAAAAAGTTGAAAAAATATGTAGATGATGAATAGTTTTCCTTATATATATGCAGAATTCAATCCAATCCGCTCAATCCGTCTGATCTGTGAAAATCCGATCTGTAAATTAGTGGATTGGATATGGATTGAAAATTTAAAAATCCGCAGTTGATGGATTGGATATGAATTTACTTCTGCAAATCTGCAAAAATTCGTGAATTCGTAAAAAAAATTATTTATTTATTTAGTTAAAATTATTATAAATTTAATTAAAAATATTATAAATGTGACATTACATAGTTACATAAGCACTATAACATATCTTAGCCCTTACCCAATAATAATATAAAATAAAAAATAATTAAATAATCAAATATACAAATATAACTTGTAAAAATTATTAAACAAAATAAAAGTAAAGTCACATACACCAGCAAAAGTAACCTAACATAACACCAAGTTACAACAATTTGCAAAGTCACCCAAAAGTAAAGTAATATAATGCAAGTCATCAACAATTTGCAAACAAAAAACCCTAAACTTCCCCGCCGTCACACGCACTAGCAACACCCAATATTGGTTCGATACACTTTCAACACCGATTTGAAGGACGTCGGCCACATGATTCCGGCTAGAGCAAGCCATCTTCTTCCCCAAGTCCATCGAGCCACTTCACAATCACTGGTTCCAGTCGAATAATTGCATTATCACAACTTTCAAGATCGCCACCTGTACGGCTTCTCCTGGTTCTCATCGTTGACGACTCCGTAATCACCACTTTTTGACAGGCGCAACAGCCCCGGCGAAGGATCAGATTGTGTTTGGTTTCAGAAAATTCGCCATTTTAATTAATTGTGTCTTTATTTGAACAATTAATTTTAGTGTTATATTAATATATTATTGTTACTTTATTTGAAAAATTAATCTTAGTGTGTTATATTTTGAAACTTTGAACGTATTATTGTAGTTTTATTTGAACAATTAATCTCGATGTGTTATATTTTAAAACTATGAATGTATTATTTTATCTTTATTTAAAAAATTAATTTATTTAAATTTTATTCAATTTTAAATTTAATCAGTAGTAAAATTATTTTTATATTAGATTATTTATTTCATTAGTTAATGGTAGGGATGAAATTTTTTCCGATGGGATGAGATTCCGCATTTGGGACAGAATTGAGACATATTTTTGTCCTATAAAAAAATTTAGGAATGGGAGTGAGACCTTTTTTTATCCCACTTGCATACACAGGATGGGAGTGAGATTGGCAAATTCCGTCTCATCCGTCTCATTGCCGACTAAGAATGAAAATAATTTTCATTAGGATGGGATCCCGTAGGATCCTATCTCTTTTAGGACGGGATCGAGACATATTTTTGTCCTAAAAAAAATATAGAGACGGGAGTGAGACGTTTTTTCTTCCCACTTACATATACGAGACGGGACTAGGATTGGTAAATCCCATCCCATCTCGTCCCATTGCCAACCCTAGTGCATGGATTGAAGAGAACTAAAAATTTTTAATTTGGAAACTATCGCGCAAAATGGTGGATTGGATATAGATTAAGTTAAATCTGCATCCGATCCACAGACGTATGGATTGGATATGGATTGAGTTAAATTCGCATCCGATCCGCAGATGTATGAATTGCATTTGGATTGAATTTATTCAATCCATGGATTGGATTGGATTAAAAAATTATAATCTGCAAAATCATGGATCAGATATGGATTGATATCTAATCCGTAAAATCCAATTCGCGAACACCCCTAGATTTTATTCTACATCCGTGCACCACTAAGCCCTTCACCGCCCATACGATACTTTTATAAAAGGAATAATATAACATATTAGAGATAATGCAATCAATTAATACATGTATGATATATATTGTTAAATTTTATATAATCTATAATCACATTCTAACTCATCAAAATAAATGCACGGGTCATTCTATGATGCTGTAATTAAAGTTATGGCATCAATACCGTAATTAAAAATAAATTGTGTAAATGAAATATAAAACTTGTAAATTTAACATAAAACTTGTAAATCAACATTAATTGTAAAATATAACATAAATTTTAGAAATTGAAAATAAGACTTATAAATAGAAGGTAAAATGAGTAAATTAATATAAAACTAGTAAATAATGTATCATTAGTAAATAAAATAAAAACTTACAAATATAACCTAAAACTCATAAATCAACATTAATTGCAAATAAAACATAAATTTTAGAAATTAAACATAAGATTTGTAAATGGAAAATAAAAAAGTAAATCAATATAAAAATAGTAAATTGATGTATTACTAGTAAACAAAACTAAAACTTGCAAATATAACTTAAAACTAGTAAATAAACATTAACTATAAAATAAAATATAAATTTTGAAAATGAAACAAAAGAATTGTAAATAGAAGATAAAATAAGTAAATTATTATAAAACTGGTAAATTGATGTATTACTAGTAAATAAAAAAAATATTTACAAATATAACATAAAACTAATAAATCAACATTAAGCGCAAAATAAAACATAAAATTTGGAGGTAAAACATAAGACTTGTAAATGAAAGGTAAAACAAATAAATTAATATAAATTAGTAAATTAATGTATTACTGGTAAATAAAATAAAAACTTGCAAATATAATATAAAACTAGTAAATCAACACTAACTGTAAAAGGAAGATAAAATAAGTAATTTACTATAAAACTGGTGAATTGATGTATTACTGGTAAATAAAATTAAAACTTATAAATATAACATAAAATAAGTAAATCAACATTAAGTACAAAATAAAACATAAATTTTGGAAATAGAAGATAAGACTTGTAAATGTAATATAAAACTAGTAAATTAATGTATTATTGGTAAACAAAACAAAAATTCACGAATAAAATATAAAACTAGTAAATCAACACTAATTGTAAAATGAAACATAAATTTTGAATGTGAAACATAAGACTTGTAAAAGGAAGGCAAAATAAGTAAATTACTATAAAATTGGTAAATTAATGTATTACTGGTATATAAAATGAAAACTTATAAATATAACATAAAACAAGTAAATCAATATTAAATACAAAATAAAGCATAAAGTTTGTAGATTATGCCTAAAATATAAGTAAAATAAGTAAATTAATATAAGAGTTATTGTCAAAAAAAAGTTCACAATTATAAAATAAAAAACTCGTTATAATGTGTATTACCTTATATATTTATTATTATTTTTATTTAAATTGAATAACATTAGTTTTTGTGTAATGCATGTGATGCTTTATTAAGGATGAAATTTATGCTCAAAATCAAATTTTGAAAAAAATATTATTTTAATATCTTTCATAGTTGTTGTAAGATGAAGTTATTTTGCATATTTGTGCACTTCCTCAATAACAACCCTAAATGGTCTCCAAATACTAGTAAAAAGTTTGAAACTACATAAAGTATGCATAATACTCAAAATCAGATCTAATTTTATTGATATATCATATATGTGTTTAGTAATATAAGAATTTTATTTTATTTTATTTTTACTTGATCCGCATCAAGATAAATAATTGTGCTTAACTAACATGTGTAATAAATAGATATCATTATAGAAAATAGAGAAAAAAAAAGTATACAAATGTCTTAGAATAAATATAGAATTTATGGTAACCAATTCAATAAATTTTATTCCACTTTTTTTAATATAATTTTTTTGTTTAATTAATGAGTAATTTTTTGTTTAGTTAAAGACAATATTTTTTTTGTAAATGAATAAAATATTTTTCACTAAAATTATGTAGAAACAATGTTAATATTTTTAAATAATTAATATTCTTGTATAAATTTATTGGTTCTATTTTACATTTATTAATTTTATACATAATTTATAATATTTATATCTATCACGATATTAATACCAAAATTTTTATTGTGTCATTATAGAATTTTCCTAAATACACATATATCGTAACACCAATTACTTATTGCATGGTTTATAGAGTGCCTTAAATTTATTCTAAAATTTCGCCCTCTTTAGTTGTGGTTTTGAGTTTCCCGAAAATCTTTCCGAATGGAGAATAAAAAATTCTCAAGACTCGTGATATTAATGACCTTCTATTATAACAATGTGGGCCTGCACGCACCCAATTCAAATCGGACATCTAAGTGTTGACGCATAACATGTGTCTGGTTCCACACGTGGATGCTTCAGAGTCGTCGTAGACTCTCTTTGTCGCCATACGGGATACTCCGAATGGAGAAATTCTAATGAATGTCCCATTTGTTTTTCATTTTTATGAAACCGTGGGACATTCATTAATTAAAGATGTCCCAATGGTTCTTGTTAGTTTTACTCGTGATATAAAATCTTATAAACACATGAAAATTCTTTTTTTTTTCCTATTATCAACATTAAGAAACAGTGGAAACTATTGAATTTAACAAATTAGAGCGCCTATAGTAAGCTTACCAAGATCCATAATCAAATGATCCATTTAATAAATAATCTTATTGATAATTAGAGAAAAAAACACGATTGATGTATAAGAAAAAAATGACTTAGAAAGAATATCTCAACCAACAATATACATCTAGCGCTTTATTTATAGAGCTGATAAAATTTAAGACGACCCGATTACTCAACACGAACATGATACGAATACATTGGTATGAGCAGTGGAGAAGTTAGGATTATTTTTTGGGGTGGGCTAGATTTTTTTTAAATTCAATTATTTCTCAAAAAAATTTATTCTATACAAATGAAATTATTAAAATACACTAGACAAGCAAAAAAATTAATAATACAACTATAAAAGTACAATGTAAATAAAACAAACACCATCGATGAAATTTTATCCGATTCTTAAAAAAAAACTCATATATTATCGTATCTGAATTATATTGTGTGTGATAATAATACATTAGAGAATTATTAATTATTTTATCAAAAAAATTGACAAAAGTATAAGCTAATAACTAATTTAAAAACAATATGGCATGCGGGTGCAGTAGAGGCTGACCGTCACTCATGAGGTGGCAACTTGATGACTTGAACAACTGAGTTTTGAGGAATTTACACTTTGAATAATTGGATCAATTAATTAGGAATTTGGGTGAGTTTTTTTATTCAGAGAAAATAGATATTAAATATAATTATTAGTTATATTTTACTATAAGTTTTTTAAAAAGAGTAAATTTAAATTAATTAATTTTTTTAAGAAACTAACCCGGGCTACAGCTCAGGTTAGCCTTCTTCATAGCTTCGCCCCTGGGTATGGATCGTCGAATTTAACACTATTATTAAATGGGTTGGGTGTTAGTCGACACGATATTTTTCCATGTCGGGTTAAAGTTAAAGTTCTTGACCCATTTACTTGATCAATGACCCAAATATATTTTATATTTTAAAATAATTTATCGGTTCTTATTATTAAAACTCAAATATTAGAGATGATTCTCTCTCTCTCTTTTTTTTTTTGAAAAGATGAATATAAACATATTATTTTATTTATAAAATTTTATATGCATCTAGAGCTTTAATAATATAAATGTGTACAATATTGTTTGGTATTTATATTTTATAATATCGATATATAATATTATTTACATATAATTAAAACTTCAATAGTGTAAATGTGTAATATTTTGGTAGATATGTACATTTTATAATATGGATAAATTATGTATGTATTTATGTATGTACGACAATAAATAAATGTTTGATGTAAATTTTGCTTAATATATAGACATTAAATGGGTTATTGGGTAACCCGATTATTTTTCCGTGTTGGATTTGAGTTTCAGTATTTTGACACAATTATTAAATGGGCCGGATTTGGGTCGACCTAAATTTGACGCGATACAAAATTGACATGACACGAATATGACCCGATAACCCGTTTTACCATCTCTATCCATTTAAGATATTCCTTTAATTTTTGGTTAGCTCTTACGATTGATTACTTGTATATAAATCAATCTACTGCAATTAGTTTTTTGTGTTTTCTTTTTAAATTTAAATCGACAAAAAGACCACATCACATATAACATCCACAAGCAATAAACAATTGTAGACTCGCTCAAAGTGGACGACATACAGTTTTCACATTTAAATAATAAAAGATGTATTTCTTTGTGCACTGCAAAAGAGAGTGATCATAGTAAAGAATAAGAAATTCTCAATGGCAACGATCATGTTGACCAGAAAATAGAAGGAAAAATATGCATGCAATTAAGTCCTCAGGTTGTTATTAGTTATGGATTCATAACATACCGTTATAAAATTAAACTGTTAGCTAGCATACATTCTTATGGCGCATCGGGTAAGCTTTGCTACAGAAAGCAAGATCACCAATTAATCGAAGCAGCACTAGCATTTAGCAATGATCAAAGAGCTAAATAAACAGAAGAAATTAAAATTAGAACTAGCAGATTAGATGTGTAATGTACATCAGCTGCAGGACATGTCGTCGAATTTTTTCTTTTTTGGGGGGGCGTCGATCAAAATCGCCGATATTGAAGAACAATCTTCTTTCTTATGAGGATTATCCGATTGGGCTATGTAGCTCATCAAGCACAAGACGGCGGTATTTTTGGGACACCTTGTCTTTGCAACTCCCCCATCACACTATCAAGAGATGGAGGTTTCAGGCCTAGAGGGAGCGGCTGCCATGGCTTTGATAAAACATCTCCAATAGCTGCATCTATGCTCTCTATCGACTGTTACATACATATGTTTACAGCACATACATATACCATTAATACTTTTCCATGATCAATAGTTGATTACATCTACGTGAAAGTAGTTCTTAAACCGTCTAGTAGAACAAACTAAATGACTAAGATATATAATCAAAATATTTTATCTATACTGCTTCAATAGATTAACAAGCAATGCAAATCTCTATTATAATTTATTCATATTAATCTTAGATGATTGTTTAAGAGGTACATGTGACAAATTCAGTGGATGAGGATCTATGCACCAAGATTATTATCTTTTATTTTAGCGTAGTTATTGGTGTTTTGCGCTATCACTGGAGAACTTTAACCCTAATTCAAAAAATTTCAACATATTTCAGAAGCTTAAAGTTGGTAATAATCACTTTTCTTCTTTCTAATTGAAGGGACAACAAAAAAGAGAGTATTATATTTTTGTTTTATTTATTTGAAAAGGATAGAGGGATAGATAAATCTGAATTAATTTTTTAACTCACATCTCTTCCAAAATTCAAATAAATAACCTAGTAATACATTAAATTTACGATAATGTTGTTCTATTTGCCACACATCAATTTTAATAATCGAATTAGGATCCTCTCTTAATCTAACTACTTCTCAATTTTTAACAATTTTATATCATGTGTCATGTAATAATAGTTTAGAGATAGAATTTAACTTCTTTATATTTTAATTAACACTTAAATTTTCAGTCAAAAGAAATTCAAATGAAGGGAGGACCTTAATCCTATAAAATCATGCCATACATCTCACATGCCACATCAGCATACAATTGAACTTGCTATATAAAAGCACGAAATTATTGAAAGGAATAAAGAGAAAAGGGGGTGAGAGAGGTGCTTACCGGATGAAAGTCAATGAGAGGATGTGGACCAGACTGTCCTGTCGGAACACCAATGCCGGGTAGTTCTACTTTGTACATAGCATGATGATGGGATGGGATTCCCGGGACTGGCGGTGCAGGAAATCTCTGCATGCATGCATTCATTCAATCATTAAGCATAAAAATACGTTTCGCAAAAGCCTCTTTTAAGCCACATAATAAATAATACAATACATATACGGAGGAGTCAGGAGTGAAGAGCAGATGGCTCCAAAAACACTAAGATACAGACACCATAAAAGCCTCCAAAAATGTAAGGATTGACAAGTTACCGTCGTTGCCAGTGGCTGTGGGAGGCATGGAGTCCCTGGAGTCAGCCCATTTGGAACCTACACCAACAAAGGAATAAGCCATAAGATACTTTAATTATTCACCAAATGCAACTAAAAGACAGATATAACATATCTCTAGAGCTATACACGTGAATGCAAGAGAAAATAATTAAAGAGGGTTCACCTGTTGGTGGTGCCAGTGAGGAGGCCGTGGTTGAGCCCACGAAGGCGGTACTGTGGCAGTCTGCGGCAGCGGCGGTGGCGAGTGGGCTACGGGTTTAGGCCACATGTGCATTAGAGATTGGTCCATGGAGGGGTGACCCCAGACATGTAGAGGTCTAAAGGGAGGAGGGTGCATGGGCGGTGTCAGTGGAGGGAAACCCATGGTGGGTGCTATCCAAGGGTTCATGTCTCTCTTTCCGCCACTGGCTACAGTGACACCTCCGTACATTTGCCGTCTGTGGCTCCAGCTTGCCGCTTCCGCTTCTCTAGCTAGCAGATGCTTCCGATGTGATCGATATTTCTGCACGCAATAATTCTTCTCGTCTTTAGTACTTGTGTGTCTCATGTATATATCACACTGAACTTACAAAATCAAAATTATTTGGCAATTTTGTCTGAACAAAGAGATTTCACATATGTGTACCTACTAAGAACTTGGATAGGCGCATTAGACAAAAATGTGAGCAGAAATAATACTTCTTAAAGGTTGGAACATTACATTTTATTCTCTATTCCTAGTTGTAATGTGAAGATTTTGAATTTTTATTACTGTATTATCATCCAATTAAGTGAAAGAAGTTTAATACTTTTCATGAATAAGAAAGCAAGGATTAAAAAGCTTACTCATGAATGATAAATAATAATCAAGAAGGTAGAACTAATACCTAATTAGCTTGGTATTGAACGTACGCAGTTGAGAAACGGAGAAGTAGAGGAAATTAATTAATTAATAGTAATTAAGCAGGAAATTAAAGAGAGAATTAGTACTTGAAGATGGCTAGCGATATTATGGCGAGTGAGACAATCAATTCCCATGAGCTCTAAAATCCTCGAAGGCACTGCCTTATCCACTCCCAGCTGCTCCACTGCTTGCACGAATCTCCTGTGCAGTTCTGGCGTCCAATCCACCTTTATACAAACACAAACACACACTTCAAGAAATTAAAACTTATCTCTTCTTCGTTAGCTCGTCCTATAAAAACAATAATTTAACAATAAAACCAAAACTCCCCAGGACTCTCTTGTTGATTATCTGATCTCTCCATGGTTGAGAGGGAGAAAGAAAGGTTAATTACCTTCATCTTTCGCTTTCCTTGATTATTATTGTTGTTATTATTCTTCGTTTGAGTTGAAGATTTTGATCTTCCCTTATCTCCATCTTTAGCGAACGTTTTCAAGCTTGCACTTACAGACTCTTCTCTCTTACTCACAATCTCTTCTTCTTTACTAAAGTTTGAACCTGAAGCTGAAGCTGAAGCTGCGCCAGAGCCACAGCTAGACACCTTGTCTTCTTCCTCTTTCTTAAAATTATTTTCTTCAACTTTTTCAACGGAAGCCGATGCTTTCATCTCCGATTCCTGATCGCCACCTCCTGCGGAGAACTCCGCAAGGATTTCAGGGTCCATCTCCAAATCCGGCAACACATCACTATCATTGATTCCCGCAAAAAGATCATCGAAATCGATACTATCAAGAAGATTTGTATCTGAAAAATCAGGAAACTCGTGTGTGTCGATGGCAAAAGTACTCGCCATCTCTCCTTGATTCTCATCTTTGCTCGTGTTCCGCAAAGGTGACACAGCTAGCATTAATTTAAAGTTGATTCACCTAAAACTTAATTACCTTGAAACGTAAAACTTAAAACCTGCACGCTGTATAGACGCACCTGCTATACAAATATTCTATAGGGTTTAGTTGCGTGGTGCAATACTAATACCTATGCATGAAAAAATAGGCTAAATACTGATCAAACGGTAATAGCTCGAAGTGGGATTACTCTTTTTTTTTTTGTTTCCGGTGATGATATTGAACGGAGCTGAAGAGAGAGGGGACAGTCGGTGTTAATGGCTTGGCTGTGCTTTTGTTTGTATGCAAATTTAAATGAAAGTGGAGTGTGGGAGAAACTGGATCTGAACCACAACTTGTGTTGAAATCTCTGGGGTTTTGTTTGTTTCCATGTTTTTGTTTGTTAGGGCATGGCTTTTTCTCTCTTTTTTTTTTGTTTTTTATGTTTGTGGATGGCTATTTTTTGAAGTTTTGAAAATCTGAATAGTGCCTCTGAGCTTCTGATATATTTATTGAATTTCCAAGAGGTTTTAAAGCAAGAAGGAGAGAGAATGTCGACGATGAGTAGCATAATATGGCTTGCATTAATTGGAATGGTGACATGTATCACCAGCAATTCAGCAATCAGCAGCTCATGTACATCTGGTGTACAGTGAAAAAAATAGATCGAAAGTGTGCATCTGGCCTGTGGGTAAGTCCCAATTGGCGTTCGTATTATCATCTTAAATGACATATGATATAAAATACCATTCTGTTCCCAAATTTTTAAAAGTCAATTAATTGTCTTTGTCATTTTTTTTGGGGGCCCTCTTGCATATTACACAATATGCACAACTGCTTTTCACTGTGATTTGGTAATGGTTTTAGTAAATTTTGGAATATAAAAAGAATAGGAGAATTTCGAATAAATAGGAGGCCGGTATCGAATTAGGGATCAATATTTATATTGGTCTGTTACCGCTCGAATTTAATGTTTAAATTTATCCCTAGGTTAACTGGTTTGTTACCGCTCAAATTTAATGTTTAAATTTACCCCTAGGTTAAGTTAATTGTAAAGAAAAGTTAGGATCAAGATGGACGATAATGATCTGAAATTGTCCTAAATTTGAGATGAGTTTACAACATTATAAACGGTTTTTTTCACTATTTTACAACATTGTTAAACTTATTCCAGACCTTAATATCGGATTGAAAAACTTTTGTATATATATTATGTTGTCATGGTTGATCGAGTGGTTTTCAAGTAATTTTATTTAGTTAGCCACTTGAATTTAAATTTTAAAATAGGTAGAAGCTTAAAAAAATTGATTTGAACTTTGCCCATCCCACACCCTCACTTTTAAAAAATATAAAAACATAATGCATATACTAATTATATTAACATTGGCGGGTGATATATATGCTTCATAAGCTATATCTTAGAGCTCTAAAAATTATCTGAAATCCTATAAAAACAATTGAGCTCGTATCATTATTTGCCGGATGGATTGAAAGAATGAAGATTAAACTTTTGGCCTAAAAGTGACAGAAAGACGTGCCTTTATACCACATTTTAATTGGACACTTGAGGGATGTTTTTACGAGGTTTAAAGGAACATGGATTTTTGGTCGACCATCATATAGAAATTATAAACTTAGTAGGACAAAATATAAAACTAATAAAACAGAGAGGACCAATAACATTACAACAAGGACTATAATGGAGTAACCACAAATTTGAGTAAAGGCTATAACATCTTTAAATATGAGGATTCAAGAATATTGGTATTTGAATAGAAGAATCTCACACAATAGTAATAAAATAATTGTAAAATTATATAATATTATTTAAATAAAAAATTAACATTATTTTTTTAACTAACACTATACGGTTTTTCAATTATTTTTGTTGTTATTGTATCACTATTAGAACAATAGAACTCTTGGTTATTTTTCTCCAAGAAATTGATAAAATTTTAACTCACTCCCTTATTTTTTATTTTATTTTTTTTTTTCTGACTGCGTTCAAGGCCTCTAGACCCACACGTAGTTCCATAAACTTTGAAACTGTGAGCATCAATAATTGTTGCCTAGAAAAAGGCGAGGACTAAAACTTTCAATTCTCCACATCCAAGTACAAATTTATCGAATTATCATCTACGATAACCACCTTGTCAGTTGAGTTTTCGCATCATCTTGTCAGCGTCAACTTTGCTCTTAAGAACTTATTAAAGTGATTTTCAACATATTTTATTTGTTTATCATGAGAGTTGGAATCTTAAAAGTGATAGAGAATTAGAAATATTTTATTTAGGTTTTGCGACTCATATAATATTAGTGAAAACAAAATAATTAATTAAATTTTTTTTATCTTCATCTTAATTATTAATTATGAAAAATTGATTGTTAATCAATCAAAAGATTGATTCACTCCATTTTTAGTAAATAATCATTATTCCCAAAATTACTTTAATTGTATCATTTCCTTCTTATATTTTCAAATGCTTTTATAATTGATAATTGATAATTAAAATAAAAATTTTATTTTATTAATTTTATTTTTATCTCATTAAAATCAGTAATAATAATCTTTTTAAATTTTACTAATTTTATTTTCAAATTGAATAAGGATAATTTTATATTTTTTATAATAAATGAGAGGTTATACATAAAATTGTATTAAATATAAATTTGATTTTCAAAATTAAATTTTAAAAAGTTAATTCTTTCATGTTTTTCAAAATCCGCTATGAGGTGAGGTAATTTAAAAAAAATTATAAAATACTAAATTAGTTTTTATCTTTTCAAAATCACTTTTAACCTCACAAAAACAATTCTAAACGAGTTCTAAATGGTCTCAATTGTGGAGTATGCTAGAAAGTGCATTGATGATCTAAAAATTTGTATAAATATAAAAGCATCACGCTCATTATGCACACGGATAGAATACGAAGAACCTTAAATTTTCACTTTTTATGCACAATTTTAGGATTGATTAATCAACATTTATTAAATGACATATTGGTGAGTGACAACTAGTTCAGTTGAAAAAATATTTTTGTGGGAAATAAAAGGTTTGAGTTCAAACTCGATTGTTGTGAGTGGGAATGTGATTTCGTTGCCATTAGAGGACAAAGTTGAAAATAAAAAATTTGTACAAATTAATTACATTGTAATTACACAGGCCAAACTTGATCTCAACTATTGTGACTGTATTAGGTAATTATCCAACAAACCAAAATGTGTGAACCTTGTGTTAAAAAAAAACATATCACTGGAAGTCTAATTCTGAAACTATTCTCTAATACGGGCATGAAAACCCTAAACCTAATGTTTTTCAAATGGTCTGCATTGATGGAAACTATAAAGCCTTTACGTGTTTAGGGCAGAGCGGGTCATTAGCATCGGGGTCTGGTATCAGGTCCTTTAATAAAACAGCAAGTTCCATCACTTTCACTGAAAGTCTTCTTCGTGATTAATTCGTGCATTAATTCATAATTCATTCATCGCCATCTAATCGTGTCATGAGTCACCCAGTTTTTCCTTTTTCTAGTTCGCATATCTTTCATGTCATTGTGACTCACAAATCTCATCCGTTTTGGACAAATTAATTACATAATTCCCATTAAAAATAATTAATAATTACATAATTTAACGTGTAAAATTTAGACACGATTATGTCAAGGCAGAGTACAATTATTATTGTTGTTGTTGCAGTTGTTGTTATTGTCATTATTATTATTACTTTTTTCTGAGGTGTAATAGTGATTATCATGAATCAATTGAATCACGGTTTGTCCGATGTTTACGTCCATGATTGGATAAGTATAAAGTTTGCTTGTTTTGACTTGACAAATTTCCACTTCTTAGCCAAAGACAAGTCAATTCTATTTAACGTTTGGCCGCCAGAACCTAGTGATTATGTGATTCGAATCACTTCTCGTGAAGCTAGAACTCTGACTGCCATGTGATTTAAATTGATCCACCAAAGCATAATTTTCTTATAAGATAAAAGCGAGTTATTTAGCTATTGATGTAAATTAATCAACTTCGCAGGAATCAAGTTTATCTTGATGTCATTGAGCTCAAAATTGCGGTTATTAGTTGAGGTCAAGCCCTTACGGGGGCAAATTTCCTTGTATATCGTAGATATTTTCTCTGAGACTGAGAGTAGATTTTCAATTAGATAGTTTCTCAATAATTATGAGAGTAGATTTTCAAACTATTGCTTGATAGATTTTTAAAGTGTTAAAAGTATGCATAAGAAGTCTCTGTAGATTTTAGATCGTAATGTATTTGTAGATGTAATAATTAAAAAAATATATCTTGATGTCTTTGCATGCCCATTAATATATTAAATTAATATTATATTATATTCTAAGGTAAGGATTAAAATCTTATCTTGATATGAATTTTTTTAAGAAAAAATCCACATGATTAATAAATTTAAAATATGAAAAAGTTAAATATAACAATACACTATTACTATATAACACATGGTATAAAATTGTTAAAAACTCAGGAGCGCTCAGTTTAGGGGAGAATTCTAATCCTTGATTAGGTAAATATAAAGAAAATAATCTTAAACCAATAAATAAAAATATTTAGTGTTTCTTAAAAAATGATAGGAAAAATTCGAACATGAATTTTTGTATAAAAAATGAAAAAATTAGATGAAATTCGACGAACATTTACAGCTTCAGAAGTACGGTGTACCACCATTAGGATTATGTACCTATTTTGACATGCGAAACTATACATAACTATTAGTTTCACTAGTCGTGTAATAATTTATTTATTTTTTCTCATTTTCTAAATGGGTAAGGCCTTGATGTCCCCCAGGTTGTAATCCCGTTTATTCTTTTATTTTATTCACTAGCTTGTCGAGTTTTTTTTTTTTTTTTTTTAGGGGCTAACATATGCGACTAAGTTGAGGTTAATAATTGATGTAACCAATATTATCATTATCATTAGTTCTTTTCTTACCATGCACGATCATCTATATTATTATCATTTTTTTAACGAATTTAGTTCTCCTACGCAATTAAGAGAATTTCGTAATTAATTAATAGCTTATGATTATTAAATATATAAATGGATCATCTTGCAATATTTAGTGGTCTCTTGAAAGTCACTTTCTTGATCCTCCACTTGATGAGGAAAGCATATGGGTCACTCCTTAGGGGGTCATATTCATATTATATACGTGAAGTTTACTGAAGACCCTGAGGCAGATTCAATGTCAGCCTTCTCTTCAATGCCCTTTGCAATCACCCATTTACTTGACATTAATTTCAAACGACCACCAAATTATTCAAATCCCCATTCTCTGTGTATGAAATTACCGTATATTAACTACAAGATACATGATCATGAATATTCATCATTAATCGTTGCATATTCAAAGCCCTAGCATATGATGATGCTGGCTATTTATGCATGGGTGAGAATTCAATTTTATTGAATTATGTTAAAAAGTAAAAGAAAAAAATAGAAGGTCGAAAGTTGAGCTATATTTATTTATTGACAAATAATAGGAAGAGAGAAAACCTCTCATATTGGTCAAAATTAGAGGGATAAAAAAAATCCCGCTTTTGAAGGTTCAACCAAAAATTTGAAGTTTTTAGTTTTCTTTTTATTTGATTATATGCGTTTCAAGTTTTCAACTGTTATTTATTTCCTTAACTAAAAAATAAATAAATAAATAAAGCCTGCTACTTATTCCTTTTCAAGAAGCTCTCTCATTAATTTCTGAAAAGTTTCCAACTCCAAGGAACTCCAATGGTGATGGTGACTAACTAGTGGCAATCATCATTGTATGAGAATGTCTTAATGGTTTATTAATTGTAGTTAAGTTGTTTTTGTTAAAAAAATAACATGACTATGTATTATAGTCTCTTAAGATATAATCAAAGTTGGTTGGTGTGAGTGGTTCGACACTCTCATTCCTTAAGAGAGGTCAGAGGTTTAAGCACAACTCTCGTATGAAGTCATTATTTTAGCCAGTACTTTATCCTTTACGGGCCGACCCGATGCGAACAGAGATTAGTCTAGGTTGTGATACGGGTTTAAAGGTACCTCCCACAGTTGGGGCTCACTTAGGATCACCTCATAATTCAAACAAAAAAAAAGTCAACCCTTCAATAAAATGCTCTAGTAGAAATATCACTCGATATTTCAACCCGGTGCCCACTCAAGATCACCTCATAATTCAAACAAAACAAAAAAACTCTTAAGATATCATTAAAATACTCTAAAATTTTATTGTTTATTTGAAAAATCACATTAGGAATAAAAATTTTAAAATTTCTCGAATAAGATTATTCTTCTGCCTCTACAATATTAAAGAACGATTTCTCTTTCATAAAATAATATAAACCTATTTTTTGTACTATGATTATTGAAGAGAGACAAATATTATAACTACATTATTAAAAATTTAGAGGGTAGTTAAATTTGGTGAAAGAAGAATTTAATTAAAATAATGTAAACTAATTATTATATTTAAATAATCTTGAAGAGAGAGACTTTTTTTATTATTCTATTTATCACATAAATAAATAAATAAGCATTTCAAAAAATAAAATTAAATGAGTTTTTTATTATTACTCTTAGTACGTAGTTATATGGGTAAGATTGTGACTACTTTTTGTAATAATTTGAGAAATTTTATTCACTAAAGTAGCGCATACATGGTAATTAGTGGATACAACAATACTCTTTTATGTAATCAATATTATGAGCCATGCATGACACTAAATATGAGGGAAAAAAATGTCTATAGTGCATTAATGCTATTTCCAAATCCATTTGAGAATTGGAAATCAAATTACTCGAGTAAATCAAGACTGATTGGATACAAAAAAGAAAAGAGTATTCCCAAGTCCAGATCACCAATAAACAACAACACACTGGTTGCCCTAATATTCTGAGTTAATCAGTATAGCACCCTCTAGCTAGACAGGTAATGAAAATGCAAACAAGTAAACAGTTGCCACAAAAACAGGATATCAGAAAAGGTGATTGTGACAATTTCAGAAATTTCATCCTTATGATCGAAGAACTGGTAGAGTCAGTTTAATCCAGCATGTCCAATTGCCCATCTTGTTAATTAATTACTGTCCCCATTCTTAAGATATTTATTTCTAGCTATTTTGTCTACATAACTAGTAGTTCCTCTTTCCTTTTCTGAAATGTTATTATCGGCAGCACCCCGTCCACTTTTATATGCACAGCACTAGAGAAGAACACAATCACGAGGACTCTATTGCTATTTTTTTTCTTTTTTTTTTTAAGAGATTGTCTTTATTTCCAAAAATGAATTCATCATTAGTTTCCAAATCTGACTTTTTCCACTACGAATCAAATATCTATAGTTTTTTCATATAAGATCTAGAGAATTCGAGTACTCGTTGGCACCTCTTGAAAATTTTTAAAATATATCAAATGTATCATGTCAATTATATAATAAGTACATAATATTATGATATGTATGTATTTGTTTTAAAAAACTATCATGCAAATAATGTTTAAATTAAATTCAATTACACATTTCATGCATGCAGTAACTGATTGTATTACCTTTGATGTATAATAAGAATCATTTTGCTTCTTCCTTAAATAAGAATACAGGTCATTCAAATTTATCAAATATCATCCCAAATGTGCTACGACTAATTCTAGTAAGGTCATAATAGATTGTGGCGATCCATTAAAGAAAAAAAATAACCTAGGTCTCAAGAAAAGTTTAAATGATAGTATAAGACAATCTTTTTTTGTAATAAATGTGATGTTAAATTTAGACTTATTTATGTTTTGGCCTCAGGCTAGTTGTCATTCACTACAAAATGGCCTTTATATATTTCGCAAATTTTTACATTTAAGTAGCCTTTCTTTTTATTATTATTATTATTATTATTATTATACTTTAACCCTTCATAGTTATCATGCCAGCCACATTGAACATCCGCTACCGGTAGACATACTACTAATGACATCAGTAACTCAAAAAAGGGTGAGAAAAAAAAAAGAACAATAACCATTTCAAAACGTGTAGGGCCTGTAGGCTGTGTATATAAAAGTTTAATAGATACTTCTGAGGTATAAAAGAAGCTTTATTAATTAAAAGAAGAATGACTCACCTAATTAGGTAGATTACCTTTCATATAATGCATAATGTTGAAACCCAACAAAAATAACAAAAAAATTCCACAACAACACACAATTAAAATGGAAGATAAATATCCAAAACAAAATACAAGTGTGTGCTTATATATATATATATATAGTAATTTTGGGCCATTATAGGGATAATGGACTAAGGGACAATGAGAAAACATATCAAGTTAACATGAAAATTGATAGATTTTCATTTTGTTAGTACATAAAAAAAAAAAAAAAAGGAAAGAGATGTCTTTGTTGATGGTGCAAGTGTTGCTGTATATGATGAATATGTAGAATTTAGTGTGGGTCCTGAGAAATAGCAATAATTGTTCCTGCTGGTGATTTTGTTGTAAATAAAATCTGACTTTCTCTATCAAGTGGTCATTTTCTCACAAACTGGTCCCCCTGTCCACACTCTATAAAATCCAAAACCTTAGCCCTGTCTCCCAGTCCCACCACCTTCAATAATTCATCCCGTCTAAAACTCTTTATTTTTTCAAAAAGAAATTTTTGAAACGGTAATGTCACTCTTCTTTTCAATATTATATTAAAAATTATGTATTGATATTTACTATTAAAAATCTACTGAGATTTGAGATCAATTTTGCCATGGTACAGCCCATAAAGATTGTATCTGTTAAAAAGGAAAAAAAAAAAAAAAAAGGACTGGTACATGTACAAATTAAGGAAACAGATTATTTAATTAAAAAATTTTGTTCATTAACACGTCATTTTTGTCCCTATTTTGGAATATATTTGAGCATCAGTACTCTTTTCAAATGTTTGGCCGAAATTCATTCCCCACAAATGCATAAATATGGAAATCGATCCTCTTTCAATAAGCGTACCTATAAAGGAAAGTGATCTAACAGCTAATGAGTAAGTGCTTTCTACACATTAATGCTACCAGTTCGATGGGTGACATTAATTGGACCACCCACAACATTGAATTTTATGCTGTAATTAATTACACATTATATACAACAGATCGAGATGAATTATAATTTTGTCTAGTATGTGAAATGATATTCTAAATGCAACAACTGATATATGTGGAGTAGAGAAGCCATTTTTGTCGTTGATGCATGGGAATATTATTTTTTTAATATATAGATTTGTGGTGAGCATTTTTTTGGTTGACTATGGGCATCCATTTCATATAATATAGTAGCAGTACTTATTCGGAGAGAGAATCTACTAGTCCTTTTCCATGTGAAGTGCTTGCGGTTAACTACTTCACGGTTTTATTCTCATTCTTTATAGATGAGAATGAAGTTAATTACAGAGGAGATGAATATATCACACGCAGTGATCAGCAGCAGTAAATCTTGTGGTGCTTAGAAAAAAAAAATTGCTGCTTAATTAATTATGTGGAAAGAGGAAAAGTTGACCAAAATTTAATAATTGACCCACCTTGAATTTGTTGTCACAGGACCTGTAGCCTAGATTATCGTCTTCATAATGGTGATCAGGGTACTAGTTTGGGCTCCATGGAACTCTATTTCAAATCCACTATCGACAGTGATAAATATATCTGTGAGAGTAGTTATTGCTGAGAAAAAGCCTAGACAATGACATATAATCTTATACTTCCATTCAAACACATTCTCAAGAGAGAGAGATCGATGCAAGTTCGGGATTGGCCAAAGGATTATGTAAATGTTGACTTTAATGATAACAAACTACATGTTATGAATAAAATAGAAAATATATTGTTTCAATCTCACTAACTCTTGAAGGGCAAATATCATCCGTGCAAGATCAAGATCAAAGCATTTATGTATAAAGCTCATTAAATCAAGAATAAGCTTACGTGATTTTTTGTCAAATATCTCTTATAAAGTTAGTATGATTAAATGAGTGTTTAATTAAGGTAGTGTTTGTTTTTTTGTCTGAAATCTAAATGGGTTTGAATTTTTCTAAAATCTGAATGGGTCTGAATACGAAAATATGAGTGACATGTTTGTTTTTCTTTTTAAATATCTGAATATAAGTGGTAACTTATTTGTTTTTACAATAAAAAAAAATCTTAAACTTGGTTATTTGACATTTATGTTCTTGTAAATTAAAACAAAAAAGAGGATTAGATTTTATAGTTTAGGAAATAAGTTATTTTACAGAGATATTTTTGAAATATAATATTTATTTATCATTCAAACCTTTTTCCATTCAGATAAAAAGCACAAAAGTTTATTTTTTCTATTCAGATGTAAATGTCTGAAAATCAAACTTAAGATTTCAAAAAACAAACAAGCATATTTTAGAAAATGTATGAAATTAATAAAATTTCAGACTTCAGACATTTAACAAACAACCTCTAAGTATTTAAAAGTTCAAATCATTATCATGATTTTAAATATATCTTTATTTTTATACTGTAAAGTTTTTATATTTGAAGAAAAATGGAAATTGAGTTTTTTTTATCAAAATGATTGTTTTCAAGCATGTGGATTAAGTAGATAATTTGAATATTTTGAAGTCAATATTATTGAAAATATGAAGATTGAAGAAGTACCTATTTGAAAAGATTTATAACATTTTGGGTTAATAATTTTAAAACGTTTTGAGGCCAAAATACAAAATTAAAAAATTAAAAAGTTAGCCAAGCGATCATCCACTAACATTCTATTTTGAAATGATAATTCACTTATTTTTAGCAGTAATTCATTTTAGATTTAAAATTCTAAATTATCTCAATGGTAACATACATTACCAAATGGTTATCCACTTCATAATTATCTTAATATGTTTGCAAACAGAATGTCTTATTTTAAGAGAGTAACAATTAGTTTCTTAATCCATTTATAGAAAAGCCAATTCTAACTTAATTTCATAATTTTTATTGAGATAAAAACTTGATCATTTTAATCATATTTGAACTTTCATTTGCTTATTGAGCTACAACTTATTTATATATGATTGTGAGGAATTTGATCTTGTAAGAATCATTTCTATCTTTAAAATTGAGAATTTGTAATTGTAGGGAACACTTGGGTTAAAAGGTTCATTGACATATTTAAAGTCAATTGTACTCATTTTGAAGCCTTGGGACGTAAAGTTTGGTTAGTAGAATCTTCAAACTTGAATAACTTGGATGCATGAGATGGACGTAGGTGGGGTGGTCGAACTACATAAAACTCATTATATTCATTTTCTTTTCCCTTATCTCTTTACATTAATCGTTGCAGTTATCATTATCAGATTTCGGTAGTTTGAGTTGTTGGATTGTGACTATTATTGAAGAAATCTTTAAAACCCCAATTCACCCTCCTTCTTGGGTTGTTTTACTAGAATTATAAAGATCAACACCTTGATTCATCGTGTTTAACGAGTTTTCTCTCAAGCTTAGCTATAGCTCCTACCTTCTTTTGATCTACTATGAGTTATAGCTTTATGTCTTCAACAATCTACACGCACACAAGCAAAATCAAAAGAGAGAAGAGGGCTTTCTACACTCTTGATCAAGTATCAAAATGAGTGAACAATGACTCCCAATGGGTTGGAGATACTTAAATACTATGGTTGAGTGTATAGACCCCTCATTTATTGGTACAAAATGGCTCATTTCATTATGAGCTAAAATAACACAATTAAATATTATATTTGTCCATAATATGCTACTATATAGGTGTAATGAAATTAGACTCGTTAACATAATATTTGAGCATATAATAAAAGAGTCTAAATGAAATTACTCCTTAATATTTGACATTGGTCATGTACTAATATGATTAAAACATAAAATAATTAGAATGATTTATACTAGTCTACAAAATATAAGAAATAAATACGACAATTATATCTCGAGTATGGGGATGGAGATCTCACCTCTATTAGGAGTAGATTTTTTTATCTATATATGTACTTAATAGTCTTTTAAATTGTGGTTCAAGTGTATGTATTTAAACTCCCCCATAAACTTCTGATTGCAATATCGTTTTACTCCTTTAAAAAAAAAAAGAACAAAAAAGTAGCTATATAAATTGTGCTCAATGAGCCCAATTAATTATTAGTGTCCACAAATAAAGTAGCTATGGCTAGAGCTACATGAATGGGAAACATGTACTGTGCATTCTTAGAGCAAATGTTTATCATCCCTTTCATGAAGATTAAAACAAGCTTCTTCGACAACTATTTAGATGGGAACATTCGAGCAATTTATCGAGATAATTGTCGTGTGATTGATTATTGGAGAAGAAAGTCACGATACTACGTTACTTTATATTTATAACCCTCACAAAATTTTCATTACATTTTCGAATTTATGCCCAAACTTGAGATGCGTAAAGCAAAACTTGCTATTACAGTTTTCTTTTTCCATTCGGCTTCAATTGGCTTTGAAACTTCCATCTGCAAACCGTAGGAGAATCGAGAAACAAAAGGCTTCTCAACATGTGGCTATGTGCTACTACTACCCACAATCCCATAACATCGATCGAGTGACAGGAAGGCTGTTCAAGCCCAGTGGATGTATTTACACTTCATTTGGGCTTTACTGATTGGGCTTAAAATCAGCAATTGTGGTAGTAGGCCTTACTGAGCCCAAAACAAGACCTCATACCCAATTCATTGACCTCAAAAAGTACAAATCCCACAATATGAAACACATTTGACTCGTCACGAGCATTCCTCGAAATTGCAAAATTTAAAGAAACGCGCGAGAAGATTCAAAAAAGAAAAAGCTCAGCTAATACCCATTGACTTGTCGGCTGCAAAAAAAAAAATAAAGATTCGTCGTGACCACGTCCAAATTTGGTAGTTTCAAAACGCTGCTCCCCGTCAATTTACAGAAATAGGGGAACGTACGTGGTGGTTATGCACCGCGTCTTTCTTTGTTTGAATTTTGAAAGCGCAAATCAAAATATTAAAAAGAAAAAAACAAAAACAAAAACAGAAGCAAAAGCAAAAGCAAAAGCAAAAAAGCATTCTCTCTTTAAAGTCAAAACCATAAAACACATCAAAGAAACAGGAAGCCGAAGAAAAAAAGAAAAAGAAGAAAAAATGGGAGAATGCAGGCCATTTGGTTTCTTGATAGGGCTTCCATTTGCTTTCATTGCTTTGCTTTTATCTCTCGTTGGCGCTGTCATCTGGCTTCTAGGGTACGTTCGTTTCTTCCTCTTCTCTTCTCGTAATCAATTAATTTCTTTCTAAGCTAACTTGGTTCAATTTTTTTTTTTCAAAAATAAATTATATATATGGCATTTGGCATGCAGGAGCGTGTTGAGCTGCCTGTGCCCGTGCTGCATTTGCTGCGCCGGACTTGCAAATATCGCAATGGATCTTGTTAAGCTTCCGATTAAAATACTTAGATGGTTTATTGATCAGATTCCTTGTTGATTCTCTTTTATTATTATCATTTTTTTTTCATGCAACGTTGCTCATATTTCATTCGTTTGATCTTCTTTGAGTCTTTGTCCAAAGAAGGTTTCAGTTTGTTGTAGATGGTCATAATACATCAAAGTTTAGAAGTTTGTAATTTTTAGCTGTTGTAACTTTTTATCTTTCGTTAAGAGTTGCGTTCCTGATCTTGTGAACTCCTTTGAATCCTAAGAAGCATAAAATCAGAGACTTAGATCAACACGAATTCTATACCGATCTTCAGTTCTTCACTAGATTGTGTTATCATTTTACCACTAAATTTTCAAAACTAATCACATTTGCTATTAATTAGTAAATTGGAGATTTTGGTCAACCGCATTAATTACGGAGCGCCAGTCATCACGGAAAGGTTGAGAATTTTTAGTTTAATTTTAATTACGGAGCGTCAATCATCATGGACTTTTTAATTTTAATCTCTTTTATCTCTTCGAATATTGGTATATAAGTCCGATTATTTATCTCTTTAAGTGATTTGGTCTCCTCACAGCCCATTAATCATAGCTTGTCGTGCAATATCGTGCACTAGAATATGTGCGTCAATCTGCGTTGAATCAATCCTCTTTCTTTTAAATTGGGTATGGCTCGAATTTTTGGTTGGTATCAAATTTTTAAGTAAATCTTTGTCATTTTGTGGGATCTTGCTATGGTATTACAGTTAGATCTAATCATTAAATTTAATTCTAATAATAATTGTGAACTAAATTCAGCTGTGATACCATACAAATGTGGTACCATAATTTTACCCCACTTTGTGTTGAGTCATGAATATGCTCAATAAACTTCAAATTGTAAAAAAAGATAGCCAATTATATATTTAGCGCAACCACGAAGTATATGGGCCCAAAACGGCTTAAGTATCCTGAAGGCTAGAAGCCTGAAATCGCAGCATTTACATGTGTTTGGATGAGTTTATTTGTTTTTTTTTTTTCTTCTTCTTCCTTTTTTTAACAGAAATTTAGATTTTTTTTTTCTTAATGAAAAATGAATCAAGCTTTTAAATTCAATTGACAGGTTACTGGCTTGACCACATTGTATAGGTAAATGCAAAATTCACTTTGATAATCAATTCAATATTTGTCTTAGAGGAATGTGAGCGGAAAATTTAGATAAAATCAAGAAAAAGACATCAAATATGTGAAGATTAATAAATATAATTGATTTTAAAAGTAATTCTGCAAGTTAAAAAGAGAGGCAGGAAGAGAGATTTCTCTTCCAAATCTCATTTGAGCTTTGATATGGCCAGTCTAAACTTTTTGTTAAAAAAGATTTAAAACAATCTTAATTACTAATAATGTATTCTTATTACTAGTTACTACCGTACTTTAATAAACATGAAAACAAATAATTATTTCAAAATTTTACTCTACCTAACATCAAAAGTGATGCAACATTCATCAATTAGATAATAAATTATTATAATTTTTAAAATCACTTAATATCAAGGGTATCTCCAATGTAGCACTAAACTTAATACTAAATCACTTTTTACACTTATTTTTAGTGTAAAATACTTCTCCAATATAACACCAAAATGGTGTAATGAATAGTATTGCACCAAATATGGTGCAACACTATTCATTACACCATATTTGGTGCTAGGAAGAAAAAGTCTCAAATATCCGTATTACTTTATCTTATTTACATATATGTCCTATGTTATATAATATTTTAAGTTATTATTATTATTTTTTTATTTCAATTTTTAATTTTTGAATATTATACTAATATTTTAAATAAAAATATTCAACAAAAAAATTAATAATAAAAATAAAATGCCAATAACATTAATTACTAGATTATATATTACAAAATTAAATTAACAAAAATTAAAAAAGCTACTATTACTAGCATAAATTAGAACAATTATTTAGTAATGTGGGAGATCAGTATTAGATCCTCCAATATCATCAAAATATTGGCCAATATTATTGAAAGTATTTTGAGATGCTTGACCTTGCTGAGATATTCTCTATAAAATCTTAATTTGTTCATTTTGAAAATATTGACGTAAGCTAAGATCACTTATCGAATTTAAATCTTTAAGTAAAATTTTATTTTCTTCACGATATGTGACCACTCCAATATGATAATCTTAAATCTTAATTTACTTGCATTATTATGCATAATATGATAATCGAATATGAACGTGATATTAATGCAACAATTAATGATTTGATGCAAGCCTCAATACCAACCGTTGATATGAGCGTAGATGAGAATATTAGATTTCAAGAATTTATTGCTCGACACAAATAAATCAAGGATAAAGAGGCTCACACTGCACTCCGAAATGCACTAATTGATAATTTATGGGATAAATTTAGTAATTTGAATAAGTAAAGTATTATTGTTATTGTATTGTATTTTTTTATATTATTGTTGTTATTTATTGTTATTGTATTTTTCTATATTAATGTAATGTTTAATTTTCATAATGTACTAATTTAGTTAATTAAATGCAAATTTAATAATTTTCTATATTTTTTTTGTTAATCGATATAAAATTACTTATTACTTAATTATCTATATTAATAGTAATATTTATTGTGTTAATTGAATTAATTCTTGAGAATTAAAGGAATAAAAAGAAGAATATTTTTTTTGGTGTAAAATTTGGTGTAAATTGATTGGAGATGAAATAGTAATTTGGTATGAAAAAGATATTTTTTGTGTTGGTATTACACTAAAATGGTGTTATGCATTGGAAATTGCCTAAACGTTTCAATAATCAATCTATTTTCTATTTGAATTTTATGTAGAATACGAGTGTGTTTATTTAATAATTTTTTTAATAAAAAATCTATTCATTGCAAGATAAATAATTTAAATTTACATGAACATTATCTACATTTAAAATTAATATGTCGAATAAAAAATGTAATTATCGTCATCATCGTCAGTTGCGCAAATGTTTAAAAGAAATGATTAAAAGTAATACAAATAAGATATAACCTGAAATGACGGCGCTTTAAAATTATATCATAGAACGAACGACGGCAAAGACGTAGCAAATGACTGTGACGAAAACACTGGTGACAGAGGTGTAATTTTAGACAAGAAGAAAATATATATATTTTTAAAGCTATTGTGATTTCTGGAACCTTCGACAGGATTCTAAATTCATCCAAAAAACAGTTTCCAAAAATTGCAACCACATCCCCATCTCATTGTTATAATTATAAATTTATAACCCATTTCAGCAAAAGCTGATTGCCCACACACAATTGACAGAAAGTCTGAAGCATTTTTGTAAGCATAATAAGAAGAAGAGATAGTGAAAGTAAAGAAGAGAAAGATAGGAGAAGAAGAAGATGGGAGTTGATTATTATAAGATACTGGGTGTTGATAGGAATGCTAAAGATGACGACTTGAAGAAGGCTTATAGGAAGCTGGCCATGAAGTGGCATCCTGATAAGAACCCCAATAACAAGAAAGATGCCGAAACTAAGTTCAAGCAAATCTCTGAAGCCTATGAGGTATCTTCCCTATGCTCCCTTTATCTGCTTCATATCATCAATTACTTTCTTTTTTTCTTTTTTTTTTTCAGTATCTTTATGTGGATGTTATTGCTATGTAATTGTGGCTTCTTTAGTCCAAAGTTCAATTTTTGTGAACGTTAGTCCTCAAAAAAATAATAATCATAATAATTAATTTATTAAGCGTCTCGGGTATCTCATCAGATAGGTTCTGTGCTTGTAGCAAAGCTACAAGAAAATTAATAGCACAATCATTTTTAGGAGGAGTTTTAAATAGAGGTTATAATTTTCATTATTTTGCCATTATACATTGACTTTAGTTAAGTGTTTCATTGCTGGTTGTGGAATAGATTCTGTTTGTTGTATTTTGAGATTAACGTGGCTTGGATGTATACTTGTTTTGGTCATTGATTGAAACTCTTTGTTTGTGTAGGTGCTGAGTGATCCTCAGAAAAGAGCGGTATATGATCAGTATGGAGAAGAGGGCTTAAAGGGTCAGATGCCACCACCGGATGCTGGTGGTCCAGGTGGAGCGTCCTTCTTCTCCACTGGAGAAGGGCCTACGTCGTTTCGGTTCAATCCCCGGAGTGCTGATGACATTTTTGCTGAGTTCTTCGGTTTTTCACACCCATTTGGTGGTATGGGTGGTGGCGGTGGAGGGATGAGAGGTTCGAGGTTTCCAGGTGGGTTATTTGGGGATGATATGTTTGGGCCATTTGGTGAAGGAGGAGGAGGATCAATGGGTGGTGGTGGGGCAAGAAAAGCGCCTCCGATTGAGAATAAGTTGCCTTGTAGCCTTGAGGATCTCTACAGGGGGACCACTAAGAAGATGAAGATCTCTAGAGAGATAGCTGATATAAGTGGGTAAGTGGTTATTGTTTTAATAGTTGGTCTGTTTTTGTATTGGTGGTGTTACCTTATTTTTAGTAGTTATTCTATGGTTGTGTTACTTTTACTTTTTGGGAATTTAAATTGAGCATTGATTTAGCTGTTCTGCTGCTCATAAAAGTATGGCTTATTGATGGCTTAATTTCAAGAACAAAAGCTATAGTGTCTAGAAGTTGCCCCCAAACAAAAACAGGGGGAAAAAAAAAGGGTTTGCTTTGCTAAAAGGTATACTCGTCTTTTTAATTCATCTTAACTTAATTGCTTCTACTAGGCTTATTGGATTTTACATAGTGGAATATTTTATTGGTTAAAATGCAGAATTAACATCCTGACTGCAGTCTTGATTGCTGATTCTTCGAACTGAACCAATTAAATGCTGGATGTGTTGGTTTATGAGAAGGAAATCTGAGGCCGTTGCTTAATCTAAGTTCTGATGATTGTTCAAGCTGAACTAATTATTTTGGCTTGTGAGAAGGAAATATGGGGCTTCTGCCTAATCTAACTAAGTTGAAATTATCAGAACTTATTCAGTGCTGGATTGTATAAAAGCCAAATGGTTAATCGTGATCATATCTGCTCACATGTTTGGGTTCTTCATTTGTAATTAAACTGTGATGAACCGCCAAAGGCATTTGTAAGAACCTTTTGAATCAAGCGGTGCGGAGATTCGAAAGGTTCTCAGCCAGGCAGTAACTTAACTAGATGAAGTATAAGCGCTTAGATGATTTTCTGTCTCCTCTCAATTTAATATTAGATACCATCTCTTCACATTTATGGTCTTCCTTTTGTTGTGCTCCTGTCCGAAAGCAGCTGTTCGGTGCGAGTTAATTTTGCAGTAAGAATTTGTACTTGTATGGATATGTGGTATCAAGAGATCCTTCCTCTAGAATAGTTGATGAGTTCTAATCTACTGGTTTTATGTTTGAGCTTTTTCCTTTGGGTTCCTAACCTTGCAGACATGATGAATGTGTTAGATGTGGTGCTATCAGTTAATAATTTTAGAATCTCACTGCATTGCCCCTTTCTGTTTTTCCTTTCCAAAAAAAAAATTTCACTGTGAATTGTACTAGTGGGTGTGTTTTATAGTAATCGCATGAGAGGAGGAATACTCTCTCTGACATTCTTGAGCGTTTCCAATTTTGGTTTAACTTGTTTTTGTCGGGTGCAGCAAGACTATGCAGGTAGAGGAAATTCTAACTATTGATGTGAAGCCCGGATGGAAGAAGGGTACAAAGATCACCTTCCCTGAGAAAGGAAATGAGCAGCCAAATGTTATACCTGCTGATCTTGTATTTGTTATTGACGAGAAGCCTCACAGTGTATTTACTCGGGATGGAAATGATTTGATTGTCACACAGAAGATATCTCTTGCAGAAGCATTGACAGGTTATACAGTTCATCTCACCACCCTAGATGGGAGAAGTTTAAACATCCCAATCAACAATGTGATTCATCCCACCTACGAGGAAATTGTCCCAAGAGAAGGAATGCCCCTTCAAAAAGACCCATCAAGGAGAGGCAACTTGAGAATCAAATTCAACATCAGGTTCCCTACTAGGTTGACTGCCGAGCAGAAGGCGGGAATCAAGAAACTCCTTGGTCCCTAAAATAGATACATCGGCAAATGATATTTTTCAGAAACAGAGCTCTTTGTTGTGAATATCCGCGAGTATATTATGAAAGATGGCCGGCTGTCCTGGTTGGTTCTTTGGTTACATTGTCATTACAATTCTACTAGTTTAAATTGATAGTTACTTTCTTAGGCTTGTTTGAGAGTTGCTGCTTAATATATGGGAGAGTTGCGTTTTCATCTTATTTAACATTCAGGGGTTATCAACTGTAAACCAACATCTGCTTTCATAATAAAAATATGATTGATTTCTGCATCATTGCTTGTGTTGGTTTCTGATGATATTAGGAATCTGATATAGGGGTGTTTTAGGTGGCTAAAAATTTCCTTTTGGATGGTGTCGTATCTACTGTTTATGTTCTTTGGGTTGATATGTGGTGGTAAAATTTGTCTTTGATTTACTAGATTTGCTTTGATTCGAGTTTCTTGCATTGGGCTAAATGGGGAATGTAACGGGGAGTTCTACAAATGCAGTTAGATAAAGTTTAAAATAATTTTCTGTGGCTTTTATTTCTCTTAAAAGCGGAATTTAGTCAATTAAGTAAAACTGTTGGAGGAAGCTATAAATTTTTTAGTCAACTTGAATTTTACTCAATGGATTGGTTTAAATATTTTTATAATATATTTCATAATCACGGTTGTCGGTGTACTAAGTTTAAAAGAATAATTCGAATCAGCTAAGTTTGTTAAGAGAATTTGGGAAATTTACAAAAGGAATCATAAAATTTTTATTATTTTCACAATTAATTTTTTAATTTTTTTTATTTAACATTAACCAAGCATAAATTTTTTTCTCTAAATTATTTTTATTTACAAATTAAAAGTAATTTTTTTTTATCAAACCAAATGCAGTTTTGTGTTTTGAATTATTACCTGGTGGCAGCACAAGGCAACAGGAAACGGTGATAGCGAACAGTAAAAGTGAAATTCAATCATAATCCATTTGAATTCATTACCAATTTGCATCATTCAGTGGTATGAATTATTTTCTTAACTTGTGAGAGTTTCAGTGCGATCATTTGGTGTCATATGCACCTGTTGCACAAATTTCGTGTGACAGGCAGCTTGCCGCACAAAATTTTCGTAGGACAATTTGCTTTTTGGTACGACAGGCATCCTGTCGCACCAAGAGGTAGATTTACCGACTCTGTTTTTTAGTGCGACGGGCAGTCTGTCGCACCAAAACCGTGCCACAGGCAGCCTGTTGCACCAAGAGGCAAATTCATTGCAATTGACTCTTTATTAATTTGATAGTGCGCAATTATTATTATTATTTTTATAATTTCAGGTTTAATAGATTCAGTTGTGCTTGAATTGTATTATAATGGTTGGTGGGAGACATTAGAGGATGACTGTATGAAATATGTGAATGGTAAAAATAGAGTTTTTTTTTATTGAAAAAAATTGTATGTTTGATCAGTTTTTAACAAGAGTATACGAGGTGTTACAAATAAATTCTAATGAACATAGTATCACAATAAAGACAATTTTGAGGTCTAATAACACATTATATCGTATATGTGCACTGCACATGGATATATTTGACGATGAAATGGTGAGGGTTGTGTTGCATATGCATCCAATGTGGCCAACTATAAATGCATTCCTATATTCGTTACCACATCACCTTGAGGTCTGAGCGAAAATGTTGAGTCACATGTCGAAACAGAAACTTCCTTTAGAGCAAATATGTTTGGCCCTGATAATGAAGAAGAGGTGTTACCAAGAACAATGTCGCCGCAGCAATATTATTCTTCAATCCACGATAATTATGACAATATTGATAACAACGGTATTACGTTAGAAGACGTTGGAGAAGATGTGTTACTACTAACGACGTTGTTGGAGCAACGGTATTCTTCGTATCACAACAATGGTTTTCAAGACAATGTTGATCTTCATGATGAGACAGAGGGGGGGTAATATTTGTGCAAAACCTTTTAATAGTATGATGGACACTCATTTCAATAATGCAGGTGATGATGAAGGAGCCGGTCCTTCTAATATTCTGTTGTTTTAGCATGAACATGAGTGTGAAAACGATATTCGTGTGAATAACAGAGACAATTAATCTATTCCTTCAATGGTTCGATTGAGAAGGAGGATTGACACCCTTACAAGTCTTGCTCCAATTTTGTTTTCGAACATGGTTGCTCTAAGCTCTCTTAGCAGTTGTGACTTAGATGATATTAGTGTGGGTAAACTATTTGCTAAGAAGAATGAATTAATATTACAACTGCGCAAGGTTGCCTTTAGGAATAAGTTTGATTTCAAGATTACACGGTCTATAACGATACGTTTCGAAGTTCATTGTTGTTCGGAATTATGTAAATGGCGTATTCGAACAATTAGAAGTTCGAACGAGCATAATGTTCTTTGGGTGGTGAGGAGATTTGACCATGTACACACTTGTCATAATAATGTATTGGTTAATAATCGTCGTCAAGTAAGAAGCCGAGTTATCGGTCATATTATCACAGATAAATATATTTAAAAAAAAGAGGATTTATACTTCGAATGACATCAGAGAAGATATGCAACAAAAATACGGTGTTCAGTTAACATTCCAACAGACATATCGGGCCAGAGAAGTTGGTCTTGAAATAGTTCGAGGCAACCCTGTAAAGTCATACAACTTGCTCCCTAAATACTCTCATGTACTGACTAAAGCGAATGAAGGTACAATCACTCACCTCGAATGAGATGGAGATGGTAATTTCTTGTACTACTTTGCAGCACTTGGATCTTTCATCAAGGGATTTATGCAGTGTATTCGGCATGTCATTGTTGTAGATGATACTCATCTAAAGGGGCTATGTCGTGGAAGCATGTTCGTAACAACATGTCTGGATGGTAACAATCAATTATATCCGTTAGCCATTGGGGTCATAGATTCAGAAAATAATGATGTTTGAGAATGATTTATGGTAAAGTTACACGGAGTGATTGGTGATAGGCTGAAGTTAGTAATTATCTTTGATCGATGTACTGCCATAAAAAGAGCCGTTCTGAAAGTATTTTACAATGCAACTCATGGCGTTTGTTTTTACCATATAAAAGGTAACATTAAGTCAAAGTTTAGGATGTCCAAAACTCTTTGGATGAATTTGAGCCTGCCTTTATTAATACAAGCAAAATCATATGGATACGAGAAATTTAAAAAACAACTTGAAGGGTTGTGGATGATCCACTCGGGTGCGGCTGATTACTTAGAAAATAATGTGGATATGTGTAATTAGGCAAGGTCTCAGTTTGAAAGTAGGAGGTACAACATACTTACCACCAACATCGCAGAAAGTGTTAATTCTTTCATGAGTGAACTGCGAAAATTTCTTGTTACTCATCTTGTTGATTACTTTAGGAAAATATTGCAGCAATGATTTTATGATAAAAAAATTGTGGTTGAATCAATGAGTACTCGGTTAACAACATGGATAGTTGAAATAGTCACTGGGAGGAAAACTATAACCGAAATAATGATCGCTCGGCCAGTGTCTCCGTATCAATTTCAAGTTGTAGCTGGTGGGATTAAGGAATGTTTAGTTTACCTGCAAAAGAAAACTTACTCCTTCAGCGTATTTTAGCTTGATCATCTTGTATGTGCTTATGCAATTGCGGCGTGTCTAACTGTCCGAGTGGATTTCATTAACTTTTATTCGAACTTTTACACCATAGAATCGTTGGCGATGACTTATGCACAACCAGTGGAGTCGGTTGGTGACGTGGCTGATTGAGAAGTTTCAGATGAAATTTAAGAGATGCATGTATATCCACTAGTTGAGGCAACACCACATGGTCGTCGTAAAGAGGTTAGAATACCCTCGACTGGCGAGGACGTTAATTGGCGGACTATTAGATGCGAGCGGAGTAATGAGCTGAGACATAACAATAAGCGATGTAAGAATCCTATTGCGTCGAGTCGAAATTAGTTGTATTATTTTAACGATTCCTTAATTAAAATAGTTGTTGTTTTTTGTGTATTGTACACTTATATGTCATGAAATTTTATTTTATTTTTTATATTAAAATGTGAGCATTAAAATTATATAAATTTAAGTGCGCAAATTAGAATAAAATTCAATATTTTAACATTCTAATTATTATAACGGCTTACAATACAATATCATCATTAAATATGTCAACTGCAATCTTCTTTCTAAAGTATTCTCCACGACTGCTGTTAAACTCTAATTTAAGACCGAACATTAAATACATCGTAAACATTAATAAAAAAAATACTGCAATCGCTAATTCCGAGCTCTTGTTGTGACACACTCTTAATTGTGATAACTTTCCAGGGGTTAGTACTCCGCAACTTAGGTCGGATGTTGTAAAAGTCAATATATTCCAACCATCGAAGGAAGATAACTTCAAGCGGCTTGAATTTCAACTTGTACTTTTTGTTGTCTCGAAATGTCAGTAATGAGTCATAAATCCAGACTTTGTTCTTACGAAAGTCTACTCGAGGTAATACCCAATGCTCGTAGTCCAGGTTAACAGGGATGAGTAACTGTGTATAAAAAATTATCGTTAATTAATCATGTTTGTTATATATAAAATTGAAAACCAAACAACAAAAAGCCACATTCACATTTGATTATGGCCGTGAAATGCAATAAAATACATACCATATTGACATCCGTCATTGGTTTGGACATAATGTGCTGTCACCCACCAATATAGTTATTTAAGTTGTAGCTATATACTAATGAATCGGCCACACAATCCCCGTTCCATAACTGATTCAAGAACACCTATTACATAGATAACCAAGAAATGCATAGATTAACAAAACTTCAAGGTGATAATAAACAAATAGAAAGGGTAATTATAAGTTATTTCGACACGTTACCCAAAAAACTGTATTGATATGTGTGATACGTTGAACTAAGGCATTCGTATACTGCCGTTATTTCTCGCTAATCAAGCAAAAATACTCGTGAATATACTGTAGAGGAATAGAAACATGTCGATTTAAAAAAAATATAAACAGAAATCCACAACATGGAAAGAAATTAGGAAAATAATTACCTCGTCCCCAAGTCATCCCATTGAAACATGGCCCAAAATCATTTGACTGCAGGTATTGGACTCTCTAATCCACTGTTATATCGCCAGCGAATCATCGGTCAAACTCATCATACAGACTTGGATCCTCCAATCCTCTAAGTAGATTTATATCTACACTCGTACTCATGTCAATCACATGGTCCATAATTTAGGGTGGTGGTAAAGACTGGACGTTCTTTCCTCACCCGAATAGAGGAATCATATAGGGACTGTTAAAAACATATGATGGTCTGTACGCTCGGCCGAACTTGCTAATGCCCGGAGGCACCTCAGCGAAGACCTGCACACTCTTCCTACTAACATCCCCATAGAAACTATACAATGATGTGGGAGTAGAAAAATTTTGATTGCTCACATCAGTATACACTTCATAGTCATCCTGGACATGTCCGTTCAGCAAGATGAACATATTAAACAACTATCAAATTAAAAATTAAACGAACATAGTTGTCAAATTTAAATTTGTTCACCGCATACGAGCGTCCAATCGGAGAATCCTTGTTTGGAAGCTTAGACAGTGAATCGATAAATCCCACCACAATTTCTTTAAAATCTTTAAATTCCAACTTAAGTTCATAAATGTTACGATCAATCTTGTCCATCCGTCATCTCATATAATCATTAAACTACTTTGTCCTTATCTATTAAAAAAATTATTTATAATAACATATTGTTATAATGATTTATATATCAGGAAAAGAAATTATTTATAATCTCAGAATCATGTGCGTCATTAGACTTTTCTGTCTTCTCCTGATGGTCATCCACAGGCACCTCATCCTTAGATGTGTCGTGGCAATGCTTTGGTGTTGGGCTCGGTATGTTGTCATACTCGTCTGATTACCTTGTAACGGCCAGCGGCGCGTTGATTGAAGGTTGGTACTGTAGAAAATAATATTTAAAATAAGTAAATGAAAAGTCAAAAATTTCGATTAAATAAATAATATTACTTATAGGATACCGACCTTATAAACCCAACCTGGAATACGTGACATATAATCTTTCACAGTGAGCCAATATTTTTTGTGACTCTCCTTTGTATCTGGCTCAAGGGTTTGCAAAACGTTCCCCTGCCATGAATTCAGCCCAAAATTTTAAATAAGTGTACATAACTTAAATTTAGTAATGTCAAAGATAGTATTATATGTCTACCAATAAATATTACTTACAAGACGAGATTCGTCATTAAAAAACGAATAAACCTCAGCAAAGTTTATTTTAGAAGAAGCCATGGGCTTCCATTGCACGATGCGGGGAATCTTCTTCTTCGTTTTCACCACCCATGCTAGCGACAGACCTCCGATTGTTTCGTAAATCCAAGCCTGCAACAACAAAAGTGAGAAAGCAATTAAAACTACCACTAAATATTTAATGTTACAGAACTTATTACTAAAAAAATAATGCACCTGAACCCCGAACGTAAAGCCATAAGATTGTATTATTCTATTTTATGATTTGAATTTCCAACCAAATCATCTTAAATTTCTTATCTTTCTCGTACAGTGCATTGTCAAGACTATTCCATGGACAATTTCGAAAGTAATTTATATCATCTACTTCATTCAGCCAATCGAAATTGATTTGACAATGGCCCTTTCTTCCATTTAGAACTCTGTTTGCAAAATAAAAGAGCGCGATCTTTAGTGCGTCAATGTCGTCTATAGCCTTGAAATTCAATTTTTCAAATAATGCATCAAATTACTTAAGATTAATGTTGCGAAACAAATCACCACCAAAATACGTTTTCAATAGCCTGTGACCCGATTTGTTATTTGTTAGTGTGGTATCTACGCCATAGGAAAGTCTAGTAATCAAGCATCATTCTCCAATTGACAAGCGTATCAAATGCTCACCAATTTGAAACCATAACTAATCTTCCTCTCTGTATTCTTCATGAGCCACTTGCCTAAGCAAAATATTGTGCAAAATTACATCACTAAACGGAAAGCTTCTGCACTCCCAAAAATGCCCAAATACGTCTTTCTTGAACATATGCAACTGCCGTTTTATTAATTATCACTCGATGGCTTTTAAAACCGTAGATAAGTTACACATACTTGAAATTCACCCCGGGAAGTGATCGGCATAAGCTAATATCATTCTGCCTAATTTGTTTCTTGACACTTCTGATTTCGCCATGTATCTATAATATTTTTAACATTATTATATTGTATTTATAATACAATAACAGAGAAATTAACTTTTGGTAAAAAAAAAATTTAAAACTGTAATTTGGTGCGATAGGCGTGCGCGCTGCTGCCTAGCGCTAGCAAGCAATCCCCTCGCTGGGCAGGCACCATTCTCCCCAAAACAACACAATTACAAATCACGCCCAAAATAACACACTTCCAAAACAACAACCACAATTACAAGCACCACCAACACCACCACTATTATTCTCAAATTACAACCACTATTATTCTAAAATTTTATTTTAAATTAATGAAATATAAATAAAATGGCTAACCTAGGTTTTGTTGAAGGCCGTAGAAGGTAGATCGGATGCCGATGATGGGTGGAGCAGCCGCCGACAAGGGTTAAAGTTGCCGTCGACTATGGGTGTTTCTTGGCTTTAGGAGAGATTGAAATTCTAGTTATGCAACCTAAGAGGGGGGTGAATTGGGATTTTAAAAATTAAACTAAGCAAATTACACAACAATTTAATCTAATGCCTTAATGAAATCAAAAATAATAAATTCAATAAAGCACAATAATAAATGAGTGAGGGAAGAGAGAGCAAACACAATGATTTTTACGTGGTTCGGTAATCCCTGCCTACGTCCACGCCTCCAAGCTCACTGGGCTTGAAGATTTTACTAAGTAAGCCTCCAAGGTTTCAAATGCTTACAATTAACTTCCAAGGTGTCAATAAACCTTCACAACAAGAGATTATCCCTAATCTCTTAACCCAAGTGCATCGCAACACTTACAATCTTTTAACTTGATTTTACAAAAAGGATTACAAATAAATTTCTCTCACACAATGTGTTTGATCACAAATGAAAGCTCAATGTGTGAATGAATGAGATGAATACATGGATTTAAAACTCAATGAAAGTTGTATTCTCAATATTTTGCTCAATGATGAACGTTAGAATTCTGCATGTTTGGATTTGAATGAGCTTATTTATAGTTGGAGCTAAAAATAACCATTATTGATTATCTGCTCACTGTTGGATCGCCATTTGACTGGTCAATATAACCGTTGGGCTGAATTTTCAAATTTTTGGATCGCCGTTATTTAGATGTCGGATCACGGTTTAGGTCCAAAGGTTAACCTTCAGTTCTGTTTGATATCGGCGAGCCGTTTATCAAAATTATCAGATCGCCATTTAGGCAGAGGCTAATCTTCAATTCTATTAGATGTCGGCGAGCCGTTATCAATATGTCGGATCACCGTTTTCTACAGTAACTGCTACAGTGAACTATTTTATAAAATAACAGTTTGACCTCAAAACTTTATATAATTATACTATAGCCCAAAACGTTATACATTTAGCAAATAAGTCCAATTTCAGAATTTCTAAATAATGCTTACTATTCCCAAAACTTTTTGAAATTATGATAGAGCCCAAAATGTTATGAATACTTTTCAAATATATCCTTCTCCAAAATTTCAAGCAATACTTGTTGATTTCAAAGTTTTCAAAACTCTTTCAATTAAACCATAAACTTGAAAAACAAATAATTTCATAATCATTTTTCTATTAAATATAAAACCTTTAAAATATGAAAATAATGATTTATTTAAAATGTATAAAAATAATTTGAGCTTTTAAAAACTGAATCATTCTTAATTTTGTTTGTTATCATCAAAATTAATATTATGAATACATAAATATTAACAATCTCCCCCTTTTTTATGATGACAAACTTTTCATGTATTTAAAGAATGATTCCACAAATTGCTCCCCTTAAATGTAAGCTTCTCTTACAATTTAGGTAAATTAACAAATTTAAATACATGTATTCTTCTCCCCCTCATCATCAAAAAGAAAACTTAGTGGAAAAGAAAAAAAGTAGTAAATTTGTTACCCATGTTGTCCGCATAGAAATTGTGATAGATACTCCTCTTAACAACAAGCATCACCTCAAATACAAATTTAGTAATATTACTCCGAAATTATTATAAATCATGATACACACCATGTAATCAAATCATCATCATATCTCAAAATCATCACCATAATCACATATTAATCATCAAAATAATATTCAAAAGTCCATATTATTCTCCTCTTTTTGATAACATCAAAATGATATATTACTTTGTCTCCCCCTTTGGACAACAAAAAAGTTCAAAATGCATATTATCTAAAATCATATTATATGATCCCCCTAAATATATGGCCAATTTAAAATTTTAACTAAAATGATTTTACAAAAATCATATCATATTTATCTCCCCCTTCATCATAAAAAAGAAAAGATAGATAGATGCAATCGAAACAAGATCATAAAAAATAATTCGATGAAGATATTACCCATTTTGTGCGAGCAAAACTTTCGGCAAAATCTCCCCTTAAAAATGAACAAATCCCCAAATACACAACATAGTTAAAAATACTTCCATATAAGCTGAAACAATTATAACAAACCAACAACTCCATCAATTCATCAAGCAACACACATATAATCATCAATCATCAAAATCATCAAGAAATCAATTTTAATAGTATTAATAACATCATTAGAGATATTAATAAATTTCATCATCCTAAGTTCATGCTAAATTTTTGAAAACTATTCTTCACAAAAAGGTTTTGATTTGTTTACCAAATTGGCATGCAAAAGTTATAAGAACATATTATCAACTATCCCAACTCCATAATAAGTAAACACATTTTAAAAATCAAGACAATTAAACTTATCAAAGATCTAATGTGACATTTTAATATAACTTAAAAAATCTCATATGCTTAAAATTCTCAAAGTATATGTATTTCTCCCCTTTTGATATTATTTAAAACAAGTAATGCATATTCGATAATACATCAATAAAGTACAAAAAAAATGCATCCATTCACCAATCATAGATCTCATAAGATCAAACTTTCTCAAATACATGTAATCATCAAAGCATATTATTTATCTCAAATCTTAAGCAAAACATAAGTGTATAATTGCAATATAAGATCATCAAAATCAACATACCTATTAAGATAAGCCATCATTATGAGTAAAGAACAAGTGATCAAATTCATAAGCGCAATAAGTGATTAGTGCGAATTTTATAAATAATATAACACAATTAATGGCATATGAATTCACACATATATAAGAGATAGACAATGATGATAGACAATTAAGAAAATGAAATCAAAGACCATACAATCATCAAAATCAAACAAAGGCGTCATGATAAATCACTCAATGTTATACACAATGATAATTTAATTATGTAAACATATTATCATACTTTCACAAATTCAAGCGACTATCCATTTATCATGATCCATTAAAAAAAATAGGCAAGATAATTTTATCTATATCATGCTAATGCACTTAATGTTATGATGAATTATGAAATACTTACTAAGATTAAAAGACTGTCACTTATAATCAATAAGGAAATAATTGTTACCAAAACAATTAAATCATCTTGCCTCATTATTTTTTCTTACACCATGATCAAATCATTATTCTCATAAGTTTTTATCAAAGAACTCTCCGCCATTCCTTAATTGTAGTGCCTACAAAAAAATATTCAAGTTGTGTGCTTTGGTACCCAAATATTCTTGGGTCCTTAAGTGTTAACAATGGTTCCTTTTGGAACCCAAATACATGTTACTCCATAATATGCATTTCTTTTAACCGGACATCTAAGCTTCATGTGACCATTTTGATTGCAATAATGGCATACAATTTGATCATTAATGGAGGTAGTTTTAACAAAATAACTCTTATAATATTTTTGTTTCAAATTTAGCTTATAATCAATACCTCCTTTATCAAACACACATTTTTGTTAATTAAGCAAGTTATCCAACATTTTTTGCCCATTTGTGAATTTTAACACAATTTGATTTAGCTCATTACTCTTCTTCTTAAGCACTTTATTTTCTTTAATTAATTCATCAACATGTGATTTCTCATGCACATATGAAGTACTTTGTTTGCATTTAAATGATGCAATTCTATCATGCAACATTTTATTATTTAACTCTAGTCCTTTAATCTTTTCATTTAATGAATCATTGCATTTTTGTAAAGTATCCTTTTCATTTTTCAAGTCATTTACATATGATTCTAGATGCTTATGTGAAGTGTTAGGTTTCTCATTTGATAATGCAACTCTATCGTGCAATATTTTATTCTCTAATTCTAGGCATATAATCTTTACACTTAGAGATTCATTTTCATTTGTGAGCTCTACTATTTTCTTTTTAAGACATGCATTCTTTTTACCAATTTCCATCCACTCATCATACAATTCTTTAAACACATCATGTAATTCATCATAAGTAGGAAGATCATTTACCTTATTAAGTTCATCATCTGATTCATCTCCAATTGCCATGAGAGCTATATTTGTCATTTCTTGATGCTCTTCATCATCACTTGTTTCCTCATTGCTATCATCCCATGTAGCTACCATTGCTTTCTTATTGAGCTTATTGAGAATAGGACATTCCCTTCTTATATGGCCAAGCTTCTTGCACTCATAACATTTGATTACTTCTTTCTTCTCCTTTCGGCTCTTGAGGTCTCTAAATTTTCTTCTCTCACTGAATTTTTAAAAACTTTTCTAAACCTTTTAGCCAGCATATCCATCTCTTCCTCATCTAGCTCGCTTTCCTCATCACTCTTATGTTTCGAGGTTTTGAGAACAATACTTTTCTTCTTCTCCTCATTGTCTTTTTCTCCTGCCAAGTTTTCCTCATAAGAAATAAGAGAACCAATTAAATCATCAATAGGTAAGATATTTAAATCTTTGGCTTCCTCAATGACAGTCCTTTTTTGTCTCCATTCCTTAGGTAGTGACCTAATGATTTTCTTAACTTTCTCGCTATTTGAAACTGCTTTCCTAAGGCTCCTAAAGTGTTCACTATGTCCGTAAATCTAGTATACATAGAATACACACTCTCATTTTGTTCCATTTGGAACAATTTATATTGTCGAGTGTACCTACTAATTTTAGACTCTTTCACTTGATTCGTGCCTTTATAAACAACTTCAAGTTTGTGCCAAATTTCATTAGCACTTTCACAACTAGATACTCTATGAAACTCTTTTTTATCTAGTGCACAAAACAATGCATTCATAACTTTGGAATTTAGAGAAGCTTTTCTCTTTTTCAATTCATTCCATTCCCGTGAAAGTTTTGGAATATCTTCCCCGACTTCATTTTTAGTCAAATGCATAAATGGACCATCACAAACAATTTCCCAAATTTCATAATCTAAAGCTTGTAAATAAATTCTCATCCTAATTTTTCAATATGGGTAGTCATTACCATCAAAGAACGGTAGTCGAATTGTGGATTGTCCTTCCTTAAAGGTTGAGTCATTATAGGTTGCCATAGATCTTTAACTCTAGATGATTAAGTCTACATAAGAGCACCTTGCTCTGATACCAAATGAAATTCTAGTTATGCAACCTAAGAGGGGGGTGAATTGAGATTTTAAAAATTAAACTAAGCAAATCACACAACAATTTAATCTAATGCCTTAATGAAATTAAAAACAATAAATTCAATAAAGCACAATAATAAATGAGTGAGGGAAGAGAGAGCAAACACAATGATTCTTACGTGGTTCGGCAATCCCCGCCTACGTCCACGCCTCCAAGCTCAGCGGGCTTGAGGATTTCTCTAAGCAAGCCTTCAAGACTTCAAATGCTTAGAATTGACTTCCAAGGTATCAATGGACCTTCACAATAAGAGATTATCCCTAATCTCTTAACCCAAGTGTATTGCAACACTTACAATCTTTTAACTTGATTTTACAAAAAGGATTACAAATGAATTTCTCTCACACAATGTGTTTGATCACAAATGAAAGCTCAATGTGTGAATGAATGAGATGAATACAAGGATTTAAAGCTCAATGAAAATTGTATTCTCAATATTTTTCTCAATGATGATCGTTAGAATTCTGCATGTTTGGATTTGAATGAGCTTATTTATAGTTGGAGCTAAAAACTAGCCGTTATTGACTATCTGTTCACTGTCGGATCGCCGTTTGACTGGTCAATATGACCGTTGGGCTAAATTTTCAAATTGTCGGATCGCGGTTTAGGTCCAAAGGTTAACCTTCAATTCTCTTCGATATCGACGAGCCATTTATCAAAATTGTCATATCGTCGTTTAGGCAGAGGCTAATCTTCAATTCTATTAGATGTCAGCAAGCCGTTATCAATATGTCGGATCGCTGTTTTCATGTTATTTCTTAATTTACACTTGATGAAACTGATAAAAAATATGAATTGATTTTTTTTAAGATGAGGCAGCCTTATAAAATTAATGTGTATAGTTATGTGTATGGACATTATACCTTTTGTAGTTGTTGATAAGTTCCAAATTATATTCAACTTGCTAATCTGTTAGAACTTTTATATCTTTTTTTTTCCAACAAGCTCCAACAATCTCAATATCACCCACACCACATAAACTTCTGACAACATCTATAATATTATGGAAAAATAACATAAACATGCTAAAACATAAGGATCAATAATTTCTAATATACACTTAAAAATTAACAAACATTAATAATTAAAAAAATATCTCAGAAGATTGTGTTATCATTCACACATATATTAACCAATAAAAGTTAGAAATGTTGAATGCAGTAGAAGCATCCAATGCAGTCGTCGAAAACCAGGTGGTTTAAACCAAAACAAAAACAAACAAAAAAAGCTATTAGCATCAATACAAATAAAGAAGCAACGCAAAATAAAGAATAAAATGAGAGAATATTATATAGAGTGATTTTATTCATTCCAATTGTGTGTGTACAAAACAAAAAGATGAGCTCTCCTTTTATAGTTACATAATCACTTCATGAAATTAATGAAAAATTATGGGTCATAATTCCTTGTGAGATAGTGAGAGTTATAAAGAAGGTAAAGGTTGCTAATGGGAGATAGTAGAGAGATTAAGAGATATATGTTATAAACATCCACATTTATTTTAATAAATTTATAACACTCTCCCTTGGATGTTCATTACAAAGAATATGTCTCATTAAAACCTTTACATAATTGTTATTATGTAATAACAATCAAATTAATTATGAGAAGACGAAAAGTTAAATCTAAAAGAAAATTTCTCTATTTATTAGATAATAGAAAATATAAAGATGAGAAATAGTGATGCCACATCACTTCTTGTAGTCCTAACTTTATATATATATATATATATATATTGTAATAATGAAATGTGCATAAAAAATAATATAAAAATAGCATATTATTTTTTACATTATTTCATTAAATTTTATGTCATCGTCAATACATATATCAATATTATTAATAAGAGTTGATTAATTACGTGAGAGACGGCTAAGTTTGTGCAATTGCATAGAACAAGTCTCACACTATATTTTGCAAGGTCATCACTTTATTTTCAAAGGTTCGGCCTTGTGTCTGTTTTGTGTGAATTATTATTTTTTCCACATACATCATGGGCTTTTTATATCGGCAATTATAGACAAATGTTTAACTCCACTAGGATAATTTTTATAATAATTTAATTATTATTTTAATATTAAAGAGTATTAATTAAAATATCTAAACTCTTATTTACTCTTATGTGGATGATGTGAGATGGAGTCGACCCTAAATTTTGTTCATATTTACATAAGAAAGTCTTGTTCGAGATTGAGGTTGTACAGCTGTAACTTAAAAAGTATACTATTAAAGTGTTTGATAAACACTAATTGCTGTAATTTGAAAGATAAATTGATTTGATTTTACACTCGTGTGATGAAAAAATTATTATATTTTTATTAAATTTTTTAAATTTATTATTTAAAAATTATATTTATTACATCCTACTAAATTTATTTTATAGTTACATTTTTTTGAATAATAGTTATAAGTTTTAAGATATAACTATTAAACACTAATTATTGTAATTCAGAAATTAAATTAATTTAATTTTACACTTGTGCGATAAAAAAATAATTATATTTTTATTAACTTTTCAAAATTATTATTTAAAAATTATATTTATTACATCCTATTAAATTTATTTTATAGTTATATTTTTTTAACAATAGTTATAAGTTTTTAAGATATAATAGCTCAATATCAGTAGTAAGAGGAGGAACGGAAAAAGAAACGCGTTCACATTGTACCTCAAAAGTAGAAAAATAAAGAAACGAGGAAAAAGATTCGGAGCTTACCGAAATTCCAAAACTGCCCGTTTACTTCGTCGCAACGGAATATTAGAATCCTGAAGAGAACGTCCACTTTGGTAGTTTCCAAGCACATGCCCCATGGCCATCACTCCATCAGCTTCCGCGAGAAGTACATCAGCTTGCGCGAGAAGTAGAAGCAAAAGGAGAAATTATTTGATTGCTTTTGCTTTGCTCCGAAAGCAAAAGGCTTATAAAAAGCCATCCAAGCTTGTGGTGAGAAGCAGAAGCAGCAGTTAGTGAAAGTGAAGAAGAGAAGATGGGAGCTGATTATTACAAGATACTGGGAGTTAATAGGAATGCAAGTAGCGATGACCTGAAGAAGGCTTACGAAAAAATGGCCGCGAAGTGGAATCCTGATAAATATCCTAATAACAGGAAAGAAGCTGAAGCTAAGTTGAACCGAGTTTGTGAAGCTTATGAGGTCTAATATCTTTTCACTTTCTGCTTTCTATTATCAAACTTTATTTTCCAAAACACTATTTTTTAATCACTGTATGTTGTTATGTGATGATTACAAAATGGTATTGCTTTTGTGGGAATTTTTTTTTTAAAATTTTCTTGAAATTGTTATTCTCTAATTTGAGACCATTAATTTATCACTAGGGGGAAAAACTCTTTTACTACCGTTTACTCTCTCTAATTGATTACGCTTAAAATTTTAAAATCTTCACTAGGTTGTCTGTAAATTTCACATATACACTCGTGCTTGTGTCTGATCAAGTAAGATGTAAATTGCAAAAAGGTCCTCGGCTAAACCCATCTAAGAACTTAATGGGATTTTGGCTAGAGCGATGATAGGGGGAAAAACTAGAAGGTATTTATGTGATAAAATGCATTTTCTCGAATATTTTACTTTTGATTAACATCCTATTTTCTAACCATTTAACTTTTTTTTAATTTATATTTTTTTTAAAAAAAGTAACGGGCACAAAGTTCGGACAATGATCTTTTCTTAATTTTTTCCCCTTAATCTCTTTTAGTTTAATAAGTAGTTAAAATTGAGTTTTGAAAATTAATATTGACAATCAAGCTAATTTTTTATTTTTTATAATTAAATCTATTTTTTTCACTAAATTTTATAAACTAGGAGAAGTGAGAGAAAATAATTAAAAGAGGATCTCAATTTGCAAAACCCTAAACCTACTGACTATCTTCCCAGAAATTCAAACTTGAATGCCCAATTAAACAAAGGTACTTGAAGATTGCTAACCAATTTAACTCTTGAATAAGTATTGCTCAAGTGTCAAAAGCTGCTGACAAAGTTCTATTTTTTAGAATAAAATTCTTGACTTCTAGCAAGAGTGATATTTTTTTTTCATTTTTGTTATATTCCTGTAAAGCAATTCCCGCAGAATTTCAATTTACCCATAAAAGAAAAAAAAATTCCCACTTGTCTTTAATAGTTTTACAGTTAGTTAATGTCACTGATTCCAAATGCTGTGTTGCTTATCTTGGTTATTGATCGGAAACACATCGTTTGAGTAGGTTCTAAGTGATCCTCAAAAAAGAGCAATGTTTGATAGTTACGGTGAAGAAGGCTTGAAGGGTACGCCACAAGGCAGTCCCCGAAGTGCTGATGACATTTTTTCGGAATATTTTGATTTCACAATCCTCCATGGAGGTGGGGGGAGGAGAGGGTCAAGTTCCAGTCCCTCAAATGAGACATTTGGTGATGATGATGTTTTTCATTCCTTTAATAGAGTATTTGTAATGGGTGGACCTAAGAAAGCACCTCCTATTGAGAATAGGCTGCCTTGAACCCTTGAGGAACTTTACAAGGGGACTACTAAGAAGATAAAGATCTCTAGGGAAATTGTTGACATCAATGGGTAAGTGGTTGTTATTTTTAATATAGCTGATTAACTGAACCAGTTTTTGCATACATGTCATGATTTTATTGGCTTGTTATATAGTTGTGAAAAGAGGCATAATTTCTTCGACATTGGCAAGATTTCCCACTGTATGTGTGTTTTTTGGTTATGCAGTAATACCATCAAGGTGGAAGAAATTCTAACTATTGATGTGAAGCCTGGATGGAAGAAGGGTGCAAGGATCACCTTCGAAGAGAAGGGAAATGTGCAGCAAAATGTTAAGCCTGCAGACGTCGTCTTCGTCGTGGACGAGAAGCCTCACAGTGTGTTTACTCGAGATGGGAATGATTTGATCGTCACACGGACGATAACTCTCGGTGAGGCCTTGGAAGGTTATCCGGTTCGTCTCACTACCCTGGATGGAAGGAGTTTAAACATCCCAATCGACAATGTGATTCATCCCAAATATGAGGAGACTGTCCCGAGAGAGGGGATGCCAATTCAGAACGAGCCATCAAAGAGAGGCAACTTGAAAATCAAGTTCAACATCGAGTTCCCACCAAGTTTGACTGCACAGCAGAAGGCCGGGATCAAGTTTTTACACCTTTTAAATCGATGCTTACCTTGTTTTGGGTTGTTTCGGAGTTGGGGTCCTAATTAATGTCGTCATCTTTTCTTTTTTTTTTTTTCTCTCCCCAAAATCGCGTGCTGTTTTCTTTTCTTTATTTGCTTGTATATAAATAAAGATTTTGATTTTGTCGTTGTTCCCTATAAGAGGTGTTCTATTATGGTTCTATATTTCGATGCGTAACTGTTGTGCTATTTGCAGAAGATAACTTCTGATTGATTTTCTCCGGGGCATGAAATGAAAAGTTCAGTAAATCTAATTTCATTCTTTGCTAAGTGTCATTCTGCCAACTTTGGCTGGTTTTATATCGGACTGACAAGCTGTTCACAATTCTCTCCGTATACGGGGATTATTATCTACATCTGATTAATTGGAATCAAGTACTGCCAATAAAATCCGCTCCCGTGTGTGCAAAGACGATTGGGTTGACATTTGACAATTAAATGGCTCAGGGGCCCTTAATCTATTGACTGCAGGCCAATTAAGGGCCGTCCATGACTCGCCAATATAATTTTAATACAGTGGACACAGCAATAAAAAGCCAACTGTTAAAAGATTTTTTCTTTTTCTTTTTAGCTACAGAGAGAACGCTGCAGAATCCAACTTGTCGTGAAGACACTTCTACCAAGTCAGTAACTCTTCACAGTTAAGTTGCTTTTGTTAGTCACTGAGATCTGAAGATGATGCCTCTCTACCTTCGTCAGGGTCTCCAATCTGGCCTCCATCTCCATCCCTGATTCCCTCTTCATCGGACTCCTCATTTACATACTCTTCAACGTCCAAATAACCTTGTTCATCTTCTGCACCGCCGTCTCCCATTTCATCCTCATCATCTTCTTCATCACCGTCTACAATATCATAACTTCTCTCCTGCAAGTCATTTGACATACTATTAAAACCACCTGCATATTCATCTATCATATCATTGTATTCATCTCCTGTTGCTTGACCATTTTCTTCACCATACCCTGCTCTTCCTTAGAAGCTAGCATTTTCAGCATCGTCTACTTGCAATTTAGGAATTTCATCTCTATTCCACCCTCTTTGTTGATTTCCGCCTACTTCTAGCACTGCGACGACCACGCTTACGACTTCCTTGTCCATGAGATTGACCTTTCAATACCAGGACTAGTCTCCCATTCTTGGTGTTTGTGCTTCTTGTTGATGCGAGATTCTGGTTGTCCTCTTTTTACAACCAGGATATCTGCTCGATCAATTTCACCACGATCAGGATCTCTCCTCGTAAAGCTTCTTCTCCAGAGATTCCTGCGTTCACAGAAGTAGGTCAGAGTACGCCGGTTATTGTCCCGGCGTAAACCCTCCGACGCTTAAGTCAGATGTCAAGGTTCTGGGAATGCTTGACACGAATCTTATGACTTTTCTCTAGTCTCAGTTCTTAGAGCTCTCTTTCCTTAGTTATAATTTCAAAAAAGGCTAACCCTTTTACCTTCGTTGGCTATCTTTTTATAGGCCACCTCTGAAAACCGGTCTTCCCTCCATTCGCGGTCTTTATCTCCCCATCTCTCAGAAGTGGGTCCTCCGTTTCCGTAGTCGTGGATGGTTGCGTGGCCTTTGTGCCTTGATTCTCGGAATGGAATGCACGTCCTGCCAACTGTCGTTGACCGGGTCTCCTCGCCTCGACCCCTAGCAGGAATGGCCTTAAGCCTTTAACAGGAGTCCGGTCTCGTGAATGGCCTATTCGTGGACGAGCGGAATATTTCTGCTCCTGCTCATCTACTACCAGGCTCTAATAGGACACACCTGTTCGCAGAACTCAGTCACCAAATGTCTGCTCATCACGTCTGGTCTCAGTCGAAATATTTCCCACAAACACTTCTTTTACCAGAATCCCTTCTGGAACCAGCTACTCTTTTCTGAGATCTTCCAGTATTTGGGAATCCACGGGCCCTTCCACGGATCCCTCGTCCATGACTAGGGGCAGCAAATCTAATCCCCACATCAACCCTGTTAGCTTCTTCAACTTGAAGATATTTTACTTGGTCTTCACCATCTCTGGTGTTTTTCACACAACATATTTTGATGGAAGCTTCTAAGGAATTTAAAGGAGAGAAAACGGTGGGAATTAGAAGAGGAAGTTCTTTTTCGAAGGGGGTCCCTGGGGTCAAGTTGCACAGGTTGATGGGAAGGACTTCCGCGTCCCACCCCGTTTCGTGGTCCCAAGTTGTCTGCTCATATTAGATGTCTTGTCTCCCTTTCTGTTTGCACTTTACTGGTTTATCTCTTAATCAAATGCTTGTTTGTGTTGCAGATTCTTGGGGTGTCCACTTCCCGCTCAAATCTGACTAGCTCAAACGGGTCGAGGCTGTACTAGCCAATTCCTGCTCGTGCCGAGAACTGTTAACTACATACAACTTGCTCGAGTCTCGCTTAATACTTCCTGGCCATAGGATGGAGGACGCTGTGATTGGGGCTCTGACCAGGAAACGTTCTCGACCTCCCACCACGAAGAGGGACCAGAGTAAGGATGCCCCTACTGCAAAGCGGGCCAACATCGTGCAGCAGGTCTCTCCCTTAAAGACTTTACCTCCTGCTCCCGCCAAAGTCGGGGAGACTAGTGGAGCAGCCACATATCCTGCTTCCTCTTCTTCTCCTGTTAGTCCTCGGTCCTCGATCTCGCTTACTTGACAGTCGAGCCGAACACTTGGTCCCCTATCTCAATGAGTTATCTAAACTCGTGAGCAAGAAGGACCTGGAGGACTTCGATGGCTGCACCTTGAGTGAGCTGGTGGGGGCCATGCAGTATAGCGCTTTTCACCTCAGCTGCATGACCACCTATTACAAGGCCAAGGTTGGGTGCTACGACTGGAAGATGAAGAAGGACATTCAATCGGCGACGACCAAAGCTGACGTTGCCGAGAAAAAAGCAAGGGAGCTGAATGTGGAGAACCTCAAGCTGATAGAGTAAGAATCTCTTGCTCAAGCAAAAGCCACTACCCTCGAGGAGGAGCTGACCAAAGTTAAGGAGGATCTGCAACAGCAGACGCCTATGTATGAAGCTCAGCTCGAATCTCTCCGCAATTCCCACCAAGCTTAGATCGAGAACTTGGAGAGGGAGGCCGACAACCAGTACGACCAGGGACTTCGGCATTCCTATCGTTGCATCATGACCGTCCTCGGAAAGCAGCATCCTGATCTGAAGATGGATGACCTTGCAGCTGGTGTTGCTCAATATATGGACGAGGAGGCGGCCAAGGAGGATGCCGAAGGGATAGAGCCGATCGTGATTGAGGAGAAAAATTCTCCTCCTCGTGTAGACCCTGCTGGCATTGGCGAGGCAAGCACCCCCCCGGACGCAACTAGTGATACTCCCCCTGCGCCTGAGGAGGTCCAGCCAACTGATGTTGCTCGGCTTACCGATCCGCCATCTTCTTGAACATATTTCTTGTATTATAATGAAAAATGTTTGTGAAGATTATCTCTTTTGTTGATTACTAGCAAATTAATAAAGATGTTTTCGATTACTTTCTTGTGTTATAATCATAAGTCATTTTTCGTTTGAGAATCTGCTCGTCTTTGCCTGGTTGAGCAGGTTCTGGCTTGGCATATGATTTTGCCACATGCCTTAGAAAATTCTTCGATTGCTTTAGGGTCTGCTCGCCTTCGCGTGGTCGAGCAGATCCTGGCACGCTTGCCTTCTGTCTCACCATAAAACAGGCTTTGAGGCTTGGTGAGCCTTTGCATGCCTTAGAAAAGTTCTTCGATTGCTTTGGAGTATGCTCGCCTTCGCGTGGTCGAGCAGATCCTGGCACGCTTGGCTTCTGTCTCGCCATAAAACAGGCTTTGAGACTTGGTGAGCCTTTGCATGCCTTAGAAAGTTCTTCGATTGCTTTGGAGTCTGCTCGCCTTCGCGTGGTCGAGCAGATCCTGGAACGCTTGGCTTCTGTCTCGCCATAAAACAGGTTTTGAGACTTGGTGAGCCTTTGCATGCCTTAAAAAATTTTTCGATTGCTTTGGAGTCCGCTCGCCTTCGCGTGGTCGAGCATATCCTGGCACGCTTGGCTTCTGTCTCGCCATAAAACATGCTTTGAGACTTGGTGAGCCTTTGCATGCCTTAGAAAGTTCTTCAATTGCTTTGGAGTCTGCTCGCCTTCGCGTAGTCGAGCAGATCCTGGCACGCTTGGCTTCTGTCTCGCCATAAAACAGGATTTGTGACTTGGTGAGCCTTTGCATGCCTTAGAAAATTCTTCGATTGCTTTGGAGTATGCTCGTCTTCGCGTGGTCGAGCAGATCCTGGCATGCTTGGCTTCTGTCTCGCCATAAAACAGGCTTTGAGACTTGGTGAGCCTTTGCATGTCTTAGAAAGTTCTTCGATTGCTTTGGAGTCTGCTCGCCTTCGCGTGGTCGAGCAGATCCTGGCACGCTTGGCTTCTGTCTCGCCATAAAACAGACTTTGAGACTTGGTGAGCCTTTGCATGCCTTAGAAAGTTCTTCGATTGCTTTGGAGTCCGCTCGCCTTCGCGTGGTTGAGCAGATCCTACCACGCTTGGCTTCTGTCTCGCCATAAAACAGGATTTGAGACTTGGTGAGCCTTTGCATGCCTTAGAAAATTCTTCGATTGCTTTGGAGTTTGCTCGCCTTCGCGTGGTCGAGCAGATCCTGACACGCTTGGCTTCTGTCTCGCCATAAAACAGGCTTTGAGACTTGGTGAGGCTTTGCATGCCTTAGAAAGTTCTTCGATTGCTTTGGAGTCTGCTCGTCTTCGCGTGGTCGAGCAGATCTTGGCACGCTTAGCTTCTGTCTCGCCATAAAACAGGCTTTGTGACTTGGTGAGCCTTTGCATGCCTTAGAAAAGTTCTTCGATTGCTTTGGAGTATGCTCGCCTTCGCGTGGTCGAGCAGATCCTGGCACGCTTGGCTTCTGTCTCGCCATAAAACAGGCTTTGAGACTTGGTGAGCCTTTGCATGCCTTAGAAAGTTCTTCGATTGCTTTGGAGTCTGCTCGCCTTCGCGTGGTCGAGCAGATCCTGGAACGCTTGGCTTCTGTCTCGCCATAAAACAGGTTTTGAGACTTGGTGAGCCTTTGCATGCCTTAAAAAATTTTTCGATTGCTTTGGAGTCCGCTCGCCTTCGCGTGGTCGAGCATATCCTGGCACGCTTGGCTTCTGTCTCGCCATAAAACATGCTTTGAGACTTGGTGAGCCTTTGCATGCCTTAGAAAGTTCTTCAATTGCTTTGGAGTCTGCTCGCCTTCGCGTAGTCGAGCAGATCCTGGCACGCTTGGCTTCTGTCTCGCCATAAAACAGGATTTGTGACTTGGTGAGCCTTTGCATGCCTTAGAAAATTCTTCGATTGCTTTGGAGTATGCTCGTCTTCGCGTGGTCGAGCAGATCCTGGCATGCTTGGCTTCTGTCTCGCCATAAAACAGGCTTTGAGACTTGGTGAGCCTTTGCATGTCTTAGAAAGTTCTTCGATTGCTTTGGAGTCTGCTCGCCTTCGCGTGGTCGAGCAGATCCTGGCACGCTTGGCTTCTGTCTCGCCATAAAACAGACTTTGAGACTTGGTGAGCCTTTGCATGCCTTAGAAAGTTCTTCGATTGCTTTGGAGTCCGCTCGCCTTCGCGTGGTTGAGCAGATCCTACCACGCTTGGCTTCTGTCTCGCCATAAAACAGGATTTGAGACTTGGTGAGCCTTTGCATGCCTTAGAAAATTCTTCGATTGCTTTGGAGTTTGCTCGCCTTCGCGTGGTCGAGCAGATCCTGACACGCTTGGCTTCTGTCTCGCCATAAAACAGGCTTTGAGACTTGGTGAGGCTTTGCATGCCTTAGAAAGTTCTTCGATTGCTTTGGAGTCTGCTCGTCTTCGCGTGGTCGAGCAGATCTTGGCACGCTTAGCTTCTGTCTCGCCATAAAACAGGCTTTGTGACTTGGTGAGCCTTTGCATGCCTTAGAAAATTCTTCGATTGGTTTGGAGTCTGCTCGTCTTCGCGTGGTCGAGCAGATCCTGGCACGCTTAACTTCTGTCTCGCCATAAAATAGGCTTTGAGATTTGGTGAGCCTTTGCATGCCTTAGAAAGTTCTTCGATTTCTTTGGAGTCTGCTCGCCTTCGCGTGGTCGAGCAGATCCTGGCACGCTTGGCTTCTGTCTCGCCATAAAACAGGCTTTGAGACTTGGTGAGCCTTTGCATGCCTTAGAAAGTTCTTCGATTGCTTTGGAGTCTGCTCGCCTTCGCGTGGTTGAGCAGATCCTGGCACGCTTGGCTTCTGTCTCGCCATAAAACAGGCTTTGAGACTTGGTGAGCCTTTGCATGCCTTAGAAAATTCTTCGATTGCTTTGGAGTCTGCTCGCCTTCGCGTGGTCGAGCAGATCCTGGCACGCTTGGCTTCTGTCTCGCCATAAAACAAGCTTTGAGACTTGGTGAGCCTTTACATGCCTTAGAAAATTTTTCGATACTTTGGGTGAATGAAATTCCTCGACGTTTTATTTATCGCAGGATTGAATTTACAGGAAACTGCTTTGATAAAAATAAAAGATTGCGAACACGAGCAGAAATAGATTTAAAACATGAACAAGTTTTACTGAAAATATTTTCTGAGGTGTGCTGCATTCCATGGGCGTTTCACCTCGTCATTTATAGCCTCATACCTCTCCTGATTGAAGCATCTCCTTTTCTGCCTTACTGCTCAAGCACCTTTCTTTATTGCCAGCTTATGGCATGCTACCCCAGGATTAATCCCTGGCATGTCTTCATGTGTCCAAGCAAACACGTCTGCATGAGCCTGTAAGCATTTCACCAACTCTTGCTTCTGCTCTTCCTTAAGTTTCGACCCGATTCTGATCGTCTTCCTCGGATTCTCTAATCCCAGGCTTACTGTCTCCAACTCCTCTACAATTTCTTGTATGTCATTCTTGTTTTCCACTCGGGTATCAAGGGATGTTATCTGCATTGCTTCCTTTGCTGCGAGGAATAGCAGCTTCTAGCGATTCTCTGGTACCCTCGTACCACTCCAATAACCTCATTCACTCGGTACTTGAGAGCCAGATAATGGTTAGACAGTACCGTTTTGCTCATCCTTAGAAATGGCCGACCTATGATCATCTGGTAAGGGCCTTCTTCATCCACCACCACAAAGTCCAGTATCATTGTCCTTTCTGTCGGGGAGCTCCCAATCGTGATAGGCAACTCGACCACGCCCAGAGGGACCAGCTTTCCTCCTCCAAACCCCTTCAAGGAGGTATTGGTGTATTCCAACTTCCGGTTTGCTATTCTCATCTCCTCCAAGGTTGACTTAAATAACACATCAACTGAACTCCCCGTATCAACCAGTATCCGGTCAAACTTCTTGCTAGCGACAGTAGCCTTGATGACTAAAGCATCCTCGTGGGGGTATAGAATTCCTTCCTCATCTTCATCCGTCCACATGATTGGCACTTGCCTGACCCTTGCTCGTTTGGCTGCTGGGGTGTTGAAAAATACCTCTTTGCTGGTCATGGCGTATCTAGCATAATTCTTCCTCGACATGTTTGAATCTCCAGCCAATGTTGGGCCCCCTAGCAATCACCCTTACTACAGGCTACTCGCGCCTCAAGTCCCTGTCACTCTGCTCCCCTTCATTTGTTGAGGCTACCATTAGGAAGGTCACATCTATAAACTCGTCCAGATACCGATTTCTCACCAAATCTTCAACCTGGGTCTTGAGATCTCTGCAATCTGCTGTGGTGTGGCCATGAGTGCCATGGAACTTACAATAGCGTCCCATATCCCTCCTGCTGGGTAGCTTTGTAATTGGGGCAGGGAGGTATAGCAACCCTCGATCCTTTATGACCTCGTACACCTCGTCCAGGGACATTTTCAAGGAAGTATACCGCCCATAGTCCTGGTTCTGATCGATCAGGTGCACTACTCTTTCTCTATTTGCTCCACTCTAAGTTGGAGGACGGTGGCAATACTTCTGGTCTGCTCCCTCTGCTACCGCGGGAGTGTTGATGAAGACCATCATATGTCAAGTCATGCCTTCTCCAAGGTTCCCTAAGTGGGGAACGAGGAGGTTGCGCCCTGCTGCGCTGATATTGTGATGGCTTCTGATGAGGTTGATAAGTGGTTACCCGTCCTCCTGCACCACTACCTGAGGCCTGGTGGTCTCTCCTCCTAATCGGCCCACTTCCTGGTATGCCCTCTTCTCTTTCTTTCCCAGCCCTTCCAGCTAGTCTGTTTTAATCCGAACTGCCTTTTCTTCCTCGATCTCTATGTCTCTTTTGGCCTGCTCGTATGCGGCTGCATACGTCTGAATAGCTGGGCTTCTCAAGTTGTACCACAGCCTTCCTATCTTCACCCCTTCTTTTAGTCCCCTTAATGCCTGAGGATAGTTGAAGGCTCCCAAATCAAGGACAGCACGGTGAAATCTCTTGATGAATTCCCGAAGTGTTTCTTGTTCCCCCTGCTTCATGCTTTTCAACTCCATCATATCATCTTCTGGTGCCATTGCCCCACGAAACTACTCTGCAAATTCCTGGCACATCTGCTCGAAGGTTTTAATGCTCCCCCGAGAAAGTTTCATGTACCACTCTCGTGCACGTCCCTCAAGGGATAGTGGGAACACCCTGCACCTTTGGGATTGAGATAATCCTTGTACCCCGGTTATGTCGTTGAAGCGCTCTATGTGCACCAGCGGATCAGTTCATCCCGAATATCTAAGGTCTGGGAGGCGGAAATCTCTCAGAATGACTGCCCTCATGATCTCTGCTGCGAGCGGTGATTCTCCATCCAGCATTATCCTCCAACCAGGAGCTCTGCTCTTTCCTTGCATGTCGTCAATTATCTGCGCTAGTCTGCGCACTTCCTCCTCCAGCTGCAGTGAACGACCAGGGTCACGTGCTGCAACTTGGTCCCACTCTTGCTCTACATCATGCAAGTGTTGCCTCAACTCTGTTTCCTCTGCATTCGCCACCCCATCGTCCTCGTTAAAAATCTGTCTTGCCGGGGATTGCTCTTCCTCTCTATGAAATTCTCCCCGCAGAGGTATATTACCTCTCTCACCACCAAATCTCCCGGTGGTTTAACTTCTCCTCGCACTATCGAGACCTGGTGCCACTCCACTACCTCTCACCCTTTCCTCCTGGGTTACCCTTCGTTCGCTCCGCAGCTCATGCAGGATGGTTGTCAGGGTCTCCATCTGCTTTTCCATCCGTTCCACCCAGTCGAACATGGCTTTTTCCCATGCTTCACTGGTTATCTCCCTCAGTGTCACGAATCGTTAAGCCTCATATCACCCCCTTGTGCACTACTTCCTCCTGTCTCCATTGCTTTTCACTTGCTTCACTCCTATTCTTGCTATCAACATAAGCTTTTTGCTCAGCTCCCCACAGACGGCACCAAAATGTTGACGCGAGATTCTGGTTGTCCTCTTTTTACAACCAGGATATCTGCTCGATCAACTTCTCCACGATCAGGATCTCTCCTCGTAAAGCTCTTCTCCAGAAGTTCCTGCGTTCACAGAAGTAGGTCAGAGTACGCCGGTTGTTGTCCCGGCGTAAACCCTCCAACGCTTAAGTCAGATGTCAAGGTTCTGGGAATGCTTGCCACGAATCTTATGGCTTTTCTCTAGTCTCAGTTCTTAGAGCTCTCTTTCCTTAGTTATAATTTCAAAAAAGCTAACACTTTTACCTTCGTTGGCTACCTTTTTATAGGCCACCTCTGAAAACCAGTCTTCCCTCCATTCGCGGTCTTTATCTCCCCATCTCTCAGAAGTGGGTGCTCCGTTTCCGTAGTCGTGGATGGTTGCGTGGCCTTTGTGCCTTGATTCTCGGACTGGAATGCACGTCCTGCCAACTGTCGTTGACCGGGTCTCCTCGCCTCGACCCCTAGCAAGAATGGCCTTAAGCCTCTAACATGAGTCTGGTCTCGTGAATGGCCTATTCGTGGACGAGCGGAATATTTCTGCTCCTGCTCATCTACTACCAGGCTCTAATAGAACACACCTGTTCGCAGAACTCAGCCACCAAATGTCTGCTCATCACGTCTGGTCTCGTCGAAGTATTTCTCACAAACACTTCTTTTACCAGAATCCCTTCTGGAATCAGCTACTCTTTTCTGAGATCTTCCAGTATTCGGGAATCCACGGGCCCTTCCACGGATCCCTCGTCCATGACTAGGGGCAGCAAATCCAATCCCCACATCAACCCTGTTAGCTTCTTCAACTTGAAGATATTTTACTTGGTCTTCACCATCTCTGGTGTTTTTCACAGCAGTATATTTTGATGGAAGCTTCTAAGGAATTTAAAGGAGAGAAAACGGTCAAAAAAACAATTTGCTGGAGTAGTAAATCTCAAATTAAAGTCAGATAATCACTGCTGCAGTATATGAATCCAGGAAGAGCAGGATAATGATACCCATAGATGTTACCCTAATTCTCTAAGGGTCCATTTGGGGCAGCTGTGCTGTGGTAGCTACCCTAAATAGGTTTCACATACAACTTTGTCTTACCCTAAATAGAGACATAACTTTCATTAGGTCTTAAAGCATAAAATCTACCACCCAAGATGTAAGCGTGATTTTGATGTTTGCACACAGTTTTCAAGAACAACCAAAGATCCTCCACTTGACTCTACTACTAGTAGTAGTAATCAAACTTTATGTGACAATTCTCAAGAAAAGGAACTAATTTTCTAGACCTTGCGAACCAACATTTCTGATCCACAATTTTCTTTTCTAATGAACCAGAATCAGGACAAAACTACGTTACAGATTCTGTAAGGTACAGACTGCAGCATCGGCCGTTGGATGTGGTTGGATGTGGAGTGAGAAACTAAACAAAAGAAAATCGGATGGTGGGATGACGAGAGATGTTTGTTACAGAATCTGTAACATAGACAGGTCCCCAGAATCATTAGTCGTAAACTCTTTCCTTCATGTCATATCTCATTAAAAGAACATCAGAGTATAGGCCTACCTAGTCTGATAACTAGTGTTAACTAAAACAAAATTGATATAAGCATCTGAGAGTGCATAAAAAATTATATTACTTTGTATTTAAAAGAATTATATTAAAGCTGCACATTTGAGAACGGAAAAGGCTAATCACCATTAAGTTGCCCTCTCTTTTTTCCTTCTGAAACTCCACTCTCTGATGTGGCAAATAAGCTATGGATCTATCAAGCTCCATGAGCCTTAAAACTACAGCAGCTGTCGTTTTTGGTACCCATGGTAGTACAGAAACTATTTCTGGACTGGAAGAACTGTTAGAAGTACATGCCGATGAGTTAAATGAGTCCAAGAACTCACTAGTTGTTTCAAAGTTTGACGACAAAAAGTCCCTCTTTATGGCATTCTCCAGCTGTGTAAGAATCTGAAAAATAAATGCATTTTCCAACTTTCTGAGTTCTTCAAAAGTAAATGTAAATCCAGAAACATTTAAAGAAAGAAATGACAAACAATAGCGACTAAAAGAATATCCCAGCTTCATCAGGGGGTTACATGTTTTCACACAATTCTATTAACTACAGAGATAAAAAGAAATTTAAAAGAACAGGTAAAGAGACAATGAAAAAAGCTAAAAAACCCATTTGATTTTACAAGATTTGACCCGCCAATTCAGATATACTTTTAGGAAGTGACTCAAACTTTACGCTAAATTGATTAGATATCAAGATAAGGAATGAAAGAGACAGGGTAAACTTGGACACAGTAGATTAAGACATCATATCTGGATTCAATTCACAAAATCATTTTTAAATTATTTGTGCTTCCAGTTTTGCCGAACTTTTAGTTACTTCTCTTCTTTCAAGAAGTCACCCAAAATGAAGCAAGTACACAGGAGAAATCTGGCCGCACTGACCTCCAACTACTGGAGAATCAAAACATGATGCATCAACAGGAAATGAGTTTCATCTGACATGTCAAGCAATGGAACTATTCTCACTATGTTGGACATTAAAGCATTAAATGGGAGAATGGACAAAACTTTATAAAGCAGAAAGAGAAAAAGAAAATGTTATAAATTCTGACCAGATAGAAGTATTGAGAAGAAAAAAGGTGAAACATTATACCTGAACAAGGCTATCAGCTGATAATGAGGAGTTAAGTTTCATTCCCCAGGAGTTTCTATAGCTGTCATTCCAAATAGATTGAAGAGCTTCTGATGGGACAGAAACCTAGGAGGGTCGGTGGCGGGCATTCAGAAATTCAGGCCCAAAAAATAAACACCATAAGTTGTATGGCAATGACAAAAGTTCTAAAAAAAAGGGTAATTCAGAGAGAAACTTGGAGGTAAAACAGTAGTGACATAAGAAATTATCAATTATATAATCCAACCAAAAAAGTAGACATACCTCAAACAAAGCTAATAGCACTTTGAGCAATCTGATTCTCAAAGGAGAAGATAATGAAGTACACGAAGACCAGGCAGGGTTCATCTTGGGCTTTCCTTGACATTGAGCAACATGCTCAGAAAAATTTAAGTACCTCTTAGTAGTATCAAAGGTCTTGTGGCAAGAGGGGCAGTGGCTGTCTTCGAAAAAATATAAATCATGGCAGTAATCACATACACCCAGAACTTGCTTGCACCTTTTCTTCCCATAATCCATGCCACATAATATTGAAGAATTGACACATTCCTTCCACATCCACCTCTCATAATCTTGATATCGCTTCAAGGCGTCATTTCTCCGAACGTCATCTCTTCCAAGCTCAATTGAGAAAGATGTTGATGTGTCTGATATTTCAGAATCAGAATCACACAAAATACCGCTGGGGTTATCAGTGCCAGTGTAATCAGGGCAAGAAGCCCTTTCAATAACTTATGCTTTGACAGTCTCTTGATTTTGCACTTCTGTGGTAACATACTGCAAGTTCCTCCTAACAGTTTCCTTAAAGGACATCTCAATCATTTGCAACACCGAATGCAAATGGGATTCTCTAAGCCCACGGACATCCAAAGATGCCAAAAGAGCATCAAAACTCTGCTTGAAGAATATCAAAAGATTTGTATGAAAAAATAAGGAAAACATGGACACAACAGATGGTAAAGTATTAACGTGAAAATTTTATCAAATATGTCAATTGAGAAATGTTTTATGGTAAACAAAATTTCAGAATGAGAAAGTATGGACAGCCTGTTAAATCATGGTTTTGCTATAGAAAGATTTCATGCAGAAATCTTTCCTTGGGTTTGCTATCATAAGAAGACGCAAGGTAAAGAGTGAATAGCAGCTATACATGCCAAATAAAGAAAAAAAAGATATCCATATTGATTGTATATGCAAATTAAACAGACTATACATTCAGATATGACATTGCCAGCAAATAAGAGTCAATAGGAGAAAATGCTACCTCTTCAGAATCAATGAGTCTCCAACGACCATCACATAACTCAACAAAGATCCTGCCACATCCAGGATCATTTTGAGACATGGATATGATAAAACGCCAATATCGATTACGTCTACGATCCTGACCAAGAGGCAATGATCCTTCTGACCAATGTAAGATTTCAACTGCATGCGTGACTTCTCAGCAGCATAAGCTGATTGCTGATTTACAAGATTATCTGGACCGACAGGGTAATCTTGGTTCCCTTCAGGTGGCATGCTAGTATTGCAATTTTGGTCCTTCTGTGGTTCACCAAACTGTCCTTGTTGGAGATTAAGGTCTACCAACGTCCCATTACTTTTGTCATCAACAGTAACCAAAGGGCTTTGCCTACCGTCAGCAGAAGAAATTGCAAGACTAGGTTCTGCCTTGTTCCCCATGTATGATGAATATTGCATTTCCAACATATAATCTCCTTTAATTCGTCGTTTATCAAGCTGTGCCTCTGCCCACATTTGCTTCTTCAAAGCATTTGCAGCTTCTAAGCGTGCCTGGAAATGCCCATATTTCAGATTAACGAAAAAGAAAAAAATGCAAAGCAAAATTTTCGTAAGCTCTCATCAAGGAAAAAGAAAAAGAAAAAGAAAAAAGAAGATACCTCAAGCGCAATGCGAACTGAGTTTCCTTCAATTGCCACACCAATTAAAGCAACAAGTGCACTGAGCCGCTCATCAACACTGAGATCAGAATATTCTCCCTCCGTTAGTCCTTGAACCCATGGTTCACCAGGATGGCTTTCATTAATATCTGTGTCTGTTTGTTCAGGAGTTGCAGCATTGCTAATTCCAGCAGCATCTTCACAGTGATCAGTCAAAGCCCCAGTTCCTTTTATCTCATCAAAGTCTTCTGAATTCTTAGAAGACAAACCCCTACCAGAATTGCCAAGGTCACCTTGTGGGCTTTCTATACCTTTACTATCGCTTCTCTGTTGCCCAAAGGAGTTTTTGCACCACAACTGTGTGCTCCTGAGATTCATGAGTCTCCTCCTTTGAATTCAGGTCAGTATCCATGTCATAAACATCAGGAACCTCTGGTACATCACTATCTGAATCTTCATCCCTTTCTTCATCTCTTTCAGCATCATCGGCCTCTTCTCCATCTACAAATCCACTTTTAAACACTCTGATTCTCTCCCTGGCTGCAGAAAGAATTGTATCAGCATCCCCCGGGTCTTTCCTATAGGCAGCACGTACACAATAAGTTTTAAACAGAGGTTATTATTTTCATTATTTTGCCATTATAAATTGACTTTGGTTAATTGTTTCATTGCTTGTTGTGGAATAGATTCTGTTTGTTGTATTTTTAGATTAACGTGGCTTGGATGTATACTTGTTTTGGTTATTGATTTAAACTCCTTGTTTGTGTAGGTGCTGAGTGATCCACAGAAAAGAGCGATATATGATCAGTACGGAGAAGAGGGCTTAAAGGGTCAGATGCCGGTCCAGGTGGAGCTTCCTTCTTCTTCACTGGAGAAGGGCCTACGTCATTTCGATCCAATCCCCGGAGTGCTTATGACATTTTTGCTGAGTTCTTCAGTTTTTCACACCCATTTGGTGGCATGGGTGGTGGCGGTGGAGGGATGAGAGGTTCAAGGTTTGCAGGCGGGTTATTTGGGGATGATACGTTTGGGCCATTCGGTGAAGGAGGAGGAGGATCAATGGGTGGTGGTGGGGCAAGAAAAGCGCCTCCGATTGAGAATAAGTTGCCTTGTAGCCTTGAGGATCTCTATAAGGGGACCACTAAGAAGATGAAGATCTCTAGAGAGATAGCTGATATAAGTGGGTAAGTGGTTATTGTTTTAATAGTTGGTCTGTTTTTGTATTGGTGGTGTTATCTTACTTTTAGTAGTTATTCTATGGTTGTGTTACTTTTACTTTTTGGGAATTTTAATTGAGCATTGATTTAGCCATTCTGCTGCTCATCAAAGTAAGGCTTATTGATGGCTTAATTTCAAGAACAAAAGCTATAGTGTCTAGAAGTTGCCCCCAAACAACAAAAAGGGGGAAAAAAGGGGTTTGCTTTGCTAAAAGTTATACTCGTCTTTTTTATTCATCTTAACTTAATTGCTTCTACTAGGCTTATTGGAGTTTACATAGTGGAATATTTTATTGGTTAAAATGCAGAATTAACATCCTGACTGCAGTCTTGATTGCTGATTCTTCGAACTGAACTAATTAAATGCTGGAAGTGTTGGTTTATGAGAAGGAAATCTGAGGCCGTTGCTTTATCTAAGTTCTGATGATTGTTCAAGCTGAACTAATTATTTTGGCATGGGAGAAGGAAATATGGGGCTTTTGCTAATCTAACTAAGTTGAAATTATCAGAACTTTTCCAGTGCTGGATTGTGTACAAGCCAAATGTTTAATTGTGATCATATCTGCTTACATGTTTGGGTTCTTCTTTTGTAATTAAACTGTGACGAACCGCCAAAGGCATTTGTAAGAACCTTTTGAATCAAGCAGTGCGGCGATTCAAAAGGTTCTCAGCCAGGCAGTAACTTAACTAGATGAAGTATAAGCGCTTAGATGATTTTCTGTCTCCTCTCTATTTAATATTAGATACCATCTCTTCATTTATGGTCTTCCTTTCGTTGTGCTCCTGTCCGAAAGCAGCTGTTCGGTGCGAGTTAATTTTGCAGTCAGAATTTGTACTTGTATGGATATATGGTATCAAGAGATCTTTCCTCTAGAATAGTTGATGAGTTCTGATCTACTGGTTTTATGTTCGAGCTTTTTACTTTGGGTTCCTAACCTTGCAGACATGATGAATGTGTTAGATGTGGTGCTATCAGTTAATAATTTTAGAATCTCATTGCATTGCCCCTTTCTGTTTTTCCTTTCCAAAAACAAATTTTCACTGTGAATTGTACTAGCGGGTGTGTTTTATAGTAATCTCTGGAGAGGAGGAATACTCTCTCTGACATTCTTGAGCGTTTCCAATTTTGGTTTAACTTGTTTTTGTCGGGTGCAGCAAGACTATGTAGGTAGAGGAAATTCTAACTACTGATGTGAAGCCCGGATGGAAGAAGGGTACAAAGATCACCTTCCCTGAGAAAGGAAATGAGCAGCCAAATGTTATACCTGCTGATCTTGTATTCGTTATTGATGAGAAGCCTCACAGTGTATTTACTCGGGATGGAAATGATTTGACTGTCACACAGAAGATATCTCTTGCAGAAGCATTGACAGGTTATACAGTTCATCCCACCACCCTAGATGGGAGAAGTTTAAACATCCCAATCAACAATGTGATTCATCCCACCTACCAGGAAATTGTCCCAAGAGAAGGAATGCCCCTTCAAAAAGACCCATCAAAGAGAGGCAACTTGAGAATCAAATTCAACATCAGGTTCCCTACTAGGTTGACCGCCGAGCAGAAGGCGGGAATCGAGAAACTCCTTGGTCCCTGAAATAGATACATCGGCAAATGATATTTTTCAGAAACAGAGCTTTTTTTGTTGTGAATAGTACATATGAGTCTTCTTTTGATGGGCTAGGCCAGCATAGCACGGGCCATTGGCATCTCCAACTACAACGTTTCTAGATTATTTCATGACATGAGGTGTTATGTCACTCCTCCTCTATGTAACATTATAGTAATGTAGCCAATTGCTGTAAACTGAAATACCAATCTAGTTTAGCTTAATACAGCAAGTGCTGCATTAGTTTTTTTTCTTTTTTTAAACTTTATTATAATATAAATAAATAAAATATATTTTATATTATTATTTTTTGTTTTTTTATTATAATTATTAATATAAATTAATAAATATATAATTTATTATTCAAATATTGCCAATAAATAAATACTTAAAATAATATATAAAAATAAAAATATAATATAACATTACATTACATTATTAAATTAATATATAAAAATAAATTATTTTTTAGTAATTTAAATATAAGTAATAATAAATTTGAATAACATTAATTTAAAATTAATATTATTGCATAAACTACATATTATGTTACACTTAATATAATATTGTATTATAATTTAATACACATCTGTAATGAAGTTAGTGTAATACAATACAGTAAATGCACCCTTAAGGAACCTAAAAGAAACCCAGCAGCAACTCCAAAAAGCTCTTTTATTAATAATTGTAATAATGATATTTGCATAAAAATAATATAAAAATAGCATATTATTTTTACATTATTTCATTAAATTTTATGTCATCGTCAATACATATATCAATATTATTAATAAGAGTTTATTAATTACGTGAGAGATAGCTGAGTTTGTGCAATTGGACAGAACAAGTCTCACCCTATTTTTTGCAAGGTCATCACTTCATTTTCAAAGGTTCGACCTTGTGTCCGTTTTGTGTGAATTATTAGTTTTTCCACATACATCATGGGCTTTATATCGGTAATTATAGAAAAATGTTTAACTCCACTAGGATAATTTTTTTATAATAATTTAATTATTATTTTAATATTAAAGAGTATTTATTAAAATATCTAAATTCTGATTTACTCTTACATGATGATGTGAGATTGGAGTCAACCATAAATTTCGTTCATATTTACATAAGAAGGTTTTGTTCGATTGGACAACTGTAACTTAAAAATTATAATATTAAAGTATTTGATAAATATTAATTATTATAATTTAAAAGATAAATTGATTTGATTTTACACTTATGCGATGAAAAAATTATTATATTTTTATTAAATTTTTTTAAATTATTATTTAAAAGTTATATTTATTATATACTATTAAACTTATTTTATAGTTATTTTTTTTGAACAATAGTTATAAGTTTTAAGATATAATACCATCGATTAAAATTTAAAATAAAGAGATTGTTAACTTACATAATTATGTAATATGTATTTTTTTCTACAATTAATAAAATTCAATGATTATGTAAATATAAAATAATAAATTAATATTATTTTTATAATCGTTGGAAGAAAATATAACGGCGGTAGAAGAATTATGTATATTACACGAGTATGTTGGATAACTAAAACCCCAAAGTAAAGAGAGGAATGGAAAAGGAGACGCGTTCACATTGTACCTAAAAAGTAGAAAAATAAAGAAACAAGAAAAAGCATTCTGAACTTACCGAAATTCCAAAACTGCCCGTTTACTTCTTCGTCAACAGATTATTAGAATCCCGATGAGAACGTCCACTTCGGTAGTTTCCAAGCACATGCCCCAAGGGCCATCACTCCATCAGCTTGCGAGAGAAGTAGAAGCAAAAGGAGAAATTATTTGATTGCTTTTGCTTTGCTCCGAAAGCAAAAGGCTTATAAAAAGCCATCCAAGCTTGTGGTGAGAAGCAGAAGCAGCAGTTAGTGAAAGTGAAGAAGAGAAGATGGGAGCTGATTATTACAAGATACTGGGAGTTGATAGGAATGCAAGTAGCGATGACCTGAAGAAGGCTTACGAAAAAATGGCCGCGAAGTGGAATCCTGATAAATATCCTGATAACAAGAAAGAAGCTGAAGCTAAGTTGAACCGAGTTTGTGAAGCTTATGAGGTGTAATATCTTTTTACTTTCTGCTTTCTATTATCAAACTTTATTTTCCAAAACACTATTTTTTAATCGTAGTATGTTCGGTTATGTGATGATGGTTACAAAATGAAATTACTTTTGTGGGAATTTTTTTTTATTATTTTCTTGGAATTGTTATTCTCTAATTTGAGACCATTAATTTATCACTAGGGGGGGGGAAAAAATCTTGTACTACCGTTTGCTCTCTCTAATTGATTGCGCTTAAATTTTAAAAATCTTCACTAGGTTGTATTTAAAGCTTGTGTCTGATCAAGTAAGATGTAAATTGCAAAAAGGTCCTCGGCTAAACCCATACGGGGCATCCAAGGACTTAATGGGATTTTGGCTAGAGCGATGATAGGGGGAAAAAACTAAAAGGTATTTATGTGATAAAATTCATTTTCTTGAATATTTTACTTTTGATTAACATCCTATTTTCTACCCATTTAACTTTTTATTTTAATTCATAATTTAAAAAAAAAAAAAAAGTAATGGGCACAAAGTTCGGACAATGATCTTTTCTTAATTTTTTTTCCTTTAATCTCTTTTAATTTAATAAGTGGTTAAGATTGAATTTTGAAAATTGATATTGATTTTCATATTGACAACCAAACTAATTTTTTATTTTATTTTTATAATTAAATCCACTTTTTTCACTAGATTAAATTCTCAAAAAAAAAAACTAAGAGAAGCGAGAGAAAATAATTAAAAGAGGATCTGAATTTGCAAAACCCTAAACCTACTGACTGTCTTCCCCAAAATTCAAACTTGAATGCCCAATTAAACAAAGGTACTTGAAGATTGCTAACCTATTTAACTCTTGAATAAGTATTGCTCAAGTGTCAAAGCTGCTGACAAAGTTCTATTTTTTAGAATAAAATTCTTCACTTCTCGCAAGAGTGATATTTTTCATTTTTTTAATTTTTGTTATATTCCTGTAAAGCAATTCCCGCAGAATTTCAATTTACCCATAAAAGGAAGGAAAAAAAAAAATACCCATTGTCTTTAATAGTTTTACTGTCGGTTAATGTCAATGATTCCAAATGCTGTGTTGCTTCTCTTGGTTATTGATCGGAAACACATCGTTTGAGTAGGTTCTAAGTGATCCTCAAAAAAGAGCAATGTTTGATACTTACGGTATGCCACAAGGCAGTCCCCGAAGTGCTGATGACATTTTCGCGGAATATTTTGATTTCACAATCCCCCATGGAGGTGGAGGGAGGAGAGGGTCAAGTTCCAGTTCCTCAAATGAGACATTTGGTGATGATGATGTTTTTCATTCCTTTAATAGAGTATTTGTAATGGGTGGACCTAAGAAAGCACCTCCGATTGAGAATAGGCTGCCTTGTACCCTTGAGGAACTCTACAAGGGGACTACTAAGAAGATAAAGATCTATAGGAAAATTGTTGACATCAATGGGTAAGTGGTTGTTATTTTAATATAGCTGACTAACTGAACCAGTGTTTGCATGATTTTATTGGCTTGTTATATAGCTGTGACAAGAGGCATAATTTCTTCGACATTGGTAAGATTTCCCACTGTATGTGTGTTTTTTGGTTCTGCAGTAATACAATCAAGGTGGAAGAAATTCTAACTATTAATGTGAAGCCTGGATGGAAGAAGGGTACGAGGATCACCTTTGAAGAGAAGGGAAATGTGCAGCAAAATGTTAAACCTGCAGACGTCGTCTTCATCGTGGATGAGAAGCCTCACAGTGTGTTTACTCGAGATGGGAATGATTTGATCGTCACACGGACGATAACTCTCGGTGAGGCCTTGAAAGGTTATACGGTTCGTCTCACCACCCTGGATGGAAGGATTTTGAACATCCCGATCGACAATGTGATTCATCCCAACTATGAGATGACTGTCCCAAGAGAGGGGATGCCAATTCAGAACGAGCCATCAAAGAGAGGCAACTTGACAATCAAGTTCAACATCAAGTTCCCAACAAGTTTGACCGCAGAGCAGAAGGCCGGGATCAAGTTTTAACAGCTTTTAAATCGATGGTTACCTTGTTTTGGGTTGTGTCGGAGTTGCGGTGTCCTAATTAATGTTGTCATCTTTTTTTTGGAGCTGGCTAAGTTACATAAGTTACAGCATCTGTAGGTACTTCAGCCAGGCAACCGACCTTGCTTTGCGTTGCTTTTTCTCTGTAAGTCAGGACACGTGTGCTATTTGCTTTGGGCCTTTTTTTTTTTCCCCAAAATGTGTGTCAGTTGTGTATAAATAAAGATTTTGACTTTGTTTTTTTTCCTTTTAAGAGATGTTCTATTGTGGTTCTTTATTTCGATGCGTACGCAATGGCTAACTGTAGTGCTATTTGCAGAAGAGAACTTTTGATTTTATTATAATTTTATTCTCTGCTAAGTGCTATTCTACCAACTTTGGTTGGTTTTATATCGGACTGACAAGCTGTTCACAATTCTCTCCGTATACGGGGATTATTATCTACATCTGATTAATTGGAATCAAGTACTGCCAATAAAATCCGCTCCCGTGTGTGCAAAGACGATTGGGTTGACATTTGACAATTAATGGCTCAGGGGCACTTAATCTATTGACTACAGGCCAATTAAGGGCCGTCCATGACTCGCCAATATAATTTTAATACAGCGGATACGGCAATAAAACGCCAACTGTTAAAAGATTTTTTTCTTTTTTCTTTTTAGCTACAGAGAGAACGCTGCAGAATCCAACTTGTCATGAAGACACTTGTACCAAGTCAGTAACTATTCACAGTTAAGTTGCTTTTGTTAGTCACTGAGATCTGAAGATGATGCCCCTGCACCTTCGTCAGGGTCTCCCATCTGGCCTCCATCTCCATCCCTAATTCCCTCTTCATCGGACTCCTCATTTACATACTCTTCAACGTCCAAATAACCTTGTTCATCTTCTGCACCGCCGTCTCCCATTTCATCCTCATCATCTTCTTCATCACCGTCTACAATATCATCACTTCCCTCCTGCAAGTCATTTGACCTACTATTAAAACCACCTGCATATTCATCTATCATATCATTGTCTTCATCTCCTGTTGCTTGACCATTTTCTTCACCGTACCCCGTTCTTCCTGAGATGCTAGCATTTTCAGCATCGTCTACTTGCAATCTAGGAATTTCATCTCTATTCCACCCATCCCCCGCTAAGTCTCTTGGTTTATCAAAGATGCTTTGCTTTGGAGCATCTTTCTCCACAACCACCCTCTTTGTTGATTTCCGCCTACTTCTAGCACTGCGACGACCACGCTTGCGACTTCCTTGCCCATGAGATTGACCTTTCAATACCAGTACTAGTCTCCCACTCTTGGTGTTTGTGCTTCTTTTACCAGAATCCCTTCTGGAACCAGCTACTCTTTTCTGAGATCTTCCAGTATTCAGGCCTCCACGGGCCCTTCCACAGATCCCTTGTCCATGACTAGAGGCAGCAAATCCAATCCCCACATCAACCCTGTTAGCTTCTTCAACTTGAAGATAATTTACTTGGTCTTCACCATCTCTGGTGTTTTTCACAGCAGCATATTTTGATGGAAGCTTCTAAGGAATTTAAAGGAGAGAAAACGGTCAAGAAAACAATTCCCTGGAGTAGTAAAACTCAAACTAAAGTCACATAATTACTGCTGCAGTATATGAATCAAGGAAGACCAGGACAATGATACCCATAGGTTACCCAATTCTCTAAGGGTCCATTTGAGGCAGCTGTGCTGAGGTAGCTACCCTAAATAGGTTTCGCATACAGCTTTGCCTTACTATATCGACAGAGACAACTTTCATTAGGTTTTAAAGCATAAAATCTATCACCCAAGATGTAAGCGTTATTTTGAAGTTTGCACACAGTTTTCAAGAACCACAGATCCTCAACTTGCCTTCACTACTGGTAGTAGTAATCAAACTTTATGTGACAATTCTCAAGAAAGGGAACTAATTTTCTAGCCCTTGCTAACCAACATCTCTGATCCTCAATATTCTTTTCTAATGAACCAGAATCATTAGTCATAAACTCTTTCCTTCATGTCATGTCTCATTAAAAGAAAATCAGAGTTTAGGCCTACCTAGTCTGATAATTAGTGTTAACTAAAACAATATTGATATAAGCATCTCAGAGTGCGTAAAAAATTATATTACTTTGTATTTAAAAGAAGAGAAATTATCCACTGTCCACCTATTTATTTTGTCTTTTTCAAAAATATACAAACAATTTTTTTTTCCAGCGCGCCACCTGAAGTTCGCCTTTTGTTGCATTCGTCCACTTCCGTCTAATCTCCGTAAGTGAATTTAACGAAATGTTAATAAAATGACCCTTTTACCCCTCAAAATTACAATTTAACCCAAAATAAAGGGAAATTAAAGATAAATTGACTGGATATAAGTTTTTTCAAGCAAAAGAGTTAAACGCAAAGGTGGATGCTAGAAATTAGAGGAAAATAGTGCTTGTTGCTTGCTAAATTTAAAAAAATTGTATTTATTGTTTTGGAGGAATATTGTGTTTGCTGCTTGTTAGATTTAAAAAATTTGTATTTATTTCTTCTCTTTCAATTGAGTTAAACATCAATTTTCTTTCTTTTTTTTTTAAATTTTCAAATCGTGTTAAATGACGTCGTTTTACTCTTTTTTTAAAAAATTAGCATAATATAGAATAATTTTAGATATTCGAATGAAATGTCCATTTTACCCCCCTGACGTCAGCAACTTTCTAACATCGGTTAGACGAAAGTAGACGAGTGCAATAAAGGGCAAACTTCAGGTGGTGTGCCGAAAAAAAAAATTGTGTATTTTTTAAAAAGACAAAACAAACAAGTGGACGGTGGATATTTTCCCTTAAAAGAATTATATTAAAACTGCACATTTGAGAACAGAAAAGGCTACTCACCATTAAGTTGCCTTCTCTTTTTTCCTTCTGAAACTCCACTCTCTGATGTGGTAAATAAGCTATGGATCTATCAAGCTCCATGAGCCTTAAACCTACAGCAGCTGTCGTTTTTGGTACCCATGGTAGTACAGAAACTATTTCTGGACTGGAAGAACTGTTAGAAGTACATGCTGATGAGTTAGATGAGTCCAAGAACTCACTAGTTGTTTCAAAGTTTGAGGACAAATAGTCCCTCTTTATGGCATTCTCCAGCTGCGTAAGAATCTGAAAAATAAATGCATTTTCCAACTTTCTGAGTTCTTCAAAAGTAAATGTAAATCCAGAAACATTTAAAGAAAGAAATGACAAACAATAGCGAATAAAAGAATATCCCAGCTTTATCAGGGGGTTACATGTTTTCACACAATTCTATTAACTACATAGATAAAAAGAAATTTAAAGGAACAGGTAAAGAGAAAATGAAAAAAGCTAACAAACCCATTTGATTTTACCAGATTTGATCCTCCAATTCAGATATACTTTTAGGAAGTGACTCAAACTTTACGCTAAATTGATTACTGTGAAGCGACACCGATTATAACCACCAGAAACTATTTAGATCAAAATTCTAAAAGAAGCTCAGAAGAAAAATCTAACAATAGATATCAAGATAAGGAATGAAAGAGACGGGGTAAACTTGGACACAGTAGATTAAGACATCATATCTGGATTCAGTTCACAAAATCATTTTTAAATTATTTGTCCTTCCAGTTCTGCCGAACTTTTAGTTACTTCTCTTCTTTCAAGAAGTCACCCAAAATGAAGCAAGTCCACAGGAGAAATCTGGCCGCACTGACCTCCAACTACTGGAGAATCAAAACATGATGCATCAACAGGAAATGAGTTTCATCTGACATGTCAAGCAATGGAACTATTCTCACTATGTTGGACATTAAACCATTAAATGGGAGAATGGACAAAAATAAAGCAGAAAGAGAAAAAGAAAATGTTATAAATTCTAACCAGAAAGAAGTATTGAGAAGAAAAAAGGTGAAACCTTATACCTGAACAAGGCTATCAGCTGATAATGAGGAGTTAAGTTTCATTCCCCAGGAATTTCTATAGCTGTCATTCCAAATAGATTGAAGAGCTTCTGATGGGACAGAAACCTAGGAGGGTCGGTGGCGGACATTCAGAAATTCAGGCCCAAAAAATAAACACCATAAATTGTATGGCAATGACAAAAGTTCTAACAAAAAAAGGGTACTTTAGAGAGAAACTAGGAGCTAAAACAGTAGTGACATAAGAAATTATCAATTATATAATCCAACCAAAAAAGTCAGAGACATACCTCAAACAAAGCTAATAGCACTTTGAGCAATCTGATTCTCAAAGGAGAAGAGAATGAAGTGCACGAAGACCAGGCAGGGTTCATCTTGGGCTTTCCTTGACATTGAGCAACATGCTCAGAAAAATTTAAGTACCTCTTAGAAGTATCAAAGGTCTTGTGGCAAGAGGGACAGTGGCTGTCTTCGAAAAAATATAAATCATGGCAGTAATCACATACACCCAGAACTTGCTTGCACCTTTTCTTCCCATATTCCATGGCACATAATATTGAAGAATTGACACATTCCTTCCACATCCACCTCTCGTAATCTTGATATCGCTTCAAGGCGTCATTTCTCATAACGTCATCTCTTCCAAGCTCAATTGAGAAAGATGTTGATGTGTCTGATATTTCAGAATCAGAATCACACACAATACTGCTGGGGTTATCAGTGCCAGTGTAATCCGGGCAAGAAGCCCTTTCAATAACTTCTGCTTTGACAGTCTCTTGATTTTGCACTTCTATGGTAACATGCTGCAAGTTCCTCCTAACAGTTTCCTTAAAGGACATCTCAATCATTTGCAACACCGAATGCAAATGGGATTCTCTAAGCCCACGGACATCCAAAGATGCCAAAAGAGCATCAAAACTCTGCTTGAAGAATATCAAAAGATTTGTATGAAAAAATGAGAAAAACATGGACACAACAGATGATAAAGTATAAACATGAAAATTTTATCAAATATGTCAATTGAGAAATGTTTTATGGTAAACAAAATTCCAGGATGAGAAAGTACGGACAGCCTGTTAAATCATGGTTTTGCTATAGAAAGATTTCATGCAGCAATCTTTCCTTGGGTTTGCTATCATAAGAAGACGCAAGGTAAAAAGTGAATAGCAGCTATACACGCCAAATAAAGCAAAAAAGATATCCATATTGATTGTGTATGCAAGTTAAACAGACTATACATTCAGATATGACATAGCCAGCAAATAGAGTCAATAGGAGAAAATGCTACCTCTTCAGAATCAATGAGTCTCCAACGACCATCACATAACTCAACAAAGATCCTGCCACATCCAGGATCATTTTGAGACATGGATGTGATAAAACGCCAATATCGATTACGTCTACGATCCTGACCAAGAGGCAATGATCTATACACATACGTTTCCTCTGCCTTCTGACCAATGTAAGATTTCAACTGCATGCGTGACTTCTCAGCAGCATAAGCTGATTGCTGATTTACAAGATTATCTGGACCGACAAGGTAATCTTGGTTCCCTTCAGGTGGCATGCTAGGATTGCAATTTTGGTCCTTCTGAGATTCACCAAACTGTCCTTGTTGGAGATTAAGGTCCACCAACGTCCCATTACTTTTGTCATCAACAGTAACCAAAGGGCTTTGCCTACCGTCAGCAGAAGAAATTGCAAGACTAGGTTCTGCCTTGTTCCCCATGTATGATGAATATTGCATTTTCAACATATAATCTTCTTTAATTCGTCGTTTATCAAGTTGTGTCTCTGCCCACATTTGCTTCTTCAAAGCATTTGCAGCTTCTAAGCGTTCCTGGAAATGCCCATATTTTAGATTAATGAAAAAGAAAAAAATGCAAAGCAAAATTTTCGGAAGCTCTCATCAAGGAAAAAAGAAAAGAAAATAGAAGATACCTCAAGCGCAATGCGAACTGAGTTTCCTACAATTGCCACACCAATTAAAGCAACAAGTGCACTGAGCCGCTCATCAACACTGAGATCAGAATACTCTCCCTCCGTTAGTCCTTGAACCCATGGTTCACCAGGATGGCTTTCATTAATATCTGTGTCTGTTTGTTCAGGAGTTGCAGCATTGCTAATTCCAGCAGCATCTTCACAGTGATCAGTCAAAGCCCCAGTTCCTTTTATCTCATCAAAGTCTTCTGAATTCTTAGAAGACAAACCCCAACCAGAATTGCCAAGGTCACCTTGTGGGCTTTCTATACCTTTAATATTCGCTTCTCTGTTGCCCAAGGGAGTTTTTGCACCACAACTGTTTGCTTCCAGAGATTCATGAGTCTCCTCCTTTGAATTCAGGTCAGTATCCATGTCATAAACATCAGGAACCTCTGGTACATCACTATCTGAATCTTCATCCCTTTCTTCATCTCTTTCAGCATCATCGGCCTCTTCTCCATCTACAAATCCCCTTTTAAATACTCTGATTCTCTCCCTGGCTGCAGAAAGAATTGCATCAGCATCCCCCGGGTCTTTCCTATAGGCAGCACGTACACAATAAGTTGAAGGAGCTGTTCTCTCAAAAAGTTTTGTATCCCTAGACAAGGCAGCAGCAATAGAAGCTTCTGGTGTCTTGCTCGTTGTCAGATCCCTTAGTCCAGATTTCTAATATCAAAAGAAAAAAGAGTAAGGAGAATGAGTTCCATCAGCAACAGAAATGTCTAAGTCACAATTCCAGGGTTACCTGAATCTTGTCTGCAACTTCTAATATAGTGAGGCCTTCACTTCCCTCTAGAGAAAGAACATGAAATGCAGCAAATTTAACAGTTCCAGGCGTCAACCGATGCCTAGATCGGTGTGGATTTGATAGACCCCTTTCATGCATTATAGCAACAGCATTTTCAACTGCAGACCCATTACGTAAATTAGAAATTATATTTTCTCCATCATTACCCTGCACACACACAGCAAAGTAATTTTAAAATAAATTAGTAAATTACAGAGAAAAATTATAGCAGATAAATTATGAAAAATATTAATTAAATACTCTGGAATGTTAAGATTAGATGCATCGGATTGCTTTCGGGTTGAAGAAAATAAATTTATATACTCTTGAGCATTCTCAATTGGTGAGGATTTATGTTCTCTTATCTCTAATATTTTCATTAATAGATGGAAAAGTTCCCTGGAGGTTCTTTTGAAACAATTTCCCATAATTCATTCAAGAAAACAGTGTCTACAAACATGTGAAAACAAAGATCATACAAACACACTGTGCGCCACAGTTAACCGGATAAGTGCTTTAATACTACATACATATCATGAAGAAACATCTCAGGACAAGCACCACTGAATATTAAAGACACCAGCAACAAACTTACATCTGACCAAAATGACAAAATAAATAAGAATAGGATGGAAGCAACAAATAATAGACACAAGGAACTACAAGCAATGTGTCACAGGCAGGCATCTAACCACCTACAACTCTATCCCCAGAAGTAAAGAAGTTCTGAATTTATCTCAACAATATAACAATTACACCAAAGCCACACAATTAGTGGACCACAGGAATAAACTTTAGATGCAAGTGTTGTGGAGCTTCAGCCTCAATTGTTAAAAGGGTGTATAGAGTCTCAGAACAAGGAAATATGGGCAAGTCAGCTCCTGCCAATCAAGAGCAAGAACCACCCAAGGTTCAAATCCAATTGTGGGCCAAATCTTGCAATGACTTGCAAGTTCAAAAGTTAAACACGTCTAAGGAGAAATATGTAAAGAAGTTTGAATATAATAGCATTAAATATACAAGATTTGGCACTAAAGCTTTGAAATGGACAGTAATTAAACCAGCCAGTCATGTGGATCAATTTGTTCCAGAGCTGTATACAGCTTCATTTTGATTTCAACAAGATGCACAAAAATTAGCATCAAATCATCTTTCTCTTGCATTTAGACTTTTATAAGACAAGCTTAAAATGAAAGAAATGAGCATCTATAGTATAGAAAAGAACTAGGTCGTAACTAGCAGCTTAGTGAAAGTTGTCCATCAAAAAGGAAAAACAAACCTCGTTATTATCGTGAGGATACATTTTCTCAATATTCCTCTTATTCAATTGCGGCCCAAATCCAGCAGATAAAGCAAATTGCCGCAATATCTCAGGCCATGTTAATGCATTTAAGTGAAGCTGCCAACTGCGTATATCAAAGCCCCAAGCGTATGCCTGACCGAACATGAATGTTTAAGCAATAAATGAAAATACAAAAAAAAAAAAAAAAAAAGAATGAGCAGGAATGAGGAACCTACCCCAGAATGAAGGAAATAGCAGCAGTGACAACAAATAAAACAACAGCTTACCCCTTCAACAATCTGTGGATGTGCACCCCCAGGATTTACTGCACTATTTTGGTTTGCTCCCAGCCCGGTGAAGGGTGTCTTTGCAGCATCTTCAATATCTTTGATTACAGATCTTAGAAGAGCAACATGTATTTCACCCAACAACCTTGGATCCTTAAGATCAGAGAGTTACAAATGGTATGAAGATCAGAAACAAGACAATGCCAGCTACAAACAGACTTCAAAACAAAGATCTCCTTAGACAGCGAATAGAAAAGGCACTTACATAATCATGAAAAGCCTGGACAAACTCATCCAAAGTAAAAGGCCAAAGCCCAAGAACGTCTGCAAATGTAATCAAGAACCTCCAAACCTAAAAAGGATAAATTACATTTCAATGTCCTTATAAGAACCCAAAAATTAATAACAAAACTGCGGCAGGGCTCACAAGTGAATTGGCTGAAAAAGTCCAATCAAATTGTTTGATTTTGAGCAGAAGAATTACTTCTTTAAACAGTCTAGCATTCCCCGCATATATGTAGATATGGTGAGAAAAACAAATCCATTAAAGTACCAGAATCATTTCATGCTAAAGGATGATAGAGTAATGGCAATATAAAAGATATCAGCAGGTTTGTTCAATTTGCCTTGTAATAACAGAAAGCTAGGTCAAGGAAAAAGATAAATATACATTAAGTGTGTTAACTAAGGAAATTAACTGAGGAAATGGAGTGTTCTGAGATGGCCAATGGTTTGAGGTGCCATAATGGACTTTGAAAATTGAGAAAATATAGAATCAACATTCTTTTTCCTGTTTTGGTATATGCACCATTTACCGTGTACTCAGAAAATCTGGAACATGGCAATTATCAGAAACTCCTATGTAACACTTCAGTTTCAACAAAATATCATATCTTTATGAGGAAGAGCATGAAAAGAACATTAGAAAGCCAACTACTCTAACTCACCATAAGAAGATTCCCTATATTGTCCTCAGAATCATTCCACGGCTGAACTGCAAATGGTCTTTTCAACCGCACAGATTTGGGCGGGAAAGTGCAGAGCCTATCTGAAACAGGACGCATCTGTTAGATGCTCATAAGATGAAAGTCAACCATAAAACTTAAGTTTCAAAATAAAAGGCCTTAATTTTCAACAAAAAATAAGAAACCGATACGCATTAACAATGACTTTGATATATGGTTAAAACTACATAATGAATTTGTACAGGAAATTATTCAAATTGAATTGCAGACCACATGCTAAACTCTAGAGACAAGATTGGAAACATCAATTCAAAATATTTCTGCTGAAAATTAAAATCTTCCAGGACTGCAGAATTAATCTAGCATATAAAGTTTAAAGCTTCCAGATCATACTAGATATATTTTGTATGCACATAGATACCCACACAAAAGTACAAAGAATTTGATTCAGTGTTATTGAATTTATAATCTTAATTCCAATTTGCCCGATCGTCAGACAGAAAATAACAAAAGCATTCAAAGAATCTCTACCTCTGAATAAGTCAAGATTTTGCAAAGTTTCAAAATCAAGAGACACTATTGTAGGTAGTCCCTTGCTTGATGCAGCTAACTCCATGAGTTCCAAGCGCTCATCCTCAACGAGTGCCATTGATTCTTTAGCAATTCTGCGAGCAACTGCTCTCTCATTAGCAACTTTAAGTCGTTCTGCCTCCTTCACTCTGCGCAGTTCCTCCTTTTGCCTCCTTTTCTCGGCCTAAGTACGCCAAGACTATAACTATTGCTCATCCTCATATGCCAAGTTAAAAGAGAACTTAAAAGTAATAGGCTTCCAAGCTTACTCTGATTGATTCCTTCTGCAAAAACTTCTCCCTCCGCTCAAGTTCACGCCTCTGTTCCCTCAGGTGTCTCTCCTCCTCCCGCAGCTTTTCCCGCAATAACCTTTCTTCTTCCTTTTGCCTTTCACGGTCTTGTCTCTCCATTTCTTTCCTTATTTGTTCTTCTCTCTTAACATCCACAATAATAATATCAGTATACAATATGAGGATTTTACAGAATAGAAGTAAGGATGGCAAGTCAAACCTTTCGCCTCAGAATATCCTGTTTTTCTAGCTCTTTTCGAATCCTTTTTTCATGTGCTTCAACTTCACGGGCTATTCTTGCCTCCTCACTCTGCGAAAAGAAAATAAACGTACATGAGATGCAGGTCAATGGTCTATTGACATGCAGTACTTCATAAAGCACAAAATACCTTGCGTTTCTTTTCCGTCCGTGAAATATCCTCGTCGTGACTGACTCTCCTATCAGATGAAATAAAAGCATTGTCCATTGCTGTAATTGGTTGGCCACCAGCATGAGCATCCATAGCAGCACTAATAAAGGAGTTCTTTCGCAGAATATTTTCATACTCTCCCGAAACAGATGGCAACAGGTGGCTATGCCTACCTTGATGAGACAAAAGATTTAGGTTAGGCAGCTGACCTGGAAAACTATATCCAGAATATATTTGTTCACTTCCATGCATGAATGGATGTCCAGCACGTAATGATGAATTCCTAGCAGTTGAACCATCAGCAGGTGAACCATAGGGGTAAGATGAGGCAGCTTTCTCATGTGTCTCGGACCTAGCAGTTGGTTGCTCCGGAAGAAACTTGTATTCATGGACAGTCCTTGTTGCGCCCTGAGGGTGAATGGTGAACATATCCTGCCATCATTTTTATTTCAACTTTCCATCAAATTATTTTGCTGAGGAAAAAATAAAATGGAGTACTCCATATTGACCAAAAGATATATTATGCAGAAAAAGTTAATCGGTATCAAAGAAAAAGGAAAATAAACAAATCCAATATTTGGAATGACTATAAGGAATGAAAGTAATTTCCAGAAAGACAAAAATTAATCAATCCACATAGAATCACGGTGTTGATTTTGGTGAGAAAATTCAATTAGTAAGAATGAAAGTGAAAGAGATAATGCACATCAAGACTAGTAACATGTCAAGTTCAACCAATAACATGATGAATAGCAACACGGAACATCAAAATGGTAACATAACAAGTTGTAGTAACACGGAAAATAACCAGTAACATAGCATGTTAAATGGGTAACAGAATGGATTGAACACGCTATCAGTCCTACATTCTGTTACACCATTTGTTGTCTAATTTTTCCAGTTTAGAATTTGTTGTTTTTGATACTAACTATTTGTCACCAGTTTAACACACCATGTTAACAATCTTGACATTCCATGTTACCACTTCTTTTCAAATTTTCTAGCCAGCATTCCGTGTGCACTATTAATCATCTCACAAATTTAGTGTGCAATGTTTACCAATCTCGGCGTTCCGCATCATCATTTTCAAGTTTACAGGCTCAGTCTGATCCCAGATAAATCTAAGCAAAATATTCTACTACAGTATTAAAATGCAAAAGATACTCTTAGGGGGGAAAAATGAACCCGTAACAGAATAAAAAAGATTCCTGGCAAAGAATTACTATTATCATCTGTAGCCAGGCCATATATATGAGAACAGTCCAACCTTGAATGGTTTCACATCAAGCCGTTCGTATTCTTTGGCCTCAAGAGGGCGTACAGAGTGCTTTTGATGCCCCATTGCTGCTGGTCCTAGCGTAGTATAAGAAGTTATTAGGCAAACCACTGTTGAGTACCTTCAGCAAATAAAACCACAAAAACTGAAGCAAGCAAAACCAAAGCTGTCATATGTTGTTCTACACAGAGTCAATTAGTCAACGTACTATAAGAAGAAACAGAAATAAAAAATAAACCAACAGAGATGTACTTAAAATGCAGACTAACATGTTAAATGACCATGTGACAAGGAAGATCACGACAGAAGAACACCCAACATAAAGATGCACACTCCTCCATGTGAAATATTCATCTTCATTGGAGCTTTTTGGCAGTAGTCGTGACCAACGGTCATCAGCAGTCGGCTTGTTGGTAAGGCGAGAGCTTCAAGCCCAATTACTCAGCAATTTGAACTCATCAGCTCCCAATAAGGACCAAACTTAGGTAGTAATAACAATGAATTTCAAGGAATATTACAAGCAAATACTATTAATCTTTTCTCTGTTTAAACCCTTTCAGCCAAAATCACAACTAAGCAACAAAAAATCTGCATACTGATAATCCTTCTAACCTCAATTTTTCATAAACAATAGAAGCAATGATCAAGTCAAGACACTACCCTGAGATAGTAGCATAGTTCAGTTGCCGATGTAGGCTTACAAGAAACTGACGGACCCAAGACATGCAAACTACATGAATGAAGACCAAAAGCAAACAACACAAGATGTAAACACAACTAATTCTAACCCCTCCAATTGGGAAGGTTTATCTGTTCATCTACAACTAATTTTTAAACCCTTACATTAAACCATGACAGAAACACCTATTAACATGCATTGCCCTCGTTGTGTAGTGCTTTTATTAAATAAAAAAGAAAGGAAAAGATATTTACCTATAGGTCTACCAAAAGCATCAGGTGGCAAGGAATCAAACTCCACGCCGAGAATGGGCCCATCCTCTCTCAACGGCTCTCCCAACTGAGACTCCACAAACGCAATAGCCCTCATCTCCGCTATATTCCGCTGAGGGAGTGGAAACGGCAGCATTGGCGCCATAGGCACCTCGTAGTACCTCTGAACCGCCATACCTCCTCGCACCAACTCACTTCCCGCCAATTCTTTTTCCCCAGCTGGCACAAGTGACTGAAAATCTTTTGGCTGCCGCTTTGCAGTAGGAGCCTTCCGGTCCTTCAAACGCCGGTGACAGAACCACATCTGTAGCTGCCGATCCGACAGCCCTAACTGCGCCGATAATTCCGCCCTCAAAGCTTCCGATGGATAAGATTCAACTGTAACAAACATCGAACTCACAATTAAACAAAAACCAGGAAAAAAAAAAGAAGAAAACTACAGAAATAAAACGAACAAAAGAACACACACACCTGCGTAAGTTTTTTCAAGAATCTCAAGCTGAGAAGCAGTTTTCATCTTGCGCTTAGTCTTAACTTCAGCTTCCAGTGGCTTCATCTTCTTCTTCTCCTCCGCTTCAGAAGCGGCCTCCATAAACCCTAAAAATAAAAATTGAACTCGACTAACTTCCAAGATCTCCAGCAAGCAAGACAGCTCAACTGAACTCGCCGCGCAGTTTTGGCGCTTGCTCCACGATTAGGTCTCGTGGTCGAGAAATGATAAAAACTCCAAAAGTGTCGAAGATGATCATGTTGTTTTGGTTTTTGGCGTGCGTGATTGATTGAGATGTGCGGTGAGATTTGGGGAACAATAACAAAGGTAAAACTATAATTAATGACAATAAGTTTATAATTAATTGTTGGTGGTGTTGAAAAATAAATAAATGAAAAGAAATAATAGATTGTGATATTTGATTTAAAAGAAGAACGAACGAACAAAGAACGAACAGTTTCTGAATCCTCCTTTCTCTCTCTACTCGTTTTCATAATTCCCCCCCTTTTTTGTTTTCCTCCTTTCTTTCTTTCGGTATTTTAAATTGGCGTATAACGTTGTGTTTTTTTTTTTCCTCTTTTTTTTTTTTTTTTTTTGGGGGGGGGGAAAAAATAGGAGTTGTTGGAATTGTCAGGTGATTCTTTTTTTTTTTGAGACGAGGTAAGCTATATAGCATTAGCAAAATGGGGGGGATTTTTGATTCGTGAATTGGGGGTTGGGTTTCGTGGCAGGCTTTATGCCGCGGTGAGTTTTGAGTTTTATTCTTCTCTCTCTCAGACCCTCTCGTTATCTCTTTTAATTTTTTTCTTTTTTGTTTTTTTTTTTTTTGTTTTTGATTGATGAGTTAATTTTTAATACTGGGAGTTCGGTTTGGTTTGATGTTTTTCTTGGTATTTGGGTTCTTTTTAATTCTTTCACTTTAATCCTACCGTTTCTTCTCTTTCCCCGGTTCTGTTCGCTCGGTGTTACAAACATTACCCACGAGCTCCCACAGCGCTTATTTTTCACGCGTTATTTCTTACTGTAAAAGAACACACGAAGCTCACCAAACTGCCCCTTTTTTCTGATAATTATTTATCTCTATTTAATATTTTAATTTTCGGCTAATATTAAGTTACATATACATAATTTATAACCCTCTCATATAAATAGTAGATGATGTGAAAGGGTTGTGAGTTACATACATGTAATTTAGGGGATCCTTAATTTTATCATTTACTCAATTTAAAAATATTAATATCATAAAAATATTTAAGGTATTTTAATTTTATGATTAGATTATTATTGTTTAATTGTTTGAGGAATTATGACATATCAAATGAATGATAAACTATTTTATTTCACAGCTTTTATTTTTAATATATCTCTTGATATTAAATATATATTTCTTATGAGTTTTTTTTCTAACTACTAAGCAACTTAATGCATGGAATACTAAGGTTAAATTGGTTTCTTTTTTTCTTTTTTATAATAAAACGGTCAATTTATTGTAATTCTATTAAATTATCAACGACAATTATTGAAATGAAAAATCAAACAAAATGTAACTTTTATAATATTTTTAAATACAAGATAAATTTTGTTGTGTTTACTTTCTAGAATGGGAGTAAGGATTGTAAATTCTTTTCACTCTAGTGTTTACTTTCAAATTTAAGGATTGATTGAGATTCACACTCCATAGGCCCCCACCCAATTTTGGAGGGGGAAGTGGGAGTGAGAATCTTTTTTACTCTCATTTTATTAAATTTAATATATTAAATATTATTATATTTATTTAAATATTATTTTATATTTAACTAAATAATAATTTGCATTGATTCTAAGTTAAAATTACTTTAAAATAATATTATTATATTAATGGAGAATTAATAATATTACTATATACTATCTTTATTTGAAAATATAATATTATTATATTTACTTAAAAATAATAGTATTATATTTATTTAATATTATTAATTAATAATAATAAATATTTTATTCTAAGGAAATATTAATTTTGTACAATGTTAATAGTAAAAATGTTTCATTTATGTTGCTCGTTGATAAACTATTTTATTTCTTAATATATCTCTTGATATTGAATATATATTTCTTATGAGCTTTTTTTTTTCTAACTATTAAGCAACTTAATGCATGGAATACTAAGGTTAAATTGGTTTCTTTTTTTTCTTTTTTTGAGTAAAACGGTCAATTTATTGTAATTCTATTAAATTATCAACGACAATTATTGAAATGAAAAATCGAACAAAATGTAACTTTTATAATATTTTCATATACAAGATAAATTTTGTTGTGTTTACTTTCTGAAGTGGGAGTAAGGATTTTGAATTTCTCTCACTCTAGTGTTTACTTGCACATTTTTAAAAAAAAATTGAGATTCCCACTCCATAGGCCCTCACCCATTTTTGGAGTGAGGAGTGGGAGTGGGAATCCACTCCTATCTCTTTCTTTTTTACTCTCATTTTATTAAATTTAATATATTAAATATTATTATATTTATTTAAATATTATTTTATATTTAACTAAATAATAATTTGCATTGATTTTAAGTTAAAATTACTTTAAAATAATACTATTATATTAATGGAGAATTATTAATATTAATATATACTATCTTTATTTGAAAATATAATATTATTATATTTATTTAAAAATAATAGTATTCTATTGATTTAATATTAATAATTAATAATAATAAATAGTTTATTCTAAGAAAATATTAATTTTGTACAATGTTAATAGTAAAAATGTTTCATTTATGTTGCTTGTTTATAAACTATTTTATTTCATAGCTTTTATTTCTTAATATATCTCTTGATATTGAATATATATTTCTTATGAGTTTTTTTTTTCCTAACTACTAAGCAACTTAATGCATGGAATACTAAGGTTAAATTGGCTTCTTTTTTTAGAGTAAAACGGTCAATTTATTGTAATTCTATTAAATTATCAACGACAATTATTGAAATGAAAAATCGAACAAAATGTAACTTTTATAATATTTTCAAATACAAGATAAACTTTATTGTGTTTACTTTCTGGAATGGGAGTGAGAAGTGGATTTCTCTCACTCTAGTGTTTACTTGCAAATTTTAAGAATGATTGAGATTCTCACTCCATAGGCCCCCACACAATTTTGGAGTGGGGAGTGGGAGTGGGAATCCACTCCCTCCTCTTTTTTTTTTACTCTCATTTTATTATATTTATTTAAATATTATTTTATATTTAACTAAATAATAATTTGCATTGATTCTAAATTAAAATTACTTTAAAATAATATTATTATATTAATGGAGAATTAATAATATTACTATATACTATCTTTATTTGAAAATAGAATATTATTATATTTACTTAAAATAATAGTATTATATTTATCTAATATTAATAATTAATAATAATAAATAGTTTATTCTAAGGAAATATTAATTTTGTACAATGTTAATAGTAGAAATGTTTTATTTATGTTGCCCTTATCAATAATTTTTAATTTACGTAATTAAAATTAATAAAAAATTGTGATGTACATAATTAAGAATATTAATAATTATCATAAATTTACAAATATTATAAAAGAAATATTTATTCATCAAATATATTGTTTATTAACTCTAAAATAAATGTTTAGTCATCAAATATATTTTTTATGAACTTTGTAATTAAAAACTACAATTCTTTAAATAAGGGTAAAATTATAATTTGAAACTATTTACTCACAATGCAAGACAAAATAATCACATAAATTGGATTCTGATCTTCATTTCATACTTTCAATCCAATAAGTAAACGACATACTCCCACTCACACTCTTAGGATTCCCGCTCTTCAAAGTGTATGCCTAATAATTCCATTACTTCTTTCTACTTCATGTTTTAATTTTTTAATTAGACCACCAAATCATTAAGTCAATTTAAAAATAATGACATCATAGAGATATTTAAAGTATTTTAATTTTATAATTTTAAGTAGTAATGGCGATTTGATACAAAACAAAAAAAAAAAAGTCATGTAATAAATGGATAATTTCCCAATAAGATAAGTGGTAAATTGATAATTTTACAATAAAAAGTACAATTATTTACTATTAATAAATCAAATACTCTAATTGGCATGTATTTATCAAATTGATATAAGTATAGATGTTAAAAGAATAAGCAATTAAGATAAAATTAGATTCTTAAATTATTTTTTATGTTTATTAAATTTATAATTGTGAATGACATGTAACTAATCAAATTGACATAAATATTTTAAATAACAATTAAGACAATGTTAGTTTCTTAATATAATATTATTTTCAAAATTTTAATTTTCAAAATCTTTGGTTTTAGATTTTTTTCTTTTACATTTTAGAGGGCAGAATCATTATTTGCATACTAAAATAGTCCAAGGGGTAAAATAATCTTTTAGCATAAATTTTGTTAAATATTCTATTACTTTTAACAATTTTGTGGTGAAATGATAAAAACTAAAATATTAAGTGGAAAAAATAATTGTCAGAATTTTTAAATGATAAAACGATATATAAAAAAAAGTGATCATTTAATAACATCCCTTCTAGAAAAAGAATAAACAAAACAAGTAAAACTGAACACAAAATATAATTCTATGTAAGACTCCTTATGAGAAAGTTAAATAATTAACACAGTGAGCACTGACTGTTAGTATGAAGTTTGTTCACTAAATAACTCTCTTAACTAAAAGGTAGAATGACTTTAAACAATTTAATGATCATATAAGAGAGATATCTTATATTTGGCTCAGTCTTAGTAATTATTAATCTAATTTTATTACTATAAATGAAGACTTGGTTTAAATTAAAAAAAAAACAATTATTAAAGTTAGATGATATATTATATGAGAAAATTTTTTAAAGAATCAATTCTCTAGTTTGATTATATCTATGATCCTACATGAGATCATGTGATAATATGTACAAAAGGAAAATGCAAGAAAACATAATGAAAAAGAAAAATAATCATACATTTAAAAAAAGGGTCCGACTACGGTACAATTATAGTACCGTACCATAATTGTATCCAGCCGTTGGATGCACTTAAATGAGTGGAGTTCATTAGCATTCAATGACTGGATGTAATTGTGGCACGATACTGCAATTGCACCATAGATTTTTCTTTAAAAAAATAATTAAATTATACATTTCAAAAAAGTTGTATTAGAAATATTCTCACAATGTCGTGGCATATCCATTTCAAAGCAGTCAATATTAATAATATTTTTGTTTTGACTTGGGATTACGACATGTACGTCAGTATTATTGATTTTCATTTTTTTTTTTTGGTTTTGACAACTTTAATCTGAGAAATAAATATAGAATTGGAATTTTTTTTTATTAATTATTTTCAAAAGAAAATCCTCAGTCAATAGTTTAAAACGCGCTCTCGTGGGGAATGTGAATTGTGTGCTCCTGAGGTGTTCTGTAACTTCTGTTTCTTCCAGAAGGGCCCACTTTGAGTTTAATAATAAAAATTATGAAAAGGAGTCTTGTTTTGTTTAAAAAAAAATAAAAAATTGGAAGTGGAAAAGGGGGTCTTGTTTGGTTTCATTTTTCTAGTAATATAATCAGAATTTGTGGAGCAGAACAGCCTAAGGCTGTAAGGCAGCTGGTTGGGCTGCGAAGTTATAATTTTGGATTCGAGTGCCCTTCGAGGTCTGCCAATTGTCCATGTTCTCTGAGTTTTGGCACCTAAATTTTTGTTCATTAATGGGGTCATCTTTACTCCACATAACTAAATCTTAGCAGTCACCTGGGATTTGATTAAAAAGAAAATGATATTCGAACGTGAACAAGACACTATGAAAATAGAAACGATGGCGCTGTTTATGAATCGTGCATCGTTCTGGTATGATATAGTAATATTGTTGCATGAACAATAACGTTATTTTTATCTTCCTACTACTTAAAAATCAGTGTTCTTGTTTGATCCTAAAGGTCAGATCAATGTTTTTTTTTTCAAATATTTGTTAGGTTATTGGTTTTATTAGGGTTGTTACAATTTTTTTTTAATTTTCTTTTCGGTTTGTAATTGACCTTAAAATATATGTTAAATACCTAACAAGTGAGTCCAAAAACATTTAAGACTCTTTTAAAAAAAAAATCATTTAAAGAAGAATAATTTCCACACTAAATTAGACTTCTTATTGACCGTATTATTATTCTATTCCCCTAAAAGCATGTGATACAATAACAATTACTAAATTTAATAAAAAAAAGTTATTTATTCATTATTTACTTAGTGTGATTTATGTATTAGGTATCTGATATCAATATCGCAAGATATAAATCACAGGTTCTCTATAAATAAAAAATTGTTCATAATTATTAATAAAATTGACATTTCATTAGATAAGGCTGTAACTTTTCTTTTTCTTTTTTTATTGGGAGTAGTTTTATCTTAATTATTAGAGGAAAGACCTCAAGTTGAATAATTAATATGCATATGAGATATACATATTGAGTGAAATTATTATGAATTAGAATCTAATTTAACAAATATCATTGATCATCAAATCACACAAGTTTTAATAAGTTTAATCAACCTTAATATTGAGTGGGTAATGAACTTGAATTACATTTGGGATAAAAGCTAGACAAGAAAAAATTTCAAGACTAACAATTTTAATCTTATCCAGAGCCATTTTGGTTGCTTGGATTAAGAAAATAGGCTAATTTTTAATCCGAAAATCTTGGGATTATTAATCCTTTTCTTTTACATGGGTTTACAACTAATAAGAACAGCTAGTGAAATCTCAGTCCTCTCTTATCTCACTAAAACAAAAAGAAATCTTAACTCAAAAATTCATATATGCTTTGACTTAACTCTCCCATAAGCAACATGTTAGAAATTTTAAGTTTCGATTTATGTTTTGCTTTGCTCTTCATCTTCTAATTAAATTAATGCTTCTGTTATAGATCTTAAGATTACTATATTTTTCATTTTTTTTGGGTGCTTTGGTTGCAGGAACTGAAAACACAGCTTTTTTCTATGATAAGTGAATGTGCTTCGCCAAAACTCATTTATTTTGCTTGCCTTTTCCAACTTGGGAGTAACCTTATTCTAATTTTTGTATTAACAATATATGTTGTGTCTAGTTCTATTGGTGGATCTTTTTCTTCTCGACATAAATTTGTTTGATTGTGTTAGAACTTTTTGATATCATTTTTCTAAATTATTTATTTATTTAATTTGTACAATCTACTGCTTTATTTTCTTTATTTCATATTTAATTATATAATTATAGACCTTTTGATGAATAGATATGGACGAAAGACAAAATGTGTTACTCTTACTTGCAAATGAGTTTCGTAAGCAAAAATTGGATGTTTGTATTATGAATGTTGTTATCTTACTCCATATAATAGCAAGCTTTCATGAAAAATATGTGCTCAAGAATCGCCACTTTTGCTAGGCTTCAAACTCATCTTTAAACTCTAGATGATATAATTGGCACTGGAGATACATAATGTGCAAATCAACTTAGGATGGATAGAAGAGTTTTTGAGTTATTATGTGAAATATTTCATAGTGATGGAAGGTTAAAGATGGATAGTGTAGTTTCTGTAGAAAAATCGAACAATTAATAATTATTTCAAGTATTATGAAGAGACCCTTAATAAATTCTTTAATTCCATTTTGAATAGAGTTATACGACTACAATACATTTAGAAAAGTCAAATGAAAGTGTGGATAACCTTATTGGTAAGTTATGAAAAGAAAATATCAATTCATAACTCGTTGCTTATGTTGATAAGAATGGATCTTCTCTTCATCACGGAGTGAGGGTGCAAAAGATGTTATTGAAACAATTAGAACAAGCAAAATATTTAAGACGTTGCAAAAATGATGAAGAAAGAAAGGATTTTATGAAGAACTTACCCTAGGTGGGTATGATGACTAATAATGGTATTATTTTGGGATCATTTTGCACAAAAGATCATATGTGGTGTTGGTGAGTCTACAAAGCTGATGATGACAATTTTTTTTTTTTTTGTTTTTGTAACCAATCATATGAATTAGATCCCTTTTTTTTTGTAGTTGACTATAAACTATTGGTTATAAATGGTACCCACCATCGTTTTGTAAGTATTTAACCACATGTTAGATAGCGGCTTAATGATAAACATGCATAATGTATCAAATATGTTATAATTAATTGTTTATCATATAAATATATTATATGATAAAATGAATCTTATTTAGATTGAATTGTTGCTATAGTTTGATTGGATTTATATTTTTTTGGTAATGTTATAAAGCATAAATAATATTTATGTCAGGTGGTTAAGTGTTGAGATGTAAAATATTATATAAGGCAAAACTTATATAACTGGCTTTTTTCAGAAGAAAAATTAATGTCATTTGTATAAGGCAAAACTTTGTTCGAAAGTTATTGTAAAATTGAAGCACAATTCATTTCACTTTCTGTACTAGTTATTATTATTGTTATTTATCCAAACTTGTAAACTTCCTAACATTGGAGAATATTGTTATAGTCCTGTCTAACATTGCACCAAATAAAAAACAACACTCTATTTAATTTAGTTTAATCCAATCTAATCTTATACAGTCTAATCTTAAAAAGTTAATCTAATCAAATCATATCTTCCAAACATAGCATTGCATTCATTTATTATGTCTTTTGAATTATCATGAATTGAGATTCATATAAACAGTAAAAAATTTGATAGCTTGGAGTAGTACTTGATTGCAATTTATTTAATAAATTATTTACTGAATGAAATTATATATTATAAAAAGTGATCATTAGAACAAATTCTAACATAGGATAAGTATGTAATGATAGAGGACACTTATCATGGGCATAGCTTTAATTACGAGCATCAAAGGTCTAAGATTGGACTTAATATTTATTAAAAGGAGTTTTAATTAATTAAGTTTTTTATTTATTGTATGGTTCATTAGAGTGCAACATCGGGATTTCAGTGAATAACATGGGTTAATTTAATAATTTTGATATGTCATAAGATGACTAGACATTAACTATTAAGTTGGAGTTAGGAAGATTATGATTTACAGTCTTAATTCCTAATCAAATTCTAACTCTAATAAGTGCTTATACAAAGGAGAAGAAATTATAGTAGACTTTTTTTCTTTTTAGCCTAGAGATTTTTCTCTACAAAAGGAAAAGAGAATGTCTTAGGATCTTCATCTCCTACATGCAATTAAGATTCTCTATGCGTCCACACATATGAGAGAGACAATTAAGGATAATTACAAAGAATGCTGGAACCATAGTTTGCAAATCCCAACGATATGGTGGAAAGATTGCAGTAATTCTTTCAATTTTCATCGAAAATCTAAAGTATTGTTCTAATCTTATACATGTATACATAATTATTAAAAAAAAAAAAAAAGATCTTGTCTTCTGCTGATTTTATTAAATAGAAAATTTATTTTTCTAGGCCTAATTTACCAATAGCCTAAAGGTCAGACCAATGTTTTTTTTCAATTTTTTTTAGGTAATTGGATTCAGTTCAATTTATTATGGTTTGATTTTTTTTTAATTGTTTTTTGGTTTTTGATTGACCTCAGAATATTTGTTAAATGCTTGAATAGTAACTATTAAATATTTTTTTAATCATTAAGATAAGAATAATTTCCACACGAGTTCTGGTATTTACTCCGAGTCAAACCCCAAAACTAATGCGAATGACGTTGTTTTGTGCATTTTTTTTTTTTGTTTTAATCAACATCAAAACGACGCCGTTTGAGTCCCTCATCACTGTCTTCCTTCCTCTTGCTAAAGCTAAACTACGCAGAAAACAGAGTTTCAGCAGCTGGGGCCGCCTTCTGATACAAGCAAAGGAAAAGCACAGAAAAGTTTCATTTTCCCATGGGGTGAAGCAACCATAAATTTAGTAGAAGATTTGATGATTTGCAGGGTCTACTCTGTTTTGGCCTCTCTTGAACTGATGAGTTGAAGCAAGAAGTCGAATCGAACGCGCAGCCTTTATTGTCTTATGATTGTCAAGGTCTATTTTCCCTAGCTCTGATCATACAATTGTGAAAATCTGTTATTCCTTCAGCTGCGCGTTTAGGTAGAGGCATTCAAATTCCACTTGCACCGGCCATTCTTTATGAAGATTTGATTGCGTTTATAGAAAAGCTCGTGTCTCTGACGGATTTAATCGGTTGTAAGAGTGAAGATCGAGAATTAAACACTAATATCGCCTCACCGTTGTCACCAAGCTTAGAATTGAAGAATGAAGCTAATGATTCCCCTGCTCCGCCACGTTTTCCTCCCAAATCCAATTTGGAGGTTGCAAGTGATTTTGGTCATGAAGATAATCTGACCGTTGCAGAAGCTTACCGTTGCCGGTTCATCAAAGAGACTTGTGAATGAGAGGGAGGGAGGAGGGTTTTTTTTTGTAGAGAAGTAAGGATCTTGGCATCTTTGAAGAAGATGATGATTTCAGCTTGATGTGAGGAAGCTCACATGAAAAAGAGATAGGGAAGGGAAACGGTGAAGTGAAGGGAAAAGGATGAAGGGAAGGGGAAATATTTGACAAGTAAAACGAATTATTTTTTGCTTTGTTGTGAAACGGTGCGTTTTTTATTTTAATCAAAACGGTGAGTTTCAATTCGGGGCGCAATTCGGGGGAAATAACTTTTTTCCTTCCACATTAGATTAGATTTCTTGCTCACAAAATTGATTTAAAAAATCGACAAAATAAATAATGTTAGTGATCTCAATATTTAACTCTCATTTAATATGATATTTATCAATTAAATGATAAAATTAAATAATACATAATTTATATTTATCATTTAAAAGATTAGTAACATATAATATTAAGATTCAAATAAGTACTTAAACATTGAGATTTCTATGATTTCTGTATTTCCTTATTTCCGAAAAGATTGAAAAGATTGATTGTTCCATATATGCAAGTTGGAAAATGACGGTCGGTTCCTGCCAAAATTGTTCTGAAGGAGAATGTTAATTGATATGCTTCAAGAATCGCCACTCTGGACATTAATTTCAAAATGTTACAAATAGGAATCAATAAATTGCATTTCTGTTGATCCTTTTGTCTTGTCTTAATAAAAGCTAAATGAACAAGCAAAAATGCATAATTTCTATTTAGACTCAGTCAACGGCAACGCTTGCAAGCTACATATATATCTCGGTGGAATGTAAATCAAATCTTGACATATAAAAATTGTTCGAGCTTTGAATATAATATTCTTCTCAAATGAATGTCATTTAATTTGTGATTTCACTGTTCCGGGAAGTACGGCCTTTCAGGAATGTGCAAGAAACTGACATATGAATGGGAAAGTTTCCCAGATAAAATATTAATACTAAGTTTTAGAGAGAGAAGAACCAATTCCCAATGGTTCTGCATTTAGGTCCCCCTTTGCAGATGCCAGAGGGCTCTGAAATGAAGCACTTGATGAGGATTTGATCATACAATGCAAGTATGCGACAACAGCAGCAAAAAGAAACGTGTTTACGAATCCATGCAAAAAATAAATCCACTTTAGCCAATATTTAGCAGCCTCAGCTCCTCTGCTGAAAGTATATTACCTCCTTCAAGGCTTCAACGACCCACAATCTTTTGGAAGTAGCAAATCACTATCGAACTCTGCGCTTTGAATCCATCAGTGAAACACAGAACAAAATACATTACGACACATATTACCAAATTAAAGGCCTAGGGTGAAAAACTTGTTAATAGCCTTGTCAAATTGACCTTGATAAGTGAAAATTGGAGACACAAGTTGGAATGTGAGGACAGAACAGAAGGGCAGTACTAGCTTTGTCAAATTTTTTTTTTTTTTCCTTAGCGTTATTATTATTATTTTCAGTTCACGGCCTTTTGTTTGCTCGTTTTTGTGAGTTTTCGGTAAGGGATTGTCCGTTTTCTTGATCCCCATCATGAGATTCCTGATGTTTTCCTTTTGGCACGCATGGATCAAATTTTCCTAATCTGTGCCGAAAACTGAGAGAGCCCATCAAAACTTTGTAATGGCGTAGATTTCGTGTTCATTTTTTGAGTCGTTACATCAGTTCTTAGATGGTTTGCATTCATTTGTCGTACATTAGTTGCCATTTACATATTGTGGAGGTCCTCATCAGTCATCATAACAATTCTGAAGATTTGAGGACCATAGCATGCTGATACCTTTTCTTTGGGAAAACACTAGTTAGGCATCATATGTGTAGTGCTTTTCGTTTTTAGAAAAATGTTGATTCAGAACTGAATTTTGGATTTGTTTCACAATTTGCTTCAAAGCACTGCGGAGAAACAACCCCTGATTATCAATTTAATATTCGACAAAAATACTAGCTATACAATGCTCTGATTATACAACCCTTGAAATAATTTAATTTGCAAGATGGAGCTCCTCAGTACCAACACTATATTGTAACACAAGATGAAAAATATTAATGCTTAGAGAGAGGGCAGCCAATGCCATGGCGGTTGCTAGGGAATAGCACAAACAAAATGCTGCACGCGATGCCAATCCCAATAGGCACTCGCATTAGGAGTTCCTTGGCTTCCTCTGAGGGTGTTGGAAAAAAGCAATTTACAACATTTTTATCAAACAAAGCAATCGCGGCAAAAACCAATATGGAAGCAAATGCATGAAAAAGATCAATAAACTTAAGCTGATATTGAGCTTTTTCCTCTGGTGTAAGTTTCAGTGATGTGTCAATAACCCACAAGCCTCTGAATGTAGCTAGTCCATACCTAACCTTGCCCCTTTCATCTCTAAAGCTATCGGTTAAACGCAGAATGAAACATGATACGCCGCAGAGAGCCAAGAGGCCTAGAGTGATGACCCGGCTTGCGTGTGTGGGACAACGGCCTTGATGAGTTAAAATTGGAGAAAGAATTTGGAACGTGAGGACAGAACCTGTGGGGAGAAGCCTGGCCAAATGTGCTGTGCCTTTGAATGTTTTTCTTATTGCCTTTTGTGCTGGCGTTTTTTGTGCTTTTGGTGCATTTTCCAATAGAGGCAGCTGCTGTTGTTGCCGGAGATTTGTTCTAACATCCATCACTCTGATTCTTTTTCTAAGTCTTGGTGATTGTGAAGGAGCTACTTTCATGCAAGAAAGAAACTGAAAACTCTTGGCCAAGAGTTAAAATAATTGGGGGGTTTTTTTTTTAATTTAATTTATTAATTTTGTTGGCAAGTGCATTTAGTGAAGATTACCTTTTATAAATGAGAGAGGAGTTTATTTTAGCAACTTCTGTGGAGTGGTATTAATTTTGGTTAATTTACTTTAATTAGGGGAAGTTTCATTTGTTGGGAGGTTTTGAGTTTGCTGACATTGAATGAGTGAGTGAGAGACAAAATTATTGCTTTGTTTTTAACTTAAATCCTACTTCTCAGGGGTGATGTATTATATTATTGGTTAAAAGGTTAACAGCTCATTTGAGATCGGACCTTCCCTTCCCAATTCGGGAGTTTATTATGTAAGGGGAGAGCTTTTCCCACCCCTCTAAAATTCTCAATACACCCTCTTTTCTTGTCTTTTTTTTTTTACCCTTACATTTACTATTGTTTTTTTTTTATTGCCATAGTGCCATCATACAGATCTTTGGTTAATGAATTTTGCAATGAAATAAAGGGCGGCGTCTGTGTCAACTAAGTGAAAATGAACTCAAACTATTACAATATTGATTTTAATACTGACAATAAATAAGTTCTTTTGACTTAGGGTAATAAGATTTTTGTTTGATGAAGCAATGGAAGTGTTAGATGCAATTTCGAGCCGAGAAGGATTTTTTATGCAACACTTTTTGAAATGATAGATTCGAATGCTTGAACTAGTGCGTATAAGACCACCAGAAGGCTTTGGATTGGAAGCATCCACCAGGGAATTGGGGCATGTTAAATGTTGATGCGGCCACAAATGCATTATCAGAAAACTGGAGGGGAGAGACGATGGTTGCAGGACTGGAGAGCACGTCTTTTAACGGGGTGTTTTGAGAATTTTATACTAAAATCAAAGGAAGGAAACTTAATAGACGCTACTAAATGAATTTAATTCAAACAAAGTGCTTATAACAACAGTGAGTTTAGGCACAAAAAACCATTAAAAAACCCAGCTTCTTAGTTTTAAAACACAATTCACTCGATGCTTATAATTGCTTTACCTTAAACCAACTTAGCAGCTCCCAATCCTTCGAAGCTTTCTCTACTCCTCTATCACCACTTCCCATAGGAGATTATGACGATAAAACTAACCAGCTATGCTACCAACAATTCAAGAATCCTAAATTAACACACTCCCGAACTTGCTGCAAGTTGCAAGCACCGTAGTTGTTCAACGGCAGCAAAGGAAAATTAAGAAAATTTACTTGAAAAATCCATCAATGTGCTTACCGACTAAGAGGATTTCAAAATTATCCCGTGAATGCGCAGAAGCTTATTCAAATCATGATCCAAAAAATAATAAATTATGTGAAAATTCAGCCAGACCATGTATGTTCATGATTCAGCTGAGCACCACCAGTTTAAAACCCAAAATAAACTAGAAACAAGCATAGAAATTCTTATTAAGAATCTAATAAGAATTTTTAACATGCATGCAAGACATTTTGAATTCGTTATAAGCTTGAATAAAAAGAAGAATTTGAGAAAGAAAAGAAAGGCTTATGTCAATTTATATGAAATAAATTTGTACAGCTTCATCATTACTTTTGAAAGGGACAAGTGAAATTCAAGAACTTTAGGATGTGGATGATCAAATTTAAATAGTTGTTACCAATTGTTGAATCAGTTATTGAGAAATTATAAAGAGAAAACACACAGATAAGCTAAATCAATCCGAGCTTTGTAATTTTGGTAGATGAAATTTCAGCGTGTGTAAGCGTTCTAATTTTCTGAATTATTCATCAATTTGGTTTTCAAAAAAAAAAAAAAAAAAGGGAATTTTGAAGGAAACAAAAATAACTGAAAGTCTACAGGAGTTGGGCGTAAAGGCAGTACTCAAGGCATACGCATTACGTAATGCACAATTTTTAAAACTCCAGCCAACTAGATTTTTCTTTTTTCTTTTTTTTTTTATTACTACAGCCAATTAGATTAAAGTGATTGAAATCTAACGGCAATACAAAATGCACAATTTCTAAAACTTCAACCGTTAGATTAAAGTACTTTGAAACTAACGGTTGTAACTCTCGGATGAACGCAGCTTCAGAAAAGGATTTTCTCCTGATTTGATTTCTTCTGAATTTTTCAAGATCTTCTGTCATATATCTTTTAGTAGTAGTGTATAAGTAAAATTTATTTTTTTTATTTTTATATTTATTAACTACCAATCAGCAATTGATTTATTTACTTAGGATATGATCAAATAAAGAGAAAATTCTGATTCGTGCAGCTTCACCTTAAAATAAAGATTTTGTTTTGAGCTTGGAGTCTCGAAGATTTTTTTTCTCTCAAACTTTCAACAAATTTTTGGGTTTTACATTGTCTTTGAATGTGTTTTGGTTCCTGCAGACTATTTGATTCACTTTCATTGATAAACTGGATTTTTTTATTTTATTTTAGAATGATTACAAAAAAGGAGAGAAACAAAACTATAAACTTGGATTCTAAATATTCAAAAGATTCAATTTAAACAGTAAAAAAGGAAGAGGCAAGTACCTAAATTTGATTAACACTCCCCATTGAATCAACTATGAGCGAAAAATTTGCTATCGTGGAGACAAATGGAGATAACTAAAAGATGCAAAGAATTTGAAAAGAAAGAACATGGTTTATTAGGGAAAGGGTTATTTATGGAAATTCAAGTGGGTATGAATAGAAATAATATAGTTTTATAGTGCATTTACTCTCCGAATTGACAAATCAAAATTCAGAATTATAATCGTTGACAACATTTACTTTATTAAGTAGAGGTGAGAATCGAAATCAAAATCGTGAGCCCACCCCTATTTGGGAATGAGATAAAAATCGTGGGGCGACTCCTATTTGGTAATGGGAAATGGAAGACTAATTCCCAAGGGGTTGGGAATCAATTTTCGATTCCCACGATTAACAATTTTACCTACATTAAAATTATTCTATTCCTAAAATGCCCTCATCACTGAGAGAGAGAGAGAGAGAGAGAAGGAAACTCGTGATTGCAATCTCCCTGATTATTGCCAATCATCACATCATAGGCAGTAGCAGTCACGAGTAGCAGTCGTCACATCATCGAAGTCGAACCACTAGCAATAGCGACCGTCACATTTTGATATGATGATGCCAACGATGATGATGATTCCAGATACGATCTAGTGACGATGACAACACCGATGATAATGATGAAGCTGACGATGATTACGATGATGATTATTATCATCATCATCATAATTGTTGTTGTTATTGTTTTAATGATAAAAAGTAAAATAATTAATTAATATTAATGTTCATAATAATATTATTATGTTGTTATTAATTATTATTAACAATAATTAATAAAAATAATTTTTAATGATAATAATCGCAATGATTAAATTATAAAATCATAACAGTTAATTAATGACTTTTTAGTAATTTGTAATAATCTGACTTATTTTGATTTGATTACAAGATAAAGTAAGCATATTAATGACAACACAACTCATTCTGATTTCGATTCTTATAACTTAAGTAAACAACTTATTATAATTTTAATTTCTTATTTCGATTCTATTTCATTTTGATTGTAACCTATTTTAATTTTCGTTTGGATAAATGTACCATTAGTCCTATTGGATGGGGCTTTACTTAGAAGAGGAGTTTGAAAAGGACTTTTAGAGGGATGCCAGAGCACTAATAAATCTTGGTCTATATAAAATGGGTACTGGGTCTAAAGAAAATCCATTAAGGCCCAATTTGCTAGAGCTTGTGTATTGTAAAATTAAGAGATTCATATAATTTGAGCGAACAATTGTAGATAAGATGCGAGCAACTGTCTCCCGGTTCACCTGATTCAGACATTTTCTTTCATTTTCAGTTGGTGTGAAACTGTTGACTCAAAAAGTATTTTTCTCTCTTTCTTTCTTTCTATTTTTTTTAAACATATGTTCTGTCCCAGCTTTTATTGCATAATTAATTGCTGTTGTTTATTTCTCTATATATTAAAATCACAGCTGCTTTGTTCACCTCTGTGATGCATCAAGAGTATATATAATTTTTGTTATTAGAATCCCGATTCTATTTTAAGAAAATTGAGATAAACCTAAGATGCTATGAGTTAATTAATTGTCAAATTTGTTTACAATAATCGGGTAACCTATTATTCTTATCACGCTGGTTTCTAATCTCTCCTGTGTAATTATTAAAAAAAAATGGAAATAAAATCGGATTTTGGGTTTTGCTAAAGGTTTGGTTTTGGACTTACAATAATAATTGTTGATAAATACAAAATTACAATGTCATGTAATATTTTTAAAGAAATAAGTTTACCCATTTGGGTTTTTTTTTTTTCTTCTTTTTTCTCATGAGAGAGCACATTGAATCAAAACGTAGCACTAATCTCTACATAATAATTACTTCACAGTTCATCTAATTGATCGCCTTGTACCGACAATCAAGGGACTTTTCTTAGCCGGCATGGCAGCATTCAATTTTTTAGGCGAGCCGCCCAAACAAAACACACTTTGATTACTTGAAAAGAAGTTTAATTTAGCCCATTTTATAATGCATTGATCATGGCTTCCAATTTTTCTTATTCGTTCATTTTCCTTTCTAGAATGTCATTGGCATTAAAGTGAACACCACAACCATAACGGGGGACAAACATAAATATGATACCCAGAATTTCAATTGAAATACTAGTGTAATTGGTATTCAAAATCCCATTTGGTATGTTAGGTCGATTAGTTCAATCTAATCTGACTGATTGTGATTGGCTCTCTGATATTATCTAATTTTATTGGCTGAATCAAATTCGAAATCGAGTAGAAAATTTTACAAAATATCCATACATTTTAATTGATCCGAATTTTGATAATCTTTTCGCAGCTTTCAATCTTGATCCCCAACCTTCTAGTATAAGCATAAAAGCATTTCAAATTTCAAGCTGATCAAATGACTGCAAGTTATCAATACATCACACGATAACAAAATATTATGTTTTAAGTAAGAGTAAGATTAGTATAATCATGACTCCATTTGGAAAAAGAGAGAGAGAGAGAGAGAGAAATAAAAATTAGTATTTAATCGTAAATATTAATTAATTTAATTAGTAAAATTTTAAAATATATATATATATATATATATGTATATGAGATTTAAACTTCCGATTACATCGGTGAAAAAAAAGAAAAAGAAATTGAGCTATCATGATGCTTTATAACTTAAAAATGAAAAAGCCTCCGGTTGCTTTGGCAAATAATTCATGATGCAGAGAAAGGGTTTAGCTAAAACAAGTAAAAATTTATCGACATTGCATTTTATTTTTAATTTTTTACGGTGTCTTTGTGACTGGTAGATCGTTAATTTACTCGGCTAATAATATATGGATTTTTTTTTTTTTGTTTTTTGTTTTGAAAGGACAATAAATATGAATTTTTAATTGCGCTCGTGGTTTTAAAAAACTTTAATCATCAGTCAAAGAAAGATCAACCACTTTGTAAGTTAATAATGATTGATCGATCGACGATGGAAATGGAATCTTTTTTTTCAACAACAATTTTGAAAAATGGATGTAAACTTTTTGTAATTGAATCAATCTTTTTTTTTTTTTTGTTTTTTGTTTTGTTGTAGGAAAAAAAAAATCAATTACCCGAATTTCAACAACTCTGTTACTTAAAGCCTTGCTTTGGTCGGATTTTTCAAAACGCATGTGACGCTGGTAATCAAACATTGAAACTATTAAATCATGTGCCATTAAAAAAAATTAGGTGAGGAATCTCAGTCAAATCCAATCACCATCTAATCAATTGATGGCCATTTAGGATAACAAGTGTTGAATAAGGGCTCAAATTTTTTTGCTAACTTGTGATTGGAGAATGTTGGTGGTGAGGAAATATTTTGGATGGGCACATAATATTTAGCATTATCTTTGTTCATGATTATGCCCTATATTTATCCAATACTTCTATGATTGTGGAAGGAAAAGAAACAAGAAAATGATGGTGTCCAGTTAGATTCTCAACTTTTCAACAATTTGATTAGATTGGTGCATATTTAAAAGACTAATATTTGGAATTTTAATATTTCCCATTCAACTTGAATCTCTATGTTACTAATCATTTATTTATTTATTTATTTATTAGATGGTAGATATAAACATTACCTAAAATTGATTGTTTTAATTAATTAAATTCAAACTTTTATTTCTAACAAGTTTTAAATATAACTACTCATATGAAATTATATTTCTCAACTTATGATATGATGACACATGTCATTAATAGTGTCGCAAGTAGATATCATTGTCGCTAATGAGTTAAGGTGTCATACTTCCTTCATTTGGGGGGTAGATCACGTCACGACCCTTTTGACGACTCATCGAAATGGCATTGAGCCAATTGCAACATTTGCTAAGGACAAAGTTTAATCATTTTAAGTTACATTTATGAAATATTGTTTTATACTACCGTTAAGGTATTTCATATTAATAATTAAGAAAAATTTTCTCTCTTTTTCATATGTAAATTTAACTACCGCAAAATTTTGACATATTTTCTATACCAATTTTATTTTTAAACTTGTATTAATCAACTACTTTAACACTAACAAATGGTCATTTTACCCCTAAATAAATTAAGATACCATTTTATTCTACAAGATTTTGAAAAATAAAAATACTATAGTCAAAAGATTTCTCATGAAATATTTAATAAAACAAATAAACTTCAAAATCCATAATGTTAATTTTTTATAATTATAACTCGTTTAAAATTATCATGTTAATTTTTTGCAATTATAATTTCATTCAATTTTTACAATTAAATTAAGTACAAGAAAGTTTAAAAAAATTAACATGAAGAGAAAAGTTCCCTATAATTATTGTAAACTTCCCTATAATTTAAAATTAATCAACTTCCCTATACTAAATTTAATTATAAAAATTAAATGAAATTATAGTTTCAAAAAATCAACATGATGATTTTTAAATAAAATTGTAATTATAAAAATTTACATATTGAATTTTGAGATTTATCTATTTTATTAAATATTTCATGGGTATTCTTGTAATTATGATTTTTTCTTTATAATTTTGTAGAAAAGAATGGTCTTTTAATTCATTTAGGGTTAAGATGGTCATTTGTTAGTGTCAAAATGATTTATTGATACAAGTTTAGAAATAAAAGATAGTGCAAAAACATATTAAAATTTTGTAGTGATTAGATATACATATGACAAACACAAAGATAATTAAGAGATAATCATTTCCCTAGTGATTATAACTAATTTTAATTTTATTTGTATCGTGTTATTCATTATAATATCAAGTGTTGTCCCAACAGTGCAACGTGTCCTAAATTTTTAAGATATTAATTAATTAAATTTTAAAATCAATATTTACTTTTTATTGTAATATAAAGGGATTTTTTTTTTTGTTATTGAGTGTCTTTTTTTTTTTTTTTTTTTTAAAGTATTGAGGTCTAACTAAGAATATGACTGGACGAAGCTAGGAATTTCTTCCTTCTTTTCCCTACATTGAATGAACAACAAAAACACAATTAATTATTTTTGCCAAATTTTTAAAATTGTGATATAAAAATAAGAAGAACAATGCGGTTTATTGTTGCATGCACGTCAAGATAATCTAAGTGAGAAAATTGTAAATTTCACAATAATTTTTTTCTCTCTCAGATCTTAATGAGCCCAGCCGTGCACGCACTTGACCAAAATCCATCTTAGCACGCAGGCAATTGCGCATTCATTACGCTTAAAATCATTAAACTCAATAATTATACATATTAAATTAATACTTTAATAATATCGGATTCACCATCCATCCTTCAATTTCAAAAGTACCGAGTTTTCAAGTCCAATAGACATGATCAAGACAGGTCCCACCATTGATCCCTTTCACATTGACTTATGACAACTGGATGGAGAGAGTAAAGTAACATTTTCTTTCTCTTTCATAAAGTGAGAGTGAGATTTTTGTTATTATCCATTAAAAAATTACACACCAGTTTTCTAATAAAATTACCGTAATCACAAGAAGGTCTGTATACAAATTTCATTTTAAATAATGTGTTATTTATTTAATGGTTAGTAATCTTTTATAAAGTATAAGTGAATGAATTATATTATCTCATCAATTAATTTTTTTTGATATGTATAGAATGTCACCTCGAACTGTCTCTTATCTCAAAGATTAGATTACATGGTGTTGCTCAAAATTAGAAATATATAATGAAGCACTCATGTATCTCAAAGATATTAAGGATGTTTTACTTTTGAAAATGAAATTAAATAAAAAATAAATGATATGTTTACTTGCTTAAATAAAAAGTTAAAAGAGAATCAAAATAGTGGATACTACCTAAAAATTAAGAATAATTACCAGAGTTCTCGTTGACATGGGGAAGGTGAGAATGAGATTCTCATTTTTTAAAGTGACCATAATTTATGACACACTTAAATTTTGAAATTCTTATTTTATCTTTCTTAATTATGACAATAATAAACTAAGGTTAGTTTAATAACTTTTAACTATCTATTTCTATTCCAAAATAAAATAAACACATCAATGTCCATACAGTTTATTTCAATTTCGATTCACACAGCTAAAGTAAATAATTTATTTTGATTCCCGTACCTCATTCCAATTCCAACCCATTTTGATTCCACTTCATTTTGATACAATTCATTATGATTACTGATTAGTAAACACATCATAAAAGGTATTTTTCTTTTCTTTTTTAAAATATGTGGGAATAGGTTTTTGAGCTAATACTAAACAAAGCGTTAGGCTGCACTACAAGTATAAATATTTAGAATTCTAATATATTTCAAGTTATAATAGATACTAGAAGGACGAGATATTTTGACTTAAATCAAGACATCAAAAGTTTTTTCATTCATTTGGTTCAATCCAAGTTGATGAGATAATTGTTTATGTGACATTAAAATTCTAATAAATACATGACTCAAAAAAATTTTAAAAAAATTTGAGGTGGCATACTAAAATTAAAAAAGAGAAAAAGGGAGAATCCTGACTCTTGATATACTTCCTCAATGAGATTATACAAGTAAAAATTTTTCTTTATGCAACTCTCTCAACGAGATTATACAATATACACTTACTTAGGAAATTAGAATTATTATTTGCATGAAGAAGAAAATAAAAAAACTTGAGCAAGTTAATAGGTAAGTTTTTACCGTTTGTACTTTGATTTACTGTCTTCTTCATTTTATGGATAAGCAAAAATTATATTTCTTATAAGAATGAGTACAAAAATTTTATCAGAGACAAAGGACGTGCTTGGAACTAAAATTTTGTAACTTTTAAGTTATAGTTGTTGTGAAGAAAAAGCTGTATGTATGAAACAAAAATTAATAATTTGTAGTAAATATAAAATTTAAATAATAGTTTTAACAAAACTATTAAAGATATAATATATTTGCCATGATACACGTAAAAAATTATTTCAACATAATTTTTAAAGTACAACAGTTAGTGTTTATCAAATATTTTAATGCTGTAACTTAAAAATTATAACTGCATGACCTTAATTCCGAACACAGTCTAAAAATAGATAAGAAGAATGTAGGTATTAATGTGTTGCATATAGGGATGACTTTTAATTCGTCTTATAAAGCAAAAGCAAAAGAATGTTACACAGATTATGGTCGAATAAAACTCGTTCTCATGTCATGTTGATGAGGTTACCAGAATGCAATCTGTACGCTCTACGTGAGGGCAAGAAAAGAAAGAAAATATAGAGTAGATGAGAGTAGACGAACTTAACATCTTCAATGGATTTGGCTTTGTTATTTTCGTGTCAAGGAATTAATTAAAAAACTTTGAGAAAAAGTAATCAAAATTTTTTATTTTTTTTTTTTTGTCAACAAGATAATTTTACTTTTGTCCATACCATATATTTTAATTTTAAAAGAATTCACCTCATTGTTGAAATTAGAGTCAACAAGTATAATCAATTAAGCCCACAGGTTTTGGGATCAGACTCTTGGATTGTTTGTCGATCAGAGAAGCCAAAACTGAGTGAGAGGGCAAAGTAGTGGAGGAACAGAAGAGATTTGATGACAAGGTTGAACCAAAATGAAGACGAACGGTACGCATGATTCAATTTTTGAATTTTTTTTTTTCAATTTCGGTTAGAAACATTTGAAAAGAATGCGTTTGAAGAAGAAGAGTCGGGATATTCTATCTCTCTCTTATATTTTGAGTCATAAATCTAATCGAGTTTTAAAATTATCTTAGCCCTTAAATTGAGCCAAATCAATGCCTAGATTTTAATGTCTAAGTTTAATATCAATAAAGACATCTATCGACCTAAAAAAATTGTAAATAAATTATAATTTTAAAAATAAAATTAGTTATTAATAACCAATTTTATTTAAACTTTAAACTTGTATATTTAACAATTCTCCACATGTCAATCATTTAAACTTGTACATTTATAACCAATTTTCTATGTTATTTATTGTGGTATTAATAACCAATTTTATTTTTAAAATTATAATTTATTTACAATTTTTTTTAAGTGTATAGATGTCTTTTTTGAAAATTGGTTATTAATAAAAATTTAAATAGAGGAATGAGATAATGAGGATATATTTATAATTTTATTAATAATATATAAACAAATTGGATAATCTAATAATTTGTTTTATATGTTAGAAGGGTATAATGGTAAAATTATAATAAATTGGGGGGTGTAAATGTTTTTTTAAAAATATTAGGGAAATTTTTGTCCTTTTACCTAAACGTGTTGGTGGTGTGTTTGTTCTTTTCCCTTAAAATATTCATGCTCTGCACTACAATCATAACAAGTTCAAAAAATAAAACAGTTGTCATCGTTTTGCTATTTCAAGAATTGTAAAATATTAAATGAGTACAAGAATTATTTTTTCCTATTATTTTACTACTATAATTTTACAAAATATTTTATGTTACTACTTTTTTTTTTTGTTAGAACCATTAATTAACCAGTAAAATAGAGGTATCAAATAGCAAAAAAAAAAAAATTATTGGTATGCTCTTAAACTGTTGAATAATAGTTTTAAACATTAATTTATGAATAATCCTGAACTTATTACAACTATAAGAGTAGTAACTTGACAAAAATACCATTGAATATTTTTGTTAAAAAAACACAGCCTATTTAAAAAAAAAACTTAAAACTTATATATAGAATTGACACTTCTATATTTAAAATTCTTTCTAGAATAGATTGTGCTTTTTTTAAACAAAAATATCTAAGGGTATTTTTGTTAATTTATTATTTTTATAATTGTAATAAATTCTAGATTACTATTTAAAAAACTATTATTTAACAATTTATGGGCATAACAATAAGTTTATGTTTACTATTTGATATTAATATTTATGTACTTTATTATAAAGGGTAAAAGTGATATTTTTTAGTCAACTGACGATTCTAATAAAAAAATAGCAAAATAAGAGATATTTTATTTTGTAAAATTATAGTAATAAAATAATAATATTAATAATACTTTTTGTATTATTATTTAACAATTTTAAGGGCGTTACAATAATTTTATGTTTATTACTTGATATCTATCTTTGTGTATTTTATCATAAAGGGTAAAATTAATATTTTATTAGTCAATTAATAATTCTAAAAGAAAAGTAATAAATCAAATTTTTTTGTAAATTTATGATGGTAAAATGAAAAAGAAATAACACTCTTTATATATTGATTTAATGTTTTATAATTGTTGAAGTAGGAAAATGATAATAATTTAAAATAAAAATAAAAATAAAAATATAAACCGATTAGAGAGAATTTCCGCGTTTTTTATTCTGTTTCTGTTTATACTGACTCCATTTGACTGCATGCTTCCATCTTTGAACAACTTTATAGCGGTTTCACATGTTGGAAGAAAACACTTTCCGCAATTCCCCTTAACCCAGTTGGCCTCACAGTTGCAGGTAAGTAGACTGTAGGCCCCCCCACTTCCCATTTTGAAATGAAACCCACCACCCCCCCCAACCCTTCAAATAGAAAAAAAAAAATGATGAAATCCCCACACAAACAGAGCGCAAAGCCAGAGCAGAGCTGCAACAAAAACTGAAAACAGAAAAACAAAAAACACAACTCGAAAAAGTTAAAAAAAAAATGCTTCTGTTTTTCTTCCTGTTATGTCTCACACTCTCCCCGCCCTTGCTCACTCAATCACTGAACCAAGACGGCCTCTACCTCCGGCGAGTCAAACTCGGCCTCTCCGATCCAACTGACTCCCTCGCTTCGTGGGATGACACCCGAGTCGATACCCCGTGCCACTGGCGGGGCGTCTCCTGCGACCCACTCACTCAGCGAGTCACCTCCGTCAATTTATCCCACTCGCAGCTCTCCGGCCCTTTCCCCATTTTCTTTTGCCGCCTCCCTTACCTCGCCCAGCTCTCTCTTTACAACAACTCCATCAACTCATCGCTCCCCCTTGACATCTCCACGTGTCGGAATCTGACTGACTTGAACTTGGGATCCAATTTGCTCGTTGGCGCCATCCCTGCAACCCTTTCGCAGCTGAAAAACCTCAAGTCCTTAGAACTGCAAGAAAATAACTTCACTGGTGACATCCCTGCGAGTTTTGGTGAGTTCACTCAACTCGAGTCACTCTCACTCTTTAATAACCTTTTGAATGGAACCATATCCAGTTCGCTCGGCAACATTTCCACTCTCAAGGAGCTTCGTCTCGCTTACAACCCGTTTCAACCGGGTCAGCTGCCGAGTCAGCTCAGCAACTTGACGAACCTCGAGTATCTCTGGCTCAGTGGATGTAACCTCGTGGGTGAAATTCCTGAGAGCTTGACTAGGTTGACGAAGCTTACAAATTTAGACTTGTCGTTCAACGGGCTCACTGGGTCGATTCCGAGTTCGATCACCGAAATGAAAAGCATAGAGCAAATTGAGTTGTTTAAGAACTCGTTGTCTGGCGAATTACCGGTGAAGTGGGTTAATACGACGACGCTTTTGAGGTTGGACGCGTCGATGAATCAGCTGACTGGGACGATTCCGAACGAGTTGTGTGAGCTACAGCTCGAGTCACTCAACTTGTATGAGAACAGACTCGAGGGTACTTTGCCAGAGAGTATAGCTCGGTCTAAGAACTTGAATGAACTCAGATTGTTTAACAACAAACTCAGAGGTGGGCTGCCGAGCGAACTTGGGAAGTACTCTCCTTTACAAACATTAGACCTCTCGTACAATCAATTTTCTGGTGAAATTCCAGAGGGTTTGTGTGAGAAAGGGTCTTTAGAGGATTTGGTACTGATATACAATTCATTTTCTGGGAAAATCCCACAAAGTCTAGGAAAATGTCGGAGCTTGAGGAGGGTCCGTTTGAAGCATAACTTATTATCAGGTTCAGTTCCTGAGATGTTCTGGGGCTTGCCTCATATATATTTGTTTGAACTTGCTGATAATTCATTTACTGGGCAGATTTCAAAGTCTATTTCTGCTGCAAACAATCTTTCAAGTCTTTTGGTTTCCAGAAATAACTTTTCGGGGTCAATTCCAGATGAAGTTGGGTTGTTGAGTAACTTGGTTGAATTTTCGGGTGATGGTAACAAGTTTACAGGACAAATTCCAGGGAGTTTAGCGAAATTGAGTCAGTTGGGAAATCTTGATCTTAGTGAAAATGAACTATCTGGTGGGATTCCAGAAGGAATCGAAAGTTGGAAGAATATGAATGAGCTCAATTTGGCTAACAATAGGCTATCTGGTGAAATACCAAGTGAAATTGGGAATTTGCCAGGTGCTGAATTATCTTGATCTTTCTGGGAATTTATTTTCTGGGAAAATCCCACTTGAATTGCAGAATTTGAAGCTCAATGTATTTAATTTGTCGAATAATAGGCTTTCTGGCGAGCTACCTCCTTTATATGCCAAGGAAATGTATAGGGGTAGCTTCTTGGGGAATCCAGGTCTGTGCGGGGACTTGGCTGGTCTCTGTCCAAAGACTGGTAGATCTAAGAATGAAGGTTCTCTGTGGATTTTTGGATTGATCTTTCTTCTTGCTGGTGTCGTCTTTGTTGTTGGGGTTATTTGGTTCTATGTGAAGTATCGGAAACTTAAGAAGACAAAGAAGGGAATGGCTTTGTCGAAGTGGAAGTCATTCCACAAAATTGGTTTTAGTGAGTTTGAGATTGCTGACTGTCTGAAAGAAGAAAATTTGATTGGAAGTGGAGCTTCGGGGAAAGTTTACAAAGTTTTGCTAAGCAATGGTGATGTAGTGGCAGTGAAGAAACTGTGGGGAAGAGCCAAGAAGGATGATTCAAGTAATGAGTCACAGAGAGATGAATTTGAAGTAGAAGTTGAAACATTGGGAAAGATAAGGCACAAAAATATTGTGAGATTGTGGTGCTGTTGCAACTCCAGAGATTGCAAGCTTCTGGTTTACGAGTACATGCCAAATGGGAGCTTGGGAGATGTGTTGCATAGCAGCAAAGCAAGTTTGTTGGATTGGCCAACACGGTATAAGATAGCTTTGGATGCGGCTGAGGGGTTATCTTATTTGCATCATGATTGTGTTCCTCCAATTGTTCATCGCGATGTGAAATCCAACAACATATTGTTGGATGCAGAGTTTAGTGCTAGAGTTGCAGATTTTGGAGTTGCTAAGGTTGTTGATGGAGTTGGCAAGGGGCCCGAATCCATGTCCGTAATTGCAGGTTCTTGCGGTTACATTGCACCAGGTATATTTGCCGACTTCTTGATTACATGTCTGATTTAAATTGCTATATGATTTAAATTGCTGGAGTTGTATTCTTGAGTTTATTGCCTTAAACAAGTTGATTGATTTAAGATGAGATTAGTAAGGGATTTAATGTCATTGACATGAAGATCATTATCTTTGAGTATACTTTTAACATTTGTTCTGTTTCATCCTAAATTTGATGCAGAATATGCATATACTCTTCGAGTGAATGAAAAGAGTGACATTTACAGTTTCGGGGTGGTCCTTCTGGAATTGATTACTGGTAGACCTCCAATTGATCCAGAGTTCGGGGAGAAAGACTTGGTAAAATGGGTCTGCACCACCTTGGACCAGAAAGGCCTGGACAATATAATTGATTCCAACCTTGATTCAAGCTACAAGGATCAAATTTGCAGGGTCCTCCAGATCAGTCTCCTTTGCACCAATGCACTCCCCCTTAATCGCCCCTCCATGCGAAAGGTGGTTAAACTGTTGCAAGAAGCCACCGCAGAGAACAAGTCTAAGACCATCAAGAAAGACGGCAAGCTCTCGCCTTACTACTATGAAGATCCATCTGATAATCAAATTTTAGTTTAAGAAGTTAAATCGAAAACGTGTATCTAGAGTAAGTAAGTCCACAATGACAGGACAATGACATTTTATAAAGATTGCAACTGTGAGTTTGTCTTGTAATTTTAGTCGATGCTTCATTGTATTCGCTTTGATTATTAGGTAATTGAGAGGATCGTGTCCTTGTAACGTGCAAATGTGAGACTCGTCAAACATTGAAAAGGCATCTTTTTTTCAGCTGATTGGATGGAAGGATCGCGTCATTGTACAGAAATAGTCGATGAAATTTCAAAGGCTTTTAATGGAATTTGTCTCGTTTTGAATGTTTCCCTCCATTTGTGTCTATCATCGTGATGCATTGCTTTTGGTCCCAAGTAAAAAGACAGTTCTGTTAATTTGACGAGAGAGAATTGTGAGCATGTGTGGCTGCCCCATTGGCCTCCACGGCCGTCCAAAATTTACTCAATTGGACGGACCCTCTCATGCGTCCTTCTCTCTTGGCACATTTTATGTGCAGCTCGTGAGAATGACAGGCTGCTCTCTCTTTCAAAGCCTTGACTCAATGGGCATTAATTTTATTGGGGCCTAACATCAACAGACAAATCTTGTTTGATCCCCGTATACAGTATTTGTTAGGCGAGCCCCGTCACACACCGTATGGAGCACAAATATTTTACAGCTGTGCACATGCTTTGAAGAAATAGAAACACACCGTCCTATAATTGTGAATAACTTTTATTTACCTTTAATTATAATGACACTTTTTTAATTTGTCTATAAAAATGTAAAAACTTCAATTGACCCTTCATTTATTATTAAAAAGATAAAAAGGAAAAATCACCCATTTTTCATTATTTTTTGAACGAAAATAAGAAATAAATTAAAATTTTCACATTTTTTATGGGGTAAAGCTAAAGATTGTCGCTCTATCTGGGGATAGTTTATTAAATCCCGTTGTGAAATGAATAGGAAAGAGCGATGACATATTTGCAGCTGACCCTCAGTTTCTATCACTGTTAATAGTCTAGCCCAACTTCATTGTTATATATTGTCTCTAGTTACACCCCAATATATGTTTGAAGACACTTTCCGTAAGATAGCCTGCAAAATCTTGAGCGGTGGTTATACTTCCTAGTTTTACGAATACAGTCCACCTTTAAACAAATAATTATATAAAATTCACATTATTGTTAAAAATAAATAAATAAATAAATAAGCAAGCAGTTTAGCCAAATAATTAATTAAATATTTCTCAATTATTTTTTTGACTTAGGTTATTTTGCTATATTCAGACAGAGACGTTGTTGAGTATGTGGCTTGACTTGATTTAGCTTTGTAAGCAAAACTTTTACTAAAAAAAAATTTAGTTATTTGGTGGTCAATGAGAATTGTTATTAAAATTATTAAATTAAATTACTTTAATAGGTTAATTTTTTAAAGTTATGTTATGAAATAAATGAAATAAGATTGTCAAATAAGTAAGTGATATTTTAATATTTTGAAAAAAAAAACTTTTCAACCTCTACTTTCAAGAGTCCAAAATTTAAAATTTTATCAGTCGAAACAAAATAACTTATTTAATTTTCAAAATCTCTGGTTAAAAAACAACTATATAACAATAGATAATTTAAAAAGAGCTTATGTGATTAAATAAATACTTATGGCGATTATAAGTTATAACAAACATATATGAATTTTCTTTTTAAATAATCAATAAGATTGACTTAAAATAAGTTTAATTTGATTAGTTTACCTTTGTAAAGTAAACTATATCTCTAATAAATTACCCGAATTTCTATCACTCACATATTTTTCAAGTATCATTTTTTTCTTCATTCATATTTATGGAGTATGTGATGTATTTTATCATACACTTTATAGATTACAGAGTTTATTGAATTTTAATAAATTGAGTTTTTGTTCACTCTACATAAATTTCTGTATTAAAAAAGAAAAAAAAAACCCATACTATAAAGTAACAGTTTAATAATAAAATTTATTAAATACATATGCTCTACTTTTATAATTCACAACAACGTAATTTATTAAACATCTTAACGTTGTTCTAATTGAATTTTCCATTAACAAAACAAAAGTGGATTATTCTATAATATACATCAACAACCCAACCTGATCCTCGATAATATAATAAGATAAATCGGGTTTTTTTTTTCAAATAAATAAATAAAATTTAAACAGATTCAAGGAATGTTTAAAAAGCACTGGCTACTGAGCCTAAGACCGATAATCATTGCATCACGAGGGTAGAAACGGACCACCAAAAAAAAAAAAAAAAGGAAGAAATTCTGAATGCCTCACTATAATTTAACCCAGTTGCTTTGAATGGATTCCGTGGAGTAACAAAATGCTAAAGAGAAAGAAATTCCACAACTGGAAAGTGTGTGTCTTAAACTCCCACATCGGACTTAAGTCGTGATACACGTTGGAACTGATGGAGTGTACAAGATGAAGTTAATTTATTCTTATCCTATTGATTATCAATCTCTCCTTTCCTCTCATATGGCACCGTGTGTTGGTTCAGTTGATACAAGAGATTTAGCGTTCCAACCCTAGCTATTCATACCATCTCATTTCCTAGTCTTAAACATAGTGGTGTTCAGAATCAATTTCGATCCGGTCAATTCGTCTAATTCGTAAAAATTTGATCAATGGATTGGTGGATTAGATTAAATTAAAATTTTGATAATCTGCAATCGGTAGATTAGATACGGATTTACTTCTATAAATCTACAAAAATCTATGAATCCGCAAAAAAATAAAAAAAGTATTTATTTAATTAAAAAATAAAACTTGTAAATATGACATTAGTACTTACTAGTAAATAAATAAGATAAAATATAGTTATATTAAAACTCTATTATATCTTATCCGATAATAATATAAAAAAATAATTAAATAAACAAATATATTTTCCTAAATAATTAATTTTCCTGTACTGATTTAAACAAGTGAGTTTTTTTTTTTTTTTTCGTTTTGGTGTGTTATATTTTAAAACTATAAATGTATTTTCTAACTTTATTTAAACAATTAATTTACTTAAATCTTATTTAATTTTAAATTTTATCGGTAGTAAAATTATTTTGATATTAAAATTTTTTATTTAGTTAGTTCATGAATTGGATAGAATAAAAAAAATTTTATCCGTAAACCAATCCGCAAAATAGTAGATTGGATATGGATTGGGTCAAATTTGCATTTGATCTGTAGATATATGGATTGGATTTGGATTTGGATTAAATTTCACCAATCTGTGGATTGAATTGGATTGAAAATTTATAATCTGCAAAATCATGGATCGTATATGGATTAATGTTCTATCCGTAAAATCCGATCCGCAAACAACCCAACTTAAATATGTATAAATTCAATAAACCATATTTAATAAATAAAATTTGGATACTACTCATACAATTTTTTTTTTTTGTTAGGATAAACGCAGAAATTTGTTTAAAATAAAAGAAATAAAATTACAAAGAAATGAGGCTGCAACTCGGATTAAGAAAATCTATACTTTGGCCAGCCCCATGCATGAATCCTCAAGCAAACTCTGAATAACACTACTAGGTAGACTATCCCCCTCAGCTATAAGCATCGCACGGCAATCCGATGTTCCCCAATTTATCAGTCACAGAATTCCCTTCTCGGTAAATATGAGTGCATTGAAACATTGTGGGGCATCAGCGGCGTAGACAATACGTTGTACTACAATCGAACCTGGAAAAGTCCAAAAGAATAACCATGAAAGCAAACAGCAGCTTAGTGGGTAAAGTCTAAACCAAGGCCTCTATCTCCCTCATGATTCGAACACTAGGGTGACCGAGACTAAAGAAGGACAGATTGAAAAGCTAGCATTCGGTTTAAGTCCTTGGCATTATTTCATCACTTTTCATTTCATTTCTCATCTATTTACAGATGATTTACACAAAGATAAAACATTTTATTGCCAAATGGGAAATTTCCCAGTTCGCCACGTGGAAACAAAAATGATAAAAGACGAGCAAATCGCTGTCAATTAAATTTTACGAGAGAAGAGGGATGCAGGTCCAATGTCGCCCTAGAGTGTGAACAAAGCTAAAAAATGGAAACAAAAACTATGGAAAGATAAAGAAGAAACGCCTTAATATTAACAGCCAACCAAAAATCTATTTCTATTTCTTCACGTAGACTTATCATGTAAAGCAAGAAACCTGTCTTTCTTGGTGCTAAATCAGCAAGCTAGCTACAGCTTGCCCCTACTTCACTCAATCCTGATTATTATTTTATATTTATATTTTATTTATTTTCTATATTTTAATTCTCTAATTCCAGCCTTAACAAATCAAAGTTTGCCTTTTTGACGGAGTAAAAAAGACACAAAAACTACATTTATTCTCCTACAAGTTGTCATACACAATATAAGCAAAATCCAAACGTAAGATCCAAGCAAACAAATACCCTTTTATTTTTTTCATTATTGTTTTTTCAATTTCTTTTTGTCTGCTTCTTTTAGTTTTACCCTTATTTCTCAAAATTATAGTATCTATGTTGATTTTTAAGTTAGCTTGCTCTCTTTTTCTCTTTCTCTTGAGTGCAATGTAGTGAAGAAGAAGAAGAAGAAGAACAACAAGCACTGGCCAGGAGGGGAACAAAGCTTTAGAAGAGACAAGTTGCCTTTAACCTTTGATCACTTTAATTGTCCCATCTCTCTCTTCCTCTGTCTTTGTGTACCTTTCATCTTATAGATATATTTTATTTTGGAGTGAGCAGTAGTGGAGAGGAATCAGCCAAAACAAAAGATCTATTATTGTGTAATGGGCATAAGAGGAAGCCAAACAAAGAATCATCATCATGACTTGGTGCAATGACTGCAGTGATGTGCAAACTATTGAGAGAATAAGCTCACCGCCATCATCCTCCACCAATAATAATAATAATAATAATAATAATAACAACAATACTTCTAATAGTAGTAGTAATGCAAAAGCCAAAAATTTTTTGGTTAGATCTTGTCCTTCATGTGGTCATCAGATCAAATGTAACGAGCAGGTACGTGTAGTTATATATATAGTTAATTGCTTTACTATTGCACATTATATATATTCTGTAATCATTTTTGCACATTAATATATGGTTATTATGATTCGTTGGCCGTTTTTTAAGGCAAGGATTCATGATTTGCCGGGACTACCGGCTGGGGTGAAGTTCGATCCGACGGATCAAGAGCTTCTTGAGCATCTGGAAGCCAAGGTGAGGGCTGATGCTCGTAAACTTCACCCTCTCATCGATGAGTTTATTCCTACGCTTGAAGGAGAGAATGGAATTTGCTACACACATCCTGAAAAATTACCTGGTAATTAAATTGAGTTTAATTCTGATGAGCGAAATGTGTAAAGTTTCTTTAATATCACGTGTATGTGAATTATTTATTTTAGTTTTTCAAATATATGATACGACAATATTTTATTAGTTGCTTGTTTATAGATCCATTGTATTACAGGAGAAATTCTAAAGCACATCAAAAGTACTATGTCAATTATACAATAAGTAAATAATGCAGTGACTGTGTGCATTTATTTTAAAAAACTACCATGCAAGTGGTGGGTATATTAAATTCAGTTACACGTATTATACATGCATTAATTAATTAATCAGTACTATGAACTCTTGGTGAAGTAAAAGGCACAATGGTGGTTCATTTTAATCCAACCACTAAGGTTCATATCATTAGGTTTTCTATTAATGTTAAGAGTTGGTTAATACTTAATAGTAGTATGTCATTTTAATCCAACCACTATAGTTTCTTAATTCAAAGATAATTGTGTAACCCCCATTGCCCGTTAACACCCGATGAACTAATTAAATCACCGTTTGCCAACAAAGGAAACCCCAGCTAACCCTAATATGTCAGCTACAAAAGTCAAGAAAATACTCCATGTTCATGTATACATATGTATATATATATATATACATATACATATACATACATACAAAAAACACAGATATACAAGTGTTCTTTTCTTAATTTTAACATATGATGTGAATCGTCAATTAATGTTGTTATCCTCATATACATATAATGCACGCAGGAGTTTCCAAAGATGGCTTAATTCGGCACTTCTTTCATCGACCTTCGAAAGCATACACAACAGGGACCAGAAAAAGAAGAAAAGTGCATACAGACGAACAAGGCGGCGAGACCCGGTGGCACAAAACAGGCAAGACAAGGCCAGTGTTCATCGGTGGCAAAGTGAAAGGTTACAAGAAAATTCTTGTGCTTTACACCAACTATGGGAAGCAAAAAAAGCCTGAGAAAACGAACTGGGTGATGCATCAGTACCATCTTGGCGGCAATGAAGAAGAGAAAGATGGGGAGCTTGTGGTTTCTAAAGTGTTCTACCAAACACAGCCTAGACAATGTGGCAATTCCGTAATTAAGGATTCTTCTTCTCTTCCTCCAAAGTTTAATATTAATAAGGGACAAAGTGGCCTTGACGGCCTCAAAAATAATCCTGGGGTTGTTGATTATTATAATCCTCCTTTCATAGCTTTTGATCAAGGTGGTGGCCAAAATAGAGCAAGCCCTCCTCAGGCGCTGATTCCCCCCCATTTTGCAGCACATGATACTTCTTTTATTCCTTGAAAGAAAGGCCACTGCTTAACTAAAATGTGCAGGCATGCATGCACGGCCATGTAGTTATATATTGCCTCAATCATTGTGCAATATCTTATAATTAATAATGAATAAGTTAATACACAGTAGACATATAGATTCACTGAAGGCACAAATGAATGTGAGGAGAATAAGGAAGATTCATTTAGTTGAAGAGTAGGTGTTAACAACTTTTGTTTTTTGTAATTTTATTATGCAAGCTTTGTGCAGTGTCAAGAAGATATGTACATTTCACACGCTCATCATGTACTTTTGCTTGGCCGAGAGAATGTTAACCTTCAACTGTACAAAGATTATTCTTAGTTTCTTCTCATCATACTTTAATTGTACGCACTTTATAGTTTATAATGATATAAATGTGGTGTCACTTAATGAATAAGTATAACATGCAAACTTCTTTAATATTTGTTTCAACACGTAAGTGTATAACAATCGAGAACACATTATTCAAGATGCCGAATTTCTATATAATTTCTTCAGTTTTAGAAGTGTATACGTGTAATAGTAATTAAGAATCGTAGGAATGGACATCTAAAAGAACTGGTTGTATTTTGAGGAATCATGCACATTCCAGTGGGACATTATATAGTCATTAATATTTGAATAATCTATTCCGTACCAACAGTAGTTTCAAGAGAATCCAGTCCCTAGAAGGCAAATGGGAGATTAAAGCCCTCTTGTGCAACAGGTACGGAAAGTTCTATATCGTTACAATGAAATAAATGATAAGCTTCCAAGCTGTTTTAACGTAAGACTGCTTAGAGAATTTAGTTTACACCACAAACTTTTGTGTCTTGTGCTGGTAGAGGATACAATTATTGACTTGAAGGGCGTGTTTGGTGCCCCAGCATTGCACGGCATAAAAGTTAAGTTCTGTTCAGCATTAAACTTATGCATACCTCTATGTTTGGCTGTGAATTACACTCGCATTGCATGCATCGCATAACGTAAAAAAAATTATGCGGCGAAACCCGCATTAACCGAACCTGTGAGGGGCTCGGGTTTAAGCCGGTATGCGTAAACCCTACCTTGAAGGCCACTGGTTCTTGATTTTGGCGATGGAATCCGTCACCGGAGCTTTGTTGCACAATGCTTTCTCTGCGCACCATCATCTGCATCGCCTTCGCCGCATGAATTCAAGGACCGCTTTGCCGTGCGCTGCACATGCTTCTCCATCGCCGTCATGTCGGATTTTTGTTGCCTAAATCATCAAGCAAATCTGCAAAATCAAAGATTATGTTTCTTTTTCTTCTAATTTGAATTTCTATATATATAAAATCCCTCGGGGGTCGCAAAGGTTGGCAATTGATTTCAGCAAAATTATCATTATATTCTTGGACCTGTCTATGTTACAGATTCTGTAACAAACATCTCCCGTCATCCCACCATCCGATTTTCTTTTGTTTAGTTTCTCACTCCACATCCAACCACATCCAACGGCTGATGCTGCAGTCTGTACCTTACAGAATCTGTAACGTAGTTTTGTCCTATATTCTTCGTTAATAAAACTGTGCGTTGCTGATTTGCTATTATTTTTGTTTTTCTTTTCTCCTTAAATTGTTAAAGTTTGTTGTTTTGCTTTTGATAAACTCATTTTCACCAGTTTATAATATTTTTTATTCATTCAAAATTTTTTTATTTTTTTATATTATTTAAAGCAATAATATATCGTGAAGTATTATTTCACTTTTAGAGATAAACAACAAATATCATTATGTTTATATAATACTATTTAATTTCTAAAATAATATTTAATTTATAAAATTTAAGACTTCTATATTTAATATATTTTTAATAATTAATAAATATTATTTTTTAAATATATAATTTAAATTAATTACTAAAAAAATTAATATACTACAGTTCAACACTAAATACAATATAACTAAAAATTAATACAGTACAATGTATAGGGATGACAAACAGTAGGCTTGAGCCATGCTTTTTCAAGCACAGATCCAAGCCCACTTTAAGTTTAATATGAGGGCCCATGCTAAACTTGGGCTTTATTTTTTAAAAATGATTGTATATTTAAAATAAATTAATGATCAATAAGTTATTATAATTATAGATAAATTAAGGAAAATAAATATTTTAAAGTAAAATAATAAATAAAACAAATAAAAGCTCATAACTTTAATTTTCTTTAATACATGATTTTCTAATTCAAACGCTTTCTTATTTAATTAACACAAAAGAGAGAGTTTAGCATCATAATTTTTACTTTTTTGAATCATCATTGATTTAAATTTAAGTTTTCTTTTTTATTTTTAAATTTTAATTATATTATTCTAATTTATAAATTTATATTTTTAAAAATAATGGGTTTGAGACTTTTTTTTTTTGCCCCTTGTCCAGGTTCTCATGTGTGAGGGTGGTGCTGAAGCCTGTAGACCTAGATTGGGCCGGCCCGAGTTTTTTTTTACCCACCCTAACAATATAGCACCAAATGTTATATAATATTATTATAATATAATATTAATACAATACAATATAGTGTACTAAATACACTCGAAGAGAAATTCTTTATTAAAGACAATAACTTATCTTCATTGATGAAAGAATTCAATTCTCTTTCAAAGGAAGAGAAAGTCTTTCTTGGCGTCAACATGATCTTTGAAAGAAGAACATAAATTTTATTTATTTCATATAAAAAATTTATAGGTATATATGAAAATACAACAAAAATTAAGAAAAATGCTAAAGCAACTAAAGGTTAAGAGAACGCTCACAAGAATAATAGTAGGTCAGGCTTACTTTACCTTGTTAAATGATATTTTTTTATAATTAACATGGGAAAATAAATCCTAGTGTACATTTGTTTTTATCAATATTCTGTCAGATTTTTCAATCTAAATATCATTACTTATAAGTCCATTACAAAACCTTTATAAATTATGCCTAATAATTTATAGATTAGGATTTAGAGCAATGAATCATTAGAGAGAATTTATTTTCATTTTTTTTTTAATTTCTCTTCCTGAACATCTGTTGATTTGGTGCTTAACAAAAAATCAGCTGAGTATCAGTAAGAAATGGACAACCATTTCGACCTACTGCCGAGCGGTAAGAAAATTGAAGCGCCGGGAGAGGATACCTCTTTTGACAAGACAAGCATCAGTTCTGTACACTTAACGTGACATGTTCATTAAGAGGCTATCAGAATGGTGGCGGTGCCCAAAAGCTTATCACATGTCTGAAATTTAGTAAATAGAAATGGCTATTGAAATCTTTTAAAACGCAAGCTGTTAGCATGAAGCAGGCTTAACATTAATTAGGGGCCCCCGATGACAGCCCCTCAGTTTTGACCCTCTGGGACCTCCTCTTTCCATGCTTGCGTTGCGACTATGGGCTCTCACTGGCATAATCATCAACATTCAAGCTATTACCCAAGCCAGTTTTTCGTACAAGTCTATAAGAGAGCAAGCTTCAAGCTCTCTCCACCCTTCCCAAAAGTTCAATAATCTCAAACACCACATGTAAAAGTCAGAAATGGATCTTCGGTTCAGTTCAGAAAACCGACAGCCATCGAAACTAAGCAGAAAACGGCTAACCCAAGATCAGGTCAGACTCTTGGAGACATGCTTCAATGCAAACCAAAAGCTCCAAGTAGATTGTAAACTTGAGCTTGCCCGCAGACTAGGCCTTCCACCAAGACAGATTGCTGTCTGGTACCAGAACAGACGTGCCCGGGAGAAGATTCATATGATAGAGCTTGACTACAAGACCATCCAGCAAGAGCTAGACAATGTGTTGGCAGAAAATAGAAAGCTTGAACAAGAAGTTGGGATGCTTAAGCATGAGCTGAAAAAGTCTCAACAGATGCTACTGGCATCAAATCCTTCTGCCACTCTTCTGCCTTCTGTGTCAACATCTGGTGACAATGATCTCACCAGCTCAAGCTCGCCACTCAACATGACCTGTAATTGGGAAGATACAGGGCTATTGCCAATGGATGAGCTATATTCTTGCCTCATTCGCCCTCAAGGCCAGCCAGAGAATCACAGCATGAATGATCTTTCTATAGTATGATGAATGAAATGATCTTATTATAAAATGTAATGAAAGTTTTTCTAAGTTTTTTGAACACTACATTGGAGTTCCGTGTTTGGAGAAAAGTTCTATTCAGCATTTACTCTCAAAATTTGCCATAACACTACAACAGTCATAATATTTTATTGATACAATTCAGTTTTCATGGTTCTGACTACGACTTTTATTAACTTCTGCTCCAAGAGAACATCTTTTCTCAAATATTCAGCTGGAAATTTGAGCCATTTATAAGTAGGAATTTTATTTTTGTTTCATAGACAATGGATTCTAAAGAATTTCCAAGAATTTCCATAACACAACCATAGACCACGAGCATTCAAGCTGGTATTGTAAAGCTGCTGTAACTATTAATTACATTATTCATAATGCTCTGTTGTTCTGCAGATTGTAATTCTTTTACTTTGGATGGATTATGTATGTCATCATTCAGCAACTTCTGGTTCCAATTGGGACAGCCTGGGGTCAGGTGAGAGAAGATTTGAGTAGCTCATCAAGTCATTTGATTGAACTTACTATTGTCTCTAAACAAGTGCTGATGCAAGAAAGAGTATAAGTGGGACCAGTTTGGTTGCTGAGACAATCAAACATGCAAATCTTTGAAACTGGCCAACTGATTATAAGTTTTAGACCTGGAAAATGAGCCATCAAATTTGACAAGAGTACGTGCACTTTCTAGATCTAATCTTTCATAATGTTACACTTACAGGTAGAAGAAATGAGGATTCAACATTTATAATAACTTGCTGTTCAAGTTCAAGTGACCTACATTAACTGTTACCGATCTATTTGGCTATCAACAAATAAAACAAGGAAATTATTCTAATGCTAAATATGCAAATACAGCATATTTAATCCACTCAAAGAAAGCGTGAGATTTACATCTAAGCACAGACAAGAAAAATAAAGGTACTAACAGCATATGATATGTGTCTGCATGCGTGCAAAGTTCCCAAAAAAAACAGTAGCTGTTTATTTTTGGTGCAAAATAATTAATCAATAATGGTAGATATATCAAGCTTTAGCGTGATGCACGCCTAACCTGAAATTAGGTGGTCCAATTAAAGCCGTACTTTTGTAGAATTTGCCAAGACAGGTATGCTGATCCCATTAATTAGCATGGACCTACTGAGGCCTAGAAATTGTTATACTTGAATAAAAATGTAAAGAAATAGAGCCCACTGGACAACTACTAATGAAGAAATATATTTCATAAGATGTATTCTCATTCCGCACATTCCCTTTCTGAAATTTTGAGGCAGATTACAGAAGAGTATTAGAAACTTTAAAACTAAAACAGAACAAATTCCGAGAGACTGAAGAAAAGAATTTGGACAAGCTCAGCTGATGTTACTTGAACAAACTAGCATTTAAGACTCTTACAAGCTTCATAAATGGAATCCATGCACTAATATCAGGGCGATGTCTCCTTCATGCAAACTTATACAAACCGTAATGAGTAAGGTCATGAACACCTCCCCAATGATCTAATGTCAAGAACTGCTGGATAAGCATGCGTCCACTTGATTTAGATCCAAATTCCATATTTACTTCCGCAGGATTATTGTAACTTTCCTTCTATCACTTCACCTCTTAGATTTTCATAACGCTAAGATTTACTGACCCAACTCCCTAGACATCATCTATACCATGTACAATACAGCAATGCTACGGCACATTCAAAGATGCTTGTTAAGAACAGTCTATTAACACCAAAAGCTAAAAAAAGAACTTCAGAACAAAAACTAAGTTCTTCAATCACCATGATATAACACACGCACTTTTCAACATTTTCCAAATCCCACATCATAATTGTACTATTCTATTTCACTAAACGTTTACAGAGTTCACAAGCAGATATATTAATCATAATTAAATTACTCGTATTGCAATAAAATCATATTCAAAGTAACCAAACAAAAATTAGAACTTTTCGTTACCAAATTTTACTCTACATTCTCCTCCTCCTCCTTCTTCTTCTTCTTCCTCAAAATATAAACATCAGTTTCTTCGTATCCATAATCAGGATGCAAATCTTCATGAGGTACTTTCTCAATCAAAAACACCTCCGCACACATTTCCCAAAACAACTTATGCGCTTCAGGGGACCTCAACTGGTACCCCAACAAAACGACGCCGTCGTCCGCCACAAGCGCCTCCATGGCCCTCACCAGCTGGGCCGCCGAATCCTCGATATAGACCACGTCGGCCGCGATCACCAAATCGAACGGCGGCTTCAACGCGTTGATCTGGTCCTGATTGTTCCAGTACAGAACCGACGTCTTTAGGGATTTGTTCAGCACGGGCTTGTTGCGCTTGAGGTTGTGTTTGAGCGCAGGCATGACGGGGGAAATGTCGGTGAGGACGATGTCGGCGAGGCCAAGGAGGTAAAAAGCCATGCCGGCGGCTCCGCAGCCGGCGCCGAGTTCGATGGCGCGGCGGCGCGTGGAGTAGAAGTCAAGGAGGTGAGAGTAGGGGTTGGTGGCGGTGTTGGGGAGTGGGGCCCAGCGTTCGACGAATTTGGCGAGGACTAAAGAGCAAGGCCAAACGGAGGTGCCGACGTGCATAGAGCCGTTGTCTTGTTGGATTGAGAGGAGAGCATCGCGTATTGGCAGCTCTATTACTGGTGAGTCCGTGAATTTCATGCTGTGCTCTCTCTCGATTGTTCCTCTGCTCTCTCTCTCCCTACCGCAGACACTGTGAGGCGTGAGCGAGAGCGCTCCTTCTCTCTTCTGTCTGTCACTATCGTCTATCGGGCACCTGTTTGATACAAATGGAAATCTATGGCCTGATTTGCGACAATGTTAAACTTTAGAGATCCAGATGTTATTGTTCTTCAGTTATGAAATTAAGCTTTGTATCTTGGGCCTAGTTTTTTGGTCTGGCGACCCAACTGTAATGACAATTGCCATCGAGGCCTAACCCCGTTGATATCTTGTAAACCCTAACACGTATATTGATATGCATCATTGGAGACATGGGACCTTCCTGCCGAAGACTACCTTCTAATATGGTTGGCAAATTGCGGGCTCATGTTATTGTCATTAAGTCCAAGTCCGTTCAAGTTTGGACGGGCTGGGTTTGAGCGGGTCTGAATAAGTTTGGACTTTTATAAATTTTTAACTTAAATTAAAATTGATTATTTAGCATTCATTTGGGTCAGTTGCGCTGTCACAGTGCAGCTGCTCCCCACCTTAAATTTATGGAGAATATCTCCTATAATATAGGGTGGGGAGCAGTTGTCCTGTGGCAGCGCAGTTGCCCCAAACACACCCTTAATATATAATATTCCAATATACAAAATATTAACAATGCAACATAATAATATAAATTCTAATATCGAAAAAAAATCTAATATTTGTGGGGCAGCTTCTTCTTTATCCTATACAAAATTAAAAGAGGTAAGATATTAGATTAATGTAATTATATCGTCAAATCTGTCAGCTTATTCTAAACTCTAATATCATCTAAAAAATTCTATACTACAAAAGAATTTCTAACAAAACAGAACATTTTTCTACACCATAATATGATAATATTTTTCTAATAAATTAAAACATTTTTTACACCATAATCTCATAAAATTTTCTAATAATTAATAACATTTTATGCATAATTTCATAATATTTTTCTAAAGATACAAAACATTTTCTAAAACATAATCTCATAATATTCTACCATACAAAATTTGTCAATAATTCAACCATAATGTCATGATATTCTATTGTGAATTGGTGATGGTTTGTTGGTTTGGGTTGCCTGAACACTAGTTCGGGTCGCAGTCGCCTGGGTTTGCTACTGCTACACTGCTACACGGGTTAGCGGCTGTTGTGGGTTTGAGTGGCTGTTGTTACGTTGCACGACTGGTGCTATTGGGTTGCTGTAGCGGTGTTGCGTGCTGCACTTCCGTGGCTGCGTCTCTTGAACTCAATCGACAATAGATGAACGATGGTGGCTGTAATTGTTGGTTCGGTGTGAGACAATAAAGGTGGTTGCCGGTGGCTGTTGCTTGATTGCTTCACTTGGTATGGGTGGGTGAGAGTGAATCATGTGAGAGAGGTAGAGAGCAATGAGAGTGACTGAGGGGCTATGTTTGGAAGACATGATTAGATTGGATTATACTAGATTATATTGGATTACATTGGATTAAATATAATACTGTCTTTTGTTTGGTGCATGTCGAATAGGATTATAATAGTGTTATCCTATGTTTGGCATTTTGCAAGACTGGATAATAAAAATAATAATAATTAATATGAAAATTAAATGAAATGCACTATGCTTAAATTTTGACAATAACCTTTGAATAAAATTTGCCTTCTATAAATGAAATCAATAAAAAAAACAAAAACAAAAACAACAAATGATTTAATAATAGAGTAATGATACAGCCACAAACTCTTGTACAAACTTATTTTGTACAAACTAATTTTGTACAAACTGATGTGGCATTAATTCATTGGTTGAATGAAAATATAAATTAATAAAAACAAATTATGTGGGCCAAGTGATATTTCATTCAACCAATGAATTAATACCACATCAATTTGTACAAAATAAATTTGTACAAGAGTTTGTGGCTGTATCATTACTCTTAATAATATTATACATCTCAATATGTAACGACCTATATAAACAGTACTTCCACTATATAACATTATGGAAAAATATAAATTCCACAAACTATAGAGCAACAATTCAATCCAAATAAGATATAATTTCTCATATAATATATTTAATTACATAAGACAACAACAAAACAACTATTTATAAAAGTATTTGATACATCATAAATGTTTATCATTGAGTCACTTTAACATGTGGTTAAATACTTACAAAAAGATGCTGTGTATCATTTGTGAAAAACAGTTTAGAATCACCCACAAACAAAATATAATTCATATGATTAGTTAAAAAAAAAAGTCATCATCAGGTTCATAGACCTACCATATACGGTTAATCTTTTGTACAAAAAGGATCCCAAAATACCGCCCTTAATCAATCATCATACCCATCTAAGATAAGTTCTTCAAGAAACTCCTTTCTTTCTTCATCATTTCGCATTGTCCTAAATATTTCTACATGTTTTGGTTGTTTTAGTAACATTTTTTGCACCCTAACTCTTTGATGTAGTGAAATGTTCATTTTTATCAACATGTCATGAATAACTTGTGAATTGATACTTTCATTTGATAGTTTACTAGCAAGATTATTCACATTCTAATTTGACTTTTCCATCACGTCCTGAAATATGTATGCAAATTTTTCCAAGCTTCTAACCAATAGATCAGTTGATGTAGCCCTTTTTCTTTTAGATAATTTTGTTTGACCTTGGTCCATTGACATGTGAGATAATCCTTCACCAATCTCAGACTCAGCTTCAAGATTGTTTTCATTTTCATTCTCTATCATGTCAATAGTAGTTTCAGTTTAGCTTCTTTCCTTGTAGCACGATATTTTCCAAAAATATATGCAAGCCTCTCATATATCAAAAATGATTTGTTCCTTCATCTTTCAGCATTCTTATGGTGATAAAATGAAGGAAAATAAAATAACAAGAATTCTGTCAATTACCAATGGTCGCTAGGAAAAAACATTTCTTATTAAAGGTCACTAGAAAAAAAAAAATTCACCTGCACATAGGATTGCCATGTCTTATCACTATCAACTTCAACACACTTTTTTTCATCCTTCCAACTAAAACCACTTGTGTTAAGCATATCAAACACTACCCCATAGTTGTTCAATTTTTTTCATTTTTGATTCCACGCGTGAGCTAGCTTTTAGGCCAACATTAAGAAGTAACTTTGCCAATTGTTCTTCATTATGCTTATTAGCACATGGTTTTAGTTATCCACAATCAACATGAAATCTGCGTGCTACTATTTCCTCCAATATATTCAGCAAAGCTTTCTCTTCTTCTTTTGTGCATTCACGTCTTGTCCCCCTTTTATCCTTTTCATTATTTTGATTAGTGGTTACACCATCCATCCCTATATAAGAATAATAATTCATGTATTAACGAGAAAATATACATTCACAATGGAATAAAATATAAAATAATGGGAATAGATGAAAATAATGAAACAATAAGCATTATAAAAATAAAATAACTTATTTTTATAAAACTTAAAAGTGTTAAATCACATGACATTACATAATAACAAAATACAAAGTTCACATACAATTAAAAACTTAAACTGAAATTTTAAATTCCTCTATTTCGCCTCTAATCGTTAAACATTTGTAATGCTAAAGTATCCCTCCATGCAGTCCATTGCTCAGATTATGATACTTAGCTAATGGTTTCACGGTCCTCTGAATTGCTACTAAGGTCAAAGTCGTCTATCTCGCACTTCATTGGATCAGCTGACATTTTCCTTCTAATAAGATTATGTAAAAGGCAGCAAGCACTTATTGTTCTACATTGTGTTTTTAAGAGGATAGAAAGATGGACTTCGTAAGATTGCTAAACGCATCTTAAGAAGTTCAAAACATCATTCTATTACATTTCTTGTTGAAACATGCTTTATATTGAAATACTCTTGAAAATTAACAGGAGTACACCCATCTCTCCACTCTGGTAAATGATATATTGTTCCTCTATATGGTGCTAAAAATCCTTTAACATTTGTGTACCCAGCATCCACAAGATAATAACAACCTAAATATTGAGAATGTGAAATATGATTAATAAAAATTTAATTAGTTTAGGGTTGACTATTCTAAATCTATTAAAATAGTCTTACCAGTTGGAACTTTTAACCAATTTTCCCTAGATATCGCATCTCGAAGTACTCTAAAATCATAAGCTAGACCTTCCCATCCCAGTAATACAAATATAAACATCATATCTTGTGAACAAACCCCCAAGACATTTGATGCAATTTCACTTTTTCTTGTTCTATATCTTGGTTTATCAATTTCGGGTATTCAAACCTTGATGTAGGTTCCATCTAATGCTCCCAAACAGTTCTATATCAACAAAAATTATTAAATTGAATAACACTAGTACACAAGGTCATATTATAATTGTAAACGACATCTTTAAATTTAGGTACAACATACCTTGAAAAAATTCCATCTACCATCTGTGCAATATTCAGGCACATGTTTTGGAGATTTTAGCAAGATGTGTTGTAGTCGCAAAACTCTCTTTAAGAATAAAATTAAAAAAATCTACTAATTGTCTCTCTAGAACGCTTGAAGCGATTATTAATTGTTCAATTTTTTACATGATGTGCAAGTACATGTAAGAACATACAAACTTGCTCATTAATAGAAACTACACTATCCATCTTCAACCTCCCATCACTACGAAGTAGTTCACATAATAACCCAAAAGTTCTTCTATCCATCCTAAGTCGATTCACACATTTTATATCACCATTGCTTGTCATGTCATCTAAAGTCTAAAGACGAATTTGATGCCTAGCAAAAGTGCGATTCTTGAGCACATATTTATCATGAAAGCTTACTATTATATGGTGCAAGATAACAACAATCATAATGCAGACAACCGACTTTTGTTTGCGAAACTCGTTCGCAAGCAGGAATAACAAGATTTGTCTTTCATCCATATCTATTCATCATAAGGTTTTTAATTATGTAATTAAAAATCATATAAAGAAAATAGAGCAGCGGACAATCAATAGCAAATGTGTGCATGTGATCATACACGGGTAATGTGGAACATGTTATCCATGTGCATATATATAATAAAAACCCACCAATAGTCGTATAGATGAATGGACTTTCAATCCTTACTTATATATAATAAAAATAATTCAATTAATTTTCATAATCAAGCACAAGTTGGACAGTGCACTTGACATAGTGGAATAAAATTGGGCAAGTGACATGTCTTCATAATTCAGTTAATTAAAAATAAAATAAAGAGAATAAAGTAATGGAAAATTGATAATAATAAGACCCAAATGAAACAAAACTGTTATGAGGAGAAAAATAATAAAAACCCACCAATAGCCGAACAATATATATTGACAATACAAAAATTAAAGGAATATTACTGTAAGTTTGGAAAGCATGTAGATTCACTTACTGATTGAAGGAGAAAGGTGAGTTTTCAATTCCTGCAACCAAGCCAACTACAAAAGAAAAAGAAAAAAAATCAATTTTAAGATCCATACTTGAAGCCCCAATTTAATTGGAAGATAAGAACCAATTCAGATAATTTTTTGAATACCTTTGATTGTTGCTCAGATCATCTAAAATAATTTTTGGAGAATCAATATTTGTTGAGGAGCGAAGATGTGCGTGCTTTGCATTTGTTTGAGAGTAATTTTAATTGGGTTTGCTTTCAGCCTGATGAAAGAGAAGAGATGATTGTAGTTTCATTATATTTTTAATCCAAGATAAACCCACCTAAAAAAGGGAATTAATAATCCCAAGATTATGGAATAAAAAATTGGGCTTATTTTTTAATATGTACAACCAAACACGGCTTTGGATAGGATCAATATTTTTAGTCTTAAAAATTAGTCTTGTCCTGCCTTTATCCTAGCAGCAAAACGCAGCCTTAGGTTTCAGTTGCTTTGTTTTTTTAATTTTGATTTTTTAGTTTTTTTTTTCAATTTTAACTTTTTGTTTTTACATATAATAAAGCCCAGGCTTCTTAGAGGTCCTTAATCCATCCCATGATACATAAACTTTGTATTTTAGAGCTCTTATCCATGATTTTATCGCGCGGGCCTGGGGCAAGCTGCCCTGGGCTTGGGCCAGCTCGGACTTTTTTGTCAACCCTACCTTTCACCTCAATTAAAGGTAATAGAAATTTATATTTTTTATTTATTAATAGAATTTTCTGACCTATTATATTAATATATTGTCATACGAAAGATTTAAACAAGTTACACTAACTAGCGCTCACATAAAAATCGTAAATAATTAAAGTATAAAAAAAACCTTTGTTACGTGCAATTGCACATATAATATAGGATGTGTTTAGAATTGAAGTTGGGCAGTTGTAGGTTAAAAGATACAACATTAAAGTATTTGGTAAACACTAACTGCTATAACTTGAAACTTATCTTAATATGATTTTTCACTTATATGATGAAAAATCTATTATATTTTTAATAATTTTGTCAAAATTATTATTAAAAAATATATTTACTATACACTATTAAATTTTATTTTATAATTACATTTTTTTTCCACAACAGTTGTACCTTAAAAGATAGAATACCTCAATTTCAAATAGACTCATAATAGCGTTAAATGATTACTTATTTATCGTTTCATTTACATACCGTGAATAATTTCATATCTTGCTTACATTATTTGATGAGCTAACTCACACTACAAATACAAAGGAAAATATTATAAATATTTCTGTTTTGATAAGAAAAATACAAATGTTGCAATACTCCATCTTCACTATTATTGCACACACTTTATAAAGCATTGATATTTAGACTAAAAGGTGATTTGTTTTTTGGTTTTCGGTGAATTAATTATTATTATTTTTTGAAAATAACCCAAAGCGATCTCATTTCGGGTGTTTTTTTTTTTTTTTTGGGTTTTGGTCACTCTTTAGTACACTTACCATTTTTCCACCTTATAATATGTCGAAGGGTTGATCGAAATAATTGACCTTACTTTGAAATAAAGGCAGAGTAGTTTCATCCACATTCTATAGGACTTGGATCCAGGAGCATATGAGCCAGAAACTAAAGCTCCTTTTTCTTTTATCACTTGAGCGTGCGAGTTTTTCGCATTTGGAAATCAAAAGGACCCCTACTGAGGCCACCGTGTTTTCGGCACCGGCCGAAAGCTAGACATTATAACACGGTCAGTGTCCACTTGATCATGACTTGCGTTCGTTAAATTTTCTTCTCTCTCGGCATACGTAGTGTCCCATATTTTGATCATCATGACTTTAAGGCTAGTTAGCTTTTTTCTGTTGCTATGTACATAATCATTAGTTTTGAAATATTCATCAATCATGTTTATAAAGCACTAAAATGTGACATAATTAAAATCGAAAATTAACACTGATATTGCATGCAACATACTTTCCCCGTTTTCTTTAATCTTTATACTTTCCTTCTTTTTCTTTTGATGATCTTTATTTTAATTTTTCATGCCTGTACTGTACTAACTACCATACGTGGGGTTAAGTGAAAGGCAGATAAGTGTCGCAGCACACAGTAATTAAAAGCCAAATGCTTTCCTTGTGGGTTTTACTTGGCTAATCAGAGAGCTGCAGCTGTATCAGGATCACTCACGTATGATTAATTTTACAGGCGTCCTTGATAAAACGAGTGCCTTTATTTATTAACAAGCTAGTGAAGCTTAATTTTTGAGCAACCACATGAATTTTTCTTCAAACGGAGAAGTCAAAAATAGGGTGAAATGGGAAATTAAAAAAGTATGAAACAGATAGTTTTAGATAAAAACATCAACGTGCTTTGCTACATACATATATTTGCATGTAATATGACTAGCTTGCAGTTTAATTACAAGAGTGCTTAATTAAGTAGTGATAGAGAAAAGGTAAGAGTTTATTTTAAGGAACAAGGCTAAGTAAAGCCTATGGTACGTACTAGAATATCCAGCCTTTTGCCACTGGAAATATTCTCTAAAATCCAGTTGCGCCAAGACACTACAACCTCCACATCAGAGATGAAACATTGCCAAAATATAGCAATAATGGAGCTCAAAAGTGCCTCTATGCTTTGCCCCCACCACTTCATCTCCCTTTTTATCAAAAATAAAAGCCACTATTTTAAAGGGATCCGCTTTCAGGTCAGGGTTACAAGAGAATATGCATGGATCATCTCTCTTCAACTCATTCAATATACAATTTTTTTTTTAAGCACAACTTTTGTATCTCCCATCAAGCACTCAATGCCACCTTTTCTTCCCTGCAAAGTTTCATAATACTAAATTTGATTCTGTGTTTCAGCGCCACTTTATTGTCAACTTTGATTTAATCCATTTGACGAAATATTCAACTCATGATGTGTGATGATATTATCAAATCCAGCCGTTGATGGATGATGGGTGGCAGCTGATGGCTTGCACACCAACACCCAAGAAGTCTCTTGTTTGTCCTCCAGCACTCTCTGCTTGACGGTCACTCTGCAAGTGCCGGCGTTTAGCCGGCGGCGGCATTTGCAGCTGACTCAAACTCGAGATGTCACTAGCTGATGATATTTCAACATCGTTTCCAAGATGACGATCAGCTATTGCATTTGAACAATACATTAATCCACAATATTTGTTACCATCCTGAACTTGATTAATATTGCTACTACACTTGAATCCCAAACTCCCTAAGAATAACGAGGGATCGGTTGATGCTGAACCAATCTGTGCAGCTTTCTGCAGCAAAGCTGTGGCTGACATATTCGCCGCAGCTGCTGCTGCTTGTGTTTGATGGGTGGTTGTCTGTTGTTGTTGGGAACTATACAAGGATGGAACGTTAACACTCACAAGCTGATGATGGTGACTTGCAGTTGCAGCAGCTTCCTTAACATCTGTTAATGGAAGTGAAGCGCTTGCTATTGCCGGGGCTTCAGCAGCATTATTTGAAGACTGTTTATTATGACCAAACACCCAATTGAAATGATAATCCGACGGTGGAGGATGGTCACCGTACATGGCTTCTGAACTCACAGAACCAAGTTGTTGAATTTCCTGGAGATTGCTGCCTACTGTTTCGTGGCCTTGGGATCCCGGGGCCATCCACAGCGAGAGACTTCGCCTCGTTTGGTCAATAGTTTCATCAGCACCACCGCCAGGAATTGGCTTGAAAATTGAGGAAAAATGTTGTGCCACGCTAGGTCCTAGTGGATTCCCCATGAAATGATAACTGATACTGCCATTGGCCAAGCTGTTCATGCTAGATGCTGCATTTACTCTAGCAGTTTCTTCAGCTAAGGCATCACAGAATGCCCTATGCGTGATGAAGCTATCTCGCCTGTGCCCAAACAAAATCCATACACAGTAAATCAGTTTATACAATAAGCAAAAAAACATAAACTTTTGAATACTAATAAAACCATTTTATCTCTGTGTTCATTCACTATAAATACTTTTAATTACAACCACAAAGATCACTTTCATGCTTCAGCATTTCTGCTTTCTTGATTACCGCTTTTTTTACATAAAAGATAGTGATATCCTATATCATATTTTGTCACACAGACAAAGGACCTATTACACATACATATATGTTAAAAGCTAATGTAGCAATAATAATACATTACCGTGAAAATACTGTTCCACAGTCACATTTGTATTCCCTGGTGCCACAGGTTTTAGAGTGAGCTTTCCAGTCGGATTGCACAGCGTATCGCTTTGAGCACTTCTCGCACTTCCACTTTTTCTCTCCGTGCTTCCTACAAAAGTGCTTTTTGATACCTGTGAGGTCACCGAGAGCCCTAGAAGGGTGGTGATGGACACAAGTCTTTTCGGGACAGACATACACTCGCTTTCTTACTTCCTTGCTAGTCCTTTGCTTCAGCTTCCACGGCAGATTATGCCCACGCCGGTGAAGCTGCAGATTCTGATCTCTTTGAAATCCCTTGCCGCATATTTCACACAAGAATCTGTTGGTCGCCATGAGAGTCTTGGGCGACAAGGCTATGACTTCAGCTTCAGGATCTGTTAACAAGAACAGTTTTAGACAAATTATTATCAAGAAGCAATAAATTAAGCTCTATGAATTACAAAGCTTGCCTGGAGTTCCTGGAAGGTTTCTCTTCTTCTTTGCACTAGTATTAGGAGGATTATTGGATCCAGCAATAACTGAGTTTTGAACAAAACCATTTGGAATTGTGTCTTCAGGCATCTTATCTAACATGTTTCAAAGGGTTTGGTTTTTGCTTTTGTTTTTTGTTTTCTCTTCTTTGTTGACCTATAATCTATGAGAAGAACCAAAGAAAAGGATAATTTGTCAAAAGGAAATTTAGGATTGTAATTAGAAGAAAACCCCAAGAGAGAATAGGGTAATTTATATCATGAGTATGAACCCTAACAACACAAGCTTAGCTTATATTATAAGCAAAGAACGGATCTCTCATCTCTCTCTATAAAATGCTGCAGTCATTTTAATATAATAAAAATAATAAAAACTAATATTTTGCGGGAGGCGGTGAAAAGTTAAAGTTGAGAGATGGAAATTAAGAGAGAAGCTGGGGAGGGGAGGTGGGCAACCCCCAGAAGAAGGAAAAAATTAAAAAAACACACACACACATATACGCACAAAGGTGCATGATGACACATATGATGATGTTGAAGAAAAGCTAGTCTCCATGCCTTTCCCATTTGGAATGATTATCCCATAATTTGTTTGCTTTTTGTGTCCTTAATTAATTTTCTAATATCTGTTCCTTACAATCGAACCATTTGTTTAATTAATTAATTAATTAAATACTTTTGTTTTAGGATAAAATATTTGACCATTTGAATATTTGCAATAAGTAACACCGCGCAAAATAAATTAACGTCGTCCTTTGTCTCCATTCTAGCTATATGATATAGATTAATTGTCCACTACCAACTGAATTTCATTGTTTGTAATAATTTTCCGAGTCAAGCTATTCCTCTGGTAAATAGAATATGGACCTTATGTTGATTTGAGCTGTTTTGAACTTTTATGATTTAATTACTTTTAAATTCGTATCTAATAACACTTATAACATAACTATACATTTTGCTCAGCATAGCTCAAATATGCATGAAATTCAGGTCTTGGTAATGAAGAATAGGTATTGAAAGTGAAGTTAAAATATTAAAAAAATTATTAAAAGAAGTGGCATTTCCACAATATTCATATATATTTGCAAGACTCATTTGACCATTGTGTATTGCATTGCTATTATGGAGATTTATATAAGAGTAATAATATAGTTACAAACTCTTGTAAAAACTTATTTTATACAAACTGATGTGATATGATAAAATTAGTTGAATTAAATATTTCTTAATTCACATGATTTATTTTTATTATTTTGTATTTTCATTCAATCAATAAATTAATGACAAATCAATTTGTACAAGAATTTGTGACTGTATCATCACTTTTTATATAATTAGGAAGTTGGATAGTGGCTCAATCATAATACATGTTACAGCTGGAACAAGCAAGGTGGTGTTCTTTTTTCTTTTTTTTTTTCCCTCCTTTGTTGAAAAGAAAATACTGTAGTTGCATATTAAAGGTGTCGTGTGCTTAACAGAACACAAAACTCTTGCTAACTTCAAGTTACGTACAATTAAATTGACCAATATTCACGCACTAGTTTCCCGCAAGGAACGTATTTCTTTTTAATTTCAATCAATATTGTCAATCCAAAAAGCATAAATCAAAACACTTGCGTTTTTCATTTCTTTCGTGTTTGTCAAAGATGCCCATCATTCTTACTCTTTATTGTCATTTTCCACAAAAGTAAAATTTTTCTCTGGTTTCTGGTTCGGTCAAATGAAAGTAAGAAGACATTTTCCTAAGACATTTTGAACAGATTACATGTTTATCATAAGGTCATGATTTTCTTTTTGACTCGATTGAAATCAAACGATAAGATTTTGAGTAACTTGGTTGTCTTACAAAATCTGTCATGCACGTGCCCCATCTGTCAAAGAAGGTAAAATCCAAAGGAAACGACGAAACCATACACATAAAAGGGAATAATCGTCCGGATGACAGTGTGGCCGTGGATCTTCCCACCTTACATTGACTAGATTTTGTTACCCACTTGCCTCTTTAATCTTATTAATATTACTGCTAGTAGCTCAAATAATACAACTTAAACTGGATTCTTTTTCATTAATATAAGAAAAAAGTGGGCAAGTTTGATTGGTAGGTCTTTCTTTGAATGGTAGACGATGATCAACTTTATACTTTTTCTAGTGATTGATCTTTTTTTCTTTACTTTTCTTTTGATCGATTTTACAGATTTCTATTTAATATGTTTGAGATTTGATCAATCATACCATAACTTGAATTGGGACTGAGAATTTTATGAAAAATTTTGAATTATTTTTTAATGTTTTGGTGAACCTGTGTAAGAGAACTTTATTAGGACAAAGAAGTAATAATACAGCAAAATTATATAGCTAACTCTTGGATGGTGTGAGTGAACTTGAAATGCATTCTAAACAAATTTAAAAAAGAATGACTATGCATCCTCGAGGCTCTCTTAAGGAAGGCATAGATGTGAAAGATGCCACATGGTTTTAATTAAAATAAGAGAATCTATAATGAACCTTTGAAAATTTAATCTCTTGCGCTAATTAAGATATAATAATTGTGGGAGAGATTAGCCAAAGTATAGGGAACGGGTTAAAAGACAGCGAGCTGACAAAGGCAGTGAATTTTTGGAAGTGTGAGCAGTCGTCTCCTTGTGGGCTGACTTTTCCTGCTAACCGTAATCATAATCTAATGATGTTTTTGCTTTCTAAATTTGTTTAGTATAAGTTTTTTGGAGTTTTGCTGTTGAACTGTGGCGGCACCAGAATATTCTCTCCATCTCCAACACATCTCATAGGCTTCAACTTTCAATGAAACCCTTAGCAAGATTCCAATATACAAACCCCACACAGTCTATTGCTTTGAGGGTAAAAAAAAAAATAATAATAATAATAATCGCAGAAGTAGTTATAATAACAATAACAGCAATTAATTAATACAACTAACTTAATAATATCTAAATAATTATAGGTATGCATTTGAAATACAAGGGGTTTGGGGAAAAGCAAAGTGTTGTCACCAAGGGTATGTTTGTTTCGTCGCTTGTCTTTTATTTTGAAAATGAAAGAAGAAGACCAGGTTATATGATTTGTTTATGCAAATTTAAACAAACCCTAGAAATTATTTACTCATTCCAATGCATAAGCAAGACCAAATACTTCAAAATAACTCCACAAAAAACGTAGCCAGAGTCACAGACTCAACAGTTCATCATAGATTTTATTATCACTCTTTTTTTCCACATATAGTTAAAATGAATGATAATTTTATTTGGAATATGTTTTGTAGCACAAATGCGCATGAAAATCCTACTGTCATGCTATCATGTGTTTAAATTATATAGCACAACATGCTACGGTCTTGCCAAGGTTACTAGTACATTACTATCTAGGTTAGATGTAATTTTTAACAAGCTATATATTTTTTAATCGCATATATTTCTTAGGTTTCAATTTCTTGTTAGAATTTCTATGTTTGATTCCTAAGTTTTGTTTAGTATTGACATTAGGTAGTTGTACTTTAAAACTTAAACTATTAAAGTGTTTAGTAAATACTGTTGTAACTTAGAAAGTAAACAAGTTGATTTTTTTATAAGAAAAAAAATCTTATTATTTTAAAGGTCATATATACACGCTATCAATTATTATTTCATAGTTACAAGCTTACAATTTTTTTTTCCCACAAGAGTTGTGGCTAATTAAAAGCCGCACCACTTCAATAACAAACAAGACATTAATCGCATAGCAAAATGGGTTTGGTTATTTAGGAAAAAAAACTTATTAAGCGTAAATTAACATTTCGAACTTACTAATTGAAGGGTAGTTATGTCAAACTAGGGATTGACAATTAATCTTTTAGAGGGAGAGTAGTTTTTGTTGTTGAAAAATATCATAAAAGCAGAGCAGATTTAGATCTAGGAATCCATATACACAGAAACCACATGCTTTGGCTTATCAAAGGTTAGAGAATATATGCTTTTTGGAGAAAAAAAAAAGGGGGCTGCTTATCTTTTTTTATTTATTTAATTTTCCTTTCCTTTTTTCCCTTTACTTTTAATTATCTGCGATACACATGCCACAACCTAGAAGGGACTCTTTGCATTTAACCAACCGTTGCTACAAGCACAAAAAAGGCAGTGCTTTGAATATTCTTCTGAATTTTGGGTTTGCTACTTTGTTTTATTATATTGCCAAGGCTGTCTTCTGAAAAAAAAAAAAAAACAAATATTGATGATAATGAGGAACCCAGTTAATTTCAATTATTAATTTGTAATCAAAATCAGTACATTAGTGCAATTAATAATTGGAGTATCATACAAGAAAATGTTAATGTATGGATATGAGAGCAAGTTTATTAGGATCAATAGTTTTAATACTAGTGCATTATTTCATTCTATTTTATTTTATTTTGGTTCATAAAACAATAGAATGAACACCACTCTTGATTAATTTATTTTATGTATATCCTTAATGGAGAAAAAAGAATGTGACTGAATTATGGCTGGCTGCTGTATTTAGACCATTTCCAAGATCCTGTTTGATATTTGGAATCTTTTTCCATGTTCAAATCCATATACAAATCTTTATAAAACATTTATTATTATACACCATTTTAATTGATACAAAATATAGGGCCTCTTCCACACTTGTTTATTCGGTAGGATAAGCCTCCGGAGCTTCTAAAAGACAACATGCAAGAGTCGTATCAGGCCTTCACTCTTTGCTTTCTTTGACAAATATTGCATACTGATTTTTCACTGAATTTAAAGTACTACTAGAATTACTATTGTTAATTTTTTTTTCCCTTTCTTTTTAACACTCAGATATAATGCGCCATTGGGTCTCATAGTCCAGTGCTAACAACTCATTTAGAGTGAGTTCAAGTTGTGCTGAAATTACAGGATTGATCAATTTCTCTTTAAACAGGGATAGTTTATTTACCCCCTTGAAAATGGGAGTAGTTTCTTCATGTAGAAGTAGAAGTTTGAGCTGCACCATAATAAAAATGATGTCAATTATTTCCGATAAACTTATGATTATAAATTATCAACCATATCATTTGTAAAGAAAAAAGCTCGTATAAGGTGTCAATTCAATTGGACCCTGATTTTCTTATAATCTAAGCTTTAACCAAGTGATAAAATTAACCCGACCATAATTCAAGGAAAACTGATTAATGGAAGACAAAGTACTATTCATCCAGGTCATTTGATTGAATAGTATAGGTTAGATAGAAGAGAGAAAGAAGAAAGAAAAGGAGACAAAGTTATTATTCATGATCTCCTCATCAATTAATGCAAATTTTCAAAAGCATTAAAGCATATTAACGATATCGAAGAGGACAAGTGGGTTTCGTGAAAGTTAACATCAACCATTCTCATGCAGAAGCAATAGTATTACCATATATAGAGAGTGAGAGATCATGAGACGAGATTAAAGCACGTTGTGTCACTTAGTGGACGATATTGGATTCCAATATCATTGCTCTCATTGACGAAGCCATAACATCAGTCTTTTGATCTATCTCAAAGGCCTTGGTCAAATTGACAAGACAGCAAAAATACTGTTTTAAAAAGATGTTACCGTCGTTTCTTAAAGTGCAATTTGCAACGCGCATGCAAAATTATTGAAGCTTCATCAGGTGACTGTATGGCTCCGTTTGGTACTCCTTAATTTAGAATTTTATGGATAGTTACATAATTAAGTTTGAATCAATTATTCAATTAATTTTTATATTATTTCAAAGGATTTGAATTCTCTCATAATTTAGTTTTTTCTAATATTTAAAGGAGATTTTTACATGTGTGATTTAAATAATTTTATGAAAAAAATTAATTTACTCTTTATCTTTTCTTATTAAGCGCAAAACCGCATATTTTGGATCAAGTTAAAATTCTTGCACTAACTAAAAACAAAAAGAGCTTAACTTCTTTTTATCTTCTTCATTCTCAGTCATCATAAAAAGCAATCATAATACAGTAAGGATCTACATTCAGACAAAAAATTTACTCTTCATCATCTTCACCTCTTGCCTTCTTCTTTTTATTCGCATCTGTGGCTTGCAAATCCCTCTTTCATCCTTAGCGTCTGTTTGGAAATGTTGTAATTTTTAAAATAATTGTTGTTAGCTATGCTGTAGAAATAATCAGTTGTGAAGAAAATCAGTTAAGTGTTTGGTAAATTTTATTTTCAGAAGTATTCTGAGTTTTGAAAACAGTTATGAGCGTTTCATAAATCTTATTGTTAATTGCTGAGAGAAAAAAAATGTCTAAAATTTAAATATTATAGGATAATATATTGATTTATTTTTTTATTTTTTTTATCTTAAAACAATTGGTAATTAAATTTATAATATAATGAAACAAATTTAATAATAATTCGACCAACAAATTGATATTAATAAATTTATATTGATGAATTATATTAAAAATTTATTAAAATATTAATTTTATTTCCAATTTGAATAAGGATAATTTTGGGTTTAGTTAATAATTTTAAGGATATTTATAAAATTGTATTAAATGATAAAATTGATTTTCAAAATTATAATTTAAAAGTTACTCATTTTCTGCTTTTCAAAATTAGCTGTAGAACATGCTGATTTTGACAAAAGCAATTTTGGTTTTCTTTTACCAAACACTAAAATTAGCTTTTGAATTTCTATAATCGCTTTTAAGTCTCCTAAAAGCAATCCCAAACAGACCCTTAGCCTTCAACAATATCCAATTATCAATTATAAATTGGATTGAACGAATCAAACTTTGCTCAAATCTTGGTGGAGGTTGAAGCAACGACGACAATATTATTTTATGACTTAATAGTTTTCTTGGATCAGATCAATACTTGTATCCAAAGTTAAAGTTTGAGATGAGGGAAGTAGAGTAAAAGTAGCCACAGAAACGAAGAAAGCCATAACAAAAAGGTAAAATTGAAAAAAAAAATAATGCTAGTTTGTTGTTTGGTAGTGTTTATGTATTTAATAAGAGAAGATAAAAGTAAATTAAATCTTGTCAATAAAATTATTTAAAGGAAATGGCTAAGTTGAATCAGCTCCACGGTGAAGCATTGACGATAACCGTCAAATCATAGCAGTAGGCGCATATTTAATATTTATTTATATGATCATGTGGTCATCAGTATTGTTTCATCATGGAGCTGATCTAATTTAGCGGGACTCTTATTTAAATATACATATCAAAATCTCTTTGAAACAATAGAAAAAAGATTAGGTTAGGAGATGATCTAAATCTATCAAAAATACGCTAATTAAAAAATTATACCAACGAACCCTTAAATTAACGACACCGTAAATAACACTTCATATTGGACTTACGATTGTGGCAATCTTAGAATAATTAAGAAGACCACTATATATGCTTATGTTCATGGACAATCATTTAGCAAATGGTAATATATGTACTCATGCAATGGCATACCAAGAAGATTGATGACTCACTTTTTGGCTTGGAAAGGAAAAGTTAAAGTCTTAAAAAAAGAACCCACTATCTCCCTCCTCTCGTCAAAAGTGAATCCTGAATATGTTAGCTACTTAGTCATGATCCCTTTCAAGGGAAGAGAGTAGGGACCATAATTCATTCCACGTAAAAGAGAGAGACAGAAAGCGAGCAAATAATGCCCAAAGTAAAGCATTAATTAAGCCTTAATTAATTGTAAAATGAGAAGGACACAATTAATGTCTCCATCAAATTTGTGACCACTACTGAATAAGAAGCTCCACCAAGAAGCTAAGACAATAACTTATATGGTGATCGTCCACTGTTAATCATTGAATCATAATTGACAAATGAGATCGAGGAGGACACAACAGACAAATGCTTGTTCAAAACTATCTTCGATAAAGGAAGTATTCAAATATTCAAAAGAAATTAAAGGCTTCCAGTCGGTTTGTCACTAGCTATATATTAGTGTTGGCTGAATGAAAGCAGAAAATGAAATATTTTATGAAGGAAATTTGATAAAAAAAAAGTGATCTTTGTTATCTAATATTTTTCCCATATTCGATGGCGATCACATTAAAAAATGGATCTCCCCCACAGATATAGTCTACATCGAGCATAATCAATTAGATAGCTAGAGATATATTTACAAACAATTGTTTTGATATATAACTGTTGGAGAAACAAGTGATGAGTAAGTCCAATTAGGGTCCAACAATAATATTAAATATATAAGTTTTAATGACATTTTTAATATGGACCGTAGAATTTTTTATCCATAAGGGCGGAGCTGTCTCAGGCTGACAGGGACTCTGGCTTCTATAGACTCAAAAATAAATAAATAAATATACGGTATGAATTTAAAAGTTTTGTTGCTTGACCATATAACTTTAAAAGGTTAGCACTTTAACCCAAATCATTAAATACTCTTTTTTATTTTTAATCCTAAAATATTGACCTTTATAACATTTGGCCCCCGAAGTTTTTTTGTCGGTCTCTGCCGCTTCTTGTATGTTGCTATTTTAATTTTCGCTTGCACAATATTTATAAATTCTTATCTTCACCAGACTGAACTAATGATTTTTTAAACCACGGATTAACTAGTGAAAAATTCGATCCTCGAAACTTAAGTAAACCCATCAAGCCAAATGATGATTAGTCCCTGCTGTTTTTTTATGAATTGATTGAGCATTTAATTTTGAATGATACATATAAGATACAAACCTCATGTGCTGATAAAAAGTGGTGCTTTATTTCATTTTTTTTTTAGAGAAATTAATTATTCTAAAAAAATTCAACACTGTAAATATTTGGGAAATGCAACTTTCTTTGAAAATATATTTTTTATTGGGTAGGGTTCTGTTACATGCTTCCTCAAGGACCTCAACGGTACTCTCGACAGTCATTTTTTTTTTATTTTTATTATTATTAGTATTATTATTTCACTTGTCGGATTCAAATTTGGGCATCTTGATTTGCCTCAATACTATCTTCTTGCATCGTGGGCTGGATATCCATATTTTGGGTTAAATTTAAGCCATGAGTGGTGCAGTTAGTACAACTATTTTCTCACAACCCCTTCTCTAATGAACCCCATTTAATAATTTCAAATGCTAACGTCTACTCTTATAACACTACCTTCCTTCAACACCCTGAACACCCTTGTTCGCTATGAGTATTTAAAAAAAAAAAAAAGTCTACATAAAGAATTAAGGTCTAATAATCTACCTGAATTTACACCAGAAAAGTGATGGGGTTTGAGAAACAAGAGGACAATAAATGGAATTTTAGCAAAATAATCCATTTTTATACACAGGATATGGTATTATCCAAGGAGGAGTGGAGAAACTTTGGCAAAATAATGAACCTCCAACTAGAAGCAGAAATGATAATATTTTTTTTGTCGTGAGGAGGTTTTTTCTTTATACAAATTTCTTATTCTAGAATGCTTGAAACAGAAAAGTTTCATGACTGCTTCGATTCAATTGCATGTATTAGCATTAATGAAGCATCAAATCTATAAAAAAAAAAAAAAGAAGAAGAAGAAGCAGAAATAATATAGGAGATGGTGATTTAGAAAGCTTCTAAAGATAGAGATGTGTTTATAAATATTGAAAATTAACTCATTAAATTTGATTGAACAATTTACAATCTCACTGGAGGCCATAAAATAACAATAAGGACTTATGAACATAATAATCAACTGTTTATTAGTTAAATTTTCTCTGTTATTTTGAATATGGGTGCCAGGAGAGAAGTTTTATATCGAAATTCCAACCCGAATTTGCCTGGCTGAATGCAAGAGTTCCATTAGGTTTTTTTAATATTTATTTTGATGTGTGGTTAAAATTGTAAAAACAAAACTGGGGTTTTAATAGGATTGTTGAGGAGTGCCAATAGTGTGCTACATCTAAGTCATTTCATCCTAGTTGGGTTGGTATGGCACTCGATCTATTGGTTTGGGCTTTGAGTTTCTTGAACTTCTTTTTGAAATTATGATCGTATAATTTACTGATATTACAATTAAGCATCAAATTTGGGTTCTTCTGTGATGTTATAATTTTTTTTTATAGTATCAATAACATTTTAATTATATACAATTAGATTTAATTAATGGTACATAATATTTGTAGTAAAGAAAAAATAAATTATTTAAAAATAATGATAAACAGTTTGTTATTTGTGTAAGGGTGGAGAATTTTGTAAACTAACTATGACCACCCTTAGAATTTGAAATAATTTCACTTAAATAGCATATTTTATTTAAACTTATTTTTCAATCTTCCTTTAAATTTGAAATGTGATAATCTTTTTTAAATAAATCTTCCAAAATCTATTACCATTAAGTATAAAATATAAAGGTAGGTTATTTAACACAAATCAAATAAATAAGTTGCAATTGCAAAATTTATATATGATATAACACTAATAAATAACACAACTAAATACATATATTTAAGTAAATGTCATAGTTGCATCAATAAATTCATTAGTGAGATTGCTTGTAATATAAAAAATACTTGATCACACATATTTTAATAAAATTTAATATCTTATATTAAAAACTCATTATTTTATATAATATTAAGGGCCGTTGTATAATTAATCATGAAGTATATATTATTTTTAATACCCATTTAACATACTTATTCTCTAAACTTTATGTCTATCTTACAATTAATATTCTTACGTGGTAGGAATTTTAAGTTTTACAAGCTTATATATTTTCATTTTATTTTCAAATATCACTTTGTTAATTTCATAAAAGTTAAATATAATGTATATTCCTAATTAGTTTTAGTTTATGAATCATGAAAAATTATTTTATTGACATCTTTTGATTGTGATTATAAAATTTTATGTTATTAAGAGTCATTACTTTTGTTATAATAGTTAATAGTGACAATAAATAAAATATTGCCTCCAATAATATTTACATGGGAAAAAATGTGGAAGAAAATCTTTTATATTTTTATATATGGTAGAAAATTATCCGAGCCTTATAAAATTTAACTTTCACAAGCTTGTTTTCATTTTATTTTCAAATATCTCTTTGTTAATTCTATAAAAGTTAAATCTAATACATATTCCTAATTAACTTTAGTTTATGAATCATGAAAGATTATTTTATTGTTATTCTTTGATAGTAATTATAAAAGTTTTATGTTACGAAAAGTCAATACTTTTATCATGATAATTAATAGTGACAATTAATAAATAAAATATTATATCAAATAATATTTAATGGACAAAATGAGGAAAAAAATATTGTATGTTTTTATATTTTCATTATAAAGACATGATTTGGCATACTTTAACTTAAAATTTTGATACAATATTTGAGCCACGAATATCTCATAGTCTAATGGTTGATATTGAAAGTCAAAACAATATTTCATAATGTTATATCATCCACCATTGAATTGCATGAAATAAATAGTTTAATTTTTTTGTTAAAAATTTAAATAAAAATATTTCTCACTCTATAGTTATATAGACATATATATTTTTCAATAATAATTGGTGAATAAAATATTTCTCATTTGTCGTGACTCATACAGTATTATTAATAAAACACATATAAAATAATTTATCGCAATGCCTTCTATTATCATTATTATTTAGGTATTAATGGTTTGTAATTAAATTCATACAAATCAAATTATTATAAGACTTTGTATTAAATAACCTACTTGATATTATATTTTAAACTTAATGGTAATTGATTTTAGAAGATTTATTTAAAAAATATTATTATATTATAAATTTAAAGGATGATTTAAAAAAAATTTTAAATAAAATATATTATTTAAGTGAAATTGTTTCAAACTCTAAATGTGGTCACAATGAGTTTATAAAAATACTCCACCTATTTGAACGGTTGATAAACTATTTACTTTTTAAAAAAATTATTATTTTTAGTATAAATATTATATACTATTAATTAAATTTAATGATACATAATTAATATATTATTAATGCCGTAAAAAAATTATAGCATGAACCAGTGAAATTTTGAATAAAAATTTGGAAATGTATTCACGTTACGGAACCTCAACAAAACGACGCGCTTCATTTGGGATTTGTTCAGCTTGGAAACGTTGTCGTTTGGCTCTAAAGCGTAAGCGACGGTTTGTACTCTTCCTTGCTGAGGCTTCACGAACTAGAGCAAAATTAGTTCATTTTTAAGCACATCAAATCCAGGTATCAACCCTAATCTCTCTCTCTCTCTTGCTTCTGCATATTCGTTTACAGTTCGATATATTTTTACTTTTATTAACATAATTTATCGTTTCAGGAAATTAGTAAATTAAGTGCCATGTGAGATTTAGAATTTATATTCGCATTTTGCTATTAAAGCAAGCAAACGGATAGCAAATTTTTAAATCTTAATTTTACCCGCTTATTTGGGGTTGATTATATGCATTTTGTTTACTTAAATGTTACGTGTTTCTCTGAAGAGCGTTTCACTCTTAACAAATTTTCCAAATTGCTGATGTTGTTTGTTCTGCTAAATTATTGAACTAAATCAAGATCATATTTTGATTATCAAATGATAAAAAAGTTGAGTGGAAGTTGTAAACTAATTTGTGCTTAACTTGGAGAATTTGGTAGATAAATATTTGTTATATGAAATTAAGTTATTCTTCAGTGGTAGTGTGCCCTATTCTGCGCTGGGTGTAATTCTTAATTTTCTATGTTGTAGAGGTGGTGAATTTGAACCCTAGTTAATTGTGCAAGGAAATGTTAAGGGTATTTTTGTGATGGATGCGAAGGCACTGGCGAAATCCAAGAGAGCTCACTCTCAACAACATAAGAACAAGTCACATCCAAATCAGAAATTAAAAGCCCCAGTAGTTGCCTCTGACAATGCTGGGAGCAAAGAAAAGCAACCGGGTAAGCAAGCTGGGGCGGGAACACGCGAGGCACGGCGTTTATCTAAACTTCCGTCTAACTGGGATCGCTATGAAGATGGATCTGATATGGATTCGGAAGATACCACAAGTCAAGCCGCTGATTTTGTTGTGCCAAAGAGTAAAGGGGCAGACTATCGTCATCTAATTGCTGAGGCTCAATCACAATCTCTGTCACAGTCACGGTCACATTCTTATTCAGATACCTTTCCTTTACTTGATGATGTTATGCCCGGTATGCACTAGTTTCTCGTTGGTTCTAATTAGCCCTATCTGTTTATCTTCTTTATGTAGTTCTGGCTGATTATTTGAGGTCGCCATGTTGTAAGATGCTGCATAATTGGCTGTCCTTTGTTGATAATGATTGATATTGCTTATAGAAAAATATTTGAGGAATATTTCTTTTGCTATATGTACATCACAGATAAGAACTGGCCTGTGGTTCCAAATTTCGAATGTAGTTTTCTTCATTAAAACTTTCAAAAAATGAATCGATGCTAGTGAGTCTGAAATAGTTGAGAATTTGTTGAATTTGATACTAGTTTTTGGAATATTGGATTATTGTTTTCCAAAATACATTCCATTTGTGTTGTCTTTTCCTTTTCTTGGTTTTGTAAGTAGAAAACAACTTTTTGAAATCTTACTGAAGGACACTAATTTCCATATGAACTTCAAACTTGGTTGTTATTTCTTTGGAAAAGATGATTGGAAGTTGGATTTTATAGGCACCTGTAAGAGATTAATGAAGAAATGTATTCTCCAGTGTTTTAATTCTTCTCCAGAAACCACTGAAACTTGTTTGGAATTATGGTTTGTCTCACTCACTCTCTTGTTTTCTTCCGCTTCTTTAATACTCATTGTTCAAATCTCCTTCAATCTCAAGTTTTGATGCAAATGGAGTTAAAATACCAGAAATTGCTTCCATTACTTTGTAGATCAACCATTTTTTTTCCTAGCATTTTTATTTCAAGATATTTTGTTAAATTTTATAATGTTAAAGGCTTGATTTAAAATTTTCCTGTTCGAATCTGCCAGGAGGTTTTGCTCCAGGAATGGGCCCTATGCTGTCAGTCAGGGGGGAGGGCATTTTGTCATGGGTTGGGGATGATAACTTTGTCGTGGAGGATAAGACAACTGCATTTCAAGAGGTAACCCAACCCCCCCCAATTATCAGATGGCATACCTATGCATGAATTCTTTAGGATGTTTCTCTCTCTTAGTAATTTTCTTGCTTTCGAGAAAAAGCTTCAAGGATTCATTTGTATCAATTATGGCCATGCATGTATCGAATTGTTATTTGGAGGAAAGTTAAAGTTTCTACTTATGATTATATATGGAGGTGCTCCCAATTCATGAAACCAGTATGCAACTGTATTTATATAGCCTTGCAGTAAGTTAGAAGTACAATACATCACTCTGTAGGCTACATCTGAAGGGTTTTTGTCTAAATCATTTCAACTCTTGAAGATTCTTGGTTTTGTGGAAATTTTTAATTGCAATTGAGAAAGATGTGATTTGCATGGATTTGTTTTTACAGCAATGCAATTGTCATTACTGTATTGCAGTTTTACTTTAGCTGGAGGCAACCTTCAGATTTTATTCCATTGAAGGGTTTGAATTTTCCTGTACGATTATAACTCACTTTTCTTCCCCCTTTGCCCCTCAATATCATCCTCTTGGGATGGTTATCTATGCAGGCATCATTTCTGTCTCTAAATTTGAATGCTCTTGCGGAACACCTTGCAAAAGTTGACTTATCACAGAGGCTGTTTGTAGAAGCAGATTTATTACCATCAGAATCGGTAATTTATGTTAATACTTATCATTTATTGCATAGGATCCGTGAGTGTTATTTTAAGCTTCTGATGTTTTAATACTCTGGTGTATAGGTTCTTTTTTTCAAGTTTCTTACCCATTTGTAAAGGTGATTAATACTGGATGTTTTATGGCTTATGTGACAGGGCACGGAGGGATCAATAGCAAGCAGCAATCAGGAACCAGGCCTGATGCAAACAGAACATGAAAGTGAAGCAGATGTGGGTATATCCAGGGACATAGATATAGCTTCTAAAGATTTTCCTGAGGTTAAAATTGCGGATACTGAATCTTTATCATGTTGCTCTGTCAGTTATTGTGTAGATGCAGTTTTATTCACCTGTGACATGGTTTATGTGACAGGGCGAAGAGGAAGAGGAATTAGTGGCACACAAAGTTAAAGCAGCTGCTAGTATATCTGAAGACAAAGCTTCCACTGATTTCTGGGAGAAGGTTAAAATTGTGGATACAAAATCTACATCAGTTGTCGGCCACAAAAATGTAGATGCAATATTTTCTAATCAGAGGTCTGCTTTAGTGAATCAAACCAAAAATGATGTGACCTCCAGTCAATATGACAGATTTGGACAAGTCAAAGCACTTGAGCCCCCGGCACAATTCAGTGAAAATTCTGTTTCAGTCTCGAAGAATCTTCCGACATTTGAGGCCACAGCTGCAGAAGCAGAACTAGATATGCTTCTTGATTCATTTAATGATACCGGGTTCTCTGATTCCTCTTGCTCCAAATTCAGCAACTCTTCTGTTTCCCAACAAACATCTTCTACAGCTCCGCCACAGCTTTCGAGAAAGGGCCCAGATTTATCTAAATCTGCATCTGTTACTGCCAGTTTTGATGGTGTACTTGATGATTTATTAGAGGAAACATCCAATTTGATGAACCCCAATGGCTTGTCCCGGCCCCATGAAGCTCAGTCTTCTTCTCAATCTGCTACAAAGTCTAAAGTGTTGGATGATTTTGATTCATGGTTAGATACGATTTGAATGTATTTTTCAGTTCAAATCCAAACTCATATAACCAAATACGTTGTGTTAATAGCTGTTCAATGAAATTTTTTTATGCTGTCTCTCAATGGAAGATGCACGGATTCATTGTTCAAATTGATGGGAGCTCTCCTATCATTCTTTTACCTTCACCAGGGTTAAAGGGTTTCAATTTTCTTTTTCTTTTTTGTTTTGCAATTTGAATTCATTTCAAAACGGGCGATATATATTCACTTTTATTCAGAACTGCACCAAGTAAATGACCTGCCAGCCGTTTGCTTCGAGCAAAATAAGTGGGCCATCAAAGCCCATTCTATTTATTATTCTCACAATTCGTCCCCCTATAAACTCTAAAGCCCTAAAACCCTTCGCGTTAGTTATTTCGAATTTCATAAACCCTAAAACTAAACCCCCTTCTCAGGTACCTACTTGTGCTTCTATTTTGACTCCCTCATTGGCTTATATTTGCTTTGCTATATATAGTGTTGGTCACAATTGTTTAATCTTCCATATTTTGTTCTTTATCTGTTTAGTTTCTGAGAAACATTTGGGTAAATTCGAAGACGTCAACAATTTTATTATAAATTTCGTTTTAATGCGGCTTTGACTCAACTGGGTTTTCGTTTTTACACAGCGAGATCTGTGAAGTTTCCTTCTTTTTCTTTCTTGCCTTTAGTAGTAACAAGCTCATTATTTTTTTAACTGAAGTTGTACGATAATGTTTTCTTAGAAATTGTATAATTGATTGTATGTACTACGAATTAGTTGAAATTTACTGCAAAGGATTTAGTTTTTGATGGATATTGGGGTTTTGTGGTATTATTTATGAGTAATTATTTACTTCAGTGGAAAATGCTGTTTGAGAGTTTGTTATCAACTATCAAGAATGTTTCAATACTTGTTGTAAAGTGCATATGACATCTGTTTCTTTTGTTGAATTATTAGTTTATAGCTTGCAGTTAATTTCGGGAGACGCTGAAATAGTTTCTATTAGATGTTCCAAATGAGGGTTGTAAGAGTGAAATCTTGGTTTTTAATTGCCAAGGTGTTAGTGTTTCTCAGGAGTGAACTCAAGTATGTGTTCTATAGAGAAGAGTTTGAAACATATTGAGATGCTTGTACCCAAATGTTTTAAACAAATATACTTGTTAATATGTTATTTTCCACAGCCTATGTTTTGTTTGTGAATGTCTTTGGTGGAATAAAAGTTGGTTATAAAACAAAAATGCTACTTTCAGGACTTTAAAATGGGCTTTGAGTTCTAATAGGTTCCTTGTTTAATATGTTAGTTGTCACATCACAGCAAAGTAGTAACGTTCAAAACTTTCCGTAGATTCACTCCAAGCTAATGGGGCCTTGTTGTGTGGATTCAATTTGTAATTCTTATTTACTTTTTATAAATAGTTCAAGGCTTTTGTGTAATAGCTAATTAATTTTCTTCATTTCCTGCTCTTTCATACTGCTTTCTCATGCATATGGTCTATATGTGAATTGATTTTTTTTTACTTTGTTGAACTAAGAGTCAATATATGATGTGCTTTCTGCTGAATATTTTATTATAGAGACATGGATGACTACTTTAAGTAATGTGATCATGTAAACATAATGTAACTGACTTGCCATTTAGGAACATGAACTTCAACAATGTCAAAGTTCCCAAGGTGCCTGGTGGCGGTGCAGCTTCTGCCTTAATTAAGGTAGGAATTATTGGTGGGATTGGTTTGTATGCTGCTGCTAACAGTCTCTACAATGTTGAGGGAGGGCATCGAGCCATTATGTTCAACCGTATAACTGGTGTGAAGGACAAGGTTATTACTTCACCTGAAATTCCTGGTGTTTGTGGCTGACTTGGATTTTCACTATTATGAAGAATTTGGATTTATTCGCCTGTGTACAACTCTTTATCCCTTCTTTAGTATTGCATCTAAAATTTATTTGTACACTAATCCCTTAGTTTTGATATAGTCTTAGCATTGTGGTGATTATTTTTTGAGAATGAGTCATCCTTCTAAAAGGGTTTTCCTTTACTCATGGGAAATTAAATTTTTTTGTGTCTATCATTTTTTTTCGTTTGATAATTTGGATCTTTAACTGATGTTTGATTGGATCGTTGTTTTTTGAGGCTTTTTCTCATGACATCATGTCATTGTGCTCACAAAAATGGTTCATTGGTGGTTCAACTAAAACTCTTATCATTTACTTCTTGGAAAAAAAATTTGAATGTTTCTGCAATAATAAAACCTCTTTTTCAAATTCTCCATTAAGTATGTTGGTGAAAGAGTTTGTCATGCAGACCATCATTAGATTTGTTTTATGCTCCAATATATGTGTATATATTCCCGCTTTGCCTTTCCTGGTTCATGTTATTTCAGATTACTGGGCGTCATCTTCTGTCTGAACATTTTTTAATGTTTTTGAACACTCATACAGTTGCCCTTAAAATACTATCCTTAGCATTAGAGTCAACTTCTCTGAAAAAAGTGAAGGATACATCATCATCATGATTTTCTTTGCTTTAAATCAGCATTGTCCTCTCTCTCTCTCTCTCTCTCTCATATATTATGTGCATCAGTGAATCTTTATTCTTTTTGATGCTGATTTCTGAGAGATTTCTTACTTCGTTCGGTAATTTCTGCACTGTAACAGATTCCATTATGGTGATTCATGTTGAATATGCAGGTTTATCCTGAGGGGACTCATCTAATGGTTCCATGGTTTGAGAGACCTGTCATCTATGACGTTCGCGCAAGACCCCACTTAGTGGAGAGTACTTCTGGTAGCCGCGATCTTCAGATGGTGAATACTTTCTTCTTGATTATTCTTATTGTTTGGGAGATAAGATATGCTTGGTATCTGCAGGAAATGCAGTGAGACTAGTCTAAACTGCTCTCTGTTGCTAATGTAAGATTTTCCTTGATAAAAACAGTGTTGCAAAGATAAGGTTTTCCTTAAGGTAAACTGTGTTGATAGGCAAAACACTTTCAGAAGGTTTTGTAGCACAGTTTGCTGGACTATTTTTTGCTCTATATTTCACTTGCTACTCTATAAAGAGTACTATTATTTGCTTTCCTTTTGGGTCTACTGATTGGTGTTTCACGCATCTTGTACCCATCATGCCAAAATAAAACAAAACGGGTTTTATTGTGGCTATCAACCAATACAGTTCTGAAGCATTCTATATTTACTTATTGTACCACATTGCTTCATTTGGACTGCTGTTTGCCGCAAGTATGTGTTGAAGATATAATTTGCCTTTTTAAGTATTACGAATTGTGCAGGAATTCCAATGAATTTGGAGGTTCAAATTCATCGTAATATTAAGTTGTTTGTAAGGTGGGTGTCTATTGACCATCTATTTTGTAAATCTTAAAAAGCTGGAAGTCTCAGGGTGATGACATTACTCTGATGAAGAATTTATTAATTCTTAACTGAAATGGACTGGTTCTACTCATTTACACGTGTATCTGATACTGCTACGTAGGTTAAGATTGGCCTTCGGGTCCTCACTCGTCCTGTAGCAGACAAGTTGCCAACAGTTTATCGAGCCCTTGGTGAGAATTATAATGAAAGGGTTCTACCTTCCATCATTCATGAAACTCTCAAGGCTGTGGTTGCACAGTACAATGCCAGCCAGCTCATTACTCAGCGTGAGGTGAGCAACTTGGCCTATTTCTTTTTACCTGATTGCAGTTTGTGTTGAAGTCCATCGCTTGGTCAATATACACTCTTCTTCTTTTAGACTGTTAGTAGGGAAATCCGGAAGATTCTGACGGAGAGGGCAGCCAATTTCAACATTGCCCTAGATGATGTCTCTATAACAAGCCTCACTTTTGGAAAGGAATTTACATCCGCCATTGAAGCTAAACAGGTAGCTGCGCAAGAAGCAGAGAGGGCTAAATATATTGTGGAAAAAGCTGAACAAGACAAGAGAAGTGCTATCATCCGAGCACAGGTGAGAAGGAATACTCTTCCCATGTGTTTGTCCGCTGTTTAGTTGGTGGTATATTTCATCATTATTATCTTCGGTACTTTGACTTTTTAGTAATGAAATTCAAGAAATGATATCATTCACCAAGGGGAAATCCTTTTTTTTTTTTATTATTTCTTTAGGCAGCATATCCATTGGTTAATAATTGATAATACTTCTTTTCTCTCAATCAGGGAGAAGCCACAAGTGCTCAGCTCATTGGTCAAGCCATTGCCAACAATCCAGCGTTTATCACACTGAGGAAGATTGAAGCGGCAAGAGAAATTGCTCAGACAATTGCGCTTTCAGCCAACAAGGTCTTCTTGAATTCGGATGATCTTTTGCTGAACCTTCAGGAGATGAAGTTGGAGGGTGCAAAGAAATAGGCATAAATTAACAGGCTGCGGAACTTTTGTTTTATTTTGATTCACACACATTGTTCAATTGTGGGAATTTCTTATCTTCAATAACTGAGCGGTGCATAAAAGTGAAGATCCTTGTTTGTGATCTGATGGATGGTCTTGGACAACCGAGTGTAATGTTCCCAAAGAATTGTTAATTGGAGAGAACAACTTTGAATTGTTAAATCGCGCAGCATACCATCACTTCCCCCCCTTCCCCCTCCTCCTTTACACAAATGAGACGACCAAAATTAATTGCAAACTTATCTTTGTCTTGTATCTTTACTCTTTATCATTACACCTGTCTGAACTTGTATCATATTCTTTAACAGTACCCATTGCCTCTTTCTTGTTTGCATGCGATTGACCTTCAAAGTCGCCTGTCATATGGAGTTTAGCAGCATCACTCTTCTAGATGCCAATATTGGCTGCATTTGACTGCCACTTGTTGGTCAATCGCAAATATCTGCTCAACAACCGCTGAATGGTAGCTTCAAAAGCACTATTTGCACCACCACCACCACAGTCTCGGTGATTAGCAAATGACTGTTTACTGTTTAGCTTGACTGGGTCACCGCTTTGCCCACTGTTTCTTTTCCACTTTCCAGTTTTCTTATATATATTTTCACAAGCCATTAAAGTCTAATGATTCTCGAGACTTTTTAGGCTGGTGCGAGTGCAAAGCTGGTTCCAGCCGAATTACACCTTGTGATCATCAAACTATTGATAATGGTTATCCAAAAGCACTTTCTTAATAGGAAATCAAAGCGGGGCCCACTTCGTTGCAGAAAAAATCTGGAAAATAAAACGGTGGATCTTGACATTTGTTAGAAAAAAAAAAATCTATCTTTTTCTCAATGACACGTTAGTTGGGACATTACATGTGCATCGTCATCATCTCGTTGCATGTACTGTTGTTAAGAGAAGAATCCAATCAAACGCCAGCAGATTATCATCAAACATATCTTTAAAATTAATTGATTATGCTGGGTGATGCAAGGCGTTGACGTCATCACCTTGGACTTTTCCACGTTCCCACGACCACCAGATAATCAATAATTAACATGATTTAGTAGTTTATTTTTATTTAAATTTTTAATTGCACTTGAATTTTTTTATTTAAATAATGAGAGAATCACGATTCCTTTTTTTTTTTTTTTGTAAAATCATATATATGGGAATGGGTCCAATGGGAGGTGGTAGAAATAATTTTGGTCCCGCGGAGCAGATGATAACTCTTAAAGAACACTCGAAACACGTCGGGGATGGCGGCCGCGTAATGCCACGCCGTGCTACAATCATCATGAATCATGACCGCGGATGATGCATCTCATGACGTGGCAAGCAATGGCAGGTGAGTACTTTTATTCTGGCCCGACGTGGACTGAAGCAAGCGAATTACTTGTCCCACGTGGCGGGCCAGATGTGTGACATCATGCACACAGTACCGACACGGTTCATCGATTGCGGCATGCGTCGTTTGGTTGGCGCGGGCTTCGGGCACCGTCCTTGAGCGGCTTTGTGTCTTCGCTGTGGGGTACTGTGCGCTGCCACGTGGGCGCGCGATTCAACAAACCAAACTGTGTTAAATTAGTGGACTTGACTAGCTTACAGAATCTGTAAGCTACAGACTGCAGCATCAGCCGTTGGATGTGGAGCGAGAAACTAAACAATAGAAGATCTGATGGTGGGATGACGGGAGATGTTTGTTACAGAATCTGTACCATAGACAGGTCCTAAATTAGTTGAGATAATTAGCCGCTTAATAATTACGCAACCAATCATTAAAGTCTCCGAAAGGGCATGTTTGTGGATAACCATTGTGTGAATGTTTGTCTGATTGAAGTTGATGGTTGAAGGGTCTCCAGTATAAAGGGTAGAATTTGAAGAACTCGTAATCAGATTGAAAATTACAATATCTTAAAAATATTTCAATTAATTTATACTCTAATTTAATTTTATTATTTATTTAGAGTTATATTATTTACGCATAGTTTATTTTAAATGTATTCCTTATTTTAGGTATGAGTTTTTTTTTTGTTGGAAAATGTAGGTGTAATTTTGTTAAAATATATTTTCTACTTAAGTTAGGATAAGTTGTAGTTAATACAAATAAAATATCCTTTATAACTTTTATAAGCAGGCTTTGGTAGGGATGGCAATGGAGTAGGGTGGAGGTGGAGAATCTGAAAAAATTTGGTCTCTATTTCCCAACCCATTCCCCAATAAATTTAGTAGGGTGGGGATAGAGAATCTCCACTTGAGTAATGATTTTTTCATCTCCACCTCATTCTTCATTTATTTATTTTATAGTAAATATAGATACGTGGGTTTAAAAAATTAAAAATTAAAAACTTAAATAAAATTATTATCATATTATAAAGTATTTAAATTATTTTAAAAAAATCTCTAAATGTTTGAAATAATATCTTGAAACAATATCAAAATGAAAAAAATCTCCATCTATCTATCATCTTAAATTTTTTATCCTTTCATTGCATCAGTTTCATTGCAGAGCTTTCTTCTATAGAACAATGCTGCATCACTAAGCATGCTTTTAAATTTCAGTTTTTATTTCCATACAAATTTTATTTTATTTTACTATTTTCTACTAATATGAAGTTTAGAGTTAGAAAACTAAGATATCAGTTATAAGCTCGAAATTATTTTTGAAAGACTCAAAAGTAATTTTGAAAAGTTAAAGTTAATTTTGGTATTTAATTTTGCTAACAATTATTTCTTTTGCAATAGATTTTGAAAAAAATCTAATTTTAAAAATCTAATTTTATACTTAATATAATTTCATATACATATATATGCGCATATATATTATAAAAATCTAAAATTATTCTTATTTTTAGAAAATAAAATCAGTAAGTTTAAAAAGATTATAATTATTATTACCAACTAGATTGAGATAACAAAAAAATTAATAGAATAAAAAATATGTATTTTATTTACACTATTTACTACACACACGTGTAAAAATATGTAGATAAATTATATTTAATATTACGTCTATTTCAATTACCTCTATTTGTATTCTTATAGTAGTTTAATAATAAGAACTACTAAATAACTACGGCTACTTTCAAAATTGATAGTATTTTTTTAAAAAAAATTTTATTACAAGTTAAATTAATTCTTTTTATAGTTAATTATTTCGTTAAATTAATTCTTTTTTTATAGTTAATTATTTCTATGAGACAACTAACATGAATTATTTTAAAATCTATAAAAATTGGCCCGTAAACTACTTTTTGATCATTTTGTGATAATAGAATTAAAATGATATTTTCTATTGCGCAAAAAAAAAAAAAAAAAAAAAAGAAGAAGAAGTGAATTTTCGCTTTAGCAAAGTACAGATTCAAGTGATAGGCAGCTACTACGTAGGTTGAATGAATGTTGAATGCCCACAATTGCAACCACACGTCAAACAAGAATTTGATAATTGGAATTTGAATTCCGGACTAGCATTTCGTCCGTGTGTCCCCATATCTATTTCTTCTTCTTGTAATTTTTTAATTTTTGTATCTTTCTCTTTATTTCAATTTTCATACACCGCGTCAGCTTCTGCCTACTATTAATTAAGACGCCATACTTTTTTTTTTTTTTCCTTTTCTTTTCTTTTATTTATTTTTGCTGGTAAACTTCGCACAACACCTTCAAATCAAACAATTTCTAGACTTTTGCCGAGAAAATTTAGGCCGTTTCCTTGGCACCTATTGAATCAGAAAAGACCCAATAACATAAAAAAAAATATATCAATTCAATTCACCATTGTCCATGTACGTGTATCAAACATCAAATATAATATATAACAACATGATAATAAGATAGCGTAAGAGAAAGTTATGCGCCGACTGTGGGACAGGAGCCTAGAGGTGACACAATAATATTAATAAAATGAGCACATAATATTTATTTATATATATATATATTGACACAAGTTAAACGTCACCAAGAAATTACGAACGCGTAACCAATTGCCTAACCGCCGTTGACGCATGACTCTTTCAAAATGCTCAACTCTTTTATCATCACCTCTCTCTCTCTCTCTCTCTTTATATATCATTCCTCCCCCCACACATTATTCTCGGTACCACTCACTACTTAATTACCCTTTTAATCTCTCTTTCTCTGTCTTTGTTTTTTCAAATTTTAATTAAATTATTCTGCAAAATAATTAATAACCATGCAGCAAGCTATTCCCTACAAATCGTGGCAACCCTTTGATCCCCTGAGCCATTCATCGGTATCGGCGAGCAGCAAGAGGGCCGTAAGAGGGCCTAGCATTAATACCACCGATGTTGTCAGCAGCATGGTGTCCGAGAATGCGGTGATCGTGTTCGCGAAGCGTGGGTGCTGCATGAGCCACGTGGTGAAGCGTCTGCTCTTGGGTCTTGGTGCGAACCCTTGTGTTTACGAAGTTGATGAAGGGGATGACGAGGCTAGTGTTCTGGATGCATTGGAAATGATTGTTAATAATAATAATAGTAATGGTAGTCACGATGATCGTGATCGCCAGAAGGTGCAGTTCCCAGCTGTGTTTATTGGGGGGAAGTTGTTTGGCGGATTGGACAGAATCATGGCCACTCACATCACAGGTGAACTGATTCCCGTTTTGAAAGAAGCTAAGGCCTTGTGGCTCTGACGGATCTTTTTCTTTTTCTTCTTCTTCTTCTTTTTTTTTTTTTTTTTTTGGTCTTATTTTGAAAAATCTTTTCAAGTTGTATTATTGGATTATACATAGGTTCTTTTTTGTTGATCTTTAGGGGGTGATTAGGGAGACATGGTTTATTCTTTCGAGTTTCAGAACTGGGAATTGATGTGATTTTGTATTAGAGCTAGCAAAAGGAATACAAAATTACCAAGGGATGGATTTTATTCTTGTTCAATCTTTTCCCTTCTTGTTGTTGATTGGAGGATCGAGTTCAATAGTTTTCCTCAAATGGGAATTTTATTTTTTTTTTACCGTTTGGCAATTATTAGCTGTTTCCAATTATTACCTTCTGTGAATATTTTTTTTTTACTTTATGCAGAGGAAAGAAGGATTGAAACTGTCCTGCCTGTTGCGTGTGTGTGAGATTGAAATACAAATAATGAAATCATCACCATTCAAATTAATTTTAAAGAAGGTAAAAAAAAGAAAACATCATAAGTGAAAATTAGAATTGAGTGAAAGGGTCGGAATCAGGAAAAAGAAAGTACTCTTTTCATCACATGGAGGTTAGTTATGTTTGTCTGTCCCACATGACAAGCCACTGTACCTAACGGACTTGATTTGTAAGCACATCACATGTTGGGCAAATGTTTCCTTTTTCATTTCACTAGAAATTAAATTTTTTTTGTTATGTACCATAGAGCAGGACAAAGGGCAAAAGCACCTCTTCGTTCTTACTCTCTGCAACGCAAATCAACATTATAGTCCAGAAAATTATTAAGCGCACACCACCACCACCTCCATATATCGCAACTGAAAATGTAAAAATATTAAAAAAAAAATTGAACTAAATTTTTCAAATGAGCTGCAGCCTTGTCGTCTTGGTGGGTCATTGTTTCATTTGTGCGTTTGCAGCTCTGAATTGATGTGATAATATTTGCACTCTTCTATTGTTCTATCGGCCTCAAAACCCTACTCTTTATGTGTACTTCACAAAATTTCGTAGAAATTACATTATTCTATTTCTAATAACACCCACTTGACTTGAGAGAGCAGATTGCACGCGGCTCAGGAACAGTTTCCAAGAAAAAGGGCCGAAAAGGCCCAAAACTGGTCCAAATATTATACTTGAAAAATGACATTTTCTATTTTGAGTGGAGCTTTTAACAACCCTCTAACATCCTTTATAATACCTCTTCTGAAATTTATTTTCCGAAATATGTAAAACACATAATTATATATATATATATATGTAAAAAAATAAAAATTAACCATCTTCCCACAAAATTTTACTCCAAAAGGGTACTTCTTTTAATTTAAGGTTTTCTTAGAAAATACAAACAAATTGTAAAATTTTTAATTGTTTTTCTCTTTTTATATTGTCTATATCGCAATAACTCAAACATTTTATAATTTTCTTCGAGAAAATATTTTCTAATTAAATGTGAAAACAAAAATATAAATTATAAAATGTGGTGGGTGTAAAAATTCTGTTAAAAGAATATTTTATTTTTGAAAATAAAAAATAATTAATTTGTCTTTGATTAATTAGGTAATTTTAATAAGAAAGATATTTTACGAGGAATTTCGAGGAGCGCAGCAAGGCCTACTCTTCTGTTTGATATTTTGGTCGATGATCTGTAGTCAAAGACCTTTCGAGCAGCGGCGGAACGATATTACCGCTCTGGGGTTGCTTCCAACTCTTTGAAAACTTTTTAAAAGTAACGTAAAAAGTAAAAGTTTTTAAGGTAACCCCAACTTGTTTTTTGAAAATTTGTGAAAAGTAACGTTAAAATTAAGAAGTTTCCAAAGTAATCCGCAGCTTAATTTTTTAAATTTTTTTTGAAAGATGCAGTAAAAAGATAAAAAGTGCAAAAAATTTAAAAAGGTGGGCGAAGTTTTTTGTTTCTTTTCTCTCCCAAATTTATAATTTATAACATGAACTTCAGATTTTACCTTACGATTTACCCCTTAATAAAAATCCAAATTTTGATTATGCGGTTTCAAACAAGTTGAATTATTTTATTTGAGTCTTTTCTTTCTTATCATTTTGGCTGTCACCTTCAATACTGCTCCTAAGCTGTAACAAATATTTTAATATGACCCAACAATTTGGAATATGTTTATTTGACCCAATTTTAAACTAACTTACGATACTAAATTCAATTGAAAATTCACCGAAATTTGATTTGCCAATTGGTTTATGGACAAGGATCATCATCTTAATTTTTTTTCCTTCTCCTAATCTTTTTTAATTTAATATATAGATAAGCTTGAGTTTTAAATTTTGATGTTAACAGTCAATTTTTTTTTACTTTATTTATAATTAAGTTAATTTTTTCACTAAATAACAGTTCGAGTATTCGAGTATAACATGCGATCCACTCTTCATAAATCTGCTTATAAATTAATAAATTAATAAAATTGTAACTTAAATTCTATACTTCATTAATGAGTTTGGTTTATCTACTAATAGAATTGAATCATATTCATATTTAAGAGAAATATGCTAAGGCATGATAAATCATACAGCGCAAAAGAAAACAAAAATGAAATAGAAAAAGAGAAATACAAATAATAACATGAGTTGATAGATACATATGGTAACTTGAGAGAGCTCATTATGCCTTTAAAAAAATAAAAAAAAGGAAAAATAATAAAATAACGAATAAAAACAGAAAAAGAAAGTAATGGCAACACTATCTTCACTTAATGGTTAAGAAAGAACCCCCATGCAAAGCAACGCAAGCCCAGCGACAAACCCTAATCCTGCATTCAATCTCCCACCGGCGCCAGTATTATCATTGGCAGGAGCAGGCTCACTGCCTGCCGGCACCTTCTTGTTGGAACCCTCCGTTGGTTTCTTCCCCTCCGGCGCAGGAGCAGCCGACGGAGATTTAGCTGCCGACAGCTCCTCAGGCAGCAAAACCTTATCCACTTGGTATACTGCGAGTGGAAAATTTTGCCTTAAGACATTGTTAATGGGAGTCTCAACAACCCCAGATGACACATTCACTTGGTTGCCCTGTCCGGTGAAGTTTAGGCCCCAGACGTCTTGTCCTGAAGCCAGAGTCCTGACGGGGTTGCTGACTAATAAAAGATCGCTCTGCCTGTAGAATTTAGAGGTTACATGGTACAAAACAAGCTGCACTTGCTTCTGGTTGTCGAGGTTGTTTAGGAGACCCTTTTCGAGGTTGTTGAAAGCGTTGTCGGTGGGGGCAAAGACTGTCATGCCTTCGGAGGAGCTGTTGATTTGGCTTTGGATTTGGTTTGCTACTTGTGTGGAGATTAGGAGCTTGATGAATGTCGTGAATTGGCCATTCTTGTCGAGAATTCCAGTCAGATTTACGGGGCCAGCGGGGGCCGGGGCCGGGGCTTGGGCTTGGATTTGGGGAAGGACAAGGAGGAGGACGAGGGGGGCTAATGTTAAGAGAATGTGAGAGGCTGAGGCAGCTGCCATTGTTGATTGCTGTGGTGGTGATGATGTGCAGTGAAAGCTAAGGGGATTTATGGGATAAGATGTGGGGGTAGGACTTTGTTGGAATGAGCTGGCTATAGTAATATAGTTAGAAACTTGAATCAAGAAAACAACTTAAAAATTGGTATGTTTATTTTATATTAAGATTGAAAAAAAAAGGTACAATTGGAAGAATAGCCTTTGCATAATTAATGCATATAGCTAATGTATATGAGTTCACTTGAAAGTTTAATTAATGAAATTTAAAGACTTTTCGTGGTTTACTTTGTGCCAAATGCCTGATATTTTTATTGGTAGTTTGGTTTATTTTATTAATTTGATTGGGGTATCGGATGGACCGTATGGCAGCTAGCTGGCCTCCCTCATCTGGCAATAAAAATGAAAAACTGGACTAAGTCAACATTATTAATTTCAACTAATCTATTGGCCTTTAATTTTTATAGTACGCTAGAAGTTGTTATTGTTTTCTTTTTTATTTGTTGATTCTATAATTTCAATCTATAACTCCGAAAAGAAACCTTGTTTCGCAATAGAAAAATATATGAAATGTTTTCAAAACAATGTTTTCAAACACCTCTGAATTAGCTGCTAATTTCTTCAAAGACAGCCCCAATTGGAGCAGATGGTGTATAAGAGAGGCTCAATAATATTATTGTTTCAATAATAAAGTTATTTAACCAATGCAATGTGAGGGAGGTTTGAGCTAAGATTGATCAAAGCTAACCCACTCATCTCTGATTATTTAAATTCAGTTTCTGGTGACAAACAGAAAGAATGCAAGCGTATATCCTCAATTTGGTAGCCTGGCATTAGCAGGGCATGTGGGAATACGATGCCACCAGCAACTGCTCAGCATGTTTACAAGCAATGATTGTGTATATATTATAATTGTGTTTATGGATAATGTTTTTGTTGGTTCCATTGTCAATTTACAACCTCCCCCCAATACAATAAACAAAAAATTTAATTACCATCTAATTAGTTTAGAAGAATTACTTTAATTGGTCAATTAATACTTCAACAAGTGACTTTAATTTTAACTTCTTATTGGAACAAATGAACAACTTTTGAGACCACAGCTAGCATAACAATTGACATTATACATAGCAAGTGACCCAAAAAAAGAGACTAAACAGTAATTAATTAATTATTGACTCAAAACAACCGTATATTGAATATTCATTATTAGCTTGATAAGGTGTTAACTCTTGAAGTGTCCCTTAGTGCATTCATAGCTGTTATTTCTGGAAATATGAGACAAGCACATCAACGGCGGAGCTAAATTTCTTGTTGTCACGATGAAGAAGACTAATTAACGGCCGGATAAGATTAGTTTGCTGGCCTGTCATATTCCATTGGATGCAGAAGAAAAATGGCCAGTGCTAACAGCCCTTTGCTTGTATAGAATTAAGAAATTGTTATTAGTGACAATTTCGTACCAACCTCGCGTGCATTCTCATATTCCGCTCCATTTTAAATTCAAGCAAATCAAATTTACCATGATTTATAATAATCACGTACTTACATTCTAATTCCTATATATGAACGGCTGCAAAGTCTGGGGAATAGGCCTCAGTAATTCATCTTCGTTAATTTTATACTTATCCGGCTAATTTGAAAGGCCTCTAGCTAAATTCTTCTGGGTATAGCATGCATATATGCATACAACACTCAGAGAAGGACCCAGCCAATTTGTTTAGTGGGGCTCAAAACTCAAAGGGATGGAAAATTAAGCAATCATTGGATATTGGGAACTTTCTTTCAAAATGAAAAATAGGGATGGCTTTTAACATATTTGACAATTCTTATAGTACTGAGAGGTGGTATTTATAAGTTAATAATATCGATAATATAAAGGCCGGGGCCAGCTGTGCAATCAAGGAAAAAGTATATGTAAATTTCAACTGTCGAAAACAAGCTATAACAAAACTAACAGGCCTCATTTATACCCACACTGGGTCAATTAACTCATGCCAAAAATGTATGCTAGGTGGCAAATATATCAAGCATGTGATTTGCATGCATGACACATTTAGAGCGGGAAAAGGCCCAAGCAAAAGAAAATCAATATAATGAATCATACAGTAGCGCTGGATGTGCTTCGAAATTTTCTTGTAAAAAACTCTTTTCAGTAAAAATTCAATGGAAAAAAAAGTGCAGTGTGCATTTGTGTAATTTCATTGTACTCCACTTCATAAGCATTCCACTTGATAGTTAATTCGATAGTTTGTTTAAACAACGCATGTCGATGCCTTATACTATTTTCTAAAATGTTGACGTAGGTAAAATTTTAGTAAATATATTTATAAAAAACTTTATGTAGCATACGTATCTGCTTTTTATCAATCTTTTTATTTTATTGGAGCTCGTAGGCATAGAAGAACTTCAGTGAGATATGCTTTGTTCTGTCTCCTTTAATATATCTTCCTTTTCTTTGAGTTACGCAAGCAACGCTATCTTCAGATATCAGATAAGTGACTCTGCCCATGAATGAATTCAAGGCTTTTCAATAATGTTGGAGCATATATTTAAACAGCGCTATAATGTGATTTAATAGATAGAGTTTTAGAAAAATTTTAAGTAGTAATAAGTAGAGGTGGGTAAATTAGATTTCGGCTCCAATTGTTTGGATTTTGATTTGGATTACAACCTCCTTAGGTTGAAGACTTGAAAACGCAAACTCAGTGACACAATGAGTTTGTGATTGTGGGAGTTAGTGACCTATGGCTGTGAGATGATTGAGCAGTGCAGCTTGGGGTGGGGGGGGGGGGGGTGGGTGGTGTTGTGGGCTGCAACAGTGCGACTGGGGGGTTGACTGTGCCGTTGTTGGTTGGGGTTAGGCTGCCTATCTATGTAGATATAAACTGAAATTATGATCGATCAAATTGTAAATTTCAACCCATTCGGTAGGGGTGGCAAACGAAAAACGAATCGAATTCAACGTATAGGAATTGGGTCAAAATTCTATTGATTTGGATTCTATTCATTTATTAAATGAATTGAAATCTCATGATTCAGATTCGATTCGTTTATTACACAAATATTCTGTTCGATTCATTTAATTTGTTTAGTAGAATTAATAAATGAATAGAATCGAATCCGGATTAATTTATTATTCGTTTATCTTATTACGAATCCATAATGAATCGAATGAAATCAAGATTCGTTTACAATTCATTTAGAAAAATATAATTAATAAATAAAATTAAGTAAAATAAAATATAAAAAGTCACAAATTTAATATCCTACAACAAAATACAAATAACCCAAACCATATTTTAGGATAAAATATACTATCATCTAAATTACAATATTAACCTTCAAATTTTAAAAAAAATTCAAACAAATTTAAGGAAAAAAAGTAATTTAGTTAAACGAATAATAAACAAAATTTAAACGAATCGACCTGTATTTGATTCGTTTAATTAGTGAATTGAATCGAATTCATTCATTTATTAAATGAATCAATTTTTTCAAATACAAACCCATTTAATTTGTATCGAATCAAATCGAATAAACGAATTCTAACCTATATTACCATCCCTACCATTTGGATTTTATAGGTTAACCCGAACCAAACACCCACCAATAGTAATAAGATCCAATAGCCATTTTGGTCGACCAAATTAAAACAGCTACACAAGAAAAGTTCTTTTAATCACGAAGTTGTTTTTGCTGCTCTTCACATTATAGTTTACTTCTTCCCCTTGATTGACACACCTTTTCCTTTCGCCCATAGAAATAATATCCTAAATTAAAAGACCAAAACAAAACTAAGTTGTCTGCGGAAAAATATTTTTAGCTATTGTAACATTACATTTGAGTTTGAGGACTGTTAAATATTTAATAAATAAAACCAATGGATTCACAATTCATTCACCTTTGCCAGTTTGCCTTAGTTGGATTTCTTTGTACAACTTTCGGCCTCGAATCTTGTTTTGGGTAAGTCAGGTAAGGACCAATTAGTCAGCCCAATAACCAATAAGGCCCAGTGCATAAATAGCAAGATAGTCAATTTCCGCAGAACTTCTAAGGAACTGCCGGGGCAGCATTACAAAAATTAGTACATTTAAAGAACCATCCTCTTCTCTTCTTCCATAGGTTGATTAATTCAATTATCTTAAACTTTATCCAGCACCTTTAACAAGAAGGATATACATTTGAATATATCCCTTCTTTAGAAATATAGATATCTATATTTTAATTTATCAAATAAATGAAACACACACATACACATACATATACATATACATATACATATACATATACATATACATATGCATATGCATATACATATACATATACGCTCACACCAACACCACTAATTTTACTAAAATTAATTTTGAATCATCCCCTTTGAATTGATTATTTCCAAATCATCTCTTAATTTTTTAAAAAAATCTCAGTTTAACATTATTTTTGTTAAAAGACCAAAAAAAAAAAAAAATCAATTCATTCCCAGTTTTTTTTTGTTATTTTTTGAACAAAAATTAAAATAACTTGAAGTTTTTAAAAGTAAGAGAATAATTTAGAGATAATCAATTTATGAGGAGATAATATGAAATTTACCTATTTTACAATAAAGGAATTGCTTACTTGATTTCTAATGTAAAAAAAATAACATTTTAGTTAAAATATGAAATCTTGTAAATGGTCGTTAGATTCCCATACATGAATCTTTTATTTTAACTAAAATACAAATTCTGCATTGGAGAATAAGTAGGCGAAATGTTGTGGTAAGTAATCTCATAACACAAAACTTCAATATGGTCTACGAAGCCTCCCAAAATCATTTAGGAATACATTGAATAAAGGGATAATCAAGTGCGCATCGTCATATCAGCCCTTATGGCATTGAGATTATTGTAAGACCCGAAACATACCTCTCTCAATTTACAGATATTATATCAGTTATAAAATAAATAAATAATACCATAATAAATATATATTTATATCAATTTTTATTACATATGTCATATTTAACTTATCTCAAAGTGAACTGTTATCCCTAATTATTTTGATTCAAATTATTTATATTACTTCTAATATATTTTAAAATTTTAAAATATGACTTATTACATAAAGTGTCTATTTGGTTAAAATTCATGTTTAATGTATCTATACGAATATAAAAACATCATGATTACTTTAAAATTATTTTAAGATAGAGTACGAATCATAATAATATATATAAAATAATAAATAATAAATAATTAAAAATATATTATAATTTTAATGGCGTGGATATAAAAAAATGTGATAGGTTATAAGGCTTTCGATATAATCAACGCCTATAAAAACCCTAAAATTCGGAACCTTGCATGAAGAGAAGATCTAAAACTTCTAGGATTCACGAATAAAAGCAAGCAAAGGAAGCATCTGTGGACTGCTTAAAACTCATCACAAAATCTCTCCGATAAGATCTCTCCACGTCGGCACCTGGACCAGACCCCACCATCCATTATTACTTTTTTTTTTTAAATTCTGAAACTAAACAAATGATTATTCTTTATTTCCCCGCACACCGGCCACCGCTGCTCCATCAAAACCGCCCACAGAAACGAAAAATTAATTTTCATAACAAAACCAAAAGCTTAAATTCTCTCTCGGTTCAGTTTCCAAATCTCAAGAAACGAAGCATTTGTGGCGGTGGTGGATGGCAAGAACTAACAAATACACGTCCATTAATTTCAACCACGTACTTGAAAAGAACCTCCCCGCCTCCGGAACCGCAGCTAGCAACGCCGGGACCCCTACAAATCATGCCTCCTCTTCGTATTCCTCTGTCGCTTCTCCCAATAGTCACTTGCACGCGGCTCGTACCCACGGCCGTATGCTGGTTCTGACCAAACCGACTCCCAAACCGATTTCCATCACTCCGCCGTTGTCTCCGCCACCTGCTTCGTCCTCTTCGTCGTCTGCGCAGGCCCAGCAACCTCAAATGCAAACCCCAGATCTGAACCGGACCGAACCGGGTTCGGATCAGATTTCTCTGCGTCCGCTCGGTCGAACTGGATACGGTTCGGAGTCTTTCTCTCCTGTTGTGGGGCAGCAGGATAGGGAGAAGGAAGTTGGTTCAGTTGTTGCTGGATCGCCTAAACCGGGGAAGTTCGTGCCGCCCCATCTGAGGCCGGGTTTTGTGGCAAAAGAGGAGAGGCCTGGACGGGATGCTATTCGAACCAGAGAGTCGGGTCAAAAGCATTTTGGATCTCCGGGTCAGTATGGAGAAGATGGGCGTCCCAAATCTGGTGGTTATGAGGGATTAAGGAGAGGTGGTGAGCCGGATCATGGTTTGATGAGTCGACCCAGGTCAAGTGGGAATCGCCCCAGTTCTAGTGGATCATGGTATGGTTCTTGCTCAATCTTATTTTCATTGATTCTTTTTTCAGCTTATTGTTTTAGTTTCAAATATTAAATTATATCAATTTCCATTTTTTCATGTGATTATATAGCTAATATTCACGCTTCTGAAATTTCAATCCTTGTTTCCTTGTTGTGTGATTGATTATGTGTCTTCGGTGGTTACCATCTCCTATGAGCATCCGTTGGTATCATATATCTGCGCATCATCCTGTCTTTCTACTGGAATCATGATATTCAGCTAATTAGTTTATTCGCATATCTCTGTTGCATTTTGATGAATCCTCTTTGGGTTAATTCTCGTTAACTTGGGTGCCCAATTATCATTCATCCTTCTCAACATCCCATAAGAAGAAAATTTATTAAATTAATCTGCTGTGTATTGGAAATTCTATACCATTCAATGTGGTTAATTTTTTCTTTCTTTTAGTATGTAAGTCTTCTTTCAATGCTTGACTGTTGCCATTGGCTTATATAGTAATTGGAAATCTGATTTTGGGATTCTATGCTCAGTCTGCTATTTAATTGTGGAGCTTTTGAAATCTAAAAGTGGGGCCTGAATGATGAGTTGTCTTTGATCTTGATTGAGCCACTAAAGATTGTGTTTGAATTGTGATGTTGGTTCGAATAAACTTGGACCTGGACAATAACTCCCAAAATCTAGGTGTTGGGTTTATATGGTGTATTTATATATGTTACACATATTTTACAAAACCGTGATCCTGTGTTTGTTTATTGATGCGTAACTTTCTTTGTTCAGTTTCTGGTATGTAAATCTTCCTTGATAAAAATTCTTTTAGTACACATCCAATATATTGTGATGTTCTTGGAAGATGTGAAGGTGTATCCTACCAATGTCCGCATGGGTATTTGACATGGCGGTTGAAATTGTACTTGTGTCTTCTTGTGTCTGGCATTTCAAATTTTCAGAATAAGTTTCTTAAAAAATGATGGCCATCAATTGAATGAAAATGAGAGTTTTATATATAGGTCTATTTAGTGGGATATCATGATGATGATTCAGATATTGCTTCTGATGATGAAATTCTGTGATCCGTTCTGTTTGAAGAATGTTTTTAATAGAATGGTCCAAAATAAACCGAGAATACCTTTGCCTCAACACTTCCTAAGGTTGTGAAGGCTCCTAGGGTGCGTTTGGCAGCTTGTCTTACACTATATTGCATTGCATTAAAACAATGTTCTTATGCTCATCTATGCTTGGCTTTAATTTCTTGTTGCATTGCACCGCATTAAAAAGGTGATTAATACAATAAAAGGTGTATAAAATAAATCCATGGGGGTAGGGTTTAGGGTATATTGTATTAAAACACTGTTCATATTTTAAATATAATCATATAATTTTTATTTTTTTAATAATTTAACTTTTATTTAATCATTTATTATTTTACTAAAATACTAAATTTAAAAATAATTTTAAACTTAACAATTATATTCACATTAATAAAGAACATAAATGAAAATTAATATACAAAAATAATTATTTAATACTTCAAAAATTAATAATAAAACTCTAAATATTAATAAATTTAAATAATATTAACATTAATAATATTAAGAAATAATTTATTAATATTAACATTGATATAAATAATATTATTTTGTGTAATACAACTATACTACATTGAACATAGTATTGCGTTACAATTTAATGCAATGCACACCATGCAGTACACCATAGGGTGCGTTTGCCGCACTTTATTATATTACATTAGTTGTATTGCGTTATATTGTATTAAGTTGTAATACAATACTATCTTTAGTGTAGTATGGACTATATTATATAAAACAATATTTTTCTTTTAATATTTGTATTAAATTAATACTTTAAGATTCATTATATTTTATTATTTTTTATATTCAATTAATAATTTAAATTTTTATAATTAGAATAGACAATATTCACCAGCGGCCATCACAAGCTGCTGCAGGCTGTATTTTAGTGTCATTTGAACTATATTTTGGTACCATTAGAATCCTTATTGTCGGGGCTACGCAATGGTGCAACTATTACCGTTAAAGGAATTTTATTTGCCATAGATTTTTTTTCCAAATTTTATACTATATGTTTGCAGCAGAGGGAAGCTAGTAATGCCATTGCATAGTCTTGATAATAAGAATTCTGATGGTACCAAGTTTTAGTGCAAAACACAATGTTATGCGGTAGCCATCAACCGCGCATTTGAGTTTTTAATTTTATTTAATATTGTATATATCAATTTATTTTTTATTATTTTCATTAAATAAATAAAAGAAAAGCTAATGTGAACAGAGTCATATCACACAAACCCGACCCTCCTTGGGTTTATTTAATGCAATCCTATGTAATGTGGTGTGCCGAACACACCCATAATGCAATACAACTAATACAGTGTAATGCAATACAGTGAGCCAAGTGCACTCTTAAAGCAATTGGGTGGTTGGGTGTTAGATTCCTACTAGGTCATCATAAATTCTGGGGACGGTTAAATGAATATTGTGTAATGTTTCATACTCAAATATCTCATATGGGTTGGATTTTGCGCCAATCTTTATCCAGTTGATCTGCTTATTTCTATGTTTTCCTATTTCACCCCATGCTTTTTAATGTTTGCAGGCTCCATTTTTATTGGTAAAAACTGAAAAAAAAGGAAAAGGTAGAGCTGTGGTATAGACAACACAAACTAAGCTGTTATTATTATTTCAGACCATCATATCAAGTGCTTTTCTCATGTGAAAAGTTGGTGTAGGGGGGTGTGTACTACTTGCAGGCTGGTTGTTGCAATTACAGTTATCTGAAGACTGACTAGTGTTATTTTTAGCTAGATAATTCCGCAATGCTTGTAGGGCATAAAGGATGTCGCCATAACGATCTTAAGTTTGTTTTGTTGTTCTGTTTCACTGCTGTTGACAGGATTTAGGATTAAAAGATAAATGATCTATGCTGGGATGAAAAAATATTGTAATGCTGTGGAAGCAGTTTCTTTAGTCAATTTTGAACAATATATAAATTAAAGTCAGTTTTGCCCTTCTCTACTCGGAAAGTCTCTTTCATTGTGCTGCCAATTGTTCGTTGAACACTATGTATATCACTGCTAACAAATGCCCTTTTTGCAGAATTTCGAATGAAGTGGAACTCTTTCCTGGGAAAGGACATGAGCTTCTTGAAACTGCAGAGAATTCTTTTACTGTGATCAGGTGCAGTTCTTTGACCCTCTGGAATTGGCATTACTTTTGGGAAAAGACCAACCGAATTACATTCATGGCATGCAAGATCAGGTGGCACTTGTAGCGGTTTATAACGCTCACAGGAACTGAATGAGATTGAAGTTTTTGTGATGAAAGAAAGAGAGGTCCGAAGCCCCGCAATCCCACTCATCACTTGATAGTTGTCTCTTAATATACTCTGTTTAAACGAGCCACATTTGCCCACCAGGGGTAAATTATAGTTGTGTGATTTTTTATCTTTAGTTAATTTGACTGTATTGAAATGGAGCATTATGTTTTACCGCTGTTCTGTTCATAATTCCGCCTTGGGGGCTGTACTTGGAATCTCTTTAGCAAGCACAATTTTCATTTATGTTTCACCCGCGCTGGGATCTCTGTTTCTTTCGTATTTATTTATTTATTTTTTATTGTGTGTGTGTGTGTTCAAAAGAATCTAATTAAAATGACATGCTATTTACTTTAAAAGATAAGACATTATGGACTTATGGTAAATACACAACTTATGAAGGGACAATATTCTCACTTTATTGATCAAACAAGCAAGGTACAGACTGGAGCTACAGAAGAGATTGCATAGATCTGCATAGATCACAAAGAAACGAATTCTATATAAAAAGAGTAACTAACGAAAAGGAAAACGAGCTGACACAGGCGCTGTTCACCAGCTCTTCATACTCTGATATTTCTGGATGGAAAATGCTAAGGAGCGAGAGGAATGAGAGAATGATGAGAGAAACGACATTCTCTCATGTTGTTTTGCTTTTCATTCCTCTCGTTACATAAAATATTAAAATAATAAAAGAATGAATAAAAAATAAATAAAGAAAGACTGCTTTATCGCTTTGTGCAGAGGGAAATCTTATCAATATCTCCAGCCCTCACTTTCCTCTCTCCCTCACGGCTTTTGGCGTGCCTCACCAGATTCTCTCCCTCACACTTCCGGCTTGCCTCACCATATTCTGTCTCCCTCACGCTTCCAGAAGCTCCCTCACGGTCCTTTCCCTAGAAAAAAATTGTTAAACTTCCAGAAGCTCCCTCACGGCTTCCGGCGTGCCTCACCAGCTTCTCTCTCCCTCACGCTTCCGGCTTGCCTCACCAGCTTCTCTCTCCCTCATGCTTCCAGATCCCTCACGGTCCTTTCCCTAGCACTAGTAATCTTGATTACCTTTGCTTCGTACAAAAAGGGAAGGCTCTGCACTAGTAATTTTAGCAAGCCATACGGGATATTTTTAAACAACAGTTGATATAAGCAACTCTGAAATTCATCAACTGAGCAAATTCAAGAGGAATGCAAAGTAATCTCAATTTGAAGAAGATTTCCACCATTACACTAGATGAAAATTAAAACCAAATTGTATCTTGTTCACATGGGTGGAGTTTAAGTGAGATTCAACAATAATCACCCTCAGAGATTTACTCTCATGTACATAACACCTGGAACAAATGTTCACAGAAAAATTGACTGAAGGAAAATGAATTACACATATAATTCTCAATCGAAAACTAACAATCACTTTAAACGGTGAAAAACGTGAGCTACGTAAACCAATAATGAGGTGCTCATCGGTAAAGGGAGACTGTTCAACAATGTGGTTGAAGATAATAAGCAAAGAGTAAGAGAGAGGAAAGTGAAAGCTGGATTTTATGCCATTTTTTATTTATTTCTTTTTATTTTTTTAATGTTTAATGAGTGAGAGGAACGAGAGGAGAAACGGCAGGAAAGAATGTCATTTCTATCGTCCTTCTCTCGTCCCTCTCGATACCTAGCAGCACTCTTTCTGGATAGAGCATAACATAATTACAACGTCTGCTATGTCAGCATTAAATATCACTTGGGCCCCTTCACCTGAAATCAATCCGCACAAAGGCTCATAACTTCTTGAAGGTTTTCACTTGAGTCCTAAAAAAATCAGATGCATATTTCTTCATAGGCCAGCTACCAAGAAGAGATTCTTCCAGTCGTGGACATTCCGTTCATTTCCCTCTCATAAAGATACCATATGCATGCTAAAGCATAGTTGGATCTCCACTGATTCCTTAAATTTCCCTTTGTTTTTAGATGGCCATCTTTATGATAATTACTTTTCCTCCCTCATCTTTGCTTGGAATTGCTTCTTTACACTTCTTTAGTATCTTCGCAATCTCCTTATCATTCCAATTACTCCCCTACCCACAACATGTTCTCCAGTAACAATCTAGTCATATCCAATAGACACTGTTTAAATAATGTCCACATTTCAAGTAAAGATTAAGAGAAGTTATCATTAATGATTGATCATTCTTATTCAGCAAGGCGGTTTATAATTACCTTTCATGTGTGAGGCTAATTTTGTTCTTTCTGGCTAGTAGAACGATTCTTTTTCATGCTTATTATTGCAGCCACAATTAATAACTCAAGTTCGACAGGCAAGTTTTTCATAATTTACTTCAACAAACAAAATTTCGGGCTTTCCTTCAACAAAATGGCACAGGATTCTCAAATGGATTTCAAGGTTCTCAAGCTTCTAGTAGCACAAATTAAAATGTAACAAAATGCTATTAATTTTAGTTTAGTTTAGTTTTTTCCTTTTAATATTTAGTTAGTTTCTAGACACCAATGTTAATGTACATTTTGTTAATTTAGATTGATTTTAAAAATTGTTGGTTTATATATTTTTGTGCTTTTGCCTTTTTGATCAAGAGCTTTATATTAATGCATAAGCGTTTCTCTTGTTTGATGTTTTAATGATGAATGCTTAGACTTGTTTATGCTAATAACACAACATGAATAAGAGAATGTCATAAGTTTGGAGAAATGAGCTACAACAAAATGAAAGATATTTGCATATAGAATAATTTTTATTAAAAAAATAGCATTGTTCTTACAAAATGAAAGCTGTTTGTACCTTAAGCAAAGGTAAATCAAAAGAAACTCAACTATAGTTCACAAGTAATTTACGCTCTAGGTAAGTTATTCTCCAAAAGGCTAGAATATAGCAAACCCAAAATTTTTGCAAAAGAAATTTATGCATCATGCATTCTCAAATCTTCCAACTTAGTAGTAAGAAATTGAGTTTCGAGCATTTCACCAATTCAGTTTCTTTCATGAGTAATTTGAAGAATTTCCCAAGTATCTTTTGTAGAGTCACATTTCGAGATCAATCGGACTTGGCTTTCATTTATACCATTGCAAATTGCATTTAGAGCTTTGAAATTATGGCTAGCCACGATGATTTCTTATGTATTCCATGTTTTTAAAGATTTCACAGTTTTGAGTCCTGCAGCATCTTCGGTTCCAATTGACTTTATGAAAGCACTCATCGTCGACTTCCAACAAAAGTAGTTGTTCTTATCAAATAGTGGTGCACACGGCATAGATCCTTCTACGAGTGAAATTCTCCCATGAATTTCCCCTCTCCTCAAATGTTGATAGCAAGATCAATATAGTAGGAATTCATTTCTTTTATTTCACATCATTTAAGGATGGCTGGAAGCTGTTATGCCACAGTTGCGAAGAAGACCCTGCAAGTTAGCTCATTAGACACCCGATGAGAATCAGTGAATGGTCGGCAGGAGCCGGTTGAGACCTTAAAAGAGATGGTAGTAAAATAAGATGACCTAAGCAAGGTTGTGAAAATCGGATCCAATTTAAGTTGGAGCTTAAGGGACAAGCTGATAGAGTGTTTAAGGTCTCATGTTGATGTATTTGCCTGGTCACACGAGTATATGCCAGAGATTGATACAAGGATTGCTTGTCATAAGTAAGCAATCAGTAAAGGAACAAAGCCAGTGAAATATAAGAGGAGGTGCTTCAACCAAGAAATGTATAAAGTCATAAATGTCGAGATAGATAAGTTGCTCCGAGCAGGATTTATTAGGGAAACCAGTTATCCAGAGTGGATTTCTGATGTAGTACTAATAAATAAAGCAAATGGAAAGTGGAGAATGTGTGCAGACTTCACGGATTCTACACACATTCTCCATTAAGCATGTCCTAAGGACATCTTCCCTTTACTAAAAATAGACCAGCTGGTCACAGCCTGCTAAGCTTTATGGATGGATTTTCCAGCTACAACTAAATAGTCATAGACAAGCATAATGAAGAGAGCATGACATTTGTTACTAATATGAGTTTGTTCTGTTATAAAGTGATGTCGTTTGGTATAAAAAATGCAGGGGCCACATATCAGAGACTGGTGAATATGGTCTTTAAATCCTCGATTGAGCAGACAATGGAGGTGTATGTAGATGATATGATCACGAAATCTAAAGAGCCGGCAGAGCACATACATCACTTAAAAGAAACATTCGAGCTGCTCAGAAGATACAAGATGAAACTTAATCCAAAGAAATGTACATTCGAGGTATGCTCAGGAAAGTTCTTGGGGTTCATGGTGAGCTATTGGGGGATCGAGGCTAACCCTGAGAAAATAGGTGCAATAACAGAGATGAAATCTCCTCAGATGATGAAGGAAGATCAAAGCCTTACAGGAAAACTACTAGCTTTTAATCGATTCATATCAAGAGCAATAAATAAATGTCATGCCTTCTTTCAGGCTATAAGAAAGGAGAAAAAATGGAGTGGTCAGCAGAGTACAACGAGGGATTTGAGCAACGAAAAGGTATATTACCAAAGCCCCATTATTGTTAACACCACGGGAGGGTGATATGTTGTACTTATACTTATCCGTATCCAAATGGGCTACTAGTGCTAGTTTGGTAAGAGAAGAAGTAGGAACCCAACACCTTGTGTACTAAACCATCAAAGCTCTAATAGATGCTGAGACCAGATACCCAATGATGGAAAAGTGGGCGTTGCCGTTAGTAACAACGGCACGTAAACAGAGGCTATATTTCCAGGTACATCCAGTGGTTGTGATGATTGGCCAGCCTTTTCGACAGGCCCTCTAAAAGTCGGAGGCCTCTGGTCACTTGGTGAAATGGTAAGTGGAGTTGAGTGAATTCGACATAACCTATAAACTTTGAGCAGCCATTAAAGCGCAAGCCTTGGCTGACTTGTGGCGGAATGAATAGTGCTGAATGAAAAAACTTGCGAAGACCAATTGCCTAGCCAGGTAGAACCAAAAGGGGATTGGTTGATAATAGTAAACGGGTCATACAATGAGCATGAATGGTAATACGCAGCCTAGAAGGAGTCAACATTTCTTATGTCGTAGAATTTAAATTTCAAGCGACCAATAACTAGGCGGAGTACAAAGCTTTCATTATTGAGTTAAAGTTGGCAAATGCCCTATGAGCAGAGAGAGCCAAGATTCGAATAAACTCCCAGTTAATGAGCAATCATCTTAATGAAAACTTCCAAACGAGGGACGAAAAAATGAAGTTGTATTTAAGGAAGGCAAGCAGATGGTCAAAATGTTCCAGGAGGTGGAAATTCAGCAGATATCGTGAACAGAAAATTACCGAGCAGATATATTGGCCATAATGGCTGCAACATCAGATCCAAAACTACCAAAGTCAATCTGAGTGGAGGCTAAGACCTCACCAAGCATTGAACAAGAAACGAAAGTATGTAGGTGGATGCACAAAACTCCTGGATGGATCTAATTATTTCATATATCCACGATGGAAGTTTATCGATGGATAAAAAGTGGGCAACAAAGATGAAGTGTCAAGCGGCCAGATATATGCTACTCGATGGGACACTCTATCGCCGGGGATTTATTTTACCTTTTCTGCGATGTTTGGATGATGAGGAGACAGATTATGTGTTGCGAAAAATACACGATGGGATATGTGGCAACCACTTCTGGGCAAGAACTTTGGCGTTTAAAGTATTAAGCATAGGTATTTCTTGCTAACAATGCACCAGGACGCACGAGAGATTAGCAGAAATTGCAGAAGTTGTCAAAGTTTCTTGAATGTTCCTACCCAACCTCTACAAAAACTTACTGTTATGTCTTTCCTATGACCTCTTGCACAGTGGGGAATTGACCTGATTGGCCCCTTACCCAAAGGATGGGGAACTGCTACACATGCTATTGTAACCATATATTATTTTACAAAATGGGTAAAGGTCGAAGCTCTAAGTTAGATCATGGAAAAGAAAACAACTGGGTTCATTTAGAGGAACATTATATATAGATATGGGATTCCTTACATGTTCATAACAGACAATAGAAGGCAGTTTGACAATCATAACATCAAAGAATTTTGTTAGAATCTAAGTGTTGAGCTGAAGTTCTGTTCTCCAACACATCTCCAATAAATAAGTAAGTAGAGGTTGCCAATAAAGTTATAAAGAAGCTCTTGAAAATCAGATTGGGGGAAAAGAATGGAGCATGGGTTGATGAGTTGCCTGGTGTGTTATGGGTTTATCGGACAACTCACAAAACAGCAACTAGAGAAACCTCATTTGTCTTGGCCTTTGATCACGAAGTTGTGGTACCAGCAGAAATTAAAATAGGAATACATCGAATAAAGTACTTTGATGAGGAGCAGAACGATGATAAGATGTGTCTGAATCTGGACCTGTTAGAGGAGAAAAGAAAAAAAAAGGCCTCGTGGAAGGTGATTGAATACCAACAGAGGGTTGCGTGCTACTACAACTAGAACGTGCGGGTGAGAAAATTCAAAGCTGGAGATTGGGTGCTCAGGAGAGTAGATCAAAGTCCAAGAGATCCCAACCAAGGCGTTTTTGTCCCTAACTTGGAAGGCTCGTACAAGGTGTTGCGAGCAACCGGTCCGGGAGCTTAAAAGTTGGTGTATCTAGACGAACGAGAAGTAACGAGATCATGGAATACGGAGAACTTAAGAAAATATCTCCAGTAAGCAAGCCATCACTCAGAGTTTTTTGGTCAAAATATTCATGTTTAATGTAACAGAAGCTGCCACATTCTTATGGTTTCTACTTTTTGTAGCCGTTTAAGTGTTCAGTAATAATAAAATGATGAGTTTTATTCAGACACACCTGACAAAATAATTTCTAAGGAAAATAAAGGCTCAATAAATTTCAAGGCCTATTCGAGACGAGGCGAGACAAGTCTAAAGTTTGCCAAGAACCTGCTCTGTCAAGCGAAGACGAGCAGACAAAGCTTACAAAATAATTTCAAAGGCACATAAAGGCTTAATAGGTCTCAAGGCCTGTTCAAGGCCAGACGAGTCAAAAGTTTCCTAAGAACTTGTTTTGTCAAGCGAAGACAAGCGGACGAAGCCTATAAAATAATTTTTAGGGCAAATAAAAGCTCAATAAGTCTCAAGGCCTGTTTAAGGTGAAACGAGCAAAAGTTTACCAAGACTTACTTTGTTAAGCAAAGACGAGCGGACAAAGCCTATAAAATAATTTCTAAGGCAAATAAAGGCTCAATACGTCTCAAAGCCTGTTCGAGGCGAGACGAGTCAAAAGTTTGCCAAGAACATGCTCTATCAAGCGAAAACGAGCGGGCAAAGCCTACAAAATAATTTCTAAGGAAAATAAATATTCAATAGGTCTCAAGGTCTGTTCGAGGCTAGACGAGTCAAAAGTTTGCCAAGAACTTACTCTATCAAGCGAAGACGAGCAGACAAAGCTTATAAAATAATTTCAAAGGCAAAAAAGGCTTAACAGTCCCATAGCCATAGCCTATTCGAGCCGAGACGAGTCAAAACTTGGCTAAGCATATGCTCAATTAAGCGAGGATAAGTAGACAAAAGTCAATGAAATAATTCACAAGCAAATAAGAGGCTTTAAAACCCCAGGGTGATTATCAAAATCCAACATTCAGATAACTTTATTCACGAAATCCAGCATTCAGATAACTAAGAATACAAAATTGCAGTTCGTACAAGCCCTTAAGAGCAAATATTAATATGCATAGCAATTAAAGGGCATGATTTACGAATGGTTTAAAATGTGTGAACATATGAAAAGTTCGTGGTTCAAACACGAAGTAAAACCCATAGATCCTAAGGGGGAGGATCAACTGGTTTATAAGGGTCCACGATAGCAGCAAAGGCGGGACTAGTGACTTCAGTAGGAGAAAAGACCTCTTCAACACCTATATTTAGCACTTCATCCCCAACTTCTCGGTGTTGCTCTTCAGCAACCGGAAGGGTCCCTTATTGGCCTTTATCTATCTGATTATGCTCCTTCATATACTTGTTTACACTTGCCTCCAACTTATCCATCATTAATTTTGGATATTCCTTTTTAAGGATAGACATAATGCAGTTGTAGTCGAAGACGAGCCTAGAATTATATTTCTCGTCCATTCGGTCTTTCATACTATTGACCTTATCCTTAAGCTATGCTATAAGCAACTCTAAAGACTTGATACGTCATTCCTACGCTGATTTCTAGGTGTCTTGCTCGCTTCGGGTAGCGTCCAGATTAGATTTCACGTCGGCTAATTCACGATCGAGCTGAGTGGCCTTGAATTCAGAAAGAGCAACTTTCTCCTCGAAGTCAAGAACTTACTTGTGAAGTTCAAGTAGTTGCTCATCTGCACGCTCAGCTTTTTCAGCTTTTTTTTTAACCTATTGATATTTGCTTTCTGTTTCTTTTCCTGATGTGAAGCCTTGAACTTATAGTAAGATGTTGCCGTAGTGAGCTGAAAGACAATCTTTTAGATGAAACTCCCCATTTCACTAAGAGTTATGCCCTCAAGCTCTTTAATGAACTTAAGCCCCACCGCCCTAGCATACTTCCTCTTAGATATAACCAAGAAATCACTCCAGTCTCGAGGCAGAGTTGGTGAAGCTCGTTCAGCCAAAAGGGGCAGCTCCCTCAAGGCTCCTTTCACAAGACCTCTCACTTGCACCCTTGCGGGTCGGAGGAGGTGGGAGAGCTGGTTGAGGAAAGCTGGTCGGGCCGACGTTATTCCTTTCTAGGGGGTTGGGGCATTGCTCAAGTCATCTGTGCCGTGAGCACATTTCCTCACTATGGCGCCAAGGATCCTATTGTCCATCATTGCAGCAATGTCAACTATGTGGGATTCGACGAGGCTGGTTGATGTCAAAGGGTCTTTACACACACAATCGTTGACAAGGGTAGTTCAGACCTGGAGCAACAATCTCTCCTCGATGTTGTAAACCAAGCTTTAAAAATCTGAAAAACATAGTAAAAGTGAGAAGGAAAGTAATTATTGATCTAAGGCTTGAGGCATGAAGAATAATAAACGACCTGAGGTACAAAAATGAGAAGGGATGTGGACACTATCACCAGGTGTTTGAGTCACCTGATCCTAGTTTCCCCATAGAAAAAGTCTTCCAGTTTCCATATGAGGTGGGAACGTCTGTAATTAGTTTTCTCTTTGCGGAGTTTGACATGAAATAATACCAACTCACGTCTTTAGGACTGCTCCTCAACTGATACAAGTTCTTTATTTCATCAGTGGTGGGCTAATCGAGTTTGCACCTGAACCGCAACATGAACAAGCCCGAAATAACCCTCCATACGTTTGGATTAAGCTGACTAGGGGCCATGTGCATTTTACTCAATACTTTCACAAAGTAGGGTTGGAGAGGCAACCTAACACCTATCTTAAAACATTTTAAGTACAAGGTTACAAAACCTATAGGAGGTCGACTGAGGACATCACTTTTTTCCCGGGATGACGAAGTGGATGTCATCGGGAATACAATAGAGGTTTCTTAAGTTGTGTAGGTCATTTTGTGTGGTGCTACACCTCTTATAATCGATAAGATAAGAATCAACTTTTGTTCTATGGCCAAGGTTTCTCTTCTTAACTGGTCTGCTCTGCTTGATACCATCCTCTCTATAATCACTCACCTCATTATCATTTTTCGTTTCACTCGAGTTATGGGTCTCACCGGAGCTCGATGCTTGTTCTCTTGTACCCTTATTGGGTGCATTACCATAAGGTGATGGGGTGGCCTCTTACAATGGTTGCATGAGAACATTTTCGATACTAAAGGGGCCTACATCACTTAGGGGAATTTGGGGATCGAGGAGATATTCTCTTAACATATGAGGGTAATAATCTACTTCCTCATCACTCTCAACTTCAATAATCTTTCTTTTTTGATTTGTCATAGTAGGAATGAAAACAAATCCAAATACTGGAACAAGAAAGCACAACACATATCAATACAACAACAACTAAAAGAAAGTTCAGAAAGCGATACTTAGGATGATCTAGAGTCGGCGAAGTGACTGTCGCGGTGAAAACGACAAAAAAGGGAAGTTTTCGGCATAAAGAGGACGCTCTACTTCGAGTTAAAGTCAATTTTTGGTGAAAGGCGGAAGAATGAGTTGAAGAAATGAGAAAATCTAGGTTTAGGGATTTTTTTAATGAGAGAGAAAAGAGTAACGTTTAAGTAATGCATATGTTAGTTTAATCGACGCGTCTCGAGGGCATGTAAACTGCCATTTTAAATTTCAAATACATGGTGTGGGAAAGGCCACATCATAAGCATTCAAGGTGATATGACAGGAGGTCAGATCGGTAATGCACGGCCTGAGGATATATGTGTCAGCTCCTAAGTGCTAGAGATCGCTCAAGCAGCTAAGCAATTGAGGAGCACAATTTCATCTTCTTTTAATCCAGGTAAGGGATGGGCGATCAAGATTTCGTGATTACCAGAATAGTCTCATAGTTTCTAGTCTCTGTTCGTTTTATTCACAACACTAGAAACTGGGGTATTGGCGTTTAGGTGACCCAAAGAACACCTGTTGTACACATTTTTATCTGGTCGAGGAGATTTGAGAGTGCCAGACGAGATAATATTTAACCACTTGGACCTCCTCGTAAAGGGAAATTACAAGATGGCACCACGGTCCTCTTCGGGGTACAACCAAAGCTCGACTTGAGAGTAGTTCCTGGAAAGTTGGGTATGATACCCACATTTAAGCGACTGTTTCGCCACTTCCCAACCGTCCGAAGGAAGGCATGTTAACCACTTCACAATTTTTGCAATCCATGAAGCCCACGAAAGTTCGAATATTAAGGAGGTGGATTCCAGATACAAGAGGGATCGCCTATAAAGCCCCCGAAAAATCACAAAGACAGAAAAAGAAAAAAGGGAATAAGGGGGAAACTTTGCCATTTTGAATCCAGAATTCATTGTCTTTAAGCCTTTTTAAGGCATTTTCTTCGTTTTATAATTGTCAACTTACATAGATTGATAATCCAACGTTTTTCCTGACTGACTTAAGTATCGGAGGGTTTTCAACAGAAAAACCACCGGCGCTCCTTATCCATTTTTGTGATTGCAGGTCAGAAGAGTAGGACAAAGGTCAATTGAGGTTGTCGAACCCGATTTATTAGAGAACATACGAGCAGCTTTGTATCCTACCAAAAACCAATCTAAAGCGTTGATGAGATAACCTGATTTGCTCGAGATAACAACCAAATTTCAACATCAACATTAATTATTTTCAATAGATCTTAAATTGTAATATATCAAAATGATGTAATACCTCTAAACAAAAATTAAATAAAAATTGACCTGCACCCCATCTTGCTTTTTCCATTTGTTGATTTTTTAAATGATGCTTAGTTTCTTGTATTATATGCCCTCGTTCTCGCAAAAAGTAAAATGACAGCAAGATTTACTTTAAGACGGCAAATGCTTGAGGGACAAAGCACCAATCAACCATCAATCGCATGAAAGAGTATATTTGCCGATTTGCAACAACACCCAAAGCTTAATTATAATCATTATTACATTTATAATTTACTCAGAAATAAAACATATTTTATTAAGAAGATGTCTGCATCAGCTCTTTTAAATGGTGAGTCGATAGCTAGAGACAAAGTCAAAGACAGATATAAATGGGAACGGCCGGATTAATGATAGTCCCTTACACTTGTAGTCTCTTCATTGCATACGCAGCTGGAACTTAATTTCACAATTCAAGCTATGGGGAATTTAACCTTCACAATCAGAGAAATGAAAGGTGGAGAATTAATCACTGTGTCCATCCTTTTCCATCCAATTAATCCTAACCTTACACTCATGCCATCATCAGTCTACTTCAGTTAAACTTGTGTGGAACGAGACCTGCAAGTTTTTCAGAATATAGTGCATGCTGCACGTTGCGCGGCGGCCATCCAATCCTTATTTTAATGAGGAGTAGTACGTATCTTAAATTTTATATTTTAAATAAAATAATATTTATTAATTTATTAATAAAATAAAATAATTTATTTATTTAAATTTTATAAAAAAATTATTAATTATTTAGTAATTAATGTATCATTTAAAATTTTAAAATATTAATTATTACTTTGATCCTAATTATATAGACCCATGAAAAATTAAAATTACTAGTTTTAGCACGATGGTTTGACAGACGCTCTCGTGTTGACGTGTGTCTTCCGTTCTATCGTCCTGTTACTACTAACTACTATAAATGAAGGATGAAGCATTCACCGTTGAGGCAACCAATTACATATCTACTGCAAGAAAATCATACTCCCTAATCAATGGTATCAAAATTTTCCCAAGCTCTGTCGATTACTCGGCAGGCACCGGAACTAATTGTTCCGGCGAGGCCAACACCACGAGAAGTGAAGCAACTTTCAGATATAGATGACCAAGAAAGCCTAAGGTTTCAAATACCAGCAATATTCTTTTACAAGAATGGCCCTTTACCTTCAATGCAAGGACGAGACCCTGTTAAGGTCATTAGAGAAGCAATAAGTAAAGCACTTGTGTTTTACTACCCTTTAGCTGGCAGGCTTAAAGAAGGTTACAACCGCAAGCTTATGGTGGAATGCAATGCTGAAGGAGTCTTGTTTATTGAGGCTGATGCCAACTTCACACTTGAGCAGCTTGGAGATGATATTCAGCCACCATGCCCGTATTTGAACCAACTGCTTTATGATGTTCCATGCTCTGAAGGCATTCTTGGTTGCCCTTTGTTGTTAATTCAAGTGAGTCTCTCTTTACTTTAATTAGTATGTAACTTTATTTTCTGATTTTAGAATTGAAAAAAAATAGTGGTAGTACATGCTGAAGATTAGTTAGGTGATCAGTTGAGTGGCTTTAAGTAATTTATTTAACTAACTACTCGAGTTTGAATAATCTTGAGGGAAGAAAGGGGTTAAAAATATCAATTTTCGACTTTGTTTATTAAAGAAGAAATTAATATTAAATTTAGATTAGAAAAAGTATCAATTCCTACAAATACATAGTTTTTTCTTGAAAATTCTAAATTTAAAGTCGATATGATTGTTAAACTAATGATACAAATTCATTCATTTAATAATCGTATAAAATGTAATTAATTTTAATACATTATTTGTATCGGTTTTATCGAGTTGGCACGTTTTTAAAAAAAATTACTAGTTTTACTAATAATGATAATAAAGATGTGAAAAAAAGAAGAAGAGATTCTTAGTAACTTTTACATTAGATAATGACTTTTTGAGGTATATATATCATGTTTTGCTATCGGAGGATTCATTTTTGTGTTTATAGGTGACACGTTTGACATGCGGAGGATTCATTTTTGCAATACGTTTTAACCATACAATGTGTGATGCTTTTGGTTTAGTACAATTCTTAAAAGCCATGGAGGACATGGCACGTGGGGAACGTTCACCAACTGTATTTCCAATTTGGCAACGACAAATCTTAAATGCCAGAAATCCCCCACAAGTAACATGTATCCACCATGAGTACGATGAAATAAACACAAATGAGGTTCCAAGTGACAACATGGCTCACAAATCGTTCTTCTTTAGCCTCAAAGGGATCAAAGCTCTGAGAAATCAGCTTCCTTTTCACCTTAAAGATTGTTCAACATTTGAGCTATTATTAGCTTTTCTATGGAAATGTCGAACAATTGCACTCAAGCTACAACCTGACGAGATTGCTAAAGTTTCTTGCATTGTTAACGTACGAGGAAAACATTATAAAATGGATATTCCTCCAGGCTATTATGGCAATGCATTTACATTTTCGGCTGTATGTTCTACAGCTGAACAATTGTGTAAGAATCCAATAGGATACGCCGTTGAATTGGTGAAAAAGGCGAAGGCTCAAATGAACGAAGAGTATATAAGGTCTGTAGCGGATCTTATGGTGAGCAAAGGGCGACGAATAAAGTCCTCGACTAGGGGAAATTTCATTGTTTCGGATCTAAGGAATGTTGGACTTGGAGATGTTGATTTTGGGTGGGGGAAACCAATTTATGGTGGAGCTGCTGGGGCTGTAGCAGTGTTCAGCTTCTGTGTTAAGTACCAAAGCAAGAATGGAGAGCCTGGAATTCTTGTACCAATATGCCTGCCGCAGTCAGCTATGGAAAGGCTTCAAGAAGAGCTAAAGAGATTATTGATTCAAGGATCTATGGAGGATTTATGCAACACTAACCAGACTCAGGTTTTCAGCAAGCTTTAAGGGATATATCTCCTCAGTTTACATAGTAGCTTATTTTGATCATAAACCAATAATGCAAGTTATGCGTCCTCTCAAGTTATGTCTAAACCTAAATAATGTACCCATTACCTTAACTTTTTAAGGTGCCACGTATACGTTATTAGTCATTTATGATTTAGATATATATTTTCATAAAAATGATATGCTTGAAGTTTGTTTATTAAATAACGTGTTACCAACAATTGACCATCATGTATTTGGTATTTACAGAACTAATGAATAAATGACATGTAAAGTTTTACATCATCTAGAATGCAAACTTTGTATTCCAACTTTATAAGCATATTATTTTTCTGAAAGATAAGATGAGTAGAAAATCTTAGATAAAAATGAAAGCAGAGATTCCATGTCTAAACAGACCTTAGTAATCATTTTTGCCATGTTGCACAAGAATATAAAAGATTCAATAGGTGAAATATTTTTGGAAAAAAAAATTACTTCCAAAATGTTTAGCATAAAACAGATAATACTACACTTTATCAAACTTATTTTGGAAAAGAACTGGACTGTTTACTCACTATAGCAACAACATCTCGACAAATCTATCAAAAAATAAATAAAATAAAAACAACGGTGACAAATCTATAAAAAAAATAATAATAATAACAGTGTTGCAGAAACGTGTGTTGAGCAATTACTAATATTGCAACTTCTGAAGAAATATAAATTTAGTGTTAAACAAATGTAAAGAAAATATAATACAATGATTTACGTGGTTCGGCGTTATGCCTACATCCACGGGCAAAAACTGAAAAATAATTTTACTTACAATGGAAATTTATAAAAGTGGGAAAAACTCACAAAATCCACAACCCCAATACACCCAAATACAATCTTACTAGAACACTCAAGTGGAAGCTCTCTCAAATTCTCTCAAAGAACTCACTTGCAATTGCTCTCTACTTCTCTCAGATTGGGATGATTTACAAATGCATTTTGCGTCTCTATTTATAAGCAAAGCATGCTCACCTACCACACGGCTTCAATTTGACTTTAATTGGCTAAATTGACAAATTTGGCAATTGGTGCCAAATTTGTCATGCAATACAGGATAGCTATCCCATGCCATTTATTCAATTTGCATATTTTCAAAACCTAACTTTGCTTTTTTGAAATTGGTAAGCCGACTATTTGACTTTTCAACAATTCTTCACCTCGGCAAAGATTTAGTAAATCTGAGCCGATTATCAATAAATCATCCTCCAATCTTTGCCTTCTTCGACTGCTTTTAAACTTGTAGGATATTAATCAAGTTTAGACAATGCTCAAAATTGATCGCCGTCACTACCTTGATCAACATATCTGCGAGATTATCTGCAGTTTTAATTTTTTGAAGAAAAATCTTCCCATCATCAACAATTTTTAGTACAAAGTGAAATCGTACATCGATGTGCTTCGGACGCGCATGATAAACTTGGTTATTCGTTAAGTGAATAACACTCTAACTATCGCAATACACATTAATGTGCTCCTGTGCCAATCCCAAGTTTTCAAGCAAATCTTATAACCAAATAGCCTCTTTAACAGCCTCTGTAATTGCCATGTACTCGGCCTCTGTGGTCGACAGTGCAACTATAGACTGTACTGTAGACTTCCAACTAATTGGCCCTTCAGTAAAAGTAAATTAATATCTGGTGGTTGACCATCATTTGTCCAAATCACCAACATAATCAGAATCAACGTACCTGATCACACCTTGACCAAGTGTATCGTCTCTTTCAAACAGTAAACCAACATCCACGGTCTTCTGAATGTACCGTAGAATCCATTTCACAGCTTGCCAATATCCTTTACCAGGATTATACATATATCTGCTCACTATACCAACTGCATGTGAAATGTCAGGCCTTGTACACACCATTGCATACATCAAGCTACCCACTGCATTTGAATACGGAACTTGTAACATGTATTCTCGTTCCTCATCTGTTAAAAGAGATAATTGTGCAGAAAGCTTGAAATGAGAAGCCAATGAGGTACTTACAGGTTTTGTCTGCTCAGTCATACCAAACTGCTATAGTACCTTCTTCAAATATTTCTTCTGAAACAAGCTTACTTTGCCACGAGCTCTATCTCTGCATATCTCCATGTCAGTAATCTTTTTAACTTCACCCAGATCTTTCATTTCAAATTCTTGGTTGAGTTGAGTTTTCAGCTTTTCTATCTCATATTTGCTCTTCTATGCTATTAGCATATCATCGACATACAATAGCAAATAAATGAAATATCCTTTTTGTAGCTTGCGAAAATACACACAATGATTAAATTTATTTTTTGTGTACTTTTGCCCTTTCATAAATTGATTAAATCGCTTGTACCATTGCCTTGGAGATTGTTTCAACTCATAAAGCGACTTTGTCAATTTGCAAACCCAATTTTCTTTTCTAGCAACTTTAAATCTATCTGCCTGAGTCATGTAGATTTTCTCTTCCAAATCACCGTATAAAAATGCAGTTTTTACATTAAGTTGAACTAGTTCAAGATCAAATTGTGCAACCATGGCTAGCAAAATTCAAATAGACGAGTGTTTCACAACTGGAGAAAATACCTTATTGTAGTCTATTCCTTCCTTCTGAGCGTAACCCTTTGCTACCAATCTAGCATTGTATCAAATTTCATTTTTATAAGGAAATCTTTCCTTTTTTGCATTACCCATTTGCACCCAATTGCCTTCTTTTCCTTGAGCATGTAACTAACTCCCAAGTTTCATTTTTGTGAAGAGATTGCATTTTTCCGTTCATTGCTTTCTTCCACTGTATACTTTCTGGATTACTTACTGCTTCTCTGGAAGTGGAAGGAACATCATCATCTACAATTGGAAGTGCATAGGCCACTATATCAACAAAGCGAGCAGGTTTGCGAATCTCTCTATGTGGCCTTCTATATGCAATTGAATCTTGTTGCTGTGAAGGTTCCTGGGTCAGAACCTCTTCATCATTTTCGATCGATGGAGAATCACTATCCATCTCATCGACACCAGTTGGAAATTTTTTCAAACTCCATCTACTGCAAAGTGCTATTGGTCTTGTCATCCTCTTAAGAGTATTTTTGTTTCAACATGGTTGATTCATCAAAAATTACATCTCTGCTGAAAATAATCTTCTTCGTAACAGGACACCAGAGACGGTATCCTTTTACTCCACTAGTTATACCCATGAACAATACTTTCTTTGCTCTTGGGTCTAACTTAGATTCTTTTACATGATAAAAAGCAGTGGAACCAAAAACATGTAAAAAATTATAATCAGTAGCAGGTTTACCAGTCCACATCTTCATGGGTATTCTGCCCTCAATTGTAGTTGATGGCAAATGGTTGATCAGATGACACGCATATACAACTGCCTCAGCCCAAAACTCTTTGTCCAATCCAGCATTGGACAACATACACCGAACTTTCTCTAATATAGTCTGATTCATGCGTTCTACCACTCTATTCTATTGTGGTGTATCTCGAACAGTGAAATATCGCACAATACCCTTATCTTGACATATTTGAAGAAATAGATCATTTTTGTACCCACCACCATTGTCTGAGCGAAGTCTTTGGACCTTTCGACCTGTATGAGTTTTGACCATTTTCTTATATTTCAGAAATATGCCCAAAACTTTATTTTTATTCTTCATCAAATACACCCACATTTTTCTTGAATAATCATCAACAAAATTAACAAAATAGTGCATACCTCCCAAAGAAGCTGTTTTGGTAGGTCCCTACACATCACTGTGAACATAATCCAGAATTTTTTTTGTATCGTGAATTGCTGAACCAACCAAACTTGTACTAATTTACAAAAGTAACCCTTGTCTGCTTGCCTAGAACACAATGTTCACAAAATTCTAATTTACAAAGAATTTGTACCTTTCAATAAGCCTTGCTTCGCTAAAGTCTGTAATGTTTTTTAACCAGCATGTCCCAAACGCATATGCCACAACTTGGTTGCTTCTGAATCTGCATTTTTTCCAGAAACTATTGATGCTGATCCAATAATTGTACTTCCTTGGAAATAGTACAAGTTATTTCTTCTTGTGCCTTTCATCACCGTCAGCGGCCCAACTACTACCTTCAACAATCCATCTCTTAAAGTGATTGTGAGCCCTTTAGATTATAGGACTCCTAATGAGATGAGATTTTTCTTCAAGCTTGGTACATAGCGAACATATATCAAAACTTGGATTGAGCCATCATGATTCTTTAATTGGATTGTACCTATTCCCATGGTTTTATAAGCATTGTCATTGCCCATAAAAACAACTCCACCGTCTAGCTCCTTGAAATTAGAAAACCTGCCCTTGTTAAGACACATATGATAAGTACAACCTGAATCCAAAATCCACTCATCTGAGTGACATATCAATGTTATGCCAACCAGACTAAAGTCTGACTCCTCATCATGCTATGCTACACATGCATCAGAAGTAGCCTTACCCTTTTGTAACTTAAGACAATTCTTTTTCTAATGCCCTTTTCTCGCGGCAAAAAATCACATTCATCTTTGGCAGGTCTCCCTTTAGACTTGTTTTTTTTCTAGGTTTGCGGCTTTGCAAACAACCTTTCGCTGTCAGTGCTTCTGTAACTGTATCTCTATGATCTTTTGTCTTTCTTTCTGGTCTCAAAGTTGTACAACGCACTGCATACAACATCGAATGTGACAATGTCCTTCCCATGAAGTAAAGTAGTGGTGAGATGATCATATTCATCAGGAAGGGAATTCAACAACAATAATGCCTCATCTTCATCTTCAAATCTCTCATCCAAATTTAGCGAATCCGCCAATATCTTGTTGAATTAGTTCACATGGTCATTCATTGACATGCCTTGTGTATATGTAAATCGATAGACTTTCTTTTTCATATAAAGCCTATTTTCAAGGCTTTTCTTCATATATTTTTTCTTCCAGTGTCTCCCACAATTTCTTTGTCGATGTCTCCCTCATGACAGAGTATTTATGATCTTTAGCCAGACATAGGCGAATAGTACCACATGCCTATCTATTGATTTTTATCCACTCCTTGTCATCTATCACGTCATGCTTTTCTTCAAGAGGAACGTTCAACTCTTGTTGACATAAGACATCCAATATCTCACATTGCCACATATCAAAATTATTGGTATTATCGAATTTCTCCACTTCAAACTTTGCATTAGTCACAGTAGTTCTCGTTGATGAAGACGACGACGATGCCTCTGCCATCCTTTTTATCTCAAATGATCAGTTTCTTCAACAACTATTTACACTTAGAAAAACAGCCTCTATGATATTTATTTCGCGTGAATAAATGCACCAGGAAAGTTTTCAGGAAACTGGACGGGAACTAGGTCCCAATTAAAAACCAGAATCCTTAGACTCTTATCGCCTTTGTTGACAAAACTTTCCTAAACATGCAAAAATATATACTACTTACAATAGATTGTCTCCCAAGTATAAATGACCGTCTCCACCGTATTCGTGAACAGTACCGTATACGTGAACAATACCGTATATGTGAACAATACCGTATCCCCTCAAGTACGAACCGTCGGCTTTGATACCACTTGTTGCGGAAACATGGGTTGAGCAATTACTAATACTGCAACTTCTGAAGAAATATAATGTGGTGTTAAACAAATGCAAAGAAAATATAACACGATGATTTACGTGGTTCAGCGTAATGCCTACATCCACGGGCAAAAACTGAAAGATAATTTTACTAACAATGGAAATTTACAAAAGTGGGAAAAACTCACAAAACTCACAACCTCAATACATCCAAATGGAATCTCACTAGAACACTCAAGTGGAAATTCTCTCAAATTCTCTCAAAAAACTCACTTGCAATTGCTCTCTACTTCTCTCAAATTGGGATGATTTACAAATGTATTTTGTTTCTTTATTTATAGACAAAGCATGCTCACCTACCACACGGCTTCAATTTGACTTTAATTGGCTAAATTGACAAATTTGTCGTGCAATGCACGCTAGCTGTCCTATGCCATTTATTTAATTTGCATATTTTGAAAACCTAACTTTGCTTTTTTGAAATTGGTGAGCTGACCATTTGACTTTTCAACAAACAGCAACAACATCTCTACAAATAACAATAGGTTTCTTATAAGAAAATATTCAAACTTCTAGCACAAGAATGCTAACAAGCTCAACAAGTTAACATAATTTCAGCTTCCTACCATTTTTGAAGCTTCTAGCACAAGGATGTTTTCCGTTTTTTGAAGATTTAGATTTCTTTTCTGAATTCGACGAAGCTTTAATTTTGACTTTTGGGTGAGAGAGAAGGTCTCATTCGGTGCGAAGCTTTAATTTTGAGATAGGAAGAAGGTTTCACTGGGTGTTGGATAAAAAAGGTGTTTTATGGGTAGTTAAATAAAAATTAATTGGAAACAAATCATGACCATTAAGTTTAATAATGTCACGTGTCAATGGATCTTCAGGAGCTTAAACAGTGATCAAATTAAAAGAGGATCTAAATCTTACTGATTAGACATTATTAGACCATTACTTCTTGAATTTTAACTGGTGTAGCTCGATTTTCCACATCAACTTTTTAGGGATTTGGTACCTTTTCAATGTCGGTTTCCGTTTCTGTTTTTGGCAATTTGTGACGCCGTTCACCATTATATATATGGGATATGGTTGAACAGTTATTTGTTGCTATCGTCTTATTGGTTTGCTTTGATTTTTTTTCTTGTTTATTCGGAAGAGTTTGAAAATGATCACTCCTGTGTTTGTGAAAATGTCTCTCCAAGTTATGAGCATATGAGTTGCGATTAACTCTGACGTTCTCCAGATCTCCCTCCCGGTGTCACTTTTAATCTCTATCTCGATGACATCAGGTCTATTCCTGATGATGCTGTTTTGGCAGCAATTCATATATTTGTATTTTTCAATTGCGCCATAGGTTTTAGAGTCTCTTTGGGAAGTCTGGTGTGAATCCACAGATGATTGGTCCAAGTGCGCTCCGCTACTTGCAGGGTTGTAGTACTCTGAACACCACTCCTAAAGGCAATCACTACATAACCTTGCATGATTTCTTGATCACTTGCCGGTTTCAGCAATTCAAAGCCTAGATCTGAAGGAAAAGAATAGTTATTTTACTGCTCCTTGATCTAATGGCTATCCAATGGCTTCGCATCCGTTCTGTGATCTCAGAGACAGTTATAGACAGTGGACAACCTTATCCTCATTGATTATTTTCGATCCTTGGCGCAGTACTTACTATCAGCGGTATGAGTTTAGGAAGAGATACTATAATTTTTTCCCTCAAGTTTTTATTCTTGCTTCCTGTTAATTACTTCGACATTTTCCTGTTCTTATTATTATTTTGGGATGCTTTTTAAGGGAAGGATCTTGTTCAAATCAAGCATGATGTGGTCTGAGAAACTTATCTTCAGGCAAATTATAATGGGTTTTGTCCGGTATGGGTTCCTTGAGAATTGTGCTCTGTAAAGTGCTATCAGGACATTGGACCGTATCAATCACTTGATAATATTTGACGAATATGGTATTCTAGTTGCTCCGGAATCTATTTCGAAGATGTTTTCTCGTGATAATTTCGAAATGAAGCGGATTTGTAATTTTCTTCGTAATCATGAGATTCCGGATCCCAGCAATTATAATGATTTTTATAGGGAAGGTTTGGAAGATTATTCGGATTTTAGTTTAGAAGATCCGGGTGTATCTGAAACCTCAAGTGGCCTCCGTACTTTTGATTCTAGAGTTCCGGCTATCCAAAAATGTAAAAAGGCTGCTAGGGCTCTTAAAGATTCAAATAAGCCTCGAAGAAGGTTACACAGACACGGAAACTTAAGATTATGAATGATGCTTCTGACGAAGTAAGCATAGATGGGGAATGGGAGGACGAACCTGATTCGGAAACAAGATCTAAGAAGAAGCATGATCCAATCATTATGGGTAAAGAACACAAACCAAATCCGCATCCAAAGCAGAAACGGAAAATAAATTTGAAGATTATATGGAATATGACGATTCGAATAATGAAGATCCCGGTAAACTCGATAGGGATGCTGAAAAAGAGATCAAAAGAGTTAGAGATTATTTACAAGGTAATCAATTTTATTTATTTGCCATTCTCTATATTACGCATGCATAATATCATGAAAAATGAATATAATTTTTTGTTTTGTCTTTCCTTATTTAGTAGGGTATTTGGTTTTTCTCATAACGGATAAAATCATATTAAAAATCTAAACATCTGTATTCTCTTTAATTTTTTTTCTCTCTTAATGTAATTTCTATAAATATTATACATTGATTTGTTAACAAATTTAAAGAATAAATCATTATCCCAAACAACTTTAGAAAAATATTTTTTCCGTCTGAAATTTTTAATGTACATTACACATATTTTTGCCATATACAAGAAATTATTGTTATGTAGAGATAAGTTTCTTAATTACTGGAAATTGACGACAGTAAGATTGAAGGAGACATTCAAGAACGTATCAATTGTGGTGAGTCTTTGCCGTACGAGGGAAACCGATGGTGCATTAAAAATGAAGCACAAAGCTTCGAGCACTGTAAAACAGCAAACGAGAGTCCGATAAAAACTTCACAGTGGCTGCTTGGTTCATGTTCATGTTGTTGGGTGTAATGACATTGTTCTCTATTTATTGATGCACATGCAAGTGGTGTGAACATTAAGAATTGTGCAAGGAAACTCATTATAGTGGGTTGAAGTGGAAAAGGACATGTGTGGCTGCCGAATCCAAGGGAACTTTAGCATTCCTTGGCAACAAGGCAGCAAGGATGAAACTTTGTTGCGACGTCTACAAAATGGACAAGCGAAGGCTTGCGTGGACGCAATGACTTATGAAAGTTGAGAGGGAACAATTTGTAGCGACAAGTACATTCTTAGGAAGAATGGCTAGTGGGAAAATTGCTAGCACGAAGTTATTTAATAAGTAGTGAATGATTCCACATGGGCAAAATTGCTTGCTGGAGTGCGCCAAGCATGCAACAATATGGGGCATGCACAGGGTGCCAAATCATGTGAAAAATCAGATGTGTTCATGCACGGCTGTGTGCGGACAATGGCAGTTGAATGTGGAGCATGGTGGCTGTAACTCTCCAAAAGTGAGCCTAAAATCAAGCATGAATGGACAGTTGTGGGTGCAACTAAGTGGAAGAACATGGCCTTGAATCACATGCTTAGAAATGAGGGGCAAAGATAGTGGACATTGGCGATTCCTCATCGAGGAGGTGGTCAACGGCGGTTACATCCTATAATTTCCTTGCTAATAGGCTACATGGACAGCGGTTGCTCGATTCAAGGGGGAGTGGATATGTGCTCCTTAGATCATGCTTGGTAGTGTTTAAAATTTGGGGAAGGAAATTAAGGTGGCGCGAGGGTGGCGCTATTGCACACATTAGTCCCCCTTGGTAGAATTCACCCCTCTTAATTCATGGGTTCCTTCTCTACCTTGACTTCTTTGTTGCTCAACAGTTGTAACGGGTTTATGCGTGTTGCTGCTACTTCGGCCTTCAAGGGTTTAAAAGACTCCCCGTCTGATTCCTTCACCAAAGCATTCAGCTTCTCAAGCTTCAGACACCTCGAACTCTTCTTTCCTTACGGTTTCCCTTGCTTGGCTTTGTTTTGACTGTTATTCTTCTTCCCACCATCACGCTAAAAATTGCCTTTCTTACCATCTTTTGATTTCTTAGATTCGGAAAGAGCAGCGTTTGCGAATTTGAAATCTACCAAGCCATCAGCCGCTAGTAAATCCCTCACAACTTGCCTCCGCAATTTCGTTTGAGCCTACAGCTGCAAAATGACATGAAATTGATGAGCTTGTCCTTGTCCAACATGTTCTTGATGTCCACTATCAACGAACTAAATTGTTTAACGTAATCCCTCACTAATCTGGTATGCTTTAGCTTCACGTGCATAAGTTTAAGAATTATTACTTCATATTATTGTCAAGGATTAGTAGAAAATCATGGTATTCTTTTTGTTATCTTTTAGTTCATCCATTATATTGTGATGTTTAGGGCAAATAGATATGTATCCAACAAATATTTGTGTGGGTATTGGACATGGATAAGAATTACACTTGTGTCCTCAAGTAATTAACCAGTCATCAAATCGGTTATATAATTTTTTAAGATCAAATAATAAAGAGAAATAAGCACAGTCTATCTAAATTTCCATAATTTCTCCATTAAAAAAATTTAATTACCATATTTAAAAAAATATATTTTTAATATTAAAACAACTCGATCTTAAGTTTTTCATCTTATTCTTACTTTTCATATATTGCTAAGGATGTCAATAGATTGGATTTGACCCAAGATCCATATGATCCAAATCTAATTAGATCGGATTTGGGTCGGTTTAAAATTAATTTGGATCAAATTTGAATATCAATGTGCGGATTTAAAACGGATCTGGAGCAGGTCTAGATCTATTTTAATATCTAAATCCATATCCACCCATCTTTTTATTTTATTTTAAAAGTTTCTTAATAATTGTGAAATTATAATAATAATAAATTTTATTTATAGCATATTAGTGGTATTTACCATGCATTTAAACTCTTAAAATTTAAAGATTAGTTTTGTAAATTTAAATGTCAGCCAGCCCCACAGCATGTACATGCAATATTCAAATTGCAAGTCCAATAATACAACCTGGCAATTTATTTTATTATATTGGCCAAATAATTTTTAAGGAATATAGTGATTCGTATATTTAGTCAAATATGGGCATAATAAAAATAATAAAAGACTGAATATAAATCATATTTAATTTATATGTCATTATCTAATGTTGTAGGAATGAATGTGGGTGTGTCGTTGATATTAGAATTATGAAGGAGACAATAGAATATTATATTGATCTTACTCCTACAATTACTTTTGAACGATATTTTATTATCTTTCTTATTTGTTGTTTTGATGTAAAAGTATAAGTTACAATATTTATTATATTTTTAAGAAAAATTATATAATTTATTTGTTATCAATACATTTTATCCAATGAATATAACTAAAAATTCAAAATTGTACGGTACCAATCATAAAAAACAAAAGGGATAACCATTAACATGTATTTGATGACGATTAAAAAAATTCATATTTATTTTGTACACATCCAAAGTAATATGTATATTTGCATATTCATTTTTTTTTGGTTATTTAGAAAATATTTATCAATTAATTAAAAAATAAATTTACATTCATGAACTTGTTAATTTTTAAGTTATTTATCTACTAAATTAAGCCAATGGAAATATTAAAAATATTTAAATTTAAGGTCAAAATTATCGCATTATCAATACTATAAAACTTTATACCATATTATGAAAAAAATTAATTTTAAAAATATACATAAAATACCTCATTAATAAGTATTTTAATAAAATATCCAGTTGAGGAAACGTAGCATTTCTCTTAATGAAATTTATGGTCTTTGTTCTTCGAAGATTTTTTTTTTTGTTAAGAAAACATGCTACTGACCTCAATCATATAAGACCCTTGATTTTAGGGAAGTTTACACCTTTAACCATAAAACTTTTGGCTTTTTCCATCTTAACCCCCAAACAAATTTCTATCAACATTAGCCACAAAACCTTTGAGACCAAAATACCCTTCTTTCTTATCTCTCCCCCAACACTCTCTCTTTCACCCATCTCTCCGAAACCGAAGAATCTCCCATCATCGGCAGCAACATCAGCCCTCGTTGGCGGCGGCTTCATCCCTCATCGGCATCCGATCTACCATCTACAACCTTCAACTACACCTAGGTTAGCCATTTTATTTATTTTCATTAATTTAAAATGAAATTTTAGAATAATAATAGTTGTAGTTTGAGAATAATGGTGGTGGTGGTGTTTGTGGTGGTGGTTGTTGTTTTGGGAGTGTGTTGATTTGGGAGTGTTGTTTTGGGAATGTCAAACCACTGCCCAGCGAAGGGCGCTAGAGCGCGAGGGCCGCTTGCCCAAGCAACGGGTGTGCGTGCGCGCGCCCCTGCTGTCACACCAAATTACATTGGGTTTAATATTTTTTTTTCGTTAAGTCAATTTATTTTATTTTTGTTGTAAATGCAATGTAATAATGTTATAAATATTACAGATAAATGGCGAAATCAGAATCATCGGATATTGAAGTAGGCAGGATGTATTTTCGTTATGCCGATCACTTTCGGGTCGAATTTCGAGCATGTGTAATTTATCTTCGGTCGTAAAAGCCATCGAGGAAAAATTAACAAAGTGGCAGTTGAATCTATTCAAGAAGGATATATTTGGGCATTTTTTTGGAGTGTTGAAGCTTTCCATTTAGTGGGGTAATTTTGCACAATCTTTTACTGAGGCAAGTGGCGTATGAAGAAGATAGCTATGAGGATCACTTATGGTTTCAAATTGGTGAGCATTTGATTTGCTTGTCAATTGTAGAATGATACCTGGTTACTGGACTTTCATATAGTGTTGATACCGAACTAAGAAATAACAAAACGGTGCATAGGTTACGGAATACGTATTTTGGTGGTATGCATCGCAAGATCAATCTAAAGGAATTCGATGCATTATTTAAGAAGTTGAAATTCGAGGAAATAGACGATATGGACGATATAGACGCATTAAAGATTGTGCTCTTTTATTTTGCGGACAGAGTACTAAATGCAAGAAAAAATCACTGTCAAATTAATTTTGATTGGCTTAACGAAATTGATGATATAGAGTACTTCTGAAACCGTCCTTGGGGTCTTTTGTCATGGGAAATGAGACCGGCTCCTCCATCATCACCATCATTATTGAAATGAATGCCCCTCATACTATTAGAAGGTTCTGCACAAACATTATCCCCCTCTGTCTCATCATAAAGATCATCATTGTCCCAGAAATCATTGTTGTGATACGAAGAATACCGTTGTTCCAACGACATTGTTATTGGAAATACCGTTGCTCCAACATCCTGTAACGTAATGTCGTTATCATCAATGTTGTCATAATTGTTGTGGATTGGAGAGTAATATTGCTATACCGATATTGTCCTTGGCAACACCTCTTCTTCATTATCGGGGCCAGACATATTTGCTCTAAACGAAGTTTCTGTATCGACATGTGGCTCAATACCTTCGCTCAGAACTCGAGGCGATGTGATCACGAATATAAGAATGCATCCAAAAGTGGCTAAATTAGATGCATATGCAACACAACCCTCACCATTTCATCATCAAATATATCTATGGGCAGTGCACATATACAATGTAATGTGTTACTAGACCTCAAAGTTTTCTTCATTGTGATACTATATTCATTAGAGTTTATTTGTAATACCTCGTATACTCTTGTCAATAACTGATCAAACAGAGTATTTTTCCCAACTAAAAAAGCTCTATTTTTACTATTCACATACTCCATACGGCAATCTTCTAATGTCTCTTAACAATCATCGTAACACAATTCAAGTACGATTGAATCCATTAAGCTTGAAATTATAAAAAAGTAAATTATTTGTGCCCTATCAAATTAATACAGTTGCAATGAATCTGCCTGTTCCCAGATTTACCCACGACTCGCAGTTCACTGAAACTCTCGACCAAGTTAAGAAAATAACTCATACCACTATGTGATGCCGATTAGTGTTGGATCCGGATAGATAATGATCGGATTTGACTTTTATCGTTACCTTTTACCGTCGCCGTTGGTTGACGATTCGAGAGTGGAAAGCTACCTTTGGTTTGACGAAAGAGGAGAAAAAAGATTGCTTTTGGTTTGTAAAAAAATGTATTTTGGGGAGAAAATCGTGTGTTTGGCTAATGTTGATAAAAAAAAGTTAAGAGGGTTAATTATGAAAATAGTAAAAATTTTATGATTATTTTTATAAATTTTCCTTAATTTTATAATCACGATATGACGTGGATTTATATTTTACTAACATATCAGATGGTAAGAAAGCTCTGAAAAACGATGAGAATTGACGTGGATTAATATTTTACTTACATAACAGATGGTAAGAAAGCTATAGAAAAGGATGAGAATCCTATACACAAAATGGACAATACGGTAGACGAGTAAACTATATTTTACTTACCTAACAGATGGTAAAGCTAGAAAGCTATAGAAAAGGATGAGAATCCTATACACAAAATGGACAATACGGTAGACAAGTAGACTATATTTTACTTACATAACAGATGGTAAGAAAGCTATAGAAAAGGATGAGAATCCTATACACCAAATGGACAATACGGTAGACAAGTAGACTTTTATTTATTTATTTATTTACTTTTTAAACATAGTTAAACTGATGGGTATCTCAAGTCTGCTCTCAACTCAAAAAAAAAAAAAAAAAGTCTGCTCTCAACTCATTTTGGTGGAGTTTGAACCCAAACCCAAACCCATGTTTCTTTATTTTTTTATTTTAACCAATCAAATTACTTGCTAACAAGCAAACTCTCATTTATTTATTTATTTTTATTGTTATCTTTAATGCTGGTTTATAATAGCTGAGAGATTACAGAAACAACGCACAGAAGTTCATCAGGCAGAGAGATCAAGGTCACGGGTAAGCCTCAATGAGAGACCTTACACCCAGAATTGGAGTAAGCTTATAGTGGCTGAAACCGGCTGCCAAGAAGAGCTTCTTCCAGTCATCGACACTCCGCTCTTTGCCCCTGAATAAAGACACCATCAGAATGTCAAAGCATAGTTGTGTCTCCATTGATTCCTTATCTTGACTTTGGTTTTCGATGGCCATGTCGATGATAATCACTTTTCCTCCCTCATCTTTGCTTGGAATTGCTTCTTTACATTTCTTTAGTAATTTCACGCTTTCTTCATCATTCCAGTTATGCAGTATCCACTACAAGTACAATTTGGTCAGATACATTAGGCGCAATTTGGATTCATACACTAATTATAAATATTTTTAAAACTAGAGAAGAAGAATTGGATGAGTAAGAGATCCTTTACCTTGAGTAAAACAGCATTTGCCTGAGGTATTGCCTCAAACATGTTCCCTCCAAGAAAGTCCAGATTATCATTAGTCCCTTGCAAATTATCAACCACGTGTGGAAGATCAAAAACAGTGCATTTAATATCAGGAAAAGCTGTAGCAATGGCCCTTGCCATGATTCCTGTGCCACCAGCGACATCAATCAGGGACTTCAACCCCTCGAACACCTCTTTACAATCTTTAATCACAATCCCAGCTATCAGCTCCGAATCAGTGAACATGAGATCATAAAATCAGCTTTTAAATTTGGGTTCATCAGCTACCCGGTCCCAAACTTTTTTCCCATGCGCTGTCTCAAACAGCGTGGGATCATCGTTTTGCAGCCAAGTTCCCAAGCAATGAAACGCTGTTGTATATAATGGATCAGCAACAAGATCCACAAATGGTGCTGCCTTCAAGGGCGTATCCTTAAGAAGAAGTCTAGAAGCGGGTGTAAGAAAATACTCATCATCTTTTTGCTGAGCAAAAAAGCCCGAGTGAACTAGAGTGCGCATGACGCTTTGAAAGCATTCAACTTTGTTTGGTTTTATATCGAGTGCTGAGGCTATTTGTGAAAGAGTCGTGGGTTGGCCATGGCTGTGAATGACATCTGCTATGCCAAGCTCAACGGCACATTTTAGTGACATGGAATTGACGTAATTGAATGTACAATTCCACACCTGAGCTTGAGCTATAAGAAGCTCAGAGCTGCTAGCAGCATTCTCTCCATTTATCATATTCCTTTAAGGCTATATTCCCGGTTGTGTGTGAACCCTAAAGATTCAAGGCTCTTTATTTATAGCAATTTATCATCAGATCCAAAGCAGCGGATTAATTACGTTACCTCGTACCAGGAGTACTGAAGCTGTGAGAGTTGGCGCTAAGTTACGCGAACGTAAGTTAGCGCCAGCCTTCTTATTATTCAAACACTCCACTAGGGTAGGAAGTATCATAGATTCCCATTTGTTAATTGACATAAAGATTCGTTCAGGCATCTCTTTTTATGCGCTAGTTAAGTTTGATTTGAGTTGCTGTGAGTCAATTGTCTAAGTAGAAGATTTTCTGTCTATATATTGTTTATAATCTTTTAGGGATGGCAAAAATTCCCACGGGGACGGGTATCTTTGGAGATTTTCGCCATTCGGGGAGGGTATGAGGATAATTTCATACCCAATTTCTTATTCGGGGAAGGGACGGGGAAATTTTTTTACTCAATTTCTTATTTGGGGAGGGGACGGGGATGAGGTAGAATCCCCATCCCCTACCCATTTCCCCATTTTAACTTTTAATTTAATTTTTATTTTTTAAAATTACTAGTAAATAAATAATAAAATTTGAATTATAAAATTATAAGCATTGGTAAAAATAAAAAATATCAAAATATTTATATTATTAAACTTTTAGGCCTAATTAACTAATTAAAGTTCTAAATTTTTATTTAGGACATTAAAAAGACTGGACAAATTCTATTAGTCCAAAACTTTTGTTTTAATTTTAATATTTATTAAATATTTTAAACTTAAATCTATTTTTTATTTATTTTTAGATGTTATAATTGCCCACAGCAAATCACAATTTTAATATCTAATCTAATCTAATATTTGCTCTTAATTCATTTCGACTTAACTATTTTACTATAAAGGGAATAGTCCACATTTATAAAGTGCCCACGCTACCATCAAAAAGTTAATTTTGAATTTAAATTTGATTTTATTTGTAACAATTTTGTATTAGACTATTAATTTGTTCATGATAATTTGTATCCCTTACATGCTGCGTTACTTATTAATTTAATATATGTGACTTTTGCAATCGATATTAATGTAAGATATATTTCTAACTTTACTTTTATTTGAATTTTTTTTATCTTAATATGATTAATTTAAAATCAAAAACAAAAAAAAGTATTAGTTATTTGGGGATCGGGGACCCTTAGGGATCCCCTGTTATTATTCGGGGATGGGATATAGATTATCTTAAATAATTCTGACAGGAACGGGGAGGGGACGGGGACATATATAAAATATCGGGGATGGGTACGGGGAGATTGGTCCCCTCCCCTCCCCTCCCTTCCCCATTGCCATCCCTATAATCTTTGAGATGTTTAATTAAGGGCGGCTAAAATTGGATTTGGATCAAATTCTAATCAATCCGATCAAATTTCAATTATTTAGATTAAGAGAAGAAATCATCGGAACGCAATTTTAATTATTCAGATTAACAGAAAAAGTCACCCGAACACGATTGGAATATTAAATTCCATCCAATTCGAATTAAATCGGATTGAACGAAAATTTCGTACTTATTCGAATAGGATCGAATAAACTATTCAATGCCCAATAAATATGAAAAAAAAAACAAATAATCCTTCGTGTAATACACAATCATTAAAAAAAATTCAGTACCTCGACCAATCCATTCAACCGTGATCATTTATTCAACTAGTTATTAAAGTAATTATCTTGAATGAGGCTTTCAACTGTGAATTGTATAAATGAGACATTCAGCTAATCAATCGACAAAAATAAAATAAAAAATAAAATAAAACGCAAGAATAGTACATAAAAAAATGGCAGCAAATTATCAAAAAAATAAAATCAGAAATATATGTTATAACATATACAATGAAGTTAAATATTGGGTGTAATATGAGTTTTAGTAGTTTCCATTCGAAAATTAGAAAACAAAACAATTAATAATTAGTAAAATAAAAAATCAACCAATTAATAATAAATGTTTGCTTCAATCGGTGCCGAAGTTAAGAAACTATTTTAATCTGGGTTAAAGCAAAAAAAATATCTTTCAATAAACATTACTCATTAAGCCTATTATGATTTTTTTTTTTTCAGTTACACTCTAAAATTGACATGACCCGGCCCAACTCATTTGTTAGATCCGAGACGAATCATGCAATCTAATATGTAGAACTCATGATATAAACTTAATTTCTATTAAATATAAGATATTATAATTTTCATTAGGTTATCTAACACAAATGAAATATATAAGTGGCAATTGTAAAATTTTTGTATGATATCACACCAATAAAAGACATATCTAAGTATGTATATTTAAGTGAATATTATAATTACATCAATAAACTCATGGGTGGGATTGCTTGTAACCTACAAAATACTTGATCATCCCTGTTTGAATAAAATTTAATATCGTATACTAAAATACTTGCTATTTTATATACTATTAAGGATCATTATATAATTGATTATGAAATATATATTAGCTTAAAAATAGTCATTATTTTTAACAATCATTTAGCATACTTATTTCATGAATTTATTGTTTATATTACAAATAATATTATTACATGGTAGGAAATTACCAAAGTCTTATAAAATTTAAGTTTTACAAGCCTATATTTTTTTATATTTTCGAATATCGCTTTGTTAATTTCAAAAAAAGTTAAATCTAACATATACTCCTAATTGGCTTTAGTTTATGAATTATGAAAGATTATTTTATTGATATCCTTTCATTTTAATTAGAATTTTTTACGTTATCAAGAGTCGTTACTTTTATTATGATAATTAATGATGACAATAAATAAAATATTATGTCCAATAACATTCAATGGACATAATGATAAAAAAAATTCATTGTATGATTTTATATTTTCATTATAAAAATATGGTATGGGATATTTTGACTTAAAATTTTGACAGAAAATTTAGGCATTAATCTCTCACAGTCTAATACAGTAACTAATCTATTAAACTCTAAAATATGACTAAGCTATACAGATAGATTGTGGATACAACAAACTACATAACTAGTTACATGCAAAATAACTATCACATTGAAGACTTGAATTAATTATTGCCAATATTATGCCAAGATACCAATGCACTAACATTTATAAGTGCATATTTTCTTTATATTTTACTATTAATTTCTCCAACTTTTTCTTGTTTTGATCTAAAAAATACTCTAATTATTTTAGTTAATTTTTAATTTAGTTATTTTATTAAATTATATTTTATTATGTTAATTTTTGTTTTAATTTTTTTATATTTTATTATTGTAGATTTTATTCTTAATTTATAGTTGCTAGTTAATTATATTATTTTATTTGATAAGGAATTAATTAGAGATTATGAATAAAAAAAGACATCAAAAATTTTAATTTAGAAGCAATCAAAATTAAATTGAAAACCAATTGAAAGACAAGGGAAATAAAGTAAAGAAGCTGTGGCAAACTAGCATTCGGTGGACATGCATTAGCAAATAAAGAATTGGAATTGGCAGTTGCACATGCATGGCTTTATACGATATGGAAAGCAAATTCAAGAAAAAGAAAATTGCCATATTTAATCATGCATGCACGTGAGGATTGAGGAACAATGACAATTAAATAGCTTTGATTTGAAATCAAAGTGGACGGCATGTGGAAGGCAATTATATTTAAGTGAATGTCATAATTTCCTTATTGATCATGGATTTGGAGGAGGCATACGGTACCAAATAAGTCGGCCACCGAGAATTATAAAAGCCAACCTTTGGCTTCTGAAGACATATACAATCGGCAGTTAAGATGAATTGACGAGAGAGCAGCTGCAAGAAGAAGAAAAAAAAGGGGGAGAAGTCATAAGGAATTAAATTGGAGCAAAGTCAGCCTTTTGAATTAATCTCTATGATTAGTTTTATTAACTCTTTTGTTCCAAATTCAATTATGTTAAATTTTTTATTTGGTTAAGAGTGAATTCAAAACCTCAAACATGTCAAAGCCGGTGGCTGTCAAAGCCAACTTCAAATTGGCTTTGCCAGCCGCCCAAAAAAAGAGTTAAAGTCTTGGTTGGGAGGTGCCGTCCAAAGAAAGAAACAAAAGAGAAAGAAGAAAAAGAATAAAGAAAGAATAATTTGGTACCGCCCAAAGAAAAAAAATAATTAAATTATTATTTTAATAGCCAATTTTGGCTATAAAAAGGGAGAGTTCCATTTCGATTTTTGCATTCAATTTGTGAAAAGAGAAAATTAGAGAGTTTAGGGAGCTTGAAATTATAAGCTCTTATTATAGTGATTTAGAGAGTTTGAGTGTATTGGGATTTTGGGAACTGAACTAAAATACTACAATACTTATAACTCCTTTTCACTAGTAAAATATTTCCTTCTGTCTTCGCTCGTGGACGTAGGTTAAAAGGCGAACCACGTAATTTCCGGTGTCCTCTATTATGCTTGTTCTTTATTTTTCTTCCAATTTTATTTTAGCCGCGATCCTGCTTCACCCATCAATTTACTAACAGTGGTATCAGAGTCAGGTTGTATTTTTTGGAGTTAGGTACTATTCACATAAGGGGTACTATTCACGTATACGGCACTGTTCACGTATACGGTATTATTCATGTATATGGTACTATTAAGGTGAAACAGTGGGAGCGATTCAAGAATTTTACGGTGCAAAGTAGGGAATAGTGGTGTGAGTAAAGCAACTGTGTGGTTTTATACATGTCTATGAAAGTTCTGTCACAAAAGCGATAAGAGCTTAAGGAGTCTGGGTTTTAAGTGGAACCATTGTGACCCCTCCAGTCTTTCCTGGGAACTTTCCTGGTGTGCATTCTCATACATACTCATAACTATTCAAGGTGGTACACTAGCTTGTGTGCGGTATTTATCAACAAAATGGCGGCAAAATATGAAATTTAGAAGTTTAATGGAAATAATTTTTCGTTGTGGAAAATGAAGATGAAAGTAGTATTGAGGAAAAATAATTGTTTGGCAGCAATTGGAGAAAGACCCATGGAGATAACTGATGATAAGTGGAACGAGGTAGATGGCAACGCCATTTCTAATCTACACTTGGCACTTATGGATGAAGTATTATCCAGTGTGGCAGAGAAAAATATAGTGAAGGAAATATGGGACACTCTCACAAAATTGTACGAGGCCAAGTCACTACACAACAAAATCTTATTGAAGAGGAAACTTTATACTATTCGAATGACGAAATTTACAATAGTGACCGACCACATCAATACCTTGAAGACTCTATTTTCACAACTCACAACGTTGGGTCATAATATAGAGGAGAACAAATGTGCAGAGATTCTACTTCAAAGTCTACCAAATTCGAATGATCAACTCATCATCAACCTGACAAATAATAATCCAGCGGACAGTCTAGTTTTCGACGATGTTGCAGCCTCCGTATTAAATGAGGAGAGCATGCGGAAAAATAAGAAAAACAGACAAGCAAGTTCGCAGCAAGCGGAGGCGCTATCAGTGATGAGAGGGAGATCAATAGAACGTGGCCCCAGTGAGAGTCAAAATCATGGTAGATCAAAATCCAGAAGTAAAAAGAATGTTAAATGCTACAACTGTGGCAAGAAAGGGCACGCCAACAAAGAGTATTAGAATAACCAAAAGAGAAGAGAGGACAAAGAACCCGAGTCATCAAATGCTCAGGGGTGTGTAACAAGTACCTTAAATGATGGCGAAATTCTCTACAGCGAGGCAACAACTATTTCAGAAGGCAGAAAACGACTATCTGATGTCTGGCTTATAGACTCAGGAGCTACTTGGCACATGACCTTTCGAAGAGAATAGTTTCACACATATGAATCTATCTCAAGAGAATCTATATATATGGGAGATGATCATGCCTTGGAGATCGCTGGTATTTGTACTATCAAAATAAAAATGTTTGATAGTACAATTTGCACAATTGAGGAGGTACGACATGTCAACGGATTGAAGAAAAATCTATTGTCTTTGGGACAAATGGATAATCATAGGTACAAAACTCATGTGGAGAATGAAATAATGAAGATCGTTAAAGGTGCGCTTGTATTAAGGAAGGTAGAAAAGAACGGTGCTAATCTATTCATGCTTAAAGGAGAAACACTACAGGAGGCTGATGCGTGTGTAGCATCAAATGGAGAAGAGTCAACTGTTAACATATATGTTTCCATAATGTTGATTTTGATGATAACAAACAAGATTAAGAATTATTAATCTTTTAAGCTCAAATTATTGAAAAATATATTTTAAATAAATCATTATTTTCACATTATAAATGTTTTATATTTAATGAAAAAAATGATTTTATGAAATTGATTATTTTTATACATTTTAAATAAATCATTATTTTTACATTATAAAGGTTTTATATTTAATGGAAAAATGATTTTATAAAATTGATTGTTTTTATTCTTTTTAAATAAATCATTATTTTCACATTATAAATGTTTCATATTTAATGAAAAAAATGATTTTATGAAATTGGTTGTTTTTCAAAGTTTATGGTTTAATTGAAAGAATTTTGAAAACTTTGAAATAAACAAGTATTGCTTGAAATTTTGGTGAAGGACTTATTTGAAAAGTGTCATAGCATTTTTGGCTATATCATAATTTCAGAAAGTTTTAGGATTAACAAAGCATTACTTAGAAACTCTGAAATTGGACCTATTTGCAAAGTTTCATAACGTTTTGGGCCGTAATCTAGTTTTGTAAAATTTTGGGGTCAACCTGTATTGATGAAGGTAGCAAAAGATCGGTGCTAATCTATTCATGCTTAAAGGAGAAACACTACAAGAGGCTGATGCGTGTGTAGCATCAAATGGAGAAGAGTCAACTGTTAACATATATATTTCCATAATGTTGATTTTGATGATAACAAATAAGATTAAAAATTTTTAATCTTTTAAGGTCAAATTATTGAAAAATATATTTTAAATAAATCATTATTTTCACATTATAAATGTTTTATATTTAATGAAAAAAATGATTTTATGAAATTGATTGTTTTTATTCTTTTTAAATAAATCATTATTTTCACATTATAAATGTTTCATATTTAATGAAAAAAATGATTTTATGAAATTGGTTGTTTTTCAAAGTTTATGGTTTAATTGAAAGAATTTTGAAAACTTTGAAATAAACAAGTATTGCTTGAAATTTTGGTGAAGGACTTATTTGAAAAGTGTCATAGCATTTTTGGCTATATCATAATTTCAGAAAGTTTTAGGATTAACAAAGCATTACTTAGAAACTCTGAAATTGGACCTATTTGCAAAGTTTCATAACGTTTTGGGCCGTAATCTAGTTTTGTAAAATTTTGGGGTCAACCTGTATTGATGAAGGTAGCAAAGATCGGTGCTAATCTATTCATGCTTAAAGGAGAAACACTACAAGAGGCTGATGCGTGTGTAGCATCAAATGGAGAAGAGTCAACTGTTAACATATATATTTCCATAATGTTGATTTTGATGATAACAAAAGATTAAAAATTTTTAATCTTTTAAGGTCAAATTATTGAAAAATATTTTTAAATAAATCATTATTTTCACATTATAAATGTTTTATATTTAATGAAAAAAATGATTTTATGAAATTGATTGTTTTTATTCTTTTTAAATAAATCATTATTTTCACATTATAAATGTTTCATATTTAATGAAAAAAATGATTTTATGAAATTGGTTGTTTTTCAAAGTTTATGGTTTAATTGAAAGAATTTTGAAAACTTTGAAAACTTTAAAATAAATAAGTATTGCTTGAAATTTTGGTGAAGGACTTATTTGAAAAGTGTCATAGCATTTTTGGCTATATCATAATTTTAGAAAGTTTTGGGATTAACAAAGCATTACTTAGAAACTCTGAAATTGGATCTATTTGCAAAGTTTCATAATGTTTTGGGCCGTAATATAGTTTTGTAAAGTTTTAGGGTCAAACTGTATTGATGAAGACAGAAAATATCGGTGCTAATCTATTCATGCTTAAAGGAGAAACACTACAGGAGGCTGATGTGTGTGTAGCATCAAATGGAGAAGAGTCAACTGCTAACATATATATTTCCATAATGTTGATTTTGATGATAAGAAACAAGATTAAGAATTATTAATCTTTTAAGCTCAAATTATTGAAAAATATATTTTAAATAAATCATTATTTTCACATTATAAATGTTTTATATTTAATGAAAAAAATGATTTTATGAAATTGATTATTTTTATACATTTTAAATAAATCATTATTTTTACATTATAAAGGTTTTATATTTAATGGAAAAATGATTTTATGAAATTGATTGTTTTTATTCTTTTTAAATAAATCATTATTTTCACATTATAAATGTTTCATATTTAATGAAAAAAATGATTTTATGAAATTGGTTGTTTTTCAAAGTTTATGGTTTAATTGAAAGAATTTTGAAAACTTTGAAAACTTTAAAATAAATAAGTATTGCTTGAAATTTTGGTGAAGGACTTATTTGAAAAGTGTCATAGCATTTTTGGCTATATCATAATTTTAGAAAGTTTTGGGATTAACAAAGCATTACTTAGAAACTCTGAAATTGGATCTATTTGCAAAGTTTCATAATGTTTTGGGCCGTAATAGTTTTGTAAAGTTTTGGGGTCAAACTGTATTGATGAAGACAGAAAATATCGGTGCTAATCTATTCATGCTTAAAGGAGAAACACTACAGGAGGCTGATGTGTGTGTAGCATCAAATGGAGAAGAGTCAACTGCTAACATATATATTTCCATAATGTTGATTTTGATGATAAGAAACAAGATTAAGAATTATTAATCTTTTAAGCTCAAATTATTGAAAAATATATTTTAAATAAATCATTATTTTCACATTATAAATGTTTTATATTTAATGAAAAAAATGATTTTATGAAATTGATTATTTTTATACATTTTAAATAAATCATTATTTTTACATTATAAAGGTTTTATATTTAATGGAAAAATAATTTTATGAAATTGATTGTTTTTATTCTTTTTAAATAAATCATTATTTTCACATTATAAAATTTTCATATTTAATGGAAAAAATGATTTTATGAAATTTGTTGTTTTTCAAAGTTTATAGTTTAATTGAAAGAATTTTGAAAACCTTGAAATAAACAAGTATTGCTTGAAATTTTGGTGAAGGACTTATTTGAAAAGTGTCATAGCATTTTTGGCTATATCATAATTTCAGAAAGTTTTGGGATTAACAAAGCATTACTTAGAAACTCTGAAATTGGACCTATTTGTAAAGTTTCATAACGTTTTGGGTCGTAATATAGTGTTGTAAAGTTTTGGGGTCAAACTATAATTTCAGAAAATAATGCACTGTGCAGGTTACTGTAGCATCTGGCTTACCGGATATAAAAACTGAAAAACCGGATACGGGACAGTAATCATCCGGAACGCAAACGGCTTACCGGATTTCATTACCGGCAAGCCGGTTAGGCAAAATTCAAATTTTTGCCTTAACGGTAATGTAAATCCGGCTTACCGGATTCTATAAATGGCAAACCGGATACGCCCAGAATGTGCATAACGGCTAGTTTTTGAGTTCAAACTATATAAACGCAAAACCAATTCATTTTTTGGAATCCAAGCAAGCATAAACAAGTGCACACAACATATATTGAGCTTTCATTTCGTAAATTATTATTTGTTGAATCATCATTGAGCTATAATTTGTATTTCCACTCTTAAAGAGAGATTCATTGTTGTATTTATCATTTCTCATCAAATTGTGAGTGTACAAGTGTGGGAAACACTTGGGGTGAAGAGATTGGGGATATAATCTCTTGTTGTAAAGGTTCATTGACACATTGGAAGTCAATTGTAAACATTTGAAGCCTTGAGAGGCTTAGATAGTGAAATCCTCAAGCCGGGTGAGCTTGGAGGCGTGGATGTAGGCGGGGATAGCCGAACCACGTAAAAATCATTGTGTTCGTTTTCTCTTCCCTTACTCTTTTAATACTGTGCTTGATTGAATTTATTGTTTTGATTTGATTAAGGCAATAGATTAGAGTTAAAGATCCATAGCAACCCAAATTAGCTCAACCATCATGGAAGGCCAATTTATCACTAGACCTCCATTTTTCAATGGAAATGATTATCCTTATTGGAAAACTAGGATGAGAATTTATTTACAAGCTTTAGATTATAAAATTTGGGAAGTTGTTTGTGATGATTTATTCATTCCTAGAAAGAATGCTTTAAGTGAGTTGGATAAGAAAAATATATGTCTTTAAATTCGAAGGCTATGAATGCTTTATTTTGTGCCTTAGATAAAAAGAAATTTCATAGAGTTTCAAATTGTTCGAATGCTTATGAAATTTGGAGAAAATTTGAAATTGTGTATGAGGAGACTACAAAGGAGGAGGAATTTCATGAAGTGTCAAAATTGACACTTATGGCAATTGGAGATGACTCGGATAATGAACTTGATGAGGTAAATGATCTTCCTACTTATAATGAATTACATGATGCGTTTAAAGAATGGTATGATGAGTGGATGAAAATTGGTAAAAAGAATGCATATTTTAAAAAGAAAATGGTAGAGCTCACAAATGAAAATGAAACTCTAAGTGCAAAGATTAGTTGCCTAGAATTAGAAAATAAAACATTGCATAATAGAGTTGCATTATCAAATGAGAAATTTAGCACCTCACACAAGCATCTAGAATCACATGTAAATGACTTGAAAAATGAAAAAGATGCCTTGGAAAAATCAAATGTTTCATTAAATGAAAAGATCAAATAATTGGAATTAGATAATGAAATGTTATATGATAGAATTGCATCATTCACATGTAAACAAAGTACTTCGTATGAGCATGAGAAATCATATGTTGATGAATTAATAAATGAAAATGAAACGCTTAAGAAAAGAGCAATGAGTTGAATGAGATTGTTTTGAAATTCACAAATGGGCAAAAGATGTTAGATAACATACTTACTTCACAAAAATGTGTGTTTGATAAAGGAGGACTTGGGTATAAGCCTTACTTGAAACAAAAATATTATAAGAATTATTTTGTTAAGGCTACCCCCACAAATGATCAAATTGTATGTCATTATTGCAATCAAAATGATCATATGAAGAATAGATGTCCAATTAAAAGAAATGTGTATTATGGAGTCAAATGTATTTGGGTTCCGAAAGGAACTAAATCTAACACTCAAGGAACCAAGAGTATTTGGGTACCAAAGGGCACAATGTAAATGTTTTCTTTGTAGGTACCACAATCAAGGAATGGTGGAGAGTTCCTTGATGAAGTTTATGAGGATAATCACTTGATCATGGTCTAATAAAAAATAATGAGGCAAGATGATTTAATTGTTTTGCCAACTATTATTGCCTTATTGATTATAAGTGATGATGTTTTAATCTTAGTAAATATTTAACATTTCATTTCGTATCATAACATTAAGTGCATTAACATGATGTGGATAAAGTTTAACATGATGTGGATAAGTTTATCTTGGCTATTTACTATATTGAGTGAATCATGATAAATGAATTTGCGAAAGTATGCTTGTATGTTTACATGATGGAATTATCATTGTATTTAATATTGAATGCTTTATCATGATGTATGGCTATATATATATATGATGATAGCTTGTCAACTCATCATAATGGATTTTTTTTTATTTTAATGATTATGTAATGCCTAAGCATCATAAATAAGTGATATGCTTTAATTCTCAATCTTTGAATACTTACATATTTCATGATTGTGTGATGTATATGCATGATAGATGGGTTATATGTTATTTCTTGCATTAGAAGTGATCATGGTGGATAATTCGAAAATCATGCATTTGAGATTTTTTTTTGTAATGATTTTTCCATTAAGTATAAATTTTCATCACCTAGAACTCCACAACAAAATGGAGTTGTAGAGAGAAAGGATAGGTCTATTTAAAAAATGGTTAAGACCACTTTGATTAGACATCATCTCAATAATACTCTCTATGAGCTTTGGAAATATAGAAAATCCAACATTAGTTATTGCAAAGTTTTTGGATGCAAATGTTATATTTTGAACACAAAAGATAATCTTGACAAATTTGATCCAAAATTTGATGTTGGTATTTTTCTTGACTATTCAAACACAAGCAAAACTTATAGAGTGTATAACAAAAGAACTTTGATTGTGGAAGAATTTATACATGTTATATTTGATGAGTCTAATTCTTCCTCTATGGAGAAAGTTGTTGTTGATGATAATGTAGATGAAAAGCTACAAGAAGATTATCAATTAATAGCCAAAAGAATGCATCACTTGAAAATCAAGAGGAGCAACATGAAGAAACAAATGCGGAGTAAAATGAAGGTACTTCTCAAACACTCCCCAAAGAGTGGAGGTATGTTTCTTCTCACCTTAAGAACTTAATTTTGAAAGATCCATCACACGGTGTAACTACTATATCATCACTTAAAATATATGTGAGCATTTGTAATAATGGATTTGATCACTTGTTCTTTAACTCATCATTATGGCTTTTCTTAATAGCTATGTTGATTTTGATGATCTATATATTGGCATATGTTGTTTTTGATAATTTATATATTGTCATTATGTACTTATGTTTTACTTAAGTTTTGATGATAAAAAATGTGCTTTGATGATTACATTATATTTGATGAAGTTTGATTTTATGCAATCTATGATTGGTAAATAGATGCATTTTTTTTTGCACTTTATCGATGTATTGTTGAATATGCATTACTTGTTGTAAATGATATAAAAAAAAATACATATACTTCGAAAATTTTAAGCGTATGAGATTTTTTTTGAAATGTCACATTAGGTCCTAAATGAGTTTAATTTTTAATGTGATTAGTAATTATGGAGCTTGGTTAGTTGATAATATGCATGCTAATTTGGTAAACAAATCAAAACTTCTTTGCGAAGAGTAATTTTTAAAAATTCGGCATGAACTTGGGATGATATGATTTCTTGATGATTTTGATGATTGATGATTATATGTGCATTGCTTGATAAATTGATGGAGTTGTTGATTTGTCATAATTGTTTAAGTTTATATGGAAGTTTTTTTTTGTGTATTTGAGAATTTGTTCATTTTTAAGGAGAGATTTTGCCGAAATTTTTGCTCACAATATCTTCATCGAATTATTTTTGATGATCTTGTTTCGATTGCATCTATCTATCTTTTCTTTTTTACGATAAAGGGGGAGATAAATATAATATGTTTTTGGATAAAATTATTTTGGTTAAATTTTTAAATTGACCATATATTTAGGAGGAGCATATAATATGATTTTGGATAATATGCATTTTGAACTTTTTTGTTGTCCAAAGGGGGAGACAAAATAATATATCATTTCAATATTGTCAAAAGGAAGAGAATAATATGCACTTTGAGTATTCTTTTGATGATTGATGTTTGATTATGGTGATAATTTTGATGATTTTGAGATATAATGGTGATTTGATTACATGGGTGTTTTATATGATGATTTTATATTTTGAGTTGTTGATTTGATAATTAATGGAATAATAGTTCATGATCATTTTATGGTTGATGAATTATATGATGATGATAATTTGTGAGTAATATTACTAAATTTGTATTTGAGGTGATGCTTATTGTTAGGGGGAGATTCTTTCAAAATTTTTACTCAAACAACATAGGTAACAAATTTGCTACTTTTATTCTTTTCCTTTACGTTTTCTTTTTTATGACGAAGGGGGAGAAGAATACATGTCTTCAAATTTATAAAAATTTGCTACTTTTTCTTTGCCAATTAAGTTTTTCTTTTTTATGATAAGGGGGAGAAAAATCTATGTATTTAAATCATTAATTTAGTTAATTGGCAAATTGTAAAAGAAGATTATATTTAGGGGAAACAATTTGTGGAACCATTCTTTAAATACATAAAATGTTTGTCATCGTCAAAAAGGGGGAGATTGTTAACATATATATTTACATAATGTTGATTTTGATGATAACAAACAAGATTAAGAATTATTAATCTTTTAAGCTCAAATCATTGAAAAATATATTTTAAATAAATCATTATTTTCACATTATAAATGTTTTATATTTAATGAAAAAAATGATTTTATTAAATCGATTATTTTTATAAATTTTAAATAAATCATTATTTTTACATTATAAAGGTTTTATATTTAATGGAAAAATGATTTTATGAAATTGATTGTTTTTATTCTTTTTAAATAAATCATTATTTTCACATTATAAATGTTTCATATTTAATAGAAAAAATAATTTTATGAAATTGGTTGTTTTTCAAAATTTATGGTTTAATTGAAAGAATTTTGAAAACTTTGAAATAAACAAATATTGCTTGAAATTTTGGTGAAGGACTTATTTGAAAAGTGTCATAGCATTTTTGGCTATATCATAATTTCAGAAAGTTTTGAGATTAACAAAGCCCTACTTAGAAACTTTGAAATTGGACCTATTTGTAAAGTTTTATAACGTTTTGAGTCGTAATATACTTTTGTGAAGTTTTGGGGTCAAACTATAATTTTAGAAAATAATGCACTATGCAAGTTACTATAGCATCTGGCTTACCGGATATAAAAATCGAAAAATCGGATACGGGGCAGTAAGCATCCAGAACGCAAACGGCTTACCGGATTTCGTAACCGGCAAGCCGGTTAGACAAAATTCAAATTTTTGCCTTAACGGTAACATAAATCCGGCTTACCAGATTCTATAAACGGCAAACCGGATACGCCCAGAATGTGCATAACGGCTAGTTTTTGAGTTCAAACTATATAAACTCAAAATCAATTCATTTTTTGGAATCCAAGCAAGCATAAACAAGTGCACACGACATATATTGAGCTTCCATTTCGTAAATCATTATTTGTTGAATCATTATTAAGCTATAATTTGTATATCTACTCTTAAAGAGAGATTCATTATTGTATTTATCATTTCTCATCAAATTGTGAGTGTGCAAGTGTGGGAAACACTTGGGATGAAGAGTTTGGGGATATAATCTCTTGTTGTAAAGATTCATTGACACCTTAGAAGTCAATTGTAAACATTTGAAGCCTTGGGAGGTTTGGATAGTGAAATCCTCAAGCCGGATGAGCTTGGAGGCGTGGACGTAGGCGGGGATAGCCGAACCACGTAAAAATCCTTGTATTCATTTTCTCTTCCCTTACTCTTTTAATATTGTGCTTGATTGAATTTATTGTTTTGATTTGATTAAGGCAATAGATTAAATTGTTGTGTGGTTTGCTTAGCTTAATTTTTAAAATCTCAATTCACCCACCTCTTGGGTTGTATAACTTGTATTTCATCAACGATGATGTGGCATCTCAAACTTGACCACATGTCAGAACAAGGTTTGAAGATTCTCTCTAAGCGAAAATTACTTCCAGGGCTCAAATCGGTAAGTTTACCATTTTACGAGCATTGTGTTACAAGTAAGCAGTATAGATTAACACTCAGTAGATCTATTGCTAGAAGTAAATACATTCTAGACTTGATTCATTCTGATATTTGGGAATCACCGGATATATCCATGGGAGGTGCAAAGTACATGGGGACTTTCATTGATGATTATTCCAGAAGATGTTGGGTGTATCCAATTAGGAAAAAATCAGATGTATTTTCAGTGTCTAAAGAATACAAAGCGCGGATGGAACTTGAATCTGATAAAAAGATCAAGTGCTTGAGGACAGATAATGGTGGAGAGTATACAGACGGCGAGTTTTTTACTTTTTGTAAGAAAGAATGTATTCAGAGGCAATTCACGGTGGCATACACTCCTCAACAAAACGGAGTGGCGGAGCGGATGAACAAAACTCTTACAGAAAGAATAAGAGATATTTGAGGACTGCTGGTATACCCAATTCATTCTGGGCAGAAGCAGCCAAAACTGCTTGTTATATAGTAAATCGATCGCCATCTACAGCTATTAGGCTGAAGACAACGATGGAGATGTGGACTGGAAAACCAGCTGATTATTCTACCTACATGCATTTGGATGTCCTATGTACGTGATGTACAATGCCCAAGAAAGACCAAAACTGGATCCAAAATCTAGAAGATGTATCTTCTTGGGGTATGCTGATGGAGTAAAAGGGTATCGTCTGTGGGATTCCACTGCCCACAAGATCGTCATAAGTAGAGATGTTATCTTTGTAAAAGATCAACTGTAAATGAGAGATGATGATGATGGCACTGCAAAAGAAAAGTCAGAGACTGCCAGTATATGTGGAAAATAATCTAGAAGATTCAGATTCTTCGGAAGTAGCACTAGAGCACGAAGAACAAGAACCAGTCGAGTCTGAGGCTCTAAAAGTTCGTCGGTCAACTCGTGAGAGACGACCGCCGGCGTGGCACTTGGAGTATGTCACAGAGATCAATGTTACGTACTGTCTTCTAACAGAGGATGGAGAGCCATCAACTTTCCATGAAACTTTAAAAAGCTCATATGTTGCTTTGTGGATGACAGCAATGCAAGAAGAAATTAAAGCTCTACACAAGAACAAGACATAGGAACTTGTACCACTACCATGTGGAAGAAAAGTCATTGGAAACAAATGGCTCTACAAGATTAAACGTGATGGCAATGACCAAGTGGAGTGCTGTCGTGCGAGATTGGTGGTGAAAGGATATGCTCTGAAAGAAGGTATTGAATTCAACGAGATATTTTCGCCGGTAGTTTGACTCACAACAGTCAGAATAGTCTTGGCAATGTGTGCTACATTTTGACCTACATCTAGAGCAGTTAGATGTGAAAACTGCATTTTTTCATGGAGAACTCGAAGAAGAAATATGTGCTTCAACCAGAAGGTTTTGCAGAAACATGAAAGGAGAACTTGGTTTACAGGTTGAACAAATCTCTATACGGTCTCAAACAGGCGCCGAGGTGTTGGTATAAGGGATTTGATTCCTTCATTATGAGCCTTGGATACAACAGACTCAATTCAGACCATTGTGCATATTACAAGAGGTTTGAAGATAATGATTTCATTATTTTGCTATTGTATGTGGATGACATATTGGTAGCAGGTCCCAACAAAGATCGAGTCCAAGAATTGGAAGCACAGTTGGCTAAGGAGTTTGAAATGAAGGACTTGGGACAAGCAAACAAGATTCTAGGGATGCAAATTTACCGAGACAAAAATAACAGGAAGATTTGGCTTTCACAGAAGAATTACTTGAAGAAAATCTTGCGGCGCTTCAACATGCAAGATTGTAAGTCAATCTCTACCCCACTTCCTGTTAATTTCAAATTATCCTCAAGTATGTGTCCTAACAATGAAGCAGAGATGAATGAGATGTCTCGAGTACCGTAAGCATCAGCAGTGGAAAGTTTGATGTTTGCTATAATATGTACTAGATCGGACATTGCACATGCAGTGGGAGCAGTTAGTCGATACATGACGAATCCTGGTGGAGAGCATTGGATAGCTGTGAAGAGGATTATGAGATACATCAGAAAAACCTTAGATGTTGCATTATGTTATGAAGGATCATGATTTATTGTCAGAGGCTATCTGGATTCAGATTTTGTAGGCTATCTTGATAAAAGAAAATCCACTACTAGTTATGTGTTTACACTTACGAGAGCAGTTGTAAGCTGGGTTTCAAAACTGCAGACTGTTGTGGCTTTATCTACAATAGAAGCAGAATACATGGCAGGTACATAAGTTTGCAAGGAAGCTATTTGGATACAAAGATTATTGGAGGAGCTCGGACACAAACAAAATAAAATTCTTATGTTTTGTGACAGTACAGAGTGCCTTTCACATTGCAAGAAATCCAGCCTTTCATTCCAGGACAAAGAAATCACAAAACAAAAGCAGAATACATGATAGCTACACAAGCTTGGAAGGAAGCTATTTAGATACAAAGATTATCGGAGGAGCTCAAGCACAAACAACAGAAAATTCATACGTTTTGTGACAGTCAGAGTGTCTTACACATTGCAAGAAATCCAGCCTTTCATTCAAGGACAAAACACATAAGAGTTCAATATCACTTCGTTCGTGAAGTAGTAGAAGATTAAAGTGTGGATTTACAGAAAATTCATACGAAGGAGAACCTAGCAGATATTTTGACCAAGCCGATAAATACTGATAAGCTTTTCTGGAGTAGATCCTCTTGTAGCCTAGCAGAAACGTAGGCAACATGATTATGGCGAAGCAGAAAGGATGGTGTGGAGATTGATTGATTCTCAATCAAATCTCCAAGTGGGAGAAATGTCAAAGCCAACTTCACATTGGCTTTGACAGCCGCCCAAAGAAAGAGTTAAAGTCTTGGTTGGGAGGTGCCGCCCAAAGAAAGAAACAAAAGAGAAAGAAGAAAAAGAAAAAAGAAAGAATAATTTGGTACCGCCCAAAGGAAAAAAAATTATTATTTTAATAGCCAATTTTGGCTATAAAAAGAGAGAGTTTCATTTCGATTTTTGCATTCAATTTGTGAAAGAGAAAATCAGAGAGTTTAGAGAGATTGAAATATAAGCTCTTGTTATAGTGATTTAGAGAGTTTGGGTGTATTGGGATTTTGGGAAGTGAGCTAAAATACTATAATACTTGGAACTCCTTTTCACTAGTAAAATATTTCCTTCTGTCTTCGCTCGTAGATGTAGGCTAAAAGCCGAACCACGTAATTTCTGGTGTCCTCTATTGTGCTTATTCTTTATTTTTTCTTCCAATTTTATTTTAACTGCAGTCCTGCTTCACCCACCAATTTACTAACAAAACATGCTATACAATTAATTTTCCATTTCTATCATTCAATTTAATTGAGATTGTTTATGTTCTTTTATAATTAATGTTTATGATTTTATTCTTTTGTTTATTTGAGTGGTCAATTAGATAAAACTTGAATAAATTCTATTACTAGACTAAAGTTCTTGATCCGTAATTGTCTTGATATTTTAATCATCAGTAGCAGATTGGAATCAATGATTTCAATTGGAGAATATAACCTAGGTTAATAATCTGAGCTTGTGTGTTTATTGCCTAGATCAACCTAATATCTTTCTCTACTTAATACTTCTATTATGTTAAATTTAAAGAGATTGTTTTAAATTATTTAATGGTTAGAGATTATGTGAAAAGTTTGTTTTGCCTAACGACACAATAAGGAAAGAGAGAGATTAACAGAGCTTATTATTGTCTATGGTTGATAGTTTCAATAGAAATTGATGGTAGAACTGATATATTATGTGCATGTTTGGTGGTGGCGTGAATGATTCTTTAACCAAAATTTTCATCATTATTATTTCTTTCTTCTTTAATTAGAGTTTTTATTAAATTATTATTTTCCTAATTTTAATTTCTTTATTTCCTGCTATTTAGTTAAAAATTCATAAAACCCCCATTTTTATTTATAATTGACATTTTCTTTACTTAGATTAATTTATGCAATAATTATTATTATTATTTTAAGTCCTGCTTTAGATTTGATAATAAATATAACTAATATAGTTTTCATGGGATCGATCCTTGCTCTATACTAGTCATTTATATTATTAGTAAGGTTTTAAATTTGGTGTACCCTAAAGGCATTACCAAACATTCTTGAATAATGCTAATAAACACAAATCATAATTAAACTAAAATAACAAACACGACACAAGTACAAAAACTAATTAAGTAATACAAATTCAACCAAAATATATTCAAATACTATTTTTTCTGTATTTTACTTCCACAATCACAGGCCTCCACCCAGGAGTTAATCAACTGAACTAATAAGTTGTTTATAAATTCTAATGCTATTTTAGAATCCTAAAATTATCAACATCAATAGACACAAACTCATCCTGAAGTTTTGAATGCAGTTTGAACTTTGAATAATGGATCAAACAAATTCTTTTGAATGCAGTTTGAATAGTGGAACAAATTCGACTTCAAGTTTGAATGCAGTTTGAATAGTGGAATAAATGTTAAGGACACATATATAATTAAAAGGTTTGGATGGATGCAGTTTGAATAATGGAACGAATTCGTCGTCAAGTTTGAAATTACTTTTCATACATTTACAAATGTTAAAAATTATATGTAATCAACATAAATTCAAATTAAATTCAAATCAATTTAGACTTCATTCAAATGCAAATCCATTCAGAACGCAGCCCAAAAAAAAGAAAAAAATAATGGGATCCTAATGTAACTACATTAAATGGATCACGCTACAACATTAAAATGAAAAGAATGAATATTTACCTCCTAACACGTAAGCTGTTCCCTTTTCTATGAAGTGCAAGACCCAGTGACAATCTTGATACAATATTTTTTATGCGGAAAATGTTTTATTGGAAGATATAATAATATTCTTAAAGATCCCACATTGTCTTATGTTAAATAGTTGACGATGGACTCTCTCTCTCTCTCTCTCCCCCCATATATTTATATATTGTAGGGTCTTGCTACGGGTGCATTAACTGCACCGTGCAGCCATAGCAATATTTTTATAGTCCGTAATAAATTATTCGTTTACAGTCAGTAAATTATATATTTAACAAACTTTCGTAATATAAATAAATTGGAAGCACTAACCAATCCAACCAACTAAATAAGAGTTGTTGGTTTCATAAAAGAAATGCAGATTTTTTTTTCGGGTAATTTTTAAAAATCTCCCTTAAGGTTTGGACTTGTTGCAAGTAGATAGCGAGAATCTATTTATTTGTAAAACACCCTCTACTGTCAGTTAATTTTAACATTGACCGTTAGTTGACTGTGCAAAGACAATATTGCCCTTAACAACAGTTTGTAAACTGACATAACTAAAAAAAAAATTAAAATTGTTGGCGCGAAAAGTACAATCCCTATTTTTTGATAATTTTATCCTTGTCAATTCCAAATATTTACAATATCATAGGTAAAAATTATTACTATTTCATTTTCAAGTTTTTAATTTTATCTTTCTTGTAGGAGCTTTAAAAAAATATCAATAATTTAGAGATAATTTTTTAATTTTATTTTTTTTAAGAACTTTAAGAAAATATTAATAATTTAAAGAGGGTAAAATAACCAATAATTTTAGTTTTTTTTAATTAATTCCATCTACAAACTGTTGTTAAAGGTAATATTGTCTTTATACAGTCAACTAACGGTCAATGTTAAAAGTAACTAACGGTATGCGGTTTTTTACAAATAAACAGATTCTCGCCATCTACTTGCAATAAGTCCAAACCTTAGGGGAGGTTTTTAAAAATTACCCTTTTTTTCCCCAATGCAGGATAAAATAACTATTGATTTGCATACATACAAGACAGATTATAAATGAAAGAAAAAAGAATTTGATCCCTCTCCTAATCTAATTTTTTCAAAACTTTTAATATGATCGTGACACATTACAACTATAATATTATAGAGTTTAAATTCATTTATTTATTTTTTCTCTTAATAATAACGCAAACAATATTTTTTAAACAAAATATAACCACAAAAAGAATCTCAATATATATAAACTCTCATATTCTTTTATACTATCTTCAGAGCTAGCAACTTCAACCCATTATCCACATTTATAATATAAATCAAACATAAAATTTCATTACAGATTCAATATATTCCTCAAGCTTTCTTTCAGATTTTTAAATTTTAAATTAAAAATAATTTGGATTGCTCAACCTTATTTGTCATCACTTCAACACTACCATAGAAGATAATATTCGATTTCTATATTGAATTTGTTTCTATTCAACCTTTGTCTTTAGAGAGAAAATGATAGAGAAGAAGAAGAAGCTGTGCTTTCAATTTCATTGATCTAAAACCATGAAATAAGTTGTAGTAAAATCTAAAATCATTCGATCATAAAACAATTTTTTTCTTTATTTTTCTGTCCAGAAAATATATCAAACATCGAAGAAGTAAAAATCTATGTGAAGAAAACAATGGTAAAACTTAAATGTGCAAAATAATTTATAATTATGGAAGCAAACATAATGTTTTTTTATTACCTAATAAAAAGAAAAGTAAAATGAATAAATTTCTATCATTCATTGTCATAGTTGCCATGTGTAATAATCTTATGAAAAGTTTATGAAAAATTAGATTAGGAGAAGATCTGAAACCCTCAAAAAAAGTTATAAAAATACATTTAATGATTTTTAAAATGTTGTTCTATACGATTTGATATGGTTAATTTTTTTTTTTTTTGATATGCAAGTGTACGTTCTTTCAATGTTCGACTTCTGCCATTATCTTGTATAGTAATCAAAAATCTGATTTTGGGACTCTTATATAGTAATAAAGAATTGGTCTAAATTTTGATGAATTCTCCAAATTAAAATCATTTAAAGCTTTTTAATAGACCCACATAAAGTTGGATATGGACAAGAATACCCAAAATTTAGGTGTTTGGGAGATGATTATAGATTTAATAGTTTATTTATAATCATTCTCAAAACGTTCGTATTTTTTTAAAATACGAATTTATTATTAAATCATATAATTTTATAATTATTTTGTTCAATTCATTATAAAATCATATAGTTTTAATAGTGAATTTACATTTTTAAAAAGACACGGACGTCCGAACTAAAGAAGAATTATTATCTATATATATTGAACGTACTGTACAAAGTTATGATCCTTAAAGCACAACTTTATTCGTACATCCAATAATTGTGATGTTTAGGGCAAATGAAGTGTTTACTACAAATATTCTCATGGGTATTGGACATTAAATTTTCAGATATTGCTTCTGATGATGAAATTATTGTCTGGCACGTAAAATTTTCAGAAGAGGTTTTTAAGAATATGAAAGGCATCAATTGGATGAAAATGAGAGTTTTAGATTAGGTCTATTTAGTGAAAAATCGTGATGATGATTCAGATATTGCTTCTGATCATGAAATTATTATGATCAATTTTATTTGAAGAATGTCTTAAATACAATGGTCCAAAATCAATCGATCATACCTTTGCCTTAATATTTCTAAGATTGTGAAGGCTCTTTAAGCAATTGGGTGGTTTTTTTTTTTTTTCTGAGTCATTTGCGATTTCTAATGACCGTGTTCAGACTTATCTTTACTATTTTTGAACTTAGGTTTTGGGTCGAATGCTACTTTGCACATGTGCACAGTTAGAAATTTTGATCTTGTTTTGTATTATAGTTAGATAGCTATAATTTTTAAACTATAATATTACACTTACTGTGGTGGCATAGAAGGTAAATTGACTATACCTCACACTTGTACAATAAAACTTATAATATTTTTACTATCTTGTCAAAATCATTATTTAAAAGCTGTATTTATCACGCATTATCAATTTTTGTTTCATAATTATACTTTTATTTTTACAATAGTTTTAGTTTAAAAGCCACAATGCCTTAATACCAGGAAAGCATTCGCCTTATATGTAAGCATTCGCCTTATATGTATGGGTGACACTTTAGTTATACATGTACAGCAACAACTGTGACATATGGTTTTATCAAGATAATAAACTTTTGGGTCTGTTTAGCTGCAGCAATTTAGGTTTTTTTTTTCCCTAATTTGTACATATATCCTCCAAAGAGTTTTAAGGATCAAAATTGCATATATCTTTTGTTGATATTGTTTTGAATTAGATGTTGAAAGACCCTCACTGAAAAAGTATGATAGAAAAAATAACATTTTTTTGAATGTTAATTGGCAATCATTTAAATTTAATAATAATGTCGTTTGGTAATTTTGCTATAGCCTTGTTTTCCAAGTCCTGGAACCTCCTGTTTTTATAATATTGAAAATATTATACATTTTAACGGCACCAACAACATGATGGCCATTAACATTAATTTCCAATTTGTCAGCTAATTTTTTGTTACCTCGTTTAACATAATTTTGCCAATATTTGGAATCATATTTACGACCTTGTATAACTATTGCCTCATATTCCTAGTCCTGCAACGGCTTATGTTTACAAATTTCTAAACAATATTGGTGTTGACAGCACCAACAACATTATGGCCATTAATAGTGGTTTCTATTTTGGAGGTTATTTCTTTTTCGTTGCCTCATTTAACAGTTAGCACATTTGGCCCATGCTTGGAATCAATTTCAATTTCATAAATTTATTTCATTCTTTGCCTTGTCCTTGAGCCACCTATATTTATAAGGTTGAAAACATTATTTGTGATGACGGCACCGACAATATTATGGCAATTAACCTAATTTTGCAGCTGTTTCTTTTTTGGTTACCTAATTTTACACATGTTTTCTCTCTAATTTTTTCTTATTCATAGAACATCATTTATATAATGCATTACCAATTCATTTGAAATAGTGAGTCACAAAGCTAGCTAGCAAAATAATAATAATAATAATAATAATAATAATAACTCGCCTATGCTTTGATGGAGGGAGGCTATAGGCTATAACAGGGAGTTATTTTAAGCTCAAGCACATGTTCAGAATCACATTTTACACTTCATAAACTCCCAGACTCTTAAATGTGCAAATCAATTAGGCATACTAGTTGCAATCAACAATCATAAAAAACCCACGACCCTTAATGAGCTCATTAATTCATTACTAGTTAGAATAAGAAATTCCTTTGGTAAAAATCATCACCTATAATTCAAAAACATTCATGTTGTATCACTAAGAATCAATGACAAAATATGCAGAAGTATACCTAACTCTATAGTGCTTAATTGCTCTCTAGAGTTGTATAGTTGCCCTTATAGATCAACATGTTTTCTTAGAGAATTCTTTAATTTTCTTTGTGCTCTCTTTCTCTTTGATGATAGGATGTCAAAAAGAATAGAAATATACGTGTAATTTGAAGACCATGATCACTTATATAGACAACTTTTCCTGTTGTCTTTAGATATTCCTATTTCAGCCCATTATAAAAATAAAAATTACTCTTAATTCTCTACAAATTAAAGGTCCACACCTATCAGATACATTAAAGTCCATATTACCAAAAACGTTAATATATCACTTTTAATTGGGCTTAACTCTATATAATAGTCTGCAATACATAATTATTCACATATAAGCTCAATGTTAGATCCAACAATGATAGATTAAAAAATCAAACAATCTCTCACTTGAGGTATATGTGTAACCTTATGATTATAGTTTACAAAAATAATCATATGAGTTCAACATTACTATTATTACTGATATGTATCTATAACCAATCCGATTCATCAATCATACTAACATAATATCAAAATGGCCTTCATTTCAACTATCATAATTTGACCCATCAATGGTCACTATGGCAATACAACTGAATGACATGGAACATGATGTGAATGTGTAGTATGAAATTTCATGCAATGTGATCTTAACATGCCTATTTTTAACTAGTCTACCTTAAACCTTAGTGAGATTAAACCTTACTAAAATCAGAGAGTGAAAAAATCAAAACTTATACTTCTATAGAAAATAGCCTTAAATATCTATATACTAAAATAACTGGAAATTTTCTATAAAATAAGAGCATCTAAAATCACAAAGTCCCACTAAAATTGAATATCCTTAATGATATGACACTCATACGAGCAATGTGCTCATGAAACATTTTGGGTGGCAATCCTTTAGTCAGCGGATCCACAATCATGGAGTTTGTGCCAATATGCTCTATAGATAACTGTCTACTCTAAACTTTTTATTTAACAACTAGGAACTTGATGTCTATACACTTTGACTCATGTTGTTATTGGAATATAGCACTGCTGACTTATTATCACAAAATAACTTAAGTTCTATCAACACCGTCTATTATATGCAGCCCTTAATAAATTACTCAATGATAACTCTATAAAGTGAGAGTTATCATGATATTTTTATACTTAAACTAATATTACTTAGAGAGTAAATGATGTGTTTTTGTTCTATTTTTAGTCACATTTTGCATGAGCATTTATTTAATTTTAATTTTAATAAATTAATTGTGTTTTATATCACTTTGTGCTCTGATTATGTGCATGATTGTAAGTGACCAAAAAACTCAAGTTTTATGCTGTTGCAGTAGACTTACAAAATTAACAAAGAACTTGCCTGCATATGAACTAAAATAAGTCTGAATTAAAGAAGATGTTGTAGCCATTAGTGTAGCAATCCGAGAGTAACTACAGACAAGATTACATGTGTGCCAATTGACAAAATAGCAACAGACAGCACAAAAAGATATGTGATTCGAGGTTTCCAAAAAAAAGTGACACGTTGCCACATGCTTTTGTTGCCCTAATTTTAAGATATAAATAGAGCACACATGAAAGAAAAGAGGGGAGTTGTCATTCAAGAAAAATAACAGAGAAAACAAAAAAAAGAATAAAAGAGAGTTGAGGACTATCTAAGAGATTTCAGAGAAAAAGGAGAGATCGTAAAGACCAAGCGAAACTCAATTCCTCATCTTTATTTTCTTGTTTTCTTCTCTCTATGGGAATGTATTTGATGGTAAAAACGAGTATTGTTAGTGTTTTATCGCATATTATGAACTAAACTTTGACGTAGTTGGGTGATAAACAAAGCTTAATGGTTATTTGACTTATATATGTGTGTTGCTCTAAATCTGTTGTAGCATTTTATCTTGATTTTACTTATTGTAATTCATATTTCAGTTGACCACTCATTTAGTATATACTAGCTAAGAAGAAGCCTAAAAAAGATATGATTTAGTGGAACAAACCAAGATAATACATGGTTTTAGATTGAGTTTCCCAAGTTGAGTTATTCTCGATCTGAATAGGGTCATGCTTAATCTAAGATTAGTAAAGAACTAGATATAGTGATTCACTTTGTAGGGCAATTGAAATCTAGAACGTATAATGATATATCTAATATTAGCATAGCAACTAGTCATTATTAGGTTGAATATAGATATAAGATATCCAACATGCGACAGCTGATAATGCATGAGGGATTCTGCCCAATGCTGTAGTAGATGTTATAGCAACCGAACCATAAGTGGAAAAACAGTCAATACTATTAAGTGAGTTTAATCACTCAACTACTTATTTCCATTAAGCACATCTTTGAGTTTGATTTGAGGTTTTCCTTATTGCATTTTTAGTTTAGTTAATTTATTAATTTTATTAATTATTTTATTTTAATTTAGATTGAAATTGTACTGTCAAGAGTGCTGTAGCAAGTCCTATAACATCAATATTTGTGGAGATAATTTGAATACTTATCATTATATTACTTGTTTTCTACACTTGCACATTAACACTTACAGCAATACACATCAACACTCAGTCATATTTCGTGATTGGATGCCTCATAACATGCTATGAACTCTACTGTCATCGTATAAGAGGCTATAAGAGACTGTTTAGCATTCTTCCAAGAGACAACACCCCCAGATAGTAAATAGATGTAACCCAAAGTGGATTTCACGTTATCTTGACATCCAGCAAAAACAATGTCAGTATACCCAACGATCTCAAGATGATCTGACCTCGAATACATTAGCATGTAGTCGTTTATTCTCTATAAACATGGGCGAACCCAATTAAGTTTTCTATTAAATGTACCCCAAGTCCCTTCTGAAAAAGTTAGATAAAAAAATTTGAACACATCTTTTTTATACTAAAAGACTTGTAGTTCAATGGTAAGAGTGTTATTAAATGGTTTTAAAACCTTGGTTCAAATCCCATTAACTACATTATTTTATTTTTTAAAATATTTGCGGAAACTACTTGTAAAAATGATATTTTTACGCATGTAAAAAAATAATTTATTGCTACTATTATTTAGAATTTAAAAAAAAGTAATAAAAATTGAGTTTATAAGACTTAAAATGTATTCAAGTAACATTAAAAAAAATTAAGTTTAATAAATTTTTTTGAGCTATGCCCCCCCTAATTTTAGTTTCTGGGTATAAATATTGCAAGACTCGTTTCGCTGTTTTTCAATGGTCTACTCTTGAATTACTTAAATATATTTCCAGCATCCCAATAATGTACTCAGTATCTGGATGCGTACAAACCTGAGCATATATTAGACTTCCTACTACTGATATATAAGGAATCTTTTCCATTTTTTCCTCAAAATTATTCTTGAGGCACTGATTGAGACTAAACTTGTCTCCTTTAGTCATAGAGATATCAACTGATTTGTAATCTTGCATAATATATCTTTTGAGAACCGTTTTGATGCTACTCTTTTGTAATAATCCAAGTACACCCTAGCAGTGATCCCAATGTATTTATATGTCTAATACAAAACAGACGTCACCAAGATCTTTTATCTCAAAATTCTTATTTAGAAATCTCTTGATATTATGCAATAAGTCTATATTGTTGTTGGGAAACAAAATGTCATTAATATAAAAAAGGAAAATATCCACCGTCCACCTCTTTTTTACACATTTTTCAAAAATATACAATTCCTTCATTTTTTAGCTGGAATCCACCTAAAGTTACATTTTTTTCACTTTTCCACTTCCGTTTGGAATCCGTTAAGAAAACTAACGGAAACTTTAAAAATGACCATTTTACCCCCAAAACGAAAATTATAATTTCACCCTAAAAAATGCCAAAAATAATAAGATTTAATAATGAATATCATTATTGGTACGTTAATGAAGTACAAAAAAATCTTAACTACTAGAGATTATAACTTAATGAATAATAAAACTTTACTTATCTTAAATTCAATTGATGGTTTGTGAGATTGGGTTATTTTTAATATTACTGTTATAATTTAGCATTCTAATTACCGACATATTTTAAAAAAAAACTTGCATTTGATGGTTGTGGAATTAATTTCTTTATTGACCGATGGGGAAAATTATTAGATTTAATCTGATTATTTTTTATAATTTTTAAGGTGAAATTGTAATTTTCGTTTTGGGGGTAAAATGGTCATTTTTTTTAAGTTTCCGTTAGTTTTCTTAACGGATTCCAAACGGAAGTGGAAAAGTGAAAAAAAAATGTAACTTTAGGTGGATTGTAGCCAAAAAATAAAGGAATTGTGTATTTTTGAAAAAGGTGTAAAAAACGGGTGGACGGTGGATATTTTCCCTATAAAAAACTAGAAAAATATACTTACTCCCATGGAAATTATGGTGTATAAATTCATCGACCAAATTCATCTCAAAACTAAATGAAATAATCACTTGACGAAACTTGAAATACCATTATGGAGATGCTTGATTGACCCCATAAATGATTTCTTAAGTTTGTAAACTATATTCTTTGGGTCTCCTGACACAAAGTTTTCTACCTGCACTATTGAAAAATGTTATATTCATATTCATTTGATGTAACTTAAGATTAAAATGTGTCATTAATGGCATTATGATTTTAATAGAGTATTTCGAAGAAACTAAAGAGAAATTCTCTTTATAGTTGATGCCTTTTGTGTAAAAGCCTTTGCTACAAGACACGTTGTACCTCTCTACATTACCTTTCGAATCCCTCTTGGTTTTAAATATCTATTTGCAATTAATAGGTTTTGCACCTTTTGGCAATAAGATAAGATCTTATACGTCATTGTCTTTGATGGACTCTATCTCCTCATTCATGACATCTATCCACTTTTGAAAGTTAGAACTTTCCATGACTTGATAGAAATTGATCGATCATCTTTTATCATGCTGATGTCTAGAGAAATATAATTTAGTCGTCTAGCACTTCATTTTTTCTTTCTCTAGTTGATCTCCTTAATGACATAAGTTTTTGAAGTGGTAGAGTTTGATCTTCTGGCATAACTTCTTGTATAGGGGTTCTCAAACATTGTTTTCATCTTTTGTGTCTTGAACTAAATTAAGAATGAAACCCTGATTAATGCCAATAACACCTATGAGAATATCACATATTCCTCTTTAAAGACATGTCCTTAATTGTATCTTTCCCTAAAAACTCGACATCCTCAAAGAGCGGAGCATTTCCTGACTTGAAAATCGACTTAATCATAGGATCATAAAACTTGTATCTCATGGATCTTTTAGAGCATCCAATGAAATAGCAACTCACTGTCCTCAAGTCCAATTTCTTTTCAATTGGCCTATAAAAGCCTTACCTCAACTAGACATCCCCAGAAATTCAAGTGCTTTAGACTAGGCTTCTTACCCATCCAAAGTTCGTAAAAAGTTTTGGTAGTCTTTTTAGTTGGAACCCTCTTAAGGATATATGTTGTAGTTTTCAGCATTTCTCCGTAGAGTGATTCTGGTAAAATAGGATGACAAATCATACTCTTCACTATGTCTTTGAACGTCATGTTTCATCTTTCAGTAATATTATTTATAATGGATGAACCTGACATAGTGTACTATGGGACGATACTGTATTCCTCTAGGAACTTAGCAAATGGTCCTAGACTTTGTTCACCTGAACTGTCATATCTACAATAATATTCACCACCGCGATCAGATATGGTGTTTTTCAATCTTTTACCAAATTAGCTTTCAACTTCAGCATTTTGAACATATCTAAAGACTCCGACTTTTCATAGAGGAAATATATGTAGCTATATTTACTGTAATCATCTATGAATGTCATAAAATATTGTTGGTCATTTTAAGTAGCCGTAGAGAATAACCCACAAATGTCAGTGTGTATGAGTTCTAAGACGCCCAAAGTTCTATTGGCTTTAGAGATGATAAAAGAGCATGGGCCGGCCGGCCCATTCGCAAGGGCTTTATATTAGGCCTCCCACATGAGGAATTAGACAAGGGTTTAATAATTAAAAAAACCCAAGCTAAGCCTAAGCCCTCCATTTTAAAAAAAATTATAAATTAGAATACTAAATCTAAATTTGAAAAATAATGGAAAAAAGTTTAAACCCCTAATTTATATATCAAAAATGAATCAAAAGCTTAAAATTATAATATTAAACTCTTTTTTTTAAGTGTTAATTAAGAAAAAGAATGTTTGAATTAGAGAATTCAGTACTAAAAAATTAAATATCTAAACTTTTATTTGCTTCGTTTTCTTCATTTATTATTTTATTTTGAAATATTTATTTTTCTTAATTTATTGTTAATTATAACAACTTGATTATTGTTAACTCATTTCAAGTTTACAACAATTTTTAAAAAAATTGAAAAAATAAGTAAAAGCCCAAACCTACAGTGGGCCCAACCCTTGCACTTCTACTTTAACGGGCTCGGGCATAGGCTTGAAAAAGCCGGACCCATGCCCTTAAATTGCCAACCCTAATTGGCTTCAAATCTTCTTTTATTAATTTTTTTTCGATTGATACAATTAAATAAATATCAAAACCTATAAAATTTAAGGGATTAAGAATTTCGTCTAACATAAGTTGTTGTGTAAATTAGTAACTTTACAGGTCGGCACAAGTAATATAATTTAGAGTATGTGATCACTATATGAAATGAGAGTTATTATGGTACTTATAGACTTAAATCATGATTACTTAGAGATCAAATGATATGTTTTCATTGCATTTTAGATATATTGGGCATAAACATCTATTTTAATTTATCTTGAATCAGTTTTGTTTGATTTATAATAATTTGTGTGCTTAAATCTCATGCATAATTATAGGTGACCGGAAGCTCAAATTTCAAGGAAAGAATATTGCTGCAATAGGCTTGCAAAAATGAGAAAAAAACTTGGCTACAGAAGAATTGAACAAGTCTGAAACAGTGCAAATGTTGTAGCACTCATTGCTGAAGCAATCCTGGAGCATTGACAGAGAAAATTTCGCGCAAGATACTTAGAAAATTGTGATCTGGAGTTTTCAAATCTGGAAGATACGTGCCCTAGACTTTTGGTTGCCTTAATTCTCAACTATAAAAGGAGCACGCATGCAAGGAAAAAAAAGAGTCGTCACCCAAGGAGAAAAACTACAAAGAAACAAAAGAAAAACAGAATTCGAGAGAGAGATTGAGGGCTACACCAGAGGAGAAAATGCATAGATCCATTAAAACTTAGTCATTCTTCCTTTTCTTATTTTCTATTTATTCATGGAGATGTATTTAATGGTTAAAACTCTTTTATTTATTTTTCTTTCTCAAATCATGAACTGAATTTAATTGTGTTTGAGTGATAAATGATCTTAATGGATGTTTGACTAACATATGTGTGTTGCTTTGTGTTTGCTGCAGCAGTTTGTCATAATTGTATTTATTTTAATTCTCTATTTCGGCTGATCACCCATTTAGGGATACTAATTAAGAAAGAGCCTAAAAGAGGCATGACTTAGTTTATCTAATTAAGACAATACTTGGTTTTACATTGGGTTTCCCAAGTTGAGTTAATCTCGATTTGAATAGGGACATGCTTGATCTAAGATTCGTAAAGAACTAGACATATAGATTCACCTTGTAGCGTAATTGGAACGCATAACATTATCTTTAATGTTAGCATAACAACTGATCATTGTTAGATTGAATATAGATATAGGATAAATCTCGATTTGAATATAGATATAAGTTGAATCTCGATTTGAATAGGGACATGCTTTATCTAAGATTAGTAAAGAACTAGACACACTACAAGAAAAATAAGATTTTATTACGAAGAATATTAGTCACTAAAAATAATAAATTAGTCACTTTATTTTTTTTACGACAAAAAATGAATTGTCACACGTTAGTCGTAGAAAGACCGTCTTAAAAGGTTCTAGCGACCAAAATTATTTTCATCACTTTAAGAACATGATTCTATGACAAACATAATTGTCATAAAATTAAGTTAAAATTATCACGAATAGTGTCTAAAATGGTCAAATTAGAGATTCAAAAATGCAATCAATGACACTTCATATCGGTCATAATATGTGGTTTATAGTGACTATAATATTTGTCTTAAGAGTTTGTAAACATAGTCGCAACAATTACTAAAATTGTCATTTTAGAGGTTTGACAATACAATTAGCAACGCTATTTTTTTGTTGTTGAAGTTTACATATCACGACATTTCATAATCGTCCCAAGTAGTTTTCATTTGTGACAATTTTTGCTAATACAATTAGTAATTAATTTAGTGTCAACTTTATTTTAATGACAATTTATTTTACTATTACATGACTAGTTAAATTGTATCAAAACATTTTAAGTGACTATTATCTAATGTCATAAAATGTAAGCATTCGCAACTATAATATTTAGTCAAAAAAATTAACATGTTGTGACGTATTCTTTCGTTGCAAAATATATGTAATATAGTCTAACATTATTTTTAATTACAATGCACTTTATTATTTTATGACTATTTATATGGTATCAAAAAAGTTTAAATGACTACTTTCAATCGTCATTAAAAGAAAGAATTCATGACAACATATTTTAGTCATATAAATTGATATATAGTGACCAAAAAATTTGATTCAGAAAATATTATTCCGTGACATCTAATTTCGTTTCAAATGACGAGCAATATAGTCTCACATTATTTTTAACCATAATACATTTTACTATTTAACGACTATTTATATTGTATCCTAAAAGTTAAAGTGACTATTTTAAATTGTCATTTAAAAGAAAACATTAATTACGACACATTTTAGTCACATAAATTGATATTTATTGACCAAAAAATTTTGATTCAAAAAATATTATTTCATGACTATTAATTTCGTTTCAAATGATAAATAATATAGTCTCACATTATTTTTAATCACAATATTTTTACTATTTGACGACTATTTATATCGTATCCGAATAGTTAAAATGACTACTCTAAATTGTCATTAAAAGAAAGCATTCACGACGACATATTGTAGTCACATAAATTGATATTTAATGACGAAAAAATTTGAATACAAAAGAGATTATTCCATGACAATTATCTTCGTTTCAAATAAAAAACAATATTGTCTCACATTATTTTTAAGGACGATGTAATTTAGTAGACAAGCTAGTGTGATTATTAAAAATAGGTGTAGTCATTAACAATCAAACCAACAACAATGAGAATAACATAAGAAAGACTTCGAAATATTTATTCATAATCCGAAGGATTCAAACACAAAGCATGACATTGAAATCCAAACAAATTTGGTTCTTAGCAAATAAATGTAAATATAAAAGTCACAAATCACTAAATTTGTTTACATTATTTGTGACATTTGCAAATAATGTAAACAAATCACAAATAAATGTAAATATAAAAGTAAAATTTCATAGTAGATGTACTTGCAAAAGTCTTATTGGAATTGAGAATCAAATAATGCAGGATCAACTGAAGGTGTAAGTGAAAATGATGGTTGCTCTTTCATGAATTTTATGAAATCTTCAACTACCTGTAGTCTGTTATCTTGCTCCTTAATCTTTTTTGCTTGCTCCTCAATTGTCTTTGTCATCTCCTGATTTTGTTGGGACAATGCTACATTTGATGTTAACTTTGAAGGACCTATCATTTTCTTCACAAAATTAGATTTCTCCCCCAAAACAATTTCACAAATTTGATTATCAGTTAATGGCTCAACATTTTCCTCGGCATTGGAGTTTTCCTTCATGTCTATCATTTGGTCCTGCATAATTAGAAATTGAATAATTACTAAATCTTTAAAAATAATACTAAACACATCTACAAAAGATAGTGAATCATATTTTATTAGTCATATTAAAAATAAAGCTCTTGAATCTCGTTATAAAAAGATATTAACAGCAAGGAGGAAGCTCTTGAATGTCTGAGAAGATAGAAACAAGAAAAAGAAAGATGAGTATAAATGTATAATATATATAACTCGGTGAGTGGATTCTTTAATTATTACTACTATAATAACATACTTTCTGGATTCCACTAGTACTAGAAAAGAATAATAAAAACAGAAATAAATATAAAATTACAAGAAGGGTTCTAAGCAAATAATATAATGAGTTATGAGTATGATTTTAATTAATATCTTGTTTACAGCCATATCTATGTTGGAGAATGATGTAAAATAACAATTCTAAGCATATTGAAAATCTGGTCGCCACTCAATGCACAAGTAGAGCATATTAAGCCTGTCATACATGAGTGGAAAGTAAGCTCAGAATTAAAAGCAGAACAATCACAACAAGTCATACATTGCAAATATGTACATATGGATTCACCTTGTAGCGTAATTGGAACGCATAACATTATCTCTAATGTTAGTATAACAACTTATCACTGTTAGGTTGAATATAGATATAAAATATCCAACAGGCGACAGCTGATGATGTATAAGGGATTATGTCCATTGATGTAGTAAATGTTGTAGCAACAAATTCTTAATTAGAAAAATAGTCAAAACCATTAAGTGAATTTAATCACTCAACTACTCTTTTCTTATCGATTACATCTTCGTGTTTGATTTAAGATTTCATTTATTTCATTTTCAATTTAGTTAGTTTATTAGTTTCTTTAATTATTTTATTTTAATTTAATATAAATTGCACTGTCAGAATTGCTGTAGCAAATCTGATAACATCAATCCCTATGGAGAGGATCTTGAATACTCATTATTATATTACTTGTTGTGTACACTTGCACATTGATACCCATAGTATTAGAATTTACACATCAGTAAATTATCGTCTCATAGAGATTGTATATCTGTTAACTACCGAAATTATTCTAAGTCTAATTTATTTAAATAACCGAATAAGTGAATTTCGATTAAAAACTAAAATAAAATAAAGTAACTAAAAATTTAAATAAAGATGCAAGCAATTATGAAATTACCAAGAGATTAAGACATTAGAACATCCGACTTCACCATAACCAATTCAATTTAATTCTCCATCTATGATATTAAACTATATTACCCATTTTGACAGTGAATTTTCCTAATTTATTCAATATCCTCTCTTGAGTAATATCAAAAATACCCTCACATATTAACCGACTATATCTTTATATGAATTTAAATATGCAAAAATTCATTAAACTCTATGGAAATTCTTAGATAAAACTGCATTAATTATGTTGGTACATCTCTATCATTTGTTCAATTTATGGAATTCATTATATAGAGTAAAAATACATAAATCTCCTCTCGATCTCATTATATATCCTCAAATCATTCAAATATTTACGAGAATGGGATAAGTTGAAGGGAGTGGCTATCGTTAGATTCACTTTTCGATTTATTCGTACTCCCGGTCTATTATTCTTTATTTTTTTTGCTAAAGAGCGCGAGAGTTGAGGGGAGCTGAAACGGCAGCGCATGCTGCCGTTTCTTTCTCTTTCTCTCTCACGCTTCTAGAAATGGATAGAAGAATATTTGTTGGGGATGATACTATCACATTATTTATTCTTTTTTTTTCTTTTCATTTGAACTACAAATGCTAGTTCACTAGATTACTTTAATAAAATGAAGATTAAATTAAAAGACTGTAAAAACACACTCTAACACAAAATGTCTCATCCTTTACTTTAGAATTTACTTTTTCTTTTTCTTTGTTTAATTTTAGTCTGTTTCTCATTTTATTGAAATTAAAAATTATCCCCTATTAGATGGGGTCTCTTCATTTAATCCCCAAACTTCTCAACCTGACTCAAAATTATAGATGTATATATATGTATGTTAATGGCCACCAGTCGTACAATATGTCACATCTCTCTCCAATGTATTGCATGCACCAATAAATTGCGGTAAGAGCGACGGTATGGCTAAAAGGCAGAAATACTTGTGCCTATTCAAAATTGCGGTAAGAGGGACGGTGTATAATTCAATTCAATTGGGAGCTTGAGCCGTGAGGGTTGTCTATCATATTCAAAAATATACTTTGATGAGCTAGTGTATTATAAATATTACATGCCATGTTACAACGTGATTGGTTACCCTTGGGCCTCAAGAAAAAAGACACTTTTAACTCAGCAGCCATGGGGCCTTGAGAGAATAAATATCCTTCACGAACCCTTTCCCGAGTTCGCCCACAGCTTTCAGCACTTCAATTGGATCTGTTTCTTCTTCAGATGCTTCCTCTTGTTCACGTTTCTGGTAATATTGAAGGGTTCAGAACACGTAATTAGCTACAGTTGCAGCTTTATAAAGATATCAGACAACATTCTCACAGGACATTTTGGTTGTATGTTCAATTTTATTATACCATTGACCCGACCCTCTCCCATGTTAGTCCGATACTCCGATGGCATCACCTCCCAAAGAATCATACCACAACTTCAACTTCTTTGAGTCCACAACTTCAACTTCTTTGAGTGCTCTTTCTGCACATATAATAACAGCACGTTAGTAAAGAAGCCTAATCAATATTAGGGGAAAAAAATAAAACATTACAAAATACTTGCCTCTAGATCCCCAACAAAGCATCTTAAAGGATCAAAGTCTACCATCATTTTATTTTTAACTTCCTCCAAGCTTCCCTTCATATCCTCAAGCAACAAGAATGGATCAAAAGCCTTGCTAGCATTTACACGAGCCACATGCCTCCCTGCCCAAAACATGCACATTAAGACTTGCATTAATCAAAATAAGAATATTTGAACAAACTGAACACTGGGGTTGGGAAGGGGGCAATATCTAAGAGATAGTCATTGCATGTCATTTTTTATTCAAATTTTTTAATTATTAAATGGCCAAAACATAATCCCATTCAAAGCTAATAAAGCAGTTCATTCAGGAAAGATGCAAAAGTTAAAAGGTGTCAAAAAGACCCTCACTAGGAGTCTAGGATATACCTCTGTTTACTTCAGACGGGAAAAGAAGGCGATGTGGGTAAGATAACGTGTCCCTGTGGAGAAGAACTACTGCATCATAATTGTCCAACGGTGTCCGGAAAAGGCACTGCTCAGTAATGCATATAATCTGAAAACAAGGAGTGCAATAACATCTGACAACAGTTTCTCACACATATCCCATCTGCAAGAATCAGTCTGATCCTCCAGTATGAGTTTAGTCAGTAAGTTTCGAGCATAAGCTACTAGCCTCTTTAGCTCCTGTTACATCGAGATAGCCACATGTCAATGAGGTAGACCAGCAGCACCACAAGTAATAAGTCCGCTTGTATGCCACATAAATTTATGAGTATTGAACAGCGTGTAAGCATCGGATCAAGGAACTGCCAACATGAATTCTAGCAATTGAAGAAGTTTCACCAAAGTGACCACTCTTGGTGGATAATTTATTCAAGAACTCTGTATATTCATTAGTTTTTCTCAAATTACAAACCTAACGGCTTTCATGAATTTAAAGTTTAATCAGTACCTTTATAGAGAACAGGGCTATATTCTCCTTTTTTAATTTTTATATTCCCTTTTCTGGGAGGGGGATTGTGTGGAGAACAATAACACATAGAGAAGTAGATGATATAGAAACAAGTTTTCGGTTTTGACTTCTGGATACAGTTACTTCTTTCTCTGATGTCCATGTTTGGTTTATTTTCTTTCTTCTCCTACTAATACTTCATATTCTTGCTCTATATAGTATATTATTGTAATGTCTAAGTTTGCAAAATCTAATTTATTAACAAGTATCATATCTCCATTATTGTCCGTTAATTCTTCACTATTGCAGAGTTCTTTAAAGTTCAAACATGTCATTACCTAAATATTTATTTGGATAGCTTAATTTGTGGCCGGAAATTTTACTCGTATGGTTTTATATTCAAGAATGTTAGGATGGGGGTATATAATAAAATATTGTGATATTTAATTTACGGGTGAGTTTAAGTGAACCCATTTAATTTCTATTAACACTGATTTACTTAATAAACCCCCTGTCAAATCCTTAATATTAGATTGTTATTTTATAACCTCTCAAAATCCCAAAATTAATCCTAATTATATCTCCTTTGTTTTATTTGTCTCTCTCTCGAAACCCACCAAATGCATTCCCCTTTATTTTTATTCTTTTGCTGTCATTTTTTTCAATCTTTTTGTATTCAGGTTGCTGATCATGTACATTGAAAAGCCGTATCTCCTTGTTTATTTGTCTTGGGAAATTTAGTTAATTTAATGACCCAAATAGATATTTGTTTATCTAATACCCCATTGATAAACCACCCCCTTTCTAGAGTAGGTCGAACGTTAAAAGCTTACTAAATCCACTCGCAAAATATTGCTTCTTGATCCACACGATCGACTCCATGAATCACACTAATATGAATACTAAAATTGAAAAAAAGTAGTCAATTTAACGTTTAGTTGTTGAGGAGAGGATTAAGGTTTATGGTAGGTGCAAAGAGTTGAGTTTGATTAATTAATTAATTAAATTATTTGTCCCTTTTAATAATTTTGTTTAGGGTTAATTTTACAATACAATTTTTTATTGAAAGATAGGTTTAAAGAATAATTTTATAAATTTAAATAGCCTCACTTTTAATTTATGGGTGACACTATTTGACCCACTCAAAAACTTTACAAATCCACTTTTTCATTTGATATTTTATTACAAAATACTCACAATACACACCTATATTCGTGCCTATAGTCTGTAGATCTTTTTCAGCGACGATTTTATTTTTTGTTGCCATAGCTTATTTTTAGCAATGAAATCATGCATCGCTAAAAGTATCTTTAGCTTTAACAACGTTTTCATTTTCATCACAAAAAATACTTTTAGTGATTATTAACATTTTCGTCACCATTTGTTAGTTTTAGCGATGAAATGTTTCGTCGCTAAATAGTTCTTTAGCGACCATTTTTTTCATCGCAAAAGGTTTGCTTTAGCGACAAAAGTTAACGTCGCTAAATGCTTTTTTAGCTACAATTTTCTTTTGGTCGCAAAATATTCTTTTGATGACGAAAAGTAACAATGTGCCAATATTTTAGTGGGTAATGGCGCCTTATTTTAAATATTTGAAAACAATATTTAGCACCTAGACGAAATTACTGTTTCATTGCTAAAATCTAGAAAATCAATATGATTTTATAAATTTAGAGTGCATTTTTAATTGTTTTAATCAATGTTCATGATTAATCTTTTTATTAACTAATAAGCAATATATTTTCACTGAATAATAAAAAATTATTAATATTATAAAAAATTAAGAAAAATACAATGTGTTAGTTGTTAATTCTTTATGGGAATAATGATAAGTTCATATTCACTAGAAAAACTGATAATTTTTTTGTAAAATTAAGTGAATTGACTTATTATTACTATCATTTTTTTAATTAAAACTTACAAATATATTTTGTTGAGAGGTTTATGACTACTTGTGTTAAGAGACCTTTAACTATAAATGACAAATAGTTCATTCAACCGAACGCTTCTTAATTTTAATATAGTGATTGAATGATCGAAAGTTCAATTTAGTTCAAAGTTGGAATACTTGTATATGTTATGATTAAAATTATGAGTCAATTTATCATATTGTATATCTTTTAAAGGTTAAAATTAAAATTGACCGATAAGGTCAATACAACATAATTAAAATTATGAGCAAGTATAATATAGTTAATTTTGTTTTTGAAATAAATTATTATTTAAACTTGAAATAAAAATATTTTTTCACATAAGATCCATATAAGATATAAATTTTCATATGAAATTATATAATTATCAATTATCAATTCAATTTAATTGGATTAATATAAAATGTAATTTAATTTTAATAACTAATATGAACCAAATAATCAATTGGGTTTTGAATCAGGTTAAACAGAATCAAACAGAACTTGAAATTTATTTTGGATTCGATTCCATTTGATTTAACTCTAGAAACTGACCGAATTCAAATTTAGAAACCGATCGATTTTTAATTTGGTTTCGGTTGAACTGGAATAAAATTATGAAACCAATTGGGTGATAAAATATAAATATTATAAATTACACATAGAACTAGTAAATATAAAGTAAAACCAATAAATTCATATAAGATTATTATTTAGAAACCGATCGATTTTTAATTTGGTTTTGGTTGAACTGGAATAAAATTATGAAACCAATTGGGTGATAAAATATAAATATTGTAAATTACACATAGAACTAGTAAATATAAAGTAAAACCAAAAAATTCATATAAGATTATTAATTATTTAAAAAATTAACATTGTTTCTATAGAGTTTTACTGAAAAATATTTTATTCATTTACAAAATATATTTTCCTTAATTAAACAAAGAAAAAATTACTCATTAATTAAACAAAAAATTTATACTAAAAACTATGGAATAAGTTTTATTGAATTCGTTTAACCATAAATTCTATATTTATTCTAGGACATTTGTGTACTTTTTTTCTCATTTTCTGTAATAATATCTATTTATTACACAAGTTAATTAAGCACACTTATTTATCTTGATATGGATCAAGCAAAAACAAAATTAAAAAAATGTTCTTATATTACTAGATACATATATGATATATTAATAAACTTAGATCTTATTTTGAGTCTTATGCATATTTCATGTAGTTTCAAACTTTTTACTTGTACTTATAGACTATTTAGGGTTGTTGTTAAGGAAGTGTAGAAAGATGTAATTATGCACAATAACCTCATCTTACAACAATTATGAAAGATATTAAAATAATATCTTTTTCAAAATTCGATTTTGAAAATAAATTTCATCCTTAATAAAACATCACATGTATTACATAAATGCAAAATTAGCATCATTCAATTTAAATAAAAAATCAATAAATATATAAGGTAATAAACATTATAATGAGTTTTTATTTTATAATTGTTTTTATTTTTTTCAGTAAGTCTTATATTAATTTATTTATTTTACGTTTTATTCATAAGTTTTAGGCATAATCTATAAAATTTATGTTTTATTGTACACTTAATTTTGTTTTACTTGTTTTATGTTATATTTGTGAGTTTTTATTTTATTTACCAGTAATACATCAATTACCAACTTTATAGTAATTTACTTGTTTTACCTTTTTTTTATAAATCTTATGTTCTATTTCCAAAATTTATGTTTTATTTTACAGTTATTGTTGATTTACTAGTTTTATATTATATTTGCAAGTTTTTGTTTTATTTACTATTAATACATTAATTTACTAATTTTATATTAATTTACTTGTTTTATCTTCCATTTACAAGTCGTATGTTCCATTTCCAAAATTTATGTTTTATTTTGTGTTTAATGTTGATTTACTAGTTTTATATTATATTTCTATTTTTTTTTTACTAGTAATACATCAAATTACCAGTTTTATAGTAATTTACTTGTTTTACCTTTTCTTTACAAGTATTTTGTTTCGTTTCCAAAATTTATGTTTTATTTTATAATTAATATTGATTTACTAGTTTTAAGTTATACCTACAAGTTTTTATTTTATTTACTAGTAATACATCAATTTACTAGTTTTATACTAATTTGCTTGTTTTATCTTCTATTTACTTTATCTTCTATTTACAAATCTTATATTTAATTTCTAAAAAATTATATTTTATTTTACACTTAATGATAATTTACAAGTTTTATGTTACATTTGTAAGTTTTTATTTTATGTACTAATAATACATGATTTTATCAATTTTATATTAATTTACTTATTTTATCTTTCATTTACATATTTTATATTTAATTTCTAAAATTTATATTTTAGTTTACAGTTAATGTTGATTTACAAGTTTTATATTAAATTTATAAATTTTATGTTTCATTTACATAATTTATATCTCATATATATATATGGAAAATTCTAATTCTAATAATAATATATTATTATTATTATTATTTATTCAAAATTATTTATTTATACATAAATAAATAAATAAATCTGAGGCATTAAATCAGAACGTGTACCAATCCCTAATTCCCCTTTTCTTACTTCACTTCTACTTCTCCATCGTGAAAGAGAGAGAGAGAGGACACATTCACTCGCACATACCACGCCCACGCTGCTGCCGCTTCAGAGACTGGTTTGCGATTGGTGTCCAGCTGAGGGAACCTGAGTTCGGATTGAAACGGTGAGTTTTGTTATGTTTTATTTTTGTTGTGCGTGGGGTGGGGGAGTGTGAAATTGGAATAAAGTTGTGTTTTTATCGTTTAGTGGGGCGAGTTGAATGCGGAGCCGTACGTTTTATGATCCGTATTGAGAAGTTGCAATGTGGATTTAAGGTGAAATGAATCACTATCGTGTGGATTTTTTTATTTTCCCGCTGGTTTGGTTTTTGAAGCCGAAATGAAGCTTTGGTTTCAATTTTTGTGAATCTGTGTCTTGTGTGTGTTTTGGTTGAACAAAACACATTGCAACTTGAAAATGAAGAATTTTTATTTTTTTTAAATGGGGTTAGTTGATTTTCATCAATTGATATTCCTGGATTTGTGAAAAAATATATTAAATATATGCATAATCTGAAATGGGTATTTGCTTGCTTTATTGGGGAGTTATGTAAGAAGTGAAATTCCTGAACTTTCAAGGGAAAATGCAATTTTGATTTATTATTAGCGAAGTGAAGTTGTGAATGATACATGATACCTCACAAGAAAGTTGCTTGCTTCTTTTACTGCCTTCAAGTTTGGCTAATATATCAGATGCAGTCAAACGGATTTTCTTGTTCATCCAAGAGTTTGGTGATTTAAATTTAGAATCTCTGTGTTGCATTTGTGGTTTTGCTTTTGGATGCTCAAGCTTCTGTTTTTGACAGAGTGCACAGACGTGAGTGCATGCATTTTAGCTGTGGATTTGTCTTCAGTTTAAGTGTCCATGGAGATGGTTTGCACACTTTTGCCTGACTATCTAATTTTTATGTAATTCTGTAACAATATTGGATATAATGTAATAAATTTATACTGGAACTCCACCCCCTCACCTTCAGTTGTTATGCCTTCTGTTGTTCTTGTGTGTGTGAGACTTGGGCATTTTCAATTTTGTGTGATTGAGCTGTTATGGAATAGAATCTCTGACCATCAAGTAAAAGTGGTAATTGTATAACTGGCCAAAGTTAAATCCTGATAGTTCAGGAGATATATACCCAAAAAAAAGGAGATATATTTATTAAATATTTAGTTGCATGGCAGTGGGCACTAATACTGAAGTTGGGGGAAACACCATGGTATAGGGAGTAGGTTCTTTGACTTGCTTTTTGAGACAATGCTAGCCTTTAGAAAAGTTTGAAAAAACATAGCATGCAGACCTGCCCAATTAGTTCTTCCTTTCAATAATAGTAATAATAAACAAAGAAGAGGATTTTAATTAGGTTGCTGTTTCAGTAACTGGACTTCAAACCTCAAACTCCACATCAATCCATTTGATTCTATAAATCTCCAGGCTTTGGTTTCCCGTTCATTGACTCATCTGCACATTAGCGGGCACATTAACGGAGAAATATTTTAAAAAATCACATTAGATCTTGAATTAGTTTTTCATTAAACCCAATTTTTGCTGATGCCTATAACTCAAAAAATTTGAAGTGGTCTACTACTCTAACAGGCTTTTCACCATAGCCTATTGGCCTGTGTTTTTATTTTACCGTGTTACTGTCACTTTAAGCAGCACTTATTTGCTGCTGTGTCTGCTGTTTTTGCTGTTTTTTCTGTTTCTATTGTTATTTGATATTTTTTTCCTGTTTTTGGGTAACTCTTTATTTTTTCTGCTGTTATTTGCTGTTGATTCTGGTGTTTCTAATGTTATTTACTGCTGTTTATACCGTTATTTACTGCTGTTTTTGTTGTTTTTTACTGTTTTTGGTAACTTTTTATTTTTTCTGCTGTTATTTACTGTTGATTCTGCTGTTTCTACTGTTATTCACTGCTGTTTTTACTGAATAAATATGTTATTTGGTGTTTTTCTGCTGTTTTTGGGTAATTTTTTCAGTGTTTTTACTTTTTTACTGTTTTTGTAACTTTTTATTTTTTCTGCTCTTATTTACCATTGAGTCTGCTGTTTTTACTGTTATTCACTGCTGTTTCTGCTGTTATTTACTGTTGTGATTGTTGTTTTTAACTGGAGAAGTTTGTTATTTGGTGTTTTTCTGCTGCTTTTGGGTAATTTTTTTTTTTTGTTTTTGATTTTTTTTTTAATTGTTTTCACAGTTCATAGGGAAAAAAAAATTGATTGTTATGTTAACTTTTTTCGCAGAGAAGAGGAGGATAGCTTATCCCAAAATTAGGGCAAATTTCCCCTGAACACTCACAGCTGTTAGCAAGAGTATCAGAGAAAGCTTCAAGTGAGTTTTAGGTGTTACATTTAAATCTGTTTTAATTTTTCTGTAGGATGTTAAAATCAATATATTTTTTTAGCTAGAGTATTGGCCAAAGTTAAAGCTTCGGCACAATCTCGATGTGATCACACATGAATTGAAAATAGGATCTAAAGATTAACAAAGTTAGGTTTTAGAAAATGTTACCAAAACGAAAATATCCTTAATGACCAGACCACAAAATGCACCCACATAAAACAAATAAGTAATCTCGATTTTAAAGAAACAGGAAAAATCAGTCCCATTGCTTAAGCTAACAACAGCAGTACAGCACCATAAATCAATCCCATTGCCTAAGCTAATAACAGCAGTACAGCACCGTAAATCAATCCCATTGCCTAAGCCAATAACAGCAGCACACCCACCCAATAACAGCAGCACACCCACACCTGTAAAACAATATCGTTTGTCTAATTTTTCCCTAAATATGCTAATAGCAAAAAGTTTGGACCCTAATCTATTAAAGTATTAATCACAACTCAAAAAATATTAATGAAAAATAAATAAAAATAAAACAATGGAGTCAACAACTCACTGTCTCCAGTGCGATTGCAACGGTTGAGCGAGGCTACGACAGCAACAGATAGCGGTGATGGCTGAGGCAACGAGCTGTTGAATCATGATTACTGACGTGAGCTAGCTAAGTTTGTGAATCATGATCACGATCTATCGTCTGCAGTGAGCTAGCAAAAATATCCCAAATAAAAAAAAATTGAATCACGATTGTCGGCGAAGGGTGTGTGAGTGACAGCAGTGGAGAGAAACTGAGAGAGAGTGAGACTATAGTGAAATGCAGTCGACACTGCCATCACTCACACACCTTCCGCCGATTCAATGTTTTTGATTTAGGATACTTTGGCTAGCTCACTGCAGACAACATATAGTGATCGTGATTCATAGACTTAGCTAGCTCGTCGCCTCAGTCATCGTCACAAACTGTTGCCATCGCAGCCTCATTTAGCCATTGCCATTGCGCCGGAACCAGTGAGTTGTTGACTCTGTTTTTTTATTTATTTTTTATTAATTTTTTTCCTTAATTATATTTTTTTGAGTTGTGATTAATACTTTAATAGATGAGGGTTTAAATCTTTTTGCTATTAGCGTATTTAGGGAAAAATTAGACGAATGATATTGTTTTATGTGGGTTTGCTGCTGTTATTAGCTTAGGCAATTGGATTGATTTATGGTGCTGTTATTAGCTTAAGCAATTTTGGATTGATTTTTCCTGTTTTCTTAGAATGGAGATTACTTATTTGTTTTATGTGGGTGCATTTTGTGGTCTGGTCATTGAGCATATTTTCGTTTTGGTAATTTCTGTGCTGCAAAATTGAATTATGCAAGTATGCTTCTGCTTTTATGGAGTTCAAATGAAAAAAATTAAATGGAGTTCAATGAAAGAGTGAGTAGATACCAAATGCTTAATCTGGCACCTAAGATCAAGCATTTGGTGAACACTCACTTTTTCTTGAATGCTAATGTTTACTACACACCCACCTTCTTTTTATAGCTAGAAATTCTGTTCCACGGCATCTGTGGGTTAGAAGCCACATTGCCTCAATCCCCTAGTATTAATTACAGTTTTACTAGTAAATTAGGATTAGCAATTTGTACTGTTTGTTAATGTAGCCAATCATACAAGTAAGATAACAGAGTGTTTGAATTGAGATAATGGATGTTGAGAAGCATGAGTCTATGTTCTGTGTTATCTATTCCTGTATATGTGGGTTGGATGAAAATTGTTTGGTTGTTTCTCTAATATTTTAAATTCTAATATCTTTATTTAGTTTACAAGGAATTTGCTAATGATTTATCCATGTTTGTTCTCAGGCAATTTATGCTATAAGTTTACTTTAACCCAGATGGAAGCCAAATTTTTTCGGTTTTTGAAGATTGTAGGTGTTGGCTACAAAGCCAGGGCTGAAGCAGAGGGGCGACTCTTGTATCTCAAATTGGGATATGTACATGATGTTGAACTCACTGTTCCCCCAGCTGTTCGCGTTTTCTGCCTAAAAAACAATGTGGTTTGCTGCTGTGGACTTGATAAACACAGGGTGCACCAGTTTGCTGCTTCAGTTCGCAGTTGCAAGCCTCCTGAACCTTTCAAAGGCAAGGGTATAATGTACACTGATGAAGTTATCAAGAAAAAAGTTGGAAAGAAAAAATCAAAATGATGGTGGAGATGGTCTCTACTTTGTAGCAATTCGTTTTCTTTTTTTTTGGTGCATCTATTCACTGCGCCTACAAATCTTCATTTTGAAGTTGAAAATATTTGGAACCTTTCAAGGATTTTGTATTGAGAGCTTCCAATATCTGAACAACTTAGTTAAGAAATCGGCGGATTGTGATGCTTTTGGAGGCTTTGTTATAAAAAAAATGTTTGTTGAAATTTCACCATTGAAAATTTCTTATGCAAATTCGACGTTGGCTTTAAATGATTTTTTCTCTGCAGTACAATTTGTTTGCAATAACGGCCTTGTGAGCCACCTTATGGACTAGAGTCTTGTATTCTTGCACAAACAACACAAATCATAATCTCATGAGCCCGTAAATCCGATAGACGAAGTGCAGCGTAAAGAAGATTTTTGCATTCCACAAACCACAAACTGTTTAGCTAAAGCTACCACAAGTACATTAAAAAGGACTGAAAAATGACTCAAATTATGAACGAGTTAATCAAGCATGTCAATCTGAGAGGCAACGTCCAGAACCACCCAATCAAATCCCTCAAGCAACCCCTCACCTGCGTAGGCACAACCCATAATTTCCCAGTCTCGTGTTATATCCACAGCTTCCAAGTTCAGCATTTGTGGAAGTGTAGTCGAGACAGATTAGAACCAAAAAGGTTTTTATTTGTTCCAAATCCAACATACAGATGTTTTGAATATAAATTGGAAAAGAAAAAGAAAAGAAGATCATATCAATTGGATGATTGTTTTTATGAGAGTTCATAAAACATCTAATATCATCCAACCCATGAATGCTTTCAAATTTGTGAAACAGTGTTTGGTCAACCTCGTTTTTAAGGCCTCAACGCCTGAGACAGACAAGGGCTACTAAATGATCTAATGAATCTACTGTAAAATTATGCAAAAGGACACAACTAAAAATACCTCACAACATCTTATATTTCTTATAGCTCTTTGGCCCCAACATCCCATATATTTAAGACTATACCTGTCAAATACACATAATATATCATGGGAATTAAAACTTTTTGGAGTGCTTCAAACTCTCATCTCATGTAAGCATGCATATTTTGATCATCATGTCCATAAGGATGGACAATACTGTACATAATAAGCCTAAAATTTTACAATAAATTCATTTCATTTCATCTCATTTCATCTCATCTCATTTCAATTACCGTGTTCAATTTTATGTGGATCTGAACAGAAATCTTACTTTTGGTGAGTGGTGGTTTTGATGTTGAAGCCAAGTCTACCATCATTTTATTTTTAACTTCCTCCAAGCTTCCCTTCATATCCTCAAGCAACAAGAATGGACCAAAAGCCTTGCTAGCATTTACACGAGCCACCTGCCTTCCTGCCCAAAATATGCAAATTAAGACTTGCATTAATCAAAATAAGAATAATTGAACAAACTGTAACACTGGGGTTAGGAAGGGCGCAATATCTAAGAAATAGTCATTGCATGTCATTTTTTTTTAATTTCTTTATTTTTTTAATTAAATAGGCAAAACATAATCCCATATAAAGCTAATAAAGCAGTTCATTTAGGGAAGATGCAAAAGTTAAAAGGTGTCAAAAAGACCCTCACTAGGAGTCTAGGATATGCCTCTGTTTCAACGGTGTCCGGAAAAGGCACTAGAAGTGGAAAATAGCACTGCAGTAATGCATATAATCTGAAAACAAGGAGTGGAATAACATCTGACAAAAGTTTCTCACACACACCCATCTGCAAGAATCAGTCTGATCCTCTAGTATGAGTTTAGTAAATAAGTTCGCACGCTTCGAGCATAAGCTACTAGCCTCTTTAGTTCTCGAGATAGATACATGCCAATGAGGTAGGCCAGTAGCACCACAAGTAATAAGTCCACATGTATGCCACATAAATTTATAAGTATTGAACAGCACGTAAGCAGAGGGTCTAATATTGAAGAAGTTTCACCAAGGTGACCACTCTTGGTGGATAATTTAAACAAGAACTCTATATATTTATTAGTTTGTCTTAAATTACAAACCTAGAAGGTGGAAAAAAACGGCAGTACCTTTATAGAGAACAGGGTTATATTCTCTTCCATATTTGCTACTTTAAAATTGCGTATTTATTATTTTGGTTTTGAAAAAAAGGGAAAAATATATGTAATCTGCAAGTACAGAGGAGGACTTATTGTACAAATTTACGGGGGAGAGGTCTTATGGAATCATACTTAAACTAATATTGAAATCATACTTAAATTTTGACTTGGGTGCTTTAGTATGGTGTAAATAGTCGCACTCCTTGTTTTTCATCTCTTTATTATTGACGAGTTAGATTAAGACCCTTATACAGTGTAACCATCTTAGGCTTTCTTTGGTGCCGCTACTTACTTAAAAGTCAAATCATAATTAAAAAGTAGTTAATTAAGTTGATTTTATCTCACAGTTATTTGATGAAAAACTTCTATTACCTTTACTTAAAAAAAATACTATTTAAAAGTCATATATATCAAATATTATTCATCAATACTTAACTCACATTTAGAATTTCTATTTCACATTATGAAAATACCAAACAGATCCTTACACTTCAACGGCTCACTATCAGTATTGGGAAGACACAGGATCTTCTTATCAGGGGTAAAGCTCAATAAGAGACCTCAGACCCAAAGTAGAATTTACATTGTAATGGCTGAAACCAGCTTCTAAGAAGAGCTTCTTCCATTCTTTGATGCTCCGCTCTTTGGCCACACTGAATAAAGACATCATCAACATGTCACAGCACAATTGTGTCTCGGTTGAGTCCTTGTCTATGCTTTGATCTTCTATGACCATGTCTATGACAATAACTTTCCCTCCTTTACCTTTGCTCCCATCAATAGCTTCCTTGCACTTCTTCAATATCTTCACGCTCTCTTCATCACCCCAGTTATGCAGAACCCACTTCATAGATATATTTTGTCATATAAATTTAATTAAACAGTTAAAAATCTTGGAATTCTGTTAATTTATAGAAAAATAGTAATACTAGATCCACAAACTCTTTGTGCAAACTGCTGTATTATAACAATGTTGATTTGATTTAAAAAAAAAAAAAAACTCCACATGATGCAGGTAATTAATTTTTATTAATATATTTTATTTGGATGAGTATATTTCAACTTAAGTTTTCTATAAAAATATTTTCCTAAAATTTGAGCCATTGATCTTATACAATACAAAGAGTGATGAATTTTGACATCATTAAATGCTATTTTGACATTTAATATATCTAAAATTGGATTGTATAAAATAACTAATTCAAAATTTTGAGTAGAAAATTCAAGCTAAAATAGCCCACTCTATTTTCTTCGACCAAAATTGTTATATATGCTACAGCTATTTGTAGAATGAGGTTGTGACTCTGTATATATCAGTATTGAAACATTAATATTTAAGTGGGAGAGAAAATAGAAATCCTATTATTAATCAATTTAATTACCTTGAGTAGAACTGCATCTGCTGGAGGTATTGCTTCAAACATGTCGCCTCCAAGAAATTCCAGGTTCTTATTAGCCCCCTGCTGCTGCTGCAAATTATTATCAACGACATGTGGGAGATCGAAAACGATGCATTTCATTTCAGGAAAAGCTTCTGCGATGGCTTTGGCCATAGTTCCAGTGCCGCCACCCAGATCAACCAGACACTTCAGCCCCTTGAATACCTCCTTACAATCTTTAATCAGAACGCTTGATATGAACTGAGAGTCGGTCATCATGGCATCATAAAAGACGTTTTTAAATTTAGCTTCTTCAGCCAAACAACCCCAAATGTCTTTCCCATGCGTTGACTCAAAAACTGTGGGCGTAGAGGGATCATCATTCTTGAACCAAGAGCTCAAGAAATTGAAGGGAGTCGTTACTATAGGATGGGTTATCAGAAACATAAATGGTGCGGCCCTCAAGGGATCATCCTTTAGGAGGAGTCGAGAAGCTGGTGTAAGAGAATAATACACTTCTGATTCGTCTTTGTCAATTTTATTTTGTTGAGCAAAGAAGCCAGAGTGAGCTAGAATCCGCATAAGGCGTTGAATGCAATGAGCTTTGTTTTTTTGGATGTCGAGTGCTGAAGCTATCTGTGAAAGAGTCATGGGCTGGCCATGTTTGTGAATAACATCTGGTATGCCAAGTTCAACGGCACATTTTAGTGACATGGAATTGATGTAATTGAAGGCACAATTCCACACCTGTGCTTGAGCTTTAAGAAGCTCAGAGCTGCTGCTGCTGCTGCTACTCTCTGCATTAATCATATGATTCATATCCATTTCAGGCTATTCAAAGCTTGGCGAACCCTTTAAAGATTCTTGTCTATTTATATAGCAATTGATACTATGTAGTATCCAGTGGGATTAGTTGAGAGGTTTAATTTGTAGGACAACATGTATCCCAAATGTTTTTATCCCAGCAGTTAAATTAAATCAACCAGAAATTTACACAAAAATAATTATAATAGGTCAAAAGGGGCATGTAACAATAGATCACAAGACATGCATAATCTTTTTTATTGTACCATATTCCCCAACACTTCAATTCTTTTACTATAATGCTTTAATTCAAATAAATTTGGATTTTGAAAGACCTAATGACAGTGTATGCGTGTATATCAGCACTGGGTGCTAATCCAGTCTCTCTGTACAATCTGTGATTAACAAGAGACGAGCTTAAATATTGTCAACGTAGTATATGAATTAACTGTTGAAAAGTCAACATGCATGATCTTCTAGCTGCAATATTAGAAATATTGATGAAGCATGTGGCTGGAATCGTGGAAATTGAAGCTATATGAGTTGGTGAAGCATGTGACAATTTGACAATTTCACAACAACTTTGACAATTTGGCAAAATTGGCTAAATTGTAAGTGGGCAGCGAATGTGTAATAGTGTAAAATGCTTCCTATAAATGGAGGGAGTTTTTTCATTTGTTGAGCATCCCGAAAAATTGAGTGAATAACAATTCATTCGTAGAATTGTTGAAAATGAGCAATTAGAGAGCGTAAGCAGTTGAGAGATTTTTCTTTTCAAATATGTATGAGACCGGGTGTATTTGAATTTTAAAAAGTGAAATTTCTACTCAAATATTATATTTTGATAATTATTAATAATACAATTATTTTCTCTTCCTCTCATGGATGTAGATAAAATTATTAAACTACGTTAAATTTTATGTTTTTTATTTTTCTTATAATTATTTTGTGCGTTTAATTTGACATTCCGTGACCAACATTAACTCCCTTCTTTAACTTCTTGCCTTTTGAGGAATTTTCAACTGCAGGCATTATAGATTAGCCCCCTGATTTACAATTTTTTTTAAATAAAAATTATCTAATAATTTATAATTTGAACGACCTTGATGCTCGATACTCAATACCCCATTATATGTATTAGTTATTGTTTGCCACCCCCATAAGAATCAACAAATGTTAAAGTGCACCCTAATCTTTCGGCAACTATCACCGCACACCCATTCCATTAGAAATTACCGTTAACCTTAACGATTTTGTCAGACATCTATTGAAATCACCACAATGCCCCCCATATAAATTTACTAAATGGCCCATACATTTTTAAGGAATTATAAGAATATATTAATTGGCAGTTGGCACTTTATTTTCTTCAAAAAAGATAATTATAGAACGTGTAAAAACAATGTTAAATGTAAATCGAAAATAATTACAATTAAATTAAAGCTATTTTTAAAAAAATATAAATTAAAACTAAAATTAATTGGACATTATTAGTCCAGGAACCAAAACCCTTTAAGGCATCTCCAACTCCAAGCTCCAACCTCATGGCAGTATTTATAGCAATAACCAAATATCTGCTTTGAAAGCACCACAGACAACGACATAAACTTCCAATTTCATAGCACAATCAAAATAATTTATATATCAAACAAATTGTCAAGTGCCTAAACCTAAAAATCAATGAATAATAACATGGAAACCCTAAAATTTTAGGGTTGGGATTTTATAGTTGCTAGTCACCATTGTTGGCGCTGCATTAGTTAGCAGCAACCCATGGCTGTTTGAACTGCTAGAAGCCTCTCGGTCTAGCGTCACGCTCCTACTGCTTGTTTCCACCCAGAAATGGACATTTGCTGCGGTAGTGCAATTGGTTATGTGACCCTTGTGACGTCGATGCTAGGGAAAAGCGAAAAACCTTGTTGTGGAGCATGAATGGAGAAGGGAAGAAAATGAGCACTTTGTTGCAGAGTGTAAATAGAGGAGAGAAGATGGAGCGTGAGTGGAGTCATGGAGAAGGAAGAGAAAAAAATAAATTTTTTCTTTTTTTCTTTATCCATCCCAATAACTGTACTATTTTACCCTTATAACAGTTAAGTTAATAGTGATTTCCAACTGAATGGGTGCGTAGTGATAGTTGTTAAAAGATTAGGGTACATTGTAATATTTGTTAATTCTTATGGGGGATGGCAAAAAATAACCCTATGTATAAAAATTAAATATCAATTTTATCAGCACATGGGTCAGCAGATGGATACATTGAACCCATTAAAAATGCCCTTTGGAGATACACGCTATTTCTCGTGAATCATTACATCCATCACCAAAATTTTAAAAATTCTGCTTTGTCTTTAAACACCCTTCTGAATTTTAATAATAACCCTTATTATTCTTTTTCACATTAATGATGAACAGTGTTATGGATTGTAGTTTTCGAGATTAATCTTATATTAATTCTACTGAGTTCACGAAGCTATTCAAATTTGATCCCGTGCCACGATATTTTTCCTCCAATCTATTTTATAAGAATGTTTACTAATATTTATATAAGATAATTAGTAAATTTATTCTCTTCAAATCACTCTTCTTATTTTTAAAAATCTCAATTTACTCCTTATTTTTTTAAAAAAAAATATCAACTCACTCCTTTTTTTCTTTATCTTTTCTATAAAAATAAGAGTAACTTAAGGTTTTCAAAAGTTAGAATATGATTTGAAGATGATCAATTCAGAAGGGAGAGTTACTTAAATGGGTGCAGAAACTAATCTCATAATTCTAACTAAATAATTTTTAAGTAATTTTATTTTGCTTCCCACACAAATTCAAATTTTAAGAGAAATAAAAAAGTAAATAAGTCTAATTAAACTTTTAACTTTGTCCATCCTATTAAAAAATAAATAAATAAAATCGGTCAAGAAGCTTGGCAGCATCTTCGCTTAATAAGAAGAAAAAAAAATTTTAAAAAAAGGTTACATCAGCATATGGATCAGCAAAATTGACCCACTGAAGGCCCTATCCAATATAGAAAATTCTCTATTACGTAACATCCTAGAGACCTAATTATGTACGTAGGACATTTAGTATATATAACAGGGACCAAATTATCATTCATATACGTGCTAAAACATATAAATAGTACAGAATGCTTTCTTTTTATTTATTTCACAAAACTTCGATTTCTTTAGCACACTCGCAAATTACAACTTGGGTTCTCATTTTGCAACTAATATACTATGTAAGTTACAACCCACTGGAGAACCCAAGTAAAATAAAGCTTATTACAACAATACATAAACAAGCATTTGATATTCACATAAAAGATATAATGGTAGGTAATGTCTAATTTAAATTTTAACTCTTATATTTTTTGGGATTCAAATTTAGATGATCCTTCTAAATAAAATTGTTTTGAAACTACTCAGTCTAACCCTAGGATCGAGAAACAACTTATTAAGGATAAACCTCAATAAGAGATCTTAAACCTAAAATGGGGGTAATTTTATAGTCACTAAAACCAGCATCCGCAAAAAGCTTGGCCCATTCTTTCTCATCTCGCTCTGTTCCGGTGACCAAAACCATCATTAACATATCAAAGAAGAGTTGTGTTTCAATAGACTCAGAATCCCTTTTTTTATTCTCTCTCATCATGTCAATAATAATCACCTTACCTTTCTTGCCATCGCTCGTAATTGCTTCTTTACATTTCTTAAGAATCTTCACGCATTCTTCATCATTCCAGTCATGTAATATCCACTGCTTGTCATCACCAATAATATTAGAATTTAGAATATTTGAAGACCCAAAATGTAAAATTGAATGAATATATGATGTACATAAGTAATTTGAGATGTTTCTAGTGTGTGTGTGTATTAATTTTATGCTCAAGAAACCACTTTAGTTAAACTATCGAAATCAATACGCGTACCTTGAATAGAACAGCATCAGCTGGGGGAATGGCCTCAAACATGTCCCCTCCGACATATTTGAGATTGGCCAAATCGCTTTCGAGGCCATTAACCACATGTGGCAGATCAAAATCAGTGCACTCCAAATTAGGAAACGCTTTAGCTATGGCCTTGGCCACGGTTCCTGTGCCCCCACCCACATCCACTAACGAATTCAAACCTTCAAACACATCCTTACACTTATGTATCACCACTCTTGTTGCCAACCGCGCATCACTTGCCATGGCTTCATTGAAGAAATTGTTAATCTTTGGCTCGTCCCCAGCATACTCCCAAAAACTCTTCCCATGTGCCGTATCAAACGGCGTAGGATCGTCGTTTTGAAACCAAGTGCTCAGTTTCAGCCACGGTGATAGCAAAATAGGATCTAGCATGGCTTGCAAGAAAGGTGTCACGCTTAAGGGGTTGTCTTTTAGGAGAAGTTTAGAAGCATTTGTGAGAACATAACCTTGTTCTTCGTCATTGTTATTTCGGCTGCTATTTAGCGTTTGCTGTGCAAAGAAGCCTGAGTGGATCAGAATGCGCATCAAGCGATACACACATCGGGTTTTCGATGGGTTTATTGTTAGGGCACTAACAAGCTCGTTGAGGGTCGTGGGTTTGCCATGTTTGTTGATAATATCTGGTATGCCTAATTCAACAGCGCATTTAAGTGACATGGAGTTTATGAAATTGAAAATGTGATTCCAAACATGAGCTTGAGCTTCAAGTAGCTCAGTATCATGCTCTCCATCAATCAAATTCATCCTTATTAGGCTAAGTAGGGTTAATCGATATTTGATGCAAATCAATGGATTTGAGCTCTATATATAATAGCGAAAGAGTCATATATACTATTAGGACCCATTTGATATTAAAGTGTGGTTGTTTTTATTTAAGCTCTTGTGAAAAATTAAAAATTGTTAAATAAAAATTGATGGTGTAGGATAAATATGAGTTTTAAATAATAATTTTAACAAAAATAATAAAGATGTATAGATTTTTTATCATACAAGTGTGGAAAAAATTAACTCAACTTTCAAAATACAACAACAAATGTTTACAGTATACTTTAAAGATGCAGTTTTAAATTATAGCTACCTAACTATAATACCAAACAGACCGTTAATAATTTTCTGTGGTGCCATCCAAAAGAAAAGGTGTTGGAGTGTTTTAAAAAAACGTTTCTCTGAATGCATCTAATTGTTAACTAAATTAATAATTTGCTAAGGGTTAAATTCAAAGAAAAGATGGGGATCATAGAGGTTGTGACAAAAATTATTGTGAAAAATTATTTTTCTATTGCCACGTGATTCACACCGTCGGTCGAAAATTATTGCAAGATATGGCTCAAATATACGTAATCAGATCTGCTAAATCTTGTTATCCAAATAATAAAATTAATTCAGAAGACCCACTTAGAAAATTAATTCTGTTAACATCTCGCGTGCCTAATCATCGAAAAAATATGCAACTTGCAGTTTGGGGTAAGGCATTATTTATTCCATCCAAGACGTCTACGGAAAAGAACGTAATTGGAGAAAGAAATATCAAGTTGATTATAAATGCTTTTGTAATTAGGCTACAAAGAGAATCACGTGAAGTGAAGTAATATTGAGGGTTTCCTTAATTAATAATACGAATGGACACCAAATCTGAATTATTGTGGCCCTGTTTGGGATTGAAGTGGTGTAAGTGAAAATAAATTATAATTATGAAATAAAATTTAATATTATGTAGTAAATATAATTTTTAAATAATAATTTTGATAAAATTAATAAATATATAATAAATTTTTCATCATACATATTTATGTAAAATTAAATCAACTTAATTTTCAAATAACAGTAGTTAGAGCAACACCAAAAGGCTCTTCAAATAAGATTTTATTACTTATTTGAAGAGTTACAACAATATTTAAAGCTCCAAAAGACACTCTAATTAAGATTCTTCAAATAACAATTAATTCTCTCTCTTCAAATTTGGAGAGTTAATTTCTCTCTCTTCAATTTATATTTTATTACTTTTCATTAAAGAAAGAAAGAGGAGTGCTTTAATTACCATTGACTTTTCCTTTAAAAAAATAATTATTTGATTAAAATAATATTAACTTATTTTTATTTGAAGAGTCTTTTGGAGAATATCATATTTTTTCACCTTTTTATTTGCCACATAAGTAAGCAAATAAATATTTGAAGAGTAAAACTTATAGAGGCTTTTAGAGATGCTCTTAATACTTATCAAACACATTAATACTATAGTTTTTAAGTAACAACTGTCCAATTTTAATACCAAATAAATATAACATATTTAATTGTAATTTTGCTGATTCTGAGGTGATCTTGAATAATGTGTTAGCTTTGTCCCATGCTGTACATGCAAACTTAATTGCACTTTCTAAATATATCAGCCTGCATGATTTTCTTAATTGCAGGAAAACTTCTTGTTTCCTTGTTTGACTTTTAAGTCTGTATCATAGAATTCTCCCCGGTAGTAAAATTATCGGTGAATTAGAACTTTCAATATTATACTTCTCCCTGAGCCGTGACATTTTATGATTTGTAGGATTTTGTTCAATTTTTTTAATCAATTACTTTTTCTTTTCCACAATTCAAACTCGAGTAAGTAATTAAATAAAATTATTTAAAAATCGAGCAACTTCTTGTTGTTAATCTCGCTGAGGTGGCTGCTGATCATATGATTTATATCAAACAGTGAATTTCAATAATGAAGGTATTTATAAATTTTTTATTTCTTTTGGAAAAGGATATTTATTAATTTAAGATAATATCAGAGCAGTAGTCACATGGATGCCAGTTGCAGTGATGAAAAGCCATGTTCATCTTCCCTTTCTTGCCGATTGGTTTGTCGTACGACTTTGAATTAATGATTAATATGAGGTGTCTACACTCTACACTCATTCATAAAGATTGAATATAAATTAAGGTAGAGCTCCTAAAAGATAATGGGGGCGAACCAGCCAACTCCCATTTGCAACGAAGGTGATTTGAATCACATGAATAATCCAAAGTTTCAGCTTTTTTCTTTTTTTAAAATTAAATAAATGGGTAAATTTCGCTTATTAAATTCACCGTTGCTGTTGTGAAAGATTGCCAGGATTAATGAAGATGAGATTGGGATGATTATTAAATTCACGATTCACCCGTCCTTGGATATGATTAATTAGGACTAAAATGGTATTTAACTTAATTGACTCGATCAACAAACGGTGATGAAGCACCAGAGAACTCAGACAAAGTTTCATGTCTCATTCTTTCTTTTTCATTGGTATTAGAATATGAATCACAAACTCAACGTAATGTACACTAATTACTTATTTTATTTAAAATATATATTATCTTACTTTAGCATTAATTATCTTTCTTTAATCTTTCAACTGCAGGTTCATACATCATATCTATACCCGTAGTAGCTACTAGCTCATATTAATTACTTATTTAATTTAAATATATATTATCTTACTTTAACACTTATTATCTTTCTTTGATTTTTCAACTATAAGTTCATACATTGTAATATCTACTCTTTCTCGAGGCAAAGGATGTTATATGCGGGAGCACATCCGCTTTCCTTTTTTAAGAGCATACTTCAAGCTCAAGGCAAGCTAGAATTGAACAGATGAGGCAAGTCCCGAGAGTGGACTTTAAATTTGAAAGATGCAGTCATATCCCAACAGACATGGACCGACTTGTGTGTCGTCAAGACCCGGCTCCTAATTTGGCGCTGATCCCAAAAAAAATGTCACGTGTCATTACAACAAGTATGAGTTATAAGCACAAAATATTATTTGAGTTGTGATATTTTAACTCATGAATGAACCCAATTAAGGCATAGGAGCCTTAAACTCCCATTAGCCCTTAAAATTTCTTAAATTAAGCCTGTGAACCCCTTCTAATTGTTAAATCCAATACTAACATATTAAGTAATTTGGGCTTTTCTCAATAAATAGAAAGGTATTTTGGGCTCTTAAATTAAATCTATTTAAATAATAAGACTTTTGAATTTATTCAAATTCTAACTTAAAATTAACTTACAAAAGTCACCATTTTATATTAATAATAAAAAATTAAAGGAATAAAGAAAAAAAAACCCCAAAATCATGAAAACTGTGAATCACTAAATTACAATTAAACTTATCCACCGTTATTGCCGAACGTTTCCATTCCTACTACCAGTCTACCACCAACTCATTGTCGCCGCCGCTATCACTAGCCTTTCATGAGTTTCGTCCCTTGCTAGACCAGCCATAAATTGAAACAAGTATTGTGCTTGAATGTTGTTTTGAAGTTTGAATTAATGATTTTGGCCGAATGAAGAGTTAATGATCTGCATCTCTATAACGCTATTCATCAATTCTTATTCTCATTGCTATATACAAAATTCCAAAAGTAAATGTCCATTTTTTCAAGATGAGCAATTCTTTAATATTAAAGTTGAAATGGAAAGTAGTGGGATAATGGTTGCTCTGTGAAAGTGGCTTATATTTTATTATACAAAAGCAATCACTTTTTTTATGCAAATAAATGAACAATTGAAAAGATAAAAATTGCAATCATGTATCTTTCCGTGAGCCCCATTAAGTGTATTGTAAAATTATTTTTTTAATATCGAATTTGTATTAAATTAATTATTCTTGTTGAGTTGTTGTTAGGGTGTTCACGGATAGAATTTTACGGATAAGATATCAATCCATATCCGATCCATGATTTTGCAGATTATAATTTTTTTAATCAAATCTAATACACGGATTGAATAAATTCAATCCAAATCCAATCCATAGATTTACAGATCGGATGCGGATTTAACTCAATCCATATTCAATCCATACATCTGTGGATCGGATGCGAATTTAACTCAATCCATATCCAATCCACCATTTTGCGCATTAATTTCTAAATTAAAAAATTTAGTTCTCTCAAATCCATGAACTAGGGTTGGCAATGAGACGAAATGAGATGGGATTTACCAATCTCAGTCTCGTCCCGTATATGCGAGTGGGATGAAAAAACCTCACTCCCGTCCCTATATTTTTTTTGGGATAAAAATGTGTTTCTATCCTGTTCCAAAAGAGATGGGATCTTGTGGGATCCCATCCCAATTGAAAATATTCTTATTCTTATTCGGCAATAAGACGGATGGGACGGAATTTGCCAATTTCACTCTCATCTCGTGTATGTAAGTGGGATAAAAAATAGGTCACAGTCCCGTTCCTAAATTTTTTTATTGGACAAAAATATGTCTCAATCCTGTCTCAAATTGCTATCCCTACCATGAACTAATGAAATAAAAGAATCTAATATAAAAATAAATTTACTACTAATTAAATTAAAAATTAAATAAAATTAAATAAATTAATTGTTTAAATAAAGATAAAATAATACATTCATAGTTTTAAAATATAACACACCAAAATTAATTGTTCAAATAGAACTACAATAATACGTTCAAAGTTTCAAAATATAGCACACTAAGATTAATTGTTCAAATAAAGTAACAATAATACATTAATATAACACCAAAATTAATTGTTCAAGTAAAGCCACAATTAATTGAAATGGCGAAATTTCTGAAACCAAACACAGTATGATCCTTCACCAGGGTTGTTGCGTCTGTCAAAAAGTGATGATTACGGAGCCGTCAACGATGAGAACTAGGAGAAGCCATACGGGTGGCGATCTTGAAGGTTGTGATAGTGCAATTGTTCAGCTGGAACCAGTGAGTGTGAAGTGGCTCAATGGACTCGGGGAAGAAGATGGCTTACTCTAGCCGGAATCGTGCGGCCGACGTCCTTCAGATCGGTGTTGAGAGTGTATCGAACCAGTATTGCGTGTTGCTAGTGCGTGTGACGGCGGGGAAGCTTAGGGTTTTTGGTTTGCAAATTATTAGTGACTTGCATTATGTTACTTTGCTTTTGGGTGGTTTTGCAAATTGTTGGTAATTTGGCGTTACATTAGGTTGCTTTTGCTAATGCATGTGACTTTGTTTTTATTTTGTTTTACAATTTTTACAAGTTATATTTATATTTGATTATTTAATTATTTTTTATTTTGGGTAATGGCTAAGATATGTTATAGTGCTTATGTAACTATGTAATGTTACATTTATAATATTTTTTAATTAAATTTATAATATTTTTAAATAAATAAATTTATAATTTTTTTTGCGCGGATTCATGGATTTTTGCAGATTTACATAAGTAAATTCATATCCAATCCATTGACTGTGGATTTGTAAATTTCCAACCCATATTCAATCCATCAATCCAAGGATCAGATTTTCACGGATCAGACGAATTGAGCGGATCGAATAGTTGTTGTAGTTATTTTGTTTGGATTTAGCCTTATTGTGGAATTTAATCTAATATTTTTTTTATTTGCTATGAAACAGATATGGAAATTTTTAAAAAAATAAACCACAACTCTCATCTCCTCTAGAGGGAACTAGTGATGATTCATATGAAATTAATTTACAAAATTTACCGGATAACTTATGACCTTGTATTGATAATTATAATTGTAATATTCGAGATAAGTTTGAAGAACATACTTACAAAGGGGTTCTTTTCAACCTAAGGGGCACAATTTTAAATTTGAGAAATTTAGAAATCAACAACGATAATTTGTTTCGGATTGGTTCAAGGAATTTAGTTCTTGGTTGGAATATAGTATAAAAGAAAAGTTTGTATATTGTCTTTTTTGTTATTTTTTTTTTAAAGTTTATCCCCACTTATAAGGCCCACCACAAATTTTTAGGGTTGAAGCCGTAAGGTCAAGCCGAACCCAAAGGAGATAAAGCCCATTTTTGGTCTAACTTGGGCTACATTAGCAGGTCAGGCCCAATACACTTGCAAAACTAATTTCTTTGTGGTTACGAATTAGAAAGGAACGAGTTACCTTCTAAACGCGCTTGTGTGCCAGCAGCATCGCTGTTCCTTTGGTCTAAAGAGGAGGAGAATCATGTCCAGAAAATTCTATGCACACTTACAAAGCGCAGCTTTTCTGTTATTTTCTTCTAATGCACACGAATGCTCAGAGTTCTTTGAGTGAAAAGATCAAATACTTGGTGTGCGATCACTCGCCTTCTGAAAAAACCAGACTCAACAGACTCCACAGTTATGATATTACCAGTATTAAAACTAGGAACACTTGCACTGAAAACATTTTGCAAACCCATAGCCAATCGCCTCAAGAAAGAAGCTGGCTTGCACCCCAAGTTCCGCCAGATTATCATCAATATCGCGCAGGTATTGCTGGTCATAACTTCGTAATGTTACTTATTTGATGATTCATTACTGGGCGTATAAATTCTTAAATCTTATTTATCTGATGTTGCATCAGGCAAATCATCGATTGACAACAAATATGCAAAGGCGGATATATGGTCATTCCACTGACGTTGCAATTCGGCCACTGGATGAGGAAAAAGCTGTCCAAGCTGCAGCGGATCTTCTTGGTGAACTCTTTGTGTTCTCGGTAACGCCGTGTCTCATTATCTAGTGTTAGTGTGAAATTGTGGTGAAATATTGTATATAACTTTAAATGCTGGCATGTTTGTATCATATGATTGGGTTGTAATGACTAACTTAGAGCTACTTATCTTTATAGCCCCTTGCTGTAGTTGCCATTGGAGTTGGATGTTCTTGGTGTGAGTTGCTCATGCATAGTCGATTGTATAAAGAGTGATCATGAAACCTTCCTTGTATTACCATAACTGCCTAAAAGTGAAGTCACTAGTATGTATCATGCCTTAGTTGATGGGAAGTCTAATCTGGCCTCCAAAATAAATCTTGGAGTGGGTTGGTAGCTGAACAGGCTTGCTATCTAGCTCGGTTAGCCAGAGAGTCTTGGCTTGAGGGTAAACTGTATGTGTATCTTCAGACTCACTCAATGGGGGATTAGCACTTAAAAATTCACACCAATGTAGCAGGACTAATTGATAGTTGCATAAGAAGCCTGCCTTGGTTATAGGGTTGGCAAGTGCTTTTGTTGCCAATTGATTACAGACTATGATTTGTTGGCTTGAACATGAGAGGACATAACAATATCTTGTGCTTATTTAACCCTTTTGGTAGATGTCCTTGTCTGTACTTCTAAAAGGAAACACTGACATACAGATGATAGGATATGGGGGGAAACGGTGCCCTTTTTTAATCCGTACATGGAATACTTGCTGGTTTTCAACAATTTCAACTAAAAAACATCAGATGACATGCTATCACCTTATATGATCTATTAGTACCGACCAGGGATGTTCTGGACAGGCTGAAGTGGTGAATTCGGTGGCTGTATATATGTATTCACATTGATAATTTGAGCAACTGGCCTCTTGTAGTATAATTTTACTGCTTATATTGCTGTAAACTGTGAAATCTCTATAATTTGATTTGCTAGATAACTTGTATCCTTACCGGTTGTCTCTCTAGGTTGCAGGAGCCGCTGTTATTTTTGAGGTACAGAGAAGTTCCAGATCTGAAGCAAGAAAAGAGGAGCAGCAGAGGCTAGAGTTAGAGGTATACTTTTCATATTTTCTCTTCATATTACCTGCTGCCTCAATTGCAACCCTGAAACTCCTATGATTATAACTGAAGATCTTTTTATGAAGGTGTTTATCAAAACATGTATGCACGTCTTTCAGCCCTGTTTTGCTCATTCAGCTTGTTGCATTAGAACATCTAAGGCCACAATTTCATGAGTAGATAAGCAGTAACCGTGACAGAAAATCAACCTCACTGTGTGTATCCTGACTCTTAAGTTTATATATAAGGAGATGAAGAAGTATGAAAATTAAGGAGATTAAGAAGTATGAAAACGAGTGGTTATTTCTATATGCAAAATTTTGTTAAAACATTGCTACAAATTATGAGGCCTTTTAAATGAAACACCTTTTTCTTTTTAACTTTAGTTGCTGTGAGAGGTGTGAATGATCATGAGGTAGAAGGACAGAAGGATTAGATGGAAGAAAAACACGAGCTTTTGTTTCTTGTAAAATTTAGTAATCCTTTGTTCATTCTTTTTAGGCAATGAAGCAAAGAGATGAAGATCTAATGAGAGAAGTTGAGCGTCTCAGACAGAAACTTGTAGAGCTAGAACAACTCGCCAAAGGACGAGGATTAATTGGTACATTGAATTTCAGGCATGCTCTTGACAGTGAAAACGAAAAAGCAAAATCAACTTAATTGCTGCAAAGGCCTGGTAAGGCACAAAGTTCTATTTGAGGAATTGCTGATGATTGTTGATATTTATTAGTCATTACAAATTGAAAAACCAATAATTGGCTACTGAAAGACCTAGTTCTTTACTCTGTTTTCTCAAATTTCTGTTTGCATTATTTTGCAGATAACGGAAACATCCAGTGAACTAAATCTTTTAACAAAGGCTGGGGATTACCATTGCAGCTATAACACAATGACCAATTAAAAGTTCACCAAACTTAGCAAGTTTGATAAAATTACTTCACACTGAAAAACGTTTAGAAAATATTTCAGATGATATTCTGACCCATCTGAGATTTCTAGAAGTTGTACAGATCCTTCAGTTTCTACAGAATTGTTCAAAGCTTTTAAACCCGTTTTGGCTTTTGTAGCCAACCTCTGTAGTTGTGCTTGAATAAGCTGTTTCCTGAGGCTGCCTGTTTCTGGTCTCATTGGACTAGGTTCTTTTTTTCTGAAAAAATAGGCTACTTGTTCACTTATATATCCTATGAATTATATTGATAGCTTGAGAAGAATTTTCTTGTCACCGGACCGGACCCACAGCTTTGTTGTGTCATCAATCCAATATAAAAATAAAATGATTAAAGCTCCGTTTACAATAGCTTTTTGATTAGAACCTCATGGACTGGAACTTTTACAAAATAGAATTTATCGTTAAAGAAAGTTATTTTTTTTTAAAGTTAGTTATTTGATTGTTGTTGAGAGTTTTTATTAAAAGAAATATTAGTTATTTAATTGGTGGCGAGAATTTTTATTAAAAGTTGTAAACTTAGTTTAGTAGATAAAATTTTAAGAGCTAAGTTTCGTGAAAATAAAATGAGATTGTGAGAAAATATGGGTTCTATGGATACTTTAATTAAAAAATATATATTATTTTTAAAGCCCAAAATTTAATATGTTTTTTTTATTTCTAGTACAACCAAGCAACATAAAATAATGTATAGAATATTTTAATCTTTTGGCTACCAAACGGCCTTGCGGCCACTAAATATACTAAACGGTTGTAAAATCTTTTTATTTCATATTTTCAATCAAATATAGCTGATATTTTGCCAATGAGTTCTTATGCGTACTTGTGTAGTAATATATTTGATTATAATTTATATCAAAGCACATAACTCTGACAATAGAAAGCATGTAACTAATTATTTTTTGAAATTTTCTATGATGATGAATGAATTTTTATAGCATTAATAATGGATTGTTATGAACCATTGGATTAAAATGTTTTAACCATTGCTATTGATTTACTTTAGTAGATAAATAACTAATAAATTAATAATTAATAGCAATATTCAAGTTGCTATTAATATGGAGGTTCATGGATATAGTTTTATTTTTATTTATTGATAAATATTTCTAAATCACCAACAAAATTAAAAATTATATACGCAAATATACATTTAAATATACATATATGCATAATAAATATGAATTATTTAATCTTCAACAACATCTATTAGTAGAGATCCTTTATGTTATTTATAATTAGAACAATATAATTTTGAATTCTTTATTTTTTTCATTTGTTATTTTTTTATTTTTTAAATTACTCGTTGGCAAAGATTGAATCGAAACAATTGTTGCAATGTTTTATCTATTTGGCAAATTTTTAGTGAAAAAGAAATAATAGTAAGATGTTACACTAAAGGGCTTGTTTGTTTTTTATTTGAAGTTTGAATTTTAATTATTTTCATATATTAGAGCTTTTAATTTGTTGTTTTCTATAATTTTTTATTGGCTTATGTAATTAACAAGAAAAAAATATAATATACTAACAATAACTTTTTAACTATCATATATTAATGTCAAAAAATGTATGTGTTCGATTTTTTTTATAACTTTCATGATTTATTTTAATGCACATTATATATATAAATACTTAAATTTCGACAAGTTATATTAGCAATATATATAATATAATATAATATAAATAAGGGCATATATGTTAAAATATCATATATCAAATATTTTTGTTTTATAAAACAAACAACTTTACACAAGATATTAAAATAAAAATCAAACATGTGACTCGGACATATGCATTAGATCTCTTTAGGCTTTAATCAAATCAAAATCTATTTAGATTTTAGACAAAATATCAATGCTACCTAAGATTTTTTTTTTTTCAGGAGACTATTGCTCATTGCTACCTAAGATTGAGTTGTATTAATATTAAATACATATTTTTTAAAAAGAAAAATATAGAAGATAAAACAAACAGCACTTCTCTCTTTTTTATTATTTTATTTTAAAAATATATGTTTAAGCAATTTGATAACCGGTAAATTAAATTTTAAATAATTGAAATCAAAATATTATTCTAACCAATTTTTAATTTTTTAACCTTTTATTCAACTCTTAATACTGTAATTTTTATAGTGGTATCATGAAATGATCTTTTTTTAGATAATTCTAAAACTCTATTAATTGATTTTTTATTTTTGAAAATCCATCTTTTTTTACACTTTATTATTAGTCATTATATATATACATATTAGAAAAATATGTTAGCTAGACATTGATTTATAAGTAAAGCAAAAATATATTGTGTAAATATATTTCCTTCACTTTTTTTACACTTTATATTAGTCATTTTATATATTCTTTTTATTTAAAAAAATATGTTTGTTAGACATTTCATTTATAAGTAAAGTATAAATGATAAATACATTGTGTAAATACATTTCCTCCAATGATTGAAAAAAGGAAGTTCAACAAATATTCGGTTAAAATAAAATAAATTAAAATACCCTCTGTATAAGGGTAATATAGTAAAATAGGCAAATCCCATGACAAGAAGGAAGCTAGGAAGGATCGGTTCTTCTTTTCCCGGGTACCCTTTCTTCATCCACCGGCATCGCTTATAATATTAACATCGGACCTTTTTTGTAATTGGTCGGATCACATCACTTGCATGAAACTGCTATTTTTCTCAGACTCTCTGGAAAATTAATTCCTGAGAAAATTTTCAGGTGAATAAACATATTATTTTCCCGTTACTATAAATTCAATTTTGTTTGGTGTGTAAGTTTTTTTTTTTTAATTTTTTCTCGCTCTTTTAAGGATTTTAGTCTCCTAGGGTTTTGGCGCACAATTTTAACTAAATCAATCAGATATAAGAAAGGCAAAAAAAAAAAAAAAAAGATCAAAACTTTTTGCGTCTCATATCTTGTATTTATGCAATTCCATAAAAGAAACCCAGATGTTGAAAATCCCAACTTAAGGAAGCTTTAGAAGTGAATTCAGCTTATTTTTTTTATTAAAACTTTAATTTCATGTTAAAATGTGGAAATTGGACACCCAAAATTATTTTCCTCGTTTCTGGGTACGTGTATCTATTGACTTAATTTCTTTTTTTTTTCCAATTAAAATATTTGCTGCTTTTCTCTTTTTCCTTTTTAACTATTTGCCGGCATTTTGTTGTTGATTTTGTAGGAATCGGAGTAGAAGGGGATCGAATTCGATGCAGAGTGGTTCAAAGAGCAAGTGTGCATCTGCATCCCACCAGTTCTTGCTGGACAATGCAAAGAACCGGCTTAATGATCTCCAAGAAAAGTTTGCTAATCTTAGAGTTGCTAGGAAGGAGGGTCGGCCAAATGATGTTGCAGTGTTGGAAGAGCAAGTCAATCAGATACTTCGAGAGTGGAACTCTGAGCTCAGTGCTTCATCCCCAGCCTCTTCATTACTAGTCTGTATCTAGAATTTCATCAACACTAGTTGTTTATGTCTTCAATTTTCATTAGAATAGGTAGATGTTATGCATTGCTTTTGAAATCTAAAGGATTGTATTTATTCTTACCTTGGATGAAGTAACATTTCGATCCATATCAAAATTCTTTTGGTGGATTGAATGTAAATCTGTTAAGTTGAATTGTGTTTTATACTGGGGGATCCCTTTTGTGCCTTTTATGAAGTACCTTTTTTGATGGGTGCATTATTTTTTATGGGTGTTAGTCATGATGTACCCACCCCCTTATCTTGATCCTTCCAGTAAAGATTTTGTTGGATTGTAATGTATGTTCATGTGATGTTTTCTATACTCTGGCATTAAGTGTTCTTTGATACTGTATTAATTCTTTTTTTTTCCTCATTGGGAATTCTGCAGGGTGGTAGTATTGGATTATTCCCCAATGACATAGACCGTCTGCTACAATTAGGCGATGAGCAAGACGATGCCACCAGCCCATTAGCTGGATTTGCAGAGATGAAACCTCAGCCTGATGTCCAAGGCCTGCATCCTGGCACAATGATGGCATTTCAAGAGGTGAGCTTTTCTTTCTCATATTAGCATATTTTACAAAAGACTGACTTAGTACCGTGGTATCATATCTTTTTGAATATGAACCTATTAAACATATAAAATTTAATAGTTTTCAAAAATAAAAATTGTTTTCATATTGTATGTTTAGCAGTAATTTTGGATGTGAGAAGTTAGAAAATGTGGGTCTGAATTCAATTTCGGTTCAGATTGTACGAGGAAAAGTGCAACAATATGTAAAATTATGTGAATGAAGATTTAATAATATTTTACATTTTGGACTTGTCCGCCAGGCCTCCTACCTCCTTCCCCCTCCCAACCTCAAATCCTTTGGAGATTGTTCATTGTTATTTAAACTTCATTATCCAATAGGCTTCCAGCTTATTGCAGATTTCATTAAAATGTGAAATTTATACTACTTTTCATCTTCATTCAAACAATAGAAACTTAATTGTCAGATTTAACCCTTTGTTTGTGCCAGGACTATGTGGTAAACAATGAGCTGCAGGGACATTGTTTCCAAGGGTTTGATAAATGTGAGGACTCTGCCTCAGGCTTGCACAACCCCACAGTTGGTATCTCGGGGTTAACTACTCAGTTGGATTATTCCCACTTAATATTTCGTCAAGAATTAGAGAATTTGCTTCTTGATGGTGTGAATGGTACTGAAGAATATGAAAAGGATATTGGACCCAATAGTCTGCCTATCATCCATCCTCCACCATCTGCTTTTATGGGGCCAAAATGTGCACTTTGGGATTGTACTAGGCCTGCTCTAGGTTCTGAGTTGTTCGAGGACTACTGCAGCAACTTTCATGCTACCCTGGCTGTTAGTGAAGACTCTCCTGGTTTGACTCCAGTTCTGCGTCCTGGGGGCATTAACTTGAAGGATAGTTTACTTTTTAATGCTGTTAATGCTAGGGCACAGGGTAAGCGTGTGGGTATCCCTCATTGCGAGGGGGCAGCTACTACAAAATCTCCATGGAATGCTACAGGTACTACTACCCTTTTTCTTTGCCCATTTAATTTTGGTTTCTTGTTACCGTACCTTATTTTCCTCTGACTAATTGACTCCTCCGAATTTGCAGAGCTATTTGATCTTGCTTTACTTAAAGGTGAAACAATTAGAGAGTGGCTCTTTTTTGATAAGCATAGAAAGGCATTTGAGAGTGGAACAAGGAAGCAGAGGTCCTTGCCAGATCATAGTGGACGTGGTTGGCATGAATCAAGAAAGCTGGTTATGAAGGAGTTTGGGGGACAAAAGAGGTCCTATTACATGGACCCGCAACCTTCCGATGGTTTGGAGTGGCATTTATACGAATATGAGATCATTGGCTTTGATGCGTATGCATTATATAGATTAGAAGTCAAGCTTGCCAGTGAGAAGAAGAGTCCCAAAGTAAAAGTAACAAAGGATTCACTTGCCGATCTGCAAAAGAAAATGGGACGGCTCACTGCTGATGTTCCTGTGGATAATAAATCCTCTTTCAAGGGCAAGATAGAGACTAATGGAAAAGTTGACTCAGCAAATGTTAATTCTTCTCAAAATGAAATGACTTCTGCTACTGAAATTCTGCATCATGGTTCAAGTAGTCCATACAAGTATCTTGCTGACAATTCGGCTGACTATTATCACAAGTATTGAGCAGTCTTGATTGAATGCAGAAACTCATCAAATTTACCATAATCTATACAACAGTGAATTTGCTGCCGCACAGTGTTGTGTTATATCATCAGTACAACGACCTCCTTTTTAGCTTAAGGAGACATCAAAAGCATTATATTGTAGTTTTTTGATGCTATCCTGGATTTTCCTTACAGGATGGTTTTGATAGATAGATTGTCCATGTATAGTTTGATGGGCTGCTTCTATATCTGACATTCTGGGCACAGAAGGAAACTGACAATAGTTGCTAATTATGTGATGTGGGAAGGCAAAGATTTGCTGAAGTTGTTTCTTCCCTGCTCCTTGTAAAACTTGCCCTATATCACAACAAAAACGTTTGACATTTGAATATGATTGATATGGCTTATATTTATATTGAAATGATAGCTTTCCTTTTTGGGGCTAGTGATATATTGCTATAATATACGCCTATTCCTATTTGCTTTTCTTTCATACTCTGGATTATTGCATTTTTGCTAGTTGTTTCCAATGTGCTTGCACATACCGTTTTGCTTACACAGAACAGATATCTGATAATAGAATGTTAAAACACCTTGTTAGATTTGTAACTTGACGTATCAGTGATTTAGCTATTTCCCAATTGGCTTTTTTCTTGTTTTAAGACCGTTTTTTATACTAATGCTCTACCCAGAAGTAAGGCGATAAAAAGTTCTGGGGCTCTTCAGAAACAGACCTCACTTGCTATGTAGGAAGTAGAAATTGACTAACCATGCAGTCTACATTAATGCCGATCTAGCAAGATAAATCACCACCTCAATATTAAAATTTCATTCGGGTAGGTTAGGTGATCCCATAATAGAATCCATCGATATTTATTCTTTTAATGCAGCACTTCTCAATATTAAAATTTCATTAGGATAAGTTAGGTGGTTAGAATCTATCCACATTTATTCTTTGAATGTAGCTATATAAATTATTTTTTAAAATATAAGTTAATTATCGACTGACTCACTTAAAATAAAAATTAATAAATTCTAGTATAAAATTCACCTACCCTATCATTAATCAGTCACACCATCTCAACATAAGTTTTTCTCCATCTAGCTCACAGTGCACAATGCTTTTAACCTCGTGCTTGTGACTTGTGAGTGCAACCCCCAGGTGGACGTTCTTTTTCCAAGTTATATGAGAGGGCGTTATTATTTACAGTCAATTGTTGTATCATTTTATTATCATATTTTGATGAACAATTTGTTGCATTAACATTTCTCCTGCTACCAAGGTAACAATTGGCTGGGTTTAGATAACCCAAACAACATGATAACTGTGGACAGAACCAATAAAGTAATAGTAATAATAATAATGAACAGTTTGACAGAAAGTGTTCGGTAGAGTTATCTATGCTGCTCTTATTGACGGAAGCAGAGAGCTTTGATCACTAAATCTTTTGCTTCATAGAAGTACGAGATACAGTATGGCACCTATACTACTGAACTGAGGACCAAGTATTTGCATCAATCCAGTCGAATGCTATAGGGCCCAAGAAAGCATCGGGAATGCCGAAGGAACTAACCAAGGCAAGTGCATGTGGTCGAATTTCGCTGCAGAGCTTTTGCACTTCGTTCCTCACAGCATTGAAGCATTGTCTGTTGATAAATAACCATATCGTAGGAATGCAGCATCTTCTTCCAAACAGGTCAGAGCATACAAAGATCTCAACAGACCTAGGACATTCTGCAGAAGAAACAAAAGCGTAATGATGGGGACTGTAAATAGAACTCTTGATACACAAAACTTTCATCATAATCGAGTAAGCACACCCTATTCAATCACACAATATAATGCACTCTATTTACTCCATTGAATGAAGCAACATGATATCAGAAATTAGATCTGGATTGCGAATAAGTTACAATGAAGTGCTGCCGGTATTTACCTTTAAAGAACCGCTAGATATAGTTGCCTCAGTATCAATAAAGGTTTGCAACATTGCTCGATCTGAGAATGCTCTTCCCAAGTCTTCAGCGAGCTGATAACTCTGGTGTGGGAAATTGAAAACCACAATTAGAAAAGAGAAGGGAAAAGGAAGGAGAAGCAGGAACTTGGTAAAATAACAGCGTCCTCACCAGCATGAGGGCGTAATCTTTACTTTGTCCCTGTGCTTGATGTCGGGACACTTTCATAACAAAGCGACTCAAGAGATCTCTCTCCCTTAAGCAGAATGCATCCATCTGACATGGGAAAACAGTTACCAATGTTCACAAACTTTAACGAATTACTTAATATAGCAATTAGTGAAGCTAACTATGCTTACTTGGAATTGGGTGGTCCTGAGGATCAAACTTGTAAGCTGAGACGGGATGACAGGGCAAGGCTTGTTCATGTGTTCCAATCCCAACCCCTGTAAAGGTCTATTTCTCTTCTGAGCAGCTAAATATTCTGCAAGAAGAGCCTTGCTAACCTGTTTTCACATATTTACCTCGTAAATACGAGTGCTTTGTAGACAGACTTCAAGAAAAGCAAAACAAAGTAGAAATATACTTCCATATTAATTCTTTGCATTAAGCAAAGAGAAGTCAGAAACTGGCAACTGAAAGCTTAAAAATTTTTATACTAATCACAATTGGATATTGCTAAGTATACATTATGATCACAAGGATTCAACCTATACGACTCGCATACTATAATCAGTTTCAAAGACACAAAATCTGCCAAATGCAAGGAGTCAAAATTATTGTTCAAACTCAAAGCTCCCAGCGTAGTTTAAGATAAATTGTGCCACTGGATAACAGTTAGTTAGGTCTAGCATTTTCTCCTTTTAGAACACACAGGCATGAACAAACCCGGTGCACGACAAATGTCTGTAGGTGGTATCAGACAATTCATCTCTACATCAAAACCTATATGTTGTGTCCTTTGCAACAAAATTAATAAATGAGAAAACTAAGGACTTAAAAGTACCTGCTGCATCAGAACATTGTTGTCCCCTTCAAAAGTCGACTGCACATCATATTCACCTTTTAAATGACCAACGCGATTTTCAGTCTTCAGGCCTTGACCTCCACAAGCTTCACGACATTCCTAAAAGACACAGTAATTTAGTTCCAGGTAGGAAACTATCCATAAATGTATTTAGCTCCATTTGTACTTGCAGTTTCTTACCTGAAGTGTTCGCATATTATGCCAGGTAAGAATGGCCTTGAATGCACTAGAAACAACGTGAATGGTTTTGTTTGATTGAGGCGTCCTATTCACATACATCATTTTCAAGTAATTTGCAGCACAACTAGCAGCGTATCTGCAGAAGAGGAAGGAATGACAAAAAGTGGGGAAGCAGTGAATTAGAGAAGTAGTTTATTAGCTAATCACCAATAGATGAGTCACTAACAAGTATTTCATTATTAGTTAACCACAAATATAACAGAAGCCATAAGGATATTGATATCAGCAGAATATCTATTGCTCAATATGTACAACATGTAGACACTTGCAACAACAGAACCCTACCTAAGTATTGCGAACAGAAAACTATTCGTAAGAACTTTTACATGTGTCAACGTAGTAGCAAATCCAGTACTGCAGTTACTAAATTCACAATACGCCAGCACTAGAGTCACTCAGTTGACAATACTAGCAAAGGTGTTAAAATTTATATCCGTCAGTATAAACTTGACCCCCTTTTACTGAAAGGACACCATAAATTATTGATTATCTAGGTCATCCAAACCTCAATAGCTAGATTCAACATGCAATGACACCATCTCCGAAAGAGAAAGAGGTCTCAGAATAAATGCGAGCACTCTGTTTTGCATTTGAAGAAACAAAACAAGGTCTATAAAATTATCCACAGGCTGACAATTCACACAAATAATGAAAATGTCATTACTATTATATTTCTGCATTCTCTCTGGTCAAAGTATGTGAAAGAAGTTTGTATACCTAAGAATTCTACCAAACATTTAAATTGCAAATACCAATGGTTTAGATGCTTACGTTTTAGCAAGAAGAGGCAATAATCGTCGTTGATGACTTGGGTAATCAAGCAACAGGACTTCAGGCCCATTTGGTATAATAGAGAAGGCTCGTCTTGACAATGAGTACCTTATAGCTATTGCTAAACCAATCTGATAAGAGAAGAATGATATAATATCAGTGATACTTTGGTTTAGATAACAGCCATCCTTGACCCCAAATTTATACACACATCCAAGGCAGAAGTGTTTCCAATTAACAGGTCAACCAGGTTTAAATCATTACCTTTGCTTCGTAGACTGAGTTACCTGCAATAGTTACCCGACCCGATGTTAAAGGGGCCATAAAAGCTGCAAACCTCTGAAACAGAATAAATAAAATACTTGCACTTAGGAAACCATTAGTTCAGAGTACAAAAAATATTTTTGTTTTTATCCAGTACAGTGAACTACAAGAAGCAGACGAAAATGAGAAGCAATGCAATAACAAGGTAACGACCTGATCTGGGTCTTTTATTGAACTGAGGTACTGTCCATCGGGCGAAACATCAGCAACTGAATTCAACAAATTCTCTCTGGGGATTCGGACATTGTCAAACCTGAAAAAAGGATTGCAAAACTTTTGACTTGGCTCTCAATTTAGGAAAACATTATTATGACAGATGATAGAAGATAAAACGGATCTAACAACAAAAATTCTTAATATTACCAGATTCGACCATTATCAACCCCATTCAATCCAATTTTATGACCACAATCAGCTATCCGGATATTAGGACAGATATTTCCAGCTGCATCCCTGATCTGGCAAATGAACGCATGAACCCCTTGATTTTTCCCATTAATTTCGAGCTGTGAAAAGATGATTGTATGCGTTGCATGCTGAACCGCAGTCGAACAAAACCATGTTAGTAACAGATTGCTTATCAAATACACGAAAATTTAGTAATGCTTTTTAAAAAAAATCCTTACATTAGCTGCCCCACCGATCCAATATTTCTGAGCTGATTCACAGGGGGTGTTAATGATAAACTCTCCCGTATTTGCATCATATGTAGTGACAGTTTCAATTCCTCGAACCTAAAAGCAATTAAGAAAAACAACTTCAAGATACACAAAGTAACGGCGTCAAAAATGGAACCTTTCTTATTAACATGCATACATTACTTCCATGGCCCAATTCTGTCATTGCAAAGCAACCCAAGACCACATAATTTTCAGTGTCCCTCAGCCACTTTTCGTGGTGGCGTTGTGTACCGAAAAACTGAATGGCGCCTCCCCTGCAACCCCCTCTCCCATTGTTAAAATCAATTTTAATCTTAAAAAAAAATTAAAATGTTCTTTAATTTACCATAAAAAGAAGTGAACACCGATTTTAATCGCTAGCGAGTGGTCGAATATGCCGGTAACCTCAAGCAGCGCTAATTTTCTAAACTCGGCTTCTGTTCCTTTGGCAGTAAGCCATCCTTTAAAAACGCCGCGTTCAAGCAAATACGAGATTCGCTTCATCGTCATCTCTCGCTGCTGCTCCATCGTCTGATTGTAATCAGGCGCCACGTAGACCTTCTCTCCTCTTTTTGTCGGATTGAACAGCTTGCTCTGCACCATGAGATTGAACAGCCAGTCCCGCTCTTGCAAGTTGTGGCCGTCGAGTAGTTTCCGCATTTCCTTGAGGTCAAAATCGTAAACTTCATTGAGTTCCGGCGGGGAATAGCTCAGACACGCGTTTGTCGCGAGAATTTGATCCGAGTTTGGTTGTAAGAGATGATTTCTGATGATTTTGGTTCTGTGAATGGCGCGATCCATTTTGTTTCTTTTCTATTTTTTTCTTAAATTAACCAAAACAGATGATATAAATAAATTAAAGCGGAGAGTGTACAGCCTTCCCAAATGAGAAGGTTGGGTTCAATTATATGCACGAGGATTTGAAGTGACGGAAGCGTTTGATTTTACGCGCGAGGAGTTCGTTTGGGCGTTAGCGCGTGGGTTTTGCCAGGTCAGCTGCATTCAGTCAACGGTAAATTGGATATTGATCGAACGGGACGATTTGGTTTGGCTGTGAAGAATCGTTGGACTACAACCGCTTCCATAATGATAAACAAATATTTAAATGTAATTAATTACGAGACGCGACGATGAAATTTGTTATTGGAAAACTGGATAATTACGAAAATATAAAAAAAGGTGGGGGGTCGAAAACGACCACCAAAGCGAATAGTCAAACACTACGCAAACCAACAATCGCTTTCACAATGATAATTAAATGGTTTTTTTTTTTAAGCCAACGACACCGTAATGTCACAATACAGATTGCATCGAGTTTCACCACGCTTTTTGCAAGGCGCACGTTTTCCTTTTTTAATTTTTTTTTCCCACAAAGAAAAGGAGCGGGAACTATTGTTTATTGTTTAAACGATAATTATTGTTGAAACCGCTCCGAATCAGGACAGCTGTTTTCTTGGTACACGTGCAAGCAAGTGGTTGGATACAGGTAGTTCCCATCCATGCTGTAATTGTTACGTAAGCGTCATCTTATCTTTTGTTTCTCTCCAGTCGCCTTGGGACTTTAGAACGGATTCTTGGATGGCGGGCGTTTGCCATCACATGAACATAACGCGTCACAATGGGCTAAAATTAGGGGTGGACAAAACGGTTCGGTTTTTATTAAATTAAATAGAATTTTTTAGTTTAATTTGGTTTGGTTTTATGAGAAAAAAATTGAATGATTCTTAAACTAATGAATCGATTGGTTTTTATTCGGTTCGGTTTAATCGATCGGTTTAGTTATTAATTAAAAATATAAAAGTTCTCTTCCTAACCCTAAATTTCAAATGGTGTGAATGATTAATGACTTGTAATGGTTGTATTGTGTATTGAGACCGAGAATTAAAAATTTGAAAATAGATAAATGTACCATGCTTTTATCAATGAGAAATCAGAAATAATATTTGTTATTTAACTTATTTGGTAGAATGATTAATGACTTAATTCTTAATTAGCTTTGTAAGGTTTCAATTTGATATTGGCAATTTGGCATGGATAATTTAAATTAAATTAATAATTATTGGAAGTAAATTTGATATGTTGGCCTAACTTGTTAAATTAAATTAATCGATCTTTTTGGTATGAATGTTTTAAATTAAATTAATAATTATTGGAAGTAAATATGATATGTTGGCTTAATTTGTTAAATAAAATTAAAATTAAATTAAATTATGATATGTTGGCTAGTAGTTAAATTAAGTTTAATTGATATTTTTGGCATGGACATTTTAAATTAAATTAACAATTATTGGAAGTAAATTATCATATGTTGGATAGTAGTTAAATTTAATTTAATTTGTAGTAGATTTTTAAGTTTAAGTGTATTTATGAATTGCGACTATTTTGTATTGGGACTTTTATTATTTTGCTTTTCATTTGAGAATTTTATACTTGTTTATTCATATATAGTTTATTATGTGTGTATATTATAGTTGATACTTGGTAGTTAATGGAAGTGTAAATTGCAAAATTAAGTAAAATTAGGTGGAAAGTACAAAATCTAATAATATTAGGGTAAAACTGTCAAATCTAAAAAATGAAAATTTGGTCCTGAACCAAACCGAAATATTTCGGTTCGAATTCGGTTCATCATCTCAAGAATCGAACCAACTATTGCCCACCCCTAGCTAAAATATTAGAGGAGATTGCCTTCTTTTCACAACGTCTATGAGGGGATAGGTAATTTAGGGACATACAAAAGCTAAAATCGTTAAAAGTCCATGTTGGGGTGGTCAACGACAATATTCTCGCAGTCAAGTTAGGCTGGCATAAAAATGGAGGCCTAAAAAATAACTAAAAAGCAATTGTCTTTGAGAAGATGAATAATGAGAAAGAAGATGTCTTTTACTTATAAATTGATTTTTTATATGAGATACTCTTAAGGCTGTCTTTAAATCCATTGGATACATGGAAGAGATCTATTAGTTCAACCTCTTCTTAGATGGGGCATAATAATACATGCAGCTTGCATTTAATATTAGAGTCCTTATGATATTTCTTATAGTTATACACATGTTCTCCTTTTATTAGTGGCTTTTTTAAGCTCATTGAGGCTACATGCTCTCATTGAGTTCCATATACTTTAGAGAAGTTAGGTGCTCTCTATTTCTTTTAGGGGCTGATCACACTTATTGGTGTCCTTTGGACTACTAACTAAGATGTTGTTCGTTTTACCAATAGAGCACAATTTGGGGCTAGCTTAGAAAGGAGGATGATTAGTTGGAGTATACCCATTAGTCTATAAGGTAAATTGACAGAAATGCACTAGGAGACAATTAGGAGCTAGTTTAAGAGATGGAAAGCAAAATCCTAAAGCTTAGTATGGCCTAGGTCGGGTTTATGATATCTACTCTCTTTCCTCACTAGTACAATACTTTCTTAAACATTTCCACATCCTTAAGAGGCCCCAAAGCCCTGAGGATCAAATGGAATTGTTTTTCTCATGATAGATGTTCCCAATCTTTCTACTTTCTAAGCATGTGACATTATATCATAGGCCTCATAAATTAACCTATTAAAAACAGTAAAACCTCAATAATTTAATAGTCTTAGGACTATGAAAAATCTATTGATTTAACAAATATTAATTAATTGATAAATTAACAAATTATTAATTTGTGATGATTTTTGTGAAAAATATGATCACGTTTATAGTATTAACTTACCTTGATTGGATTTTTTTTCAAAAAATTTGAATAGTAGTTAGTTGCCTTACATTGATAATAATAAAATTATTATATTGTTTTTACTTTTGTTAGCCCCAAGAATGAAAGTCCAATTCCTAACTCCCTTGTGAATCAAACTCTCATTCCCTAATCTAAAATTGTTGTGGACTCCATTAAATTGATTATCATTTCTACTCTTATTTTGTGAAGTAAACACTATTAACAAGTCGATTATATTAAACTCTCCATAAAAGTTTTATTCATGACTAAGAGGTCACCTTGTCCTAGAATTTTGGGTATAGAGTAAACCAATTTGCTTCGTTGGCTACGTTTGAACGCTTCAACTCCAAAAGTGATTTTTATGAGCTGGCTCAGAAGTTTTAACAATGAGTAGGCCTTTTAATACCCCTCATAATTCCCTGTAAACACTCAAATTACTTAAATTGTTATGAATTCATAAAATAAATGTGAATATTCATAATATACATCTTTTAGTCTCTCCACTATCAATACAAATATTTATATGAAAATTCCCGAAGGATTTAAAATGCCAGAAGAAAACAAATTTAAACCTCGTAGTTTATATTCTTTGAAAGTATAATGATCCTTGTATGGATTAAAACAGTTAGGCGTGTGTGGTACAATATCTCCTAAGTAACTATTTATTGAAAGAAGATATGTAAATAATTCAATTTGTCTTTGTATTTTCATTAAAAAAATTTAAAATTGGATTTGCAATAATTGAAGTATATGTTGATAATTTAAATCTCATTGGAACTCCTCAAAAGCTTTCAAAAATAGTTTCTTATTTGAAAAATGAGTTTGAAATGAAATATCTTAGAAAAATAAAATTTTATCTTGGCTTACAGATTAAATATTTGCGAAGTAGAGTACTTTTATATTAGTCTACATATATTAAAAAAGTTTTGGACCATTTTTACATGGATGAAGTCCATCCATTCAGTACTCCAATGGTGGTGCAATCACTTGATGTGGAAAAATATTCATTTCATCCTAAAGAAGATGGCAAAGAAATTCTTAGTCTTGAAGTACCATATTTAAGTGCAATTTATAGGTGGTTATATAAAAGGTGATAGGATCAAACATATTTCACCAAAATTCTTTTATACACATGAGCTTCAAAAGAATGGTCATATAGATATTCAGCAAATACGCTCAAATGACAATCTTGTAGATTTATTTACAAAATCTCTACCAACTACAACATTTAAAAAATTAGTATACAAAATTGGGATGCGTCCACTCAAAGATTTTTGTCCAAATCTTGAAAAATCTATGTCAAGATGAGGGGGAGTATACTTTTTGGGGAAAACAATTTATTTTGGAGAGAATTTTACATGTTGTACTCTTTTTCCTTTACTGATATCTTTTTTTCTCCCATAAGGTTTTTTTAGTAAAGATTTTAGTGAGATATATTCTTTTACAATTAACATCCAAGGGAGAGTGTTATAAATTTATTAAAATAAATGTGGATATTCATAATATAAATTTCTTAGTCTTTCCACTATCTCCCACTAGCAACCATTGGTTTCTATATAACTCCCGCTATCTCATAAGGAATTATGATCAATAATGTTTCATTAATTTCATGTAGCGATTATGTAACTATAAAAAGAGAACTCATCTATTTATTTTGTACACATTTGGAATGAATAAAATCACGTTATAATATAGTGTTCTCTCATTTTACTCTTTATCTTATGTCGCTTCTTTATTTTTTATTGCTAGCTAAGAGCTTTTCTAATATAAATAACACAAATTAAATCATTTCTTATTTTGAATGAAAATTTAATTAAATACTTAGATAAATTATTTTTTTAACAAACTTTTTAAATCCTCCAATTTCATATTTTATATTTATATTTTAAATTTTTTTGATTTTTTTGAGAAAATCATAAAAGTTTACAATTATAAAGATAGAAATTATATAATGAGAAGAAAAATCTTTAAGATCAATTCAATATTTTAAGATTTATATGTAACTTAAAATATGTATGCTTTGGATATAATTTTATGGGAATATGGTTAATTTTAATAAAAAAAATTATTTTATCAATTAAACTAAAAGTATTTTTAAAAATAAATTCAAAAAGAAGTGTTATAAAGATTTTAGAGAGGTGTTAAAGGCTCCACTCTTTAACAACACCAAAGAAATGGGCAAGGCCAGTCCAAAATGGCCTTAACTTGAAACAAGTGACAACACACATCAATGTTATATGGGCAGCAATTACCACCTACGTTACTAATATCAATCTCTAAGTAATTTTTCATGATCCCTTAATTGTTTGGATGGTAATAATTAAGTTATGTAAAAAAATTATTTATGAGTTAATACAAGTTACATCATATGAGATTTAGCAAAACCCTCAATATAAGTTACATTATATGAGAATTAGCAAAACCCCGCTATACATAAGTGTAGCAAGGTATTCGAAGAAATAAATTAATAAAATAGGCTACAATTTTTTGATAATAACATGAAACTCCACAATTTTTGATAATTTTTAAAGTAAGCACATATCTTCCCCATTTATATTAAGTAGGTCACTGGCCCACTCGGCTACAACCTGAAACACCCCGCTAGGATAGAAATGCTCGTGTGCTTAAAGGACCACCCAAGTGGATTATTTCATAGAGTAGGATTTTTACTCCTTGACGATGATCAAATTACTTTCGAGGTAGCTGACGAACCAGATTGGTGAAGACCATGTAATTTCCGTAGTCTTGCATCCAACTGAACACAGAGCCCTGACATAGGCCGCGTCATCGGTGGTAACATAGGCCACGCCATCGGTCAGCAATTTTTTTTTTTTTGAAAATCGCTTATAGATTTTAATCCTTGAAAGTAGTTGGTAGTGGTTGCAATCAAGTGACGTTAACTAGGTGCACTTTTCAGATATTAATTATTATTAATTTGTGTAAGGCCATCAGAATTAAAAATAAATAAAAACAAGTTAAAGATTTGCTTGGACTTCCCGACTTGAATTATCATTTATGAGTACATTTAGCACACATTGTTATATTATAGGGAAATTATTATTTGTATATTTTATAGATATTTTGTTATTAAAAATGGTATAATATTTTGAGGGTGGTTCAATTGTTTATCTTAAATTGGCAAAATATAAATGTCGCCTACCAAATTGTTACTTGACGTTTAAATAGGATGACATCATAGGGATAATTTAGTTTTTTTATATGATACAAATGATAATTTAAAAGTATACAAGTGATAATAAAAGAATTTAAGGATATACGAGTGATAATTTTCAGGGTAAAATCGTTAATTCGCTATAATTATGTTAACTTTTAAATGGCAGCTAACGGTTTGGTGATCGGCAGATAGCTTTTGTCAATTTAGGGTGGACGATTGATATGCCCTCAAAGTGTTGTAGTATTTTTTATAATAGAGAATCTGTAGGGTATACGAATAATAATTTTCCTATATTATAATACCTTATTTTAATTGTACTGTATTATAATCTATTAATATCACACAATAATGTATTGCATTAGGTGATAATACATTATCATGTTTGATGCAGCATACATTGTAATAGCTATGATGATATTTTATTTTAATATTTTATAATTATTAATATTTTGAAGTTTTATATTTTTATTTTTTAATAAAATTATTATTTAATTTTTAATTAAAAATAAAAGTACTCACTAGCAGTCACCGCCGACCACCGCGAACTGCCATCGATAATTAGATTCAAGCATTCGTTGACGTTATTTTTGGTACCATTAGAGTCCTCATCCCTGTAGCTACTGTTCACTGTAAATCACTAGTCAAAATTTTGGGATTCAAAGCTTTAACCATAGATCTATGGCGAAATAAAACTCTGTTGTTGGTAATACTTTGCATAGATCTAATAATAAAAATTCCAACGGCACTAGAATGAGCTTCAACAAACATAGAACTAGCAGCCAAGTGCAATCCTTATGGTGGTCGAATGTGGCTTTTGTTATCCATATATTTTTAATTTAATAATTAATGAAAGTTAATATAATGAAAAAAATGAAATCTAACGCTATGCTACATTAATTTAAAAGTTAATGCAATGTAAGTAATCCTCCAAATATTGGATAACATTATTTTAATGAGGAATAGTATTCTAATACTATACAATGCAGTGATGCATACATGCTCCACATGTATAACGTTGATTAATTTCTCTTTAGCTTCTAACGTTAGGGTTAATTGTTTAGTTAGTCCTTGAATGAGATTTTTTTTTAATAAAAAAAAATCTTATTAATTTATCAAATTTATTAAATTAATTTATTTGCCCTAGTTGGAATCATAAAAATTATTAATTTATTTAGAATTAATTTATGAAAATTATACTGTAACCTTTTAAGCTTCTACCCACAACGGCAGTTGACCACATTTGTCCTGAATTTGCAAGAAATCCCAAGTTTCCGAAAATTCAATCCTACAGGTGTGATTGTGAATGCGATACAACAAAGAATACTATTCACTGTTACAATGACGAAACACCTCTTTCTTCACGTGTAAGAAATTAGAGGGTTAATTTTGCAAGTGCTCTTCCTTTTGAGCGAAGCTTCTTATTTCTTCGATTATCCACTCAATCTCCGTCTTGCGAGACAACTTCCCTTGGATCAAATTCACTTACATTGTCGGAATCTGTTTCGATGACCAAAGGTGACAGACCTGTATCCATAGCGAGGTGTAGGGTTGGCAGAATCCCGACTCATTCGGTATGGTACAAAATTTTATCCCAGTTTAATATTCAGGTCAAGGAATCAATTCCTTTTTAGATTCAAAATTCGGGACACGATTCGGGACCATTGAAAATTCCGATCGGGATTCCGAATTAAGCAAAATCTAAGTTTTTAGAAATTATGATAAGTTGGTTTAATATTTAATAAATCACATGTATCTAACACGTCAGACTGATATATAATATAAATGCTTACATGTTTTTTTTATATATAAATACATGCGACTGACCATTTTGTACAAAAATAAGTATGACAAAATCGTTTTTATATTTAAGAAAATATGACTCCTCCTTTTACATATAAATATGTAGGACAAAACTGTGGTGTAATTGTGGTACCGTGCCACAGTTGCACCCAACCGTTAGATTTCCACTTATTCAAGTGGACCCCACTCATTTGAGTGGATCCAACGGCTGGTGCAACTGTGGCACGGTACCACAGTTATACTATAGCCTGACCCAAATATGTATGATTAGTCATGCAATTATATTCCTGAAAACCACATTTCAAACATATATAATATTCTACGACTTACTATACAACTTACTTGTCAAAACGACTAGTCATACGTTATGATTCTATAGAAAACGACTTGTCATATATCTCGGTTGCAAAAAAAACAACCTGCTATACGAAAAAGATAACGACTTGTCATACAATATTGACAAAATGACATGTCATACTTCTTAATTGTATAAACGACGTGTCGAACATTTTGTTTTACGGTACATGATTTGTTATACTCTATGTTTTGACAAAACGACTTGTTGTACAAATCAAAACAACATGTTACATAATATTATCAAAATGACTTGTCAAACATTTGTATTATTTTCTACGACTAGTCATAATGTGATTTTTCAAAAACAACATTTCAGACATGCATATTACCTTCTACGGCATATCATATGTAATTTATGTACTTGTCATACGTAATACTATCAAAACGATTTGTTATACATATTTATCATCAAAATGAATTGTCATTCACTTATGTAGTCACCAAAACGACTTGTCATATATGTTAGTAAAACGTCTTGTCATACGTCGCATGACGGGGAACTACAAACCCAACGACTTGTTGTGCATTCACTGCATTGTATTTATTAAACAACATTTCAAACATCTATATTATGAACAAGACAACGAGGCACACTATTATTGGTCAAAACGACTTATCATATAGTACAGTGTCGAAATGACTAGTCATGCATGTTGATTATCTGCATTAACGACTTGTCTTAAAACTATATCATTCTAAACGACTTGTCACATGATATGTACAAAAACGACTTGTCATATGATGATTTGACAAATGTATTATTACTATTGAAACGTATACGTATAGATTTTGTTAAAATTACATTGTTTCTATACATACATACATATACGTATGTATGTATATTAGAGGTGGCAAGAAAACCAGCCCGGGTCGAATTCGGACCGAACTCAGCTTATACGGTCCAGGTTTTATGCGGCCCGTATTAATAAAGAAAACGGTCTCGGCTACTGAAAATCTATGCATGGATCATTCCAGGCATAGGTCCGGGCATAAGCCCAAAAACCTAAAACCTCGATCCATGTCCAGTTTAATTTTTTTTTTAATTTTCCAAAATATAAATATTGCATTGCCCATTTACAAACCCTAGAACTCCCAAGCCACCACTCCCTCAACTTCAACTCTCCAAGTCAACTCCCTCATCTTCAACTCTCCAAGCCAACGCCCAACAGCCATAACCCATTAACCCTCACTCCTCTTCAAACACAAAGAAACCCTAAATCCCAATCCAAGGACAAATTAATAGAAACATTTTCTTATTCCTATTCTCCTTTTTTTTTTTGTCCTTTCGCATTTCTTAGATCTCACCTATGATCCTCCACAACTCATTGTGCACAGCACCTCCACATCACAACCATGTTTGTTCAACAGTCATCTTGTTAGTTTGTTCTTAGTTGTTTGATATTTTAGAATTTTCATATATTATATTAGTAGTTGGTATTTTACTTATCAATGTAATTATTATACTGCTTAATTTAAGATTTTGATGGAGAATGAAATGTATGAATTTAGGAAGAGGTTGAATGCATTTAAGCAATATATTGAAAGATTTTTTGTTTGTCATTAATTTAAAATTTAATGTGTTGATATATTTTTTAAATTCACTCATTCGAGCAACAGAAGCTCGAATAAAAAACCCGTGCCCAGAGGGTGCCGGGCTTAACCTAGACCATATGCCAGGCACAAACCCGAGTTCAGGCATTTGTTAAACCAATCCGAGCCGATCCCGGGCAGAGCCAAACTCGACCTGGACCCAGTGTTTCGTCATCCCTAATATATATGTATAACAAGTATTGTATAAGGCAAGTCGTTTTGATCTATAACAATGCATGGCATGTTTTTTGATATATTATACATGTATGGCACATCTTAAATGATACGTATGACACGTCATTTTGTGGTATGACAAGACGATATATAAATTGGTATGACAAATCATTGGTTAGTATATATAACATACATCAACATCACCAACGACAATAACAACAACAACAATAATAAGCTCATCATCATCATCATCATTTTTGCAAAGTGCTCTTATCAACAATAATGCCCATTGTCTACGGTCGACAATGCCTCAAAAGTAGAAAGGTCGCTATTAATGTAGAAGGCTTTCACATATGAAAAATATACACGAAGGTGCCCCTAAGGGCTTGTTTGAGTGATTTCAAACAACTTTCTTTAGGCCACGAGTTCAAATTTTAGGAAAGGTAAAAGATTAAAAAATTAATTTAGACATTTCATACCTTCTTATCATTTAATATAAGAGTGACACTATTGGCACCCCTCTCTGTCTTCTTATCATTTAATATAAGAGTGACACTATTGGCACCCCTCTCTGTCTCATATGAAATCCCTCTTGTTTTATATTTACAAATTTATCCTTTATATTTACTTATATAAAAAAAAAACTTATTTAATTAAATCCACCCGTGTTTTCCTAATTTTCCCCATTATAAACTCATTAAATCTACAAAATTTGAAAAAACAATCAATTGTCATAGAATAAGAATTTCATCTAAATATAAACTAAAGTTTTGTAGGAAAAATAATTTTATAAAGTTTGTTTACTTAGGCCAAATTTTTCTTTCAAATTTGCATGTATGTCTTTATATATATATATATATATATATGGTTACTACCTATTAAGAAAAACAAAAAGAGATTGAGAAAAAAAATAATTCAAAAATGTTATAATTAAGAAGAAATGAAAAGTGGTTTGAAATGGGAGAATGGTGAAAGGAAGAGCCTAACAGAAACTTTTTTTTTTTAAGTATTGACTCATGGGATTATTAAAAAAGTACAACAAATTAATGAAGGTTATTTTAGGAATTAATGAGAATATACAAAAAAAAAAAAGTTTAAAAAGAATGTTAGAGGTGTGCCAATAATTTGTCTAACCCTTAATACAAATACACACACACAAAAAAGGGTGCTGTTTTAAATGCCAATCTTATGGAGCCTTGAATACACCACATTTTTTTACCCACCTGAAAACTTACCAGCAAAGCAGAACAATAGAAGCTAGTTAATAAGACATGATATTTCTGAAAAGCAGATCTATTGATCAGCTGGACCATCTCATGTTCCATGTTGAGCAATGAATGCTGCTTAAGGCTGAAAAGGAAATAAAGTGGGAAAGAAAAAATAATAAAACAAAATCTTCGCAGCTGTCGAGATTAAATAACATCCATGTCCTTATAACATAGAGATAAGAGAGAGAAAGCAAACCTCTGCTTTTCAAAGAAAAGATTGATGATTTCCTAGTTGGGTTGCAAATGAATGATGTGAATATAAATTTCAGTACAAAATAATCAATCAATCAATCAAGTTTAAGAACAGAAATATCTTAACATACTTCCCAAATTCCAGTCCTCAGAAACCAAATATAAACTATCCTAGTGCTTAGGAGCTGATAACATACTACAATATTTTTTGGAGACAAACAGAGACAATACAATAAGAGAAAAATAGTAGGCTCTTGCACAAACATGAGATCTCAGATCCAAATGATTATGGCTTTAACCTAACTCAAGCAAGATTTTGAGATTACCGGTACATGATGAAATGTAAAACTATAATTTCTTCCTGCACTCCATGTTGTCTCGTCCTGGCAAGCAGATCAAAGCCAAGATGTCTCCAAGCCATGGAAATGTAAGTTCTAGAAAGAGGAGAAACTATTTTTTACCACCTGGATTTTCCTTCGAAGCTGCAGATTATGCAGAGCAGCATCCAGTCTTTTTCACAGCCGATACATCATCTTTAGTACCAATATTAATAGTTTGACCCTTGGGCAAGGCTGCTGGGTCATCACCTACATCAAGAGCCTTCCTGCTAACAACTCGATATATCTGAGTGAGCACTTCGGTGAAGGCATTTTCAACATTCAACGACTCTAGGGCAGAGGTTTCCATGAAGAAAGTGTTCTCTTTCTCAGCGAACGACTGAGCATCCTCAGTTGAAACAGCACGCAAGTGACGCAAATCAGCCTTGTTACCCACAAGCATTATCACAATGTTTGAGTCTGTGTGATCCCGAAGCTCTTTCAACCATCTCTCAACATTCTCAAAAGTAACATGTCGGGTGACATCATAGACAAGCAAGGCACCAACAGCTCCCCGGTAGTACGCACTTGTGATAGCACGATATCTGAATAAAAAATACATAAAACGATACTACAATTGACATCTATCATTCTCCTTGTGAACAGAATCAGCCAAATAAACACCACAAGAAGGTCATATCTGAACGTAAATGAAGTAATCAAACTCAAATATAGTTTCAAATATACTCAAGACACCAAACCCCAACAAGGTCAAATATGCATGTGAAACTAAAATATCACTTTCGTTATGTTCCGCCAAACTCAGAGATTTGCGGACAGGGAATTAGATCTCAAAAACAAGATTTTATTGTAAATGTAATGTAAAACGAAATTCAATCAGTTGATAAATCAAACATGTGGCAGGCAAGCCGTTAACCAATCCCAAGGTCGCAGCAAAATCAATGGCATTCAGATCTTAGATAAACAGATCGGTGAAATGAAAATGGTTACCGTTCTTGGCCGGCGGTGTCCCAAATCTGAGCCTTAACGACCTTGTCGTCGACGCGAATGCTGCGAGTGGCGAATTCGACGCCGATGGTGGATTTCGATTCGAGGCTGAATTCGTTCTTGGTGAATCGAGATAACAGATTTGATTTCCCAACTCCTGAATCTCCAATTAACACCACCTTGAACAAGTAATCGTAGTCGTCGTCAGCTCTGTATGCTCCCATTTTTTTAAAAATTTCTTTCTTCTTCTTTTTTCCCCTCCTCTCTTATTGAATTGTGTATGCAATTAACGCAATAGAGAGAGAGAGATAAGTGTGAGTGTGAGTGTGTGTGCAAGACAGGTGAGGTGAAGTTGATGATGGGAACAGATCAAGAAAATCTAACGCTTTCGCTATTCTTCTTCTTGTTGTTTGAGTGTTGTTATTAACATTGCCTTTTAAGAAGGGTGGTGTAAGAGAGGGACGGGAGCAAGGCTTTCACTTTTCAATGCTTTTTTGAGATTAGCTACTAATTACGATCCCCCCCCCCCCAGCTGGTTATAACTAATTAATTATTATTATCTTATCTTATTTCTTTCCTTTAGTTTCTAATTTGAATTTACTTATTTATTTTTTGACGGTAATGGGAAAATATGATGATACTTTTCTCGGCATCCTTTGCAAAACTTGTTCAAACAAAGCAATAACGTGTGGTACCTTTTTCTCTAATTCAAAATTCAATTTGAAATTGTTTCAAAATTTTCGATTCCAACGGCCGGGTCTTACAGAAAATATATCAAAAGATGAACGTGATGCGAATTATTATCAAGTAACGTTTAAAGAGATTTCATTTTCATCTCAAAGTAATACGTCATTCATCGTATGCTGGCTCTTGAAAATTATGACGTTAGATTACTCGTAAAAGCTGAATCTAGTATTCCAAACTAGAAAGGTGCAGTCTACGTGTCTGCAACCACATTTTGAATCCGTCTTCTTTTCATTTCATACTTGATTAAGTTGAAGCCGTGTACGAGAGTTGATATGGAAACTTGCTTCTCTTGTCTTATGACCGTTTCCCCAGAAAATTTTCTCGGCATCTTCTTATCAAAACTTCCGCAACTCTTCTTACAATCTTTGTCGCAATTTTAAAATTAATAACAAAAGTCATACCCAAATATTTAAAAATGGTCAACCAATGAACAATGCTTGCAACGCAAACTATTCATACAAACTAGTACGTGTATAAATACACATAGTATCGAGCCTTGCGTGCCCAAAACCAAGGGCTTTCTGATTAACATAGGGAAAAAAGACCAAAGCCTTTGGGCATTAATGCCAAAACAATAATTTCTAGTGGCAGACTTGCAATTACCGTTTCCTACCTCCTTATTTTCACTACTGTTGTTGCTATTTTCTTTTTACATTTACTATAATTACTTATCTGGATTCTGGATTCAAATGATAACTATAATTTGGTTTACAAATTCAATAAGATTACTATAATTTGGTTACAAATTAAATAAGATTACAAAATTGTGTCAAGGACAGAGGCTCACTCCTTCGGCCTTTTGCTCATGGTTTTGCGCTTATTAACATCCAGGTATCTCTTCCTCAATCTAATGGCCTTCGGTGTAACCTGCAAAAACAGCATAAAATGACATTGGACAAGCAAAGTAATACTCAGATCAGATGCATAATTAAAAATTTAGCTCAAAAAAATGGTAAGGGTGAACCACAAAACAACTTGAAGCAATGAATAATGTAAAACAGTAGTGGATGGTCATAACTCTAAGAAAAATTAGAAATCCACAATTGTGTGAATGGTCAAGCACGTAAGAGACATACAAAACAGTGCTGGGATTGTTACGGAAAAAAAAAAAAAATTGGTTGTTAAAAGCTACCGCATTATTAGGAGTTTTGAGATGGATATTTCTTACAGAAAAAACAACAGAAATGAACTTTCCAGTGTATTAGATAAACTAATATTTGAGACTGCACCCAAAAACATTTTCTCCCCCTTTCTTGTCACCATAAAACATAGTACATTGAATGAAATGCTCTTTTGTAGTCAATTTTCAGATACAAAGAGTAATAGCTAGATAAAAATATCATAGAGGCCGTTAACAGTTTGTACAAAGAATCATAGATAAATCTACTCATATTAATCTCAAATGCTGTAAAATATTAAGTACAACTTGCCTCAATAAGCTCATCAGAAGCTACATAACCTATGGCCTCTTCAAGAGTCATCTGCACACGAAAAATGAAGACTGTTATGTAGGGTGATTGAAAATGAATAGTCACGATATTGGTATGGCCTTACAATATCCCCTAACTGGGTTCACTAAGAACTAAGGCATTACAAACAGGTGCACGACAACCATTTGTTTTTGTTTTATCTAATTTTTTATATTTTCTATCTTTTTCATTTTCATAAAAGGCGGATTGTATTAACAGAAGGTTCCATTGACGAACGCCAAAAACACTTTGGGAGTTTATATCATTCTTAGAGTAAATTGCATAAGAACCCAATATCCATAGAAAGAGAGGAGCGGAAAAACCACTCTAAGAGTGAAAAATTCATGTAAATGTAACTGAGGACATAAAAACAAACAACTGAATAGCACACTGGACGCAAAGTGCTTACGAGGCGAGGAGGAGTTAGCTTCACGTTCTCATCCTTGCCAGCAGATCGAACATTAGAAAGTTCCTTAGCCCTAACTGGGTTAACCTGTAACAATATGACAGCTGAAATGTCAGTCACCTGGCAACAAACAAAATGGACAATATGATGGGCAAGATTATTCTTACATCAAGATCTGTATCTCGTGAATGTTCACCAATAATCATGCCATCATAAGTCTGCATACAAATGGATAACAGTTAGCAGAAATTCAAACAAAACCAGATATAGGTGCTCAGTTGCTAAGACAAGTATCTCCAATTCCTTGAAAAGAAATAACCTCTTTCACAAAATCCATAGACCATTGTTATTCTGAACTTTAACATGTTAACCACATTTGTAACTCCAAAACCACATAGGTAAATGTTGCACTACCCTTAACTCTTCTCCTTACCAGATATTAGAAACAAGGAGTTCTGAACATACTCGAGCAAAGGAAACACATCAATCTAACAGGTGTCAGAAGTGATTAATTAATGACTGCACAAAGATCTGTTAAAATTGTCTCAAATGACTCTAAAACAATTCAGTGTCTCCTTACAGGCATATAACAGAGGAACAAAGGGTGGTAGATGGATTATATCTATTCAAACAAAAGTGTAAGATAGGAAGTCAACCCATCCTATCCGAATATTGTAAATCCACCATATATAAGTAACAAAAAACAATAGATAAGTAGAGAAACAAACATAAAGAAATAGCACTGGTTAAGCTAATAAAAAAACAACCTCTGTCCCAGGAGGCACAAAGAGAATTCCACGAGGTTCTAAACTCATCAATGCATGAGCTGTGATAGACCCAAAACCCATTGATACCTGTTCAATTAAGTAAACAAAGATGATATCAGGTGCTTTAAAAAGCACAGTCCAAGTTCAAAAGGTACTTCAATTAACAGAGCATACAATACATAATGGATGGGATGCCCTTAACTTCTTTTTACTAAAAATGAGATACAATTTTTCATCTATTGATCCCATGCAATCCAGTGGTTGCTACTAATTGTCAAAAAGTTAGTTATTTAATGTTGCCAACTATCAACCCTCTTTACCAGTGGATTGCATGGGATCGATGACTCAAAATTTGTGTCAACATTTAGATTAAAAAATTTAAGATGATATATATTACCCATAAATATCATCCATACGAAATATATCTTACCAAGATATTTTTTAAAAGCACTAAGTAATTTTGGAAAAATATAGCAACAACTAAATGTCTCAGTACATACAAAAGCAATAATCTTGGTAAAAAGTTATTGAAAAAAGAAAAAAAAATTCTTTCTCAGCTCTTAATAATTGGTACATATGTGAAACTGAAGCCAATCGTTTATAAAATTTAGCAGACGGATCTCCCACCATTTGCGATGTCAATGATTTGTGCCTCATATCGTTCCCTTTTACATGCATTCAGAACCATTATTTGCAGATTCTTTCTGATGAAAGACACTCTTATAAAATAGGGGATCACCTCCCACTCATTGTGAACATTGTCTTTGAGTTTTGTGTGTGTTAAATTCAGATCAGACCATTTTACACTGATCTGTATCACACAAAGCACCTTAATATTAACTTAAAATATGATCAACTTCATCCATATTGAGATCTGTAGTAAAGCATATTATATGACACAGATTGCGCATTTACCTGTTGCAACATAAATTGGGGTATCTCCTATTCAGTTATAAAATCATTTGGTTCTATTTACACAGGTATAAAAGTGAAAGAAAAACTAAATTATGGTAAAAAGTTATCACTAGACAGACAAAAATTAAATAAACATACCAATACTCCTTTTCTAACATTTCCAAGAAGCCCTCGATGTTTTTCATATTCTGCCACAAGATGATTAATATGAGTGAGACAACAATTCCAAAAAAGGAAATAAATTAAACTATGAACAAGTACAATATAGACACAAATGATGAAAATCAAGGTTATTGGAATAGAAAACGATTATCCCTGTTGGTGACCTATTGTGACACAGTACCATATATGGAAAAGCAACCAAAAAAGGTATCTAAAACATAAGGCGCATACTCAGGAAAGCACGATGCATGAATCCAGTTCCACGAGTGTCACTGCTGAACACACTTCTGTAACCAACCAGGCCCCTGAAGAATACAAAACAGAAAATAAATATGCTTTATTCGAAGCAAACACCCTCAGATTTGAAAACAAAGTCCACAACCTCGAAGCAACATTCAAGGACAGGTACACAGCAGTTACTTGCATTCCCAGGACATAAATCATAAATATCAAAGGCAAGTATTGATCCTACAATTTTGGCTGAAGCTTATACTCTTTTTACCTGTTTTTGAGGATTTTGACAATTTGTCCTAAAAGTCAAAACCAGAGCATGCAAAAAATTAATGAAATTTAGGGTATGCATATAATGTAGCTTTGTTTCTGCTAAATTTTCTGTCTTAACTTTATTATTCTTATTTAAACAGATGATTTTGAACTTACCAATGCCTCCCACAGCTATTGAAAGCTAAAGATTTGGCCTTCATTTCATCTTAATATCCTTTAGCTAGAACTACTGTGTTATCTAAAGGAGTCTGAATCTCTCCTTTATTATTAGCCTTAACATTTTGCTGGGTTGTTAAAAATGACATTTTAACTAATGTTGAAGGAGATTTAAGCAATAACCTTGATGGACAAGTTAAGGATAGTTTAGTCCTGCCAGCACTTCCAGGGACAGGACCCATGTCCATAACCTCAGCTTTCCTGTGAGAGAGAGCTTCCATAACCAACCCCACATGTTCCTCGTTAACCTAAAACAAAATCTTAATGAAGAAAGGTACCAAATACATAAGGAAAGAAGCTAATTGATGTATGCATCTGAAATTCTTACCTCGATGGTCACTTCTTCAATTGGCTCGAGCTTTACACCATTCTCAGTTTTATACCTGATGTAAGACAGGGAGATATTGGTGATAAATTGCCAATAAAGAAATGCAACAAGAATAAAGATTTGACCAAACACACAGAGAGACCAAAAAATTATATAAAAGTGACTTTTAAGTAATCATTTAGAGGAGGAAAATTACACATAAAGAAGCAATTCTCCAAAGTATTTCCAATTGGCAAATCACTCAGCTCATTATCTATGATCTTTAAAATATAAACTTTCTGATTTTAATACAAAGAATAGAAACACAACACGAAGAACAGAGGTTCCTGGATAAGTACACATCAAGAAAACAATATGTGTCTCATTACATTTTGCAATAGGATCAGCCTGAGACCTAGACAACCAGGAGCAATTATCATTGATACTGATCAATGAGAGTTAAGACTACTAACAAATAGAAAACAAAGAACAGCCAAAAACAGAATCAAGGAATCACACATCCCCCGTGAACAACTATTCGAAAGGTCACATGCCACAAATGTTTAATGAAAACTTTCATGTTTCTTCTGATATTTCTCTCTCAAATCAATACTAAAACTTTAGAGTTTCAGAAGCCTGATATCTCCAGAATATAGACTTATTCCTTTTACGCACGCAATAATTATCAAATCATGAATATGAAATAATAATGACAAAACTAGTGCCTCATTCAAGTATATGCAGAGAACTTACATAACTTTAGGTGGTGATACAGAAAGCTCAAATCCTTCACGCCTCATATTCTCGATTAATATACCTATTTAGTATAATAGCAATAAAGAATGAATAAAAGTCCAGGTACAGAATGCCATTCCAAATTATCTATCTATTTAAGAGATACCCCTTTGCATATGCTTTCAGGGTAAAAGGGAAAAAAAAAATGCAATATTAGGGGATACATACCCAGTTGAAGTTCTCCCCTCCCCTGAACCTCATAAGTTTCAGCCATGCCTGGAATTACATTTATTGCAAGGTTTGTTTCAGCTTCAGACATTAGCCGAGCACCAATCTTTCCTCCAGTCAACTACAATTATAGACAAATGTTCAATCACCTTAGAGAGTTAAAAAATACCCTATATCCTGAAGCATTCCAGTATGAAAGCAACACGCACTGCATAGAACTCTCCAATAAAGAATTTTCCCTTTTATTAAAAATAAAAAAATAATATAAAAATAAAAAGCACTTAGCAATATGAAGGGTTTGCAGTATTCAAATTCAGAATTCATTGCAGGTGAGATCACCAAAATTTATAAAACCTTTATAAACAATTGGTAAGCACAACTATAGTAAATAAAATCCTTAAACTCAACAGTTAATGGTCAAATGCAAAAATCCACTTACGTCACTTAGGAACTGAAAATTTTAAGATACCAAATGTTTTATCACTTCCAAAATCAAAATTTCATTTTTCATCGCAATGTGTTCAACTTAGATGAAATCAATAATGTCAGGCCATTCTCAAGTCCTCAATATAAACAAACAGCACCTAGACTCGAAAAGGTATAAGAGCTTGAAGCAACCTGCACATGTATCAGACTTAACTACAGTTGTGTCAAACACAGTTTAAATACACCATGGATGCAAGCTGGTAAAAACATGAGGCTGTCATAGCCAGAAATGCAAGCTGGTAACAGCTATGGAAAACCAGGAAACTGGAAGTAACATAAAGCACTGCATGCATGCACGCATACATACTACAAATTTCAACATAAAGAAAAGTTAGGGACTTACATGAGTACCATCACGACCAGCCAATGGAGAGTCATTGACACCAAAAGTCATGGAAATGGTTGGGGGGTCCAACTCAATGGTTGGTAATGCAGTTGTAACCTAGGAAGACACATTGATAAACGAACTTAGAGATATAACCAAGCTCTTCAAATATCTATAAACATGATGATCAGGTAAAGAGCACATCAAATATCACAGTAAGATTACATTGAATCCCATTGCAAAGCAGTAACTTAACGGAGGAAAAAATAACCACCATTTTCATGCATTAAACAACTACGCTGTTGTGGAAAATTCCCATCAGAAGGCAACGACTAAAAGCAATTCAGCCTACATGATGGAATACTTTTTATATACTAAATGCTTGATTTCAGTTTGAAAGAAGCAAAGATTTAATTTCACAAAAGCACACAGTAATCTAATGCGCTAAACAGAAAATAACTATCAGCAATTTTTTAACATAAGATATTACATATGATTACATGAAGAAAAGACGGCGCGTAAATAACATCCGAAGGAATAATATAAACCACGACCAAGTACCTCTGTATTTGCTACTGTATGGCCTATTGATGGTTTTGTCATGCCTGCTATTGAGATAATGTCACCCGCTCCAGCACTATCAATTAGAACCATGCCTGTACCTTTCTTTTTCATTAGCTTTATAACCTACAAAATCAATAGCATCAATCTGACCTGTACAATAATAACACTGCTTGCAGAAGGTCACTAAATATCAGAAGAAAGAAAATTAATATTAAACCCTTGAATATTGAAAACAATAGTTAAAAGCAAATTAAGGGTGAAGCTATAATAAATTCAACTAAACTAAGCAAAGATAGAACAACAAACCTTTCCTTCTTCAATCTTCTCAGTCCCAGAATCAGTGATTCGTAGTCCATGTACTTTGTCACCAACAGAAACAACACCAGAAGAAACACGACCGGTCAATATTCGCCCAAGATAGAAGTCTTTTTCCATCATTGTAACCTGAAAGCCACTATCAATTATTTTCATCAAATATCCCAATGGAGTAAAAACTGTGTGTCCGCTTCCCCACCACCCCCCCCCCCCAAAAAAAAGGGCAAACACACATGAGCACGCGTATTTACACAACTACATTTCGGTAATTTAATGAACTCATCAGCATTGTATACCAACCAGCATTTGAAGAGGTGCGTCAAGGCTTGCTTTGGGTGGGGGAACATGTCTTATGATGGCATCAAGCAATTGCGACATATTCCTCGCATCAGCAGGCGGATCTTTGGTAAATGTGGAAGATGCCCATCCTTCTTTAGCAGAAGCATACAGAACTGGAAAATCTAGCTGCTCGTCTAAACAGAAGAAAATAAATCAAAATTATTAAATATCCCTTTTTTTCTAATTTACTAATAAACTCTTAGCCAAAACAAGTTAAGTCAGTTGACCATAAAGTTTTTTATATTATTTCACCTGTAGCACCGAGATTTGCAAAAAGATCAAACACCAAGCTCTCAACTTCATCACATCTCTCCTCGGAAACTGCATAATGCAAGCCAACGACATAAGGACTAATCCCTAATAAACTAAAGAAAAATGTCATGAGTTATAATATCTGCCACAGTTGGAAGTATAAAGTTGCAACTGCAACTTATTTGCTAATAATTGAACCATAATATATAATTATAACCACTTTTCAGCCTAGTTCAGGTTATTCAGTGCCTAATTTTATCTCCTAATAGTTGGTGAGATTCCAGTCCACAAGACCGCATCTTCTCAATCAGCATACATCGAGCATGGTCTGTAAGATGATGATGCCATCATCCAAATCTACAGTTCAAAGAAAATGCAAGCACAGAGGAGAGGGAAGAGGATATCACTTTTTTTTTTTATGTTTGTCTTAGGCATCACCCAAATAAATTACAGTTTCAAGGAAGCCACTCTCATAAATAAATATATAAATAAGTGAGTATATTGTTCATACCAGCAGGTCTGTCAACTTTGTTTAAAAGCAGTATAGGGCGTAGCCCATACTTCAAGGCCTTGGCAAGGACAAACTTTGTCTGTGCAAGTGGACCTTCACCAGCATCTACAACTAAAATTGCTCCTTCAACCATGCCAACAACTCGCTCAACCTATTTCCATCCAAAATAAAGTCAAGCATAGATCAACCATCAAATAATTCGGGAAATGCTAAACATAACATACCAGTATTACAAAAGGACTAAATTCTAGCAAAGCCCATTAATCAATTTAACCCCTACTACTAGGCTTTCCCAATGATCTCTTTCATCACACACTACACAATTTTTCCCATCAAATTAATGTGTGCTACTTCTTTGTTCACATAGTATCGAATTTTTCAATAACTTAATGATTTTCTTCACATAAAACACATCCCAAGTTACAGTAAATGAATGAAGCCCTCCATGGAGCATCATCTTAGACCTGACTCCGCCAATTGGATGATATGACAATTCTGACTGTTTACATAAGCAGTTCAAACACTCAAGCGGTGACTAATATTATCAAATCTTCAAGTCCACATCATATTTTGAATTTCTTCTGCCCAGATTGCATTTCATTAGCATAAAATTGTGTATACTTAATAAAAGGGAAAAAAAGGACATACTTCACCACCAAAATCGGCATGTCCAGGTGTATCAACCATGTTCAGCTCATTTTCCCTCCAAGATATCCCCGTAACCTGCATATAATTCCCCAAAAAAAAAAGAACATTATTATGCCAAGATAATCTAAATACTACAGCACTTCAATTGGATATTATTTCACTACCAACAATACTACGTCGTTTCAGTGTGGAAGCAAACGAATGACAGAAACCGAACCTTAGAGGCGATAGTGATACCGCGCTCGCGCTCAAGGCTGATGGAGTCCATGGCGCGTTCGTGAGGGATATCAGCACCGCACTGGCGTAAGAGCCGGTCCATAAGCGTGGTCTTGCCGTGGTCGACGTGAGCTATGACCGCCACGTTGCGGAGACGGCTAGGGTCCAGCGTCGAATTCGGAGATACGGCGGCGGCGGCGGCATTGGCGGCAGTGGATAAGGCGCGTGCAGACGAGAGGTAGGATTTGAGATGAAATGATGATGCTGACGGCGAGGATAGCGATCTCTTGCCCGTGGACCAAAGAGAACGGAGAAGTAATGGACCGGCCATTTCGTGAAGAAATGGCGAAGAGATTGTGTGCTAATTTGTTCAGTTGGCGGATTGATTTGATTTAATTTCTTGGTTGCCAAGTTTTCCAGCTGATGTGCGAGGGGTTTAGGGTTTTGGGGTTTTCGAGAAATTAGGAATATTCTTATTATCTATTATTTGTGTAAAAATATCGACTTTTTTACGCTAGTTAAATTTACGAATTATTAAAATTTGTGAAAAAATAGAAAAAAATATATAAATTAATTCTACGTTAAAAGTCAGAATTGATATAATAAATGACGACTTCTTTAGAAAGTCTTCAATTGATTGTAAAAATGATGAAAAATAGTTTTTTTTTTATCAAAGATTTTGAATAATCTATATAATTGTATCCTAGAATCCAGCTTTATAAATACCCCAAATTCAATTAAACATGTTTTGTAAGATTTATTTCTTGTGCTTTGAAAAATAATAAACTATTTTTATCCAAGATGCATTAACGATGATATATAATGGTGATAGAATTTACGAGGTTATTTTATTTTTAATTGGATAAAAATAGTTTATTATTTTTCAAAGCACAAGAAATAACCTCGTAAATTCTATCACCATTATATATTATTGTTAATGCATCTTGGATAAAAAATTTTTTTTACACATCTACATTTAAAAAAAAAAATTGTAGACGATAAAATCTTATATTGAAAGTTAAGTAAATTTTCTTTTTTACTCAATTTCCTTCTTCAATGATTTGGTATAATTTATTTAATAGTCATAAGGATTTATTGTTATATCAAAAGATCCAACATTGTTGATTATTAATCCAATGTTAAACTTATATGTAAATAATTATATGTTGTGAAATGTTATATAAGGTTAAATCTAATTAAAATGATCTATTAAGGTTTATGGTAATATGAGCTTGAATAAATTTAAAAAGGTGCGAGCTTTTAATGTATAAATACTTAAAGATATGGATGGTAATGGGGTGGGGTGGGGTGGGGGTTGGGAGGCCTAACCTATTCCCCACCCCATTAAAAATTTTCATCTCAATTCTTCATCTTATTCTTCAGTAAATTTATGATGCGTTTATTTCAAGAAATGAGAATATGGTGGAATATAAATGAGTTGGGAATGAGAATGGACTAGAATGTGAATGAAATTTTAATGTTTACTTGAAAAAAAATAAAAATGAGAATGTGCTAAAATATTATTGATGTGTTTATTTGCCAAAATAAATGGGAATGAGGAATGAGAATGAGAATCAATTTACTTAAATATCTATAGTATTAATAATTAATTTATCATTATTAACAATATTATCATTATTGTTGTTATTATTACTATTATTATTATTATCATTAAAAATAATATTAACAATAATTAATAATAACTAAAATAAAAAAGTTAATAAAATTTTATTAATATTATTATTATTAACATTTATTATTATTATTAAATTTTATTAACTTTATTATTTTAGTTATTATTAATTATTGTTAATATTATTTTTATTAATATTATCATTATTAACATTTGTTATTATTATTATTATTATTATTATTATTATTATTTTAATTAATACTATTTTTATAATACTATTTATACACGTATCTAGATAATGAAAATTACATTATTATTATTAAATTTTATTACTTTATTATTTTAGTTATTATTAATTATTGTTATTATTATTTTTATTAATAATAATAATAACAACTACAATAATGATAATATTGTTAATAGGAATAAATTAATTATTTTTATTAATTATTATTTTTATCATTATTTTTATTGTTAATAATGATAATTTTAATAAAAACAATAATAACAATAATTAATAATAACTAAAATAATAAAGTTAATAAAATTTAATAATGATAATAATAATAATTATTATTATTAATGACATTTAAAATAATAAAATTAATTGTGGTTTGAATGAAGGTAATTTGGGAAATATGAAAAAATTAGAGAGATACAAAAGTAAATATATATTCTATTCACATTCTTTCATTTTCATTCACAACCCCCCATAAGAATAAGATTCCAATTTTTTATTCCCAAATTGTGTGGGATCCATACATTTTATTTTTATTCCCAAAATATATTTTGCCAAGTAAACATGGATCTCATTCCCATTCCTTCATTCTCAATTTCTCGTTCCACATTTCATGAAATAAACACATTATTAGTGAGGTGGGGATGGAAAATCCCCATATGGAGAATAATTTCTTCATCCCAAGCTCATTTTCTATTTATTTATTTTATAGTAAATATAGATACATGATTTCAATAAATTAAAAATTAGAAACTTAAAATAAAATCATCACCATATTATAAAGTATTTAAATTATTAAAAAACTCTAAAAGTTTAAAACAATATCTTAAAATGATATTTAAATTGAAAAATGTTTAAGAGAGTAGCAACATAAAATAGAAAAGAAAACATAATAATGTTTTAGAGTAAAAAAATTTATATTGTATGGTTTTGTTTTAGTTATATCCTATTTATATTGCATAAAAATAAAAAGAAAATTTATTAATTGACATTATATTTGATAAAACAAAAATTATTAAATAAGAATTAAAAAAATATTTATATATAATGAGGATTGGGGTGGGGTGGGGAGTACAAAACCAAACCTCATCCCGTTAGAAAATCTTCGGATTATTTTCCCACACTCCCCACTCAATTCCTAAAAATTATTTAAAATTTTTCTCATTTGAGGTGGAACCCAAAACCCGTGGAGGATTTTATTATCCCTCCTAAAAGATAATTTATATTTCTATAATGGGTTAAAATATAAATACCTGAAAACAACATGAAATGTTGTTTATATAAGTGGTTATAATTTTTAGGTCGCACATATTATTCTATTTTTTCTGACATTCCATCATTAGAGAGAAAGCACGAAAGAAATTAAAGGGTTCTCTACGAGAACGTATTGATTTAGAAAACAAATTATATGACTCCAGCGAGTAATGAAGAATTATGGATTCAGATACGCTTCCACATATTTTATTATTAATTCTTAGTTATGTAACATGAATATTCTTTAATTATATGTGATGGTTTTTACCAAAAGATTATTGTCTTAACATTTATTTAATATCAAATTTTTTTTATAAAATAAGTTATTTTACTTCTACTAACAAAGTTCAAATTTTTGAGATTAGAAACCAAAGAATTTTTTTAAAAAAAATAGATTGTCAAAAATATCTATTATTTATTTTACATTATTATTTCATCGCTTTTATAACATAACTTTAAAAACTTATTTATTAAAAAATTTATATAATTTTTAATGAAAACTTTTGTTGATAATTAAACAAATAAATTTCTTTTTAATAAAAAAACAAAACACTATATTTAAATCATTTTTATTTTAAAAAATTATACCATACGGGAGTTAATTAATTCGATAAGTCCCTTTACAATTTTTATAATTCATGTGAGATAAATTAAGAACAAAGTTGCGTTTTCATAATTGTTCCATGCTCCCTAAGCAAGCACTTTGGCAAAATTTGAAGGGATCTCATTACCGTCCTTAGATCTCTTCTTGTAAGAAGATGGAAAATCCGTCTAAATCAAACACACGATTTGTCTTGCACGATGTATTAAAAGAGACGACATGTCATAGTTCTTTTATCGCTTCGTCTCGAGAACATATGGAATCTAAATCAATACAGACGACAAGCATACAAAATGAGCCATTTTACTCTAATGCTTATTCTATCTCAAGTGTACTGTTTGCCGACAAAAAGCCTCTGCAAAATACAGGGGAAATTTTGAAATACTGAAAGAAAGAAGAAAAGAAAGCAGCAAGGCCATGGCCTTACTGGCACATATATATATAGCTTAATAAGAAATTACAAAATGGAGAGATTGATAGATTGGATTTTGATCTGTTCATAGAAATATGCAAGGCCTTGCCTTTCTCTTCCTCTTCTTTGGTTTGGGAGGCTGCAAGACAACTTTGATTGCAGCATCAAACACAGTCTTCACATTCTGCTGAGTCTTGGAACTGCACTCTATGTAAACAGCAGCACCAATCAACTTCTTCAATTCTTCCCCCTAAAAAAGTGCCCATAAGATTCATGTCTACAAATATTTCCTTTAGAAGCATATATACAGTACATTTTTGTCTCTTATTCAAGCTTACTTGAGCAGTTGTGATTGGCGTAGCACCTGGATGATTAATCAAGTACTGCTTGTCTTCGCGTAAATCTGTATTCAATTAGGTCAATTAAGGTACTGTATGTACAAATTTGTAATTTATTGACAGATATGTGTATATGTATATACACTCAAGATTTATTTACCCAGCTTTGTTCCTACAAGGACGATAGGCACAGTTGGGGCATAATGCCTTAGCTCAGGGATCCACTACAAACACAAGAAAATTTTGTGCCAGCAATCAGAAAATAGATATGTTGATGATTAATGTTATGTTATGTTACTATATACATATGATAAAATCAGCAACCTTCTTTGAAATATTTTCATAGCTGGCTTTGCTGATGAGAGAAAAGGCCAATAAGAACACATCAGCACCTCTGTAACTCAAAGGCCTAAGCCTGTTGTAATCCTCCTGTCCTGTGGGACACAATTAAAGAAGCATATGCAGAACCCTCAAGAGTCAAAAGCAATTCTTGAAAAAGCAGCTACTAACTAAAAAACGTACTTCTATGGAGGAAGATCTCACCAGCAGTATCCCATAGACCGAGATTAACTGTGCTGCCATCAACCACCACGTTAGCACTGAAGTTGTCGAACACAGTCGGCACATAATCCTATATCAGAAGGAAGAACAACATTAAACAACCTGCTAATTAATTATTTGAATAATTAATCATAAAAAAATCGAAACTTGTTTGTCAGAGTTCATTGGATCATACAGTTGGGAATGTGTTGCTTGTATAAGAGATCAGCATGCAGGTTTTGCCAACAGCTCCATCGCCGACGGTGACACATTTGATGAATCTAGCTGTGTTCATCATTTTTGATGAATCCTAGTTCCTTTTTTTTCTTTATCACCTTCTTTTATTCTGTTCCATCAATAGCGTATACACCTTGAAGAAAATGTTGAAAGCCTTGAATTAATGCCAAAGATACAGAAGCTGAATGCCTTTGAGTTTCGAAATTTGAACAGAAATGGAGGGGTGAAGGTGGCGTTTAATAAGGTGGTGACTATATATTAAAGCACCCACTTTAGCTACGATTCTTTATCTTTACCATGATTGCCGAATTGCTTTCTGTTTCTTTAAGGGGAAGGACCCAAGAGTCTAAAGACCAACAAAGTAAGTGTTTGGTGCTAGTGTTAGTTGGTTAAGTGTTGAACAAGGTACATACTGAATGATGAATACTTAGAAACCTTAACGTTGCTTATCTAGCAAAAACTACATCATAATGAATGCAAGAAAAATACCCAAAAGTTATTTTTAATTGTATATATATTCACTTTTCTAGGCATGAAATTTACATGCTAGCTATCTAACTCAAATGGTGACATCAAATCACCTAATAATCCTAGGGTATTTGTAGCCTCTGGGTGAAAAATTTACATAGAATGGTCTTATTAGAATCATTCCATAAGAAAAATCAATAGATTTTAACTTTCTTCTTTTGTTCACTTTTATAATTTTGGTCAGTTACAAGATAAATGTGCATGAATGAAAAGACATGTAATAGACATGGGCAATGAATAATGTGGTATCTCTGCACCATCTAAAATTTTCTCTATTTTTAAGAGTATTTTTTAAAATTATATATATATATATATATATATCAACTCAATTAGAAACTTAAAAGATTTTGAAGCGAGATGGATCAACCTTGTAGGATTCATCTAAAATTTAAGTGGGGCTATTGTGACTTCCATTGCTGATTGCTTTCATGGGCATCATATTGTTTTTCTTAAGAGTGATTTGTTTGATTTAACTTAAATATCAAGTGATATTCGGTCTCCATAGTGCGTTGGTTAGATTGTATATGGCATATGCTGGCTAGCAAGAATGGATGCTATAAGTAGAAAGCAATAATACAATTTGCTGGGACATCATTTTTACTTATCATTTGGATAGTAAAAAGTGAACAAATTGTCTCAGAGTTTGTTCGTATGCTATTGTCGAATATAATGGATAATTACGTTAATGCTGTCTGCTGACGTAGATAATTAATTGATTTAAAATTTCACCTTTCAAGTAGTCACCAATTTATATATTAAACAGGGGACCATTATCCAAACATGTGGTGATCCGGTAATAAGGAAAATTTTCAGGAACAATTTGCAAACCTAGAAATCTTGAAGTGCCCGACAATGCTTGACTTGTATTTATTCATTTATGTTGGCAACTTTTATTGGGGGCAATGAGATGAAATTGACTTGGATAAACAATTTCGCAAAAAATAGTGTTTGTTGTCTCAAAATCTATGAAAATAATTTAATTAGACATTGTTTGTATTAAAATTGGATAACAATTGGCCAGTTTCGAATTGCAGAGGCTGATGAAATAAGATATTTGTGCTATACAAATAAAATAAGTAGCGTTGTGTTTGCTAAATTATGTTGTTGTGGTTGCTGTGAGTTTGAAAAGTAGAGTACACGTGTTTGGTAAATCTTATTACGAAAATATTGTTGTATTATGTAATGACCAAAATAGATATACTTTTGTAATTGCTTTTTATTTTATGTTTAATAAATTGTTTAGACATTTTTTCTTAAATATGTAAATTTACAGAAAAAAAACTCAATTAAGAAAAATCTGAAGAACTTCATAATCTGTTCCATAAATTATGATAAAAATTTATACTTTTACATAATCTAAATAAAATAAAAAGTAATATGTATTACATTCACAATAAATTTTTTGCAATAAAATTCCTCAAATTTTCCATTTCTTGGGATCTAGAGCCATTAATATTGTGATACTAAATTGTGGCGGTAACTAAATTGTGACGGTAATATCTAATGATTTATATATTATGGTTTATGAATAAGTAATATATAATTGTCTTTTTATTAAAATGCTAGGGTTATAATAGACATTTTAAAAAGATATAGTAGCTTATTGAATAATCTGCTTATGAAAAGCAACCATGTACCTGCTTTTAAAAGTTGCTAATGAAATGAAGAAAATTATGAAATAAGCAACTTATTAAATTTCAACGTCAATCCCAAACGGGGCCAATATCTTTAAGTTACAATACTAAAACATTTAATAAACACATATTGCTACTGAAAGTTGTGATAATTTAGCCTCATACTCGTACAATAAAAAAGTTTTAATATTTTTAAGATTTTTGTTAAAATTATTATTGCAAAATCATATTTATGATATACTATCATACTTGTAATTTTTTTTTACAACAATTATAATTTAAATGTTATATCAAACAAAATCTTAACATTATATAAATACATTTAGCAAAGGATTCAAGTCCCCAATATAAGGGTTGGAGTAGAATTTCTTCTTGAAGCAGTTTTCTCAATCCGAGCAGCAGACTACGCTATATGAAGATAAGCATTTACCTAGTGTCAAGTTATCAACATTAAGAAGTATGGATTGCACCAATGAGTCTTTGGTCCAGTGAGACAACCCTTACACTTACAATGTTGAGTGTAATGGTTCGAGCCTCCATAAAAACATTATGGGAGTTAATTTCAATCTTTCCTCAATTATCAAATAATTGAGTGGAGTCAGTCTATCCCTTACGAAATGTGAGTGGAGTGAACAATTCGTGAGTGGAGTTGACAGTTCTCGAATATTTGAGAGGGTTTAAAGAATCTAGACAGCGCTTCAGAGAAGTACATGTCACGAAGAAAGTCTCAATTGTATAATATGTTTGTAAATAATTGTAATATCTGATTTAATATCAATAAAAATCATATATAATAGTATTTAAAAAAAATAGGGATGACAATTGTGCCTGCAAACCCGCCCAAATCCGTCCGCTATGGATAATTTTGCGGGTTGCGGGCGGGTTTGGTATTACAAATTGAAACCCGCACTTGGATGCGAGTGGGTTTGGTATTAACCCAATATCCGGTGGATACCCGCATGGATATCCGCTAAACCTGCAATATTTTTTAAATATTTTTAATTTAATTTTACTTAAAAAAATTTAAATCTAAAAAATATATAAGGAAAATAATGCAATTAGGGAAAGTGCCAAATAATCAAAGTGCTTTGTAGGGACTATTTTTCTTTAACTTAATGCATGAATTATTTTATTATTATAATTTGTTTCTTCGGATTAATATTTGAAAAGTATTATTCTTTGAAAAATATTAATTTTAATTATTATTGTAGGCATCATGTTTGATGGATGTTAATGATGGTGAATGAAACGAAAATCTTCTCTTGGACCTTGTGTTGAACGATAATATAAAATGTAATTGTTATTTTTAAATACTATAGTTTTTTTAATGGATTTGTTTAATTTATACTTAAATTTGAGAATTTGTGTTGGATTGATATTGAAATTTTAATTTTTCATTTACATTGGTTAAATTTAAAATTGAGTATGTTATGTAGAATTTGAGATTATTATTGTAAATTTATATATTGAACATTTGTGATTTTAAATGTACAAACCCGCAAAAAATCCGCCGAATACTATTGCGGATTTGGTAATTATCAAAACTCGCAGCGGGTGGATTTTCTTAAAAAATTTTAGACTCATTACGAGTTACGAGTGAGTTTAATAATTTAAATTTTATACGAATTTAAGTTTGGTAATAACAAACCCAATGCGGTGCCCACCATTACAAGTTACAGGTGAGTTTGATAATTTAAATTTTATATGAATTTAAGTTTGGTAATGACAAACCCGTTGCAGTGCCCACCATCCCTATTAAGAAGCCTCTTGGTTAGAACTACGGAAGAGCTGGCCCTGCCCTGCGGTGATCTCTGCAGCATTCTATTTTTTTGCACTAAAAACTAAAAATTTATACTTTGGCCCTTCCAAGATTGGATTTTTATCTTTTCGCCCTCCCGATGTAGAAGAAAATCGCTCTACTCACAACACGTGTAATGTGTTCAGTAAGCACTCGGCATCTTCCTTAAGCGGCCACCCTTCGTTCTTTGGCTCATATAAATCTGTCTCCAGCCATTTTAGTTTATAGGGAAAGCCGCTGTTAATTATTTTTCCATTTTATTTGGGAAGAGTACAGGTTTATTGATTTTTTTCTTGTTTTTTTTTTTGGTTTTATTTAACTCAAGAGCTCTCTTTTAATTCAAAGCATTTTTTTTTGGGTTTAAAAAATGAACATTCTATATTTTTTACGATTTTTTTTGTTGTTGGAAATATTACATCTCAACCTATTGATTTAAAATAAGAAAATTGTGTTACATTCTCTCAGTCTACAGCATGGTGAATTGGTGATATTAGAATAAGTAGGAGCACAAGGTTGACTTGTCATAATCGTCCACAATTATTCCGTATTATTTTTAATGTTCAACACTTTACAGATATTAATTTTTGCTCATTTTCATATATGATTGGAGGATTTTTCCTCCTCAACTGTTTTGTCCTCAATTGTTTTGCTATCTTTGAGATTTTCTATCCAAAATAAATTAAGATTTTATTAAATTTTTTTAAAACTTAGTTTAATGGCCGCTTAATCTCCTCCTTTGTGGTGAAAACCACCCAATTAAGTTGTTTTTATTTTATTTGGCTGATTTCCTTTTGTTTTTATTTTATTTCATTTTCAGTCTTCTGCTTATTTTATTTATGTTTAAAATTTTCCTAATTTTTCTGTTTTTCTATTTCTCTTTATTTTTTATGGTAGTTGTTTTTAAATTTTCCCAACCCAAGTTGTTTTTCTTGTTTTTAAAATTTCCCAACCCAACAACTCATTACCGCCAACAAAAAGGACGTTTCTCTAGCCGGAGAGGCCAATGTCTTTTATTTGGCTGAGTTCCTTTTGTTTTTATTTTATTTCCTTTCCAGTCTTCTGTTTATTTTATTTTTATGTTTTAAATTTTCCTAATTTTTATGTTTTTCTATTTCTTTTACTTTACGGTAGTTGTTTTTCTTATTGATTGTTGAATGTTATTTATCCGCTTCTCTTGAGATCATGTATGGTCTTAGATGACGTCAACTCAACATCAACTTCGAGTTCAGATCAAAATCGTGTCAATGTTCAAATTGGAAGGATGTGAGTTGTATTGGAGTTGATGAAGGGCTCTAATAGCAGTGCATCTATATTATGATGACTTGGTGCAAATTGCCGAGAGCATGGGTTGAGGGCTCATTAAAAGGCTTGTTGGGAATACTCTCGATGTGGTGGTTATGTTGTGGCTTTTTGTTGACTTTGTAATCAGTATTGTGTTACGGTGTATTTTGTTTTGTATTATTATTTTTTTTCTCTGATTAGAAAAAGGAGTTTCATCTACATTAGTACCTCTTTGGTATGACTTATTTAAGAGGTATAAGTGTTTATTTAATCGTATAAGCACTTTTTAAAATTTTTTATGGTGTTTGTTTTTTTTTAGTAGAGTTTTTTTTAGCTTAAATAAACTAATTTACCTCTACTAGTAAAAACCCAAAATTTGAGCTTTTGGGAGTAGAGGTTAGAGAGCTTTTCTAAAAATATATAATATAAAAAAATCACACAAGTTTAATTGTTCAAAAATACTTTTTTTATTGACAACCAAACACCCAATGACTTTTTGTCCAAAAGCTCTATTGGTATAAACTCTACTGCTATAAGCTATACTATTATAAGCTCTATTTAGTTGAAGTTGGTAGTAGTCCCTAACATTTCTTTAGATTTTAGGTAGTTTTAATAGGCGAAATTCTTTTTTTCTTTTTGGTTTTTAGTTGTTAGCAGTTGTCTTTAACTCTGAATTGAGTTATAGGTCTTATCCTATATTGCATTGCTGCTTAATGTGATCATGCATTATATCGTTAGCCGTTATCGGTCATTAACGAAAGGCATGCTTTCTTGTTAAAAAGAAAAAATTAAAAAAAAAAAAACTTGTTAAAAAAGAGAGAGAGATAGAGAGAGAGAGAGATGGTTCTTTGCCGGATAACGTTTAGCTTAAAGAATCCTTTACTGTTAAGAATTCTTACAAGATATGATCACTATCGTATCATCAACTATGTGCATGTGTACACATATATATAAGTTGTGAAAAAAATTAAAGTTATATATATATAAAGAATTATTTAAAGCAACATTTTTGCTAGGAAAATGTTATGGGAGGTGCCATCACCACCACGCACGTTCACTTCACCGCCCAATAATATTTCGCCAAGTATACACCAAGAATTACACGGTATCCTTTTGTTAATTTCTACATCATCCCATATCAAATCTAACAAGATTTCCTTCTTCCGCCAATTTTTATTTAAAGAAAATGGAAAACCTAGATTCTTTTCCATTAAGACTAGATTTCTTTCTTTAGTTAACACATATTTAATTCTCCTAACAATTATATTATCATCTCCTTCCGCGGCTCGTATTATTTCTATGATCTACCTAAACCCTAATCAACTCTTCCCCAAAACGCCTTGAATCTTACAGTGACAATCTTTTCGTGCGTTATATACTCACACTTAATTTCTTCTTTCATCTTCTTGTTCCCCCATTTTATTTATACTAATGTTCTCTTTTCACTCCCACCCATTAATCTTCGTATAATAAGGTTAGTGCGTTAACTTGTTTTCTTCCCTTTTAATTATTCTATTGTATATATTTTGTCAAAGTGGTTTCTTTAAATTTCTTCGTTTTCTCAATTTCCTTCCTCTATGATGATCTTATATATATATAAACTGTATGTACAACACATATTTCTTATTTTGCTATAATATTTTGTTAACAAATTGTGTTGTTATTGTGTTTGTTTGTACATATAATTTGTAGGATGATGCAAAGGAATAACAATAACTCGTCAACAACATCAAGCGTGCAATCAGCATGTGCTGCATGCAAGCACCAAAGGAAAAAATGCAGTGAGGATTGCAAATTGGCACGCTATTTTCCTGCTAACAGGAGCAAAGAATTTCAAGCTGTGCATAAAGTTTTTGGCGTCAGTAACGTCACAAAGATAGTCCAAAACGCCAATGACGAAGAAAGTAGACAAAAAGTCGTTGATTCGTTGATTTGGGAAGCTTTTTGGAGACAAAAGGATCCGGTTTCAGGACCCTACGGCGAGTATCAGAGGATTTGCGAGGAACTTAAGTTGTATAGAAGTCAAACCCTAATGCAAAACCACAACCACCGGAATCAGAATCATCAATTGGTGCAGTTACAGGGACAAGGGGGGATGATTTACAGGTCTTCTTCGCATCCACTAATGGGATGGAATAATGGGATGAATACTAACAATGGCATTAGTGTCAGTGGTAACGAGCAGTTGAATTATAATAATCATGATAATGGGAATAATTCGATCGTTGATTTGGATACTTATAGTTTTGCTTCACATTTTGTGCAAAGTCCAAAGAATTTGAAGCAAGAAAGAGAGGTTGGCACCGTTGTTATTCCACTGCAGCAGCAGCAGCAGCAACGGCAACAACCCTCCATCAATAGTGGGTTTAGCCAGCAGTACTACATTCCAGGTAAATTTTCATAACCCATTAACATAAAGCACATTACATGAATCAATTACCAAGCAAAGAGAAAAAAAAAGGTCAATAAAAATTGTAATTGATTTATCAACCACAAAGTAATTAAATGTCTTGTGTTTAATTGGTTTATTGTTTAGGTCAATTTAGTTGAACAAGTGGCAAGGTGAAGGGGAAGCACAGAAAGGGCTGGAATCTTTTTCGACTAATTTTGCAATGAAGGCTGATTATTTCACTTCTTGTTTGTCTTGGATGGAAATTGCAAGCCATATATGATTATAGAGATTCTTTGTATTGAACTGAAGGAGGGTTATATACAATTGATTATTATTCAATCTCCCACTTGAATTAAATTAATATATGTCGTTAATTAAATATTATGAATGAAGAGGGAGCTTAAATTTAAAGTGAATTACCCTCAATTACTCTATATGTTAAGAAACTTGAAATTGTTTAATATACTACATTCTGTTCATTTACCACAACTTAGAATTGTTCATGAGTTCATTTTTATTGTAGATAATAATACACGGGTAGTCTACTTAATGTAAAACCTACCTAATTACCTTAATATGGTGCGTTCTTTTTCTTTCTGGTTTTCTTTTTGTTTGTTTTACAATATCATCCTGTGGGTGTAATGGAAGCAGCTTAATTAAGATTGTGTTTTATTTCAAATATACACTTGCATTTGCCGTTTGTTATGGTGAGTAGGCAAGATTCAATAAGAATATATTGAATGGAAGGTTTTATTTTAAATTTCTTTTATTGGTTTCTTTTAGTATAGTTTTGCAAATATAACTTATTTAAGTAGATAGTTTGTTAATAGAGCTTTTATAAGTAAAACTTTCATTAAAAAAATTGTTGTTTAATTCTTAATAAGAGCTTTTATTAAAAATTGTAAACTTATTTTATTAGGCAAGTTTTTGAAGTCATGAGGATATTTTAGGTATTTCAATATTTTAAAAAGCTTTTCGGCCTTTACTTCCAAAAACTCAAATTTTAAGTTTTTTACTAGTACAAGATTAAATAAGCTAGTAGAAGCAAAATAGATTATTTAATCTTAAAAAACTTTACTAAAAACAATCAAACAACAATAAACAATTAAAAAATTAAAAAAACTTATAAGATTAAATTGACACTTATAACCATTAAATAAGCTATACATTTATTATTCTTTGAAAAATCATGCTATATTTATAATTAATAACACATTTTTGCCATCGATTCAATGAGAGATCTATAAAGAGATTCAAATTGTATTAATCTTATGATTTAGGAAAAAATAAAGAAGAAATTAACAAATATAAGAATATGTTACAATTATTTTGAAATTAGTCAGTTGCTAAGTTACATTAAGTGCAACTTACAACTAACCTAAAATTAGTTTTCACCATCTTTAAATTGTTTGAATAGTAACAACATAAAAGTACAATTTATTTTTAAATTATTATATGTTACAACGAATATAACATAAACAAAAATGGTCTAATTAATAAGGATATGTCCAGAGATGATATAATGGGATTGATTTAAAGAGGAAGAAAAAAAGGTGTTATTTGAGCTATTGAACCAATCCAGTATGTCATCCTCATATTATGAGCATCATCATTATGTGTTAGAGAAAAATTAAACCTTCAAATGGTGGAAAATGAGATTCATCCACATTAAACACCACAAATAGCACAAAACGGTTCGTTTTGTGCTAACTATAAAATAAGTTACTGTGGCGCACAACACACATACACACCCTCACCTCACTATCTCTCACGCATCTGATTGCTTTGTGCTCTATCCGTTAGCGTTCTCTCTCTCTCTCGATGTGGGTCTCTCCACATCTGGCCTATTATGCATCTCACTACTCTCTCCTTCGGCTTTCTCTCTCTCTCTCTCATTGTGGGTCTCTCCAGATTTGATCGTTGGCTCTCTCTCTCTACCTATCGATAGCTACAACTTCACTCTCTCAGCTTCACTTGTTACTGGCTACCATAATCGATTCATGGAGGTAATTTGTTTCATTAATGCAAAATTTTAGTTGTGTTAATTACTAATATGTGAAGATTCAATTGCCATTGTGTTAAATTGTGTTGATAGTTTCTATAAAAACTTGTTGTTGCAAATTACCTAAATGCTATTATGTTGTGAGTTATTTGCTGTTAAAACTTGCTGCTAGAAATTGTTGAATTATGCTGATACATATAGTTTATGAGTTGCTGATGGTTATACAAGAAAATATAAGTTGCAATAAGCGTATGAATTAGTTTAGATTGATTTGTACTGGACAAGTAATTTAGTTTTGATTGATTTGTACTAGGCAAATGAGTTCGGATATATTGCTTTGTAATTGCATTTTTTATAGTTTTAGGAGCTGATTGAGATGGCTTTGTGTTGGAAATGACACCATGATCACTATAACTGAAGCTTGTTTTATGCCACTATAGTTTTGGTTTTCAAGGACATGTTTATCCAATGATGAAAAACTTGAAGTGACATGTGCTGTGTTCTTGATTGAATTCAAAAGGATTTCTTGGTTTTATTTGGTTAATCTTAAAATGACACATATATTAGTTATTCTTAGAAATTAGAGATGAATATAAAACATGCCTAATTTAGCTTTATTCTAACTAACTAGTCTTTTTAAACTACGAACCTTTGTATCATGTGCAAACTTTTATATATATTTATATGGTACTCAAAGCCACCACAAGCTATAAATCACATCCTTTATATGCCGGTTTTTTTATAGTTGACTTTATGGTCGAAAATATATGTTTGGACATAGTTACGATGCACCTACACCCAATTAGTGTCCTTAGTAAATTCCTATAAATTACTTTCAAACTTTACAGATAAAGTAGAATAATCAAATGAAATACAGTCTCTATCTATATAAAATTATATTTTGAAAAGCTTTCAATTCATTAGCTTTGCTCTTGGACTAGAACAGTGACAATTAAAATGACAGAAACTTAACTGTAGGATGCCTATTTCACTAATAGGGATAAGGATTGCTTAATTTTAAGTTTAACTTTATAAATTCAAATATTGACAGACTATAAGTTGTATATTTAAGTTACTGGTTTAAGCTGATCATGCATAGAGAAAGCATTTGATTTGTATTTGCATTTGAGAATTGTCATTGTGTGCTATTTATATTTAAAATTGTCATTATGTGCTGCAATGACTTACCTTGACAATCATTATGTGCAATTTGTTTATATTGTACAGAAATTGTTCAATCATTATGTCTTGTAGCACAAGTGAAAATTGAACACAACTGAAAGCTTGTGAAAAATGCTGCAACAGTAATAAGGTCTTACAAACTTCACATACAAGAGAAAATCAAAATCGTAAGTTTTGGAAGTGCAAAGGATGTGAGGCTTTTGAATGTGATGATAATCAAGAGAGCAATGAATTTAATGACTTTGGAGGGATGGAGGATCAAAATATGAATGAGAATAAATTTAACATCTTATTAGGAGAAGTGCGTAGGTTGAGGCATTAAATAGAATGCTTGTCTTTTAAATTTCAATTGTTTGAGAAAGAACTTCAAAAAAGACGAGAACATTAAGATCAAAGGCAACTGACGGAGGACGAACTACGAAAAAGAGAACCAAGGCGTGTTGTAAAATATGTCCCACAAATAATTATAATTATTTTAATATGTATTATATTTAAGTTGTATAATTAACTAATATATCGTTATCTTTCTTTTTTAAGAAATATATCATGAATGCTTCAATAGATACAATTTTTTGTCCACGACAGTAATATTAATGTATCATGAATGCTTCAGTAGCTTATTTTATTAATTATAACTATTGGATTACGTACTGTTTCAACATCATTCGTTGAAATTCCCACACTATTACTACAACTTCCTTGGCCTATAACAACAGTTGCCTCATTACCTCTGTACTGAATTATTTTCAATAGATCTTTCTGTACCTTCTTAATCCAATTCAAAACAAGATTACAACTTTTAACATTTGTTGCAATCATGTTTACAACCTTTGCAAAACTAACACACATTTTCTCATATCGCTTTTATTCATCTATGCAGTTATACATCTCATGACTCGTTTTCATCCTCTTATGGCATCTTCACATATTTTCTCTATCTCCATAGGATATACTTTTTTGGAAGTACTTTCATGTCATTGCGTATTATGATTGTAATGGCATGCTTGCAAAGAAATTTTCTAAAATGGAACCTTGAACAACTACAACAAATTTCACCATTTTCTTTATCAAAATATACTTTAAAAAAAAAAGCTTTTTTTTTACCCTCTTTAACTTTGACATCCTCTTTAATTATATATTCACAACCTATGAAATTGACAAATTTGCAATGCATGTTTCCAACAAACTCTTATTGCAATTCTTGAAACTTCGAAATGGTATACACATCTCGAATATGCTTTTCCATCGCATAAGATGTTACACGTGGCATTTGCTGGGAAAGACAACAAGCATCCTTTTCAACTTATTTCTTAACTTTATTCTTTAATACATTGCTATATTACTCCATAAATTGCAAAGTAATTTTCAAGTTAACATAACGATTAAAAATACATTCATACTCTTATTGTGTTGGGTGGTTTACATTCCTGCCTAAATACTGTTTTTTAGATAACAAGATACTCAACGATGCCTCTCATTGTATAAGTCATGTAACCATTCATTTCCTCCCAAATCATATTCTACAATCACGTGGTGCCAAATTTCGTCAAATTTTGCAGGGCTCTGTGAGTCATAAATAGCATAATGCAACACATTGCTAATGTCACGATATTTTTTATAGCCCCCTAACTCATCTGGAATCTTCTTTAGTATATGTCAAAGACACCACTAATATAAAGTATTAGGGAAAGTATTCTTAATTGCAACTTTTATTGCCTTGTCTTAGTCTGCAATGATTTTAATGGGAGCAAAATTAGACATCAGGATAACCATGTCCGAAATAACCAAATGAATGTCTCAATGTCTTCATTTAAAATCAATCCACAACCAAACAAAATAGAATGACCATGATGATTAACTCCTACAAATAGAGTGAATGACATGTCATATTTATTTGTAAGATATATGGTGTCAAATGTAATAACGTCCCCAAACTCTTTATAAGCTTCATTATTTTTTGTCTCGTCCCAAAAAATATTTTTTTAATCATCCTTCATCATCCACTTGCATGCTAAAGAAAAACATATTGTCTTTTATTACACTTTCAAAAAATAGTTTTGAAGAGTAGCAGCATCCCTATTTTCAAGTCGAAATCATCTTTCTTTCCAAACATGATTGCTACAATCTCTTTCTATGAGTGTCATGTTTTCATGTCCATCAGCCTCAATAACAAGTGATTGATAATTTTTGGAAAATTTGATTCCTGCTCGATCATTTATATCAAGTTTCTTTTTTGCATATGCACTGTGGCTTACGATTGCACCAAAAAAACCTAAACTTAGTTGGAGTCAATAATGCATGGTTGTATTCAAGAAATAAGCTTCGAATCGTCCACTTTCCATCTTCCCCTAAACCAGCTCCCAATCTAGCACTGCAACCTGTTTTTTTATTAGGTTGTAACCTTAAGATATTAGTAAATTTGCTTCTTGTCTCACCTCTTCGCCCACAACCAAAAGTCAAATTTCTAAGTATCACATTACTGTCCTTTCTATTACTTCTCTGCATAACTGGAAACTTTTTTTTTTAACTGTACTTTTTAAAGTAAATGAACATTTCAATATCAATAGCAAATGACATCCCTATCATTAGCTCATCATCCTCCTTAATTTTCTCAAACTCTTCAACTTCAGTGGCCTTTTCCATATTCTTTTATTTCTACAAAATGAAATTAATTCATATTAACAAGATGGAAATTGAAAAAAATTTGTATTAACAAAACTAATTCCAAAAACAAAATAATTCATGACAACAAAATGAAAATAATTCATATTAACAAAACTGATTTAAAAAACAAAATAACTCATATTAAACATATTACCAAAACCAAAATTAAGCACAACAAGGGGTGGGCAAAAAAAACTGATTAATAAAAAATCGAACCGAACCGTTCGGTTCAGATAAGTTTTTATGTGGTTTTTTTACATTCAAAAAACCGAAATAGTAATCTAACATAAGTAGTAAAATCAATCGGTTCGGTTTTTGATTTAAAAACAAAAATCGAAAAATCAAACCGACCACAGGACAAAACCAAACGCCAAAACAAATAAACAATTCCCAATTTAACACATTCTTCTGATCTTCAATCTTCAGCCGAAAACCAAAGCCGCAGCCCCTTCACCGCTGGAAATCTGCTAACTCTAAATCTGCTTTTAACCATTTCAGAGAGGAAGATATTGTGGAAGTTGAGGCTCGTATGCCAGCTACTGTGAAAGAATTTGGAAATGCTAAGGTGTCCTAGGTTGATGATGAGGGTGTTGATGCCAAAGCTTATGACTTTATCCACAAGTTCAAGCAGCAGCTGAAGTTGCAGAGGATGGATTCCATTATCAGGTACAATGAGATGATCAATAGAGGATCTGAAAGATAAATTAATTCAAGACTTTTAATAACTTGTGGTTAAATTTTAAGGGGTTGTCTATTTGTTAGAATGTAACTGCAGATCTAATGCTTAGGATCTTTAATTATGCTTGAAGATTTAAGAACATTTTTTGTTCAAAGCATGCCACTATTATTTTCAGTCTCATTCTATATGTACTTTTTCTCTTTTGTCTTGGGGGGTGTGATTTTGGTCAGTCATTTCACAAATTATATATCCATGCTATGTGCCTCTATGGAAATAGGGAAGCCGGCTGGGTGTGCCGCTCTTTGTTGCAGAGGTGAACTAGATGATTGGTTGTATGGAGTTTGTGTAGTTACAGAAATGCCCATGGATATTACCCTAGATACATGGGCACTTTGGTTGCTTTGCTCCTCTCTTTGCTTTACCTGTATAATGCAGGCGCTTTTCTAATTTAACATATTTTGATTTTTTGTTTGTTAATTTTTTATGTTTGTGGTAGATTTATTAATTTAAAATTTAAATTTTAAAAAAAACCCAAAATAAGCCCATAGGCTCATAATCGAAATAGTTGAACCGAATCGAATTGAATTATTTCAATTAATCGAGTATTTGATTATTTCAGTAATTTGATTAATCGTTATTATGATTTTAAAATAATCGTAATTGAACGATTATGAAAAAATTAGTAAAAAACCAAACCAAACCGAACCGCGTCCACCCTTAAGCACAACCTCATAAAATTAACACAACAATAGCTGAAATTAAACTTGTTTCCAAACAGAAAACTAAACTAACTCACTTGCCCAATACTTTCAACAGAAATTAACATAATGCCAACTTAATCTTGACAGATACTCTCAACACAAAACTAAACTAACTCACAAAATTAAGCGAACTCATTGTAAAAGAACCTAAACTTTTATCATCTCCAGTTATATGCCTATTGCAACTTATATTTTCTTGTATAATTATCCCAAAATCAGCAATTCATAAAGTGTATATATATATATGAAAGGTCAGCAGATATCAAACAACAAATTAACATTTTACAATTTGGTAACTCAAGCTTTAACAGATACGATTAACACAGATTAATACCATCAGCTGCAAGCTTCACAAATTTATAATAAGCATAACCAAGATTTGGCAATAATGAAGCAAATTACCTCACAAATCGATTATGGCAACCAACGACGAGTGAAGCCAAGAGAGTGACGTTGCAGCTGCAAGTCAAATTTCAGAGGTGCCGTGAGAATGCAATCGACGGGGTGAAGAGAGAGAGCTGACAACCAAATGTGGAGAGACCCACAACGAGAGAGAGAGAGAGAGAGAACACTAATGAGCAAAGCGCAGAGCAATCAAATGCATGAGAAACGCGGCGTTTTGGCATGAGTGTAGTGTGTGTTTGCGTGAGTGCTGTGTGAGGCGAGTGTGTGTGTTGTGCGCTACAGTGACTTGTTTTATACTTAACACAAAACGTGTTCGTTTTATACTAAATGTGGTCCTCAATATTGTGAGAATATCGGTGTTCTCAAATGGTTGGTTCAATTGAGCCGAACAAGGCATAAATACATCAGTTGCCAACTTATTAGATTCACTTCTTAAAGTTCAAAGGATGTAAACAGTTAAAAAGTCAAAGTCAGTAGAAGGGAGGCTGCTCAGTGCTAACACAACAGCGAATTCCCCAAAAGATACAACAGCATGCACCAAAGATGGAACTTTAGCTATTGCCGTCGGATTTAACGGTTTATTTAACGTTATCATTGAAAAACTAAAGATAAATATCTTAATATATATATTCTGTTTTTAATTGAAAAAAATAATTAATTTTTAAAAACTAGAGCAAATCGAATTTCTGAAAAATTCACGGGAAATATGATTTTGGATATAAGAAAAAGAAAAAAGGAGGAGAAAGAAAAAGGCTGGGGCAATTGACTCTCGAGTCAAAGTGGAAATTGGAGTAAACATGGCTGTGGCCTGAGGGCATGGTATCTGATGAAACCCAAGAGAGATGATGATGGAGTTGTTAAGAAATTTGATACCTCTAATGTCCCTTTGTTTCCTTGTGGTCTTTGTTCAGTGTAAATCTTCTCTCCTTGGCGTTCACCCACTTGGTAACTAATCCTGTGCTGTCTCAGAATCTTCTCTTAATTAATATTTTTCAACGTTTTGCATGTAAAAAAATAAAATTTCTTGTTGTCTTTTTGTAGATGAGAAGTATTTCTCGAAAAAGGTTATCAAATGCAAAGATGGATCCAAATCTTTCACAAGAGACCGCCTTAATGACAATTTCTGCGATTGCATTGATGGAACCGATGAGCCCGGTATCATTTCTTTATTCAGTTGTAATTTGTAATTAATAAATTTTATATAATGATTAGTAATTAGTTCATAATTAATGAGTTAAGTGACTAATTTATTTATCTGCTCACTAGAACTTGTACCCAGAAAAGGAAAAGGGAGTTGTTTTGATGGAATATTGGTTGAAGGTGACCTTGTTTATGGAAAAAGATTATAATGAATATCTGTTGGTTGTCAAAGTCTCGCAGATTTTGTTTGCAGTTATCTTGATTCTAAGCTGCAGAATGTTATTGCTCAAGTTACTCTTAGCTTCTTAAGTAAAATAACAAATTGGTCTTTAATTTCAAGTTGTATTTTCCTTTCAAGGCACTCCATGTTGTTAATGTCTTGTTTATTGACTAGGCTTTCTTTTTGTATTCTGCAGGAACTTCTGCTTGTCCAGCAGGCAAATTTTACTGTGGGAATGTTGGAAGTACACCTCGATTCATTTTCTCTTCTCGCGTCAATGATCGTATCTGTGGTAAATATTAGTTGTAATATACTTTTCCTCAATTGCAATAGCATTGTTAATTATTTCTGCCAATGGAAATCATGTTTCTATCATGTAGCTGGCCAGTTCTGAGAAATATACCTCTTGTCTTGATTAATTACTGACCATAGATCTTTTAATGAGATTCATGGTGGTCAATGTTTTCTTCTGAATTGCCTGTTAAAATGTTCTGAAATGGACCTTTGAAATTGATTGCATGTTTTATGACATCACGATCATAGTTTTTGCTATTCAATAAAGGCCAATTTGGCCTGAATACTAAATTGCCAATGACATTTCATCATGCAGTGCAATGGTCACTTTTCTCTGGTCTAGCCTCATTGTAAGTTTCAGGTTTCCATATATTACAAAATGACTTCTTGTCATTATTGTTATTGAGTTATGAAATGGGTCTAACCTATTATGCTAATGCCATCACAAAATCCACGGTATTAAACCTGATTTATTTATACCGGCTTAAAAACCTATTTTAACTAAAATTATCAGTCAATTGTTTTTTGGATCATGAAATAAGTATATTATTGTCTTCCACCTGAAAATCATGTATGCTGATATCATCATTTTTGTAGACTGTTGTGATGGAAGTGACGAGTATGATAGCAGTATCAAGTGTCCCAACACTTGTGTTATGGGAGGGAATATTGAGTACAAGGCTCAGAGTTACATATCTACAATCAATGATGCTGGCTCTATTGATGCAAGAGGAGCCAAAATTCCGGTCAACAAGGAGGACTTGATTGAGAGGCTTAGAGGTATTTTGTTTGTCCATAACTGTTATGCCCCAGTGAAGTTGAAAAGTTTGCGAGACTTAAGTTTTAGCTTGGTGTTTGCAGATGTGAAGATGGTAGTAATTCTGCAGTTGTTCCTTATTATCTTTTTGGTGGTTTTGTGGATAATGCATCACCGTGTCAGATCTAAAAGAAGACATTCCCGTTGAAGGAATCCTCTCCCAGCAGTTCACTATTTGGGTTTTTGGTAAGTAGTTGAAATATGCTTTCACCAAGTTTAATTTTTTTTAATTACCTGAATGGTGAGAATGAATGCCACTGTCATGATTTTCCTTTAATTTTAAGAAAATATTTTGCATGCTTCCAGGTACTTATAACATTCTATCGGTTGATTTCATTGCAGGTTTCTACTGTTATATGTTGAGTATGCTTTTTTGATACACAATACTCTGCTTTCCCAAAACCAGCCAGCGGCCAGATTCTGACTTAATTTGGGGTTTGATTGCCTCTATTTTACAAGTAGTTGAAGTTCAAATTTCTTGTCAGTCTAGGAAAATTGTACATAAAACCATGAAGAGCATAGACAATGTTATAAGTAAGCTCAGTTGTGTTCTTAGTCCTAATAGATTGATCTAATTTGCATAGACTTGTACTTGAACCATTTGTACTGTATTTGTTTATCAAAAGATAGATTTTTTTTTTTTTTTGAGAAGATCAAAAGATAGATTATTTCTTTCTTTTCTGAGTTTTTATTGCTCTCAAGTCTCAACTAAATTTCCCCTAAGTATTCTGCTTAAACACTTTTGTTGGTTTTTTAACTGTCGTTATTCATTTTCTCTCAATTTTGTACGGGTTTACAGATATTATAAATAAGAAAAAGATCTTGATCTCGGGTAAATAATTATATATAATTTTTATTCATTAAAAGAACATTTTGAAAATCAAGTAATGCAGATAAAAACAAGAAGCCACTCCCGAGTTAACTGCGCTAGTCCTCGAAATGACAACAGCATTTGTACTAACTGGGCTATCAATTCGAGCCCATGACTTGAACATGAGCCCTCGTGTCCCACTGGTCTTCGCGCAATAAAATTGTGTTATTCAAACCTCGTTTGATTGGAAATCGGGCGCTGATCTGTAGACTTACGTGTTGTACACCAGCTGTTCGTCGATATTTCTCTGTGAGTTTCGGTTCCCTATTTGTGTTTGTAACTAGCTAGTGAGTTTCGTCGATCTTTCAAAAAAAAAAAAAAAAACTAGCTAGTGTACTGCTTTATAGTTTGCTGGCAAAGTAAAAATGATTTCCTGAAAGAGGAACTACGTGTTGAATTCTTGTTGCTGCTCACAGATTAAATTAAATGACAAAGTACTGGTTTCTAATTGTGTTATCAATCTTTATGCTGTCAATGGCCATATTTTGGTTTAATGTTTTCACATTCATCTAAAATAACATAACGTCCTGGTTATTATATGATGAGTATCTGCAGGTTCTTAATTGTGATAGTCATGTTGCCACTGTAATGTATATATACATGTCTTTAGAAAAAAGCAATGATGATCAGAGCAATAAAGAGTTGCAGATCTCTTGTTAATTTCCGTCCATGTCTACTCCAATTTTCTTCATTGCGTTCAATGTCTTCATTGAGAACACTTGAAGAAACTGTCAGGGCTGCAGTTGATTCCAAAGACTACCAACAAATTCCTGAGCTTCTAGGCTCTTTTGAAGAAGCTTGTCAGAACCCAAATCCCTTCTCATTCCTGTCCAACTTCCCTCAGGATCACAGAATAAAAGTCATTGATGAAATGTTGGAATCTTTTATCCCTCTCCGACCCCGTTCTCGCCCCAAGATTGCCTATGATTACCTCCTATCGTACACCCTCCAAAGTCTGCATCCCCTCCCTCTTGCTCTTGCCATCCTCCAGCGAACTCTTCGTTCTGGCTGTGTTCCGGTCCCTCAAATACGCCTCCTTCTCTCTTCTGCATGGCTAGAGCGAAGGTGTCAATCTCAGTCTGTTGCTGATATTCTGTTGGAGATGAAGTCCATTGGGTATCATCCTGACTGTGGTACATGCAATTACCTTGTATCGTCTCTCTGTGCCATTGATCAGTTGGTGGAAGCAGCCAAAGTCTTGAAAGGCATGAGTAGTGCGGAATGTGTTCCTGATTTGGAGAGTTACAGCATTGTGATTGGTGCAATGAGCACAGCGAGGAAAACTAATGATGCTGTAGAGATGATGAAGGAAATGGTGCTTAACATGGGATTGATGCCAAGGCAAGGAATGGTGATAAAAGTGGCAGCAGCATTGCGGGCAAACAGAGAGATGTGGAAAGCAGTTGAAATGATCGAGTTCCTGGAGAGGAAGGGTTGTCCTATTGGGTTTCAGGGCTATGAGGTTGTGGTTGAGGGTTGCTTGGAGGGCCGTGAATATATTTTGGCAGGAAAGACAGTAATGGGGATGACAGAGAGAGGTTTTATACCATATATTAAAGTCAGGCAAAAGGTGGTTGAGGGGCTGGCTGGTGTTGGTGAATGGAAGCTTGCTAGTGTTGTGAGGCAAAGATTCGCAGAACTGAAGTCTTAGATCTGTTCATCTTTTCTCAATGTGTATGATAAAGAGTTCTTGATGTATTAGGGAATGATTACTTATCACTAAAGCTTTTCTGGCACTGAATCGTGGGTTGTATTAGCTACATACTAGTCTGCTTTTAATTGATGCATGATCCAGGGCACTCATTTCTTCATGCAATGCAAATGTGGAGATGGTGTTGGACCTGTAAACCCCTCCAGGTTTGCTGTGATTAGTGATAGCTAAACTGGTGTTTCTGGTTGAAGTTATTAAAACTACAGGGAGAAAAAGATCCCAGTTGATACAATCTCAGGGAATATGATCTGTAATCTTGGTGAAATACAACAAATGTAAAGGCCTCTTTGTTGTTCCAGTTGTGCTCTTCTCACATTTTCTGCCAATGAAGTGATGCGACACTTACGTATGGTTACCCAGTTTGTTGATAAACCACAAACAATTCCAATTGATTTACTATGTTTTTATTCATTTTCTCCTTTCTGCTTTTACTTTCCTATAAAGTTGCTACATTCTGGAATAATTTATTTTCTTCTTGTTGACAATTGTACTGATCTTGGATTTTCTATTAACAAATAGTTGAATTGTGATTGGTAGAGCTGAATATTCATGTGGATTTTCAGCTGTACAAGAAGTCTATCATTAATTATTTGTTTTAAGTTTACAGCAAGAATGCAATTCAATTAGACCACAAGTTAACTACTCATCAATTTATGGAATTGTTTCAGGGAAAATAACTACTTCGCGCATTCTATGAAGGGCTACTGACATGAAATTTCAATCTGAAAGTTAACAATAACAGTATGTACTCATGTTTACTGCAGTTAAGGGGATCCCTTGCTCTGGCATCCTTCAGTATTTGCCTGTGATTTATATCATAGTACTGCCTATTTATCTTTCTGATCTTATGTGGCCAAAAGCTTGCCTTACTCAATCCATTGTTCTTTATCACCAGCTTCTAAAATTATGAATTTGTTCGCATTGAGCTTCTTTGATGGACTGCTTCTCTATTGTATATTAGTTAGTGTGAAGTTTAATTTGTGTTAGAGAAAATTCTTTCTATTACCTGTAGATTCTACATTTTGGATGCAGAATTCTAAAACTATTCTGAATAAATGCATCCATGTTGACAACAGGGGCAAATCATGTTGATCTTATGGAATATATATCATGATTATCTTTTCAAAGTCATTTTTTTTTATGGATATATAAATAATTTATTAGCAACTAATAATCAGCACTGCCTTCAACCATTGTTCTTCAGTAATCTATGTATTCTATAATGATACAAATTTTGTATGTTTGTGCCTTGTGTTTTGCTAGTCTGCCAAATACAAATCTTATGATGTATTAAACTTCTCAAATGGATTTTTTTTTGTACTTAATCTATGTGTATTTAGTGTCTTAATAAAGTTTATTGTGCTAATGTCTTCACTCCCCCATGCCAGAAAACTTCAGCAACGCTTGACAGGATAACTGGCCTGCATGAGAATGCCACAAATACCTATGTTACTAGAAGGGCTATTACGTGCCATCCTTATATAGCCAGCTTCACCCCAGCTAGTCCCCCATGAATTCTTCACAAGCCAGTACTTTTCACCATGATCTTCTCCATAGCCAACTACCGTGACACCATGGTTGAGCTGGTGTCCACAATATTCATCAAAGACACCATGGGAATATAGTTGAAATGCATATCCTCCAGCATCAATTGCAACAGACACTGGTTGGAGTGAAACTTTAGCTTGTAGGTTGTTCTCACTGGCAGGTATTGCTTCATACCCAGTTATGGTCACTGCATGATGTTTAGTTTTATCTGTCTGACAGCGATCATTTTTGCCTCTGTAAGGATAATCATCCTCTGTGGTGACTCCACCAATCTTTGTGATGAATTCAAATGCTTTCTCCATGTATCCACCATTGCAGCCTTGGTTTTCGCTGTTAACATCACAGTCCACCAGTTCCTGCTCTGACAGAGATACCAATTTTCCTGTTTTTAATTTGTTGATGCCTTCCACAGCTGCCACTGCAGAGAACGCCCAACAACTTCCTGCATCAAAAGGTAAGATGTCATCTACTACTACCTTTGACATTTCTCTGTCAGTTCAATTTCAAACAGAAAACAGTCTTCCCATATAACTGCTTTTATTTGATTTAGATAATATTGAATAACCTCTATTGAAATTGATATTCAGGCATTATGTTGGTCACAGAGGGTGTTTAAGGCATATTATTCATGGTAAAATAACTTCTATTGTCTTTAGAAACTCTGCCGGGTGACTAGATTTGGGCCCTTTTTTAAAAATGCCTTCTGTTTTCTCCTTTTGGGAGTGTAATTTCAGTTCAAAGACTAGATCATCAAGAAGCAGGTGGTTGGCAATGGAGGTTTGAATTTATTTGAATGAAATTGAATTGAAGAAATAATGAAATAGCCAGTCCTGTAATGTAATACAAAAAATGAAGTCAGTGTTTATCCCTATCTTCTAACGTGCATTGAAAACATCCCAATTTCTTGTAAGTAAATATTACATACCACATTGGCCTTGATCTTTGACTGGAGTTACAGCACCTTCCTTTCTCCAATCTACGCTAGCTGGCAAACCCAAATATTGTACGCTTGGCCACCTTGGTTCGTTGTACGGTTTATTATATCCCAAGTACGCAGAAATGAACTCTTCATTCGACAGGTCTGCAAATTTATTGTCTGTTAGCTTGAATGATAGGTTTTGAGAATTGATGTAGTCAATGTACTGAACATTGGACGAGTAGATTCCAAATCGCTGTTGCCATTCATCTTCACTCCCATACTCTCGGCTATATTGTTTTAGCCAGTTTTCGAACCTCTCCTCCATGGATTGTGGGTCGTACTTTTGTGGATAGCTCTCTGACCATGCCCCTGCAGGTATCCCGAGAACCCACAAAAGAAAAAGAGATAGCACAGCATTTCTCAACATCATGTGCATATCTATTGCTATCTTGAGATGTAGATTAGTATAGATAAGCAATGAAAAGCCTACGTTGCATTGCTTTATAAATTAAAGAAGCAGCATGCATGGTATGGTATGAGGTCATTGTTTGGATTGGTCATGCAATGTGGCTCATCAATAATGTTTGTTCATACTTTACACAGGGTTTTTCGGTTGTGATTTCTCTAGTTTTCTTCACGTCATTTCGCATCTTGTTTTGCTTGAGTTTCACTACGGAAGCTCTCTTTTGTTTTGATTACCGCATTATGCCAACCAAAAGTTATGAAGTAACAGTTTGGTTGCATGTGGGTGTGGTACGTGTAGACAGCTCATTGTGATTTCTGAAGCTTCAGCAGTGCAGCTACTGTACCTGGAGGCTGGAGCTTGCAAGGCAAAGGGTTCATTTAAAAAGCCATGAAATTGGAAATCCCATTACGGAGATTGCGCAATTTATGAGGACTCCTTAATAGTTGCCGTAACAATTTGTCGGCTGTATCAATAGTCTGTTAATTTAATTAATCATTTCAACTTTTAATAAATTAGTATAAAAGTTATCATTTTATTAAAAATTTAGCAGGACATGTTCTGCACGGGATTGTTTGATATAGAAGAATTGAATCGATTTATTTATGTAAACGCGTTAATACAGGTCTGTGCTACACGGCATCACTAACGTACTTAAATATGAATCTATGTAAATAAAATATAAGATATGTAAAAATAATATAAAATTTGTAAATCAATATTAAGTATAAAAAAATATAAATTATGTAAATGAAATATAAAATTTATAAATAAAAGGTAAAATAAATAAATTAACATGGAAATGATAAATTGGTGTATTATTAGTAAACAAAACAAAAATTTTCAAATGTAATATAAAACTTCTAAATCAATATTAAGTGTAAAATAGAATATAAATTATGTAAATAAAACATAATATTTTGTAAATGGAGGGTAAAACAAATAAATTAATATAGGAATGGTAAATTAGTATATTATTAATAACTAAAATAAAAACTTACAAATGTAACATAAAACTTATAAATCAACATTAAGAGTAAAATACAACATAAATTATGTAAATAGAACATAAGACTTGTAAATGGGAGGTATAAAAAAGTCAATTAACATAGGCATAGTAAATTAGTTTATTATTCGTAATCAAACCAAAAGCTTACAAGTATAAATTCAAACTTGTAAATCAACATTAAGAGTAAAATGAAGTATAAATTGTTTAAATGGAACTAAGATTAGTAAATGGAAAGTAAAATAAGTAAAATAAGTAAATTAACAAAAGTAAATTGGTGTATTATTGGTAAACAAAAAAAAATTTACAGATATAATACAAATTTTATAATGAACATTAAGTATAAAATAAAACATAAATTATGTAAATGGAATATAAGGCTTGTAAGTAAAAGATAAAACATGTAAATTAACATAAGAGTGGTAAATTAGTGTATTAATAATAAATAAAACAAAAACTTATAAATTTAACATAAAATCTGAAATATTATTTTATAATAAAATTCTCCTAATCTAAATAAGGAAAATAAAATAAACGATGTCTAAATCCAATATCTTAAAAAGAAAAAGAATAAAATTCGTAAAAGTAACAAGAAAAATATGAAAGTAACTAAAAACTAAAAAAATGACTATGAAAGAAGTAGAATTTCTGGCTCGACTATAGGGTAGAATGGTGCAAGCAATTCTAGGTTTGGTTCACTTCATCGCAAGTTTCGAAACAATATATTATACGCCCAAAATGTATAATTGTAACCAAAGTTATAATTTTTAGAAGGTGTTGTGCTCATTCCATACAACTATTCTACATCATATCGTTTATGGTAAACAATATTATGACAGAAACTTAAAAAATATATATATGAATGTCATAGAATGAATATAGGATTTAAGGTTAAACTAATTTAATAAAACATATTCCCAATTTTTTTTGTTTTCATTGATGAGTGACTTTTTTCATTGTTCAAACCCTCACAAGTGCAATGTGAGGGTATTTTCTTCCTTAATTATATTATATAATTGAGTTAAAGTAGTTTTCTCCTTTATCTAAGAGTAAGTGGAGTAGATATCTCTCGAATATTAGTGAGGGTTAAAATTTAGGCAGAGCTTCATAAACATTAATGTAAGTTGATCCCAGTAATAGTTTGATGTGTAAATATCAGTTATAGTCTCATGTAAAATGAGTTGTAGTTTGAGCAATAATTTCATGTAATAAAAAAATAAACTATTAAATGATTTACAAAATTTACGTTATTTTTACAAATATTTTATTTTGTTTACAATTTTAAAACAGTAATTTATCATTGTTATATTAATTTACTTATTTTATATTTTATTTATTAATTTTATATGTAATTTATAAAATTTATATTTACAACCGCATTGATGCTGTAATTTCAATCAGGCACCATAAATTATTCATATGATTGATTGATTGAACATTACAATCAATTTTGAGTTGTCGCATTAATTTGCACGTTGCTTGAAACAAAATGAAAACTTAATTATCTAGATTAATACAATGCATGTACAAAGTAAGGATGACAATTTGTTGGGTCGGGCTCGGGTTCAGCCAAATATGAGCCCTATCTGATCATAGAAATAAAAGGCTTGGCCTAAAAAAAAGTCCGAACATTCAAATTTTCGGGTTAGGTTGGGCCAGACTAATATTCAGATCAGGGTCGGGTCGATCCTTTTTTCAAGCCTGAATTTCATAATATTTAAGATTTATTTTTAAATTTAAGTAATTTAAAATTAAAAAAATGGACATAACCTTCCTTATATATTAAAATTTAACATAAATATCGAAATTACTTAATGTCTCAACCATTTAATTGTATATATAATAAAATAAAGATAATAAAAATTATGTCTTATAAATTTATACTAGTAAAATCATATTTTTTTATTTTTATTTTGAACTTCGGGCCGGCCCGACCCTGACTCGAATTTTAATCAGGCCCTCATATTTAGGCCTCAGTCTGATCCGAAATCCTTAAATTCAGGTTAAAGTCCGAAAATTTCGAGTCATATCAATCGAGCCAAATTTAAGGTCGAGTTTTTTTGCCATGTATATGTACAAGTTTTATATAACCAAGACAAAGGGTCTATTGTGCATATCTAGAAAATTTTAGCCCACTAGAGATAAGAATGACTTACAAAGATTCTTTACTACTAAGTGTCTGTTTAGTATGACTTATTTAATGGTCTTAAGTACTTATTTAATTTCATAAGCTCTTATAATATTTTTTGTTATTTTTTTCTAAATAGAGTTTTCGAAGCTTAAATAAATTATTTTACCTCTACTGACAAAAACTCAAATTTTTTACTTTGGAGTAGAGGTTGAAAAACTTTTTTAAATTTTAAAATATTTAAAATATCATCTACTTATTTGATTATTTAAAATATCATCTACTTATTTGACATTCTTATTTTATTCTTTTCATATGATAATTTTAAAAAACTTACCTATTAAAGTAATTTCATAAATTTTTAACAAAAAAATTTATTCACAACCAAACAACTAAAATTTTTATTTATAAAATCTCTACTTAAATAATTTCTATTTGAAATGCTCTACCAAACAGAGCCTAAATTGTGGGGAGATGTATTTATTTCATCCATAAGAAAAAGTTTTAATTAGAGGTGGACATAACAAAATGGGTTTGGTCCAATACTTTTTTATTAAAAAAAAAAAGATACATACGAATTGAGAATCGAACTTAAATTTAGTTCGATTCTTGGTTCAAATTCTTACAATCGGTACTGAAATAATAAAAATTAATTATATTTTTATATTTAAATAACACTTAGTGACATGACATAAGAGGAAAAAAAAGGTAAACTCATGTTCTAAAATTATTAAATGATGTAAGAAAAATAAGAAAAAATTACATATTTAAAAAATTGATAAATCAAACTCGAATCGGTTCGGGTTCGATTTATGTTCTATTTTGATTCCTTTCGGTTCAAAATCACTGAATTAGTCGAATTCTCTATTTCGTGGCTACAAGTCTACCACTAATGCTATTGGTTGCATGGCACCGCACAAGGCATGTATGCGCACATGAGTTCGAAGATAAAAGTTGAAATCATCACTTTTAGATCAAAATCACTCAACCTGTCCAAGTCCTAAATTTCTAATGAAAGAGCATATATGCCCATGTGAGGTTGGCCAAATGGTTTGACCCCTCGTTTATTTTCTTAAGGACGGTGTATTTCGGAGTTCTTATCAAGGGTGTTAAAAATACCTGTTCGGTTTGGGTAATATGGGTAGAGTACTACCTAGTTTGAAGATGAAGCCGGGTCGGTCTTAGGTATTGTTAAAAATGTGATTACAAAAAAAAAGTGTCAAAATGGTGGGTAGTTGAGCAATCATCTTTGAATTCAAAGATGGTGGGTGGCTAGCCATTGAACAAGGAAAATGGATAGATGCTACCCATGGAAAGAAGAAAAAAAAGAAAGAAAAGAAAGCCATAATTTAGCTATAAATAGAGGAGTGCTCCTCCTTATTTTTGTATCCAAATCCCGGAGAAGCGATCCAAATTTTGGTGAAAATTGAGAGATAAAAATATTTTTAAGCATGTAATTATATTGAGGGAGTATTTGGCTCCTTAATATGAGTATTATGGGTTTGCTTTGTTAAGGAATATTTATCGGGATTATGCATTTAGGGCTTGGGTGAGAGAAATTTATTTATGAGAGTGCGGTTGTAATAACTTTCCACATAATAAATATTTTTCTCTAGTTGTTTTGTGACAACGGCCGTGATTTTTCTCCGAATTTAGATTTTTTCACGTAAATCTTGTGTTATATGATTGGTGTATTCTCCATTTAATTTTTCTGTTAATTTATTGCTTGACAAAACTACTTGGAGTGATCTTGGAAGGAATCTCAATTTCCTAACAGGTATCACTTAATAAATTTGGAACTCAACCTGGAACTTGGATTTTATTGAAAAAATAATTATAAAATATATATTATTTTAAATAATTATATTTATTTGACCCATTTATTACATACATGTAAAGTTTTTAAACATTTAAAGCTCTTATTTTCATGTTTAATTTCATTGAAATAAATTTAAAATTTATAAAATTACAAACAAAAAATAATAAAAAATATGTATATATAATATTAAAAATATAAAATTCGGATTAAAAAATCCAGTCTAATGCCGGGCTTTTTAAGCCTAGTCCACGTACCTAAAAATTACATCTTTGCCAACCCTAGTTCCTACGAGCTATGGCTATAGACACCCAAATTTGGGTGCCGCTCAAGTTTGACGTATATTTAATTGCTGGTTCAAATTCGCGTTACTTGTGTTGAATCAAGTGTTTCACATTGATGGCCGCTCGGACAAATCATCTTCACGCCAGTTTTTTATAAGAAAAGTTAATGCCCACAATTTTTTTTCCCCCCCCTTAAATCTTAAACCAATTTTGTGTGTGATTAATTTTTACTAAATGACTTCAAAATCACTCATGACAGACGCATCAATATTTTATACGAAGTACTTCTCTGAAGATGCTTTACTGCCGAGCACTTTCTTCTGATATAAGGCGGCAAAATTTATTAAAAAAAAATCCTAATTAAATACATTCTCTAATCAATCATGAATACTGCCTCCCATCACATGCATTAAATAACCCAAAAAAAAAAAAACAACATAAATTCCAACTTGATAGCTAGCATGAAAATGGAAGTTGCCAAGAAACATAAAGGGGGTGAAATCGAAAGGACACATGCGTACCCTACATGTGGCTGCGGTTTAGGGACAAAGCAAAAGAAAGCCAAGGCTTAGAGCGTGGAAACAATTCACATGGGATGATACCATTACATGATCGTCGTCATCATCATCATCCTCACAATTTCCTGTCACAGCTCATGTGCCCTAAATCCCACATCTTCCCCACCATTTTCTATTCCCATTATAATTCAATTTCTTTAGCATCAACTTTTTTTCCCTATTTTTTATTTTCCTTTTACTTAATGTATTATATTGGGACAAGCCTTCTGCATATGTGCACCATTGCACATGGGTATGGCCATTAAATAACATTGATCACAAAATACACATCCGATATATATTTGTTTTTTTGTCTTCCAATAATGTCTCTGCCTTTATCAATAGGCTATCCCAAATCCTCAGCGTATATACATATATATATCTAGGGAGCTACTGCACTGCACCATCTTTATATAACATTGGTCCCGCATTTCCTTATGGATTACAATACTTTTATTGTACTTGGGCAATTGCCTTAAGACCTTCACGTATTTCATTATTAGTAACAATTTATCATTTTAATAGTACAATTAACAGAAATTATTATAAAAACTACGATATTATCAACCTAACTCTAAATTTAATTAGAATATTTCTGATTTATGTATAATAAGAAAAAATTTAAAGCCTTACTATTTCCTCTGTAAATGGTTATTGACATTTAACTTATTGTTTTATTTACTTTAAATATATCTACATTTTTCTTATTAATTAATTATTAAATTTTTACCATATTCATGGTTCAAAAATATTTGAAAACGTTATTGCAACCACAACACATCACACCAATTGTACTGTCCAATGGTTTCAAGAAATATCTGCTCATATATTTTTTCCTAAGACCTCAAATCTCTTTGAGCTTACCTTAGTCAACATAAGAATAGTGACAAAATCACAAAATTTTTATACAAACTGATATAAAATGAATATATTAACTACTCTAAGTTTAGCCACTTCGGCCTTGGTCGAAGTGGTGGGCTGCTGCCTTCACAAGCGATTCAAGTTGTGGGGGTTAAATATTCTTAATATTTATAAATCTTTTTCCCTAGCGAAATGCAAATAGAGTAGGAACATCTCTCGTATGTGAGGGTTATTTGTCTAGGTATATACTTTATAGAATTTAATGTAATAATGTAAGTTCCAACCATATATATCTTATTGTAAATATCAGTATAATATATCTGCTATAATAACAATTGTTGTAAATATTTATGCAATGCAATAATATGATGTATAATTAGTATTAAAAAAAAACTACTCTAAGTTTATATATAAGATAAAAAAAACATGTGCGTACGAGGTGTTTCAATCTAAACCATACAATCATGCATGTGGTATTAATTTATATAAAAATTTATACCTCCATCAGCATTATTTCGTAATGTGTGTCCGGATATTGTAGAAATTATTTTCAAAAACACGTTTTTTACTGAGTAAAAGTACCAGTAAAAGCGAAATCAGTATTAGGTTTAAACGCGAAATCAGTTACAGGCTTCTAGTCAATCCATAACACAAATATCTTTATCTCGTGGTAAGTGGAGAACTGAAACTTTACTTAAAATTACAGGTTTAGTTGCAACTAACTGATCAAGGTAAGTTCCATGATTGTCTGAACGCTCAGGAACGACCCATCTGATCTTCATCACGAAAGTTGACCGGCATTGACAGATGAATCAGATGGTCAGAAGCTAGCGATGAAGAGACGTAAAAGGGGCGGTGAACACATGGGAATGTCCGGGGAGGGGTAGTAAAATAATGAGACAAAGCTTATAATAAGCAAGGAGCACTAAAGAGACGGTCACAAGGGCACGTGGGTTGCAGATTCCTCATGGTTAATAAACTACTGGGGGCGACTTTCCAGTTATACCGTTGAGACCCCAACTTCCTCAAACAGCTGTTACATAGCTGTCCTATCTTAACCCCTCCCATGTGACCCCTTTGCTCCCACATTTGCGAGGAAGAAAAGATTAAAAAGAACATCTCATTTTTTCTTTTTCTTTTTTTTTTCTCTTTTCTTTCTCACACCTCAGAACTTTAAGCTTAATTAAAACCCCTCAATCACGTTGTCGTTATATAACTCGAACCTTTGCCGCTAGAGAAACTCATTTGGTGTAGTTTCTTCCTGTGTCTCTGTGTTTGTGTTTTTGTCTAGGTCTTGTGCCGTTCCTGTCGTGTTACACGTTTGTTCCCGTTCTTGTTCGTCCTCTTTGGGTTGTGTCATATGGCACAATTGCCTCCGAAGATTCCGAACATGACACCTGCTTGGCCGGATTTAGTTCACCACAAGGTACCATCGTCAATGGCGAATAATAACATCAATAGCAGTTCCAACGTCCACAACCCTTCATGGGTGGACGACTTTCTCGACTTCTCGTCGGCGAGAAGGGGGACTCACCGGCGGTCGGTCAGCGACTCGATAACGTACCTTGAGGCGCCAATGCTGGACGAGTGTCGTGGGGCGGGTGCGGCTCCCGGGTCGGGGTCGGGGTCGGGGAATATTACTAACAGTAATCATCTCGAGTTTGATAAGTTCGATGATGAGCAGTTTATGTCTATGTTCACCGATGATTTGCCTAATGCTACTGTGCCTCCCACATTGTCTTCCTCCAACCCTTCTACACCGTCTGATCATAATAGCATCAATGACGAGAAAGATGCACCGTCTGATCAGAAACAGCAGAAGGTGAGGAATGAGTCCGACGAGGTGCAAAGCCGGTGCAAAACTGAAGCTCAAGGCCCACCACACGGCGCCGCGGCAGCAAATAATTCTTCTGATCGGATAGTTGATCCCAAGAGGGTGAAGAGGTAACTCAATTAAAACTCATCCTAATAATTTGAATTATCTTTTTTTTTTTAAAAAAAAAGAATCATTATGAAAATATGTATTATTATTAATTACATTTACATTTGCTTGTGTTTAAAGAATCTTGGCGAATAGGCAGTCAGCGCAAAGATCACGAGTGAGGAAACTACAGTACATATCGGAGCTTGAACGAAGTGTTACTTCATTACAGGTATGTGCGCAATTGGTTAATTTGCTTAATTATTTTTCTTTTATAAAATTATGGTTATTGCATGATCAGTGTTATTAATTGTTTGTGATTTTGATGTAAAACGAAGGCTGAAGTCTCGGTTTTGTCGCCACGTGTCGCATTTCTGGATCACCAAAGGTTGCTTCTGAATGTCGACAACAGTGCTCTTAAGCAAAGAATCGCTGCATTGGCCCAAGACAAAATATTCAAAGATGGTGAGTGCTTAATTACTTCAATTAATTATGAACGTTACTTCCATAATTTCCTATTCTATTAGCATTAGGGATGTTTTAGAAACCCAATTTTCTTAATTGAACCATATTGAAGTCCCTTAATTAGGAGATTGTTGTTGGGTAAGGTAACTTTTTCATAGAGGTATATGTAGGCACATCTATAATTTATGTGGTTGCATGTGCTAGTGTCAGATAATTATGGTGATTTATGAGTTAGCTGGCTAGCTATGCCTTTTAATTAATACGTGTTGCTGATTTGCTAAAAAAATTTGCAGCTCATCAAGAAGCCCTGAAGAGAGAAATACAGAGATTGAGGCAAGTGTATCACCAACAAAACCTCAAAAAGATGGAAAATGGAGCCTCACCAGCACCAACACAAGCAGCTGAAGTCAGAGTTTCAGTGGAAAAAGAGCAGCTTCTCCATGTTTGACCAAATCCCATTTCAGGATTCCATCTCCCATTGAGTTCTTTTAAAGCATGATTAAGGATTATTTGCGAGTGAAGAGATTTTCAAGCTGCTTGCTTGCTTTGCATGTATAATTGTATGTTATTGTAAATTTCGAGTGTTTGACACATTAATTACCGAATTTAATGGGATATGGTATATGGAGTCCAAATTCAGGATGGGAAATTGGCTCTTATGTTGTGTGACTCTGTGGATCTGATGCCATCTGTTCTCGCTGACATGATGTGATGCGCTTCAAATTCATTGGGACCACTCAAGATTACATTTTGGTTTCCTGGAAAGAAAGAAAAGGAAATGCAACTGTGACTTTGTGATTTCAAGGAATGTAAAAATATTCTTATTTGTTATTGCTTTAATTGATTAATTAGGGGAGGAGGGATTTTATAACTTTATTAATTCTTTCTCTAATTTTATTTTTCTGTTGTTGTTATTGTTGTTGTTGTGGTAAGTGGTAGCTATTGGAGGGAAAAAGGGTACTGGGTCTGGGTTTGTATTGGGAAGTATGAAAGGAAGGATGTAGGCAGGTGGTTCATGTCAGAATTGCTGTCCTTTTGAGTGGCCTTTTCTTTTGGTTTGTAATGATGTTTATTTGCCAAATTATTTCAGTCAAGCGAAAAAAGAAATGTAAATATCTATTCCTAATTGTAAATAGTTCGTTCTTAATTGTGAGAGCTTGTTTGGATTGTTCTCTGTTCAAATTTCAAAACCATGATGAAAGATTGATTCTAAAAAGGTATTAATTTGTGATTTAAGCCTGATCATGGTTGTTGTGTTCGTGTTTAGCTTAAGTTTTAGTGAAATAATATTTGCAACATGTTTTGGATGTTAATTAACCAACAATCAGCGGCATATCAGAAAATCAGTAGGGACAAAATTTATGATGGATTGAAAAAAGAAAAAATTACAATCTTACTTCATTGTTTTTATAATCTTATTAGTATTTTTTTTATATATGTTTTGAGAATGAAAGTTTAAAGAATGCAATCAAATCGTGAAGATTTGCTTTGTAATAATAGATATAATTTTAATCGATTTCTAAATCATATCAAGTTTCAAATTAGATCTTGGACCTTATTTTAATGGATTCAATTTTGTTTCAGACATCTAATTAAGCAACTGAACTAATAAACCATAAACGATTGATATTTGTATGTGATTTCAAAGTAATTGAACTTAAACTTATGTATTTAATTAACCTAACAGTTTTATTATTTTAACTAACTAAATAGAATATGTCATTTCAGATTTTTGGACCAACCCCCTTGTCCCTCAATGGCTCCGCCGCGACAATTACAAGTGAAGAATCAACCTCCAGCCAAAGAAAATGTTTACAGATTTAACATTTTGTTTCCTTTTAACCTCCTTACTAGAGTTAATATCACAAACATAAATGGTTCTGGTAAACACATAGTGGGTTCTGGTAAACATACAGCGGGCAATTGTGGAGGTTCCTAAAGTTATAAAAAATAGACCTCCAAAACTATTCAATCCCAGACTGTCAGTTTTCTCATCATGCCCCAAAACTGAGCACTTATATGTGGACTTCAATAGAATTCTCCGGCTGCAGCAATTTTCCTTTTTCAGAAATTTCAAGAACCGCCTGAGAAATGTCAGGAAAATAGGGAGAATTCCTTGGAAAAACCTGAAACATCAAACTTGCAATCATTAGTTTATATTCTCATAGGTAAATGGTTTTACATGTAAAGAGAAAAAGTTACAAATCCAAAGCCCCCAACTTTAAATATTTGCCCTGAAGTGAAACCATTGGAATATTTGGCTAGGAATACTTCAACATAAGGAACTTCAAGAAATGCTGCAGCTGTATCTCCTCTCAGAAGAGCTTCAGGATGATCAATTTCTGAAAATATCTTCTTGATATTGTGAGGCTGGGACTCTAGGAACTCCTCTAAATATTTGACATCGAATGAGTTCCCATCACACCCAACTTTGGCTCCTATCTGCCTTAGTATCTCAATATCAACAGTTACTGGATCCAGGCGTCGAACGGTGAGCAAGGATGTTAAGCTAGCGGTATAACTTTGAGTGATCACTAATGCCACAAATAACCATACCACCATTGTCATCCGAGACAAATTGATATGCAGTTTCTCTCCAGGAAAGAATGGAACAGAATTATTCATCTTCAGTTTTTTAATAATTCATGAATCTAGATGTGTGTTCAAGAAACTGATAAACCCAAAAATTTAACGATGGGATTAAGTCTTAACAAATTCACTCGAGTGATCCAGGTGACCGTCGGCGTGAATTTAAGTTTATAGGTGGGGACCCAAGTATTAAAATCAAGATTTAACATTATATGCCTTGATATATGGTAAGTAGAAGAAATTACCTTGTAGTGAGAACAGTGTTGTGAAGGCAAAAGAACCATGGTTCCTGCTTGGTTCAATATAGAACCCTTCCTCAAGTGTTCATTATTTTTCCGCTCAATCAGCCAAACTACAAACCATTATACAAGACAATGGAACCTCTTGCAGCCCACAGGCGAAACGTGAATGGCTTCTTGAACAACCAGGCTGTCTCTGGTCTCCTAAGTTTTAGAGGCACCAACAATTGCACACCAGGGGCAGCGTATGGTTGCGAGAACTCTGCGTATCGACTATGATTGGCCACTATAGCCGTATCTCCAACAACTGCATCAAAATTCTTCAGAAATTACAGAGTACCAAGTCAGTAAATGTCAAAAACAAATTTCTAATTTACAAATGAAATACAGGATTACATGTGTATATATAATATAAATACCCCAAGTTGAAGCTAATTTACTAGAGAATCATAGGTTCCTTGAAAGGGGATGAACTCATAAGGCAAGTTGGTAAACGATCAGCAATAGCTTTGAAGGCATCAATGGAGAAACCAGTTATATTTGGCTCAGCACCAGGATGAAATCTCACATTCACAAATTATATATGCGAATTCCCCCTTGGAACTCCTACTCTTAGAGGATTTGCATTTGTTGCCACTACCCACCCTCTAGGAGCTGTCTAGGAACCTCCTGGCCAAAGAATTTGTCCCAGAATTTTTATGGACTCGTTATAGATACTACCCTTGGCAATGCTTTCTGAAAATCCTAACCCTTCTGTCCAGTAGCCAATTTCTTTATAACTTTTCCCAGTTACATTAACTATCGGTAAATGTGAGCAGAAGTCAACATTCCATATTTAAAATTTAATGCACCTCTTAAGCCTTCAAATTTAATTTTCAAGATCATGTTCAGCAACGTTTGCCGCTAAGAGAAAACATGTGAGCATCATTTGGTAAATTTGGAAAGCGTTGCCAATCTGATTCACCTTTCACGCCAAGAGCTACAGCCCGCACAGCATCATACGCCTGCAAGGCGAAAATCCCTGATTCTCTATATTTTTCCTTCGGATATTGTTTATGTAACATAACTCGGAATCTTGAACGAAAGTCTTTGAACTGTTTCCTAGAATGAGAGAAGTAGCTTTTGATTCCCAAGATAGCTTGCATTGAGTGAACCACTGATTCATTAAGAGAGTCGATCGCATTTGTAACGGAAATGGTGGTGGTCCAGACGAATTCCTTTTCCATCATTCTAATATTTCCTTGCATTCTTGAAAATATTTTTTGCCAATGTTGAAGAAGTATAATGCTTTACATTGTCCTTTTTTAAGATTCTTCAATTTTTCGGATGAAGAATAGTACTGAGGAAAGGGAGTGAGTGGACGAGCGCATTAATCTCTGTCTCGACTTCCTGAAGAGCATCGATGAGATATGGAGTGATACTATTGACAGCTGAATTGGTATCTTTTCTCTATTGCCAGCTGCCTATTATTGCTGCCACAGCATTCTTTTGAGCAAATTGGTTGCGAGCTGCATTAACCAGAAAAGGCCAATGCAGAGAGGCCCAGGATGGAACTTCATTTGCCAGAGAAAGAATCGGGACCTGAGATTTGTTTCCAAGGCGGGCTGCCGGCTCAGCTTCTTGCCATGTTCCCAAGCCCACAATCACGCTTGCATGATGCTTCTTGACACGAGTTTTAACTAGGGATGTCAAATACATCGGGATACAGATGCAGATCCGGATATGAAAATTTAGGATCCTTAATAAGGATTAGGACAGTTCAAGATCCGGATCCGGATGTAAGTGCTTCCGGAAAATCGGATATCCGGATCCGGATAAATTTTATTTTAGATTAAAAATTAAATTTAAAAAATATATTAAAAATTACTTGAAAAATTAAAAAAAATAAATTTTATTTGTGGATTTATGATGTTGTTGTATATTATTCATGTTGACTTATTAGTTGTTGGATTATGATTGAATTTTATTTGATATTATTAGGTAAATTATTGAATTTTATTTTCAATTAACATTTTAATTAAAAATATATATTAAAAATTAAAATTTATTTGTGGATTTATGATGTTTGTTTACTTAGTGAAGTTACATCCTCACACTTCAATGTTTATATGCTTATTAAAAATAATTAAATATAATATTTAATTATATTTATTAAAAAGTAATAGTACATTTATTTAAAAATAATAATATCATATTTTCTTTAAATATAATTATTATATTTATTTAATTTTAATAGTATTATATTTATTAATATTAATAATTAATAATAATAAATAGTTTATTCTATGAAAATATTAATTTTGTACTATATTATTGTATAACAATGTTTAATTTGTGATGCTCTTATCAATAATTTTTAATTTACATAATTAAAATTAAAATTAATAAAAAAATTGTGATTTACATAATTAAGAATATTAATAACTATTGTTAACTTATATGATTAAAATTAATAATAAAATAAATAGTTTATTTATTTTTTATTGACTTTATAATTAAAAACCATAATTCTTTAATTAAGGGTAAAAACTATAATTTAAAACACTTCACTCCCAAAAAAATAAAAAAATTCATGCTGGATGGTTGATCTTCAAACTCAATTTCACTCCCAAAAAATATTATTTGCTTGGTTTTATAAGTGACTTGAAAAAAAAAGGTCAATTGATGATCCCGTCTTTTGCAACTTCCTCTCTTTATGGAATTTTGGATGCCTCCCTCGTCTATTTAGGGCATCAAATTAATTAATACCAAAAATCTGAGTTTGCTTTCAATTTAATTAACAAACCAGATTTGGCAGTTTTTTAGCAGTCAACTAAACTATTTTTTCAATAGTCAACTAATAAAATCATTATCATATATTCAAAATTCGTCATCTTCCCATCTTCCTGCGCAGCTGCGCCGGCTGTTCATTTGTTATGTTTATAAGTAAAACATTATAAAAACACGGCTTATGATAAGCCACTACGTGCACTTGGGATCGGAAAAGACTTAACACAAGAGTGGTTCAAAGTCTACTATTTTGAGTAACTAAGTTGTTCTGTTTACCTATTGAGTTATTTGCCTTTTCATGCAGTACGATCCATTTTCCAAAATCTGTTTTATGGTCCAGATATAGAAAAGGGGGAGTTCTCTCATTCATTGACATCGAACTTAGGTAAGTTGCTAAATGGGATCTTCAAAGGAGCAAGAATATAATGCTCATTCGGAGCATTTCATAAACGAAATGCTAACTTGAGTGTAATAGTGTGTTTAGCATATGCCGAACAATGCAAATTAGGATTCCTTATCATATCTGAATTCATTTTCTTATTTGTCTACAAGTTGGGAATTTGTTTTCCTTTTTCTTTATGGTTTAGAATAATTGCTACTTGTATAAATAGCCATCTCCCATAGCTTTCCCATAGCTTTTGAAGGCAAATTTGAGTTCAATAATATTAGTATATTATTCAATGTTTAAAGCTCTCTGTTAATTTTTAAGTTTAGTTAATTCTTTTATTCTACAAAATCAATGAGTTTTAACCCCTATATTCACGGTATTCTATCAAATCAACGAAAATTTAGTTCGTTCTTTTAATTTTATATTATCGAGAATCAACAAAACATTAGAACATTACACTTTCACTGCATTACAGATGCTTGGAACTTTGGGATCTTGAAGACGATGGAGGATTACTCATTACTGGATCATTTCCAAAAGTTGAAGATCTCATCATCTTAATTATGTTATAAAGGATTCAGGATGATAATTTTCCAATTTGACATAATTGGTTTTATTTATTTACCTAGCAATATTTCTTGGATTTACAAATTGTATCACTAGTTGTCATTTACAAGCAGATTGGTGGTTAATAAACATTAGCTGTCAATTAAAATGTGTAAGTATTAATTACCAAACATTTAGTTAATGTATTTCAAAGCTAAGGTAAGTAGAAGCATAACAGTTAGAAACTGTGAGGTTGATAAAACTGTGACGTATACATTGATAAGCATATAATATATACATATTTTACCCTTAATTAAATAATTGCTAGTTATATTTATTTATTTTTTTAATTAATTGAATTATTTTATTGAATAGGAAATTAATTGGAGATTATAGATAAAAAGAGCATAAAGGAGTTCAATTTGTAAGCATTAAAGATTAATTGATTTTTGGAAGGAATTAGAAATACATGCATGTGGAAATCAAGCCAAGGAACCAAATTCAACAAGTTAATTCATCATGCACATGCGGACAAAAGAGAGAATGATTTTAGCTTTAAGAAGGGCCCCCACTTGGCTTTCACCAGTGGAAAAAGGAATTCTAGTGCAAGCTTAATTGATGAGCACGTGAGTGAGAGCAAAGAAAATTAAAAGGACAAGCCTTTCGGCTTAAGGAAATAACAAGGTCGGCGGGGCCCATTTTAAAGAGTAATATAAAAGTGAGCTTTTGGCTTTTGGAGAGAGGCAACCGCTGGACGGAACCAAAAGGGAGGACGTGAGACAAAGAGAATAGAGGGTAGCGGCGGCAGCAGCAGCAATTCGGCTTCCATGGCTAATTTTATTTATTGTGTTGCTCTCAATTCAAGTATGTCTAACTAATTTTCTTATACTGAGATTAATAATGAAACTCTATTCAATGAAATAATTATCTTTTTATTTAATTAATTCCCTATATATGTTATTTGATGATTATAGTTTTTATTTCACATGATTAGTTAGATGTTAATAGAATCTTTTCATCAATTATGTCATGCATTATTGATTGTTAGGATTAATATTTGATTAAATCTATACTTGAATCTATAAAGTTTATACATGATTGTCTTTGATTTTATGTCTTTCATTAAATTGTTTACATAGAGTGTTTAGGGAAACTTTGACTCTTTGTTATTAATTATGTTTACATAAGATTCTTAGATGTCATACTATTAAGCAGAAAAAGAACCTACATAAGATTAATTTTATTTGGGCTTAATTGTTATATCCATGAGACGACATAGATTGATTTTGAGTTGTCACTCTAAAATTGGGGATTAATTAATAATTAAATAATTACTAGTTGAATAGTGGTGAATTCTGAAACCTTGGTAATTCTAATCTTATTGAATTCTCCTTTATTTTAATTGCTTCCTTAGTTTAATTGGTTTAATTTTCTTAGAAACTCAATTTGGTCAATTAGGTTAGAATTAATATTAATTTTAAATTTAAATTAGACTTTTCAAGTTATAACAATCCCTATGTGATCGACCTCGTTACCACTACTATATTTCTCAATTCGTGCACTTGCGAATATATTAAAATTTTCACAACATACATGAATCATCATTATGCTTCTAAAACATTTTTCATTCTAGCGTTTTTAATTATTATTATTTTTTATTATTCATAACCTTGTCACTACACTTAAGTTTACATACACAAGCGAGCGCACTTTGGCGTACACAACTGTACTGACAATCAGGGCCATAGGCCACGATTTTCCATTTCCCAAGCAGATAGCCAATGATCATGTGTACGAGACTGGCTAGGTGACGACTGTTCATCTACATGGGCTTTGTGCAAGTTGATATCATCTACATGATTGTTGGGTGGTTTTGGTTTAACGATATGTGGCCAACAACACCAAAGCTTCTGGTGAACGTGGCGGCAAATGAAGAAAAATAAAGCGATTGTTGATGTTGCCACAGTTATGAAAAAGAGACCCTGGAAGCTACGTAGTCCGAGACCTTCAAGGTCTTCATTATTTTCCATAGTTGAGCAGTTGTAGGGGGAGAGCATAGCTTCCTCGAATTCTCGTAATTTACCCTCTTCGGATAATTGAAGAATTGCTTGGGAGAAGTCAGCAAGATAGGCAGAATCTTTCGGAAAAGCCTGAAACATAAAACATATGAATATTTGTCGCAATCTGCAATCTTGTTCTCGTCAACATATAAAATAATAAAAACTTGATTAAAAAAGGATGATGTTTAGAGAGGTTACTTACAAATCCAAAGCCCCCAACAGAGTACGTTGGTCCTGTAGTGAAATTTTTACAATTTTTTGCTAAAAATAATTTAACATATGGGACCTCAAGAAAAGCAGCAGCAATTTCTCCACTTGTAAGAGCTTGACGATGACGATTTTCTGAAAATATTGGCTCAATGTTTTTTGGGTCGAAATGTAAGACATTGACCAGATACTGCAACACAAAGGAGTTTCCATCACACCCCACTTTGTCCCCATTCCGCTTTAATGTCTCAACATCAGGTATTGGAATAAGTTGTCGATGGGCAAGTAAAGATGTTAGACTAGCGGTATAACTGGAGGTTATAATTAATGCCACGAATAGCCACACTATCATTGTCATCCGCGACAAATTGCTATGCAATTTTGCTCCTATATATAAATACAACCAACAAAAGAAGAAAGTTATCTTCCGCAAACACATGCGCAAACTCATGGATTGATTAATTTGGAGCGAAATGGTCCATATAAATAGTACCATGTTGTGAGAACAAAGTTGTGAAGGATAATGAAATCATTGAGCCAACTTGATTCAATTTAGTGCCGCGGGTGAAAGCAGGATGGTGTTTCCTCTCAATTAACCACACAACAAAGCCGTTATACAAAACAATGGCTCCTGTTACGGCCCACATTGAAGTACTGAATGGTTTCTTGAACAGCCAAGCTCCCTCTGCACTCCTAGGCTTGACATATACAACCATTTGGACACCTGGCTCCGCATAAGGTTGTGAAAATACAGCAAATTTGCTGCGATTAGCTATTATAGCCGTGTCTCCTACTACTGCGTTAAATTTCTACGAGAAGGCAGGTTACTAAGTCAATCATCATGATAAAAAAAAAAAAATTCAAAGAGAAAGAATTATCTTTTTTTTTTTTTTGAGAAGAAGAGAAAGAATTATCTTATCTGGATACATATGTAGTCAAGAAATTAGTACCTTTTCAGCGAGTTGCTCGACCATAGAATTATAGCTGCCTTCAAATAAATGAAAATAAAACCGCGGAAACGGGTATGATAATTTCTGAACTGTAGCATTGAATACCTGAATGGAAAAGCCAGTAACATTTATTAGCTTACCATCAGGACCAAGCGTCACATTCACAAACTCCGGATGTGAATTCCCTCCAGGAACTGCTATTTTTAGACGTTTTTCTGCCGGACTTTCAGCTTCTGCCAAGACTCTACGACCAACACTCCATCGTTCCCCTAGCCAATCTTCTTGTGTCAGTCATTACCATCATGCATATATTTAATCATTTTAAGGTGTAGAAGTCAACATTTTATAAAGTGCGGAACTGCGGATTGACTTTTAAAGTGCTCTTAACATAAAGGGCCTCGTGAGTTGCAAATGTGTGAGTCCACAATTTATAAAATAAAATGTTTGTATTAGAGAAAAATTACATTTATTTGTAAAATTATGATATTGTAAATTAAAATTTTCACTTAAAATATTGCAAAAATCTTGATCATTAAAAATTCAATAGTAGACAAATAACTATCATTAAATGTTAATTTAACTTTTAATATTTATGATTAATGCTACATCATATGATATAATAATTTTTTTTTGAATTTTTATAAAGTTATGAATCCTAAATCAATTAAGTGTGTGTAGTAGTTTTTTGGTCCAGAATCTTAAAGTGGGGAAAAGTCCAAGAAACTTTTAAAACTGTGGGGTTTAAAGGTTTAAAACTTTAAATGTTTGAATTATTTCCCGTACTTTAAAATTCTAGATTGAAACATTAATATATATATATATATATATATATATATAAAGAGAGAGAGAGGAGTGTGATTTTTTTTTTTGGTCTTAACCACGAGGTATCCTGGGGAGGGCCTCAACTGTGGGAGGCACCTTTAAACCCGTACCACAACTCAGACTAAAAGTCCCCACTCGAACAGGGAGGCACAGGTTCTCCCAACAAATGCGACTTCCCTGCGACTCGAATTAGAGAGCAAACTCATTCAAGCCACTTAAGGGGACTCCATTGCTAGTAGAGACAACACTTTATTGGTTAGAGAGGAGTGTGATTAGGTGCTCATGCGTGTGCAATTACACGTGTATCAATCTCTAATTAGAAGAAGCAGAGTTGTGCATCGCACAACACTCCAATGAAATTAAGCTTGGCGAGTGCTCATTCGCCCATAAAGATGAATATGTTTTTCGTCTCGAGGTTGTGAATTCCAAAATTTATTAAAATTTGAGACATGCTTTAACGTTGTGAACTTCATTTTCAATGTTTTACAACACGTCTTCAACTTTAATAAAATCCTAATTTCGGGATTGGAAAACTTTTGGTATATATGTTTGTGAGGGGATGTAAGCAAGTTGTGATGTGCGGATTTGCGCTATGTCCATAATTCGATGCCGGCTTAGAATTATGGTATTTATGTTACATAACCTACCGCTCACCAGAAGAAGCCGCCTGAGTAGAATCCCCATGAGAGTTCTTGACAGGAAGAATTGGCCGCTGACAGATGTCGCGAGCAAAAAGATGTTCCTTGGCCATATTCATGGCCACTTTTTCTTCTTTGCCAGCACGAGAGTAGTCATCTACTGAGCCACCTAAACTGAACTCTTTATATTGGTGGTCATCATAATAATCCGCATTCGAAAATATTCCATTTGATGAAATTATAAGGACGATCAAAAAGAGCGAGAGAAAATTGAAAGCAGAAAACATTCTGTCTATCTTCTTAATTTGGAGCGGATTAATTGTCGTATTTAATTTTGAAAGGAATTTAGAAATATATATCGATTAGCTGACCCTCCATGGTTTTTGTCGAGGAAAGGACTAGTATATAATAATTTATACACTACATAACGAAAAAGAGTGACATCAAATCCTCAATATCATCTTCATTTTCAGTTTTAATAAGACACCGGAAGGACGGTTGGTAATTTCGTATGAGTCGACAAAATTATTTCTTTATTACATACTTATACTTTTTTATTCAAGCAAGGATAAAATAGTGTTTGTATTTTATCTTTTTATGCTTCTTAGAATAATAATAATAATAATAATAATAATAATAATAATATAATGCTTATTTGATTCATGAAAATGGATTTGGAAAAGGAAACTCTTTTTTCGATAATCTGGGGTGGAAAAAATATTCAAGAAAACTAGATTTGAGACAAAAACTCTTCGTTTTCCAAGTAAGAAAATGTAGTAACATACTGCCATTACCTTTATTCTCATGAAATTCATTTTGGAAAATGCTATCAAACAAGTTTCAAATAAGGTTGCCACAAATTAAAAACAAAAAAACAAAAGAAAAAAACAATTCTTTTGGCTTACTTTATAAGGCAAGGTTTGACTTTTCTTAATAATAGTTAGCCTAATGACAACCCATTTCTTTCTCACTTAAATATTTTAAGTTTGATTCATATATATCCGAGTACTGGGTGTCATCATTTTGAACTCATCTATCTTGTAACAGTTGCAAGGTGACACCAATTTTTATCTTTTCTTGATTTCAGTCATTTACCATTGGATTTAGTGAAAATGCAGTTTTAATGATAGAGATTTGTTCATTTGAATATTAATATTACATTCCTGGTGTTTATTAAAAATTTAAACAACTTAAGAGTTGAAATTTTTAGCACATAAGTTCAGATTGTTTCGAATTTATATTATTTAATTAGTAGTGAATTTTTAATATTGTATATTTTATTTAAAAGAATATTGTTTTAATATGATTTATTTTATTAAAAATAGATATTATTTAATATTATTTATTCCATTTTATTTAATATTATTTAGTAATATGCTTATTATTATATTTATTCTTTCAACAAACTAAATAACATTAAATAAAATAAAATAATCAGTAGGAAGCTTTAAAAATAAAGATTATTTTTAATATTTTTCTTTTGTTTTATTTAATATTATTTAATCATAGGCTTATTATATTTATTCTTTTAAAAAATAAATAATATTAAACGAAATAAAATAATTAGTAGTGAGCCTTAAAAATACATATCATTTTTAATATTATTTATTTTTATTTTATTTAATATTATTTAGTCATAGGCTTATTATTATATTTATTTTTTCATAAAACTAAATAATTTTAAATAAAATAAAATAATCAATAATAATTGTTAAAAAATTAATGTTATTTTTTATTTATTCATAGGCTTATAATTATATTTATTCTTTAAAAAACTAAATAAAATTAAAAACTAATAGTGTCTTAAAAATAATATCATTTTTAATATTATTTATTTTATTTAATATTATTTAGTCATAGGCTTAATATTATATTTATTCTTTTTAAAAAGATAAATAATTTTAAATAAAATAAAATTATATTTTAAAAAATATCAGTCGAAGCACATAAATTTATAAAGAAATATAAAAAAATATTAAATAAAATAAAATTACATTTTAAAAAATCACTAGCTAAAGCACATACACTTATAAATAAAATGTAAATAAGAAAGAAAGTAAGGGGTTACATAAAATTTAACGTCACATAAAATAAAAATTAGTGGCACCTTACAACAGTTGCAAGGTAGCTGGACACCATCATTTTCTTGTATTCCTGAATAAAATATCATTGTTTTTTTTAATTTTTATACACTTGATATTATTAAAATTTTATACGTTGGAATTGTGGAAGTTAGGAAATTCATGTGCAGTGGCGCTTGGAGAACAAGGGTGTTATGCTCCTGGCTAAAATTAAATGAATAAATATTTAATTATTTCAATGCCAATGCCTTCCTTGTGGCCATAGCTGAACAAAATGGCCCACATACATATGGTCCTGGTCATTGGAATTGGAAAGACTGAACTAAAGGGAGAACCAGTGTTTTTTATTAATTTTTATTTCATCCAAGTTCAGTAGTTAATTAAAAAAAAATATAGATCACTCTACCAAGCAAATGAAGGTCTTTGTTGAAGAAGATTATTTATTATCTTCCTAATTAAGTCAGCTTTGTTAGACCGTATCGATCTTCCACGCAGATTTTGACCAAGTCAGACTGATCAACGTTGCTTACAGCATATATAGCCGCTGGAGCAGCACTGGTAATTGCTTCGCAATTTCTCACCAGCTGCGCTTGCGCATTCCACAGCGGATATAAACAATACACCCTTCTCCGCGCTCAAAAGATGACTGGACAGTGAAAAGTTCAGCAGTCACTAAGCACAGCTCGGAGCTGCAGTGAATGCACAAATGGTAATGGATGTCTTATGAGTATGTGAGTATCTAGTAGATGAAAGATTACGACTTCAAATCAATTAACAAATTATCAACAAACGACTAAAACATTAACCTAACATGCATATTCTACCAAGGCACCGGTGTTCTGCTCTAAGTGTTGGGCTAAAAAGATGTTGAATTGTTACTACAGAGGAAAACATTGTTTCCATCCACCACTATTTTCTCTTCATTTCATCACCTCGACTGCAATCTGCAGTAGCCCGCCACGCAAGCCCAGCTTTCCTGTTCATGTTCGGAGGAGACGACATTTTGAAAACAGCAGAGAGACAATCTTGTATTTGGTGAAGCTGATTGATACGACACTCTTTGAGCGAGTGCAGGCTCCAATCGTTTTGGGAAGAGAAGTTGAACAAAGAAATATTAGGCAGGGTAATTGAGAGAAAGAAAGGAGACGAAGTTGAGAAAAAGACAAATGATAATTTCCTTGAATGACCTCCCGGGTCCCTTTACAGTACAGGTATATTCTTTCTTCCAAAACAGCCACGCACCCTTAATTAACTAAATAGAATAAAATTGATAATAACAACAAAACAATAATTGAAAACAGAACAATATTTGTTATTCTGATATCTCAAGCATTCTCGAACATTCTTCAAATGACAAAGTCTTTGAGCCATCCTGGTTTCTTCCTTGCGCGAGCTGGACCTATCCTGAGCTGCTCTCTAGCTTGAGTCTCATTCAAGGGTTGGGCTTCTTCCATTTCTGTAGGCTGGGTCTCTTCCCTTGCTGTCTCATTGAGCTCGATCTGATTCACAACAATGGGCCAAGTTGTATCACTGATGCAGTGGAACTCTTAGAACTGAGAACCGTGGATAAAACATATAATGCAAACATGGAGCCTCACCAGCACCAACACAAGCTGCTTTGCTAAAAAAATTTGCGGCTCATCAAGAAGCTCTGAAGAGAGAAATACAGAGATTGAGGCAAGTGCATCACCAACAAAACCTCAAAAAGATGGAAAATGGAGCCTCACCAGCACCAACACAAGCAGCTGAAGTCAGAGTTTCAGTGGAAAAAGAGCAGCTTCTCCATGTTTGACCAAATCCCATTTCAGGATTCCATCTCCCATTGAGTTCTTTTAAAGCATGATTAAGAATTATTTGCGAGTGAGGAGATTTTCAAGCTGCTTGCTTGCTTGCTTTGCATATATAATTGTATGTTATTGTAAATTTCGAGTGTTTGACACATTAATTACCGAATTTAATGGGATATGGAGTCCAAATTCAGGATGGGAAATTGGCTCTTGTGTTGTGCGACGCTGTAGATCTGATGCCATCTGTTCTCGCTGACATGATGTGATGCGCTTCAAATTCATTGGGACTACTCAAGATAACATTTTGGTTTCCTGGAAAGAAAGAAAAGGAAATGCAACTGTGACTCTGTGATTTCAAGGAATGTAAAAATATTCTTATTTGTTATTGCTTTAACTGATTACTGATTAATTAGGGGAGGAGGGAATTTATAACTTTATTATTTCTTTCTCTAATTTTATTTTTCTATTGTTGTTGTTGTTGTGGTCAGTGGTAGCTATTGGAGGGAAAAAGGGCAGTGGGTCTGGGTTTGTATTGGGAAGTATGAAAGGAAGGATGTAGGTAGGTGGTTGGTGTCAGAATTGCTGTCGTTTTCAGTGGCTTTTTCTTTTGGTTTGTAATGATGTTTGTTTGCCAAATTATTTCAGTCAAGAGGAAAAAGAAATGTAAATATCTATTCCTAATTGTAAATAGTTCATTCTTAATTGTGAGAGCTTGTTTTGATTGTTCTCTGTTCAAATTTCAAAACCATGATGAAAGATTGATTCTAAAAAGTTATTAATTTGTGCTTTAAGCCTGATCATGGTTGTTGTGTTCGTGTTTAGCTTAAGTTTTAGTGAAATAATATTTGCAACATGTTTTGGATTTTAATTAACCAACAATCAGTGGCATATCAGAAAATCGACAAAATTTATGGTCGATTGAAAAAAGAAAAAATTACAGCCTTACTTCATTGTTCTTATAATCTTATTAGTATTTTTTTTTATATGTTTTGAGAACGAAAGTTCTAAGAATGCAACTAAATCATGAAGATTAAAGTGCAGATATATAGTTTTATATATATTCATTTTCCTTTTTAATAATAGATATAATTTGGTCGATTTCTAAATCATATCAAGTTTCAAATTAGATCTTAGTCCTTATTTTAATGAATTTAATTTTGTTTTAGACATCTAATTAAGCAACTCAACTAATAAACCATAAACGAATGATATTTGTATGTGATTTCAAAATAATTGAACTTAAACTTATGTATTTAATAAACCTAACAGTTTTATTATTTTAACTAACTAAATAGAATATGTCATTTCAGATTTTTGGACCAACCCCCTTGTCCCTCAATGGCTCCGCCGCGACAATTACAAGTGAAGAATCAACCTCCAGCCAAAGAAAATGTTTACAGATTTAACATTTTGCTTCACAATTCACACTTTATTTCCTTTTAAGTTTTAACCTTCTCACTAGAGTTAATATTACAAAACATAAATGGTTCTGGTAAACATATAGTGGGTTCTGGTAAACATAGAGCGGGCAATGAAGATAAACAAGAGCAATTGTGGAGGTTCCTAAAGTTATCAAAAATAGACCTCCAAAACTATTCAATCCCAGACTGTCAGTTTTCTCATCATCCCCAAAACTGAGCACGTATATGTGGACTTCATAGAATTCTCCGGCTGCAGCAATTTTCCTTTTTCAGAAATTTCTAGAACCGCCTGAGATATGTCAGGAAAATAGGGAGAATTCCTCGGAAAAACCTGAAACATAAAACTTGCAATCATTAGTTTATATTCTCCTACATATATATTTTTACTTGTAAAGAGAAGAAGTTACAAATCCAAATTCCCCAACTTTAAATATTTGCCCTGCAATGAAACCATTGCAATATTTGGCTAGGAATACTTCAACATAAGGAACTTCATGAAATGCTGCAGCTGTATATCCTCTCAGCAGAGCTTCAGGATAATCAATTTCTGAAAATATTTTCTTGACATTGTGAGGCTCGGACTCTAGGACCTCTAAATATTTGACAACGAATGAGTAACCATCACACCCAACTTTGGCTCCTATCCGCCTTAGCATCTCAATATAAAAACAGTTGCTGGATCCGGGCGTCGAATGGTGAGCAAAGATGTTAAGCTAGCGGTATAACTTTACTAATGCCGCAAATAACCATACCACTATTGTCATCCGAGACAAATTGCTATGCAGTTTCTCTCCAGGAAAGAATGGAACAGAATTATTCATCTTCAGTTTTTTAATAATTCATGAATCTAGATGTGTGTTCGAGAAACTGATAAACCCAAAAATTTAACGATGGGATTAAGTCTTAACAAATTCACTCGAGTGATCCAGGTGACCGTCGGCGTGAATTTAAGTTTATAGGTAGGGACCCAATGTTGGTATTAAAATCAAGTTTTAACATTATATGCCTTGATATATGGTAAGTAGAAGAAATTACCTTGTAGTGAGAACAGTGTTGTGAAGGCAAAAGAACCATGGTTCCTGCTTGGTTCAATATAGAACCCTTCCTCAAGTGTTCATTATTTTTCCGCTCAATCAGCCAAACTACAAAACCATTATACAAGACAATGGAACCTCTTGCAGCCCACAGGCGAAACGTGAATGGCTTCTTGAACAACCAGGCTGTCTCTGGTCTCCTAAGTTTTAGAGGCACCAACAATTGCACACCAGGGGCAGCGTATGGTTGCGAGCACTATGCGTATCGACTATGATTGGCCACTATAGCCGTATCTCCAACAACTGCATCAAAATTCTTCAGAAATTACAGAGTACCAAGTCAGTAAATGTCAAAAACAAATTTCTAATTTACAAGTGAAATACAGGATTACATGTGTATGTATAATATAAATACCACAAGTTGAAGCTAATTTACTAGAGAATAATAGGTGCCTTGAAAGGGGATGAACTCATAAGGCAAGTTGGTAAACGATCAGCAATAGCTTTGAGGACATCAATGGAGAAACCAGTAATATTTGGCTCAGCACCAGGATGAAATCTCACATTCACAAATTCTGCATGCGAATTCCCCATTGGAACTCCTACTCTTAGACGATTTGCATTTGTTGCCACTGCCCACCCTCTAGGAGCTGTCTAGGAACCTCCTGGCCAAAGAATTTGTCCCAGAACTTTTATGGACTCCTTATAGATACTACCCTTGGCAATGCTTTCTGAAAATCCTAACCCTTCTGTCCAGTAGCCAATTTCTTTATAACTTTTCCCAGTTACATTAACTATCGGTAAATGTGTGCAGGAGTCAACATTCCATATTTAAAATTTAATGCACCTCTTAAGCCTTCAAATTTACTTTTCAAGATCCTGTTCAGCAACGTTTGCCGCTAAGAGAAAACATGTGAGCATCATTTGGTAAATTTGGAAAGCGTTGCCAATCTGATTCACCTTTCACGCCAAGAGCTACAGCCCGCACAGCATCATACGCCTGCAAGGCGAAAATCCCTGGTTCTCTATATTTTTCCTTCGGATATTGTTTATGTAACATAACTCGGAATCTTGAACGAAAGTCTTTGAACTGTTTCCTAGAATCAGAGTAGTAGCTCTTGATTCCCAAGATAGCTTGCATTGAGTGAACCACTGATTCATTAAGAGTCGATTGCATTTGTAACGGAAATGGTGGTGATCCAAACGAATTCCTTTTCCATCATTCTAATATTTCCTTGCATTCTTGAAAATATTTTTTGCCAATGTTGAAGAAGTATAATGCTTTACATTGTCCTTTTTTAAGATTCTTCAATTTTTCGGATGAAGAATAGTACTGAGGAAGGGGAGTGAGTGGACGAGCGCATTAATCTCACTCTCGACTTCCTGAAGAGCATCGATGAGATATGGAGTGATACTATTGACAGCTGAATTGGTATCTTCATAGATGATGTTAACTTTTCTCCATTGCCAGCTGTCTATTATTGCTGCCACAGCTTTCATTTGAGCAAATTGGTTGCGAGCTGCATTAACCAGAAAAGGCCAATGCGGAGAGGCCCAGGATGGAACTTCATTTGCCGGAGAAAGAATCAGGACCTGAGATTTGTTTCCAAGGCTGGCTGCTGGTTCAGCTTCTTGCCATGTTCCCAAAGCCTACAATCACGCTTGCATGATGCTTCTTAACAAGAGTTTTAAGTTTTAACTAGGGATGTCAAATACATCCGGATACGGATGCGGATACGGATATAAAAATTTAGGATCCTGAATTAGGATTAGGTTCCAGATCCGGATCTGGATAAATTTTATTTTAGATAAAAATTAAATTAAAAATGTATATTAAAAATTACATGAAAAATTAAAAAAATAAATTTTATTTGTGGATTTATGATGTTGTTGTATATTATTCATGTTGACTTATTAGTTGTTTGGATTATGATTGAATTTTATTTGATATTATTAGGTAAATTATTGAATTTTATTTTCAATTTAAATTTTAATTAAAAATATATATTAAAATTTATTTGTTGATTTATGATTTTGTTGTATCTTATGCATGATGAATTATTAATTGTTGAATTATGATTAGATTTTATTTGATATTATTAGGTAAATTATTGAAATTTTAAATTATATTAAATTATTGAATTTTAATTTTTACGGATTTGGATTTAGAAACTTACATCCGGACCCGGGTTTTGCCAACCCTAGTTTTAACTGCATTTAAGGATTGTTTACTTACTGAAGTTGCATCCTCACACTTCAGTGTTTATATGCTTATTAAGTATAATTAAATATAATATTTAATTATATTTATTTAAAAAAGTAATATTACATTTATTTAAAAATAATAATATCATATTTTCTTTAAATATAATTATTATATTTATTTAATTTTAATAGTATTATATTTATTAATATTAATAATTAATAATAATAAATAGTTTATTCTAAGAAAATATTAATTTTGTACTATATTATTGATAACAATGTTTAATTTGTGATGCTCTTATCAATAATTTTTAATTTACATAATTAAAATTAAAATTAATAAAAAAATTGTGATTTACATAATTAAGAATATTAATAATTATTGTTAACTTACATGATTAAAATTAATAATAAAATAAATAGTTTATTTATTTTTTATTCACTTTATAATTAAAAACCATAATTCTTTAATTAAGGGTAAAAATTATAATTTGAAACAATTCACTCCCAAAAAATTAAAAAAATTCATGCTGGATGGTTGATCTTCAAACTCAAATTCACTCCCAAGAAATATAATTTGCTTGGTTTTATAAGTGACTTGAAAAAAAACGTCAATTGATGATCCCGTCTTTTGCAACTTCCTCTCTTTATGGAATTTTGGATGCCTCCCTCGTCTATTTAGGGCATCAAATTAATTAATACCAAAAATCTGAGTTTGCTTTCAATTTAATTAACAAACCAGATTTGGCAGTTTTTTTAGCAGTCAACTAAACTATTTTTTCACTAGTCAACTAATAAAATCATTATCATATATTCAAAATTCGTCATCTTCCCATCTCCTGCACCGGCTGTTCATTTGTTATGTTTATAAGTAAAACATTATAAAAACACGGCTTATGATAAACCACTACGTGCACTTGGATCAAAAAAGACTTAACGCAAGAGTGGTTCAAAGTCTACTATTTTGAGTAACTAAGTTGTTCTGTTTACCTACTGAGTTATTTGCCCTTTCATGCAGTACGATCCATTTTCCAAAATCTGTTTTATGGTCCAGATATAGAAAAGGGGGAGTTCTCTCATTCATTGACATCGAACTTAGGAAAGTTGCTAAATGGGATCTTCAAAGGAGCAAGAATATAATGCTCATTCGGAGCATTTCATAAACGAAATGCTAACTTGAGTGTAATAGTGTGTTTAGCAGATGCCGAACAATGCAAATTAGGATTCCTTATCATATCTGAATTCATTTCCTTATTTGTCTACAAGTTGGGAATTTGTTTTCCTTTTTTTTTATGGTTTAGAATAATTGCTACTTGTATAAATAGCCACCTCCCATAGCCTTTGAAGGCAAATTTGAGTTTAATAATATTAGTATATTATTCAATTTTTAAAGTTCTGTGTGAATTTTTAATTTTAGTTAATTCTTTTATTCTACAGAATCAATGAGTTTTAACCCCTATATTCATGGTATTCTATCAAATCAATGTAAATTTAGACCTTTTTTTATTTTCATATTATCGAGAATCAACAAAACATTAGAATATTACACTTTCACTACATTACAGATGCTTGGAACTTTGGGATCTTGAAGACGATGGAGGATTACTCATTACTGGATCATTTCCAAAAGTTGAAGATCTCATCATCTTAATTAGGTTATAAAGGATTTAGGATGATAATTTTCCAATTTGACATAATTGATTTTATTTATTTACCTAGCAATATTTCTTGGATTTACAAATTGAATCACTAGTTGTCATTTACAAGCAGATTGTTGGTTAATAAACATTAGCTGTCAATTAAAATGTGTAAGTATTAATTACCAAACATTTAGTTAATGTATTTCAAAGCTAAGGTAAGTAGAAGCATAACAGTTAGAAACTGTGAGGTTGATAAAACTGTGACGTATACATGAATCATCATTATGCTTCTAAAACATTTTTCATTCTACGTTTTTAATTATTATTATTTTTTATTATTCATAACCTTGTCACTACACTTAAGTTTCCATACACAAGCGAGCGCACTTTGGCGTCACAACTGTACTGACAATCAGGGCCATAGGCCATGATTTTCCATTTCCCAAGCAGATAGCCAATGTTCATGTGTACGAGACTGGCTAGGTGACGACTGTTCATCTGCATGGGCTTTGTGCAAGTTGATATCATCTACATGATTGTTGGGTGGTTTTGGTTGAACGATATGTGGCCAACAACCCCAAAGCTTCCGGTGAACGTGGCGGCAAATGAAGAAAAATAAAGCGATTGTTGATGTTGCCACAGTAATGAAAAAGAGACCCTGGAAGCTACGTAGTCCGAGACTGTCAAGGTCTTCATTATTTTCCTTAGCTGAGCAGTTGTAGGGGGTGAGCATAGATTCCTCAAATTCTCGCAATTTACCCTCTTCGGATAATTGAAGAATTGCTTGGGAAAAGTCAGGAAGATAGGGAGAATCTTTCGGAAAAGCCTGAAACATAAAACATATGACTATTTGAAGCAATCTGCAATCCTGATCTCCTCAACATATAAAATAATAAAAACTTGATAAAAAAGGACGATCTTTAGAGAGGTTACTTACAAATCCAAAGCCCCCAACAGAGTACGTTGGTCCTGTAGTGAAATTTTTACAATTTTTTGCTAAAAATAATTTAACATATGGAGCCTCAAGAAAAGCAGCAGCAATTTCTCCACTCATAAGAGCTTGACGATAACGATTTTCTGAAAATATTGGCTTAATGTTTTTTCGGTCGAAATTTAAGACTCTGACCAGATACTCCAACACAAAGGAGTTTCCATCACACCCCACTTTGTCCCCATTCCGTATTAATGTCTCAACATCAGGTATCGGAATAAGTCGTCGATGGGCAAGTAAAGATGTTAGACTAGCGGTATAACTGGAGGTTATAATTAATGCCACGAATAGCCACACTATCATAGTCATCCGCGACAAATTGCTATGCAATTTTGCTCCTATATATAAATACAACCAAGAAAAGAAGAAAGTTATCTTCCGCAAACACGTGCGCAAACTCGTGGATTGATTAAGTTGGAGCGAAATGGTCCATATAAATAGTACCATGTTGTGAGAACAAAGTTGTGAAGGATAATGAAATCATTGAGCCAACTTGGTTCCATTTAGTGCCGCGGGTGAATTCAGGATGGTGTTTCCTTTCAATTAACCACACAACAAAGCCGTTATACAAAACAATGGCTCCTGTTGCAGCCCACATCCAAGTGCTGAATGGTTTCTTGAATAGCCAAGCTCCCTCTGCAATCCTAGGCTTGACATATACAACCATCTGGACACCTGGCTCCGCATAAGGTTGTGAAAATACAGCAAATTTGCTGCGATTAGCTAGTATAGCCGTGTCTCCTACTACGGCGTTAAATTTCTACGAGAAGGCAGGTTACTAAGTCAATCATCATGCTAAAAAAAAAAAAATCAAAGAGAAAGAATTATCTCATTTGGATACATATGTAGTCAACAAATCAGTACCTTTTCAGCGAGTTGCTCGACCAGAGAATTGTAGCTGCCTTCAAATAAATGAAAATCAAACCGCGGAAACGGGTCTGATAATTCCTGAACTGCAGCATTGAATACCTGAATGGAAAACCCAGTAACCTTTATTAGCTTACCATCAGGACCAGATGTCACATTCACAAACTCCGGATGTGAATTCCCTCCAGGAACTGCTATTTTTAGACGTTTTTCTGCCGGAGTTTCAGCTTCTGCCAAGACTCTACGAGCAGCACTCCATCGTTCCCCTGGCCAATCTTCTTGTGTCAGTCATCACCATCTTGCATATATTTAATCATTTTAAGGTGTAGAAGTCAACTTTTTATAAAGTGCGGAACTGCGGATTGACTTTTAAAGTGCTCTTAACATAAAGGGCCTCGTGAGTTGCAACTGTGTGAGTCCGCAATTTATAAAATAAAATGTTTGTATTAGAGAAAAAATACATTTATTTGTAAAATTATGATATTGTAAATTAAAATTTTCACTTAAAATATTGCAAAAATCTTGATCATTAAAAATTCAATAGTAGACAAATAACTATCATTAAATATTAATTTAACTTTTATTATTTATCATTAAATGTTACATCATATGGTATAATAATTTTTTTGAATTTTTATAAAGTTATGAATCCTAGATCAATTAAGTATGTTTAGTAATTTTCTGGTCCGGAATCGTAAAGTGCAGAAAAAGTCTAAAAAATATTTAAAACTGTGGGGTTTAAAACTTAAAATGCTTAAATTGTTTTCCGTACTTTAAAATTCTAGATTGAAACATTATATATATATATATATATATATATATATATAAAGAGAGAGAGAGAGGAGTGTGATTAGGTGGTCGTGTGTGTGCAATTACACGTGTATCAAGCTCTCATTGGAAGAAGCAGAGTTGTGCATCGCACAACACTCCAATGAAATTAAGCTTGGCGAGTGCTCATTCGCCCATAAATATGAATATGTTTTTCGTCTCTGACGTTGTGAATTCCAAAATTTATTAAAATTTGAGACATGCTTTTAACATTGTAAACTTCATTTTCAATGTTTTACAACGTTATAAAACACGTCCTCAACTTTATAAAATCCGGATTTCGGGATTGGAAAACTTTTTTGGTATATATGTTTGTTAGGGGACGTAAGCAAGTTGTGATGTGCGGATTTGCGCTATGTCCATAATTCGATGCCAGTCTTAGAATTATGGTATTTATGTTACATAAACTAGCTCTCACCAGAAGAAGCCGCCTGAGTAGAATCTCCATGAGAGCTCTGGACAGGAAGAGTTGGCCGGTGACCGATGTCGCGAGCAAAAAGATGTTCCTTGGCCATATTCATGGCCACTTTTTCTTCTTTGCCAACACGAGAGTAGTCATCTACTGAGCCACCTAAACTAAACTCTTTACGTTGGTGCTCATCATAATCATCCGCATTCGAAAATATTCCATTTGATGAAATTATGAGAAGGACGATCAAAAAGAGCGAGAGAAAATGGAAAGCAGAAAATATTTTGTCCATCTTCTTAAGTTGGAGCGGATTAATTGTCGTATATAATTTTGAAAGGACTGTAGAAATATATATCAATTAGCTGACCCTCCACCGTTTTTGGCGAGAAAAGGACTAGTCTTATAATTATTTATACACTACATAAACGAAAAAGAATGACTTCAAATCCTCAATATGATTTTCATTTTCAGTTTTAATAAGACACCGGAAGGACAGTTGGTAATTTCGTATGAGTCAACTAAATTATTTATTTATTACACACTACATAGTAGCGTAACATACATACCTAATTGACTGTATATAATAACAGTAGTCTACTCATACTTTTTTATTCAAGCAAGGATAAAATAGTGTTTGTATTTTTATCTTGTTATGCTTCTTAGAAATATATAATAATAATAAAAGTTAGACTATTAGCACCCCTTCATTAATCTTATAAAATCCTTGATATATTACAATTACATTTAAGAACAAATATAAATAGAATTAAGCCATTTATATTTTTTTTCTCTCTTCAATTTTATTTTCCTTACACAATATAATTTTTTTATTATCATTAAAATAATCTGAATTTAAGAAGTAATTGTAAGTCAAAAAAAAATCTTATAATAAATATAACAACTTAATTAAGATACAACACAGTGAAAAAAAAATAAATTAAATAAAAATTTATTCCATTGCAAATAATTTTTTAAGAATTCTCAAACCAATTACTGAATCCAAAATTTATAGTATGATAGAATTGTATTAGACCCATAAACTTTTTAGGTATAATGTTCTACTTACTTTTTCTTTTAGATTTTTTCTTTAGAAATTCAATAATAAAGAAAGTTTGAAGAGATGAATACAAATATTAATGATGAAAGAGTGAGAAAATTATTAGAAACTGAAAAATTAATAAATCAAAAGAGTGTTCGTTTAGGAGAAAAAAAGGATACTTATGGTATTGAATGGGATATAATTTCAAAAGGGATTTCAATAGGATCTTGTAGGAGTGCTGATTGTCCGACTCTAATAATAACAATTTATACTGCTTATTTGATTCATGAAATAGATTTGGAGAAGGAAACTCTTTTTTCGATAAACTGGGGAGGAAAAAATATTCAAGAAAACTAGATTTGAGGAACAACACAAAAACTGTTCGTTTTCCAAGTAACAAAATGTTGTAACATACTGCCATTACCTTTATTCTCATGAAATTTATTTTGGAAAATGCTATCAAACAAGTCTCAAATTAGGTTGCCACAAATAAAAAAGAAAAAAAGAAAAAAACAATTATTTTGGTTTACTTTATGAGGCAAGGTTTGACTTTTTTTTAATAATAGTTAGCCTAATGACAACCCATATATAAATTCTTCCTCACTTAATATGAATATTTTAAGTTTGTTTCATATATATATATATATATATAAGTACTGGATGTCATCATTTTCTTGTATTCTTGAATAAAATATCATTGTTTTTTAAAAATTTTAATACACTTAACCCTTGTTATTACTAGAATTCCAGAGTGTGTAGACGCAAAAAATACATTCACAGCCAGTGGAGTTGCAACCAGCCGGGCTGTTGGTACTTCTATACGTTGAAATTATGGAAGTTAAGAAATTCATGTGCGGTGACGATTGGAGATGAAGGGTGCTCTGCTCCTGGCTAAAATTAAATAAATAAATATTTAATTATTTCAATGCCAATGCCCAATGCCTTCCTTGTAGTCATAGCTGAACAAAATGGCCCACGTACTTAAAGGTCCTGGTCGTTGGAATTGGAAAGACTGAACTAAAGACTAATTCAAAGTCTTGTACTTAGAGAACCAGGGTTTTTTATTAATTTTTATTTCATCCAAGTTCAGTAGTTAATTAAAAAAAAAAAACAATACATAGATCACTCTACCAAGCAAATGAAGGTCTTTGCTGAAGAAGATTATTTATTATTTTGATAATTAAGTCAGCTTTGTTAGACCGTATCAATCTTCCACGCAGATTTTGACCAAGTCAGACTGATCAACGTTGCTTATTACTGCATATATATAGCCGCTGGAGCGGCGCTGGAAATTGCTTTGCAATTTCTCACCAACTGCGCTTGCGCATTCCACAGCGGATATATAAAATACACCCTTCTCCGCGCTCAAAAGATGACTGGACAGTGAAAAGTTCAGCAGTCACTAAGCACAGCTCGGAGCTGCACTGAATGCACAAATGGTAATGGATGTCTCATGAGTATGTGAGTATCTAGTAGATGAAAGATTACGACCTCGAATCAATTAACAAATTATCAACACATGACTAAAACGTTAGCCTAACATGCATATTCTACCAAGGCACCGGTGTTCTGCTCTGACTGTTGGGCTGAAAAGATGTTGAATTATTACTACAGAGGAAAACATAGTTTCCATCCACTACTATTTTCTCTTCATTTCATAACCTCAACCGCAATCTACAGTAGCCTGCCACGCAAGCCCAGCTTTCCTGTTCATGTTCGGAGATGACAACATTTTGAAAACAGCAGAGAGACAATCTTGTATTTTGTGAAACTGATGCAGTGGAACTCTTAGAGCAGAGAACCATGGATGAAACATATAATGCAAACATGCACTGAGGTAAACTAAATTAGAATCAATCATATCTTAACTATTTAACACAAGTTACCAGCAAAATATTTACAATTGAAATTAACTAGCCAATACTGTTTCAGGCATTATCAGGGGAAGTGGCCCACTTATATTTGTAATTGAAGAAAAAAAAGAAAGAAGAAACATTTATCAAAGAGATAACCATGTGTGAAAAAACAATATCTCAGTCACCACCTAACAAATACACAGAATAAATGGCTGCAGAAATTCGACAACACAAAAGTAAGAGTTTTCTCTGTCTACATTTTATCAACAAGAGCAACTTACACATCAGTTATCAATCATTTTGAAGGACATTCTGACATTTCAACCTTGTTAGCTATGCCATAGCTAACTTTCAAACCTTCAACTGGTTTTCTTCAAATCCGAATTATATGGTTCAATTTGTAACATTGAAACTACATTACAGCCTCCTGCGTGATGTACTATACTTCATTTGGATTAATGAATGCAGCAGGCCAGAAAAGCAGGGAGGAAACACAATATGGGTAACATTTTAGTAAAAGATACAAGAAAACAGTTTTAGGTTCAATAATTTCATTTAGAGGGATATACCCAAGTCAACTCGGTTAAGGTAAGATTTTGTCCAGCTGAGTAATAAAAATTGGAAAACATTGGGAAATCAGTCATTATCCACACTACTAGTCCATTTTATTGTTTCAACTTATGTGAATTTAGTTCAATCGACCAGTGTCAAAAAATTTTAGAAATATTATCAAATAAAACATTCGAGCTAGGAGCAGGGCACAAGCAGGTAGCATATCTCATATATATCATCAAGTAACAAGTTATCAGCATATTAACAAGTAACAAATTATTAGCATATTAGCAAGTAACAAATTATCAGCAAAAACCACAGATAAAATATCCACTTCGTTGCAACCACAATTCGACTACACACAATAACGACTTAAGTCTGCTAACACGGTCTTTTTCACTGCCCTAACATATCAACACTTACTACAAGTTTAGATACATAAATCTGTATCAAAATGCAAATAAAAAAGAACATTTTCCTGATTAACATAATAACAACAGAAAAACATAAACTTACTGTCCAGATAACTCATTTGGGGCACATTCTGAAGTTTCAGAGCCTTTTCGCTTTGCAAGCAACTCCTTAAGAGATTTCACTTCATTTTCAAGATCAAGCAAATGGTTACACATCTGCTGAACCCTATCTTTATGTGCTTCAAATTTAGCAATCCACCCACCTTCAAAGTCCTTAAGTTTGTTTTCAATCAGAAGACGGTTCATTCTCTCTTCTTCTTCTTGCTTCAACCGCTGCTTTTCCAGTTCCATAACACTCAAAACTAAACCTTCACCGCCAGGAACATCCTTGTAGAGTGGCTCATCAGGCAGCGGACAGCGTGCTCTATATTCATCAAATTCCTTGCGAGTCTCCTTCAATGCCTTCCTGTATCCCTCAAGTATATTTCCCATCAAAAAGAGCTCACGCTCAAGCCTATAAACTTCCTCTTGTCTTTTCTGTTCCACCTCATACCTAGACTTTTGCAACTGGTCAATAATGCCCTCCCGCTTCTGCAATTCATTAAGAAAAAACTGTTGATTCACATTTGATTCCTCACAAGCTTGTTCTTTTGCCTCATAAAGCATCCTAGTCTTTTCCATCAAATGTTGCATTTGCTCCATATACATATAAAACTCTGATGATGACTTATTATCCCATGAAATCCTCATCCGCTTATTACCGCCATTAATAGAGTGATGAGACAAGTCATTATCATGAAGAATCTCTCTCTTAATCCCATTAACAAAATGTGATGATGAACCACCTGGAATTGTATGAGTACCAACCCTAGATGAAAGAAAATCTGCCGGTAAACCATCATCACAAATGTGCACATCAGATCTATATGTTGGAGCTTGCACTGCTTCCATTCCTTGAATAAGATTCGCTGAGGTTACCATCTCTAAAGTCTCACCTCTCATAGGAGGACTAAATCCTCCTTCCTCTTGCTGCTGCTCCTCCTCCATCTCCTCTTCCTCGTCTTCTTGGTCTCCTCCCTCTTCCTCTCCTTCTCCAGCCTCTTGTTTCTTTTCCACCTCATCACAGTCCATACCCTTCTTTTCCTCCTCCTCACGGTCCATTTCCTCAACTCCTTCAACTGTACACCTCCTCAAAAGAAGCTCATTTTCACCCACATTTTTTTTATCATCAGAGAACCACTGGCCATTTTCTTCTTCTTCCTTTTTGTCCCCCTCAAATCCAATTTTTTTCTCATCAAATAACAAGAGCTGTTCATTTCTATTTCCTTCAACACCAACTACATCCCCCTCCCCAACAAACTCTTTTTCCTCTTTCCCAGTGTTTTCATTCAAATTATTCTCAACACTTGCTTTCAGTTCAACAACATTGTCCTGTCCAAGACTCAACTCAATCTTATGCTCCTCCAAGTCACTTCCTTTAATATCTTCAAGCTCATCACACATTTTCACATCTCCATCACCATCCTCTCCCACCTCCTCTTTTACCTCTTCACTCAACAAAAGTTCCTTTTTTTGCAGCTTTATCAGACACTGCATATGTGACGCATAATAACAATTCCTCAATTCTGGACCCGCCAACAATTCTTTCTCCATCATATTCCAAATCAAAGTAGGCCAATCAACTTTCTCGAAGCTCTTTTCTTTGATATATTTTAGCACTTTCATCACCTCATCAGGCAGAATCGACATGTCATCGTGCAAAAGCATCCAATTTGACACTATCTCATGTACAAAAGCCATCGACTCGTCCAAGTCCGTCGTCTCTGCTGTCCCATCAGACACATTCACATTGACATTACCCTTATCTTTTTTCGAAGTCGAATTTGAAGGCAAATTCAACGCACGAGCCAAATCCGCACGGTTCACTCCAATTCTCACACCGTTAACATAGCTGCAACGCGAGTTTGAGTTGTACGTTGCGATCAGTTGGGCGATGAGATCCGTGCGAATGTTCGTATCAAACTCCAGATGCACGAAATCCCATAACCCTAGCCGTTTTAACAGTGATTCGTGACGGGATAAATCAAGGGTATTTTTTAAGGATGAAAAAGGAACGGGCGTTAGGGTTTGTTTGAGTGCTTTGAGCTTTTTCGAAGACTTCTTCTCCACCAAAGCGCGCCTTTTCAGCTGCTTGCGGTTCGCGCCGCGGCGAGTGTAGGTGACACTGAAGGCACTGGGCACGTGGCGAGGGGGAGAAAACATCTCTGTATAGAAATCTTCTTCGACTTGTTCTTGCTGTTTCGGGTTTGAATTTTGGGAATTTGGGATATCTAGGGTTAGGGTTTCGGGCGCTGTTGGGGTGTCTTGCACTTGTTGCTTTGACGGTGAAAATGAATTGCAGAAGGCACTGGGGACGTGGCGAGGGGGAGAAAACATCTCTGTATAGAAATCTTCTTTGACTTGTTCTTGCTGTTTCGGGTTTGAATCTTGGGAATCTGGGATTTCTAGGTTTAGGGTTTCGGGCTCTGTTGGGGTTTCTTGCACTTGTTGCTTCGACGGTGACGGCGGCGGTTGGGGGAGATCTTGCGGCGGCTCTTCGTTCTGGGTCATGTTAGGGTTTAGTGAGGGAGTGTTTGGATTTTGATCTTCCGAGGATTCAGTAGCCATTGCTAGAGAGAAAGCGATGAAGTTGACGCAAAGCGTGGTCGTTTTGTCAGAGGCTGGAAGCTGACTGAAACTGTGAAACAAGGTAAAAGCAAACGGTCTCGGCTCTTGCTTTCGTTTCGTCTTCCTCTCAGACCAACCAGCCTCTCAACTCCTGCCACGTCAAAAAACGTTTGACTAGACTCGGATTTACTTCACGCGTGCACGGCATGAGTGTAGTACGAGAAAAATTAATTAATTCCCCATATAAATAAATTCAAAATGAGTGACAAAAATTAAAAAAAAAAAACTGAATTGGCCGAGGAGGAATCTTCATTATGTCTTATTTAATTGTCAAGGATTTAGGGGAAATCGCATAATGTGAAAATTAATTTTGAAAAGTTAATTTGCCAAGTTTTTAAACTATAAGGTTATGTTTGGGAGGTAGTATTAAGTGTAGAATTGGATTAATTATTGGGACAAAATATTAATATTATGTTTGGTAACTGACATGCTCACTTGGATTGGATTAATAAACTAATTCAAATTTTAATCCTAAATTCATGGAATTGTTAATCCTAATTTTTATGTGGGTTTAGTTAGGACTAAATAATGTAAAAAAATATTTGTTCATTTATAATATGTTCTATAATTTATTACACCATTTTAATTATAACTTAAATTTTATTTATTTATTATTTTTAATTAAGTAATTTATTTTTTATTCATGATTTACTTAACAAGTATTAATTAATTTATTATTTGAATAAATTTATTTATTTTATTTAATGAGATGATATATCTCATTTGAAATAACCTATAACTTAAATAATTTATATTTCTTTATTATAATTATGAATACCCAATAACTAATTGAATATATATATATATATATCTTATTAGTTTTATTTTTAATTGATTATAATATTTCTTGTTGAACATCTATAGATAGTTGATATTTAAATTCAAATGTTAATGTAAATACTATTTAATTTCATATATATTAAATTTAACATAATCCAATCCGATACGGTACCAAATATAAGTCAATACTACATATAATCTAACCTAATCTAATCTATTCTAATCTAGTCCTATTGTATCAGTATATATAACAATTCTTTTTTTTTTTTCCCTTACTGGATCAGCTTGCTTGTTGCACTTGTCTTATAGCCTTCTACTGTACTCAATTAAATTGATGAGAATATTATGCTGACGATGCTTGCGTGAAACCAGATCATTACTGTATAATTGTTGTTACTTGTTAAACATCTGTATAATAAAAAATAAATAAATAAAATTAAAATTAAAAGAAAACGAGAAAGACTTGTTAACTTCATCCTCTGTTATTTTATTTCAAATTGGTTCTTCTTTCATTACTCTTTATCTAACTCCTTCTCTCTTTCACTATATATGCAAAACTTTCAGCCTCAAGTATGATAGATACGAACCATCGGTGTAAAGGCCATACACCTATATATGTAAATCTAGGCTGCAAAATTTAATAAAGCAATTAAGCCAGCAATATAAACATGGGAAAGAAGCATGCATTTCTTCTGTTGCCCTTCTTTTTTCTTGCGCTATCCGGCCCGGCACATACTCGAGCTCGACCTATCACCAACTTATCAACTGCAGTCATCTCTGATGGAACCCATGACGTTCGGGAACCGGCTTTAATCCAATTGAATAACAAGTATTTGATATCACCGTCTGACATGTGCGAGCAAACTTATGGGTTCTTGCCATGCACCACAAGTTTGCTAGGCAACGTTTTTCTTATTGCTGTGTACGGTTACTTGATGCTCCTGGCTGCCCAGTTGTTGTCGAATGGAAGTGAGATTTTGTTGCAAATTATTGGTCCTGGCATTATCGGTGGCTTATTCTTGCCCGTATTGAGCTCTGTTCCTGATGCAGCAATCATCCTCGGTAAGCTTCGTTAACCATTGTCTCTCCCTCTCCAAAGCTCAATCCTAATCGCTTAATTAATATGTTTAGCCAATGAATTTTCTAACAGTTTGGTTCGTTTCCAAAATCAATTAGACAATTGCTTACAGCACAAGTTTTCTTTCCGGTTCAGTAGCCTGCGTCGTTTTTCTCTTGCTTCCACGTTTGGAACTTGTCTTTAAGTTGAAATAAATAGTAATAGAATATTCGAATACCCAAAAGAACTTTGTCAAAAATTTAATTCTAAAAAAAAAATCACATTTTATATTACAAATCAAGGTCGAATTGCTGCTTGTCGTGTGAGCAAGACCAAGAACTTTGTTCACTAGTTTGTAGATTATCCAATAGTTAGGATTTCTTGGAGACTGAGTCGATTTTTTTTTTTTATAATTTCCTCAACAAGTTCAATCTTAAAGGTTTCAGACAATTACATTTTCATTTTCAAGTTGCTTTCATTGACCGCAATTCATAAAATTAAAAAAAAAAATCACCTTCTTAGTGTTTGTTGGACGATTGATAAGTGATTAGCTTCTAATATAAAATTATGCTTGTAAAAATTGATTCTGAGGTAAAAATAGAGATAGGGTTCTTTGAGTACAGAATGAAAAATCTGTGGGGCAGTAACAATATACATGGCACTACTCTTGTCTTTTCATGTTGTAGTGAGTCCTCTGATTAATTTTTTTTTTTTCTTATTTCTTCTCACTGTCTGATGATCCAATAGCGTCCGGGCTATCTGGGAGTAAAGAAACAGCTCAAGATCAGGTATCTGTTGGAATGGGTTTGTTAGCTGGATCAACTGTCATGCTTCTTACAGTATTATGGGGTTCCTGTCTCTTAGTCGGCAAGTGTGACATCGAGGGTACCACTGCAGTAGATTTAAAAGATACAAAAAGATTCAGTTTAACTGGTAACTTAATTCCTATAACGGCATTTGTGTCATTAATGAATTTCTGATCTAGTTACTTTCAGTTCAGTTAATGACATAATGCATGTTTTCTTATGCATGCAGGATCTGGGGTGAGCACCGATGTTTGGACCTGCTATGCTGCAAGGATAATGGTTTTATCTATTGTTCCAATCGTAATAGTCCAGCTACCAAATGTCCTCAACACAACTTCTATTAGTCGCGTAACAGTCCTCATTTCACTGATTGTCTCCATTTCACTAGTGTTTGCTTACAGCATTTATCAGGTAGCTAAAGCTATAATTATGAATGGTCGTCAAAATCTTTTTTTTTTTTTTTTTGACAAATCAAAATCTTATTTACTAACAGCTGAATTATGTATTTCTTTCCACCACCAAGCTAGGCCTGCAGAACATTACCTTTGGATATTGCTGCAGGTATTCCAGCCATGGATCCAAAAGAGAAGAATTGAATATGCAAAGCAGAAGCAGTTAATATCAGGAATATTGAAGCTTGTCAAAATGCATGCTTTGGGAAGACTCTTTACAGATGATGGGGAGCCTAATATAGATGTCATACAAAAGTTGGCCATGCTTAACCTCAACGAATTTATAACTGTGCATCATTTTACAAAATAATGGTCTTGCTGATTCTCACTGCACTTTTCCACCACTTTATTGACAGGTTATTTAACATTATTGATGAGAATGCCGATGGATGCCTATCAGCGAAAGAGCTGAGAGCTCTGGTTATAGGAATCCAATTTGAAGATATCGATATGAACATTGATGATGCTATTGAAAAAGTAATGGAAGACTTTGATACATCAAAAGATTCATGTATCGATGAGCATGAATTTGTCGTAGGAATCTCAAGATGGCTAAATAGGCTTAAGCACTCTGCCATACAAAGACACGATGATGGCTCCTGGACACCAAGACTTATAAATGATTTTCAAGAGGTTTGTTGCTAACCTCCAGTCTGGGTTCTGAATTTTAACAACGAATGATCACATCTATTGAATTGTTGAAATGCAGCGAGCAAGGACAGAGTATGACCTACTGGGGGACAAGAACGATGAAGTTGCGGAGCTTATTGAAAATCCCAAATGGAGGGCCTCCAAAGCAGTGTCGATGCTGCTTATGGGAACCATTGTCGCTGCTGTGTGCTCTGATCCTTTAGTGGATGCCGTCGACAACTTTTCAAGTGCTTCGAACATTCCTTCTTTGTTTGTCGCCTTCATCATTCTGCCTTTTGCTACTTCCAGCGAGGCTGTGTCAGCTCTAATATTTGCCAGCCGAAAGAGGTCAAGAACTTCATCGTTAACATACTCCGCGGTTTGTATCTTCTTCGCATGACTTGTCAATCTCAGATTGCTTATTGAATTACCGTGATGTTATTGGCGCCTAACAACTTGTAAAAGTTTGGTACGTAATTGCAGATATATGGATCGGTGACCATGAGTAACATTCTTTCACTGTCAGTCTTCCTGAGTCTTGTTTACTTTCGCCATTTGACATGGAACTTTTCAGCAGAAGTGTCGGTAATTCTACTGGTTTGCATTTTGATGGGGCTGATCGCAAGTTTCCGCACCACATTCCCACTTTGGATGTGTTTGGTGGCCTGCATGCTTTACCCACTTTCGCTGCTGTTGCTGTATGTTCTTGACGATGTTCTCAATGGGTCCTAGGCCTAGACCCATTATGGTTTAAAAGGAAGTAAGGAACCTCACTTCATGTATATAATTCATGATGAAAAGCTCTACTCTTTATGAAAGGATGGTGAATTGAGGGGGAATATTCACACTGCTGATAGCGAATTCCGCATCATCCGTAGATACTATAGAATGTAAAACTGCTTCTTGCAGCTCAAATATCAATAATCAATCATCATTCACCTCACAATGAACATCTACCTCGTCAATAAACGATAATGTAACATCATTTAGCACATAATTTATTGTACCTATATTTAAATTTGTGTCGTAGAAAACAAATATTGTTGAGGAGGGAGCTGGTCACGCGTGTCTGTGCACGTGTCAAGCTTCCAACGAGGGCTGTCGCTTTCATGGCTCAACTCTTGTTAGGTCTTATTTAGAATTAAGGTACTGTTTAAGCTATAGTTGCTGTAAAAAAAAAAAACTATAATTATTAAATAAAAGTTAATAATATATAATAAATATAATTTTAATAAAATTATTAAAAATATAATAAATTTTTTATTATATAAATAAAAAATCATATCAACATAATTTAAAAATTATAACAATTAATATTTATTAAATACTTTCAAAAACTTCTACGTGAATGTATATACTTGTACATAGTAGTAAGATGAAGATGCTACAATTGGTCCCGGTCTAGATCAAATGATGCATTAAATGGAGGAATCAAGAGACATGCGTTGTTTTCATACCTGAAAATAATACAAAAACCGACAAGACGACCAATAATGAATCATATGTATAAGTTGGAACCAGATAAGTAAGCGATACAAAACGACAAGAAGCAACTGGAACTAGTGGCCTTCACTGATTCACTCTGCTACACTTTCACAGTAACTAGTAGCAGCAACAACTCAAAAATCCAGATCTCTTGCTCTTCTCAAAAAACACAACGGTCACTTTTGCATCAATTAAACCATAAACTCCATTAATTCCAACGGTCACCATCCACTTCTCAGTTCTTTCTTTAAAACAACAACCTCGAACAGAATCACACTCACTGTCTCTTTCTTTCTCTCTTAAATTGAAAAAAGGCAAAACGAAAAAACATGTCTTTGCCCAACTTCAGTTTGTTTGTATTTCTGTCGATCATTTTTCATGCAGTTTCGTTAGTTGTTGAGGCCCAGAACGGCAACGGCGGCCGCGGCGGGGGAGTGGCGGTGTCGACGCAGCTGTGGTGCGTGGCGAAGAACAACGCGGACGATGCGGCGCTGCAGGGGGCGCTGGACTGGGCATGTGGGCCCGGGGGAGCTGACTGCAGCCCGATCCAGCAAGGCGGGCCGTGTTATAACCCGAATGATGTTCAAACAATGGCTTCTTATGCTTTCAATGACTATTACTTGAAGAATGGCATGACTGACGACAGCTGCTCCTTTGGTAACAACGCTGCTGTCACTTCTTTAAACCCAAGTGAGTATTTTTTTCATTTATTTAATTGGATCTGAAAATCATATACCCTTTATCGAGTTATGTTTGATTCCTTTTATCAAAATCTATGATAACCTTTTTGCTGCATTACTTCTTCTCAGGTCGTGGCAGCTGCAAATTCCCCTCAAGGTAATGGCTTCGAAAGCACATAAAAGATTGTTTCTTTGCTGCTTTATTTGCTTAATTTGTAGCTATTATTATTTGAGCTCTGTGTGGGGTTGGAGAAACCTAGATCCTAGAAATGGTCTTGAAAAACTTGCATGAGCTTTGTGTCAATTGCAAAAGTTTTTTTTTTTTTTGAATGTTTTGAATTATTCGTGTCAAAATAGAACAAGAAAATGGCTTAACTTGCCATTGAACTGTCCTAGATTTTGCTTCTTATTGCTGAAGGAAGGAGCTCTGTTAATAGTTTTAAATTATTGTTCATTTTATCTTTCGATTTATGACCATTTGAAAGCTTTGAAAAAATGCTTATCTGAAACACATTGTTTTACAAAATAGAAGTATGTTGTTTATGCAATCCCTGCTCTCTAATCAGTTTTGGCTTTTGTAATGAATGGTTGCCCAGCTTGGTTTTAGCCTTGGGAGAGGTCTTATAGTAGAAATTAATGAAACTTGCATTCTGTTATTTGTATTAACAGAGTGTAAAATGGGTCTTTGTTTAGAAACATATGAAAAGTGATTGATAATGACTCGCTGAGTTATGTGGACAATAGGAAATGAAAGAAAATGCACAGAATCTGCAGAATTAATAGTGTATTGAGGTTGCTATGTCATTAAAACCATTTTCTTGCAAATGACATATTTCCTGTGAGGGTTCAATACACTGTGATAAATGTGGACAATAGGAAATGAAAGAAAATGCACAGAATCTGCAGAATTAATAGTGTATTAAGGTTGCTATGTCATTAAAACCATTTTCTTGCAAATGACATATTTCCTGTGAGGGTTCAAAATTACACTCTGATAAATGTGAATTGAATGGTGCAGCTCATCAGCGAAGAATGGGAGTGGGAGTGATTCAAACTCATCAACAACAACAGTGGGAGTGGGGTCGGATAGTGCAGGTTTGAGTGGCTGCAGTCAAATTGTTCTCACATGGTTTTGGCCCTTGATTACCATTCATTTGTTCATGGTCATTAGACGTACATTTTGAGTGAATCAATGTTTGGAATCATTTTACTATGCGTGATTATCATTTCAGTGAAACTGCTGAAGAAAAAAGGCAAAGGCCTTATTTTTGAAATGTACATTTAGGCATTTAGGATCAGTCGCTATTATTTGATTGGGTTAGTCTAGTGAATGTTTTCTGATAGTGTTATAGTCAACTAGTTACGTTCAATTGTTAATGACAAAATCACAGTAGATTATAATTATTGTCTTTCCACTGAAAGTCGTCGACAATTTTGAACATATTTTTTTTGGTTTGCTGTATTTAACTGTTTTTTTTTTATCACTTTGTAAGGGGTCTTAGTCAAATGAATTGTGAATGACCTGATTTGCAAATTTTGACAGTAGTTTTACTATCTTGATGTTGAATTTTGTTGTATAATTTTAAGAGAAGATAAACGAGAGACTTGTGATTAAGTGATGCATGATGAACTCATTGTAAGGCGTGTTATGAACAGAAATGTTTTCCAAAGACAAATATGTCAACTACGTACAGAGAAATCTGCCGAAGTGAGTGGTGCCAAAAGCTAGTTATGTGCTCGGTGCTGTTCAACTATTTGCCGTGCGCCACTTTCAACAACAGCACCTACACCTTTTTTTCATCGCTAGTTGCTAAGATTGGAAGATTCCCAGAAATTTCCAAACAAGAAAAGTAGTTCATTGAAAGTTCTGAAACAAAGCCTAATTACAAGCATATTTTTTAAACACAAAACGAAAATGATGTTGGAAAAGTATGAGCACATTGAAAGTCTGGGCTGCTAACAACTCAATTGTGTGCATCCACATGAAAAACGAAACGAAATTAGAAAAAAAGAAAAAAAAAATCCATCGAGTCAAATGATTCCAAATGGTTGGCCGACCTTGATGTAATTCAAAGTTGCAAAATTTCCAATTGCGATGAGTTTCTTGTTTTACAAGTAGCCAAGTGGGTGCTCAAATTCAAATGAAAATCCATATTCAGATCTTTCAAGTCAAAACTTGACCTGATTCGTACTTGTTGCCAATTAGTTTAGCTGTTAAAAGTCGTTTGGGGGCTGGTGCAAGATATTTGAAATCACCCGTGTTTTGTAGATACTTTGTGAATTCACGTTCAAGGGTCAACTGATTAAAAGAAAAATATGGTTATGTTAATCGTGGATACTTTATTAGGTTTGAAAAATGAAATTGGGATATCTATCTTTTGATTCATCTTACAGATTGCTGAAGTGAATACAACTCAAACCTACACTTACGAATAAATATAAACATTTTCAAGGTGAGTTTGATTCTTTCTCTCTCTCTATATATATTTTAATGGAGATCAGTATCAGTCTGGAATCTACTAATGTAAGGGAGTTGAATTATGAGATAATTAACAAATCGGCCAGGTCAATGGCTGATAAATATATGGCTTTAGGAACCTTAACTTCACATGCATTGCACCTAATACTCGTTATAATATCAGCATCGGCCATCTACTTAGGTAACCAAACACCAAATTACGCCCTCTTTTGACAAGTGAACAAATTAAAATATAATTTTGTTCAATATAAAACCTTATTAAAATTTGGAAAAAAAAAATATCATACAAAAATGTTTCTAATTAAGAGCCCCATTTTTCTTTTTCTTTTTTTCCCATATCGTTCACTATCTACACTGCCACATAATGTTTAATGTACTAAAGTAAAAAAGTTTAAAAAAAAATTGTAGTAAATTTACCCCATAAATATAATCACTGTCTCTCTAAATCAGCAATCTCAAATTGAAGCCTCCTTGATGATCTGTCCCAGTCCCCATTAAGTATTCTTCTAAAAGAACTCAATCTTGAACTGGACCCTGCTGTAACTTTAGCCGAATTAGCTTCGACCCCATTATTATTGCCACTATTTGAAGAAGTCCCTTCAGCAGAAACCAATAACGGGGGAGCCGTGGGTGCGACACTGACCGGACCCTCACGGGATTCCGGCTGCGGCCGTGGCTCAGCCCCGGTGCGGCAAATGGGACACGTGGAATGCGACCCCAACCACTTGTCAATGCACTCTGCATGGAACGTGTGGTTGCAATTTGGTAAGACTCTAGCCATCTCTTCATTTTCAAGATTGCTCAAGCAAACCGCACACTCTATTGCAGCTGCCAAACCATCGTCCTGGCCGCCGTCCGTTTGCTTGTAAACGAATATAGGCAAGGCGGCGATGACAGTCGGATCGAGGCCGGTCTTGGGTGGTGGTGGTGTCTCCGTGGAGTGAGTCACACGGTTGTTGACTAGGTCAAGGCCGCGGATGACTGAACGGCGTCTGGCTTGACGACGAAGCACACACCTTGCGTATATGTGAAGTAATAGGACCAAAACTATAACGATTGACAGTGAAATAATGGCAGTTACCATGATCTTGCTGTTGAGAGAATAAGGGTTCTTGTGATCGTCGTCGCCATCGCCGATGCTCATGGTGGATTCAGCGGCGGAGCTGTGACCGGTGGCTGAGATTTGGAGATATGGACACCGGACACAAGGGAGGAGTGTAAATGTTGATATATGTGTGTGTGTATTTGTATATATAATGCGAGACTGTGAGTTGTTTCTTGTGTCTTTGAAATTAGAGGGAGGCCATATGTGTATTACCTATAAATATTGAAGATTTTGACTGTTGAATGTTGACTTCTAAGCCCCATTTTTCTTTAATTTTATTTTTTCCTTTTTCATAATGAATTTGGTTAAGCCACTAACTATTTTGTTTAAGGGTAATTTTTTAATTTCGTTTAAGAGAAAAATTATTATTTTAGGAGGATCATCATAAAGTTTATGGTGAGTTATAAGTCACGTTGTATGTGACTAATTATCTAAACTTATATATACACGTCTATTTCAATTATTTTTTTTCAAGTACAGATTGTTTGAGCGAGTCTAAGAATTTTCAATTAATTTTTGTTTTCAAAAGGGGTTTTCAATCAATTTTTATATAGAAAAATTGAAAGAAAGCCTTAAATACATGATGCTTCAATCTGTTAACTCATTTATCTTTTTATCTTTTTTTTTCCTTTAAAGAAATGTAAATGGACAACGTATGTAGTTAATAACTATAACTATGAATTCCAGTTAGGCTCAGTAAATAGAAAAATAAAAAGTTTAAATTAGTTCCTGTCGAACTAACATAGTTGATGATCCTGGTATTGTGATTGAAAGAATTGAAGCTATTTTTGTATTTCTTAGTCATAATAATATTATGCCAGTTAATTTGATAAATTTTATTTGGACATGATAAATTCTCATAAAAATTAAGGGGACTCAAACTCTTCACTTTAAGAAAAGGAGGTGACGACTAATTTAAAAAGATTTTAGCAAATAAATGTAGTTTTTAGATAATGAATTAATTAGTTGATTACTTTAACTAATTAATTAAGAACAAAATAATCTTATTTCTTAAATTTTCTAAGCGGTCAGAAACTGTCAAAACAAAACAAAAATTGTATATTAAGAAAATTATCACCACGTCTATTTTCCATGAAAAGTTCAATTTTCTGAAATGTCATAACTCAAAAGTTCATTATTCAACTTCCAGGTTTGTTTATTTGATTCTACACGAAACAAATTGGCGTATGGAATTTGAAGAATAATGAAAGCTTTAACAAGAAGGTGCCATAAATATTGTATCATTTCAGTTATATTTCACCAACCAAGATGGAGTCAAAGACAAAATTGCTGATTGAATTACTTGTATGCAACAACGTGTTTTTTTTTTCTTTTTTTAAACGGATTTTTATTTTATGTGATTTTTATTTTTCACTTGATTGGCCTACAAATGGCGAAAAAGTACGGGAACGTCGAGTTTTTCTAAGAAGACTTATTTGACATTGACTTGGAAAAAAAAACCAAAAAAAAAATGTGTGAAGGCTCTGAGAGTCAAGGCTAGCTGGAGACTTTTTGCGGATGCGATTATGGGGTATATATTATCGGTAATAATTCTTCGTCCTTGTTGAAGTAATAATACAGCTTAAAAAGTCTAAGACTTTGATGAACTAACAATGACATCTTTTGAATTTTCCGTAGAAACCTTCTAAGAGTAATTAACGATAACAGCATCTGATGTGTGACAAGTTTTGATTTAATTCATCACATACAAAATAATTGAGTCAATCGAATATTAAGACTAATTCTTCTCCTAGGCAACTTAAATGGCAGCATAAAGTCATTTTACTAATGAAAGTCCCATGTCCATGATGAACTCGTTTAAAAAGAAAATGAAAACGAATCCCAAAATTATAGCTAACTCAATTATTATTTTATATTTATTTACTTAATGTATTATTACATTACAATTATCTTTCCCTAAATTAACTACCGAATTCTTATCATTAAAACCTTAAAAATTCCTTTTAAGCCTCTGATTTATCAATTAATAGTTTTTCGCTCCAAAAACAGTAACATTGTTCAAAATTTTTTGGTGCTTAAGAAAAAAATTAACATTAAAGTTTTCTCTATTTCCTGCATAAGAAAAAAAAAAATATTTTCTCTACCTTTCACGATCATTGGTCACCTCTACGCAAAGACTCAAGTCCTCAAATTTAATTTATGAATTCATCTCAAATTAATTTTCAGGTTTTAACTTTTTATTCTTCTTTGTTAGTTGTTTAATTTATTATTCTTATTTTTTTAAAAAATAATTCTATTGATCATAAGTTGTTATCTTTTAATTTTTAGCATAATTATGTGCCTGTTTACTCTATGTCAATTGAAAAATTAAATAGATTAACTACATTATCTATTGAGTAAGATATATTAACAAATTCAGATTATAAAAATTATACATCTCAAAAAGCTAGAAAAACCATTTAAAATAAAAAATTTTATCATGAAATTAATACATATATTTTTCATCAAATACTTAAGGAGGTCTAAATCTAAAATAATTCGCTAAGGCTCTAAATTTAGTTGAGCCATCCTTCTCTAATATGTAAGTTTAGTATTACTTATTGATACTGCTCTTATTATCTTATATAATCACAAACCCACAGGCCAAATTCTAGTAATAATAATTTTTTTTATTTAACCCTTTTAAAAATAATTATCTCTATTTCTTTGGAGATTTTACATGGTGACTCAATTAGGATAATTTACAAAAATAATCTACTTATTTTTTTTCTTACTTTAGTAGCACAAAAAACAAAAGAAAAAGAGGGAATAAAGAACATTTTAGATAATGATATTCCCAAGTAAAAGACATGTGAATCGAGTTTTGTTATCATGGTCAACAATCTTGATCAAAATTGTATTGTGTGATGAATAGGCTAATTTTATGCATCTCTCTATGGCACGAGACAGTGCCTATCATGGTATACTATATTTTTCTATTACAAAAGATAATATCGATATTTAGGATATATATCATTGTCTAAAATGGTTGGCTACTATACGAAAGTAGAAAACGAGTTATTTTCTAAATAGACACTAATTCTGAGTACTTTTTTATGAGTATTTCTATCGGATTCCAATATTTATGAACTCTTGGGTAAAATAATTTGTCAATATTATATCATTGTCACATGTCTCATATTTTTGCAGCCATAATATATATATATATATATATATATATACACACACACACACACACCACATCTGTTTATACAAATAGATATTTAAAATTTAAAGTTTGTATGCCTAGTATCAATTCTGTTTATTGATTTTTTTTTTGAGACATAAGTATTACTGGTATGTATTAATCTCTCAGTTATTAACATGAAAATTTTTTCCATTGTTATTTAATTTTATTGCATCTGATTTTTTTAGAAAAATAAACTTGCTGCATCTCTTTTTAAGTTTCTTGATATAAACACGTGCCTTGACTGTTTGGAGAGAGCTACTCAAAAGTGAAAAACAGAATAAAAATAAAATGAAAAGAAATAAAGGCTCATCTACATCTAGAGATCGGATTTGGGTTGAACAGGGGTGCATCTTTGAGCACTTTCCGCCTCCATGCACCTTTTTTGAAGGTAGTATTAAAGATGAATTTGATTGTAGGAATCTTTTTTTTGTGGATCAAATCCAAATTAAACAATTATGAATACGAATTTAGAAGAATACAAAAAGGCGTTTTGTATGCTATGCAAGAATTGGAAGTTTCAGATCCGTATTGGCAAAAAAGGCCAGGCTTGCATTAATTTAAGTTACAAAAAGAAAAAGAAACGCAACCTCAAGGTACAACATCAAACAAAGTCGATGCATGAAATGTAAAATAAATTTGGAACTCTTAATTGTGGCTGAAAATTTCCTCATAAGCAAATCTTATATGTTTCGAGTTTGACGGTGCAACGTGTATACTTAGGAATGGGTTTGATGAGCGTAAAATTTGGGCTTAAATGGAAGAATCCTACACTTTGTGATCAAGCCCGTTGTGAGCCGCCCAATGGACACCATCACCCAATTGGGTTCTGTTCATGTTCAAGCCCATAAATTGCATGAATTAACGGGGAAATTCAAGTACTACAACATCGTCTGATTCTGGTGTGCATGTAATTAACATGTCATGTCCAAGTTGACTAGTTTTGTTTATAGGTGATTGCTTCTGAAATGGGCAACTTCAGAGCACGGGAAAGTAGAAAACAACAGTGTACGGATTGTCTCTCGACAAGTTTTGTTAGCAGTTAGCCCTTTTGATCGACAATGGAAAAAGTCGCTGCAACTGCGAGGTTGTACAATGAAACCTAACATATCCATGAGCCATTATATCATACTCATAGTGTCTCGACATGTAACATGTTGTTAAGTTTTGGTCCTGTTGCTTCTCATTCATTAAACTTTCGAAAACTGCTTTTTTATTCTATTGTGGCAATGTAGCTTGTTTTGCCATTGAGAGCAGGGCCGGAACTCTGTGGGTGCCTGGGTGGTTCGGGCAACCCCACAATTTAAAAAGAAAAAAAAATTACATACTTCAAAATTTTAAAATTATAAATAATTAAAAGGGAAAACACACGGCCACCCATATTTTTTTACTTTTATTTCTTCTTTATAATTTAAAGCAAATAAATATAATTTTTTTTTTTTTTACTTTTAACAACTCTCATCAACCTGCATCTGTTCGTTACTTTGGATCTTACTCTCTGCATTTGCTTGGAGCTGGCTGATCATTATATTTTCAATTTAAAGGTATGAAGCATCATGATACACAATCAGTTTAATTTATTTGTGAAAATTTGTGAGAAGATTAGAGCTTCTGGGCTTTTTTTTTTTTTTCTAGAAGATGAGCCGTAGTGTATATTTATTTGTAAGTAAGATATGTTCATTGTTAATTTTCATTGTTGGATTATAATGATTGTTATTTTAATTCTTACAGATGAAAAAGCAAACAATTAATAAAATTTTCAAGAGGAAAAATCCAAAAAGTACTCAAGCAGATACACAATTACCATAAGTATTTAATCCTGAACCACTAATTTCTAAAAATCGGCCAACAAAATCTTCAAGAGTTGAAACTAATGAAGTTTATGTTAATTCTTTAGAGCGTGATCTAGGACTACGTCGTCAAATATAGAGCTATCATGTTAATCAACAGGATGAAATTCGATGAGCTTTTATTCGAGCAGGTCTGTACCAACCTGTACGTTAAAAAAACTTGCAGTCTAGAGATCATGGTCGAAGCTTTCAAAGTTCATGGTATTTTCTATTTCTCACTTGGTTGAAATATTCTATTGTAAATGATGCTGCTTTTTGTTTACCTTGCTTTCTTTGTAATAAACCATCAAGGTATAAAGGAGCAAAAGCTTTCACAGTAGATGGTTTTAGAACTTGGGGGGAAATGAGAGGTAAAAAATGTGCTTTTCTAAACCATGTGTGCACTAATTCTGACTCTGCTCATAAACGTGCTGAAAAATCATGTGAGGATTTGATAAATCAATCTCAACATATTCAACATATTTTTCATAAGTATACTACTCAAGATGTTGCCGATAATTGACTGCGGCTTAAGCTCTTAATTAGAGCATCTCGGTATCTTGCACTTCAAGGTTCCACTTTTAGACGTCATGATGAAAGTGAGTCTTCAGATAATCGTGGGAATTTTCTTGAACTATTGGAAGTATTGGTTGAAGATAATGAAACATTTGCTGACCTTATATCAAAAGCTCCTAGAAATGCAATTTATACATCATCAAAGATTTAAAAAGAAATTTTGCACATTTATTCAATGAAAGTCAAAAAGACAATTAGAGAAGAAATTGAGGATGCTAAATTTTGCATAATTGTTGATAAAGCTCGTGATGAGTCAAAGAAAGAACAAATGGCAATAGTTTTTAGATTTGTTGATAAGGATGGAATTGTTAGAGAATAATATTTTGGGCTAGTTCATGTCCTTAAGACTTCAACACAAACCTTGAAAAAAGAGTTATATTTTGTATTGTCTAATCACACTTTAGACATTTAAAAGATCTGAGGTTAAGGATACGATGGTGCAAGTAAGATGCAAGGTGAATGGAATAGTTTACAAGCTTTTATTTTAAAAGATTATCCATATGCTTAATATATTCATTGTTTAGCACATCGGTTACAATTAGCATTAGTTGCAGCATCTCGAGTGATAATTCATGTGCATCAATTTTTTACAAAATTAACTTTTGTTATGAAATTGCACATATGCTTGCTCTTGATGAACTTAAGAGTTGAGACTGGTAAAGAGCTTAATCAAATTAGGACCTTACAAAGGGCTAGTGAAACTTGCTAGGGTTCTTATTTCAAATCAGTTTCTAGTTTGATAAATATGTTTAGCGCAACATGTGAAGTTTTAATTAATATTGTGGAGGATAGAGTCACATATGCATTACGGGAAGATGCAGATGCATCTTATGAAGCGATAACTTCATTTGAATTTTTATTTGTTTTACATCTCATGAAAAATATCATTGCGATCACTGATTTGCTTTCTCAAGCTTTACAATGTCAATCACAAGACATTCTTAATGCCATGCGCCTTGTTTCATCCATTAAAGTACTTTTGCAGAAAATGAGAGATGAAGAATGGCAAAATTTGCTAGAGAATGTGATTTCTTTTTGTAAGGCGCACAATATTGACATTCCAAATATGAATGCTCGTTATATTATAAGGTAAGGTAAAGCTCGTAATCAAGAAGATAACTTTACTATGGAGCAGCATTATCGGGTAAATATTTTTTATGCAGCAATAGATTCTCAATTGCAAGAATTAAATATTCAATTTAATGATAGCTTAGTAGAGTTGCTCATTCTTAGCTCAGCCTTGGATCCTCGAGAAGGATATAATTCTTTTAGAATTGATGATATTTGTCAATTGGTTGATAAGTTTTATCGAGATGACTTCATAGATAATGAAAAAATATATCTGAGAGTGCAACTCAATCATTATAAGTATAATGTTGTTCAAGATCTAGAGTTTAAAAATTTATCATCTCTTTCTTATTTATGTCAAAGGTTGGTATGAACTAAAAGATCATCAATATATCCACTTGCCTACATAATATTTATGTTGGTGCTTACTTTTCCAATTTCTACAGCAACTACTGAACGATCTTTTTCAGCTATGCGTATTGTCAAGACTAGACTTTGCAACAAAATGGATGATGATTTCCTCACAGACACATTGATCACATACTTTGAGAGAGATGTTGCCAAGAAGATTAGCATGGAATCAGTCATAGATGATTTTAAGGATATGAAAGAATGTAAAGTTCGCTTTTAATATATGTTAAATTATGTAGTACAAGATACAATTATTTTATATTTTCATGTAATTCGAGACTTGAATGATACCTTATTTTCATTTTTCTTTCACGGTCCTTTTGTGCATCATCATTATTTTTAATTTAAACTTCAAATTTTGGATTACGAATTAGTCGCTAGCTAAAATTTGAACTTGTGACATATTTCGACAACTCCTAAACCAGAAGTCTGGTTCCGCCTCTGATTGAGAGTCAATCATTTTAGTCTTAACCTACTTCATTTAAAATAGCTCCTATAGAAGGAACTTTATTTCTCAAAATTTAGTAATTTTCCATTACTTGCAAGTGGTAACAACAAAATTAGATGTGCTGTTAGTGATCATTCAATATAAATATGGATTTTAAATACATGTTTTACTTAGTCCATTTAGCATTTAACATTCAGGGTATGTTTCAACCTTATCTTGCTTTTAACTTATCTCTGAAATCAATATATATATAATCATAATTTTTTTGTTGTTGCTAATATCTACATTTAATGATACAAGTTAAGAAAGAGCCACAAAATGGCATATCTTAGTGGGATATATTAAAGCAATACTTGATTTTAGATTGGGTTTCCTGAGTTGAATTTCACTTTATTCCAAAAGAGTCATGCTTAATTTAAAATTAGTGATGAACTAGACATAGGAATTCACATTGTAGGGCAAATAGAACTTAGATCGTTTAAGGCTATATTTAACGTTGGCATAGCAATTAGTCACTGTTAAGTTGCATTAGATATAAGATATCCAACACGCGACAGCTGAGGATACATGAATGATTCTACCAAGTGCTATAGTAGATGTTGTAGCAACGGTTCTGTAATTGACCAATTGTTATGTCATTAAGTGAGTTTATCAACTTAACTACTCTATATTCTCATTGGTTTAACCTTTGTGTTTGACGTGATACTTATCTTTACTGATTTTCATTTATTGCATTTTCATTTTAATTACTTTGTTAGTTCAATTAATTATTTTATTTTAATTTAGAACAAAATTGCACTGTTAAAATTGTTGTACCAAGTTTGATAACATTAATTCCTATGAAGACGATTTTGAATACTCATCATTATATTACTTGTTATGTACACTTGAACATTGACACCAATAACACTAGAAAAAATTGCAATAACACGAAGCTTGAAGATGGTTTTTGGACCTTTTGCTTTTCCTTTTACCTTTCCAGCTTTTTCAGATTGATTGTTACCATAATAATCTCATTTTTGTTAGAGAAGCTACTTTTAAATTGCATTTTTTTTTATTTCTCTAGTTGCTTGTCTTTCCTTTCCCTGATCTCATAGCCATGTTAGCTTCAATAGATTCATTATTTTTTTTTAGTTCCATTCTTGCTTCATGGTTCAGAAGTATGACATACACTTTTTCAAACGTTGCTGGTATTGGCCTCGCTAAAATGCTCACAACAATGTTTTCATATGCATCTCCCAAACCAGTGAGAATACAAGTCACGAGATCTTCTTCTAAAATTGGTTTCCCAGTAGCTGCAAGTTCCATGCTTAGAGTTCTCATTTTTATGAAGAACTCAGTTATAATGCTGGAGCCTTTTTGGGCTGTCTAGAGCTGCATCTTAAGCGAGGTTGTTCTTGCTACTGATTATGAAGCATAAAGTCTTTCAAGTGATTGAAAAGTTGAAAATGAGAAAATAATGTAGTTAGTGGTATCAAGTTTGATAGTGGTTGAAAAGGAGAAAAAACATAGGGTGTGATGACTCAAAGGTGTGTTATTTGTAGAGTGTATAACTCTTGTTGTTTGTGCTGCAATATTTGCTGACTAAGCATTTTGTGCCGTGAGTGTTTCATTTACAATTGGTGCAATGTTTGTGTTTCTTCTATTTGTCTCCTGGATCCTAGGTTCGTCCTCAGCAAATTCCATTGATTAGAACGCTAAGGGCTGCTCTCATACCAAGAAAAGAATAGGACAATAAGAGATGAAAGAATATTTTGAGAATGCACACCATTTCCATTTATTTTAACTTGAATATATACTATCGTTTACATTACTTTACAGGCTTGCTATATTATTTTATTTAGCAATCACGCGGTCATTGTCTGCACTACACTTTGTCTCCACTTGAGTGTTCTTGAGTGCTAATTGAGTCACCAAGTCACCTTATCATGCCTATTCAGCTTGCTTGTCGTGCCTGATATGTTTTATTCTAACAATGTTAAAGAAGTACGCACAATGAATACTCTACATTGTCTTTTTTTAAGATTCTTCAATTTTTTGAATAAAGAATAGTACTGAGGAAAGAGAGTGAGTGGACGAGCATATTAATCTATGTCATCACTTCTTGAAGAGCATTGATGAGACATGGAGTGATACTATTGACAACTGAATTGGTATCTTCATAGATGATGTTAACTTTTCTCCATTGTCAACTGCCTATTATTGCTGCCACAGTTTCTATTGAGCAAATTGGTAGCGAGATGCATTAACCAGAAAATGCCAATGTGAATAGGCTCGGGATGGAACTTCATTTGCCAGAAAAATAATCAGGACTTGAAATTTGTTTCCAAGGCTGGTTGCTAATTCAGCTTCTTGCCATGTTCCCAAGCCCACAACCACTCTTGCGTGATGGTTCTTGACAAGAGTCTTAATTGCATTTAGGGTGTTTATTTACTGAAGTGGAAGGGAGGATTGCGGTGTCCTCTCACTTTAGTGTTTACATGCTTTTTTAACAGTAGAATTTGGAATACACTCATTCACACTCCCACCTCTTCCTTTTTTTATCATTCCATTTAAATATAACATAATTATATTTATTAAAATAAAATATTAAATATAATAATTATATTTATTAATACAAAGTAATGTTTAGAGGTGGCAAAAATACGCGCCCGGTCCGGACCCGAACCGTACCCAGGCGTTATGGGGCGGGTATTATCCGGCTCGGGTATGAAGCCGGGTCAGTCTTGGACATCACTTGATAAACTCGGAATCCATATTTTATTAAAAAAATATTATAAAATATATATTATTTTAAATATTTATATTTATTTGACTCATTTATTATACATCTATAAAGTTTTAAACACTTAAAGTTTATATTTTCATGTCAAATTTTATTGAAATAAATTTAAAACTTATAAAAATTACCAAAAAATAAAAAATATATACACATAATATTAAAAAATATAAAATTCGGGTACCCGGATTAAAACTCGGCCCGGAGTTTTGCCATCCCTAGTAATGTTACATTTTATTTAAAACTAATAATATAATATTTATTTAAATAATATTTTATTTTTATTTAATTTTAATAGTATTGTATTTTAATATTAATTATAAATAATTTATTCTAAGAAAATATTAATTTTGTACCATATTATTGATAACAATATTTCATTTGTGATACTTTTATCAATAATTTTTAATTTACATAATTAAAAATAAAATTAATAAAAAAAATTAATTTACATAATTAAGAATATTAATAATTATTATTAACTTATATGATTAAAATTAATAATAAAATGAATAGTTTATTTATTTTTTATTAACTTTGTACTTAAAATTTAAAATTTTTTAAATAAGGATAAAAACTGTAATTTGAAGTAGGTCACTCTAAAAAAAAAAATTCATGTTGGATGGTTGATCCTACGGATGGCAGAAATCCCCATGGGGACGAGGCCTTTTATGGATTTTCTCCATTTGTGGACGGTATGAAAATAATTTTATACTCAATTTCTTATTCGAAAAAGGAATGAAGATTATTTTTTATCCAATATTTTTTTTTTTGGGAAGGGACTTGGTTGATCCATTTTCCCATCCCCTCCCCAATTCTCCATTTTCCCAACTTGGTTGATCCATTGGAAAGAACTTCCATTGATGGTTGATTTTCAAACTGAAACTCAATTTGATTGAAGGCAAATTGGGCAAATTCAATGCAAGTAATATAACTTGAGTTGGGTCAATGTTTTTTTTTTTTTTTTTTGAAGAGGAGTTGGGTCAATGTTAAGTGACAAAATTCACAAATTGTACGTGGTAACAGCCATTTTGAACTACTTGTAATTCTGAAACTGAAAAAATAAAAAATTCCACGCCAATCCACTAGAAGATGTTGTACGGCTAGCCAACGCCTCCTCAGCACTCAATTGCCATTTCTTCACAAAAACATCAACAAACCATTTTCTCAAATTCTTCAAAAACGACGTCATGGTTGTTGGTCTGACACTTGCATCTACGCTTCATCATCCGTCACTGCAAAGCCCATTAACAAATTATTCAATCACTCGCGTTCTCAACCCCCAGCCCATCATTTTAGCATATTTCATTCCAGCCCAAACGATGCCAGATCGCATGGCACTGTCCTCCTAGAAACATTATCAATGGGAAATGATGATGGTCTCAGCTATTTGTTGGCGAGCTCCTTCTGACCCTGACGAAGGTCTTGATCAACAAAGAAGGCATTGATGAAGAACAAACAATTTAGGTTGTTGACTAAGGCTGAGATGTTGTCAAGGCACCCTCGGCATGAGGCTGGGTGGCTAGACATCAATATTGATGGCTCTGATAAGCTAGGGTTGTGTTTTACAGTGAGTCGTTTATTATGAATTTGGTGCTAGCAGTGTTTAGACGGTGGTGGCTAGGGTTCACCAATTTTTTGGCACAAATGTAGCTGTGACTCACATGATGGGTATGATTAAAATGAAAGGATCTTTTAAGAATACACTAACTAATTAAAATGAAGCAATAATCGCACATTTAGTTATTGAAATAGCAAATCATAATCAAGTTTTTCCTAGATCAAATGGCAGAATTTTATTAAACAAGATAAACAAAGAAAACAAAAAAGAAACCAACACAGATATGCACTGCCAAAGTTAAACGACCACTTTTTTTTTCTGATAAAATGCTAATTTTACTCTTATAACGTTAACTTAGTTTTAACAACATGCAGATGGAAGTAGACATGTGAAAAAACATGCTATTTTATGTGAAATTATGCCAAAAAAAAATATAAGTGTATTTTTGAAAAAACACGAAAAAATAAATAGTCGGTAGATAATTTTCATAGTGAGAAATATTATCCACTTCTTTGGAGCAGGCTCTAAGAGTAATTTGCTTAGTTTTATTTGAACAAACGTCAATTGATGATCCTTTCTTTTTGTTCGGAAACTTCCTCTCTTTATAAAATTTTGGATGCCTCCCCTGTCTATTTAGGAGATGAAGTTAATTAAAACCAAAAATCTGACTTTGCTTTCAATTTAAATAACACACCAAACTTGGCGGATTTTTAGCAATCAACTAAACTATTTTTTCACTTGTCAACTACTGAAATCGTTATCATGTATACAAAATTTGTGGTCTTCTCATCTTCCTGCGCCGACTGTTTGTTTATTATGTTTATAAGGAAAACATTATAAAAACAAGACTTATGATAAACCACTATGTGCACTCGAGATCAGAAAAGACTTAACGCAAGAGTGGTTCAAAGTCTACTATTTTGAGTAAATACATTGCTCTGTTTTTACTTAACGCAACTAAACAAGTTGATAATCAATCACTTCTAAGTAAGGACTAGGGAGAACATATGTGTGTGTGTGGATGGATATGTACAATTAAGGGTATCTTCCACCACAATCGAGCTTACCTTCTGAGTTATTTGCCCTTTCATGCAGTACGATCTATTTTCCAAAGTCTATTTTATGGTCCAGAAACAGAAAAAAAGGGGGAATTCTTTCATTCATTGACATTGAACTTAGGAAAGTTGCTAAATAAGATCTTCAAAGGAGCAAGAATATAATGCTTAATTCAGAGCATCTTATAAACCGAATGCTAACTTGAGTGTGAGAGTGGGTTTAGCAGGTGCCAATCAATGCAAACTAGGATTCTTTATCATATTTGAATTCATTTCTTTATTGTCTACAAGTTTATTGTTATTTTCTTACTAGTTTAGGAATTTATTTTCCTTTTATTCTATGGTTTAGAATAATTCCTATTTATATAAATAGTCCTCTCCTATAGTCTTTGAAGGCAAATTTGAGTTCAATAATATTACTCAATTTTTAAATTTCTGTGTGAGCTTTTGAGTTTAGTTAATTCTCGCATTTTATGGAATCGACAAGTCTTAACTCCTAAATTTATGGTATTTTTTCGAATCAATGTAAATTTAGACCGTTCTTTTATCTTCATATTCTCAATAATTAATGGAATATTAGAACATTAAACTTTCACTGCATCACAGATGCTTGGAACTTTGGGATCTTGAAGATGATGGAGGATCACTGGATCATTTCCAAAAGTTGAAGATCTCATCATCTTAAATAGGTTGTAAAGGATTTAGGATAATACTTTTCCAATTCGACATAATTGGTTTTATTTATCTTGTAATATTTCTTGAATTTACAAATTGAATCACTAGTTGTCATTTACAGGTAGATTCATGGTTAATAACTATACTTTGGCATACACATATTTAGTTGACATCTAATGTTTTATTATTCATAACCTTGTACTTTTAAGTTTTCATACACAAGTTAGTGCACTTTGGCGTACACAACTATACTCACAATCAGGACCATAGGCCCCGATTTTCCATTTCCCAAGCAGATAGCCAATGTTCATGTGTACGGGACTGGCTAGGTGACGACTCTTCATCTGCAAGGGCTTTGTGCAATAGCAAGTTGATATCATCTACATGATTGTTGGGTGGTTTTGGTTGAACGATATGTGGCCAACAACACCAAAGCTTCTGGTGAACATGGCGGCAAATGAAGAAAAATAAAGCGATTGTGGATGTTGCCACAGTAGTGAAGAAGAGACCCTGGAAGCTACGTAGTCCGAGACTTTCAAGGTCTTCATTATTTTCCGGAGCTGAGCAGTTGTAGGGGGAGAGCATAGATTCCTCCAATTCTCGCAATTTACCCTCTTCGGATAATTGAAGAATTGCTTGGGAGAAATCAGGAAGATAGGGAGAATCTTTCGGAAAAGCCTGAAACATATAACTTACGACTATTTAAAGCAATCTACAATCCTGATCTCCTCAACATATAAAATAATAAGAACTTGAAAAAGAGGACGATCTTTAGAGAGGATACTTACAAATCCAAAGCCCCCAACGGAGTACATTGGTCCTGTAGTGAAATTTTTACAATTTTTTGCTAAAAATAATTTAACATATGGGACCTCAAGAAAAGCAGCAGCAATTTCTCCACTCGTAAGAGCTTGACGATGACGATTTTCTGAAAATATTGGCTCAATGTTTTTTGGGTCGAAATGTAAGACATTGACCAGATACTGCAACACAAAGGAGTTTCCATCACACCCCACTTTGTCCCCATTCCGCTTTAATGTCGCAACATCAGGTATCGGAATAAGTCGATGGGCAAGTAAAGATGTTAGACTGGCTGTATAACTGGAGGTTATAATTAATGCCACGAATAGCCACACCGTCATTGTCATCCGCGACAAATTGCTATGCAAGTTTGCTCCTATGTACAATACAATCAACAAAAGAAGAAAGTTATCTTCCGCAAACACGTGCGCAAACTCATAGATTGATTAAATTGGAGCGAAATGGTCAATATAAATAGTACCATGTAGTGAGAACAAAGTTGTGAAGGCTAATGAAATCATTGAGCCAACTTGGTTCAATTTAGTGCCGCGAGTGAATTCAGGATGGTGTTTCCTTTCAATTAACCACACAACAAAGCCGTTATACAAAACAATGGCTCCTGTTGCGGCCCACATCCAAGTGCTGAATGGTTTCTTGAACAGCCAAGCTCCCTCTGCAACCCTAGGCTTGACATATACAACCATCTGGACACCTGGCTCCGCATAGGGTTGTGAAAATACAGCAAATTTGCTGCGATTAGCTATTATAGCCGTGTCTCCTACTACTGCCTCAAATTTCTATAAGAGGGCAGGTTACTAAGTCAACCGTCATGCTAAAAAAAATAAAAAAATAAAAATCAAAGAGAAAGCATTATCTCATCTGGATACATATGTAGTCAAGAAATCAGTACCTTTTCAGCGAGTTGCTCGACCATAGAATTATAGCTGCCTTCAAATAAATGAAAATCAAACCGCGGAAAGGGATCTAATAATTTCTGAACTGTAGCATTGAATACCTGAATGGAAAACCCAGTAACATTTATTAGCTTACCATCAGGACCAGATGTCACATTCACAAACTCCGGATGTGAATTCCCTCCAGGAACTGCTAACTTTAGACGTTTTTCTGCCGGACTTTCAGGTTCTGCCAAGACTCTACGAGCAGCACTCCATCGTTCCCCTGGCCAATCTTCTTGTGTCAGCCATCACCATCTTGCATATATTTAATCATTTTAAGGCGTGGAAGTCAACATTTTATAAAGTGCGGATTGACTTTTAAAGTGCGCTTAACATAAAGGGCCTCATGAGCTGCAAATGTGTGAGTCCACAATTTATAAAAAAAAAATGTTTGTATTAGAGAAAAATTATATTTATTTATAAAATTATGATATCGTAAATTAAAATTTTCTCTTAAAATATTGCAAAAATCTTGATCAATAAAAATTCAATAGTAGGCAAATAACTATCATTAAATGTTAATTTGACTTTTAATATTTATCATTAAATGTTATATCATGTGGTATAATATTTTTTTTGAATTTTTATAAAGTTATGAATCCTAGATCAATTAAGTGTGTGTAGTAGTTTTTTTATTCGAAATTTTAAAGTACGGAAAAAATTGAAAAAACCTTAAAAATTGTGAGATTTAAAGATTTAAAATTTAAACTACACAATTTATACGTTTTTTCAAACTTTCTCATATTTTAAAATTTTGGATTGGAACATTTTTGGGGGCGGGGTGTGATCGGATGCTATTTATGTTACATAAACTAGCTCTCACCAGAAGAAGTCGCCTGAGTAGAATCTCCATGAGAGCTCTGGACAGGAAGAATTGGCCGGTGACCGATGTCGCGAGCAAAAAGATGTTCCTTGGCCATATTCGTGGCAACTTTTTCTTCTTTGCCAGCACGAGAGTAGTCATCTACTGAGCCACCTAAACTGAACTCTTTACGTTGGTGCTCATCATAATCATCCGCATTCGAAAATATTCCATTTGACGAAATTATGAGAAGGACGATCAAAAAGAGCGAGAGAAAACTAAAAGCAGACAACATTTTGTCCATCTTCTTAATTTGGAGCGGATTAATTGTCGTATATAATTTTGAAAGGACTTTAGAAATATATATCAATTAGCTGACCCTCCACGGTTTTTGGCTTCAAAAGCACTAGTCTATTAATTGTATATTAAGAAAATTATCACCGCTTCTATTTCCATGAAAGTTCCGTTTTCTGAAATTTCATCACTCAAAAGTTTACTATTCAACTTCCGCGTTTGTTTATTTGATTGGGTAATTTTTAAAAACTTCCCCTGAGATTTGGGCTTATTGCACATAGATTGTGACAATCTATTTATTTGTAAAATACCCCCTACCGTTAGTTAATTTTAACATTAACCGTTAGTTGACTGTGCAAAGACAATATTGCCCTTAACAACAGTTTGTAAACTGACATAACTAAAAAAAATTAAAATTGTTGGCGCGAAAAGCACAATCCCTAGTTTTTGATAATTTTATCCTTGTCAATTCCAAATACAATATCATAGGTAAAAATTATGACTATTTCATTTTTAAGTTTTTAATTTTATCTTTCTTGTAGGAGCTTTAAAAAAATATCAATAATTTAAAGATAATTTTTTAATTTTTTTTTTTTAGGAACTTCAAGAAAATATTAATAATTTAAAGAGGATAAAATAACCAATAATTTTAATTTTTTTTTAGTTAATTCTATTTACAAACTGTTGTTAAGGGTAATATTGTCTTTACACAGTCAACTAACGGTCAATATTAAAAGTAACTAATGGTAGGGGATTTTTTATAAATAAATAGATTCTCGTCATCTATTTACAACAAGCTCAAACCTCAGAGGAGATTTTTAAAAATTACCCTTATTTGATTCTACACGAAACAAATTGACGTATGGAACCAACCAAGATGGAGACAAAGACAAAATTACTGATTGAATTACTTGTCTGCAACTACGTGTTTTTTTTTCTTTTTTTTAAACGATTTTTTTTAAATGTGATTTTATTTTTCATTTTGATTGGCCTACAAATAACGAAAAAGTACGGGAACGTCGAGTTTTTCTAAGAAGACTTATTTCACATTGACTAGGAAAAAAACAAAATAATGTGTGAAGGCTTTGAGAGTCAAGGCTAGCTGGAGACTTTTTGCGGATACTAATTTGGGGCAGTGGCGAAGCTGCCATTATTTTTTGGGTGGGCTTGATTTTTTTTTAAAATGAAATTTACTTCTAAAAATATTTATTTTATACAAATGAAATTAAGTACACTACATAAATAAAAATCTAACTATAAAATTATAAAAATATAATATAAATAAGAAAAATATTATCAAATATTAGATTTGTTTTTTTATAAATATTAATAAAATAAAATTATAATTATAACTATTTTTTTTTTTTAGCTCGGGTTAGCTTACCTTTAACTTCGCCTCTAAGTATATATTATTGGTAATAATTCTTCGTCCTTGTTGAAGTAATAATACAGCTTAAAAGTCTAAGACTTTAATGAACTAAGAATGATATCATTTGAATATTCCGTAGAAATCTTCTAATAGTAATTAAAGATAACAGTGATATGTGACAAGTTTTGATTCTATTCATCATATACAACATAAATGAGTCAATTTAATAGTAAGGTGGCGATTGTTTTTTTGTCTAAAATCTAAATAGATCTGAATTAGTCTGAATTATGAATAGATCTGAATGTCTGAATCTGAATAATATGTTTGTTTTTTCGTCTGAATCTCGGAAAATAAGTATTAAGTTGTTTTTTTTCAACTGAAAAAGCTGAAAATATGTACTTTTACTTTTGTATCCTTATTAAATTTGAATGTCAAATAAATAATATATTAAATACCACAATATTTTAACATTTATAAATAAAACTATATTCAAGTGAATACATAATTATTTTAGAATTTTAATACATAAAATACCATAAATTTCAAATTTTATCGTATATAATATAAGAAATAAAAAAATAGGGATATTTTTATGTGAAGTAAATGTCTATGGGTGAGTTTTGGGATAGACATGAAAAATAAATTATAAAACATAGATATTTTTTACATTAGTAAGTAATTGACTTAATTCAAAATTCTCCATTAAGTAAAAAGCTAAAAAAATTGGCTTATTTTATTAAGTCAAAATTATCTAAAAAGTCTCATTAAGTTATAAAAACAAACACCTCTAATTAATTTAATTAATTAAGTTAAGTCACTTTAAGTCATTAAGTTAAAAAACAAACGCCACCTAAGACTGATTCTTCTCCTAGACAATTTAGGTGGCCGCTTAAAGTCCTACTAATGACAGCCCCATATCTATGATAGACTCATTTTTAAAAAAAAATGAAAATGAATTCCTAAATTATAGCTAACTCAATTATTATTTTATATTTATTTACTTAATGTATTATTACATTACAATTATCTTTCCCTAAAATAACTACCAAATTCTTATCATTAAAACCTTATATATTCCTTTTATGCCTCTGACTTATCAATTAATAGTTTTTCGCTCCAAAAACAATAACATTGTTCAAAGATTTTTTGGTGCTAAAGAATAAAAAAATAACATTAAGGTTTCCTCTACTTTCTCCATAAGAAAAATAAAAGAAATAATTATTTTCTCTACCTTCCACGATCATTGGTCACCTCTACTCAAAGACTCAAGTCATCAAATTTAATTTATGAATTCATTTCAAATTAGTTTTCAGGTTTTAACTTTTTTATTCTTATTTTTCCGTTGTTTAATTTATTATTCTTATTTTTTAAAAAATAATTATATTGTTCATAAGTTGTCATCTTTCAATTTTTAGCATAATTGTGTGCTTGTTCTATGTCAATTGAAAAATTAAATAGGTTAACTACATTATCGATTGAGTAAGATATATTAACAAATTCATAAAAATTATGGATTCAAAAAGCTAAAAAAATTAAAATAAAAAAAATTATCCTGGAATTAATACATATATTTTTCATCAAATACTTAAGAAGGTTTAAATTTAAAATAATTCACCAAGACCTTAAATTTGGTTGAGCCAACCTTGTCTAATATGTAAGTTTAGTATTACTTATTGGTACTGATCTTATTATCTTATGTAATCACAAACCCACATGCCAAATTATAGTAATAATTATTTTTTTATTTAACTCTATTTTTAATAATTATCTCTATTTGTTTGGAGATTTTACATGATGACCCAATACTTTTTTTTTCTTATTTTAGTAGCACAAAAAAAAAGAGGGAAAAAAGAACATTTTAGATAGTGATATTCCCAAGTAAAAGACATGTGAATCGAGCTTTTTTTATCATAGTTAACAGTTTTGATGTATTGTGTGATGAATAGGCCAATTTTATGCGTCTCTCTATGACACGAGACAATGTCTATCACAGTATCATGGTATACTATGTTTTTCTATTACAAAAGATAATATCAATACTTAGGATATATATCATTGTCTAAAATTAGAATATATATTATTGTTCAAAATGTTTGGCTACTATACGAAAGTAGTAAATGAGTTATTTTCTAAATAGGTACTAATTTTGTGTTTTTTGTTTATGAGTATTTTGATCAGATTCCAATATTTATGAACTCGTGTAAAAAATAAACTGTCAGTGTTATATTATTGTCACATGTCTCATATTTTTGTGGCCATAATGTGTGTATATATATACACAACATCTATTTATACATATAGATATTTGAAATTTAAAGTTTGTATGCCTAGTATCATTTCTCTTTATTCATTTGTTTTTTTGGGGGGGGGGGGGGAATAAATATTACTGGTATGTATTAATCTCTCAGTTATTAACATTGCAATTTTTTTCATTGTTATTTAATTTTATTGCACCTGAATTTTTTAGAAAAATAAACTTGGTGCATCTCTTTTAAGTTTCTTGATATAAACACGTGCCTTGACTGTTTGGAGAACTACTCAAAAATGAAAAACAGAATAAAAATAAAATGAAATAACAATTGTGAGCCGAAGTGGCACTATAAGTATGAGATTTGCTGGCTTCGACAACCATCACTTAGCTACAACATGAGTATGAGATTTGCTGTAGCTAAAAATAAAATGAAATTTGGGCTTAAATGGAAGAATCCTCCATTATGTGATCAAGCCCATTGTGAGCCGCCCCGTGGACACCATTAGCCAATTGGGTTTTGTTCATGTTCAAGCCCAAAAACTGCATTAAATAACGGGGAAATTCAAGTACTACAACATCGTCTCTGATTCTGGTGTGCATGTAATTAACATGTCATGTCCAAGCTGGCTAGCTAGTGACTATTATGTCTCTAATCTCTCCCCTTGTTTATAAGTGATTGCTTCTGAAATGGGCAACTTCATGTGGGACTCTGAGAAGTCTCACAGAGCACGAGAAAGTAGAAAACAACAGTGTACGGATTGTCTCTCGACAAGTTTTGTTAGCAGTTAGCCCTTCTGATCGACAATGGAAAAAGTCGCTGCAACTGCGAGATTGTACAATGAAACCTAACAGATGCATGAGCCATTATATCATAGTGTCCCGACATGTAACATGTTGTTAAGTTTTGGTCCTGTTGCTTCTCATTCATTAAATTTCCATAACTGCTTTTATATTCTATTGTGGCAATGTAGCTTGTTTTGCCATTGAGTGTCAATCATTTTAAGCTTAACCTACTTCATTTAAAATAGCTCCTATGGAAGGAACTTTATTTCTCAAAATTTAGCAATTTTCCATTGCTTGCAAGTTGTAACAACAAAAGTAGATGTGCTGTTAGTGATCATTCAGTAAAAATTTAGATTTTAAATAGATGTTTTACTTGGTCAATTCAACATTTAACATTCAATGTATTTTTCAACCTTATGTTACTTTCAACTTATCTCTGAAATCAAATACGTATATCTAGTAATCATTATTCTTTTTTTTTTGGGTTGTTAATATCTACTACCAATTTAGTTATTCATGTTATTTTCCTTAGCAGTTAATGATCTTTTTCAAGATAATTGTGATAAAAACTCACATTATTTTAATTATAAACATACCCATGATATGGTGATTGAGTCTTTTAAATGTACAATGCACTTTCCTCTAAGAAACTTTAGCTAGTGTTTTGTTTTTTTAATTAAAATTTTCATAATTAATGTTTAGTGAACACTTAACACATGGTGATTAAGTCTTCAAATGTACAGTGCACTTTCCTCCACAGAACTTCAGCTTGTTTTTTTTTTCCCCCTTTTCATAATTGATGTTTAGTGAACACTTACAACTTAGCTTTGGTAGCCCATAACTGATTATTTCTCACAATTATTTTTTTCAGAATTGAACTCTAAAAATATTAACAAATAACTTTACTTAACAACTAATAATGTTTATTTTTCCTTGACAATGAATTAGAGTTTTTGTTTCATATTAAACAACACAGTACCAAAGGGAGCATGAATCAACCATCAAAGGGGTTGTCTAAGCTTTTCTATACAGATCGAGTACACTAGCAGTGTTGTGGATTCACTGCAAATATTGGTTGGACTCGAGGGGGCATGTACAACATATAACGAATTAGATGCAGAAAATTGATCCTGTAGAACAGAAAGATAAGGGCTTTTTCAAGCAATATGAAAAACAATTTTCTTTTCTTTTCTTTTTTTTAAAAGTACTGTTATAAGCCGTGATTCCGTGAAACAAAACAGAAGCAAATGTGAATATGAATTCTCTTGTATTTTTCTCATTAACATCTTTCCCTGCATGAACTGTGAGAGTCTGAGAGATAACGCATTCAGAGGGTAAGCCAGTAAGCCCACACCACAAAGGAACAAAATTGAACTTGAGCACGAGACTTGAGGAATTCTTGCTACATTCAGATAAGTATGATTACTACTACAGGGCTTGAAACAGCTAGAAGAAGAACATAAAAACAAAAATTTTCTCCCAAAAAATTATAACTTTTATTTGAAATTTGGGTGACGTCCATGGATATATTACTTTCAAATCTCAACGCATACGCTTTGAAGAAAGAAATTAAACACCTGCAAAATACTAATGATTATACCTTGATAAGTAAATTTTATCAGCGGTGAGAATTATTGGGAGAAGAAGAGGAGGGCCTGTTACTGTGCTGGTGATGATCTTCGCCATGAATTCGAGCTGGAATGTTAAACCCAGCCGGCATCCCAAAAACACTAGACTGTTGAATTTCATGTGTTTTCCCAACTGGAATATCATCCCAGGCTCTAACTGATTGCGTGAAACTGGTCTGAAGGGGTCCCCTAAATGCCAATGCTGCTTGTTGTGACAACGATGATGAGTTGAATAAAAACCCGCCAGTCCCTCTCGTTTCTGCGCTTGTTTCATTATTCCAGGCTAACATTCGCTGGAAACTGGAGTCAAAACCCACAGGAGCTGAGCCTGCGAAAGGGGTTTGATCTGCTGAAGCTGTGTGACTTGTGTCTCCCCTTGACTGGCCATGGATTAGGCCAGGGTCCTGGAAAGCTGTGTGAAGCGATAACCCGAGATCTTCTGTTGGGTTTGTAGATCTTGTGAGTATACCAGCTGGATAGTTCTGAAAGTTGATTGCTGAAGCCGTGGTGCTTGTTGGGAAGAATGATTTTATGGTATCAGCTATAGCATCAGTGTCCAAAGGCGGCGGCGACATGAAAGTCGAATCATTATTTGCGTTATGACCACCCAATTGCCTATGGATCTGGAAGCTGTAGCCAGATGACTCCGATTGCTCTTGTATCGCCATCTCACTTGAACCCATATTAGGCTCAGCTTCCGTGGCAGCATTGTTGTTACTAGTACTCGGTTGCCATGGGGGTAGCTCAGCGAGCTTGTCAATGGAAGATTTTGCCTTCTTGATAAGCCAATCTACAGCTTTGCTGGGTCTGTCATAGCCAAGCCGGTCTTGAACATCATAGAATTGAATAGCAGTGTGAGCTGACAAACGAACCCTTCGATCTCTCGGACCTTTTGATGTGTAAACCTTGCTATGGCGGTCTTTTCGCCCTGTCGATCGAACAATGTGACCTCCTTGGACTTGAACAATTTCTCCTTCAGTACCCTTCAGTCCCATTCTTCTTACTCTATTGTAATTTGGATAATCTTCCAGTGACTGTTTGTTGTTTGGTACTTGTGTTTGGTGTGATGAATTTATTATGGCATGCCCAAATGGTTGTTGGCTCTGATAATATGTGGTGTTGGTGCTTGTAGTTTCAGGATTTTGTTGCAGTGTTGTTTCTTGTGGTATTAGGTTTGTGATTTGGTGGGTGGGCTTTTGAGGATGCTGATGCTTACTCTGGAAATCCAGATTCCTAGACCTTCAGGCTTCGCTCTTGCAATTTGCTTGTTTACAGTTTTCTTGTACTACTCAAAGTCTTTGGCTGCTTGGCCCCTCAATCTAGCTGTTGTTGTTGTTGTGTGCTTGCTGCTCTTCATGCTCCAACTGCCATCACCCTGAGAGCCGGTACTTCTGTTACTGCAAACAACAGCGGATCCTAACAAAAACTCTGACATTGCATTCTCCAGATTGCATGCCCCAACACCACCACCACCATCACAAAATCTCACACTGAAAATACAAACAAAATTTAGAAAATCAAATCTACAACTCAAAAAATTGAAGTTGTTAATTACTATAGCTCATCTACTTCTATCACAGCAAAGTAAATGAACCATGATGGTGGATTTCTTTATGCAGCCTGCAGAAACAAAACAAAACTAGCAAGTACAGCATCAACTTTCTAGCTGGTATCTACTCTTTGAGAGGGGAAAAAAAAATACTGAAGTTAAAAACCTTTTTGGATTTGACAGTCTGGTGATTGATTCTGTGATAAAATCATAAGTAGAAGAGGGGAATGGTTGAAAAGGATTGGTGTAATAGAGGAAAAAAAAAAACTTACCCTTGTGAGGGCTGTTGATGCTTCTACAAAGGGTGGCAGACTTTAGTCAGAGAAGGAATTAAAGATCCTTTGTCATCACCAGCCCCACGAGACACCAATTGTATAACACAAACCCCAAGCTCCTATCTCTTAAACTTATGACTTTTATTTTTTATTTTTTATTGTTATTATTTTTATGGTTTATTTATTTACGGACTTAATTCTTAATGAGGATTATTGGTGATGAGTTATGATTAGAGCCATGACTGAAAAGGAAATGACCCAATTGGCCAACGGATCACCCACTTCCTTTGAAGGCCTTGATAATGATATCTAACAGCTTTTTTTTATCCTTTTTTCTTTTTTAATTTCTGGTTTCTTTTCTCTCTCTTAATTACTTTTTTTGGTAGTTTCCACTATTCAATTAGATTTGTGTCATTGTGTGGTTACACAAAAAGGAAACGACGAGTCATCTCCTCTCCTTTCCCTCCAGCACATGCACATATATCCAGAATCTTTTTCAGCCACTTGCGTGCTCCTACCATCATACTTCCAAAAATTCGGATAAATGAATTAGCTTAAAGGAAACAGTAATGAACTATTATATTCCATGACTCCTCTTGGTTGACAATTGTGAACCAAGCTGTCAATAGCTTGCCTTGAAGATTGAAATAAATAAATAAAAAGTAAAGACATTGAATAAAAATGAAGCTGTTTAGTTAGTTTGTAACTTTAAAAATAATTATTATTAATTGTGTTATTAAAATAATTAGTTATAAAGAAAATCAGTTAAGTGTTGAGTAAATTTTATTTTCAAAAGTACTATGAGTTTTGAAAACAGTTATTGACGTTTAGTAAATTTTATTATTAAACTGCTAAGAGAAAACAAATGATTAAATGTATATAATGTCAGATAAAATTTACTTATATATATAAAAATATGTACATATAATATTTTTAATTGTGTATTATAATAATTTTTACTAAAAATAAAATTTATAATATATTGATTTTTTTTTTATCTCAAAACAATTGATAATTAAATTTATAATATATTGAAACAAATTTAATAATAATTTGACCAAAAAATTGATATTAATACATTTATATTGATGAATTATAATAAAAAATTATTAAAATATTAATTTTGTTTCCAATTTAAATAAGGATAATTTTGGGTAGGTAATAATTTTAAGAATATTCATGGAATTGCATTAAATGATAAAATTGATTATCAAAATTAGAATCTAAAAGGTATTGTTTTCTTACTTTTCAAAATCAGCTGTAAAAATAGTTGATCTTGACAAAAGTGATTTTGATTTTTTTAATTTTATCAAACACTAAAATTAGGTTTAAATTTTTAAAATCACTTTTAATCCTCAAAAAATAATCTCAAACGGGCCTTTAGTTAGGCAGCAGCTGCCTCTATTCAAAAAATTAAAGAAGTGGTCTATCTTGCTCGGATAAAGAAAGAAAATATCTAATCTAAAAGATGGGTAGATTTTTTCGGATTCGAAAAAATTCTTCCAAGGAATGAGTATGTATGCAACATAAAGTTTTTAAAAATGCATCACGAACTTATTTACAAATCTTATTAATTATTAGTTAATTTTAAGAAATAGATAGATAAATAAATAAATAACTCATTTTACCAACTATTGTAAACCACACCGCATGAGTTTGTTATATCAATAGAAGTGCTTAGAATATTATACATAAAACTTTGTTAAATAAATTCATCCTGTGGGCTTAGAATATCAATTTAATTTGCCTCCAAAGTAGTAGCAACAAAAGGCACTAACGATCCCACTTTGATCACAACAAGTTAGGAAAAGTGACGATATAAAATAATAATAATAATAAAAGTGTTTCCAGAGACCGTGAGATTTTAAAAATGGCCACAGTTCCTCGTTGCAGGGAGTGCTGTGCTCTCTCTCATTACATTAAAACGATAACAACATCAATAATAATAATAATAATAATAATAATAATGAACCAGTAAAATAAATAAATTAATAAAAAGAAGCTTTTGGCTTAGCAACCGTCGTTTTCTTTGGCTGCTTTTGCAAAAGCTTGTATGGTCATCAACCGCCCATGTCACTAGGTTCAGACACGTGGAAATGATATTTTTAAGATTTTTTTTTAAATTTTGGCTTAATGTAGAAGAAAGAGTGAAGTAACGTTGAAGTTATTTCCATTTGTGGAAGATAAAGTAAGAGTCAATTTTTAAGTCTCAATGATCGAAAGTTTAGAAGGCCACGACAAATTGGTATATTATAGACAAACACAATTGATTATTCACAAAGTTTGGAATGGGTGAATTGTTGTGTGGTTCTTATAATTTGATTTAAGTGTTTATCTATTTTAGTTTTTATATTTAAAAAAAATATTTTAAGATATTCTTGCAGTTAAATACGCTACACTCTTATTTTTTTTTTTTTAAAATAATATCCTTACAACAATATTCTTGTTTTAATAAAAAAAAAAATGTTAATAACATAAAAAATTTCACCAATTTTTATGTTATTATTTTACTTTAAGATTAAGTTGGTAAATTAATTTTTAATAAAATAACTATTAATAAAATTATTGTAAAGATATTAAACATTACTTTAACTTGATTGATATTACTATAAAAACAAAGCAAAAATAAGGATAAGACTGTAATATATTTAACTACAATGGTATTTTGAGGTATTTTTTAAAATATATACACTAAACATGCACTTAACTCAAAGTATAAAGACTAAATGAGTATTTATCCTTTTAAAATTTGACAATATTCTCTAATCCAAATCTATATTTTAAAACTTTTCGATGATTCACATTTCCAAAATGTTTATATAGCAAAATACCGCAGGTTGGAACAAAAATAACAATTTTTATTTCTTATTGCATTTGTTTCTTTACGGTGAAAAAAGTATATAAATTAAATGAATAAAGATCATGCATGATACTCACGGTTACCTAACTGAGAGTGATATGAAATGATACTTACTATCATAAAGCATATTTGTCACATCCCATGTCCCTTTTTATCATCTTACTGATTTCTTCTTTACTTCTTTTTTCGTTTTTTTAAACTTTATTCTTCCAAAAATAACGTGACAACCTCCTTAATATTCTTATTATGAAGCTAAGATATGCTTTATTGACAGAAATATAATGTCATTTTCATCATATGTATCATTAACGCGGATTGATACACAATTATATGTTCTCTTAAACCGAAAAACAAAAAACAAATTGATAATATATATATTATAATCATAACGTGGCACATTAGTGGGGAAAAAAAAAAAAGAAGCGTTATTCTAATGAAGTTATAAACACTGTTTTTTTTGGGGGGAGGGGGTATGAAAATGCTGTAGACACGTTAACTAAACACAACTCAAATTCAAAATCATATTTAATAATATCATTTTGGAAAAGGTTCAAAATTAAAGCACCGCGCTTGAGAAAATAAATGTTAGTCAGAATTCAAAACCCGCCTGCCTAAGAGCTAGCCCTATTAAATCATTGTATTTTATACAGCTTTTCGGTAAATTCCATGCATAAATTAGAGCACGAGCTATAGGCTATAGCATTATTCGAGAGAAATTAAATAATTTGTTGAATCATTGACCTTCAGAGAACCGATTTTCATTTTTATCTAACCATTCTCCATTAAATGTCCATTCAATTTCAAATATCTACCATTGTAGGATAGCGTGTACCACTCAAATTAGATTAGCATTTTAAGGCTAGGTTATTTATTATTCTCGGCTTCAATATTAATTAAAGGAAGAAATTCAAACAGTAAAGATAAAATTTTAACATATCCTACTTTAATTTGTTTAAAATTAATTAGCCCCCTTCTTTATGCTTCGTGTTAATTTCCAATGGTCCCCAATAATGTAACTTCAAATTAAAACCTAGTAAATGGTCCTCACAACTAGCATAGGCATTCTTAAAATTTATGGTGCATTTACTTTGGGAATCTGAAATCTGAAAGTAACTCTATGTTTACTTACTAAAATAAGAATGGAATAAAATTTATTTTTATAGGCCCCACATCAAATTGGAAATCAATAATGGAAGTCTTATTGGCGGGGGCCTTCGGAGTTAGGCTTCCATTCCCCTAACTCCCCTAAAATACCCCCACTTAAATTTTATTATATCCTCTTTTTAAATAATATAAAATATAAAATACAAAAAATAATAGAAATCACAGCAACCAAAACCCAAATCTTATTGCACAGTCGGAATTGTGTCATCGGTCATCGCTCAGCATCGTCGGTGTTTTTCACTTGTTGATTTAAAGATGAAGAATAGACGAAGAAAAAGAAGAAGAAGAAGAAGAAGAAGTAACAATAAAGAGGAAACAAAAAAGAATCAAAACGAAAAGGAAAAAGAAAAAGAAAGAAGTAACAAAGAATAAAAGAAAAAGAAAAAAAGAGAGTTTAAAGATGGGGAATGGACAGAGAAGAAGAAGAAACGATAAAGAAGAGAAAAATAAAAAAATAAACAAAAGGAAAAAAGAGAAGAAGAAGAAGAAGAGAAAAAGTACAAAAGAAATAGAATATTAATAATAATTATTGTAACTATTATTATTATTAACTATAATTTTCTTCAATGATAGTAATAATAATAATCGTAATTATTATAATACACAATAAAAATAATGGCACTAATAAATTAAAGATATTTTAGTAACTTAAACTTTTGGTTTTAAGATAAAATAAATACATTAATAATAATACAGTTCATTTTAATCTCGATTTCTACACTTAAAATAAAGGGAAAATATCCACCGTCCACCTATTTTTTATACCTTTTTCAAAAATACACAATTCCTTCATTTTTTTGCTGGAATCCACCTAAAGTTACATTTTTTTTCACTTTTCCACTTCCGTTTGGAATCCGTTAAGAAAACTAACGGAAACTTAAAAAAATGACAATTTTACCCCCAAAACGAAAATTATAATTTCACCCTAAAAATGCCAAAAATAATAAGATTTAATAATGAATATCATTATTGGTACGTTAAGGAAGTACAAAAAAATCTTAACTACTAAAGGTTATAACTCATTAAATAATAAAACTTTACTTATCTTAAATTCAATTGATGGTTTGTGAGATTGGACTATTTTTAATACTACTATTATAATTTAGCATCTTAATTACCGACATATTTTTAAAAAAAACTTGTATTTGATGGTTGTGAAATTAATTTCTTTATTGACCGATGGGGAAAATTATTAGATTTAATCTGATTATTTTTTATAATTTTTAAGGTGAAATTGTAATTTTCATTTTGGGGGTAAAATGGTCATTTTTTTTAAATTTCCGTTAGTTTTCTTAACGGATTCCAAACGGAAGTGGAAAAGTGAAAAAAAATGTAACTTTAGGTGGATTTTAGCAAAAAAATAAAGGAATTGTGTATTTTTTAAAAAGATGTAAAAAACTGGATGGACGATAGATATTTTTCTTAAAATAAATAATTTATTTTAATTCACATTTTTCATTTCCATTATAGTTTATTTAGATTACTATTAGTATACGCACTATTAAAATAAAAAAGAAAAAGAAAAATGGAGCATAGTCAATGTATATCTTAATTTACCGAAAGTGAAAAGAATGAAACACGTTGATTTCATCGGCCTGCTCAAATGGTGTGAAATTTTTAATTGTCTTATGAGGACCACTTTATTGCTTCTGACATAGCTTTGAATACGTGACAATTAATGACTGTAGTACGACCACAACAGGATCCCACATTCTCTATTGAAAACCTCAACTTCGCGGTTATTCTCTACGATTTTTTCATTCTTTATCTTAAACTCTAGATATAATATAGTAATATACTGGTTACATACTTTTTTAATTTTTATACAGTTTTAGCCAATTATTCAGTTAGTTTCTTGAGGATTATATTATTCAGTTGGTTCTTGCTGTACTCGACTGATTTGTGGACTATATTATAAGTGAATGGATATAAAATTTCATTAGATTTTAGATGATAATATATTTGTAGAATTGTAAAAACTTCAGAAAAACTACTTTAAAAAAGAAAATGAATGGGTGATGAGATTTGGACAGGGATTCACCATTGATTTGATTTTTGTACTTTTTAAACTGCCTTTTGGACTTGGATCCATTGAAATAGGTAAACCTTTTGAATTTTAACAGGCCATTAAAATATATTTAGAAAGAATTCAGATGAGCCTTGATGATGTATTGGAAAAGAAAATAAAACTTATTTCACTTGAAAATTTTATTTTTAAAGCATATAAAAATCTATTTATCTTAAACTGAGGCCTTAATTTTAGGTGAGATCCTACACAATTGCCTAACTTAGTTAATGTAAACTTAAGAATTAAGAGTTGAGCCACTACTAATGTAAACTCAAGAATCAATAGTTTTAAACAACGAGTGGGGGTTTCATCATAGACACTCTTACATCTCACATCACTGAAAGATGTGAGTAATGAGCATAAAATGGATGATCCACTTTGGACTGACAAGAGGTCTTGTAGGTCGGTTCGAACCCATACAAAAATAAATAAAACCGTTAAGAGTACATAAATGACACATGAGATAATATTTACTAATGGATGTCTCAGATGGTATCCTACTCTCAATCAGAAGTGTATGCCAAGCGAATAATCTCTTGCTAGCGGGGGTCTCAGATAGTATCAGAGCCATTCCAAGTCCCAACCGAAATAGTACGAATCAACTCGAACAATATGTAACTAGTGGGCGGGTCATTTCGGACACGCTCCGAATAATGCGACCACGCAATTCAAATTTCATAATTCATAGTTGTGGAAAAGAGAAGAGACTGATGAATCTTGCTCGGCATTACATAAAAATATTAGTTTCGTTGCAGTCGTAGGAAAAGGACAATGGCAGCGGGACCCTGAGCATGCATTATGAGAATTTAAGTAATTAAAGTAGCTGGTGGTTTCATCTCTCATGAATGGTAAAAACGTGAAAGGCACCAATCGAGCTCGTGATCCAAGACGACGGTGATGATGATGAATCATAATATTAATGTCCCACTATATACTGAAAATTCTGTGCTGTGTTAGAAGGAGAGAGAGTTCTGAAGCAATTCATGGTTCCCAGTAGTAACGTAACTGCTAAGTTGTTATTGTTGTCGTTGTCTGTTACTATCGTCTTGTCAATTGTGTATGGCAAGTGCATGCCTGGCCCTTGCTCTCACATTTCACAACCTCAGTCTCGAGGCTTTTAGATTTTAGCCCTGCAAGCTGTTTACTTAACTTTAGGGAAACTATAAGCTGGCTACCATATGCAATCTGAAGAATGAGATTCATGCACCAAACTCATGCTTTCTTTCTCTCTGTAACTCTCTCTATTGTTAGCAAAAATTTCAACATGGAAAATGCTACTTTTGACAAAAATATTGGTTAAAAAATTTTGGCCAAAAGTTCGACAAGACTAGAAGTGAATTGTTCATAATTATCTTGATATTTTAATTTTTTTATACCTTTTGTTAAAATTTTGTAACCCATTTTTTTTGTCAAAGTAGCATTATTGATTTCAACAATGTCATAGAGAAAGTTTTACATAGAGATATCTTCACCCCGTCACTTATGTGTCGGTTCAATAGAATTGAGTCACGTATATATTTACATCAAGTCGATCCATCACAACACTAATTATCGAGATTTAAATGTGGGAGAGAAAATTTATAATATGTGGCATGATTTGACTGTGATTTCCTAATGATATTAATTTATTTTGAGGGAAATTCACAGGATTTAATAAATAAAAATTAAAATAGTTAAATTCTTACCGTATGCTATCACTAAAATAGAGAAAAGACACGTGGCACATGATTTTTATATGCTCAAGAAAGCTCGGATTAGGAGAGTATTATAATTTGACAGAATTACATAATTTTTTAAAAAAGAGTAGGACAATTAAGATTAGTATGAGCTCTCTCAAATTTTAAGAATTATAAATTTGTCATTAATAATAGTTTATGGGTACTGTGTAATTTCATTGTTAAGATTTTATTACCTTTTTTTTTTAAATTCAGTAACCACTCATGAAAATTCTGAAGTTTGTATTTTGTTTAAGAGAAACTGAATAATATACAATGCAGAAGCTTTATTCAAAACTATATAACTCACAAGCATAATATTTTTTTTTTCTTTTTGGGGATAAACTAACATACATAAGTTAATCTCGTAAAATAATAGGATCAAAATATTAATTATATTCGAATTTTATGGATTTGGTGCCATGATTTATTTCTAATGCCAGATTCCATCTCAATAAAATTCAATGAAATCATAACAATCTAAGTTATTGTGAGGGAAAAAGATCATCTCCTGATCTGATCTCTTCTAAGCTTTTCAAAATTTTTTGCCATGTGTCTTTTAGTAGTAGTGTATGGGTAAGATTCAACTTCTTTTATTTTATTTATTTATTAACTATCAATCAGTAATTGAGTTATTTGCTCAGAACATGATCAGATCAGGAGATAATCAGGATCTTATTGTGAGACTTGAACAAACAAAACAACATCTGGCGCATATCAACTCAACAAGAAGGAACAATCAAATAATTTAACAGCTATTTTCCAGTATATCAAATCAAAACTTGAGGAAAATAAAATTCAAAAAATTTCATGTCACTTCCTACACTAACAGATGATTCTTTAATTTGTCCCACTATGGTTGATAGAAACATTTGACTTCTTCTGCTTTACAAGGTTGGTGCGAGCCAACTAGCCAGAGCACGCAAAAAGAAGGATTCTGTGATACGCCGGCTAACAATATTCAACGCGTACATACATACATATACATGTTGTCACAATCAAACATCAAACGTTGTGTTGTATGCATCAAACGATAATATTAATTGACTAATTTGCATGCGCATGGAATTAGCTTCAGAACCATTAGTATAATCAAAATGGGGGTCCAACTTGTGCAAAGATTGACAGCGCATTTTTATATGCACACTCGCCTTCACTTTACGCAACGCAACCTTCTTCGAGGACACACAAGTCGAAACCAAACAAAACAAATCGTAGAGCCATAAGTTGTTGTTGTTACTCTCAGTCTCAATTAGAAAACGCATGCATATGGGAATCAGGCTCTAGGGATTCAAAGATAAGAACAAGACATTCTTGTGCTTGTTCCTATCATTCATTGAATTTTTTGAGTGTGAAAGGGAAGGGTGCAAGAGCACAAAGCTAATTAATCATTAATTTGCACTTCTCTCTACAGTTCATGTTAGACACTGCTGTTTAGCTTTAATTTTGTATTCTGAAGCACGTGGATTTCTTGACTCTAAAAGATGACGTGTTAAAAATTTATAATTAGGCTATTATATATATTACATATCTATCAATACTATAACATTAAAGTATTTTGAAATATGCGAGATTGAATCATATCGGATTTATTTTCAAATATTTGAAAAAAAAATTAATTCTCATGTAAGTGTGTATAGGAAACTTTTCCAATATAAGATTTTAAAGTATGAAAAAAGTCTGAAAAAACTTTAAAAACACGCGGTTTTAAAACTTAATTTCATAATGTTATTAAACCATACGATTTTAAAAATTTTCGAATTTTTCCGCACTTAAAATTTGGGACCACAAAACTATATACACACACGTCAAGGAGTTTAACCAAATTAATATCAGCAGTGTCAAACATATGATGCAAACATAAAGGGATTTTTTGTGGGGGTTGTATACTTGTGATTATCATATTTCTGATGGGTCCAGATTATCTTTATTGACCGATTTTGACATATGGGGCAAGTGGGGAATAGATGTATCAGTGTCTAAGGCTCTCAGCCATGCAAATAGTTGAATAATTTTATCCGTTTATTTTGCTTTCACAATTGCTTTACAACATTCCCTTTTGCTTCTTCTTCCAATCCCTCCTTTTTCTGCAATCAAAGTGCTTTGAGAATAGAACCTCCGGCAATTTTGTTTCACATATTTCTCCCTCAACAAGCAATTGAGAGGAAGACTCATGCTTCAATAATTAACAACTTGTGGGCTAATGTCAATTAATTAGTTAAAGCATAGTCACATAAAATAAAAAGAAGCTAAAGCCATACAAGCAGGATATATATAGTAAGCAGAGTTAATGTCTGCATCGAGTGAGGTCATTGCTTAGCCGATCATATTCAACTGTTTTGATTTTGCCAAACATTTATTATTATTATTATTTATTTTAATTTTGATTACGGTAATGAAAGTTATGTGATCAAAAAACGAGAAGAGAATCCGCAGGGTGTGGTTCATTTCTTTAGTAATATCATTCTCGTCTTGTTCTCGCTGTCGCTTGTCGATTACTCTGAGCTGTATTTGTCACTGTATGTCAAATAATGGCTGCATGAGACAACTCTGTTTTTCAATTCATCGAAATTTTGAAAATTCGTGCACACTGGCCCGAAAGCGGACGTACACTTCTGTTTTCATTTATCACATGTAATTACAAGCTGCTGTGCGCCATCGTGAAACTTTTTTTTTTCAAAAATTAATATAGATTCGTTTTTTGTTTTCCTGTTTCAGATTGTATTGGGCTCGATTGATCTTTTGTTCTATTTAATGATTTTTTTTTCTCTCTCTCTGAAACAAGTCCATTTAAATAAATTAAACGAGGGTTGGATTTGGGAGTTCTCTTTTGAGAAGGTCTTTTGACAATTGACACCCCTCAAAACTCCTTATAAAACCTCTTTTTTTAAAAAAAAAAATTTAAACTGAAAATACCTAAATAACCAAATACAATTTTTTCTCCAAAAAAAAATATAATTAAAATACAATTCAATTCATTTCTTATTTTTTAAATAAAAAATTAATTAAATATTTAAATGGATTATTTTTAATAAACATCTAACACCAACCCCATTTTCTAATTTATATATATATATATATATATTTTAATTTAATTAAAAATAAATTTTGAGAAAGTTATAAGAGTTTAAAGTTATGAAAATAAAAACTATATAACGAGAAAGAATATACTTTAAGATTTTAGGATTTATATGTAATTTATAAATAATTACTTTAGAAATATAAAAATTTTTAGGGTAGAACAAATTACGGTAAGATGGTTAATTTATTATATTTGTTTGTATTACAATTAGGAATATGTTAAGAAATAATATTTTTAAAAAAGGTGTTATAAGAATTTTAGAGGGGTGTTAAAAGCCCCACCCTTTTATTTTAAGTCATTGGAGGCCCATTAGGCCTATAAAGGCTAACAAAATTTAAGCTTGCCCATTTGTTTTTGGTTCACTTGTCTTTTTTTTTTTATTTAGCCCCTTTTATTTATCTCATTAGCCCCACATTTTAATTAATCTCTTCATTTTCAAAATCACTCTTATTAATTTTTTTTTTTTCATTTTTTATGGTTTGCATACACAAACTCTCTCTCTCGAATCCAACAACCTCAACGAAAAAGGATCATGCCATAACATTGTCAATAATTGCAGCAATTGAAAGCAATGCCTGATCGAGCTGATAAGAGACAAAAGAAAAAAAAATTTTAATTTTTAATAAGGATACTTATGGCAATAGATGCATTAAACTGAAAAGTGGGGGTTCAAGAGATAAAAGTAAAGGCATCAAATATCGTTACTTATCTTTTAAATATGTTTAGGTTTAGTTTGAAATTGTCAAAAAAAATAATTTTAATTCTCGCTTTCTTCAGTTCAAATTTCAAAAAAAAAAAAAAAAAGAACTAAATCAATGAAAAATATAAAGAAAACAAAAATCTTGAAGCGAAGCTAACCAAAATTCAGGTTTAATTAGTTTCAGTACTTCAGGTTCCTTTTGAAATGTACATGAAGTACCTCCTCCTGATTGGACTAAAAACAATTGAAATTGTTGAACCACATCGCACATATTAAATAGATTCCCAATTAGTTTTCAAGCAGAGAAATTTACTATTTCCATACATAAAATCAATAAATTAATTTTTAACAATGTTAAAAAAAATAAAAATAAAAAGTCCGTGGGTCTTGCCATTTATTTAAAGAGAAAAATAAAGAATAACTCAAATTATTTGGAATCTTCCAATAGATTATTATGATATTAACATCAAATTTTAATTAAAAAATGAAAGAAAGAAAGAAAGAAAGTTTTAATCATGAAAAATGATTCTGAAATCTGAACTGCCAACTCACGCTCTACATATGTATTTAATTTTTTTATCTTCGCAAATTCAGTCATCATCTCTGATCTGTCAATGGCTCAATGCTATTGCCAACTTAGCCATGCCGCCGCAATGGCATCAAGATTCAAGAGTGAGTGATTACTCTCCATAATAATAATAATAATAATAATAAAAACATGAAAAATGGAGCCAAAACCAAAAGCATATTTCCATTTGCGGTTCACTCAAATTTCAATCCGCGCCTAAAATTTCTGACATTTTGTTGTCTCCTTCGCCAAAACCCAAAATCCCTCCTTTGACAATTTGAATGGAAGTTTTGAACCCAAACCAAAAATATATATAAATTTCAATTCCCTCCTCCTCCTTCCTCCTCTTCATTAATCCAAAATTTTATATCATCCCTCCAAATCCAAAATGAACCCATTACTCAACATTACAAATAGAAACCACTCGTTCATGATCAATTCACCAAAATGGAGCACAACAAAGAAAATGTCCCTCCACCGCTAATCAGCCCAGTTGCAGTATCAGCCCCAGCCCCGTCATTCAAGAAAAGCTTTCAGAGAAGATTAAGAGCGCCGCTCGCCGATATTTCGAATCTCTTCAACAGCTCAGTCTCAGTTCAAGCAAATTCTAATCAAGCAAGTGATCGCAGTGTTTGCTTCTTGTTACCTCCGTCTTTTTCTCGCAAGAGAAAGACCGCTGATCAGGAAATTGGTTCGACTGAAGGGACTTGTGCCAAGTCTTTGAGGATGGGATTTAGATAAATTTATACACATTCACTGTGTGTTGATTCTTATATTACAATATATATACTTGTTATATTTTGTTCATTCGATGATAACTAATACTGGTAATATAAATTCCATCTAAAAATTAGTTATTATTTTTATGTTTTTGTCTCTTTCTTATTCATATTCAATCAATGTGTCTTCTAAGCTTCCATATACATCCCAATCGCCGAGTGCCTATATATTGAGATTTGTGATTAAGTTAATTATTTCATTGTTTTTCGTCTACATTGATCTGGGCAAAATTGAAGAATCAGATAGGGTGACCCCAAAAGATTAAAAAAAAAAAAAAAAACTGCTTTTAGATTGTATTACCGATATATTATTAAGATTTTTTGGGTCATTTAATTATTCCAATAAATCATAAATTTATATGTTATATGTACCGAGGTAAAAATTAGTGAAAAATGGAGTTTGTATCATCGATGGTAATTTGACCAGTGACTGAAACACAGATCCAGGACTTCGGTGCTTAAGCGTAAGACTATTAAGAAGGGTTAGAATGAAGAAACTACATACCTATATATTCCAGAATAAAAATTTCATAAATTAAGAGCGTTAAAATGTAAAATTTCAAAAGAAGTGGGCTAAATTTCAATAGAGCCCTTATCTTCTATAGATATTTTCATTTTTTTAACCTGATGGACCAAACATGGGTTTGCCGCCCAATGGATTTCACTCTGATTAGAAGGAACATTGCCGTACATGACGTTATGTGACAATTTAAACTCCCCATGAGTTTTGCTTTGTTTGGACACAAATTTGGATTTAGTATTGATATGAGTATTGCGGTAAATCAGATGTGCAATGGATTTAATTTCTTTTGGAGACTTATTTTTCTTCGGGCCTTCATTTCGTCAAAGGATATTTTCATTTTTGCGGAATTGTTGTCAAAGTCTCTTTCTAATGATATTTTCGTAATGCCAATAATCTGTTGTTTTTGGGTTGGCTAGCACCTTCTTCCTAGAGTTCTAGTCTCCCAATAACTGTGGGATTTATTATGATGTTATTAGGATTCAATTGTAATGGACTTCAATTTGCTGGGTTTAATAACAAGTTTGGTGAACCTCAATTGTATTTTGATTGAATTTTTTATAATATTAAAAAAAATTTAATGATACAAGTGTAGCATTCTAGTAATGGTGCGTTTATCAACTAGTAATCGGCTTGAGTTGAAATCAAAATGGAATAAAATTAATGTTGTGTTTACTTACCATATTAGAGAATTGGAATTATTGACAATGTTTAGTTATTTACTTTGCAAAATGGAGTCGGGAATCGAAATTAGAATCGTGGGCCGACTACAATTTGGGAATGAGGAATGTGAGACTCATTTCCAACTTGATTGGGAATGAGTCTCCCATTCTCAAGATTGATAATTTTGTCCTCTCCTAAAATTTAAAATGTCAACTTTGTTCTCATTTATAATTAATTAGTATATTATTATAATTAATTAATTAATATACTATTTACTAATTAATATAATTATTACTATTAATTAATATTATATTAACAATAATATATTATTAATTATATTTCTTACATATAAATTGAAAAAAATACAAATTTATTTTTATTATGGAATTTAGTTATTGTTGTTGTTATTATTATTATTAATTATTTTTATTTTTATTATTAATTATATTATAAAATTTATTATTATTTTTGTTGTTGTTATTGTTATTAATTATTAATTATCACTATTTATTTATTATTTATCATCATCATCATCATCAAATGACAATAATTAACAAGGAGTATTTTAATAAATTATTAATCATTTTTATAATAATAGAAATCACAATAATAATAATAATAATAATAATAATAATAATAGTTATTATTATAATTAACTAAGGGCATTTTAATAACTTGAAACAATTCATCTTATTCCGATTCCGATTCTAAGAAAAAAATAAACACATCAATGAGATTCCAACCCATTCCAATTCTGATTCTTACAGGTCAAGTAAACAACTTATTCTAATTCTCATTCTCCATTCTCATTCTAGCTCCTTATCATTCTATCACATTCTGATTTCAATCCATTTCGATTACTGACAAGTAAACGCAACATAAAATAAACAGAAATTGGAATGAGAGATAGGAATTAGAATAATGATGCATTTACAAATTCGTAATTAGAATAAGTTAGAATCAAAATGGACTAGAATAATGAGCGGAATTGACATGAGGAATGAGAATCAGAATAATATGCTTACTTGAATTATAGGAATTGGATTCAAAATAAGCTCTATTCCCATTCATATGCGTATTTGATCTTGTACTCTAAATGAATTGTTATAAGTTACTATTAAGAATGGCAAAATTTGAATCCAGATTCATATTGATATTCTTTTATCCGGATCTACAAAATAATATGCAGATTTAGATGCGGGTAATATCCGCATAGATTTCATATGCGTATTTTATCTTGTACTATAAATGAATTGTTATAAGTTACTATTAGGAATGGCAAAATCTGGATCCAGATTGAGATTGATATTCTTTTATTTGGATCTGTAAAAAAATATGCAGATTTAGATGCCGGTAATATCCGTACGGATTGCGGGCGGATATCCCAGATATTCAGATCTAGAAAAATTAAAATTCAATAATTTAAAATATAATTTAAAATTCAACAATTTACCTAATAATATCAAATAAAATCCAATCATAATTGAACAATAAACAATTTAATACCTAAAATAAGATACAACACCATAAAGCCGCAAATAAAAATACCACAACATAAATCAAACATTAAGAATAACATAAATCCAAGTCTAGCATCACTATAAATCCATAAATAAAATTATAAAACACCACAAATCCACATAAAATAATGCGGATCCCAATATATTTATGAATTTAATTTAACTTCTATATGTTTTAATTAATCCTCTTATTTTTTTTATTTAACTTATATATTTTTCATTTAATTTTAATTTAATAAATAATTTAATTAAAAAATAATGTGAATATGAATATTCAGTTTTACGGATGCAATCCAGATTCGGATTCGTATTTTTTAATGTGCAAATCCAAATTTTCTGAATCTTTACGGATCCAGTCCAGATTCGAATATTTTTGCCATCCCTAATTACTATAATACCCTTACTTAATTATTGTCTTTATTATAATAATAATAATTATTAAATAAACTTATTGTTAATAATAATACTAAAAAAATAATAACAATGACTATCTTCAATAACAACAACAATAATAATCATCATTGTCATCATCATCAACAATCCATCATCATTGCTGATCAGTAGCAGTAGGTTGTAGCAACGACTGACAATAGTAGTAACAATCAACAACGAGATTGATGGTAGGTGTTGTTGTTTCAGTGCAAGATTGACGGCCAGCGACCGCACTGCTGGCTCGATTCTTGGGTGCTATTGCCGATTGTTTCGATTGGGGATTTAATATTTTTCTTTTACTTTTCCTTATTTTTGTTATTTAATTAGAACAAATTAGGAATTTAAACATTTAGGGAGATAATTTCGCTAATCCTGGGAATGGGGTTTCAACCTAGTGGAAATCAGACTCTCATTCCTAATTTTCGAATTAGTGTGGGATCAACTAATTATAATTCTCATTCGCCCTTCAATTTTATAAATAAACACATCAATCAATCATTTCCATATTCTTTAGCAGTAAACACATCGTGAGTAAAAAACTAATAGCAACAGAATTCTTTGCATCGACTTTAAAATTTTAACCAGTACAACCGAAGAAAAATGATTCTGGAATTTGCCTATGAATCACTTCGAAAAAGTTTTAGTCATCTATCCTATCAATATAGGAAGCTTGCATATTGAACGTAAAGCGTCATCTTTCCGTTAATATTTTAAAATTTAATTAGCGTAAGCAAATCCTTGATTTTACCACCCAGTTGGCTAGCTTTAAAATATATTATATGCCATAGTATAGTGCTTGATGATATCATCCCAAAAACATAATTAAAGAATAACCGTTACAAATCATGCGGAAGAAAACGTATATGATAATATATTTTTAATTAATTCATTAACATCTCCAAAAGGCTTTGACTTCTTGATCCACTTTTGATTTAGTGTAAGTGCGGCGAAAATGTAACAACATCGAATACGTAAGACGTGGCCACCATTTGCCAATTAATTAAAAAGTTTCTAATCAGACAAACGCTGGTAGTATAAATGCTGCTACTTTTCAATTAAAGCTATTTTCTTTTTTCTGAGTTTAGATTCAGCATTGATAATATGTCAATTGTGTATTTATAACAATGTACTAATATCGATATATAGCTTTGAAGCCTTGTGTTGATATTCTTTCTTCTCCAAATAAATATTCCGATTCTAACATATATGAAATAATAATAATCATAATAATAATATACTGTTGTTTATTTATTTAACAGAAAAAAAAAACTCTGAAACGACTTGATGATCACGTCAAATGAGTTTCTTGATGATAGAAGATTAATAATTCAGTGATGGTGCACTTTTTTATTTTTAATGTTGATCCTTCTAATTAAAATAGAACAATGGTGTCTTTTTTTTCATTTTATATTCTTTCGGTGTCTTTTTTTTTTTCATTTTATATTCTTTCTAGCTGGTTACTTCTTAATTAATCCATGTCGAATGAAGGTCGGTATTGGATCACGATGACGACGACGAGCATTATAGATTGTTGTACGTACGTTGTTGCATGCATACCTCATCATCACTTCAGAGACTATTCATTTGTCAACGCTAGACTTTATTGTTAAATCATCTTCATGATTTTCCACTATTATAATATAATTCACATATCACTCTCGTAGACCCGTCTCCAATAATTGTGCACACATATCCACTAAATTCAATGTAACGTACTTATATATATATACCATCTTCTCCAAAATTACAATAATTAATTCAATTATGATTGTCAGGAATTCAAAGATCGCTCAATATTAATTAAGTGACATCGATCAATCAACTAGCTTGGCCTTAATTTGTTCAACTGATGAGTTGGAATAAGCAGGGAGAATCTCGAGAGAGTTTCGTGGTGTATGTGGAGCCAAGTTACATTTCTGGTCATTGATTTGATCATCTCAGTCATCTGGATGATGATATTAAACTTAAGGGCCAGCACGCAGTATTTGTTTTGGAGCGGTGAGAAAGCTAATACAAACAAAAGCGGACTCCCGAAAGTATTTGACATCATTCAAGTGGAGGCGATGTGCGCGTGCGCCCGCATTATATGTATAAAAGAAGTCCAAAGCATCAGAATGTACATTGTCCCTTCAAGTTCGCAGGAGAGAAACTTTCAACGTCAGAAAGGGCTGCATTTGGAGAGAGAGCAACCTTTCCGACTTGGGAAGTGGCAACCACTAATTAGACTCATAACTTAGGTCCTATTTGTCAATGGTATTCAGGTGGTATAACTTTTTGGCAACTACTACTGTGGACAAAAATTATAATAAAAAAATAAAAGTTGATGAAATGTAGTATATGTAGCTTTTAAATAATGACTTTGACAAGAATAATAAAGTCATTGTACGCTTTTCATTATATTATCTTATCTTAGCCTTCCAAACCATAGCGGCAAATGTTTATCAAGCATTTTAGTATTACATAACTTAAAAGATATAACTGTCTAATTTCAATACCAAACAAGGCCATAATATGCATATTTGAGAATTGACTTTTAATATTTGAAAAGTCCTATGTGTGTTTCTGTGTATATATAAGTCATTATATAATAAGAGATCTCTTATTTTATTAAGATAAGGGATAGACTATAAAATACTAAACTTACACATTTTATACATTATCATGCAGTATATTTTATTTTATAATATATTAAAATATGTGTTTTATTATCTAAGAAATTTCTTATTTTAATAAAGTATATGATCTCTCATTGAAAAATTACTCTCTCTCTATATATATATATTTATGAGGAAAACGACAGCAACACTTGTGTTTTGTCAAAATGGTGATATGGACTATGTTGTTTTGCAGAAATGATCACCACAAATTAATATGAGTCTCTGTGTTCAGGAATATAGTGAATTGGAATACAGCTCATATCTCATTAGACATGGCAGCCGCATATTCAAAATTATGTTGCACGCAGTGCTTAAACTGAGCCGGATATTGGGATTGACTCATCAACACGAAACAAGACAAATTAATAAACATACTCATTGTCATCCACTTTGTCTGAATTTAACTCAAAAGGAAAGGAGCATTGAAGTACTACTACTATAGTACTATATAAGGAGAGTTCAGGATCATAGCGAGAATATTCGAAAGCTTCGAAAGCAATTTTGACATAAAATACGCATATGGCTAGCTTGAAATTCTGGGCATGTCTTGCTTTGCTTTTGATGACAATCTTGAGGTTCGAAAGTAGACCTCTTGAGAATAATTATCCTGAGAGGAAGAACAATGTTGTAAGCACAATTTGGCGAGAATTTTTGCTTGAGAAAACGAGAGAAGAACTTGAAGTGAAGCTGGGAAATAATGAAGGAACCAGTCCCATCTATTATGACTCAGAGAGAGTCAGTCCTGGAGGACCCGACCCCAAACATCATTGAGATGAATTACAGAGCCAGTGCTAGTGGATCGATTCACAAGCAACATTGGAGTTTTGATTTTAGGGTTAGCTTGTGACTTTGACTTGTAATCCAAGTTATAATAATACGTGAATTTGTAAGATGGTTTTCACTGATCTTTAACTGGCCACCTGAATTCGAATGCTCATAAAAGTATGGGATTAAGAAATTACTTTACTATTTACCCACATTCTAACTTTTTAGTATTTATACGTAATATTTTGATAATTACTTTCTTGATAAATTATAAATATGTGGTAATATATACATGTCTCCTAATTAATTATGCATTCAAGGTTAAAAAAGGTACTCTAAATCAAGGGGATTTCAACAATAAACGGAAGGACAGCATGCATACTATAGGTACTCTATATACTTACTTAGCCAGCTAGCTATATACATGTGGTCCTTCATGAAAAATAAATGAAGATTTTACGAAGGAAGACGCAAGAGTAGTCTCTTTCGGTTCTTACAATTGGTGTGTAATCGTCCCCACTGTATTAATTAGGTCATCAAATACCACGAGCCAGCCACATTTTGCTTTCAACACTTGCTAGATCAAATTGGCAACTGGACATATCAAAACTGTGATCAAAGTTATAGTTTTACATTAACACAACAGATGATAAAGATAAAGATCGATTCGATTACCACCACCAACAGTCAAAATATAAGCATGTGATTGATAAATATTAGATAATAAAATCAATTAATAAATTGACCTACGTACTTTTAGTTTTTAGTTTGTTCCTTCGTTATCGTGTGTACATATTGAAAGAAGTTAATAGGTAATTAATCAACACAAACAATTATCATTAATTTAATTTGTTGGTTAATGGTGGTGATTGGTGACTTGATCCATGCATGTAGCTACTGCCTACAGTGTAAAAATGAATACGCTTTTTTGTTCGCCACATCTCAGCTTATTGTCCTGGATAGCTTGAGTCATTTCGTGAGATTCTTTTTCCATGATATTGCTATCAAAGAAAAATGCTTTGGGCATATAGTTGATGCACACCAAGGGTATATCTATAAAAGCTACCAAAATGTCACGGACCGCAATCGTGACACCCAAGATATGCGCTTGTACACTAGTGTCGATGATGGTTGTGCTGATTGTTGGAGACATGCTTCAAGGGCGTGCGTTTGGGGGAATACAATGGCCCTAAACTCTTTGGAGTTCAGGCAGGCCGACCCGGTTGAGTTTGGGGAGCTTGTCGCTAGTCGAGAACTTAACCTTGAAGAGGGGTCTAGGCGAAACCTTACACACACTGGTTGGGAATTGGAGCCGTTCTCTTGATGAGCCTAAGGTAGGGCGAAACCAGTCGATATTGTGCCACTTCCACTAGGCTTACTCTCGTAGTATGAGATGTGGAAGTGCCACACAGGCTCGAAACCTCTCGTCCGTGACAAATGGTATCAGAGCCGTGTTTGTCATCTCTCAAAGCCCTTGTTGTGAGCTCGCCAAGCGCTCCAATGCCGCACCACGCATGTCCCCACCCTTTTGGGCGCAAGGGTCGACAAGTGGGACGAACATGCAGGTTCTCACACCCCCAAGCGTTCGCACTAAGTTGGACAGTATCTGCACGTGGGTCCTATCCCTGGATCGAGGACGAGTAGGCAGGGAGTTCATGGGTGAGATTGGCAAGCCGATCTTCTCATTTTCACGTGAAAGTGCACATTTGCGAGACGTATGCTTCATGCACGAGGATGTGCATGGTCATGGCGGTGGGAGAATGTCACGGACCGCAATCGTGGCACCCAAGATATGCGCTTGTACGCTAGTGTCGATGATGATTGTTGGAGACGTGCTTCAGGGGCGTGCGTGTGGGGGAATACAATGGCCCTTAGCTCTTTGGAGTTTAGGCAGGCTGACCCGGTTGAGTTTGGGGAGTTTGTCGCTAGTCGAGAACTTAACCTTGAAGAGGGGTATATGCGAAACCCTACACAAACTGGTTGGGAACTGGAGCCGTTCTCCTGACGAGCCCAAGGTAGGGCGAAACCAGTCAATATTATGCTACGTCCACTAGGCTTACTCTCATAGTATGGGATGCTGGAGTGCCGCACGAGCTCGAAACCTCTCGTCCCGTGAAAAAAAACTTGTCTCATGAGTAAGAGACATAACATCTATGACAATGTATGCATAATCATTCATCAAAATCAAAGCTAAAACTTAAGAGCAAAGTTGTTCTTTGTGGATAAATAAGATTTACTTTCTCATGTTATATAAAAAAAAAAGTTGGTCATTGTAGTACATTTTATGTTAAATTTATTATCAAACATTTGGTTTGATATTTTTCTCTCAAATTTCATATCAAATTATCTGACACATGATTTGTAATGCCTTATATAGTTGATTTTTTTTACAAGTTTCAAATGATGAATACCACATCATTTGGTGTTTAAATTTTGAGGTGTTTTTGATAAATAATAAAGATACTAATTTATATCATAACTGATGTAATATTTATTTATTAGATGATATAATAATAATTTTATTAGTTATAAATTAATCATCTAATAACTAAATGATACATGTAGTTGAGATTCATATATTGGTACATAATCATCATTGTTAGAATTATTGTTTAGTTAATGTAGTGAACACCTGTATACTTTGTAACCCTATCGGAAAACCTACACCATAAAATTGAGAGGGAGTAGGTTTGAAATTTAATACCAACAAAAAGGTAGCTTTAGGATTTTAATTCCCCTATCTATTAATAGAATGGTCACTCCTATTAATAGGTATTAGATAGGGGCATGGGACTATTTTTTTAAAAAGAAAAATTAAAATAATGTAATAACCACTAAAATTAAAAGGTTATGTGACATAGCAATCACTTGCCTAATTCAAATGTGGAATCACATTCCTTATCATCGATCCACCATGACAAGCCCACTTATAAAGCTAGTGGGCCATGCGCCCAGCACAAGAGATTTCCTTCGGAGATTAAGTCATGGGCCACGACCCACACAAAACTGTTGATCGCCCTCTGTGAATTTTCCCGCCTGCATGAGCTTTCATGGAGATTTCATCAAACACCATCAGCGCATTCTTCGCCTACTCAAAACTTGCTCGACAGCTCCTTCCCTCCGCAGCACAAAACCTCTCCATGCGCTCACCGTCACGGCAGGCCCAAACCCTGACCAACCCATCTTTCTTTACAATAGTATTATTTCACTGTACGCATCTCTCGGGGAACCGGTCACTGCCCGGAAACTGTTCGACAAAATGCCCGACAGAAATGTAGTGTCTTTTAATAGCATAATTAGTGCTTACAGTAGATGTGGATATGTAGAGGACGCTTTGAGAATGTTTCTTTATATGATAAACCGGGGTTTTGAACCTACCCAGTTCACTTTTGGTGGGTTGTTGTCATGTGATTTATTGAATCCTGTTGAGGGAGCTCAGTTACAGGCTTCAGTCTTGAAGAATGGGTTATTTTGTGCTGATGCCTTTGTTGGGACTGCCTTGTTAGGGTTGTATGGGCGGCATGGCTGCTTGGATGAGGTGGTTTCTGTATTTGAGGATATGCCAAGGAAGAGTTTAGTGACGTGGAATTCAATAGTATCTATTTTTGGGAAACATGGATTTGTTGAAGATTGTATGTTTTTGTTTCGCGAGCTTGTCAGGTCGGAGGTCGCTTTGACTGAATCTTCTTTTGTGGGTGTTATTCATGGATTGTCAAATGAACAAGATTTGGAATTTGGAGAGCAGATACATGGTTTAGTGATCAAGAATGGGTTTGATTATGAACTTTTGGTTGCAAATTCTTTAGTTAATATGTACTTTCAATGTGCTGGCATATGCTCTGCAGAGAAAATGTTCAAGGATGTGGCGATTAGGGATGTTGTATCATGGAATACAATTATTGGTGCATTAGCAGAGAGTGAAAATTTTGGAAAAGCACTTGAATTCTATTTAAGAATGTCTGTGGATATAGTGTTTCCTAACCAGACGACATTCGTATATGTTATTAATTCTTGTGCTGGTCTGCAGAACTCAATCTTGGGAAAATCAATCCATGCTAAAGTAATCAAGAATGCTTTAGAATGTGATGTTTTCGTAGGTAGTGCATTGGTTGACTTCTATGCTAAATGTGATAATTTGGAGGATGCTCATCTCTGTTTCAGTGAAATATCTCATAAGAATATCGTTTCGTGGAGTGCTTTGATTTTGGGTTATGCAAGTAAAAGCTCTCCTACTTCTATTTTTTTACTGATAGAGTTGCTTCAGTTAGGTTACCGACCTAATGAGTTCACATTTTCTCATGTTCTTAGATCATCATTAGCCTTCGAGCTGTTGCAGCTTCATTGTCTGATTATTCGAATGGGATATGAGAATTATGAGTATGTGCTAGGCTCCCTCATGACGTCATATGCCAAGAGTGGTCTCATATCTGATGCCCTGGCTTTTGTCACAGCTTTGAACATACCAAGAGCTGTTGTCCCTGCTAACATCATTGCTGGAATTTACAACAGAACTGGCCAATATAATGAAACAGTAAAGTTGCTTTCTCAGCTTGAAAGACCTGACATAGTATCTTGGAATATTGTGATTGCAGCTTGTGCTCACAATGGTGATTACAAAGAAGTGTTGGAACTTTTTAAATACATGCGTGCAGCTCAAATTTATCCAGACAATTATACATTTGTCAGCCTTTTGAGCGCGTGCTCCAAACTTTGCAACCTTGCCTTGGGCAGTTCTCTTCATGGTCTCGTCAAAAAGACAGAAATCATTTCTTTGGACACATTTGTTTGCAATATGTTAATAGACATGTATGGAAAATGTGGGAGCATTGGAAGTTCCGTGAAAATATTCAACGAAATGACAGATAGAAACGTTATTACATGGACTGCTCTAATTTCTGCTCTTGGACTAAATGGTTTTGCTCAAAGGGCGCTAGAAAGGTTCAGAGAAATGGAATTTCTTGGATTTAAACCTGATAGGGTTGCTTTGATTGCAGTGCTTACAGCTTGCAGACATGGTGGGCTAGTGAGAGAAGGGATGGAATTGTTTGAGAGCATGAATAGGAGTTATGGGGTTGAACCAGAACTGGATCATTATCATTGCGTTGTGGACTTACTGGTAAGATATGGACATCTTAAGGAAGCAGAAAAAATTATTACTACAATGCCTTTCCCACCAAATGCTCTTATATGGCGTACTTTCCTTGAAGGCTGCCAGAGGCGTAGAATTGCAAAATATGATACACTCAACTCAACTAAGTGTTAATTTCAAAAGAGCACTTGACTCCATGCTGCTTATCTTGGTTGCACAGATTCCTTATTCCTACCAGTTATGCTTGCTACAGTTATAAGTAGGTTCCACAAGATAGAATGGCCAAGTTGGGTTTAAGATTCTGTTTGGCAGAGGTCTGTTTAAGCTTTCAGGATAATATGCTATACAGTGATGGAGTATTTGAAAATCTTGATCCCTTGCTGCTATATCTGAAGGTATCATTATTTCCATTTCATTTAGAAAATGTAAATCACCTGGGCAAAATCTAATCTCTTTATTATAGCGACCAAAGACTAGCCCCTTGTAGCTGCAACCTTCAATCAAAAACTTGGGCAAGACAACACTCGATCATCCAGTTGTTTAAGGATGTAGTTTTAGATGAGGTAGCTGGCTAAGAAACAGTCCTCAAAATCATTTTGTTCAAATGAGTTATAAGATTATTTATTCATGTTGAACATTACTGTTTCTGTCACACCTCTCATTTCCTGATATAACAAATTTCATTACTCTTGCAGTATCTATGAAATATTTAACACTCTTCGCTGCAACCAAGGCCGTATGGCTTTCTATTTGGTGAGTTTGTCTGTCCTGCTTCATAATAGCTTGGTTTTAAGTTAAAGAGGACTACTGATGTTTGAGAAGACAACGTACAAACAAGAAAAGACGAGATAACAATATGAAGATTCTATCTGCTGTGATGAAATTAAAATTTTCCAAGCCGGAAAAGTAACTTTTCTTTTTCAACTTCATATGGGAGCACTCTGCCTCTTCAAAATAATAATACTTCCTGACCGTTAATGGACAGCTAATTGTATTTGGTGGTAGTTGTTGTGTAAAGCTATGTTTCTTTCGTCCACTAGCACTACCTTAACTGCTGCTACTTTATTTTGTCCTTGAAACAGATTTTCTATTGCCCAAAAGTGCGAGATGGAGGTCAAGATTCTCTATTTCTAATGCGGAGAGATAATCTTAGGGCCATTTATGAAAGTGACTCTTTGAATAATCCTATGGATAGTGTATGTGGCGAACTGGTGGCAGAAAGAAGCTTTAAGTGAATGGAGAATAATAATAAGAAACTCAGGGCCATGTCATCAAGCTTTGTTAAAGAACTACACCACTGTCTAGACTCTAGATAAGGCTTTTACTACTAGACTTATTCTTGACTTCCATCTTTATTTGTGGCATCTCGGTTAACACTCTCGTCTAAACTTGTACCACACACGGCTCAATTTTGAGGTGCCATGTGAAGTCCAATCTCCATTAGCTAGCATAACCTGGTACCACGCCTAAACCCACCATGTGTCTGACTGGACTTTGTCGAGATACCCCAGCCATACAACAGAAAGTTGACATTCAAGATTGTTCTTTTTCATTATTATTATTATTATTATTGTAATTCATGAATCAAGAATTATATATTATTAATTTTTGATTCATTCCACCCTCACTGCACCACATGAAAAGTCTCTTTGATTAAATTATGGTAAGAAGTCAATTTTAAATACGTGGGGAATTGGGTGAAAAACGTACTTAAGATATTCAACCGCATGTAAAGATGTTTTTGCCTTGAGCGAGGCATAATGCGATTCTAGACATGGTTTTATGTGCAATCCCCCCTTAAATTTAAGTCCACCGCCTTCCAGAATTTCCCATTGAGACATGAATAAATCATTTTAACTGAAATGTGTTTGTCATTGGGTTGTATATCATGCCTGGCAGGTATCTCGGGGAAGAGAAAGAGGGCTTGTTATCTAAATTTTAAAGGCACGAGAGAAAATTAAAGAAAGAAGGTTGATTTGAGAGAACCACTTTTCAGATAAGAAACACAGTCTATTGATAATAGAATCATTCTTTGCCTCTTTTCTTTTCATCATCTATTTAAATACAACTAATAAGATAACTACACAATACCAAATGTAATATAGCTACCACAAACCACTAATACAATACAACTACAACATTTAAACTACAATAAACCATAAAAAATAATAACCAAACATTACAATACATAATTAGCACACATCATTCGTCCTCTCTTAAAAAAATCCTTGTCCTCAAGGAACTACTTGGACATTAATCATGTTTTGCACCTTGATTGACCAGGAGAATATTTTCCGTCACAATAGTAGCAAAGGCCACAGTCTTTACGCTCTTTCACCTCACTTGGTATCAAACGTTTAAATGTTGATGGAGTTGAATAGCGTGGCTGGGATCCTAACAAACCTTGGGGGGGTTCTAGATTGGATTTTAGAGGGTTGCTTACAAAGGTTACATTTTTTCTCAATAAGTCTAACAAGTCCAATGGCTCTTGATAATGACTGAGGCTTCTGAATCTATAACTCTAAGCGAATTTTATCTTTGAATCCTCCAACAAAACTACCAACTAAGAAGCTTTATGGTACATCCTGCACCATCTGAGACAGTCTCTCAAATTCTTCTTGGTAAACCAATACGGTGGTTTTTTTTTTTTTGCTTTAATTGGAGCCAAGCTTTTGAAGCATCATCGAGCTCTGTTGGTCTAAATCTTTTAAGGAGGGCTGGTGTAAACTCAGCCCATGAAGCCGATCCTTTTGTTTTCATTAGCCAACGAAACCACTGTAGTGCGGTTCTTTTAAGATGGAAAGATGCCAATTGCACTTGGTGTGTTCCTCCATAATCTTCTAATATTCAAAGTATTGTTCAGCCCTGTAAATCCAACTATTTGGGTCTTCACCATTGAAATTTGGGAATTTTAATTTTAGTGTTCGGCCAAAGGATAAATTTGTTGTTCTAATGGATGAACTAGATTCTCCTAACTTTGGACTTTGGATGACACCTGCACCGGCTTGGGAATATTGGGAACTTATTTGGTCATACTTGGTGTTTAGACTCTAAAGTTTGCTAAGAATCTCTTGTATGACTACATCTTGATTCTCAAATTTTATAATAACAAAGGTTTTGAAATCAGTCTCTTTTTTTTTGTCTGGTTGCATCAGCCATGAGGAACCTGCTCTGATACCAAATATTACGTAAATCTTAGAGACACGAGAGAAAATTAAAGAAAGAAGGTTGATTTGAGAGAACCACTCTCAAGATAAGAAACACAGTCCATTGATAAAAAAAAAAATTTCTACCTCTTTTCATTTCATCGTCCATTTAAATCCAACTAATAAAATAACTCTACAATACCAGTTACAATGTAACTACAACAAACCACTGCTACAATAAAACTACAACATTCAAACTACAATAAACTGTAAAAAAATAATAACCGAACATTACAATACAAATTTAGCACACATCAGGCTCCCCTACAGAAATGGAAGGAATGATTGCCAATTTATGTATATTTGTAGTTTGAGGTAATGGAAGATCCACAAACATTCAGAAGACAAGAGGACATTTGTACATTCAGAAGACAAGAGGACATTTGTTCATGGGATTCATATTTGTCTTCTCCGTGAAACTTTCATAATATTAGATATGATTATAAACAAAAGCATCGAGGAAAAAAAAAAAAATACTGACCCATTTTATCTCCACTAGCTTTACTTTTTTGTCATGTTTGCATCTACCTTCAAGCAAGGGCGGACCCAAGAATTTATATTAATCCCGGGCTAAATTTAAAATTTTATATTTTGAAGTGAATATAAATATTCATAAGTAAAAAAAGTACATCAAATAATGAGGAGACAAAAAACTCTATGAATATGTACTCTAAACAAAAATAATTGTACAAAAAAATTAGAAAACAAAAGATAATTCAAATATAAAAACACTATTTTTTAATTATGGAATCTAACATTGCAACCTATAATAACATCTAATTATAAAAGAATTAATAAATCAATTAAGAATTTTAAATTAGAATAAATCAATACATGTAATTATAATAATTTAAAAAGTGCAAGTAGAACTTTATGTTTGAAAAGTACTTAGTTACCATGCTTAAATAAATTAAATAATTAAAATCTATTCATATTTTAAACTATAAAAATATTAGTCGTTAAGAGTTTCAATAATAAATTAAACTCTAACCTAGCAAAAAATTATTTGCGTGCCGTTATTTATTTGCCAGACACTCTGACTCTCTTTAAAAAATTAGATCAAAATACTCAAATTTTACTTTCTAACTTATCCTCTAAGTTAATGTAACTAATAAATAAAATCTCAACATTTACATAAAATTTTTTATGAAATTGTTAATAATTTTTATTATATATGTTTTTAGTATTTTTAATAATAGTGACGATGTTATATTACATTCACATATTTTGTTAAATTAAAATATTTAAAAAAAATTAAAGTAGTAATAACATTTTAAACCCCTAATGTTTTCAATCTATTCAATAAATATATAATTTAATCATTTTATAACATAAGTCATTAATTTCAGTTGGAAAAAAAATTGAATTAAGGACATATTTGAAAATAAAATAAAAACTCTATTATTTTATGACATTTGATGAAAACATAATTGTAACTGAATTGGGGACTTATATAAAAATAAAATGAAAAGTCTATCCTTATGTAAAATTAATCAAAAGACAAAGAGCTTCAATGATTTTTTCTGGACTAGACGGGCTACAGTTGTAGGTCCGCCACTGCCTTTAAGTATAAATAGGATGGTTCATTAGCGAACTTCATTCATCTAAGGAGCTGATTGTCAAAACTAATAGGTTTGTTTCAGACCTTAGCTAATAATCTCCCTTTAGAAATCATCTTTTGTAGCATTGGATGGCTTCTCAAACTGCTAGTCGAGTTTTGATGCTATTCTTTGTTGTCTTGCTGATACTACTACTTATCCTGAGGTCAGAGGCAAGATCCCTTAAACAGACGAGGATCGACAGTCGCCTTCTTTTGAATGATTTAGGCTATGACAAGTACAAACTGGAGTACTTTCGACACGAATCCATCCTTGATTCAGGAACCAGGAGAGTGTCACCTGGAGGACCAGATCCCAATCATAACTGATATTCTCCGACAATGCCTTAAGCATTGCTCCACTCATGAGGTTGTTTCGAACAAATGCTACAGATCAATTTCTGTTGTATTATGTTGCTTTTTCTTATATGTTTTTTTTTTGGGTTAAAAATATATTATAAAATGAAAATGCTTGTTTGTTTTCTCTTATCACTCCAAAACTTTTACGACTGTAAAAGCCTTCTGGATAAATAATTCCTGATGTTTAAGTCTGAGAAGGACACGTTGAACGCAACTAAAGCAGATGAACCATCTTCTGGAGAAAAACAGCTTAAAAATTATTAATCTGAATGATAGTTTAATGACGAACAAACTTAAAAAGTATGAGATCGAGGATTCATACAATGGACCAGTAGACTCACAAAAAGTGGCTAGGGTTTAATTGTCTATCATGCCCTAATCTTAGAACAGGAGGTTTCTTTTTTTTTTTTTTCTGACAATGTTTTGTTGTGTATTTTTTTCTGTCTTCTTTCCCTTTTTATGGGGTCAATCAAAGGGTTTGGAAAAATGAATAATTGAATCTATGAGGATGATTTCTCACTCTATTATTTGGAAAGTAACGAACTACGTGTCAAAGAGGCACTTGTGCAGGACAATATGGTCGGCAAAAGAAGCTTAATTAGTTAATTATATACGTTGAACATTATAATTCAACAATTAATACAATCATAGATCTTGTTTAATTCTCACATTAAATCGATCACCTGATTAAGAATATATATCAAGATCTGAGTAATCTCCGAGAGAAGAATGGATATGCTGCTTCAGATGGATTTTTCAATCAGAAAGTTGGAAGAATTCTTAAGTCATTCCAGGATTATATATGCCTGAAAAAAATTTCATATTTGAAACAGACGAAAAGATCTTCCTAACAGCCGGTTTATTTATCCAGACAAAGATAGTTTTATCATAGTTTTGGTTTTGAAGGCTATACCCTGCGATCTTGCCCATGCATTAGCTAGGCCCAGGGTAATTTTGTTTCCTTCTTCGGCAACTAACGGCAACACATTTTCATCTCATCATTGAGATCGAGGGTTCAAGTTTTTTTTTTTTGGTTGGGTTGAGGGTTCGAGTTTTACTTATATGTGTGGTAACATTAGAAATTTCTACTCATTTAAGAGTAGACCCTTCATTTCTTGGGATAAAAGTTTTTAACTAGCCTTCATCTAGGCATGTCCTGACTGACTTGTATTGGTATATATTAAATAAAAAAAATTCTACTTTCAATTTTAACGTTAGAATTATGGTATTTTGTGATGAAGCACGTCATGATTTTTTCCAGGATTTAAAAACTGATGGTCATATTCTACAATTTTGGGTTTAAGATCTGTATTCCAACTCCTAGATGTGCAGAAATCAGTAGCTTTTGATATTATTATCAACAGCAGAACGTGGGAATGATTTCAAATTTTTCCTTAATAAAGTTTCAAATCAGTATATATACAAAGTTTCTAACGAGAGTTCCACATTTTTATGTATTATACTGTATGGCGTAATGATTTTTTCGCACTTTATCAAAACGTCATAACACTAATTGAAAAATTTCTCTCTTTGTGTGTATGTGTGTGTTTGTCAAATTATTCTGAATGTAAAATGATCATTTTCAAAATACTTCAAACTTTTGTAAACTTTAACTTACCCTCATTTTGTTCAAAAGATTATAAAAAAAAATGGGGGTGAGTTAATTTTTGTTTAATCTTTTTTACAATATAAGGGTAAACTAAGATTTACAATAATTTTGATATAAATATATTGACATAATGAACAATTGAAAAGAGAAGAATTTGAACCCTAAGAAGGGAGCAAGAGACAAAGAACCAAAATATTAGAATTTCAAAATATTGAACACAAGAATTAATCCAACAGGGTTAACGGTAAAGATTGCTATGATAAAAATTTAAGCAAGATTGGCTTTTGTCTCTTCTTTTTCTAGGTAATGTTGCTAAAGGGTGAAATGTTCCCAAAACAACCCACCTCAAATTACTAATGTGTCCACTGCCCAATTAGAAAATTCAGGCCTAATTAGTATTAAAGTGTTATAACTTTTAAACTATATTTATTATTAAAGAAACAATAACTATGAAATAAAAAATGATAATGCACAGTAAATATGACTTTTAAATAATAATTTTGACAAAGAAAGTAAATTTTTTTAATCATACAAGTGTGAGATCAAATTATTTTAACTTTCAAACTGTACAAAAAGTATTCACCAAATAATTTAGTATTGTAATCTCAATACTAAATAGGACCTCAATAATACAAAAAAAATTCATTTAAAAAATATAGTATATTGACACATGAATTTGATGTTCGACTTTATATTTTCCATTTTAAAAAACGGAAATGAAAAACATTGTGTTTTGACATATCAGTTTGTTAAAAGAAATTGTTACAATAATTTACATTCCCAACATTATTATTGTTAATGTTGTTTCTTTCTTATCCGTTTCTTATTTTATTTCAACATGAATCTGACTAGATCAACTCTGGATAAATGTCCTGCGTGGAGCCACGACTTCTTCACTATAAAAAAATTGCTGCAACAAAGTTCATCCATGGATCCATTCGTTGTCAGAATGACAGAAATTGCCCGCCGCCAGCAGCATTATAAAATATCTTGTTATTTGTCATTAAACTAATGTGTGTGTGTGTGTATATATATATATATATATTTTACTTTTTTGGTGAAACAAAACCAGGTATGGCGGTGCCCGTTAAGCTTGATGATCAAAAGGGATATATACAATACATATTACAAGCTCTCTGTTTAGCTATTTTATATGAGTCTGGCTTTAGCGATAGAAACAAAAGAATAAAAGAGGGGAAAAAAAAAAATAAAGGAACAAAAATTTAAAAGCGAATTGGTGCTCTTCATTATCAAAAAGTAAATCTGTCCATTTGCAATGCAACTACTTATTGGATCAGATAGGATAGCCACCTGCGATAGGACTTGGTCAACTTTTAGTAGACTTTGCATAGGACTTCCAATAAGCTTCTTATTACTTGGCCGCTTTGCTTATCATTTTCGGTCAAAAACAAAGAAAAAATTACTCTGCTCTCTGTCGACCACTTCAGTATTCATCATCAGCTGCAAGAATATAAGCAACTCAAGAATCTATGAACAAATAACATTTGAAGATGTCTTTGTCATCAGATTTCCTAACTTTTTTATTTAATCCTCTTCCATTATCAGCCATAAGAAACAAACCATTCTTAATAAACTGATTCATACTAAAGTAATGAAAGTCGGCTAAATGTTATTGGGAAAATCAATTTGGCGCATATCTGTTTGGTTTAAAAAAAAAGGTATTAATTAATATTTCCAACCCAAAAGAAACTTAAAAAAAAACTATAGTTTTTGGATATTCTTCTCTTCTTTTCCATAAGAATGTGGATTGACTCATCCAACTACAAACCCATGTGGAGACTATAACCATATGATTCAGACGTTGAAAAGTGACAAATCAAAACCCTTGGCAGTTGAGAATTATTCTAGAGACATATCCAGAGATGTTTATTGAAATTTATGTTGCTGATCATGCATGATTGTTATAAGTATGAAATACCTTTATAAAAACACAATAGATAAAAATTTAAAATTGAGATATGAGGGCAACTCCACTCTTATGGAGGGAGAATCTTTTGCAGACATGATATACATATCCTATATCATAAAAACACACCCCACCCCAACAAACCAAAAAAAAAAACTCTGCGGCGGTGCTGAGTGTACAGAATCTAATTTGGGAGGGTTCTGTCGGTCAACATGTTCTCTCCACTGAGAAATAACAATTTATACTTTTTTTTTTAGGTTATTGTTATGTGAAAACGAATGCTTGTTATATTATATATATGCAAGTTATTTGCATCATCTTCCATTGAAATATATCTCAAGGAACTGATTGATAGTTATAAGCCATCTTCCTCCTCAGTAGTACTGCATAAATAGCCTTATTTATTAGTTATCATGGGTAAATCATCAAATATTGCCCCAATGTTGATGCTTTTCTTTATCGTTTTTTCTTTGCTTTTCATGAGTTTTCAGGCACGTATTCTTCATGATGAACAGCAGGCCAATGCCATGCAAAGCAATATTGATAGCCAACTTCTGCCGCGTGAGCTAGGGTTTGATCTCACCAAACTTAAGCATTATCAGAGGCTTTCCAGTACGATTCATAGAGAGTCTGACAGAGTCTCACCGGGAGGACCAGATCCTCAGCATCATTAATGATTATTTATATATTTGAAGATCAGCTAATTCGTTATGCATGCTTGTTTACAGGCATGCATGGTAAAAGCTGAAATATTATCGCATTTTTGTCGCAGGCAAATTTGCATGTATGAGAGAATTGAAGGACTTGTTTGCGTTTTGGAGAACGAACTTGTAATAGCTGGAGTTGCATGGCAATAAAATGAATCCTCTCTCTCCTTTTTTTATCTTTTTCTTTTTTCTTTTTAGTGATTATGGCTTTTCTTCAACGTCAGGATTTGTCCAACACTTCATGACTCAGCAGGGTAGCAAAAGCAGAACAACTATAAAATAAACTCACTCACTCCATATAAAAACGCGAATACACGAGTCTAAATTTAATGGGGTGGTCGTGAATCCTACATCTCTTCAACTGACGTTCAAAATTTTGTCATTAATTTGGAAGCTTTAGAAAGGGAGGATAACCCTTAGGCCCCTAATATTATTAATATCTAATTTTTGACACTAAGTGTTCTTTTTTTTTTTTTAATAGCTCATCAATACTTGGTATTATAACGTAATATTAGAATTTAACTAGGAAAGAATAAATGTGGGCTTTAATATTCAGTGTTAGATCCTTAATCCAATAGTTGTTTGATCATTAATTCAACGTTAGGCTTATATGTGAATAATTGGGTGTTGCGAATTGTCATATAAGTTTAAGTCCAATTAAAAGTTATCTATTAAGTTTTTCAGTAATTTGAGATTTAATATATCCGATACGGTGTGGGCCTTAATGTGTAGATACTTAAGGATAATTTCTATTTCTATGATAGGTTGAGATAGGAATACCTAAAGACAATATGAAAAGTTATTTATATAAGTGATTATATTCCACAGGTCGCACGAAACATTCAATTCTTTTCTGACATCCATTTTCAGAGAGAGTACAGAAAGAAAGTTAAAGGATTCTCTAGAATAATATGTTTATCTAGAAGGCTAGCCACACAATTTTAAAGAGTAATTAAACATGATAGATTCAAGTATGCTTCGGCATATTTAATAATTAATTCTTAGTGATACCGCATCTATGTTCCTAGAATTTATGTGATGGTTTTCACTAAAAGTTTATTATTCTAGCAAGTGGTGTTAGAGCCTCTTTATGTTGAATAACTGAGAACAATTGGTGGTTGATTTATGTTATTAAATAAAATATTTTTTGAAATTCAATTTTTTTTTATAAAAGGGGTTTATGCCATTAGCAGCCACTGCCACCACTAGCGACATTGTCATTGGCCTAGGTTGCCCAACTCGTGACGAAAGAAAATAGCTACCGCTGCACGCGGCGGTAGACAAAAACAGGCAGCTGTGCCATATACCAAAAAAATGGTAGATAGTGATTTTAGACTGGGACAAGGCAGCAAGCCACGGTAGATCGGCTAGAAGCGGCATCCATCAAGTAAAGCCGCATGAAGATATAACCCAAAAAAAAAAGTAGGATATAAAAAATAGTGGGGTTGCTGCTAGTTTAGGATCTAGGTCGGTTTAACAAGACTTGGTCCACTCCTAACCCCGTCAATGGTTGATTGGTCAATAGTTGACCATCGGTACAAATTTAAATTCAAATGTTGGTATGTTTATATATATATATATAAATTAAGTTATTTATATATATATAAATAACTTAATCGAAACAACATGTCGCTAAAGTGACCTTTCTTGTGCAAATTAATTTGTTTAGAACATAAATGGTTGTGTGAATAAATTTATGACAAAATTGTATATGCACCTATGATAATAAACACGTGATAATTATTCTGTTTTATAAGACAATAATAAATCAACCCAAAGGAAGATTTATTATTTGACATATAGTTATTATCATTGTTTGATTATTGCACCAAGATATCAATTATAAGTTAATATTTTATCCAAAGATGAAATGCTAATGGAGTGTCTATATCTTGAAATGGGGTTAGGGTTGGCAAAAAAATTTGGACTTGCCCAACTTAGGCCCGCGGACCTAAAACCTAGCCCACATTGGATGGGCCTGGATATGGGTCGAGAAATTCAAAGTCCGACAGATTGGGCCTAGATAAGGGTCTAGGAAAAAAGAGCCTGAGCTTTTTTATTTATAAATAAAAAATAAGGGTAATTTTTAAAAACTTCCCCTGAGGTTTGGGCTTGTTGCAAGTAGATGGCGAGAATCTATTTATTTGTAAAATACCCCCTACCGTTAGTTAATTTTAACATTAACCGTTAGTTGACTGTGCAAAGACAATATTGCCCTTAACAACAGTTTGTAAACTGACATAAATAAAAAAAAATTAAAATTGTTGGCGCGAAAAGCACAATCTCTAGTTTTTGATAATTTTATCCTTGTCAATTCCAAATATTTACAATATCATAGGTAAAAATTATGACTATTTCATTTTTAAGTTTTTAATTTTATCTTTCTTGTAGGAGCTTTAAAAAAATATCAATAATTTAAAGATAATTTTTTAATTTTATTTTTTTGTAGGAACTTTAAGAAAATATTAATAATTTAAAGAGGATAAAATAACCAATAATTTTAGTTTTTTTTAGTTAATTCCATCTACAAACTGTTGTTAAGGGTAATATTGTCTTTATACAGTCAACTAACGGTCAGTGTTAAAAGTAACTAACGGTAGGGGGTTTTTTTATAAATAAACAGATTCTCGCCATCTATTTGCAATAAGCCCAAACTTCAGGGGAGGTTTTTAAAAATTATCCTAAAAAATAAATTAAATTTAAATAAAAAAAACTCAAAATATTAAATTCCTATGTTTTATTATATTAGTTTTGTGATTTATTATGTTGTGTTACTACTATTTTGTGTATTAGGCTATTATTCTATTATGTATTGAATAATTATCTTTAATTTATTTATTTTTACTTTATTAAAAATTATTTAATATTTAATGGAAAAGCATAGGGCCATCCAAGCCTAGGCCCAAGCCCATATTTGCCAACCCTAGATGGGGTTTACCTTTATTTGAATTTATTTTTGTTTTGAGACTTATATATGCTTGTTTTATTTATTTGTTATTCTTTATTCAGTGATGACTCCTACTAATATTATTATCGACATTAATTCTATTCTTATGCTAAATGACTCTAATTTCAAATCATGGTAGAAAATCACTTAACAATATTTGCAGTCATTGATCTTGACCTTATGTTAAAGGTTGATTGTCCCTCATCTCTTATAGATGAGATTACTTCTGATGACAAAAAAAAATTTAGAAAGGTAGAAGAAATCAAATCACATGTATATGATGATCATGAAAAAGGTCATTGCAAAAGCATTTACGAGCTCAATATCTAAAAAGATAATTACGGCTAAGAGGTTCTTTACGGACATTAAAAATGGATTTGTAAAAAACAAAAAGGCTGCAATATGTACGCTCTTGAAGAGTCTAATTTCAATGAGTTTAACGGGCAAATGCAATATTAAAGAGTACATCATGGAGATGTCTTATCTTACTTCTAAGTTGAAAGCACTTAAGCTTGAACTTTTTGAGGACTTACTAGTGTATTTGTTTTTTATAACCTTACCAACATAGTTTAAGCAGCTTAAGGTGAGCTACAACTGTCAAAAAGAGACTTTGTCTTTAAATGAGCTCATAACACATTGTATTCAGAAAGAGAAAAGACTGAAGAAAGATAAAACAAAAAGTGTTCACCTAGCATTTACCTCTAAATGCAAGGGCAAATGCATGAAAAGAAAGAAAGATAAAGAAGCTGTAAATACATCATTTCAAAAGAAGCAACAAAAGAAACATCCAAAAAGTACTATTTATTTCTTTTATGGAGCTGAAGGGCATAAGAGAAGCATTGCACCAACTATCATGTATGATGTGCTAAAAGAGGGTTGCCTGCATAGATGGAATCCCAATGGTAGTGAAAGATACATCTTTATAGGCAATGACAAGAAGGTTGAGGCTGATACAATTGAAAATTTTAAATTATTATTATAGATTGAATTTTATTTGAATCTTGATGAAATATTTATTGTTTCGTCTTTTAAATGTAATTTGATTTCTATTTCTACTTGGACAAATTAGGATTTTTTGTTCATTTTGGAATGGAAAATTCAGTTTATTTTATGATTCAAAATTAGTTAGTTTTGATTCTTTATCAGGTCATGCTAATCTTTATTTGATTGATACAATTATTTCATTTAATGAATCATTGCAATTAAGTACATGAGGTATAAAGAGAACGTGAATCGCTGAGAATTCGGCTGCATTATAGCTGACAAAACTCATAAGTGTTATCACTCCTAAGTATAAGAGTGTCTACTTATAATATAACCCGGTGAGTTTGAGGTCGAACCACATGGAATTTAAAATCTAATAGTCAATTTATTAAATAAAAAAATTAATTGCAGGAAAAGAAATCACTAGGAATCAATTTAAAAAATATGCTAAGGTTATGATATCCACTCTCAGTTTTCAAACTATAGTTTAGCTACTTTCTCATTTTTATATTTTCCCTCACTTTTACCAATTAATAATTATGTCATTTAATTTTTAACTAACTATATGTGTGGATAAATATGAAATCAAGTACCTAATGTGTCACAACTATATTAATATGTCGACATTATGTCAAAATACTATACAAATCCAAGAAAATTTATAAATTAACATGACATAAAAATAACCAGAAAAGAATAGAATAAACTTAAAACTCACTTGAGAAAGTAATTAATTTTATAATTTAAAATCTTAAGTTTCACCTTTCACCTCAACTTAGTAAATTTAATTTTATAATTTAAAATCTTAAGTTTCACCTTTCACCTCAACTTAGTAAAATTAGTCGCTTATATTTAAAGAAAACAAAACACTCTTTCATATTTTACAAACTTTTGAAATATATTATAATGAAATTGATTACACTAGAAAACAAGAAAAAAAAAGAAGAAAGATTTCCTCAGCTTCACTCTGTTCTCTCCTGGCTCCCCCTCCCGCTTGCATCCTTTTGCCTTTTATAGGCAAGGGATCCATCCTCTTTTTTATTTTTTAATATTTATTTTATTTTATTTTTATAATATATATATACATTGAGAGGTGTGATGGTCGGGTGGAAAGATGGCCACTTGACCATCACGAGCATGGTTGCTCACCCTTTTTTTTTTATTAATTACATCTCCTCAATTGTGCTCCAGTAGTTCTTTTTTGTTCTCACTTTCAATTCCAATTCCATCTTTATTCCAAAAAAGATTTACAAGATAAAAATTAAAATGTTAATTAATTTAACATAAAAATATATTTGGGGGGTGTTAAGATAATTTAAGAATAATGAGTACATTAATCAATACTTTAAGTGAAAAACTAATAATTTTATCATGATTACATGTACACTTTTAAGTGTTAATCAATAGTACAAGAGATTATATCATATCTCCAGACAGAGAATTAAGAGACTCGTGTCAGACGAAATTCTCAACTCCTTAATCAATAATTTAAGTGAAAAACTAATAATTTTTATCATTATTATATGTACACTTTGAAGTGTTAATCAATAGTACAAGAGATTGGATCATATCTCCAGACAGAGAATTAAGAGACTCATGTCAGACGAAATTCTCAACTCTTTAAAATTTACAAATTTTGATATTTGTGTTAACTTTATAAAAGGAAAACAAACCAATAAAATGAAATTTGAAGCCAACAGAACATCGGAGATCTTAAAGCTTATACATGCAGATATAAATGAGCCATCTTTACAGTAACTTAAAATGGTCAACAATATTTTATAACATTCATAGATGTTTCTCTCGATGTGTCTACATTTATCTCCTCTATGAAAAGTCACAATCGTTGGATGTATTAAAAAATTTAAAGCTAAAGTTGATTATCAATTCAGTAAAAGAATCAAAAGCATCAACTATGATTGTGATGATGAATACTATGGTAGATATGACGGTTCAGGTGAACAGCATCCCGAGCCATTTGCTAAGTTCCTAAAAGAATGTAGTATTGTCCCGCAATACACTATGTTGCGTTCACTCACTATGAATGATGTTGCAGAAAAACGAAACAACACGCTTAAAGACATAGTAAAGAGTATGATTTGTCATTCAACTTTACCATAATCACTATGGGGAGAAGCACTTAAGATTACATCATATATTCTTAATAGAGTTCCAATTAAAGCAACTGTCAAGACCTATTACATACTTTGGACATGCAAGAAATCTAGTCTAAAGCATATTCATGTTTTAGGATATCTAGCTAAAGCAATACCTTATAGGCCTAATTAAAAAAAAAAAACTGGAGGATGGTAAATTTTTATTTTATTAGATACTCAGAAAGATATAAGGGGTACAAGTTTTATTACCCCACTATTAAGCCAAATTTTGAGTTGGGAAATGCTCGGCTCTTTAAGGATGTTGAGTTTACTGAGGAAATATAATTATAGACTTTGTCTTTAAAGAAGAATATGCTGATATTCCCATGGGTATTATTAGCATTGATCGAAATTTTATTATTGCACTTGTTCAAGACACAACATGTCAAGATAATCTTGGAGAACCCTCCATATAGAAAATTACTCGTGAAGAATAAATGTAGCACAAAAACCTTATGCTATTAAGGAGATCTATTAGAGAAAAAGAGAATTTTAATACTAAATGACTACATTGTATTTTTCTAAGAAAAATTTTCCAAGAAAATGAGGTCGACATTAGAGTAATGGAAGATGATCTAATTAATTTCTGTCAAGCCACGTAAGGTTTTGACTCTTAGAAGTGGATTAATGCCATGAATGAGGAGATAAAATCCATAAAGGACAATGACATATGTGATCTTGTCCTATTACTAGAAAGTGTGAAACCTATCAATTGCAAATTGATATTTAAGACCAAAGGGATTTTAAAGGCGATGCAAAGAGGTACAAGGCACATCTTATCGCAAAGGGCATTATACAAAAACAAGGCATCGATTATAAAAAAAAAACATTTTCTCTGGTTTTTTAAAAGACTCTTTCAGTAGCATAATAACATTGGTGACGCGTTTCAATCTTAAGTTATATCAGATGGATGTGAAGACAATATTTCTTAATAGTAACATTGATGAGACAATCTATATAGTGTTGCCAAAATATTGTGTCAGGAAATCTAAAAGTATGGTTTACAAAGTTAAGAAATCCATTTTAGGCTCAAGCAAGCACCTCAGTAATGGTATTTCAAGTTTTATCAAGTGATCATCTCTTTTAGTTTTGAAATGAATAGAGTAGATGATTGCAAATACCATACGTTCGTTGGGAGTAATTATATTTTCTAGTTTTACATTTCAATGACATTTTTCTTGCCAGCAATGATATAGGTTGGGCTAGGCAAAATCGGATTCGGATCAATTCGATCGGGTTTCAAGTTGATCAAATTAGGCAAAATTTCATCCGAACCCGAACTTATAACCTGATATGATCTGATCCAAATATATTCGAAGCGGGTTAAAAAATCGAGTTGAATTTGGTTCGGATCGGGTTTGGATTATAACATAATACTAAATTTCAATTCATATATAACAAAAATTTAACAATACAAGTGATTGAAAATATTCCTTGGATTAACATTTAAGTTGGATGTTACAAATTCAAAAATTATAGATCCGTTAGTTAGTCGAAAAAAAAACATAATGTTAATTGTAAACCCACTGTCTTTTGAAAAAAAAAATAATAATATGAACAAATATTCCCCAAAGCTTAAACAATTGTTGAGCATAAATAAACTTTAGCAATTTACATTAAAATTAGTATATACCATCAAAATTTCAAAGGACAAAATTCATCTTGCTGGATTGGACAATTCAGGTTGCTGGGATGGAGTGGATCTTAGACTTAAAGGGAATTAGTGATTGTGCAAGCACGAAGCAGCAGATCTAGTGACCGCTTCTGTAAATGATGATCGACGGTGGCTGCATTGCATCTATGTGAGTGTGTGTGTTTTGCTCTGTTGTTGAGACAGTTAAGTGTTGAGAGTTGACTTGAGGTTAAGCTTGAGGGTGAGTCAGTGAAGGAGGCTGCAACTGCTCTGTGTGTATGGTAGGTGCGTCGTGTGGTGTGTGTTGTGGTGTGTATACATGTGTGGATAATGTAGTATTTGTTTGTGTGAATTGTGATTTGTGTGCATATAATGTGGTGTGTGTTCGAGTGAATTATAATTTGTGTGTGTGTGTGTTAAGTGTTTTTTTTTTTTTTAAGCCAACCCGATCGATTTTTTAGATAAGATCGGGTTTGACCCGATCCGACCACGATTCGATCGGGTTGGTAATATTGCATTCGATCGGATATAGCCCTCAATCTGATTTAATCTAAAGCCGATTTTTTTTAATCGGATCGGATCGGGTTAGGTTGGATCGAATATTTTGCCCACCCCTAAATATAGGCTTATTGCACGACACTAGTGGTGCGTTTACTAAATAAGAATCAGAATGGATTGGAATTAAAATGGGTAGAAATGAGAATGGGCTGGAATTGGAATGTGAAATGAGAATCAAAATAAATTGTTTACTTGAACTATAAGAATCAGAATCAGAATGAGTTAGATTGTTTCAAATTACTAAAAGGTCTTTAATTAACTACTGTCATAATTATTATTTAGTATTTTAATTATTGTGATTATTTATTCAAATATTATTATTATTAATTATTATTATTAATTAATTATAATACATTTTTATCATTAATTAGTATTATTATTATTATTATTATCATTAGTAGAATTATTATCTATTTTAATTAATAATAATAGTAATAGTAATATATATAAATAATAGTAATAGTAATATATATTATTATTACTACTACTACTACATTTATCATCATCATCATCATCATCACGACTTAAGGATTTAGCTTTTTTTTTCATTTAAAGGGGGCATTTGGGAATATTAAAATACTAATTGGGGTAGATGGGGACTCTAAGTAATGAGAGATTGATTCCTACCTCCTTCCTTAATCAATCTCATTTCTTATTCTCAAATTCGGGTGGGCCCACCAATTTTGATTCTGATTCCTGACTCTAGTTTGCAAAGTAAACGCTATTAATGATTCTGAATTTGGATTCTGATTCCTTAATTTATCAAGCAAACGCACCCTAAGAGATTTTTAGCTAAGATATTGTTGGTGATTATTATAATCAAATGCTATTGATGCCAATGTGTAAGTATACACAACAAGTAATAAAGTGATGAATATTCAAGATCGTCTCCACATGAATTGATGTTATTAGATATGTTACAGCAATCACAATAGTGCAATCTATCTGAATCCCGAAATTAACAAATATAAAGTTGGTTCTATTGAAATTGAGAATTGTGATAGAATAAAATGAGACAATGCAGTAATGAAATAAAATGTGTCGAAGAATCAATTGATAATAAGGTAGTTGAATGATCAAACTCTCTTTATGGGCGGACTGTTTTTCCTCAAGTTAACATCAGTTGTTACAGCAATTGCTACAGTACTGGGCAAAATTATTTTGCATCCTCAGCTGTTCCGTGTTGGAATTCTCACACCCTTAAGTATATTAGCAATGACCAGTTGTTATTCTACCTATGCCATGGCCTTATGAATCTTTAATCTCTTCACCCTACAAGGTGAGTACATATGTCTAGTTTGTCACAAATCTTACCTTCAAGTATAGCCCTTATGGGATTCAAGATAAACTTAATCCAGGAAACTTAAATTAAGATAAAGTATGACTCTAATACTATTCACTAAGACATGCCATTTTACAGCTCTATCTTAACTTAAACTATTAAATGAGTGGTCAATTGAAATAACAATTATAATAATAGTTACTTAGAGTCAAATGTTATAGCAATGACATAACAACTCATAAGAACAGTCAAGAACCCATTAGATTGTTTGTCATTCAATTATGAGCAAATTTAGTTCATATTCGGAAAGAGAAAAACAAACATCAAAATATTGGTCATGAAATACATCGGTTCAATCAAACAATAAGGAAAAGAATAAGTAGAGAACGATGAAGATTGAATCCAAATAACTCTGTTGGATTTTTCACTGATGCAGAATTGGTTCCCTTGAATTCGGATTGTTTTCTTCTATTCCTCTCGATTTTTCCAATATTCATTCATTTCTGCTGTTTTACGTGGTGCGCGCCTCTTTTTATAACTCAAAACTATGGTAAACAAAAGTCTCGGGCATGCATGAGTTAAATTAGGAAACTGTAGATCGCAATTCTGCAACTGACTCGCGCTAAGTTTTCTTCTTCAGTGCTCCAGGATTACTGCAGTAATGATTGCTCTAGCAACGGCTATAACACTGCAATGTTCCCGGTTGTGTTTCACTTCTTCTGTGACCATATTCTTTCTTCTTCTTGCTAGCCTAATATCTCAGCATCCGTTCATGAGTTATGAACTTCTGAAAACCTATAATTATGCACATGTTTTGAACACAAATTACTTCAAATCAAGCAAACTTATTAAGACTAAAATAAAATGGATGTTCATGCAAAATATAACCAAAATATAATAAAAACACATCATTTACTGGTCTTGATTTAAGTTTAAAATTGACGTAATAACTCTCATTTAATAGAGCTATCAAATATTAAGATAAAAGAGCTTAATGATACTTATTTTGTATTAGGCATACAAATACACTTGGATCACTCTTAGGGTTCTCAAGAAATGTGACATGTAAGATTGTAAACCAGATGATATTTCTATGGCTAAGGGAGACAAGTTTAGTCTTAGTTAGTACCCTAAGAATAATTCTAAGGAAAATAAAATGTAGAAAATTATTTATACATCAGCAATAAAAAGTATGATGTATGCTCAGGTTTGTATATGACCAAATATTGTATACGTTACTAGAAAGTTGGACAAATATTCAAGTAATCCTAGAGTAGATTATTAGAAAACAGCTAAATAGGTCTTACGATACTTATAGAGAACAAAAGACTATATGTTCACGTAGCAGAGGTCAAATCAGTTTAAGATAGTTGGGTATATTACCTCTGATTTTGTTGGATGTCAAATAGTATGAAATCCACGTAAGATTACATTTATCTACTAACTGGGGCACTATCTTCTGGAAGAGTGCTAAATAGTCTCTTGTAGCCTATTTTATTATGGCAATAGAGTTCATAACATGATATAAGACATCCAATCAAAGAATATAACTGGGGAATTTTGTCACAGGGCTATGTATAATAAATGGTATTTATAAACCACTTAAGGTATTTGTAACAATAAATCAACAATGTTGTGTTCCAATAACAACAGGAGTTTGAAGCATATAGACATCAAGTTCCACTTATTAAGAGATTACCACCGAAAATGTTTCATGAGCACACTACTCGTATGAGTATCGTGTATTAAAAGATATTCAATTTTAGTGGGAGTTTGTGTTTTAGGTACTTTTATGACATAGATATTTTTCAATTGTTTTAGTTTATAGATATTTAAAATTATTTTTAGTAAAAATAAAGATTTAGTTTATTCATACTCTAATTCCAGTATGGATTGATCTCAGTTGAAAATAAGAAAGTTAAAATCACATTGCATGAAATTTTCATGCTACGTAACCACATCATAATCCATGTCATTCAATCATATTAAAGTAGTGACCATTGATAGGTTAAGTTACGACAGTTATAATAAAGGCTATTTTGATCCTATATTGATATGATTGATGGACTGGATTAGTTATAAATGCATTTCAATAATGACAGCAAAGCCGAGCTTATACGATTATCTTTGCAAATTAAGTATGGTTATAACTTATAAAGTTATACACATAGCCTGAATGAGAGATTGTTGGATTCTTAATCTAAAGTTACTGAATTCTTAATCCACCACTAGGAAAAAAAGGACTTTATGAAGGTTTTTACCCATCATTTGCTATGTGGCATGAGTGTTGAGCAACCGTCCTTAATTCCAGTGTTAAGAAAATTAGATGATTGTTTTTATATGTCATCTAATACATGACATATTAATAAAAAAATTTCATGCATGACAATTACATGTCAAACAGAGATGACATATTTAATTAATTAGACTAGAAATAATAAAGTTATTTAATTATTTTAAGCTTTATTAAATCTAGAGGGAATTTTGACAAATTTTTAAAATATATTTGGCGGGAAATTAAATTTATTTTAAATATTATTTGGCAAAATTTGTTGAAATTCATTTTAAAATTAAAATATATTATTGATGCCAAAATTTGAATTATCAATATTTATTTTGGCAGGTAGGAAAAATATTACTATTATTTTCAAGAATTGAATATATTATATAGTAGTAGTAGTAATAGTAATAATAATAATAATAAGCTACAAAATAACTCAGATTCTACAGTACATTTACAATAGCATAAACCATAATTCATAATTCATAATTCAAATTCATAAATCATAATTCTCAAATCGATCTACAACACTATCAAGTATCAATTATCAAAATAAATAAATACAACAATTCATGGTTAAATTAACATTTCATCAGTATATGCGTTCCACAATGCTAGTAATTAATGAACAACACTTCATCAATGTACATGCAAAAGCAAAACTGAGCATGCTGACTTTTAGTTTCAAGCTTGGGCATGATATAATAGTAAGGAAAAGAATGTTGCCTTCTTTGAAGAACCAATATATTTATCGTACTTAGAATCTTCTAATTTAACAAAAAAACTTCGCCACAACATTGTCATTCCTTTTTTAGCCACCAGATTTCAAAAACCACCATTGATGTTTGAAGCTGCACAAATGCATGAATATGATTCAAGTGTAGCTACAAAATCAAAATTAGATGAAGTCCTTACAATAATTAAAATTTTATTTATAAAAAACTTGTGTAATAAACATCACCAATCAGTAGAAATTTGATGCTTCAAAACACAATGTCACAATATTAATTCTCACAGAGGTCATTAAATATTATGTCGCATACCAAAACTTGTTAGCGAATAATCAACAAATATTATTTTAATTTCCTCAAACCATGTACCAATGAGGACAATAATAGAACAATCGAACATACATATAGGGTTGGCAAAATCCGGATATGGATTGCCATTTTCGTATCTAGATCTATATTTGGATCCGTAAATTTTTTTACGGATTTGGATGTGGGTAAAATCCGCACCGGATCCGGGCGGATATTCCGGATATCCGAATCCGCAAAACTTAAATTTAAATAATTTAAAATTTCAACAATTTAATTAATAATATCAAATAAAATTCAATTATAATCTAACAATTAACAATTTAACATAAATAGCATATAAAATCAACATAAATCCACAAATAAAAATATCACAACATAAATCAAATATAAAAAATAACTAAATTCTAAGTGCATAACTATTAAAATTCACAAATAAAAAACATAACTAAATTCAAATACACAACCATTAAAATCCCCAAATAAAAATCCACGAGTAACAATTTAACATAAATAACATACATCATTATAAATCCACAAAATAAAAAATATCACAACATAAATCAAATATAAAAAATAATTAAATTCAAGTGCATAACCATTAAAATCCACAAATAAAAAAACATAACTAAATTCAAGTACACAGCCATTAAAACCTACAAATACAAATCCACAAGTAACAATTTAACATAAATAACATACAACATCATTATAAATCCACAAAATAAAAATATCACAAGATGAATTAAACATAAAAAAAAATTAAATTCAAGTGCATAACCATTAAAATCCCCAAATAAAAAACATAACTAAATTCAAGTACACAACCATTAAACTCTACGAATAAAAAAACACTACAAATCCATGAACATTCCAAGATTCCAATCCAAAACATCATGCCATGATATTGTCAATCATCAAGATCCTCCACTCCTTCAGTGTTCATAATTTGTTCTACAAATCATTTAAGCGGCTCACGATCTAACAATGAAAACATAAAAAATAATTATTAAGTGTTATGTTAGTACAAAAATATAATAATATATGAATAAATAAAATAAGTGATTTTACCTTTGATTTCAGTCCAATACCAAATTTGAGTACACATCAATGCCTCTATAGTGTTTTCATGAAGTCTATTACGGTGGGTACTCAAATGCCTACCTACGGTGTTAAAAGCGGACTCAGAAGCAACAGTAGATACATGAATGACCAAGAAATCTCTAGGAACCTCAGCAAGTATCGGTTATTTGCCCTTATTATTCTTCCACCATGACAAAATATCAAAATTGCTAGTAGTAGGCAAAACTCCCTCATCTAAGTAGATCTCGAACTCAGATTTAAGCTTGCTTATAGTTGACTTCTTTAGAAACAAATGAGTCTCATTCATCGGCTATATTTGAATTCTTAAAACTTGGAGCTTGTGGCATACCTCGAGAAGAACTGCCAATCTCAAAATATCCTCCATCTTCACTTGTTGCATGCTTTAATTCATACTCTTTCACCACTTCACCGAGTAGCATAAATACTTTTTCAGCTTGATAGGCAGTGAGATCTCGATAAATCTTAGGAAAAAAAAGTGAATCATCATCTTCCTAAACCTAGGTGAATCACATTTTACTTTGGAACAACTCTCAATGGTAATAGATCCATCATTTTTCTTGGCAAGAAGCATTTAGCCAACATCCTTGAAATTCTTTATTAAACAACTAGTAAAATGATTTTTCAAGTGTGTAGTTCCACTAGAATAATGTTTGGTCAATACTTTACCACAATAGTTGCAAGCTTCCCGATAATCCCCCTCCGCGTCTTCGTACCTCTTGAAATGATTCCATAAATCCGAAGTTAGCCTACCACCGCTAGATTGAGCCGATGTAGACCCTTCCGCTATACCTCCATTGTCATTACCTTCTTTTTGTTTAGCACCACATGTACGGCCACGGCCATGACTACAACGGCCACAACCACTACCACTTTCTACATCCGGTTCAACTTCAACAACATTATCATTTTCAAGTTTACAAACATCTTCCAATCTAACATCGGCATTATTAACACTATTTGGAGAGAATGAAAAATTATTTCTTTGTTCCTCTTCGGCCATGTTCAACTAATCCCAAAGCCTAATTCCAACTTCTCTCCATCACTCCTAATCAAGTTTCCCCAACATCACTGCCACAAATAAATTAAGATTTTTAAGTACATACAAATTATGTTTGAAGATCAGCCAACTACTACTTACTTATATGTATATAGATAAATAAAATGTTATGATAATATTAGAATTAAGGAGATGCCACTGAGTTGTTTGCAATAATGTGAAATTAAAAGGAGAATAATACAAGACTTCTCAAAAAATATTACTATGTGTGTGTATCAAATGTTAGATTTATTATTATACTCATATGACATTCAGTTAGTGGATATCAATTTCATAGTTTCAAAAATACTTATCACTCCTTCCTATTATTTAGTGGATGAATATTATATTGCCTGAGATTATAAGATAAGTTGGGTACTTAAAAAATATAACAATTTTTGTATTTTTTTTCCTCTTTTATATCTCCTTGTGATTCCAAGAAGGAAAAAAGAAGTATACAGGCGTAACACTTCACTACTTTTATCTTACTACATTTCTAATACTATCGCAAGTTGACTTGTAAAGAACCCATTACCTCTTTTAATGAATAATAAATAAATTACAAGAAATTTCTTATTTTTGTTTCATTTTTTATTGGGTTAAAAAAATAATTCATACTTGGTTAAAAAAATTAATAAATCACTATTTGGGCTTAAATTTGAAAAGATTGTTTTCTTGCTAATTTTGTGATTATATTAGAATTTTGGATAAACTTGGGCACAAAATCATTTTTACCCATAAGACATCAACAAGATGTCATCATTTTAATAATAGTGTTAATAGAAATATAGTAAAATGTATGATTTTGTAACAATATAGTAGTAAAGTATTACACATCAATACTTCTTAAACTTATTATTTCTTAAAAAGATAATCAAATGGTAACAACTAACCTAATCTTTCAAAACATATTTAAGATATTTTTATATATTATGCTTTCAAGAATATAAATAAATTAACAAGAGTAAGAGCGTTTGACATACAAAAAAATGCATAAACCACACTTAGTCTCCTAATCTTTATAATTAATGAAGTTTCTTGAAGCTATTACTCTGGTGTACGAGAAATTCTAAAATACCTGTGATATATCACAACCAATTGATGCATTTATGACATGTGTAATTGAATTTAATATGACCACCACTTGAATGATGGTTTTTCAACATAAATGCATATATTTTATAATATCATTTACTTGTGTATAACTGATATGGTACCTCTGATATATTCTAGAATTTCTCCAAGTACAAATAAATAGATTGAGAATGACACATTTTCCAAAGTCTTTTGAATTTACACATACTCCTTCAATTTTGATAATAATCTCCTTTATTTTTTTATGTTGAAACTTTGAGAAAGTGTCATTCTTTCCTCTTTTTTCCTCTTTTTTCCTTATTATGATAATCCTTATTTTTTCCTCTTTTCAAAATGGTTGGTTGTTGTCAATTTTTCATAAATTACTCATGTATCATGTTTGGTGGTGCAAAACAACAATCTAAAAGTATCTGAATGAGTTGAAATTTGGAAAAACTAAAGTTCTATATGCATACTTCAAATCTAAAAATTTTCATGTTGATTGAACTTGCAAGTTATTTTTAATGATTTTTCAAACTCCGCTGCTCTGCAGCAAGTTCTTTTGACAGAATTGTTTATTAACTTTTGATCTTACAAAACACCAGTATAATAATATTAGAATAACCTCAAATTTTAATATGATGTTCATTCATATGTGTAGTTAAAAAATGGAAAATATCATTCCAATGTATTAAGTATCTTACATTTTATAAATATATTTTATAAATATATATATTTAAGTACCAATTGCTACTATAGTCTTTCATAGACAATTTTGACTTAGACACAAATTTAAGATACAAGGTGCTCCGCTGGTTAAATAAATAAGTAGCCAGCAATGTTATTGGATTTCTTTAATGGAAGGAATGAAGTCAGTCCCTACACTAACTACTAGATTGATGCCTTAGCAATTAATTGCTTAACATTATGATGCAATTACTGGGAATCCAATGACTAATTTTCAACAAGCAATTGTACTTTCATTTAGATGTTGTTCTTACTCTATGTAGAGTCATTAACTTATTATAAATAACCTTTACCAAAAGAGAATAATCATTAACTCCCTTTTTTTCTTATTTATATCTATAGTTGAATACATTGTATATCTTTGGCATTTTTAAAGAAATACACTTCAACTTTCTTGTTCACTAATTTCCTCTTAAATAACTGAGTTTGCTCATAAATAGCGTATGGATATTTTTTCTTTGGAACAAAATATATTTATTTCTATTAACCATTGTTTCTCTTATGGTTGGGAATCGGCAGCCAATTTTTTCCCCCTTTTCCATGTATTCATATGTAAATTTGATCAATGTGTTTGAAATGTTTCTTCCTCAACTTAACTTATATCCTAACCCATCTACTCTATTGAATGGAGAAGCTCCTGGTGTGATACAGCAGTTGCACTACCTATGTTTAATTTTTATGTACTTAATTTAGATTATTCAGTAATGAGAGTAGGATATCTCGTATCTAATTTATTAAAGTATTTAGAATTTGTAATATATACTAATAATATTTAAATATGAAACGAAAGATTTTGTAATATAAATTGATTTTTTTTGGTTATTTTGTGGTGCCTTTTAATTTTGCGAATAAATCAATACGCAATGATCCAATTCAATTTTTTTTAAATAAATTAAACAATGATACCATCGTAACATTAATCATAGACACTAACAAAATATCAGCAACTACTAACACAATGGTGTCATAATATTGGTGATATTGTAGTGATAGTAATCACTAACACTGTAATCGTGACACCACAAACAAGTGTTACTATTTTTCTAACTGTTAGATTTTTTATGCAATTAACAAGTTTCATTGAAAGTAATTACCGATATTATTCTAATGTCAATAAAGACTATTTTTCTAGTAGTGAGCATTATGTCTATATGAATGTAAAGGAAGAACAAACTATGATTTAACATTATTTTTTGGGACATAAATAATTAATGGAGTGTATCTAGAAATCACTTATTTAAGCAAGGTCTTAAAAGATAAAACGTACTGACATTCAAATAGAAGAATTTGACACATTGGTGATAAAAACAACATTACACCAGCCGAAATTATAGTATCAACTGAAAAATATTCAAAAATTTTCAATTAACACTATAATTCTCGCTTGGAAGTAAAGTTGTTTTTGGTTTTTATTTTTTCAGATTTTAATAGCTTTTTATCAAAAGAAAAATGTCCGGACTAAATAGCTAGTCTCCTTGAAAAGTGTGTGAAATTGTATTGATATGCAAATTTGTAAAGCTCTGTGCAAGCTTGGCATGCAACAACCAGGGAGAATTTAAGCAAAGAAAAAATCTTTGTTACAACAACATGGAATTTGGAAGGGTTTTGATTGGTTACATCTTATGTCCATTAACAAATAACAATATTTCTTACTAGATCTCTGTTCATTGATAAAAAAAAACAATATTTAGTTACTTGCTTCATTTTAGTTTTGTATTATATTTATAAATAGTAAAACTTGTCACTATATATATGCAAGCAACTCGGATTGTAAAGCCATCTTTTCTTATTTTAATAATAACCATGGCAAAAAATTCATCAAATATTCTCCCAATATTGTCGATGATTTATTTCAGTGCGTTTACCTTACTCCTAATAATCAGTATAGGCCAGGCACGTATTCCTCTAAACCACCATGCTACCCAAAAAAATATTGACAATCATCGTCTCTTGCATGAGTTAGGGTTTTTTGATCCCTCAGCAGAACATTATAATAAGGATTATCATAAGCCGTCCACATTTGGTGAAGGGACTGATAGGCTTGTACCGAGTGGACCAAATGGCATGGAGTCACCCGATATACCAAATGTGTCTGCTGTAGGAACTGATAGACTCGTACCTGGTGGACCAGATCCTTTGGAGCCACCCGTTATACCTAATGCATCTGCTGTAGGAACTGATAGACTCGTACCCAGTGGACCAGATCCTTTGGAGCCACCCGTTATACCTAATGCATTGCTGTAAGAACTGATAAACTCGTATCCAGTGGACCAAATCCTTTGGAGTCGCCCGATATATCTTAGATGCTTTTCAAGTTAGCATCATATTGCTAATACTATTTAATAAAGATTTTATATATGTGAAGTAAATAATACATTTATTTTTAAAGATTAGCTAGTTGCTTATTTACATTATGCATATGCACGTGCATGTATATAAAATAGACACGTAATAACTTAATAAAAGGTAACCAAGCCTTTTGACGAGATACGAGCAATAAACCTGTATCTCTATCTCTAAATATTAATTTCTTTGCTTCTTTTAGTCGTTGATTGTCACTATAAGGTTTACTTTGTTTCGCTGATGAACAATATTAAACATTTTTTACACTAAAACCGAAAATTTTCTAATTTAGAATTCTTAAGAGCATCATGATTATGTTGAAATTGATAGTTTATATTGATTCATAGCGGTTCTATGTAGATATAACTAATTACTTATTTCTTAGATGCTTTTCAAGCTAGCATCATATCGCTAATACTAATTAATAAAGATTTTATATATGTGAAGTAAATAATACATTTATTTTTTAAGATAAGCTAGTTGTTTATTTACATTATGCATTTGTACGTGTAGGGATGGCAATGAGGCGGGGTGGGGATGCCTACCCCATTCCCCACCCCATAAATTTTTTTTACCTCCATTCCCCACCCCATTCCCCAATAAATTTAGTGGGTTGGGGATGAGGAATCCCCACGTGGGGAATGATTCCCCATCCCCACCACATTCCCCATTTACTTATTTTATAGTAGATATAAAAATATGATTTCAGTAAATTAAAAATTAGAGACTTAAAATAAAATCATCACCATATTATAAAGTATTTAAATTTTTTTTAAAAATCACTAAAATTTTGAAACAATATCTTAAAATGATATTAAAAGTAAAAAATAGTTAAAGAGAGCAGCATCTTAAAAGAGAAAAGAAAATATAATAATGTTTTAAAGTTGAAAAATATTGTAGGGTTTTTTTTATTCATATTCTATTTATATTACATAAAAATTAAAAAAATTATTAATTGACATTATAGTTGATAAAATAAAAATTATTAAATAAGAATTAAAAACATATTTATATATAATGGGGATTGGAGTGGGGGTGGGGTGGGGAGTGCAATACCAAACCCCACCCCGTTAACAATTTGGGATTATTTTTCCCCCACTCCCCACTCCCCACTCCATTCTCAAAAAATTATTAAAAAATTTTCCCATTTGGGGTGGGGCTCCATGGGACTCCAAACTCGTGGAGGATTTTGCCATCCCTATGTACTGTACATATATATATAAAACAGACATGTAATAACTTAATAAAGGGTAACCAAGCCTTTTGAAGAGATGCAAGTAATTAACTTGTATCTCTATCTCTGAATATTAATTTCTTTGCTTCTTTTAATCGTCGATTTAGAGCATATATGTCTATAGAGGCCTGGTCCAGTATATGCGTTAGCGCTCCTTGGACAATGGATACTGCAAAGGCTGAGTCAACGACAGAAGCGAACAGAGAATCGATTGATAGAATAAATGATAAGAATCGGGAAATTTATTAATACAGAATCATCAAAATGATGAAAATTTCACATTCATTCATTGATAGATTTGGGTATAAAGTTTTGTTGAAGGTTTCCGCAAGTACAACCAGGGCCTGGTTTTGGGACGCATACGCATTGCTTGCATCGAGGATCACAAGCACCCACGCAATCTTGATCACGTTGGCATTTACTTGGATCGACCCTGGCCTCAGTTCCTGTCCATGGACCTGCCAGTACCCGCTATATATTTGTTAATCTAAATCACCAACATATAAAATAATGCATATACTTTGATATTTCATGTTTTTTTTAAAAAAAGTGAAAAATAGATTTAAGAAGATTGCTAATGAAACAAGCGCTTCTGAAATATATATCAAATGATGTTTTCACCATTTTTTAAAACAGAATTACCAGATGCAGTAATCAAGAGTCCAACCAGAAACCCAAGCGTCAATGTTGATGCTTTCACCATTTTTCAAAATGTAATGTATTATGATTATATGTATGAAGAATGTACGCCATGATATTTATATACACATGCCAAAGACTATAATAGGTAACGAGAATCCAAAATAACGAAGCTTAGTTTTTTTTTTCAAGAAAATAATTGCATTTACTCAAATGGTAAAAAAAATCCATGACAATCCAGTACTTTTTCTGTTGTTGCATAAAAAATGAGGTGTGATTGTGTATTAATTGTTTCAAATTATAATGATTCTCCCTTATATGCTAATGATGCCAAATTTTCCAATAATGACAAGGATGCAAGAAATCTGTTAATTAAATAATTTACGGATAGGAACTTAATCCTATGATGAAATTCTAACATTGATGAAAAATGATCATTATGTGCTCTATAAATATTTCAAATTTTTAATTTTTAATTGACTAAAAGTATTTTCTTTTTTACTTAAGTTAAAAAATAAATTCTCATCTTTTAATTTAATACAGTTTAGTAGTCAAAAATTAAAATTAGAATGTGGCGATTGATGCTAAGAATTTATCAACAAATATTTATTACCACTTTTAAGTAAAATATACATAGTTGAGGCCCAACACGTAAAATACCACCATCGAAACTACTTGTGGACTTGGCTAGGCCAAAATCCAGCAAGCCCCCGAAATATATATAAGTTGCATAGATTGGAGCTTTTAACACCCCTTTTTAATTTTATTTCTTATAACAATCCTCTTTAATTTATAAAATACAAACTCATATAATAAAATTTCCCATAAAATTTCACCCGAGAAAAAAAATATATTTCTTTTTATTTTTTACAATAAAATACAAGAAAATCCTAAAATCTTTAATTATTTTTTTCTTATTATATTATTTATATTTCCATCACTATAAACTCTTCGAATATCTTTAAAAAATAATTATAAATTAAAATATAAATTATAAAATAGGATGGATGATAAAAATTTTGTTAAAAGAATTTTTTATTAAAGTGTTTAATTAAATTTTCATTAAAAAAAGAAATTAATTTATTTTTTACAAAATATGTAATTTCAAGGGAAAAAAAGTTTTGTTTTTTTGGGGGGGGGGGGGTGTGTGGTGGGGGTTTATCATGAATTTCAAGGGGTGTAAAGACCTACTCAATTGCATATGATAGGTATATAATTCAGCCTTGGGTATTAAATCGTGTAATCGTATCATATTTGTGTCATGTCAAATTTAAACAAATATGAATATGACCCATCTACTAATTTCATCAAAATACTAATACCACCCATTTATTAATTATATTAATCATGTTGATCCATTTAATAAACTTAAAAAAATAAAAATATGTCAATATTATTCTTAAAATAGGTCATAAATAAGTTAACATGACATAAATATGACATGAATAAATTTGTATAATATGGATATGAGATGAACAATTAATTTAGTGTTTCTGTCTATATATTAGTTTTTTTTAATAATATTATCACATATTAATTGATTTGTGTTATAAACGTGTAATTGGGTTGATGTGATCCAATATAGATTATTTATCTTGTCTTGTCATATTGTGTCGTGTCAACCTATTTATTAATCGTGTCAATATTTATCGACTAAAATATAGGAAAATCATATCGTATCCGTATCATATAATCACACCATAATCTATTTTACCATCTCTAATCATCCCATTTTTTTTTGTTAAAGCAGCGGTTGGCAAAATACAAATTGATTTTTTATGTCTTTAATTTTTTTATTGTCTGAAATATATGTAACTAGTCAACTAAAATTACTTCAATACCACTTAATTAATTTATATAATTAAGGCGGTTAATTCGCATTTTTGCACATATAAATCATATTATATTGATTTTTGTTTTTTTGGAAGATCATATTGATTTCACATGTAGATAGAATAAAAGAAATTAGTTTTTTTTTTTTTTTATCACAATTTCTACTGGGTTGACTTGTGGATAGTTTCCAAAATTTTGTTGGGCTTGGAATCTCCCTTTACCCATGTTAAGGCCTAAAAAAACTGCTAGCAGAAGAACCGACGCATCGGCGCGTGTAAAACTCCGCCGATCACTCTCCTGGACAGAGCACAGAACTTCCACTCAAAATCGGGAACTGAACGTCACGCGCCAAACTATAGAATGACATTACTCCCTCTTCACCCCGCACTCAAAAATACCCGCCACAACCTACCCAATCATTCCACACCCGCTTTCAGACCACGCGACCAGCTTCCTGTACTCTCTTTGGACGGTGTAATCGACGCGTCACTATAGCACGTGAGTCTAACTCTCCACAATTGCGCTCTGATACTTTTCAAGCACGGCTCTTTTAGTGCACCCACACGCTTCTTGCAGATCAATTGCGATTCACGAACGCCTGCGGCACCGTACACCTGTAAGATAAGGATTCTGTAAGAGAGAGAGAGAGAAAAACACCAAGTTTCTAGAGAGAGAAAGTGTCGAGAAGATCCCATCAAAACGAAAGGTAAAAAGCTCGAAACCCTAATTTGTGATTTTCGCTTCTGTGTAATTATTGCCCTAGGTACCTGTATTATTAGCTTATGGTAGATTAGATCGTGCGGTTGTTGAGAAAAGCCCTAATTTTTGTTGCGTTCTCGGTGGAAAGTTAGGGTTTTTGTGGAGGAATTTCTGTGTACGAAAAAAAAATTAGGGTTTTTGGAGAGTAGATAGATGTGTGCATGGCTTCGGGGCCAATAGTAGAAGGGAATGATGGAGCTAATAGAGAGAAGCAGAGATATTCTGAGAGCAAGGTATATACGAGAAAAGCTTTTAAGGGTCCGAAGAAACAAAACACAAGCGCCACCGCCACCGCCGCTGCGGACAACACCAACGCTCCTGCTGCCGCGGCCAATAATGTGTCCGCTGTTACTACTACAACGGCAACCACCACCACCACCATCACCACGGACGTGACCGCCAATGAAAACAACAGGGACGAGAACAACGATGTCGAAATTGACAAGGACGGGAACAACGGCACCGAAGGCGACAAGAACGAGAACGACGCCACTGAAAATAGCAAGAACGAGTACAACGGGACCAAAAGTTTCATGAACCAGAACAACGGTATAGAAAATAATAGGAATGAGAACGACAACGAGAAGAGTTCTATTCCAGAGCAGCCCACACAAACCTTAACTGTAGCAGACACGAATTTGGACCAGCAACCTGTTGTTTCGCATTTAGATGCTGCCTCGGATGACTCTTCAAGTCTTAATAGACAACAAGGCGGTGTGGTGGTGGCCGCCACCACAAGGGAGGCTCCTTCAGAGAATGGGGTGGTGGCAGCGAAGTCGGGGGATGGTAGGGTTAAGATAAGTTTGGGGTCAAGCACGAAGCAGGAGATGCGTGAGATTAGGAAGAAGCTGGAAATTGAGCTTGATACGGTGAGGAGCTTGGTGAAAAGGATTGAGGCAAAGGAGGTGCAGATAAGTGGCGGAGTTAGTAATTCGGGGGTATTGCCTGTGAGTGATGTGGTTGATAATGGCATTAAGAGAGGTCATTCAGAGGTGGCTTCGGTTGGAGTTCCAGTTACTCGTGTGGGTATTACTAGGCCGTCTAGACCTTTGAATCAGTTGAGTATATCGACTGTGGAGAATAGTCTAGGGCTCAGTGAAAATGTGGAGAAAGAGAAGAGAACTCCAAAAGCCAATCAGTTTTATAGGAATTCAGAGTTTCTACTTGCGAAAGATAAGTTTCCTCCTGCTGAGAGTAACAAGAAGTCTAAATTGAATGGAAAGAAGCAAGCAGGAAATGAATTGGCACATGGGTTTGGAACAGGGAGCAAAATTTTCAAGAGTTGTAGTGCTTTGCTTGAGAAGTTGATGAAGCACAAGCATGGTTGGGTGTTTAATGCTCCAGTTGATGTGAAGAATCTTGGTTTGCATGATTATTTTACCATTATTAGGCATCCAATGGATTTGGGGACTGTGAAGACAAGGCTAAACAAGAACTGGTACAAGTCTCCGAAAGAATTTGCAGAGGATGTCAGACTTACCTTTCACAATGCTATGACATATAACCCAAAAGGCCAAGATGTTCATATTATGGCAGAGCAGTTGTTGAAGATATTTGAGGACAAGTGGGTGGTTATAGAGTTGGAATATAATCGTGAGATGAGGATTGGTGCAGACTATGAGATGGGCTTTCATACACCCACATCAAGAAAGGCTCCTCCACTGCCACCGCCTCTTGATATGAGACGAATTTTGGATAGATCAGAATCAATGACACATCCTATGGATTCGAGACTGAAACCTATTAGTACCACTCCTTCAAGTAGGACCCCTGCTCCAAAGAAGCCGAAGGCAAAGGATCCACATAAAAGGGACATGACATATGATGAGAAGCAGAAGCTAAGCACAAACCTACAAAGTTTACCTTCAGAGAAGTTGGACAACATTGTACAGATTATAAAGAAAAGGAATTCATCACTTTTCCAACATGATGACGAAATTGAGGTAGACATTGATAGTGTTGATGCAGAGACTCTATGGGAGCTCGATAGGTTTGTAACCAACTACAAGAAGAGTTTGAGCAAGAACAAGAGAAAGGCCGAGCTTGCAAATCAAGCCAGAGCAGTAGCGCAGCAAAATGTCCAACAGCAGGTAAAGCATTCAATGATATCTCTGTTCTCCAATTTTTAATGGGAATCAAGTTGCTGAATACATGATTATTTTCTTTTACTTGCAGACTCCAGCACCTGTTGTGACAGAGGTCCGGAAAGAAATCAGAACAGGTAAGGGTTACTAGGTGATGTGTAATTTCAGTTGATGGTTATTGATTCAATTGGTAAATTGAAGTTTTTATTAGCTTTTTCCCTTTTGTGAATAGATGACAGGATTGCTTCAACATCATCACCGGTTCAGGTGGAAAAACAGGTGGACAATGGAAGTAGGTCAAGTAGTTCAAGCAGCTCTAGCAGTGATTCTGGATCTTCTTCAAGTGGTACTGTGATGTGTCTCTAACTTAGCTGCATACAATGTAGTGGTAAATGCAATGATTTGCTGGAGTTTTATTGGTTCTTTTTCTCATTTGCAAAAGTTTGTTGCAGATTCAGATAGTGAAACTTCTTCATCTGGATCTGAAGGGGGGAATTCACCAAGGACTTGACAAATTCTATTCAGGTAAGGTCATACCACCTGCCTTTTGTTGCATGGTCTGAGTTCTATTTTTCCTTGGCCTTTGCTGATTCAGCTTTTTTCTTTCATTTTCTTGATTTATAAATGTATCTTTAGTGAAGTGGTCATGAGTGAATGCACATGGTTTTGTAAAGTTTATACTCTTAGTGATGATTTCCACTATGACTGCAGTATGACCAATAGCAATTCCCCCCCCCCCCCCCTCTCCCCCCTTTTTGAGCACTTATGGTGACAGTTGATGGTAATGGACAGTATAGGATGATCACCAGTATGGGACTGTTGTGAAAACCAGCTTGTATGAACTTTGGTAGGGGATATGTAGGTGAATAACTGCCAGACTGTTTTTCCTAACCACATGTTGATTTATGGCATAGAAGTTTGGTGTTCTTTAAGTTTGTGTGTATCTGTATCTGTAGATTTTGGGTGTGGAAATTTAACATGTAAGCCAAATATTTTGGGATTTTCATCATTAGTGAAATTTGAGTTTTACCTTTTCTGATGGTTATATTCTATGACAGGGGTATATTAGATGTAATTTTAGGAGCTTCTGTCAGGATCTTTTTCTGAAATTGTTCTTTTTGTAAATGAAGGTTAAAGAATACTTAACTAAGATACCATATTTTATTCACCTCTTTTTATGCATACCTGCATCCAGTTGACTTTGTGGTGACCTTTTCCTCTAGCACTGACATTTTGTAACCATTTGTATCAAGTTTGTCAAGTAAATTATTGTTTGGAATTTATTTTTATGATATGTAGAGGAAGAAATGCCCTGCCTGGAATTGTAAACCCCTCTGTGATATGCCATCCCTTATTTTTCCTTAATGTATTTGTAGACAATGTTGCAATAGCATGTTCTGTTTATTAAGAAATCTTCTCCATTCTGAGCTCTAAAAGAGAGTGACAAGAAACTATATGAGATTTGCCAGTCATATGTTATGCTCTAAACTGTTTATTAGTGTTACTGAGACGGTTGTTGCTCTTCTATTGAAATAATAGCAATGTGTAACTCCTTATATAATCTCAAGATGGGATAGCAATCTTTTCTTACAATAGTTTGGTAATAGCAGTCATGGTCCTTCTGTAAGATAACTTGGGTCATGGGGTTAGATGCGATAGACATTTGACTGTTGCTCTAAGCTGTCTTGTTCATTTTGCATAAAAACAATCCCATCTTGAAAAACCTGAATATTTTTTTGTTTCTGTAAGAATCGAGATTAGGACCTATGATGTTTTGTTAGCGGCTTGGCTGGTAGTTCTTTAATGTGAGAAGAGCAGATAAATTGTTGTATGTGGTAAAAATTACGAATGTGATTTTATTTTAACAATGAAAAGTTATTTTTGGTATTTGCTGGCTTGTTATGTTGCCAGTAATAAGTTTTTTAGTCTTCATTTGGAGTTTCTTTCTTTCTTTCTTCTTCTTCTTATTTTGTAATTTATTATCAGTATTATTATTATTGTTGTTTTAGCTGGAAAAAATGGAAAGTATCAATTAACATTTGTGTTTGGATATGACATTGTGTTGTAGTTAGTTCAAGAATGAATACCTTTCAAAATTAAGGCACTGCAAAGTATAAAATCCATCATGATTTTGCTTATAGACTTTTGAAAAAATTAGTTTTTTTTTTAATATTCTTATAGATGTTGCATATTTACATCATAGACTGTCTCCAAAGAATAGTAGATTTTATTTGTTTATACAAGTTTTCTTGAACTTCTTGTGAGTGGTGTCAATTAAGAATTAAGCATGTTGAGTTTTGATATTGTGGCCTTCTGGGAAAGTTATACTGATTTGTCATTGTCCATTAGCTTGCTCATTCTGCCATCGACAATGCTGCTTTTGATTCTGTGCTTGATAAATTACAAATCTCAAATCAGTTAGATACCGTGTCCCCAATTACTAATCTTGCTGTTTACACTTTTCTTTTTATGGCAGATTTCAGACTTTAGCATAGATGATTTGCTATTTGCTGGGCAGAATCTATTCAGATTGTGATTAGATTTTGAATCTGCATTGGGTGTACAGTGGAAAAGCTCCTGAGGCCAGAAACCATTTGACCGCTGCATAGTAGGGGGTGCAGCTGTCAGACATAGGCTTGGCTTATCCATCCTGTCCCAAATTTGTATAATATGGTAGAATGTTGTGATGATTAGAAACAGCTGGTTTGTCTACGTAGCATGTGTACATTTCTAACTACTGCTACTGGTCTTAGTGTTGTTTAGCTTTTGCTGCAGATTCAGAATTCTTTTGAGGTTATACAAAAGATAGTCTGTAATTCAAGTCGATGAAGTTAAATGGCTTAACATGCAATGATTCTCTCTGCAGGGTTGTGTAGATATTATTATATTTTGGTTTGGCAGCTCATCTGTTATTATCGTCACCGGAAGACAGTAATCAGTTGTCGTTCTTATATATTTTGAATTTCTTAACATTCTGTAAACATTCAACTTTTTTAGTTTCTATATATGGCTAGGGAGGTGGTGATATTGTTCTAACCTGTAATCCTGTGGAGGCCAAGCTTGTGCAGCTGTGCTGCTATGTTACTTCCAGCTTCCTATGAGTGAGAATGTCAGAGTAAATGTAATGGGTCAGGGTCTGAATTTGTGGAGAACTGGAAAGTCATAGGTGTTTGGTTGCAGTTTCTGATTTTTGCATGTATAATAATGTTGTTTATTGGTAAGCGTAATAGTGGTCGGAAGGGAACTGAACTTGTAATCTCTTGTACGGCTAGTTGTTTTTATCATGCAAGCGTGCATGATGATGATGATATTGGCGTGAAAAGGCAAAATCTTACCAAAAATTCATCCACGACTAAATTCAATGGAAATTATTATTATTATTTTTACATAAAATTAAATTCAACTGAAATTACAATATTGTTATTTCTTTAAAAAAAAAATGGAAAACGTATATATGTTCAATTGAACTTACTTTTTGTAATGAGAACTTGAGGAGCGCATGTCAAGGTGGAGGAGGGTATAGAGAAGCCTTGCAAATGGCCAAACCACAAACCGAAATGCACCTCACACTCGAGGTCTAACTGAAAGGCTATGCTTTGTCCAACACTAAAATACGCTTGCTTCTCCTCGTGTGTCCGTCCTCAATTCTTGAAAGCCAAATCCTTCTCTTCTTCTTCTTCATCATCTCCTTCGTCTTTGCAAGCGTCGACGTGGTCGGGTCTCCAAAAATGGAGGGACGGCCCCCTCAACGGGAACCGCTACTGGGGGCCCAACGGCCCAGAACCCCTTCAAGACTCACCACCGTCTCCGTCAGCTGATGATAATGATAAAATCGACTCTGCTTCCTCTCTTGCTGAGCTTGGTTCTCTTGTTCTCTCCACCAGCGATCCTCTGTCAAAATCGAAGCTTTCCCATTTGGCTTTCTCCAGATGGCGCATTCTCAATTTGCCTATCGGCGTCTCTGTCCCGCCTTCTCGACCTGCTCGCCCTCCCAAACCCAAACTGGTTTGTTTTCGTTTTATTTTCCTGAATATTTTATGATCAATTTTCAACAAACCCCACTTCTTAACATGATTTTAAGTAGTTAACTTCAGGTTTCAGCAAAGGAAATTCCTGCTCCCAAGAACTCAGGTCTGCCCCTTAATGCTTATATGCTGCATAATCTTGCACATGTGGAGCTAAACGCTATTGATTTGGCATGGGATACCGTTGTTCGGTTTTCGCCCTTTACTGACATTCTTGAAGATGGCTTCTTTGCTGATTTTGCCCATGTTGCTGATGATGAGAGCCGCCATTTTGCTTGGTGCTCGCAGAGGCTTGCTGAGCTTGGTTTCAAGTGAGGACTGTTGTTTTTATTATTTTATTGGTTCCTGTTAGGATATTGGCATTCAAAATTTGAAATTTTTTCCATGATTAGATATGGAGATATGCCTGCTCATGATGTACTTTGGAATCAATGTGAAAAATCATCTGACAATGTGGCTGCACGGTTGGCAGTGATCCCTTTAGTCCAGGTAATTGATTTGCACTTTGGCATATGCTACTGATTGCTAATGTGTATCACCTGATAAAATAAGATAGTTATCTTGTGAAGATTAGGCCCTTCCCCTTTCTCACTTTATGTTGCCTCTAACGATTGGCCATCCAAAAATGAGAGCTCCAGCGTATAATTGTTTATGCATATTGAATAAAATAAACCATTTTACGTGTGGGAGCATCTGGTATATGTGCTGTTGAACTTCCAAATGTTTTGGTGTTGGAGAAGTTTTCAGAAGGTTTATCTGTAGTTAGCAAAGTCATTAGTTTCTCTACACGTGCTGTATACCCATATTTATACTTTGTCTCTCCAACTAGCATCATTTAGCTTAATCCAGAATTCTCTTGCATTTCAGTAATTTAAGATTGCAATAATCTCTCTCTTAACCAGTATTTATTTACCAAGGTGACTCTCTTTCAAACGTAAATTAAATGCATAAAATTAGAGTATTTTATGCTATTTTTTCTAGCGGGTAGAGCATCTTATGTATGTTATGAATTATACATTTGTATTTTTATTTATTTGGTTCATGGAAGGCCTCTCAGGTGATAAGAAATGAATATTAATTCACTTTACAAAAGAGTCTCTTCTCTTGTGGCTTTGCTTCAGCTTGGATCAATACAGCCAATAGTCTTTAATATGAGTTGCAGCTTTTCTGAATACTGAGAATAATAGGGACGTTGTAAGTGGTCTCCACTCCATAACAAGAGTAGTGCACTTGGAAATTTGGATTCTGTTAAATTTCTTGTGAACACTGAAAAGTGGATACACCTTCTTTCTTTCCCTAAAACAGTTGGGTCATGCTATAAGCAGTATTTGGAGGTTACTTGACTGTTTTGGCAGAAGCCAGAAGGGCTTCTCAGACATCGAAAATGGATAGTTATTCATTCTACAAAAAAATCTCTTCTCATTGTAGCCTTGCTTTAGCTTGGATTACATTCGAAACAAACTTTAAGACATTCGGATGAATTGCAGCTCTTGCAAACACTAAGCAAATTAAAGTCTGGTTGCCAATGGTCTATAGAGCTCTGAGAAATTTGTGTTCTGTTAAACTTTTAGTAGGCAATGAAAATAGATCTATCTTCCTTCTTTACCTAAAATAGTTGGGTCATGCGATAAGCAGCATTTGGAGGTTTCTTGACTGGTTTAGTGGAAGCCAGAAAATGTAGATATCAATAGCTTTTTCGGCAAGCTATAAATCCTCTCAAGCGGCTAAAAAGATTAAAGATAAGAAAGAGGCTGTAAGCCATTCCTTTGATATTCTTTATCGTCAGAAAGAAGACGCCTGCTTATGTTGGTTCAGCTGATTGTTTGTTTACTCGCAGGCAAAGAGAGGAGCGCAAACATTGGTAGAACTCTTTGCAATTTCTTTGTATCTATAGGCATCAAAATTAATTTTTTCTCATTGATGGAAGAGAGGTTTGTTTAGGCCCTTGGTTTGTCTGGAAATGATGATTCATCCTTCCTGGTATTAGATGGTGTAAAGAATTTTGTACAAGTATACAAGTATACTGTTATGCAACCATATTTGGTTTAATCTGTTGCTAGATTCAAAAGAATGCAACCGTGCGATAAGCTTGCTCATCGAACTTACACCAAAAGCTCTATGTTAGTGTAATTGATGCCAGATTCTTCACCGGGGTTTGTTGTCACTGAAGTGACCAATGTACTACACATAAGTGATGAGGTCAGAAAGAGGGAAGTAGGGCTTCTAATGAAAGTTTTTATCTTCTCCAGTGGAAATCATGTTTTTCTGAAAATGGAAAATAGGACTGTATATTTTGTTGTCTGGGGAATTAGCTCAAGAAATTATCAAACAATTCTTCTTCAATCCTAAAATATATATTTCAGCTGCCCTTGATATTATTAATGCCACCAAAGCTTGAGATACTAGTTGGGGATTTTTAAGCATTCATTCTTTTAATAGTTTAAACCTTGTGCAGTGATACTTATTGTTTACTATTATTCTGTGTGAAGGAGGCTAGAGGACTTGATGCTGGACCACGGTTGACCCAAAAATTGATCGGCTTTGGAGATCATAGAACCTCCAACATAGTGGCCAGAATTGCAGACGAGGAAGTCGCACATGTCGCTGTTGGTGTTCACTGGTTTCTCTCAGTCTGTCAGAAAATGAAGCGTGCTCCTTGCTCCACCTTTAAAGGTTTGGCAGCCCTTATTAGTCACTTAACTGGTAATATTAGCTTTATACAGAGCACACAAAATATAAATCCTGTTTATGGGTATGCAGATCTGTTGAAAGAATATGATGTGGAGTTGAAAGGCCCCTTCAATTATTCAGCTCGGGACGAAGCTGGCATACCCCGTGATTGGTGAGAACATTGCGTTATGGTTTGGTTATTGAGAACCTGAAGGTTTTGGGCTGAAATGTTGTGATTTTGATAGTTGCATTGAATTTTCTTGTTTGTATGGCTATATATATATATATATATATTGGGGCTTAGTTTTATTAATCTGCATGAATAAGTAATAGTTGGCTTTGACAAGTTTCTTGCCTGAACTTCTGTCCAGGTATGATCCATCAGCTGCTCATGAACAGGACAAGAATCAGAAACATGATGCTAATAACAAGCTTTCAGTGGTATATGATATGTGATATTGCACTTCCTATGCAACTTAGAGAAACTATGTTAGGGCAAAAGAGATTCTAATCAAATACTTTTGTTACAGGTTTATGAGAGGCTTGCTTCCATCATCTCCATGGAGAGTGAAAACTCAAATTTAAAAAGGACTTCAGGGTAATGCTTATTAACCCAATCAGCCCCAATTGTTTGGTCGCCTGTTTCGAAAGTGTTGAGTAGGGACACTGCTAAATGTGATTGCTTGTCTTGCGATGGCCCCTGTTGCTTGGAAGTTGTTGATGCCAGATGAAGCCAAGAACCTTTTGTGGCACCTCATCTGTTTGCTGTTCAAACTTTTGCAGGGTTTGTCACAGCAGCTTCTTTCAAAGTGAGGTTAACTATTTTACTGTAAAATAGTTTGCATAATACTAACAATGTTCATAAACAAAATACCCCAAAAAAGAAGGGAAAAAAAGATTCATTTTTCTTCGAATATGGACTTCTGTTATACCTCTACACGGATTTTAGTGATTCATGTAGGAAGTTAATGAAGACTAGAATTTGCAGTAGGTCAGTTTAGTAATTCCACAATGAATTATTAATGTATGTGATTCATGTATCTTCAACAAATGATCAGGCTGCCACTACTTTTGCATGGTGGATGCTATAAAATTAAAAGGAGATAAGTGTGAATCTCTAGAAAGCTTAGAGAGCGGTCAATTGTCATGTGGGCGGCAGCATATTTTGTTAACATTCGATTCGATTGTAAATAATGCCATCAGTTACCCAAATCATGTGCTAGTGCTAGTGCTACTGCTACTTTATGTATTCCTTTTTAGAAATCGTATGGGGAAATAAATAATTGCAGCATCTCCAAGTGCAATAACCATGCATGTGCGTTTTGAACCTTAAAACCTAATTTATTGTGTAGAGGGGTAAGTAGTGTTTTGACAACCCATGAGATTCCCCCCTTCTTCTCTCTTCTTTATTTCAATTAAATTTTGAAGGTAAACTTCCAATCAAACTTTCTTAAAATGATAATTTTTATTTTACCCCCAAAATTGTGGAAATATTAATTTATTCCATTTCTTAAGGCACATTCAACTTGGTGTTAATCCTTTTGGGCTAGTGATATTTGGGACAAAACTGTGAAATATAAGAGATTGCACTAACCCCAAGAGTCTGGACTAATTGTGAATCCAATGCAATAATAGAGAGAGTTGAGGTTGATCTTGTACTTCATATTTAAGATCTTAGATTTCTAGAGAAATAATTAGCTATCCAAAACATTTACAAGAGAATCGTTAGTTTCAATTTAATCCTTTTTAAAAAAGATTGGGCCGAATTTAATTGAAATTCAACTATCAAATGGTGATACCAACAACAGACATAATACTGTCGAAGTAATAATGTCAAGAAGGAAAATTGTGTTTCAAAACACGCATATCAAATATTGCCACCAAAATAAAACAAATTTAAAATGCGGTTGGGAGCACTCTTGCAGCATTGTGAAGTGGTTAAAATTTTGCAATCAACCGACCCTTTTTTTTTTTTTTTTGTTCTTTTGTTCTTTTTTTAAGCATATGATGTGACCTGAAATTTTTCATATATGTGAGCAAAATTTAAATTACAAATTTTGCCCATCATAAATAGATGAAATATATATTGTAATAGTACTTAGAATTTTTTACATTAATACAATAAAAACAAGTTAAAAGATAAAAAAATACACATTATAATATATTTTCTATAATAGTGTATTAAAATTTATAATTTTTTTTTATCTTTTAATCTATCCATTAAGGAAACTCTTTATTAAAAGGGACTCTTATCTATATATAACAACCATATTAATTTTACTTAATACAGAAAAAACAGAGCATATCATAATTGACCAACAAATACATTAGAAGAATCATCTCGAAAGCTACAAGTAAAAACAAGGCGTATGAATTATTATATTATAATAAGGATCCCACTACTTTACAATTAATGTATGATATATTCTTACATAAACAGTGAGTGAATCCCACTACACACTGTTTATGAGTGAAAAATATACCTTATATTAGTTGTAAGATAGTGTTTGACTTATAATAAATAATAGATAAAGGGAGCAAAAAGGAACGCATTTATTTGATGAATATATATATATTCTTTCTTTGATCGGGAAACTTTTGGCTTCTGCTTTTATTCGAGGTTTGTTTAAAGCAGCCGTCAGCACATAAAAAGCCCTTGACTACTCATCGTGATCGTGGGCAAATACAAGGCTTCCCCCTGTCGATGCTTACTACAAAAGTTAAAAAACGTGTCGTATCGCGCTCTCTCTCTTTTACTTTCGTTAAACAATTTGCCAAATCGATAATCAATTAGCAGAAACGAACACATTAACTCATAACTCCTCGTCAATCAATCATCCATATCTTTTTGTCATCAAAAGTTCAAAACATATTCACTGAAGCAACAAACAAAATCTTCTTCATTTCAAGAAAACAAAGAGAGAGAGACTGGAAAAAAGAAAAAAAGAAAAAGAGGAAATTCATAATCATGTGCAACGCAGATGGAGATTGCAGGCCATTGGGCTTTCTCTTGGGCCTTCCCTTCGCCTTTCTCTCCCTCCTCATCTCCATCGTCGGTGTCGTCGTGTGGATCGTCGGGTCAGTTAATTTTCACTCTTCTGTTCATTTCTATTTTTCTGCCCAAAGTTAAGTTTCTAGCGGAATTTGTCACTTCAACTGTCTCTGTCAAAGGCATCTAATATTTTTCTTTATTTATTTATTTTTTTTTGGCTTTTCAATTATCAAAGATCATCCCCCTATTAGTTGATAGTAGTTTAATCTTCTTCTGGGTGTCTAAAATTTCTCCGTTTGATGCTAGAATTTGTCTCTAAAATTATGTGCGTGACAAGTTTAGTGAATGCATTTCTTTTCTCTTCTGGGTTTCTTGACTTCTCACTAGTTGTTGTAACTTTTCATTAAAGCTCTGCTGCTGTCGTTGATAGTTTTTTCGTTTTTCTAGCATAAACATAGAATCTTGGCAGGATTAGAATCTGATTGAAGTCTTTTAGTTAATGCGAATATTGGTGATTGTGGGTGCAGGCTGTTGTTGACTTGCATATGCCCTTGTTGTTTGTGCTTGACCGTAATAGTGGAATTGGCTCTGGAATTGATTAAAGCTCCTATTCATGTCATGGAATGGTTCACTTCTCAGATCCCTTGCTAAATTTGGCTCGATTCTCCTATGTTTTTGTTTCCACCGGTTTCTCACCTGCTTGTAAAGCTTGGCTTAGCTCTCTTTTATGTATTTCTTGGATGATCATTAAGGCAGTATTCGGGCAGATTATCAGGTAATAAAAAATTTTTATCTAGAAACACCTGAGATATTCATTCATCTGTTTGTTTTCTTCATTATGGTGCAGAAAAGGTTTCTTTTTTTGGTTACTTTGAACCCCTGAATCAGATAACAGCGCAACGTTTGAATTTCTTCTATTTGATTGAAATATTAAATCTCGAGTGCTGTAAATTGTTGACTAAATCATCAAGTTCTATATATATATATTGAAAGGATCAAGCCCTAGGTATTGTTGTTTTTGTTTATGCATAAGACTAGAATAGATTAGTCAAGGGTTTGGACACCCTCTTTGGAAGCTAATATAATATTATATGTGTAAAACTGAACATTTAGCCACTTACAATTCTTGTATATAGTTTTACAGTTTTGCATCGGCTTTGATTGTATGCAAGGAAATACTAGTCTTTGCTTGGTAATGATGAAAGCATGTAAATGGAAGCAATCTAATTGAGAAAGGTATAAATGATCTTGTTTTCAGATAAGACAACTATGAGGCTTTGCGGATGCTCGAATCCCATTGCCATCTTCTATCTCATGATCTTCCAACTTCCTCCAAACACGACCATTTACCAGGCACCAAATAGTCTTCCTTGAGAACATCCATCCTCTTGTTCACTAGCGCAATGTCTTGTTTAACTTCCAATTTAAACCCTCCTTTACTTCCCTTGAGTTCTGGCAATTCCATGAAGATACACCTCAGTGCAATGCCAACTCCTTATGCTGTCCTGGAAATTTCAAGTATTCTGACTACTGGGTGTTATTCGCTAGCTCTTCACCGACTCCACAGTATCCAATCACCAGCAATGGATAATTAGGTATTTGATCTGGAAGATTACGCATACGGAACACGTCGATATCTTCCATAGAATCAGACAATTTCTTGAATTCAATATCTCTGACATACGGAGAGCCGAAGCTGAAGACAGTAACAGCAATTACTGGCTGAATTCTTCAGCTTGTTGAACCCATTGGCAACAATGTCTGCTGCGCTTAGAAGTGAAAGCGCTGCACCTAAGGTGTGACCAGTTATTGTTTTACTGACTTCCTCTTCCCCAGCATTATATACTCCCAGAAGTCGCTCCACCTCATCAAGAACCTGGTGGTATCAGCATGTAAATTTAGTACCGTCATTTCAAATTCATTTTTATCATATGCACAAGCCAATGCAATTACCTGCTCTCTAGCACTAGTCTTGCAATAAGGTTTTTTCTCATCACTTGAACAGCATACCGAGAGCCAGCCCCTTTGAACCTTGGCACTGGTGGCTTTTGGAAATACCTCAGAAGCCGGTGCCAGCGGAAATTCAAAATCAGTAGCCCATTCATTTGTTTGCACCGCTCGTCGCCTTGCTATCAGTATGTACCTCCTGCCCAGTGCAGCCTTTCCTTCATCGCTAGCAACAGCAATGTACCCGATCCAGTTTGAGTCCTTGTGCCAAAACTCGCTGGATAATGACTTGAAAATAAATGCGGCGGGAAGTGGGAAACTAGACGTCGCGTAAAGGAACTTGGTGACCTCGTACTTAAATGGATTGCCTTTGTATTTAAACCCACTCTGGAGAAGAAAATTTTCCTTCCAAATTGACTATCCCCAGCATACTTTGATGCCCTATCTCGATTGAATGCATCATAGGTTGCTGAGCCCGCTCGCTGTAGTGGATGATGGAGCGGCGGAGGTCAATGTCTAGAGGATCCAAGAGGTCTTTCCAGTTATCGTTGCCGCTAAGAACCCTCCATTTTGCCTTTATGCTGCCTATCATTTGCTGAAGGACGAAAATGTTTCTGGGGTACTCGTTGATAACAGGAATAGCGTCAGCCGTCGGGAATTAGAATTTATATTTGAATTTGGAGTACTGAGCTCTTTAGAGAACGCTTTAAGAGCCCGAGTCCTTCTTGTGATGCCAAACTCTATATTTACCATCGCGTCTATTGTTATTCTTTTCTTCTGCGAACATACCCGATCATTCAGATGAAACTCTGTGAAACACTAAACGGGTAGGCAACATCGTTAGTGTTGGTTACATCACATGAACTGCGAGGAGACGATCGCTTCTTGCACAAAAACTATCAACTGTTTGAAGCCCTCGTGCTACAGAAATAAGGTGCCTTGTAGCTATCAGCAAAAAGTTCAGAAAAAGGGCTGTGTGTCACGTTCACTCGCGAACGAAAATAATTCGACGTTGAGAAATTGAGAACCATGCAACGACTCTTTAGGATATGAGATGATACGTAATTACGAACAACCTTTTAATCACAAATTAAGACGGCTTGCGGATTCAAGAGAGAGCCTCATGGGCAAAGTTGAAATTTTCGAATAATGAATTGATCGTTTTCTAATTAACAGTAGTTTAACATACATAAGATTAAAGATCACTGCACATCATCTAGGGCGAGTGTGCAATTTATATACAAAAATAATGAAAGCAGATGGACTGAACAGCATCTATTTTTTTTCAGTTAATAGAGCAAAACTTCATCCTTCTCATGATAATCCAATATGAGATTCCAAAAGATGGACTTTACAAAATTTCAACTCTCTCTTCTAATTGAGACATCAAAAGCTTTGCAAAGTACTACAACAGGACGCTAACCGAGCGTTAGGGGTTTCAATTTATTTGTCAAAACAAAAATACAGACAACCAGGCTATGCAAAACATTTATCATCCGCTTATGCACATCAAACATAACATATATATATATATATATATGAAATGAGCGCTTTATTCATTTTCGGTAGATTTGTGTGTCCCATTTCCCTGTCCATATCCAGCCTCTCTTTGTTTACTGCCTTCTTCAACTTGGCTTGAGCGGTAACCAAGTATCTTCTCCTCTGTTTCGCCTTCTCCAATGACAAGGTCTTTGGTTTGCTGGGCAATTTCAACTACAGTTTCGCCGATGGCCTGAAGCACTCCACCTTCCCGGCATTTATCTTCTCTGTATTCGGTGGTTCTTCCTCCTTGTCGTTCTTGGCCTCCTTGGAATGTTTCCTGGATTTGCCTGGCGACATCTTCAACTTTCTCTTGGACTTCTGTTGTGAGTTACGGTTCATCCCCTCCGCTGTGACTCCTCTCCGTGCCCTCAAACAATAAGATTATAACAACATCAGCGTCAAAAGATCACAACACCAGTCTCATTAGTGACAAAATTGCACCTATATATCATACATTGATTAGAGACACTAAAGAAATATTCCGCGTGACAGTTATTTTTCACGAGCACTGTAGAGTAGAAGTAAAAGTATTGACAATGTAAAAGCAGATACCTGTCTTTCACCTCTCTTGGCCTCTACCTCTCTCTGTGCCTCTTCCTTCTTCCTAGCAGTATATTCCTTCATGGTCTCACCAGTAGACACAGCAGCATCCTTAGCAGCAACCAGCGGCTTCGAGACAATCTCCGCGGCCTTATGACCAGCATGCTCAGCCGCTCCTTCAACAGCCCTCACCGCTGCCATTGTCCCCTCAACCACTTTCCCTGTGGTATATTGTGCCGCCTTTGCGACAGCAGCCGTGCCTCCCACAGCTTTCTCCGTTGTATAGTTCGCCGTGCTCCATCCCGCAACCACGGCCTTGTCCTTCACATCCGCAGTCATTTTCCCTGCGTACTCAGTGGCTCCTTTGCCACTCTGCACTGTCACGTCCTTCGCGGCAGCAGCTTTCTCCCCAGCCATCTTGCTAGTATCAGCAGCAGCTTCTTTTGCCTCAGTCGCTTTCTCTACTGCATATTCTTTAGCTTGTTCTGCTTTCGGCACAGTGTATTCCTTGGCAGTCTGGCCTGCACTGTAAAGGGTGTCCTTGCCCTGGCTGCCTTTTTCAGCTATGTACTGTGAAGTCTGTTGAGCACCCTGACGCACGGTGTCCTTCGCCTGAGAACCCTTTTCAGCGGCGTACTCAGTGACAGAGCCAAGTCTACGCCCGGCCTCTTCTTTGGCTTTATTATACCGCTCCTCCGCAGCTTTTAAAGCCTCCATAGACTGCTGCTGAGCCTGTCCTCTGAGCTGGGAAATTTCTTCAAGAGAATGTTGCTCTTGCTTTTGCTCTTGTCCCCCCTCCTCTTTGCCCTGCTGCATTCCTCTGCTTCCTCCTTTCTCCACATGTCTCTCTTCTTCGCGCTGATGCATTCCTCTGCTTCTTTCTTTCTCCTGACGGCCCTCCATTTCTCCTCTACCTTCACCGCCCACCTCAAAATTCCCAAAACTATAAGGCTCAGTACTCCTTTTCTCTTCATGCTCCTCTCTTCCTCTCATGCCTTCCGCTTCTTTCTCACCAACAATATTTGCATCCCTTGCTTTATCCGCATACGTCCCTGTCCCCCTCTGTTTATCTTTCATTTGATCAGTAAGAGACTCAAATTCATGAGTGCCCACCTCATGAGACTCTCTCACTTGCCCACTCCCATGGGAAGTTTCTTTGCCACCACTAGTATCTGAATCCTTCGCTCTCCCAGTCAAGGACTCAAAATGAGTCGTCATTTTCGGGACTCTGTCCTTCTCAATGACAACTTCTTTCTCAGTGGTTGTCGTTTCCCTTCGAGCTTGATCAGAAGCCATTCTTGAGACTCTTCTTGATTCTTGATTTTGATTGCTCGCTCACTCACGGTTATTTTCTTGATGATGCTGTTTGTTGAATTCTTTACTGATGGTGGTGTGGGAGTGTGAAGAGAAGATGATGGATTTTAAAATACAAGCCATGGCGGTTTGAGAAAACGGACGTGTGTGCATGGCGTTAGCATGTATTGACTGAACTGACGACACGTGTAATGGAGATTGGGATGTAAAGAGATGAGTCAGCTGTTAGCATGTTTCGTGTGCACACGTGTAAGATTGTTAATCGAAGCATCACTGAGAGGCTGCATACACCAGTAGGCGATAGAGCCAGCAAGGTGTCGATTCTTTAAGCTTTATGACACTTGGCAGTTTCTCCGAGTCCAGGATGTGTTCACCATGGGCATCTTATCCATCCAGCCCTCAATGAACCGTACACGTTGATTGGGCCTCAAAAGAAATTAGGTGGAAAACAAGAGTATTACTGAATAAACCTATACTGATTCCCTTGTAACCCCAACTTTTTCTTTTTAAATAAATCTACTTTCGGAGTAAATCTATTTGCACCTCTTTATTGCCCTACAAAACCCCACTTTAGATAAAATTACATTTAAAAATAAATATGAATTTAATTAACACACTTAGTAGTTTTTTTTCCATACAAATTACGAGCAATGTAATTAAAGTTTTTTGTTCTTTTTCTTTTAACTTGTCACTTCCTATCTAACTAAAATTAAATTGCACAAATTTAGAATAATTTTTTGTTCTTTTTCTATTTGTTACTAATTAAATTTGTATTTAAGATTACTTTTACATTATTATTTAAAATATGTATAATTTAAGTTAACGATTGACATTAAAAAATTTATCATTCATAAAAACTTTTTAATTTATGTGTACGATAACAACAAAATTGCAAAAGAAAAGAAAAGTAACAAAATACTTCTTTAAATTTTAACAATAAAAAAATAAAGTTAAAAAATAGAAATGTTTTATTTTTTGAAAGACAGTTTTGAAACCAAAATAAGAAAAATTGAAAAGAGGGTTTCATGAGGAGATGCCAGTAGCCCAACTCTTATTTATACCATGTGTTAATAATTGTATGGAAATCTTAACTATGTATAATCAAGAATACAATCAACACATATTAGAAGCTTAAATTCAGGCTCAATATGCATAGAGAAGATAATAAGTTATATATGAAGGAGATAATATAAATTCATATCTTACTTATTGACGCCAAAATCTTCTTGCGTTGGTTTGTGGGCTACCAACAAGATCCATAGCCTGCATTTGAATTTATTTGTACAGGGAAACAGTTTTACATTTGTCTCATAGTTCGAGCAGGAATTAGCGACTACCAATGGTGCCTAGGCGAGCACCTGCAACCACAAAATGGAAATGGTTAAGGGCGTTGGAAGTTTTTCCAGTGTTAACCTTTGACGCTCAAGTCAGTTTCATAGTTTATTGAAAAATTATAATGTTTGATTTTTTGTAAAAACAAACGAAAAAAAAACAATAGAAGAACCATTCCCTCTTTAACTAAGAAAAAATGGAGAGAGATAAGAAGGATAAAGAAGACGAAGAATTTGAATTAAATCACATACATAATGTAGAGTGTGATAGTGGATAAGATGAAAGAATCCCTTACCGTTTGAACTCTTGGGGATTTTATAGGGGTTAAAATCCAAAAACAATGAATCACGGCATGATGGGTTTATGAATAGTGTATAATCATTAATTTTTTTGAAAGGATAAAGAGAGTGGTTTTGACTGAGTCTATTCTCAGTTCAACCATCTTCTCGCTTAAGTGTCTGTTTGATATGACTTATTTAATGGTTATAAGTACTTATTTAATCTCATAAACTCTTATCATAATTTTTATTTTTGTTTGGTTGTTTTCTAATAAAGTTTTTTAACTTTAAATAAGTTTTTTTGCCTCTACTAGTAAAAGCTTAAATTTTGGGATTTTAAGAGTAGAGGTTGAAAATCTTTTTTTAAATGTTAAAATATCCTCTATTTATTTGACAATTTTATTTTTTTTATAATATAATTTTAAAAAACTTGTCTATTAAAGTAATTTCATAAATTTTTAATAAAAGTTCTTATTAACAACTAAATAATAAATTTTTTTTATTAACAATAACTCTATTTAAATAAATTCTACTTAAAAAGTTGTACCAAATGAAGTTTAAGCCATGCTCATCAACCTTTCTTTGGTTGTATTATATAGCATGGCGAGTATAATAACATTTCAATAAAAGCCTGATTATTATCACCATATTTTATCACCTTTATCACCCAAACATTACCCTTTAACTATATAAACATATGGGAGAAGCTTCGTCTAGAGCTCCTAAATTGGAAGGAAATATTTTCTCTTACTCATAACATTTCGATACGAGTTTTACTCTTTCATATTTGTGATTTCAGATCTTGTTACACTTTCTGATTTATTGGAACAAAGGTACACAGAACACCGCAATTTTTATCGTGGAACTCGGAGAAAAACCATTTGGAGCGAGAGAAAATACATACAATCAATCATATCATGATCTATCATCATGAACGATCATTTAGAGCGAGAGAAAATACATATAATCAATCATATCATGAACTATCTGCTTCAATGATAGATGATTTCAATAATTGTAATAATTGCAATAGAGTGAATGATATATGCCTACGCCAAGTTACTAAAAAAGGCTTGGGTTGCAAGTTTTTGGATGTCCTCCACATGGGCATTGTGTAATTCGCGGTTACAATTACAAAGGTGCATTTTGAAGTCTTTCTTTGAAATAAAAAAACGCGCCAGCTTTTCTCAAAGCGAGCAGAAATGAGATGAACTGGACTGTATTAATCAAACAATTACAATACATGAGACAATTTCGAGGGAATGTTCTTCAGTTCAGGGCGAATTTTCGGCCCAGATGATTAATCTAAATACACAAATCGAAGCATCGTCCCTCTTATTACCCACTTTCACAAGAAACAAAAAATGGTAATAAACATTTCCAGGAGCTCTGGAAAACAAGACTGACTATAGCTGTCCTAAACCTGAAGTCAACTAAACAAAGCTGCATACATAAGCTGGTTCCAAGTATCTGGCAAACCAGGAAGACACCAATGGCTACAATCATCGCTGTGGCCGCCGTACTCCGACGGGTGAGCATCCTTCCGGTACTGCGAAAGCCTTGTAATATCGAGTAAATACACAGGTTTCTGAAGCCTGCTGAATACTTTTTGTAAAACCACCCAGGGCATTGGTGTCCCGGCCGGATATTTGTATCCAAAATACGGCTTTGTCTGTCCGGAACATGATTTTGATGGCTGGTTCCAATCCCTTCCCCTGTTTTTCAGAATCGCCAAAACCACATTTAAACACACTATCATTCATCATCCTAAACGTTACAGGATTATACAATGCAGAGTCTGTTTATAACTGTTGTGCTTCAGCCTAATTTTGATGGTTCTATCAATAAATATATAGAAGAAGGGTATGCTTACTCGTAATGGGTTGGAGAAATTCCCTGGAAAAAGACCTTGGTTTTGGTAGGATCAACATTGAAATTAACCCATCTTGCCCAAGTTGTTAGGCCCTTGTAAAATGCGATCAAACGGTTCATATCTTTGTACAATTTCCTTCCCTCTCTTATATAATCAAATCTGTAACATAATTTTGCGTGATAAGATTCCACATAAAAAAAAATGTCCTGTAAATTTTCTCGCAAAATAATGATGCGGGATAAGATGTAAGCTTACGGTTGGCTTCTTCCGGTGTGCGTCCACCAATGCCAAGTGTTGAAAATGAGCATGTCCATGCCTCTCCATGCATTGCCACCCTTAATTGAATCAAGCCTCAAAACAGTGCCCGCGGGCTCCCTAACAAGGTCTACTAGATATGTTGTTCGGTATAGCAGTATCTGCAGTCCAAATTCCTGCTCAACAAAAGCCAAATTTTTAGCATGGTGTTATGAAAACTGTTCAATTTAACAATTGGTCTAATGATCTTTCCTCTCGTGTTCTAATGCACAGTCGATTACACTGATAAATCAAGGAAATTATGAAATGGACCAGATGGCGTGCTTGAATAGTTGAATTGTACAATGATTCGGAAATAATTTCAAACTAGGGACACTTGTTTCACCCAAAAATCCATTTTCTATAGTTATAGGGCCCACTTTGGGCCCACTAGGCCAGGCCACTCTAGAATGAGGTGCCGGTATTGAGAAGAGTAGGACTATCCACACCGCTGCGAATTCTCTTATAAAATCTCATTTTAATTAAATTTACTTAAATACCACTACAACAATTTAATTCATTTATTGTTTTGAAGGAAAATTCAATTAAACACTTAGATAAATCATTCTTTTGGCAAACTTTTTACACCTAACCCATTTCATAATATATATTTATATTTTAAATTTTAATTAAAAGTATTTTTAATTTAAAATTATTAAAGACAGTCATGAAGATAGAAATTATGAATAATAAGAAAAAATTTTAAGATAAATTTAATATTTTAAGATATTCAAGTAATTTAAGAAAAATTATTTTTTAAATAAAATTTTATAGAAAGATGATTAATTTTAATATGTAAGTGTATTTTATTAATTAAGATGGGGGTAATTTAAAAAATAATACGTGTTATAAGAATTTTAGAAGGAGTGTTAAAAGCTCGACTCTATCGTCAAATATGGCAGCTGACTAGAAGAAACCAAGAAAGCGGCCAGCCCATAGATACATTCTGGTGACATCAAATCATTGATTTGGTAATTAATTAAAGTGTATTTTTAAGGAAAAAAAAAAGGGTATTCTTCAAGGGGGAAAAAAACAGGAAAAAAGCAATTAAAGTGTCTTTAAAATTTGCGGGTTGACAGTTGTATCCACTCAAAAAATTTTAAAATATAATAAATATGAATCAGTTAATTTAAAAAAAAAAAGATAAAACAGGAAAGAGTCAATTTTAAGAACTTAGTTATGGTAGTATAGTTGCACCTAATCCGACCATTTGCTTTCACCATAACTGAATTTAATAGTTAAAAATAACTGTAATATGATATTACAGTTGTACCATAATTAAATCTCAATTTTAATCAAAATTTATACAACGATGATTTTTAATGAGTTCATAAAATTAGACTTTTACGTCCATGACATTCTAGAATACATTCATAGTGTGCTCCAACAAAATCAAAAATTAAAAATTCAGATCTTTTTCGTTTATAAAGTGGCTTTCATTTTATTATACATGTATAGTATATGAATTTTTCTTCGGAGATTTAATATCCTCTCTTGCTTTTTATATCTATTTTTAAAGCTCCCAAAAAAAAAAAGATATCTTGAAAAATTAAGAATACTAAACTGTTCAAATAATCTCTCAATATCCCTCAATCTTCTGATAAGGAATTTTTGGAAAATAGTACAAAAGACCTGGAAATTTGGAAACAAATTTGCATTACCGTCTATCACTCACCTGGTACTGGATTTGCCACGTAACTTACGTTTTCCAGAACCAGACAAGAGTCATAAAACAAAAGTAAACTTGTTCTGTTTTTCTATCGGTTTAAATTTCAAAAACCGATCTGATTTATTATTACTGCATAAATTAAAATAAATTAAAATAAATGAAATAAAAATAGAAGCCTGACATGAACGTAACCCGCCCGGCCAAAAAGAAAAGCTTGACCACCAATCACGCTCTGCTTTTAATGGTCTACATTTTTTAAGGAGCGCTCACTCAAGCCTCAGCTCTCTCTCCGTCTCTCTCTCGTTGAGCAAAAATTAATCAGACAGAAGTAAAACAGCTAGCAAGCAATTAATCTAACCGCTAACGCAACCGGTTTTTCAAAAAAAATTTAATTACAGAATTAAATTTCGAAAAACAGTAGAAAAAAAAAAAGGGACAGACAGACAAGACGTGCTTGCACCGTTAAAAGCCAATGATTATTTGAGTTGTGGAATAGTGATAACATTATTAGTGCTTAAAAAAAGAAAAAGTGAGACAGAGACATCAAGATTAAGAGCAATTAATTAAATTAATTAATTAATTAATTACCTGAAACGTGATCGAAGAAAGCACCGCTGTTCTTACGACTGAATACTTAGTCTTCGGAACCCAGGAGTGAATCATACAAGCCAGCGATTGCCATTGATTCAAGCTCAGGGAGTCGCCGACGAACATGATCTTCTTCCCTCTAAATTTCTCCAGGAAATACAGCCCATTAAACCTGCATCCGGGCCGGCATAATTGAACTTCCATAAGCTTGCTAAGCGGATTTAATAAGCATAATATCGGCGTTTTAACCAAAAATATATATATATATAAATATATAGATGTACCTGGGAATGCTGCAGGAGAAGGGCTGCCACCTGTATTTTAGGTAAATGTCATCGGGGCGGCCGTATTTCTGGCAGTCGAATTGGGGATCTACGAAGGGACAGTGGGAGTAGAGAGGATAGGAAGCGTCGTAGACCCATTTTCCCTGGAAAATGTTACACTTCCCTCTGCCAAGTAATTTTCTCTCAGGAAAAATATCGTTGCCATTCTTGGTGGTGGCGGTGGTGGCATTAATATTATTAGTGAAGGTATCAGCTTTTGCAGAGTGGAGATTTAACAGCAACAAAGGGAGCAACAATGAGAACAGTATGGCAGCGGCTGCAGCATTGAATTGAAGAAACCCATCTCGGGTTTCGATCCCGGAAGTGAAATTTGTTTTTGTTGAACAAAAAGGACGAGGTGCCAGCCGACTAAAGCTGTCCTGTGTTTAAGTGTTTATATAATCCAAGACCAAGAGCATGAGGTAAAGTGCGAAATTTTTTGGATGTCGAATACTGATATTTTTTCATGGGAAAAAACTTATTTCATTCATAAAATTTGATATAATAACTTATTTCATCATTATTTTTTAAACAATAAATCGTTTCATCCTCATTTTTTAATCAATAACCTAAAATACCCTTTCGTAAATTTATAATTAGTTTACTCTATAATTTATTGAGGGCGAAATAAGATTTTCAATTAAATAAATACAAAACTTTTTAAAATAAAAATCTTAAGAATAATTGAATAATATTTAATTTTTTACATAAATTTAAAATTTAAGAATAACTTAATATATAAAATAAAAATGATACTAAAGAATATGCAACAGTGTGTGTGTTCATTAATTTTTTTTAATGAAGACAACTAAATAATAATAATTCTTTTCAATCAAGAATCATTGTCTATAATAAGGTCAAGAATAATTAAAAGATTAAAAAAAATCTGATATAGTGTATTTTATTCTGTAGTATTTTTAAATATATGTTGTAATTATTTTTTATAGAATAACAATACTAATTATTTATTTATTTATTTATTTATCTCGACCATATTAAAGTTAAGGATAAACGAAAGGATAAAAAAATTACTCTAGTGCCTATGAAATCTATGTTTTTTTTGGTCCTAAATATATATTTTACATATTATTTAATGTTATTATTGTTTATTTATTAAGTTATCCTTAAAGCTAGATTTTTTTTAATGTTTGAAAATTTATTTTAAAATAATTTATCATTATTTAAAAAACCTATTTTGCCCTCAATGAATTATTCAATATAATAACAGCAAATTAATAAAAGGGTGTTTGGACTATTGCTTAAAAAATAAGGATGAAATGAGTTATTGTTTAAACAGTAAAGATATAATTAAATATTGTATCAAATCTTTTTTTTAATTATACGTAGACTTCAATTAATTATAATAATATGTATAATTACATAATAAATAGTGAATGAATAAAAAATAATACATCAGAAGCTTTTTCTCGGTAAAGAGATCATTATAATGCAATTTTTTTTGTTATTGTTTGATTTTGTGTTTACCAACCAGAAATGTGAAATCTTTGGATCGATTCTTCTTTACTTTACTCTTTTTATTATTATTATTTTTTTAAAACTGTGAGCATGCATGTGGGGTTGGATCCAATCCTTACTTTGAAAATTAGGAATCATGATGGTTTGATTCTAAAAAATAATGGAAACACTTTCTTTCCCTACCAACAAAGTTAAAAATAATAATAACATGCTACATTTAAAGGTTCTTTCTTCACCTGGTTGGTGATTCAAACTTTCATTTTTTCTAAGTATGCATTGCCGTCTTCGTTTTTAATGACTTTCAGGAGGGGGATAAAAATAATATTTATCCTAAAGTTGGTTGATGATTTATTGATTAAGGTCAAGAATGCTGTACACCGTCATAAATAGTATTTCAATTTTTCTGTTTTTGATTAAAATGATATTTATTGATCGGATGGTGTGGTGAGACAATTTAATAAGTAATCTTATATGCTATATATGAAAGTAATTATGTTAATATATATATATATATATATTCTAATCAGGGATCCCTAAAGTTAATAAAGTTAGGGATCAGTTAAAGATAAAACAACTACGGATTCTAATACATTGTATTTTATCATGTAGTGTATTAAAATCTAATTTTTTTTTGTCTTTTAGCTAATAAGGGATTCTTGTGTGTATTTATATATATTTGTGTGACATCAATTCTTAGAATAATAAAAAAAATTGTAACATTATTTGAGAATTGAGATGTCTAGTATTAGAGTTTGTCCAAAAGTTTCTATAAATTTCACTATTTAAATATTTATTCGTTTATTTATGTGGTAAATAGCAGAGTAAAAAAATATATTATTCTCCAAAAAACTCTTCAAATAGAAATAAGTTAATATTATTTTAATCAAATAATGATTTTTTTATAAGAAAAGTCAATAACAATTAAATCACTTCTCTCTCTTTCTCTAATAAAAAGTAATTTAAAAACAGAGAATCATTTTTTATTTAAAGATTTTTAATTGAAGTTTTAGAGTTTTAAATATTGATGTGACTATTCAAATAAGTAATAAAATCTTTTTTGAAGAATTTTTTGGTGATGCTATTAGTTAAAATTAATAATTTTTTCCGTTTAATTATGGAAGGTAAAAAAACCGAAAAAAAAAACAAAAGGGAAAAGGAAAATGTTGCGGAATAGAACAAGACAAACAACGAAGGTGTCCTAGCTGCCTAATATTTTAGTAAAATGAATGAGAAGAGCCAAAATACACAACAGTAGTCCGACCAATTGAAATCGCAATTCGCTTATTTTATGCACTTATACCGGACCCATATGAAAAGTGCATTTTACCTAATATGAACATATATTCAAAAAACCAAAAATATATAGAAAAATGTACATTACTTGGTTTTAGCTTATTTGCCAATGTTGATTCTCTCTCTCTCTTTTTGAATTTATGTTGTTGCAAAGTGAGAAATTGAGAAGAAATTCATGGATCTTATCCAACGCTCCAAACGTGTAAAGAAGTTCACGAGGGGACCGACGCTTTGATAGTTAACCAGTGTGCGGAGACCCAATCTCTTGTTCTTGATTGTTGCTTAAACTAATTGAATAAGAAAGCTTTGGAGGCAGACAGTGAGTTGTTACTCAATCTTCATTCCAATCTTCAAAGATTTTGAATATTATTGTTTTAAAACCTTTCTTGTAATTTTTTTTTTTTATAAATATAACTAAATATTTTCTCAAACTACTTTGAGTTGCATGTATGACTTTTCTCAATTCTTACAAGGACAGATATCTACTGGCCGCATAATGTTTTGTTGATTGTTATTTTAGATACTTTTGGAATGAATTGTTATTTTGGATTAATATGAACAAACTATGATCTTTAAGTTTGTCATAATTGATTTTATGTTATCTTCTTTTTTTTATATAGGAAGAAAATATCATGTGCAAAGTTTTCCTTTTTTTATTTATTATTTTGAATGTATCTTGAATAACAATGATTATGTTTGTTGATGATTTATTGTTTTTGAAGATTTGCTATTTATTGTCAAAGAAATGTTATTTATTATGGATTATATAAGCAAGGGCTCTTAATTTTTTGTTGTAAACAAGCTACAAATTAGTTAGGATGCTACAAATTTACTAATTCTGTATCTTTAAACTGGTAAATTTTGATGAGTTTGTATAACTAAATTTTTACCCATTATTAGTCCGAACAACTTTATATATATATATATATATTCATTTAGCTGTGATTAAATTATCCTTTTTACGTGTAGGAGTAAAATAATTATTTTTTTAATATTATGTTAAATTTTCTAACGGTATTAATAATAAAAAAAGTGATGCACTTCATAAACTTTAGGTGGATAATTGTAAAAAAAAATAAAATTTTAACATATATTTTTGTAAAGTGTGAAACATGATGCGGTTGGTGGATATTTGTCCTTGAGATTATAACTTATCCATGCTAACTTTTGCTATGATTTTGAAGTGTCACGCAGACCTATAAATACACGTACGTGTTATGCGGGCAAGTGCCACCTGGTGGAGGCTAAACCTAAAGTAAACATTAGCAGGTCGATTTCCATTTTATTTCAATGGAGAGCCGGACAGAAGCTAACATGGCCTAAAAAAAATTTAAAAAATTAAAAATTCAAGACATAGTTGGGTTGATTTGGTTGTCATAATCAATAAATTAGCTTTTGATTCATATATATAAAATACATAACATAAGAATAACAAACTTCTAAAGGATAATGTAACAAATATTATTATTATATTAACTTATAGTGTCTTAAAAGATCAAGCAAATAATAATCCAATGATGAAAATAACTGTACACGTATATAGTAATAGATTCACTTGGAAACTAAGATATAGGATCCGTGTCGGGTTTAGAATCATAATGAGAAATAGGCATTATCATGAACATTGTATTTTAAGATTTGTTATAGTATTTAAATAAAAAGTTAAAAAATAAAATCAAATAGCTAGTCAGTACTTTAAATTAGCATAGGGTTGTTCCAATTTTCAAAAATTTTAGAGGTTAACATAAGTCTTGTAATGATAAAAGTGACTTTTGAGATTGCCAAAGTCGGTACGCAATTTCTAGAGCTTGATCGACCATCAACGTTACCCGGATAGCAACAAAGGTTTTGCCCCCACCACTAACACGTACACAATTATGCTCATTGCCTGGCAGCCAGTGATCGGATCCCTACACTTTTGAATTTATATCAATCATAAAAGAAAAGAAATTCAAAAATGACAAGCATAAGAAAACAAATGTAGTTATTAATTAATGGGTCATGCTAACTAGTGACGTATCAATCAACCCATATTGAGGTAAGCAAACTAGCATTAAAATGAAGAGAAAATGACCCTGGTTAATTATTACCTCATAAATTATATTAGACTAAGTGCCCGTTTGATATGACTTATTTAAGAGCCATAAATGCTTATTTAATCGTATAAGTATTTTTTTTAAATTTTTATGGTGTTTGGTTTTTTTTTAGTAGAGTTTTTTTATTTTAAATAAACGAATTTACCTCTACTAGTAAAAACCCAAAATTTGAGCTTTTGGGAGTAGAGGTTATAGAGCTTTTCTAAAAATAGATAATATAAAAAATATCACACAATTTAATGGTTCAAAAGTACTTTTTTTATTGACAACCAAACACTCAATGACTTTTTGTCCAAAAACTCTATTGGTATAAGCTCTACTGCTATAAGCTCTATTTAATAAGCTGTACCAAACGGAGCCTAACAATAAAATTATAATAATAAAAGAATCATAAAATTATATTTCTTCTATTGTAATTTTAATATCAAAGGTGTAGTGAGTAACTAAAAAACTAAGAAACTAAATGGTAAAAAAAAATATTGTTTAATAGGAAATTTTCATAGGCAGCCGTTTTCTTCCTCTGTGCTATTTTACTTTCTTTTGCAACAAGATAACAGTCTATTGCTTTGCTACTAAGCTTTAAACTTGCGGATATTTGCACAAGGGAATCAATCATTTGTTAATTACTACAGCAAAACTAGATGATGAGAGATTCGTGCTAAGCAAGATGGATCGTATACATTTGGAGGTCAGCTAATTAACTATTAATACAACAACATGGCCCTGAAAAACTGGAAATCAAAGAGAGGCCCTTACAGCCATGTTTTAGCAGTGAGCGTGGGATGAGATGGCCGACACCATGCGGGACGATGCTCGCAAGTGACCAAAATCTCCATGTGCTCAAAGGCCACACCAAATTCTCTCTTCAAAAAAGAATATAGACAATTAATTAGACAAATGTACACGTGTGTTTCGTTTTATAATGAAAAATTATTAGTCGTATACTCTAATGTTACCATGTTATAAAAATTTGAATTTATTTAATTTTTTATTTTAAGTTTGCAATTTGTATTAACTATCCACCAAAACGTTAACTGTTGTTTAGTTATAAGGATAATTTAAATATTTAACATACAAAATATTAAGAAATTACCCGTCATCCACCTTAAGTTTACCTTGTTATAAAAAATACTACAAAAATTAAATTTCTTTTTTCAATTCTCTACCCTAAGTTTTCAATTGTATCAACCGTGCACCAATACACTCAATAAATCCACTAATTATTGTAAACCCCAATTCATAAATATCAATTAATCCAATCCTTAAATTTGATTTTATAAACACCCAATCAAACCTAATTTGCAATGTGTTAGTCACCATTGCCACTGATCATCACTGTCATTGCTATTGCCACTTTTGCCAGTGGATAGCTTCAATCACCACAAAACTCCTCAATGGTTAGTCTTTATAGTCTAATGCATGTTTTTGTCAATTACCACAGATGGTTGAAGGATTTAGTGATGGAGGATGTTGGTAATGAAGGATTTGATGTAAATTTAGCGTTGATTTTGTGAACCTTAAAAATTTATGGTGAGAGAAGATGAGGAAAAAGATAGTGAGATGTACTTTATTTTGTTTTTGGTTTTATGTTGTCGATGAAGGGTTTTGATGCAAATTTGTAGTTAGCTAGGAATCAAAATCGTCGGTGGATTTTGTTTTGAAACAAAGAGTTTGCTGGATTTGCTAGGTTTTAATATTTTATTTTATTTTTCTTTTAATTTAATTTTATTATTTATGGTAAAGAGTCAAAAATACCCTTAGAATCTAGGGTAAAACGGTCGTCTTATTTAGATTATGTAATATTTTAATCATGTTAATGTTTTGACAGGAGGTTGAAACAAAATATATATTTAGGCGGAAAATTTAAAAAATCTAAATTTTTGTAGTATTTTTTTATAACTTGATAAATTTAAGTGGATGATTGACAATATTATTTAAATTTAAGCTTAAAATGATAATTTTACTTAGATTCTTTTAAAAACTTTACAGTGTTAAAGTTTTGGTAGACAATTGATACAAATTATAAACTTAGGGTAAAAAAATTAAACACATTCAAACTTTTGTATTATGTGATATCATGATATACTTAATGTATATAACTGAGTTTTCCTTTTATAAATGGACCGATGTACAAGCTATACGACAATGAGGTAATTAAAGTTCATGGAAACAAAGACAACAGGCTGAGGCCAAAGTTTGAGAATTGAGATGGTACACAACAAAGCAACCTGCCCTACAGTGATAACAATTGACTGGTGACTGACTGGGACCTGAGGTCTTGCTGGTCTAAGAACAAAGGTATGTGTGCAAAAGTGATGTAGGCCAATTTAGGAAGACTTTTTAATTTGTTTTAGTTTGTCTTAATCGTTTCTCTTATTTGAATTATTTTGTTATATATATATATAATATATATATATATATATATATAATTATATAATATATATATATATATATATTTTTTTTTTTTTTTTTTTTTTGGTTTTGACCACGAGGTATTCTGGGGAGAGCCCCAACTGTGGGAGGCACCTTTAAGCCCGTACCACAACCCAGACTAGAAGTCCCCGCTCGAACCGAGAGGCACAGGTTCTCCCAATAAATGCGACTTCCCTGCGACTCGAACTGAAGAGCAAACCCAGTCAAACCACTTAAGGGGACTCCATTGCCAGTGGAGCCAATACTTTGTTGGTTATATATTTTAATTTTACTGTTTAGGATTTGCCTTGTTTGAGTATTGTTATTTTAGTGTTGTAGCTCTAATAGTTAATTATACCAACTCCTTCATTTAAAAAAAAATCTTTTTATTTTTCTCTTCTGGGATTAATTATCTTGACGTACACTCTGTGTTTTCAAGTCGTTTGGATTATCATGATGTATTATCTCGTTGATAGAATGATAGCCACCGCTCCAGCCACTACGTTAAAACTTAGACATGTTGTTTTGCAATCCACATGGTGTGTTTTATTCGACTTTCTTTTGCTTCCATCAATCCGCTATCAATAATGAGAATATGAGATACTTATGTTATCTCCAAATACTTGAATAGATGATTCAGGAAAAAAAAATCTAATATCTTTAATTAATTCAATTTTTTTTCTAATAATATAATAAAAATTTTGAAGCTATCAGCTTTGATCGGTACAACGACAATGAAATTAAACAGATAAAATATTCATGACTCTATCAAATTGAGAGGAATACTTACTTTGTATTAAACTCTTTGAGGGCGATAAAATTATCCAGTTAAAATACTTGTGTTGATAAAGGAAAAGCAGACTAAAAAGTCTCTTTTGATCGATGCCCACAAGGCCACAACAACAACAAAGCAATGCAACTTGCCAATCGGGAAATGCAAAATATTCCATGTCTTTTAGGCAAAAGGGTTAGTGTAGGGCCTGCAGATGGAATCAATTATTGCTGAAAGCAAGTCAGTTGAAGCTGCTTTTGTTTTAAGCTTGTCCTGCACTCCCAAGAATCAAGATTCTTAAGACCTTGCTCCACACAAATTGATCAAGAACAATTTATTAAATTGCCGGGCCGAGGCGGCTTGATTTTTTTTTTTTTTTTTTGATGACCCCATTGGCCATTGCATAAAGGACTGATTTCGTTTTCATTGGTCTCTTGGCTAAATTCTGATAATCACATTGTTGTTCACATCAATGGAATAGTGTGTCAGCATCTTTCAAACTGGGCAATTGAGTTCTTTTGGTATAAGATTTAAGCCAAATGATAATGTAGTTATCAACAAACTTTTTTCACAATACTACGTGTGATTTACTTTGTTAAATATAAGATAATGTTATTTTATAACTTTTTTGGATTGAATAGACTACTCAATTTTCAGTTAGTTGATATCAATTATTCAGTGAATCAAAACAATTATGCGATGTACATAGAAATTAATTGAGATTTAAAATCGATTAAATGATTCACTAATTCACACAAGGGGACTCGAATCTTTTTCCACACAAGCTAAAAATGAGGTGTTTCATGATTCGATTATTTGGTAGTTTATGAAATCTCTTGATTGATACTATAAAACCGTGATTTATACTCTATTTTGATATTTAAAAGAAAAAAATTGCTTGAATGAAAAAATTTTTCTTTTTGAAAAGTTCGAATCCAAATGACTTGATTGTTAACTCTCAAGGCTTTTCTTCTTTGATCGGGGGTGCCATCTTCTTTCAAACAGACATAATGATAATGAGGCAAGTTAGTGCTAAATCAAGTGCTTTGTGCTTGTTGTTTTAGCAAATCCATTAGGCTTAATTAAAAAAGGACAACAAAGAAAGTGAAACATTGAAACGCAAGATAATTCTATTGAATTGGGCTACGTGGGCTCCATCAAAAGTCTGGCCCACTTCAATGAAATCTCTCAGTAGTTGCTTGTTGGGTGAGTAAATATCATATTTATTGCCTTTACAATTTCTCTGTTTGGAATATATTTATGAAATAATTAAAGTATTGTCCATTGAATTCGGATGCATTTACTAAACTGTGTACGCTTTTGAATATTGAAAGCGGCATATTGCTTTAGGTACATGAATATTCATTATGAAGTATGAATTGTTTGGTGCCGCAATTTGCATCCTTGACTTCTAAATAAATTTTCATATAAAAAGTGTTTTCCACGCTAAAATAAAATTGCCTCCAGCTCACTTAGTTTGGACTATTTTGCACAAGTGCACAAGTCAAAGCAGGTCACTGCCAAATTTATTAAATTTTGAATTCAATTTTATATTGAGAAATTCCCATTCGTTGGACTTATCAAAATAGGGGGCACAAGAGATGACCGGTATTAGATTATACAGTGTTCATTCTTCCTATGCATGTGATTGTCTTAGTTCTGATTGTAGCCTTTGAGTCCACTGGGCTCTTAGCCCGTCTGGTTGAGTTGTCCAAGAAACATGATGTATGACTGTGTGTAGAACACTTCGACGTATGGATATATTGTCCCGTATATTATTTTATTCTTATATAATACAAAATAATTGTTAAGGTCATTATTTATAGAGTTGACATTTTATGGCAAGTCTAATTAAATTAAAAGTTTATTTATTACAAATCTATTAATTTATTATTTTCCTAATTTAGTAGATTCTAATTTATTAAGAATATTTGTTTCCTAATTTAATTAGATGTCTAATTTAGCAAGTCAATTAAAGGTGAAGTTTTATATTTGGCGCCTAAGATCTATTTAGAGCAAGAAGTTGGTTCAAACAGAAAGTTCATTAAATGCTCTTGATATTTCTTATGAAACAAGCAAGACAAGAAGATCATATTTATTCATATTCAGATTCGTAGAAATTATAAGAGGAAAGAAACTCTTATTTGGAAAGAATCCAAATCTTTTAAAACTTGCCAATTTTGTTGAAACTCTAGTGCCTATATAAAGAGAGGTATTTCACAATTGAAGTTTGATCGCACAACACAGAGTATAAAGTAGAGAAGCAAAATTCAGCCTCCTCTCCAGAGAATCAGGATTTGGCGCATCATATTGTGTTGATTTGTTTTCTTATCTTGCATCATATTGTGTTGATTTATTTTCTTATCTTTTGTTCACCTCTGCGGAGAGTCTATGTGGATCTTGGATCACTAGACGTTGAAGAATTGCTATTGATTACTTTGCGAAGTGCCTTGAGAATCGTGGATCAAGAGGGGTATCGTGATTATTCAAGAGAAGCAGATTCAGTCTAAAGTTGAGTAAACTGTATGGTGATAAATTGTAAGTGAGAGTCTTAAGTTTGGTAAATCCATAGGTTGTAACATATCAAGTTAGTGAATTGTTTTTCATCTAGGCGTGACCTCATGGATGTGGAATTGGTTAATCCGAACTACGTAAAAATCTCCGTGTCATTTATTTTCTACATTTTATTATGTTTTTGAAAATTAATATTTTTTATGCAGATGAACAATATTCATAAACAGTTACAGTGAACAGTCGCGGTAAACAATAGTCGTGAACAGTTGTGGTGAATAGTAACCATGAACAGTACTTCCGGAAAAAAAATTAAGTTCTTAATTTTTTTGTTTTAATTACATATATCTATTTCTAATAGATCTAAATTCCTAACAATAATGAAATTCATCACAAGGTTTTTATATTTCGACTTTATAATCCAAAATACATCTATTTAGTTAGGAGGTCTAAGTGTTTATAAACTAATTTAAGGTCTCAATAAACTAGGTGGCTAATAATATTTACGATATTAAAATGAGGTCATTAGACCACCTTAAGTTTAGAACACTTGAAGAATTGAAATTGTATCATGTTCTATATATGCGACAATTAGCTCTAATATTTATATATTTTAGACAACCATCCTTAATTTTATAATTCATATCCCCTGAAATTTTCAGATTTTATGTTATAACCTACTGATATTTATAGCTCTTTTATTATGTATGGAACCATTGAACCAGAATTCTAGTTCGCCATCGATAATAATTTGAAAATTTTAGTTTGTCACTTGCATAATCAAGCAATTAAAAATAAAAATGCCATATGTGATCAAGCCTCAAGAGTTGAAATAAAAGTTGCTCAATTAAAAGTCGAATATTGGTGAAATCATATGCATAATTTACACAAATAAGGTCTGATACAAGTACACAACCACTATTACATCATTTGCACTAGCAAGCTGAGAAATTAAGTAGCCAAGAAGCTGTGCTATAAATGTTAACACAATGGGAAAGCACTTTTAATTAAGCAGTGGGATAGGAGGAATCCATGGCAATGCCACATAGACCTTCCTTAGCATCAATGTCACGCTTCATCCTTATGTACCCTTCTTCACCCCAGCTGGTTCCCCATGAATTCTTCACAAGCCAATACTTGGTTCCGTTAGCAGTCGCGCCATAGCCAACGGCTGCAACCCCGTGATCCAGCTCAGTCCCACAATCACCGGTGAACACTCCGCTAGAATAGAACTGAAAGGCAGACCCGCTAGCATCAATAGAGACTGCCACTGGCTGATTTGCAACAGCCTTCAATAGTGCTTCCTCGCTGTTAGCCGGGACAGTTTCATAGCCTTTGATCTTGGCCACATGGGATGCCTCATTCGTCTTGTTACAAGTCCCATCAACTGCTTGGTAAGGATAATTAGCTTCAGTAGTGATGCCATTGTTGTGAATTATAAACTTAAATGCATCTTCCATTTCACCGCCTTCGCAACCATGATCCACGCCACTAGTGTCGCATGAGACAAGTTCTTGCTCGGACAATGAGATCAACTTGCCTGTAGCTAGTTGTGTTATTCCTTCGGTTGCTGCCACAGCCGAAAAAGCCCAACAACTTCCTGTGTCAAGTAATTATTAGTGCAATTAGTTAATGATCGAGTAAAACACTGCTTTAGCTGTTGTATACATAAATGTTTTTTTTTTAATTATTTGATTACCACATGGGCCTTGGTTTTTGATGGGAGTGACAGCTCCATTTTTTCTCCAGTCCATGGTAGCAGGCACATCAATCACGTTTTCATACTTAAAAGAAGTTCCTTTTCTTGAAGTAAGTCCATTAGGCCGCCTGTATCCATTGCGGAAAGCCTTAAACTGTTCATTGGTTTGATCCGCGAATTCGTTAATGCTTAGCTTATAGGGTTTATTTCCGGCTGCATTGAACGATTCAATGAACTCTACATTGCCCTTGAAAATCCTGAAACGTTTCTCCTTCTCTTCAGGATTCTTGTAAACCTTCCCGTACTTCGACATCCATTGCTCATGTTTCTCGGACAACGAATCCTCTTGCAGCTTCCGGGATGTAACTTGGGAAGCCGCTATTGCTAAAATGAGGAAGATTAATGCTAATTTACATAGACTTTGGCACCTTAAAGCCATAATTAGTTTTGAATTAAAAATATTCTGTCTGTATGTTTGAAATGAACGAGTTGCTATGTATTAAAAACCTTTGTTAGCTTTGTTTATATATAGAGTAAACATGCGCTTAATTGCAAGTTTATTTGGTATAAAATTCACATTGGAGCCTGGAGTGCCCGGCAAATTGGATCTGATTTTGAAGGGTAAGTTATTTTCCGTATGAGTTGCTCCTCTATATTTTATAGACTTTATAAATTTTCTGATGGCAAAATTGAATTATGTAAACTTAGCAGTTTCCTCGGTCAAAATGGTAACAAAGATAAAACAGAAGCTAGGCCTTGATGCATGACTTGTTTCTTCTGATATGCCAAGTTCTCAATGATTATTTATAAAAGATGAATCTTCCAAAGCAAACGTCAGGATGGCCGAGTGGTCTAAGGCGCCAGACTCAAGTTCTGGTCCTCGTGAGAGGGCGTGGGTTCAAATCCCACTTCTGACAAAATTTTTAATTTTCATTGCTTTATTATTTAAAATTGTCATTTTTATTTTACTTTTAATATTCAAAAGCTCTACAAACACAGCCAATATTAATTCCATGTCTACAGAACTTTCATTACCTTTTTTTAATCATCGATCTAATATCATATATTAAATACCACTTCTACAAATTTTTCATTACTTCTTTATCATTGATTAAAATCAATTTTTATTGCTTTCTTAGACGCAAAATTATTAATCAAATTTTTATATTCTAATTTCACTAATATGTTTTTCTCAATAGACAATAAAATTTATCTATTTAATCTTTCTTATGATATGATTGATCTTAATCTTTCTTACAGGATCTTAATTATTATTTGAAAACGAAACTCTTCAAAACCTTTAGTTTCGTCTGCAGTTTCATCTTTATTTATATATTTAACACAATCTCTTGTAAGGGTATTATCACAAATCTGATCATTATTATCTTTAATGTCATTGTTTTTATTAATTGGTTCATCATCTTTTAATTGAGTTTGAGCTTGTTCATCAATTACTGATTCTTCACGTAAATTCATATCTTTTTTACTACTTTTAACAAATTTATCAAGAGCTTATTTTTTATATTGAATAAACTTTTCTATTCTTTTTTTTTTAAGCTTTTCATATCCTAATGCATATTTTCTAGTTGACTTTTTTTTTAAAAAAAAATTTTTTTAGTGAAAGAAGAGTGAACAAGCAAACAATTATGCTGGACAATTAAAAGCAAACAACCTATGAATACAATAATATTTAAAAAAGAAACAATAGCAATTGAATAACACAACTACTTAAGAATAAAATAGAAAGAAACAACCTGGATTTTAAGAACTAATGACAATGGCGCTTACTACAATTTCAATCCACTTTTGTAATATGTCATGGCTAGACCTTGATCTTTCAGTTTAAGAGAACAATTAGAAACCATGGAAACCAGCTTCACCATCAATAGAACATGGAGAATATGCAGTTTGGCAAGCTTCATAGGATGGATTATGGTTGTTCTCTGTCTCAACCTTGTCAGCAGCAGCGTAAGTCTTCCCACTGTTCACAGCATAGCTACATCCATAACGCCTTCCGCTGAGTTCACCACTTTGAATGAGAAAGATTAGAAACAGTGCAATGACTTCATTGGAAAATGGGTTTACAATGCGGGGGCAGTCCTTTATGTAATAAAGCACGATGTCCATTTCTTATTGACCAATTAAGCTGCCAAAAGAATGGCAGACCAGCTAGGCAGATACTGAGTCTGAGAAGTGGACTTGGGTAGCTGAAGTGTGTGGGGTTCTACGGTGAGCTATAATATTGCATTGCCTCTTTTAACTCTCTATGCTTGAATATTTTGTTTTCAGGACAAACTTTTTTGGTTTTGAAGGTTTAATGGTACTGGCATGTTAGAGAGGCTTAAGAACAAGAAAGTGATTGGTGTTGGACACTCACTCAACAAAATCCAGTGGGAGTCTCTTGCTTGTCTTCTTTATTCCACCACCTCTCGAGCCCATTTCAATGTTCCAAGTGCTGTCTATAAGGTTTTTCAAGCACTAGTAAGAAAAAATTCCATCATCTTGTGTTTCTTCTTTGTGCTCACTGTGGAAGATGAATACAAGAACATATATTTGGCAATTGCAGCACTATAATTGCTCTGTTGAGTTCTATTGGAGTCCATTTCTAGTGCAACTAGATACAGAAAGTGCAAATGGCAGTAGGATTCTGAAGCTTGATTAGCTTTCTGACTCAGCCCACGAGTGGGAAGGCGTCGATGTTATGGTATTCAACACTGGTCACTGGCGACGCATTGCGGGAAAATGAAAGCTTACGTCTAACGTAAACTGTAATGATAGATTCATAAACTTATGACTTGGAATGAGAAATACTGAAAAAAAAAAGTTATGAGCAATGATGAAGATTTTGCAGGTGGGATTTGTTTGAGCATGATGGAAAGCTGATCGAGAGGCAGAGACTGGAGGAAGCATTTGAGACTGCCATGGAGACATGGGTGGGTTGGATACATGGGAAGGTTGATGCAACCAAAACCTTGGTCTTTTTCAGAAGCATGTCCCCGCAACACAAAGGGAAGTCATGGTGCCACGACACAACTAAGCCCATAATGGATAAGTCCTGTGTATTTCAGTTTTCCAAGCCAATGGTAGAAATTGTTGAAAGAATCATTGGAGGAATGAGGATGCCAGTGAGGAATGGTATGCATTGAAATCAGAGCAATTGATTGAAAAGCCAAAAAAGAAACAGGAGACTTTTGCTCATTGGTGCCACTGGTGCTTGCCTGGACTGCCTGCTACTTAGAACACACTGCTGTATGCATACATGGTTTCATCTAACCCCCGGGACATTTCTAATTCTTCCCATTTGTTGTTTGATGCTTCAACGGATTGTAGTTTCTTTTTAGGGGAAAAAAGAATCCAAAAGTAGGAATTGAAATCATATCAGCAATTAAAGATTCTTTTTGCTTGACGTCTAAATCGCAACAAATGATTCAACCCAGCAATTCAGATAGGTACATCAAGCTTTCGTAGGATCAAATCGATTCAGACACTTAAAAGTACCTTTATCCAGGCATTCCATTTGATGACTCCGTTATCATCTTGAGTCATCCTCCCTGCATTAATTGGTGAAAGCAATGAGCCGTAAGCAGCCATCCCTACCCCGTCACGTCAATCCCACAAGCCTCTTATCCATTTCCGTTCTTATTCGATCACAGCGGAGGGCAAGTCAAAATAGAAAAATCCACAACTCCTATTAGGTTCAGGGATAATCAGTCTTGAACTGATGACTTCCATCATGTCAAGCTGTAGTTGCTCAAAGAAGCTTAATTCCACAATGGCCAGGTTTCAAATTCCTCGGTCCCTATCAACTTTCTGATATATGCCCTGTTTGTCCAACAAAGGAAAAGAGTTTCTTCACAATTCACATGTATAGTTAGAGGGCATTGGCGAAAGTCGAAATGAGGATAAGCACTATTGACACCCTTGGTTTTAATGTGATACAGTAAGCAAGTTCATGGGGTGATCAGGCAAAGGACGATACAATATAAAGCATTGCATCTCAACCGCAAAGCACAACCACAAACCATAGACAGAAGATCATCATTCAAAAATTTATTCCCCAGCAACCTCTCACTTCAGAGGAAGAAAGTAGATCTAATGGTGGTAAAATTACTTATTGAAATTGAAGCAGGAGTTAACTGATGAATTCTCAGCGGAATAGCTCTACAAAATTTCGTAAACTGAGCTCTTCCATTATAGTTTAAAGCGCTTAATAATGGAGGATCCTTGATTAATATGCTTGACAAAACGTTTATGCTATTGGATATGTTAAGCCGTACATTATTCTGCCTCAGAGTAACTTCTACTTTGTTAACATAATATCTTATAGAAAACATCAATGGGATCAAAATACTAGCTAATGATGTCAACATTATCTGTTTTCTACCAAAAATAATAGCATTATGATAAACCAAAAAAAAAAAAAAAAAGTCAAATAAATGATTGAAAACTATAGGTCAAGTAAATCAAATGCTTGCAGACCCATCAGCCCAAAATGTGCAGTAACTTGTAACCCCGCGAAGTTTTAGTTTGGTCTCATCTTCCTGTCTTTTAATACATTAATATTGCCCTGCAGTGATTAGAGTTTAAGCAATTGCAATAAAATGAAAAAAGATTGAAGCCGCAGAGTGTTGAGAGTTTATTTGTTATATCTAATCACACACCAACTATGATAAAACTAAAGTAATATGGTCCCGTAAACCATTTTTGTACCTGCTATTGGCTCAATAATTACCAGTACCTTAAATTTAGGGTTGAACATAACTTAAATCCGATATTGATTTATAATCTGAAATCAATATGACTCGCGGTTATATTGGTCTTTAATCCAGAACCAATATAAAATACATCCTTTTTTTTTGAATTAATGATTTTTATTGGACATATAGTAACGGTGTGAGTAGTTAGATTTTTTTAGCACATACAATATAACAATTAAAGTTACTCAATTTTTTTTTTAAAAAAATGAAACCCAATTATCTTCTCTTTTTTCAAAAAATAAAATAAAAGTTTTGAATCATTTTTCTACATATTGGCATGAGTTATAACATTAATGCATAGTTCGAAAATTTTCCAAAGCACTTATGATATTGGGAACGAAAGAGTGATTAATTTTTATCAGGAGCCTGAAATACTGTCCAAGTAACTAAAAATAAAGTTATGGGAGTCAAATTTTAAAAACATCCAATGTCAACTGCCCCTCAACTAATTTTACAAGTGCCAGTCTCACACTTACTTTAATTCCAACCACTTTGTAATGCAAATCCAACCCTTGGCCTAACATTTTTTATCAACTTACTAACTCTGTTAAACTTAGATGACTTATAATTCTTAATCTCATTTTGAACCAACTTCACATGTATTGAACTTCGTCTCTTCGATGGAAACCAGCTTCACCATCAATGGAATATGGAAAATCTGCATATCAGTAAGCTTTTTTCTAGGCTGCATTATCTTTGCTCTTTCTCTCAACTCTGGCCGAAGCAACATAAGCCTTTTCACTGTTCGAAGCATAGCTATATCCATAACACCTTCCACTGGGTTCGCCACTTTGATTAAGAGTGATAACCCAGTTGAGGAAGAAAAATTATGCAACATTTTCAATGGAAAATGGGTTTATAATGGAGAGGCCAGTCCATTATATAATGAAGCACAATGTCCTTTTCTTAGTGATCAAGTAAGCTGCCAAAGGAATGGCAGACCGGATGTTGAGTATGAGAAGTGGACTTGGAAAGCTGAAGGGTGTGAGATTCCAAGGTAAGCTGAAATGCCTCTTTAACTCTATATGCATGAATAAATCAGTCTTGTTATCTGTTGACAAGTTTCTGGTTTGCAGGTTCAATGCAACAGACATGTTGGAGAGGCTTAAGAACAAGAGAGTGATTATTGTAGGAGACTCACTCAACAGAAACCAATGGGAGTCTCTTGCTTGTCTCCTTTATACTGCTGTACCTCCTTCTCGAGTCCATGTCGACGTTCAAAATGGCGTCTATAAGGTTTTGAGAGCACTGGTAAGAAAAGTTTCATCATCTTGTACTTCTTCTTTGCTCATTTTGTGTTAGATGAATACAAGAACGCAGATTTGCCTACTACAGGACTATGACTGCTCTGTTGAATTCTATTGGAGTCCATTTCTTGTTCAACTAGATGCAAGCAATGCACTTGGCTCTAGGATTCTGAGGCTTGATGAACTTTCTGCCTCTGCCCAGAAGTGGAAAGGTGCCGATGTTATGGTATTCAACACTGGTCACTGGTGGGTGCATCGCGGGAAAATCAAAGCGTAAGTCTAAAGTAAACTATAATGATAGATTCATAAACTTATGATTTTGGAACGAGGAAGCCGAAAAGTTATGTCCGATGATGAGAATTTTTGCAGGTGGGAATTATTTGAACATGATGGTAAACTAATGGAGAACTTGAATGTAGACGAAGCATTTGAGATTGCCATGGAAACTTGGGCGCACTGGATAGACGAAAATGTTGACGCAACCAAAACAATGGTCTTTTTCAGAAGCATATCCCCAGAACACAAAGGGGAGCAATGGTGCTACAACACAACTGAGCCCATAACGGATGAGTCTTATGTAGCTAAATTTCCCAAGTCAATGGTAGAAATTGTTAAGAGAACAATTGGAGGCATGAGTACTCCGGTGAAGTACCTAAACATCACAAAGCTCTCTCAGTATCGAGTTGATGCACATCCAACTATTTATACAAAAAAGCGAGAGTTCTTGATAGCGAAGCAACAAATGCAACAGGAGACTTACGCTGATTGCAGCCATTGGTGCTTGCCTGGACTGCCTGATACTTGGAACACGCTACTGTATGCATCCATGGTTTTATCCAACTCCGGAGACATTTCTAATTCTTCCCATTTGTTGTTTGATGTTTCGTTTTAACTGATTGTACCTTCCTGTTCCGGGAGAAAGGAATCCAAAACTAGGACTTGAAATCAAATCAAGAATTAGTTCTTTTCGTTATTTTTGCAGTCTTTTGCTTTTTTAAAATAATTTATGTTTGGCTTGATGTAAGGAAACTACCCATCTCTAATGGCAACATATGGCCAGCATTCCAGATAGGTACATCAAGCTGTCATAGGATCAAATTGATTTCTGATACCAAATATACACAGAATCATCTAGGAATTCCATTTGATGACTGTTTTTACTGAAATTATCACTCCCTGCATTAATTGGAGAATGCAATGAGCAGTAAGCGACAACCCACGCGAAGCAGTAGCTTGTAGAAGGTTATTTCCACAACGGCCCAGGTTCCCAATTTCATGGTTCCTTTTAGCTTTCTGACACATGCCCTGTTTGTCCAACAGGGGAATTGGGGAAAGCAGTTTCTTCACATGTATAAACTACAGGGCATTGGCAAAAGCCAATATGAGGACAAGCACTATTGACGTGCGCATGACATAAATGCATGGGAACATCGATGACAATAAGAAAGCTTATTGGGACAAACTTAATTTTCTTCTATCAACAATGTGATAAAATAAGCAAGTTCATGCAGTGATCAGGCAAAAGACAATACAAAACAACCATTCTTTATCAAACACGCAGCACAAGCACGAAAGATATTCAGAAGCTCATCATTCACAAATGTCTTTTCTTAAGAATTAACACTTGCATTGTTCTCACATTGAAAAATGGAAAACAAAGTAAACTTTCAACGACCCAGAAGCAGCATTGCAGAGCAAGAAAGTAGATCGAATGGTGGTAAAATTACTTAATGAACTTAAAGAAAGTGTCAACTGATAAATTCCGAATGGCATATTAGTAAGAACGTGTCAACCCTGATGGGGACTATAGCTACAAATTATTTATATTTTTGAATTTTGTTTGTTTTTATCCACTTCGCTCAATATTCTACAGGGGTGGATGTTTTGTTGCTATTTTTAATATCCAGTTCTGTGTCTTGATTACCTTCGTCAGCAAGGATTGGCCGCAAAAGTGACTTTGAAGAAATTATTTACACATAGTTGGCATTCTCACGTCTAAAGAAGCTCCCATTCCAACTCACGGTAACCATGAGATGGTTTTCCCTTCGTTTCAGCATTTTGTTGCTTGGATTTTTCATCCTCATTATACCATACAGCAAGCTGTTTATATTCATGCTTTCTTGTAGATCTCATCCTTGATGAAATAGCATCTTGAATCTTTTTCTGAACAAGCAAGTTCAATCAAGAGAAATTAAAAGAGGGAGAGACAGACAGAGACAATGAGAGACAGAAGAGAAAGTACCTTGTAAGGCCTGTGTTTGCCTTCCCTGCAAGGAACAAAACAAAGTTCATCTCCGTTCACCAGAACACAAGTTTCCTTGACTTGAATATTATCAACTTGTTGAACAGTTTCATATCCTTGTTCAACATCAATACTACTCTCAGTTGCATCCACAGTCGAGTAATCTGATCGTCCTGCAAAATTTCACTCAGTCCAGTTACTACATAAAATGAACAATATCAACATAACCCAAAATCAACAATATAAAACACAAAGGAGCAGATTTAAAGGGAGAGATCTATGGTTGGTTGAAAGACAAAAGATTCATATATATAATGCATCTAAATGAGACTTATTGATACCAGGATCAGGAAATTCACTTGGCTGTACATCTTCATTCACAAAGGACCCAACCAGAGAAACAACCCCATCATTTGTACAAATGCCTGCAGAGCCACATTAGAAATCAACAAAGGCCACTGGCAATATGAGGAAAACAATATATCAGGGTATAGAGCATAGTCACCATTAAGTTCTGCTGAAAGGTTGCTACAAGAGGAATGAGCACTTTCACTCTCATCACAATTTTTAGCTGCTGGGCTACTAGTTAAAGCACCTGATGCACCCTTGCTTGCCTTTTCTAACTCATCATAAATTTCTTCAAAGGACTTGCAGCTAGCCACTTCAGTTGTAACAGAGGTTGGATCTACAACTACCTGGTCATCAGATACTTCTTGATTTTTATCCAACAGTTCACAGGATGATGATGCTCTGCGCAGACCTCTTTCCATAAGAGGGCCAGCCCCAGACATTTCACTGGGTGGCAAATTATCCTCTTTAGAGATTTTTTGCATGCAAATACTTGATTGATTATGTCCACTCCTTATGTCATATTCTTTTGAGTGCGCATCAGAGAATACTTCTTTGAGAGTATCCCCCAAGGATGGTTGGAATGAGGTATCTTCAATGTGAAACCTGCAGAAAGACTGTCCACCGCCTGCACCTTTATCCAAATCAGTAGTAGCTAGTGAACTCTCACCCAATTGCTCATTGTTGACCTTCATAGCCTCTTCCTTGATACCTACTTTTGGCTTTTTATAGATCCCAACATCAGCATTTTGTTCCAAAGGCAAGTTGGAGGCTACTGCCCCTTTCACAAGATCCACAGAAGGTGGAGGAAGCAAATCTTCAATCACATCCGAATAGAATTTCTTGACAGTTGAACCAACTGTTTGCACTTGATTCTCGACATACTTAACAGTATCCTGTAAAAGAATAAAATAATTAAATCATAAATTAATGGAGTGCTACCAACTTCAGTGAGGTTGAATGATCAGGAAAGAAATGAATTGTACTAGGCGTCATAGTTCTAACCACTAAAACTCAGAAAAACCTACCAAATTCAAACTTGAATTGGACCAGTACCCCCCAAAAAAAAAAATAAATAAATAAATAAATAGAAGGAACAGACACTGGAATTGATTCTGAATCCTCAGGAATTCAGCTGCCACCAATTAAGGAAGTTCAAGAAATTGTCCCCTTAGGAGCTCAACTAAGTTGGGGGTGGTTTAAGATGGAACAATCAGAAGAGCATACCTGGTACATAATTTCTTCCACCTCCAAGCACATAGCTTCAAACTTCTGGTATACATGCCCAACCCAGGTTATACCCTTCAGATCCATGATGACCTCGAATTAACCTCAGCGGAATAAACTGTTTGATTTCCAATTTTTTTCTGGATAAAGAAACCTGCAAACCGTTCAGTTCTTATTCAAAGATACCACTCTCATTCGCAGCAAATTATATAAAAATTCAGCAGCGACTAGGTGTATTTCCATTTAATCACTTAACACTACGAAATATCAAAAATCTCTTTCAAAAGGCAACTACATAATGACGACAAAGTCAGAGAACTTATCTAGATTTCAGAAGACAATAATAATATCAAAACTACTAGATAATGCTTCAGATTTTATGTCAAACTTTAGCAGATAGGTAAAGCCAGGAACTCAAATTAGGAAATCCCTGAAAATGTATCTACATATTAGTGCAATGCTAAAATTGTCTAATTTAAAGAAGAAAAGAAATAAAATCCTCAGGACCATTAAAGGAATATTCAAAGGCAGTGTATTAACAAATTAACAACTCTTCATGATATGTATGCATTCTGATGAAAACTTTAAATCATATACCATTGAGATAGTTCGAGAGTATCTAAATGATCTTCTTTTAAATTGTGAAACAATAAGCAAGCAGAAATTTCTCTGGCTTAGTATTTATCTTTCTACTCCAGACTTATCATTTCCAGACAATGATAGCATAAAATTAAACATTCATGGTCAACACAGACTACATCTATAAAGTGTTATAATGCAAGTATCAGACACACTTTCAGGGCAACCAGCTGAGTAAAGCATAGATAACAAACAAATATGTTACTCCAATGTACGCATGCATATATTGACTGCTAAACAAGAATAAGAAAAGTACATATATTCAATCTATTTGTCATGTTTCCTCTAAAAAGTTGAAGCTAATCTCCCATACCATTTAATATACACTGAGAGATGACACTTAGAATGCTTTCTACATCTTGACGTGACACTCAAAAACTGTCTCAAGCATGATAGATCAAAAATTACAATTTCAGCAGAACCTACCCCAAAGTTTCAATTAAACTTGGTCTAGAAAAGCACCAATAACCCAAATGAGTACTTTTTTAATAACATAAAATTACATACGCATATTTGTACTCTTTTGGCAACAACTGCATTGTCTGTCACAAGGAAAACAAACAAGTGGGTATAGACCTAGGAAAGTACACACTGCAGAAGGATGCCTCATTGAAACCTAAATTTGGTTGATCAGTGCCAAGCCCAAAGAACTGAGCAAGGCTAGTTCTGCTAACAAAACACCAGAATCCAAACACCTTCCACTAGGCCATTAACAAAGTTATAACCTCCATTTTCTTAAACTGATTCTGGGTTTCATTAAGACAAAAAATAGACTTCAACTGCCATCTTTGTTATTATGACAAAAAATAGACTTCAACCGTTTTCCTTGTCTGTCACAAGGAAAACAAACAAGTGGGTATAGACCTAGTAAAGTATACACTGCAGAAGGATGCCTCATTGAAACCTAAATTTGGTTGATCAGTGCCAAGCCCAAAGAACTGAGCAAGGCTAGTTCTGCTAACAAAACACCAGAATCCAGACACCTTCCACTAGGCCATTAACAAAGTTATAACCTCCATTTTCTTAAACTGATTCTGGGTTTCATTAAGACAAAAAATAGAATTCAACCGTTGTCTGTTGTTATTATTATTATTATTATTATTATTATTTTGTTTTGTTACTATGTTGGAAAATAAAAATATAAAGATCACAGCGGAACAAATTTCCCAGACACAGCTTCCACAAACAAAATTCACCAAACCCACCACCCATCAAAAATAAATAAATTAATAAAAAATAATACCAAAATTAAATTAAAAAATTCTGAAAAATATAAATTTTCATGTGATTTTCAGCTGACATAGCATATGACAATCAGGAACAAACAGAAACAAAGCAAAAACAACTTCATCACCCACCAAAAAGATATATTGCCATAAATAGCATGCTAATCAAAATATAATTAACGAATTAAAAGACATAATTACACATCCAAAAATTAAAAAAAAGGAACTTACTTGACAATTACTAGTGTAAATAATAACAAGGAAAAAAAAAAGAGAGCCTCCAGGAGGAATATTTAAAGCAATCGAATTGGAAGCTGAAACAACTTACGTGTAACAAGAGACGACATAAACTCAGAAGCTAAAACATATACGAGCTTTGAGGCAAGTTATAATTATGGTTTTTGAGAAAAGCCCAATTCAATCTTCAGCTTTTAAGACCAACAACTAAAATAAATATGAAGCCACACACACGACCGTAAAAGCAAATAAAAAGAAAATTGAAAATTTACAATTATTCAGGCGATGGGGAGCCGTAGCGACTCGGTTGACTGACATGACATCCTCCTCTGGCCCTTGTCGTTTCGACACGTGTTCAGTTCAGTTGTTGGCCCCACGCTGGGTTCTTTTATGGATGGTGGGTCCTACGTTTCGTTTTCCTCGTTTTGGGTGGGTGTGGGTCCCTTAGTTATGGAATTTTGGCCTTTATTGTTTGGGCCTTTTATGGGCTTTAATATTGAGCTTTGAAACAGAATCGAATATGTGCCCAACATTTTGTTTCACTGTCACCAGAAGACAAGAAAGAATTTTTAATTGAATTGAAAACCTCCTTTGATTGCGGGTTTGGGGCCCCGAAACTGGTAGCATTCCCCGAACCCGCACCCATATCCAAATATTCCTATTTAGGGGTAATTTAGAAATATTTTCTATTATTGTTTTTATTTTTAAAAAATAAGGTGGGAGTAATTTGAACCCACTAGATTACTTATTAAATTAATTTTTTAATAAAATTAATTATTATTAAAATATTTATAATATAAATTATAATTATAAACAAATGATTAATTAAAATAATAATATTGTTGTTTTATTCCCATCTTCAAATTCAATGTGAATTTATTCAGTTTTATAATACTCATCTTTCTTTGAATCTTTAGTCATTCATTGAATTTGCCATTCTCATCTACAGTTTTGCAGTCATCAAATTTGTTTAATATTTAGATTAGGTGCGCATATTTAAGAATTTATTCTATTACAAGGCCAAAAAGATGTAACAATTAACATGACTTTGCAAAAAGTATTTGAAGCTAAGAGCTACCTCAAGGTTCGAGCTCACCCCAGACTTCAAGGGCATGCATATGAGTCATGAGTTCTTTTTGAGAAAAAAACAGTAAAAGCTGCAATCATTCCATATTTCCGTGGGCAAGAGGAATAAAGAACAATCGTAACAAGGTAACATTCTCAGAAAATTCTGATAAACTATTATCCACAAAGACTAATTACAGATAGTCCAGAATCAACAAGACTGGTGTTCAAAAAATTTCACATGTTGAAAAAAAAAAATTAAAACAACAAGAAGGTAACTCGGTTATGTAGTATTTACCAAATATTTACCACATCACAGAAATATTTTTAGCTGTGCCAATCATAAAACAAGAGACTCCCCACTATTCCAGTATGATCTGTCAATCTCATAGAACATTTCATCCTGCAGCTTGAAAATCCCCAAAATCATCATCTGGTATATCCTCAGTATTTGGGCTTTTGGGGGAATGTTGTTCTTTTGAGTCTTCTTTGGTTGAGTCTGGAGACGCATCCTTAGAACTTCCTTCAAGACTGAATTTTTGTGGTGAGTTTGAGGGAGACATCCGAGCAGCTGTAGCAGGTGAAAGAGGTGCTGGGGGAGGTGGCAGTGGTTTGAGACAAATCACGGGTTCTTTACGGTCACCCTTATCGTCCAATGAGAGATCATTCAGACCCTGCTCAAAAAACTTGGATTGCATTCGGCCACTGCTTTTCTGATGACACCAATAGGAGAAACATTCCATGAGAGACTAAAATATATAGCCTGAGCTATTTGACATCCTTGACATGGAGATACGAATTAGCTTACGTTCTTTAGATGGAGGTGAAGGGTCTCCCCCTCTTTTAAACTGTAATCAACAGCTGATGTGCTCTGGAATTGCTGTTCCATCTCTTCTGCAGTTTTCTTTTTGTCCAAATATCTTCAGAACAATTTTATAAAGTGCATTGGAATTATTGTCACTAAAATTAGCTGCATAAACTACATAAAACTTGCAGCTAAAAAAACTGACAAAAGATTAAAAAATAAAAAATGCACATAGATAGATGGGATATTACTTCATGTGATCATGAAGGGCTGCTTGGAAATCATAAGCTTCTGTCCTTTCCCGGAATCCGATGCCAATGAAAGCATGCCTAAGGCGACCACCTATGCAACATCCAAAATGTTAAATAGTACATCAAGAGAGGCTAACATTAAAGATGCAAACTAAATATTAGGGTTCCCTGGACCCCAGGGAGAAAAAAAAGAAAAAAGAAAAGAAGAAGAAGAAGAATAAGGAACGGATACCTGTTATCATAAAAAGGGGAAAATATTTTGAAATTGCAATAAATGGACCGCAAATCATGATTTAATATTACATATAGGAACACTTCAAGAAAAATAAGAGGAGGAAAGCTAGAGGGAATAGATAGGGAGAATCTAACTAAATAATTGGCAAGGGATAGGGATGGGAAATCCAACTAAAACACCATTCATTATTTTTTGGAAACCAGACTATCATTTAGTTGATAATGGTATAATTGTTAAATCGAAATGAAAATTAAAATGTGATAAAAGAAATCTAAAAGAAGGAACAGTTACTGACCTATGTTTTCCTCTATCCGAAGAACAAAGTACCTGCAGAAGGATTTCCATTCAGATACTTGCTGGATTAGAGGATAGTATATGGTAATAATAGAAGCTAAGTAACAGCCTTAAGCAGAACATGGTTAGATCAAGATTACTCCCAAATTGCTTGTATGCATTATGGTATGATCTTTTAATACAAATAATCAAATGAATATAAGCTAAAATTTCAGTTTGAAATGATCTGCACCTGCTGCTATCAATCACAGGTTCCACTGGATGCAGTTCACCCTTTCTCAAAAATGCCCGAGCATACAATTCACCTATATAAAAATTATTGCAGAAACATATTATAGGGTAGTAAAAAGGTTTTGCATATATCTTGAGTTAAGACAACACAAAATCAAGCTTACCTGTGGACTTATCTTCAAGTTTGATAATGCACTCTTCTCCCTTGCTGACAACTTTTAGCATTCCCTCCCATGCCCATTTGTTAACATTCCATTCATCAGCCCTACAATGAACTTCAATAATAAATATCCATCTTCAATTCCCAGAATATAAGGTTACAGCAATAAGATTGTGAATGGATCTGATTATATCAAGAACTATGGCACAAAAAATTCTGCAAAAGGCTAATACTGGAAAAGTATCTATTTTTGATATGTTGACATGTTGGCTTCCAAAAGGTACTTGTTAAGTTTCTTGCTTTGTGACAATCAATCTCAGTCTTAGTCGTAAAATATGCATTGTTTCATGTTTATTTTATTGTAATCTTTCTTTCAAAAAAATGCCAACTCTAGTAAGTCGGCATTCATCATTTAGTACTAATTACAAATAAAATAAAAGGAAACTTAGAATAAAAGAAAGATAAACCTATTTGCCAAATTCAAGAATTATAAATCATTTATAGAAAGATATTCCATTGTTCTAACCTATCTTGCTAAAATTCCGGTAAAGCATCTGATGGAGAATGCAGGCAAGGGTGTCGGTGTTATCAACTATGTGACCACTAATTGAACCACGTTAATCATTGATGTCTACCTGTAACAAATTTTCTAGTGGGGAACTGTAACTTTCAAATTGCTTATTCATCTCATTTCAACTCCTAGCATGATGTGAGTTTGATGAACAGTTTCAAATGCTAAACCCAGAAATTATGAAACAATATTTATCATCCTGCCAGACCAATCACTGTTTCCAAGCCAGTAGAAACAAATATCAAAAGAATATTGAATGGGGCAAAGGGATTGAAGACCATAGCTCCTGCTTTATCAGCAACTTTTTAACAGCAATTCTCATTAGGAACCTACCAGACAGATGCCTAACCATTTTCCAGAAATGTTCTTCATCAGTTATACAAGAACTTTCACGAAATACCAAAAAATTAAAGTGACTTTGCCCACCTCATAACCTTGTCGAATGAACTACTTTCACATTTATCTTCAACTAAACAAGCCTGTGCCGAGGCCCCAGAATCCTCTATATTGTTTATCTATTTGTATAAAGTTACATCAAAAGATATTTTGCATAGACAAGTCAATGGACTCAATCAGCAGCAGAAATAGCTTAAGTAATTACAGAATTCAACATTAAATCGAAAATCATATTAACAAACAATTGAGATAATTACTCAAGTTCAGTGACAACCTGTATGAAGCTGCACTTTTCCTCGGGGGTATCTGCAGAAATAACAAGCAAAATTAGGAAAAACCACATCTCAAAATATTGAATTCAGCAATTCATAAACAATATTACAAAGACAGTTAAGAAGCATTAAAATTAAAAAAAAAAAAGCTTCTGCATGGAAATTGATCTTTCCGACAATTAAGAACCGATTCTCAAAGTCAGTACTGAACTTCTGAACTCTTTCATTAAGTTTTAGCATCAGCTACTCAGCGTTACTACAATGCCTTCACATTTACTGAACTTTTTTAAACAATATAACACTTCATCCTCAATAATTCCTCCAAAAAGGCACAATATACACCACAGCGATAAGAATATATTTTAGAAAATAAAAGTATTTTAATAACATGCATACAGAAATTTGAACTTAGATCAGAGATCTCAAATCCAACTCGAAGGAGAATTAATATTTAAAATCAAAATCTTCAACAGAATTTGAAGCATGGACACAAATAATTAAAGAGAAGACTTACCAAATAAACATAACATTCCGAGACTTGAAAGAGAACAAACTCTATAGCTTCAGTTTCTTCGTTCTCGCCCTCGACGTCGTTTTGATCCTCTATTTCTCTTACTTTCTTCTCTTCTTCCTTCGCCATCATGATCTAAAGAGAGAAAATCTATACACTTTTTTTTTTCCAATTTTTAGACAGATTAAGAGGATTTCAGTTTTCACTTTTCAGTTCAGTCGGGTAAGGACAGGACGGTAATTTAGTATAATTACAATGGTCTATTAAGAGAAGAGGTGGGTATGAGATTGGAATACAATTGGAATGTCCCTCCTCAGTTTCTCGCTCGAAGACCAAAATTTCGCGACGTTTACTGAAAGTGGTCTTGTGGCCGTTGGATTGGTTTGTTGGAGATTGATTGCGACGGCTGTGATTGCCTGAGATCCTTTTTTAGTCAATGAGATGAACGGCTTTGATGGCGCAGTAGAGTTACCAGTGGGCTGTTGCTTGATTCTTAAGGAAGGGACACGTGTTACACTGTCACTACTAAACGAGCGAATCCTTAACCAACCCAACCACCAAACGATGTTTTTTTTCCTAAAAAATTGAATTTTTAATAAAAAGGGGGACATATATTCACTCTTAATCAAGAGACAATGAGAAAGTTAAGTGAAGCGAAGTATAAATTTAATTTAATTTTACATGTGATTATTCAGTTTGATGTTAATGAGGCACGGTTCCAGTGACTGTCCTGTGTCTTGGGTCTGTGAGGACTGATGTTACATTCACAAAGCCAGCTTCTCTCATTCTTCCTTCAAGATCAGCGAGGCAATATTCATCTAGAAATGGTTCGGTACTCTTCATCAACGTAAACAGCACTGGAGACAATTCCTGCAGAAAGATCAAATACAAATAAAACTAAATAAAGTTCTTCAGAAAAAAGTCACCATAAGGAAGACAGATCAATGGCTGAATATCAGAGGCAGCGTATATACCTGAAGGATCTTTGACTTTGGCTGACAAAGAGAACAAGAATAACATTAGTTTTAGCCGCTGCAGTAAGTAAAACACAGATGGTATCATATTAAGAAGAAACAAATGGTCGTAATAATTTACCGCGATATCATTCAAAGCAATTGTGCCTCCAGGTCGAAGTAAGCGAAATGCTTCCCTCAATAATGCAATTATTGCTCTTTCAGGACATTCATGGAGCTGTAAGCACTTTAGGAGTCAAATACTTCATAGGAAATAACTCTTGTTGAGCACAAGTAGAAAGAAAAGACTGAGAAGTTGTATTGGGAAGCAGAATAACAGAGCATGTAAGAAGCTAGGGAAAAAATAAAGAGAGTACACATAATGAGAATTCAAAATTACAAACTTGGAAGAGTTCAAGCCAAATGATCTACATTTTCATCTGCTGAACTCGGCATGAACTTAAAATTAGAGTCAGATGGTAAATCCTCATAGTGCATGCTTTAACAGAGTCCTGTCAGTCACAGGACTTTAGCATTAACATAAAATGCCAAGACCACCTCCTTCTAAGTGATTTTAAAAATTCCCTATAAATCTTAGAAAGCAACAAGCTATCAAAGTTCTGGTGGAATGATCCTTGATGAAGACGGGAAAGAGAAACCTAGTAGAATACTATAATGAGTTATCATCAAGGTTGTGAATAAAATAATATTTGCAGACTGCAGTCACTAATTTTAGAACTCATTGGCATGACGACATGAAAGAAGCAAAAATGGGATGCTTTGTAAATGTCCAATGCATCCAAAATTCTCCCTCTCATTTCACATTCACAAGCTGAGGTCTACAAGCATCTTTCCTCTGACAGGTGTTCTGAGTTTGACAATAAACATACCACATAGCTAAGAGAGACAATGTCAAATGACTTGGAAGGTAAGCCTGAGTCTTCTCCAATTGCATGCACCCAGCTAATTGGATTCTTTCTTGGGCCTCTTCTCTTTTCTTTAAGTTGAGCTACAGCAAGAAAGTAAGGCGACAGATCTAACCCCTAGAAGTGCATTGGGACAACAAGAAGTGAGATATTGCATATCAAACACTAAACAAACTTCACTCGATATCCAAATGTAATTTTGGTGGGATCATAAAATTTTCTAACTCACAGTAACTTTAGCGGAAGGGAATTTGTCAGCAAGACATTTTGTGCTCACACCAACAGAGCATCCAATATCCAAAATGTCTCTAATCTCTCCAGTGTATTGTTGGTGATGTTTCTCAATTGCTTGAAGCCAATTTCCCCGCATAACATCATTCGCTTCATCTACTGAAGATGCATAAGGTATTGCTCGTCTTGTCATTGACAAGTTTGCTGCTTCTGCTTCAGCTGCAGCCTGCCATTTGACATGCAATTGAAAGTAAATTTGTTCCTTTTCAATTATAACATTCAACCAAGTATTAAGCATTACCTAAGCTGATTTGAGTAATTTTCCTTATTCAAAAGTGTCATCTAAATTGAGCAATTATAAGTTTATGAGGATTAGTAAGTTACAATTCTGCACAAAAAGCCCTAAAATGTACCTGAAATATTGCAAAAATAGAAAAAGCTTCTTCGTAAGCAGCATGACAAGTCAGTTTAAAAACACAATAAGGTGGTTCAGGAGAGCAGATAATGGGATTATAAATGATGTTATAACACGCATGACCAGTGAAAAGGATTGTATGCATGTGTGCGCTTGTGTCCTTCATGGCTAAAATAATAAAGAAGAACAAACATATACATCAAGTTAAAGGTGAAGAAAGAATACTTACCAGCCATGAAAGGTTACCATCATCATATGCATGAAAGGGATTAAGATAATCTGTTAAAAATGAGCTTGCTAATTAATTTTTATTTGATCGCAATTCAAAGTTGACAAGATGTGAGTTGAGCAAAAATAAAAACCAAAAGATAAAAAAGGGAAAGAAAAAATAGTAGTGCTTCTGAATATCTCACAATAAAAAAGAATCAAATTTGTTGTTGAGCTAGTTGTTCATTTATCCTTCAAATAGTTCTGAAAGCAACAGACCCCAATCTGTGTTACTTATCAACAAAACTGAATAGTCGAAGTACGCAATGCATTCCATTTCAAGCTGCAATTAATCATTAGAATGTCCTATCACATTAACTCGGCCAAAGTATCTGAGAAGACGACAAATATACCCTCTTGCAATATCATAATATTATCCAAGAAACGGAAACCAGTATTAGGCTTATGTGAAGTAATATAGATACTTAACTAGTAGAAAAGAAAAATGGTAAGCTCTGGAATCAAACATCTAGTCAGTTTATTTATTTATTCATATTTTTCTAGCGAAGATCAGGAAACAAATGACATTGATGTAAAGTTTCTTAAAAGGATTCTGAAACATTGCTATCAGCTGGTCTGGTTTAGAGAATGATGCCGTTTTTATTATCCTAGCTCTTTTAATTGTTAAACAAATATAGAAGAACATGCATATAGGAGAAAACCGATAAATAAGAAACAAAGAAATTAGTAGAATTACAGTCTGGGTAAACAATGGAGCGGTTTTGAATGCTCTCCATCTCCTTATGAACATCCGACTCCAGAATTTCCTTTGTCATTGCCCGCCACGGAATGTCATTCTTTTCAGCAGTACTGCTCCACAACATCACGAATGTCAATCATTTTCCACTTGAATAAACCCAAACTATTCAACCTTAACTCATAATACTTAAAACACACACACATGCACACACAAGACATTATTAGCTTATTACCTTTAGAAAAACTGCATACACTTTTCACTCTCAAATTCAAGCACTTTTATCCATTAAGATTGAATATGATCAGCTTAATTAATGCGCCATAGTAATTCACCATCAGATTACACAAATTAAACATAAGTTTTACACCATTGGATTAGTTTAAGTTGTACGTAACATGAGCAGCAAAATTTACTTTCAACAGCAAGATTAATAGAATCAGAGCAACTAATCCACCCTTAACACTACCAGTAATGGTTCTTGTTCTAATGAAAGCATAATTACTTTAGTAAACACAAAAACAAATAAAATACGATCATAGATTCATAGTTAAAAGAGGAGACCTGATGAGGACTTGTCTTGCACCAAACTTGAGGACAGCGGAGATGGGCTTGAAGGAAATGAGAGCTCCGACAAGACGAGACAGAGGTGTCTCTCCTGCCCACTTGGGTCGTTCCAGCTGTCCCTCCTCGTACGCAGCCACGTCAGATGACGCAGCCATCCGTACAGTCGTCGACTGTTTTATTCTTTTTCTTCTTGTTTCTGCGTAGAAGGCAAGAGACAGGTTCTGGGTTGGTGCACACAGCGCCATTGCAGCTCGAGAGGAAGAAACTGAAGCAATGGTTTAGAGAAAGTAAGGGAGGGATGCGAGCTGACACGAACAACAGAATTTTAGAGTTCAGGCAGGGATTGTGAAGTACACAGAACAGAACATATTGCCATGTCATTTTCGTATCTTATGTCAGCCAATAGCTTTCAAACACGTGGAACAGTAGTATTTTGTTTACGTCGCTGTATTTTAGGATAATATACACTGTAGTCCTTAATGTTTAGTGTAAATGCAAAAAAAGCTAGAAGTTTCCAAAATACATCAGCTAAGTCCGTTTAGGTCCATGACCGACCGGCCATTGTATAGAGAAAGAAAATTAGGTAATTTCTTCCATGACTAGATGTCTCCTCCTCATTAATGCTCGAAAATTACCATTTCTTACTTTTTTACTAAAATCCGTTGTATTAAAGAAAGAGAGTTAGGTAATTTCTCTTTGAAGGCAAAGTGTTAGATAGCACAAAATCTCTCTGTCAGTGCTTATTAGTTCTAGAGCCTTTGCATGCAAATTTTTACCAAGGTTAATAATTTAATTAATACACAGTTTGTTTGTTAACAATTAAAATTAACATCTGCAGTACGGTTGTCTTTTAGGACGCATTGGAAAAAATTAATTGCTGCTGTTAAATCGATAAAAAAAAAAAATTAACATTATAAATGCAATATCATATGCGTGGTCACATTGAAATAGATTTCTAACCTTTTTAAGCTCTCAACCTTCTCTCGGTAATATGTTTTTTTTTTTTTAAAATTTTTTTCCCCCCGATAAGTTCTATCAGAGTCATGTTTGTTTAACAAAACCCAAAAATGATATAAACTGCCAGGACTTTCCCTGTACATCAAGAAATTGAGGTTGATGAATTGATTAATATTAAAACTAACCAGCATTTGATATAAAGATCGAGTTACTACTTTGTGGCATTAGCTAACTCACACTACTTGTCTTTAATTTCTGTATCTCTCAATGGGAGAACAATATAGAATTAGAACCAAGAAACTATCTTAAAAACTATCCGGCCAAGTTGATGAATCCAATTGCTTTTGCTGGAACAAGGGACCTGAAGCTAATCGATAAAATTTGGTAGATGTGAATTGCGAAGCCAGATCAGGAGAGATCATGGCAATTGCTGGTCCACGTGGCGCAGGCAAGACCACATTGTTGGAAATACTCGCTGGAATGATCCCTCAGAACAGAGTCTCTGGCTCTGTTCTTGTAAACGAACGACCAGTAAATGCTCAGCAATTTCGGAGGCTGTCAGGCTATGTAGCTCAAGTAATGAAGTTCTATTCCCACTTCTCACCGTCGAAGAAACTCTCATGGACAGTGCCCGTCTCAGGTTGCATGGTGGATTCGACATGGCTAAAACAAGAGTGATAGAGCTAATGCATAAGCTTGAATTGGACCATGTTTCAAGCCGTGGCGTATGAGGTGGGGAGAAGAGTAGAGTTTCAATTGGGGTTGATTTAATTCACGACCCTTCTGTGCCCCTGGTTGATGAACCAACATCAGGATTGGACTCGGCATTAGCTTTGAATGTAGCTTTGTTGCTGAAATCAGTGGCTGTGAGCCAAGGTAAGACAATTGTGTTAACTATTCATCAAGCAGGTTATCAAATTCTTGAACTTTTTGGTCAAACTTTATTGCTATTAAAGGGAACTGTTCTTCATCATGGATCCCTGAATCTCCTTGAGCACCGCCTAAGATTTGCCGGTCAAGTGATTTCTCAGCATGTCAATGTGGCGGAGTTTGCCATTGAAGTGGCACAAGCCCTTGTCACAGATGCTAAAGAAAGCGAAACACAAAGTTTCATGGAAGAAGAGATCACTAATATGACAGCAAATCCTGAAACAAGTTATTGCAATGCTCCAATAATGAAAGTTATAATACTAATCCAAAGATTTTCAAAAAATATTTTCAGAACAAAACAGCTCTTTGCTGCAAGGATATTCCTATCGGCACTAGCCGCTTTAGTGCTTGAGACTTTGTTTACGAACTCAAGCAACGATCCTAGTAAATTTAAGCTACATTCCCAAATGGGATTTTTTTGCAGCTGGCCTTGCCTTCTTGTTATCATCTACAGCAGAAGGGCTACCATTTTTCTTGCAAGAAAGGACAATTTTAATGAGAGAAACCACAAAAGCAGCTTACAGAATTTCATCTCATGTCATATCAAATACTCTTGTTTCCCTTCCTCTCTTCCTAATTGTGGCCCTAGTTTTTACCACTCCAGTGTACTGATTAGTAGGTTTGAGAAAGGACATGGGTGAATTTTTCTATTTTTCACTTGGTGCGTGGTTGGTGATTTGATGTCAAATTCTTTTGTTGCATGTTTTGGTGCATTTGTGCCAAATTTCATAATGGGGAATTCTCTCATCTCCGGGTTTATGGGATCTTTTTTTCTCTTTTCTGAGAATTTTATTAAGAAAGATATAATTTAAGTACTGGATTTTCATGCATTATTTGCGTTTGTTCAAGTACCCATTTGAGTGTTTCATTATAAATGAATATGGAGGAGAAAAGGGCAAGAGGAAATGTCTCAAAGCCATTGAAGGAGTTTTTTTATCAATGTGCTGTGATGGCTTCATGAAGCAGCAAGGTCTTAAAGATTCACAGGAATGGAGTAATCTAAGTTTAATGTTGGGTTTCGTTATTGGCTATAGATTTCTTTGCTTTTTCATTCTGTGGTACAGATCTTACAGAAGCCAATGTTGAAATTAATAATATCATATGCATTCAGCCGGCAAATTGGAAATTAAATTATATGATTTGCATCGTAAACAACTTGTGTTTGGGATTGATTTGAATATATGGATGCATGCATGCAATTTTTTTTAAAATTGTTATAACCGAATTGTGGAAAATCTTAGTTTAAAATAATAGAACAGGTAAGACCAAAATCTAAAAAATGTGTTTAGTGGACTAAACTTTTACATAAAAATATAGACCTACGCCTTACAATAATCAAGTCAATACGAAAGCTCTCTAGAAATTAAACATTTTGATATTTATTGGAAGATGATATTTGCAGTCGCGAGAAAGAAAAGCTTGAAGTAATTAACTAAAAATGATCGCACGCTGCTGCGAGATGCAAATTTCAAAGCACACAATTATCGTTTAAGGTGATCATAGCAAGCCGCTTTTAGACTTGCAATTTGCGGCTGCAGAGGCAACTTACGAGGCTGAATTAAGTTTTAATATGAAGGTCAACTAGGCAAACTCAAAAGAAATAATGGGACTATTTATTTTATTACCCTGTCCAGTTGTTTTCATAATCAATTTGACAACATCAGCCCCCTTTCCCATGCTCAGCAAATGTGGAGTCTATTTAGTGTCAGAATTCTTTTTTAACATTGACTTCGCCAAACTGACAACCATAACAGAAATTTATGCCAAGCCTGTTGAATATGCAATAAAAAAATTATCATTTTTTCTTTTTGAGAAGTAAATTATATTAATATAAGGACTGAAAAAATATATATTTATATGTATGAAGAGAGAGCCACTAGCAATGCCCCAACCTTATCCCCGTGTCTTGGTGTTACCAAAAGGGCATTAAACGGCCGTTCAGAAAGATTGTAACAGCAAAATTTACTGTTCACATGGGAGTGATGAAACAAGCACCAAGCACACTCAGTCAAAACTTCGACTTCATCAGCATTTTGTTATTGCATAACTCATTTGAAACTGTCAATTATATTGCGCCAACCGGCCTTATGGGTTTTCCCATTTGGCTATCAAAAGTTGAATATAAAAGCATAATATAAGGAAGGTTAATAAATCACTCATGCATGCAATGAAACGAATAATATGTGCCTCTGCGGCTAGTTAGCGTGTAGTGCAAAGAGATAGTTTGGTGTGTGTTAGCTCATCTTCCCATTTCTACTTCTTTCCATTCCCTACGTTTTTCATAAGCCTTCTCTATTTTTTTGTCTGTGTCTCTTTCATGGATCAGTTACCAATAAAAGCACCACATTCTACTGACCGCAAAAACCAATATAGAATAAGGACCAAGAAACTTACTTACAGGTCTTTTAGGGGGGTTGATGAATTCAATTGGTTTTGCAGCTGGAAGGAGAAGCCTGCTGCTGCATGCATACTGAAAAATGTCAATTGTGAAGCTAGACCAGGGGAGATTATGGCTATTGTTGGTCCTAGTGGGGCAGGAAAGACCACATTGTTGGAAATACTTGCTGGAATGATCCCCCTGAGAAGAGTCTCTGGTTCTGTTCTTGTTAATGAGCAACCAATGAATATTACACAATTTCGAAGAATATCAGGTTATGTCACACAAGACGAAGTGCTGTTTCCACTGCTGACTGTCAATGAAACGCTCATGTACAGTGCTAGACTCAGGTTGCATGTGGGACTCAACAGGGCTAAAGCTAGGGTTAGTGAACTGCTGAAGGAGCTTGGACTGGAGCATGTTGCCAATGTGCGAATTGGTGGCGAGTCAAGTCGTGGCATTTCGGGTGGAGAGAAGCGTAGAGTTTCAATTGGAGTTGATCTTGTTCATGACCCTGCTGTTCTTCTGATTGATGAACCAACCTCTGGATTGGATTCAGCATCAGCCCTAAATGTAGCTTCCTTGCTGAAATACATGGCTGTGAAGCAAGGTAAGACAATTGTGTTGACCATCCACCAACCAGGTTTTCGGATCCTTGAGCTTTTTGATCAAATTCTATTACTATCAAAGGGAACAGTCGTTCACCATGGATCCCTGGATCTCCTTGAGCATCGGCTTAGAATTGCAGGTCATTCCATTCCCCGGCAAGTTAATGTGCTTGAGTTTGCCATTGAAATGACAGTAGCAATGGTCATAGATTCTGAAGAAAGCGAAATCGAAGATAGAGACAGTGCGCAGGATAATGAGCATGGCAGAAAAAATCTTCGCCTAGTTAATGGTGAAGAAACTAAAACATATTGCTCTAATCCTCCATTCAAGGAGGTTATAATACTGGTTCAGAGATTCTCCAGCAATATTCGAAGAACAAAACAGCTCTTTGCTGCGAGAATATTACAATCAGTAGTAGCTGGTATTGTGCTAGGAACTATATTCATGAATGCATATAATGATCCTAGGAGAATGAAGCTGCAAACTCAAATAGGATTTTTCGCTTTCAGCCTCACCTTCTTGCTGTCATCCACAACAGAAGGACTACCAATTTACTTGGAGGAGAGGAAAATCCTGATGAGAGAAACCTCAAGAGGGGCTTATAGAATTTCTTCTTATGTCATATCAAATACTCTAGTGTTCCTACCTTTCCTGTTGATCGTCGCTCTTCTTTACACCATTCCTGTGTACTGGCTAACTGGACTGAGGAGGGAAATGGATGGCTTTCTCTACTTTTCATTTGTCGTATGGCTAGTAGTTTTGACGTCAAATTCATTTGTTGCATGTTTCAGTGCCCTCGTTCCAAATTTCATAATGGGGAACTGTCTAATTGCTGGGATTATGGGGTCGTACTTCCTCTTTTCTGGGTATTTTATATCTAAGGATAACATACCTAAGTACTGGATTTTCATGCATTATTTGAGTTTGTTTAAATACCCATTTGAGTGTTTTATGATAAATGAATATGGAGGAGAGAAGGGAAAGCAGAGATGTCTGCAGGCTCTGGAAGGAACCTGTTTTCTGTATGGTGATGGCTTTCTGGCGGCACAAGGTCTAAAAGACTCACAAAAATGGAGTAACGTAGGTGTAATGTTGGCTTTCATTTTTGGGTATAGATTTCTTTGCTTCTTAATTTTGTGCTACAGATCTTACAGAACCCAATGCTAGAATGATTTCAGCTATCCAACTCAAAAGTAGTGATTTGGAATCGGGTCGGCTTGTATCTCATCCTCTTTTCTGTCATTGCTGAACCCTTTTGAGATCATTTAGCGCAACTGCAACTCTGTAAACATGCATTTGTTATTCCAGAGCAACATAAATAAAAGCAGAATTGTCAAGAAATTTCTATCTCAAAAGTAGCCTCATGATATAAAATCAAAATAATTTGCTTCCTGAGCAATCAATTGGCATTGAAGTTGACATGCCTCACAAAAAAGAGAATGCCCTTAAGGAGGCAAAAATGATACTTGAGCCAGAAAAGTAGCATTCTATTTCAAAATCTACATAATTTATCCTGAGCAACAAAAGACTGAAGAGTCTTTTACTGGATACCAACCAGTCTGCCAGGCAATCAGTGAGATACACATCTGATACAAGTTATATCAATGAGAAAGCTTTACTTGCTATAATGTCTGTTGATTCATATTTCAAAATACATCATATTCAGAAATCTATGATGCAGGCACAAGATATTTGTGCATGTAATCCCTGGAGTTTATACAGCAACAGAAATACATGCAATCAGTCACTGTACCACCACCGTCTCCCGATTGCTTGTGGACAATAAAATATATACATCCAGCAAGAAATCATATGCTCACCAGAGATAATCTGATGAAGATGACAAGGATGAATCAAACAAAGAAACCCGTCGCCTCTTATTGGAAAGTCTGGCTCCTAGAAGAAACTCCTCTGTAGCCGAAAATTTATCAAGGACAGACCTTATAGCCTGGTGAACAGAGCTCACAAGAGACTGGCATACTTCTGTATTTTCAAAGTTCAGTTCTTTACAGCTGGCCATCACAAAAATATTTTTCATCCTGCCTTCCAATGTTGCAATCTCTGCCTTGACGATTGAGAGATGGAGGGCTTCGAGTACTCTTCTTAAATCAGACAGCAGTCCTGGTTTATAATTGCAACACAGGGATGCCTTAATTGAATAAGGAGCTCCATCCAATCCATCTTCCTGCTGTTCAACTTTCACTTCATCAATTTCTGTTGGTATGAGAAATCCTTCAGTAGCTTCCGTGGCATTCTTGTCCAGCTCTTTTAACTGACTAATAACTTCAGTCAGCAATGTTGCTTTGTCCATCTGAGAGTACAAATAGTCAATTTCACCTGACCAATATTTATCGACATAAAATAGTTGGAAATCTGCAATATCCAGTGGTTTAAATGACAATAACATGCCACGCAATCTCAATCTCAGTTACAGCCTCGAGAAATTCAAAGTCCAACACATATGGTAACACCAGCATAATGCCAGTACCGTGCTTGTAAGTATCCACAACGGCAAACACTCACCACACTAAGAAATAGTGAATAGGAGAGCATATTGCAACCTAGCACTTTCAACTTAAACAAGTCCAGTTGTGGATCATGATCTTTTTATCGTACCACTCTTAGCACTCAAATTATTTTAACTCTCAAAAAGAGCTAATTACAGCAACTAACTGAGAAACCGATGCCAATTTCTATTAACCTCAAGCTAAATAATCACAGAGGATCTTTTACGCTAGAACATCAAAAAATTGTAACTGGAGTGAATACCACCACAAGTCAATCACCCATGTTTCTTCATTAACACAAAAATAGTAAACCAACCACACCAATCTTTTAAAAGACAACCAAACACCAATTATCACAAAGCCTAATCCCAAAATTTCAAGAAACTAACATCACCAGACCAATTTAAACTCGTATGAAACTAATCAAACAACCATCATTACCTTCGTGGCACCGGGTATTAAGCTCCTGAGAGTATCAAGATGCCCATTAATCCTCTTTCTTCGGTTCCTCTCAGCCTCAATATGATTCTTCAAAGCCGCAACACTTCTGTCCTCTGAGACCCCTTGCCTCTGCAGTTTCACATTAGCCTCCACAAGCTCTCCCCTTGCACTATCCAAAACCAATGATGAATGCGAAGATGACCCGTTTCTTGATTTCCCTTGGAAGCCATTATTCACGACAAACTCATCGGTCAAAATCTCAACACCATTGTCATTTCTACATGAACTCCAAAAGTAAGGATCCATGGCTAGCATCCAAGTAATAAATGTAAAAAATGCAAACTTTAAGCTAATGGGTATTGAGATTTGTAGCAGATGAGCACAAAGACAGCCTAAAGACTCAGCTTCGGCGTGGCTGCAGCAGGTACTTATGCTAGTTCGACAGTTGTCTTGTTAACTAACTAACACATTATGAAGTACAGAACTCAGATCTGAGACTGCTCTCCAGTGTTTTGGTCATTGGTCTCTACGGAAGTAGAAAGATTAGAAGAAATGTGCCGGTATGTGTTGTGGAGTACAAGTGGCAGTCAAAGACTTCACCTAATCCTATCATTATTCATACTGTTCAAAATGAAGAAAATCTTTCCATATCCACGTAACCAGGACATTCTTTACTTTCCTTTGTCTATACGGTACAATACAAAATTAGGTTCAACTTTTGTCCACTCATCATGGTCCAAATATTTGGTGACGGTGGCAACCCCTGTGCCTTCAGTGTAAAGTTTGATTTTTTTTTGCCACTCAATTACATAATTGGGTATGGCTGTCTATTCCACTTATTAATGTGGTAGAATAGATATTCTCATATTCCGTCAAAATTAATGAAGATAAAAATTTAGTTTATAATATAATCAACTTAATTTAAGGTAGTCTGTATATGTTTGATTGTGATGAACATATCAACTTCAATAAACTTGCTCCAATCAAATTAATTATATAAAATATATATGGGTTGAGATATTTCTACCAACTATTGCTGTAAACCCACCCTATTTTTGAAAAATATGTATAAGTTCTAGTTATTTTTAATAAATATAAATTAATTTTAAAATTTTTATAATTAATCAATTAAATTTTCTTATAATTTTTTTCTTACTTAGATTTCATTGACCTTTTTTTACTATTTAAGTTGTTTTAACATAAGTTTTATTTGATATTTTTACCCTTATGACATAAAATGAACAAATTCCTCCAATAAATATATGTTTTTTTTTGCATTTAATAGTTTAGATATTTAATTTTATGATTTATTATGTAACATTTTTAAATAAAATCTAATAATTTTTAATACTCTACATGTAAATTATATAAATTTGACGATTTAATAATTTACATGAGTATTGTATAATAAATATATTATGTTAGTTTACTTAAATATTAATAATCATACATATTGATACATCATTTAGACATAATAAATTTTGTATAAAAATTAAAAAAATTGAAGCTAAAGTAAATTTTCATACTTTTGCAGGAGAAGCAACAAGGCAAGGGCAACTAATTATCATAATCTCTGCATTTACATTATTTAACTTTTGAGTAAACAATGTCGCTTTCCCAAACCTCAGGGGAGGATTGAGCTTGTTGTAAGTAAATGACGAGAATCTATTTATTTGTAAAATACCCTCTACCGTCAGTTAATTTTAATATTGACCGTTAGTTGACTATGTAAAGACAATATTGCCCTTAACAACAGTTTGTAGACTGACATAACTTAAAAAAAATTAAAATTGTTGGCGCCAAAAGCACAATCCTTATTTTTTGACAATTTTATCCTTGTCAATTCCAAAGATTTATAATATTATAGATAAAGATTATGACTATTTCATTTTCAAGTTTTTAATTTTATCTTTCTTGTAGGAACTTTAAGGAAATATCAATAATTTAAAGAGGATTTTTCAAGTTTTTAATTTTATCTTTCTTGTAGGAACTTTAAGAAAATATCAATAATATAAAAATGGTAAAATAGCCAATAATTTTAATTTTTTTTAGTTAATTCCGTCTACAAACTGTTGTTAAGGGTAATATTGTCTTTACACAGTCAACTAACAGTCAATGTTAAAAGTAACTAACGGTATAGAATTTTTTACAAATTAACAGATTCTCACCATCTACTTACAATAAGTTCAAACCTCAAGAGAGATTTTTAAAAATTATCATATTTTACAGTACGTGTCCCATTTGTTGACCATAGGAATTGCCGTCATCCAATATTCCCATTGACTCTTACTTGAACTTTATAACTTTCCCACATAGCTTCAACAAAAAAGCAAACAAATGAATAAACCAATAAACCAATAAAATTGTAAATTTGATTTTCCATCTATCAGAATGCTTTTATAATACTGTGATTGGTAATTTTCGCGCTGTCATGAGTGGACGGCAAGGCGAGAGACAAGTCAACCATTTTCTAAAACAAATCAAAGTACCCAAACTTTATAGGCACGGAAGCTACTCAGTAAATACTTCAAGTACTTGATTCCTCTCATAATGGTCAGTGACCACAATTTCATACACACTCGTGAGTAGTTAATGTTGTTGCTATTGCTGAACTCCAAAAAAAAAAAAAGTCTCTCCAATCAGAACTATTAGCAGAGAGATGATGTGCGGACGGCAATTTACAGCAATGACTCTTTCATAACGTCCATTAATTATCAAATAGTCTTTTACTAAAAGACCAATTCATAAGAATTAAATAACATATATGAAAAAAAGGGGGTTTGGATTAAAGTGCAGAATCATTATAAATTACAGATTAATCAATAAAGTGTTGGCTTCATTAGTAATTGAGTCTCCTTAAGTGGTTTGATTGAGTTTGCTCCTCAGTTCGAGTAGCAAGGAAGTAGTTTTTGTTTGGAGAACCTGTGTCTCTCAGTTCGAACGGTGACTTCTAGTCTGAATTGTGGTACGAACTTAAAGACCTCTCTCACAGTTGGGGCCCTCCTCAAGATAACTCGTGGTCAAAACAAAAAAAAATTATAAATTACAGACTAAGGTGGTCGTCTAATAGTGTCAACGCTCAGTGATCTAGCTTGCTACTCCTATCTGAAAAGAAAAATATGTGGGGGTATCGCCTACTTTGCATCATGTCATTGCATTTTCGAGTTATTTTTTCTTTGTCATCAGCGCATCTCTGCTCTCCCGAGGAAAGCTTTGCCTTACTCCAATTTAAGAACACCATTTCAATGGATGCTTCTGCTTCTAGTCATTGCGATGCTGCTGTTACTTACCCTAAGACAAAGTCCTGGAGTAAAGATGGTGATTGTTGTTCATGGGATGGCATAACCTGTGATGAGATGACTGGCCATGTAATTGGCCTTGACCTCAGTTCAAGCTGGCTTCTTGGCACTCTTCATCCCAACATCACTCTCTTCCTTCTCCATCATCTTCGGAAACTCAACCTTGCTTGCAATGATTTCAACGGAACCAAAATCTCATTCAACTTTGGTCAGTTCACAAAACTAACCCATCTTAACCTTTTCTTTTCGTATTTCTCTGGCATTGTTCCTTCACAAATTTCTCGTCTGTCGAAGCTGGTTGCACTTGATTTGTCTAGTGATATTCCTAGAACAAAATTTGAGCAACACACTTTTAATAATCTCGCGAAAAATCTAACAGAGTTGAGATATCTTCTTCTTGACAATGTGCAAATGTTTTCAGTTGTCCCCAGTTCATTGTTGAACCTGTCTTCTGCTTCTTTGATATCTCTCAGTCTCGGTAGTTGTTTTCTCCGAGGCGAGTTCCCTATTGATATTTTTCACTTTCTTTTCCTCCGGCAACTAACTTTATCGGACAATGGACATTTTACAGGCAATTTACCCAAGTTTAACTGGAGCAGTCCCCTTAGAATCTTGGACCTCTCAATCACAAAGTTCTCAGGAAAAATACCGGACACAATTGGCAATCTCAGAGACTTGAAATTTCTTGATCTTTCTGCTTGCTACTTTGACGGCTTGATTCCGAATTCATTTTGGAATCTCACAGAAATCACTTACTAGGCTTTCAAAACCAACTACTTCTCAGGCCAAGTCCCAGCATCTCTATCTAACCTTAAACAGCTCACTGTGTACAATCTTGAGATGAATGAGTTTTCAGGGGAGTTTCCGGATGTTTTTGGTAACCTCAGCAAACTAACTAGAATCTCTCTTGTGGCTATTGGAATTTTCACTGGTCAGTTGCCATTATCAGCATTCAATTTGACACAACTTTCTCATCTAGAATTATTCGGTAATCAATTCATGGGTCAACTTCCTTGTCATGCAAGCTGTCTTTCTCTTTCACATATGAAATTAGGAGGTAATTTTCTAGATGGAAGAATTCCATCTTGGTTGTTCAATCTGTCGTCCCTAATAAATTTAGACCTTCGTAACAACAAATTCATAGGTACTTTTGACCAGTTCCAGCAGCCTAGTTCAAATCCAAATTTCACATTCGAACTTTGGATCTCACTTCACTTGATTTTTCATCAAATAGCTTGAGTGGCACAGTGAAAGCAGACATGTTTTCAAATCTCAAGAATCTTGAATATGTTGATCTTTCAAATAACAATCTCCTGTCACTAGCAACCCCCGGAACTGTAAACTTTACTTTGTCCAAGCTTGAAGTGTTCAAATTCTCTTCTTGTAACGTGTCTCAGTTTCCAGATTTCTTAAGAACCTCAGAAAATAGCTAGAGTTAGACCTTTCTAACAACAAAATTACCGGCCAGATCTTCCAACTAGATCAGTGGTCGTATTTGGATTCTCTGAATTTATCTCACAATTTTCTGACAAGTGTGGAGAGAATCTCATCTGTGAAGTTACGGCATCTTGACCTTCAGTCTAACTTGCTCCAGAGGCTTGTTGGGAAAATATGCTCTTTAAAAACATATGTGTTTATTTAATTGTAATAAACATTTTTTCTGATTAATAAAATAAATGAGGTATTTTATTCAAATATCTTAATTGCATTAATATTTGTATTAAAGTTCATCTAATTATATTATATGTATTTATGTGATTACCGTGTGAATTCACAGAAGACATAAATACAAATTATCTTATGATTAAATAAATTTAATTCGCAGTTAATAAATAAAGTTGGACACTTTATTTAGGTATAGACTGTAATAAATTTATTGAATGATTTGTCTTAATCATGTATGAATTTATTGATGTTGTATGAATACATTGAACATGATCACATATGAGATTTAATTAACTTTATAATAACTGTTAGACTTATTAAATATCATAGGCATTGATTTTACTGTAATCTGAATCTTGAGTTAATTATGATTTCATGATTGTAATTGTTATTCCATTTGAGTTAACAATGGACACGACACATACTTGTGGTCAAGATTACCCGGTATCTTGGTGGGAGCAATTATGAGTATTGGAGTTATGGATTAACAATATAAAATTTGTACAACACATCTCTTGATGAGTTTCGGCACTTGATCATAGAATTCTCTGGCCAGAGTGTGTCAACATATTTAGTATGTTGAAAATGATCATTAGAGAAAACCAGTAAGTATCAAGGAACAAGATGTAATTAAATTGATTGGACAGTTGAGATATCGATTTAATTAATAATGTGGTACAAAGGATTGTGCAGTAAAGAAATCAATGTGGTTTGAGACGAATTATTATTCGAGCATACAATTATGGAGGTCAATTCCAATCTTTTAGTGGAGTAGATTTGGAATTAAATAATTAAACTAGTTTAATTACAGGCCTAATTGTTATAGCCACTATTATATGTTCTCAAATGATACCCGGGTTAACTCATTTAATTGATTGCACCACTACTGGACTAATAAGTAAGATAACTAGCTATTTGGGTCAAAAGCCTAAATATATCATTTAGTGAGAGACTCCATTTAATTAGCTTATGTGTAAGGGGCCTTATGTTATTTTACATGGTAGGTCCCCTATAAAATAAAAAGTAACGTGAGTTTTATTTTGGGCATTATTTTGGAGCCAAGAGTTTTCACTAAAGGGAGATATATAAGGCTTATTTTCTCTAAAGAAAAGAGGGAAGCCACTTTATACATATCGGAGAATAATATTTTTCTCTCTATTGTTGAGGTGCTAGTTGCTTTGGTAGTGATAAAGGCGCCCACACGTCAAGTGCAGATCGAACCTGAGTCATAAACTGGAAGATCATTGGTGACAGTTCGTGATCTAACAAGCGTGGTGGTGACGGATCATGATCTAACAGGAGTGGTGGTGGCGGATCATGATCTACGAGCCTAAATCACTTCAACGAAAAAAGCCAACTCGGATTTTCAAGGTACGATTTATAGAATACAAATTTTTATATATTATATTAGAGTGATCTTCAAAAAGTTTTAAAAATTTAAAAACCTAATTTTTCCCCAACAAGGCTACCATTCATTCTGTCATCTCGCATACGATTCCTTTCAGTTTCAGACAATAAATTGACAGGAGAGTTCCCTTCATCATTTTGCAATTTGAGCACTATTGAATATCTTAACTTGTCAAATAACAGCTTGAGCGGGATGATTCCACAATGCCTAGCAAACTTTGATTCTTTCTCTTTGTTGGATTTGCGGAAGAACCAATTCCGCGGCAGTATTCTTCAAATATTTTCAAAGTGCTACCACTTGGCGGCCCTTAACTTGAATGACAATGAATTAGAGGGAAAATTACCACCATCTTTGGCAAACTGTGGCGACTTGGAAGTTTTAGATGTGGGGAATAACAAGATTAACGATGCATTTCCATATTGGACAACAACACTTTCCCGGTTACAAGTTCTTGTCCTGCGATCAAACAGTTTCCATGGTCCCGTATACAACAACGTCCCTAGCATAAAAAGGCCTTTCCCTGAGTTGAGAATAATTAATATCTCTCGCAACAGATTCATAGGCCTTCTGCTGGCAAGATATTTCCAAAGTTTTAAAGCTATGATGCATGGAGACAATTATGATATTGATCTTGATTATATGAATTTAACCAGTTACGATCAATACTATTCCATGATTTTGACGTATAAAGGAGTTGACCTTGAGATGGAGAGAGTTCTAAATATTTTTACAACCATTGATTTGTCGAACAACCGGTTTGAAGGAATGATCCCAAAAGAAGTTGGAAAACTTTCTTCGCTCAAATTGCTCAACCTTTCCCACAACAACCTAAGAGGTCATATTCCACCCTTGTTGGGAAATTTGACACAGCTTGAATCACTAGACCTCTTTCGAACTGGCTTGCAGGGGAGATTCTTGTGGAGTTGACAAGTCTGACGGCTCTTTTAGTATTGAACATTTCGTTTAATCAGCTAGTAGGACCAATACCTCAGGGGAAACAGTTCGATTCGTTTCATAATTAATTCTTATATTGGGAACTTGGGGGTTATGTGGATTGCCGCTGATTCAACAATGTAGCAATGATGAGGTACCACCAGCACCGGTGTCTGAAGAGGATGATACTTCGAGCAGCTGGGCCTGATTTGATTGGAAAATTATTATCATGGGTTATAGATGTGGAGTTATTTAGGGATTGTCGTTGGGATACCTTGCGCTCTCAACAGGAAAGCCACGGTGGCTGATGCTGATGATGTTCGAGAGACACAATGCCAAAAAGATGAGAATAATTAAGCCAAGGCCTCAAAGGAATTAGTGAGGCAAATCGGTGAGTGATCCAGTACCGATGATCTTGTTACGTACTGTTGATGCGAGATTCTAGTATCTGCTCATGCACGACCATGATCTTTCCTCAACTCTCGAACTCTCGACCAACTGCAGATTCTCCTCGTAACTCTTCTCACCGAGTAGAACAACATCTCATATGACTTCAACTTCAGCAGACTCCTACGCATACAAAAACTGGTCAGAGCACACCATGGGTTTTCTAGACGTAAACCCTCCGACACTCAAGTTAGAAAAGTCGGTTTACTTTTTTAGGAAACTTGGCCACTAATCTCGTGGCTATTTTTTGGTCTCTTAGACAGTAAAAATGCCTCTAAGCCTTTCTCTCTTTTCTACGTCAAAATACTTTTTTTCTTAGGTTCTAATGTGAAAATGTCTAACCCGTTTACCTTTGTCGATTACCTTTTTATAGCCTTCCTGTGAATTTGATCCCCCATGATCCATGCCCATCACTTTCCCCAAATCACGGAAGTGGATGCTTGAATGTCGTAATTGCAGCTGAGTGAGTTTCGTACCTACATTCTCTGATAGGAGTGTGTGTTTCATTAACCGCTATAGACTGGGTCTGCTGACCTCGATCTTCAGTAGGGAAAATGTCGGCTCCTTGCAGGAGACCATCTTGTCCTCGTGGTCGAGCAGAAAATTCCTACTCATAGAAACCTGCTACCAAACTTCACCCATCTGCTTGCTTGTAAGGAGGCTGACTCCTCATCCAAGGTATGACTGGTCTCATCATTATAAATCCCCCAAACACGTACTGTAAAAATGACAGAGTAAAATTGTTTGGAAGGAAAGAAAAAGAGAGAGAAAATAACAAGTAGATGAAGAGGATTTTTTGTTATGAATTATTTATTACTAATCGAGAGAATACAGAGCTAGTTATTTATATACAGTTGAATAACTAACTCAGCTAAGCACTAACTAATGACAGCTTGACATTTGTACATCTTATAACAGTCTAAATGCTAGGCTGGTACATACTCACACACACACACTGATAACTAACTACCCAGCTGAGCTAACAATTACTTCTCGATTATTCTATACTCTAACATCCCCCCTCAAGCTTTACAGTAGAAAGAATGTTGAGCTTGGAATGAAGATAGTGAAAGGGTTGAAACGGCAAAGCCTTAGTAAGTATACCAGTTGTTTGATCATGACTAGGTAAATACTAGATTTGTAATATTTTGTTTGCCACTTTCTTACGAAAAAAATGGACATCAAGCTCAATATGCTTAGTTCTTAAATGAAATTTAGGATTGCTAGCTAAGGTAGCGGCACTCTGATTATCACACTAGATAATAGGAGGGGAAATGAACTCAATTTGTAGTTCAGCTAGGAGTGACTTCATCCACAACAATTCTGATGTTGTCATAGCAAGAGCACGATATTCAGACTCTATGCTGGAATGAGAGACAACAGCTTGCTTCTTGGAACACCAGGAAACAAGATTAGGTCCTAGGTAAACACAATAACCAGCAATAGACTTACGATCATCCCTATTTGCTACCCAGTCAGCATCCGAGAAGCACTCAAGATTAATGAAACCTGAAGAATAAAATTGAAGACCAAGAGTGATAATGCCTTTTAAATATCTAAGCACCCGTTTGCAGGCCAGCCAATGAACATCGGAAGGGACACTAAGAAACTGACTGAGTTTGTTAACTGTGAAGGCAATTTCAGGTCGAGTAAGAGTGACATATTGAAGTGCACTAACTGTGCTTCTGTATAAGGTAACATTTGGTAACGGCTGACCAATATCCTTTGTCAAATGAACTCCAGATGCCATATGAGTATAACAATGAGTGCTATCTTGCATATCCACTCTAGTGAGCAAATCTAAAATGTTCTTTGACTGAGAAAGAAGTAGACCAGCAGAATTCTTAGTAACTTAAATTCTCAAGAAGTAGTGAAGCTCCCCAAGATCCTTAAGAGCAAATGTGGATTGTAAATCGACAACAACTTGAACAATGAAAGAAGGATCTGAGCTTGTAATAATGATGTCGTCAACATATACTAGAAGAAGTAGAATATGATTATCAACTCTTCTAAAGAAAATAGATGTGTCTGATTTGGAGTTGGAGAATCCCCATTGGTGTGTCAAAACCATTTTTAGCTTATCAAACCATGCACGAGGGGCTTGCTTAAGCCTATACAATGCCTTTGAAGCATGCATACATGATGTGGTTTTTGTGGATGAACAAAACCAACTGATTGCTGCATATACACTGCTTCTATTAAATGGCCATTAAAAAATGCATTGTTTATATCAATTTGGCGTAAAACCCACTTGTTCATGGCTGCCAAACTTAGGATTACTTGGATAGTAGAAGACTTCACCACATGACTGAAGGTTTCTGTATAGTTAATACCTAAAGTCTGATGATAACCCTTGGCTACAAGTCTAGCCTTATATCTGTTCACACTCCCATCAAGATTGCATTTTATCTTGAAAATCCACTTACTGCCAATGATTTTGATAGAATGCTCTGGGTTAACAAGTTCCCAAGTGTTGTTATGCATCAAAGCCCGATATTCTTCTGTCATGGCCTTTCTCCATTTAGGATCAGCAAGAGCAGCTGATACAGAAGATGGTTCTACTTTTGATGACTGACAACTTGTACTATAGGCTTTGGGTTTAAATATGCCATTTTTGGATCTAATAATCATGTGATGGCTTGTATGAACAGGTGGTGGTGGAGATAAGTAATGTGAGGTGAGTATAGGTGATGATGAAGAGTCAAGTGTTGAGTGTTAGAAAATGCATATTTATAAAGGAGAAAACCGTCATTTTATATTTCAAATCTTATTAACAACCCTTACTTTTATGTATTTAACATTCTTGTGGTTTAATTACGAGTGTTTTATTTTAATTAAGTAATTTATGTATTTTAGGGGCATTATAGTCATTTCACAATAAAGGAGAGATAAGACGGCAAAACGGACATCACTTTTGAACTCAGGACGGTTGAAAACCTTAGGAGGAGTATAAAATGAAAAATAGCACTATTCACATGTACGTTACTATTCACGGGTACGGTACTGTCTACGTTACTGTTCACGACACTGTTCACATAGACGGATCGATGACGTGACATTAACTGATGAGGTGTCACGATCCTGTTGGACTAAAATTCTTATATACTGTTGACGGTGACGTGGCAGCATATCAGTGGACGAAAAATCTCGTGTACGGTGCATGCATCACACATGATTATTTTCAACCAAACCACGTTACTGTTCATATGGGTCAACCCATATTACTGTTCATCCGCGTGGTCAAACCATGGACTGTTGACTGATGACATGGCGCAATCCTGAGCGTCCAAACTGTTTTTAATCCGATGGCCATGATTTACTCCATGTATCTATAAAAAGGGGGCCTCCCCCCCTAATTTGATATTTCTGAATCCATTTTTAGGATCCATTTTCTGTAATTCCTTCTCCATCTTGTATTTTCTTCATATTTTAATAAATCCCCATTTTGCCCCTAGTTCAATTATGAGTAGCTAATTTCCTTTCAAGCTTGGGTTGAAGGTGAAGTTTCAACATGTGTCATGGGCTTTATTTGGTAAATTTATTTTGTCTTCCCCTCTAGTTTTTGTGGATGTTTTGACTTCTCGTCGACAAATAATACTAATCTTGTCTAGTACCGCCTTGGTTTCACCGGCCCTCTAGTACAAGGTTATTATTATTTGGCACGATAAGCCCTTAACACCATATTGATTAGAGCGTGGTTCATGAGGTGTGGATTCCCCCCTTATGATTTAATTGGTATTAATACGGATTATTTAGCCCATGATGCATGTTGATACGGATCCAGATACCCAAGTACGTCATTTAAATAGAATTCTCTTCAATTTATTCTCGCCATTTCAATTCCAATTTTATAATTTATTCTCGCCATTTTAATTTAAGTTTTAGTATATTCCAAATTATTTCCACCACAAATCCAATCACCCATTTACAAAATTAATTCTACACACAATTAAAATCCACCTCCTCGTGGGATCGACACTCGTCACCATTGATCTATACTACAATAGATTCGTGCGCTTGCGAGTACATTAAAATTTGCACAACATCAAGCTGGATTGAAGTATCAAAAGCTGGGGAAGAAGAAAATGATCCTGGTGATAGAGAATGAGGATCAACAGATGCTGCCGCTGGAGATTGAAAGAGAGGAATATCAAACTGCATTACAGTCAGTGGTGATGGAGAGACAACAAGAGATGAGTTTTGACCAGACTCAAAAGGATTACAAGTTATGGACACTGAAGAGAAATCTACTCCTGATTGGAATGGAAATGATAACTCATCAAAAATCACATGGTTGCTTATATACATTTTCCCAGAGGAATGTAAACACTGATAGCCCTATGCAGTGAACTATAACCCAAGTATATGCATCTGCTGGTTCTATAACTAAGCTTATGATGGTTGTAGGGCCTTAGGTAAGGATAACATGCACAGCTAAAAATCCTTAAATGTGATAGGATTTCAAAAGGAGTTTTATTATTAAATGTAGGTGTGGGAAGTCTATTGATGAGATATGTGGTTGTGTGGAAACCATTCCACCAAAACTTTAAAGGTAGGTTGGCTTAGGCTAGAAGTGTAAGTCCGGTTTTCACAATGTGCCTATGCTTCCTTTCAATTTTCCCATTTTGGTGATGGATGTATGGACAAGGATGTCTAAATTGGATACCTTGTTAAGTGAGATAGGTAGTGAATAATCTAAACTCACCTCCCTAATATGTTTGGAGACATTTAACTTTCTTAGAAAGACTGTTTTCAATCATGGTTTTAAAGTCTTTGAATGTTTGTAATGCTTTAGATTTTGCAGTGAGGGGAAAAATCCAAGTGAATCTGGAGAAGTCATCTAAAATAGAAAGATAGTATTGATACCCTTGTGATGACAAGATGGGAGCTGGTCCCCAAAGGTCAGCATGAAGAAGTTCTAATGGCTGAGTTGTTGTTTCAACATATGGAAAATATTGCATGCGACTCTTACCAAATTGGCAGGCACTACAAAAGTCAGGTGTGATTTTGTTATTTGATGCAAAAGTATGACCAAAATATTTGAGCACTTGTTTTGGTGCATGAACTGTTGGATGTCCCAATCGTTTGTGCATAACATTGTAATTAAGACTATTTGAAGGAAAATAGGAAGCAAACAAGGCCATCTGGGCATCTTTATTGAATGAAACGAAATTTACAGTAAAAGAATGCATTGCATCTGCTGCATTACATTGTGAAACATGGACAAAAGACTAGATTTTGAGTCGACATCAGACAATGGCTTAGAACTGAGAAATACAAGAGGTTTATGTGATTAACAGACTGTAATTAAGCCTTCAACTTGATAGAGTCCATCTCTAGCAATCCCCTTGAGCAATGTGATCCCAGTTCTCTTGTCTTTAACAAAACAAATGGATTTATGAAATTCAATTACTACATTGTTATCAGTCAATAATCTGAAAACACTAAGTAAATTCTTAGTGATAGTAGGCACATGCAAAATGTTTGTAAGCTGGAGATTGTGTGTTGTTTGTGTTCTTAAAATAGATGAGCCAACATGTTCAATGATTAAACCCATACCATTTCCTATATATAATTTCTCAGCTCTAGTATATTTTGAACAGTTCAAGAAGATACCTGCATTCTGAGTGATGTGGTTTGTTGCTCCAGAGTCAATGTACCAAGCTTGATTTGCTACTACATTGTAATTAGCCAGAGGAGTTGTTGCAGGAGTTGAATTAAAATTGTTGGGAACACTTCCAGAAGAGATATTTGCAGGATTAAAACCAATGTTTCCTGCATACATAGCAGCAGGTGCATATCCATTGTAGAAATCAACAGCACTCTGAGGATATATGAAGCTTGGTGGCATTGACGGCTGAAAATTCAGTGGCGGCTGATAAGCAACATAACCTTGAAAGTTGCCACCTCTAGGAAATCCACCATTAAAACCTTTGCCACCTCCTCTTCTATAATTTCTACCAAAACCATAACCTCCTCTAGGTCTGTACCCTTCTTGATTACCTCTTCCTTGCTTTGGAACAAATGCATGATTAAATCGATTCTTGCATTTGTAAGCTCCATGACCAGGTATATAACAGATTTGACATACAATGGTCTTATCTCCACCAAAATTACTACCAAAGTTTCCATTACCAGGCATATTATTTCTATAATTAGGCTTATTATAGTTCTGATTTTTCTTAGCAAAGTTTGCACTCATATCATGCATCACCTCAAATTGTGCCTTTTTTTACTCATCTCAAGTCTAACTTCATGACTTAATAACATTGAAAACAAATCTTCTACTGTAATATTTTCTTTTTCAAGTCCAGTAAGCACATTAGTGACCAGTGACTTATAAGAATCATCCACACCAGTAAGTACGTTCATAACAAATTCGTTTGATGAAAGTGCATTACCTTCAATTGCCAGATTGTCTGAGATCTTCTTCATTTTATTGAAGTAGTCACTAATAGAGAGTAGTCATTTCTTAGTTGTCTGCAGTTGCATCATGAGAGGCATGAATCATGCTTTAGACTGAGACATGAAAATTTCAGCAAGTCTCTTCCACAGTTCTTGTGATGTCTCACAGTTTGTGCACCATTATCAGCACACTTTCAATCATTGATGAAAACATCCAGCTCTAAAGTAACTTGTCGGTCTTTTTTCCAGGTGATATACTTTGGATTCTCAGTTCTTGTAGCTGTGAAATCAGATCCGGTAGATTCACCAGTAGACTCATGCAAAAACTAAGGAGGACATGGTTTATCGCCATTAACGAATCCTTCAAGACTGTTTCCAGTAATTGATGTTAGTACTTGTGTTTTCCACACAAGGAAATTCGTTCGATCAAGCTTCACTGGTTGAATGATAACGAAGATGATGTTGAACTACTTAAGGAAACCATGAATGGCTCTGATACCATGTAAAACTGACAAAGTAAAATTGTTTGGAAGGAAAGAAAATCATAGAGAAAATAACAAGTAGATGAAGAGGATTTTTTGTTATGAATTATTCATTACTAATCGAGAGAATACAGAGCTAGTTATTTATATACAGTTGAATAACTAACTAAGCTAAGCACTAACTAATAACAGCTTGACATTTGTACATCTTATAACAGTCTAAATGCCAAGCTGGCACATACTCACACACACACTGATAACTGACTACCCAACTGAGTTAACAATTGCTTCTCGATTATTCTATACTCTAACACGTACTTTGGAAAAATTCCTTTTTGTCATCTATCCCGTTGCTTGCTCTTGTTGTAACTACTTGTTAATTGGATAATTAATTCCTCTTGTCATATGTATGGAGCTTGATTTGTGTTAGCTGATTGGTCTAGTTCATATTGCGGTTGATTGAATCGAGGTCTCACCCAAGTGGAATGACAATTGAGCTGATAAATAAATTTGAAAAACAAAATCTAATTTTAATTAAAAGAGATTTAGTGCTGAAACTAAATACTGAATAAAAGGATATATGTAATAAAATCCTAGTATTGTATTGCGTAAATGCAGACGCGACACAAATTTTTGAAAAATAAGCATATGAATCCAAATCTTTTTCTATGGAAGATTGGCCCGTATTTAAAGTGTTTTTTCATGTATAAGACATTTATAAAATTCAGAATAAGAATTTTTTTTTATGTTTTGCCTTTGGAAAATGATAGCTACACCATGTAGTTTGTAAGAGTTATCACAAAAATTTTTGGTTTTCAACAAAGGACACCTAAAATCTTTTACGTTACATTTCACAACTTGTTTAGATGAAAAATGTTAAATTTCCTCTTCTACCCCCATGATGCACCTATTAAATATCTAGTGAATGTGGCTCAACACAAGAAAATTGATTTACACAATAACTTTTGGAGTAACTATATTTTATATCAAAATAATTTTGACAAAAAATGAAATTTATTTACTTCATTTTCTTTTTATTTTCCTTTAATTTTATTTCACCACTGCCACCAAATCTTAGTTTATTTTTCTATATATATAGATCAATCAAAAGTATGCAAAATCAGAGGATGAAATTAATCACAAATGTAAAAAATAAAAAAATAAATATAAAAAGACAAGATCCTCAAATATGGGCAAACTCAACTAAGGCCTACGAAGAGTTTTAGTCCATTAAGATATTATTTTTCCTTTTAAATACACTCCGAGTCTCTTATATAAAAGACAATAAAGAGAATTTGACAACATTTCTATTGAATGTGATGCATAGAGTTTATTGGTAAGAATTTTATTTATAATTTTAGTTGAGCAGCGGAAGAAAAATATTAGTAAAAATGGATTATTTTTTTTATTTATTCAAAGTGTAGAAGGAAAAGATGAAAAATAGTAGATAATTAGAATATGAAAGGTGACATGTTTTGCAAATAAAATGTTTGGTCAAATAAATTATAACACGTGGCGTTGATTGATACATTGTGTGTCAGCTCAATTCAGTATCTTTAAAATTCTATATTTAACACAAAGCAAAAATATTGAAACATTATTTTTTCTATGGAAACTAATTGTAGAAAATAATGAAAGGGGATCTTGATGTGTCTTGTTAAAAATTTATGGCTCTTTTTTCCTTTAACGTTTTCAATAAATTGTTGATGATGCATAAGAAAGTTGTAAGATTTAGCGTTTAGGGTTAAATGATAATTTTACTTACGTATTCATATTTGTTTTCCCAATTACAGCCTCATGATAATTTTATTCGATTTGCTTTTTACTCATATAGGTGGAGCATACACCAAAAAATTTTACCAATTGAATTAAAGGGCACCCACAAAATATTTTATGTAATTAGGGTGTTAAATATTTAATTCTATTGCGTTTACTGATACTAATTTAAAATGTTATCACAAGTTGAAGAATTTAAGTTTTTGGCTCTCTGAATTTAATTGAAATGCCCCCTAGTTTAAATTAGAGTTATGATCCCTTCTATTAAATTTATTGTTAAATTATACCTAATAAATTGAATATTATGTTAATGAATCATAATAAGGGCTCCACCTGTAATATAATGCTACATCACATGCATCGCTAGTGAATGTTTTATTTAAAAATTAATAGGCCTTTGGATAGCACTAAAAAATAATCCAATGGATTATATTTTTTTGTAATTAATTTTGGCTACCGAGCCTATCAGTTGCCATTGACTGAGGCACGGTATAAATAAGATTTTTTTTTTCTGTCATATTTAATGTTCTCTTTGTTTTTATCTGTTTGTATTAAAGCTCAGCCATTCAATTGTTCTCCCTTGTTGTTATGCAAGTTCGAAACGAAAAATTTGATGGTGTGGTGAGATTGAAAGCTACTAATAAGTCTTTTTATGAATCTGTTTATCAAATCAAAAATTAATAATTGATAGCCTAAGCACCAAACCTAAAGCCTGAAAACATAAGTAAGTTTTGATTTTATTCTCATAATCAAGAATTGCCTTCAACTTAGTTTACTTTCAACAAAGGATCAGTCTCAATCAACAGTCAGAACGAAAATATAGTTAAAGAAATTTTCGACTATAGTTCAAAGACACTAGCGGTACGAATTTTCAAATTATTCTTGTATTATCTAATATGATTCAAATCTATGCACAACTTTAGGATCGTGAGTAAATTCTTAAGGTAATTTCTTAATTAGTTTGAAAAGCTATATGCCCTATTTTTCTTTAAACAGACAAGAATCAACCTTAATTAATGAAGACTATTCGAAGAGATTTCTAACCATACTTCAAAGAAATCTACCAATGGGTATGATTTTCCAAATTACCATATATCCTTTAAAATCACGAATTAAACCATTGATATAATTTTATAATATAGAAGAATTAATTAATTGAAGGGTATAGTCTAACTTGTTGTGAGGGGATAAGCTGATCAGATGGGAAACGAATGAACATGTATTTATAAGATATTTGTATGAAAATAATGAAAAAGAAAAACCTAAAAAGGATGCAATAGAGTATAGTGTTTATATAAAAATGTAAAATTTTGTAAAAGAAAATTAATAAAATAACTATATTTTTAAAAAAAAAATGTTATAGGTTTTGAAAGATGGATTTACAATATTTTCTTAGGAATGGACAATTAGCTACACAAGCATAAACGGCAACCAACTTAGAAAAGAGCAATACTTATCTTTCAAAAGTAATCGATCAATATATAGTTCCTACATCTTCAACATACGAATTTGTCTCTCACGTATAAGTAATTATATTAATTTATTATCTAATGCTCATACTAAATAACTATTAATTAGATGTTATATACTTGCAGCGATAAAGAAGAGCTTTTGAAAAGTCATAATTCTAATTTGTCTATCACTATTAGGGTTAGTATATCTGTAGATATTTTTTTAAATTAGTATGTTCACTAAATCTAGTATGTAAGTTTTTTTTAATCTTTATTACTTTTGTGATAGTTGAGGAAATACACTGGGAAAACTAATAGACAACTTTCAGTAGAACATAAGTGAAAAGATTGGTTATGCAGATGTGTATTCTGATAACAATGAATCAAAGAGCCTTAAGGCAGATAAGTTTACCTCGGAAACTACATGTACACCTGATCGATTTTGTCTCTTTGTTGGCAAGTTATTGGAAGACAAGAAAAATTCAATAAGAGAAATAAGATTTAGAAGCCTACTTGAAATCCAATGTGGTCAAACAAAAAGGCAGTTATGTCGTTGGTTGGTTGATCAATTCAAACCTAAATGTAGCAAGTCAAATTTTAAAATTGTGCCACATAACATTTTCAGACATCGTGGGCATAAAAGATGGAGTTATACCACACAATTGGGTGGACTAAATGAAAATGCTGTTGAATTACAAGATATTTTTCAATCAACAGTTAGAGGAATCAACATCGAGACACTTGAGGATATTATAAAGCAATTAGATGAAATCAATTGGATTTTCAAGGTTTGTAATAAACTCCATTTTGGCATATTTATGAGTACATGCATTATTATATTAAATCATGAATATATCTTATATTTCTTTCACAATATATTCTATTCTTATACCATCCGTATTTTTCTATAATATTTGCATGCGTAATTGTATAAGACATTTGAAGTTACTATGAAATATAAGCACACATTAGCTATTTATTGAACTCATTCATGCTTGCTATTGTTCATTTTACAAATAGTAGTTTTGATATGAGTAAGTTGCCTTTACCTTGTTTGCACTAGCCAGGTTGTTATACCCAATAAGTGGTTATATATCACATTTGTTTCTACATTCGTGCAAGGATATTTACAATATTAAATCACTTAATAGGGCTTCGTATTGTTATAAATGATTGGTAAAGTCCAGTAGTAAATATGAGAATCATCCAACTATATATGTTAAAGGATGTTTTCCTTTCCTATAGGTAAGATGGTTTCCATAACTAAATTTGAGCATTTTTCATACCACGAATGGTATAAATTATATTACTTTTTTTAACTAAAAGTTGTTTATACAGACTTTTTACCTGCATAATGTTGTTTACAATTGCATTCAGCATGACAGGACTATAACTCCTGTCACATTTTAGAATGAATCAATGGTGAAGTGGTTCATGAAGTTGGTTGAGATCTCAGGGAGGGGTTCGATGCAATAAGGTGAACTTTTATTTTAGAGTACTTAACATTATAATTAGCATAATAGCATGAGACAAATAGACATTGTCCTTATTTTTTGACAGCATTTATTTGCTCAATTAAACAAATTTGGATGTATACTACCACCACTGATGGAGCTTTTTGATTAAAAGCTGTTAGACACCCTAATTTTGAAGAAATTATTTAGAAACAAATACTTTCAATTAGAATACTGACTTCTAAGATTGATTACCTATTTGATGCGATATCTAAACAGACTAAAATACCAAAAGAATTGCTACATCAAAGACCATGTTGCCCCTCATGTCCATTTTATCACATATTACATTAAAACTCCAACCCATGAGTTTGCATCTGCTCAGGAAAATAATGTTGGGGCTAAGTTTATTGAAATCTCTTCAAATGAAGGTTCAATCCCAGGTTATGATAAAATAAACAACCCTTATGATGGCTTCGACTTAAATACAAAGGAAATGAAAATACATCAAATATTAAGTACATTAGAAATGGACATAGATTGTGAGAGGACAAATGCATTTCAGTCAAAGGAAATGGAAATGTCCAAGGGAAAACCCAAAGTGACTCCTAAGGAATCTAAAGTATTAAAGTGTATTTATTATTGTTGTTTTTATATTTACAATAATTGTATATTGTGACACTACCTTAGAATATGTGAATTGCAATTTTTTATTTTATTTGTAGGAGGGTCTTGTGATGATAAAATCAATTGCAAAAGGGTAAGCATATTTAAAATTCTAAAGAAAAAATGTCAATCTCAAATCTACTCAACTTCGATTCTTGTTGGTCCATTTTTGGATCCCACTCTATTTACTGAGGGTGAAATGAAGCTTATTCTTTACCTTTTTTATGACAAGTTGGCTGAAATATATGGTCTAATAATAATGAAATGCGTTTATGGTTTGTTTCTAGAGTAGATATAAATCTCTTAATCTTGCTTTTATTTATTGTGATAATGTTGTTGTTGTCCATATAGAATACAACAACGTAACACGGAGCAATATTTTTTCCCTCATGCCAAGAGCATAGATTGATTGTGATGTAATACTCTATGCCTACTATGTAGAATATCTAGTATTGATTCAACGTTAATAATGCTAGTACTGATTTAATGTTAATGATGCCATTAGATTCCATTAGTATGTATGAACATATCTCTTGACTAATGTGTGCACTTTGATTGCAGCTGTTAAAAAAATTTTAGAATATTACTAGGCACGCAGAGTACAAGATTATTAAAGAGGCCCAAAAGGATATCACCTCTCTTTGATGTCTGTTCCTAACGTCCTATTATTCTGTAAGATAACCAAAGATTATATATTTCTAATTCAAATATTATTCTTTAAAAGAGATCATGTAGATTGTCAACTAACAAAATGTTATTATTCTTTTAATTTCTAAATCATGTGGTGGACACTTTTCTTCAAGAAAAACTATAGTTAAAATTTTGCAATGTGGATTTTATTGGCCTACCATATTCAAAGACACATGAATTTTGCAAAACTTGTGAAAATTTTCAAAATCTAAGATCAATTACTAAAAGAAACATGATACATTTAAATCTCATACTTAAGATTGAAATATTTGACTGTTGGGGAATTGATTTCATAGGCTCATTTCCACCATCTTTTGAATTTGCGTAAATATTAGTTGCAGTTGATTATGTCTGAAAATGGATTGAAACAATTTTTTGTCGAAATAATGATAGCAAAACAATTGTTAAGTTTTTAAGAGAAAATATTTTAAGTCGATTTGAAATCTCTCGAGTCATTATCAGTGATGGAGGTAAGTATTTTTGTAATAAGTAATTTAAGTCCTTAATGAAAAAAAATAGAGAATTACACATTAAATTGTTATCTCTTATCATCCTCAAACAAATGACCAAGTTGAATTAGCAAAAACATCAACAACAACAACAATTATGATAATATTGTTAATAATGATAAATTAATTATTTTTATTAATTATTATTCTTATCATTATTTTTATTGTTAATAATGATAATATTAATAAAAATAATAATAACAATAATTAATAATAACTAAAATAATAAAATAAATAAAAATAAATAATACTAATAATTATAATAATTATTATTAATGAAATTTAAAATAATTAAATTAATTGTGATTTGAACAATAGTAATTTGGGAAATATGAAAAAATTAGAGGGATATAAAAGTAAACATATATTTCATTCGCATTCCCTCATTTTCATTCTCAACCCCCCCATGGGAATGAGATTCTAATTCCTTATTCTCAAATTATATGAGACTCACACATTTTATTCTAATTTCCAAAGTATAATTTACCACGTAAACATGGGTTTAATTTTCATTCCTTCATTCTCATTCCCTAAACCCTCAAGTAAACACACCAATAATGTTATAATTCAATAAAGATGGAAGCAAAAAGTAGTGAAAACAAAAGTGGAAGAACCCAAAAAAAAATCAAATTTTTTAATAGGAAGCAGATAAATTGAACAATAAAATAGGTAAATGTGAAGAGAACTCAGAACTTCTACAAATAAGTTAGAATTCATATGGAAGTTTTGAAATATACAAACAATGATTTGTTGGTAAAAGAGTTAAGTAGTTGGACCCATTGTTAGAAATAACTTACCACAAACTGGACAAATATTAGCGTAAATAAAGTATATGATAACTTGACTTTATATATACACCCATAATAATAGAATCAATAGCATTAGTAGAAATATCTACCTAAAGATTAAAAAAAAAAAAGGAGAGTGGAGGAATTCAACCAAAGTATTGGAATTTATCAACAAGAAATGGATATAATAAATGATAAAGTCAACAAATATTAATAAAATATGAACTTCCATATAACATTTGAAAGAGTTGGAATATTCAACCCATATATTATTGAGCAAATAGTTAAGTGGTTGAACCTATAATTAGGAGTAACTAACTACAAATTGGATAAAGCTTAACACAAAAAATGCATGTGATAATTTAATTTGAAATATATAACCTTAATGTTAGAATTCAATAATAATAATAATAGAATATCCAACCAAAATATCTAGAAATCATAAGTATAGGAATACAACCAAAAAAATTAGAATTTATCAACAATAAATTGAAAAATAAATAGGAAAGTCGATAAATGTAAAGAGAACTTGGAATTTCTACACAAAAGTTGTAATTCATTTGAAAGATTTAGAATATACAATCAATAAACTGTTGGGAAAAGAGTTAAGTAACTTAATCCATTGATAAGAATAACTTACCACAAACTAAATGATGATTAACATAAAGAAGGTTGTGATAATTTAACTTGAATATGTAACCATAGTGTTAGAATTCAATATCAATAGAAGAAATGTCCAACCAAAAGGGCAAGAAAAAAAGAGTAGAGGAGTTCAACAAAAAAATTGGAATTCATTGACAAGAGATGGATAAAGTAAATGGTAAAGTAGGTGAATATGAATAAAACTTGGAACTTTCACATGAACGTTAAAATTCATTGAAAATTTGAAATATTCAACCCATAAATTATTGAGAAAATAGTTAAGTAATTGAACTCATAATTAGGAATAACTGACCGAGAACTAGATAAAAATTAACATAAAGAAGGCATTTAATAATTTAATTAGAAATATAGATCCATAATTTTAGAATTCAATAATAATAGTAGAAATCTCCAACCAAAAAATCAAGAGAGTGGAGCTTGTGGCACCCCTCAAAAGTACTCTAAACACTTTTTTTTCTTTTTTATACCCATTAAAATATTAAAATGAATATAATTTATTCTAATGACACCTCCCTTATTCCATAAATAACCTTGGTAAACTTAGAAGTTGAGAAGGCGATGATTAATTGAAGACAAGCAATTAAGTTTTGTAATTATTTCCTTGAATTTGCTTAAGAAAAAGATGAGATTCACGAATAAGAAGGCTACTAATAGAGAAAGGAAAGAAAACTCTAGGCTATTGTCAAACCAAGACGATTTCACTTGCAGATCGAAGAAAAATAATAGAGAAAGTTGATGAATTTAAAAATAAGATGAATGCTTGAAAGAAAAAGAGCCAAGTCATTGCAATCATCACAATGGCACAATGATACATCAATAATAAACTAATGAACATGAGAACAATTAGAGTTGTATTTGAAGGAGCAAGACAATGATGGGTAATTGTTCTTCACAAAAGTAACAACAAACTTATCAATACAAAAATAAATAAAAATAGAATTCGTGACCCATATGCAATAATAACTTATTGGCACTTCTTCCATTGTTCTGAATTGGATTGAATTTTTTTTTTTTAAAGGATATTCTACATGTGGGTGCCAAGAGTTCGTATCATGAAAGTTTGTAATTGTGGGTGTAAAAAGTTTGCACAAGACAAGATGAAATCTGTGGGGTTTCATGTAATTCCACACAAGGATAAAATTGTAAATCCAAAGAAAAGATTTCATTAGAATATTAAAGTGGTGCCAAAAGCATCACTCAAATCAAGAAACCATAAGTGGATTAATCCAACTACAAATTGGAATTTGTTCAACAATAAGTAGACAAAATAAATGGTAAAGTCGGTTAACACGAAGACAACTTGGAATTTTCACACAAAAGTTGTAATCCTTTTGAAAGATCTAGAATATGCAACCAATGAATTATTGGGAAAAGAGTTAAGTAACTGAACCAATTATTAAGAATACTTACCGCAAATTAGATAAAGATTAACATAAAGAAGGTTGTGGTAATTTAACTTGAATATGTACCCATAGTGTTAGAATTCAATTGCCATAGAAGAAATATCCAACCAAAAAGTTCAAGAAAAAAAAGTATATGAGTTTAACCAAAAAAATGGAATTCATTAACAAGAAATGGATAATGGTAAAGTTGGTGAGTACAAATAAAACTTGGAACCTCTAACAAGTGGTATAAGAGTCTATTCATGTTGAATCATTGAGAATCAAATTTATTTTTAATTACTGATTAAATCTCTGGTGTTCTCGAATTTAATAATAATGAAATTATCAAATTTGAGAACAAATTTGTGATTTTTTTAAAGTTCGGATTTACAGTTTAAAATATAAATCGGATTCAAGAAGTTGGGTCCATCTCATTTAGGGCCCAAAAGCCCAAAGTTTAATAAATTTACTAATTAAATAATTAATAGAAACTGGAAGGGTGCAAATTAAATTACCATGTAATTTGAGCGTCCTATTGGTCTTGATTTTTATTTTATCCTCTCGTTGGTTATTATTTGAGATACCCACTTGTTGGAGAGATAATTATTAGGCTGCCACTGTAAGCCAAGAATATTGAGATTCTTGATGTTGGCAGCCCCTAGTATTATCTAGAGAAGATTTTGTGCTGTAATCTCATTAATATAGTGGAAGATTATATCAGACTACTGTCCCATAGTCTTTTTCACTTTAGATTTTCCACGTAAAAATATGTGTCTCTTATGGTTGATTTTTTCTTTGAATTTATTGGTTTATTTTTCTGGCTATTTACTTGTGGTGCACATCTTATTTTAATCACACAAAGAGGAAAATAGTTTTGTTTCTACTTAATTTGGAACTGTTTATGGTAGTCCTTTTTTCCAACATAAAATTTATGGCCGGCAGCAATGGTAGCTGCCAGCGCTAAGGTTGCTAGTGAAGCAACCGCGATAGCCCATGGAAAAACAATGGCTATCAAGTAAAAAAAAAAAAGAATAAAGATATAAAGAACCTAAAAAAAAATATGGATGGCTTCCGACCGAGCAAACCAGCCATGCTCACCACACCATGGCAGCTTGATTAGAGTGGCGGCCATGGTCGCCATATAAGGAAGAAAAAAAGCGGCTGCATGAATACGTGATGAAGAAGAAAAGAAAGAAGAAAAGATAGAGTTTTCATGGTTTTTATCGTGAAGGTTCCTAAGCTATTAATAAATTCTTTTTCCACAAAATAGTTAAAGAATTTTTCATTTAAGTCCTACATTTATCTAGGCTTAATGAAATTTAGTTTTGGGCCCAATATAATGGGCTTGATGGATTAAAATTAAGGGTTGTCTTATCTTTGCACACTAAAATTAAAGTTAAGTTTAGCCCATTAAAAAAAAGTTTGGTTTGATTTATGGACCGGTTCAGACAGAAAGCAGTAAGAAACTTAAATGAGATAGAGTAATGAGAAATTTAAAGGATTCTCTAAGAGAACAAGTAACTCTGAAAGGCCAAACACACAACCCTAGAGAGCAATTCAACGTTATGAATTCATGTACGTTTTTGTGTAATTTTATTATTGATTTTTGATAATACAACATGTATATTCTTGGATTTATAGGTGATTGTTTTTACCAAAAAAGTTCTTACCCCAAAAAGTGGTATCAAAGTCTCTTCATATTGAATAATTAAGAATCAAATTTATTTTTTATTACGGATTAAATCTCTAGAGTTCTCGAATTTAAAAATACCAAACTTATTAAAATTATTGATTTGAGAATGAAAATGTGATTGTTTTTTAGAATTTATTTTTAAAATTTGGATTTATAGTTTAAAACAAAAATCGGATTCAAGATTTATGGTCGGCGGCAATAACGGTTGCCACCGCTAAGGTTGCTAGTGAAGCAGCCGCGGTAGCCTGTGGAAAAGGTGGCAACAGCCATCAAGTAAAACAAAAAAAGGAATAAAGAGACAAAAAAACTCAAAAAAATGAGATGACGCCTTCCAACCAAGTAAACCAGCCACAGTCACCACACTGCGGCGGCTTGATTAGAGAGGTGGCCATGGTCGCTACATAAGGAAGAAGAAAAGTGGCGACATGGCTACAGGATGAAGAAGAAAAGAAAGAAAAGATTGATAGGGTTTTCATAGTTTATATCGTCAAGGTCCCTAAGCTATTAACAAATTCATTTTTAGTAAAAATGTTAAGGACTTTTTCATTTAAGTCCTACATTTATTTGGACTCAATGAAATTTAATTTTGGGCCTAATATATTGGGCTTTATTGATCAAAATTAAGGGTTGGTTTATATTAGCCCACTAAAATTAAAGTTAACTTTATCCTATTAAAAAAAAGGTTTGGTTTAATTTGTGGGCTGGTTCATAGAGAGAGTAGGGAGAAACTTAAAGGAGAAATTTAAGGAATTCTTTCTATTCTCTATTAACATTCTATTATCGAAGAAAGAACAATGAGAAACTTAAAGGATTCTCTAGGAGAATATGTAGATCCAGAAAGCCAATCATACAACCCTAGAGAGCAATTCAACATTATGGATTTAGGTACGCTTTCGTATAATTTTGCTATTTATTTTCGGTGATACAACGTGTATATTCTTGGGTTTATGGGTGATGATTTTCACCAAAAAATTTCTTGTCGAGATTTGTCAAAACGCCATTCAGCACATGTTATAGGAGGCCAAAAGATCGATGTTGAAAAGTTTGATAAGAAAATCAACTTCGGCATATGGAGGCGCAAAGTTATGGATGACCTTATTCAAATCGATCTTGATATTGTTCTAAAAAATAAAAGAAATTTGTATGATAAAGAAACTTAGGATCGTATGAACGAGAAAGCATGTGATCATATCAGTTCTTGTTTAACTAAGAAGGTGAAATATTTGGTGAAAGATGAGGAGTGTGCGATGATTTTGTGGCATATATTGGAGAAGAAGTACCTACTAAAAAGTCTTGAAAATCGCTTTCATGCAATGAGCCAAGTAAATAGCTTTCGAATGAAGCATAAGGTGTCAATGCACGATCATATCTCAAGATTTGAAAAGTTACTTGCTAATTTGAAGAGTTACTTGTTGATTTGAAGAATATTGATGAAGATATTAAGTATGAAGTTAAGGTTATGATTCTATTACACTCACTACTAAAGGAATATAGTCATTTTGTGACTACCTTGATATATGGGAAAACCATAATTGTCTTTAAAGATATTTGCACAACATTGACCAATTTATAAATTTGGAATAATGATAAACATTCCGAAAGAGCATCATTTGAAGTTTTTTTTGCCAGAGAAAGGACGATGGAGAAAAATAAGAAGCGTGGTGAAAAGAATTCTCGATCCAAAAAGGGTCATTGGAGGAAAGATTGTCCAAAGGCTCAGAAGAGAGATGAGAATAAACCAGTAGCAGCAAATATGGCATGTAAAGATGAAAACTCTGATTATTCACTAAATATTATACCTACAACATATGTGGCTAGTTCGAGCGAGTGGATACTTAATATTAGAGCAACCTATCATTTGTGTCCCATTAGAGAATGGTTTATGGATTTCAGCGAATTGAAATCTGGTGCAGTTGTGATGGGGAATGATCAACCTTATCACACGATGGGGATAGGTACAATTTGGTTCAAGCTATTCAATAGAATGGTCAACGAACTGAAAGAGGTTAGATATGTTTTAATTTTGAAGAAAAATATAATTTGCGTGGGTGCTCCAGAAGTTGGCACAATAAAATTTACATATGGGGCTATGGTGATTCTGCAAGAGGTTGGGCATTACAATTTGTACTATTTGAAGGGAGGTACAACTAATGAAGCAAATATTGCTAAGGTGCATAGTGACACCACCAAACTATGGCATGTACGACTGGAACTTACTAGAGAGAAGTCTTTGTAACTCTGATGAGGCATGAACTCTTAAAAGGTACCAAAACCTTAAAATTAAATTTCTGTGAGTATTGTATAGTATGCAAGAAAATAAGGGTCAAGTTTAGTATGGCTAATCACGATACTCGTGAGATTCTTAAATATGTTCACAGTGATGTGTGGGGAGCAACTAAGACTGCATCAATTGGCGGAAGCCATTATTTTATTACATTTATTGATGATTTCTCTAGACATGTGTGGGTGTACACCATGCGAGCAAAGGATAAGGTTTTAGAGATTTTTGTGAAATTGAAGAAACTAATAGAGACTCAAACTGGCAGAAAGATCAAAGTATTACGATCTAATAATTAGGTGAATGTACTTTTGATCCATTCTTGCAAGTATGTAGAACAAATGTATTAAAAGACATTTGATCAAAGTATTGACTCTTACTGGGGCCACATTCCGTTGATCTCCCTCTCGTCACCGATAACGCCTCCGCTTGCTGCGAACTTACTTGTCTGTTTTCCTTATTTTTCCATCTTCTCTCCTCATTTAATACGGAGGCTACAACATCATCGAAAACTAGACTCTCCACTAGATTGTTGGTCGTTAAGTTGATGATGAGTTGATCATACGAATCTGGTAGACTTTGAAGTAGAAGCTCTGCAAGTTCATTTTCCTCTATATTATGACCCAACGTTGTGAGTTGTGAAAATAGAGTCTTCAAGGTGTTGATGTGGTCGGTCACCATTATAGATTCCGCCTATTCGAAGAGTATAAAATTTTATCTTTAAGAAGATTTTGTTGTGTAGTGACTTGAGCCTCGTACAATTTTGTGAGAGTATCATATATTTCCTTCACTATATTTTTCTTTGTCACACTGGATAATACTCCATTCACAAGTACCAAGTGTAGAACAGAAATGGCGTTGCCGTCTACCTCATTCCACTTGTCATCAGTTATCTCTATCGGCCTTTCTCCAATTGCTGTCAAGCAATTATTTTTCCTCAATACAGCTTTCATCTTCATTTTCCATAACGAAAAATTATTTCCGTTAAACTTCTCAATTTCATACTTTGCCGTCATTTTGTTGATAAATACCACACACAAACTAGTGTACCACCTTGAATAGTTGTGAGTATGTGTGAGAATGCACATCAGGAAAGTTTCCAGGAAAAACTAGAAGGGTCACAATGATCCCACTTAAAACCCAGACTCCTTAAGCTATTATTGCCTTTGTGACAGAACTTTCCTAGACATGTACCAAACCACACAATTGCTTTACTCACACCACTATTCCCTGCTTTGCACCGCAAAATTCTTGGATCGCTCCCACCGTTTCTTGTGAATAGTACCGTATACGTGAATAGTACCCCTTACTTGAACAGTACCCAACTCCAAAAAATACAACAAATAGCTCTGATACCACTATTAGTAAATTGGTAGGTGAAGCAGGACCGCAGCTAAAATAAAATTGGAAGAAAAATAAAGAACAAGCACAAAAAATGGACACCAGAAATTACGTAGTTCGGCTTTTAGCCTACGTCCATTGGCGAAGACTGAATGAAATATTTTACTAGTCAAAAGAAGTTACAAGTATTGTAGTATTTTAACTCACTTCCTAAAATCTCAATACACTCAAACTCTCAGAACACTAATCACTCAAGAGTTTATTAAACTCTAAAGGAAGGAAATGCTTCTCTCTCGATAGAATGAATTTGCTCATTCTCTTCGTTTCTATTTATAGAGCAAGTTTTGGCACTATTCATCAATTATTTAATTATTTTTTTTCTTTTCCTTCTTCGGCCCGGCATCTCTTTTTTTCTTCTCTCTCTTTTTTTTTCTTTGGTCGGCACCAAATCTTTCTTCTTCTTTTTTTCGTTAATTTAAAGAATGCAGCAACATCCGTATTCAAAGCAGGGAAAAGTGGTGGGCACTTTCAGGTAATATGATACGTAATGATGGAAAGTTATGCTTCATCTTGACGTAGGTTTAAGCTTTTCCATTCCTTTTGTATTTTTCAAGTGTGGCCATTGGGAGTGGATGGCAAGCTATAGTTGCCTATGTTAACTTAGCCTGTTACTATATAATGGGCCTCCCCATTGGATGTCTGCTTGGTTTCAAAAAAAGCTTAGGATTTGTAGTTGGATTCAAATTATTATTACTGATTATGAAGTAGATGCTTGTTGATCTTATTTTTCAAGGAATTTGGTGGGGAATGAGTGCTATCTCTCTTGAAAATGATAACTCTAGTCATTCTTTCTGCCAGAACAAATTGGAATGTTGAGGTATCATCTTGGTTTTTGAATTCTGTAACTTAATCATTGGGTCTCCGTTGCTCCGCAGCAATTTATCACAATTGGTATTGCTTTAGGTTGAAAAAGCTATTGAGCGCTTGAGGAAATCTGGAAATGAAGAGAAATCGGGCTTTAGATCACGGTGTAATATTTACCAAATATTTTAGTATTATACAGATCTCCAAACTCAATACCAAACAGTCTATAGACATAATAGCCGCGACAATACACGATGGTTTGAGGATCCTTTTAGAGCTCTGAAGTGTTTAATAAACACCTGTAACTATAATTTAAAAGTAAATATATGATTTTATTTTACAGTTTGGTAAAAAATTTATATGATTGATTCTTCAAAATTATTAATTTTAAATAGTTATATTTATCATTATGATGAATTTTTATTTTCTAATTAAATCTTTTTTTTTCTTTTTTTTTTAAACCACAACTTTTAGGCCACAACACCATTTAATATCCATCTGGGCCGCATGGTGGGCATTCTGTTTAGCATTGTCTGTTAGATTACAATCGTCTGTTGAGGATGAAAAATCTTGAATAAATAAATTTATTACAATCTTAAATAAAAATGGCTAAATTCCAATTCACTTAATATTTCTATCCGCCTGCTGGGTCCTAAATTGATATACGAAGCTACTTCTGAAATGAGTCCCACAATTTAATCATTTGATTATTCAGGAATTCAAAATGGAGACAAAATAAATTAATAAATAAATAAATAAACTCACAAGTTGCTAAATTGCGAGATGTTGGCAAGCATCTGTGGTCAGTCATCAAAGGCAATAATGGTCGAGCCATGGCTCCGGCTATGACCTTCCAGTACGATCACAATGATTTGAACCACATGCATGACATGTGCGAGCTTCATCCCATTGCAATGTAGAGTCTCTTTCTCAACGAAAATCCATGGCATCTTCTTTCAATTTTGTGCCTATTTTTGGGCTTTTGCGAACATGCTAATGCTGGCCATGCTCCAATACTTATGATAATTCCAAGCTGAAGCTTCTTTATTTCGAATTATATATATATATATATACAAAAGTAACCCAAAAAAAAAAGAAAAAAAACACTCTGGAAGTTCAAGTTCATATTGGTTGTCTTGTTACTGTTTTGTATGATTGCATCTAGCACAACAAAGAAAAGTTATTTTGTTTTTTCTCTTTTTTTTTTCCTTCATCTTCAGTGGCATGTGCTACCAAAATAATCCACAAATATGAAATTCCGTCGTAGAATGAATAGGTGCTTAATATGGAAACAATTGAAGAGTGAAAATATGTAGCTAAAAAAAGAATGTAGCTTCAAATTCATATTTACTTTAAAACGTGCCAACTAAAACGACCCATTTATCAATGGGGGTGATGCTTATGATTTATTTAAAAATAATAATTAAGCATTTTTTATTCTCAATTTCATAATTAACCCTTGTATATGATCTTCAGTTCTCACCTACTCAGCAAATATAATTTCTAACATGGACTACATATTGAGAAAATATAACATATAGAAATATTGATGTGTGAGCGTTCTTATGCAGACAAGCTATCAAAGCATATAGTTTTATAGTTAATTTAACATTTAGGTAGTAAATGTTTTTATATCTAAAATCTAAATAGGTCTAAATGTATACACTAAAATAAGATATTTGTTTTTTTATAATTTAACGTAATATTTATGCATAAAAAATTTGTTATCTAATTATAAAATAATATTTATACCAAGTAAAATTTCAAATCAAGAAAAATTCTAATATGACATCTAATAGTTAAGTATGAAATAAATATATTAAATAAGGGTATTTGTGAGAAAAGAAATGGCTTTTCTATTAAGACATTTTATCATTCAGATAAAAGTTTAGAAAGTTTATTTTTTCATTCAAATAAAATGTCTTACAATAAGACTTGAGATACAAAAATAAACAAGCCGAAATATCAAAACAAACAACCCATTACTCTATTAAACCACACATGAAACTGATTCTATTAAATTATATGATTTAATAGTATGTGCAAACTATTAAAAAAAATGAGAGAGTCTACATGAAAGAAGAACTCAATATAATATAAGTTAAAAATATTTGATGAACTGGGTATAATACAGGGCTATTTATCGAAAATTACTCAGTACAAGGATTCCATAATCAAACTTTTTCACCTTAAAGCAATCCTGAGTATTCCTTATTCGTAAAAATATCAAATATGGAGAATCATAAAAGATCACTTTTATCTTAATAAAAACTGTCACATAGGACAGTCACAATCTTTCAAGATCGTAAATGGCAAACATTATGTCCCATATAGCACAACTAACGAATATTCTATTATTATTATTATTATTATTATTATTATTATTATTACTATATAATCTAAGCTCAATTTTCTTAAGAAATGCTTTGTGGATCCACTAAGTATGAATTTTATGTATTTGTATGCCATGATAGTGCTGGCTTTCATCATCTAATAAATATTAAACCGAAAAATAAAAATACATTGATAAAATTTTATTTAACAATAACATAATGATTAATAATAACAATAAAACATTAATCTATTCCGAAAATTGGGAAAAATAAGAAAAACAAACTTGTCTAGTTTCACATCTAGTGTAGATCCAATGCTAAGAAAAAAAGTTAATTAATTTTCCCATTGAAGGTTCACAATTGTCAAAGTTACTCATTTTGTCTTCTTGGGCACCTTTTGCAGAAGTTTACTAGATCAATACATATTATATTCACATAAAGGAAAAGACACCGTCATTTTCTGCTAATTACTTTCCATTTTTGGAAAATGAATTGATATATAATATTTAATTTGAGTTCTTTTAATTGTCAATACGCTGGAGTAAAGTGCAGCTGGCTTGCTGCAAGTTGATGACACAGTCACTTTAACTATGGTTGCACCGAGCGCCTACAATTAATTAAGATGCTTAAATTAGTCTTTCGAGAAAAACAAATGCTTAAATTAATTCTTAGGGCTTTAATGATCCCAAAGCCATGCACTTAAAGGGTGGTAATTTTTTTTTTTTTTTTTGTGGTGGTGGGGGCAATTATAATTTATGTGCCATTTTTTTATATATGTATTAAAACGCGTTATTTAGATCTAATTTGATTCGTTAAATTGAGATCTAAATGAATCGCCCCCACTTGTTTATATATTCAATTTGCTGCAATTAGATTAAGTTTAAAAAGTGAAGATGATACAGTTAGAGATATAACCTTGTTAGATTAAAAAAAATAGATACAAATTTAAGGTATGCTTCAATTGTATAAAATCTTTCTCATGTGTGTGATACGAATTCAACCTAAGATCTCCTTATACAATTTAAAGAGGATCCCGTGAATCAAATAGGATGCATAATTTAAGTTCGATATTGTTAAGATTGATATTTAATACTCATGGTACATACTTTCTAATCAACTTAAACTTTTAGATGTATAATTAATGAAAGTGTTGCTTCTCAAAAAATACACTTAGGTAGTGTTTGGTTGGGAAGAAAGAATGTAGGAGAGGAAAGTAATTTAAATTCTCTTTTTATTTTCATTGTAATTTCACTACTCTTCTTCATTCATTTCTTCTCCCTTCCTCTTCATTCCACTATTTTCCTCTTTATTCCACTATTTTTTTCTCCTCCATTTTCTTCAAACCAAACATGACCTAAGTTGCCACTGTTGAGGAAACCATAAGTTGTCACCGCCGCCGTTTTCCCTCAAGAGCCCACATTACACCAGCAGATGCCGCATCACCGCAAGCCACCGCGCGGGTGCAATAGTTTGTTAAAAGAATTATTATCTTAATAAAGGAAAATATTCTTGATGACCAAGTAAGCTTGTTAAAGCAAAATGAAGATTAAAGAATTATTATCTTAAAAAACTATTCCATGACTTGCTGAACTTTTTGACTTTTCAACCGAGAAAGCAATCGCAATCATTCTGCTGGGTGAAAAAATTCTTAAGGGGTGTTCCTCATACGTGATTTCATTTAAAGATGATCAAAATATTCAAGAATTAATAAAAAGACGAACCAGAAGAAAGGACTATAAATGGAGGGCGATAAAATGTGATTTTCACACATCCTCATAAATGAAGTACAAGAAGAGAGTGGATCCTTGTTTTTTTTATTTATTTTTTAATGTTAACGAGTTATGTTCACAATTTGATATGTCGATCCAATCTAAAAAGACAAATAATACAAACAATTGTATAAATAAATAGATACTAAAAAAAATATTATAAGTACAAAACTACAAGATGCTATGTCTCTTACAGCATTATTCTATTAGATGATAATTCTTAATTAAACAAAAAACATAAACTTAAATATTTCGCATGTTAATGGGAAAGAATTTGAATTATCTTAGCATTGAAAAATATTTCGAGTATCTCTGACTAAAATATTTGAACAACATCATAATAGAATTACTTACGAGATTTTAGATAAATTTTTTTATTTTAAATATTATTTAATTAATGTAATATTTAAAAAAATAGAATATTGGATTTTAATTTAAAAGGGGGAAAATTGGGATTATCGTTTAAATCAAAATAATTTGAACAACAAAATATTTTTCATAATTTCTTGCACTATATAAATATTTTAAAACTAGTGTATTTTAAGGGTAATTACCTATGAGTGGTAAAAAATTAATTATAGCCGAGCCGAGCCGAGCCGGAAAAATGAGAGCGGGAGCCCGAGTGTGGCTAATGGACATAGTGACGACTAATGATGGTGCAATAATCCAAATTCCAAAGCCAGAGGCGGTATGGGAGGCCGAGGCATGGCTGTTCCTCCGAAGTCAACATCATATCCGGCTCGGCTTCAAAAAATCCAAAAAAAAACGAAATATTCATGAAAAAATGATGAAAATATTCCGTCAAAAAAATGGCAAACGGCGTCAAATGTGATGATGTCATGTGCTCAGCTGGAGGCCGCTGGTGCTCAGGCCCAACTGGCACGGCACCTTGCACATGGCCAGCTGCCTCCCTGTCTCCACATCACTTCTTTCTTTCTTTCCCATTTTATCCTCCCTTTTCATTTTCCAATTGACATCTTCACCCTCTCTGCCCTTTTATTTTTTTCTTTTAAAGATCCACTTCATGTAAAATTTTCAATTTTGTTATATGGCTGAATTTTCTTTCCTAAGTAATGTTATTAACGAAAATATAACGTCAATTAGTCGATATCAAAATTATTTGCAGAATTGATAAACAATGTATAATGAAAGTGCATATATATATATATATATATAAAGCAGGGGCATGTGGTTTCAATGAATAAATTGATTGAAAATAATTGTGTATGCATGTGTTTCTCGGGAGCCAACTTGGAGTTGTAGGGTATTATGCAATCTAATAAGATGGTATGTCTCATTATGTAAAGCAAATGTTTTAGAAAGACAAAGATGGGCTTGTGGGTGTGATGCATGCAAATTCTACAATTAAGGAATTTGTTAAATATATCACGGGTTCCTTAGGTGGCTTCACTTCAAGTCAATTATAAAAGCTATTGGTGATATTATTTATAATTGTTTTTCTTCCACAATTTTACAAGAAATGCTAAATAATTATTACAATAATTACTAGTAAACAATTGTGGGGACATTAGGAAAAAGTCTTAAGTGATAATATATATCAACATCGTCGCGCTGACGTTTACTTGCATTTCTTCACACATAAAATTATTGATAAATTTAAAATTATCACAATGAGTAGTAAATAACACGACACCACCACATCGATACATTACCATCCAAGTGTATTTTGTCATGTATACACAATACATTTATGATAATTTTGAATTTGATGAAAGGTGTATTTACACAAGAAGGAACGCTAATGAACTTTAATTTAATGATGCGGTAACATTGGTACCACCAAAGACTTTATTATTGGATTTGCATATTGCTGTCCTAATTGAGGACAAAAATTTGCTCTTTATTTCAAGGAATAGATGTAGAGGAGTGGGATCATAATTGCACTGTATATATCTACTTGAGGACCACTTTATACAAGCTAGTTTTTTTTTTTTTTTGGACAAAAATTGAGAAGTTTCCAAAACATAATCCTTCTATTAAAGGAAAACGAGTATTTATAAGTAAAAATAAATATAAAAAATCTAAATTACTTGGTTAAAGTCACTCTCTCATAATTGTGAGGGTAGTGATTCGATTTAATTTATTTCTTAAATTTAAATAATATCAGTTGTAATCTCACATAATATGAATTGTAATATGAATAATAGTCTCGTGTAATTAAAATATATATGTATAAAAAGAATCCAAACAAAGAAGAGTGAAGTGTAAACCAAACCCCAATAGTGTTAAAAATAATAATAGCAATGATAGTTCATGAGTAGTTTGGTAAATTTGGTAGAGGACAATTAAATTAAGCCGAGGGAACGAGGGGAAACGGCATTAGGCTTACTAGGCCTCCGGCAGTACGGAACATATGGAATGGAGGGAAAAAGAACAGACGTTAATTGTGGTAAGTACACGTAAGCCACATAATTAAGCTATTAATTTTATAAATGGTAGCTTCTGACATAAGCCCCGAAGGCCAGCTCAAATTTTGCGAGAAAATTTAATTTACTGGCTTTTTATTCTAGATTTTGATGACATAATTAACCATCTTTTCATTAACATCCATTTTCATTATTAATTTCCCATTAAAACTCATTATCAACAACATTTGTTATCACAATATATCTCTGCAAGTTAGAATGTAAATTTATTGTAAATTTTTGTTATCATAACATCATTAGTTCCAATATTATTATTAATTTTTTTCAAAATTTAAGACGCATGGCACCTTGTTGTGTGAGAGTAAGAATTCTTCTTTAAAATAAATGAATGCGGTGTCTCATGCAAATGTAATTTGCTGGCTAACATAAAAATAAAAAATAAATAAATAAATTGCTGAGATTGTACCAAAAATACATAAACTTTTAGAACAAATATCATTCAATCTCTCTAATAATTCACTCTAATTTCAGAATCCGTTTTATCTTGTGTTTAACATTTCATGCAAGAACAATTTTCAAGTGAGATTATTTTTTTCAGTTTGGATTTAGCTTTTCACTGTTGTAGGGATAAAAATTGATTTCAATAAATTTTAATTTATAATATAATAATAAAACAATAAAAAACAATAATTTTAAAGTATGCAAAAGAGATTAAGGTGTGATGAATTTTAGTTGATCATCTTCTTCTGATCTGAAATTAGGTAAATTTTTAAAGTTTTATGCATGTATTTATAATGGGGTAAGCCTTTATTATAATCTAATAATCACCGATCAAAGTTAGTACTTATTATTTGCACGTTGCACCATTGTTAGTTGTCTATTGTAAGTGACTGAATTTTAGAAGTTAAAAAGAAATAACAAGCTGGTCAAAATTTTATCCATAAATGAATAAAATATATAAAGAAGAGAAACAAATGTGGGATAGCCGTGGAGAAGATCAGAGGGAGACCATTTGAGACTTGGGAGAGAACTACAAGAAGAAGAAGAAGAAGAGTGAGAGAAGAGAAGAGAAGAGTTTGTAAAATTGTTTGTCTCGTGAAGATCAAACTTTTTTTTTTTTAATTTCCCAAAGGAAAGAAAATTAAAAGCAGTTTCTTTCTTTCCTTAAAAGCACTTTGGTATCATCAGCATCACTTCATCAGTATCATATATTTCATACCACTATTCACTCACATTCATTAATTCATCCTTTGCTTCTTTTTTTCTTTTTTTTTTTTTGGGGTTCTCTCTAAATAATCACGAGATCCCCATCACATCTCCTTCTCTTCATGTTCCATTCGCAAACTCTTTGTTCTTACGAATTTTCTTCTTCTTGATATAACAAAAAGAACAAGTTTTTCCAAGTGGATTTACGACAATGTCACATTCGAAGAAACTACACACAGGCTTTGACTCTCTCACATCGAACGACAGTGACAAAAACAAGCCGGATTTCAAAGAACTCGATCTGGGTTCGCCTGTTTCACCGCTAGTGACGCGTGGCGGCTCAGCCAGCAGTAGCGCAAATGGTGCAGCAGCCGCGGCCACATCAAGCAGCAGCAGCAGTTCAAGCTCCTCTGGTTCTGCTACAGGAGGCAAAACAACCGCAGCCCAATTGCCTAACAGTGACAAAAACAGCAGCCACTCCGGCGAGCTCTCGGGATTTTCTGGATCCGGCCCTACGCCGCCACGCAGTTTGAAGCCGGGTCATCGGAGATCAGTCTCTGCTGGCCCTCCGTTGATCTACTCTGGCTCAAGTTTCAGCACTACCAGCAACGGTAGCAGCAGCTGTAACGGTAATGCAACACATTCAGTTTCTTCGCATCCAAACACGAGTAACGTGCTTCCAAGTGGCAACATTTGCCCCTCCGGGAAGATCCTCAAAACTGGGATGACGTGTCGCGTTTCAAACAGGACAGACACTTTGGGTACGGGCACCGGGAACTACGGACACGGCAGTATTGTGCGTGGCTGTAGCAGTACTATCAATAACAATAACAATAATGTGAAAACGAGTAACGTGGCAGTGGATGCAGAGGAAGTGAAGAGAGCTGGCAATGAGATGCATAGAAAAGGGAATTTCGTTGAGGCTCTGAAGTTGTATGATAAGGCGATATCCATGTCGCCGGAAAACGCTGCGTATCGGAGTAACCGGGCGGCGACTCTGACGGCTTTGGGGAGGTTGACTGAGGCTGTGTCTGAGTGTGAGGAGGCTGTGAGGTTGGACCCTGGTTATAACAGGGCTCATCAGAGATTGGCTTCTCTTTATTTTAGGTAATTAAGTGAATAATTATTAGTCTTTGTCTTTATGTTGTTTTTCCTGTTCGTTTTGCTATAAATTGGATCTGTTTTATTGGGTTCTATTAGTCCCTTGTGTGGTTGGTTTTTGATTTGCTGAGGTTTTGGGTTTTGTTTAATATTCTCTTCAATTGTTGAATTTTTTTTTAATCTTTTTGGTGATGTAGGATGTTAGATCTCTTGTTTCTTTCTCACTGGTCTGCTTTTATTAGCTTAGATTGGTTGACCATTCTATGTTGTTCCTGTCTTTGATTGAAGTTTTATTTGAGAGTTGATAATATTTTAGTATTCAATTTAAATTGTACTGATCATAACACACCTATGCAATTTAGGTTCATGGGTTTTTCAAGAACATCTTGCTTTTCGCTATTTATTAATGAATTTTCCATTATAGCTTATCCACAACTTCAACTGGATTTCACTTCAGATTAGGGCAGGTTGAAAATGCTCGGCATCACCTCTGTTTTCCTGGGCATCACCCAGATCCAAATGAATTGCTGAAGTTGCAATCATTTGAGAAGCATCTAAACCGATGTGCCGAGAGCAGGAAGATTGGGGATTGGAAGACTGTACTTAGGGAGACTGATGCAGCCATAGCAATTGGAGTAGACTCCTCTCCTCAGGTGCAAACATTTCTCCTGAATTTCTTCTATTATCTTTCCTTGACATAAAAGTAAACTTCAGACTGCCTGAACTTTTCTGGATGGTATTTTACAGCTTGTTGCTTGTAAAGCAGAAGCTCATTTGAAACTCCACCAAAATGAGGATGCAGATTCTTGCCTATCAAACATGCCTAAATTTGAACACTACTCTCCTCCCTCACAAGTTAAGTTTTTTGGTATGGTTGCTGAAGCTTATGTTCAATATATCCAAGCTCAGGTTGAGACGGCACTAGGAAGGTGAGCTCTGGACTATGAGTTCAAATTCAAAATTTTATATTTATTTGGGGTGAGTGAGAATGGATAGTAGATGTGTTGCAGATTTGAGAATGCAGTTTCATCAGCAGAGAAAGCTGGGCTTCTTGATTACAGTAATGTAGAGATTGCATCAGTGTTAACCAATGTGAAAATGGTGGTAAGGGCTCGTACTCGTGGTAATAATCTTTTCAGTTCTGGAAGATATTCCGAAGCCTGCTCAGCTTATGGTGAAGGCCTCAAATATGATAGTTACAACTCCATTCTCTATTGCAATAGAGCAATTTGTTGGTCTAAGATGGGATTATGGGAAAATTCCATAGAGGACTGCAATGTAGCCCTCAGAATACAACCGAATTACACCAAGGCTCTTCTTCGCAGGGCTGTCTCAAATGAAAAGGTGAATAGTCGGCATAATGCTTTTGTGCACCTATATGTATTTCTGAGTTGATGGAACACGTACTTTCTTTTTAATTTTGTAGTTGACTGTTGGATATTTTGTTGTGGGGTATTGTAGCTTGGGCGATGGTCAGAAGCTGTGAGAGATTACGAGGCCTTGAGGAGGGAACTTCCAGGAGACAATGAAGTTGCTGAATCTTTGCACAATGCACAAGTTGCATTAAAGAAATCTCGCGGAGAGTTTGTAAATAATATGAAAATGAGTGGTGAGGTAGAGGAGATTTCAAGCCTAGAGAAGTTCAAAGCTGCAATATCATCACCTGGTGGGGTTTCTCTTGACTATTGTTCTGTCTCATCTCTCTTTTGCTCTTCAACGTACATATCTTAACTTTGTCATGACTGATATCAGGTGTTTCATTAGTTCATTTTAAAGAGGCATCCAGTGAAAAGTGTGAAGAAATATCACCATTCGTAAACCTGCTCTGTGTTCGATACCCATATGTGCATTTCTTTAAGGTAGGCAATTTAATGGTCCTCAACCAACCTAAAGTTGATTATGAGATCAATCCACTTCATTCTATGGAATAGTCTTCATCCATAACATGCAAAGATGGATGTAATCTGTTAACAAATTGACATAAAAATTTGTGGTCATTCAACCAACTGCAGGTGGATGTGGAGGAGAGCTTGGCAATAGCAAAATCTGAGGGTGTAAGAACTGTGCCGACTTTTAAGATATACAAGAATGGAGAAAAGTTGAAGGAGATGATCAACCCAAGCCACCAATTCTTGGAGGACTCGGTGAGAGGTTATAGTCTATAGAGTAAAATACATCTTGATTCCTGTTCTGTCATGGCTCGAGCCACAACATATTTGATGGTAATTGTCCATCATCATTTAGTCCCTAGGATTACCAATTTTACCTGTGAAATAATCATCTATATAATTTTCCCAGAATTTTTTATAAGGCAGGGAACCAATACAGAGGAAATAGCTTCTTCAGTTAACATTTGCAGAATTAATTATGCTTTCTGGTTTAGTCCTCCTTTCAAAGGCAAACTTTTTGTCACATATAAGGCCGTTCTCATTTTTGTGTTCCAAGAAAAGCTGGAAAATTAAAGGGTAATTTTTAAAAACCTCCCCTGAGGTTTGATGCTGTTGTAAGTAGATGGTGAAAATCATTTTATTTGTAAAATGCCCCCTACCGTCAGTTAAAATTTCCATTGACTAACTGTTGACTTTAAAAAGACAATATTACCCCCAATATTTATAATTCTAAATATTTACAATTTCATAAGTAATTAAAAAAATTATTTTCACCATGATCAAGTTATTGATATTTATTTAAAATCTTAAAAAAATAAAATTACAAATCTTAAAATAATTTTTTTTAAGTTTGTAATAAAATTACAAATCTTAATTATTTGATATAAAAATGTAATTTTTTAAAGTTTGTAATACAATTACAAATCTTAATTATTTGATATAAAAATATAATTTTTTTTAAGTTTGTAATTTTATTTTTTTTAAGATTTTAAGGAAATTTTAACTGACGTAAACTATTATTGGGGGTAATATTGTTTTTTTAAAGTCAACAGTTAGTCAATGAAAATTTTAACTAACGATAGGGGATCTTTTACAAATAAAATAATTTTCACCATCTACTTGCAACAGCCTCAAACCTCATGGGAGGTTTTTAAAAATTACCCAAAATTAAATTATATTGTCTAGAGTTGTATTCATCACCATCTTCGTTCTTTTTTAAAGTTCCTACTGCTGTTGAAGTTAAAGTCCCTCCTATTCTAAGTGTAAATACAACTTTTTATGGACCCAATAATTCCCAAAAAAGGAGTCCAAAACTCTCATTTTTGCACGTCGGTATCTCTCACAATTTATAACCCCTTCTTAGAACTAGTATTTTTTAACCCATGGACAGGCAAATCTTGCTCCTAGCCCTGTTGTTGACAAACTTCAGCTGGTGACTCTAGCTTGTTCCCCGTTTGAATGGTTTAGTACGGTACTTTTCTGAATGAATGGGCTAGCTTTTTTTTTTCCCCCTCCTCCTCTTTGCCATAGGTGTTACTTTAAGGATGATTCCTTTTACCGAAGTGGCAGTAGATGCAGCTCCAATACTGCACCAGCTGGAAAGTTAGAAAAAGTGTTAAAAAATAAATCGTAGGCCCCCTTGTCACCCAAGGAAACACACTCGCAGCATACGCGCGCATAAAATAAAACCCTCATCAATTTTACCTACAGGCTACAGCAGTGTTCGGAGAATTGACAAATTCATTTCCCCCACATCACTCGCAATAAATTTGAGTTGATGTGAAAAGAACAAAAATGTAGGGACTGGACTGGAATTGTGTTACTGGGCAAAGCTTTCAGGCCGTGGTGACTGGTGATAGTGAACACATTGAGAGATCCAAAGGGTGATGTGTTTCGTAAAAATATGGTACGGTGTCGGTGTGTAAGTACGTACAGGAAATAGGTGTGCTGTGGCTGTGACTGTGCTTTTGCTGTTGGAAGGCACAGAGACAGAGACTTGTAGATATGACCGTTCTGTTCTGTTCAGTTCAGTTCTGTTTGATTCTCCTCGAAACTCTACCACTCGTAAGGTTTTGTCACAAACTTTTGGTTGGTGGGTACATCATCATGTCATGCCGGCTGATCTAAATAGTAACCTTGTTTTATTAAAATCATATATAGTTTCCTTCAACTAGTCGGTGACCCCCCCAAGATAAAGAATGACAGACGTTTTTTAAGTGGCGGACCAGAAAAATTTTACTAGTGGGGCCTAATACAAATAATTTTATAAATATAAAAAATTTTCAAAAATAAAATAATGCGTCAACAAATTTCTTTCGATATTCCACTTGATGTAATTTCTGTTAAAATTAAAATGCTAAATTCATAATAATTATTAGAAGAAAAGAAGCGGCACCCTAGCTTTATCTTTACTTTTATTATTATCTTTTATATATATAAACATTAGAGTTTCAGACTTTTAGTTTGGAAAGAGGGCAAATTGATAATAAGGATGTGATGGATTAAAATAGGGATGGTTAAAAATGGGGCCGGTCTTGAGTGTGGCAAGTCTGAGATCCGGTGTGGGCATATTTTTGAAGTACCCGGCCTAGGCGTAAAAAGTCTAGAAAAAATTTTGAATTTTATGTTTTATAATTCTTCATTTTGTTAAAATAAAAATATCTTTATTAGAGAATAATTATATATATTTACCATATTAAAGTTGTGGATAAGGTAAAAGATAAAAAATACAAATTTTAATATAGTACAAAATAAAATACACTGTATTCAAATATGTGTTTTTTTATTTTTTAAATTTTCATTAATTTTAATATGGTTAAAGATCCCTAATTGGAACATTCTCTCCCCCCGCCCCCTCCCCCCATTCAAATATTCTGAGTTTATTAAGTGAAGTTTAGGTCTACCTCAGTATAATTCTCGAATCAAGTATTACCTAGACTGCATTTCTTTGGTCCGGTTTGATATGACATCCCAAGTAAAATGGGTTGGTTAAGAAGAAGCTAGATTTGTAGGATGGCACTTTTGAAGTTTTATAATTTAAGATTGACATTTTTGTCTATTAATAAAGAGTGGTGATATTTAACCCCCTTGAATTATCTTACCATCCCCCCACTTTTCAATTAATATTAATCCCAAATTGCTCTTATTGAAAAGTAAAAACAATTAAAAAATAATTTTTTCTTCTCTCTCAAGTTTTCAATAGATTAATTTCTCATCTCTCTTATCTTTTTAATTGATTCATAATTTGAATAGAATACTAATTCTAATCCCATAATGAAATTAAACAAAATCTTACATTCTTACACAAAATCAAAAGATCCAAAACCAATATCATCAATAATAACAAAACAAACCACCTGTTCATAAATTTTAACAAAATCTAATATTGGAACTAGTCATGTACTGGTGGAGGTGATGAATGGATAATGAAGAAAATAGTTGATGGCGGTGGCGGTGGCGGCGGCGATAATGATGAACTTGTTGTTAATGAAGTGGTAGGGATGAAGGTTATACATTTATAATAAAGAGATTTATAATAAAGAGAGAGTGGGAGAAAATAGAGAGAATAAAATAAAATAATGACCTTTTGATTTAATTAGGGTAATTATGAAAAGTAATAAGATAAATTGAAAAGTAGGGACTAGTGAGATAGAATATCATCACTCATTAATAAAATATGAAAAGTAGGCCTTTTGACATCCCTATAAAATTTTTGATAAAATCCTTTTGGATAGAAATTACCTAAATAACCAAAAATAAATTAATTCATTCTTTGTTTTGAATAAAAATTCAATTGAATATTTTACTAATTTATTATTTTAATGATTTTTTTTACACCTACACCATTTCATATTTATATTTATATTTTAATTTTTTTGAGAAATTTTTAAAATTAAATACGGAAACATATATTATGTAATAAGATAAAAAAATAATTTAAGATTTTATGATTGTATGCATTTGTAAATAAAAAGTTTAAAAAATTATACTTTTTAGAGTGAAATTTAACGACGAGATAATTGATTTTAATTTGTGAGTTAGTATTTTATAAATTAATCTGTGGTTTTTGAGGAAATAAGATTCAAAAGGAGTGTTATAAGGATTTTTTAGGAGTGTGTAAAAGCTCCACTCAAACATGAATAGTGTTTAGATAAAATAAAAACTCATTAAACATGAATATGGCTTCTAGAAAACAAAATTTCAAAAGTCTAGAGGGGACTTATATGGATAGGGGTTGGTAAATAAACTGTGGTCCCAAAAAAATCGAACCGAACAAGTGGTTCAGTTTGTAAAGCAAGAAAAAACAAATTGATTTAATTGCTTAAATAAAAAGTCAATCCCAAACTCGAATTACTAGAAATAATAAAGATTTTAAAGGTTAAAAAATCGAAAAGCTAAACCAAATTAGATTTGGACCATATCGGGTTGGTTCATAATTTTAATTATATTTGTGGCAACTGGGTTCAATAAAAAACTCAATCAATTCAAACCGTGTCTTAGAAAATATTTTAAAGCCTGGTTCCGCTCTTGTCTTAATAGGTCTAGTTGTGTTGGAACATCTCCACTATAAATCAATTCGTCTAACAATTGAATTCAACCAATAGTTGTTCATCGATTGTAATTGAATAACAAATATGGGTTAGAAGCATATATAAGAAAAGAAATGGTGATATAATTTGTTGCACGCTCCAACTTATTGTTTATTGTTCTTATCAAAACTATTAGGGTGTATTTGGTGTGTGGTATTGCATAGGATTAATTGTGGGCTCAGCATAAATTTAAACCAATAATATGTTTGGAAGCAGCTGAGCCTTATTGGTATTGGGCATCGGGAGGCGCGCTGAGTCGAGTTTGATCTAATATGGGAGTTCCCGCATTAGCTTGTCTTTTTTTTTTTTTAACTTTAACTTTTAGTTTTACTTAATAATAATAAAAATGGATAAATATATAATTTTTAATGTATAATATAATATTATTTTTTATTTTTACATCATAATTTATTAATAAATTTATAATTTAATATGATTAATAATAAATACTTAAAAGTATATAAAATATAATATAATATTACACTATTTAATTATTGTAATATTAATATATAAAATTTAATATTTTTAAATAATATAATATAACAAATAATAAATATTTAATACGAATGAATTTCAATAATATTAATCTAAAATTAATAATATAAATAATAATATAAAATATTAGCACAATTCATTTTGTAATTAAATTTCTAAAATTTAAGACCTCTATATTTAGTTTTTTTAAGTACTAATAAATATTATTTTATAAATATATAATATAAATTAATCATAAAAAATTAATACAGTATAGTGCAACACCAAACATAGTATAACTAAAAATTAATACAATACAGTATAACACCAAACATTGTACAACATTAATTGTTATAATATAATATTAGTGCAATACAATATAATACAATATACCAGCATAAAAATAATACAATACAGCATAATATAATACAGTGTGCCAAACGCTTAGGGTCTTATGGAATTGATGAATCTCTAGTTCTACTTTGTAAATTTAAAGTTACAATACCTTAACTTCAAATATATCTTAAGTTAGTATGGGTTAATAATTTTTTTTTTTCAAAAAAAAAAAAATCATCCAAAATCATTGATAATATTGTAAAGTACTCTTCTTCTAATCATGTGAAAGAGTTTAAATCTAAAAGACATTTAAAAATCACTCGTTTATAATTATTTATAAAATAAGGGGTAGATTATGCATCTATTTAGAATAAATTTTCGAGTAACGTACTCAATAGAACCCAACAGCTTGTGATAATGTTTAAGAAGAAATCAAAGCACATACAATTTTTATTTTAACTAACGTACCCTGGTAACACATGAACAGGGAACATTCACACACACATCCAACTAAATTAGAAGTAATTGCCATGCCTCGGGATCGAAATGCAAGTTACTGGCCAGCAGCAAATGCTTCAACAGGGAAAGTTTTGGAGATTCCAGCAAGACCTTTCAAGTGAATCTTGCCAGTTGGTGGATCATCAACCGTGGCTTCATTCACTGCTGACCAGAGCATAAGCTCTTTGGACTTCACTCCCTTGAGCTTCTTGATCTTCTTCTTCTCCATGTACCCACTAATTTCAGTATCATACCTCACAAGTTTGCCGATCATTTTGAACAAATGCTCCACTTTAGTTTGCTGCACGATCCACACGTAACCTGTGCTTTCCACATGGCCGACTTCGATTACATTGGCTAAGGGAAGCATCCCTTCGGGGAGTTCAAATTTTTTGAGAAGCGAAACGGCCAATTTGAGGCCTTCTTCATGGCCTTTCTTGACGATGCCTCCTTCTTTCTCTGATGCCATCTCTGCTGCCATCTATGCTGCCAAGGCTTGTAGATTTATTTGGTGACTTTTCTTGCAGCTTTAATTTCGGAAGCGAAAACTTAAGAGGGAGGTTTCTTCGTATATAAGTTAGTAGATTAAGAGCGAGTAGAGATGTATAACAAAAAGCTTAGTGATGGGCTTGTTTGTGGTTGTCCTTCTTTTACTTCTCTAACACTATAAGTTTCCTCTTTTTTCCAAGGCTTCGTATATAGCAAAACAAAATAAATTAATACTTTTGGGGCTAGAAAAAATAATTAATCAATAAATTAATAAATTTTTAGTTTATGTATCTTTTTTTTTTCAAAATATCACATTCATTCCAGTTAAACAAATCAATACGAAATATCACATGATTTAACTAATTTTGTAACTAGACATATGCTTATTATATTTATTTTATTACCGAGCAAACATTGACTATTTTTTTCTCATATTATTAGCATGTAAATATTGACTATCTTTACACGGAATATCACGTGATTTAACTAATTTTGTGACTAGACATATGCTTATTATATTTATTTTATTACCGAGCAAACATTGACTATTTTTTTCTCATATTATTAGCATGTAAATATTGACTATCTTTACACGGAATATCACGTGATTTAACTAATTTTGTGACTAGACATGTGCTTATTATATTTATTTTATTACCGAGCAAACATTGACTATTTTTTTCTCATATTATTAGCATGTAAATATTGACTATCTTTACACGGAATATCACGTGATTTAACTAATTTTGTGACTAGACATGTGCTTATTATATTTATTTTATTACCGAGCAAACATTGACTATTTTTTTTCTCATATTATTAGCATGTAAATATTGACTATCTTTACACGGAATATCACGTGATTTAACTAATTTTGTGACTAGACATGTGCTTATTATATTTATTTTATTACCGAGCAAACATTGACTATTTTTTTCTCATATTATTAGCATGTAAATATTGACTATCTTTACACGGAATATCACGTGATTTAACTAATTTTGTGACTAGACATGTGCTTATTATATTTATTTTATTACCGAGCAAACATTGACTATTTTTTCTCATATTATTAGCATGTAAATATTGACTATTTTTGTAAATATTGACTATCTTTACATAGAATATCACGTGATTTAACTAATTTTGTAACTAGACATATGCTTATTATATTTATTTTATTACCGAGCAAACATTGACTATTTTTTTCTCATATTATTAGCATGTAAATATTGACTATCTTTATATTATCAACATGTAAATATTGATTTATCTTTTATATTATTGACATGTAAATATTGACTATTTTTATATTTTTGGCTAGTAATTGACTATTTTTATATTATTGGTGTCCACAGTAAATATTGACTAACTTTATGTTATATTATTGACGTAAATATTTTAATTTCTTGGCCAAGGAAGAATATGCTTATTTTACACTTGCATAAGTTTTTGTCCAACCAAAACCCATATTATAGCGAATTAGCAATAGTAGCTAATAGTTAGTTTTTCCGCCATCTAGGCCCTTGGTCCGGTTATGAAACACTCTTTCTCTAATTGGGAAGAGTTTCAAAGCACATCAATTTTTTTATTCTCACTTAAGTCTGGAAAGGAAATTAAGTCTTGAAAATAGGCCGGCCCGAAATATACAGAACGGGGCCTCACCATGATCCAAGAACAAGGCATGCACATGAACGCACAGAGTCTCACACACACGAGCAGAACCAACAAAATTAGAAATAGTTGCAATCAGGAAGCCAAATTCAAATCACTGGCCAGCAGCAAATGCTTCGACGGGGAAAGTCTTGGTGATTCCAGCAAGACTTTTAAAGTGAATCTTCCCGGTTGGTGGGTCATCGACTTTGATTTCACTCACCGGAGGCCAAAGCATCAGCTCTTTGGCCTTCACTCCCCTGAGCTTCTTGATTTTCATCTTATCTACGTACCCATTAATTTCGGTATCGTAGCTCACAAGTTTGCTGATCATTTTGAACTCCTGCTCCACTTTATTTTGCTGCACAATCCACATGTACCCCGTGCTTTCCACGTAGCCGACTTCGACAACGTTGGCCAAGGGAAGCAGCCCTTCGGGGAGCTCAAATTTTTTGAGAAGAGAAACCGCCAATTTCAGGCCTTCTTCATGGCCTTTCTTGACAATGCCTCCTTCTTTCTCTGCTGCCATGGCTTATTTATTAATTTAGTAATTTTGTTTGAAGCTTTAATTTCGGGATGGGAAAACTCAAGAGGGAGGTTTATTTATATACAAGTTAAGTTCATTAATTTGGGGAGTAAGAGAGAGTACGTAGCCAGAGGTGTGTGACAAAAAAAGCCCAGTGTCGACGATCAAACCAAAGAAAATTAATCAATGTTGCGTTGTGAGTTTCGTCCTGTATGTTGTCAATAAGCTTTTGGCTTCAGTTTATTTGTGGCAGTTCCTTGTTTTACTTAATTTAAGTCTCAACACTACTTTGTTATCGTCTGATCTTATCATAAACTTAAAACTGATGCACATATGTCAAAATTGAACGGATGGGGCCGCACGGATAGTGTGGTGCTCCCATCCTACCAAATTGTTTTTCATGGATTGTACAATCTGTGCTGCCACGTCGGCTAACAAACTGTAGCAAACACATTGGCGTGTATTTCTTTCTGCTTTTATATACACATATATCGATCGCTGCCAGCTACTTGCTTCACAGGGAGACGTTGAGTGAGTAGCAAGCAACAGAAAAGAAAGTGAAAATGAAAGAAAAGAACGAGAAATTGTACATGGAAAAGTACTTGGAATTTTTTGCTTCTCGCAAGCAATCAGATCTCAAAGTCGAGTTTCTCAATCAGGTCCGTTCACTTTTCATTGCTATAAATTTAGTTCTGATTTTAACATTTTGTTAAGTAGCTTCAATTTTAATCTTCAAAATATTAATAATAATCACAATTTTGTAGATCATCTCCATGCACGGTTTCAAGAGACTCAGACTTCCTAAGGTAAGAGAAACTAAACCGATTTTCTGTTTGTTTCTCGAGAAAATGTATTTTCCTACATGAAATATGTTGTGAGTTTACTTACTTGCGTTTTGTAAAAATTCGTTGCACAGAATGCGCTGAGCGAGGCGGTGAGCGCAATCGATCTGATGAATCCATCGCGATCCACGCTGAAGGAGAACATCTCGCCCGCTATGTCCGTGACTCTGAAGCAGGTGATGGAGGACCTAAACGACCTCACTTGGCAAGAGTGCTGCGTCACTTCAATCAAAGTCCTCAACTCGCGCCAAGCCCGAGGCAAAGAGGATATTAATCACAACAACGATAACAACATAAAAGCTTTCTCTGTTGCCTCCAAAGTTTCAACGTCGAGGCAAGATGTTCCTGTTTCTGCTTCTACGACGTCGTTGTACGCTGGATTTGATGTTGGCGCAAAGCCGAAGAAGAAGAGGTCGAACAAATTGGCTCCTACTTCGTCGTTACATGGCGCCGCTGGAGCTGATGAGATTGGTGATGAGAAGGCCAATGAGTTGGTTCCGATGAGGAAGAGAAGCAAGCGTGCCGATGTTACTTTTTCCTTGGCTTAAATTGAGATGCACTCGTGATTGTGTTTTTCATTTTAGTTTTGTTTTCAGAGATTTGTCTGCTTTTAGATTTTTAATTTGATTTCCCTGATTCTATTTCTGTTTCAATTTTTCAATTTGGCGGGAGTTTTAATGGTGGATATGCAAATTTGGTTCAAATGGAAGGGTATTTCTGTCTTTTAAGTAAGATTTTTTGTAGGAGACGATGATGCTGAAGTTCTTTCCCTGTGATCATTACTCATTTGTAAAAAAGCATGCACTTTGAATCAATGATGATACAAGTGGAACATTCAAATAGCAGACCGCTTGAGAAACATTTTTACACATCTGTTCATACATCAATTAGGGTTTTTAACATAAACTTGTAGAGAAATATTCTCGAACAAGCTCTAGCCTTCACCCATCACTTGCATACAACCGGGTCCATTCCTTTGCTACAAGGTTCCAAACAAACCATGATCAGTGGAAAGAATGAATACATGAACTAGAAATCCGTGCTGTTGAAAGCACTAAATCAAAATAACCTGATGAACGTAGATGCAGCATCACTTGCTAATTTAGTTTTTAAAAGACAAGCAATAGCAATATGCTAAATCCTAGCACAAAATTCTTATGAATCACATGGTAAACAACTACTGCAGGCATAAATGAACTGCACCTAATGGAACATTAGTATTTAGTAAGACTTACCAGTTTCAACAGCTTCAGTCTCATCCGCCTTCCAATGCTTTGCAATGTTCTCAGAAAGTGGATCGTCTGGGTTCGGAGCACTCAAAAGAGCTTGGATACTGAATCATGCAATCATTGTCATCAGTCAAAATTTGCTCTTAAAAAGTAACATCACCATGTTAAGAATACTCTTCCACCTTCCCTTGTATATTCACAGACATGTCAATATCCAATGTAATAATATATACAGCAACATATTTCTGGGTTAGTAGCAGCAGCATTCAGAGTTTAGATATGATCCTCTTGTACTTACTTCAATATTTTCCCAGTTTTGATTTAGATTAATAGAAATTTTGTAGTTGACAAACAGGTATGTATGTAGTGGCAGTGCCAAAACTTTACCTCAGCAGGACTGTGCGGATTTGCAGGGCGGGACTCCATTTATCTTTCAAAATATCAAGGCATATCCTTCCAAGCTGCAATAAGAAATTCTCTATTCACAGATAGGCACAAGGAGATTTAATCAATTTGGAAAAAGCAATGAAAGAACAACTTGCCTTGTCTATGTTAGGATGATATATTTTGGTCAGAAATCGAACCTGTTAATAGGAGACATTCAATACATGAAAAAACATAATTGAGTAAAAGGGCAAAATCCAGTATGGGAACAAGATATTTTAACTTTGTCATGACTGATATCAGGTGTTTCATTAGTTCATTTTAAAGAGGCATCCAGTGAAAAGTGTGAAGAAATATCACCATTCGTAAACCTGCTCTGTGTTCGATACCCATATGTGCATTTCTTTAAGGTAGGCAATTTAATGGTCCTCAACCAACCTAAAGTTGATTATGAGATCAATCCACTTCATTCTATGGAATAGTCTTCATCCATAACATGCAAAGATGGATGTAATCTGTTAACAAATTGACATAAAAATTTGTGGTCATTCAACCAACTGCAGGTGGATGTGGAGGAGAGCTTGGCAATAGCAAAATCTGAGGGTGTAAGAACTGTGCCGACTTTTAAGATATACAAGAATGGAGAAAAGTTGAAGGAGATGATCAACCCAAGCCACCAATTCTTGGAGGACTCGGTGAGAGGTTATAGTCTATAGAGTAAAATACATCTTGATTCCTGTTCTGTCATGGCTCGAGCCACAACATATTTGATGGTAATTGTCCATCATCATTTAGTCCCTAGGATTACCAATTTTACCTGTGAAATAATCATCTATATAATTTTCCCAGAATTTTTTATAAGGCAGGGAACCAATACAGAGGAAATAGCTTCTTCAGTTAACATTTGCAGAATTAATTATGCTTTCTGGTTTAGTCCTCCTTTCAAAGGCAAACTTTTGTCACATATAAGGCCGTTCTCATTTTTGTGTTCCAAGAAAAGCTGGAAAATTAAAGGGTAATTTTTAAAAACCTCCCCTGAGGTTTGATGCTGTTGTAAGTAGATGGTGAAAAATCATTTTATTGTAAAATGCCCCCTACCGTCAGTTAAAATTTCCATTGACTAACTGTTGACTTTAAAAAGACAATATTACCCCCAATATTTATAATTCTAATATTTACAATTTCATAAGTAATTAAAAAAATTATTTTCACCATGATCAAGTTATTGATATTTATTTAAAATCTTAAAAAATAAAATTACAAATCTTAAAATAATTTTTTTTAAGTTTGTAATAAAATTACAAATCTTAATTATTTGATATAAAAATGTAATTTTTTAAAGTTTGTAATACAATTACAAATCTTAATTATTTGATATAAAAATATAATTTTTTTTAAGTTTGTAATTTTATTTTTTTTAAGATTTTAAGGAAATTTTAACTGACGTAAACTATTATTGGGGGTAATATTGTTTTTTTAAAGTCAACAGTTAGTCAATGAAAATTTTAACTAACGATAGGGGATCTTTTACAAATAAAATAATTTTCACCATCTACTTGCAACAGCCTCAAACCTCATGGGAGGTTTTTAAAAATTACCCAAAATTAAATTATATTGTCTAGAGTTGTATTCATCACCATCTTCGTTCTTTTTTAAAGTTCCTACTGCTGTTGAAGTTAAAGTCCCTCCTATTCTAAGTGTAAATACAACTTTTTATGGACCCAATAATTCCCAAAAAAGGAGTCCAAAACTCTCATTTTTGCACGTCGGTATCTCTCACAATTTATAACCCCTTCTTAGAACTAGTATTTTTTAACCCATGGACAGGCAAATCTTGCTCCTAGCCCTGTGTTGACAAACTTCAGCTGGTGACTCTAGCTTGTTCCCCGTTTGAATGGTTTAGTACGGTACTTTTCTGAATGAATGGGCTAGCTTTTTTTTTTCCCCCTCCTCCTCTTTGCCATAGGTGTTACTTTAAGGATGATTCCTTTTACCGAAGTGGCAGTAGATGCAGCTCCAATACTGCACCAGCTGGAAAGTTAGAAAAAGTGTTAAAAAATAAATCGTAGGCCCCCTTGTCACCCAAGGAAACACACTCGCAGCATACGCGCGCATAAAATAAAACCCTCATCAATTTTACCTACAGGCTACAGCAGTGTTCGGAGAATTGACAAATTCATTTCCCCCACATCACTCGCAATAAATTTGAGTTGATGTGAAAAGAACAAAAATGTAGGGACTGGACTGGAATTGTGTTACTGGGCAAAGCTTTCAGGCCGTGGTGACTGGTGAGAGTGAACACATTGAGAGATCCAAAGGGTGATGTGTTTCGTAAAAATATGGTACGGTGTCGGTGTGTAAGTACGTACAGGAAATAGGTGTGCTGTGGCTGTGACTGTGCTTTTGCTGTTGGAAGGCACAGAGACAGAGACTTGTAGATATGACCGTTCTGTTCTGTTCAGTTCAGTTCTGTTTGATTCTCCTCGAAACTCTACCACTCGTAAGGTTTTGTCACAAACTTTTGGTTGGTGGGTACATCATCATGTCATGCCGGCTGATCTAAATAGTAACCTTGTTTTATTTATTAAAATCATATATAGTTTCCTTCAACTAGTCGGTGACCCCCCCCAAGATAAAGAATGACAGACGTTTTTTAAGTGGCGGACCAGAAAAATTTTACTAGTGGGGCCTAATACAAATAATTTTATAAATATAAAAAATTTTCAAAAATAAAATAATGCGTCAACAAATTTCTTTCGATATTCCACTTGATGTAATTTCTGTTAAAATTAAAATGCTAAATTCATAATAATTATTAGAAGAAAAGAAGCAGCACCCTAGCTTTATCTTTACTTTTATTATTATCTTTTATATATATATATATATATATATATAAACATTAGAGTTTCAGACTTTTAGTTTGGAAAGAGGGCAAATTGATAATAAGGATGTGATGGATTAAAATAGGGATGGTTAAAAATGGGGCCGGTCTTGAGTGTGGCAAGTCTGAGATCCGGTGTGGGCATATTTTTGAAGTACCCGGCCTAGGCGTAAAAAGTCTAGAAAAAATTTTGAATTTTATGTTTTATAATTCTTCATTTTGTTAAAATAAAAATATCTTTATTAGAGAATAATTATATATATTTACCATATTAAAGTTGTGGATAAGGTAAAAGATAAAAAATACAAATTTTAATATAGTACAAAATAAAATACACTGTATTCAAATATGTGTTTTTTTATCTTTTAAATTTTCATTGATTTTAATATGGTTAAGGATCCCTAATTGGAACATTCTCTCCCCCCGCCCCCTCCCCCCATTCAAATATTCTGAGTTTATTAAGTGAAGTTTAGGTCTACCTCAGTATAATTCTCGAATCAAGTATTACCTAGACTGCATTTCTTTGGTCCGGTTTGATATGACATCCCAAGTAAAATGGGTTGGTTAAGAAGAAGCTGGATTTGTAGGATGGCACTTTTGAAGTTTTATAATTTAAGATTGACATTTTTGTCTATTAATAAAGAGTGATGATATTTAACCCCCTTGAATTATCTTACCATCCCCCCACTTTTCAATTAATATTAATCCCAAATTGCCCTTATTGAAAAGTAAAAACAATTAAAAAATAATTTTTTCTTCTCTCTCAAGTTTTCAATAGATTAATTTCTCATCTCTCTTATCTTTTTAATTGATTCATAATTTGAATAGAATACTAATTCTAATCCCATAATGAAATTAAACAAAATCTTACATTCTTACACAAAATCAAAAGATCCAAAACCAATATCATCAATAATAACAAAACAAACCACCTGTTCATAAATTTTAACAAAATCTAATATTGGAACTAGTCATGTACTGGTGGAGGTGATGAATGGATAATGAAGAAAATAGTTGATGGCGGTGGCGGCGGCGATAATGATGAACTTGTTGTTAATGAAGTGGTAGGGATGAAGGTTATACATTTATAATAAAGAGATTTATAATAAGAGAGAGTGGGAGAAAATAGAGAGAATAAAATAAAATAATGACCTTTTGATTTAATTAGGGTAATTATGAAAAGTAATAAGATAAATTGAAAAGTAGGGACTAGTGAGATAGAATATCATCACTCATTAATAAAATATGAAAAGTAGGCCTTTTGACATCCCTATAAAATTTTTGATAAAATCCTTTTGGATAGAAATTACCTAAATAACCAAAATAAATTAATTCATTCTTTGTTTTGAATAAAAATTCAATTGAATATTTTACTAATTTATTATTTTAATGATTTTTTTTACACCTACACCATTTCATATTTATATTTATATTTTAATTTTTTTGAGAAATTTTTAAAATTAAATACGGAAACATATATTATGTAATAAGATAAAAAAATAATTTAAGATTTATGATTGTATGCATTTGTAAATAAAAAGTTTAAAAAATTATACTTTTTAGAGTGAAATTTAACGACGAGATAATTGATTTTAATTTGTGAGTTAGTATTTTATAAATTAATCTGTGGTTTTTGAGGAAATAAGATTCAAAAGGAGTGTTATAAGGATTTTTTAGGAGTGTGTAAAAGCTCCACTCAAACATGAATAGTGTTTAGATAAAATAAAAACTCATTAAACATGAATATGGCTTCTAGAAACAAAATTTCAAAAGTCTAGAGGGGACTTATATGGATAGGGGTTGGTAAATAAACTGTGGTCCCAAAAAAATCGAACCGAACAAGTGGTTCAGTTTGTAAAGCAAGAAAAAACAAATTGATTTAATTGCTTAAATAAAAAGTCAATCCCAAACTCGAATTACTAGAAATAATAAAGATTTTAAAGGTTAAAAAATCGAAAAGCTAAACCAAATTAGATTTGGACCATATCGGGTTGGTTCATAATTTTAATTATATTTGTGGCAACTGGGTTCAATAAAAAACTCAATCAATTCAAACCGTGTCTTAGAAAATATTTTAAAGCCTGGTTCCGCTCTTGTCTTAATAGGTCTAGTTGTGTTGGAACATCTCCACTATAAATCAATTCGTTCTAACAATTGAATTCAACCAATAGTTGTTCATCGATTGTAATTGAATAACAAATATGGGTTAGAAGCATATATAAGAAAAGAAATGGTGATATAATTTGTTGCACGCTCCAACTTATTGTTTATTGTTCTTATCAAAACTATTAGGGTGTATTTGGTGTGTGGTATTGCATAGGATTAATTGTGGGCTCAGCATAAATTTAAACCAATAATATGTTTGGAAGCAGCTGAGCCTTATTGGTATTGGGCATCGGGAGGCGCGCTGAGTCGAGTTTCTAATATGGGAGTTCCCGCATTAGCTTGTCTTTTTTTTTTTTAACTTTAACTTTTAGTTTTACTTAATAATAATAAAAATGGATAAATAAATATATAATTTTAATGTATAATATAATATTTTTTATTTTTACATCAATTTATTAATAAATTTATATTAATATGATAATAAATACTTAAAAGTATAAAATATAATATAATATACACTATTTAATTATTGTAATATTAATATATAAAATTTAATATTTTTAATAATATATATAACAAATATAAATATTTAATACGAATGAATTTCAATAATTAATCTAAAATTAATAATATAAATAATAATATCAAATATTAGCACAATTCATTTGTAATTAAATTTCTAAAATTTAAGACCTCTATATTTAGTTTTTTTAAGTACTAATAAATATTATTTTATAAATATATAATATAAATTAATCATAAAAAATTAATACAGTATAGTGCAACACCAAACATAGTATAACTAAAAATTAATACAATACAGTATAACACCAAACATTGTACAACATTAATTGTTATAATATAATATAGTGCAATACAATATAATACAATATACCAGCATAAAAATAATACAATACAGCATAATATAATACAGTGTGCCAAACGCTTAGGGTCTTATGGAATTGATGAATCTCTAGTTCTACTTTGTAAATTTAAAGTTACAATACCTTAACTTCAAATATATCTTAAGTTAGTATGGGTTAATAATTTTTTTTTTTCAAAAAAAAAAAAATCATCCAAAATCATTGATAATATTGTAAAGTACTCTTCTTCTAATCTGTGAAAGAGTTTAAATCTAAAAGACATTTAAAAATCACTCGTTTATAATTATTATAAAATAAGGGGTAGATTATGCATCTATTTAGAATAAATTTTCGAGTAACGTACTCAATAGAACCCAACAGCTTGTGATATGTTTAAGAAGAAATCAAAATAAATTCAACGCACATACAATTTTTATTTTAACTAACGTACCTGGTAACACATGAACAGGGAACATTCACACACACATCCAACTAAATTAGAAGTAATTGCCATGCCTCGGGATCGAAATGCAAGTTACTGGCCAGCAGCAAATGCTTCAACAGGGAAAGTTTTGGAGATTCCAGCAAGACCTTTCAAGTGAATCTTGCCAGTTGGTGGATCATCAACCGTGGCTTCATTCACTGCTGACCAGAGCATAAGCTCTTTGGACTTCACTCCCTTGAGCTTCTTGATCTTCTTCTTCTCCATGTACCCACTAATTTCAGTATCATACCTCACAAGTTTGCCGATCATTTTGAACAAATGCTCCACTTTAGTTTGCTGCACGATCCACACGTAACCTGTGCTTTTCCACATGGCCGACTTCGATTACATTGGCTAAGGGAAGCATCCCTTCGGGGAGTTCAAATTTTTTGAGAAGCGAAACGGCCAATTTGAGGCCTTCTTCATGGCCTTTCTTGACGATGCCTCCTCTTTCTCTGATGCCATCTCTGCTGCCATCTATGCTGCCAAGGCTTGTAGATTTATTTGGTGACTTTCTTGCAGCTTTAATTCGGAAGCGAAAACTTAAGAGGGAGGTTTCTTCGTATATAAGTTAGTAGATTAAGAGCGAGTAGAGATGTATAACAAAAAGCTTAGTGATGGGCTTGTTTGTGGTTGTCCTTCTTTTACTTCTCTAACACTATAAGTTTCCTCTTTTTTCCAAGGCTTCGTATATAGCGAAACAAAATAAATTAATACTTTTGGGGCTAGAAAAAATAATTAATCAATAAATTAATAAATTTTTAGTTTATGTATCTTTTTTTTTTCAAAATATCACTATTCATTCCAGGTTAACAAATCAATACGAAATATCACATGATTTAACTAATTTTGTAACTAGGACATATGCTTATTATATTATTTTATTACCGAGCAAACATTGACTATTTTTTTCTCATATTTATTAGCATGTAATATTGACTATCTTTACACGGAATATCACGTGATTTAACTAATTTTTGTGACTAGACATATGCTTATTATATTTATTTTATTACGAGCAAACATTGACTATTTTTTTTCTCATATTATTAGCATGTAAATAGTGACTATCTTTACACGGAATATCACGTGATTTAACTAATTTTGTGACTAGACATGTGCTTATTATATTTATTTTATTACCGAGCAAACATTGACTATTTTTTTCTCATATTATTAGCATGTAAATATTGACTATCTTTACACGGAATATCACGTGATTTAACTAATTTTGTGACTAGACATGTGCTTATTATATTTATTTTATTTACCGAGCAAACATTGACTATTTTTTTTCTCATATTATTAGCATGTAAATATTGACTATCTTTACACGGAATATCACGTGATTTAACTAATTTTGTGACTAGACATGTGCTTATTATATTTATTTTATTACCGAGCAAACATTGACTATTTTTTTCTCATATTATTAGCATGTAAATATTGACTATCTTTACACGGAATATCACGTGATTTAACTAATTTTGTGACTAGACATGTGCTTATTATATTTATTTTATTACCGAGCAAACATTGACTATTTTTTTCTCATATTATTAGCATGTAAATATTGACTATTTTTGTAAATATTGACTATCTTTACATAGAATATCACGTGATTTAACTAATTTTGTAACTAGACATATGCTTATTATATTTATTTTATTACCGAGCAAACATTGACTATTTTTTTCTCATATTATTAGCATGTAAATATTGACTATCTTTATATTATCAACATGTAAATATTGATTTATCTTTTATATTATTGACATGTAATATTGACTATTTTTATATTTTTGGCTCGTAATTGACTATTTTTATATTATTGGTGTCCACAGTAAATATTGACTAACTTTATGTTATATTATTGACGTAAATATTTTAATTTCTTGGCCAAGGAAGAATATGCTTATTTTACACTTGCATAAGTTTTTGTCCAACCAAAACCCATATGATAGCGAATTAGCAATAGTAGCTAATAGTTAGTTTTTTCCGCCATCTAGGCCCTTGGTCCGGTTATGAAACACTCTTTCTCTAATTGGGAAGAGTTTCAAAGCACATCAATTTTTTTATTCTCACTTAAGTCTGGAAAGGAAATTAAGTCTTGAAAATAGGCCGGCCCGAAATATACAGAACGGGGCCTCACCATGATCCAAGAACAAGGCATGCACATGAACGCACAGAGTCTCACACACACGAGCAGAACCAACAAAATTAGAAATAGTTGCAATCAGGAAGCCAAATTCAAATCACTGGCCAGCAGCAAATGCTTCGACGGGGAAAGTCTTGGTGATTCCAGCAAGACTTTTAAAGTGAATCTTCCCGGTTGGTGGGTCATCGACTTTGATTTCACTCACCGGAGGCCAAAGCATCAGCTCTTTGGCCTTCACTCCCCTGAGCTTCTTGATTTTCATCTTATCTACGTACCCATTAATTTCGGTATCGTAGCTCACAAGTTTGCTGATCATTTTGAACTCCTGCTCCACTTTATTTTGCTGCACAATCCACATGTACCCCGTGCTTTCCACGTAGCCGACTTCGACAACGTTGGCCAAGGGAAGCAGCCCTTCGGGGAGCTCAAATTTTTTGAGAAGAGAAACCGCCAATTTCAGGCCTTCTTCATGGCCTTTCTTGACAATGCCTCCTTCTTTCTCTGCTGCCATGGCTTATTTATTAATTTAGTAATTTTGTTTGAAGCTTTAATTTCGGGATGGGAAAACTCAAGAGGGAGGTTTATTTATATACAAGTTAAGTTCATTAATTTGGGGAGTAAGAGAGAGTACGTAGCCAGAGGTGTGTGACAAAAAAAGCCCAGTGTCGACGATCAAACCAAAGAAAATTAATCAATGTTGCGTTGTGAGTTTCGTCCTGTATTTTTCAATAAGCTTTGGCTTCAGTTTATTTGTGGCAGTTACTGTTTTACTTAATTTAAGTCTCAACACTACTTTGTTATCGTCTGATCTTATCATAAACTTAAAACTGATGCACATATGTCAAAATTGAACGGATGGGGCCGCACGGATAGTGTGGTGCTCCCATCCTACCAAATATGTTTTTCATGGATTGTACAATCTGTGCTGCCACGTCGGCTAACAAACTGTAGCAAACACATTGGCGTGTATTTCTTTCTGCTTTATATACACATATATCGATCGCTGCCAGCTACTTGCTTCACAGGGAGACGTTGAGTGAGTAGCAAGCAACAGAAAAGAAAGTGAAAAATGAAAGAAAAGAACGAGAAATTGTACATGGAAAAGTACTTGGAATTTTTGCTTCTCGCAAGCAATCAGATCTCAAAGTCGAGTTTCTCATCAGGTCCGTTCACTTTTCATTGCTATAAATTTAGTTCTGATTTTAACATTTTGTTAAGTAGCTTCAATTTTAATCTTCAAAATATTAATAATAATCACAATTTTGTAGATCATCTCCATGCACGGTTTCAAGAGACTCAGACGTTCCTAAGGTAAGAGAAACTAAACCGATTTTCTGTTTGTTTCTCGAGAAAATGTATTTTCCTACATGAAATATGTTGTGAGTTTACTTACTTGCGTTTTGTAAAAATTCGTTTGCACAGAATGCGCTGAGCGAGGCGGTGAGCGCAATCGATCTGATGAATCCATCGCGATCCACGCTGAAGGAGAACATCTCGCCCGCTATGTCCGTGACTCTGAAGCAGGTGATGGAGGACCTAAACGACCTCACTTGGCAAGAGTGCTGCGTCACTTCAATCAAAGTCCTCAACTCGCGCCAAGCCCGAGGCAAAGAGGATATTAATCACAACAACGATAACAACATAAAAGCTTTCTCTGTTGCCTCCAAAGTTTTCAACGTCGAGGCAAGATGTTCCTGTTTCTGCTTCTACGACGTCGTTGTACGCTGGATTGATGTTGGCGCAAAGCCGAAGAAGAAGAGGTCGAACAAATTGGCTCCTACTTCGTCGTTACATGGCGCCGCTGGAGCTGATGAGATTGGTGATGAGAAGGCCAATGAGTTGGTTCCGATGAGGAAGAGAAGCAAGCGTGCCGATGTTACTTTTTCCTTGGCTTAAATTGAGATGCACTCGTGATTGTGTTTTTCATTTTAGTTTTGTTTTCAGAGATTTGTCTGCTTTTAGATTTTTAATTTGATTTCCCTGATTCTATTTCTGTTTCAATTTTTCAATTTGGCGGGAGTTTTAATGGTGGATATGCAAATTTGGTTCAAATGGAAGGGTATTTCTGTCTTTTAAGTAAGATTTTTGTAGGAGACGATGATGCTGAAGTTCTTTCCCTGTGATCATTACTCATTTGTAAAAAAAGCATGCACTTTGAATCAATGATGATACAAGTGGAACATTCAAATAGCAGACCGCTTGAGAAACATTTTTACACATCTGTTCATACATCAATTAGGGTTTTTAAAATAAACTTGTAGAGAAATATTCTCGAACAGCTCTAGCCTTCACCCATCACTTGCATACAACCGGGTCCATTCCTTTGCTACAAGGGTTCCAAACAAACCATGATCAGTGGAAAGAATGAATACATGAACTAGAAATCCGTGCTGTTGAAAGCACTAAATCAAAATAACCTGATGAACGTAGATGCAGCATCACTTGCTAATTTAGTTTTTAAAAGACAAGCAATAGCAATATGCTAAATCCTAGCACAAAATTCTTATGAATCACATGGTAAACAACTACTGCAGGCATAAATGAACTGCACCTAATGGAACATTAGTATTTAGTAAGACTTACCAGTTTCAACAGCTTCAGTCTCATCCGCCTTCCAATGCTTTGCAATGTTCTCAGAAAGTGGATCGTCTGGGTTCGGAGCACTCAAAAGAGCTTGGATACTGAATCATGCAATCATTGTCATCAGTCAAAATTTGCTCTTAAAAAGTAACATCACCATGTTAAGAATACTCTTCCACCTTCCCTTGTATATTCACAGACATGTCAATATCCAATGTAATAATATATACAGCAACATATTTCTGGGTTAGTAGCAGCAGCATTCAGAGTTTAGATATGATCCTCTTGTACTTACTTCAATATTTTCCCAGTTTTGATTTAGATTAATAGAAATTTTGTAGTTGACAACAGGTATGTATGTAGTGGCAGTGCCAAAACTTTACCTCAGCAGGACTGTGCGGATTTGCAGGGCGGGACTCCATTTATCTTTCAAAATATCAAGGCATATCCTTCCAAGCTGCAATAAGAAATTCTCTATTCACAGATAGGCACAAGGAGATTTAATCAATTTGGAAAAAGCAATGAAAGAACAACTTGCCTTGTCTATGTTAGGATGATATATTTTGGTCAGAAATCGAACCTGTTAATAGGAGACATTCAATACATGAAAAACATAATTGAGTAAAAGGGCAAAATCCAGTATGGGAACAAGATATTTTAACTTTGTCATGACTGATATCAGGTGTTCAATTAGTTCATTTTAAAGAGGCATCCAGTGAAAAGTGTGAAGAAATATCACCATCGTAAACCTGCTCTGTGTTCGATACCCATATGTGCATTTCTTTAAGGTAGGCAATTTAATGGTCCTCAACCAACCTAAAGTTGATTATGAGATCAATCCACTTCATTCTATGGAATAGTCTTCATCCATAACATGCAAAGATGGATGTATCTGTTAACAAATTGACATAAAAATTGTGGTCATTCAACCAACTGCAGGTGGATGTGGAGGAGAGCTTGGCAATAGCAAAATCTGAGGGTGAAGAACTGTGCCGACTTTTAAGATATACAAGAATGGAGAAAGTTGAAGGAGATGATCAACCCAAGCCACCAATTCTTGGAGGACTCGGTGAGAGGTTATAGTCTATAGAGTAAAATACATCTTGATTCCTGTTCTGTCATGGCTCGAGCCACAACATATTTGATGGTAATTGTCCATCATCATTTAGTCCCTAGGATTACCAATTTTACCTGTGAAATAATCATCTATATAATTTTCCCAGAATTTTTTATAAGGCAGGGAACCAATACAGAGGAAATAGCTTCTTCAGTTAACATTTGCAGAATTAATTATGCTTTCTGGTTTAGTCCTCCTTTCAAAGGCAAACTTTTTGTCACACTATAAGGCCGTTCTCATTTTTGTGTTCCAAGAAAAGCTGGAAAATTAAAGGGTAATTTTTAAAAACCTCCCCTGAGGTTTGATGCTGTTGTAAGTAGATGGTGAAAATCATTTTATTTGTAAAATGCCCCCTACCGTCAGTTAAAATTTCCATTGACTAACTGTTGACTTTAAAAAGACAATATTACCCCCAATATTTATAATTCTAAATATTTACAATTTCATAAGTAATTAAAAAATTATTTTCACCATGATCAAGTTATTGATATTTATTTAAAATCTTAAAAAAATAAAATTACAAATCTTAAAATAATTTTTTTTAAGTTTGTAATAAAATTACAAATCTTAATTATTTGATATAAAAATGTAATTTTTTAAAGTTTGTAATACAATTACAAATCTTAATTATTTGATATAAAAATATACTTTTTTTTAAGTTTGTAATTTTATTTTTTTAAGATTTTAAGGAAATTTTAACTGACGTAAACTATTATTGGGGGGTAATATTGTTTTTTTAAAGTCAACAGTTAGTCAATGAAAATTTTAACTAACGATAGGGGATCTTTTACAAATAAAATAATTTTCACCATCTACTTGCAACAGCCTCAACCTCATGGGAGGTTTTTAAAAATTACCCAAAATTAAATTATATTGTCTAGAGTTGTATTCATCACCATCTTCGTTCTTTTTTAAAGTTCCTACTGCTGTTGAAGTTAAAGTCCCTCCTATTCTAAGTGTAAATACACTTTTTATGGACCCAATAATTCCCAAAAAAGGAGTCCAAAACTCTCATTTTGCACGTCGGTATCTCTCACAATTTATAACCCCTTCTTAGAACTAGTATTTTTAACCCATGGACAGGCAAATCTTGCTCCTAGCCCTGTTGTTGACAAACTTCAGCTGGTGACTCTAGCTTGTTCCCCGTTTGAATGGTTTAGTACGGTACTTTTCTGAATGAATGGGCTAGCTTTTTTTTTTTCCCCCTCCTCCTCTTTGCCATAGGTGTTACTTTAAGGATGATTCCTTTTACCGAAGTGGCAGTAGATGCAGCTCCAATACTGCACCAGCTGGAAAGTTAGAAAAAGTGTTAAAAAATAAATCGTAGGCCCCCTTGTCACCCAAGGAAACACACTCGCAGCATACGCGCGCATAAAATAAAACCCTCATCAATTTTACCTACAGGCTACAGCAGTGTTCGGAGAATTGACAAATTCATTTCCCCACATCACTCGCAATAAATTTGAGTTGATGTGAAAAGAACAAAATGTAGGGACTGGACTGGAATTGGTGTTACTGGGCAAAGCTTTCAGGCCGTGGTGACTGGTGAGAGTGAACACATTGAGAGATCCAAAGGGTGATGTGGTTTCGTAAAAATATGGTACGGTGTCGGTGTGTAAGTACGTACAGGAAATAGGGTGTGCTGTGGCTGTGACTGTGCTTTTGCTGTTGGAAGGCACAGAGACAGAGACTTGTAGATATGACCGTTCTGTTCTGTTCAGTTTCAGTTCTGTTTGATTCTCCTCGAAACTCTACCACTCGTAAGGTTTTGTCACAAACTTTTGGTTGGTGGGTACATCATCATGTCATGCCGGCTGATCTAAATAGTAACCTTGTTTATTATTATTAAAATCATATATAGTTTCCTTCAACTAGTCGGTGACCCCCCCCAGATAAAGAATGACAGACGTTTTTTAAGTGCGGACCAGAAAAATTTTACTAGTGGGCCTAATACAAATAATTTTATAAATATAAAAAATTTTCAAAAATAAAATAATGCGTCAAACAAATTTCTTTTCGATATTCCACTTGATGTAATTTCTGTTAAAATTAAAATGCTAATTCATAATAATTATTAGAAGAAAAGAAGCAGCACCCTAGCTTTATCTTTACTTTTATTATTATCTTTTATATATATATATATATATATATATATAAACATTAGAGTTTCAGACTTTTAGTTTGGAAAGAGGGGCAAATTGATAATAAGGATGTGATGGATTAAAATAGGGATGGTTAAAAAATGGGGCCGGTGTTGAGTGTGGCAAGTCTGAGATCCGGTTGTGGGCATATTTTGAAGTACCCCCCCGGCCTAGGCGTAAAAGTCTAGAAAAAATTTTGAATTTTATGTTTTTAATTCTTCATTTTGTTAAAATAAAAATATCTTTATTAGAGAATAATTATATATATTTACCATATTAAAGTTGTGGATAAGGTAAAAGATAAAAAATACAAATTTTAATATAGTACAAAAAAATACACTGTATTCAAATATGTGTTTTTTTATCTTTTAAATTTTCATTGATTTTAATATGGTTAAGGATCCCTAATTGGAACATTCTCTCCCCCCGCCCCCTCCCCCCATTCAAATCTGAGTTTATTAAGTGAAGTTTAGGTCTACCTCAGTATAATTCTCGAATCAAGTATTACCTAGACTGCATTTCTTTGGTCCGGTTTGATATGACATCCCAAGTAAAATGGGTTGGTTAAGAAGAAGCTGGATTTGTAGGATGGCACTTTTGAAGTTTTATAAAAATTGACATTTTTGTCTATTAATAAAGAGTGATGATATTTAACCCCCTTGAATTATCTTACCATCCCCCCACTTTTCAATTAATATTAATCCAAATTGCCCTTATTGAAAAGTAAAAACAATTAAAAAATAATTTTTTCTTCTCTCTCAAGTTTTCAATAGATTAATTTCTCATCTCTCTTATCTTTTTAATTGATTCATAATTTGAATAGAATACTAATTCTAATCCCATAATGAAATTAAAAACAATCTTACATTCTTACACAAAATCAAAGATCCAAAACCAATATCATCAATAATAACAAAACAAACCACTGTTCATAATTTTAACAAAATCTAATATTGGAACTAGTCATGTACTGGTGAGGTGTGAATGATAATGAAGAAAATAGTTGATGGCGGTGGCGGCGGCGATAATGAATGAACTTGTTGTTAATGAAGTGGTAGGGATGAAGGTTATACAGTTATAATAAAGAGATTTATAATAAAGAGAGAGTGGGAGAAATAGAGAGAATAAAATAAAATAATGACCTTTTGATTTAATTAGGGTAATTATGAAAAGTAATAAGATAATTGAAAAGTAGGGACTAGTGAGATAGAATATCATCACTCATTATAAAATATGAAAAGTAGGCCTTTTGACATCCCTATAAAATTTTGATAAAATCCTTTTGGATAGAAATTACCTAAATAACCAAAAATAAAATTAATTCATTCTTTGTTTTTGAATAAAAATTCAATTGAATATTTACTAATTTATTATTTTAATGATTTTTTTTACACCTACACACACTTTCATATTTATATTATATTTTAATTTTTTGAGAAATTTTTAAAATTAAATACGGAAACATATATTATTAATAGATAAAAAATAATTTAAGATTTTATGCTTGTATGCATTTGTAAATAAAAAGTTTAAAAAATTATACTTTTTAGAGTGAAATTTAACGACGAGATAATTGATTTTAATTTGTGAGTTAGTATTTTATAAATTAATCTGTGGTTTTTGAGGAAATAAGATTCAAAGAGTGTTATAAGGATTTTTAGGAGTGTGTAACAGCTCCACTCAAACATGAATAGTGTTTAGATAAAATAAAAACTCATTATAACATGAATATGGCTTCTAGAAAACAAAATTTCAAAAGTCTAGAGGGACTTATATGGATAGGGGTTGGTAAATAAACTGTGGTCCCAAAAAAATCGAACCGAACAGTGGTTCAGTTTGTAAAGCAAGAAAAAACAAATTGATTTAATTGCTTAAATAAAAAGTCAATCCCAACTCGAATACTAGAAATATAAAGATTTTAAAGGTTAAAAAATCGAAAAGCTAAACCAAATTAGATTTGGACCATATCGGGTTGGTTCATAATTTAATTATATTTGTGGCAACTGGGTTCAATAAAAAACTCAATCAATTCAAACCGTGTCTTAGAAATATTTTAAAGCCTGGTTCCGCTCTTGTCTTAATAGGTCTAGTTGTGTTGGAACATCTCCACTATAAATCAATTCGTCTAACAATTGAATTCAACCAATAGTTGTTCATCGATTGTAATTGAATAACAAATATGGGTTAGAAGCATATATAAGAAAAGAAATGGTGATATAATTTGTTGCCCGCTCCAACTTATTGTTTATTGTTCTTATCAAAACTATTAGGGTGTATTTGGTGTGTGGTATTGCATAGGATTAATTGTGGGCTCAGCATAAATTTAAACCAATAATATGTTTGGAAGCAGCTGAGCCTTATTGGTATTGGGCATCGGAGGCGCGCTGAGTCGAGTTTGATCTAATATGGGAGTTCCCGCATTAGCTTGTCTTTTTTTTTTTTTTTTAACTTAACTTTTAGTTTTACTTAATAATAATAAAATGGATAAATATATAATTTTTAATGTATAATATAATATTATTTTTTATTTTTACATCATAATTTATTAATAAATTTATATTTAATAGGATTAATAATAAATACTTAAAAGTATATAAAATATAATATAATAGTACCACTATTTAATTATTGTAATATTAATATATAAAATTTAATATTTTAAATAATATAATATAACAAATAATAAATATTTAATACGAATGAATTTCAATAATATTAATCTAAAATTAATAATATAAATAATAATATAAAATCTTAGCACAATTCATTTTGTAATTAAATTTCTAAAATTTAAGACCTCTATATTTAGTTTTTTTTAAGTACTAATAAATATTATTTTATAAATATATAATATAAATTAATCATAAAAATTAATACAGTATAGTGCAACACCAAACATAGTATAACTAAAAATTAATACAATACAGTATAACACCAAACATTGTACAACATTAATTGTTATAATATAATATAGTGCAATACAATATAATACAATATACCAGCATAAAAATAATACAATACAGCATAATATAATACAGTGTGCCAAACGCTTAGGGTCTTATGGAATTGATGAATCTCTAGTTCTACTTTGTAAATTTAAAGTTACAATACCTTAACTTCAAATATATCTTAAGTTAGTATGGGTTAATAATTTTTTTTTTTCAAAAAAAAAAAAATCATCCAAAATCATTGATAATATTGTAAAGTACTCTTCTTCTAATCATGTGAAAGAGTTTAAATCTAAAAGACATTTAAAAATCACTCGTTTATAATTATTTATAAAATAAGGGGTAGATTATGCATCTATTTAGAATAAATTTTCGAGTAACGTACTCAATAGAACCCAACAGCTTGTGATAATGTTTAAGAAGAAATCAAAAATAAATTCAAAGCACATACAATTTTTATTTTAACTAACGTACCCTGGTAACACATGAACAGGGAACATTCACACACACATCCAACTAAATTAGAAGTAATTGCCATGCCTCGGGATCGAAATGCAAGTTACTGGCCAGCAGCAAATGCTTCAACAGGGAAAGTTTTGGAGATTCCAGCAAGACCTTTCAAGTGAATCTTGCCAGTTGGTGGATCATCAACCGTGGCTTCATTCACTGCTGACCAGAGCATAAGCTCTTTGGACTTCACTCCCTTGAGCTTCTTGATCTTCTTCTTCTCCATGTACCCACTAATTTCAGTATCATACCTCACAAGTTTGCCGATCATTTTGAACAAATGCTCCACTTTAGTTTGCTGCACGATCCACACGTAACCTGTGCTTTCCACATGGCCGACTTCGATTACATTGGCTAAGGGAAGCATCCCTTCGGGGAGTTCAAATTTTTTGAGAAGCGAAACGGCCAATTTGAGGCCTTCTTCATGGCCTTTCTTGACGATGCCTCCTTCTTTCTCTGATGCCATCTCTGCTGCCATCTATGCTGCCAAGGCTTGTAGATTTATTTGGTGACTTTTCTTGCAGCTTTAATTTCGGAAGCGAAAACTTAAGAGGGAGGTTTCTTCGTATATAAGTTAGTAGATTAAGAGCGAGTAGAGATGTATAACAAAAAGCTTAGTGATGGGCTTGTTTGTGGTTGTCCTTCTTTTACTTCTCTAACACTATAAGTTTCCTCTTTTTTCCAAGGCTTCGTATATAGCGAAACAAAATAAATTAATACTTTTGGGGCTAGAAAAAATAATTAATCAATAAATTAATAAATTTTTAGTTTATGTATCTTTTTTTTTTCAAAATATCACATTCATTCCAGTTAAACAAATCAATACGAAATATCACATGATTTAACTAATTTTGTAACTAGACATATGCTTATTATATTTATTTTATTACCGAGCAAACATTGACTATTTTTTTCTCATATTATTAGCATGTAAATATTGACTATCTTTACACGGAATATCACGTGATTTAACTAATTTTGTGACTAGACATATGCTTATTATATTTATTTTATTACCGAGCAAACATTGACTATTTTTTTCTCATATTATTAGCATGTAAATATTGACTATCTTTACACGGAATATCACGTGATTTAACTAATTTTGTGACTAGACATGTGCTTATTATATTTATTTTATTACCGAGCAAACATTGACTATTTTTTTCTCATATTATTAGCATGTAAATATTGACTATCTTTACACGGAATATCACGTGATTTAACTAATTTTGTGACTAGACATGTGCTTATTATATTTATTTTATTACCGAGCAAACATTGACTATTTTTTTTCTCATATTATTAGCATGTAAATATTGACTATCTTTACACGGAATATCACGTGATTTAACTAATTTTGTGACTAGACATGTGCTTATTATATTTATTTTATTACCGAGCAAACATTGACTATTTTTTTCTCATATTATTAGCATGTAAATATTGACTATCTTTACACGGAATATCACGTGATTTAACTAATTTTGTGACTAGACATGTGCTTATTATATTTATTTTATTACCGAGCAAACATTGACTATTTTTTTCTCATATTATTAGCATGTAAATATTGACTATTTTTGTAAATATTGACTATCTTTACATAGAATATCACGTGATTTAACTAATTTTGTAACTAGACATATGCTTATTATATTTATTTTATTACCGAGCAAACATTGACTATTTTTTTCTCATATTATTAGCATGTAAATATTGACTATCTTTATATTATCAACATGTAAATATTGATTTATCTTTTATATTATTGACATGTAAATATTGACTATTTTTATATTTTTGGCTCGTAATTGACTATTTTTATATTATTGGTGTCCACAGTAAATATTGACTAACTTTATGTTATATTATTGACGTAAATATTTTAATTTCTTGGCCAAGGAAGAATATGCTTATTTTACACTTGCATAAGTTTTTGTCCAACCAAAACCCATATGATAGCGAATTAGCAATAGTAGCTAATAGTTAGTTTTTCCGCCATCTAGGCCCTTGGTCCGGTTATGAAACACTCTTTCTCTAATTGGGAAGAGTTTCAAAGCACATCAATTTTTTTATTCTCACTTAAGTCTGGAAAGGAAATTAAGTCTTGAAAATAGGCCGGCCCGAAATATACAGAACGGGGCCTCACCATGATCCAAGAACAAGGCATGCACATGAACGCACAGAGTCTCACACACACGAGCAGAACCAACAAAATTAGAAATAGTTGCAATCAGGAAGCCAAATTCAAATCACTGGCCAGCAGCAAATGCTTCGACGGGGAAAGTCTTGGTGATTCCAGCAAGACTTTTAAAGTGAATCTTCCCGGTTGGTGGGTCATCGACTTTGATTTCACTCACCGGAGGCCAAAGCATCAGCTCTTTGGCCTTCACTCCCCTGAGCTTCTTGATTTTCATCTTATCTACGTACCCATTAATTTCGGTATCGTAGCTCACAAGTTTGCTGATCATTTTGAACTCCTGCTCCACTTTATTTTGCTGCACAATCCACATGTACCCCGTGCTTTCCACGTAGCCGACTTCGACAACGTTGGCCAAGGGAAGCAGCCCTTCGGGGAGCTCAAATTTTTTGAGAAGAGAAACCGCCAATTTCAGGCCTTCTTCATGGCCTTTCTTGACAATGCCTCCTTCTTTCTCTGCTGCCATGGCTTATTTATTAATTTAGTAATTTTGTTTGAAGCTTTAATTTCGGGATGGGAAAACTCAAGAGGGAGGTTTATTTATATACAAGTTAAGTTCATTAATTTGGGGAGTAAGAGAGAGTACGTAGCCAGAGGTGTGTGACAAAAAAAAGCCCAGTGTCGACGATCAAACCAAAGAAAATTAATCAATGTTGCGTTGTGAGTTTCGTCCTGTATGTTGTCAATAAGCTTTTGGCTTCAGTTTATTTGTGGCAGTTCCTTGTTTTACTTAATTTAAGTCTCAACACTACTTTGTTATCGTCTGATCTTATCATAAACTTAAAACTGATGCACATATGTCAAAATTGAACGGATGGGGCCGCACGGATAGTGTGGTGCTCCCATCCTACCAAATTGTTTTTCATGGATTGTACAATCTGTGCTGCCACGTCGGCTAACAAACTGTAGCAAACACATTGGCGTGTATTTCTTTCTGCTTTTATATACACATATATCGATCGCTGCCAGCTACTTGCTTCACAGGGAGACGTTGAGTGAGTAGCAAGCAACAGAAAAGAAAGTGAAAATGAAAGAAAAGAACGAGAAATTGTACATGGAAAAGTACTTGGAATTTTTTGCTTCTCGCAAGCAATCAGATCTCAAAGTCGAGTTTCTCAATCAGGTCCGTTCACTTTTCATTGCTATAAATTTAGTTCTGATTTTAACATTTTGTTAAGTAGCTTCAATTTTAATCTTCAAAATATTAATAATAATCACAATTTTGTAGATCATCTCCATGCACGGTTTCAAGAGACTCAGACTTCCTAAGGTAAGAGAAACTAAACCGATTTTCTGTTTGTTTCTCGAGAAAATGTATTTTCCTACATGAAATATGTTGTGAGTTTACTTACTTGCGTTTTGTAAAAATTCGTTGCACAGAATGCGCTGAGCGAGGCGGTGAGCGCAATCGATCTGATGAATCCATCGCGATCCACGCTGAAGGAGAACATCTCGCCCGCTATGTCCGTGACTCTGAAGCAGGTGATGGAGGACCTAAACGACCTCACTTGGCAAGAGTGCTGCGTCACTTCAATCAAAGTCCTCAACTCGCGCCAAGCCCGAGGCAAAGAGGATATTAATCACAACAACGATAACAACATAAAAGCTTTCTCTGTTGCCTCCAAAGTTTCAACGTCGAGGCAAGATGTTCCTGTTTCTGCTTCTACGACGTCGTTGTACGCTGGATTTGATGTTGGCGCAAAGCCGAAGAAGAAGAGGTCGAACAAATTGGCTCCTACTTCGTCGTTACATGGCGCCGCTGGAGCTGATGAGATTGGTGATGAGAAGGCCAATGAGTTGGTTCCGATGAGGAAGAGAAGCAAGCGTGCCGATGTTACTTTTTCCTTGGCTTAAATTGAGATGCACTCGTGATTGTGTTTTTCATTTTAGTTTTGTTTTCAGAGATTTGTCTGCTTTTAGATTTTTAATTTGATTTCCCTGATTCTATTTCTGTTTCAATTTTTCAATTTGGCGGGAGTTTTAATGGTGGATATGCAAATTTGGTTCAAATGGAAGGGTATTTCTGTCTTTTAAGTAAGATTTTTTGTAGGAGACGATGATGCTGAAGTTCTTTCCCTGTGATCATTACTCATTTGTAAAAAAGCATGCACTTTGAATCAATGATGATACAAGTGGAACATTCAAATAGCAGACCGCTTGAGAAACATTTTTACACATCTGTTCATACATCAATTAGGGTTTTTAACATAAACTTGTAGAGAAATATTCTCGAACAAGCTCTAGCCTTCACCCATCACTTGCATACAACCGGGTCCATTCCTTTGCTACAAGGTTCCAAACAAACCATGATCAGTGGAAAGAATGAATACATGAACTAGAAATCCGTGCTGTTGAAAGCACTAAATCAAAATAACCTGATGAACGTAGATGCAGCATCACTTGCTAATTTAGTTTTTAAAAGACAAGCAATAGCAATATGCTAAATCCTAGCACAAAATTCTTATGAATCACATGGTAAACAACTACTGCAGGCATAAATGAACTGCACCTAATGGAACATTAGTATTTAGTAAGACTTACCAGTTTCAACAGCTTCAGTCTCATCCGCCTTCCAATGCTTTGCAATGTTCTCAGAAAGTGGATCGTCTGGGTTCGGAGCACTCAAAAGAGCTTGGATACTGAATCATGCAATCATTGTCATCAGTCAAAATTTGCTCTTAAAAAGTAACATCACCATGTTAAGAATACTCTTCCACCTTCCCTTGTATATTCACAGACATGTCAATATCCAATGTAATAATATATACAGCAACATATTTCTGGGTTAGTAGCAGCAGCATTCAGAGTTTAGATATGATCCTCTTGTACTTACTTCAATATTTTCCCAGTTTTGATTTAGATTAATAGAAATTTTGTAGTTGACAAACAGGTATGTATGTAGTGGCAGTGCCAAAACTTTACCTCAGCAGGACTGTGCGGATTTGCAGGGCGGGACTCCATTTATCTTTCAAAATATCAAGGCATATCCTTCCAAGCTGCAATAAGAAATTCTCTATTCACAGATAGGCACAAGGAGATTTAATCAATTTGGAAAAAGCAATGAAAGAACAACTTGCCTTGTCTATGTTAGGATGATATATTTTGGTCAGAAATCGAACCTGTTAATAGGAGACATTCAATACATGAAAAAACATAATTGAGTAAAAGGGCAAAATCCAGTATGGGAACAAGATATTTTAACTTTGTCATGACTGATATCAGGTGTTTCATTAGTTCATTTTAAAGAGGCATCCAGTGAAAAGTGTGAAGAAATATCACCATTCGTAAACCTGCTCTGTGTTCGATACCCATATGTGCATTTCTTTAAGGTAGGCAATTTAATGGTCCTCAACCAACCTAAAGTTGATTATGAGATCAATCCACTTCATTCTATGGAATAGTCTTCATCCATAACATGCAAAGATGGATGTAATCTGTTAACAAATTGACATAAAAATTTGTGGTCATTCAACCAACTGCAGGTGGATGTGGAGGAGAGCTTGGCAATAGCAAAATCTGAGGGTGTAAGAACTGTGCCGACTTTTAAGATATACAAGAATGGAGAAAAGTTGAAGGAGATGATCAACCCAAGCCACCAATTCTTGGAGGACTCGGTGAGAGGTTATAGTCTATAGAGTAAAATACATCTTGATTCCTGTTCTGTCATGGCTCGAGCCACAACATATTTGATGGTAATTGTCCATCATCATTTAGTCCCTAGGATTACCAATTTTACCTGTGAAATAATCATCTATATAATTTTCCCAGAATTTTTTATAAGGCAGGGAACCAATACAGAGGAAATAGCTTCTTCAGTTAACATTTGCAGAATTAATTATGCTTTCTGGTTTAGTCCTCCTTTCAAAGGCAAACTTTTTGTCACATATAAGGCCGTTCTCATTTTTGTGTTCCAAGAAAAGCTGGAAAATTAAAGGGTAATTTTAAAAACCTCCCCTGAGGTTTGATGCTGTTGTAAGTAGATGGTGAAAATCATTTTATTTGTAAAATGCCCCCTACCGTCAGTTAAAATTTCCATTGACTAACTGTTGACTTTAAAAAGACAATATTACCCCCAATATTTATAATTCTAAATATTTACAATTTCATAAGTAATTAAAAAAATTATTTTCACCATGATCAAGTTATTGATATTTATTTAAAATCTTAAAAAAATAAAATTACAAATCTTAAAATAATTTTTTTTAAGTTTGTAATAAAATTACAAATCTTAATTATTTGATATAAAAATGTAATTTTTTAAAGTTTGTAATACAATTACAAATCTTAATTATTTGATATAAAAATATAATTTTTTTTAAGTTTGTAATTTTATTTTTTTTAAGATTTTAAGGAAATTTTAACTGACGTAAACTATTATTGGGGGTAATATTGTTTTTTTAAAGTCAACAGTTAGTCAATGAAAATTTTAACTAACGATAGGGGATCTTTTACAAATAAAATAATTTTCACCATCTACTTGCAACAGCCTCAAACCTCATGGGAGGTTTTTAAAAATTACCCAAAATTAAATTATATTGTCTAGAGTTGTATTCATCACCATCTTCGTTCTTTTTTAAAGTTCCTACTGCTGTTGAAGTTAAAGTCCCTCCTATTCTAAGTGTAAATACAACTTTTTATGGACCCAATAATTCCCAAAAAAGGAGTCCAAAACTCTCATTTTTGCACGTCGGTATCTCTCACAATTTATAACCCCTTCTTAGAACTAGTATTTTTTAACCCATGGACAGGCAAATCTTGCTCCTAGCCCTGTTGTTGACAAACTTCAGCTGGTGACTCTAGCTTGTTCCCCGTTTGAATGGTTTAGTACGGTACTTTTCTGAATGAATGGGCTAGCTTTTTTTTTTCCCCCTCCTCCTCTTTGCCATAGGTGTTACTTTAAGGATGATTCCTTTTACCGAAGTGGCAGTAGATGCAGCTCCAATACTGCACCAGCTGGAAAGTTAGAAAAAGTGTTAAAAAATAAATCGTAGGCCCCCTTGTCACCCAAGGAAACACACTCGCAGCATACGCGCGCATAAAATAAAACCCTCATCAATTTTACCTACAGGCTACAGCAGTGTTCGGAGAATTGACAAATTCATTTCCCCCACATCACTCGCAATAAATTTGAGTTGATGTGAAAAGAACAAAAATGTAGGGACTGGACTGGAATTGTGTTACTGGGCAAAGCTTTCAGGCCGTGGTGACTGGTGAGAGTGAACACATTGAGAGATCCAAAGGGTGATGTGTTTCGTAAAAATATGGTACGGTGTCGGTGTGTAAGTACGTACAGGAAATAGGTGTGCTGTGGCTGTGACTGTGCTTTTGCTGTTGGAAGGCACAGAGACAGAGACTTGTAGATATGACCGTTCTGTTCTGTTCAGTTCAGTTCTGTTTGATTCTCCTCGAAACTCTACCACTCGTAAGGTTTTGTCACAAACTTTTGGTTGGTGGGTACATCATCATGTCATGCCGGCTGATCTAAATAGTAACCTTGTTTTATTTATTAAAATCATATATAGTTTCCTTCAACTAGTCGGTGACCCCCCCCAAGATAAAGAATGACAGACGTTTTTTAAGTGGCGGACCAGAAAAATTTTACTAGTGGGGCCTAATACAAATAATTTTATAAATATAAAAATTTTCAAAAATAAAATAATGCGTCAACAAATTTCTTTCGATATTCCACTTGATGTAATTTCTGTTAAAATTAAAATGCTAAATTCATAATAATTATTAGAAGAAAAGAAGCAGCACCCTAGCTTTATCTTTACTTTTATTATTATCTTTTATATATATATATATATATATATATATAAACATTAGAGTTTCAGACTTTTAGTTTGGAAAGAGGGCAAATTGATAATAAGGATGTGATGGATTAAAATAGGGATGGTTAAAAATGGGGCCGGTGTTGAGTGTGGCAAGTCTGAGATCCGGTGTGGGCATATTTTTGAAGTACCCGGCCTAGGCGTAAAAAGTCTAGAAAAAATTTTGAATTTTATGTTTTATAATTCTTCATTTTGTTAAAATAAAAATATCTTTATTAGAGAATAATTATATATATTTACCATATTAAAGTTGTGGATAAGGTAAAAGATAAAAAATACAAATTTTAATATAGTACAAAATAAAATACACTGTATTCAAATATGTGTTTTTTTATCTTTTAAATTTTCATTGATTTTAATATGGTTAAGGATCCCTAATTGGAACATTCTCTCCCCCCGCCCCCTCCCCCCATTCAAATATTCTGAGTTTATTAAGTGAAGTTTAGGTCTACCTCAGTATAATTCTCGAATCAAGTATTACCTAGACTGCATTTCTTTGGTCCGGTTTGATATGACATCCCAAGTAAAATGGGTTGGTTAAGAAGAAGCTGGATTTGTAGGATGGCACTTTTGAAGTTTTATAATTTAAGATTGACATTTTTGTCTATTAATAAAGAGTGATGATATTTAACCCCCTTGAATTATCTTACCATCCCCCCACTTTTCAATTAATATTAATCCCAAATTGCCCTTATTGAAAAGTAAAAACAATTAAAAAATAATTTTTTCTTCTCTCTCAAGTTTTCAATAGATTAATTTCTCATCTCTCTTATCTTTTTAATTGATTCATAATTTGAATAGAATACTAATTCTAATCCCATAATGAAATTAAACAAAATCTTACATTCTTACACAAAATCAAAAGATCCAAAACCAATATCATCAATAATAACAAAACAAACCACCTGTTCATAAATTTTAACAAAATCTAATATTGGAACTAGTCATGTACTGGTGGAGGTGATGAATGGATAATGAAGAAAATAGTTGATGGCGGTGGCGGCGGCGATAATGATGAACTTGTTGTTAATGAAGTGGTAGGGATGAAGGTTATACATTTATAATAAAGAGATTTATAATAAAGAGAGAGTGGGAGAAAATAGAGAGAATAAAATAAAATAATGACCTTTTGATTTAATTAGGGTAATTATGAAAAGTAATAAGATAAATTGAAAAGTAGGGACTAGTGAGATAGAATATCATCACTCATTAATAAAATATGAAAAGTAGGCCTTTTGACATCCCTATAAAATTTTTGATAAAATCCTTTTGGATAGAAATTACCTAAATAACCAAAAATAAATTAATTCATTCTTTGTTTTGAATAAAAATTCAATTGAATATTTTACTAATTTATTATTTTAATGATTTTTTTTACACCTACACCATTTCATATTTATATTTATATTTTAATTTTTTTGAGAAATTTTTAAAATTAAATACGGAAACATATATTATGTAATAAGATAAAAAAATAATTTAAGATTTTATGATTGTATGCATTTGTAAATAAAAAGTTTAAAAAATTATACTTTTTAGAGTGAAATTTAACGACGAGATAATTGATTTTAATTTGTGAGTTAGTATTTTATAAATTAATCTGTGGTTTTTGAGGAAATAAGATTCAAAAGGAGTGTTATAAGGATTTTTTAGGAGTGTGTAAAAGCTCCACTCAAACATGAATAGTGTTTAGATAAAATAAAAACTCATTAAACATGAATATGGCTTCTAGAAAACAAAATTTCAAAAGTCTAGAGGGGACTTATATGGATAGGGGTTGGTAAATAAACTGTGGTCCCAAAAAAATCGAACCGAACAAGTGGTTCAGTTTGTAAAGCAAGAAAAAACAAATTGATTTAATTGCTTAAATAAAAAGTCAATCCCAAACTCGAATTACTAGAAATAATAAAGATTTTAAAGGTTAAAAAATCGAAAAGCTAAACCAAATTAGATTTGGACCATATCGGGTTGGTTCATAATTTTAATTATATTTGTGGCAACTGGGTTCAATAAAAAACTCAATCAATTCAAACCGTGTCTTAGAAAATATTTTAAAGCCTGGTTCCGCTCTTGTCTTAATAGGTCTAGTTGTGTTGGAACATCTCCACTATAAATCAATTCGTCTAACAATTGAATTCAACCAATAGTTGTTCATCGATTGTAATTGAATAACAAATATGGGTTAGAAGCATATATAAGAAAAGAAATGGTGATATAATTTGTTGCACGCTCCAACTTATTGTTTATTGTTCTTATCAAAACTATTAGGGTGTATTTGGTGTGTGGTATTGCATAGGATTAATTGTGGGCTCAGCATAAATTTAAACCAATAATATGTTTGGAAGCAGCTGAGCCTTATTGGTATTGGGCATCGGGAGGCGCGCTGAGTCGAGTTTGATCTAATATGGGAGTTCCCGCATTAGCTTGTCTTTTTTTTTTTTTTTTTAACTTTAACTTTTAGTTTTACTTAATAATAATAAAAATGGATAAATATATAATTTTTAATGTATAATATAATATTATTTTTTATTTTTACATCATAATTTATTAATAAATTTATAATTTAATATGATTAATAATAAATACTTAAAAGTATATAAAATATAATATAATATTACACTATTTAATTATTGTAATATTAATATATAAAATTTAATATTTTTAAATAATATAATATAACAAATAATAAATATTTAATACGAATGAATTTCAATAATATTAATCTAAAATTAATAATATAAATAATAATATAAAATATTAGCACAATTCATTTGTAATTAAATTTCTAAAATTTAAGACCTCTATATTTAGTTTTTTTAAGTACTAATAAATATTATTTTATAAATATATAATATAAATTAATCATAAAAAATTAATACAGTATAGTGCAACACCAAACATAGTATAACTAAAAATTAATACAATACAGTATAACACCAAACATTGTACAACATTAATTGTTATAATATAATATTAGTGCAATACAATATAATACAATATACCAGCATAAAAATAATACAATACAGCATAATATAATACAGTGTGCCAAACGCTTAGGGTCTTATGGAATTGATGAATCTCTAGTTCTACTTTGTAAATTTAAAGTTACAATACCTTAACTTCAAATATATCTTAAGTTAGTATGGGTTAATAATTTTTTTTTTTCAAAAAAAAAAAATCATCCAAAATCATTGATAATATTGTAAAGTACTCTTCTTCTAATCATGTGAAAGAGTTTAAATCTAAAAGACATTTAAAAATCACTCGTTTATAATTATTTATAAAATAAGGGGTAGATTATGCATCTATTTAGAATAAATTTTCGAGTAACGTACTCAATAGAACCCAACAGCTTGTGATAATGTTTAAGAAGAATCAAAATAATTCAAAGCACATACAATTTTTATTTTAACTAACGTACCCTGGTAACACATGAACAGGGAACATTCACACACACATCCAACTAAATTAGAAGTAATTGCCATGCCTCGGGATCGAAATGCAAGTTACTGGCCAGCAGCAAATGCTTCAACAGGGAAAGTTTTGGAGATTCCAGCAAGACCTTTCAAGTGAATCTTGCCAGTTGGTGGATCATCAACCGTGGCTTCATTCACTGCTGACCAGAGCATAAGCTCTTTGGACTTCACTCCCTTGAGCTTCTTGATCTTCTTCTTCTCCATGTACCCACTAATTTCAGTATCATACCTCACAAGTTTGCCGATCATTTTGAACAAATGCTCCACTTTAGTTTGCTGCACGATCCACACGTAACCTGTGCTTTCCACATGGCCGACTTCGATTACATTGGCTAAGGGAAGCATCCCTTCGGGGAGTTCAAATTTTTTGAGAAGCGAAACGGCCAATTTGAGGCCTTCTTCATGGCCTTTCTTGACGATGCCTCCTTCTTTCTCTGATGCCATCTCTGCTGCCATCTATGCTGCCAAGGCTTGTAGATTTATTTGGTGACTTTTCTTGCAGCTTTAATTTCGGAAGCGAAAACTTAAGAGGGAGGTTTCTTCGTATATAAGTTAGTAGATTAAGAGCGAGTAGAGATGTATAACAAAAAGCTTAGTGATGGGCTTGTTTGTGGTTGTCCTTCTTTTACTTCTCTAACACTATAAGTTTCCTCTTTTTTCCAAGGCTTCGTATATAGCGAAACAAAATAAATTAATACTTTTGGGGCTAGAAAAAATAATTAATCAATAAATTAATAAATTTTTAGTTTATGTATCTTTTTTTTTTCAAAATATCATATTCATTCCAGTTAAACAAATCAATACGAAATATCACATGATTTAACTAATTTTGTAACTAGACATATGCTTATTATATTTATTTTATTACCGAGCAAACATTGACTATTTTTTTCTCATATTATTAGCATGTAAATATTGACTATCTTTACACGGAATATCACGTGATTTAACTAATTTTGTGACTAGACATATGCATTATTTATTTTATTACCGAGCAAACATTGACTATTTTTTTCTCATATTATTAGCATGTAAATATTGACTATCTTTACACGGAATATCACGTGATTTAACTAATTTTGTGACTAGACATGTGCTTATTATATTTATTTTATTACCGAGCAAACATTGACTATTTTTTTCTCATATTATTAGCATGTAAATATTGACTATCTTTACACGGAATATCACGTGATTTAACTAATTTTGTGACTAGACATGTGCTTATTATATTTATTTATTACCGAGCAAACATTGACTATTTTTTTTCTCATATTATTAGCATGTAAATATTGACTATCTTTACACGGAATATCACGTGATTTAACTAATTTTGTGACTAGACATGTGCTTATTATATTTATTTTATTACCGAGCAAACATTGACTATTTTTTTCTCATATTATTAGCATGTAAATATTGACTATCTTTACACGGAATATCACGTGATTTAACTAATTTTGTGACTAGACATGTGCTTATTATATTTATTTTATTACCGAGCAAACATTGACTATTTTTTTCTCATATTATTAGCATGTAAATATTGACTATTTTTGTAAATATTGACTATCTTTACATAGAATATCACGTGATTTAACTAATTTTGTAACTAGACATATGCTTATTATATTTATTTTATTACCGAGCAAACATTGACTATTTTTTTCTCATATTATTAGCATGTAAATATTGACTATCTTTATATTATCAACATGTAAATATTGATTTATCTTTTATATTATTGACATGTAAATATTGACTATTTTTATATTTTTGGCTCGTAATTGACTATTTTTATAATTGGTGTCCACAGTAAATATTGACTAACTTTATGTTATATTATTGACGTAAATATTTTAATTTCTTGGCCAAGGAAGAATATGCTTATTTTACACTTGCATAAGTTTTTGTCCAACCAAAACCCATATGATAGCGAATTAGCAATAGTAGCTAATAGTTAGTTTTTCCGCCATCTAGGCCCTTGGTCCGGTTATGAAACACTCTTTCTCTAATTGGGAAGAGTTTCAAAGCACATCAATTTTTTTATTCTCACTTAAGTCTGGAAAGGAAATTAAGTCTTGAAAATAGGCCGGCCCGAAATATACAGAACGGGGCCTCACCATGATCCAAGAACAAGGCATGCACATGAACGCACAGAGTCTCACACACACGAGCAGAACCAACAAAATTAGAAATAGTTGCAATCAGGAAGCCAAATTCAAATCACTGGCCAGCAGCAAATGCTTCGACGGGGAAAGTCTTGGTGATTCCAGCAAGACTTTTAAAGTGAATCTTCCCGGTTGGTGGGTCATCGACTTTGATTTCACTCACCGGAGGCCAAAGCATCAGCTCTTTGGCCTTCACTCCCCTGAGCTTCTTGATTTTCATCTTATCTACGTACCCATTAATTTCGGTATCGTAGCTCACAAGTTTGCTGATCATTTTGAACTCCTGCTCCACTTTATTTTGCTGCACAATCCACATGTACCCCGTGCTTTCCACGTAGCCGACTTCGACAACGTTGGCCAAGGGAAGCAGCCCTTCGGGGAGCTCAAATTTTTTGAGAAGAGAAACCGCCAATTTCAGGCCTTCTTCATGGCCTTTCTTGACAATGCCTCCTTCTTTCTCTGCTGCCATGGCTTATTTATTAATTTAGTAATTTTGTTTGAAGCTTTAATTTCGGGATGGGAAAACTCAAGAGGGAGGTTTATTTATATACAAGTTAAGTTCATTAATTTGGGGAGTAAGAGAGAGTACGTAGCCAGAGGTGTGTGACAAAAAAAAGCCCAGTGTCGACGATCAAACCAAAGAAAATTAATCAATGTTGCGTTGTGAGTTTCGTCCTGTATGTTGTCAATAAGCTTTTGGCTTCAGTTTATTTGTGGCAGTTCCTTGTTTTACTTAATTTAAGTCTCAACACTACTTTGTTATCGTCTGATCTTATCATAAACTTAAAACTGATGCACATATGTCAAAATTGAACGGATGGGGCCGCACGGATAGTGTGGTGCTCCCATCCTACCAAATTGTTTTTCATGGATTGTACAATCTGTGCTGCCACGTCGGCTAACAAACTGTAGCAAACACATTGGCGTGTATTTCTTTCTGCTTTTATATACACATATATCGATCGCTGCCAGCTACTTGCTTCACAGGGAGACGTTGAGTGAGTAGCAAGCAACAGAAAAGAAAGTGAAAATGAAAGAAAAGAACGAGAAATTGTACATGGAAAAGTACTTGGAATTTTTTGCTTCTCGCAAGCAATCAGATCTCAAAGTCGAGTTTCTCAATCAGGTCCGTTCACTTTTCATTGCTATAAATTTAGTTCTGATTTTAACATTTTGTTAAGTAGCTTCAATTTTAATCTTCAAAATATTAATAATAATCACAATTTTGTAGATCATCTCCATGCACGGTTTCAAGAGACTCAGACTTCCTAAGGTAAGAGAAACTAAACCGATTTTCTGTTTGTTTCTCGAGAAAATGTATTTTCCTACATGAAATATGTTGTGAGTTTACTTACTTGCGTTTTGTAAAAATTCGTTGCACAGAATGCGCTGAGCGAGGCGGTGAGCGCAATCGATCTGATGAATCCATCGCGATCCACGCTGAAGGAGAACATCTCGCCCGCTATGTCCGTGACTCTGAAGCAGGTGATGGAGGACCTAAACGACCTCACTTGGCAAGAGTGCTGCGTCACTTCAATCAAAGTCCTCAACTCGCGCCAAGCCCGAGGCAAAGAGGATATTAATCACAACAACGATAACAACATAAAAGCTTTCTCTGTTGCCTCCAAAGTTTCAACGTCGAGGCAAGATGTTCCTGTTTCTGCTTCTACGACGTCGTTGTACGCTGGATTTGATGTTGGCGCAAAGCCGAAGAAGAAGAGGTCGAACAAATTGGCTCCTACTTCGTCGTTACATGGCGCCGCTGGAGCTGATGAGATTGGTGATGAGAAGGCCAATGAGTTGGTTCCGATGAGGAAGAGAAGCAAGCGTGCCGATGTTACTTTTTCCTTGGCTTAAATTGAGATGCACTCGTGATTGTGTTTTTCATTTTAGTTTTGTTTTCAGAGATTTGTCTGCTTTTAGATTTTTAATTTGATTTCCCTGATTCTATTTCTGTTTCAATTTTTCAATTTGGCGGGAGTTTTAATGGTGGATATGCAAATTTGGTTCAAATGGAAGGGTATTTCTGTCTTTTAAGTAAGATTTTTTGTAGGAGACGATGATGCTGAAGTTCTTTCCCTGTGATCATTACTCATTTGTAAAAAAGCATGCACTTTGAATCAATGATGATACAAGTGGAACATTCAAATAGCAGACCGCTTGAGAAACATTTTTACACATCTGTTCATACATCAATTAGGGTTTTTAACATAAACTTGTAGAGAAATATTCTCGAACAAGCTCTAGCCTTCACCCATCACTTGCATACAACCGGGTCCATTCCTTTGCTACAAGGTTCCAAACAAACCATGATCAGTGGAAAGAATGAATACATGAACTAGAAATCCGTGCTGTTGAAAGCACTAAATCAAAATAACCTGATGAACGTAGATGCAGCATCACTTGCTAATTTAGTTTTTAAAAGACAAGCAATAGCAATATGCTAAATCCTAGCACAAAATTCTTATGAATCACATGGTAAACAACTACTGCAGGCATAAATGAACTGCACCTAATGGAACATTAGTATTTAGTAAGACTTACCAGTTTCAACAGCTTCAGTCTCATCCGCCTTCCAATGCTTTGCAATGTTCTCAGAAAGTGGATCGTCTGGGTTCGGAGCACTCAAAAGAGCTTGGATACTGAATCATGCAATCATTGTCATCAGTCAAAATTTGCTCTTAAAAAGTAACATCACCATGTTAAGAATACTCTTCCACCTTCCCTTGTATATTCACAGACATGTCAATATCCAATGTAATAATATATACAGCAACATATTTCTGGGTTAGTAGCAGCAGCATTCAGAGTTTAGATATGATCCTCTTGTACTTCAATATTTTCCCAGTTTTGATTTAGATTAATAGAAATTTTGTAGTTGACAAACAGGTATGTATGTAGTGGCAGTGCCAAAACTTTACCTCAGCAGGACTGTGCGGATTTGCAGGGCGGGACTCCATTTATCTTTCAAAATATCAAGGCATATCCTTCCAAGCTGCAATAAGAAATTCTCTATTCACAGATAGGCACAAGGAGATTTAATCAATTTGGAAAAAGCAATGAAAGAACAACTTGCCTTGTCTATGTTAGGATGATATATTTTGGTCAGAAATCGAACCTGTTAATAGGAGACATTCAATACATGAAAAAACATAATTGAGTAAAAGGGCAAAATCCAGTATGGGAACAAGATATTTTTCTGCAGTTGCCAAGGTCAAACCAAATAACGTGCCTGAAGCATAAATACGCATTAAAGAAGCATGTGTATTGATCGTGTAAACTGATTGGCAATCCATTTTTTTTTTTTTGATAAGCTGTGCAAGTTATATTCTTACATTTCTTATGTAAAAGTTACATTCTTAGTTTCTTTTCTTCACAAAAAACTTCCTATTATCCAAAAAGTAGAATAGCTAAAGACCAAGGCCTCGTACCCCCCCATGAAATTAAAAATTATTATAAGCATTTAAGTCGAAGTTTAAGAAACTCAACAACAGGGAGGATATTCTGTTGGAAAACTAACAAGCAGTTAGGGCTCATGTTGAAAATTGTTATGACTTCCAATTGACATCAAAACAATGAAACGATGTTTTTTTCATAAGACACGCTGCAATTATAAATTTAGACCTCAAACCTATGATGAGCATGTGGAAAAATTGAAGGGCATGACATCTATCAGGATACCTTAGGACCAAACATTGGATAATGAGGAGCATGTCAAGTAGCAGGATACCTTAGGAGCGGACATTGGATAATCTTCAGGCAAAAACAACTCCAACTTGAAAACCCCGCCTAAGCAATATCAGAATTAATTAAGATCACAACAAATATTAAAAGAAAAGAGAGTAGTACACTCTGACATGATTCACAGAAGGTAATGAATTGTTACATAAAAAGTGAAAGAACAGGCAGCCACATGGGCAAAATTCTGAAAGTAATTTCAAGATAAAACATAAAGAACATACTCTATAATCTCACAGCGTCTCAGCAGTGACAAACGTAAAGTGCATCAAATTGGTGCCAAAATACATCAATCTCATCCAAATACTTCAAGACAATCAGATTCCCCCCCAAACAAACCCCCCCCCCCCCGGGCGAAAAAAAAAAGAGAATCAACAACAGAATTACCCTGTGATAGTAAATGGAATTTTTTATAAAACTTAAAGAAGAAAATGAGATATTAGCCTAACAGAATTCTCCTTTCATCAACAATATCACAGAAGAAAATGACATAACAACTACTCTTTTTTTTATAAGTGACATTATCACCTAATTCTGCTTCATTCCACAAAACAAGTTTTACCTAAAGTTCAATAACTTCAAAAAAAATTCCGCGTAAAACTTTAATTTCATCGTTGAACCATCACGCATAACATTAGGAACACATTCACTGACATTCTCATCGAAAAAGCATTCCCAGAAAAAAGGTCCTACCAAGAAAACTTAGAAAATGATGAGGAAAAGAATCCCTCAAACAAAAATCACAGTTTATACTTTACATTAAATCAACACCACAATTCCCCGTAGTGCGTGAAAAAAATATACAGGAAAAAAATTCCTAGCACAGCAATGACCAGTAGCAGCTAGCTACTAACCTTCATAAGGAGACTGAGATGGACCAAGAATCATTACATTAAAATATCGCATGTTGTCTTCGGCAGGAGAAGCACTAATGCCTGGAGCTGTGTTTACAGAGATCACAAAGCATAAACTATTATCAAATAATTGCTCATCAGAACAAGATTTAAATAATTATTTACATATCTCATTAATGAAATTAACAATATAGCAGAATCAATACACAATTTCCAAACTAGCACACACCCAAATCATCAACTACCAGAATCCATTTTGACATATAACAAAGTATCTACGGCTAAATTGGAAAGTTCAATTAGTTCAAGTACAAAGTTGAACTACACTTTCAAAAAAATAGAAAATAAAAAATAAAAGCCCAAAAGAGAGTAAAGAGCAACCTGGTTCACTGAGCAGCCGCTGGGTTTCCTAATAAATCATAAACACAGCCAAAATCAAAACCATGAAAGCTATAAAACCCCAGTAAACGTGTGTAGTGCAAAGTAAAAGAGAAATTTAAAAAAAAAAAAAAGGAAAAGGAAAAGATCGAAGAGGGTACCTTGACAATTCTGCGAGGGAGGTTGCCACTAGCCATCGGAATTCCAAGAGATTTTACAGAGATGTGTCAGAAATCGATCGTCTTTTTTTTTTTTTTCCTCTCCCTCTTTTCCTCTTTCTTTTTCTCGTGACTTGTGAATGGGGAGATTTTAAGCTAACATCAATCAAAGGGACGTTTCGCCTCCCCCACTCGGCCTTTGCTTCCCTTAATTGATAAAAAGGTTTGCGTCACTCGAAGGGTACATAATTTTCTCCAACGACCAATGAAACTACAGCCAACCGTGCCTCAGAGGCCAAACTTGATCTCCAGTTTGTTTCCACTCGTGAACTCTCGCTGTCGCATAGCACTTCTGCTAAAATTAAATTAAAGTAGGCCCACAGTCGAACGGCGAACTCGTGCCCTCACTTTCGAGTGGCCTCAGAAATTGTTTGTATTTCTGTTTTAATTACCATTTTTTATCAAGTTTTAATTACAAATTAAGTAGGAATAGATATTTCTCTAGTTAATTTGTGAGTGGAACAAGTATCCCTCTAATATTTGTGAAAATAAAAATTTTGGTTATGTTCTATGTAATACATATAAGTGATAAATAAAAATAATAAATAGACTCATAGAATATAATCTTTAGAAAATTTGAATTAAAAATCTAAGCATGTATTAATAATAACCTTCCCTTTTTGGAAGCGAGTGGAGCAAATATCCCTCTAGTATTTGTGAAAATAAAAATTTGGTTTATATTCTATGTAATACATATAAGTGATAAATAAAAATAAATAAAGAGACTCACGGAATATAATTTTTAGAAAATTTGAATTAAAAATCGAAGCATGTATTAATAATAACCTTCTCTTTTTGGAAGCGAGTGGAGCATGTATCCCACAGGTATTTGTGAAAATAAAAATTTGGTTTATATTTCATGTAATACATATAAGTTATAAATAAAAATAAATAAATAGACTCATGGAATACAATCTTTAGAAAATTTGAATTAAAAATTGTAACATGTACTAATAATAACTTTCCATTTTTTGAGAGCGACATAACTCTGACCTCTCATGTCAATTAATCCAAAAGAATTTTTTTTCGAACGAACTAGTTTGTATTACCAAATATTTTTAAACATTATTGTAATAAGTAAATATTCTTATAAAAGAATTATGACCAAATTCATGAAAGAATTTAACAATATGAACTCTTGATTGTAATAAGTAAATATTCTTATGACCAACTTTAGTATTTTTAAACATTATGTAATAAGTAAATATTCTTATAAAAAAATTTAACTTTCTGTTTATTTCATGGGAATGGAAATGTGGTGGAATGAAAATGGACTGGAAATAAGAATGGGCTGGAATGAGAATAAAGAATAGAAATGAGATTTCAATGTTTACTTGGCAAAAATAAATGGAAATAGGAAGGGGAATGTGCTGAAATGTCATTGATATGTTTACTTGGCAAAATAAATAGGAATGAGGAATGAAAATGAGAATTAATTTACCAAAATACCCATAGTATTAATAATTAATAAAAATATTTAATTTATCATTATTAACAATATTATCATTATTGTTTTTGTTATTATTATTATTATTAAATTTTATTATTTTAGTTATTATTAATTATTGTTAATATTATTTTTATTAATATTATCATTATTAACATTTATTATTAAAATTTTATTAACTATTATTTTTAGTTATTATTAATTACTGTTAATATTATCATTATTAACATTTATTATTATTATTATAACTTTATTATTTGTTACTATTAATTATTGTTAATACTATTTTTATTAATATATCATTATTAACATTTATTATTATTAACTTTATTATTTTATTTATTATTAATTATTGTTATTACTTTTTATTAATATTATCATTATTAACATTTATTATTATATTATTATTATTATTAAAAATAAATTTTATTAACTTTATTATTTTAGTTTATTATTGTTATTATTATTGTTAATAATAATAATGATAAATTTTAATAATGATATATTAATAAAAATAATAATAACAATAATTAATAATAACTAAAATAATAAAGTTAATGAAATTTATTAATAATAATAATAAAATAATAATAATAATAACAACAACAATAAGGATAATATTATTAATAATGATAAATTAATTATTTTTATTGTTAATAATGATAATATTAATGAAAATAATAATAATTAATAATAACTAAATTAATAAAATTTAATAATAATTATTATTATTATTATTAATGACATTTAAAATAATAAAATTATTTGTGATTTGAACAACGGTAATTTAAAAAATATGAAAAAATTAGAAGGATAGAAAAGTAAATTTATGTTTCATTCTCATTCCCACATTTTCATTCCCAACCCTCTATGAGAATGAGATTCTCATTTCTTATTCCCAAATTGTGTGGACCCACACCTTTTATTTTCATTTCTAAATTACATTGTGTCAATTAAATATAAATTTTATTTTCATTCTCCAAACCCACAAGTAAACACACCATTAAAATACATTACTGTTCCTTAACAAATTAAAAACAAATAACAAAATAAAACGACCTCACAAAACGCAATCCTGGCTACAATTCATTACCTTGAGGGTGAAACAAAAGTAGTCATACTCAGACCTTTAAGTTTGACCATTTCAAGTCTCGTTGGTATTTGATTTTGACGGGACTTAATTCCCTCAACATCCTCCCGGTTATATTAATGGAGAAGAATTTTGAGTTCTTCAACAATAGAATGGTCAAAGTTAGTAGGAGTAAATTCTCACTCTCATAATATCGGTGGAACATAATCATATTAATCCTCCCAACTTTTAATGGAGGAAGAATTTTAGATTTTTCAATAATAAAATAGTAGTCTCAATAGATATTTAATTGTAATATCAGTATATTTTTTTATTCTAAATTATTAATATATTTTTTAAAAAATAAATAAATAAAATATCATCTCTAGGATATTACTATTAGTTTGTTAGCAGACATGTTGCATGGTTATTTACACATCGTCATAGTTTCCAGGAGACTAGTTTTGGGAGACGATAATGTTTATTCATAATTCATTATTTTTTTTTATAATTTTTAATACAAATTTTATTATATACCTTTGATTATTAAATTAATATAATAATAAATTGTAAGTTATGGAGAAATATTACATAATTTTTAATGTAAGTTATTTGTTCCTTTTTTTAAAATTTTTATAGTCATTTATAGTATTAAAATATAAGTTTTTTTATTAAATATTTATTTGAGCCTGTTATATTTTTACATAGGGGTCTATGGGTATTAATAGTTTTAACCTTTTTTTGGTTCTTTCTAATTTTTTTGCTAAATAGGATCTGATTTTGTTGAAAAGTGATTTTGAACAAGCAAAAATTTTAAACTTTTATTCAAGTTTATTGTAGTTTGACGCATTCTTGAAATAATGATGTTAATATCCATTGTTACTGTATTTAGATGCTCAACATGGATATTTTGTATAATTTTGGTGGAAAGAAAAATGATTTAGTGGTATAGGATGTCGATTGTTTGGTGACTAATATTTCTCCATAGTTTATAATTCATTATTAAATTAATCTAATCATTAAAAGTATATAAGTCATTTTACTTGATTTATTTTCTGAATATATTTAAATTTTATGATTAACATCAAGATTAGAGTAAAATAATAAAATAATGTACAAAATTTACACCATTATAACTGCATGGAAATTTAAACCTATTGTACAATAAGAATTTTTTTTTAAAGAAAATTATCAGACATATACCCTTAAATGACATCCATATTAAACGTGTGTGAACACATTTCAAATGTATCACTCGTATACTCTAAGTTGACAAAACACTTTTGCCGTCCACCAATCTGTTAACTTCCGTTTGCAAGCGCTGATATCATAAGGATAATTTAGTCTTTTAAGATTGACGAAACTTTGATTAAAAAAATGATATGTCATCCCATTTACCTAGTAAAAACTAACATGTCATATTATATATATTGATAAAAATGACATGTCATGTCATTTATCTTATAATTGTTAATAATTGCTAAAAAATAACTACTTTACAACTGAATCTACTCTTTTAAAATTTAACCTAAATTTTTGAAAATCTACTCCTCCAAGCTCCCACTAGAAATTTTCATGGTATGTTATTAATAAATTTTTATGGTATAATATGGATTTTTTTTGGATAATTGTTAATAATATATACCATTAATAATTTTTTTTAATAAAAAAATTTATTGTTAATAACTAAATAAAAAAATTGTGTATTGAAAATTTACGTTAATTGTTGGGGTAAATTTATTTTTTTACCTTATTTTGAGTTTTAAGGAAAAAATAGTTAATTTGCTACAATTCTATTAACTTTCTTACGGAAGTTAATAGATTGGTGGACGACAAAAGTGTTTTATCAACTTAAGGTATACGAATGATACACTTGAAAAATATTCACACGTTTAATATGAGTGTTATTTAAGAATATATAGCTGATAATTTTTATTTTTTTTTTACTTAATTTCTCCAAATAAGTCGAGGCCTAAACCTTATTTTCCCTAGTATACAAGTCAATCTCACGGTCTCACCCAGTTGAGAGAAGCCTGCGGAATCCAACCGTCAGTCTGAAACTACTTTGCCCAAGGTGGGCCGTCCCACTAGCATTTACACATTCTTGGCCACACCCCCGGGTACACCACAATGTTAACCCATTTCACTCTATTCAATCATGCAAATTCAGAAGAACTAACCATTTGCAAACACCTGTTTCTCATTAATGCTCAAGAGCTTTGGAACTATACCGAAGGTCGATGGATGGAAATTTATCTTAATCCCAATTAAGAGATTTTGTGGTTGAGCACAATACAGAGTTTTCACAATTAATAGCAACTAGCAAGCAATATCATTCATACAGATTGCAAAATAATCACGGACTTAGCTGCAAGCAAGATTCAATGTGAACTTCAAACATTAAAAACATAAGAGGATGTCCAAATAGCAGAAATCCTCCTGTGGCATTTACAGCTAAATAAGAAAAACACCTTGTGCAATCAGACCAAATAATCCTCTACTGCACTCCATCCATCATGACAGGAGGGAAACAATGGGAGGCAGGACAAGTCCGACCAATCATGTTTAGACAACCATGCTATAAAGTAAGCCACACCACAATATGGCACTATTCAAATGAAAATACAGCAAGCAAAAGACAATGGCACTTTAAGCAAACACTAAGATTGATTAACAAGTCTCATCCTTTCTCCCCCAATCACATAGCAACTCCTCAATGCTCTCCTTGTCACTGCATAAAAAGTATGAGATCACATTGTGAGTGGAAAGATGAAAAATGACAACACTGATAATAGCATTTAAAAGAGAAAACCAACCTCCGCATCTTCTCCCCCACCAACTTTGGCAGTGCCATTAGCCTTCTGGGCATCTTCTGTTACAGAAATAAAAGAGGAAAAAGATAAATATAAAATTAAAAAGATGGAAGAGAGTTTAGGAAAAACAAAAGAAATTAAACTAGAACTTGCCAGCTGCAGCACAGATGCTAATATAAGCACGTTAAGAACACTGACCTTTCTCCACCAGGACTAATGCATCAAGAACATTTAGTATGGATGCAAAAAAATCTCCAAACATAAATACTTTAAAATCTATTCAGGAACCATATCCATGACATGCCAAAGAGCCATAAGTAGATGCAACCATTAAAAAACATCAGATTGTTTCTATGCACAGAGAAAAATTGATCTAACAATGAAACCAACAAAGTAGAATCACACATCTAAATTAAAGTTTAACTGCTTGATTAAGTCCTATAATCACCTCCATCTTCTGGAATGTCAGAAGTCCATAAGGTAAGGTTGTCCCTAAGAAGCTGCATAATTAAGGTGCTGTCTTTGTACGACTCCTCGTTGAGGGTGTCCAGCTCCGAAATAGCTTCATCAAAAGCTTGTTTTGCAAGATGGCAAGCCCTGAAGATACAGATAGTAGTAAGAAGAAATAACCAGCTTCTATCTCAAATCAAATGATGCAAGAAAGCGTTTACTACCAACAATGCATATAATATCTTACAAACCTTTCAGGAGAATTCATGATCTCATAATAAAAGACAGAGAAATTCAGAGCCAAACCCAATCGGATGGGATGTGTAGGTGGCAAATCTGCCTCTGCAGCAGTGGTAGCTGTCTGCAAATAGATAAAATGGCAAAAGATAATTTTGCTCATGCAAGAGAGTATGTAATGCAGCTTTCTCTCAATATTAGGTAATCTGATCTAATTAAAATAAAAAAATGCAGTAAATAAAGATATCTAGCAATAAAAGCCACAAAACAAAGTTCAAAAATAGTTAAAGCCAATAAGAAAAAAAGTAACTGAAAAATTAAAAATACAGCAATGAATTTTCAAAAAACAGGTTGCTTCACCAGGTCTACATACTCAGCATAAAAACAGAGCAAATATATAAAACTCTATAAAGCAAAACTCTTTGATGCTTTGATTATCAACCAGAAAAAAGTAACTCAATATTACACCAATGGAAACAATAGGGGCCAATGACCTCAAATTCAATAACAACTTCACAAGAGACTAGTAACCAACAGCACAAAAGACTTGATGAGACTAGTTGATCAAGGAGCAATATTACAGTTCCCTTGATAAATAATAGGAAAATTAAAGTTGTAAACGTCATAAAATAATTAAGAAATTGACAAGCTACCTCATACGCTTTCATTGAATTAGCAGCAGCTTCTTTCTTCTCATCGCCAAACTTGAATTCAGCAAGGTACCGATAATAATCTCCTTTCCTGCAAGCAATCAAAAAAATTCTCAAACTCTAAAACCCTGTGCACACACACACACACGAACCAAACATTGGTCAGCGGTGTATGAGCCCTCACATCTTATAGAAGAACACAGTTGATTCACCAGCACTTGCTGAAGGAATAAGATGCTCATCAATGACAGTCATGATATCATTGCAAATGTCCGACAGCTCAGATTCAACCTTTTGCCTATACTCCTTGATCCGCTTCGCATTCACTTCGTTCCCTTTCGCTTCTTCCTTTTGCTCAATTGACGAAAGTATCCTCCACGATGCTCTTCGAGCACCAATCACATTCTTGTAGCCAACAGAGAGCAAGTTGCGCTCCTCAACCGTCAATTCCACATCAAGCTTTGCAACATTTTTCATCGCCTCCACCATCTCTGTTCATTTTCCATAAAAGAAATAAAATTCAAAAAATATATAACAAAATTAAGCTTCAACAAATCAACAAAATAACAGCCTTCAAATCAGCCAATCCAGTCAAATCGGCTAATTTTCCAATTTTATACCAAATAAAAAAAATGAAAAAATATAACAAAATAAACTACGAGGATCAAAATTGAACTAACTTTATCTTTCAATTAATCAACAAAAAAACCAAAAACAAATAAAAATGATGAATATTTCACTAAAAAGCTACTAAGCAAATGAAATACACAAAGAGACGAAACAAATAGAGGTGCCGTGAGTTCTGACCATCGTAGCGCTCGGCTTGTTCAGCGAGCTTGGCGACGTAGACGAAGTTTTCGCGCTCTTTAGAGGAAGCCATGGCCGATCTCCGAGGAAGAGATTAGGGTTTGACTGTAGTCTCAATAGATTCCTCTCTCTTTCTTCGCCTTTACAACAGTTTGTATAAAGACTAGCGTTCGCGAGTTTATTTTACCTTTGTTATAAATTAATCTGTTAATTTATTTTACTTGTCCAATAAGACTTTGAGATTAGGGAATTGGATTTGTCTTAATTAAGAATTAAGACACGCATAAAGCCAATTACAGGGCGGCACGTTGCCGTTCGTTACCAGTTTAAAATTCCGAATTAGACTCTACTCTTTTTTTAAAAAAAAAAAACAAATAATCTATTTTTCGATTGTTTGGTCAGGATTATCAAGGCTTATGCGCTTGTGTGTAGTATACGGTGGTGCACTCAAGTGGATGGTCCAATAGGACCAATACCATATGGAAATGGGGCTCAATTATCATCATCATCATTTAATTACTTTTTTTTTTAATGAAAAGAGGACCGACTCCACTATTAAGATTCCATATTCTGAAACGAATTACTGTGATTTTTCTTTTTTATTGAGTATAAAAAATACTTTAGATCAAAATATTTTATATATTATCTTGAATATCTTTTCTTAAAAAAGAAAAAAAGTTATTTTGCAATGTCTTACAATTAAATATCGATAGTAGTAATATGAATAACAAACATATATAATCTCGAGTGTAAAAATAATTGTTTTACGAGTTACAATAAAATAAGTATGGCAATTTATATGTATAAGAAAAAAATTTTAAAAAATAAATTATATTAACGCAAACTTAAATATATAACGTTTCAATTCATATTTTTATCGCATTTATCGCTATTCTCTAATAATTCACCCCTTTAATTTATGATTAACCTTTTTTTTAAAAAAAAAACACATTCTAAGTTATTACATAATGACTTTTATTTATCAAATCATACACACTTGTAAAGCCAACCACCCTCGCCACTGCCATTGGTGATGCAACTAAATAGAAGATAAAAGAGCCACGGTGATTAAAAACCAAAAATAATTAATAATACAATATAAAGATGTGACACGTAATAAGTTAAAAATGCATGTGGGTATTATTTATAATATTTTTTTTATATTTTGGGTGTGTTTAGAAGTGTGATGTTGTATTTTTTTAAGTTGCAGCTGCTGTGAAGTAAAAAATATAACTATAGAGTAAAAGTTGGAAAAAAAAAATTACTAAGCTATCAAAACCCAACTATAAGTGTTACCAAACACCTTGTAGCTGTACTTTAGTAGCCCAACTACCTCACCACACTCCCAAACGGGCTATTTATATACTTTGGAGATGGGGGTGCTCATAGGTGAAACTAGAGCTCAAATACGCAAATAAGTATTGAGTCACTGTAAATGCTTAATTTGCTTAATGACTCGTGAGAAGAAGCATAAGTGTGAGAGAGACTGAATTTCTACTGTTTAACAGTAACTTTTTTTTTCTTTTAACATTGATCTAGAATATTTCATTTTGTTTGTTCTAGTGTCAGATTTTGTAATTAATTTTACTTAGACGTTGTTTGTTAAATATCTAAAATCTGAAATTTTATTAATTTCAGGCATTTTTTTAAAAAATATTTATTTGTTATTTGCAACTTATATATGATTTTTTTAATATTTACATTTAAATACAAAAGTAAACTTTTATGATATTTATCTGAATGGAAAAAGGTATGAATGGAAAGTAAATATTATATTTCAAAAGTAAATACTATATTCCAAACGTATCTATATAAAATATATTTATTTCCTAAAATATATTCATTTTCTTGTTTTGATTTGGAAAGACATAAATATCAAATAAACATATTTAAAATATTTTTTTATTTATAAAGATAAATAAGATGTCACTTATATTCTCATATTAAAAAAAGAAAAAGAAATATATCATTTAGATATTTATATTCAGACCTTATATCTACCTTACTGTAAGAATAATCTTTATTATTAAAAAAATATGTTTTATTTTAATTAATTGAAGTATTATTTTACCTTTACATGTTTATCTTCTAATGTTTTATTATAAGATCAATATTCAATGTTAACACGAACAATATAATACATCAGTAATCTAAGGACTAGTTTGAGATTGTGGTGTCTGATAAAATAAGTTGTTTATATTATACTAAGCTAATCAAATAATCTGATTAAAAAAGGAGTTTCATGTTTGGTGAGTTATATTGTTTTAGTTGCTATAAATTTGAAAAACAAAGTACCTATTATGAAAATGTTGTTTTATTATACAATTACCAAAATAAATATAAGTTTAAATTGTATATTCTTTATATATTTGCGTTTACCGAAAATAAACATAATTCTAATCACTTTATTAAGATATTAAGTTATAGTAGAAACTATAAAATGATGTGGTGACTTATTTGATAAGTTACTTATAAAAAGTAATATTTTACTTTCTTTTAAAAGTTATTGTCAAAATCAACAAAATAATAAAATAAGTAATTTTTGAAAATTTTACAAAACACCATTTTTGTCAAAACTTATGAAATAAGTTGTTTATAACACTTTAACTTCAATCCTTAATCAAGCAAATTTCTTGCAAGTTTGATGACAAAATTGCTTAAGATAGCTTAATTATATTTCTTTTATGGAGGGCAATATGGTGATTCATATTATTATGAATGTTAGTTTATCTTGTACTGCTTATAGCATTTTAACCTAAATCCTAAACCAGGCCTACTTTTTGCAAGTTCGATAACAAAATTGCTTGAGGTGGCATAATTCTATTTCTTTTTAGGGACGGCAATATAATATGATTGCGAATGTTGGTTTATCTTGTGTTGCTTATAATTGATGGGCCAATCCTCCTTTAAGTATTTGCAAGATTTACCTTGGATAACATTTGTTTTTTATTTGAAATATAAATGGGTTTAAATTTGGCTAAATTGTGAATAGGTATGAGAACAAATGTTTGATACTATGCTTGTTTTTCTTTTCTTTTTTAATATTTAAATATAGTAGTATCTTGTGTGTTTTTATAAATCGCAAATAAAATATGATTATTTGATATATTTGCGTCTTTATACGTATTATGTATGTTTGTTATAAATTTTAAGAGTTAAATACATGGACTTTATTATTAAAACCAAACATATATAGGTTAGGTAATAATTGGCCTTTAAATAAAAATATTACTATATTACTCTAAATGCAAAAGTTAATAAAATTTATTATAATGACTCCAATATCTAAAAGGTAGGAAAATCAATTATTACATCCTTGAGAGAGTCGATTTGCAAGTTGATCTTGTAGCTTTTACATGAACACTTGATTTAAAGGTCTAAAAAAATTACTTATATTTGTTGGTTGATTCATATTTGCACTATAAGTTTTCCAATTTAATTTCTTCATTGTCATATTCTAACCATAATGCTTCAGAATTAGATAATTTTCCAAGAAAATTATGTATCGCAATGCATGCGATAACTATCTTTGTCTATGCATAAATTGGATATGGCAACATCCATTTTAAAATTAGAAAAGCAACCTTTTAGAATGCCAAAAATACACTCAATAATAATCCTTAATTTGGCATGACTTTGGTTGAATATCTCCTCTTTCCCTCTAGCCCGACCACCATAACAAAAATCATTCAATCAATAATATATGTGATGATATGACACCATAAATCTCCTGGTTATATGTATATGCCACATTAACTAAATAGTACTTTTCTAGGTTCAGTAATTACTAAAAGTTAATTATTAGAAAAAAATGTCTAATGATCATATAAAGAGAAAAGATTACCTAGTGGCATTGAAAATTTATGTCCTTAAACAACGAATTATTTTTGTCAAAACTCTTGAATCATGTGTTATTTCTTCCTATCCAACAACAACATATCTAAATATCATGTCAAAGAGACAAATTGCCATGACATCTCTAAACATCATGTCAAAGCGACAAATTGCCATGACATCTAAAAACATTCGCTCTTCCACGACCTGTATAGTGTATTTGTTTTTCTATTAAAATACATGCATGAATGAGGGTTCTATTTATTGCACCAACAACACCCTATACATAAGCAAATACTATGAATACGAGAAATATACTAAAAAATTATGTTACTATTTATCATTGACAAAAGAAAGTTGACCTTAAGTATTTCATGTTGGTTGTGATTAATTATGCCACTTAAATCATCATTAAATGATGAACGAGTAATCATTTCTTTTGAGAGCTTCATTTTAGGCTATTAAAACCTTATGAAAGTATTTCTCAACTGTTTGAGGTGAGCATAGAAAATGTTTCTTATAAGTCGATTACGAAGATTATGCTTAATTGTCATCAAGAACATTGTCAATTTCTATTTAATAGACACATGTTTACTAAGGTATAACCATCTTTTTTTCCTTGAAAGTTAACATAAACAAATAAATTCATTCATCTCCATTTGCATTAATTCATAACATATAGTAGATGGCCCATTAAAAATTCTTTAGTAAAATCTAAGCATGTATGTATTGGTATTGATGCAGGTAGTCTTTCAACATTCAACCAATATAATCATTCGTTTATGTAGCAAACTCTTAACTTTGTATTTTTTATCATCATCTATTTCACTTGAATCATACAAAGAAGAATTCTCCATAGACACATTTAAAAAAAAAAAAAAGGAAAAAAGAGTCACAATTATAGATAGTAATAGTATCTAAAATTTTTTAGGCAACAATGTTATCCAACTATTAAAGAAAATAAAACACTTTATAAAAAGCTAATAATAAACTTCTAAAGAAGTAAAATATAAAAATAAATCAATCATAGAATCACCATATAATATTTTTTAATTAAAACACATTATCAAACTTAAATAAGCATAACAACAAGAATTTAGATTCAAGTGTAAAGTTAAATAAAAGAAGTTTCTAACTTATTTTGCTAAACTTTGCATCTACCATATCCGTTCTAAAAATTGGTTAGTTTAATTGAATAAATAAAAAACCGAATTGAAAACCTAAATAACCAAGATTTTAAAAGTTAAAGATTTGAAAAAAAAAAGTTGAATCGTGACTTACCCACGCCTAGTCCTTAGCCTAGTTCTTAATCACTTTCCATCTCTATCCATACTTCTCTATACTCCCTCTTATTGCATAATGTGTTGATAGTTATATAATAAAGGAGATTCTAGATAGGTAAAACATTTCATAGAACTGTTAGGCATTCTTTCATTAAGGGTCCTTGATCATCAGCCTTCTCCAATACCTACACTAATGTTTTTTAATTTCTTTACGACTTTCAATAATTTTTCTTTTTATTTTGTTTTTTCTTAGAACTTTGTGCCTCATTTATATTTGGTTAATCTAAGTTGTAATCTAATGTAGGTGTTATAGGTACATGGTGTTAAATTTCAAAAAGTTTTGGGATTAACAAAGTATTATTTAAAAATTCTGAAATTGGACTTATTTGTAAAATTTTATAACGTTTTGGGACATACTACAGTTTTATAAAGTTTTGGGGTCAAACAAAAAATTTAGAAAAATTTCACTGTAGCAGGTTACTATAGCATCCGGCTTACTGAATACAAAATCCGGAAAACCGAAAACTGGGCAGAATGCACTCAAAACGAAAATGGCTTACCGAATTCAGAATCTGACAAGCCGGACAGTTGCCTTAACGGTAACAAAAATCTAGCTTACCGGATTCCATAAACGGCAAACCAGATTTCTCAGAATGTGAGTAACGGCTAGTTTTCGAGCTCAAACTATAAGAACTCAAATCCAACTCATTTTGAAATTTTCCAATAAGCAAAAACAAAAAGCACACGAGATATCTTGAGCCTTCAAACTTGTAAACTACAAACATTGAATCATTTCTTGTTCTTCATTTTTGAATATCTACTCATTGAGTGAGTTTCATTGTAACCTTCATTTATTCATCGCAATTGTAAGAGTTTGAGTGTGTGAGACACTTGAGTGAAGAGATTGGGAGATAATATCTTTGTTATAAAGGTTTATTACCTCGAAGTTAATTGTAATCGGTTGAAGCATTGGAAAGATTTGGATAGTGAAATCCTCAAGCCCGGTGTGCTTGGAGGCGTGGACGTAGGCGGGGATTGCCGAACCACGTAAAAATCCTTGAGTTTGCTTTCTCTTCCCTTGCTCTTTAATTATTATGCTTTGATTGAACTTATTGCTTTCAATTTTTATTAAGACATTAGATTGCTTGTTGTGTGGATTTACTAGGATAATTTTTAAAATTCCAATTCACCCCTCCTCTTGGGTTGCACACTTATATTTCATAATCTCTAATGCTATAGGTGTCAATATGCAAGTGTACATAACAAATAAAATACTAATGAGTATTCAAATCGTCTCCACATGATTGTTGTTATCAGATTTGCTACAACAATCTTAACAGTGCAATTTTGTTATAATTAAAATAAGATAATTTATGAAACTAATAAACTAATAAAAATGCAATAAAAAAATGCAATAAAGAAAATTCTCACGTCAAACACATAAATGTAACCGATGGAAATAGAGTAGTTGAGTGAATAAACTTATTTAATGGCATTGCCTATTTTTCAATTAACGTACCGTTGCTACAACATCTACTTCAACACTTGGCAGAATCTCTCATTTATCCTTAATTGTCGTCTGTTGGATATCTTATGTCTGATGCAACCTAATAGTGACCAATTGTTACGCCAACATTAAATGATCTATGTTCCATTTACCCTATAAGGTGAATCCCTATGTCTAGTTCATTACTAATTTTAAATCAAGCATGACCCTATTCAAAATGAGATTTACACAACTTGGGAAACCCAATTTAAAACCAAGTATTGTCTTAATGAGATCCACTAAGTTAGATCTTTTTTAGGCTCTTTCTTATCTAGTATCCCCAAATAGGTGGTCAGCCGAAATAAAGAATTAAAAAAATACAATTAAGATAAAATGTTATAGTAAACATAGAGCACGCATATATGTCAGTCAAATATCGATTAAGATCATTTATCATTGAATTATAATCAAATTCAGTTCATGATTTGTAATAAAAAATAAATAAAAGAGTTTCAATCATTAAATACATCCCTATAAATAAATAGAAAACAAGAAAAGAATAAGAAGAATTTATTTCTGATTGATTTTTGTGATTTCTCCTCTGTTACAGCATTCAATCTCTCTCTTGATTTATGTTTTCTTTTTGTTTCTTTGGGTGACGACTCTTCTCTTGCTTTGCGAGTGCTCCTTTTATAGCTTAAAATTAGGGCAACCAAAAGTCTAGGGCGTGTATCTTCCATTTTTAGAAACTCCAAATAACAATCTTTTAGTTGATGCACGCAAAATCTTCTCCGTCATTGCTCAAGAATTGCTACGGTAGCCGTGCTACAACATCTGCACTGTTCTAGATTAGTTTTCGTTCCTCTGTACCCAAGTTTTTTCATTGTCTTTGCAAGTCTATTGCGGCAACATTCTTTTCTTGAAATTTGAGCTTTCGGTCACCTACAATTATGCATACGATCTAAGCGCACAAATTATTTTAAAACAAACTACATTTATTAAAGATAAAGTAAAATGGATATTCATGTAAAATATAACTAAAATGCAATAAAAACATGTCATTTACTCTTTAAGTATTACTGATTTAAGTCTAAAAGTGTTATAATAACTCTCATTTCATAAAGTTATTAGTACATTATCATCATCCTTTACATTGATTGGAGTTTCATTAGGCACAGGTGTTTAAATATATACATTACAAATATTCCACTTTTGGAAAGTTATCCATACTAGAACTCCAAGTATTAGATCAATAATTGAAACTCCTGAAAACAAAGTCTCCAACTCATCATCGTAAACTAAAGGCTTATAATGAAATTATCTAGTATCTAGATATTTTTGTTTAACAAAAAAAAAGTTAACACCTATATACTCACTTTAATAAATTAAAAAATATATTACCTGTATGTACTCTTCTCATTTAGTTAGTCAAATAATTAGGTTACGGGATTGTAAACATATCCCATTACTATTATCATCTTAATCTATATTGACTATTATTTTTTTAATAAAGTACCAACCATTCTTAATCTATTTGCGTTATAACTTTGTTCCAAATGTCTTATATATTTTTTCCTCCAATTCGAGGCCAAGCCCTTGACTTTAATGTTCCTTCTAATCTAAATCCATTATTTACCTCAATGAGACAAAGATTAATTAATTGCTTTCTTTAGATAGGATTAATCCAATTTATTGTATAAACTCCAATATTTTCAACTATCTATAATTGAATCAAATAATATACATGCTACAATCAGAACCGAAAATATAAAATAATTATGCCAATGGTTATTGACTTCTTCAAAATAGACAGTCTTAAATTTCTAATTAACTTTGAATTTCTAGAAACTAAAAACAAACATTTCACTATAAAAATTGATACTTCAGAATTATCAACCACACCCAACTTCTTTAACTCTTTCTAGATACCAGTACAATAATCATCTAATGTTTCATATTTCTTAAACTTAAAAGTAGGAACACATGCTAAATGGATTCAAACTTTAGCTACATCACGCTTATGAAATGCAATACAAAAGGAAAAAATATTCTACCACAAAATTCCATAAATGTAGACAAATAATATTTATTACCATTGTAGGCACTAGCATCTCTAGTTTTATTTTTATTTATCAGCCGAACTTTCAAGATCCAAAGAAAATTTCAAGTATGAGACAAAATAGACAAAAGAATATTGGTTAAAATTTTAGAAATAAATAAATAAGTACCTTAACAATGGATATTCAACTATTGCTATTTTTAAAGAGATTATTTATTTTATTATTTTTTTCACATACATTGTGATGTATAAGAAGACCACCTTTAATGTTTCACATTAACTAAGATACAAATTGTGAATGTATTGTATTCAATTAACATACTAATAAGATCATTTAAACAAGTTGAAAGAGTAATCAAATTAACATTGTTATAATTTGGCAGCCACATAACAAAAAAAAAAAAACAAAAATTTAAAAACTTAATTAGGGCCTATTTGGTATTATGTTTTTAAGTTACATCATTAAAGTTTTTAGTAAACACTTGTTATTATGATTTAATATGTAAGTTAATTTCATCTAAGACTTGTATGATGAAAAATTTATAACATCCTTATTATTTTAGTCAAAATTATTATTTTAAATATCATATTTACCCTTAGACTATTAAATCTATTTTGCACAACTCTTATTTTTTCATAACAGATGTGCCTGATGTAAAATTCACAACACCTTAATATTAAGCAGAAACTTACTCAATACTCACTAATAAAATTCATGATCCCTTGATTATGAAAAGAGATATGATAAAACTATTTATGCAGTTGAGTGATTATGAAGATAAAACCTAAGAAACAAATTCATTTATCACCTTTTGGCTTCAAAACAAAAGGATCAAAAGAAAATGGTACAATATCATCATTAGAACATTTGGATATGTACTTTGAAGAGATCACATTATAGAGCAAGCATGAGGATTCTCATCACTAAAGGTGGAACCCGTTTGGTTGCTGAAGATGGAAGCAACCGCAGGATAATGATAGTACGCATGATTTTGGCTATCATATCCATGCTTGTAGTAGTTATAAGAAGATGAAGGCTGGTGTGCATAGTGGGTCACAGGACCATTGCACTGATGTTGGTTATAGTAACCGTGTTGCTCTGCCGGACTGTACGGTAGCTGCCACAGCTCGGCTCTCCGGCCGGTCTTACGCACCGCCTTCAGCACCTTCTTCTGATCAGCCCATCCGGTGACCGTGACCTTTTGCATGGCCATGTCTATGTCTATGTCATCCACGCCTGCAGATGAGCACAACAACAAAATTAATTGCCCCACCAATGCAATCATTCGTGAAAAGAGATAAAAAATGAAATAAAAAGATATATAATGAAGTAATGATGGAAAAATATGATACCTTTTAGCTTTTTAAGACTACTTTTGACCTTGCTTTCGCATCCGGCGCAGTCCATGTGTACTCGCATTTCTGTGATCTGAGAAAATATTAATGCAAGAGCAAGAAAAAGAAACTAATCAACGACAAATATATATACACATAAAAGCAAAAGAAAATAAAAATAGTTTAGTTGTATGCATGTTTAACTAATTTGCTTAATTACCGTTGGCATTTTGCTGGGGGAAAGTGTGACAGAAATAAGAGACTATCAAAAATCTGTGTCGTCTAATTTGGAGCTTATGCTAAAAACTTTGTGTGTTATGTATAGAAGTGTGATATGTGTGAGTTGACGTTTAAGCTAATAACAATGTGATGTTTATATACATAGAGAGAGCGTAGAGACTGGATTAGTATTTAGTATAGTTTATGATTTATTGCACCGACTATTTTACATCTACTCATTCTTCAAGGTCGAGACATGATGCCTCGCATGGGGGCATCCGCCATTGTCACGTTATAATCTAATTTCAATATATAACATTTTGACTTTCTAGATGTTTAATAATTTATAAGTTCAATATATAACCATTTGCCACAAAGTTACTTAGGAGAATGAATTGATGCACATGCTGGCGCAGCGGTCCTGTCGGATCGTGCCTAATATTGCTGTATAGCTATTCCTCTTCAGGTCTAAGTTTTTTCATTTTCAACTTGAAGGTAGCTTTCCATGGGCACAAGTGTTCCTTTATGAAGTAACAGAAAATAATGAATAAAAGAAGCAATGTAGAAATTCAAATTCAAATTCAAAAGGCTTGTATTTTGCTGTCAAAATTGTGAAAGTATGTCACTAATTAGTGAAATTAATCTTTTTGGTAATACATGTTACTTAGTGGATGTTTGCTTTGAAGTGCATGGTCGAATAATTTTCAAACAGTTTCATATAACTGACCATTTAAATTCAAATCTTAAGGATTTAATATACAATTAATAGAAAATTTAAAAATATACCTTTTAATCTTCGATTGCGGAAGCAAATCACAATAAAATTATATTATTGTGTTTTTTGTTAGAGATAGAAAATAATCATAAGGAAAGCTCTCATATCACTGTTTGTTTGTGTTTAGAGGATAATAATGTAAAAAAAAAAAACCTCTCATATCACATTGTAAGAACCTACTATGGTACTGTCTTTTTTCTCTCATTTTTTTTATATACCCACACGCCTTTTATAAATTTGTATGTATTTATTAGTACGTATCTATGTATTTCTCATATGTATCCCATGTGTTTATTTTAAATACAATAAGTATATTCATATAGAAATTCATCATATCAAAAAGTCAATTAAAAAAACTTCACAAACGTTTTAGATTGTTGTTTATGTTCAGCCAATACAATTCATCAGGCATGGTAATTCCAACAAAAATTGACTTGGGGTCACTCCCCTCTACATTTTTTTTAAAAAAAACTTTTGGAAGCAAAAAATTGGCAGAGAAATTAAAATTCATCATCAGAACTGTTGAATTTTCACAGCTTGAAGTTGAGGCGTATGATGGTACTGATCGCATGTGCCCACGTGGCGACTTGTCGTGTTATCCAGACGTTGGTGTACCGACCTAATTTTTTTTGTTTTCCCCATTTGTTGGGCTAGTTTGGCTTAATTGCTCGATTCCATAAATGGGTCGGTCGATTAAGCGTTCAAAGCCCATCTTGGGGTTGACGCAACCTAGCCCAACCCATTATCCTTGATTCATAAGACGATGTCGTTTAGGAAAACAAAAAAACTTTAAAAGAAGAACGTACGTGGAAAATGAATGGACACACGAGTGATCGGGACCACGCAGATACTTCTATCAAAACTGATCATCAACTGAACCTGTACTTTGCATGCTCAATCCTACTCATCAGACTAAATTCGCTCTATTTAAAAAATAATAAAAAAAAACCACTAAATTTGACCCAATTAATAACAACATCCACTTTAGCTTCTGTTTGCCAGAAAGCAATGGCAGTGCTGAATTACATTCCAGTGACTGCAACAAGCGCGCCAATTTCTCAAGACTCTTCATCAACATCATCATCAGTACAAAACTCAAGACCCACCAAAATCTTACTCCCAAAAAAGAAACCAATGAAATGGTCCACCGGCGTGGCGCCCGGCGAATACGGTGGCCCGCCGACCACCACGAAGCTGCGGAAGTTCTGGGGCGGAGAAAAAGAAGACCCTTTAACTTCTGATGAGTTTATTTGGAACAATGACTTCATGCCTCGCATGAAGAGACTGATTGAAGACACCGATGAATCTTCTGCTGCTGAAAAGTTCCCTGTTCAGGTTTTTTTCAATAAGTTCCATTTGTGTATCAATTGAGATTTTTATTATTTTTTTTTCTCTTTTCGAATTTGGTTTTGATCTCAATTGGGTTTGGTGTAAACAGGAAGAGCCTTCTGGGTTTCTAAGCTTAAACAGAGTTATGAGCCTTGACAGGTTTGTTCTTACTTACAAGGTTTTAATTAAAGTTGCTTCTTTTAGAAACTGTTTTTTTTTTTTGAATTATGGGCATTTAACAGTTTGGAAGTTGATTTAAGCAAAGAGCTTACAGCGCTTTCAAAGACTGCCTTACAGCAGCCAGTTGAGGCTGCTATTCAGGTAAGATCAATGTTTTGGTATTTCCAGTCATATTTTTTTATCGTATGAGAGTTTCCTGTTCTTTTTTTTTTTTTTCTTTTTTGGGTTTTTGGTTGTTAATAGGACAATCAGCAAAAGAGTGGCAGTGTGCCACGCAAATGGAGATTGGCACCTACACGCCGTGAGCAAGACAAGTGGGATAAAGCAACTAAGGCTGCAACTGGTGGCAGTGTAAGTTACATGTTCTTTCATTTAAACTTGCATCCTATTCCATGTCTTTTGCAAAGATTGCTTTTTGGAATTTATGGTCTACTTTAACCCTAGACTGATTGTAGGATGTAATGTTTCGGGAACTGAGGAAACCTCGAGGGGACCCAGAAGTATTGGCTGCACTGTCAAAGGAGCAGTATTTTAAGGCAAGTGTTTCAGTCTTTGGATCCACTTCAGCATTTTCTTTTCAGTTCACTACTTTTGTGTTTCTGATACTGGAAACCTATAGGGATTTAATTTTTCAGCTTCTGGGCTTCTCTTTTGCAGTTAAAGAGCAAGCTGCAATTCCTCACACTTGGAATTGGTGGTGTTGGTTTAGTGTCAGCTTATATTTCTTATTCTCCTGAAATTGCCGCTAGGTGAGTATATGCTTGCAAATGATTTAGCCTTTAAGTACATTTGACCCCAGCTACTATGTGGTTTATTAAGTTGAAATTGGCAATTTGTTGCATTTTGCAGACAATGTCTTTCCGCCTTATTGTTTTTAGTTTTTTCGTCATTTATTCTGGGAATTACGGCGTCTGATACGTTCAACAGACCTGCAATATGAGAAGCTTTCTAAATGTTTAACATGATGTTACTGGCAAATTGTCTGTATCTATTTCAAAGTATCTATGCAGCAAGTATGGATTGAATGATGATTTCTAATGCTCAATCTCTGATACTTGATTTTCTTTGTGGTTATTTCTTGTATACAGCTTTGCCGCTGGTTTGCTTGGTTCTTTGGTGTATATACGAATGCTGGGAAGTACCGTGGATTCCATGGCAGCTGGAGCCAAGGGGCTCATGAAGTAAGTATTTACTAATTAATTACCCCTTTACTTTCAGTTGCTAACCAATGTCTGTTGATGATTTTGTGCATACTTATTGTCTACCTTAGCATTTTTTATTAAAGTTGTTTTATATGTTGAGCCAAATGTTAACTATCTGGATAGGCTGTAATGAGCTGCAGAATGCAAAATGTAGTTTTTTTTTTTGTTTTTTTATTTTGAAGCAGATTAAAGTGAACTTTGTGTTTGTATTCTTCGATCAACATAATCCCATGATCCCACCACTAAAGTACAAAATGCTGCTGTAAGTAAGGCTTACAAAATATTCCTTTTCCTATTGTACCTTAGCCTGTTCTAATCCTACACAAGCATATTCACAAAACATTCCACCTTTGCAGCAGCTTGCCAAAGTTTTGTGTTCCAGTTCAATTTAAACTTAAAGTTAATTTTCGAACTTTTAAAAGTAATCAGATCCTGTCACTGTAAAGCATTAAACTTGCCCAGTTTCTTTGGAAACATTTGGTCTTTCTGATTATTGTTTTGCCACGGAACTTACTTTTGATGTATCAAGTTATTTTGATAAATCCTGGGCCACCAAGTAAGGAGACTGCATTACAGTTTTTGACTCAGTAACTTTTGCTTGCAGGGGAGCGGTTGGGCAGCCAAGGCTGTTAGTCCCTGTTGTATTGGTCATGATCTATAATCGGTGGAATGAGTAAGCATCTATGCTGGTGTCTTGTTTTAGTTCACTGCTTCATCACACTACGAATGACTTCTCCTAACTATAAATCCATATATGCTCATTAGTGTCATGAAGTTCCTTGTGATTTGTTTTAAAAATTCTTTCTTAATTGTTTTTTACCCCTCAATAATGAACCCTTTGAAAAATATTGGCTCTTCTGTAGAATACACCTTTTTTTTCAGTTGTTGTTGGTCTGTTTGGATAAATTGTCAGTTTACAGGCTGATTTTTCAAATCCTCATTCTGATTGAGTTAACCTGGATTTAAGGCAACATTCTGATTACACTGGGAACCAAATTTTTGTCTACTTATTTCCAGTGTAAAGTAGATTTTTTGTGGATTATAATTTAGTGTGTGATAAAAGACAATTACTTCAAGTGGCAGCTTTTTCCTCATGTTCGTGCTGACATTATAATGTTTGGGTGCAGGATCGCTGTTCCTGAATATGGATTTTTGCACTTAGAATTGATACCGATGTTAGTGGGATTTTTCACCTACAAGATTGCCACTTTCTTTCAAGCTGTAGAAGAGGCAGTCTCAATAGTTGAGAACAAAGACCCAGATATAGTATAAAGCTTCTCAATGAATTAGGAGATTATCTAATGTTGCCAAGGTGATTTTTACCGAATTCTAATCCTTTCTGCTTATTTATTAGTGTTTCTAGTTAGCTGACAGGTATCATGGAGTTCCCCAGAAGCTAATGATTTACTGCATATTATCCTTGAGAAGTAATCCATAAATCCTCTGTAGGAGGCATTAAGTTGAACCAACTAGAAAATTACAGAAACTGTCCAATTTTCAAAGTCGTGGATTCATTACTTTCCTGGATGAAAAGATGGGGTTTGTTCTTTGATTATTACTATTATTATTTTTTCACTAAAATTTTGGGTAATTTCTTGCCAGCTTCAGGGCCAAGGGAAATGATACTTTGTCACAGTGAATCAAATGCTCTGGATTGATGGGATAGCCTGAATCCAGGGAATACCAGAAATATCTGGAACCATGTTGCTTCGAGCATATATAATAGGAAAAAGAAAGTTAATATTCTTGTAATTATTTTTCCCTTTGTTCTGATATTTTCAGAACGGGCGACAATACAAGTTAATTGTGATTTCTAGATGACTACTGCAATTGATTAAATAAATTATTCAAGGAACAAAATCTTGATTTATTGGTTATGTTTATTGCTTGGTGCAGTTATGAAATCCTGCGACCTGAAAGAATGCAAAGGATAAACTGAGAGGAGAGGCAAAGAAGTTTTGTTCGCTTCTCATGAACATATATTCTAAATATGAAAAAAGCCAAGGAGGCAAAAAAGAAAGGAATGCTTTCTTTGCAGTGTAATAAAAAATATACATCATATAGGACATACAGTGGTTACTTTACTTTATTACATGTTCATTACAGCTTGGATAAAGAGTAGATGGATTTCATACAATTTTGGAATTTAACAGGACGTGATAAGTAGGTTTTGGTGAAAGCAACACGATTATAATGATTCCTTAACCAGTGTTTTGCATGCCGGCAGCAATACCCTTCATTGTCAAAATGACAGTATCTTCAAGACCAGGAGCATATTCACTGGTAGGGTTAAGCCTCACAAGCTCAGCAGCTGGCTTCCTTGATTCCATGTATTCTTTCGACAGGTGTGGTCGGACCTTAACATGGAAGTTGGGGTCACGTATCTGCTTCAGAGTGTAGGCTTGGCAGACATTAAGTGTCGTGATGTATGCATCACGAAGGCGAAGCCTCTGCTTCAAGTATGGGTCTCCTTCAAGAAGATCCCGATGCCCAGCAACCTACAAGAAAAATGAACTTAGATTCTACAAACACTAATGCTGCTCCATTTTCCTTCCTTTCATTTGTGCACGTACACTGATGCATGTAGAGAGAGAGAGAGGAAGGAATAAGGCTGCCGCAAACAAATTCATAGAAGAATCATGACAAAATGAATAACATAATTTTGCAGTGCAAAACCTTTTTAATTTTGAAATTACTATTATTACTTTCCTAAAGTCACTCCAGTGATTTGCTCCACATACCTGGAGGAGAAGGCTTTTAGTTTCAGCATAGTTAGCCCTAAGTTTCTCTCCAAATGGTTGCAGCTCCCCTGACACAAGGAGTTTGTCATATAAAGCAGCAATTCCTGGGTCTCCCTTGGCAAACACCATTTCAACCAAGTCAATTGTGACCCTAAAGAAAGGCCACAAATTGTACATCTCCTGAAGCATGTGAAGATTCTTTATGTCCTTCTGAATGACATGTTTAAATGCTGCCCCAAAGCCAAGCCACACAGGTAAATGGAACCTCGTCTGAGTCCATGCGAAGATCCATGGGATGGCACGGAGTGACTCAATACCTCCACTTGGCTTTCGCTTTGATGGACGACTTCCAATGTTCATCCGACCATACTCCATTTCTGGTGTTGCCTGCAGCATCCCAAGGACATGTATATATTAGCATTTTTCTTGCATCATCGTAAAGTACTCAGGACTCAAGGACAACTTTGGTCTTTAAAAATTGACAGATGTAATGGCAAGAAATCATCAATTAGAAGATACCTCAGAAGGAACTAACAAACTTCAACTACAAAATACTGTACTCAGATAAAATGGAAAAAGAATAGTACCTTTACGAGGATTTTGTTCCTACAATCAAATTTTAAAAAATTGAAAAGACAAAATGATGATGAATGGGTGAAATACTTACAAGGCGAAAATATTCGACAAAACGAGGTTCCTGGAATACCATAGAACGATATTCCTTTGTAGCAATGACAGCCATCTCATCCATGAGTGCACGCCATTCTGGTTTTGGTGAGACTGGGGGACGCATTCCATGCTCAAGTGTAGCAGCTGAGAAACGCTGAAGTGTTCTGAAGCACAAGTGCTCCTCCCCAAAAGACTGCTCAATAACTTCTCCTTGAACCGTCACACGAAGTGAACCATGAATTGTATCAGGTGGTTGAGACAATATAGCCAGATGGGTGGGTCCTCCACCTCTTCCGACTGTCCCTCCTCGGCCATGGAACATTGTGAGTTTAACACCATACTGCTTTGCGACCTTTACAAGCTCTTCCTGAGTCTTATATAATTGCCAAGCTGCAGACAAACGGCCAGCATCCTTTCCTGAATCAGAATACCCTATCATAACCTCTTGCTTCCCACTGATCCTGTTTCTATACCAGTCTATAGAGAAGAGACGAGCCACAGAAGCTGGAGCAGCTTCAAGGTCAGCAAGCTTCTCAAACAATGGAACAACCCTTAGAGGCTGTTTCACGCGACATTCACGTTGTAAAAGCTCAACAGCAAGTACATCAGATGGAGCTGTAGCCATTGAGATTATATAGGCACCAAAGTTGTCAGCAGGAAGTTCTGAAATGACATGGAATGTGTCCAACACATCAGCAATTTCTTCAGTTTTAGGAAGATCAGGGCCAAATAGAGGACGTTTGCCTCTAAGCTCAGACAAAAGCCATTCCTGCCGCTTCTCCTCAGACCATTCTCTATAAGATCCAATGCCCAAGTGCTTGGTGATAGCATCAATAACATCAGTGTGCCTTTCGGACTCTTGACGGATATCAAGTCTTACTAGTGAAAGTCCAAAAGTAGAAACTTGCCGCAAGAAATCAAGAAGGCTTCCATCAGCTATTGGCCGATCACCACAAGCACAGAGTGATCTGTAACAGAGTTCTAGAGGCTCCAGGAACTATAGGAAGAAAGAAATCAAATTAATAAAAAGGAATTTTCTCTAAATATTAAATCAAATAAGAAGTGAGAGCCACAATGCAAAAATTTCCGTATTGTCCTATCGAATATTTTCAAAACTCATTCAGAAAAGAAAATCAAAATTGAAGCTTAGCTAGTCTGTTATGGGAAAGAGAACTTCATATAAAATAGCAAATTGCTGGAAGAGAGACTCCAATGCATTCACTCTCACTAAAGTTTATAACAAGGATATTCACTTAAAGCTGACTTAAAGAGCGATGAATTTCTTCAAACCTAGTGGAATATTCTATGCCTTCTCAGTTCTTAAACGCACTTTCCAATAAATAAGGCTACATAAATAACCAAAATTTCATATTACATATAAAAAGTTGGTACAATATCTACCATTAGCCGATTGTTCAAAATCATTTAGACAAAATGAATTTTCAAAATTCTTTAATTAAGGCATAAAAGGTAGAATGGACTTCAGAGGTTTAGTGTTCCTACAAAAGTCATTTGTGGAACATCACAAATAGATCAATAATTGGCAGTTTATGGTTCAAACTTGACAAGGAGAGTTAATTAGTTATAAAGGAGAGACCTGCTCCACATGAGTATAAGCTATATCGTCTGGAATGTCAGAAATCCCATTGGCTAACAGCTGACGAGCACGTTCCCGTGTATTATATAGCTTGTCTCTCACATCACCAAGAATAACACGATAAGGCTCATTTGGTGGAATTTGTTTCCAGAATTCTGTATACCCAAAGCAGTGACAAGAATATTCAAGATTAATTAAGTTGCTAACCAAAATCTATTGACATTAAAGCTTACCCACAAACAAGGAAAAAAAAATAATTTGATTCCTCAAACTAGAAGAAATATTCTAGAGCAAATTGTTTTCCAAACCAGAAAAGTATGACCATAGCTTTCAGCCAAAGCATCTACGATATATTATTTTAACATTATCGTTACAAATTTGGACTTTCACAATTAACGAAGATGCAATGGAATTCAAAGGAGATAAACCAAACCAAGGTTTCAAGAAAATAACAAGAACTTTTGAACAGTGAAGTCCAAAGAAGAAATTAAATCAATAACACAAACCTATGTAGTGTTTTGCAACTCTCTTTGAGGACCTATGAAGTCCATCTGCACGAGCACGGAGTTCGTCATTGCAACGCCACATTGATAACTGCATAGACACATTAAATTTGTTAATTGATTCATTTCTTACTCTTTTTTGGTTTATAGTTCACAAAAGCAAATCCGATGAATGGCAACAAGAAAGGCATAATAATTTTCATCATCCAAACCCAATGCATTTACTACCACTACCCTACAACCTCAGCCACTTCAGGTACAATCCTGGTAATACTCTAAATAATAAATAAATAAAAAGATAAGTCCATCCTGTTGATACCTCAAACATAAGGTCCTCTATTTGGGAGAAGTACAAGTTAGCAGCCATCATTCTAGCCAGTAAGCAAACATCTCTTGTAACTTCAGAAGTTACCCTGGGGTTTCCTGCAGTCCAAATCATTAGCTATCAGCATTAAAAAGTATCCTCAGATGGAAGGTATGACTCTCGGGGAGGGAGGGAGGGGGGAGAGAGAGAAAGAGAGAGAAATGGGATGAAAGCAAAGACGCTGTGTCGCATAAATAGATAACCTAAAGAAGGCTGACAATATAAATTTGATTAACAAATGTAATGCTTCTATTATATACTAATGTATCATATCAATGTTAAATCTATGTATTTATTGATCAATGTTGTAATCATAGGAGCGTGCTAACATGTATAATCATTGTTCGATAAGAACATCAATTATCATCATTAAGCTTATAGAAAAGAATACCATCACGATCTCCACCCATCCATGAAGAGAACTGAATGAGAGGAGCATTATAGGGAACACGTTCATTAATGCCAATGTTTTTCAAAGCAGTGTCAACACGGCGCAAGAATTTCGGAACTCCTTTCCAGATTGTCTCATGGAAGTAGCTCATTCCTGCTCTCATCTCATCTTGTGGGGTAGGAGGACTCCTTCGGATCTCGTCTGTACGAAAAGCAGCTTGTATCTACATGGGAGGAAAGATATATGTATTAATAAGCACGACTGTTCAACAAATAATGTTGTAGAAAAATCAATGAATAAAATCATGATTAAATTTCAAAGAGATTTTGACACCTAATATGTCTTATCAAGTAGTGTTAGGACTGGCTGGGCATTATAAAAGTGAATTACTTCAAAAATAATTCAACAGCAAGAAATTTATTTGTGAGTAGCACACAAATATGGGATCATCAATTCATAAGATTCATATAGCTAAGTTTTCTGAAGATAATAACAATCAAAATTGACGACAATACATAGAATTACAACATTGACCAATAAATAAAAGAAGAACTGGGGATTTCTCATGATATTGCAAAGGGAGAAAGCATACAGTTAGTCCAGAAGCATTAATGAACCAGATGTTGCTTTGGAAACCATTAATAATAGACAAGAATACCATACCTCTCTCTGTAAAGCCTCATCAAGTTCTTGCTTATCATCAGGAGTAATGTCCTTAGCATACAACTGAGTCAGACAATTACGAATCCTGAAAAGTCAACAAAAGACCTATGGATTAGAATGGAAACACAAAACAATATCTTAACAACTGAGTATCAATAGATTACATGATGAAACTGACCAAGAAACTGATCAAGGTTAAGGGACAACAAACCTTCCATGTTTTTGAAGCAAAGATCTTCGCACAGATTGGGTTGGATGTGCAGTGAAGACCAAATCGACAGTCTGATTCTTCAAAGCATCAAAAACTTCTTCTGGAGACTTCTTCAGCTGCACAACAAGCCTCTTGAGGGTCTCTTCAATGTCTGATTCGGTTGTTGCTGAATTCTCATCAACAAAGTCCCCTTTCTTTAACTTGATTCTTCGTCGATAAGCAATTTGAACTTCCTCAGCCAGGTTGGCCAAGTTAAGCATGTGGGAAAATGATTTGGTAACGACAATAGAATCCCCAGGATCTAAACTTGTTAAAACATTACCAAGCTCCTCCAACTTTTGAGAGTCACGCTTCCCTTCATACTCAGCTGAAAGCTCATAACATTCTTGAACCTATAGATCATATACAATTGTAAAAGACAATAAACCACCCAGTTCATTAATATTAATACACATCTTACTGCTGAATTCCCCATTTAATCAGTTCATCAGAAAAGAATGAAGGAAACTATGCATCAAATTTCGGACACCATGATGGCTTTGTACAGTACCAATATACTAAAATGAACCCAATGCCATTGATGTTGCAATCTAAAATAATCACTCTCAAATTCGCTCCCAACAGAATTTAGCAAATGCAATGAAAGTGAAAGGCTTTCAGCCTACTATATTAAGTAACCTTAAAAAACAAAAGGGCGAGGGGAAGCTAAAATGAGAAAGCCATGCATTTCATTTAGATAAAACCATAAGAAATCTCAAATTTTAGAGTGCAAACTTTCAGCATTAGCTCAAATGAAAAGTTCATTAGTTAAAAAAAAATAATAATAATAAAATAAAATGGGTACCACATAAAAACATAATTTTATCAAACAAGATGCGTAACAACCATGAAAATCTAAACTTGGCAATCACTTCAAGGTTCAATTAAAACTTAAGCGTAATCAAAGTTAATAGTACATAACGAAACGTTACCGTTTCTCTGATATCCTCCCCATGCAAGTCCTGAAGAATATCAAGAAAGCGATCCAACAACAGAGCATCATACTCCACCAACTTGTCATCCTCAGAGACCTTAGCCGGTGCCAGTAGCCTCAATTGAGCATCTATTGATGCCATCTTCTCCAAATTTCTAGCAGCCATTTCCCCCGCCTCCTTCTTATATAATGCAACCTGCGCAGTTATGAACTAAAATGCATAAGAAAGTGAAAAAAAAAATTAAAAAATCGAAATTCAATGCAACTAGATGAAAAAGAAGTCGAAAACGAAAAGCATCTCGTGATATCCTGATCGGCTTTACACGGGAAAAAGTGAATGTAACCACTTACCGGTTACCAGAAGATTTTAGAGGACTCACGAGTTTGAGTTTGAGTTGAGTTGTGTTTGAACTGAAACTGTTTTGTAGTTTATTTATAGAGAGAGAGAGAGATACTCATAAGCTAACCAGACTGTTCTAATTTAAGATTACTTTTAAATAGTTATGATAATAATATTTTATTTCCCCTATTTTGTTTAATTTTCTCAAACAGGAACATAGTCTGTCTATTTGATCAAATAGGTCCTACTCCTAACTCCAGTAATCCGTGTTTTGCAACGGCCAACTTGTAGTGGATGCCTCATGAGTCCCACCAATCGATCCTTTTATGTCATGCACCATGATCCTTTTATCCTTCACCATATAAGTTTACATTTTTTTTTTCATACAAATGATAATTAAGTTTTGCGACCGTAACTAAAAATATTGAAGTAATAATTTTACTACACAGCATAAAAGTATACATAATTTTTCTATAAAATTTATAGATCTAAATAAATTGTTTAGAAATGATTCCCGGAATAAAGTTTCATGTCATCATATTTTTTGTGAATCAAGAAGGTGACGGTAGATAGTTTAACCGAGCCAGCTATCTTGAACTCAACTTATCTTTAGTGAGTCACTTATTACTATTTATAATAATATGCTTGAGGATTTTTGAAGTATCGCCAGATATAAGTTCACGTAAATGTGCTTGAAAATCTTTTTGACTTCACTTTTTTTCATATTAATAAAATTATATGCATTTAAAACAAAATTATTACAAAAGGAGAAAGTATTATGTTAGATTAATTTAATCGGACGTAAATCATAATTAGATGCTAAACAATGAACATGTTTTTATTCTTTCCATTTGTTTCACTTTTTTTTTTAATACATAATTATGTTCCGATATTTTTTTTAAGAATATATTGTCAATATTTTGATTGAACGGACCTGCGGAAGATGCAAAGCTTCTTTGAGTTAAGGAAATGGTCCTATTTACACTTGGAATATGCCTGTGAAAGAAGCATCTCCTCTTATTTGTATAAAAGTAGATTCTACATTTGAAAGAAGTGGAGTTGGAATTTGTGTAATTTCTAGTTAAATTGAGGACATGGAATTCGAATCTTGTTATCACTGATCTGTATAGAAGGATGCTTATAATTTCATTAGATTAAGCATTTGTTTTTTTAACATTAAATTAGGTTTTCTTTTGGATATAACTAACCGTAACCTTAGTTAGGGTTAAACTCTTGAACATGTGTCATAGAGTTAAATGTGAGGAGACAGTTCTGTTAAATCATGCCCTGTGCTGTTAATTCTTTATTCTTTTTTTAATGATAAAATTCAGTCAAGGACTTGAATGAAAAAAAATTTAAATTTGGAAGACTTAAGTAATACATATTTAACACGTTCACTCTTTCAATTTATTCTGCGAACATTAGGAACTCAGGTAAAAGATATAAGAAAACTGTATAAGTGTCCGTTTAGTATGATTTATTTAAGAGGTATAAGTATTTATTTAATTATATAAGTATTTTTAAAAAAATTTTATGGTATTTGGTTATTTTTTAGTAGAGTTTATTTAGCTTAAATAAGCTAATTTTACCTCTACTAGTAAAAACCCAAAATTTGAGCTTTTGAGAGTAGAGGTTAGAGAGTTTTTTTTAAAATATATAATATAAAAAATATCACACATTTTAATGGTTCAAAAGTATTTTTTTTATTGACAACCAAACACTCAGTGACTTTTTGTCCAAAAACTCTATTGGTATAAGTTCTACTGCTATAAGCTCTACTGTTATAAGCTCTATTTAATAAACTGTACCAAACGGAGCCTAAGAGAGATTTCTCTCGAATGGTGCTGATACACTATTTTTTAGTTATTAACCTGAAATGTGATACCATTTTTTTATATTCGGATTGATAAATATTGATACGATTAATAAATAGGTTGACATAATAACATGATAAATAATCCTCTTATATTTGTATTATAGTACTTCAATATGGTTACACATTTATGACAACAATATTAATTAATACGTTGTAATATTATTGAAAAATTAGCTAATATATATGCTGAAACTAAATCAATTATTCATGTCATATTCATATTGTTATTAATTTATTCACTTCATTTTAACTTATTTATGACTTAATTTTAAGAATAATATTGACATGTTTATTATTTTTTAATTTTTTATGTTAAATGTATTATACGGGTAAACACGATTACAAGATTAATAAGTAAGTTGTATATGTCTTTTAATATTTCAATACGGTTAATAAATGGGTGATATTCATATTTATTTAAATTTAACATGACACAAACATAATACGATTATACGAATTAACACCCCTACACATAAATAAATATCACTTGGACAACACTTCTTAAAATTCATTAATGATAAATTTTTTATTTTTTTTATAAAAAATATGAGATAAATTAAGATTTATAATAATTTAGATCACATGCTTAAAGCATGCATTTAACAAAAGGTTTCAAACAAGTACATATGGTGCAATCAATATCAAGGGACCAATCTTGTTTGTTTGTAGCAAGTAGCAACTAGTATACAGTAATGGTCCTTTCCAATGATGCTCAAATCCAATTTTGCTACATGCAGCCCACTTTTCTGGGGACCAAGCTTTTGTCCACTTAATAAAATAGGGCTTTTCTAGTCTGAAGCATATTGCGAATGTACGAAATGCCTAATCTAAAACGTAAAATTTGTTATACATTTTTTTTTGTCATTTGGAATCTAATTTGAATACGACTTAAAATGACTTTCTCATTGTACTAAAGAACATTTGATTTTCTTTTCCATTTTAAATGAATTAGAAAAGTTCGATATCAGATGTTTATCGATACATGTTTCTCAGTTCATATGTATTTCATAATAAATTGTTCAATTTTAAAAGAAAAATCGTGGGTGCTCTATGAGCGTACTTAGATTAATCGTGATAATGATCATATAAACAATAATAAATGAATAGGAAATAATGTTTCTCACACATAAAAGATTCTAAATGTCAACATATTTTAGATGTCATTTATCAAATAATTTTTAAATTAACAAAAACATTATTTCTAGGGACACAAAGAGGACAACAATTCAAATAAAAGAATTGTTGCCCTAGAAAAACAAAAATTAAAAAAATTAATTACAAAAACAAAAAAATCACTGTCGTCGCAAATTTTGAAAGGACAATTGATTCTTGTTACCTATGGCTTCGGGAATTTGACTTTTGATTTCCTAAGGAGGAAGTTGCTGAAAACAAATTTTGGTCTTTTTGGTGTCCAGTGGCTAGTGCCACGTGACTCTAGGCTCTCATGAAAAAGAAAAAATGAATACGTTTATCTCCGCTGTAGTCCTTGGCATTGACGGTACCTAAAATTCAACATTTCATAATTGAAAAACAAAAACAATAGAGAGCTCAATATGAACTCCAAATTCGATCTAATGAATATAATTAAAAAATAATAAGTATATAACAACCAATTTAAATGGTATTTTCATAATTTCAGATGATGTGTTTACTTTATGGAATGAAATATGAGAATGAAACCCATATTTATTTGGCAAAATGTAATTTTGAAATGAAACAAAATATGTGGCTCCTACATAATTTGATAATAAAAAATGAGAATCTCATTCTCATGGGGGGTTGGGAATGAAAATGAGGAAATGAGAATGGAATATATGTTTACTTTTATATCCCTATAATTTTTTCATATTTATTAAATTACTCTAATTCAAATCACAATTAATTTTATTATCATAAATGTCATTAATAATAATAATATTATTAATAAATATTATTAACTTTATTATTTTAGTTATTATTATTATTTTTATTAATATTATCAGTATTAACAATAAAAATAATGATAAAAATAATAATTAATTTATCATTATTAACAATATTATCATTATTGTTGTTATTATTATTTTTATTATAAAAATAATAATAACAATAATTAATAATAACTAAAATAATAAAGTTAATAAAATTTAATAATAATAATAATAATGTAATTTTCATTATCTAGATACATGTATAAATATTATTATAAAAATGATATTAATTAAAAATATTAATAATAAATATTAATAATGATAATATTAATAAAAATAATAATAACAACAATAATAATAATAGTAATAATAACAACAATAATGATAATATTGTTAATAATGATAAATTAATTATTTTTATTAATTATTAATATTATGAGTATTTTGGTAAATTTATTCTCATTTCCATTACTTATTTCCATTTATTTTGCCAAGTAAATACATTAATGACATTCAAGGACATCCAATTCCCATTTATTTTTGCAAAGTAAACATTGAAATATAATTCTCATTTTAGCTCATTCCCATTCTACTCCATTCCCATTCCATAAAATAAACGCATTATAAATAACAAGATCAGTTTTAATTTCAACTTTCAAAAAAGAGGTAAAAAATAACAAAACAAAATAAACAAACCAAATTTGGGACTATACAGTTTGAAAGAATAATAGTCGAAAGTCTGCAAGTTGGACCTAACCAGTCTACTTAAAATAGGCTGGACCCAAAATTTGACCCATTATGATGATTAAATGTGTTGGGCCGTGGCCCATATTTTTAATCTACAGACCCATCCTAAATTGCATTACTCAATGATTTAAGCATCAATTTACTTTTATTGAATTTGTTTAAAAATTTTATATAAACAGAGGATACATTTTCTTTTGAATGAAACAATAATATTTTTACATTGCGATTAGAGAATACTCTGATATCTTAATAGAAATTTATTAAAAATATTTTAAAATTAAATTTTTTATATCACGCTTTAAATTTTTATCCTCATTGTCAGAGGAGTGTAATCATATACACTCCACATTACGAGAGAAATCTACCTCCATCTAATTATACAATTAAGGAAAAAAATTGAGTCCCCGAGAATTTGAACCGCCGGTCTCACTAATGTGAACGCAACAATGATCAAGTACCAAACATACAAAACACTTACAATTTATTTATTTTTTAAATTACTACATCTATAAATGCATTTCGATATAAATCTACTAAGACTCCAAATCAATTAGGAAATTCTTACTTAAATTTTCATTTGATATTCTAATGATAATAGGATTGGTTTTACATTTAAAAGGATTTGAGTTTATCGAACCATTTAAAGAGCTAAACTGATGATCTGGGCCGGGTTTAATTATACCGGATGCATAATAATGCAGAACCAATTGTATTTTTTCAAATTCAGACGTAAAATGCTCAAGTTCAGGGTTTAGGTGAACCCGAATTTCCAAATTCGGATCCAGACTACCTTGTTTTTATACTTTATTTATTAATTAATTTTATAATTAACTAAAAATATAAAAGAAATAAGTTAAAAAAAACTCAAAAGCAAAGAAAACAAACCCAGAAACCCCAAAGCAAAACAAAACAATCACATCAGTCGCCACTTTACGGAAAAAAAAAAACTAAAGAACACAAAACAACCCCTAGCCACCACCTCAATCTTCATCTTCCTCTTCCCCATCGGCCAACATCAATTCAATAGTTTAACAATACATGATGGCTGCTACTCTCATATTAGCAATTTAGAAGCAACAAATTGAAGAGAAGAATAATTAGAGGAATAATGAGGAGAGATAACCAAAGGGAAACGAGAGTTTTTTTTAAGCAATTGTTATTATTTATTAATCGAACAACAGTTCCTTATATAGAGCCAAAGAAATCCTACTAAAATAATAAATACTAATAACATAATAACTTGGTAACTAATCCTTAACAGAAAAGAAAATAATATAGAACTAAGACTAGGATCCTAACATCCTCCCCACCTAAGAAGGCAGCTTGTCCTCAAGCTGGAAAGAAGGAAAATGACCCACGAACTCATACTATTCCTCCTAAGTAGCCTCCTTCTTAGACTGACCCTGCCACTAAACAACGAGCTTAGTAAAGGGCGATTGCTGTGTTTGAAAAGTCCACAATCTAAAATGGCCAAAGGCTACCATTTCCAAGTGACAAAATAAGGAGAATCAGGAAGCTATTGTGATGGTGTATGAACCCTAAGTTTCCGCTTTAAGCATGAAACATGAAAAACATGACAAACTTTGCTTGTAGCTGTTGCGAGAAAGAATCCGAAAAGGACCATAATAACATGGAGATAACTTATGAATACCATTAGGATGCAAAGTGGATTGCCGATAAGGTTAAAGACGAAGATACACCCAATTCCTTTCAACAAATGCTCATTTTGTATGGTTTTTATCAGTAAAAAACTTCATTCATGACTGGGTAACTTCCAAATTATCTTTAAGAAGACATAAAATCATATCCCTGTCGTGGAGAGCCAAGTCGATAGCATGAACATTAGTTGTGCCAAGCAAGTAAGATTCGATTCGAGGTGGGGGTCGACCATAAAATGCTTCAAATGAAGTTATTTTGATGGCAGAATAAAATGTAGTATTATACCACCATTCAGCCCAAGGCAACTGGTTAGTCCAAGTGGAAGGCTGGTAACCAGCAAAACATCTCAAATATCATTCCAGAGAGCGATTAACTACCTCGGTTTGGACATCCGTTTGAGGATGATAAGCAGAGCTGTGGCATAAAAAACTACCCTACAATTAAAAGAATTCCTCCCAAAATTGACTAAGAAATATAGGATCACGATCGCTGACAATTGTGCGAGGCATTCCGTGTAATTTAGCAATATCCTGCACAAAACTTTTAGTGACAATAACAATTGTATAAGGAAGGGATAAGGCACTGAAATAGGCGTACTTGGGCAAATGATCTACCACAACAAAAATAGTTATTTTGCCATTAGAAGGGGAAAGACCATCAATAAAATCTATGGAGATATCTTTCCAAATTTTATCAAGGATGGGCTAATGTTAAAGCAACCCTAAAAGATGCACATTTTCAGCCTTGTTGCGTTGACAGACATCGCATTCAACAACAAATAATTTAGTAGACATTTTTAACCCTTTTCCAGTAGAAACTAACTTTGATTCTTTTATAAGTGCACAAGAATCCTAAATGGCCACCAGTTAGAGAGGCGTAAAATTCTCGTAAAATTTGCTGGCACCTAGTGGAAGAAGAATGAAGAACAATCCAACCATTGTATTGTAAAATGGAGCCATCATAAGAATAATTAAGAAAAAATTGAGATAATTAAAAACGGTCAATAAGAAGTGATAGAGCTGGGTCGGCTTGGTACTCTTGTTTGATGTTAGTAAGATGAGAAAATATTAAGGAAGAAATGGCATGGAAATGTGAGTCTTCAATGCGACGAGACAAAGCATCAACAACTGAATTTTCAGCTCTCTTCCTATAAACAATTTCATAATAAAAACCTAAGAGTTTTGACAACCACAACTGTTGTTCTTAAGATGAAATACGTTGATCATGGAAATACTTAAGGTTGCGATGGTCCGTAATAATTTTGAAACGCCAACCCATAAGATACGAATGCCATTTTTACACGATGAAAACAATAACAAGCATTTCTTTGTCGTATGTGGACATGCCTAAATTTTTTCCAGATAAGGCTTAACTAATATAAGCTATCGGACGACCCTCTTGCATGAGGACTGCACTGATTCCCTGACTAGAAGCATCACATTCTATAGAGAATAGTTTGGCAAAATTAGGTAAGGCTAGAACTGGGGTGGAAGCTATGGCCTAGCGTAGCTCATCAAATTTTGCTTCAATGGTATGACTACAAGTAAAAGAATCATTTTAAAGCATGTCAGTTAAGGGAACATTAATTTTTCCATACCCAACAACAAATTTATGATAGTATCCCGTTAAGCCAATGAAGCCTCTTAAAGCTTTGATAGTTGTATGTTTAGGCCACTCAAGCATGCACTGAACTTTTTCAGGATTAACAGCTACTCCAGTAGTAGAAACAATATGGCCCAAATATTCAACAGATGATTGATCAAAATAACATTTTGTAAGCTTGACATAAAGTCGATTTTGTTGCAAACATTGAAGGACAACAAAGAGGTGTCGAGCATGCTCATGTAGAGAAGTATTGTAGACAGAGACATCATCAAAGAAAACTAAGACAAATTTGAGAAGGAAGGGCTGAAAAATCTCATTCATCAAGTTCTGAAATGTTGCTGGCTCATTTGAAAGGCCAAAAGGTATCACAAGAAATTCTTAGTGGCCATCATGAGTGCAGAAAGCTATTTTTGATATATTTGAGGACTGGACTCGAATCTGGTGATAACCTGAGCGAAGGTTTAGTTTACTAAAAACTGATGCACCATGTAATTCATCTAATAGCTCGTCAATAACTGGAATTAGATAACGGTCTTTGATGATAATCTTGTTAAGAGCACGATAATCGATACACATATGCCAAGAATCATCTTTCTTTTTAACTAATAAAATCGGAGATGAATAAGGACTAACATTGTGCCGAATAAGCCCGGCATCCAAAGGCTCACAAACTAGGCAATCAATTTCTTGTTTCTGAAAATGAGGGTAACAATAAAGTCGGACATTGACAAGGGAGCTTCAAGAAAGTAATGGAATACGGTGATCAATAAAGCGTTGAGGAGGAAGTTCGGTGGGTTCCAAAAAGATGCTAGAATAGGTCTTTAAAACCTTAGTAATAACTAAAGGTACTAATATATTGACTATTGAAGTTGTTATTGCTATAATATGGAAAAAAAAAAATGTCTTGCTTTTCTTAAAGCAATAATCTATTAATTTCACTTGTGATTTGCCAAAGCCAGAGGTAAAGAATTATATCCAGTGAGTTGAACATTTTGGCCTTTCCAGGTGAACTGCATGGTTAGCTTTAAGAAGTCCCACCATATAAAACCCAACGAACGTAACCACTCAACACCCAACACAATGTCACAGCCACTTACTGGAAGTAAGAAACAGTCTAAGTGAAATTGGAAGCCTTGAATATTCACTAGGACGTGAGAACATTTTCCCAAGCTGCTGATCACTCTACCAACAACCATGGTAACTTGAAACTGAGTTGTAGTAGTGACAGGGCACCTATATTGCTTAGCCAATAATGGATTCAAAAAATTGTGAGTAGAACTAAAGTTTATTAATATAGCAACGCCATGTTTTTTTAAATTCTTTTTCAGTCACATGGTGTTTTGTGGGGTATCTCCTGTGAGAGCTTTTAAAAAGACTTCTATTGTTTTTGGTAATCTCTCTAAAGCCTCAGCTTGTTCATCTTTATCTTCAATATCGGCATCTAGCAATAGGAGTTGAGGAGCTTTACAACGATGCCCTGACTTAAATTGTTCATCATAATTGAAACACAATCCTTTCGCTCACCTTTCAACTTGTACGACAATTGATAGACGTCAAAACAACGGTAATCCAAGAGGGGGTAGGCTTAATATAGAGGGTTGTGATGACCCCCCAATTTTAGTTATTGTGGGAGATAAATTAAGAAGTGGTGGCATTTGTGGCGATGGCTTGTTCACATTAGGCCGAGGTGGAATCTTTTGGTTAGAAACAGTCGTGCATTCTTCCTAGAATCTTGAGGGCTCAAAAGTTTGTAAGAGACTTGCAGTTGCAAGTTTCAACATTTGCACCCCAATTTTAATATCCTCTTGTAATCCAGAAAGAAAACAACAGATAAAGAATGATTCTGATAAATTCTGAGTTCTATCAGCCAATCTGTCAAATTGTCGTTGATATTCAATAACAGATTCTATCAGCCAATCTTTTAAATTATCATTGATATTCATAACAATCCCAATTTGTCGTAGTTTGGTAATAGACTTGACTGCATCACCTTCTTCGAATGTTCTAAATCTAGCAAGTACAGCTTGTTGTAATTGTGCCCAAGGCTTATTACTCATAGTTTGCTCTAACTAGTGATACCAAGGTATCGTATCGCCATTTAGGTGTCCGATGGCAAGCGACAACATGTATGTTTTAGATAAGATGGCCAATTGCTGATACTTTTCACAGCGAAAGATCCAGCTTGTTGGATTTTTCCCGTTGAAAATCAGGAAATCCAGTTGAATATGGTGGGCTTGCACAAGTGCTCCTCAAATATGCCATGCAAGTTGGAGTTGTTGATTATTGATTTGTGTCTATTGGTTGTTGTTTCTATCTTCTTAAAACTGGATGAATTGTTTGCAGAGATTAAGAATTAATTCTTGGAGGGCGTTAGACTGTTGGGATAAGATATCAACTTTCTTATTAAATTAATGAGATAATTGCTCCACATTTTCTTCGAGTTCCTTAAAAGTCATTATGCCCAAGAAAAATTTACTCTGATACCAGATGATAGGCTACTGCTCTTAGATTAGCAATTTAGAAGCAACTAATTGAAGGGAAGAATAACGAGAGGAATAACAAGGGAGGTAACGAAAGGGGAAACGAGAGTTTTTTTTAAAGCAATTGTTATGATTTATTAATCGAACAATAGTTCCTTAAATAGAGCCAAAGAAATCCTACTAAAATAATAATTCCTAATAACATAATAACTTAGTAACTAATCCTTAACAAAAAAGGAAATAATATGAACTAAGAGGAAATAATATGAACTAAGGCTAGGATCCTAACAATACATCATCAATTTAAATCATTTTCAATTCATCATCCATCATCATCAAGAACAACGAACAACAACCAAGTTCCGCCACTGTCAAATTCGATCTCGTCTCTCACAAAAAGAGCAAGCTTTGCCGCTAGCCGCTAGCTGCTAACCCTTTCTCGTCGGCAATTACATTTTTCACTGGACTTAACCACCCATCACCGCCTTAGTTGCAACCTGCTCAATCAAAGTAATTTTCTTTCCTTTTTATGTATTTCTTTTTTAATTTTTTGCTTCTGCTTAATTTCAGTAATTATTAAACCTTTTGTTGTTATGAATAGCTAAATGCAACATTTTAGCACATAATAACAATATAATTGTAAAGTTTATTATTAAAGTAAGCAAATTTAATTGAGATCTCATGGATTTGTCATCTATTTTCTGCTTCTCCAATTACAAAGAGCCAAAAGCAGTAAGCATTAAGTTTACCTCTGGGTTTAAAACCCCCAATTCAGAAATTCAGATTTTTCCAGGTTAAACCAAGACCGAACCAAGAATTAAATAATCCGGACCGGTTATGGATCCTGATCCGGTAAAATAAATTGTCCCCGGATCCGAAATCAGAAAGGCAAACCCGAATCTGGGTCCGATTTTACCATCCCTACCCTTCATAAGTCGAATAAAACGTGAGAGGCCCTGCTTTTACGACGTCGTTGCTGGCAGTGTTCTTCGGACTTGGCGATTGAAGTAAAATAAGCGACTCAGTGACAACGAAAACAGAATAGCTCTAATTGAATCCCTGAAAATTTTCACAAGATAAAAGAGGTACGCAAAAATCTTTACCTTACTCACTGCTGCAATCTGGAATTGTAAATTTAATATTTCGATTAGTTTCATATAATAGCCAAAAAATTTAGGGTTACATTCGAGTTTGTAAAATTTGCAGAATTAATTGTTGAAAAAATCTGGCAAGCTTCGAATGTTAGCTTTTTTTCTTTTCGGCTTGTTCAAATTTTAGCTTAGTTGCTGAGACAATGGTGTTTTTCCCCCCACTTTTAACATATTGCTGTTCGAATAGTTGAATTTGCTTGTCAAGTATTGTAAGTTGCCATCGAGTAGATAATTAAAAAAAATTATTATTATTTGAGTGTTTTTTAAGAAGATCCATTGCGGAGTTATGATATCGTGAAAGCATCAATTAGATTGCGGTGGACTGTTGCTTGTGATATTTGCTATAAATATGAATGGACTTTCCTTTTTCTTGTTTTATAGGGTCTTGAAAGGTCTTCTGAGGGTTTGTTGTATTATTGGCTGGCCTATTTTATTTGGAAGGTCTATGGACCGACAAGCTCACGATTATGCTGCAGCATCTGCAATGGCATATGCTCAACAGCAGCGACCAGTTGCTAATATGCAACAGCAGCAACAGTTTGGGTATCTTCCGCAACATCAACAGTTACCTCCGTCAGCGATTCCTCCTCCATTCCGACCACCCCATCCTTCTCTCCAGCCATTTCCTTACCATCCTCACATGCAACAGCAAATGCAACTCCATCCACATCCTCCTCCCCATCCTCACCTTCTTCATATTCAGCAGCAACAACAGCCGCCACCGGCAGCTTTTCCTTCACATTTGCCCCCTCACCTCGTCCCTTCAACTTTCCATGGGCTGTATGATTCTCCTCCGCCCCCTGTTCCTCCCCCATCTGATCCTGAGCTCCAAAAGCGTATTGACAAACTTGTTGAGTATGCTACTAAGAATGGCCCAGAATTTGAAGCAATGATCCGTGAAAAGCAGAAAGATAATCCTGCTTATAGTTTCCTCTTTGGTGGTGAGGGGCATGGCTATTATCGTTATAAGCTCTGGATATCTACACATGCCCCTGGTGGCCCCTTTAATCATCCATTAGCACCCTCTTCCGTTCCTCCAATGCACGCTCCTCCAAATGCTATGATGAATCCTCTTCCAAATACTCCTCCGATGAATATGGGTGCTACTCAGATGCACCAACCTGCTTTTCCTCCGTTCTACGAGCAGCAGCGTCATCAGCATACTCAGCAATTTTTGGGTCATGGTCGTCCAGAATATGATCAGCCCTTTAAGGGTCTTTCTGGTCCACTTCCATCTGATGTTGCTATGGAGCTTAATAATGTGCTTAACACTCTCAATGGTACCAAAGAGTCAATTAAAAGTGCCAAGACTTGGTTCATGCAGAGGTCTCCATTTGCACCAGCTCTGGCTGAGGGACTCAGAAACAGGGTTTTTGCTGTGGATGATTCTGAGAGGCAACTCCATATAATTTACCTGGCCAATGACATTCTCTTCGACAGGTATTTTTCTGGTGCTTCTCTAATATACTGTTGTTTATAATAGATTATTTTATCTCCTAAAAGATAATATTGGCTAGTGTTGGATGTTCATTGATGCTTTGTATCTGCATTGCATTTCTTTTCCTTTTTCTTTATTTTTTCGCCCCCCCAATCACTTGATCATTTCGTAGCATGGATCTCTTTGTACGGTTTGCTTCTGAGTTCATGGATGTCTGGGCAAATGCATTTTCACAACTCTAAATAACATGCTTTTGGTTTGATCATGGGAAGTGACTTTTTAAGATATTTAGTTATTTATTTTTTAATAATGAAATGTGGTCAGAAGCTTTCCTATCTGTTTGTTTCATGTTGCTTCATGTCCTTTTTTTCCATAAGGAACTGAATATTTTTAGTTTATATGAATAAAAAGGCAGGTTATCCTCAGTGGAAGAAGGATAACGGAAGCTTGTCCCTTAGAGCAAGAAACAAAGTAGCTGAACCTTATATTCTCAAATGATTATACCTCTGGCTTAGATGTTCCCTTATTATTAGAAACTTGATTATCTGCAAAAAGTTGGCTGATTAGATCTGAATTAACACAGAAATGACTAGGAATGAAACATTTTATATATGTTGGCACCAATCCTTGTGATCCTTTTAAAACCTTAATGGCAGGATCTGGTTTTTTTAATGTCCAATGAGTTTTAAGTGCTGTGCATCATGCAGAACATCACCTGGCTTTCTTAGCAATTTACAGCTTATCTAGAGCTTAAATATATTTATTTTCCCCTTCTTGAAAAGGCTTCAGTTTTTGCTTTTTGCTAGCATTGATTTTATTTGTGTCTTTATCTAACATTGTTTCTTGATTTGCAGTTTGCAAAGGAGGACTAACCCACATGACCTTGATAATGAGGCTCTTGCTTTTAGACCTGTTTTAGGTTCAATGCTTGCAAGGATTTACCATAACCCGCAGAATAAGGAGGAAAATCAGTCACGCTTACAGAAAATCTTGCAATTCTGGGCTTCCAAAGAAGTTTATGATCAAGATACCATTCACGGACTTGAGGGTGATATGCTAGGTGGACCACCAATCAATTCTTTTTCGGTTCCTCCAAAAGAAATGTCTGCTGCTACAGCAGATGCACAAACAAAAAGCCATAACATCCCACAGTGGCACCCTGATAATAGAAGTTCTGTGCCCACTAGATTAGAGCAAGAGCATCCTGATAAACAAATTCAATCTGTCATGTCGACGTCCCTTGCAAGCCAGCAATTTCTTCCTAATTCAGTTCCGGCTGGTACTTTTCCAGGTTCTATGCCCATTAATTCTTCTGTTCCACCAGCAAACCAGTCAGCTGCTAGCGCTGGTGAAAAATTGCCCCCATATCCTTTGTTTCCACCAGGACTTATTCCTGGGATGGTCAGGAAGATGCAAATAGGCAGTGGGGTACCCTACTCTCCCATGAGTCCTTTGGACATCCCCACAGTTATTCCTCCATCCAATGTATCACCATCGGAGGTTCTAGAAAGAGTATCCAAGTTCTTTAAAGAAATTGGAGAGGTAAACCCTTCTGAAGGACCAATGAAATCTGATTCAGGAGATGAAGATTATGAGTATGAAAGAGAGCCTTCTGTTCGCAAGGGAGGGGCTTGCATTCCTCCTCCAGCAAATCTGCAGGTGGACCCAGAAACAGGAACTTATGCTGATGGAAGTGTGGAGCGAAAACCTGGATCCAGTGGCTCAGGAAGATTAGGACTTGGGGCAACTGCTAATCCAAATGAGGCAAGTCAATATGATGATGTTTATACTTCTTATCGGAAACAAAGAAGCACAACCTACCATTCATCCATGAGTGCAAGAGCTGCTACAAGGTGAACCCCTCCCCCCAAAAAAAAGTGTCGGGAATTGTGCTCATAATTAGGAAACTTTGAATGTTCGCACAGCTTCTTGTCGCTCTTTGTCATTTCTTTTTCTCTGTTGTCTATTTTTTCTCTTCAGTTTTCCTATAGTTCAATGATGATTGGTAAGCTATAAGAAGTATGATAAGTTATTTGCTAGTTTCCGATAATTGTTATACTAGGCCTCTTGATAAACACTGCAGATATACCAGATGAAGCTGCTTTTTCTTGAATTTACCGCAATAAATATCAGTAATGCAATAGTTAACCATCGGATTATTCATCTATGGATTACTGGAAAATATGATGCTAATTGCTAGCTGCAATCCTTTTGTATGCGCCCGGGCACTGTAAAAGCATATGTAAATGTGACACTGGTGATCAGAGTTGTCGTCACATTGGAAAGAGTGTGGTCCATATACTAGATAAGCTTGCATCTCTGGCATCCGCTGCTTCTATCAGATGCTGGGTGTTACGATCTGCAAAAGGATTTTTGACACATAACTAGGATAAGCACCGGGGCTATGTAATTGTGCAGCAAGCGCCAGCTACAAACAAAAGCACTTCCATGAATAGTTCACACAAACTTTACCAAGTGAACTCTCTCAATGCCCTATGTTAGGCTACAAACTCTTTTTGTTCTTAGACCCAATGATAACCTATTGGTGAAATTGCAAAATAAACTTTGGGAATAATATTGATCACAAAAGTACGATAATAAGAGAAATCACCATCCAATTCTTAACAATTTTTTTTTTCTTCCCAAGCCTAGACCATCATGTGTCATGTGATTGTTGCAATATTTCTAGAGGTCCCCTCCTTGTCGGAATTTACAAAATTTTAGATTAGAAAAAAAAAAAAATGAAACTCACCATCACTGTGATAATCAAGAATCAAGAAAGAAAAGACAATAAAAGAAATAGTGAAATGGGCATCATCAGTCCAATTTTTGTCCAATCATGTAAAGAAAAAGGGTCAATGTGGGGGAGGCCTTCACTGTCATCAAAAAGGGAAGAAAACATATTTGTGGGGTATGTGCCATACACCAACTTACCTGCTTACTGTCAAGAGAAAATATTCTTAAGGACACCCAACAGACAACGCTATTTTGTGAAAACAAAAGCTAAGCACTCACTCGACATTTGAATATGACATTGGGGTGTCTCTTCACTAGTCGGTAGGGATGATGACAATTCAAAACTCACTGTTAAAAATTAAAATTTAATCTTTGAGTTACTGTTCTAACCTGTGACAAAGCTTGCTTTGCATATATATGTATATATTGCGTTACACAAGAGATTCCTTTTTAACTCAAGACACCCGCCCTTTTGGCTCGATTAAAGGTAAAAGTCGGGAAAACGAATTGAGAGCACAATTTTGGATGTTCTTTCGTTGAAATGCTGATGGATTATTTGAGAAGAGAATACATTTCAACCAGCAATATCATTATGATATATTTATTGATTTATACAATGAAATTGACAATTAACATTTCCTGTCGTTAAATTAGGTGACTTTTTATAAATTAAAGAGCAGCGGCGCGTCAATACTTGTCGGTATATCATTTTAACAACACATTTTCTTAAAATTTAAGATAATTTTTTAGACCTTTGCGGTTATCAGAATTAACCTCAATGATGTATTTAAAGGAAAATTTCAATGAAGTTATAATTAATTACATAGTTTTTTTGCACGCTTGGAGTTAGATGTTACCTAACAACAAACATGTCTATAATCATTCACATCTTTCTCTCTTTTTCTTTTTGGATGATTGAAAAATGCATGTGCACAGATATTGCATCGTATGATTAACTATTTGAGTGAACTGAATCGTGAGTCTGCTCAAATTCACTCCTTATCTCAATGCGAAATAATGTGCTTTTTAAAAAACAATTATATTTTATTCCTTTAAGAAAAAAAAAAAAAGTAAGAAACCATAACAAAGAGCGCTTTGTTTCTAGAATAATTTTAATGAAACATTGATTTACCATTGAGGATAATTCGCCAGATTTTAATTTTAGAAACTCTACCCATTAGAGAACGTACAATTAATCAAATTAAATTTAAGGATTAGAAACTCTACCCTCACAATTAAAATCTGATAAACTCTACCCAGATTTTGGTGTTTCTAAAATCATGTGAAACTCGCGCGAATTATTTTAAAATCAATGATTTTAGTTAAAGTTATGTGAAACTCTCCCCGCAATGATTTACGGATAAATCAAATTAAAATCTGGCGGATTAATTGTACTCATTTATAACGAAACATTGACTATTCTGCTAATGGGGTAAAGTTTCTGCCCTCAAAATTAATCAAATTAAATGAGTATCACATGTCAAACGAAAGTATAAATACTTTCTTGATTTCAGCCATCGTACAAAATGGAAATTTTTGGCTCTCTAATCAATCGACCTTTTTTTTTTGGTTTTTAGGGTCAACAATTTCGTTTTATCTTGCACGTTCTATGTGAAAAATTGCTGTTAAATATTTCGACTATTTGGGTTGCAATAAACGAATTGAAAACTCCCAACATAAGCAAGGTATCTTTAAGACTTTTAAGGCCTCAAAAAGTTGATTGACAAGAGAAAAAAAAAAAAAAAAAAAAAAACGGTGGCAAAGGGAATAACCTAGAAAGCTTAATTATTATTACAATATATGCAATCCGGTAATATTGCGAACAATGACAGGCAGTATCTTCGCAATCATGTTCCAGTTGGTTCGTACTGAGACTTTAAAAGCAACAAGAAAGAGAAACCATAATTTTTTTTTTTTAATTTTTATTTTGCTCATATTGTTCAATTTTGCTAGCTGACAATAATAGTTCCCGAACTCATTAGTCATTATTCTGCCTTTAATGGCTACAGCATGATGTAAAAATTCAAACCGGGGGTTAAAAGATACAATTTAAAAATGCTAATCCGTACCTTAAATATAATAATTTATTTTCCACTCAAGTTTATTTTTGTAAATTTTTTTTTGTCATCAATAAATGTGCACTCGTCAGGAAGCGTAACAATTTCTCAAACTTTAGGTTAATCAATTAAATAAAAAAATAACTAAAAATCATTAGATCATACTTGAAACCATTCGGTCAAACCCCGATGGCGAAAAAAGTGTTAAGCTGTTAACCAATTAATTACTTATTGTTTAATAATTGAAACCTCAAGGTCGTTATGTAATACGTACATATTTCTGCTAGGGCACTGAAAAATTATGTGAATGGAATAAATATGACCCATCAGTGGACTTGATGGAAAAATTTGAGCACCAGCATCATTAATTATATGAACTGAACATTGAACAGAGAAAGAATGGTAGGCGATATTAATAAGCTTTCATTTTCATGGTTAGCTTGTGATTTTGGTGTCCACCAATAATTAGAGGTTATTTTTTTCTTTGACTAGCGGACAGCTAGTAGGGGCTGCTGGCATGAAATTTACACACTACACGCCGGAGAAGAAACAAGAACATAAATGATAAATGCAGAATGTGTGATCATTTATATTATTTGAACAATTAATTAGTTAGTTTTTATCTTACATTATTATGTGAACCATAAAATTGGGAGAGGTTTAGAGCTTAATTAAAGCTATTATTATTTGGGTCCGTATTAAATAGTTTAAGTTTTTAGGTCAATCGGTTATTTTTATAGTTCTGTTTATATATATTTTTTAAAAGATGGCATAGTTAAATATGAAAGTGATCAGAGGTTGTTACTACTTTTATCAATTAGTTTAAATTTTAAATTAAACATGCATCTCTGGTGCAAACATATTTAAAATGATTCGTTAAAGTTTAATTACTATTATGACTTGAACTCTTATCCCTAAAAAAATTTGTAGTAACTTAACCACTCAACAATGGATCATGTAAACATTGAAAATGAAGATGAGAGTAAAAACAATTGACATCTGAAAGAAATACTGCCTGAATCCTTTAATCTATCATTCGAAGAGTATATATGCACGGATGAATCTTATAAACTTGTAGAAATTTAGGTTAGAAATAAACATCCAAAGGTGATCTGTCATGGCCAATTCTGCTGTGACGACTGTGATAATATATTTAATTGCATTATCAAGGTAAGAGAAAAGCAGCCATCATATTGCTGAATATAGGGATGACCTTAATTAAGACTTTGATTTTCTTTATATTTATGCTGGTATACAGTCATCTTCCTACTATAAGTAATTACACCAAACTCATATATTTAAATGATTACTTGAAACTAAACACAATTTTTAAAAGGTCTCCACACAAAACTTGAAACATTTTAACTCCTGTGTGCTATAGACAAATGTCAATTACATAAATAGGGTTAAAAACAAAATGAAATTTTGAATGCTGCAGTAATGGAATCTACAGCTTTATATGACGTGAAATAGGCAAGATTTGGTGCGATGTCCTGGTACAATTCAGATGTGACTAAATTTTTCTGTGCATGCATTTTGAATTAAACGATACAGAAACTTCAGAAAGAAACAAAACTACGGGCATAATTATACTAGCCAAACTGTTCCGAGTTTCAACCTATCTTGCCTTGAAATTGATACAAGCTAACAGAACAGAAGGTACAAGAGGGACCAAAACCGAAAAAAATCATTAACTTAAAAGAAGAATAGAAATTTCTTAAAAATGGAATCTTTCCAGTTTGAGCATTATATCTGGATTTTTTTTTTTATAGATAAATGTGGGGATAAACAACTCACAGATCAATTTTTTAGTCTCATATCTCTTTAAAATTCAAACTTAGATAACCACTCAAAGAACACTATTTAAAAATTACTCAACCAAGTTAGTAGGGCTTTAGTTTTGAAAATTCAATATTCATGATGAAAATAAGTCAAGTATTTAGTTTTGATGAAAGATGCATTCAATCTAATATTTTATATGAAGAGAAAGTCCTTGATCCTATTAGTCTATCCAGTATTTTTTATTAGATAAATCCTAATTTAGACTCTATATTTTGGATTAAGCATCTATTTAGTTCCTATATTTTAAAAAATATTTTAAGATGCCCATATTGTTATATATGTTACACTTATATCATTACTTTTTCTTAAATTTTATAATAATACCCTTTCAACAATATTTTTGGGGACATTAGTAAAATTAAAATTATTGCAAATTTTTTGGCTATAATTTTCTTTTAAGGTTAATTTGATAAATTAATTTTTTTTATAAAAAATTATTAGCAAGGATTGTTAATTTCTTAATAAATAATTGTTGGTTAATTTGTTAATTAAATTTTTTATAGATAAATTAATTAATGTCCCTATAATTATTGCAAGAGTATTATTATATAAAAGAAAAAGAAAAAGAAAAAGAAAGCAAGAGTATTACATACTTGACATTAGAGGTGCCTTGAGATTTTTTTAAAATATAAAAATAAAATGAGCAGTTAACTTAAAATATAAAAACTAAATGAGTATTTAACCTTTTTGTTTGGACTATTACCGGTTGTGTCTGTTAACTTTTAAATAGGTAAATCACTCTTTAATTGAGTTGTGGATATCTTATTATCTAATTCTTGATGAAAATAATTGTTCAAATCTTTCTATACGCGTGTCGGAGTATATTTTCTTTTCTTCTTTAGTGGCAGATATAGTAGTTTTGAGCACTGATATTTAGATTCCAAGATGATGAAAAATAGTCACTTTTTAGTGAATAGTAATATTGTAGCACACCAAAATGACACACTGTTTATACACAATATTATTATTTCTATCATCGTCCTAGATTTTTCAATTATTTTTTGTTTGGATTTCAACTTTAATAATTTGCTCCATCTAAAGATTTAGGGTTTAAATTTTCACGAGTGATATAGTTGATTGAAAGATATTCAGCTATCAACAAAATATCAACATAATAGAAACGATGATATTATAGTATAACAAGTGCTATCATACGGTGTGTTATAATCATACTGTGGTATAAATAGTATTTTATTTTTTACTTTGATGGTGTTCAAATATAAGTGCTCGATTAAATTTTAATCAAATTTAGAGTCAATATCTAACTATTGATGATAGTAATAATATTATCAAGTAATTAATAGCCAGAAAGAACCAGTGAGATTTGATGATATCGATCAACGGCGATCAGCCAAAGGGTATCTTCTGATGGGACCCAATGAGATTGGTCGGCTGTCATCTCCATCAAAAATTGACGTGTGCCTCAGGTTTCCTCACTCTTAAATTATGGCGAGTGAGAATTTAATTGCTGCATTATGTATGGCAAAATCAAACGGCATTAGGTTTAATTAATGCCAAAATCTTATTAAAAAAATGAAAAAAATTAATGCCAAAATAATACACACATCACATGCCAACCTAATTTCAATCAACAGTACCTGATCAGCGATAAAGTCCTTGTAAAATGTAAGTAATAAAAGGAATTAAAAACAGAAATCAAATGAAAATAGATGTGATCGGTCGATGCATGCATTAATAATAATAATAAGCATCCAAGCAAGAAAGGGCCATTAATTTTTGGCTTGCATGATCTTTTGCTTCCTAAAATCTGACATGAAACCGGCATATATAAAAGCCTCAGTTCTAGAAAAGCCTTAATGTGTATATTTATCTTTATAATTTAGTATCTTTTGTATTATAAGTTTGTACATCCTAATTTGTGAAGTTACTGTTTTGAAAATGACAACTAAAATGTAAAATAAATCAACAACAAATCTGAATTTTAGATCTCCTTCAACATCATCGTCCATCTCTTGCCCTTAATGAGTCAAATTTAAACAGCATTTGTGTTTAGGTAATTACTTCTACTAACTACTATAAACCTGCAGGTTAGGCATTATTTTAATTCATGTTATATGTACAATAATATTTTATTTATTAAGCTTTTGTTATCAACCTATGAAATGCCTCGAACGGCTCCATAGGAATAACCTAGTCCAATTCCCACTTTCTAGTTTCTACCTAGTAAGTATGAATTTGTCACACCAACAATAATTAAGTTTAATGGTACTATGGTAATTACAAATTAGCATCAACTGGGCTCAATTAATTGTTAATTGCTGACGTTAATAAAAGGACAAACAATAATTGTATGTAATAGGGGAAAAACGTATTAAAAAAAGAAAGATAAATTTGAAAGATGAAGGAAAAAAAAAAAAGATGACACACATAGTGAAAGCAAATTCATATGGCCCCCATGGCATGTCTAGTCTAGTCCCCACGATTTGATATTCATCTTCCTCCACTCTCGATTTTCTCCTATTCATTTCACCCATCTCACAAAAAAAAATAAAAATTATATATATATATATATATAAAATAAAATTAAGAACTAAAAATTCCATTTCTTGCCTTATTTAGCAAAACCAACCAAAATTTAACTTACCATCTTCATCAATCTCAAGCCATGTCCAGTGATAGAGGCAAGGAAATAGCTGAAGGATCATCAGATCATCATCATCAGCTGCAGCAGCCAGCTACTCCTAGCCGCTATGAGTCACAAAAGAGAAGGGACTGGAACACTTTTGGGCAGTATCTAAAGAATCAGAGGCCACCGGTTCCTTTGTCTCAGTGCAGTTGCAATCATGTGCTTGACTTTCTTCGCTATCTTGATCAATTTGGCAAGACAAAGGTTCATCTCCAAGGCTGCATGTTTTATGGCCAGCCCGAGCCGCCGGCTCCTTGTACTTGCCCTCTACGGCAAGCTTGGGGCAGCCTTGATGCTCTCATCGGTCGGCTTCGCGCTGCCTATGAAGAGAATGGAGGATCGCCGGAGACAAATCCTTTCGCTAGCGGCGCGATAAGGGTTTATTTAAGGGAAGTGAGGGAGTGCCAAGCTAAGGCTAGAGGGATCCCTTATAAGAAGAAGAAGAAGAAGCCGAGCCAAGGCAAGGCTAGCGATGAATCAAGCTCCGCCATGCATTTTTCTTGAATCATCATTTGCCAGCTCCTCTGGATTACATTGGTAATAATTAATTTTCATTAATTGTTAAATAGTATTTTGATTTATTGATTTAAGTATAAGCATTAATATTACATGTGTGTAGTGTGGTAATACCATCTGAGCTCAATAATTCTTCACACTAAACCACTACTGCCCCTTTAGCCAAAACCCTAATCCGATTGCAACATGTAGTAACTTTTAAACTGTCAAAGATATTAGATGCAATGTTGACAATGTATATATCCTATAAAACGTTTGTTTGGTCTAAAAGAAACTAATGAAGGTGCTTGTTAATTTTCTCGGGAAAACTGATCTCAAATACCAGTAGTTACACACACGCACTCCACAACACAGAGACATACGTGCGTACATGAATAATTATGCAAAAGATTGTAATGTTGGTGATTGAATTTAGTATATATTAAATTCATGTTAACTTTTCCTTAATTAATATGGTTCTTTTTAAGATTCTGAAGATTTTCTGCCCCCATGAATGGTCAAGTAATATATAGTATGCACTTTTTCATGTTAATATATATGTTAAATAAGCAAATGATTGACTAAAAGTGATTAATCAAAGTTTTAAGGTTTCTCCAAAATCTCCTTAATTAATAAATTATTTGGTAGTCGTCTTTCATGCGTTAAGATTGCTTTTCCAAATATAAACAAAGTTATTAATGATAAAAAATCCATTATTTAATACAAACTTAATCCTAATTTAATATCAGTAATGTTAGTTTGGTTAACCAGAATTGCCCCACTGTTTGCTTTTCCTTAATGCAGAAGAACTTTGCGAGGGCAGTTTTGAAAATTTGTATCTGCATTTGTTGTAGGCTTTTGTACCTTCACTAGATTTTGCATGTCTAATTCAGATTTTGTGGGACAGTAAGCTTACAGCTTTGATATTGGATCTCAGATTTGTTTGGGAAATAGACCTTTTCTTGGGGTCATGATCAAATTCTGGCTGAGTGATGAGCTTTGGGCTTTAAAAGAATACAATTCTTATTTTTCGCTTCACATTTTCCTGCTCCTATCATGTTTAAAGCCTTTGCATCTCACATGTTCTTGTCGCTGATCTTCATGATTGTGCTCTCCATTTTCCTTTCTAATCAGCTGACGAAAATAATTTGAATAGTGTTGAATGACTAGAATTAGTTTACTTGTTTTCATCTCAAATCTTTTTTTTTTTTGGTCATATCCACATTGCATTTTCTGTTTGTAATATGTATGTTTAGTTAAAATTCTCTATTAGCCGAACATTCATGCATTGAGATTGGGAGTTTCATATGGAGATGAAAGGCTTCACATTCACGTTCCTTGATATTCATGTTAACTAGGGTTTCTTTAGTTGTACCACTTTGATATCTTAAAATCTCACACTTTAGCTTTAAAACCTCCGTAAAGAATACACATGCAATCAATTTTACTAGTTCATTTTTCTTTTGTATGAATCATAAATATACTCGTATCACACACAAAAATAGTTGCATGCTCTAGCTTTAATTTACAATGAGTATTCAAAGCCTTGAGACCAGGATTTACATGAGTCCGCTTCTAATGAGGCGTTCCCTTGATTTTATTAAAATAAAGATTAAATTAAAAGATAGAAATATACAAACTCTAATACAGCAAAAGACAAATAACCTACTTTACAAAATGAATGATCAATCATGGGAAAGTTACACATATATACTTTTCACTTTAATTGGCCTAGTGGTAGCCGTAATCCCCTTCCCATCCATGTGAGCAGGGTTTGAGCGTTAGAGTTAATGTTTTTAAACCAAAAGATCTTACCCAGGTTAGTACGTTGTGTATATGAATGTGTGCGCAAGCGCGCGGTGATATATATATATATATATAGTCTGAGAATCCTAAACTTTATAAAGTTCAGATCGTATTTACAATATTGTAAATGAGGTCCCAAATTTTATAAATTCTAGGATTTCCGAACTAGAAGCTAAAAAATATAAATAGTTAATGAATTTCCTATTCCAGTATTGAAAATGAGACCTTATTTGTGGTTTAGGTGAACCTGAATCATCTTAAATGAAATAATCCTTTAGATTTTGAAGTCTTCTTTATTTACATGCATCCACATTTTGTTGTCTTCTTTATTTGTTTACATACACCTCAAGAGAGGCTTATCTATCCTGCATGATCTAGTTAATGCATCTGTGTAATTGACCTCTTTTTTTTTTTTTTTTTTTGCAGTGGACTGATTTTTCCCTTGAATATATGATGGAAAATGATGAGTGCATGTTTTTCCATAGTTCTTCATCATTTTCTCATCCTTCATTAACCAACGGGTGATGATTTCCAAGATATTGAAATCATTGAGTAATTTTCATAAAAATTTAATACATATACTTATATGAGCTTACTTGAATTTTCAAAATTCTTTTACCCTGTATCTTTTAGCGGTAATGTAGAACAAAACTTAACTTCTTTGTTTTTTTTTAATTTATTAATTACCAATGATAAACTCTTTCCTAATATTTAATACAAATACTTTTATTACGGACTCTTTCTATGCATTCATACAGGCTATAAACTACATAAATTTTGATTGCTATATTCATCTAGTTAGAGTCATTTATTCAATTGGATATTGATGATTAATGATCTGTATATCAATTAATTGCAAGAATCGAGATGCATGGGAGAGAGGACAAAAAACAAATCTGACAATTTACTACCTTGTGAGTTCTTGCCACTTCTGAATATGATAATTTATTTTGTTGCAGGATTGCTAATGAATCTGTGGAAGGGTTTGTGAGGGGCTATTGCAGTTTCAGTTCTACGTTAATTTCAGCTTCTCCTACTATATCTGTGATCAAGGAATTTTCTTTTTTTATTTTTCTATGAACCTCGACGGTATCAGAAGTGATCAAGGGAGTTGATATGCAATATGACGACTCTCCTGGAATATTGGTAATCGGATTTTCTTTTAACTTGTCTGCAATTTGGGAATTTGTAAGCTCCTAGCATATCACAAACTTTTTATGCAATTTGTGTTAATTACATATTGTTCAAATCCGCCACTAGCAATATTCTAAATATATATATAGATATAGATATAGTTATAGATATAGATATAGATATAGTATTTTGAGGTTATTATTATTTAAAGCAATTATGTTACTTCAATGGAGCCGTGGGTACCTAAACTCAATGCATTGCTTCCTCTCCACTGTGATAGCATTTAGATCTTGGATTGGAGTGAGAATTATAAGGAGTGGGAATTAAGAGATTGGGAGGGTAGAGTGAGAGTAGTGAATGTTGTTTACTTATACTGGAATAGGAGTATGGAATATGAATCAGAATCCTATTTATATGTTTACTTTGTCTTGAATTAAAAATGAATTGTTTTAAATTATCGTTTTATCCTTATTTAAAGAATTGTAGTTCTTAATTACAAAGTGAATAAAAAAAAGTATATTTATAAAATAAATTATTTATTTTAATTATATACATTAATAATAATTTTTAATATTCTTAATTATGTAAATAGCATTTTTTTACTAATTTTAATTATGTAAATTAAAAATTCTTGATAAGAGCAACACAAATGAAATATTATTATTAATAATATAGTATAAAATTAAGATTTTCTTAGAAAAAATTATTTATTATTTTTATAAAATTAATATAATACTATGGAAATTATATAAATATAAATATATTATATTTAATAAAAAAAAAGATAAAAGAAGGAGATGGGAAATTCTCACTCCCATTCCCTTCCTTAAACGAGAAAGTAAATATTGGAGTCAGAGGAATTCACACTTCCCACTCCCACTCCAACTAGTAAACACAACTATACACACACATGTGCATTGAAGTGTTAAGCAATTATTTGTTGAAAATTTGTCTTCTATAAAACACTAAACTTAGGGGATCAATACTCGGTGAGTTATTGCGTAGTTCTCATGATCTCTTAATCCCATCTTCTGTTCTTCTGCATATATTCTTCTTCTTCTTTTTAATTTTCTATCTTTCTTTTTGTTTACTTTCATGGCTAGTACTGAAGAAAAATATTTGTACGTAAAAAATATGTGCAATTAGTCGACAGAATCATGGCATGAGTAAGCAATAATAAGCTCTTTGTGCAGTAATTAAGCATTTGCAAATCTTTTTTCTGCGAGCCCCAGTGATCATCAAAATACCTCTACGTCTTAAGCAAGAGAAACGAGAGAGAGAGGAAAACTACTTCTTAATAATAATAATATAAGAATAAGAATTTATTTTTCAGCCTCCAATGTTGCTGGTGGAAATCATCTAGCTAGGGGAATTGATAAGGAGACTGTAATTATTATTATTGTCGAAGAAAAAAAATGGTAGATGGTGCAATGGCAAGCATAAAGCAGGCGAAAATCTTATATATTCCCGTCAGAAATCCTTGAAAATATTTTTAATTAGGGATGTGCTGTGTATTTTATTTTTTTAATTTATCTCTAATTTTAATATAATCAGACATTGATGATATATGTATTATTATTTAACACTAATTAAACTTGTGATCGGTCTATTCAAGATTAATTTATTGCCTCGACATGAACCGATGTCTGCTTCCATATATATAATCCATGGGATATTATTATTAGCAACTGGCTTTTGGAATTGTTGGTGCGTGCTGATTATATATGCTTTAATTCTTTAAGAAAATTTAAAAATAAAATAATATTATATACTAAAAAAAGAAAATAGCTAAAACATAAAACATGCAAGATTAGGGCATCGTCGGACGGGTCAAATCATAATTCTTAAATTATTTCTCTTTAATTCACATGGGGGCCTAGATTTAGGGTTTTGCAGGATACATAATTCTAATTCTAATTCTAATGGTCAATATTGTCCCGTCTCAAATATGAAATAATTAATCTTAGGTACTTCCAGTATGTATTCACACTCTCTTATGGTTAAATTCTTGACTGAAACGGTTAAAGAGTATCAAATATATGTCTTTTGAGTCCTAATAAATCCCTCCTCTTTTCTAAGGAACGGTTGTTAGTTCGACAAATGAAAAAGATGAAGTTTGTCCCTTGGGGCATTGGCTTTAAGGCGTAAGCCTTATCTTTAGTCTCTACGGCAGCCGCATGACCTAAAGAGTAGAGTCTGTAGTGTACTGTATTCGGCATAGAAAAAAGTATCAAGATAAAAACTAGAGCACATTAGAGATATTATACTTAAGTAATATAATTATTAATTATAGGATTATTTTTAAAATAAATACACATAATATATGAGTGATGATAGAGGTAAACTTTTGTACAAATTTATTTTGTATAAATTGATGTGACATTAATTCATGAGTGAAATAAAAATATAAAATAATAAAAATAAATTATTTAGATTAAGAGATATTTAATTCAACTAATGAATTAACGCCACATCAATTTATATAAAATAAATTTATACAAGAGTTTGTAATTATTTCATTACTCATAAGATATATACATTAATTAAATATGATATCTTTAATATATTCTAAAATCTCTATGTAATATCTTTGATATGACCAGTGTTAAGTTACGTTTATTAACGCGTACACACATAACAACAATAATAGGTCCCACTGATAAGTACCGTTATCGTGTATAAGTATATGTTACTTTAAACATAACATGTGATGCTCTTTGATATACTCTAAAATCTCTCGAGTTTCATAACTTTGGAAAAGACCTTTGAAATTTGTGGCAAAGTTAAATATGGAAAAGACTGAAAAGAAATGAAGAACTTAATTAAACGTATGTACAAATTATTTAAAGTGTATTTTTCATGATCTTCACGACACTTTCTAGGTTACATTCAATGAATCGGTCTGCTCGATTACTGAGCATTTTGTCTGTATGTGCTTGTTCTCCGCTTACGTGAATTAGTTTCTACTTTCCAGTTATAGGGTGAACTTTGACTTGTAGGTACATTATGGAAACGAGTAATTAATGGGGAATGATTAAGACCTAACCGACTGCTAAACACTTCAATGGGTTAGGCCTCACAGCGGGTACTGTGCGATTTCATATGATGTTGTTATAATGTTGGTGCTGAAATCTTGTTGATCCAAACCTCAACTCATTTAGGCAATGGTTATTAGGTGGTTGATTGTTGATACCTTTAATTAACCCACCCTCTATTCCTCTTAAAGAAATATATTCCTTCGGATAAGTGTTATAAAATTTGAAACATAAAACACAAACAAAATTGACAAAGCCAAAATTTTTAAGATATAACATAAAAAAAAAAGAGAGTTTAAGACTGTGATTGTAATTGTTGGTAAGAAAATACATACACTTGAAGATTAACTGTATGTTCTTAAAAAAGAAAAAGAAAAAAAAGAAAACTATATGTTCTTGTAAATACGTAGTTGATAAAAAAATACAAATATTTGAATATTAACTGTATGTTCTTAAAAAAATGAAAAGTATATGTTCTTATAAATATACACTTGGCACGATATCTATAAACATAAGCACTTTGATCCAAAATTCTATATATACACACGTCCTAATAATTTAATCGAACGACCCCAAGTGTGCAAGTGAAGCGCAATAAAGTGATAAACAAAGGCATAAAAAAAAAATACTAATTAATTAAACATACTGTTACTTGAAATATATGGATCGTATTAATCTATACATAAAATGTAATCTATGTCGGAACCTAAGCTAGCTTCTTACCGATGGATTCAGGCCCAGCTCATTTTCTGGCCCTGGGCCCTGGCTCGGTTTGGCAACACAAAATCGGCAACAAGTTCAATTTTATTTTATTTTTTAAATACTGTTAAAAAAGTTTTCAAAAAGCAAAAACTAATCCAATCTCAAGATGTCTGTATTTTCGGGCCTAAATGTGGACGTACGTATCATCAATCGTGAATGTGTAATTAATTCTTCAGCTATTTAACGTCTTAATCATCTATACATTGCTCAAACTTGCATCCAATTCTTCTCTCAAACCTTCAACACAATGGATGTAACGGTACGGCAAGAGCTTGCTTAACGGTTTGTACGTCTTGTTGGTTCAACTCAGTTAATTTTACGGGTCAAAATCAGAATATCCTCTCAGCCGCGCTGATAATCGAAGCTTTCATTTGATACTAATAATCACAATCGTCAATGGGGCCTAAGAACTTGCCTATAAATCCCAGGAGTGATCCTTGTTTCCATGTATCTCTTCACTTGATCAATTACTCTATTCATAGAAGCTAAACTAATACGAGTAATTGAAATGGCATTCATAAGCCAGCAGCAATGCCTTTGTTTGGCCCTGATCCTATTAGGAGCTTGGATTCCACAAGCCTTGTCGTCTCGTACGCTGCAAGATGCAGCTATGTACGAGAGGTACGAGCAATGGACGGCTCGCTACGGACGCGTGTACAGGGACAACGTTGAGAAGGAGAAGCGGTTCACCATTTTCAAACAAAACATTGCAAATATTGAAGCTTTCAACAAGGCTAGTAAGAAACCTTACAAGCTAGCCGTCAATGAATTTGCTGATCTTACTAATGAAGAGTTCAAAGTCTCACGAAACAGATTCAAGGGCCACATGTGTTCCGAACAAACAGGTCCATTCAAGTACGAAAATGTTACTGCGGTGCCTTCCACCATGGACTGGCGGAAGAAAGGCGCTGTCACACCCGTCAAGGATCAAGGACAATGTGGTCAGTTTTTTCATTTTGTATATTGGAGTTCGTTTTCTTTAGCTGCGTCCGAGTAACAAGGACGAGCATATTATATACTTATATAACACTTTGCATAATGATATATATAAATGTGTATATACAGGATGCTGCTGGGCATTTTCGGCAGTGGCAGCTATCGAAGGAATTAATCAGCTAACAGCTGGCAAATTAGCCTCTCTGTCGGAGCAAGAGTTGGTGGATTGTGATGTCAAGGGTGAAGATGAAGGATGCAACGGTGGTTTGATGGACAATGCATTCCAATTCGTTCAAAAGAACAAGGGGATAACAACTGAAACAAACTATCCTTACAAGGGAGTTGATGGAAAATGCAACGCTAAAGAGGAAGCAAATCATGCGGCCAAGATTAATGGACACGAGGATGTGCCGGCCAACAGTGAGACAGCACTGATGAAGGCTGTTGCTAATCAACCGGTTTCGGTTGCAATTGATGCCGGAGGCGCTGATTTCCAGTTCTACTCCAGCGGCGTGTTTACCGGAGACTGTGGCACTGAATTGGACCATGGTGTCACTGCTGTTGGTTATGGAGCTGCTGATGATGGGACCAAGTATTGGCTGGTGAAAAATTCATGGGGCACAAGCTGGGGAGAGGAAGGATACATAAGGATGCAAAGGGATATTGATGCCAAGGAAGGCCTCTGTGGAATTGCCATGCAAGCCTCTTACCCCACTGCATAAATATCAAAATATCGAGGCAAATAATTAATTATGCCTTCTATTTCACTTCAGTGTGTAAAAATATTGTGTATGCTTTTGTATTATTAAAACTGGAGAAATTCGTCTAGCTGATTGCTGACATGAGTTCGTAAAACTATGTATAATTAAGTGATTGTTTATAATATGTATGATGGCATTTTCGTTCTCAATTACTATCAGCAATCGCCATAGAACCATCTTTGTTCACTTTACCAATTATAACACCATCGGCAGTATTTGTGTGTGTGTGTGTGTGTTTTTTTTTTAAAAAATAGAGTGCGAAGAGGTTCAGGAGCTTGTAACTCTTCTAGCCAATAATAGGAATGTAATATTGGGCAGCATAATTAAAACAAAGCAGCGTGATTTTTTTTCTTCTTTTTGGGTAATATAATGCATTTGATCAAACACTTATATTGAGCTTTCTCCAAATCATTATAACTCAGGAAACCAGATGTTCTCAACTTCTCGTCATGTCACCAAAAGAGGCGACATTCATGTCTTTCAAAAACGTACTCTTACAATATTCTTATCAGGTCCTCAGAATTATCGCTCCATAAAAGCCTCACTATCAGAATAAAAACAGAGCAATAGGTGAGATTTCTAGATCCTAAAAGAAATCTAAATTATTTCTCACAAAAATCACAGCTAATTAGCAGAGCAATGGAGATATTTCAGAGTAATTTTATTGTATTGCACCGACTTAGTATATGTGTGACATATATATATTTATTTTAAAAAATTATTATGCAATTAATAATTATATTTAATTTATATTCGCATGTCATATGTGATGAAATAAAATAAATATATTCTAAAATATCTCATACAATAAATCACATGGCATAAAAGTATTATTAATAATAATTGATATCCCTGTATAAGTCCGTACGAAGTTTAGTGCGAACACATGCCTTTTACAGCTTGGTAAAGGAATAAATTTCGTGCGGGTTCATTTTGCAACTTTCAACTCGTCACAGGAACATCATCAGCTGAAATGTGTCGGGGAAAAAAAAAAGAAAATTAAGAAATGAGAGAGAAAATTTCTTCAGAGAGATAATAAAATAGCTTCTTAACGTGGAGCTTAAAACAAGGTAAGATGGATTTATAAATGCAGCTAAATTAATGTTAAGTGCAAACATCAACTAGAAACTCCGAAACAAAGAGAATAGTAAGCCATAGAACAAAGGAAGAAAAGTTTGCCAGTTAGACACCGCCGCCAGACCGGCATCCAGCTGAGGCAAAGGGAGCATTCGACTTATAAGGAGATTTGCACCAACGTCGAGCAGATCGTTAGGGTTTCGGCGATTTGGCTATTTGGCTGTTAGAAATATCAGTACACTCGATGCGTTTATCATTTATTCTTTTTCAAATTAACAAAGTAAATTGGACCGGGTGTATTTTTATTTCCTTAACTTTCTTTTAAATTTTTTATAAGATTAACGAATAAAATTATGTCATGTTTACAAAATATTATATTATACTTTCATTGATTAGTTATATATAGATCTACATAATTAATTATAGGACCATAATTAGTACAAACAAGCAGTCATAGACTCATAAATATAGATGTTTTACCCACCTCAGATTATTTTTTCGGTCAAATCTATTTTGAATTTGATAAGTGTATTGCTTCTCAAGTATGCATTGGCATATGTCATATAGATTTGTGTATTGTTGATTGGAGATTTTAAATAGATATTCGAGAGAATTGATTTTGGAATTAGTATTTTTTGTGGTAACTGCGTTGAGTATTGTCCAACAAATTGTTTATCAATGACTGAAGAATATGAACTTGCGACTTACGACCGTCACGAATTGAATTATAATCAAATTGCTTTAGGTCGTTTACCAATGTCAGTAATTGACGATTTTACAATTCGAACAGTCTTGAATTCGCCTCAAGAAATGACAATACACCTGGTCCAATTTACTTTGTTAATTGAAAAAAAAATTTAAAGAAAGCTGACGAAAATCACGATACACCCGGTGTAATTTACTTTGGTAATTTAATTTGTCAGCTTTAGGTGATTTACCAAATGTCAGTAAATCTTTTTAATTTTGAATTATTAAGATTTAGTTTAATATATATGGTGTAAAGGGATAAAGTTGCTTTTTGGCTTGGTCAATAACTTCAAACCCAACTTTTAATTGGTTGATGAGAAGCACAACTTAATTTATATTAAACTAAAATGATATATAGATAGAAGCTTTTTCGAACTAGATAGCATCAATTTCAAATTGTCATATAGAATAACGAAAAACAAAATTGATCCTAGAATTGTATCCACATCCATTTTAAGATATTGCGGGGGAAAAAAAAAACAGTGCAAGAAGTCCTCCTTTGTAAAGTTTTTCATTACTATATTTTAAAAAATTATATATTTTACTGCATTTTCATTAACCCTGTTACTAAAATGATGACATCATATTGACATTACTAGGAAAAGAATGACTTTTACTAAAAATTTTCCCAACATTTTATATTTATAATAAAATTTGAAGGACAAATTATCCTCTAAATCACAAATTTTAATTTATTAATTTTTTAACTAATTAGAAATCATTTATTTGTGATGTTTTACTATTTTGCAATGCTGAAAGTAATGAAATAATAATAACCAAGATAACAATAACAATAAAGTAATAATAGTAAAATAACTCAACAATGCCCTTCGGTCGAAACCATTGTTAGATCCCTGTCCTTTCGTCCGACAGATCTGAGTTTGTTTCACCACCACATTGCAGTAATACCAATAAAGTTGTGGTTGCCAAGGATGACGAGTGAAAATTTTATTACGTGAACAAATTTATTACAAAACCCTAATCATACCCAAGGCTCTCAGTACACTTGTTGTTTCTCTCACACTGAAATTGTCTACTTGTATAGAAAACTGAGTGATTACTGAGTGAACCCAACCTCTTTATATATAGTAATTATTTCTTATTCAAGTAGTATTTCTTTCTAAATTGAATTCTTCCTTGAATAAGTTGAGTCCTAAAAAAATTAGTTATTCATTAGATAGAAATCATTTTAAATAAGAAAACCACTAAATAGGAAATATTATAATTTAGGATTTACAAATCCTTATTGAAGAGACATATTTCCTAACAATCTTCACCTTTGCGAGTTTTTTTAATAACATGATAAAATATGATCCACCATCTATGCATATAACCATGTTGTCCCCACCATCTTTACTTTACCAAAACCACACTTGCATATGGCTTATAAGAATTGCTCCACTGTGGATGAAATCTTATACTTTATCGAGCAACTATAATTCTTTATATCAAGAATTATCATACTCCATCATACGCAGAGTGCATATATTCAATACATGTCGATCACATTGCTGAAAATACCCATTCTCATGTTTGGCTTTCTTAAGAGTTCTCAACCATCAACATAAAAATTCCTCCATACATTTTGCATAAATGCCCAACTATGCCTTAAGTGTTAACCTTGTAGACCCGCTATTAGTTACACATCCTCTTCCATAGCACACCAAAACAATAGGCTAGTCTCTCATGGAGAAAAGTGTCATAACATTATTAGTATTTGTATAAATTAATTTAGAGCTACTTGCTGAACCTGCTCTATTCCAACAATCTTCTTTAAATTGTCTTGATTGTCTATACAGCTTTAGGTGTTTTCAGATTTACATTACCCTTGATTTTCTTATAAAACATATATTGGATCAGTATATATATCTTGACTTCAATCTACCTCAAGCCAAAATTTATTATCCCATCAAACTTTTCTAGTTCTACTTCACATGTTTTGAAAACTTCAGGCCAAAACTCATTCTTCTAAACTTTTCTATTTTTTACTTCATAGGCTTTGAAAATTTCAAGCCAAAATTTTATTCTCCCATCAAACTTTTCTATTTCTACTTCAAAACTCATTCTTCTAAACTTTTCTATTTTTTACTTCATAGGCTTTGAAAATTTCAAGCCAAAATTTTATTCTCCCATCAAACTTTTCTATTTCTACTTCAAAACTCATTCTTCTAAACTTTTCTATTTTTTACTTCATAGGCTTTGAAAATTTCAAGCCAAAATTTTATTCTCCCATCAAACTTTTCTATTTCTACTTCACTGTTTTGAGAATTTCATTGCTAACATATTTACTTAGCATTGCAACCTTAGTACTAATACCACTTGTTGGGGGAATTGAGCCTAGAATCTCGAAGTATTCAACCTATAAGATTAGCCTATTGAGTGGAGAGATCAACAAAAGCATAAGATAAATCAACAAGAATCAAAGTCATTAATTGATGACACGACTTAAAAGTGTTTAATTTACTCGCAAGTATAAGAGTGTCTAGTTATACTATATCTCGGTGAGTCCGAGGTCGATCCACAGAGAAAAGATTTAATTTGTTTAATTAAGTTTATCTAAAAAAAAGAAAAGAAAATTTAAATATATCTAATTTGATTTGAGAAAACTATAAAATAAAATTAGTTAGGGTTATGGATCCACTCTTAGTAATAAATACAATTTAATAAATTCTTTATTTTTATTTTATTGCCCAAAATATTAATTGTATAAATTACAATTATTTTCCCATTAATTTTATTATGGATTAAGTACTTAATGTGCTAAAACTTAATTTGTTTACACTAAGTCAAAATACCATTTTACCATATTTTATACTAAGATATTAAGAATTCATTGTGCCAAAATCCCATGTTTGTCTACAATAAATCAAAATTTCAAAATATAAAATATGGATAAAATTAAATAGAAAATAATTTAATTTATATAATTAAAAATAGAATTTGATTAAATCATATTTATTTCTTAAGAGCTTCATCTTCCCCTAACTATTAGTATGTAGCTAAACGTAATTGAAATAAAAGGAATTATTAAAATAAAAAACATAATTAAAAAAGTATTTGAAAATTGAAAATAAAACTAATTGTATTTATTGAAAATATATTACAAAGAGAGATGAGAAGAATAATTTGAGAGGAAAGAAGAGAAGAAATGTGTGAAGAGGTGTGTTCCCCACCTCTCTATTTATACTAATATAAGATTAATCCACACAACACAATTAAATAAAACTAATTATATCTTAACCTTACATTTGTCCCACTAATAAAACATAAACCTAACTTAATCCACTCAAGTACATCCAACACATTTCACTAACAATTACCATACCTAACATGATAAAAACTTGTAATTTCACAATTACCACATTTACCGCGGTAAAAACTTATAAATTTACAACAAAAGTGGTGGTCCCTCCTCGACAATGACCTACTATCTCGAACTTCTGGAATCTAAATTTGACATCCGTATATTTTTTTGGAGTCTCAAATTGCGTGAAATTATTATTTTTACCTAATAAACACACAAAAATGTTAACATGTATATGTCTATATTATTGATTTTGATGATAACATTATATGTTCTTGATTAAAAATGTTGGAGTTTTCATTAATAAACAATTTCTTAAAAGTCATATAATATTTCTAAATGAGTTCATAAAATATGGATAATCGTTAACTTTAATCGGAAAATCATTTCCTGTGAAATTCTGTTAAAATTTTGATTCTGAAAGTAAACGGTGAACCGTTAATATCGAAACGATTACCGATAATTTTCAGAGAGGGATAAATCCTTAATCTTGAACTTATTAGCAAAAAGGGATAAGGCTAATGTGTTTTGCAGGTTACTAGAATTAAACGACGAACTGTTTATATCGAACGGTTGACTGATAATTTCCATAATGAAATTTTGTGCAAACCTTGAACCATTTAACAAAAATGGATAAGCTCATTTTGTTTTGCAAGTTACTGGAAATAACCGGCGAACTATTAAGTGCAAACGGCTAATCGATAATTTTCAGAATATAATTTCATACTAACCTTGAACCGTTTAGTAAGAACGGATAGCCGAAATTTGTTTTGCAGGTCTCTGAAAATTAGTGGCAAACTGATAGTGGCAAATGGTTAACCGATTATTTAAATTTAAGCTCAACGGTCACTTGGACCAATCAGAATGGTTAACCGATAACAATTAACGGCGATCCGATTTTGGGCCGAAAATTAATAACGACTATTTTTCAGCTCCAACTATAAATAAGCTCAATCAAATTCAAACAAGGGCTGATCAAAACGTTATCATTGAACTTGTAATTGAGAATACAACATTTATTGAGCCTTAAATTCGTTCTTGTTACATTTATTCACACATTGAGCATTCATTTGTAATCATATATATATTGTGTGAGAGAAAAAACACTTTTTGTAATCTTTGTTTTGAATGATTGTAAGTGTTGGAATATACTTGGGTTGGGGATAATCTCTTGGTGTAAAGATTGATTGACACCTGAGAAGTCGATTGTAAGTGTTCTTGAAGCTTTGGAGGCTTAATTAGTGGAATTCTTAAACACAGTGAGCTTTGAAATACAAGTTATGCAACTTAAGAGGGGGGTGAATTATGATTTTAAAATTTATACAATACAATACGCACAACAATTTAATCTATTGTCTTAATCAAATCAAAACAATAAATTCAATCAAGCACAATATTAAAAGAGTAAGGGAAGAGAAAACAAACACAAGGATTTTTACGTGGTTCGGCTATCCCCGCCTATGTCCACGCCTCCAAGCTCACCCGGGTTGAGAATTTCACTATCCAAACCTCCCAAGGCTTCAAATATTTACAATTGACTTTCAAGGTGTCAATGGATCTTTACAACAAGAGATTATATCCCCAATCTTTTCACTCCAAGTGTTTCCCACACTTGTACACTCACAATTTGATGAGAAATGAAAATCACAACAATAAAACTCTTTTTAAGAGTGGATAACAAATTATAGCTCAATAATGATTCAATAAATGATGATTTGCGAAATGGAAGCTCAATATATGTTGTATGATCTTATATTTGCTTGCATTAGTCCTTCGAATGGAGTTTGAGTTGAGTTTTTATAATGAAAACTCGAAAACTAGCCGTTATAGGCAAATTCCCGCGCCCAAGCGGTTAGCCACTTGATTATCCGGCTAGCCGCTCAGGAACAGTGATATTACCATTATTTTTGAATTTTGCTACAGTAATATTGTTCACTGAAATTATACTTTGACCCAAAACTTTCTATAATTATACTATGGCCCAAAACGTCATAAAACTTTTCAAATAGATCTAATTTTAGAACTTCCTAAGAATAATTGTCTTTCCCAAACTTTTTAAAATTATGATATGGCCCCAAAAATTTTATTATTTCGCACAAAGGTCCTTTTCAACATAATACCCATATTTTTCAAAGTTCTCAAAACCTTTCACTTTAGTACAAAATATTCATAAATTATAGTATGGCCCAAAACATTTCAAATGTTTGTAAAAACGTCCAACTCCGAAATTTAATACTTATTTAAAATCAAAGATTTAAAATCTTAGCATTTAAGTTCAAATTACTTAAATCCACAAAATACTTTACTTTATAAAAATAAAACCTTTTAGTTTATGAAAAGTATTTAATTAAATTAATTTATTGATCTTCTCAAATGTTAAATCATGCATCAATTAAATTATACCGGTTTTACAAGAATTTATCGCACTAATTTGTTCGTTGAGCTCTAAACTATATTCTTGACGTCGCCGTTGTCCGTTGAGTGTCTTCAATCTTGATTTCACTTGATTCACTTGCATAAATATTATCCTTAAAAAACTAGTGAAAATGTGAAATACAATATTTATTATTTTTACTTAAGATACATGTTTGTTATCATCAAAATTACATTATTTGTAGCCTTTTAGGATAACAAGCTTGCGTGGACGTAGGCAAGGTTGGCCAAACCATGTAAAAATCTCTATATTTGAATCTCTCTTCCCTTATCTTTTTACATTTTGGTTGATTTATTTATTATTGTTTTAAATTCGTTTAAGATTTGCATTAAGTTTTGTTCAAGGATTGCATAATTTTTCGAAACCCAATTCACCCCCTCTTGGGTTGCTTAGATAATATTTTAAAAAATACACAAAATCAAATATTTAGAAAATTAATTACAAATTCATAATATGTTACATAATTGCAAAATAACATTTTTATTCCTTAATAAACATACAATTTTTAACACTAATCACACCCCCAACTAGCTTATTGCTAGCCTCTAGCAATTAAAACGTTATATTAAATTAAGATTTACAAAATTCACATGCAAGTTAATAGTTGTTCATCTATCCTTTAAACTACCAAATAAATAAACTCTCTTAAATTTTTCAAACTCTTTGTCATTCACTTATTATTCAGAAATATCATAAACCTTCTTTTGTGCTCAAGTAATTAACACAATACTTATGAGGCTTCATTAAAAAGAAAACAACATTTTCGTTCTAAAACTCATTAGAAATTCTATTTTCAGGTAGTAGATTATTCACACATTTTTATTAAATATCACATTTTTAACCCATGTAGTAATTTTTAGGATAGTGACTCTCAGACCAATTGGCCTTAGGGCACTAGGTGTTGAGACACCCATACGGACTTAATTACTTGAGTCTTCAATAAATAAGCAAACAATATATTTATAACCCATGTAGCGAGCTTTGAGCCAATGACTCTCAGACCAGTTGACCTTAGGGCACTTGGTGTTGAGACACCTCTGCGGATTTAATTACACGGGTTCTAGATATAACAAAATTAAAAACATCCAATTTTTTTTCTTTTTTTCCATTTTTTTTCAATATACACTTTCTGCTACCTTAGATATTATCCCTAATAAATTAAAAGAACTAAATACTGTAAAATTTTTAACTTACAACCCACTTGTATGTGTTATAGTATGTGTGTGAAGAATGATTTAATAATACTTGTTAAATAAGTAAACAACAAAATAACTTAATAACTAAATAGTGAGTTCACAAATTTGAGTAATTAAAAGAAAAGGGAACAAAAACAACTTACCATGAATTTTAAAATCAAAATATAATACAACATGACTATTATGATGCATTTCAAAAGTCATGATTCTTTACACAACCATCCCAGACACAAAAAAAATTGTTATTTTTAGTTTTTTGGGTTTTTTAAAACTAAATAAACACACCTATTTACAATTTACGTCAACTACCCCTCCCCCCCCCCAATTTAATCTAAACATTATTCATAATTTAAAGATATGAATGTAAAAAGACAAAAAAGATAAAGAGAACATAAATAATAAGAGAAGAAATAAGAAAGATCACATCTGAACAAGCCGCAAAAGATGCATTTCTAGAGCTGCTACACCCCCATATGCAGCCATCTTTAACATAAATATTACTAGGGTTTGACATATACCACAACTGTCAACTATTCCCTCCCCCCCCGACCTGAACAAGACATTGTCATCAATGGCTTAAAGGAAAAGAGTTTATAAGACATTACTTGATCGCTCCAAGAAGATAATTACAAACGAAGAGTTAAGTCCAACTTGTACTTCTTAGTAGGGCTAGGGTTACCATCATTAGTCAACCATTCCAATGCCAAGGTCTTAGGATTTGACTCTAGTTTGTAAACTTGTAAAGATCAAGTAACTCATTAGTAGTAGAAGCACAAATAAATTTTTTTTTTTTTTGCAGAGATTTGAATAAAATGATTCTTAATTGCATGGTTAATCAATGTGAGCAAGCCATCATAAAAATTATTAACATTTAATAAATCGTTGGGTTTACAAATTTCTCACAAACCATTCTTAAAGATTTATAAATTTCTCGTTTGCAATTAAGTCGTACATAGTTATGACATTCTGAGCCAAGTCTTTTAACTCTCATTTTTTTAGCAAATGTGCTTTTACGAAAACCAGGCATGTAAGAAATAAATAGATCAGAAAACTCACCTGCTAATCAGACTTTTGCTTCAATTAACCAATGAATGTCAGAAGGAATGCCTTTGATCATTAACAAATGCAGTTGTTCACAACGAGTTTTGTAAATTTTCCTGAGGGCATTTTAAGGAAGAGAAGGAAAATGCTTATGCAATTTATGTTGTATTTCTTTTATACTTGATTTTGATATCCGAGTTATTATGAGAAATTGAGGATACCAACTTAAGAAATCACAGAGTACCGTTATCCACAATTTATATAGAAAAATAACACAACAAAATGAAGATAATCAAATTTGTAAAATCAAATCAAACGTGAAAAGGAACAGAAAAAAACACAATATAAAAAAGAAAATGAACTCACATTCATCCTCTTATTGAGTAAACCTTAAGCTCCAATTGGAGGTCATATATACCACATTTTATTTCTTTGAGTTGTCTTTCTAGATCCTCAACGTTGGACACTAATGTTGGTGGTTGTAGTTCTCAAATTGAATGTAATTTACAGCTTTGTATCAGGCATCTCAAGTGAAATTTCACTCGTAAAAAGTTTTAAGATGTTTGAACATAATCTTCCTTATTGAGGTGCTCACGATGTATAATGACAAAAAAAATCTCAATTATCAAAGACACTTAAGCAAGAAACATGATAACACGTATAATTCAAGACAATCAAACAATTCAAACGGTAAATAATAGTGAAAAGTTAAATCACTTATTAAAAACTTAATCAAGATTAGGTGGGTCACTCAAATTTATTTCAGTGCTTTCTTTACGTGGTTGGTATTCCAGATATGGTTTTTATCTATGTCCTATTAACTTTGAATGTGACACTGCTATTTGGATTCTCAATTTCTATGGCCGCATACGGATATGCATTTTTTTACAACAAATTGGTCACTTCACTTTGACTTTAACATTCCTAGAAACAAATAAGGACGGGAATTATAAAGTAACAATTTTTTACCAATCTCAAATGTTTTTTGAAAAATTCTTTTATCATGAAAAGTTTTTTATCTTGCCTTAATAATTCTTGAATTTTCATAAATATTATTCCTTAATTCCTCAAGTTCATTCAATTGTAATTTTCGCACATTACCAGCATAATTAAAAGCTTTAATAACCCAAAATGATTTTTGCTCAAGTTTAATAGGTAAGTGACAAGGTTTATCATAAACTAGCCGATAGGGTAACATTCCGAAAGACGTCTTAGATGCAGTACGGTAGGCCCATAGTGCATTAGTTAGTCGAAGAGACCAATCTTTGCGGTTTGGGTTAATTGTCTTTTCTAAAATTTATTTTATCTCCCTATTTACTAATTCAACTTGACCATTTGTTTAAGGATGAGAAGGGGTAGCAATTTTATATGTAATTCCATTTTTTTTATTAAAATATTTTTTAATATTTTTTCATGATAAGGGGTAGCAAACTTATTACCAAAATGCTTACCTTCATCACTAATAATGGCACGATGGATTCCAAATTGACTTAAAATATTTTCTCTTAAAAATTTAACCACATCTTTGCTATTATTATTTCGATAAGAAATTGTTTCAATCCATTTTGAGACATAATCAACTGCAACTAATATGTACACAAATCCAAAAGATAGTGGAAATTGACCCATAAAATCAATTATCCAACATTTAAATATTTCAATCTCAAGTATGAGATTTAAGGGCAGAATGTTTCTTTTAGTAATTGAACCAATTTTTGACCGTTTTCACAAGTTTTGCAAAATTCATATGTGTCTTTGAATATGGTAGGCCAATAAAATCAACATTGCAAAATTTTAGTTGTAGATTTTCTTGAAGAAAAGTGTCCACCACATGCTTCAGAATGACGAAAATTAATGACACTACTTACCTCATTATCAGGAATGCATCGCCGAAAAAATCTGATCAGGGCAATATTTGAACAAGTAAGAATCTTCCCAATAAAATTTCTTTACTTCAACTAAAAATATCTTCTTCTCTTGCGTATTTCATTGCAAAGACATTTTACCTACAACAAGAAAATTAACAATTTCAGCATACCATGGCATTTATCCAATGTAAATTTCATAACCAATTAAATATGAATGAAATTTATCCAATGTAAATTTTACAGCAAATAGTTCTTTATCAGTTGTAGTGTAATTCATTTGAGTACTATTCAAAGTTCTACTTGCATAATAGATGATAAAGGGCTTACCTTCCTTTCTTTGTCCCAAGACAACACTAACAACGTAATCACTAGCATCACACATTAGCTCAAAAGGTAAAGACCAATCAGGGGGTTGCATTATCGGGGTTGATGTCAAAAGAGTAGTTATTTTTTCAAAAGCTTGTTGACAATATTTAGTCTATTCAAAATGTGTATATTTTATTAGGAGGTTACAAAGTGGTATAGATATGGTACTAAAGTCTTTTATAAACCTCCTATAAAATCTTACATGTCCTAAAAATGAACAGACTTATCTAATTTTCTATGAGGAGGGTAATTTTAAAATGACTTCAACTTTGGATTTGTCAACTTCAATTCCTTTTGAAGACATAACATGGCCCAAGACAATTCCAAAAGTGGTCATGAAATGACATTTTTTCTAATTTAAAATTAGTCTTTTTTTTGCACCTTTCCAAAACTCTTTCTAGATTATTAAGACATATATCAAAAGAATTACCAAATACAATTAAATCATCTATAAAAACCTCTAGATAATTTTCAGCCATGTCATTAAAAATGCTTAGCATGCACCTTTGAAATGTTGCAGAAGCATTACATAGTCCAAAAGGCATTCTCCTAAATGCAAATGTTCTAAATGGCATATGAATGTGGTTTTCTCCTGGTCTTCTAAGGCTAGAGGGATTTAATAATAACTAGAGTAGCCATCAAGAAAGCAGTAGTAGGGATGTCCAGCTACTCTCTCGAGAATTTGGTATAGGAATGAAAGGTGAAAATGGTCTTTTCTAGTGACATCATTTAGTTTTCTGTAATCAATGCATATGCACCAACTAGATGGAATTCGTGTTGGGATTGATTCACTTTTTTCATTTTTTACAATAGTTATTCTAGATTTCTTTGGTACTACTTGTGTTGGACTTACCGTATTTACTATCAGAGATATGATAGATAATTTCTACATCTAATAGTTTAAGAACTTCATTTTTTACCACTTCTTTCATATGAGGGTTTAATCTTCTTTGTGGTTGACGAGTTGTTTTGGCATTTTCCTCTAAGTGTATTCGGTGTGTGCAGATTAAAAGATTAATGTCTTTTATGTCTTTTAAGGTACAACCAAATGCAGTTTTATTCCTTTTTAATACAGACAACAACTTATCTTCTTGATCATGCGTGAGTTGGGAAGAAATTACCACTGGATATGTCTGCTGCTCTCCAAGATAAGCATTCTTTGATTTTTCCGGTAAGGGCTTAATTCAAGCTCTGATGTTTTTTCTTCATTTGATTCTTCAGGTTGTACCGTATCTTCAAAGTTCGATTGGTCATCGTCACTTATAAGTACCTATATAGAATCAAGTGTAGGGCATATGTTAGGAGTATCACAATCTAATTCCTTTCCTAATTCAAAAGAACCAGTAAAATAAATTTCCACAAAGTTTATAAAATTCTCATCATGAATGTGTTCCTCAATTATTGACTCAATGAGATTAATCTCATCATTCTCATTATCATCATCTTCTTTGTGGTGAGGTTGTTTACACATGTTGAACACATTGAGTTCCAATATCATGTTGCTAAAAAATAAATTCATTACTCTACTCCTACAATTAATCAAAACATTAGCAGTGGCTAAAAATGGTCGACCTAATATAACATGAATTTTTTTTGCATAATTAGCAATTGATTTCGTTTCCAAAACAATAAAATACATAAGGGATATAAATTTATTGACTCGGACTAATACATCTTCAATTATTCTTTTGGGAACCTTAATCGATCTATTAACAAGTGAAAGAGTGGCAGAAGTTGGTTTTAACTCATTGAGATTAAGTTGTTGGTACACTGAGTAAGGAAGCAAATTAACACTGGTACCAAGATCAAGTAGAGCACGTCCAATTTTATGATCCCCAATAATGCAAGAAATAATTAGACAACCAGGATCTTTGTATGTTAAAGCACTATTGGTTGAGAGAATGAAACTTACATGTTCTGCTAGAAAAGCTTTCTTTTGCACCTTATGTTTCATTTTCATCATGCACGGACTTTAAAATATTTAGTATAAGAAGACAATTGTTTAATGACATCTGATAGATGAATGTTGACCTTTACTTGTTTAAAAACTTCATAAATTTCTAGACTGTGATTTGATTTCTTGGCTTGATTAGTGCTTGAGGAAATAGCGGTACAAGAAGAGAGTTTGTTATTTCTTCATAGTTTAAAGGTTCGACAGACTCTTCCATATTCTCTGAAATTAAATCATTACTAGTTTCATGAGGGTCTAAGATATGTTTTTCAACAACTTTACCACCACAAAAGGTTATAACCGATTTGACTTGGCTCATATTTTAGTTTTTAGAATTTCCTATTTGAGGATGTTATTGACTCTTGGGGTTTGGTTCAAGTTGAGCAGGAAACTTTCCGTTTTCATGTAAGGTCAGAGCATATGTAAGTTTGGAGATAGTTTCTCTCAAATTGGTTTAGATTTTCATCGTTTGGTTATTAATCGACTCTTATTTTTTAATAAACGAATGCACTGTGTCTTCTAGAGTTTTTCTTGGTAATGGGACATATGGTAGGTAACTCCGGGGGTTTTGGAAATTTTGACATGAAGGAACTGATTATGAAGGTCGTGTACGATTGTTATTTCTCTAACTGAAATTTGGATAGTTTCTTCAACCAGAGTTGTAAGTTTCGGAGTATGGATTTGGATTTAGCCTTTTTAAATTGTCAACGACATTTACTTGATCGTGCAATCTTTCTCTAAAAGCTGGCAAGGTTGGACAGTCTTGCGTAGTATGGTTAGTAGAGTCACAAATATGACATGAAATATTTTGAGCAGACTTTACATGATCATTCTTTTTTTACTTTAATACTTCGACTTTTCTAGCTAAGGATGCAAATTTGGCTTGAAAATCATGGTCTGCCCTAAGGTTGTGCATGCCTCCACCATATAGAGATGACTGGGGTTTACTTGATGACTCATAAGACCTAACTGTATCCCAGTGTTGTGCATTCTCTACTATATAGTGAAGATAATCTAATGCAGCTTCAGGACTTTTATCCTTAAACTCATAATTACACATCATTTCAACGACTTGTCTACCTTGAAATGTTAATCCCTCGTAGAAATAAGACAGTAATCTGCATGTTTCAAAACCTTGGTGTGGGCAAATGTTAAGTAGTTCTTTAAACCTATCCCAACATTGATAGAGGGTTTCTCATGATTTTTGAGTGAAAATGGTGATTTATCTTTTAAAAGAATTTGTTCTATAGGGTGGGAAGAATTTTTTCAAAAATTGGGCTTGCATTTCATCCTAAGTTCTAATAGATCCTGACCTAAGATTTTGTAGCCAAGTTTTAGTTTTATCCTTTAGTGAGAAAGAGAAAAAGTTAAGTCTGATTATATTCATGCTACAATTTTAATCAGTACATGTGTTACAGACTTTCTCAAATTCCCTTAAATGAAAATATGAATTTTCAAACTCAAAACCATAAAAAGTAGGAAGAAGTTGAATGATACCAGGTTTGAAATTAAAACGTGATGCATCAAGAGGAAAAACTATGCATGATGGGGACATGTTATAGTAGGATGCATGAAGTCTCTAAGGGTCCTAGGCTGTTCATGAAGATTTTGCAAGGCTTGATTATTTTCGTGCTCTAAAAAATTTTCAGGTCCTATGCCAATGACACATAAAAATGTGATTTCCTAATTAATCTGCCACTATTTGAACGAGATCAACGACGCATGCAATGCTAATGATGTGTGCTAAGCCAATGACACATAAAACGCTAAATGAAAATTATAGAAATAAAAATAAACTGGAAATTCAATAAGCAAAAGTACGAAATAAAAAAAATAAACAAATTAAAAATAAATAAATAAATAAATTAGGCGGTTAAACCAACCATAAAAGCAAGTAATTAAAGGAACCAATAAACAAAAAATTAGGCGGTATTTTAGAACAGCCATAAACAAAGAAATTAAAATAAACAATTTAAGCGGAATTTTAAAACTAGTCATATAACAAAACATAAATTTAAATAAATTAATGTACAAGAATAAATAAACTGAAATTAAAATGTTAGGCAGTAGAACCGACTATATAAACAAAAATAAATTAATAAATTTAAATAACAATCAGGCGGTTGAACTGACCATTTAAAATAAACACGAAAAGTAAATTGCAGAAATTTAAAAAAAAATTTGGTTTGAGGATTGATTTGCAAAGTTGCTGGGCTAAAATGAAGTTTCTCACAAATTTTATGAATAATATTAAATTTCATGTGATGAGGGGTGCTAACTGAAATTTTTCAAAAGATAATAAAATAGAATTACAGAAAGAAAGTAACGAAAAAAAATAAAATAAAATGAAGATAAACTAACACTAAAAACGTGACGCGACTTACAAGTGTTATTACTCCAAAATATAACAGTGCCTAGTTATAATATAATACGGTGAGTCTAGGGTCGAACCACATGGAATTTACAATTTAGTAGTCAATTTGTTAAATAAAAAAATTAATTACGGGAAAAGAAATTACTAGAAATCAATTTAAAAATATGCTAAGGTTACGAGATTTACTCTCAGTATTCAAATTATAATTTTAATACTCTCTCATTTTTACCAGTTAATATATATATCATTTAATTCTTAACTAACTATGTGTGTGAATAAGTATGGAATAAAGTACCTAATGTGCCAAACTATATTAATGTGTCGACATTATGTCAAAATATCATACAGATTTAAAGAATTTTATAAATTAACATGACATAAAAATAACCAAAAAATAATAAAATAAATTTAAAAATCACTTGAGAAAGTAATTAATTTTATGATTTAAAACTTTGAGTTTCACTCTTCACCTCAGCTTAGTAAAATTAGCTACTCATATTGAATTGAAAGAAAAAAAACACTTTTTTATTTGATAAACTTTTGAAATATATAACAAGAAAATTGATTATACAACAAAACACGAAAAGAAAAGAAAGAAAGAAAGAAAGAAAGAAATTCTTTAGCTTCTCACTCAGTTCCCTCTTGGCTACAACTCTTTCTCTCGACTTGCTCTACAGCTTTTGGCAGCCCCTCCTCAGCTTGCATCCATTTGCCTTATATAGGCGAAGGGGCACATATTTTTTTTAATTATTATTTTATATTATAAATACTTTGAAATGTGTAATGGTCGGGTGGCAAGATGGTCACCTGACCATCACGGGCATGGTTGCCCATTTCTTTTTCTTTCTTTTTTAACTTTTTAATTTTTTTAAAATTTTTTAAATATTTTTTAATTACATCTCTTCAATAATGCATTCCAAATTGCTCCAGCAGTTCTTGTTTGTTTCCATTTTCAATTACAATTCCATCTTTATTCTTGAAAAGTATTTACAAGATAAAAATTAACATATTGCGAATTAATTTAACACAAAAATTTATTTGGGGAGCATTCATATAAATTATGAGCGCATTAATCAACACTTTAAGTGAAAAACTAATAATTTTATCCTTATTACAAGTACACTTTTTAGTGGTAATTATAATTCCTATTGGAATTAATTAACATTGTTTTCATTTTTAACAACAGTGATTCCAGATTTTTTAGGCACTACTCGTGTAGAACTTACCTATTTACTATCAGAGATAGGGTAGATAATTCTCACATCAAGTAATTTAAGAACTTCTATGTTACTATTTCTTTCATGTGTGAGTTTAATTTTCTTTGAAGTTGTTGACATGTTTTAGCATTTTCTTTCAAATTGATTTTATGTGTGCAAATTAAAAGATTAATACCTTTAATATCATGTAAAGTCCATCGTGCGTTTTTATGCTTTTTAAGAACATATACTAACTTACCTTCTTAGGCGCTTGATATGGTAGAAGAAATCACAATAGGGTAGGTTTGTTCTTTTCTAAGATAAACATACTTTAATCCCTCCGGCAAAGGTTTCAATTCTAATTTAGGTACTTTTTATTGTTCAATCTTTTTAATGATTTCAAGTGTTGTGCAAATTTTAATGTATTCGCAAGCGCACGAATCTATTGTAGTATAGACTAATGGTGACGAGTGTCGATCCCACGAGGAGGTGGATTTTAATTGTGTGTAGAATTAATTTTGTAAATGGATGATTGAATTTGTGGTAGAAATGATTTGGAATATGCTAAAAGTTAAATTAAAATGGCGAGAATAAATTCTAAAATTGGAATTGCAATGGAGAGAATAAATTAAAGAGAAAATCTATTAAATTGACGTACTTGGGTATCTGGATCCGTATCAACATGCATCATGGGCTAAATAATCCGTATTAATGCCAATTAAATCATGAGGGGGGAATTCACACCTCATGAACCACACTCTAATCAATATGGTGTTAAGGGCTTATCGTGCCAAATAATAATAACCTTGTACTAGAGGGCCGGTGAAACAAAGGCGGTACTAGACAAAATTAGTATTATTTGTCGACGAGAAGTCAAAAAATCCACAAAAACTAGAGGGGAAGAGAAAATAAATTTACCAAATAAAGCCCATGACACATGTTGAGACTTCACCTTCAACCCAAGTTTGAAAGAAAATTAGCCACTCATCATTGAACTAGGGGCAAAATGGAAATTTATTAAAATACGAAGAAAATACAAGATGGAGAAGGAATTACAGAAAATGGATCCCAAAAATGGATTCAGAGATATCCAATTAGGGGGGGGAGGCCCCCTTTTTATAGATACATGGAGTAAATTATGACCATCGAATTAAAAACAGTTTGGACGCTCAGGATTGCGCTACGTCATCAGTCAAACAGTCCACGGTTTGACCACGCGGATGAACAGTAACACGATTTGACCCGGATGAACAGTAACGCAATTTGGTTGAAAATAATCCTGTGTGATGCATGCACCGTACGCGAGATTTTTCGTCCACTGATATGCTGCCACGTCACCATCAACAGTATATAAGAATTTTAGTCCAACAGGATCGTGACACCGCATCAGTCAATGCCACATCATCGGTCAATGCCACGTCATCGATCCGTCTATGTGAACAGTAACGTAGACAGTACCGTACCCGTGAATAGTACCGTACATGTGAATAGTGCCATTTTCCTTTTATACTCCTCCTAAGGTTTTCGACCGTCCTGAGTTCAAAAGTGATGTCCGTTTTGCCGTCTGATCTCTCCTTTATTGTGAAATGACTATAATACCCCTAAAATATATAAATTACTTAATTAAAATAAAACATACGTAATTAAACCACAGGAATGTTAAATACATAAAAATAAGGGTTGTTAGTAAGACTTGAAATGTAAAATGATGGTTTTCTCCTTTATAAATATGCATTTTCTAACACTCAACACCAAGCTCGTCAAATTTTGGTTTCCCATCATTATTTTGTAAAGTTTGACAAGAATTAAACAACAAATTATATTAGAAGTATCATGTTCAAGTTGCTTATTTGATTCAATTGAATTAAGCAAATAAATATCATTAAGCTTAGAAAAATTTTCTTTTTGAATATTCTCCTCTATACAAGATTCAAGCAATTCATTTTGTTCATCAATCTCATCTTCATTCTCATTTTCTTCATTAGGTTACCTACACATGACATTTAATTCCAAAGTCATATTTCCAAATGACAAATTCATTAAATCATTCCTACAATTTATCAAAACATTAGCAGTTGCTAAAAATGGTTGACCAAAAATTACAGGGATGGGTTTATAATTATTCATAACAGGTTCAGTTTCTAAGATAATAAAATCCACAAGCTATATGAATTTATCAATTTGTACTAAAACATCTTCCACTTTTTGGTACTTTAACTAATCTATCAGCAAGTCAAAGTGTAGTTGAAGTTGATTTTAACTCATCAAGATTAAGTTAAAGATAAACTGAATATGAAAGTAAATTAACAGTAGCACCAAGGTCTAACAAAGCATGCTAAATTTGGTGATCTCTAATAATATAAGAAATAGTAGGATAACCAAGATCTTTATATTTCAACTTATTATTAGTAGACATAATGGTACTTACATGTTCAGCCATGAAAACACTCTTTCTTACCTTTAATTTCCTCTTAACAGTGTATAAGTCCTTTAAAAATTTGGCATATGAAAGTACTTGCTTGATTGCATCTAACAAAGAAATGTTAACTTTCACTTGCTTAAAGATTTCATAAATTTCAGAAGAGTGGGTTGATTTCCTTGGTTTATTCAATGCATGAAGAAATGGTGGTTCAGGTGGAACAATAGTTATTTTTTCATTAGGTGTAAGTATATTTAGTCTTTCCTTACCTTTTGAATTTTCATTGTCTCTATCTTTATAAGGTTTAGAAATAGGTTTATCAATAACCTTTCCACTATGAATAATTATAACTAACTTGATTTGGTCCATGGGTGAATTTTGTTGAATCGAGTTGGAAATTTTCTTTTTTATTGGATTGTGAGTGCAGAAGCAATTTTAGTAAGAGTGTCTTTCAAATCAGAAAGGGTTTGTGCATTGCGATTGTTAATAGCATCTTGCTTCTAAATAAATGGATGCATTATATCTTCCAATTTTTTCCATGGTGGTGGAATATATGGTGCATAAGGTTGAAAATTTTGAAAATTTTGTGGAGATAGTGCTTGTGAAGATTGTGCATTATTATTATTCCTCTAATTAAAATTTGGATGATTTTTCCAACCATGATTATAAGTTTGTAAATATGAGTTTATCTTATTAAAAGTGTTAATGGCATTAATTTAATCATACAAATATTATTTAAATGCAGGGAAAGTGGGACAATCTTAAGTGAACTGATCATTAGAACTACAAACATCACATGTCATTTCTTGAACATATTTTACTAGATCATTTTTTTTATTCTCGAAAGCTTCAACCTTTCTAGGCAGGGATGTAAATTTTGATTGTAAATCATGATCTTCCCTAAGGTTATAGATTCCTCTACTGGATGGAGATGGATGTGGTTTATTTGTCAATTCAAAAGTTTCAACAGTATCCCAATGTTGTGCATTTTCAGCTAATTGGTCAAGATAATCTAGTGCATATTCAGGATTTTTATCTCTAAATTCACCATTACACATCATTTCTATAACTTGTCTAGTTTGGGGAGTTAAGCCCTCGTAAAAATAAGTGACCAATCGCCAAGTTTCAAAACCATGGTGTGGACATATGTTAAATAATTCTTTAAATCTATCCTAACATTGATATAATGTTTCACCATTTTTTTTAGTAAAAAATGTGATTTGGCTTTTAAAAGAATTAGTTTTATGAGGTGGAAATAATTTTTTTCAAAAATTATTCTTGCATGTGATTCCCAGTTCTTTTTTATCCAAATCTAATGTTTTGTACCTAAGTTTTAGTTTTATCTTTTAATGATAAAGGAAATAAGCTCTAATATAATTGTGTTCATGCTACAATTTTGGTCTGTGTATGTATTACAAACTTCGTCAAAATCTCTTAGATCCAAGTATGGATTCTCAAATTCTAAACCATGAAATGTTGGTAAAAGTTGGATAATATATGGTTTGAAGTTGAATCGAGATGCTTCTAGAGGAAATACTTTACATGACGGTGCTCCGGTTCTCATTGGATTCATGTAGTCTCTCAAAGTCCTTAGTTGATTATGATAATGTTGAAATTGGTTGTCTCCTTGATCAATTGGAGGATTAAGTTCGTCTAAAATGTTTTCATCTTGGATCTCGTCCATTATTGGTGGTGGTGATTGAGATATACGAATTAACCTACCACTTGAAGTTCGAGACCAACGTCTCATGCAATGATGATGATGATGATTATGATGTGTGTGTGTGAAATTATATTGTAAAGATGATATACAAACAAATGAATAACATAAAAATAAATAAAAACTACACAAATTAAAAGCAAAATGAAAATTAAACAAAATAAATGTACAAGAAAAAATGCAAAATAAAAATAAATTAATTAATAAACTAAAAATTAACTAACTAAAATTAAAATAACTAAATAAGCAATAAATCAAACATATAAACAAAGTAAATGTCAAAAAGAAAAATAAAGTAAATGTGAAAATGAAATTATAGAAATTAAAAAAAAAGGAAAGAAAGAAAAGAAATAATTATCTCAAAGTGTAGACTCTTTTTCTTTAGTTATATATTGCTCAAACTTGCATCCAATTCTTATGTCAAACCTTCAACACAATGAATGTAACGGTACGACAAGAGCTTACATAACAGTTTGTACATCTTGTTGGTTTAAGTCAGTTAATTTTACAGGTCAAAATCAGAATATCCTCTCGGCCACTCTGGTTATTGAAGCTTTCATTTGATACTAATAATCACAATCTTCAATGGGGCCTAAGAACTTGCCTATAAATCCCAGGAGTGATCCTGGTTTCCATGTATCTCTTAACTTGATCAATTACTCTTTTCATAGCAGCTAAACTAATACGAGTAATTGAAATGGCATTCACAAGCCAGCAGCAATGCCTTTGTTTGGCTATGATCTTATTAGAAGCTTGGATTCCATAAGCCATGTCGTCTCGTACGCTGCAAGATGCATAAAAATAAAAATATCAAGGCAAATAATTAATTATGCCTTCTATTTCACATCAGTGTGTAAAAAAATTGTATGCTTTTGTATTATTAAAACTGGAGAAACTGATGAGCATAATTTATATACATATTTTACTCTTAATTATATAATTGCTAGTTATTTTTATTTGTTTCTTTTAATTAATTGAGTTATTTTATTGATTAGGAAATTAATTGGAGATTTTGGATGAAAAATGCATAAGGAATAATAACTGGATAGTATTGAAGATTAAATTAATTTGTGGAAGCAATTCATGAAAGGGAGCTTAAAAAGGAAACAAATTAGAGTTTATGAAAATAATTGCCGCTTGTGAAGAATAAAAGAAAAGAGGAAAAAAGATGCTTAAAGGAGAATAATTGGCTTGTGCATCTCACGTGAATAGTTGGAAAAGCATTGACCCTTAATTTCAAGTGGGCTTCACATGCATGGGCGAAAAGTTGGGTGCGCTTTGCTTGTTTGAAAATCCTTTTGACTTGAGGATTTTGTGGTGGCGTTACAGTATAAAAGGAATTAGAGGGCAGCCGCCACAGAGGGAGGAGAAGTGCAGACGCGAAGCAGAATTCGGCTTTGAATAAAGAGCAGCTGCAACAGCAATATTTCGGCTTCCCATGGCTGACTTTATTAATTTTGTTGCTCCCAATTCAAGTATGTCTAGTTAATTTTCTTATGTTGAGGTGAACAATAAAACCCTGTTCAATGAAATAATTATCTTTTTATTTAATTAATTCCCTATATGTGTTCTTTGATGATTATGGTTTTTTCACATGATTAATTAGATGTTAATAAAATCTTTTTATCAATTCTGTCATGTATTATTGATTGTTAGGATTAATATTTGATTAAATCTATGCTTAGATCTATAAAATTTATACATGATTGTCTTTGATTTTATGTCTTTCATTAAATTATTTACATAGAATGCTTAGGGAAACTTTGACTCTTTGTTATTCAATATGTTTACATGAGATTCTTAGATGTCATACTATTAAGCAGAAAAAGAACCTACACAAGATTAATTTTATTTGAACTTAATTGTTATATCCATGAGATGACATAGATTGATTTCGAGTTGTCACTCTAAAATAGGGATTAATTAATAATTAGATAATTACTAGTTGAATAGTGTTGGATTCTGAAACCTTGGTAATTCTTATCTTATTGAATTCTCCTTTATTTTAATTGCTTCTTTATTTTAATTGGTTTAATTTTCTTAGAAACTCAATTTGGTCAACTAGATTAGAATTAAATATTAATTTTAGATTTAAATTAAGCTTTTCAATTTATAATAATTCCTGTGGGATTGACCTCGTTACCACTATTCTATCTCTAGATTCGTGCGCTTGTGAGTATATTAAAATTTTCACAACAGAAACTCATCTAGCTGATTGCTGACATGAGTTCGTAAAACTTTGTATAATTAAGTGATTGTTTATAATATGTATGATGACATTTTCATTCTCAATTACTATAACATTAAACAGAAATTTTAAGAAATAACATAAAACAAAAAGAGTTTAATACTGTGATTGCGATTGTTGGTAAGAAAATGTAAATATTTGAACATTAACTGTATGTTATTAAAAAAAAGTATATGTTCTTGTAAATACGTACTTGATAAGAAAATATATATATTTGACGTGGGAATTAACTCCACAAAAACCATTTTACTAAACTGAGAAAATGTTGGAAAGCTCCGAAAACCCTGAACTCCATGAAAACCCTACTTCGTTGAAAACGATTCCACCGCCACTGCCTGAGGATCATTCCACCAAAAAGGCTCGTTTCCGCAGCCATGGCATGGATGCGGATAATCCGCCGATACTATCCTTTAAGGATGCACTTGTGCCCCATAGTAAGCAAAGGAGTTTTGATGATACTGAGATGGAAGAAGAGTGAGATTTTAAACTTGGAGATGTAACAGTAGGTGATGATGGTACCATGCCAACCATTAAATTCTCTAAACAAATTCATGAGAACAATAGCGGCTCAACCTCTAGGCAACTTAGGCAGTTGCCTGGGGCCTCGTTTTACATGAAACCCCATGAGATGATTATTTTATATATAAAAAGAAAAAATGAATTTAAAAGTCATTATTATTCTTTTAATTTTTTATTATTTTGTAATTATATTTTCCTAAATAAACTATCAAATTCCTACAAAGTTTATTTACTGTAGTACTTAGTAGTTTTAATTCCTACAAAACTGATAAATTAATAATTTCAATCCTATAAATTCTCTATTAATTGTTAGAATTAATACATTATAATGAAAAAGTTTTATATTCATTTTAAACCTCTATCGAAGCCCCACATTTTATTACTTATCTGTTAAATTTTTCCTCTAATAATCAAGATACGATATGTTCTTTGTGTTTGAGAGAAGGAAAGAGATAGAGGGAAAAAAACTTGCTTCTGTCAATAAGCATTTTACTCTCATTTAGGCCATCCAAGATCTCCTCCATCGTGATTGGCTGATCAAAGTGGACCATATCTACCGGGAAACCAATGCAGCAGCAGATTTCCTTGCTTCATACAACTTTTCGTTTCCTTTGAGTTTACAATGCGTTTACAATGCGTTTACAATGCGTTCAATATATTCCTCCAAATATGCTTAGCTTATTGAATAATGATGTTTATGGGGTTGCACACTCCCGCTTAGTGTTGCCTTAACTCTCTTAAGAGCCCTTTTATGATAAAAAAAAAGAAAAGAAAATACATATATTTAAATATTAACTGTATGTTCTTAAAAAAATGAAAAGTATATGTTCTTACAAATACACACTTGACACGATATCTATAAACATCAGCACTTTGATCCAAAATTCTATATATACACACGCCCTAATAATTTAATCGAACGACCCCAAATGTGCAAATGAAGCGCAATAAAGTGATAAACAAAGGCATAAAAAAAATTATAAATTAAACATACTGTTACTTGAAATATATGGATCATATTAATCTATATATTAAATGTAATATATGTAGGAACCTAAGCTAACTTCTTACCGATGGATTCAGGCCCAGCTCATTTGTTGGCCCTGGGCCCCTGGCTTAGTTTGGCAAAACAAAAACGGGATCAGATTCAATTTTATTTTATTTTTTAAATACCGTTGAAAATGTTTTCAAAAAGCAAAAACTAATCCAATCTCAAGATGTCTGTCTTTTCGGACCTAAATGTAGACGTACGTTTCAGAAATTGTGAATATGTAATTTATTCTTCAGCTACTCAACGTCTCAATCATCTATATATTGCTCAAACTTGCATCCAATTCTTATGTCAAACCTTCAACACAATGAATGTAAAGGTACGGCAAGAGCTTGCATAACGGTTTGTACGTCTTGTTGGTTCAACTCAGTTAATTTTATGGGTCAAAATCAGAATATCCTCTCAGCCACGCTGATAATCGAAGCTTTCATTTGATACTAATAATCACAATCTTCAATGGGGCCTAAGAACTTGCCTATAAATCCCAGGAGTGATCCTTGTTTCCATGTATCTCTTCACTTGATCAATTACTCTATTCACAGCAGCTAAACTAATACTAGTAATTGAAATGGCATTCACAAGCCAGCAGCAATGCCTTTGTTTGGCCCTGATCGTATTAGGAGCATGGATTCCACAAGCCATGTCGTCTCGTACGCTGCAAGATGCAGCTATGTACGAGCGGTACGAGCAATGGACGGCTCGCTACGGACGCGTGTACAGGGACAACGCTGAGAAGGAGAAGCGGTTCACCATTTTCAAACAAAACGTTGCAAATATTGAAGCTTTCAACCAGGCTAGTGAGAAACCTTACAAGCTAGCCGTCAATGAATTTGCTGATCTTACTAATGAAGAGTTCAAAGCCTCACGAAACAGATTCAAGGGCCACATGTGTTCCGAACAAACAGGTCCATTCAAGTACGAAAATGTTACTGCGGTGCCTTCCACCATGGACTGGCGGAAGAAAGGCGCTGTCACACCCGTCAAGGATCAAGGACAATGCGGTCAGTTTTTTCATTTTGTCATTTAGTATATTGGAGTTCATTTTCTTTAGCTGCGTCCGAATAACAAGGACGAGCATATTATATATTTATCAAACACTTTCCATAATGATATATATAAATGTGTATATACAGGATGCTGCTGGGCGTTTTCGGCAGTGGCAGCTATCGAAGGAATTAATCAGCTAACAACTGGCAAATTAGCCTCTCTGTCGGAGCAAGAGTTGGTGGATTGTGATGTCAAGGGTGAAGATGAAGGATGCAACGGTGGTTTGATGGACAATGCATTCCAATTCGTTCAAAAGAACAAGGGGATAACAACTGAAACAAACTATCCTTACAAGGGAGTTGATGGAAAATGCAACGCTAAAGAGGAAGCAAATCATGCGGCCAAGATTAATGGACACGAGGATGTGCCGGCCAACAGTGAGACAGCACTGATGAAGGCTGTTGCTAATCAACCGGTTTCGGTTGCAATTGATGCCGGAGGCGCTGATTTCCAGTTCTACTCCAGCGGCGTGTTTACCGGAGACTGTGGCACTGAATTGGACCATGGTGTCACTGCTGTTGGTTATGGAGCTGCTGATGATGGGACCAAGTATTGGCTGGTGAAAAATTCATGGGGCACAAGCTGGGGAGAGGAAGGATACATAAGGATGCAAAGGGATATTGATGCCAAGCAAGGCCTCTGTGGAATTGCCATGCAAGCGTCTTACCCCACTGCATAAAAATCAAAATATCAAGACAAATAATTAATTATGCCTTCTATTGTACTTCAGCGTGTAAAAATATTGTGTATGCTTTTGTATTACTATTTATAATTTAGTGATTGTTTATGATATGTATGATGACATTTTCGTTCTTAATTACTATCAGTAATCGCCATAGAACCATCTTTGTTCACTTAACCAATTATAACACCATCGGCAGAATTTGTGTTTTTTTTTTAAAAAGGGAAATTATCAGCCATATACCCTTAAATGACACCAGTATCAAACATGCTACAATACTTTTTAAGTGTATCACTCGTATACCTTAAGTTAACTGTCGTTTGTGAGTGCTGACATCATCAGTCTTTTTTTAAAAAACTACATGTCATCCCATTTACCTAGTAAACAACGACATGTCATATGATATATTTAAAAAAAATGACATGTCATCCCATTTATCGGATAATTGTTAATATTTGCTAAAAAAAAAGTTACTTTATAACCGAATCTACTCCTCCAAAATTTAACCTAAATTATTGAAGATCTACTCCTCCAAACTCCAACTTGAATTGTTTATGGTATAATATGTATAATTATAAATAATATGTTGTTAATAATTTTTTTTGATATAAGATGATATTTTTTATGGATAATTGTTAATAATATGTACCATTAATAATTTATATTTTTTTAATAAAAAATGTATTGTTAATAACAAAATAAAAAAAATTTGTGTATTGAAAATTTACATTAATTTTCAAGGTAAATTTATTTTTTTACCTCATTTTAAGTTTAAGGGGTAAAATAGTCATTTTGCTCAAATTCTGTTAAGTTCTTAACGGTAGTAAACGGAAAAGTGGACGCCAGAACTCTTTTGTCAACTTAGGGTATACGAGTGATATAAGCGAAAAGTGTTGTAGTACGTTTGATACCAGTGACATTTAAGGGTATACCAGTGATAATTTCCCTAAAAAAAATAGAGAGTGCGAAGAGGTTCAGGAGCTTGTAACTCTTCCAGCCAATAATAGGAATGTAATATTAGGCAGCATTATTAAAGCATAGCAGCGTATTTTTTTTCTTCTTTTTGGGTAATATAATGCATTTGATCAAACACTTACATTGAGCTTTCTCCAAATCATTATAACTAGGAAACCAGATGTTCTCAACTTCTCGTCATGTCACCAAAAGAAGCGACAGTCATGTCTTTCAAAAACGTACTCTTACAATATTCTATCAGGTCCTCAGAATTATCGCTTCATAGAAGCCTCACTATCAGAATAAAAAATAGAGCAATATGTGAGATTTCTAGATCCCAAAAAAAGTCTAAATTATTTCTCACAAAATCACAGCTAATTAGTAGAGCGATGGAGATATTCTAAAGTAATTCTATTGTATTGCACCGACTTAATATATGCATGATATATATGTACTTATTTTTAAAAGTTATTATGTAATTGATAATTATATTTAATTTATTTCTGCATGTCATATGTGATGAAATACAATAAGTGTATTCTAAAATGTCTAATTCAATAACTCAGATGACACAAAAATATTATTAATAATAATTGATATCCATGTGCAGGTCTGAACGAAATTTATGTTAAGTTTGAGGATGAAGCAGAACTTGATTACCAAGGGTGATGCTCACACAAGCAAGGTGATGCAATCCACACGTGAAGAAGAAAGATATTCCAGTTGGCAGAACAATTACACAGACATTCCTCAGCTGTTATGTGTGTAACAAATTAGTTATAGATGAGTGGTTGGGATTAAAACAGAGCACACACACATTACTTGTTTTTGTTAATTGTAAATCTGAGTTGCTAAGCTGGATGAGAAATTTGATCAGCTATATAAATCAGCAACATTGTATATTGTCTTTTTCAATAAAACAGTTACAAATTCATTACTCAAAATTCTCACATGGTATCAGAGCTTTGAGAAGCAACAATGGCGAGTAATGAAAATCAAACCAACAGTAATGGAGCTTTGAGCTCAACCATAAACACTAATAATCTTTTAAACGTTAGCATATTTGTTCTTAGCTCGCTTATTTTCAACACGCCAATAAAGCTTACTAATAACAATTACTTGCTATGGCGATCTCAAGTGATAGCTACAATTAATGCAAACGATCTGGAAGACTTGATTGATAGCTCAAAAAGTCCACCTAATCGAGTTATGATCAACATTGACAGTGATCAAACTGTGATCACAACTCCAAATCCACAGTTCTAGAACTGGAGGAGAAATGATCAGCAGTTGATGAGTTAGTTGCTCTCAATTTTAAGTGAAGAGGTTCTTAGTGTTGTAGTTGGAACAAGATCTTCTCTGGATGTGTGGCAAATTCTTGCAACTAAGTTTGGAGCCAGATCTAGAGCCAGAGTTCTGCATCTGAGAACTCAAATTCAGACTACCTAGAAAAAGGATCAACTACTGTTTATGAGTACTACACGAAGATGAAAACCACTCTTGATGCTCTGAGAGCTGCTAGAAATAATATGACTGATGAAGATTTTGTGCTGTGCTTACTTGCTGGCCTGGATCTGAATACGATTCAATTATTACAACAATTAATGCAAACCCTGAAGGCACATCTCCCTCTGATGTGTATAGAATGCTGCTGAGTCATGAACATAGAATCGAATATCAACACTCTGTCAGTCATATGGATTATTAAGCTAATTTGGCTTATTATAGAGGAAATCAAAGGAGGAACTGGCAGCCAAACAACAACTATGGTGGAAGGCCAGCTGGAAGCTCAAATGGAAAACAACCTAGTGGATACAGTTTCAATCAGAATATGAATTCATCAGACAAGTTCAAAGGCAAGAATCCTGCTGATGAAGAAGAACCTAAGGGACCATGCCAGATCTGTTTCAAGAAAAATCACACTGCTACTCACTGTTGGTATAAGTTTAAGAAGAATTATGTACCTAATCAAGCACCTAACAGGAGGAGTGCATATATAGTTGAAAATGGAGGTCACGGGGATGGAGCTTGGTATATTGACAGTGGTGCAACAAACCACATCTCAAATGACTTCAACAATCTCAGCATCAGCTCTGAATACAAAGGAAGTGATTAGCTGGCAGTAGGTAATGGAGCTAAACTCAAAATAGTTTCTGTTCGTCACTCACTGCTCAGCACACTTGACTCACACACATCATCTCATATCAAACTTAACCACATTCTTTATGTTCCAGAAATAACCAAAAACTTGATTAGTATTTCAAAACTATTGCATGATTATGATGTCTCTATTGAATTTCATAAAACTTGTTGTGTTGTCAAGGACAAGAGAAGGGGGAATGTTCTTTTGAAAGGAATAGCTAAAGATGGATTGTACAAGCTGTTGAGTTTGCCTCATAATTCCAGTCAATTCAAGTCGATTCTATTGTCTTCAATTACTACTCCTTGTCTACTTACAGTAAATAAAACACATTGTCCTAAGTCTATGTTGTCTGTCAGTTGTAATGACAATTATACAAGCAACAAAGTGCTTGATCTTTGGAATATGCAATTAGGCCATCCTAATGTCAGTGCTCTTGTGAAAACTTTATTTGCTTGTAATATCTCATTTGGAAATAAAACATATGGTTTATCATTCTGTAAAGTTTGCCAGTATGGAAAACAACATAGATTGTCTTTTCAAACATAGTGAAACAAAAACCTCAAAAGCTCTTGAGATCATCCACAATGATCTTTGGGGCCCTACACCCACTGAATCCAATCAAAGTTTCAGATATTATATATCCTTCATTGATGATAAAACCAGATACACATGGATTTATGGATTAACACGCAAGTCACAAGCACTCACATTATTCATGTCTTTCAAAAATCAAGTTGAGAAAAGCCTTGAATTGAAAATTGAAACCTTACAGTATGACATGGGAGGGGAATACAAAATTTTTGAACCATACCTGAAACATGAAGGTATTTCTTTGAGATACTCATGTCCATACACCTATCACCAAAATGGGAAAGTAGAAAGGAAACACAAACACCTTGTAGAAACGGGATTGACTCTTCTTTCTCAATCTGGATTACCCTTGAAATTCTGGTGGGAAGCATTTACTAATGCCACATATCTCATAAACAGAACCATCACACCTACTTTAAATGACAAGACTCATTTTGAATCCCTTTACTCAAAGAAACTAGATTACTCTCTCATCAAAATATTTGGCTGTGAGTGTTATCCTTTCATGAGATCTTACAATAGACATAAATTTGATTTTCATACCTCCACTTGTGTAAATCTAAGATTTAGCTAATATCACAAAGGTTACATGTGTCTAAATCCAAATAGAAGAATATACATAGCAGCACATGTCAACTTTAATGAAAGTTCTTTTCCTCTCAAAACAGATCCAAAATTCATAAAGTCAAACCAGAACAAACCATATGAGTCTTTCAATTCTTTTAGCAAATTCATCACAGTGACTTTTCCTTCTGAAAGTCACAGTCATGAGGCACCAGCAGCAAGGTTAAATTCATTTGAAAATGAAATTCATGATCTCACTCTCCCTAATGATCGTGATTCTGACAACAATTACAACCAAATTCTTCCAGAGCAAAATATTACTTCAAACTTACACACAGAAATCCAAGATACCTCAAAGTATTCTAGTGCACCTAAACACAGTGAAGCTCAAAACCAAAACACTGAAATAACTCAAACAACTCATAAAATCAATCCTTCACATCCCATGATAACTAGAGCCAAAGCTGGCATCTTTAAGCCTAAAGCCTACAACACTAAAAAGGCTTTATCCCTGGAAACACCATCAAATGTTGCTGAAGCTTTAAGTGATAACAACTGGAAACTAGCTATGCAGGATGAGTTCAATGCTTTGATTAAAAATCAGACCTGGTGTTTGGTTCCACCAGAACAACATATGAAGCTTGTGGGAAACAAATGGATTTTTATAGTAAAACAAAACTCAGATGGAATAAAAAATAGATACAAAGCCAGATTAGTAGCAAAAGGTTTCTTGCAAACTGAAGGAGTGAATTATCAGGAGACTTTCAGCCCTGTAGTGAAAGTAGCCACAATAAGAATTGTTCTGAGCTTGGTTGTGATCAATAACTGGAAGTTGAGACAGGTTGACATTAATAATGCATTTTTAAATGAGAAGTTAACTAAAACAGTATATATGCCTCAGCGTGAAGGGTTTGTGGATACAGATCACCCAAGATATGTTTGTAAGCTAAAGAAGGCCATCTATGGTTTGAAACATGCACCAAGAGCCTGGTTTGATAAGTTAAGATCAGTCTTAAATCATGGAATTTCTGTCGAGCAAAATCAGACACTTCACTATTCTTCAAACAAAATGGAAATGAGCTTATCATCTTGTTAGTTTATGTGGATGATATCATAGTCACTGGGAGTAATAATGTTGAAATAGAGCAGCTTATTTGTAATCTGGGAAATGCCTTTACTCTCTAGTTTTTTCACAATCTAAGTACTTAAAGGAACTACTTACTAAGTTTGATTTAAAAAATTGTAATGGCTCAGATACTCCACTAGCAACTACAGAGAAGTTGAGCAAACATATGGGAGAAAAACATGCTGACTCAATTCAATACAGGAGAGCTATTGGAGGACTGCAATATGTTGTATTAATCAGGCCTGAAATTGCTTATGCAGTCAACAAGTTAAGTCAGTTTATGTCCAATCCTCTGCAGCCACATTGGACAGCTTGTAAACAGGTACTTAGGTATCTAAAGGAAACAATTGACTATGGTTTGATATTCAAGAAATCTGATTCTTTCGATCTTATAGCATACTCAAATGCTGATTGGGGAAGTGACCCTGATGATAGAAGATCCACCAGTGGTTATTGTGTTTTCTTGGGTGACAATTTGATTAGCTGGAGTTCAAAGAAGCAAAGTGTGGTATCTAAGTCCTCAGTTGAATCTGAATACAGAGCCATGGCATTAGCTAGTGCAGAAGTAACTTGGATATGTTCATTACTGAAAGAATTGGGATTAAAACTCAATTGTACTCCTCTGTTGTTAAGTGACAGTACAAGTGCAGCTGCAATTGCTACAAATCCAGTTCTCCATTCTAAGATAAAACACATAGAGATGGATATTTATTTTATCACAGACAAAGTTGAGAAGAAAGAGATCGAAATTGCTTTTGTATCCAGCAGTGATCAAACAACAGATGTGTTAACTAAACCACTCACTTATTCTAAGTTCAGCTTCTTCAGAAACAAACTTAAAGTCTCTCCTAGAGACTTAAGTTTGAGAAGGGATGTTAAGTTTGAGGATGAAGCTGAACTTAGATAAGCTCATGTGGGAGTGCCAGCTAGAGTTTACTTGATTACCAAGGGTGATGCTCACACAAGCAAGGTGATGCAATCCACACGTGAAGAAGAAAGATATTCCAGTTGACAGAACAATTACACAAAAATTCCTCAGCTGTTATGTGTGTAACAAATTAGTTATAAATGAGTGGCTGAGATTAAAACAGAGCACACACACATTACTTGTTTTTGTTATTTGTAAATCTGAGTTGTTGAGCTGGATGAGAAATCCGATCAGCTATATAAATCAGCAACATTGTACATTGTCTTTTTCAATAAAACAGTTACAAATTCATTACTCAAAATTCTCACAATTTAGTGTAAACATATGCCTTTTACAACTTGGTAAAGGAATAAATTTCGTGCGGGTTCATTTTGCAACTTCAACTCATCACAGGAACATCATCAGCTAAAATTTGTTGGGGAAAAAAAAGAAAATTAAAACAATGAGAGAATTTCTTCGGAGAGTAAATAAAATGGGTAATTTTTACTTTTCTCCCTTGAGCTTTGGGTCTTTTGCACTTAGATGGCCAAGATCTATTTATTAGTAAAGACTCCTTTACGGAATGCAAACAGTAGATCTTATATGGTTAGTTATGGACAATTTAGTAATTTAATTCAACAAGCATAACTTTTATACATTTTGATTGACATGAGCACAATAAATTATCAAATCATTGTGAAAAAATCATGCCTTGTGATCATTCATATAAATAAAAAATTATAAAAACAATCAAAGCTTAAAACTTTTTCTCTTTTCTCTCAAACTAAGCATTTCTCTTTCATGAAGCTCAGATGAAAGCTCTATTTAGAAGGAAAAAAAAATTCTTTATTTCTAGCAAGCAAAGCAATATCTATTATTTGTGTGAAGTGAAGAAGAAACACCAAACCTGCATCATGTTCCGCTCTGAATTTCGTCGATACTCGGAAGATTTGAATCGCTATATTGAAACTAATAATATGTTAGTTTTGATTAAAGCTTTTCTTTTTTTGGGCTTCATTTAGAGCGTATTGATATTATTGTGAGTTGTTTGTAAATATCAAGTTTGTTCTTCATTCTTTATTCATTGACACATCTTTGATAATGTTTATGGAACTATGAAATATAAAATCGAGAATAAATTTTCCAACGCCATTTTGGGTATTTTGAAAACATATGGTTTCAGTTTATGTTATGGTAGATTATGCATTTGATTTATGCGTTGTAATATTCATGATGTACTTTTTAAAGTGAGTTTTAATAGGCTCGAAATATGTATGAAAGTATAAAAAAAAATTTTTTTGTCTTAATGACAGTTATACAAAGCTAAAAAACTGAAGTGTAAAACACTTAATGATCATTGTTTTTAATTGCATAATATAAGATATGCCTTAATAGTCTTTAATGAGATAATTGATAAAATGCTATTTCGACAACTTGAAATGTTTTCATATAGAATGATTAGTCTCTTTAAGTTAGTTAGATGTTGTTGAATCTGTATAGTCTTGTTATGTACTGAATTTACTGGCATCAAATAGATGATATGCTGCATTTTTATGTTACTACCAGTCAACTACACTTTACATTTTCTATTTACTAAATTTTAGCTTTTTCTTTAACATTAATAGCATTTATTTATGTTGTTTTATTGCATTACAGTGTTGTGCATTATGATGTTGAAGCAATAGTTGATGGCAAGGTGACTGAGATAGCTCCTGAAAATCAATTTTCTGTCAACCTTAATGATGATCCTGAAATTAATTGGGATGAACTAGATAATGTTGAAGAAATTAACAAAGAGAATAATATGACACAATTCAGCATTGGGAGTGGTTAGTTACTCAAAGATGATATGGCAGTACACTTTAGCTCTGAGAATTCTGGTAAAAATGGCAAAGGTTCAATTGACACAATTTATACTTCTAAATCAACTTCAAGTGATGAAGAGAATGCAAGATCAGATGATGAATAAAGTGACTATGTTCTTAATGATTATCAGTCAGGTGATGAGACTGGTGATGAATTTGATTCGTCTGATGAGGAAATTGTTGCTTATGTAAGATATGACACCAATTCAGGTGGATTTGAGTTCATACAAGATGGAGATAACCTTGTTCTACGGCCTGGTCAGTTGTTTGTAGATGTTTATGAGTTTAGGAAGGTGTTGAGGGTATATGCCATCAGAAATGGGTTCAGGTTTTATAGACTTAACAATGAAAAAGCCAAAGTGACAGCTAGATGTGCTAAGTTAGGATGTACATGGAGAATTCATGCTAGTCCAAATTGGAACAGCAAGTCATTCCAAATTAAACCCTATGTGATGTTCATACATGTGGTGGGATTGATGATGATAACAAAGAAGCTACTTCAACTAGGATTGCAGCTACTTATCATCATATCTTTAAGTTAACTCTCGAAGTCAGTGCAAAGTTAATAGCAGCTGATCTTTTGAAAAAGTATGGCATTGAGTGCAGTGTGCATAGGTTATACAGAGCAAAACAAAAAGCACTTGAGTTACTTGGCCAAGATCAGAAGAAAAGTTACAACAAACTGAATAGATACCAACAAGCTTTGATAAAGTATAACCCTGGATCCACAGTAGCTATTGAGAGGGAATTGAATAGAGATACAACTCATTGTTGAGTATTAGAAAATGTATATTTATAAGAGAGAAAATCGTCATTTTACATTTCAAATGTTACTAACACCCTTACTTTTATGTATTTAAGTTGCTTGTAATTTAATTGTGTGTTTTATTTTAATTAAGAATTTTATGTATTTTAGGTGCATCATTATCATTTCACAATAAACAAGATATTAGACAGCAAAACAGACATTACCTTTGAACTCAGGACAATCGAAAACCTTAGGAGGAGCATAAAAAGAAAAATGGCATTGTTCACATGTACGGTATTGTCCATGTTACTGTTCATGACACTGTTCATATATATGGAACAATGATGTGGCATTGATTGATGAAGTGTTACAATCCTATTAGACTAAAATTCTTATGTACTGTTGATCAGTGACGTGGCAGCATGTCAATGGATCAAAAATCGTGTGTACGGTACATGCATATACACGAGATTTTTTACAATCAAACCGCGTCACTATTTAAGCCACCTGACTGTTCAAACCGCGTGGTCAAACCGTGTCACTATATTAAACCGCGTGGTCAAAGCACGTATTGTTGACTGATGACGTGGCGCAATTCTGAGCGTCTAAAATGTTTTTAATCCGATAACTATGATTTACTTGGTGTATCTATAAAAAGGGGGCTCTCCCCCCTTAATTTGGCATCCCTGAATTCATTTTTTAGTTCAATTTTCTGTAATTCCTTCTCCATATTGTATTTTCTACGTATTTTAATAAATTTTTATTTTGCCCCTAGTTCAATTTTGAGTAGTCAATTTTCTTTCAAGCTTGGGCTGAAGGTGACATCTCAACATGTGCCATGGGCTTTATTTGGTAAATTTACTTTCTCTTCCCCTCTAATTTTTGTGGATGTTTTGACTTTTCGTCGACAAATAATAATAATCTTGTGTAGATACTGCACTGGTTTAACCGGCTCCCTAGTACAAGGTTATTATTATTTGGCACGATAAGCTCTTAGTACCATATTGATTAGAGTGTGGTTCATGAGAAGTGGATAACCCCCTTAATGATTTAATTAGCACTAATAAGGAATATTTAGCCTATGGTACATATTGTTGCAGATCCAGATACCCAAGCGCTTTAATTATAATAGTTTCCACTTTAATTTTATTCTGCCATTTCAATTTAAATTTTAATATATCACAACTCATTTTTACCATAAATTCAACCACCCACTTAGAAAATTAACTCTATACATAATTAAAATCTACCTCATCTTGGGATTGACACTCGTTATCATTAATCTATTCTACAATAGATTCGTTCATTTGCGAGTTCAATAAAATTTGCACAACACTCATCCAGTATTCAAAAGATTTTTCATGATGCTTGATGCAAGTAGGAGAGGTTATTTTGAAGACTATAGACAGTTTGTAGGGGTTGATGGCTATCATTTAAAGGGGTCATATAAAGGAGTTTTATTATCTACAATTGGGATTGATGTTAATTATGGTATATATCCACTAGCCTTATGTGTAATAGAGAGCGAAAACACTTACTCTTGGGAGTTTTTCATGGAAAAGCTATATGACTAGATTGGTTGTAATGGTGGAGAAAGCTTATGTTTCATGAGTGATCGGCAAAAAGGAGTGGTCAATGCAATCGATAGAGTGTTTCCTAATGCAATCAAAAGATACTGTTGTAGGCATATTTATGCCAATTTCAAGCAAAAGTTTCCTGGCACTTTGTTGAAAAAGGTCTTTGGAAGGCATGTAGAAGTCCAAACTACTTAGATTTTAGTGAAAGCATTGACGAATTGAAAAAAATTAGTGATGCAGCTCACCGGGGGCTCATGAACATTCTAACTGTATATTGGGTTAAACACACTTTTCCTAACCACACCAAGTGCAATCATGTGACCAATAACATGACTGAATCGTTCAATAATTTGATCAACAGTTTTAGAAGCATGCCTATCGTTAGGATGCTCGAAGAAATAAAGAGAAAGATCATGAAACTTATTCATAAAAGGAATGGGGATGCAAAGAAATGGAATGGACATCTACCACCTCTTGTTAGGAGAAAGGTTGTGGAAGCAAGAACTGCAGCGAGAGGTTTAACAGTGATATTTGGTCATGAAAACACCTTCGAAGTGATGGAAGATCTCTCTAAAGTATTTGTAGTAGATTTAGGTAATAAAACTTTTGATTGTGGGGAATGCCAGATACCCAACTTACTTTCTAAGCATAGTGTTTGTTCCATTGATGCAAAAAGGCCCAACATTAAAGATTATATCCATAATTATCTGAAATGTCCAGTTTTTTTCAACACCTACAAGTATCAATACTTTCCTTTGCCTGATGAAAAGATGTGTCCACTGGTTCTATATGATAATTTGCAACCATATATTATCATCTAGTCTGTTGGCCGACCACAGATCAAGAGGAGGAAAGAAGCTGATGAACCAGCTACATTCAAGTGGCGTTCAAGTGTCAAATGTTCTAAGTGTGAGCATTGGGGTCATAACAAGAGAACATGCAAAAAAACAAAAGTATCTAGCAAACAGGTTAATTATCATCTCTCTTTCATTTAGTAGTTAAGTTTAATTAATTTAATTGCTTTTGATGTAATGGGTGTGGCATAGGCTGTGAATAGTGAAGGTAATTCTAGTTCTAATCAGCCTATAACTCAAAGGGTTGCTTGTAGTGCACTATCTCAGCCTACTGTCCATGACAATTGTGATTTTTATCCATAATTCTTTAAATAATTTTAGTAATCAACATCTATTTTTTTAATTTTCATATGTAAGTGTTTGATTTATTCATGCCAGGACATGTTACTCAAGAATGAACCCACTAAAGTGATGGCATCCAGCATGTGAAGTAGATCAAGACTATTCCCACTAACTAATTTTTTAAAGGGATCAGATGATACAACATCTTGTCATGGGCAGAAGAATGGAGTTGGTGTATCATCTTTTACTTAAACTGACTATAGGTTTGAGCATTTTGTTATTTTGTTTTTTGTACATGATATTATTGTGATGCCAAAGACAATTAATATGATAAGCTTGCTTGGTTAATACCTGCAAATTATACATGAGTTTACACGAGGCTATTTATATTCAGTTGCTTCATACTTTGTGACGGCTACTTGAATGTAACTATGTATGATACTGGTTAAGAATTTTAATGCTGGAATGCAATTAATGGATTCTCTTCTCACTCGTTTTGGATTGGTTTGCTTGTTAGTGTTAAAGTTTAACTCACAAGTTAATTTTGCTACTGTTAGTAGATAGTAATATAACTAAAGTATTGTAATCCCTCTTATTTTTAGTTATATGTATAGAATGCTTATGTTAAGTTATTACATAGGAATTGCAGTATTGAAGACTAGGCCATATGCTCAAATCAAACAGGATACTTCACATTATATACACTTAGTTAACAAAGATAAGCATTTTGAAAATAGAGCATTACAAGTTCATTACATTTTCATCTTATCATTACTCATTCCAGTAGTTAGAGTACAACTTATTACAGAATTCATGCAAGTAATTTAAGTTCATCACTCCAGGAAAAATAACCACAAGAACACTCAGTAAAAAAAAAAAAGGCATTCAAACAGAGCACAGCCTTCAGTAGCTCATATATCACCCCACCTTGTTCGGTTTTCGTTGAAGTGAGTTTATGCACATCACTTAGGTCTTGGTCACAAACATTTTGAGTTTGATAAGTTTTTTTCAGCATAATCTTCACTTCATTCAAGGCACTTAGTATTTCTTCAAGTTCTACATGCACTTGTTGTTGTGCTACTGTACAACTTCTATGACCTTCAAAGAATGCACAATTGTCGAAATCACTTGGTTCTGGACACCACCACTGAAAAAGTCACAAACATCATAAGGACAATTGTAGAATAGCTTGTTTGGATTATCTTCAGTCTTTGAAATCTAAATAGCAACACGTACTCTGCAATCACATTTCAAGTTCCTGAACTTGATCAGATTTCCATTAACTTGACTCCTCCATTTCATACAACCTTTATTATATCTATTCTTCTTGTTAGTTACTGTACCTCAGCCCTCTGAATCCATGTTGTTGAGATTGAAAGATTGAGAGAAATGTAGTTGAGTTTGCAAAGTGTTAAGAAGAGGTAGGGATGCTTGTAAACAAAGCTCTGTATTTAAGCCTTTAAATAGGCAAATATATGGCAATCTGACCGTTGGGATCCAACAGCCAAATTGTAACAGTGAATATTATCCTTTTATTTGTTGAATGTGATTGTAAATAACCCAATTTGAAGGGGTATAATGGTAATATTATGGTTGTTATAGTTTTTGCGCTAAATGTATAGCATGTTTAGTCTTGAAAATCCAATTGGGGGTATTTCAGTCTTTTTGAATTCAACTAACAGTCAAGTACAAAATTAACTAACGATATGAGGGTCTTTACTAATAAATGATCTTGGCCATCTAAGCGCAAAAGGCCCAAAGCTCAAGGGAGGAAAGTAAAAATTACCCATAATAAAATTTGGCTATTTAGCTATTAGAAATATTAGTACACTTGGTCTGTTTATCATTTTTCTTTTTTCAAATTAACAAAGTAAATTGGACCATGTGTATTTTTACTTTCCTCGGCTTTCTTTTAATTTTTTTATAAGATTAACAAATAAAATTATGTCATGTTTACAAAATATTATATTATATTTTTGTTGACTAGTTATATATAGGTCTACATAACTAATTGTAGGACCATAAGTACAAATAAAGACGTCATAAACTCATAAACATAGAAGTTTTACCCAACTCGGATTATTTTCTCGATCAAATCCATTTTGAATTTGATAAGTGTATTGCTTCTCGAGTATGCATTGGCATATGTCATATAGATTTGCATATTGTTGATTGGAAATTAAAATAGATATTTGAGAGAATTGATTTTGGAATTATATTTTTTGGATAAATGCATTGTGTATGATCCAACAAATTGTTTATCAATGACTAAATAAATATGAACTTGGTACTTACGATTGTTACAAATTGAATTATAATCATATTGCTTTAGGTCATTTACCAATGTCAGTATTGATAATTTTACAATTTGAATAGTCTTGAATTCGCCTCAAGAAAATAACAATACACCTGGTCCAATTTACTTTGGTAATTTAATTCGTCAGTTTTAGGTCATTTACCAAATGTCAGTAAATCTTTTTAGTTTTGAGTAATTAAGGTTTAGTTTAATATATATGGTTAAAGGGATAAGGTTGATTTTTGGCTTGGTCAATAACTTCAAACCCAACTTTTAATTGTTTGATGAGAACCACAACTTAATTTATATTAAACTAAAATAATATATAGATAGAAGTTTTTTGGAACTATATAGTATCTTCTAAATCACAAATTTTCAATTTATTAATTTTTCAACTAATTAGAAATAATTTATTTGTCGTTTTTTGCTATTTTGCAATACTAAAAGTAATGAAATAATAATAACCAAGATAATGTTAACACAAATATTTCTTTAATATTGATTTTGGTGATAACAAACTTGATCAAAATTGATTTAATTTTTAAAGGCTCAAATTATTTTTTCATATATTTTCATATTATAAAGGTTTTATATTCAATGAAACGTGATTTTATGATATTACTAATTTTCATGGTTTAAATTGAAAATGTTTTTTGAATCTTGAAATTAACAAGTATTGATTAAAATTCTGAAAGTGGACTTATTTGACAAGTTTTATAAAATTTTGGGTCATAGTATAATTTTAAAAACTTTTAATTGTGGAAAATAGTTCACTATGACAGTCACTGTAGCAAACGGCTAACCGACATCTTGATAATGGCTAGCCGACATCAAACAGAATTGAAGAGTAGCCTCGGGACATTAACGGCAATCCGACATCTTGAAAACGGCGATCCGACAACGGTAACTTGCTCAAGTCAAACAGCAATCCGACTTCGAGCAGAAAGTCAATAACGGCTATTTTTCAGCTCCAACTATAAATAAACTCAATCAAATTCAAACAACAATGATTCCAACAATTATTATTTGAGCAAATTATTGAGCATACAACTTTCATTGAGATTTAAATTCTTGTATTCATCTCATTTACTCACTTTAGATTTTCATTTGTAATCAAATACATTGTGTGAGAGATTTACTTTGTAATATTCTTGAAAATCAAATTGAGAAATTATAAGTGTTGAGATACACTTGAGTTAAGAGATTGAGGAAATCTCTTGTTGTAATAGTTTATTGACACCTTGGAAGTCAATTGTAAGAGCGGTTGAAGCCTTAGAACCTCGCTTAGTGGAATCCTCAAGCCCGATGAGCTTGGAGGCGTGGACGTAGGCACGGTTAGCCGAACCACGTAAAAATCACGTGTTTAATTTCTCTTTCCTTACTCTAGTATTATCTTGCTTGATTAAATTTATTGTTTTTGCTCTTATTAATGCAATAGATTTAAATTGTTGTGTGATTTGTTTTACATAAGTTTTAATAACCCAATTCACCCCCTCTTGGATTGCTTAGATAGTATTTCAGATAACAATAATAAAGTAATAATAGTAAAATAACTCAACAATTCCCTCCAGTTGAAACAATTGCTAGATCATTATCCTTTCGTTCGACACATCTGAGTTTGTTCTACCACCACATTCCAGTAATACCAATAAAGTTGTGGTTGCTAAGGATGACGAGAGAAAAATTTATTACATGAAAAAATTTATTATAAAACCCTAATAATACCCAAGGCTCGCAGTACACTTGTTGTATCTCTCACACTGAAATTATCTACTTATAGAGAAAACTGAGTAATTACCGAGTGAACCCAACCTCTTTATATATAGTGATTATTTCTTGTTCAAGTAGGATTTCTCTCTAAATTTTATTCTTCCTTGAATAAGTTAAGTCCTAAAAAAATTACTTATTCCTTAAATATGAATTCTTTTAAATAAGAAAACCACTAAATAAGAAAAATCTGGGAAATATTCTAATTTAGGATTTACAAATTCTTCTTAGAGAGACATATTTCCTAACAATCCTCGCATTTGCGAGTTTTTTTTTAATTACATAATAAAACATGATCTACCATCTATGCACATAACCATGTTGTCTCCACCGTCTTTACTCCACGAAAACCACACTTGCATAGGGCTTATAAGAATCGCTCAACTATGGATGAAATCTTATACTTTATCCAGCAACTTTAATTCTTCATATCAAGAATTATCATACTCCATCGTACGCAAAGTGGATATATTCAGCACATGTCGATCACATTGCTAAAAATACCCATTTTTATGTTTGGCTTCCTTAAGCGCCCTCAACCATCAACATAAAAATTCCTCTATGCATTTTGCATAAATGCCAAACTATGCCTTGTGTGCAAACCTTGTAGACCCGCGAGCAGTTACACATCTTCTTCCATAGCACACCAAAAACAATAGACTAGTCTATCATGGAGAAAAGTGTCATACAACTAGCTGACACTATTAGTATTTGTATCAACTAATTTAGAGCTACTTGTCGAACCTGTTCTATTCCAACAATCTTCTTTAAATTATCTTGATTGTCTATACACCTTTAGGTGTTTTGAAATTTACATTGCCCTTGATTTTCTTATAAAAGATATATTGGATCAATATATATATCTTGACTTCAATCTACCTCAAGCCAAAATTTATTCTGCCATCAAACTTTTCTATTTCTACTTTACATGTTTTGAAAACTTCACTCCAAAACTAGTTCTCCCAAACTTTTCTATTTTTTACTTCATACGCTTTGAAAATTTCAAGCCAAATTTTTATTCTCCCATCAAATTTTTCTATTTCTACTTCACTATTTTGATAATTTCATTTTACTTTGCATTGCAACCTTAGTACTGATACCACGTGTTGGGAGAATTGGGCCTAGAATCTATAAGTATTCAACCTATAAGATTAGCCTATTGAGTGGAAAGATCAACAAAAGCATAAGATAAATCAACAAGAATCAAGGTCACCGATAGAGACAAATATGTTAGTACATGTTGCTTTATCTAAAGAGTTTACAAAGGAAAGATTAAGAAAAGCATAAGAAACAAGCCACGATACACTACCAACAAAAAAAAGAATGGATTTATCATGACTTGGCTTTAGGGAATAAAGAGTGAGGATGTAATGACCATGATTGTTGGGTGTTTTCCACTAGATATATTTGGTTATCTATGGAAGAGCACATGTTTCTTGTAATTAAAGAATAAGAATTTTTGGTTAAAAAATAGCTTGTACTCTTTAAATAAGGGTTCTGAAAGCTGAAGAATTTCTTAAGATATTTAAACACTTTGTGAAAAACTTGCCGCAATCAGTAAGCCTGTGTTAAATGAATATTAAAATCATGAGCAAGTGGTAATAAGTCAAAGTAAAAAGGACGCGTGAACCATAATAGAGTCTTTTCTAACAAGCAAGGTTAGAAATAAATCATCATGGGATAAGCTCAAATGCAAAAGAATGAATCCTTAAAATAAACAACTAACTCAGTAAAACTAATAAAATCAATACGAGTAGCAAGAGGTGTAAAGAATTGAGTTGTGAATTTGGGGACTTAAGTGTAATTGAAAGAGATTTTTGGGCCATAGTGCAGATTGCATTCAATTTATGGCTCGATATGTAAATAATTTACTAACGTGGCAAATTCTGTTATGGTCTCAATATAAAAAGGGTTGTTGCATAGTCTCTGGTGAGAATGTGATTTCTCTTTTGTTTCTTAACCAAAATTTTCAATTCTTACTTTGATTAAAAGCTTGTAATCTCTTCTGTAATGTGTGATCAGAGTGTAATCAGTTTAAGCAATAAAAGCTTGTGAGTTTTTTCATCAAATAGTGTCGTTTTGATCAGTTTATTAGTTTCTTAGTGCTTCTGTTTTCAGTGCTCTTGTTCTTTGTTCTTGTTTCATTCTTGGATTTTTCTTTGGTAATTTGTTCTCAAATTTCAACAAGTGGTATCAGAACTTAGTGAATCCTAGCCATGTCTCCTCCAAACCCTGAAATTGAAAAATTCACCATTGGTGGTGAGTCCTCACTTTGGGAACTGAAAATAAGGGCTCCTCTTATGTATCAAGGCCTTGAATCTACTTTAGAAGAAAAAGATCTAGAGGATGCTGCAAGTTCCATTCCCGATGAGAAGAAAAAACATATTTAAAATAGAACTCAAAGCACTTTTATTTTGAGTCTCACTGACTTAATCTTGAGAGAGATTTCTTAGGAAAAGACAACCTTAGGAATTTAGAATAAGGTTGAAGCTTTGTGCATGAAGAAGTCCTTAGCCCACATATGTTTCTTGAAGAAAAGAATATACTTCTTATTAATAAAAGGAGTTTCAATTCAAGATCATATTGACACCTTTAACTAGATTATTCTTGATCTTGAAAGGGTTAAGAATGTGAAGATCAGTGATGAAGATACATTTTTTTTTCCTACTGAGTTCACTGCCAAAGTCTTATAAAGGCTTTATAGATATAGTGTTGTATAGTAGAACATCTTTGACCTTAGAATATGTTAAAACATTTTCGAGTTTACAAGAAGTTTAGAAGAATGGGCATGAGGACAGCAATAGTGAAGGGCTGATTGCCAGAAAAGTAAAGAAAAAGGAAGAGAAAAAAATAATAAAGGAAAGGGGCAAGGAAAGAACCAAGATACTACAGATAAGGAAAAGAAGAAGAATGACAATCAAGAAAGGTCAAATGATGCAACTGTAGCCTTAGATAACTCTACCAATGAAGGCTATTACAGGGTTGATCTGTTGATAATTTCAAAAGATGAATTAAAAGGTTAGTGGGTGTTAGATTTAGGTTGTTCTTTTCACATATGTCCCAATAGGTCATTTAATCATAAATATGAGTCTGTAGATGGTGGTATAATTCTCATGGGAAGGATCTGTCAAGATAAATATGTTTGATGGGGTCATTAGAACTCTATATGGGGTCAGACATGCTCCTAAGTTAAAAAGAAATTTGATCTTTTTAGGCATGTTAGACAACTCTAAGTATTCATTTAATTTAAATAATAGAGAGATATGTGTGACTAAAGAGGGTTCTGTAGTGATGGAATGTGAAAAGAAAATTAGATTGTATGTGTTAATTGGCTCTTCTATACCTGTAAATGTTGCAATGACAGTGGAATCTGATGTAGATAAGACAAAAATATGGCATATTAGGCTTGGTCATATGAGTGTAAAAGGGCTACAAGAACTTGAAAAACAAAGGTTGTTAGGTAGCGACAAGATAAGTAGTCTTGAATTTTGTGAGAATTATGTTTTTCGTAAGGCACATAGAGAAAAGTTTCCTAAAGGGGTGCATAGATCTAAGTGTGTCTTTATAATATGTTCATTCTGATTTATGGAGACCAGCCCAAGTGCCATCATTATCAAGGGGAAAATATTTCATGACTTTAATTGATTATTACTCAAGAAATGTGAGGCTTTATATTCTAAAAACTAAAGATCAGGCTCAAAGCTTGGAAAACATTGTTAGAAAACCAAAGTGGAAGGAAGGTAAAGGCCTTAAGAATTGACAATGGCTTGAAGTTTTGCAATGGGGAGTTTGAGACATAAAACAGTCATATTTACCTCTTAGTAAAATGGCTTAGCTGAGAAGATGAATAAGACTCTACTAGACAAAACTAAATGCATACTTATCAACTTAAAGCTTTCAAGAAGTTTTTGGGCAGAAGCAGAGAGTACAACATGTTATTTAGTTAATAGAAGCCCATTAGTAGCTATTGGTTTTAAGACACTAGAAGAAATATGGTCAGGAAGGCCTGTAAAGTATGAAAATCTCAGAAGTTTTAGGTGTTTACTTATGTACACATCAATCAGGGTAAGTTAGATGCTAGAGCCTTGAACGGAATCTTTGTTGGATACCCTAATAGAGTTAAAGGGTATTAAGTTTGGTGTGGAGAAAAAAAATGCATTGCCAGCAGAAATATAGTGTTTCATAAGGCTGCAATGTTGAAAGGAAATTCAATAGATGATACTGATATGCATGTTGATAATGATGTTGAACAACTTGTTGAAATTCCAACACTTGAGGTGGAGTTTTCTGGCCATGAAGTAGAAGCATTTGATAATGAGGATGAAGTTGAAGACATTAAGTCACCAACCTTGCAGTAATCTGATCTACAAGACTATCAATTGACTAGAGACAAGGTTAGAAAGCAAACTAGAGCACCAGATTATACTAACTTAATTGCTTTTGCATTGATTAGTGCTGATGATATGGAAATTGAGGAACTTGGAAGTTATTCTGAAGCCATTGAAAGTAAAGATTGTGAGAAGTGGCTTATAGCTATGCAAGAATAGATGGATTCCCTGCAAAGAAATAATATTTGGACACTTGTGCCAAATCTAGGTAATAGGAAGCTAATCAATTGTAAATTGATCTTTTAGAAAAAGAAAAAGGGTATTTCATATGTTGAGCTTTCTAGATACAAAGTAAGACTTGTAACTAGAGGGTATGCACAAAGAGAATGCATAGATTTCGGTAAAAAAAATTCTTTTGTTGTTAAATACGGTTCTATAAGAATTATCATAGCTATGGTGACTTTGCTTGACATGGAATTTGAGTAAATGGATGTCAAAACAGTCTTCCTTCACGGAAATCTTGAAGAAAACATAATGATGATGCAACCTGAAGGTTTTGAGCACAAAGGAAAAGAAGATTATTTTCATTTGCATTATAAGTCATTATATGGACTCAAGCAATCTCTAAGACAATGGTATAGGAGATTTGATGAGTTTATGTTGACTAATGGTTATTACAAGAGCAAGTACGATACTTATGTTTACTATAGTGGCTCAGATCAAGGTAAAGTTGTATACTTGCTTTTTTGTATGGATAATATGTTGATTGCAAGCAAACATAAAACTGAGGTAGACAAATTGAAGAATCTACTGAAAGGTGAGTTTAAAATAAAGGATTTAGACAGTGCAAAAATAATCTTTGGCATGGAGATCTTTAGAAACAGGGCTGTTGTCTTTGTTTCTGAGCCAAGAAAAATATATCAAGAAGGTTTTAGAAAGGTTTGATATGCATAAGCTTATTCTAACCTCTCTTGGTTCTCAGCACAAGTTGACAACAAGTTAATACTTAGGGGCTGAAAAGGCTCAAATGGATGGGAAACCATATGCACAGGCTGTGGGGAGCTTGATGTATGCAATGATATGCACCAAGCTTAATATAGCCTATGCAATGAGTATGGTCAGTAGATTTCTGAATTGTCCAAACAAGACTCATTGAGGTGTCGTTAAATGGATAATGAGGTATCTTCGGGGATTTTCTGCATGTGGTCTGCTAAATAGGAAGTCAAGAAGTGATGTAAGTGAAATTGTGGGGTATTGGATAATTTAACTCAATTGCTATCAATGTCAATGTGCAAGTGTACACAACAAGTAATAAAATGATGAATATTCAAGATCGTCTCAACATGAACTGATGTTACTAGAAATGTTGTAGCAATTACGATAGTGCAAACTTCCTTCTATCTAAAGAAAAATATAATTTAAGTTGATTGACTATTGAAATTAATAATATAATAAAATAACTACAGTAATAAAGTAAACTCGATGAATTGCGCAAAAATATTTTAATAAGAATACGGTAGTTGAATGATCAAACTCTCCTCATGGCTGACTATTTTGTTCAAACTAGCACCAGTTGCTGCAGCAATTCCTACAGCACTGGGCAGAATTATTTTGCATCCTCAGCTGTCGCTTGTTGGACTTCTCATACCCTTATGCAACCTAACAATGACCAGTTGTTATATCACATAAGAAATTGCATTACAAACATATACTCTTTCTATCCTACAAGGTGAATCGCTATATCTAATTCTTCACAAATCTTAACTCAAGTGTGGTCCTTTTGGGATTCAAGTTAAACTCAATCAAGAAAACTTAAATTAAGATCAAGTATTACTCTAATAATTTCCACTAAGACAGGCCATTTTGCGGCTCTCTCTTAACTTGAACCATTAAATGGGAGGTCAACCGAAATAATGATTGTAATGTAATCCATTAGAGCAAAATGCTATAGCAATCTTGCAGCAACTCACAAGAACAGTCAAGAACTCATTAAGATTGTTTGTCACTCAACTACAATCAAATTTTGTTCATAACTTGTAAAAGAAAAACTAACAACAAAATACCAGTCATGAAATACATCGTCTCAATCAAAGAATAAGTAAGGAAATAAGTAAAGAATGATTAAAATTGAATCTAAATAGTTTTGCAAATTTCTTCAATGGTTCAAATTTGTTCTTCCTTGAATTATGTTTCTTCCTTTTTTTTCTCTTGATTTCTTTGATGTTAATTCACCACCCGTTTCTATATGATGCGTGCTCCTTTTATACTTGAAAATTAGGGTAAATGGAAGCTTAAGGCGTGTAAGTTATATTAGGAAACTGCAGATCGCGATTCTGCGCGTGAAATTTTCTTTGTCGTTATTCCGGGATTGCTATGAAAACTACATTGTTCTAGATTTGTTTCAATTCTTTTGTAGCCATGTTCATTCCTCATTTTTGCAAGCCTATTGTATCAACATTCCTTACTTGAAATGTGGGCTCTGGACTCCTACAATTATGCACACAATCTAAGCATGAATTATTCTAAATCAAACAAAATTTATTAAGACTAAACTAAAATGAATGTTTATACAAAATGTAACAAAAATGCAATAGAAACACATCATTTACTCTTTTAAGTAAAATTGATTTAAATCTAAAAGTGTCATGATAACTCTCATTTTATAGAGTTATCATGGGGTATGTAGACCCTGACTTTGCTAGTGATTTGGACAAAATGAAGTCTATCTCAAGGTATATGTTTATGTTAAACATGTGCATGATAAGCTGGAAAACATCCTTGTAACCAGTAGTAGCCTTGTCTTTAACTGAGGCTGAATTTATTGTACTTATAGAGGCAATAAAGAGGGCTTTGTGGCTTAAAAGAATACTTATTAAGCTTTGGTTTAATTAAAAAACAGTTCAAGTTTTCTATGACAAGCAGAGTATCATTCAATTAATCAAGAATCCAGTTTATCATGAAAGGACTAAACAAATAGATGTAAAGCTGCAGTTTATTAGAGAAGAAGTTGCAAAGGGGACTGTAGCAGTGTCTAAAATTCATAGAAATATGAATCTATCTGATCCACTTACCAAAGTGCTTTCCACTGCAAAATTTTAAGTTTTGTGTGAACTTAATAGGTGTTTTGCCCAACTCAAACTGAATTTAGAAGTGAATTACATATGGTTGAAGGTTTTTTAAATGTTGCCTTGGTGATAATTCAAACTAAATCAAATAGTGCAGATTGCAAGGTGGAGAGTGTGAAGAATTAAGTTCTGGATTTGGGGACTTAAGTGCAATCGAAAGAGAGCTATTGGGCCATAGTGCAGATTGCATTCAGTTTATGGGTCAATATGCAAGTAATTTGCTGACGTGGCAAATTCTATTACGGTCGTTAGTAGTGTTTCTGGAAATTTTCCAAAAACCTCAATATAAAATGGTTGTTACATAGCCTCTGGAGAGGATATGATTTCTCTTTCGTTTCTTAACCAAATTCTATAATTCTTGCTTTGATTAAAAGCTCGTAATTTCTTTTGTAATGTGCAATCAAGGTGTAATCAGTTTGAGCAATAAAATCTTGTAGAGTTTTTCCTTCAAACAATGTCATTTTGATTAGTTTGTTAGTTTCTAAGAGCTTCTGTTTTCAGTGCTCTTGTTCTCTGTTCTTGGTTCGTTCTTGGATTTTTCTTTGGTAATTTGTTCTCAAATTTCAACAAAAGGTCATTGTTTTTCAAGTCTATAAAAGAAAAAATCACAGTGGTGCAAAGCGTTATTTCCGTTATGAATATAATGACAAAGAAACCCCTCAAGCTTTTGTAGCCTCGAACATAAAATAAAACGATCCTCAAATCCACACTAACTCAGGTGCCACCTCCCACGAGATGAACGACACAAGTAACTTTGACCAAATAATTCCCTAGAATGGTAATGATAAAATATTTGTAGGGAATGGTCAAGGACTTAAAATTTCTCATACTGGCAATGCCTCCTTTGATTCTGACTATGGAAAATTTAGACTTAATGATATTCTTATTGTTACTAGATTAAAGAAAAATCTTTTATCTATTGAAAATTTTAAAGAGATAACAAATATTCATTTGTATCTAATTCTAGGGTTTGGCTACAATGCCGGGGGCATTGTACCCGGCTGTCTTTGGCTACCATTTGGCAGCCAAAGACTTGGTGCAGCCGGTTAACAAACCAGTTGCACCATTTTTTTTTTGAAAATATATTAAAAATTTTATAAAATTGAAAAAATTAAATAAAATGTCAAAAAATAATTTTTTATAATATAATTAATAGAAAAAGATAAAGAAATTGAATAATATAATTAAATATAATATAATTAAATAAAATGACAAAAAATAAAGAAATTGAAAATGAAAAAAATAGTATTTCAAGTTTAACGTCAATTGTTGCATGTCTAACGTCTCGATTTTGGGTTTGACGTTAGATGTTGCATGTGTTGAATAAGTTGCATATTTTACATGAAATGTTGTAAGTTCATATTTAACATCCGTTGTTGTATATTGGATGTTCGGCTTGCATGTTTGACATAAGATGTTGCATGTTCTGGATAAAAACAAAATAAAGAATATTCTCACTCGTTTCATGTTTGATGTCCAAGTTGTGAACTTTATGTGAGAAATTGTATATTTCATGTGAAGTGTTGCAAGTTTCATGTTTAACGTCCGATGTTGCATGTCGGACGTTGGGGTTGCATGTTTGACGTCGGATGTTGCATGTTTTGTATAAAGCCAAAATAAAGAATATTCTCGTCCGTTTCATGTTTGACGTACAAGTTGCGAACTTGACATGATAAGTTGTATATTTCATGTGAAGTATTGTAAGTTTCATTTTTAACGTTCGATGTTGCATGTCGGATGTTGGGATTGGCATGTTTGACAGTCGGATGATGCATGTTTTGGATAAAGCCAAAATAAAGAATATTCTTGTCCGTTTCATGTTTGACGTCCAAGTTACAAACTTACGTGATAAGTTGTATATTTCACGTGAAGTGTTGCAAGTTCATGTTTAACATCTGATGTTGCATGTCGGACGTTGGGGTTCAATGTTTGACGTCGGATGTTGCATGTTTTGGATAAAGCCAAAATAAAGAATATTCTCGAATATTCGAATATTCTCGTCCGTTTCATGTTTGACGTACAAGTTACGAACTTGACGTGATAAGTTGTATATTTCACGTGAAGTGTTGCAAGTTTCATTTTTAACGTTCGATGTTGCATGTCGGATGTTGGGGTTGCATGTTTGACGTCGGATGATGCATGTTTTGGATAAAGCCAAAATAAAGAATATTCTCGTCGTTTCATGTTTGACGTCAATGGTGCATACCTTACATGATAAATTGCATATTTAACGTGACTTCATGCGGGTTTCATGTTTTACGTCTATTGTTGCATGTTGGACGTCGGGGTTGCATGTTTGACGTTAGATGTTGCATGTCTTGAATAAAGCCAAAATAAAGAATATTCCCGAATATTCTCGTTTGTTTTATGTTTGACATCGAAGTTGCATACTTTACGTGATAGGTTGCATGTTTGACGTAAAATATTGTAGGTTTCATGTTTAACGTCAGTTGTTGCATGTTGGACGTCAAATGTCACATGTCTTGAATAAAGTAAAAATTTTTTAAATTTCCCGCCCGTTTCATTCATACACACCTTTCTCAAAATTTTAAATTTTAAATGGCGGTTCACCATTACCTGGATGTCAGTTCGTCGTGTTTGTCCAGTAACTTTGCAATTGCTAGAGTTATATATATAGAGACATGCGTGCGTGCACGCATACATACACATGAATATTTTGATCTTATGTTTGTGGTGAAACCCCATTAATTGCTCATTAGATTCATATTATTTTACTAAACTAGATTTTATTAATAAAGATACATTAAATTGAATTAAATTCAACTTATACCCAATAATTATATTTGAGAATTTATCTAACTTACTAATTTTTATTTAACTAATACACAAATTATAAATGTGTTCATTAAATTACACATATAATTTTAATTGTCTAACTATTTTTTTACATGATTGATAAAATGATAGCTTTAAAAAGAACTTGTAATTTGAAAAAAAAATCTAATTAATTATAATAAAATTACATATCTATCCAATTTTTTTCCTTATTTTAGTCTAATAATAGTTTGAAAAAGAATTTGATAATTCAAGTGAAAATCACTATTCTTATTTGTTGCATAATAATATTTTTCAGTTGTATTTTGTTTTATTTTTTAAACAAACTAATCATGGTGGATATTTTAAATTACTGAGTCACAAAAATTCTAAGCTCAATTGAAATTTACAATCGTTTATGAATGAAAATATGCTAGCAAAACAAAAAAAAATATTGAGGGATAAAAAGAAAAAGGCAACATCACTATGATCTTTGTTATAGGAAAAATAAAGTGAAAATCTTCCCAGGGTAAATCCATATGCTAAACATCCAAAATTGACAACGTAGGATTTCAATATCACCAATAACACCCCCCAAACCTAAAGATTGCAACAAATTGATGGCACATTTGAGGGCTTAGAACCTAGTATATCTTAAATCATTTTAGATTAAATTAATCACAATTTTTTCATTTTTTTTAATTGTGTAAAAACAAACTACAGTACACTTATTTCAAAAGACATTTGTTAATGAAAAACAAAATAATGAAAATCAGGAGCACTCATGTATAAGAGTAGGCTATAAAAAGAAAAAAAATTATTATAAGCATAATCTCCCAAAAAATAAAAGCATCGTCAAATTGAGTTACAAACTAATTACAATTTCATTCGTATTCGTAAACCAAGAGGTTACGCAACATCAAAAAGTTTCCAGTAAAACACTTATGCCAGATAATTTATAAAACCAAGCAATATCCGGTTGAATTCTCCCCTGCAAATAATTAAAATTTTCAAGTTAATCGATAAGATAAAAATAGCCGTTAATCATAATAAGAAGCAACAGCAAATCACAATAAGAAGCAACAACAAATTACACTAAAAAATAGCATAAAAAAAGCACCAAAACAGCAAATATAACCAAGAAACAACAATAAAAAATGCCCAAAAACAGCAAAAAAATGCCCAAAACAGCAATAAAAATTACCCTAAAACAACAGTCAAAAATGCCTAAAAACAACATAAATAAATCCAAAACAAAAGTGAAAAAATTGTCTAGAAACAGTAGACAAAAGCCCAAAACAGCTGGAAGACTGCCTAAAACCAGTAGAAAAAATCTAAGATAGTAGCAAAATCTTCCACTGCTAAAGAAAGCTATGAAAGAAAAGAAATAAAACTCATAAAGAGTTAAAGGTAACATAATGAAGGCTCAAATCTGAAGCTCCATATGTAAGAACAAATATCCCTATACAAACACCCCTATGCATGTAATAGTCATATAAAACATAATTACAATTACAGTCCATCCAGCAACTGTTTGCTTGTTTCATTATAAATGTCTGCAATAGTCATATAAAACATAATTAAACACTTAAGCAGAACCCAGAATATAAAGTACAAAAAGCATGGTAAAAGAAATAGAAGACTTGATAGAAAGCAAGGATCTGTATCATATAGTAGTGAAACCGGGGATAGATCAGGCCTTTATTGCTTGAGTCATTGCCACCCTCAACTACATTTATGGCGAATCTACTAGGTGCTTATCAATCAGAATTTTTACCAACTAATGCCATTGAAACTACGCAAAATCATGGGAACATTGCATCCCCTTCTAAATACCTTTCTTCAATTTCATGCTTGAATTACAGTACATCAATCATATCAGGATTGAGGGTTTTCTTGCCAATTTCATGCTTCCAAGCCATTAATCATCTCTTCAACTTCAATTTTTTATCATCTAAATATCTTTTTTCACTCTAAATTACCAAACTTCTAATTGTTTCAAATCTCTAATTATTTCACACAAAATTTACAGTATATCACAAAAACCACAAAGGTCAAAATTACCTCCTCACCTTGCCGTTAACTCACAAAATGAAAAGGAAAGAGTGGAAACTGTGTTCATCTTCAACACCTCAGGATGACAGCGACTGCTTCATGGATTCCACTTGTTATTTGCTTTGAACGAGATGGTGCCTTCGATCTTGCGTGATTACTAAACAAATAGAAGAGAGAAATTAGAGAGAAATTTGTGATTTCAAAGAGAGGTGTGACAGATTGGGAATGGCCTGGGTGAAACCCTCAAAAAGCAAAATGTTGTTTTGCAAGCTTTGGGAACCGGTTTAACAAGTTAACCATTTTTTTCTCTTTTTTATTTCTTTTCAATCTCAGCCGTTGGATTCATTTTACTTGAATCCAACGGCTGCGTTTACAATCCGGCACGATGCCGGGCCTCAATGCCCGGCATTGTAGCTTTAGCCCTAATTCTAATGGTATTGTTGTTAAGATCCAAGCTAACCAAGTATTGGCAAGAGGGTGTAGAAGAGGAGACTTGCTTGCTTTGAAAGAAAAAAATAAAGCTGCCTTGTCAGTAATAAAAGGAAAAGCCACTTATTCCAACATGTGGCATAAAAAGTTGGACACCCCAATGCCAAATTGTTACATTTTATCAAAGCAAAAAGGAGAATTATCAATTCCCAATAGACTATTTGTGTGTCTCATATCAATTAGAAAAAAAATTGTAAACATTCCTTTCTTTTCATCATATAAAATCTTGGCACTTCTATTTGACAAAATACATCGTGATACGTGAGGTCTTGCTCCTACAACTATAACCAAGGCTATCGTTTTTTGGCCTTTTTATCGATGATTATACTAGGTTTTCTTGGCTTTCTCCTCTTGAACAATTTTGACTTCTTCATATGCTTTCTTAAATTTCAAAAGTTAATGGAGAACCAATTTGACAGAAAGATTAAGGTTTTCCAATGTGACGGGGAAAGTGAATGTATATCAATAACTTTTTTTGCATATAGAGTTGAACAAAATTGTGTTGCAAAAAGAAAACATTGCCATATAGTTGAGACAACCCTTACAATTATGTTCAGCACATCGATACCTTTGCAAATTTGGACGCAAATATTTCTAGCGGTTATTTATCTCATCAATAGAATGCCCTTGTCTATATTAAATATGAATATTCTATACGAAAAATTATTGCATAAGACTCTTAATTGCAATGGCATAAAGATTTTTGGAGTGTAGATGTTTCCCTTATCTACAGGACTATAAGAAAAATAAATTTGATGCAAAATTATAACCTCGTAAATTTATTAGATATAGTCAATTTTATAAGGGTCATCGATGTCTTAATCCCAGTCTCTGCCCATGAACGCAACAAGACGCAGTCGTGTAACTCGACTTCCGCAACAAGTCTCATTACAACTCGCTCCTGCAGTAGTGAATTATTTTTTATTTTACTTCAAAGATTTTTTCTCACAAGATCTCCTGCAGTAGTGAATTTTTTTCTCACAGGATACTTGTTTTGTAGAGGGGTGAAAGTTTTGAAGACATAGAAGAATAAAGAAAGAGTAGTGGCCATGATCGATTTCCTCTGTGCAAGAGCTAATATGAAATTCGTCTATATATCTAGGCACGTAATTTTTTATGAAAAAGGATTTCCTTTTGCTAACTCAAATTCTTCTTCTTCTTCTTATAAGCAACAGGGTGAAGTTTCGTCTTATTCAATGTGTGAAGAGTGGATTGGTTTATATATGAAAGACAAAATTCCATCAAGCCAACAACAGATCGATGACAATTCTAGTGAATCTTAAATTGCTTCACAACTAAATTTTTTTGATTCCTTAAATAATGCCAACATACCAGAACATGTCCGCAAGCATTTGCCTCAAGCTAAAATTTAAGGATGTCCAAATCCATATGTCCTCAACAAAGCACTACCATCGATATTTCTTTACCAAAATCTCACCTCATAAAATCTTAAAATGAATTCACAAAAATTCCTAGTTCAGCAAGCATTATTGAAAATCTCGTTTAAACCACTGCGGAAGTTGAAAGTGCTTATCACAAGCAAACTTTAATAACACCATATATATCTTGAAATCTAGTTGTAGATTTTTCCTAATATTCCCATTGAAAACCATCAAAACCAACATCTTTGGCTGACAATACTCATCTAGTGATCACCAAGCAAAAGCTTAAAAGTAACTATGGCCTCGCTTTAATCAGTTCAGGTGCACCATTCGAACTAAAATCCATAAAGACAGCCTTAAAAATCGTATGTGAATGGTTGTAATTAGAGCTGGTAAAATTTGACATGACTTGATTACCCGCCACAAGTATAACATGAATAAATTGGTATGACTCGTCAAATTTGACATTATTATTATATTGGTCGAGTCTGGATTGACATTTTTTTTATGTTCAGATTAGGATTAAAGTATTTGACCCATTCACCTAAGTAATGACATGATTATATTGTCTATTCTAAATTAATTTGTATGTTCTTGTCATAAAACTCAAATACATATTGGACATGATTCTCTCTTTTTATTTTTTTTATTCTTTGGAAGGATGAACATTTACATAATGTTTCATTTATAAAATTTTATATAAATTTAAACTTTAATAGTGTAAATATGTAATATTTTGGTACATATGTATATTTTATAATACCAATAAATTATTTACAATATTTATAATAGTGTGACGTAAATTTAATTTAATATATAATTAATAAGTGGATCATTAAGTAACCCATTTATTGTCTATGTCGATTTAGAGTTTCAATATTTGGACATGGTTATTAAATGAGTGGTGTTTAAATCGACTTAAATTTGACACCATATGAAGTTAAAACAACACAAGCATGACCTAGTGATCCATTTTGCTAGCTTTAGCTGTAATGCAAGAAGAATTGGCAGCATTATATCAAAATTGAACCTAGTCACTCGTCATATGACCATTTAGACCATTTATAGCCAATGTTGTTGGGTCAAAATGGGTTTTTAAATCGAACAGAAAGAAGATGGATATATTAATAGCTTCAAGGCACAATAATTGCTAAGGAATTTACAAAAGTTCCTAGCAATGGTTTCGCTGCGACTTCCAGTCCTATTGTAAAACATACCATAATTTAGATGATAATTGCTTTAGCTGTTAGCTAAAAATGGACAATAAAGCAATTAGATGTGTTTAGATACCTTCTTCCATAGTCATTTAAAAGAAGTTGTTTACATGGAGCAGCCTTAGGACTTTACAGATCCGGTATATCATTCCTATGTATGCAAAATTTACAAGTCCCTATGTACATTAAAGTAAGCTCCACGTGGCTTGTTTGAGTGTCTTTCCCAAGCTCTTTTTAATCTTGGTTTTCATATTTGTAAAGCTGACATATAATTATTTATATTATAAATAATTCTATTACTTTTCTTATACTCATTCACGTAGAATCGTAGATGATGTATTTGTTACAGAGAACAATGTTACTGCCATGGAATCTATTATCAAACTTCAAGCACAAAATTTGCTCTTAAGGATCTTGGTAGACTTTATTATATTCTTGACATTTAATTAAATTATTTTACGAAAGGTGTTTTTCTGTCACAGGCCAAATATACTAAAGGATGTCTTAGTCAAAGCAAAAATGGAAAATTGCATGGCAATTGCAACATTCTTAGTAATAAAAGTTGTTCATTCCCATGATGATAATGAACTTGGCAATAACTCATATTTTTTGCGCGACTCAATATCACTCATGCTGTTAACACGTGTCATTTTCAACAACCGACTAAGGCTAGCCTCAAGATTGGGAAAGCTATCCAACAAAAAGATAAAGCACCACAAGTTATTGCATATATTTTGGTGCCAATTGTATTTTTTAGAGCTCTAAGAAGCAATCCACAGTAGCAAGATCAAGTGCTGAAGCTGAATAACGCTCTATCGCCTTGGTAATAGCTGAACTTACATGGATCACCTTCCTACTCAAAGACATTGGCCTAAGAAGCCAATAAACCCTTGCTCTTGTATATAGGAGCATAAGTGTGCTATATGTAACAAAGAAACCTATCAATCATGCTCTAAGCACATGAAATTGACCTCAACTTCATTCATGAAAAAGTAAGTCAAGGTTTATTGATTACTAAGCATGTACTTTTAAGAACACAAATTGCAAATGTTCTCACCAAAGCTTTAAACCGAGCCCTGTTCACCACATAGAGCATTCATTGCATGAACGCATTTAGTTTGAGAAAGGGTTGATAAGCAACAAAAGAATCATATAAATTAACAAGTATCAAGGTCACTAGTTGAGACAAATGTGGTAGTATACGTTGCCTTAGCTAAAGGGTTTACAAAGGATAGATTAAAGAAAGATGAAGACACGGGTTTGGCTACAACGCCGGGGGCATTGTAGCCGGCACCATGCCGGGCTCTCAAAAAGAGAGCCCGGCTGTCTTTGGCTGCCATTTGGCAGCCAAAGACTTGGTACAGCCGGTCAACAAACCGGTTGCACCATATTTTTTAAAAATATATATATAAAAATACAATATAAAAAATACAATATAAAAATTAAAAAAAAATGTCAAAATAAATTTTTATAATATAATTAATAGCAAAAGATAAATAAATTAAATAATATAATACAAACTCTATAATACAATATAATATAATGAAATAAAATGGCAAAAAATAAAGAAATTGGAAATGAAAAAAATAGTATTTCAGGTTTAACGTCAGTTGTTGCATGTATGACGTCTCGATTGTATGTTTGACGTAAGATGTTGCATGTGTTAAATATAGCCAAAATAAAGAATATTCCCGAATATTCTCGCCCGTTTCATATTTAACGTCCAAGTTGCGAACTTTACGTGATAAGTTGCATATTTCACGTCAAGTGTTGTAAGTTTCATGTTTAACGTCAGTTGTTGCATATTTGACGGTTGGATTTCATATTTGACGTACGATGTTGCATGTGTTGAATAAAGCTAAAATAAAGAATATTCTCGAATATTCTCATTTGTTTCATGTTTGACGTCGAAGTTGCGAACTTTAAGTGATAAGTTGCATATTTCGCGTCAAGTGTTGCAAGTTTCATGTTTAACGTCAGTTGTTGCATGTTCGACGATTGGATTTCATATTTGACGTACGATGTTGCATGTGTTGAATAAAGTCAAAATAAAGAATATTCCCGAATATTCTCGTCTATTTCATGTTTGACGTCGAAGTTGCGAACTTTATGTGATAAGTTGCATATTTCGCGTTAAGTGTTGCAAGTCTCATGTTTAACGTCAGTTGTTGCATGTTCGACGGTTGGATTTCATATTTGACATACGATGTTGCATGTGTTGAATAAAGCTAAAATAAAGAATATTTTCGAATATTTTCATCCGTTTCATGTTTGACATCGAAGTTGCGAACTTTACGTGATAAGTTGCATATTTCGCGTGAAGTGCTGCAAGTTTCATATTTAACGTCAGTTGTTGCATGTTCAACGGTTGAATTTCATGTTCGACGTACGATGTTGCATGTTTTGAATAAAGCCAAAATAAAGAATATTCTCAAATATTCTCGTCTGTTTCATGTTTGATGTTAAAGTTGCATAATTTACGTGATAAATTGCATATTTAACGTGACTTGTTGCGGGTTTCATGTTTTACGTCTATTGTTGCATGTTGGACGTCGCAGTTGCATGTTTGACATTAGATGTTGCATGTCTTGAATCAAGCCTAAATAAAGAATGTTTCCGAATATTCTCGCTTGTTTTATATTTGACATCAAAGTTGCATACTTTACATGATAGGTTGCATGTTTGACGTAAAATATTGTAGGGTAGGTTTATATAAAATAACTAATTATAAAATGAGAGTACATTTCAAAATTCCTTGACAAATCAAGTGATAATTTATAACTAAACTTATTTTTTTCAAATTGTTTATTATTAATTAAGTTTAATTAAGCCAATCTATTAAGAAACAAATGAAAATATATTAAAATTAAATTAAATTCAACTTTTACCCAATAAATATATTTAGGAATATATCTAATTAAACTGGTACACAAATTACAAATGTTTTCATTAAATTACACACATAAGTTTAATAGTCTAACTTTTTTTTACATGATTGATAAAATGATGGCTTTGGAAAGAACTTGTGATTTGAAAAGAAAAATCTAGTTAATTATAATAAAATTACATATCTAATCCAACCTTTTTTCCTTATTTTAGTCAGATAATAGTTTTGAAAATAATTTGATAATTCAAGTGATAATGTCTATTCTTATTTGTTGTATAATATTTTTTTAGGTGCATTTCATTTTATTTTTATTTTTATTTTTTTAGAGAATCTAATCATGGTGGATATTTTAAATTACTAAGTCATGAAAATTTTGAATTCAATTGAAATTTACAATCTTTTATGAATGAAAATATACAGCAAGACAAAAAAATTGAGAGATAAAAAGAAAATGTGGTAGAAAGAAAAGGCAACATCAATATGATCATTTTCTAAGAAAAATTAAGGCAAAATCTTCCAAATAATATGGTCAATTTCAATAAAATTACAACTCACTAGAGTAAATCCATCTACTAAACATCCAAAATTCACAACATAATATTTGACTATCACTAATAACATCCCCAATCCTAAAGATTGCAACAAATTCATGTAACATTTGAGGGAATTGTTTGGGGGTAAAAACATCGTGACCAGGTACGCATAAGTAGAACGTGCACCCCTCAGTCGGCCTAAGGCGACTCCTTGAGGAAAGTCTTCCCCGATGAGTTGAGCATTGGAGGGTTTATGTTAGAAAACTCTCTGACATCCCCTGACTAGTTGTAATGAACGCAAGCATCCTTGGAGAAAGAGCTTGAGGTCCCAAGAGCCTATTCGATAAGAAAGATAGAAGTACAAACCAACTCCCCAACAACTATTAATTTAAGTGTTGGCGTGGTTGTCTGGTTGCTTCACAGCTCGATGTGAATTCAACATCAACAAATATATTTAGAATCTAGTGTATCTTCAATCATTTTGGATTAAATTGTATGACACTTTTTCTTTTCTTCTCTTTTTTTGTGAAAACAAATTTTAGTACACTTAATTGAAAAGAAATTTATTAATGAAAAACAAAATAATGACAATGAAGAGCACTCATTTATAAAAATAAGCTACAAATAGAAAAACAAAATTCATATAAGTAGAATCTCCCAAAAAATAAAAGCATTGTCCAATTGAGTTACAAACTAATAATAATTTCATCAAAGTTTGTAAACCAAAGATTGTCCTAATATCAAAAAGTTTCCAATAAAACACTTATGCCAAATAATTTATAGAACCTAGTAATATCCAATTGAATTCTCCCCTGCAAATAATTAAAATTTTCAAGTTAGTCAATAAGAAAAAACAGCCATCAATCATAATAAGAAGCAACAGCAAATTACACTAAAAAAAAGTGCAGAAAAAAGCACCAAAACAACAAATATAAATAAGAAACAACAATAAAAAAAACCCAAAAATGGCATAAAAGGATGCTCAAAGCAGCAATAAATTTATAAAAAATACCCTAAAATAGCAGTGAAAAGTGCTTTAAAAAGCATTAAAAAATCCAAAACAATAGTAAACATGCCTAGAAACAGTAGAAAAAACCCCCTAAAATAGCAAGAAAACTGCCTAAAACTAGAAAAAAAAATCTAACAGCAAAATCTTCCATTGCTAGATAAAGCTATGAAAGAAAAGAAATAAAATTCATAAAGAGTCAAAGCTAACATACTGACCACTTGCTAGAAATTAAGCTATAAATCCCAAATTTTTACACAAATTAGTATCTGAAACAAGATTGGTTTGATATATGATAGTCAAGTAAAATACCTATAAAGTAGTACAAATTCAGCAAACCTAATGGGTTCACTCCACTCATTTTCTTAAGACTCCAGTGATGAGAAGCTGCCAACAGAATGATAAATTGAGGTTTGATAGGAAGCACACAAACTAAACAAGATACATAACAACTTTGTTATCCATGTTACACCCTAGAACCATTTGTAGGAATATTTGTTAGAATAGCCACCATAACGGTTGATGAACAACATAAAATAGAGACAACAACAAAACCAGCAACCTGCAAAGTGCCAATTCTTCCATAATTAAATTAGATACACAATAGAAATAATTTACTATTAAAATCCCAAATTCATTTATCTTCTTCCTGCATTTTCTCATCAATCAAACATAAAAGAGAGTTCCTATCGACACATGCAAACAGTACACACCATCTTGTCGCATTCAAACACAACCCAAGATCACAAAAGTTAATTTTCCAGATTTAGTTAACCAAAGAAAATATACCATCAATTGGATCACCTTATAAATCAAATACAATTCCACGATATTACCAACCTCCCAAAAAAAAAGGCACAAACTTTAAAATGAAAACAACAGCACCATGAAAAATAAGCAAAAGTGGGTATTTAAATCAAACATGATAGAATGCAACAAAAGCAAAAAAGCTTTCGATAGACGCCAGAGCCAGATGGGGTACAAGCAAGCTAGGAGGTACCAATTAAAGATGCATCATTCAAGAATAGAAAAGCTACCAGAATGATAAAAGTAGAAAAAATGAAACAATAAATAGAAAATTGGCTGAAAGCTGCAACAATAGTTTCAACAAACTTATAGTAAACTTTAAGAATTAGATGTTTAAGCCAGAGATAACGAGGACGTACCTATGAAAATAAAGACACAAGCGTGAGACCAGCAAACCGCCCATCCTTAACTTGTGCAGCAGACAAAGTCGAATGAAAAATGAGGGTCGCGACGGAAACAGTTGGATCGGAAGCGAACAGCTCAAGATGAAAGCAACAAGTTAATGGATTGGATTGTGTGCGCAAGATGTGGCTTCGATTTTATTTGATTAGTCAAGAAATCGAAGAGAGAAATTAGAGAGAAATTTGTGATTTTTGAGAGAGAGGCAAGAAATTGAGAGAGATTGGGCACGGTTGAAACACCTAAATTATAAAAATATAAATTTTGCAGCATTTGGGAACTGGTTGCTTCGGTTGCCCTTTTTTTATTTTTTTTTATTTCTTTTCAATGTCAGCCGTTGGATTCATTTTACTTGAATCCAATGGCTGTGTTTACAAGCCGGCATGATGTCGGGCCTCAATGCCCGGCATTGTAGCTTTAGCCTGAAGACACAGGTCGTGATACACTACCGATGGACAAAATAGCAGGACTCAAGAAGTCCAACGATGAAAAGCCAAATCGTGACAGCAAGCATTCAATGTCGTGATTTTAGAAAATTATTGTAATCGATACAATTATAATAATATTCCATTTGTACTAAACATAATCTATGTATAATGTAATGATTGGGCAATTGTTTTCAATCAATTCTTGTGTTTTTTTTATATCCAAGTTACTCTCTTGTTATGACAAATGTGTTTACTTCACTTTCGTTTTAACAAGAACTAAGCAACCCACAAAACCAGAGTTTCCAGAATCAAGAATAAGAAACAAACAAAGAAGAAAACAAGCAATCAAAGATTCTCAACACACCAAGAAACTAACGTGGTTCAGCTCCACAAAGGAACCTACATCCACGGCTGCAAATGCCAACAAGGGCAGAGGATTTATTTGATCAAGAATGGCTGGTTACAATGATTTCACAAAACTAATTACAAACTCTCAAAGCTAAACTTTTCTCTCTGTAATGTAGTAGTCGAAATCTCTCTGTAATGAGCTTCAGAAAACAACATATTTATATTGTTTTACCACACGTGTGTTTCTACTAATTGACTAACTGCTTATTCAATTTTGGAACCCACTAACTTCAGCTCATCAGTGAGCTCAGCAAACTCATAACAGATTATAACTAACTTTTTGGCTTTACAAATCTCCACCTTAGTTCTAATCTGCTTATGCTTCTCCCTTCACTGCTACAACATCAGTAAGCTTGTTTCACAAGCTAACACACCCATCAGACTCAGTAAGTCCCTGAACATGACTGATGGCAAAGGCTTGGTTAACATGTCAGCTGGATTTACTTCAGTTGGCACCTTAACCACATTCACTACTTCTTTACTGATTTCATCCCTTGTGAAATGCATTCTGACATCAATATGTTTAGTTCTCTCATGGTACTTAGGATTTTTACTTAGCTGAATAGCACTAGAGCTATCACAGCTAACTCTAACAATTTCTTGCTCAAACCTCAATTCAGTGACCAACCCACTTAGCCATATTGCTTCTTTAACAGCTTCTGTAAGTGCAATATACTCAGCTTCTGTTGTTGAGAGAGCAACCACTGATTGCAGAGAGGACTTCCAGCTTATGGCACCTCCACACATAGTAAACACAAAGCCTATTATGGACCTCATTCTATCTTTGTCTGCTGCATAGTCTGAGTCCACAAACCCAGCCACTTCAGGTGATGCTTCACTTGTTTTACCAAACATGATGGCAGTGACAGCAGTCCCTTGAAGATATCTTAGTGCCCATTTCACTGCATTCCAGTGACCCTTCCCTGGATTCCCCATAAACCTACTGATGACTCCAACTCCATGAGCTAAGTCAGGTCTGGTGCATACCATGGCATACATGATGCTGCCAACTGCACTGGAGTAAGGTATCTCCCTCATGTAGTTAAAATCATCATCTGTTGTAGGTTCTAGTAACTTAGATAACTGGAAGTGAGCTGACAAAGGTGTTGAAACAGGTTGTGAATCTTCCATGTTGAACCTGGTTAACACCTTCTTCACATAATCAGCTTGAGATAGAAACAGAACTTTGGATTTCCTGTCTCTTATTATCTGCATACCCAGAATTTTGGTAGCTGCACCCAAATCCTTCATTTCAAATTCAGTGCTAAGCTCCACCTTAAGCTTCTTTATTTCTTCATTTTGGTTGTATGCAATAAGCATGTCATCCACATAAAGAAGCAAATAGATGCCTCCACCACTTGATGAGAGTTTATAATACACACAGTTATCAAATTTGCTTCTGCAGTACCCATGGCTTATTATGAACTCATCAAACTTCAAATACCATTGCCTTGGGGATTGCTTGAGACCATACAAGCTCTTCTTCAATAGGTACACTTTGTCCTCTGACCCTTTCTCAATGAACCCTTCTGGTTGTGCCATGAAAATTTCTTCATCAAGACTGCCATGTAAGAAGGCAATTTTAACATCCATCTGCTCCAGCTCCAGGTCATGAAATGCAGAGAGGGCCAACAGCAACCTAATTGAGTTGTATTTGACTACAGGTGAGAACACTTCATTGAAGTCAACTCCCTCTCTCTATGTGAATCCTTTTCCCACAAGTCAGGCTTTATGTCTTGATGGTTCATTCTCTGAAGCTCCAGCCTTCAACTTGAAAATCCACTTGTTGCCAATTAGTTTCTTGTTAAATGATCTGTCCACCAAGATCCAGGTATTATTCTTCTTTAAAAACACTATTTCATCCTGCATTGCAGCATACCATTTCAGCTTATCCCCACATATCATAGCTTCTTTGTAGCTCAAAGGCTCTCCATCATTCACCTCATCAGCTACTGTCAGTGCATAGGAAATGAGGTCAGTTATGCCATACTTCTTTGGCATTTTGATGGCTCTCATCTCTCTGTCCCTAGCCAGCTGATATATTTCCAGTTCTGATGGTTGTTTTCTTTCTTTGGTCTGGTCTGATGATTGTTCAGAAGGTTTATAACTATTAGAATGCTTTACCATCTGTCCAGAACTTTCTTCTTCCTCTGTTTCAGCAGCTTCAATCTCAATTTCAATCTCAGTTTCTACCTTTGACTGAAGCATTTGCTCTTCATCGAAGGTGACATCCCCGCTGATTAGTATCCTAGATGGTTTGCGATTGAGGGTCCATGTCTTGTATCCCTTAATGCCCTCAGAATAGCCCAAGAAATATCATTTAACAGCCCTAGGTTCAAGCTTACCTTACTTTAAGTGTGCATAAGCTGGACAACCAAAGATCCTCAAGTTGTTCAAGTCTGGTGGCTTTCCAGACCAAAGTTCCTGAGGTGTCTTGAAACTTAGAGCTGAGGATGGGCTTCTGTTTATCAAGTAGGCAGCTGTAGTGACTGCTTCTGCCTAAAAACCTTTGGATAGGTTTGCATTCAGCAACATGCATCTTACCCTCTCTATTATCGTTCTGTTTATTCTTTCTGCCAGCCCATTTTATTGTAGAATGTAAGTGACAGTTCTATGCCTTGCAATGCCCTTATATTTGCAGAAATCTTCAAACTCTTTGCTGCAATACTCCAGCCCATTGTCTGTTCTGAGCCTCTTTATTTTCTTATCAGTTTGGTTTTCAATTAGAGTAATTCATTCTTTAAACTTCCTTAGTGCTTCACTTTTGTGCTTCAACACATAGATCCAAACCTTCCTAGAGTAGTCATCTATGAAGGACACAAAGTACCTAGCTCCACCTAAAGATGGAACTTGTGATGGCCCCCAAGGATTTGAGTGGATGTAATCTAGAGTCTGTTTGGTTTCTTTTCTCCCTAAACTGAACTTCAGTCTTGTGGCCTTCCCAAACACACATTTCTCACAGAATTTTAAGGAAGTAACTTTGTCATTACCAAGCAAACCTTGATTGCTTAGTTCCTTGAGGCCCCTCTCAGTGATATGAGCTAGTCTCATGTGCCAGAGCTTGGTTTTATCTCTGGTCACACTAGCTGAGATTCCTTGCACAGGTGAGGAACCAACCAGTATATACAGCCCATTCTTTCTAACCCCTTTCATTATAATTTTTCCCTGATCCAAGACATGTATCTCTTCATTTTCTACTTTAATAGTACACCCTGATTGGTCTACCTCACTTGGTGCAAATCTCTAGTGACACCATCATGCAATTTCAAGCTAATGGTTCATGTTCCAACCACCTTGCAAGCTAGGTTATTTCCTAACAATACTTTCCCACCATTTATACTTTCAAAGGTCTTAAAGAAACTTTTATTTGGACACATATGGAATGAACAACCAGAGTCCAGAATCCACTCACCAGTTGGGTGCCTCTCTGTAGCCACCAGGACATCTGCTTCATCATAGTCACACTCATCTTCAGAGGCAACAGCAGCCTTCCATTTGATTTCTTTTGCAGTTCCTCTAGTATATTTTTCTCAAAACAATCCTTAATGTAGTGCCCCTCCTTTTGACAGAAGTAACACTTCCTCTTCTTCTTCTTTTTAGCTTTATCTTTCTGGCTATTGTTTTTCTTCTGCTTGTTGTATTTCTTTTCTGGCTTTCCTTTGGCAACAAGGCCTTCTGCATTGCTTTGATCTTTCAATTCTGCCATTTTCTTCAAATCCTTGGATTCCAGGGCATCTTTGACATCCTTCAATGAGAGGGTTTGTCCTGCCATAGAGGAGAGTATCTACAAAGTGTTCATAAGATTCTAAAAGGGAACTTAGCAAAATGAGTGCCCTATCTTCATCTTCAATAATTATATTGACATTCTCGAGATCAAGAATGAGTTTATTGAACTCATCCACATGATCTTTCATAGCCACTCCATCTTTCATCGAGAATGTGTATAATCCCCTCTTCATGTACAGCCTCTTTGCCAATGACTTTTTCAGAAACATTTCTTCTAGTTTGGTCCAATACCCAGATGCAGTTCTTTCTCTGGATACCTCTCTCAAGACTTCATTAGAGAGATGCAAGATGATCGTGTTATGAGCTTTATTGTTTATAATTCTCTGGTCTGTACCAAAACTCGAGGAACCTTCTACTTTCTCTTTCTTGGCCATTTGATCTTCTCCATCCTCGAGGGCACTGTCAAGCCCTTGTTGGATTAGAATTGCTCTCATCTTTAAACTCCAGAGATAGAAATCATTATCTCCATTGAACTTTTCAAGATCAACTCTGGTGCTTGCCATCTTTGAGTCTGATCCCAACCAATACCAGGCTCTAATACCAGTTTGTTATGACAAATGTGTTTACTTCACTTTCGTTTTAACAAGAACTAAGCAACCCACAAAACCAGAGTTTCCAGAATCAAGAATAAGAAACAAACAAAAAAGAAAATAAGCAATCAAAGATTCTCAACACACCAAGAAACTAACGTGGTTCAGCTCCACAAAGGAACCTACATCCACGGCTGCAAATGCCAGCAAGGGCAGAAGATTTATTTGATCAAGAATGGCTGGTTACAATGATTTCACAATACTGATTACAAACTCTCAAAGCTAAACTTTTCTCTCTGTAATGCAGTAGTCGAAATCTCTCTGTAATGAGCTTCAGAACACAACATATTTATATTGCTTTTCCACACGTGTGTTTCCACTAATTGACTAACTGCTTATTCAATTTTGGAACCCACTAACTCCAGCTCATCAGCCAGCTCAGCAAACTCATAACATATTATAACTAACTTTTTGGCTTCACATCTCCTTTACTAACTAATGTAAGACATAACTCAAGAAATCTTAAGCTAAAGTTTGTCAAAGATATTTCTGAACAACATTACACTCTCAATAAATGTGAGTGCAATATATATTTTACCCTTTGACTTACAATTTAGCCAAATATTCTTAACCTTATAAGGAAGATTGAAAACAATATTAAGATATCGAACTAATTGTAACATCTCAAGATGTATGCATGATAGTATTTCTTAGTTTTTGAATTGCAAAAAAAAATAATCATTGTGTCATGTAGCTAACATTTTTAATTAAGTTCCATGTCTGAACGCAATAAGGGTAATTTTATTTTTCAAGCTTAATAATAATAATTCTAAGATGGACTGTTTTTATCGTGAATATAGAATGCTAGTCGATGTTGCCGTCATCTATTGCTTAAACTTACATCTAATTCTAATGTGAAATCTTTAAAGAGCATTCATTACAGTCTGTTTTTCTTAAGTATAGAATCTATAATTCAGTACAGAGTTATTACGAGAGAGTGATCAACCAAAGAATTAAATGGAATATATTAGAGGTTAGTAGAGAGGGATTGGGAGGTGATTTGGTAATGTTGTGGAATTTCGAGATAAATATAGAGATCCAATCTTTTAGTAAACATTATGAAGATGTTATAGTTCATAATGAAAATGGAATATATTAGAGGTGTACGAGAGTATATGGCCACCCATAATTAGATTAAAAAAGATTTACTTGGGAGCTATTAAAAGGTTAACTATTCTTTCTTCACTACCATGGCTGTGTTTTGGTGATTTTAATGATGTGATGAATTTGAATGAGAAACTAGGAGGAAAAGATAAAAGAGTATCTATGGTGAATAATTTTAGAGAAGCTATCAGGGATTGTGATTTAATGTATTTGGAGAGTATTAGGTATCATTGCACATGGTCAAGTAGAAGATAGGCTTGATAGATTTTTGTGTAATAACAATTGGAGAAGTTATTTCCAATATAAGGTAGTATTGAATTTAATTTCCTAGAGTTCATATCACAATCCAATATTGATGGAGGTATTAGAAAAAATAAAGAGAGAAAGATACACGAAAATAACATTTACTAGAGTCCACTATAAAGATATGTAGAGTTCATATGAAATGTAAAAGGAAATTATTGAGCATGAATGAAAGGAAATAAGCTATTAGAACGGTAGCAATTTGGTTGAAATGATTAAGAAGATTTTAAAGAACTCATTGGCAAAGTTGAAGATTTGGAGCAAGAAGGAACTTAGTGGAAGAGAAAGGAAGTTGAAGCAGTTAATTAACATGTTAAATTAGTTAAAAAGTGAGTACAACCATTTTCACAATGGAAAGGAAATTTGAAGGACAAAAAATTATGTTGATAATATCCTCTTAGATGTGAAAACTTTTTGGAAGCAAAGATCGAGAGTTGATTGGTTGAGAGAGGGGGAAAAAATACAATTTTTCCCTCCAAATCCTCTGCAAGAAAGAAAAAGAATAGAATCGATGGCCTTGAAGGTGAAAATGGAAAATGGGTTGAGGAAATGGAGGAAGTGGAAATGATGTTTTGTGAGTATTTCACAAATATCTTTACTACAACAAACCCTTCATTGAGTCAAATGAATATAACTCTATCAGACTTACCAACTAAGGTTACAAAAAAGATGGTTAATTTTCTGGAACAACTATTTAGAAAAGAGGAAAATACAGAAGCTCTTGCACAAATGTGTCCCACAAAAGCACCAAGCCCGGATGGACTCCCTGTAGTGTCTTTTCTGAAGCATTGAAGTTCAGTGAATGAGAAAGTGGTCACAACATGTTTCATATTTTGAATGAGGGAGGTAATCTCACACCCCTGAATCATACTTACATTGCTTTGATATCAAAAGTGAAAAAACCTAGAAAAATGACCGAATTTAGACCAATTAGCCTTTGTAATGTTATTTATAGAATCATAGTTAAAACAATAACTAATAGACTTAAGAAAATTTTGAATGATATCATTTCCCTTACTCAAGTGCTTTTGTCTCCAATGAGCTCATTACCGATAATATAATTATTGGTTATGAGTGCTTGAATAAAATTAGATTAAATAGAAGTAAGAGACACAGTTTGGTGGCTTTGAAGTTAGATACTGGTAAAGCGTATGATAGGGTTGAGTAGAACTTTACACAATGTACAATGCAAAAGCTGAGATTTCCTGTAAAATAGGTGAATTTAATCATGAATTATATCTCTACGGTAAGTTTTTCGGTGTTAATTAACAGGATGCCAAAAGGTCTCATCATTCCTCAAAGAAGACTAAGACATGGATGTCCTCTCTCACCTTACATTTTCATTGTATGTATAGAAGTTTTTCAAATATGCTGATACAGGCATAAAATCAAACTCTCATACAAGGGCTGAGATTCAATAGAGAATTGTCGGTCACTCGCCTTCTATTTGCGGATGACAATTTGGTGTTTACAAAGGCATCCACCTCTGATTATAGAAATTTGAAGTCCATGTTTGATTGCTACGCATTAGCATCAGGGCAGGTTTTCAACTAGGAAAAGTCCTTTATGTTCTTCAACTCTAGTACAAGGCAAAGTCAAATGGAGGAAATTAAAAGCATTTTTTACCTGATTATGGTTTCTAAACATGAGAAATATTTATGGTAAGAAGAAATAATATCATATTCTTCAATAACATAAAGCTAAGAGTTTTGAGTAAGTTGTCCAACTGGTAAAGTGGGGGCTTTTCTTATGAGGGGAAAAGAGGTTTTCACTAAAGCTATGGAGTAAGAAGTTCCAGCATACGCAATGAGTGCATTCAAAATCCCCCAAGGCCTATGTAATGATATTGAAAAAGTTATAGCAAGGTTTTGACGAGGACTGTCTCAGTCTCATAGATGCATACACTGGGTAAGATTTAGGGATTTCTCTAGCTTTAATCAAGCTCTCATTGCTAAATAGGGGTGGAGAATTTCGCATAATCCTGACTCTCTAATGGCAAAAATGTTGAAGGTAAAATATTTCAAGCACATTAGTTTTATAGAAGCAAAACTGGGTTCAAGTCCTTTATTTGTTTGGAGAAGTATATTATGGGGCAAACTAGTGCTTCATAAAGGATTAAGGTGAAGGATAAGGAACGGGAGGCAGGTACCAATATTTAGAAGTAATTGGATTCTGAATTTTGAGTTTTCTAGAAATGCCAATCAGCCTGAATTATCGACTGATGCATTGATGGTTGATTTCATTAATGAGAGAAATCAATTGAAGGCAGACATGATTCCCCAACATTTCTCAAAGGAGGTTGTAGAGAGGATTTTGAGAACTTTACTTCCAAGAACCCTAAGGCAAGACAAGTTGGTACGGCAGTTTGATAAGTATGGTTATTATTCTATTAAAAATGGGTATCATTTAAAGTTTAAACTTCTAGAAAATCCAAGTTGCTCAGACAGTACAAAAACCTAGTGGAAAGTTATTTGGGCAAATGACATTCCAGAAATAATGAAAATATTTATGTGGAGGGCTGCACATAACATGTTACCAACAATTGACAATTTATGGAAGAGAAAAGTTGTGAGGAATTCGATTTGCCAGAGATGTTGCTGTAAAAGTGAAGATGTTTTCCATGCATTGATGGAGTGTAAGGATGCTTATATGGTTTGGAAGTTGACAGAATCCCATGAAGATGTCAAGTGGATGGCTTATTAAGATCTGTTGAGTGTGTTGTAAGAATTGGCTAAGAAGAGAAAGAAAAAAGGTTTGGAGTAAACAATTGTAGCATGTTGGGCTGTTCGGTATGTAAGGAAAAAAGACCCCAAAGTTTCAGTTGCAAGAGTGGTGGAGTCATACATGCGAATTAATGCTCCAAGTGCTCAAGTTCTGTCATTTTATCAGCAAAATAGTTAGCAATCATAGAAGCCTCCCCCATTTTATAGGTATAAAGTGAATGTGGACGCGGTTATTCAAGTTTCAAACTTGAAGGCATGCTTGGGGGGCAGTAATTACAAATTCAAATGGCAAGATAATAGCCACAACAATTCAGAGGAGTCCCCTACGAAGGAAATGTAGCAAACACGGAGGCTGAAACGGTGCTATTTGGGATTCATATGGCTCAGCAAGCAAAATATGGGCCAATAATAATTGAATCATAGTCAAAAGAAGTGGTGGAGCTCTATATGAACAAGAAGAGTAGCATAACTGAAATATATTGGATTATTGAAGAAATCCAGGTAAAGTTGGCAATGGGAAGAGATGAGATGAGATTTATCAATCCCAATCCTGTCCCATATATGCAAGTGGGATGAAAAAATATCTCACTCCCGTCTCTATATTTTTTTAGGACAAAATATGTCTCAATCACATCCCAAAAGAGATGTGATCCCATAGGATCTCATTCCAATTGGAAAAATTCTCATTCTTAGTCGGTAATGAGATGGGATATGGCGGAATTTGTCAATCTCACTCCCGTCCCGTATATGCAAGTGGGATAAAAAAAAATCTCACTCCCATCCCAAAAATTTTTTATGGGACAAAAATATGTTCTAATCTCATTCCAAATGGGATGGGATTCCGCATGATCCCATCCCATCGTGAAAAATTACCATCTTTAAATCTAGATAAGCTTGAAGAACTAAGATTTGTCTTCAATTCAATATGCTCTTAGAAAGTGCAATGTCATTGCTCACTCCATAGCTAAAATAGCTTTAGAAATTGAGAAACTTGTTATTTGGATAGATGATTTTCCGGTTCAAATCATGATTTTACTTTCTAAGTGTTATCAATAGAAAGCTTTACTTTCTCTTTTAAAAAAATGGAGAAACTCGTCTAGCTGATTGCTAACATGAGTTTGTAAAACTCTGTATAATAATTATGTGATTGTTTATAATATGAATGTGACATTTTCTCATTTAAAATTACAGTTGGTTTCATGTTATAATGTGTAATCTCAATTTGAAAGAAGCTCAATATCGTAAACCCAAAGAGAAAAGACCAAGAGAAGTGAGAGAAAAGCAATCGGTAAGCCCAGCGAGAAAAGACCGAGAGAAGTCGAAGAAAAGCGATCGGAAGGACACGTGCAGGAAGCATGCGGCGCAATGAGGCAGTCAAAACCACGTAACGTATTCTAAAGGCAATCAAATAAACACGTCATGTTCACATGGATATGGTCCCACGAAAAAGTAAATGACCTGAACTGATGAACAGGCAAAGGTTAACGTGGCAGGCGCATGGCAACCACCTGATCGTGCGATATCATCTGTGATGACGACGGAGGAGGTGGGCCTTCCAAAATAGATTAATAACTAGACGAAAACGATGAGAGTTGTAAGAAAGCAACCACAAACGATCATGCTTGCGTCGTAGTCAGTAAGTACAAACTACTTTGCACGTATGCAACTTGCAAGCTAATTAATTCTAAGACGGTTAACTGGTTTCGTTTCAACCCAAAAAAAAATTATTTCATACCTCCTTTCTACAGTGTTAACAAAACCCAGGCCTATTCTGAAGGGAAAAATAAATAAATAAAAATAAAAACAAAAACAAAAAACCAGGCCTGGGCCTATTCCCGGATTTGAGCCCATAACTACCAGTCCCTCCGTTCCGTTACAAACATTCATTCAATAAACGGAAGTCACCTTAATTATAATTAGGGGATTTACTATGCATCTTTTGGATTGAAGGAAAAGATAATATGGGCCTGCACCGTAATGGTAACACATAGAAAACATTAGATGGCACCACGGTATTTTAGGAATTATGATGTGTGAATTAAAATTCCCAAAATCAATTAATAATTATGCAGACTCCAACGAGTATGAGAGTAAGGGTTAGTATGATAGTGTTGTTGTTTTAAAATAATTGGAGTTATTAGTTGTTCTATAGAAATAATTAGGGTTATTATCATTTCACTATTTCAAAAATTATTAAATATCAAATGATTACAAGAGGTATTGTCTCTTATCATTTTCCTACTATATCTTTATAAAAATATCATTTTACTACTTTTTTGTTACAACCGTTAGTTGACCCGTTAGTTGACCAATTAGTTGACTAATAAAATACTAATTTTACCCTTCATGATTAAAAAAATAATAAGACAAATTTGTAATCCATATATCATAATTCCAACAAAAAGAATTATGCTGGTATTTTATATTCATTTTAATAAATATATTACAAATTTATTTTGTAAATAAGTTTCAAGTTTTTTTTTAATCATGAAGGGTGAAATTGGTATTTTGTTAGTTAACTAACTGATCAACTAACGGTTATAACGGAAAAGTAGTAAAATGATATTCTTATAAAGATATAGTAGGAAAATTATAGGAGGCAATATTTGTTGTAATCATTTGATATTTGACAATTTTTTAAGTAGTAAAATGATAATAACCCAAATAATTAATTGTGAATAGAGTTAGTTAAACGTTTGATAAAATTTATTTTCAGTATTGCTGTGAGTTTTAAAAGCAATCCTATGTGTTTGGTGAATTTTACTGTTAAACAACTGTAAGAATTAAAATGATGGAATTGGACATAATGTTAAATAAAATTTATTTACACATTTATAAATATGTATATAAAATATTTTTTATTGTGTATATGTAATAACTGATAACTAAAATAAATTTTTTTTATTTTTTTAACCTAATATAATTGGTAATAACAATAATCTTTTTAAAGTTACTGATTATATTTCTTAATTAATAAGGTTAGTTTAATTTTTTATAATATATATAAGGATATGTATGAAACTGTGTTAAGTATAAAATTGATTCTCCAAATCATATTTTGAAAAGTTACTCTTTTCGTACTTCAAAATTTGTTGTACGATGGGCTAATTTTATTAAAAGTCATTAAAAAAAAGTATCAAGTACCAAAATTAGTTCTTAGCATTGCAAAATCATTTTTTAGGCTCCCAAAAGTAATTCTAATCAAGCCCTAAATATATTCCACAATGTGCTCATTTGTTGATTTATGAAATCGAGTGTACCAATGAACCGAAACCTAAATTATTGTTGTTGTTGTCGTTGTTAATATTTTGTATAAATTCAAAAAATTTATTAGAAAAGGATAAAAAAATATACACAGAAGGAGTTTCAACTAAACAAAACGACATTTAAATAAGTTAAAAGAAATCTCATGTAGGCACTTGCCAATATTTTCAGGTGGACAATTCCACCAAGTATGACTATCACAACTCAAATCCATATTCAGAAGAATTGAAAAAAAAAAATTGAAACCTAAATTGAACCCATTGATTGTTATATAAAAAAAAAAAAGAATAAAAGTAAACCGACTACTCAAAAAAAAAAAAAAAAAATCAAACCGCGACTGCATATGTTGAAACTTGAAAGACAAAATTAAGATAATGAATTAGAAAGAGTAGGAGGCATGGCCAGTTGCAAGGCACTGCGACGCATCATGGTCATCGGGGTCTCCATCTATCCATCTAAATTTGACAAAAATATGTGATAATGAATGTCCTTATTCAAAGTTAAATAATCCAAATGATCTTCAACTCCACCAAATGCAATCCTTTGGGGCCCCATTGTTCACTGAAAATCTCATCCAAAAAGAATCCCACGCCTTCTCTTTAGATAAGATCATGTTATATCAATACGAGCTCTCTTTAATACCCACTAATTTCTACCGGTACATGCATATACGATTTGCCCATGATACTTTTTGCCCTCCAACCAATTTCTTTTTTCTTTTTAACACTGATATTTTAGCATCACTATCGTTTTCATGACTTATGAGACTTGAAAATTTTTCTCTACAAAAGATATAGGTGGATGTAAATTTCTTCCCAAATATTATGATTGTTACTGCTTCTTTTCTTTCTTCCATTTTCTCCAAAAAAAAAAATTTAATTTAATGGATTAATTCTTTTCTTTCTTTCATTTTCTCAAATAGTGCACGAGTCAAAAATTTAGTTTATAGGGTACGATTTAATAGTAAATTTAATATAAGTGATCACAAATTCAACTCATGAGATATTTTAATTAAGTTTACGGGAATAAAAATTTAAATAATAAAAGTAATTTAAAATTTTTTTAATCAAGTGAAAGCGATTGTGAGGCTGTTTTTGCTTACTTAATGTTAACTCCGCTCTTAATTAAAGTAAAATAGAATGCTTATGCCAATGGGTTACTTTTGCCACTATGGATGAGTCAATTAAATAAAAATTATTCAAACTTTTTTTTTTAAGAATTTCAAACTATTAATAAGAAGAGTAAGAAATTTTTTTTTTTCCAAAATAAATCATATAAACGAGATTTTGTTAAAAAATGACGTTAGTGTCTTTGAAATCGACTTTTCAGATTTTCTGCTTCAAGTCCACATGATTACATCATGGGAGTGAAGTCATTGTATTCAGTGTACGATCGAAAATTGTTTTTCAAAGGTGCTGATTGCAGACTAGAGGTACTAAGGGCGCTACGTGGATGGTAAGTACTTGGCCACGTCACAATCTTGAATGCTTTACTGGTTTGTGCCCGTGTAGGTGGCTTTAACAATTTAACAGCTCACGTACGGTTGAGCTCATTTGATATGTCAATAATATTTTTCGGATGAATAATACTATACAATCAATGTATCAAAAATAGTATACAATTTATAAAAAAAAATTTAAAAATATATCTTGTAGTTTTTTTTATCTTGTGTTTTTTTTAGTTATTTTAATGGATAAATAGTATTTTTTGTGTGAAAATATTTTTTTTTTGTATTTCACCTAACATATATTATGGTCATACTTATCAAATATCGTACTAATAAATATAGGATGATCCATTACTATAATGGTGATTACATACTAAATAAGCTTATTAAAATATTTTTAATTTTTTGTTATTGGTCATCGTAATTCAATTTTATTAGAAAATATGGAAAAGATTATTACAGTCTACCAAATGTGAGAATAAAATATAATTATATTTACTCTTAACCCTATTTTATAATTCGGTGATTATTTTATATATGTGTGTACGTGCAAGTGTTTGAATTTTGGTCTCCTTCTAGACATGTGTGCCCTAGTTGCAGAGAATCAAGCAACTTAAACAAGCAATTTTTCTAAAGTAATGAGTGACTCTACAAATTTCTTTTATCGTTTTTATTTGGCAATAATATTCATTGGATAACGTAAAGCAAGGTTAAGAATCTCAAAGATAATACAAAATGAGATTTATTCTAATGATTGTGCCCACCTGTAATGCCAAAGTAAAAGAAGTTCTAAACCCAATCCATGAAAAAGAACTAAAGTACTTTTATATTCGCTCATATCAAAGTTTTTTTTTTAAATTATCTTTCTTTCTTTCTTTCTTTCGACAATATCATGGTCGAAGAAACAATTAATTATATGTTTATATTCGTGTAACAATGTAATCGTATTGATGTAACGTTCTCATGTAACTATATCGATTATGTATGGTATAATGATAATTTTGGATAAGGAAACTACTCATTTGTTGGGTGATAAGTTTTTTTTTTTTTCCACACGTATAGTTAAGAGGTATAAATTCCTTCGTCTACTATTTAATTGGACAATTTTTTTTCATCTAATTATTTAGAAGTAAATTCAGTTTTTATAGAGTTTAAATATTTAAGATTTCACGTTACATATATATGAGAAATTATTTTTACACCACATTTATTTTGTTATATGTAAATCTAATCATCTCAAAATTTTGACATGTTCTTTACATCACTTTTGTTTTTAAATTTATATCAACAAATCACTTTAAAACTAAAAAATGACCACCTTACCTCTAAGTTAATTAAAAGATCATTTTATTCTACAAAATTTTAAAAAATAAAAATTATAATTACAATAATACCCTTGAATTTAATAAAATAAATAAATCTCAAATCCAATATGTCAATTTTTTATAATTATAATTTCATTTAAAACTTATCATGTTAATTTTTGTAATTATAACTTCATTTAATTTGTATATGGAAGTTTCTTAATATCAATTATAGGGAAGTTTACAATAATTATAGGGAGTTATTCTTTTCATGTTAATTTTTGTAAACTTCCCTATACCTAATTTAATTAAAAATTAAATAAAATTATAATTATAATTAAAAATGCAAGATGTAAATTTTTTATAATTATAATTTAATTTAAAAATTATCATATTAAATTTTGAGATTTATTTTTTATTGAATTTAGGGGTCTTCTTGTAATTATAATTTTTTTTTAAAATTTTATAGAATAGAATAGTCTTTTAATTAATGTAAAATAGTTATTTTTAGTGTTAAAGTGGTTGATTAATACAATTTAGAAACAAATGTGGTGGAAAGAACATGTCAAAATTTTGTAGTAGTTAAATGTACATATGACAAAACAAATGTGGTGTAGAGATAATTTCTCTTGTGTGTGTGTGTGTGTGTGTGTTTATATATATATATATATATATATATATATATTCAGTTTCTAGTGTTATTAAACTGCATGACTTTATAGTGTATTGAAAATTAATGCTCTTAAGCCGAATGACTTAACAGCGTGTCTGTATTAAAATTAAAAAAAAAAAAGAGAGCATCCGCACCGAAGAATGATTATTTATATATGGTTTATTAAAATTTTACTTATGTTTGATTTTTAGAGATTTATATCTACATATCAAAAGTGAGCTTTTATTACTTTTATATGAATAAGAAAATATATGAATGAGAAGTAAATATAATATTATAAAAATATTTCTATTAAATACACTTATCTTTTAAACGATAAATGTCAAATAATTTTGTTTAAGATATTTTTTGTTTATAATAACAAATAAGATGCCGTTTATATTCAGATATTAAAAAAATGCCATCTAGACATTTGTATTCCGATCCATTAAGACTTAGGAAAAATTTAGACCCATTTAAATTTTAGACAAAAAAAAGCTACATAAATATGGTTTTAATAATTTTTTATTGTAAATATCGATAAATTTAATATAAAAAGACAATCAACCCAATAATAGTTTCCTTAATGCACAACTAGATCTCACCATAAAAAAAAGGACAATAAGGTCTTTTTCAACTTGTGGGTTTTGTCTATTTAGCACTATAATGTCCACGAAATTAATGTGCTACGATATTTTTATTTTTATTTAAATAAATATAAATAATTATAATTTTTTAAATGATAAGAGTTTAGCTGTTCACTTTTTAAAAGATTAGGTTTGGGCAGTTTTTCATGGGCAAACATAAGAGTAATCTAATATTCCAAAATGAAAATTGTATATATATAAAAGCTAGTTTAATCATCTAACCCTTAGATAACATATATACAACAATTATTGAGCTAACAAACACCAACCACACTACCAATATATTGTGTTGTATTTTTCTTTTGTCAAAAGTAAAGTGGGCTGCTATTAAATTTTATGGTGAATAAAAGCTAGGGTAAATTTTGAAATACATTTTGTAAAATGATAATTTTATAAGTATTCTTAAGTTATTCTAAATCTCAAGTTATCTTTATTTTTATTCAAAAGATAAAGAAAAAATAAAAACAGATTATGATTTTTTTAATCTTTTCAATAATGATGGAAGGTTGAGATTTATAATATTTTAAAAGATATTTTAAAAATTATCATTTTATAAAGGGTAAATACGAAATTAAGCCTAAAAGCAAATGGTCCTTTCGATTGCAGTCCAAGAGAATCACTACTTTCCTCTTAACTGCAACTTCTCTATGTCAAATGCAAAATATACCTTTACAACGACAAAGAATCTCCCACTTTGTACAAGAATTGCCTTTCATGGAAATCGCCTAACTATTTTTTTTTTTCTTTTTTTAACTCAATGCCAAGATTCTTAAGAATCCAGAACATATTATTAACAAGAATATATTATATTCGAAACTATGGAGAATTTAGCCCTATAACAACAATCTCATCAAATGCACTTCCAAGTATACTTTTATTCAAAAGTCCTTTGTAAATAACAATCTGCTAGACCCTTTTTTTTTTAAATTTTTTAGAATTTTCTGTAGCCTGAAGTTTATTAGACTTTTTATTATATAAGTCCATTGGATTCTCAAATTCAGAACAAGTTGAATTTATTTTAAAATAATTAGAACAAATTAACTTCCATAATATGTATGAAATGATTCGAGCCCTTAACCTTAAGAATTGAATTATTCACAAAAGAGTGTATTAGAACTTCAAATTCAGAATGAGTTGAATTTATAAAATACGCATGAAATGACTCGAATCCTCAATATCAAGAATTAGATGATTAATAAAGGTTGTAACTATCTACATTACAATTATACTTTAAACATCCATCTTCTATTTAAATTTTATACTAAACTTCATGAGACGCTCAAATAATTTTGTCCCAAAAAATAGAGTAGAGTTATTTGGACATACTAATTTCCTCTATACACCAACTAATCTTTCATTATTAATTTTTTTTTGATGAAATTACCTAACTAATCATATTTTCTCTTTTTCTAAATAACCATATTTTCTCTTTCTCTCTTCATTTACTTTCTCATCGATTTTTGCATTTCTTTTTTTTTAGTGATAGATTGCAAATAATTTTGTGATATGAGACAAACTGATATCAAGAAAAAAGAGGAACAAAACCCACCATCTATATATTCACATAACATAAAGAATAATTTTTTTTTTCATCTAAATTTTTGGAACGAAAAACTAACTACTAAATTCTATTTAAAGGTAATGACATAAATAAACAAATAAATCTATTTTAATTTCTATCTAAAGCTTAGAGATTTCTTTTTCCGACAACCATGAAGGGGGAATTTTGTTACATTAACACCGTGAGATTGAACAAAAAAGAGATTAATATGAGTAAACTTCAGAATTTAAAAAAAATTAAAATCTAATAATAAATATACGTTTTCAGATGAGCTTAAAGACGAAATTAATGAGTTGAAATAATTTTGCCAAAAAATATTTGTGAGTCAGTAGGACAAATATAAATGAATAAAAGGTCCATATAAAAAGACAAAAAAAACCTCAATCGTCAAAATCCTCTCAATGTACCCCACGACAGACATCATAAATAATAACACACACCTTAATCACGTGGCTCCCATGGCCATTCCACGCCCATAATCAAATTTTTTACTCATCGCCCACCTCTCTGGCTCAGCTCTTCTCTTCTCTTCTCTTCTTCCCATAACAAATTAAAATTTAAAAAACTTTTAAAAAACCCGGCGATTATTTCATATCATGGCTGCGACGACGATCAACGACCTTCCCGACGTAATTTTATCAAATATTTGTGCGGCAATCAGCGATACGCGCGCGCGGAACTCGCTGTCTTTAGTCAACCGGAAGTTCCACTCGCTGGAGAGGGCCACGCGCAACTCCATCACGCTCCGCGGCAACGCGCGCTACCTGCACATGATCCCTATCTGTTTCAGATCGGTCACGGACCTGGACATTTCCAACCTCTCTCCGTGGGGCCACCCCTTGCTCACGCTACCCACGCCCTCCGATCCTCTCCTACTCGCCCACCGCTTACGTCAGGCCTTCCCGTTAACCACGTCTCTCACCATCTACTGTCGGATACCGTTAACGCTCGAGATTTTGCTCCCCCAGTGGCCGGAATTGCGCCACGTCAAGCTGGTCCGTTGGCACCAGCGGCTACAGGCTCCGTTGGGCGCGGAGTTCATCCCGTTGTTTGAACATTGCGAATGTCTAAAGTCCATAGACCTCTCGAATTTCTATTTCTGGACGGAGGATCTCCCGCCGGTTCTCAGAGCTTATCCTGAAAAATCCGCCAACCTCACATGCTTAAATCTCCTCACGACGTCGTTTACTGAGGGTTTTAAGGCGCAGGAGATTCGCGAGATCACAGCCGCGTGTCCCAGCCTGAACGAGCTCCTCGTCGCGTGCACGTTTGATCCGAGATACATTGGTTTCGTTAACGACGAGACTTTATCAGCTATAGCAACCAACTGTCCGAAACTGACGCTGCTCCATCTGGTCGATACGTCGTCGTTGGCTAACGAGAGAGGAGACCCCGACAGCGACGGGTTTACAGCGGAGGACGCGAGTGTCAGTAGAGAGGGCTTGATACAGCTGTTTAGCGGGCTGCCTTTGCTGGAAGAGTTGGTTCTTGATGTGTGTAAGAATGTGAGGGATAGCGGTCCCGTTTTGGAGGTGCTCAAGTCCAAGTGCTCGAGTCTGAAAGTGCTTAAGCTGGGCCAGTTTCATGGGGTTTGTTTGGCGATTGGTTGGCAGCTTGATGGGGTTTCCTTGTGCGGAGGGCTCGAGTCCTTGTCGATAAAGAATTGCGGGGACTTGAGTGACATGGGTTTGGTGGCGATCGGGAGAGGGTGTCGTAGGCTCGTTAAGTTTGAACTCGAGGGTTGCAAGAATGTTACGGTAGATGGGTTGAGGACGATGGCTGCTTTGCGTCGGGAGACTCTTGTGGAGATGAAGATTTCGTGCTGTAAGCAGCTGGGTGCTGTGGCGTCTTGCAAAGCGCTGGACCTGGTACGTGATCGTATTGAGAAGCTGCATATCGATTGTCTGTGGGATGGATTGGAGTTGACTGAGAGTTCGGAGTCGAAAGTAAGGAGTTTTGATCTCAATGAGTTGAATGATGAAGACGATGAACTGGGGCTTAGGAAGAAACGCAAGTTTTGCCTGCCTGAAGGAGGCAATTGGCATTTGCAAATTAAAGAAAATGGAGTTTGTTGCAAGACGTGGAAGAGGTTGAAGTGCCTGTCCCTTTGGATTGAAGTGGGTCAGCTTTTGACTCCGTTGCCTATCGTTGGTCTCGATGACTGTCCCGTTTTGGAGGAGATTCGTATAAAGATGGAAGGAGATAGCCGTGGGCGGCAGAAGCCGTCGGACCGAGCCTTCGGATTGAGCTGCCTCACACGGTATCCCCAGCTTACAAAACTGCGGTTGGAGTTCGGTGAAACAATAGGATATGCTCTTACTGCCCCTGGCGGTGAAACGGATCTGACACTTTGGGATAGGTTTTTCTTCAATGGGATAGGGAACTTGAGACTCAATGAGCTCGATTATTGGCCGGCACAAGACCGGGATGTGAACCAGAGGAGTCTCACGCTTCCGGCATCTGGATTGATCGCGCAGTGCCTTACCCTGAGGAAGCTTATCATCCATGGCACTGCACATGAACATTTCATGATGTTCTTCACTCGAATGCCTAACGTGAGGGATGTGCAGCTCCGAGAAGATTACTATCCAGCACCGGCTGATGATTCGACTACTGAGATGAGAGAGGACTCTCACCGTCGTTTTGAAGATGCAATGAACAGGCGACGCATTGCTGATTGAATCATGTAAATAAAATTTTCAATCCTTGTTGATCGCCTGAAACTATCTGGAACCATGTAATGCGTTTTAAGTTGTATCCAAGAGGCATGAACGATTTCGGCAACATCGAGTTACCCACCACTGCATGTTTAATCTCATTTTACAGTTTCTTTTTTCTTGCTTTACCCAAATACAACTCGAAACGTGCAAAACCAATCCGATTGTGTAATTTTATACGGTAACAGCGATGTGTCCGTTGTATGCGTTTTCTGAGTGGAATTGGAATCCATTTGGTGTGATGGCGAAAGAAAGAAATGGGAATCCGGTCATCCAAATACTGAAAAAATGCAACATTCAATGCTTTCACAATTATTGGAAAAATCAAGATAGCTTACAACTTAAGAAGCCGAGGATACAATGTAGCAACTCTACCATGTTTTTCTATACACAGAAGGGGAAGATTTTGTATTGTATCAGCAAAGTGAGTACTCGCAGTCCAGCAAGCGGGAAAGTATCTCCTCACAGCTTGGCCTTTCTTGTGGTTCTGCCCAGCAGTCTGCAGTCAAGGACATGACAAGAGATTAGTTCATATAAACTCTTTTTCCACCAAATTAAACTCATACGAACGATTGAAAATTAATAGAAATGACAAGCATGAAATTTAATAAATTGTAAATGCAGTCAACCTGCAATCAGTCTGCCGAGTGGACCTTCAGGAATCTCCAAGCGGGAGCCTTCATTTGCAACAGCATAAACAACCTAGACAGAAAGAAACGATTAGCCCACCGTTAGCTCCTTATATTTAAATAAAATGTGCGTAATTAACCATGAAGACTCATGTCAGCTTACCCTTTCCGGTAGTACACCTTCCCATGGTCTATTTAGAGTGCAGAGCTCCCACATTATGACCCCAAGGCTAAAAATATCACATTTTTCTGTGAAGGGTTCATTACGAATAAGTTCAGGAGCCATCCATTCTGGAGTTCCAGCAGATGAGGAGTCTCTCATGGGTGAGTCCGTTATTATTCTCGATAGCCCAAAATCACATATCTTGACAGTCCAGTGTTTATTCACAAGACAGTTTGCACTTTTTAAGTCACAATGGACTATCTTCATTCGGTGTACGCACATCAAACCCCTTATTAGTAGGCAACAGAAAATTCCAGTGAATATACAGCAGAAAATTTTCATGATATTTATTCAACTTCAATCACATGAAAGTAGGCAACCAGATCCATTTCCTTATCTAATTTGAATACATAAAGACAGTTATAATTTTGCAGCAAAAGCTAAAGAGAATAACAGAAAATGAGATGCTTACACCATAGCCTATAAACAATGAATTAATATAATTGCCAACAAAACGAAATTTGAAAAATAAATAAGGTAATATCACAGCTAGCATGTCATTCAATTCATGAAAACATCCAGCCACAAAATAATGGAAAAGATCAAAGGTCATGAATTATATAATACCTTTACAGTGCAAAAGGTAATGTTTATGAGATGGGAAGAAAACAACCTCAAGCTTGAAAAATGCAAAGACCCTATTTCTAAGTTATCAATGATGAAGCCGAGGTTTGATTGAAGAAAACACACAGTGAATGGCGAAAAAGGTTAAGAGCATCCCAGTGCTTCAGCTTTTGCTTGCCTAGGTCTACTTTTTCGTAATGACAGTTTTAATCTAGCCACCATAATGATAAAAGTCTCTCACATTCCTCATGTCCATAAATGTTTTAGATAAAAATTTTAGAGATTCTTAATTTCCAAAGACAAGCAAATGAAACGCATAACTCACCAATGGAAAACATCAACAATCTAGCTTAATTCCTAACAATTGCATTATTTATAAATTCACATGCAAAGCGCAAATATGATTGTACTTCAAAATAAACATTCCACAAGTGCCATAAATCACTGTACAGAAAAAGTATATGAACTTCCTATGTTATGAACAGGCTTGATATACCTGCATATATCACGTAGCATTTTCAATTTTCTCCTCCAGCTAAGCTTCTTTTTTTGACCACTCAAATGAATCAAATGGTACAAGGACCCAAGCTCCATGTATTCAGTAATCATTGACAATCGTGGAGGCTTTGTGCAAGCACCCAAAAATAAGATAACTGCAAAACCAGCATTGCCCGATTCACTAAAAAACTCCAATCACAGTCAAGTTTCTCAAGTCTATGATAGGGGAAATATATGGAATAATAAAAACTCACAAACGTAACTAACGTGTGTGTGCTTGCACAGAGAAAGTGAAAGGGAGTAAGAGTAGAGTGGCAACTGGTTTGGTATTGGCACTGGGATCATATGTGCAAGTGGTAACACAAAATTCTTTAGTAACAATGAACATAACATAGTAACATGATTACTACTAACATTGAACAGTGTAGACAAATAAGGCAATAACATTCAGCAACAAGTAACAAAACATCTGGACCAATAGTATGTTACCGCTCAATCCTATAATTTTTTTCATAATATGGACCATTGAACTAGGGATATGTTATCATGCATTCCTCCCACGCATGTTTCATGTGCACTGAACACCGTGTTATTTGTCAGACATCGCATTTTACACATTTAGGGTAACCATTATATATGAACATGCATTTCCGTATATATACCAGCCAGTATTATAGCAATTTGCGTCAAATGTTACACATTTTGTGTTACCGTTATTGTGTCTGATGCAACTGATAGATGCCTATTTTCGTCGGTATTATAGCAATTTGCACACTTATATAGGTAAGTTCATTTTTGTTAACAAGAAATGATCATTGATTTCAAAAATTCTATAGAACTTTAAAACACAAATAACTGAAAGAATGGCAGAAGGAGGTACCATTAGGATGCCGAAGACGACTGAAGGTGGAGACATACCCACACATAAAGCAATAACAAGGATTATGTTAGAAAGTAAACTGTAAGACAAAACTAAAACAATAAACAAATCAACGAGAATACACCTTAGAATAGATATCTCATTGCAAAAGTCTTCCATGTTTTCTGCTGTTAGATCTTGCTCCAAGAAAACCTTGATTGCAACATCTGTACCATTCCATATGCCACGAAAAACTTCTCCGAAAAAACCTGTGATAGAGGGATATAATGAACATAATAAGATATAAGAAACCTATTATACATTGATCAAAAGCTATTCAAGGATGAGTAATGATATTTGTAAGAAAATTGGGGAAAAAAACAAATAGAATAAAGATGTATGTGCATAAAGGCAAAAATAATAAAAATAAATGATTAGTCTTCTAGTTAAATATTTTGTCTTTCATGATATAGTCCACGTCAAAGGCCTAAAGACACTTTTGCAAACAGAACACATAGAATGACAATCAGCAATGTTTACCAATTCCAACACGAGTTCCCACAGTTAATTCAGAGAAGTCAATGTTCCATTCCTCATAAGCTAATAAAGGTTTATTCTGGAACATGGGAGATTCCAAAACTTTATTCCATGTTGAGACAAATTCGGAATTTGCCATATAGCCAGAAGATCCACCTCTCTCAGAACCATGACTCCCATATTCATGGGGAGATGAGGGCAGTGAAATAGCTTTCTGAGAGTTCATCTGGTCACGGGAAAGATTATACAAAGCAGATCTTCCACCGGATATTTCATCATGAGTACCAAGATGGAAATTTGAGGCCTAAGATATTGCAAAAATATTAGTAACCATCATGAAAGCAAGTTTGTATCATCAATCCAACCTCTTAACCAAAATAAATTGCTGATTTCAGGGCCTGATGGACAACAACAATCAAAATTTAAATAAACTAAAATTATGACAAAGAATTTAACAGATTCAATCATAATCCGTGCTCTAAAGCTAAATAATATTGAAAAAAACATCATTTTTTATAACTTAGCAGACACATCCCCCATGCAAACATGATTATTGTAAGTTCTGGATTAATTATTGTAATTTACTGATACAGAAAGTTTATATATGCAGTTTATGGATGTACTGATCCAACAACATTTTAATGAAACTTGGCAAACACTCAAACATAATTGACATGCAAAAGTCAAGTAAAAACTTCTGCTATGGCACCATGTCCTATTATCCTTAATAGTACATGCATACCACCACAACATTCAAGATTGATGCTAAAGATAAGAAATGCAAAAATAAATAAATAAATAAATAAATTTCAGTCCTCATTTATAGAAATCAGAGAAGTGTACCTTTTTTGGAAGATCTGAAGTATTGTCATTTGAAGAACGGGTGAAGGGCCTATCCTCCCCTCTTTCTTGCAAAAGACGATTTTGCTTCAATGTTTCATTCATTGCTCGCACAGCCCTGAAACAGTTTGCAATATCCTGAGTTAATCCTCTATGTATGAAAATCATTCGGGAATACCATAAAATTCTGTCCACTCGATGTTAATGCCAACATAATCGATTTAATGGATTAGTCATGTACTCAGTTCACCTATCCTTAGTACTCTGAAACATGGATAGAGCCATCTAATTCAATTGACCAGGAATCAATCTAACTTATTATTTACTTTGATGTCTGACCAAGAAGAAATATAAGCACAGGCACCCACAACCATGCTGTGACATAAGAGATCATGAAAATGCAAGAAAAGCCATGTAGCCACTATGAAGTTATTCAAAAGTCACCATCACAAGGATACAGAAAATATTTCAAAACAAGTAGTCACTTTATTCCTACAAACTGACAGGGCAACTCAAAAGTTAAAATAATACAGGAACAAATGACATAAAAACAAACACCAACCTTACAATATCATCACCAATCTCAGGAGTTATGCTAATGCTTCTTCTTCTTATTCTACGAGCTTCCGATGTTGAAGCACCCTCTGACCTGCAACTACAATTGAAATCAAATAGGAAAAGCAGATTTCTGTTCACAACTCCACAAATTCTAAACTTTACGTAGACCATGCTCTCGCTAAAACATCCAATTCAAATACAACACTGACATAAGAGTTAAAAATCACATGTTGCTTTCAATCAAACAAATGTCCCTCCATCTACAGTCACATAATTAAGAATATGTTGTACTGCATGTTCCTCACATTCAAGGCACACAGATCAAACACAACCAAACCACAAACAGAAACATAACTTATTTCAATTTAATTAACATAACAAGGTGATTCAAACGCAGCACCAATTAGAAAATTGATTCTAAAACAGATTAAGCATGAATCGAACTCAAAAGCTTAAGCTTAGAGGTAAGGATCTAATAATTTAAGCTCTCTCACAATTTCAAGAGAGATAAGGTTTAAAGCCGGATTTCCTACAGAGGAAGGATGAGTTTCTGTGTTTTTTTAAGAAATAAGGCTACAAATTGCAAGTCCGACCTCAAGTTAGAGCTTACGTATACTCTAGACAATGGATATTTCTTGTGTTCTTTAAATCGATCCATAAACTCTGGAATGATAACGTAGTGACGATAGAGAGTACAAGAAAGAAGCAGCTAAATCCTTTCCATAAGAAGACACGCAGGGTCATTTGAATTTATTCTTTTCTAGTCTAAATGATAGTTAGAAGTTGCACTAATCACCTGAGGCCTAGACATTTAAGGAGATATAACTCCCAGCAAACTTTTTGGACCATATTTGAAGGTGGGTATACACTGTGGGAAGTACCAACTGGAATTAGAATGTCTTCTGATTATAAATGACAAATCCCATGACTTTGGCTTTCTTGCATACTCATTGATATTGTGAACTACATAACTTTCCCACCATATTCTACAACTTTGACTGGGAAATAATTTTTTCATTCTCTAGAGGAACATAACCATAAATCAACAATGAGATCTGAAATAAAGCAACAAAAAAGAACTAGAATGTTTATTTTGTTTATTGATACTGCAAGCACATGAATAAACAAGTAGCACACCATGCATTAAAAAAGAATGAATAGATCTTCTGTATAAGTTATATAACATAGCATCAAAAGTGGGATAACCTTGTTGTGGCTACATCATCACCATAATCTGCAAGTGAATTTCTGTCTCCACTCAGCATGGACCGCCCACGTGCTCGAAATGAAGGATGCTCTGGACTGCAAAAAACAATAAAACTTTAAAAATAATGACAGAACCTGCGCACAAATTATTGAAACTTGCCAACGATTTGAAAATGATTTTAAGAACAATCAACATACACTTGATGTAAACTTCAAAGTTATGCACACGGACCAAATGTGCTCATATAAAACGAAAATCAATGCATTTATGGATACCTTTGCATAAGTGAGTGTGCGTGCGCGCGCGCACGTGTCTAATTAGTTTTCTAATCATATCATCACTTATTGTTGCAATAATGATTAGTGAAGACAAGCTCCTTGAAAACAACAATATCCACCCAAATAAAAGACAAGAGAGGAATTATTCACCATTATATATCAAACTATTTTTAATCCTGAAGTAATTAGCCAAAACTTTTGTGAGCAATCCAAGCATCAAATTTCTCTTACGTCATATCACTGTAGAAAATTTATAACTGGAGATATTAAATTAAAAGAATAAATTAATAGATTTCCAAAACATGTTACTGAGTTTATAAACCAAACATCATGGCTAACAATTTTTATAGGAAACAAATAGAAAATATTACTTACTAAAAGCTCGATAAGTCATAAATTATTTGATTCAAATCCTTTGACCCATCCATTCATTTAAAAAAAAAAAAAATCCTTTGGTTCATAAATACTCATTTCTACTTTCACCAAAATAGTATGGCATCGAGAATCACTGCACAACTAAAAATAATTGTGATAATAAATTTTCATTATCTCAGTAAAAGTAAATGCAAAATCTCAAGCAACACACACTGTAGGAAAGCTTATGATACATTCGCACCAATAATAAGTAATACATAGCCATAATATTCACTCTTGCCATTGCATAAGGGGATTGGTTTTTAGCACGAGAGGAACCTCATAATTTCAGAAAACTAAGATTTAATAACCGTAAATAAGTAAATCCCACAGAAGGTGTTTAAGAAAACCTGGAACTAGCAGTCCGTTGCTCAGCAATGACCTTTCTCCGGCTTCGGCGCCAAAATGTAGTTGCAATGTTGGGTTCACTATGTGAGAAACTGAGGGAGTGAAATGAAATTTAAAGATGAAAATGAAAATAGAAACAAAAAGGCCCTTAGATTAGCACACAGAACTAGACAAAAGAAACATGCACCTTTACCTCAATTTCCTGTCAAGAGAAGCCGCAGGCCGCAACATCATATTACGCAATGAAGGACCTGATATATTTGCCGGTGTTTCCAATTTCCGTTGGACCTGAAAGCTTTCATCTTTTTCCGAACTGTGGAAAAATGAAAAAGAAATAATGACAACATAAAAAAGTCCACATAGCTTAATTGACTAAAGGTATCACTCAACATAGGCTTAGAATGTGAGAGATATATATAGTTTTAAGATGTGAGTCAAACAATGTCTGCTAACCTGTCAGGATCCACTCTTTCTGAAAACCCGTATAGAGGACTATTTGGCTCTAGTGGTGAATCACAAGAGTCATTTTCTGCAGAATCACTCTCCCCTGCCGCTGAGATATGGGACATAAATATTGCTTTGGTTGAGCGAGGTATTAGCTGACCAGGAAACCGCATAAGATCAACCAGCAATTCCACAGAATTCAACACAACTATCACAGACATGTGTTTATAGGAGTCCACGCACTCCATAGTCCCATCATTTGGTAAACCCTGGTAGAAAATGTTGGAGGAAATCGACATGGCATTTCAGCAGTTAGATTTCAACATTTAGAAATCAAAAGGTCAAGAAAGTTTCTTTTTCAACTGAAACTCACCCATAAGAACCACTTGCAAGTTCAAATTTTGGGTTGGGGGGGAGGGAGAAAGAATCAATTCAACCGAAAAATGTAAATGCTTACCACCATAAGCCTACTTTCTAGACCCACAGTATCTGCCAAAACTTTAAACAAAATAGCTCGAGGACGGCACGAACCATGCCTAATTTGTCCTAGCAATTGGACACCTCGAGTCTCAAACATGTGGGAAGTTTCCTCTAGTGCAGCTTTTGCTGGACTTTCCACACTTGGTCGTTTATAAAAGTCAGCTACCTGCTCATGGAACATCAGTTGTGCAAAAGATATCAGTCACAGCTAAAAGATCAGTCATAGCTAAAAATAAATAGTATTAAGAGAACAAAGCAAATGCTAATAGATGTTTATCCCCAGGCATCTAGAGCAATAATCTGTAAAGGAAAAAAAAACCAATTATTTCCCTGTCGCAGCTCAAACCAAAAATGCTAATAGATGGTTTTTTCTTAAGTCATTGAACACAAGTAAAATAAGATGAACAGCACTTCTAACAGTTGTAACCACATCTGGATCCTACATTGTAAAATTCTCAAGTTGTGGAGATGAGAAAGCCAACCTTTGGCTATGCTTATCCAATTGTCTTAATTCATTTGACAAACCATTTTTTTTAAAAAACTTTTAACAGGCATACATTACCTGCACTGGTTAGATAGCAAAAATCTCCAGTGCATACTTGCAGATACAAAAAAGATGGATTATTCTAAATTACAAAGGAATATCTAGCATGCCTCCAGCTTCGGAAAACTATAAGAAAAGAGAGTCCAGAAACTTACTAGCAGAATTTTGTTCATGAACCCTTTTGTCCTTTCTGCCTCCTCCCTTTTACAAAAACAAAATTTTCTCTCTATCACCTAGCGCCTACTTGCTTTCTTTGTCTTAGCATCTATTTAGTAGTATAACTTATTATTAGCACCTTTTCATGTCAAGTATTTATGATTAGTTGAAAGGTGACTTTGTCTATCGCTACATAGAGAGCAAAAAGTTCACTAGGGAATACCAGTGAATGAGAAAACTAAAAAAAATACAATATCGCTTTTGAACAGTACTTCACTTGAATAATCTTTCTTACAGAGACTATTTTCCATCTTAACTCAAATTTCTTAATTCAAGAAAAATTCAAAAACAATTTCACTGGATTGAAAATAAATAACAGTAGTACACTAAAATGGTGAACATAATCACATACACTTGTGCATAACTCATGATCAAGGAACAAGGTAAAAATACTACAATGAGATAACAATATAACACAACAGTTCTCAAAATGATATTACCAATCCGGCAATCTTTTTTATCATAGCAGCTGGATTCGAGTTCAACCCTTTAACCAATGCCACAATCAACTGCTTCAGCATGGATAGCTTTTTATCTTTCTTTGAATCTACAAGAATAATATCTGCTCTGTGACCCTCTCCTCCCAGTGCATGAAGCTCATCTACAGTAGGAATACTATCAAAAAGCTCCTTCAGCCTTTTATCCTGTAAAAAGTTGCATACAATCAAATTAAATCATAATTAAGTGAAACCAAGAAATGGAAGTATGTGTAAATACGCCATGTATTTGTGCGTACACAACAAGGAAAACATATAATAAATGTCAAATCAGGGAACTGGTCCGCAATACGGACAGTGATCAGATTAAATGCCTCAAAATGTGAGAAATATGGTTAAAGGAGGGGGGGGGGGGGGAGGAGGGGGAGGCAGAGGAAAAAAGAGGAAAAAGAAGAAAGGCAGTAATGTAGACAAAATTTAATCGTGGTCAATCTGACAGGAGAACAGAACTATAAGTCGATCAAGCTATATAAAATGCATATCTTATGTTTAGAAAGGAAAGTAGGCAAGGCATATGTTGTTCATAATCGAACAAGATACTTGTGAGGCTTCTAGAATGGTGCTTCAACCCTTCAGAAGTGTGGCTAAGAGGATAACGGCATAAGAACTTAAAATACCAACTTATTAAATGAATGTATTGCCAGATATGAGTGAATTATTACTAGTGTTAATTTCTGTCAATTCCAAAGTCTGTTTATTTCCATGTAAGCCTGGCAAACATTCAGGACATCGTGTTCCAGCTCAGAGATTTTGATAATGTTCAAGACACAATTTTATTCTTTAGTACTTGCAAAACATTCCAGAAGTCCACTCAAAGGCCACCTCAGCACCTTCAGCTATAAAATGAGACGCAATCCAAAATTTTTGGCTCATAGTTAAGTTACAGACCACCTCATTATCAGCCAGAAATACATTGTTAAATCTCCAAAGGCTAACATAACCTCTTGATTGTCCAACTTGAGAGGAAACCTTACAACCGAACAAGAGCACTGGTATAGATTTCACTAAAGCACCAAAACTACGGACTGGTATAGATTTCACTAAAGCATCAAAACTAAGGACCTGAACGTCATTCTGAATGAAAATTACCTAAATAATTTAGACCCCAGGGAAAATGAGCCACCATTCTTTTACAAATCATCCAAACCATTCTATTTCCCAAACCTTAATATAACTTCTCCAATCCACTATCTAATAATCTTCGCAATGAAATTTTTCTTGCCTTCTATGCTAAAGCTCAAACAAAACTTGAGGGACATGACTTTCCCAATACAACCGCAAAGCTCCACAAGAAGCCCACAAACACAAACTGGTGGTCTTCAAGAGATTCAATGGAATGAATGCAGCCATCCGAGAAAAATTAAAAATTTCAAACAGGTTGAATCATTCCAGTAGCTTCACAGTCACAATTTAACAGTCCCATTAATGCTTCCAGTGTATGCTTAAATAGAAGCAATCACACCAGTGCAGCAGAAAACATTACATATTCTGCACTCTGGCTCAGCCTGCCATGCCAGTGAAAACTCCAAAGACCAATATATATTTCTAGAACATACCAAACAAGAATGCTTTTGCATAATTACAACCACAGAGGTAGCTTTTGAAAGTACTTCATTGAATTCCATTTAGCTGCCGCATTCTTGATCCTCAATTTTTTTGCTCAGAAAAGTTTCTGTTGCCAGTCATGTCACCAGATGCTCCATAATATGGTGCAACCCTGACTTGCAATTCTCTTGTCATTTTGCATCTGTGAGACTTGACATCTAATAAACACTGATGATGGAAATCATCAAAATAGAACATACTCCAAAGAAAGTTCATAACTAAATTAGATAGGACTAGTCCATCCAGAAAGTTTGGCAATTCCAATCTTCACAATAAGGTAAGCACCACTGACTTCCAAATCATAACTCTTAACCTTGCTACTATGGAAGGTATGATAGCCATTTTAATAAATGAATTTTTCGCCTGAAAATAAAATGGATTTCTGTTCTAGAATGCTTGTCATTGCCCAGATTTACATTTAAAAGAAAAGAAGACAAAAGACAAAAACAAAGTATAGATATAGAGAGAAGGAGGCATAGAATGGAACCCATTATCTCTATGGAAACTTCATATAATCACTTAAAATACTCAGGGGTCCAGCAAATATCAAACCATAGCTAATTTGGCAGCAACTATAATATAATGGCTGTTGTCGTATAAATATAAATTCTCACCGGAATGACAGAATAGAAACCATTTGGAATTGGTTCAGAGAGCATTCCAGTGCTCCAGAGAATTTGTGATGCTGTCTGCGATGACAGCCCATCTTGCTCGAAATTTCTAAGTGATTCTTTATTGCTTAAAGTCTCTTCTTGAGATCCCAAAGAAACAGATCCAAAATTTTCAATGAAATCTTGCGTCCACCATGTAGCATTAGGATGGCCTTGCTCCGCTGATCCTGCATCATCTCGTGTTTCCTCCATCTCCTTGAGAATATGGCATGCAAAACCATTTCGCCCCTACTTCTTACCCCATAAAAGATCCTTTCAATTTTAGTATATTTCTAATATAACAAAACATTGATTGTAAACTCCTTGCTTTCTGACTTCTTTTGGCTGGAGATCATCTGACATGTAAAACAAAAACCATAGAGTAAATCTCTGCTTCTGAATAAAAGTTAATACACTTATAAAGGTAATCAAATACAAATATGAAGCAGCCAGATGTTCTCCCAAAATGAACAAGAACGAGCAGAGTGCACAAACCATTAACTGCAAAAGAAACCCACAATTCCTTGAAAAAAAAAAAAAAACCCTTTTAATTATAATTTATTACATGAGAAAATCACATGTCGAGAAAGAGATTAGGACTCAAACCATGAAGACCACCTACTAGGGATATTATCCAACAAATTTCTTGACAACCAAAGCAGCAGGGTCCGGCAATCATCCGCACTTTAGAGCTCACAGACAGTAGAAAGATGAATTGAATTTCTGGAATATATATATGTATGTGTATGTATGTATGTGTGTGTGTGTGTGTGTGTTCCTTATAAAACCCTAGCCCATAGCGTTAAGAGGACATAAGTCAACAATGATTTCTAAGATATTGTATTTCACACTAATCAACTCCTTGGCATGGCTACTACAGAACAATTGGTTCACCTACCAAATAACTAAAAATTTTTGACTGGATTTCTATAGCATCTTCAAATATTATTTGCAGACAGGATGACTGTTATACAACATCCTAAGCATATTAGTGAATTAAAATAAAAAGGTGATCATAGAACGATTAAATAAATGCAATTTGTTTCAAATCGAGATAGCAGGGGAAAAGGATACTAAAGAAAACAGAAAACCTAATTATAAATTCCTGACATCAGTCACTTGAAACAACCTTTAAAAGTTTTAATTCCATCAATCATATTCCTCGTCCACTAAATATCTTGACTTGATAAGCTTACAAATAAAATCAATACTCAAACTGTAACCAATCCAAATAGTCAATGAAATCACTTGACGCCTGCCACCAATCGATACAGCAGCCTTACATCAAGTGAAGATCTTTAAAAGAAGATATGTAGTTGCAGAAAGTTTGCACACATTGACTCCAAATAAAAAGCACATTATTGAATTCCACACCTACTAAAAATCTTGACAAACCTTGAAACAATCCATAAACGAGAGGAAGTTAAACTAGACGTTGCACCAATCAAGTACAAAAAATTTGAATTTAAATCAAGATCTTCCAAAAGAACAGACACACGCGGCATAAAATGGAAACCTACTTATACAATCTTGACCAACACATTCTTAAATTATACTCCATCAGCATCGCCTTCAACTGAATTTATTGATAATTAGCTAACGAATTGTACCAGAACTCAAGCTAAAAATCAATCATAACACCGAACTATGCTCTACGATACTTGGCACCAATCAGAATAATTAAAATTCGAATGAAAAGTAATCAGAGAAATACAGAAAGATCAATTACATTTGAATAAAACTCAGGTAATGAGGTGAAGGCCTTACCACCACCAGCAGATCCAAGCATTTGAATATCCTATCAATAGCATTTGAATCTCAACTCCTCTTCTGTATTAAATAGCCTCATCTCTCCACATCACTTCTAGAGAGAGAAATAATTATATCAACTGATTGATTAAAATTAACTAATAATCTTTGAAGAACAAGAGAGAAATCTGAAAAATACAAAAGAAAATAAATTTGTATTAATGTCTGAGAAAGAGAGAGAGTGGGGAGACGAGAACGAGGAAATGTGGGGGGATTTTAGAGAGAGACACAGACAGAGACAGAGCGAGCGAGGGAGAGGGATTTGATTTTTAGAGGTTTTTAATGTAATGTTTATTTTGATTGATATAAATAAATTTTGATCGATGAAGAAAGCGATGGCTTTTTATTTATCTTTTTTGTTTTTATTTTTTTTCCCCTCTGCTTTAATGCTTTGTTTTTAGAGGGAGAAAGAGAGAGAGAGAGGTGGTGAGTCACGTGCAGAGAGGGATCTGGGGACCTCTCTCCGACAGCCAGCTGGCATTTGGGGTGGCTCACCAACATCCACACCTTCGTCCGCGTGATTCACAACCTTTTTCTTAATCTTTTGATTGTGTAATTTCGCATTCAACTACCGCTTTGTGGTGTAATAAGAGAGTCGGCGATAGATTTGAGTCTTATTGTTAATTTTTTTTTTTTATATCGATAAGTCTCTAATTTTTTTTTAAATACTGATATATTATAATTAAACTCTATTAATATTTAAAATTATATAATAATTAAGATTTTCATAAATTCTTATTAAATAAAGAGTCGAGTCTTAAACTCTCAGTTATTGTTAAGACTCGAACTCATGCACTTAAGATTATTGGACGTATGAATTTTTTAATGAACTACGATTTCATTAACTGCTAAAATTATAAATGAAAGTAAAATAATATTACTGACAACTTAGAAAAATTATAAAATATATCACTCCAGCTTTTAGCATTGAAGTTTGCATCCCTATGTGTGTTACATCATTTATAGCTTCAATTAAATTTTGACCTAACTCGTATGAACACACTCAATAGAATCAAACATTTACATAACTATATTATATAGCACATGCAGCTCTTGTAATTTTTTCAATACCTTCTCATTTGAACACCGATATTTCAACTAAAGGGGTGTTAGAACTTGTCTCTTAACTTATTTTAGTAATAATGCAGTCCACGTCTTTTGAGAGACGTATCTAAATCTACCCTAGTTTTTTATTTTTATTTTATTTTTTTTTTTTTGAGAGAAAACAAGAGTTCCCCTCCACATGTAAAACATGCAAGAGCTATTTGCAATATCAAATTGCACAATGGTCCTGTAATTTGTACGGTAAGAGTGTTTTACTTCAAAAAAGAAAAAAGAAAATCTAAAATGTGAATGGGAACAGTGGATCTCATCAAATTTGAAAATAAATAATAGAAATCTAATATTATTGGAGAATCCGATTTTGAATAAGATTTTAAATGTAATTCTTACAATTTAAATAAACAATTTATTATAATTTCTATTCTTCATTCCAATTCAAGCCTATAAACACATATGAAGTCTTTGTATGATTAATACTAATGGGTACAATATTGAGTTCCATCATTAAAAGTTGGGAGCCACTGCATATATCTAATTAAGATGGATGCTTAATAAGACAATAATCATGAGAGAAATGAATAATGGAGTAACGTAATTTCATTTATACACATTCGTTGAAAAGCCATTTAAAGTTGTTGGCTATAAAGCCATTTCATGCGATCGGAATCTTGAGTTAGACATAGATTAATTTCATGACCCATTTGAACAAAGTTCATGGCATATTCCTTTGTTCTCTTTGTCACACATTTCCTTAAACCTTAATTTTCATCTTTTTCTAGAAGGAAATTTTATAAGCAACTGCATGATCCATTGAACCATCATCAACCTACTTAATCGTATAGTTTACACAAATCCAACGCTTATAATGGCACTTTAAACGCTATTCAAGCACCCCCATTTTAATTTAAACGAGATTTCCAAAATTTAAAATTCATCAAATTAATATAACGTACGATGAATGGTGGTGATATGAAGTTTTCAAGGAATCTGGCTATCATTTTATATGCCTATCTTTCACCATTAATATTTCAAATCTACGAATTAATAGCTAGAAGTGAGATACCAAAGCAACTTTTATATAATTTTTTAAATAAAATGTGAAGAGCAAAGGATAATAAATATATCATTCTACGAAATTCCCTACCTTCTAATCTAAATCATTGAGATCCAGGACTTTGCAATAAGGATTTTTAATTTTTGGCGTGCCCTATCATTTTGTTCTTCTTTGTTAAAAAATCACATAGAAGTTCGGGCCAAAATGCTTTTTTTTTTGTTATTATTAAAATGAACACGTGGGTTCTTTTACTCAAATTTTGATTCCATTGATTCTCGCCATTCGCCCAACACGTAGGCTTTCCTGATTAGGCTATTATTTTCAATCCAAAATGCCCCATCATTCTTGACGCAAAAAGTTTACTGATAATAACCTTGAAATGAAAATGTTACAAAATCGAGATGTCAATTTCAAAACACTATTAAAAGCAACGTTATTTCTTAACCATAAATGTTATAAATATCACATACAAATTCCCTGATCCGTAGCGTTACGGAAATGTTCATAAACCGAGCCAATTAAGTGGTCTAATTCTTAAGTGAATCTATCACAATAGGCGCCACGTTTGTTTTTTCAAAATTTTAATAAACCTAAAGCAAAACCTTTTCACTGAGATCATAGAACATGTTATTAGGTCGTATTCATTTTGTGTTAATTTCTTATCATATCAAATTTAAACTAATCAAAACATAATTAATTTGATAATCGTATCAAAATATTGAATGATAAGACCATTAAGACTCCATAATTTTCGTTTAAAATCTCTTTTCTATAATGAGCTATTTAATTCTACAAATATGCTTTTCGAACTTTTCAAGTTCTTTATCCACTCAACTCCAAATCTCTAAATATAGTTTCCTTATACAAAATTTTGAATGATTAAATCATATATAATTAACATTAAAAAATGATATATTTGAGTTAATTAGAGTTAAAAGTGGATTCAAATGGCTAATCTGTAGCCTTTCTTTTTTAAATTAATATGTAGGCAAATGATAAAAAAAAAACTTATTTTAAGTTTATACAGGAAATTGATAATAGATGAGGAGATTGATTAGGGTAAGAATATATTAGTAGAATCACATTGATTAGAATGCAAAGTGTTCCGAGTACAAAAAAAAAAGTGAGAATTGTTGTTCTTATGGTTCTGTGGGTGAGTTAGACAAAGAAACTTATAGAAAGAGAAACAAAAAAGGATTTAATTAGATTTATTTTATCATTTAATATAATTGTGATAGAAGAGGGGTCTTATAAGAATTATAGAGTAGTGCTAATAGTCCTACTCAATATTGAAACCCGAAACTAATACAGAAAATACACAGGTAACTCAACACGGTTAATTTACTAATCAGCAAATTGCATTATCTAATGTGACACAACCCGCTAGTCTATTTAATACTTATTTAATGCAATTTATATCAAACATTGCACACCGCCACACCTATTTAATACAAATTGCACTCTTTTACATATTTAAATAATATTACGTATCAAAATTATAAAATAAACATGTCTATCAAAATATTATTCATTTACATCATATAAATATTCATCCTTCACAAAAAAGATAATTGTATTCAATATTTGATTTTTCATAACAAGAACTTGCAAATTAAATTAGAAAAAAATATAAGTATATTTTAATGCAAATATGAATTAGTTTTGAATAACCATTTACTAATCATGACATTAACTAGGTAAATGGGTCAGAAAATTGAACCTTAATCTAATAAGGAAAAGAACTTTGTTGACTAGGACATCGGCTCATTTAATAATCGTGTCAACTTTCATGATTGAAACTCATTTATTCGTGACATATTTATGCTGGATAAATGAGTTGTATCAAATTTCTTTAGCTCTACTTTTCATTATAACTTATCTCTCATTCTTTATCGGTCCAATTTCTATGCTTTTTCTTTTTTCCCTACATAAAATTAGAATTTCTTTACAAATCCATTTGAAAAAGAAGAAGTTATTTGCAATTTCTCTCTTAAATTTCCATTAAGTTCAAATTTTGAAACATATTATTTTTTGTTGTTGAAATTTCCTAAATTGTATTTTATATTTGAATATGCCCCTCCCGAATCAAATTACTGGTTCCATCATTGGAAATGTATATTATTCGAACTATGTTAATTGTTGATTTTTTTAAAATAAAGATAAGACTCGGGGCTCGACAAATTTTTTTTTTGTAAACTATATTGTTTGCCACCGTCAAATTTGTATTTTTATTGGTTTTGTTATGACATGGCCGAATGAAAATCTTGATTTTACGGCTGTTCATAATATATAATATGAGCATAGTTTGATGAAATGTTTTCTAAGCAGTTCTCTTTAAGACTTTATCTGATCTTTCATATTCAAATTTGAAAGAGATATGAGACTAAAAATTAATTTAATTGTTACTAATCCCTACTTTAAGGAAAAAAAAAAAGGAAAAAATCTTTAGTGTAGGTGGTAAAATTTGAGTTATATAATTAGAGTGCAACACATGTGCAATATCCTCTATATTCACTAAATCCTTACAAAATGTGAAAATGAAATTGAAAGCGTAAAAATAAAAAAGAAAAGAGTATGAGCGACCCTAATAACTTGAAAAGTGAAGTAAATGTCTCCTAAAGAATATTAAGGTTGCCACATGTTCATAGAGGATAATTGTGACAATGACTGCTCCTTCACCGGTGTGATATAGTCTCACAAAGACTATCCTAAAATATCTCTATAAAAGTCACATGCGTTAGCGGTGAAAAAAAAAACTAGTACTACTATTATCTGAGCCACCCTTAGTGAAGTCAGTAGCTCCTACAACCCAATTGGAGATTAAGACATGATGTTATTACGGACAGTCATATTGTTGGCATGTGTCCTACCTTAAAGAGGTAAAAGGATTAAAATTGAATAATTAAATTATTCAAAAGCCTCTACCTAGTAGAATAATAACATATTGAAGCTCACTATGCGTCTAAGAAAGACATCAAGGGTGTGGTTGGACAGCTATGTTGCCACGATGCAGCTGCTTCATCCCCTATATTTTAAGAAATCTGCACACTAAGATATCCTCTAGGACACAGGCTATATAAGGTGAGGTCATTTTTAGCAAAATAGGTTTAGTTTATCCCTATAACTTTTAATTTTTCACTTGTTTCAATCCTCGTCAACCCTTATTTGATTTGACCGTCGAAGTGTCAGTTGCCAGTCACTACTAACACAGTCTCTAACAACTACGTTCTCTTATTTTTAGGATCCCAAAAATTATTATGAAGTACCCCTACTATTTCCAAAACGAACCCTCCAAAATGAAGCTCTTGGGTTGAACCAAAAACACTTACGGTGTCCTTTTAATAATGAGAGTCAACAAAGGGTTCGTAATTTTAGTCAACAATTGCTTGGCTTTTTAATTGATCCATTTTAAACTTAAATTGTAAAACAACGGTTGCAGCCGCACATTGAACTGGGTTACGGCACGCATCTGTTTTCTCTTACTTTGAAGTGATGTAAAGGCCGGCTTTGACCGAACCCCTTCTTAATCAAAATCGGGTTTGCTGCCACTAATTAGCTAAAACTAATCAAGCAAACTTTCTACCAAACTTCTGCACTTTTTTTATTTTGAAATTAATATATTAATACATGCAGCTAGTACTAACTCAAAAGTATATCCCTTGTTTCTACTCTCATTAAAATTTAGAAAATTAAAATTCAACCCACAAGGCTCGAAGACCGAGCCAGTGGCTACCAAACTTATGCACTTTGAATGTAAACGCTCGTTGACAAGTCATCGTATGGGCAAAAATGGATGACCAAGAATTTGACCCTCAGATTCAGAATAAAATAACGAAACTTTAGGTCTGAGTTTCATAATGAAATAAAGAATGGCTTTGATTCAAATAATTCAAACCTCAATAACAAGCAACATCACCGTTTAGTCAACATCTAATTGAGCGGGGAAAAAAAAAAAAGGTACACCCACAAATTCCAATACGAGCATGATCGTGGCTTCTGTTGAGGGTTATATAATAAAATTAATTAGCTTCAAAATGCGTATTTATTACTTTTCTAGACCGAACTGCTAAGGTTACAGCGACGTTCCATCTGCTACGTGTTGGAATGGCTGGATTTATTTGGTCAAAGAGAATATTGATAGAAGCATCAAGGCTTGATCTCTGGATTCTGGGCCCAATTGACCTTCCCGTTTTTAGCTTGAGGTCAGTGATATCAGGCCCACTGATCTTTATTTTCACATTTCTCAAAGGAGTAAAGCCTTTTGAAATTTCTCAGAAAATTATTTTTTAATTAAAATTACTTAAATAAATCATTCTTTTAACAAGCATTTTACAATCCCATTTTATAGTTTATATTTATATTTTAAATTTTAATTAAAAATATTTTCTTTTGAGAAAATTATAAGAGTTCAGAATTATGGAGATAAAAATTATGTAATAAGAAAAAATATTTAAGATTTGAGGACAAAAACTAAAAGAGCGTCTTTTTTTAGAGAAAATTTATGGGAAGATGGTCAATTTTAATATATGAGTTTATTTTCACAAATTATAAGGGTATTTTAGGAATAAAATTCAAAAGGAGTGTTATAAGGATTTTAAAGAGGTGTTAAAAGCTCTCCCCTTTTCAAAGAACTTCATATCATATGTAATAAGGGTGGGCACGGGTCGGGTTCATAGTTGAATATTAACCCGACCCAACCCGTATGTAGAACGGGTTGAAACTTTCAACTCGATCCAACCCGTAAAATTGCGGGTTGGGTTGGGATGGGTTGAACTTTTAAAAAAATTTATTTATATAATTTAATTAAATAGTGAACAAAAATAAATAAATTAATTAAAAAAATAAAAAAATGCAAATGTTAAAATCTTTAGAACAAATCCAACATTTAAAATTTTTGTTTTTATATTTATTAATTTTTATATGAAATATCAAAATTTATATAATAATTTTTACACACATACGGGTTGACCGGTTGAGTTAGGTTGATTGAATTGAGTTTTTGAAAAAAATTAATTGTTATAGTCTAATTAATTAGATAAACTAAAAAAATACAAATATTAAAATCCTTATAACAAATCCAACATTTCAAAGTTTTCATATTTATATTTTTTAATTTTTATATAAAATATCAAAATTTATATATAGATATACGGGTTGACGGGTTGGGAGTTTAATAACCCAACCCACACTGTTTATTTTATCAACCCAACCCAACCTGCAAAAAATCACACGGGTTAGGTCGGGTTCACGGGTTGGGCGGGTTGATGCCCACCCCTAATATGTAACACTTTAAATCCATGAGTGGGACTATTAGCACCCCTGTAATTTCCTCTTAAAATCTATTTTCTATCAAAATCTACTTTAATTATAAAATTATCCTTTTTTTTGGCACTAAAAAATATAATATGGAGAAAATGATAATAAAATGATTACTATTCTAATTTTATATAAGAAATTTAAAATATATGAGGAGAATGACAAGAGTAAGAACATATTAGTATAATCATATTCATTTAGAATGTATGGTGTTTATAAGGAAATGAAAAATATAGGAAAAAAAATTGGAGTAGTTATGTGAATGTAAAGAGTTAATGATAGACACTTAGGGTTTATTTTGTATTTTAATGTAATTGCAGTAAGCGAAGAATTTTATAAGGATTATAAGAGGGGTGCTAATAATCCCACTCTAAATTGATAAGCTTTACCTAAGTTCCATAGCTTTGAGGCTGCCCAAGCTAGTAAAGAACAGTTACCATTGTTTACACATCGCTAATTACTTATTTCATTCTAAACACTAACGTAAAAATATATAAAAATTAGTACTCTTTTTATAGAATTAATAACTGAACAACAAATTTTCTCCCAATATACCTGCGGAGACTTTTAACATGTAAGAAAAAAACGTCGGCTATAATGAGTGCGTTGAATGTTTATTTAAATACAATGATGATACATGAGAGATCGAATACAAATGATTTAAACAGTAAAAGTTTTCAATGTCAAAGAATAAATCTCACTTTAATTAAGGATACAGAAAAAGGGATCACGGTAATATTTGTCGGGCAATTAGTTGGTCACCATAATTACAAGATGATCAAAGTCTTGTTAATGATAGTATTGCATAATCATATTACCAAATCACCGAGAACAATCATGATTAAAGGACTAATATGATAACTTTACAATCATGAGCATTACCATTTTATACTGAGTCAATTATAAACTACACATGCATTTTGGCCAATAAGATAATTTTGGAGGTGTGTATTATTTTGAATTGACTTTCGAGTGTGAGGATGATTAAGCGCACATTGCTGTCACAAATTCTGCGGGTAGCTTTCCACATGCATGCAAGGTGTAGGTTTATTATTTCTTTTCAATATTCGGCAAGAGGGTTATTGGGGAGTCTTGAAGTTATTTCTGTAGGTTTAATTTGCTTGGGAACTATATTTTTGTTCGCTTGCTTTTCTTTTACCATGGATTTCATGATGAGTAGATTCTTGCCCACAGGAAATGCAGGCTGCTTCCTATACGTATTGTTGAAATGCTTTAAAGGCTACTGCCTTAATCTAGCAAGAGATATACAGAGGATTGTCAATTTGGATAGGGGACCTCCACCTAAACGATAACACTCCAAAGCAAATTACAGTTCAAGATATGAAGTGGGAGGAAAGTGATAGTGTAGGTGACTGCGACTACGATGGACCTGGAAACTCATTAGCTACAGTGTGAATTACTTCTCCGAAGGCTACGACATAAAGGTTTGTAATTGCTAAATGGACCCATGCGGCTATTGTGGGACAACTATAGTGGGCTGTTGTTTTAAAGGCTTAGATCCACGAAACTCGAGCCAAATTCTACTGAAAGCTTCTAAACAATTTATTTATTAATTTTTTTTGAGAGACTAATAATGAGTGAATTAATCATTGTAGAATACTATTAATTATAGCTCTTTGATATTAAGGTTATCAAATATAAAATTTGTAGAATATTTAAGATAATATTAATTAGAGACATAGGCTTTTCTATGATAGATAACTTTTAAAAAATATTAATTAAATTATTATTAATAAGATACTTAAAATGAAAGGGACCTTCCCAAAATATCGAGCTCCAAGATCCTAGATGACCACCTTGCTCGCTCTTGTTTACTTGGTGTACGCCGCTTCCACACCATAATTCATATAAAATCTCTTTTTCTATTAAAAAAAACTTCACCGTAGTCGTCTTCACCATCCAATGTTACAACATAAGAATCTGTGAGCCATATTGACGCCTAAAGAAGCCTGTGGACTGATTTCCAATCGAACTCACACTGGACTGATCAACATATTGTTATTGAGCAAGCACAAAGACATAGACTTATCTGGCCAAAGACAGTTCGTGAAAGCAAAAGGAGTGTCCAACATTCAATGTCGGACACACAAAACGATTGAAAATCTCGGCCCAACAATTGAGTATATAACTTTCTTTCAATTAATTCCAATTATTGCAGTTATTGGAGTTAACTTCTATGCTGCTATTGATTTATTTCTTCTTGGTGTATGCATCTCCATTTACAATTATCATGAACCAACATCCTGTTGGTTAGTAATATTTATCAATTTTTTTTAAATTCTGTTATACACAGATTGTTACTGATATTACATCAGATATTACAATAAATATTTACAATAATACTATATAATTGGGACCACCGCCATACATTGATACACTGAAATACTTACCCAAATATATTATGTTAGGAAATTAGTGGGTGAAGCAGGGCCACAGTTAAAATGAAATTGGAAGAAAATAAAGAACAATCACAAAAGAGGACATTAGAAAATTACGTGGCTCGGATTTTAGCCTATATCCACGGGCAAAGACAAATATATATATATATATATATTTCACTAGTGATATAAGGATTACAAATATTGTAATATTTTGTCTCACTACTCAAAACCCCAATACACCAAATCTTTCAAATCACTATAAAAAGAGCTTAAAATTTCAAGCTCTCTAAAATCTCTCTAAATATAAGAAAACTCTTCTTAAAATTGGATGATCAAATGAGGGAGTGAGCCCCTCTATTTATAGCTAAAATCTTGTCTACTATTCACATTTTATTATTATTTATTATTGTTCAAAATTCTAGATATTCAAAGTTTGAATATCAAACTTTGAATATTTAGAATTTTGAATTTGATATTCAAAGTTTGAATATCTATAAGAGGCACCAATCTTGACATTCTCCTACTTGGAGATTCAATTGAGAACTAATTAATTTCCACACCATCCTTTTTGCTTCGCTATCATGTTGCTTACGTCTCTACTAGACCACAAGAGGATATACTCCATACAAACTTATTAGTATTTATTGGCTTGGCCAAAACATCTGCTAGATTCTCCTTCGTATGAATTTTCTACTAATCCACTCTTTCATCTTCCACTGCTTCTCGAGCGAAATGATACTGTACCTTTATGTGCTTTGTCTTGGAATGAAATGATAGATTCCTTAAATGTGCAAAACATTCTGACTATCACAAAATACAAAAATTTTCTGTTGTTTGTGTCCGAGCTCCTCCAATAACCTTTGTATCCAAATAGCTTCCTTGCAACTTATGTAGCTGCCATGTATTCTGCTTCTGTTGTAGATAAGGCTACAACGATCTGCATTTTTGAAACTCAGCATACAGATTCTCCTGCAAGTGTAAACACATAGCCAATAGTAGATTTCATTTTATCAAAGTCTTCTACAAAATCTGAATCTACATAGCTCTTGACAGTAAACCCTGATCCTCCATAAAATAATGCAACATATGAGATTTCTCTAATATATTTCAGAATCCTCTTCATAGCTTTCCAATTCTCTCCACCAAGATTCACCATGTATCGACTGTCTGTTCCCACTACTTGTGCAATGTCTGATCTAATACATATAATAGCGAACATCAAACTTCCAATTGTTGATGCATACGGTACTCGAAACATTTCATTTCTCTCTGCTTCATTGTTAGGACACATAATTGAGGATAATTTGAAATTAACAGGAAGTGAGATAGAGATTGGCTTACAATCGTGCATGCTGAAGCGTCATAAGATTTTCTTTAAGTAATTTTTCTGAAAAAGTCAAATCTTCTTATTATTTCTGTCTCGGTGAATTTGCATCATTTGAATCTTGTTTGCTAGTCCCAAGTTTTTCATTTCAAACTCCATAGCCAACTGAGCCTTCAATTCTTGGATTCGATCTTTGTTGGGGCCTACTACCAACATGTCATCTATGTACAACAACAAAATGATGAAATTATTATCTTCAAACCTCTTGTAATATGCACAATGGTATGAACTGAGTCTGTTGTATTTAAGACTCATGATAATTAAATGAAATCTCTTATATCAACAACTTGGCGTCTGTTTGAGACCGTATAGAGATTAGTTCAACCTGCAAACCAAGTTCTCCTTTCACTTTTCAGCAAAAATTTCTAGTTGGAGTATACAAACTTCTTCTTAAAGTTCTTTATGAAGAAATATAATTTTTACATCTAACTGCTTTATATGTAGGTCACATGTAGCACATATCGCCAAGACTATTCTGACTGTCGTGAGTCGAACCATCGGAGAAAATATTTTGTTAAAGTCAATACTTTCTTTCTAAACATATTCTTTCACCACCAATCTTGCACGATACTGCTCCACTTACTCATTGCTATCACGTTTGATTTTGTAGACTCATTTGTTACCAATGACTTTTTTTCCATGTGATAGTGGTACAAGTTCTTATGTCTTGTTCTTATATAGAGCCTCAATTTCTTCCTACATTACTATCATCCACAAAGTTACATCTGAGCTATTTACAGTTTTATAAAAAATTGAAGGCTCTCCATTTTCTGTTAGAAGACAGTATGTAATATTGATTTCTATGACATACTCTGAGTGCCACGCTGGCGGTCGTCTTTCACAAGTTGATTAACAAACTTCTGGAACCTCGAACTCGACCGATTCTTATTATTTGTGCTCTGGTGCTGTTTAAGAAGAATTTAAAAATTCTTTTTCCAAATTATTTTTCACATATACCGGTATAGTTTCTAATTTTTTTTTTAAAAAATGTTATCATTCTCATTTCTCCTTTGCAGTTGATTTTCTACAAAAATAACATCTCCGCTGATGACGATATTGTGGGTAGTAGGTTCCCACAAACGATACCACTTTACTCCATCAACATATCCCAAGAAGACACATTTTTTAAATTTTGGATCCATTTTTGCTCTTTCTTGGGCATTGTGCATTACATATATAGGACATCCGAATACATGTAGGTGAGAGTAATATGTTGGCTTTCCAGTCCACATCTCCATTAGAGTCTTTAATCCAATTGATGTGGATGGTGACCGATTGACTATATAACAGATAATTTTTGCTGCTTCTACCCAGAATGAGTTAGGTAGACCAGCAGTCCTCAACATATCTCTTATTTTTTTTTTTTCTATAAGAGTCCTATTTATCCGCTCTGCTACTCTATTTTGTTGAGAAGTGTATGTCTTATTGCTTACAGAAAACAAGAAACTCGCTTTTTATATACTCTCCACCGTTATTTGTTCATAATCATTTGATTTTTTTTCCCGGATTCAAGTGCAACCCACGTTTTGTACTGTTTGAATACTGGAAACACATATAACTTTTTCTTGATTTGATACACTTAACATCTCCTGGAATAATCATTAATAAAAATCACTATGTACTTTGCACATTTCATGGATATGTTTGATAATTCCCAAACATCAAAATGAACCAAGTTTAGAATACATTTACTTCTGGCATTATATCTGTTGAATTTCAATCTATATTGCTTACTTTGCACATTTCATGGATATGTTTGGTAATTCCCAAATATCAAAATGAACCAAGTTTAGAATACATTTACTTCTGGCATTATATTTGTTGAATTTCAATCTATATTGCTTACTTGTAACACAATACTTGCAAAATGGAAAATGGTAAGTTCACCGACTTAAGCCCCGGAAGCAATTTTCACTCAGAAAGAATCTTCAAACCTTACTCTCACATGTGGCCGAGTTTGAGATGCCACATGATCGTTGACTCTTTTCTATTTGACGCGATACACATATCAGCTTCCTATAATGTTTCTCCTTTAAGCATGAATAGATTAGTATCGATTTTTTTCGCCTTCATCAATACAAGCACGCCTCTAGTAACCTTCATGATCCAATTTTTAACATGAGTTTTGCATCTATAACTATCTATTTGTCCCAAAAATAATAGATTTTTTCTTCAAGCCTTTAACATGTCGTATCTCCTCAATTGTGCGAATTGTACCATCAAACCTTTTTTATTTTGAAAGTACCAATACCATTGATCTCTAAAGCATGATAATCACCCATGTATACATATCCTCTTAAGATATGTTCATATGTATGGAGCAATTCTTTCCAAGAAGTCATGTGCCAGATAGCTCATGAGTTTATAAGCCAAACGTCAGATAGCTTTTTTTTGCCTTCTAAAATATTTGTTACCTTGCTGCAGAGAATTTCGCCATCATCTGAAGTACTTGCTACACACCCCTATGCATTTGATGACTTAAGATCTTTACTCTATTTTCTCTTCTGGTTACTCTAGCACTCTTTCTTAACGTGTCCTTTCTTGGTACAATTGTAACATTTGACATTCTTTTTACTTCTTAATTTTGATCTACCATGACTGTGACTCCCATTGGGACCACTTTTGTTGATCTCCCTCTCGTAATCGATAATGCTTTTGCTTGCTGCGAACTTACCTGTTTGTCTTCTTTATTTTTCTGCTTGCTCTCCTCATTTAATACGGAGGCTGCAACATCATCGAAAACTAGACTATCCTCTGGGTTGTTGTTTGTCAAATTGATGATGAGTTTATCATACGAATCTGGTAGACTTTGAAGTAAAAGCTCCGCACGTTTATTTTCCTCTATATTATGTCTCAACATTGTGAGTTGTGAAAATAGAGTCTTCAAGGTGTTGATATCGTCGGTCATTAATGTATATTCCACCATTCAAAAAGTATAGAGTCTCCTCTTTAAGAAGATCTTGTTGTGTAGCGACTTGGCCTTGTATAATTTTGTGAGAGTATCCCATATTTTTTTTGCTGTCTTTTCTTCTGCCACACTGGATAATACTCCATTTACAAGTGTCAAGTGTAGATTGGCAATGGCGTTACCGTCTATCTCATTCAACTTGTCATTAGTTATCTCCATGAGCTTTTCTCCAATTACTGCCGAGCAATTATTTTTCCTTAATACAACTTTTATCTTCATTTTCCACAGTGAAAAATTATTTTCGTTGAACTTCTCAATTTCGTATTTTGTCGCCATCACTTTTCACCACGAACTAATTTTGGTAGGATCAGCTCACATCGTTTCACGTGAATAGTACCGTATACGTAAATAATGTCATATACGTGAATAATACTTTTAAGTGAGCAGTACCCTCGACTTAAAAAATTACAACCAGTAGTTCTGATACCACTATTAGGAAATTGGTGGATGAAGTAGGGGCACAGCTAAAATGAAATTGGAAGAAAATAAAGAACAAGCACAAAAGAGGACACCAGAAAATTACGTGGTTTGACTTTTATCTTATGTCTACGGGCAAAAATAGAAAAAAATATTTTACTAGTGATATGAAAATTACAAGTATTGTAATATTTTAACTCACTACTCAAAACCCCAATACACCTAATCTTTCAAATCACTATAAAAAGAGCTTATAATTTCAAGCTCTCTAAACTCTCTCTAAATACAGGAAAATTCTTCTCAAAATTAGATGATCAAATGAGGGAGTGAGCCCCTCTATTTATAGCCAAAATCTTGGCTACTATTCACATTTTAAAAATTATTTATTATTGTTCAAAATTCAAAGTTCAAAGTTTGATATTCAAACTTTGAATAGTTAGAATTTTGAATTTGATATTCAAAGTTTGAATATCTAGAAAAGACATTAATCTTGACATTTTAAACCCTCTCAAATATTTGAGGGGTGCTTACTCTACTCACATTTTTTAAGGGAGATACCGTCTCTACTCAATTAGTTGATAATTGATGGAATACTGAAACTAACTTCCATAAAGTTCTTATAGAGGCTTGAACCCTTACACTTAACATTGTAAGTGTATTCTCCTATTGGACAAGCGCATTGGTAGTAATATTTATCAATTTGAATGGCACAAATTGATCTGTTCTCTGTCTAGATGTGTCATTAAACAGACTTGTAGCATTCTCATAGCCAATGAAATGCTTGACTGAGTTTCATAACTTGTGACGTGACTAGTTCTAGTTCTACCATATCAAAGTTTAAGGTATATTATTTACTTTCCTAATTATTTCTTGAACTATATCGCCGTTAACAAAATACAGCAACAATAGCAAGATACAAACATGCACTTATATATATGTGTGTGTGTATAAGCGATCTGGTGCACGATAGCATGCTTGTTCAGATCCAAAGTAAGGAGACATGATGTGGGGCTTACAATTTCTTGGCCTAGATCTTGACATGTTCGCTTTGGTGCGCGACAACATGCACTTAAATCACTTTCCTATATATATACACATAGAATCCTGAAACACTTAGAAGCCACTAATTAAAAAGTACATTAATATGGAATTTTGGTTCAAATGATGCTAGAGTACGGTGGCGGCGAACGGTCGATGATAGGTCCTTGTTACTGACAACAACGTTTTCAGATTATTATCATTATTTATCTGTTAATGTAATGTCATTATATATAGGAAAATGATAAACGAACGAAATGAAGACAAATGGACGACAGAAACGCAACTTTGAATTGCCGTTTCACTCGTTTCAAGCGTTGATTTCTACTTCTTTTAATATTGCGTGGACCCACAAGAAATAAAAAAAATGAGAAAACGATGGTCATTTCTGCCCCCTCCCCAACCACTCATTTTACTCCCCCTCCATTGAGTTTGCTTCGTTACCAGACTCCCCTCTATTTGCTTCGTTACCGGACTCCCCCACTTGCTTCGTTATCGGACGACGTCCGCTTCTTGTTACCGGACGACGACCGCTTCTTGTTCTCGCCCAGCCCAGATCTAGAACGGACACGATCGCCCAGCCCAGATCTACTACGACGTCGCTGCTTTAGAGACTTGTAGTTGGTACTTGCTGTTATATTTGTAGTGACCCATCCGTAAGCATTTCTTTTTATTTTTTTATGTTGTGGATGATGAAATTTTGAGGAGTTCTAATATTTGAACAAACAAAATTTTGAGATTGACAGTGTTAGCATTTGTTTCGTAAGCATTTCTTTTTAATTTTATAATTATAACTTTTTTTCTTGCACCATCGGACAAAGATGATAAGAAAAAGAGAAATAATTGAAAATATTGTATTGAAAAAATTGGAAACATGGGTGAGTTGTTGTTGGTGGTGTTGGATTTGATTTTTTTTTGCGTGTGTGAATGTGTACCGTAGCTCACATGGTACGGCCTCGTGTTCATTTAATTCGTTGCTTCAATGCTTCTCCTTCTTCTTCTTCTTCTTCAGAGACACTGAACGTCAGAGCCTCAGCCTCTGGTTTTCATTTTCTTACTCGTCTTCATAGATACTAATAGGACATTTATTACTGCTCACTGCTCTGTTTTTTAGTCTCGACTCTATGAAAATTCATTTATTTGGTTATTATTGATCGTTGAGTTCTGACTTTGGATCTATGCACTTGGGTTTTCAAAAGGGTAACCAGATTTGCTTTTAAGTTATTTCATTTTCTTTGTTTTTAACTCAGATCGGATCCCGCTCTGCATTGCTTTAGATCAAAATTTGATTTTTTTTCTTTTTGCCCTTCTTTTGACTTGGTACTATGTTGGGAAATATTAATTGTTCAGAAAATGTTTGACCTAGATACAAATTTGTCTATTTTTGAGCCAAAAAAATTACATGGGTCGTGTCCTTTTTTAGGTTTTGTCAATGGGATTTGCTGGCATTGCTGTCTTTTTAACTTATTTATGGTGATGTTGTTCTTTTCTTTTGTGTATTGAGTTGTTTCAGGTCTAAATTGATTAGAGACTTCCAACAACGTTTTAGGCTTATGATAAATTGGTAATGGTTGAGAAGATGAATTTGTTTGCTGGATATTAATGGTTTAGTCTGACAACCAAGATGCTGTAGTTGCTAGTGGATTAAGAGGTTTTAAAGTGAGGGTTTCATTTTCTCGTTTTCTTTTGGTGTAAGAAAAAATTACAAAAGCTATTATTATAAGTAGTAATTAGCTAGTGAACTTATTATTCATGACATGTCTGTGGTAATGGTATTAGACTCCTGACCTCTTTTCTCTTTATTTACCATTGTTCATCAGGAACAGTTGCTGTGATCTGTCTCACTTATAGTTGCAGAAATTAGTTTCTTGGTTGATGCTGGCCTTTGTGCTTTGCTGTGAGGCTTCCATTCTTTTTCAGAAGGTTAAAATGTTACTCTTTTTTTCTCTCCTGGTTTTGAAATTCTCTCTTATTGTTAGCAGTTGAAATTCTTAGCATAAAAGTCTAGAATATTGATCTAAATTTTTCCAAAGTAGAATTCAAATGCCTACTCAAAGCTGTTATGTTGTTTTCAAAGGATGAAAGCCGGACATATACAATTCTTGGCCTGAATGTCAGATGCAAGTAAATGGATTCAAAAGGAATTCTTATAAATCTTATACATGTTTGTTGGATGCCGAAATAGCCTACAATGATTACATAAAAAGGCATGAAAAATTGCCAGAGACATCCAATATGTTAGAAACTACAAAATTTATTGTGGAAACACTAGAAAAGGGGGTGCAAACTGAAGTGCATACATGTGACAAAGCTGTGCAAACTGATAAAGGCAGAAATGATTGTATTATTCTGCCTATATTATCCATTGTATGTTGTATTTTAGGGATAATCGTTGCTATATGTATTTTGCATAAATGAAATTATACCCCGTGTTATGTATAAATTTAAATAATTTAAATAAAATGATTGTTGTGTATGAATTGTTTTCCTCTAGACCTTATGCATATGAGATATGAATTCTGGAATATAAGAAAAATAATTTTGTAAAATTGTCCTTGCACATACTTGTAATTTATTACTCGTTTATAATTACTCGTTTTGTATTCAATAATTGTAATTTATTGAAGTTTCATTGGTCATAAAGAAATTGCACATAAAATTAATTCACACCAATTGAGAACCTGAAGAAAGGCATAGACATAAGTATAAAAGCAAAAAGAACAGTTCAATTAAAGACGTGGACATGAGTATGATAATAAAATTTAAGAGGAAGAATTATTACCTTTCACATAGCTGCAAAACCATCGGTGCCTATACAATATCACTTCATGATAGCGTGAGCAAACAAATTGCAAGTGGACAACATTAAACAAATCTAACATAATTTCAAAAATTAAAAGTTCAATTTAACACAAAACATTATTCCATCACTACAATTTCAAAGATTTAAAGTCAAATCTAACATAATTTTAAAAATTTAAAGTTCAATTTAACACAACATTATTTCATCACTACAATTTAAAGCCAAAATACAAGTCAAGTATCATCATTATTATCTTCATTACGCTGCTGCTGCTATAGTAACTGTTGGAAATTCTTACTTTGAGATTCTTGATAAGTCATAGAAGGAGAAGAATAATGTAACTGCGAAGTATACGGTGGGACTGGTTGCTATAATACATAAAAATAAACATCATATTACATTACAGAAATATTAAAATATATGTATTCATTAACGACTTGTAAACAACAACTTACTGTGTGCCAATTATAAGGAAATGCCTGATAAATGTTGCTTCCACCGAATTAGGATTAATACATAGGTACCTAATCAAATAATAAAATATATGTAAAATTCATATAAAAATCTTAAAACTAAAATTTAAATAATTTAATTCTTACATTATAATAGCCCATAGTGCCGCATTGGTTGAGATTTCCGTAAATAGTACTTCCTTCTTGTAGCATCTACATATGCGCAATCTTATACTTAATTACAAATCCTCGAAATAAAAGAAAATTTTAAAAGAAAAAATTCACAAAATTTACCGTGGCTATGTTGCTCCCTTGTGTGGAGATTTCATTAGGCACATGATAAGATGATGGGGCAGTTTGTTGTAAATCCTACAAGATTATTAAAGACAATTAAACTAAGACCAAATTAATTAGAAAATAGATATTTATTTTTAATCACACCTTATTTTTTTGTGCGGACCTGTTCTTTTGAACGGATTTCTTTCGAATCGAAGATTCTTTCCTCAGACAAGGTGGACGACCTTTACGACGTGTCACTACTGGATCATTTAGTACAAGTTGAACATTGTTGCTGCCATAACTTACTTCGCCAATAACAGTTTTTTCCACAGTCTCACTGTTAATTTGTTTGTTGCTGCTACAACTTGCTCCACCAGTATTAGTTTTTCCCACATTTTCACAACGAATTTGCTTGGGCAGATCCTTCACTGTTTTCTTAATCCAATCCAACACTGTTTTATAGCTATTTTCATCATCAGAGGCTATGTCTGCAACCTCACTGAAAGCATTACACATTTTTTTATATCTTTCTTGCTGGATGGTCAAATTCTGCACATCATAACAAACTTTCAGCTTACTATAACATCTCCTCACATCTTTCCTCCACCTTGATTAAATGTATCTTTCTGGAAGTAATTCAATTGAGTTACGTATCAGCACTGCAAGGGCATGCCTGCAAAGAATCACCCTAAACTGGAATTTTGAACATATACAAGTAACTTCACATTCAACTTCTTCAAAAACAACCTCAAAGAAGCCTCTTCGACCTTGCCCAAATGATTCAATTATTTGATATATTGATTCCACAGAATCTGAGATATGACAATACATCAGAGCAGTCAATTTTTCTTGAAATTCTTTAAAATTGGAAATGGTGTACACTTCTTCAACTTGCCTCTCCATCTCATATCTTGACACACATGGTGTCCTTTTACTGAAACACTTGGCATCTGCTTGCCATTCTAATTCAGCTTTCCTCCTTAATGCATTTTCATATTGCTTTACAAACTGTTTCAGATTTATTTTTGAGTTAACAAATCCATCAAAAAATGCATTCATACTTTCACTTCGCTGAGTTGTTGACATTCCTGCCCAAAAATAACCTTTTAAATAGCATGAGACCCAATGATGCCTCTCCTCGTACAAACCATTTAACCAATCATTATCCCACAAATCATATTCTGTAATCATGCAATGCCAAGCTTCCTTAAACGCATCAGAACTCAGTGAATCATAAACAGCAGAAAGTAGGGAAGATATAATACATTCACGTTCTTTGAAAGCCCCTAACTTCTCAGGCACCTTCTTCATTATGTGCCATAAACACCATCGGTGCCTAGTAGTAGGAAAAATATTTTCAATTGCCTTTTGCATTGCCCTGTCTTGATCTGTAATGATACCAAGGGGAGGAGAATCAGACATGCATGATAGCCACGCCTCAAATAACCATGTAAATGTCTCTGTATCCTCGTGTGAAATCAATCTGCATCCCAACAAAATAGACTGTCCATGGTGATTAACTCCAACAAAGGGCGCAAATGGCATGTCACACTTGTTGGTCAGATATGTAGTGTCAAATGTGATGACATCTCCCAAATATTTGTAAGCTGCCATACTCCCCGAATCTGCCCAAAACACATTCTTTAATCGATCCTCTTCATCCAAATCAATGCTAAAAAAAAATCCATTACATTCTGCTTGCTTTTTCTGGGAGTACTTTAAAAGCGCCATAATATCTCCTTTCTCAAGCTGTAATCGCCTTGTTTTGTCAACAAAATTTCTACAATCTTTTTCTAAGAATGGCACATTTTCATACCCACCAGCTCCAACAACAATAGAATTGAAATTTTGGGCAATTCTAATTCCTGCACAATCATTCATTTCAATTAGCTTTTTAGCGCTTGTACTAATTCTGCGATTGCATGGGAAATACCTAGCTTTGTCTGGATTCAATCCATGGTTGTGTTGAAGATTTAAAATTCGAAGAACCCATTTTCCATCTTCATTTAGACAATCTCCAATTTTTGCATCACAACCATTTTTCACATTCGGTTTCGGCTTCAATGCATTAGCATATTTACTTTCTGACTTGCCGTTACGCCCACATGCAAATGTCGCATATTTTACAATTCCATCGGTCCCCTTCTTAGTACTTCGAATCTTCACAGGAAACCCTCTTGTTTACCATAAGCTTTGTAAAATGCAAACATTTCTTCATGATTATCAAATAACATTCCAAGAGCTGGCTCACATTTGTTCGGTTCCACAATTTCATTTACATCGTTAGCTCTTGTTTCTTGCAACTCTTCAAATGCATGCTCATTTTCCAAATACTCCATTTCTACAAAATAATTAACATTTGTATTAAGAAACTTATATAACATTTTGTCCAGTAACGAAAATTCCTAACAATCTAAATGTATAAAACACATCCACAAATTTTTATAATTTATTCCATTATCTCCAACAATTTAAATTATAAAATCCTAACAACTTAATTATATAAAACACATCCGGAAATTGTTATAATTTATTCCATTATCTCCAACAATTTAAATTATAAAATCCTAACAACTTAAATATATAAAACACATCCGGAAATTGTTATAATTTATTTCATTATTTTCAGCAATTTAAATTAAAAAAAATCCTAACATATATAAAACACATTTAGAAATTGTTATAATTTATTGTATTATTTTCAGCCTTTTAAATTAAGAAAAATCCTAACATATATAAAACACATTAAAAAATTGTTATAATTTATTTCATTATTTCCAACCATTTAAATTTAAAAAATCCTAACATATATAAAATACATTCAGAAATTATTATAACCTATTCCATTATTTCCAGCCATTTAAATTAAAAAAATCATAACAATTCATAACAATTTAAATATATAAAAAGTAAAAATCTACGAATTTTTACAATTTAAATTAAATATTCTAACCATTTAAACATCTCTCACCTCTGTTTGTAGATCTAAATCTAATTTATTCCTTATGATAACTGAGATGCAGAGACGAAATTTGTGAAATGCAGAGACGGAACTCATTTGAGTTTTTCCTTCCTGAACACAGAGAACTCACGTAAATGAGAGAAATGGAGAGAGACTACAGAACTCAAAAAATAATCTATCTTTCCTTTCTTTTCGTTACTTTTCTTTATTTCTTTTGATTATTTTATTTTTTAAATTCAAAAAGTAATAGACAAAGGGACAAAAGCTGCTTGATTCACGTGCCAATTTTTGGTTTCCATTAATCCTAGTTGATTTACGTGGCAATTTTTTCTGTCGTCCCTTTATCTTCATTTCGTTTAAATAGCATAACTCTTATATATATTATGTAAGACAACATAATTTCCAACAATATAGCATATGTTGTCTTATATAATGTATTAAACATAAGATTGCATTGATTTATCGATCAGCGCAATGCAATGAAATTATATATGCTGTGTGCCAAACGCGTTAACAAAGTTGAGAAGATACGCATTTGCCTGGGTGATGGTGTGATAGAAGATAATGATCATGATCAGGTTCGCCAATTTGGGGGAGCCTTAAATAAAATGGAATTTTTGTTTTCTTATTTCATCATTTACTTTTGGTAAAATTAAATGGCCAACTAAAATGTTCGGTGTAATTGACCCTTACTTCTGAGTTTCGAAGTTGATGCTCGGAAAACGCGTTTTAGACTTTCATCAATGAGTCTGCAGCTACGCCTAGTAAGCTAATGTATAAAAGAGAAGAGGAGTTAATGTAGGAGCAGGAAGTCGGTGGCCATTTTAATTACTTCTAGGTTTCATGGATGCTGTTGCATCATCGTTACTGCTTTTCTAAAGATTTTTGACAGACAGGAGGAAGAAGGAAAAGCATGCTCTTTTTTGCAAAGTGCTTATGGCTATGGTGTGAAAGGGTTCGCCCTGTACATCCGAGCATATTATTAATTGAGCCGAATACATCCCACATGATTTGTAGCTTGGCTAAACACACACACACACACACACAAAAGGTTCTCTAATGCAATATAATATACCTCAACTTAATAACACCAAATTGTAAGTTTAAGTTAAAAATTGAATAAATTCAAATTTTTTATAAAAAAAATAAACTTAATATGAATGGTGGATAAATTCTCAATTCATTTTGTTGAGGCATTTTTATTACTTTGAATCGACTTTTGAATCGATACCGCCATTTGTCCGAGTAGTCTTCCACATGCATGCAAGGTGTACAGTCATGTAGTTGAAAGATTTGCATTGGATTTGTTCAGTAAACAAAAGTCCCATATTATATATTGTATTTATTTTGTGTATCCCTCGTGGTATAACGAATCTATTCTCTCCAATTATTAAGCATTCAAAGTCTTGACAAAGCTTCACAGCAAGCATGGTACTTAACTTCATTAAAATAATTACGCGTAATGGCTACCGATTACCAGCCATTTTGAATAAAAATTGATGAATAGTACTAGGGGCATAAATTCTTTGTATAAATAATTGTGTGCGAAAGGTATGTTATTATTGTTTCTTTTGTCATTCATTGGCCTTCATGAAAAGTTAAAACTAGGAAGACATAGTTGCCAACTTGCAGCTGAGCTCAAATCAACTTTTGGATTAGTCTTCGTGATCGTGTATTTCATCGTTTCTACTAAAATTTAAATTTATCCAATATAAATTTTTATTGCGTCAGTTAACTCTTTGATTGTTTTCTTTTCACATATAAGGATCTGGAAAATTCTTATTAGTTTATACAGGATTTTAAGATTTTCATTAAATTGTCAACGAGGAGAGTTTGTTTCCCTTTGGTTTCTTTTCTTAAAGGTAATTGTCTTAATGGGTATTTTAATAATAATAATTATTGTGAAATTATGGGATAGAGAGTGTTTCACAATACGAATAATCCTGTCCTTACTAAAATTAATAATCTAAATCGATTGGAGCCAATATCAATATGAAAATTAATCGATTGCTCCGGCACTTCAAAAATGAACTAAAATAAAAAAATAAAGAAAATTAATGAATTGAACTGATTTGTTTGGGGAGTCAAGTTTTCTGAATGTGAAAATGTCTACTCTTAGTTATACACAATAATTTATACAAAGAGTTCATGTCCTATCATTAATTACTAAGAATTAATAAATCCAATATACATATATTATTGCTCATAATTAACAAATCCAACTTATCAAAATTTAATTTAATATATAAATTTATGAGCTGTCTTGCAATTTTACAATGGACTTGTCAAAAATCAAACTTTAATGATATTCATGGCATTATCATGATAAAGAGATTACAACAATTAAAAACTAAAAAAGCGGACCAAAATATGAAGAAGAATAAAGCTTTCTATCAAGTCCGACATTAGAATTAGAGGCCATGACGTTACAAATTAATAATTGTGAGGCAATTTGATGGGACTAGCGTTTCAACATGCACAAAAAGATTTGAACATTTCAATGACGCAAGCGATTAGGCCCCAGCGGCAGCAGCTTTTAGTAAATGTCGTCACATGATCCAAAACAAGTGTTCATAAACTACTCAATAAAGATTCCATCTTTATTACATGCACAGTAAGCTAAGAATAAGTAACGCATCATTTTTTATATTTTTCAAAAATGAATTTTTATTGAGGGCGGGTAAGCGCTTAGCTCAGCACCAGAACCAAGTAAACACAAGCGTACAAATAAATTTATTCTCTTTCCTTTTTCTCTTTCTCTCTAAAGGTTTCTTCTTTCCTTGTGCATGAATGATTTTTGAAATTAAAATTTATTCTTCTCTTTCTCTAAAGGTTTCCACTTTCTTGTTTATGTTTAAGTGTCGGTTCTTCACATAAACTGTTTTTCTTTCTTTCTTTCTTTCTTTCTGGGTTTTGCTTTCACGGCTCTCATTTGGTTCAGTCTTTCCAAGAATCTGATTGAGTTGCTGTATTGGATTGCTCATTTGTCAGAGGTATGTATCATCTTGCTTTTGTTTACCGACATTCTTGAAGTGTTTTTGATGTTGGCTTTTTTTTTTTTTTTTTTTCCATTTGAATTTGATTAGTGGGTATGCGAATGAGATCTGTATTTATGGGTTTTGGTTCAGAAAATTTGCTTCTTTTGTTCTGGGGGTATGTTTTGGTTCATGAATGTGTTCTTGTAAAAGGAATGTGGTTCAGACATTGATGTCTTCTTTATAAAATTTGCTTCAACAAGAGTCTTTTTGTTCACTTTGTGCTGTCTTGATTGATTGTCCATTTTTTCTATCAGAATTTTTATTTTCTTAAGATTATTGATTCTTGTTGATCTTGAATTTTAGAGGATCACCAGTGCTATGTTATCCACTAATCATTTTACTATGGTGTCTTTAGTCCTCTGGTTGGTTCCTGAGATAACTGGCAAGACTGGAATGAAATATGTTTTTTTATAGATAGTTCTATGTTCTCTGTTACATTGGAGTTTTTGTGTCACTGGGTGGGGAGAGATCAAAATGTTGAGATATCCCAATTTCGATTGCAACATATAAGCCGCTTAAAAAGCTCATGGACATTTTCTGGAAGAAACATCTATTTTTTAACGTAATTTTGTCCACTGATATCTGAACTTCATAAGATTCTTCTCAGGATCTCTGTTAGCAAGATGTAACTAATCAGGAAATTTGAAACCGAAACCGTGGAAAGGGGAAAGGACAATCATACTTTTGTTTTCCTCAAGCTGATGGGGAAATCAATTAAACTTCATCTAAACTTTAGGCCTATGAATAGTAATCAGTTGTGGTGAATTGTCTGGAGGCTCTATCAGTCAAATAAAATTTGATATAAATCTAAACAACAGAAAAAAGATTTTGAGAAACACCACTCTTTCAATCTTCAGCAAGAGGGTTCCATGAAAGTCTGAGGTTTATCTCAAGAGGTTTAATATGCGTGGAGCCATTTCTCAATTGAAAAATTCAAATCTACACATGCCTGACAAGTTTTTTCCGATCCCTTCTTGTGATCTGTCTAGTGGAAAGAGACATCCTTTTGTGTGTTATTACTGTTGATTCGGATCAAGGAAAATGAGAAATACATAAATTTTTTTCTTTCTTTGCTTTTGACTTTGCTATGCATATTTTATTTGAATGGGAACTGAACAGTCTTGCTTCAGAGCCTAGAGCTTTGAATTTAGGGATCTAGTTGAGTGGAAGTTGAATTTGTAGAAATATCTGGCTTTGATTCCATTATGCCTATCTAATCTATGTTATCTGAATCTTGCTTAGTTGACTGTGATTTGAATCAAAATTGGTACTTTGTAGAAGAATACATGTTACTAAAGAGCTTGATGGAGGACAAGCAATTGGATTTTAATCAGCCACTTCTATCTGTAAGGCGGTTCTCATCAACAGCAGCCCCCTCAGAAGCTCAAGTTAAAAAGAAAACAGATAATTCACTTCCCAAAATGCCTCCTCTTCCTGTTTACAAATCAGAATTAAAATCAGGTCCAATCAGGAATCCAGGATCTGTTCCTTTTCTGTGGGAGCAGACCCCAGGAAGACCCAAAGATGAAGGCAAATCTCAAACTCGATCCATTGAACGGCCTCCCATTGCCCCAAAGCTTCCTCCTGGAAGGATTTCAAATATTAAACCGCAAGCTTTGGAGAAAGTTTCTGAAGGTAGAAGAAACAGTAAATTGCTTAGTGCAGGAAATGTTGTTTCCAGTTCTCAAAGCACCTCTTCTCCTTCAGACAAGAACACCGCTAAATGTGAGAGCTCCGCAGAAGGGATGGACGAGACAAGAAGCTCTAGGTCAGAGGACGGTAATGAGGCTTATGCAGATGCACTTGATACACTTTCCCGGACTGCATCATTCTTCTTCAATTGCAGTGTAAGTGGTGTAAGTGGGTTGGATGATGAAGAAATGAAACCATCAGGAACGTTCTCCTCTGATCAATGGACTCGGGATTTCATGATGACCCGCTTTTTGCCTGCAGCAAAGGCAATAGCCTCGGGAGCACCTCTACATAAAAATAGGAAGCAGCCTGTAACGCAAGAGCTTCCAAGAAATATACAGAGGGTTGTCAACATGGACAGGCGGCCTCCACCTAAACAATACAGTCCAAACAGTTTACAGTTTCATGCCCAAGATAAGAAGTGGGAGGAAAGTGATGATGAAGATGATTACGATGGACCTGGAAACTCTTCAGCTACAGTTTGTGGGTTTCTTCCTCCATTTTGCTTGAAAACTTCATTTTGCCTTCTGAATCCTGTACCTGGGATGCGACTACAGGCTCAGCAAGCTGTTGATTTGGCCCATAGAGCACCGGCAAGAGGTTCATATGCTAGTTCTTATTGTGAGATTCCTGAAAAAGCTAAGAATTTCAAGGTGAATAAATCTGATCCAGAGAGAAAAGGCAGCAAGATCTTTCGGGAACTATTGGTGGATGAGAGCACTAATTGTGAGACAGTCTTAGCTATTCCTGTTGAAAAAACCTTGTACATAGATTCTGTACATAAGATGAATTCTCCAAAATCAAATTCCAGTTCTTTGGATGCAAAAAGGCTAAGTGATATTCAAGGGGATGATTTTGATGCTCTCATTGAAAGTGAGGAAACAGTGGCTCCACAACCAATAGATGATTCACTTCAGGATATCAAGGTTTCGAATGTCACAGGTGAAAATGCAATATCGCATACTAAATGTCTGGAGCCTGTTTATTCCGATTTTCTCTCCTCTCCTGACAGATGCTCTCATGACCTGCAAGCTGATGCAAAGAGTAGTTCCAGAGAGGACCAAGATCTCGGTAAGAATTCAATTAAATTGGCAAGTCCCAAAATGGATGGCAGTGAGAAGATTGATCTAGAAAGCCATCTGCGAAAGAAATTGAGTAATCAAGCAAAAGCACATGGCCGCATCCTGAAATCTGTTTCATCAGCTAGCACAAAAATAGCTGATGGTATAAAGACCGGCTTCAAAACCCAACCACAAGTGGCATTTAGTAGTCAAGAAGAGTCTCTTGGCAACTATTCTAAACTTCCTCTTTCCCTGCCTCCACCAAAATCTCCATCAGACTCTTGGCTGAAGCGTACTTTGCCTACTTTTTCTGTGAAGAATTCATCTCCATGGTCTTGTATTGGAACAGATAATTACAGAATTCAGGCTTCAAAGACAGCCCCTCTCAATCCGAAGTGGGAAACTATTGTTAAAACCTCCAACGTACAGCACGGACATTTGCGTTTCTCTGAGGTAATTTTGCAACTGTTGCTTACATCGTCTATTTTCAATCATTTTCAGGTAGTTTTATGCTTACTTTACTCCCTAATTATTGTCTCAGGAACGACTTGATCCAATACCAGAAACTTAAATTGTAGAAGCCTGAAGCTTATGGGTTTGTGTATATGCTTTGGTTAGAATTGTCTATAGCTTTTATAGCTTTAAAGGGTTCTGAAAATACTTTTGCATATCTCTGAAATATTTCTCTTTCGCGCGGCTCCTCGCTTGCCATACTCAGTATACTTTGGGAATCTGTAAATCCACATGCCCATTTTCATCCTCTAATAAGATGGGTTACATTGAGTTAGTTTGTTGTACATCCTCTTCAAACTCAAATAATTGAACCCGAGTTGCTTTGCTTTTGTAATTTGTGATATATTTTCGTTTTCAAAGGGAATCTTTACAGATGTATTTCTTTCAGCTAAAAAAGCAGAAGAATGTTGGTTTCTAATGACCTGTCTATTCAATAAGGCCCGTGTAACATGGCAGTAGGCTCCACTGTCATGTTACTAGTTTTTGCCTGTTTTGCAAGGATGATAAATGACATAAGTTGTAACTCAGCAAAGCCCATTCTAAAACCCATTCAGTAATGATAGGGTCTTTCCAGGCAAAGATAATTGGTGTTTGGAGACTGGCCTTGGATATTTTTATAAAGATATCTTCTTGCCGTGTGGGGCTTGTTTCAGCTTTCTGATCCTTTCTAGTTTTTCTTTTTTTCTTTTTTCTAGTGTTTGCATCATGATTTTATTTTATGCGTTCAAATAATTGCCAACTCATCTACGACTGGGTCACTTTCAAGTTTGAATCGACGATGGAAATCCCCAATGATATTTTAACTTATTTGGCATCAACTCGTGGCCGAAAGTCAACTCATCCACCTATGGTAATTTTCAAATTCTGTGCAAAGCTCTTAAAATAATGACAAAGGAAATACTTTGAATCTTCAACTCAAACTGCTTCAAATGGCTGAAGCTTCGTAGAATATTCAATTACATGGACTTATAGGCTGAAGACAAGTTGGCAAATGGCAAGTGTTTTAAATTCAGATTATTCAACTTTGGTTGAGACACAACGTAATCCTCGGTGTGTAGGTATATAAGGAGTTCATTCATCATCTAAATGGCTAGAGGAAGTCAAAACAGATTGAGACAAATGGGGAGAGAGCTCTCGGTTCTTGCTGCTGCAGCTCATGAAGAAAGCAACTTTGGGGGAATTGTCTTGCTTTGCATGGTTGTTGCTTCAATCTCAATGATATCAATGGTCATATTCGCTTGTGGTGATGATGACCACCCTAAGAGGCATCGAACCAATGGTGGTTTTGCTCCCGGAGCGGGTGGTTGTAGTGCTGGTGGTGGATGCGGCGGTGGAGGTTGCGGTGGGGGTGGTTAAAGAGTAAGGAAAAAAAGAAAATAACATGAACACACAAACTTTTCTTCCAGCTTGCATAGTTGTTGGAGTTAGCTTCTATGTTATGGTTGATCTATATCTCTTTGATATTTGATGTATGAATTTGCATGTACATTTATGTACTCAAAACCTGTGGTTTGTGAAATTTATCATTGTAAAATCACTCCTTTTTTTGTCTATGCTCTGTTGAAGAAGCACAAGTGTTTTGTATTGTTTGGGAATTGGCGCATAGTTTTCACATAGTTAACTTTGGAGCTCATTGATTTGTAGGTTGGACAATATACCAGCTCAACATTTATAAATATTCACCCAAACAAATGAATGAAAGCAATACTTTATCTATTAAAAAAAAAAAAGAATTTCCAATTCTATATTTTTGTTCGCTGTTAGTGATTAATTGGAAGACAATTTACTAAAAAAATGTAGGACTTGATGAATAATATTTATAATATAAACATCCTTGACATTTAAAAAATACCCAAAATGTGGATGTTAAATAAGGTGCCATGTGTGATAGGGCATTATCAAGTGATAGATTTCTCAATATTTTTAGAGCACCAGTCCGAATCCCATAGGATTCCCTTTCGTGTTCATAAAAAGTTTAGAATAAAAATAAATTTCTTCATAATATTATTAGTGTGAGTACATTTTTAAACTAGGCGTACAATAGTTTTTTTATACATTTTTATATAATTAATTTATTTGTGCATATTGCAAGCTCTTCATAAAAAATATAGTTCCCTGTCAAAGGTAGACAAGAATGGTCACATATATTTATTAGTTTACAATTTGGGTAAATTTCATTGTTCTGGGTAAATTTTATTGTACCCCCAATTAGAATTAGAATGACACTTTTTAATTTATTCTCTAAAAGTATAAAAATCTCATTTTACTCATAAATACCGTTATTTTTAACAGTTGATTATATTGACATATAAAAAATTTGAGAATGCCCCTAATCCTAACTAACAAATAGTTTTGTGGGTAATTATATTTCGCCACTTAAGATTTGGAATATTTCAAATTAGATGATAAGAATAAATTTATTAATGAAAACCCTATATTAGAAAAAATAGTAAAAGATATTTAAAAAAATAATTTTTACTTATTTTTAATTTATAAAAAAATATAATATCATGAATTTTATTTATAATATCACCACAATGAAAATAAAAAAATTAATTTTTACCCTTATCTTGAATTTAAATATATTAGGAATATAAATCATTAACCAATTAGTTGACTTTTACCATCTAAAATACCATTTTACCCTTCAAAGTATCTAAAAGACAAATTAATCCATAAAATTTATTTACATTTCTTTACTAATATATTCAACAGATTAAAACTAAAAATATATAAATTTATAGAAATTCAAAAACCAAAACCTTAACCCCTAATAAAAAATTTTATCGATTTTTTTATTAATATCATTTGTTACAAATTTTAATCTTACTTATTTTTTAATAATAATTTTTTATTAAAAGCCATTTTTTAGTATATTTGTCTTCCCAAACATGAAGCTAAGGGATAAAATAATAAAATAATTTATAATTTATAAATATCTAAGTATATCCTATATTTATCATTTTCTTAGAATAATATTTATCTTTTTTTATTCCTTAATCTTAGGAATCCTAAATAGTGACTTCTTTTTAATTTATGATTAAACTGTTAAAAATGAAAGTTATAATCTTTTAAATAAAAATTGAAATGAGTGATTGAAAAAAAAAGTAATTTTATTCCTAATTTGAGATTTGAAATCAAATAAATTATCAACCGTTCCATCCACTGCAATTTATCCTTAATTAAAATTTAAAATTGCAATTCAATTTTTTTTCTCTTGTTTGTCTTCTTTTTCCTTTTCTTCTTATTTCTTCCTCTTCTACTCCTTTTTTTTTTCACCGTTTCATATTTGTTTCTTTATCATATTCTTTGTTCTTTTGCTTCTTTCTTCTTCTTTACATCAAATTAAATAATTCTCGGAATCAATCAACATTATTAATTAAAATTTGTAACCCAATCAAAAAAAGTAAAATCGCCAAAATTATAAAAAAAAGGGGGGGGGGGGGGGGATTTTTTTTTCCTCTCTTCTTCTTTCTTCTTCATCTTCTCCTCTTCCTTCCATATTCATCTTCTTCTTTGTTTCTCTTTTCCGCCCCTTTTTCTCACACTTACAACTCCACAACCACTTTTTAAATCTAATTTCTGCAACCCCACTTTGAATCCATTGTTTAAAAATGAAACTTAATTTCTACAAATCAAAGTCCAATAATCATAATCTTCATTTCCTCCTTAGGGAAAGAAATGGTCTTCATCACAATACTCTAATTGAAACCTTAATAAGCAAAACCCATTCAAATTAACAACACATATAATTTAAATCATGCCTATTGCCCCAACAAAACCCATGGTCCCGCGTGGCCATGCCAAGCAAACCCATGGCCGCTTGAAGCCATTCCAAGCAAGCCCATGGCCGCGAGCGGCCATGCCAAGCATACGATGATTCAAGCAAATGCATGTTGACGATTTCAAAGATTAGTTTGGTTTAAGGTTTATTGGTGAATTAGGGAAGAAGCTCGGGTTTATTTAAAAGAGAAAATGGGCCAAGATTTGGAACAGTGGCATTGGCGCATCATCGTGTGACTCCAAATCTTCATTGCTAATTGCTACTATGGCTTTATTATGGGTGTTCGTAGATCGAATTTTACAGATTGGATATCAATCTATATCCGATCCATGATTTTGCGGATTATAACTTTTCAATCCAAACCAATTCACCGATTGAATAAATTCAATTTAAATCCAATCCATATAGCTGCGGATCATATGCGGATTTAACTTAATCCATACGTCTGCGGATCAAATGCAGATTTAACTTAATCCATATCCAATCCACCATTTTGCGCATTAGTTTCCAAATTAAAATTTTTTAGTTCTCTCCAATCCATGAATTAGGGTTGGCAATGAGACGAGATGGGATGAGATTTACTAATCCTAGTCCTGTCTCGTACATGTAAGTGAGATGAAAAAACGTCTCACTCCTGTCCCTATATTTTTTTTTGGGACAAAAATATATCCCGATCTTGTCCCAAAAGAGATGGAATCCCGCCTAATGGAAAATATTCTCATTCTTTGTCGGCAATGAGACGGATGTGACGGAATTTGCCAATCTTACTGCCGTCCCGTGTATGCAAGTGCGATAAAAAGAGATCCCACTCCCATTCCTAAATTTTTTTATAGGACAAAAATATGTCTCAATCCCGTCCCAAATGCGGGATCCCATCCCATCGGAAAAAATTTCCATCCCTACCATGAACTAATGAAATAAAAAAAATCTAATATAAAAATAATTTTACTACTAATTAAATTTAAAATTGAATAAAATTTAAATAAATTAAAAATTGAATAAAATTTAAATAAATTAATTGTTTAAATAAAGATAAAATAATACATTCATAGTTTTGAAAATACAACACATCGAGATTAATTGTTCAAATAAAACTATAAAATACATTCAAAGTTTTAAAATATAACACATTAAGATTAATTATTCAAATAAAGTAACAATAATACATTAATATAACACTGAAATTAATTGTTCAAATAAAGACACAATTAATTGAAATGACGAAGTTTCTGAAACCAAACACAATCTAATCCTTCACCGGGGCTGTTGCGTCTGTCGAAAAATGGTGATTACGGAGTCGTCAACGATGGGAACCAGGAGAAGCCGTACGGGTGGCGATATTGAAAGTTTTGATAGTGCAATTGTTCGGCTGGAACCAGTGATTGTGAAGTGGCTTGATGGACTTAGAGAAGAAAATGGCTTGCTCTAGCCGGAATCACGCGGCCGACGTCCTTCAAATTGGTGTTGAGAGTGCATCGAACCAATATTAGGTGTTGCTAATGCGTGTAATGGCGGGGAAGTTTAGGATTTTTTGTTTGCAAATTGTTGGTGACTTGCATTATGTTACTTTGCTTTTGGGTGACTTTGCAAATTGTTGTAACTTGGTGTTATGTTAGGTTGCTTTTGCTAGTGCATGTGACTTTGCTTTTATTTTGTTTAACAAGTTTTACAAGTTATATTTGTATATTTGATTATTTAATTATTTTTTATTTTATATTATTATTGGGTAATGGCTAAGATATGTTATAGTGCTTATATAACTATATAATGTCACATTTATAATATTTTTTAATTAAATTTATAATTTTTTTTAACTAAATAAATAAATAAATAAATAAATATTTTTTTATGGATTCACGGATTTTTGCGGATTTGCAGAAGTAAATTCATATCCAATCCACTAATCCATGAATCAGATTTATACAGATCGGATTTTCACGGATTAGACGGATTGAGCGGATCGGATTGGATTCTGCACACCCCTAGGCTTTATGAATCTTGAAGAAAAAGAAGTGTGGAGAAGATGAAGAAGAAAGCATAAAATGGAAAAAAAAAGAACAAAAAAAGCTTAAAAATTAACCAGAAAATTAAAAAAATAAAAAAGTTAAAAAGAAATTTGTTTCTCTTATTTTAAAAAGAAGTATCTTTTTAATGCTTCTGCAATTAAAAAATTAACTAATTAAAAAAAACAAAAATTGTCAATTCGGGTGCAAAGTGAACTTTATTTAAGTGTTTGAATGTATGTTGAAATTTGTTGAAACATTTAGGTTTTGTTGAAATTAATTTACATGTTTTGACTTCTTATTAGTGAGTTGTCTGTTAACAAAATATACAAATACATTTTACCTTTTCGATTGTTAAAATTAACTAAAAGAAAATGGTATTGGGGGGGGGGGGGTAAATTTAAGCTTTGATACTTATAGGGATAGATTGAAGAATGTCAATCTAATAAAAGAGTATATTAATTAAAATTGTTAAGAATGATTCTAGTGAAAATTTTTTAATTGTTGTGTTGACAAGTATGTTTTCATAATGATGATTTTGATGATAACAAACACGTATTAAAATTGATTAATTTTTCTTTAATCGGATCAAAATACTTGAGTCGTATAATGTTTTGAGCATAGAATAACTTTCTAAAAGCAGGAGAATTACTGTTAACTCATAAAATGGATAACTGATTATCTTGAGGCAAGATTTCATCAATTCTACATGAAATTGGCTAACCGCTAATGGGAAAACGGCCAACCGACATCGCAAAGAACTAGAGTTTAGTTTTTAGATGCTAACAGCAGACCGTTTATCAGAAAACGATAAGTAGACCACTTCTTGTAGGTCACTAGACAGTAACGGTAATTCGACGTCTAGAAAACGATAATCCAACAATTTAAAATTATGGCATAACGGTCACTTGCTCAAGTCAAAACGGTGATCCGACATAAGTTAACGACGATCCAATTATGTGTAAAAAATCAACAACGACTAGTTTTCAACTATAAGTATAAAAAGGCTCAATCAAATTTAAGTTATAATGAGATTCTACAATTATCATTGAGTTTCCTATTGAGTATTCAATCTCTCTTGAGTTTTAAACTTGGTATTGTTTCATAAATCACACTTTGAGCCTTCATTTGTAACACATACATTATGTGAGGGTAACTCTTTGTAATCTTTATTTTAAAATCAAATTTGAGTGATTGTAAGTGTGAGAAACGCTTGGGTTAAGAGATTTGAGATAATCGCTTATTGTAAAGGTTGATTGACACTTGTGAAGCCAATTATAAGTTCTTGAAGCCTTGGAGTCTTGGTTAGTGAAATCCTCAGACCTTGCAAGCTTGAAAACGTGGACGTAGGCAGGGTTTGATTGAATAACGTAATAGTCTATGTGTTTGATTCGCTCTTCCATTCTCTCTTTATATTTTGATCGTTTTATTTATTAATTTTTTAAAAATTTATTTTATATTTGTATTAATTTTTATTTAAGCACTGCACAAATTTTAGAAACCCAATTCACACTCCCTCTTAGGTTGCATAACTAGTATTTTATGTTGATGGTTAATTTCAGAGGTTTATGCAAAAATGTGATTTGTGTTAGAAAATGAAAAAATAACGAAGCTCCAATCATAGGAAGGACATATTTAATTCATTGCTCAAGGTCTTAGGGCTCTTTAGGAATGTGGAAAGTGAAATACAAGTTATGCAACCCAAAATGGGGGTGAATTGGGTTATCAAAAATTTATGCAATACAATTCGCACAACAATTTAATCTATTACCTTAATTAAATCAAAACAATAAATTCATTCAAGCACAATATTAAAAGAGTAAGGGAAGAGAAAACGAACACAATGATTTTTACGTGGTTCGGCTATCCCCGCCTACGTCCACGCCTCCAAGCCAACCGAGCTCGAGGATTTCACTATCCAAGCCTCTCAAGGCTTCAAATGTTTACAATTGACTTCCAAGGTGTCAATGAACCTTTATAACAAGAGATTATATCCCCAATCTCTTCACCCCAAGTGTTTCTCACACTTACACACTCACAAATTGATAAGAAATGAAAATTACAACACAAACTCTCTTTAAGAGTGGATATGCAACTAATAGCTCAACAATGATTCAATCAACGATGATTTGCGTTTTAGAAGCTCAATATATGTTGTATGATCTTATATTTTCGTGTGTTAGTCCTTAAAAAGAAGTTTGAGTTGAGTTTTTATAGTGAAAGCCCAAAAACTAGCCGTTATAACCGAAAACCCGTGCTCAAGCGGTTAGCCGCTTGATTAACCGGCTAGCCGCTCAGGAACAGTAATATTACCGTTATTTTTGAATTTTGCTACAGTAATACTGTTCACTGAAATTACACTTTGACCTAAAATTTTTTATAATTATACTATGACCCAAAACGTCTGAAAACTTTTCAAATAGATTAAATTTCAGAAAATAATTATCTTTCCAAAACTTTTTGAAATTATGATATGGCCCCAAATATATTATTACTTTTCAAAGAGGCCCTTTTTAAATTTAGCATAATACTCATATTTGTCAAAGTTCTCAAAACCTTTCACTTTAGTCTAAAAATTGAAAACATGAGATTTTTCTCAAGCGGCTAGCCGCTAGCGCTCGGGCGGTTCGCTGCTTCCTCTCTGTCCAACTTTGGATTTCAAGTGTCTAGATTACGTTGGGGTCCTCAAAGTTTCATAAATTATTGTATGACCCAAAACGTTTCAAACCTTTAGAAATAAGTCCACATTTGAATTTCAAAATACTATTTAATAAACTCAAAGATTACAAATTTTTACATTTAAGTCCAAATTACTTAAATCCACAAAATACTTTACTTTATAAAAATAAAACATTTTAGTTTATTAAAAGTATTTAATTGAATTAATCTATTGAGCTTCTCAAATGCTAAATCCAACATTAATTAAATCATACCGGCTTTACAAGAATTTATCACAATAATTTATCCGTTGAGCTCTAAACTTTATTCTTGATTTCGCCGTTGTCCGTTGAGTGTCTTGAGCTTGATTTCACTTAATTCACTTGCATAAATATTACCCTTCAAAAACTAGTGAAAAAGTGAAATACAATATTTATTAAATCACTCAATACATATATTTGTTATCATCAAAATTACATTATGTATAGCCATTTAGGCTAACAGAAAGTATTTAAAACAAAACTCAATAAGTGAAGAAAGAGAATATGGACTACAAAGCTAACTTACATCATAATAAGTTTTAGAATTTTTCTCTCTACCCTCCCCCAAAACCAACTCTCAATTATCTCATAACCTTAATGTGACAGAGCTTTTATCACATTTTAGATAACTTACCCATGGACTAATGAGCTTACTCCAACTAAATACCCTTCTCTCTAAGCAAATCCAAACAATTACTTGCTTTGAAAAGGATAGCACCTTAGTAGTCTAAAAGAGACATTAGGTGTAATTAGTCTCTAAAGATCAAAGAGCACTTGACTTCTCTGTCTAAAAGAGCATAACACCTGCAAAGTGATCATGGTCTCTATCAAATTCAAAGAAGCCATCAATCAGAGACTACACTTGTCTAACAAAAAGAAATATCCCAATGACTCCAATATTTGAATACAACGCATAAGTACTATTATACCTTTACATGGGAAGGGGCTGGACTAATAGATCTCTCTCAAGTGTTCAAATAAACTCAAGAAAGCCCTTAGGGGTACCTCGTATAAAAATATATAGCTTATAGGTAAAGGGAATTTTCTTCCTAATTCATTTTCTATCCACCACAACTCTCTAGTTATCTGAGGGTTTACCTTAATTTTTGCACTAGTCTAACTTGATTATTAGAGTGCCGGATTTACCTTACACAATTATATCATTTTTTTTAAAACAAAGATCTAGTTTATAGGTAAAGAGAATTATATTGAAGTGACGACATTTTTTTTTGTAGGTCCCTGAAACAGCTTCCCACTCCACACATATTCTGAGAAGAAGTTTTTTAGTCATCCTCTAATCATCAAAAAACAATCTTTTTTAATGTTTTAGCTCACAAAAAAGGGTTAAAATAGAGATTAAATTTTGAGATGAGTTTACAGTATTGTCAAACTATGCAACATTATGCAAATTCCTTCCAAATTTAAATCCTAAATTTTTAGTCTTGGATTTTAATTCTAGAACTAAACCTGAGTCATGATTCTAGTTACTTATGAGTTATATAAATTGTAAAAAGTAATTACATTTGTCAAAGTTTTTTCATCAAAGTGAAGTATGTGCAATACCTAACAATTAGATGACTTGCTTTTTGCTTGATCTTGATTCTTTGTCTATGCAAGCAAACTCATTAAGATGCCATTGTAATTTTTAATGCAAGGCTTTGAATCTTCAAATCAAAATTCCAATTATTCATTCATAGAATTTTCATTTCCATGGACTAAAAGCTAGGTTGAAGACAAGTTTGCAAATATGGCAAGTATTCTAAGCGCAACAGTAATATCAAGAACAACTTTCGGTGAATCATGTTTCTTTGCATGCTTGTTGCTTCATTCTCAATGATATATATGATCATATTTGTTTCTGGCCATAGATGTAAGGTGGCAATTGAGATAGAGGTTTTGCTATTGATATGGATGGGGTTGTTGCATTGTTGGGCCTAATTGTTGAAGAATAAGGAAAAAGCAAATAAGGATAACAGAAAAAAAATAAAAAACATGACCATGTAACCTTCTTTTTTGTTTACTCAAGTTATTGGAGTTAGATATACATAGTTTAGCTTGGATCCATGTTGCAGGTTGATTTATCTCTCTTTGATGGTTGATTGATGTATAATACCTCTGTTTGATGGTTGATTGATCCATGTTTTAGGTGCTAAAAAAACATAACTATTTTGTTTTCTCTTTTTCTCTTTTGTTTAGTCTAGTTTTGTATAGTCAAATTGACATTTCTTTGACTTAAAAGTTGCAAATACAATCAAATGTAAATTATGGTTGTTAAATAATAAAAGTTGATAATAATGATATATATGAATAATTTTGATAAAATAGTACAATTTATGTAGATTTTCCATTAAATAATTTTGAATAAAACTCTAAAATCACCTTAACACCTAAGCCACAATTGAAACTTGCACTTTTAAGCTATAAGTTAAAAGGTATAGCTATTGTATAATATTTCCAAATAGAGTTTGTTTAGTGTTGAGGTTGGTTATCATTGTGGTAGGGTAGTTATAACTTCAAAATTACAATTTTCAAGTGGTTGATAGACATTTGCCTTTGTAATTTGAAAACTAAGTTGATTTATCCAAAACTTGTATCATGACTCATGAAAAACCTATAATATTTTATTATTTTTGTTAAAATTATTATTTAAAAGACAAATTTACCTTACACAATTAACTTTTATTTTATAATTAGGAAAAGAGAGTGGAATCCCCTATTGTTTGACTAAACTAATTGGAAACCCCTATATGTTTTAAAACACATCCAATCTCCCTGATTGTGAATTTTGTTTTCTAATCTTACTATTTTACCCTTGATGATTGCTTGACATTGATAATATGAATACCTTTAATTAATTAATTAAAAATTAAATTAGAATTATGAGAAATAGCGATTAACACTAGAATAAGACATTCTTTCCAGTATCAGAACAAGCTGCAATGCTCCTCTAAGATATTATTTCTTATATCTAAACATGATCGTATATTCTTTATGACGCTAAGCTAATCAAATCCATCAAATAGTGGAATTGGTACCTCAAATTTATCAAGAATGACTTTTACGGCAATCAAATGTTAAACATGCCAAAAATTAGCTTCATGATCTCCTCAACAAATTTGAATTTTTTAATTTTACCACCAGTGGAGTGCCCACATTTCATCTTAAAAATCTATTTATATACAATGGGGAGACTAGAAGATTAGGTGATGTTTGGTTTGAAGAAAAGGAAAGAAATGAGAGGAGGGAAATGGAACAAAAGGGAGAAGAAAGGAAAGGAAAGGAAGGGAATAGGGAAATTAAATTTCATTGTTTGATTTAACATAAAATTTCATGGGGAGAAAAATTACCATTTTCATTTTTGAACAAATTTACCCTTTACTTTAAATATTAAACTATTAATATTAGTAAGTAAATATAATTTAATATCAATACTTAACTTTTGTCAACTTATAAACATTTTTTCAATTTTAGAATGTCCTAAAGAGATTCTTGATTTATTATACTTATTAATAGCAAGGATCAAGGTTGGGTATTGTAGAACATAACCTTATAAAATTTAAATGCTTCTAAATTTTGATAATAAAAAAAATCAAAATAACATACGCAGAAAATGAGTATATCAAAACAATAATAAGTCTAAAATGAGTGCCCTTAAAGCAACAATAAATCTAAAATGAGTGCATCAAAACAACAATAGACCTAATATAAATTATCAAAATAATAATAACCCTAAAATTATTTAAATTCACCACTAAGGAAAAGTTTAACCCACGCTTTTTGCTCCTCATCATAAAGACTATAAGAAAAACATTGAGTGCGGCATTATCATGAACAATTAACGTGGTGACTCTAAGGCGTTCTACCATTGTAAGAATACCAATCTTCTTCAACTCATCACTGAATCCTACTTATTTGTCATTGATTTCTTCTCTAGAGCTCGACTCAAGTGACTTGAAGTTTCTTTTATTTCCGTGACAAAAAGAGTTGTTAACTCTTTAAATGACTCTCCACTCTCTTCTAAATCTTCAGTTCTTCTCCGTTTTCTTGATGAGCTATTTGAAGTTGTTGGGCGCTTTTTTGGAGCATGTGAAATAGACATACTATCATCCATATCAACTTGCAAACCCTCAAAATTCAAATTCTCTCCTTCAACTTCTTTGCTTATTCTTACCTTTTCAATTTTCTTGATAAGATCTGCAACAACCTCTACGTTTTTTTAGTTGCATGATCTTTACCATAAATCAAACATAAATCTTTCATAAAACGGGAATGCTTTATACTTGAAATTTACTGTCTTTTTACGACTTTGCAATTATTTAAATATATCAAACTTGTTATGACAATCTACAACAAATAATAATTAAGTTAAAAACCAGAATCATTCATTTTTACCAATATCCAATCTAAGGTGCATTTCCATACACTCCTCTTTTAGTTCATAGTCGACATATTTGTGCACAAGGATAAGCAATTCAAATTCTTTCTTCCTTTTCAACTCATGCACACAATAGATAGTCATTTTTCAATGATAACATTTGATAACAAATATGTAGATTCACATGCAATTTTTTTTTTCATTTTACATCCAATGATTACAACAATAGAACATGCAAAAGATGAGTAATTGTAAATTAAAATCTCAATTTTTTAGCTCTAATAAAAAAAATATCACCACAGCATCAAGATCAACATACTCTCAGAGTCATTCTATTACTCTTATTATCTCCGTTTTCAACATCAACCATAGTTGTAAAACAACCCACATTAATTAAATAAGACACTCAATTCAAAGAAGAAAAGTAAAACTTCTTTTAACAAAAGCTTCTAACTATACAAGTTGCTAACATTCAACATCTTTGTAAATAAAGAATACATAATACTGCATCTAACCAACAAAAACATACCTAGACGTAAGCAATTCAAAGTAATATAATAAGAATGCTTGAATATGAGCATCCCACACTACCTTCTTTGGAGTCACAATTTTCTTGTCTGCCTTCTCTACAATCACAATTTTATTTATTTTACAAGATGAATTGACGACAACGACTTATTTTAAGATGAATCAATGGCAGTGGCCATGAAAATGCATGAAAATCGAAGAGGTGGGCTGCTGGTTAGAGAGAAATTGTGAGATAAGAAATATTAAGGTTTCATTTTTTAAATTTTAAGTAAGGGTAAATGGAAAATTTTAAAATGTTATAAGATTATAAATGAAATTTGCATATTTTTAAGTCCTGGAATCAGAAATCGTACCTTCTTAAAGAAGAATATGAATTCTTTAGCACAACAGATATTGAATTTCTATAGAACTTAATTTCCGATCACCTTTTTCTAAGCAAACGAAAGAAATCAATGAGGATTTTAAATTCACCTCATTTCTTTCATCTTCTGTTGTCAGTTAAACATGGACTTAGAGTATGGCAAAGACCAAAATGTATCATAAGTTTGAATTTTTGGTGGGGAGCTAATTCTTAGTGTAAATTTGAAGTTCAACTTAAAAAAATTATGAATATGTAAAAAAAAAGGGAAATATATGTTTAGCACCTATATTTTGATTTAAGTTCTTTTAAAAAAAAAAACAAGAACCCCTGCTACTAAAAATGTTGCACTCAAACTCTCACTTTTTCTTTCTTTCTACAATAATACCCTACAATAATATTATTGACGATATTAATGAAAAGAAATAATGTTAATTTATCAAAAGAAAGTTAAAAGTAAAATAAAAATTAGTTTAAAATTTTACGTTATTATTTTACCTTTAGTACTAATTTGGTAAATTAAATTTTTATAAACAATTATTAGCAAGATTGTTGTAAGGATATTAAACGTTACTGTAGGTTGGCTTATATTAATTTACTTATAAATATTTTATCAGCAAGATTATTGCAAGGATGCAAAAAATAGTAGTTTTTACATACTAATATTTTTTTGGTTAATTTACTAATAAATAATTATCGGTTAATTTGCTAATTAAGATTTTATAGATAAATTAATTAGTGTCAAGAATATTGTTATAAGGGTATTATTGTAAAAGAAAGAATAAGTAAGGGGAAGAATGTAATATATTTAAATACAATGATGCTTTGAGACATTTTTTAAAATACAAGGAGTAAATAGTAGGGATGGCAAAAATGTTTGGGCAGGGGAAAAATAAGGGTCGGGTCCATTGTAGGCCTGGAAGGGGCTCGGGATGGGCTTGAGCTTTCACTTAGTTTTTTATTTTATTTTTTGTAGCAAATTAGAAATGAGTTAATAATTAACAAATTGTTATAATCAACTAAAGAAAATGGATATGTCAAAATAAAATGATAAATAAAGAAAATGAAGTTAATAAAAGCTTAGAGATTTAATTTTTTTTAATAGTGAATTATTTAATTCAAGTACCCTCTTAATTAATAAACACTTAAGAGAAAGTTTAGTATTATAATTTTAGATTTTTTGAATTATTATTAATTTATGAATAAGGGATTTAAGTTTTTTGTTTTAGTTTTTCTATTGTTTTAAAATTTAATTCATTATTCATTATTCTAAATTCTAAATTTTTATTTTTTCAAAAGCTTTGCTTAGACTTTTTTTTAAACCCTTGTTCAGGCCTTCATGTGGAAGGGCAGGCCAAAACTTGTGGGTCTAAATCGAATTTGCCTAGACTTTTTGCCCACCCTACTAAACAGGCACTCAAGTTAAAAATATATGAATTAAATAAACATTTACCTAAAAAATTATAATGAAAATAAAATAAATTTTATTAGTTCTTAAAATGTATGAAAATATAATAAAATTGCATCTTATACCAATTCAATATATGGAAAACCAACTATTTATACTTTCATAACTCTGAAGTCATATATGATTGGCTCTATACCAATTTGTCTTTGAGGAAATCCTCATATGTTCATCTAATGGACTAAATTGTCACATATATAATGTATTCTTAAAATATTATAGGGGTGAGATATTAATTATTTTACATGTATTTGCACTTCACCCATTTATAAAAAGCCATTTTAAAATTTTTATAAATTTGGAGTGAGTACAGTGAATCGATGGATTTAGAAAAATGATTTATTGGAGGCTAAATTACATAACGATAAAATATTAAAACTGAAATTTTATAAGCTTACGAGTTTATGGAGGTTATTTTAATAGAATTAATGGGACTAAATTAAATAAGATATAGTAAAACTACCCTTATGAGTTACTTTGAGCCTTTACAATTTTTAAAATTAAAATTTTATGAATTTATGGGAGCTATTTTCATAAATGTAATGGAGAGTGGAGACTAATTAAAAATTTAATTAATTTTCTCTTTAATTTCTAATATTTATTTTCTCCAGTAAGGACTTGACTCCTCAGTGATCATCAATTGGAACGGCCTCAGCTACCATGGGCTGAATGATGTCTAGGGGGGGAAAAAAAAAATTCTTAACTCAACTTCTTCCTTGATTTGTGTTTTTTGGTAATTGACCCCATTTCTATCCCCTCCGACTAGTTGAAACACATTAAAACAGAATCCTAAATTCCTTATTTTTATAGTGAAAATCTACCTACGACAATGTTACTATACTTTTTTTCCTTTCTTAGTTAACAAATCAATATTGTAGCCAAAATTTTTAAAGCTTGTGTTTTCACGTTTAATTGAGATAAATATATTACTAAAGGCATGACCTTTTCAAATTACATATGCATGCATGCATCTTAAATAAAGAGTAATGTCAGATACCAACAATTGAGTCGTAATTGATATAATATTAATCAATTGGGTGGTAGATTAATTTTAGGAGTTATAAAATTTATTATTCTATAAATTAGTAATACATAATAATTTAAATTTAAATTGTAACTCAACTGTTGGGACCACAATCATTATTCACAAAATAATACATTTAAGGTCAAAATTTAATTAAAAAATTAGCTGCAGAAGAAACTAAGTACACCCCAGATAATAGATCTTTCGTCGAAATTTAATTACAAAATTAGATGAGGAAGAAAACGAGTACATGCTATACTTGTGCTACAATGTGATAACTCAATTAATCATGTAATTTTCTCATAATTAATTAATAACTTTGGTTAATTCCATTTTCATTAACCTCCACCGCCACCACGTCCTCCACTACAACCACAGCCATAAGAACCAGTAGTACTTCTGCCGCCTCTGTCTCCTCATCATCGCTCTGACGTTTCTTGCAGCTTGAGCCTCTATCATCACGGTCACGGCCGCAAGCCAGTATGACAATCCACATCATTAAAAGAGGTGCAAAAAATACTCCACGTACTCCAAGCCATGCACTCGAAAACTTGCTTTCTGCATGTGCTTACCGAGCGTCACCAACAACAACAATGACATCTCTCCCCATTACTTCTACCATATCTGATGTGCAATTGAAGTATATTTCTATATATTATACATAATAATAACGTCATCCCAACAAAGGCTTGCGGAATAATTAGAAAGAATTCTACTATGTAGTTTTCTCAATATTTTTATGAGCAATGCAGTTCTTTTGAAAGTCTATGAATCCGCCTGCCTGGGGTTAGTGGGCTGTCAATCATAATAATATCGCATATGTATGTATCCATATATAGATATATAAATGTACAAAAATATACAGATGCGGGAAATGGTATTGGTTTCCAAGTTTAAATAATGATTAATGAACCACAGCACCGCAAAGTCCTCAGTCTCTCCATTTATTAGCACTTTGGCAGATCGACTATTAAAGACCCTTCTTTAGCGTTTTTGTAATGAAATGAGTACTACTATGTGAATGGTATAGACTTTCCCCACCCACTTTTGACTATCCTGTAACAACAAAGCAGTAAATAAAAGATTTATTACCCTCTTATTAGAACAAGAATCAATCGGTCCTTGATCTTAGCCACTGACTTAGCATATTGTAATATTCATTCTCCTTTATTTTCTTTCTTTTTCTATTATTTGACCGTTTGGTACTTACCTTAAATGATTCTAGTATTTTTGTATATAAGGATCTTGTACACATCAACAAATACATGAGCATTTCCACAATTCTTTACATGGTATCAGAGCAAATTTTGCTCATTTATGTTTTTTTCTCTTTGACAATCATGTTTAATAGTTTGAATCCAATATCAGAAACATCAAATTCCCTCATTACCGATGTTTCTTCACCCTACTTTCTTCATTCATCTGATCATCCTGGAGCCATTCTTGTATCTAATGTACTAACGGGTGATAATTATTCAACATGGAAAAGATCCATGAAGATGGCATTAAATGCCAAAAACAAATTGGGTTTTATTGATGGAAGCATACAAAAACCTTCATCAACCTCACAAGATTTAAAAACTTGGGAGCGATGCAATGACATGGTCCTTTCATGGATGCTCAATGGAATAGAGAAAAATCTTGCCAACAGCCTCATTTATTGTAATACTCCACGCTCTCTTTGGCTTGGGTTGGAAGAACGTTTTTCACAAAGTAATAATCCACGGATTTATGAACTTAAGAGAGCCATATGCAATCACCAGCAAGAGCAAAAATCATTAGTGATTTATTTTAATACTTTGAAATTTTATTGGGATGAATTGTCCACCTTAACCACTATTTCTTCTTGCAAGTGTGAAACTTTAAATGAATTGCAGGGATTACTAGAGACTGAAAAGGTGTTTCAATTCCTAATGGGTCTCAATGATTCATATTATTCGGTACGAAGTCAAATCTTAGCCATGGAACCATTTCCAAATGTTGGAAAAGCATATTCAATTATTCATCAGGAAGAACGTCAAAGACTTCTCCATGTTTCCAGTCAACCATCTATTGAATCAACAGCCTTGACAACTAGTAATAAGACTCAAATGACCAGCCGTCAAAATCATTCACATTCTAGCCATTTGCATGGAGTACAAGAGACACAAGGACGGGGTAGACCTTTCTGCGATCATTGCGAGAAATATGGGCATATAAAAGCCAAATGTTACAAAATTGTTGGCTACCCACCAAACTGGAAACATTCAAATCGATCGCATGTTGCTGCTCCTGCAACCACAAAGCCACAACAACTAGATGATCATCCCATTCCAATAGACAAGAATTCATCATCTCAGCCTACTATCTAAATTCCCGGTCTCACGGTTGAACAATATCAACAATTATTATCTATACTTTCAACAAGTGAGCAGCCATCTACTGCAAACTTAGCTGGTAAAATCATTCCTTTTTGCAATTCTGCTATTAACTCATATAATAATTCTTGGATAATTGATAGTGGGGCATCTGATCACATGACCCCTAATATTTCTTCCTTTAAAAATTTTGTGCCCATGTCTCATGTCAAACCCGTGAGACTACCAAATGGCACAACTGTTCCTACAACAAAATGTGGATCCATTAAATTATCCTCCTCTTTGACTTTAGATAATGACTTATTAGTTCCTCATTTTAATTTTAATCTATTATCTGTAAGCAAGCTAACCAAGGATTTGAACTGTGCTGCTATATTTTTCTCTTCATTTTGTGTTTTTCAGGACCTTTCAACGAAGAAGCTGATTGGAAATGATGAAGTTCGGGATGGACTATATTATTATGAGCATATCAATGGTCATTTTTCCCTTCCTTCAGTAATGAACGTTGCAAAGGAACCCAATTTCAATCTTTGGCATTTGCGACTCGGTCACCCTTCTAAAGACCGAATGTAGCGTTTGTCTTTTATTTCTGATATTGCATCATTTAATTCTTGTTGTGAAATTTGTCAACTTTCAAAAAACACTAGAAGTTCATTTCAATTGAATAAAAATAATTCTGATATGCCATTTCATTTAATTTTTTGTGATATTTGGGGACCTCATCGCACATCTACATATACGGGAGCATATTATTTTCTTACTATTGTTGATGACCATACTCGTTGTACTTGGGTTTACCTCATGCGGCACAAGTTTGAAGTTTTTCAATTATTAAAAAACTTTTACTTCTTGATCAAGACACAATTTCACACACAAATAAAAAAAATTCGTACTGATCAAAGAAGTGAATTTTTATCAAATTAGATGCAATCTTTTTTTCATGAGCATAGCATCTTGCATGAACACACTTGTGTTGAAACACCTCAACAAAATGGGGTAGCAGAACGCAAGCACCGACATATTTTAGAAGTTGCACGTGCGTTATGTTTTCAAGCACATTTACCTTTGTCTTTCTGGGGAGATTGTGTTTTAACTGCAACCCATTTGATTAATCGTATACCCACTCCTAATCTTGGTGGTCAATCTCCTTATGAAATGCTTTTTAAGACTAAACCTCACTATGATCGTCTTCGTGTCTTTGGCTGTCTTTGTTATGCTCATACTAACAGTGCTAATCGTCATAAATTTGCTCTCCATGCTACCAAGTGTATATTTGTTGGTTACCCATTTGGGTATCCCGGATACAAACTATATGATATCATTAACAAAAAAAACTTTTATTTCTCGTGATGTTACTTTTGTGGAAACTGAATTCCCATTCAAAACTATCGCCAATCAATAAGAAAATAACAATGTTTTACCTCTTCCTATCATACTTCCTGCCAATGAAAATGCACAGCTCCTTCCAACTTCTTCCAATGAGCAGCCACTCCACTAAGGTACATCTGATTCAGTAGTTCTCCTTTCTCCACCTCTTCGACGGTCCCAACGACAGTCTTGTCGACCAAATTATCTTCAGAATTATATTTGCTCTACTGCACTTCACGGTACATTTGGCAACTCTAATACTTTTACTAATCATCCACCATCGGTAAGTTCTTTATATCCATTATCCAAGTATTTATCATATGACAAGTTTTCTAGTGATCATATAGCATTTCTTTCAGCCATATCTCACGATGTTGAACCAACTACATATTCTCAAGCCGTTCAACATGCTCATTGGCGCAATGCTATGGAAATAGAGATTAAAGCTTTGGAGCAAAGTAACACTTGGACCATACAAGATCTACCTCCCGACAAGAAACCAATTGGTTGTAAATGGGTGTTCAAAATTAAAAGAAAAGCTGATGGTTCTATTAAGAGATACAAAGCACGCCTTGTTGCTAAAGGATACACACAAACTGAAGGTTTGGATTACCATGAGACATTTGCACCTGTTGCAAAACTTGGGCCTGTTAGATGTGTATTGGCAATGGCAGCTATTCGAGGGTGGTTATTATTTCAGTTAGATGTTCATAATGCATTTCTTCATGGTGACTTGCATGAGGAAATTTATATGACCTTACCTCTAGGAGTTCGTAAACAGGGGGAGTCTTCTCAATTTTATCGGTTAAACAAGTCCCTTTATGGTCTCAAGCAAGCTTCACGAAATTGGTTTGAAAAATTCTCATCCGCTCTTAAACAAATTGGTTACATTCAATCTTATGCTGATTCTTGTTTATTTACTAATATGCACGATTCTCATTTTACATTGGTGCTTGTGTATGTTGATGATATAATAATTGCTAGTAACCATGTTGACACTATAACTGCATTGAAGATGTTTTTGTAGGCTCAATTTCATATTAAAGACTTGGGAACTTTGAAATATTTTTTAGGAATTGACGTGGCTCGTTCAAAGCAAGAGATTTTCTTAAATCAAAGGAAATATGCTTTAGATATACTTCAAGACAGTGGACAATTAGGCACACGACCATCTTCTTTCCCAATGGAACAACACTTGAAGCTTTCTAATGATCAAGGAACCCTTTGTCAAAATCCTGACCAATACCGACGACTTGTAGGACGTCTCATCTATTTGACAATCACCCGGCCAGAAATTACATATACTGTGAACATACTTAGTCAATTTATACACACTCCAAGACGACCACATTATGATGCTGCCCGACGTGTCTTACGTTACATCAAATCTTCTCCCGGCGCTGGTATCCTCTTGTCCTCCAATAGCTCTTTGGAACTCTCTGCCTTTTTAGATTCAGATTGGGCAAGTTACCCCATGACCCGTCGATCCACCACTGGATATTTTATCATGCTCGGCAATAGTCCTATTTCTTGGAAAACCAAGAAGCAACCAGTTGTATCGCGCTCTTCCGCTGAAGCCGAATATCGAGCCATGGCGACAACAACATGTGAATTGGTTTGGTTGAAAACTCTACTTCGTGATCTTCATGTGACCCATCCAATGCCTATAACTTTACATTGTGACAATCAAGCTGCGCTTCATATCGCTGCCAATCCCATCTTCCATGAGCGTACCAAGCACATAGAAATAGACTGTCATCTTGTTCGTGAAAAGCTTCATGCCAAAATCATTTCCTTAACTTATGTGCCTTCACGACAACAATTGGCTGACATTTTTACCAAAGCTCTTGGTAAAGATCAATTTCAATATCTTATGGGAAAGTTGGGAGTTACGGATCTTCACTTCCCAACTTGAGGGGGAGTATTAAAACAAGAATCAATCGGTCCTTGATCTTATCCACTGACTTAGCATATTGTAATATTCATTCTCCTTTATATTCTTTCCTTTTCTATTATTTGACCGTTTGGTACTTGCCTTAGATGATTCTAGTATTTTTGTATATAAGGATCTTGTACACATCAACAAATACATGAGCATTTCCACAATTCTTTACATGGTATTCTTTACACCTCTATCTACCAACAATACGGTAGCGTCATTGTCTCAGGTACGCTTCTCTTTTCCCCTCTGTTTTTATCTTCTTCTTCTTCTGTTTTTTTAAAATCATTTTTCTTAAATCTTCAGTTTCTTTAGAAATATTTCTTTATAATTGCTCTGTGTTTTGTTTATTGGAGAGAACTAATGAAGAGGTACTTTAATTAGTTCTTTTGTTTTTTTTTTTAATTTAATTTATTAGCTGTTATTGAGGTTTCATGATTCAATGAGTTCCATATTATTGAAATTTCTGAAATCATACTTGATGGTGATAATTAGGTTTTCTACTTAACAAATCTAAAGAAGCTAAGAATTAAAGTTCACAATTGTTTTTATAACGTACCTTAAAATATAACTTAATCTGCAGTAGCTTTGCCTTTTTTTTTTTTTTTTTTTTCCGGGAAAGATTGATGGATCTCGAAAGTCTTAATCGAAGAAACAACAGACAACAAGACTTCATTAGCAGACTGCCAGATGAGCTACTTTGTAACATTCTTTCTCGTCTCCCTACTGAAGATGCTATTCGAACCACAATTTTATCATCAAGATGGAACGACCTCTGGACCTCAATTCATAATCTTTACTTCAATGACAGGAACTTCCGGGAGTCATTTGTTGGTGACGAGAACTCTTCTAAAACTTCCTTTATGATTTTTGTTGATCAAGTGCTTGCTCGTTTCCAATCGAAGGCTATTCAAGTTTTTAGTCTAAGTTGCGATTCACTTCGAACTAGATACGAATTATCTTGAGTCAATGCATGGATACGCTTTGCAATTGAACATAATGTTCGTGATCTTGAACTCTATGTATATATTCAAGATCCTTATTACAAGAATGGAATGCATCTTAGGTTGCCTCAGCGCATTTTAACTTGCAAAACACTAATCCAAAACCAATAGTCTTTGTGCATAATCCAAAACCAATCCAGGTAATAATTAAAGAAAATTAAAGAGGGGTAGTGCGAGCTGGACTTAGTTGATTTTTAAAAAATATATATATATTAAGAAAAATATTCGCTTCTTGGGTTGGACGACTTTCTTTTGTGGCTGTAGGGTGATCGGTGGTTATTTTATTACTATTCTGCCCTTGCATGGACAATCGTGTACCAGCCATTGGTCGCGGAAAATGCAAAGATAGGTGGAGTAATACGTCAACCCAAATTAACCCATTCACGACCGAAAACGACAACGCATTATCCCTCAAATATTTGGTTTTGGGATACGATATTTATATTTGAATGACCGGCATTTGCGACTTCTCACGTCCAATGGGTTCATCAATTCATAGGAAAGCACGATGGAATTAATTTGATGGTTTTGGAATTTTGGAATCACTTCCACGTAAGTTTCATTGACTCGCGCAGCGGGCAGCAAATTCGCTTAATTAACTTATACAATGAAAACGGACCTTACGAGGGTATACGAGTGATATACTTAAAAAATGTTTACACACGTTTAATACGGGTGTCATTTAAAGGTATATATCTGATAATTTCTCTTAAAAATCAACATAAAATTTGTTATGTTTTTCCCTTATAACCTTAATAATTTGAAGATTTATCCTATATTTTTTACATAACTCTTATATAAATTTCTCTCTGAATTTCTTACAAAAGAGTAATAATAACTATTTGAATTTCTTAAAAAAAAAGTAATAAATAATACCTGTCCATTTGCAGTCCTTGTGAAACTAGATGTGGCATGTGTATTTGTATGTTTTTTATGCCAACTTTAGTGTTTTCACAGTGCAATCCAGGGTCGGTTTTGAGGGCTTTTGGACCTTAGGCCAACTTTTAAGGCCTTTTTATATTCAACAACGTCAATTTAAAAAAAAAATAAATAAAAGGAGGGCTCTAAAGAAGAAGGGCTAGAGGGACACAAAATGGGGGTGTGCCACCTCATATATATATACATATATATATGAATATAAAATAGAACTCAAATTTAAAGGGACAAAATTAAAAAAATGCACTCCAACAGGTAAATGCAAAGCATGCGTAGCAAGAAAATTGACCGTCGAATTGACTTCGCAGTAGATGTGATTGATTTGAAGACTCCAATCCCTCCTCATGAGCTCCTGAATCATTTAGATTATAACTGAAAGGTCATTGACATTAACATTATCCTCCTTTATAAGCAACATAAAATTATTCAAATTATTTTTCTAAATTATACAAGTCATGGGTCAATACAAAAAATAAAAATACATTAAATTTACAAAAAAAAGAATAATTTAAAATAGCATAACTAAAATAATAGCACCTGAAAATTGACTAGTTGGGATGAATATGTTGATTACACTTTTCCTTCTTCATCATCATACTCTTTTGATTTCAAATAAATAATAGAGAATTTTAGAAAAGTAAGTCTTCACTAAAAAGTTATGGATACAATAAATTTATAAAAAATTCATGAAATGTTTTGTAAGTTATTTAAATTAGCTGCTCCGAAAAGTATTCCAATACCCATCTTAATCAGTTAGAGAATGAAATTTGCATTATTTCAATTTTTATTTGTATAAAATAAAATTATAGATGAATCAGAATGATCTTTTTTTACATAAGATATCGAATGAGGGCTTAATTGGCCTCAAATTTATCATAAAGTAAAAATGGGACACCTCAAGAATTTGGCTAGCTTGTTGGTGCATGTTTGGCGCGCGGCTTTCAGGGGGCATGGGTTGTGCAAAATTTTCAAAATCATGTTTGGTGCAGAAAATCAAGGTGAGGGTATGTATAAATTAAGGACTTGACTAGCTTACAGAATCTGTAAGCTACAGACTGCAGTATCAGCCGTTGGATGTGGTTGGATGTGGAGTGAGAAACTAAACAATAGAAAATCGGATGGTGGGATGTCGGGAGATGTTTGTTACAGAATCTGTACCATAGACAGGTCCACAAATTAATCAATTTTGGGTGGCTTATAAAGACCTGTTTCAATTTGTTAAACTTTTAAATTTCAAAATTTTAAGTTTCAATTTGTCAAACTTTTAAATTTTAAAAATTTAATTGTAAATATTCTACAGTGAACGGGAGCTATGTTTCCATTGATTTTTGTATCTTTGTGTAGAGTTTGAAAAGAGAATTTCAATAATACCAAATATGATCTAAACAATTGTAACACCTCAAATCTAACTCGTGCGGAGTATATGAAGAAGGGGGTTACTTACAAATTCGAATCTTTATACCAAAAATCTCAAACCAAAATACCCTAAATCTTATTCAATAAAATCCACAAATCTATATGTCTAATACTAATCAATCTCTCTCCAAGACAAAATATAACAAAAGTCTTAAAACTCTCAAATTACAAGTTCATAATAGAAATAAAATTAAAAGAAATATGAGTTTATTCGTTCTCTTATTCAACTAGCAAAAAAAAAAAAAAACGAATCTCTAACTCCAATGCTAAGCACGCCTCTCAAAAGGAACTTAATTTGCAAAAAGTAAGGACGAGGGGTGTGCCATCAACTCTGTAAGTAAAATCATTCCTAGCACACTAGCCCTACTGATACCAAAAATATTACAAGCATTTTTTTTATTTAAAACATGTATTATAATTCATAAATTTCATAAAGCAACATATTCCAATTAGATAACAGAAATTCATGGTAATTCATAATATTAAAAGAATAATCAATTAGGAAAACAAATCATACAACGAGTGCACAGAAAGCAGATAGTTAGCTCATGTCACATAGTGTCACCAATAGTCCTGGTGACCCGACCAGAAACAAAATCACAATATCGAGTGTACACTTAGAACAGAAATCTAGTACTGGTCCAGATATATATATCGTATAATATGATCAGAATTAGAATTATAATAACTATGGACAATGAGCCAAAACATTCAAATTAACTTTTCATATGTAATGATTTGTACGTGGCACTTTGCATTATATGTGGCACTTTGCAGTGCTTTGGCCCTCAAGAGATGGCCCCTATACAATCATAAATAATTGAAATCATGCATAAGTACAAAACATTCGTATAAGATTCATGAAAGTCCATAGTAAAATTTAGGCTTGCAAAATATTTTGAAAATAAAATCATAAAAGGTAGTCATGTCATAAAATAATTTACATATTTAAAAGCATTTATAAAAATATTTTGTTAAAAGAATTTAGATTTGAAAACATTTTCATAAACTGATTTTGTTAAGAAAATCCATTAATCTTCTAAGTAGTATAAAAACTCTTAAAATAATATCAAAATACTTATACATATCCAATATATTGGGAATGAAGTTATTTACCTCGATAAAAGAATTTGAATTAACACACCCCTAAGCCTCTAAGAGGCTCAACCAACTCCAATACCTTAAACAAAAACAATATATTACTATCAATGACTTATTTTAATAATCTGATTTTCAAATTCATACCCGTACAGACCTGATTCTCAGAATTTTAACTCTTAATCTCAAACTCATAATGATATAATATTATATGGAACTATTCTGGACATCCATGAGTACCCTATGTAAAATTTTCAAGAGGATCCGATACCAAAAACATTTCAAAATTGTTTATTTCTTGACAAATTTGAAATTATTTTCACAATACCTTAACCGAACATAACGGGTTCTGAGGTTTTTATAAAATAAGATACAAATCAGAAAATTAGGAAATTAAAACTAGAAATACTAGACACATGTATTAACCCCAATATAATATTTCAGAATTTGGCGAGTTCATTTGATAGTACAAATAATTTTGTGAATATGATCTCATTGCTGGAATCACAGTTTTTCAATGCAATGCTGTCTATTTCGAAAATACATATAAAATTGAAAACGAAGTTGAATTTAATGAAACAAAATTTATTCAAGAAACCTTCATGTCTAGTTTCTAGAAATATAATTTATTAAGAAAAATCGTTTAGAAAATATAGGTTTAAATTCGAGATACTCATGCTGTCCAGAATTGTCTTATGTGCTTAATGCATCAAGGATTGATTAACAAGACTCACAATAAATCTTAGCCCTAAACAGACCTAAACACATCCTAAATCATGAATTATGATCTAAAACAATCTAAAATCATGCCAATTCAAAACTTAGATAGAGTAATTAGAAATCTTGGGGAGAATAAGGAGAGTAAACTTACCAATTATTTTGATTTTCTCTTAAACAAATGTTTGAATCTTAAGGTTTGGGTAAATGAGCAGAAGAAAAAAAAAGAAGAAACGTTGTTAAATTAGGGTTATATAAGGGGAAAATTATGAATTTATAAGGAGTCTTAAGAAACCCTATTGAATTTAGAAAAATAATTTTTTTTTCAAAAATTATCTCATAAATAACCCCTATTTATAATTTAATATCCTTATTAAATAGGATTACATATTTCTAATAAAAGCCCAATTTTCATAATTTAATATTATGGAATTTGGCGTTACAACAACAATGTTTAAAAATTTTCAGTATGTGGTGGTCAGTGGCGGCCAATGGTTGCTATAGTTGATCAATTTATTTTCTATTATTAAATTAAAAAAATTATAATTTAATATAATCTTATAATATAAAATATTAAAATACATTCTATACTTAACACCAAACATGGGTTAATGTATTATTTAATATATTCTAATACGATACAATCTATTAAAAACCAGTACAGTGCAATGTACTAAACACACCCTTAAAATGGTAGCGCATATATATATATCCAAGGAGAAACTTAATGAAAAAATTGTTTCATAGTTGCCCTGTACTTGAAGATTTGTCAATCGAAGTTGTTCTCGAAGGTTTTTATGAACTTTACGATCAGTGACTTCTAATATCATTGTGCCAACTCTCTTTAGGTTGAACATTAGGTTGTCCTTGTCAAGGTGTGTTCTCAGGTATTCCTGGCACTAGTTTATGATTTCAGCCAATAATCTTGAATACCTTAACATCGAAGATGATTTCTCTTTTTTAAGGAAGGTATATATGGATGTTGGATATTGCCTAATAGAATTTATAGTTGGTGATGTCGAAAAACAACCTCAACGGTTGAATTTTTTTTCTGGGGAATAACAGCACGAATCCAAGCTCCAAGTTAATTTGATCGCAACTTTCTACACCTTCCAACCATAGAATGCGGTTAGGGCATGCCGATAGGGTTTTTGGTGTAGATCCTCCGATACTTAAATCAAATGTTTTGCGTATAAGAAAAGAAAATTGAAAAAGAGGAATCGAAAATAAGTTAAAATCCATGAATTCTTTGGTGGAGGTGTTGTAAATCTTATAAAAGGAAGAAAGGCTTTAATATTGGTAACTTGTAGAATTTTTTTGGTTAATTTTGCTATCCCCCACTTCTGATACTATTTTCAGCTTAAATAGGCTCTTGGTTGTCTCCTTAATTTCAGCTCATTTTCTTGAGTTGTTGCAATTGGTTGTCAGTTGAAGGCAGTTTAAAAAGTTGTGGTACATAACCACTATTAGAAAAATATTTTTTACTGACTTTAGAATAATGTAATAAATTACTTTCACTGACACTTATTAATTGTGTCAGTAATCTGAGAGTCAGAAAAATAGTGACACTTGTAAGTGGTGTCAGTGATTACTATTACTATAGTATCACCGATATTATGACACCATAGTGTTAGTAATTATTGATATTTTATTAGTGTCTATATTAGTGTCTATAATTACTGTTACCATGGTATCACTAGTTAATTTATTTTTAAAAAAATAAAAAATTGAATTGGATCATTGCCTATTAATTTATTGGTAAAATTAAAAGCACCACAAAATAACAAAAAGAAATTGATTTATATCACAAAATCTTTCATTTCACATTTAAATATTATTAGTGTATATTACAAATTCAACTTCAATAGCCAAAATATGAGATATCATACTCTCATAACTAAATAATCTACATAAAAATTTCTACCATCCAATCAAATGCCTACTACTTGTAGCTAAATTTAATAAATCTAGAAGTTAAATTGATAATGATGACTGTCTGTCACTCTTTGACTATGAGTAGTATAATTGCGTTATCACACCAGCAGTTTCTCCATTCAATAGACTGTATGGGTTAGGATACAAGTGAAGTTGAAGAATAAACACTTCAAACACATTGAGCAAATCTGCGTACATGGAAAAGGGAGAAAAAATTAGCTGTCAATTCCCAACCATTAGAGAAACAATGGTTAATATAAATAAATCTATTTGGTTCTAAAGAAAAAATATTCATACACTATTTATAAGTAAACTCAGTTATTTCAAAGAAAAATTAGTGAACAAGGAAATTGTAGTTTATTTCCTTAAAAATACTGCAGAGATCCTTATTTATATGCATAATCTCCAGAACTGAAACATACACATTTAACTTTAATTATTTCAAACATATGGTAAAGTTTGGACAAAATATTTTAATAATTTGAGAGCTCATTTTAAAATCATTACTTATAAACAAGTCTTATGATTTTGGCCATCAGTCATATAAATATAAATAAGAAAAATTAAACAACTGAAGTAGATATTGACTTATTATGAACATAAATATAAATAAGACAAATCTAATATTGCCTTAGTAATGAACTGAAGAAACAAAATTTTGTTTTGCCCTGTAAACAAATCCATTAAAGAAATGATAAAGACACCTTATTTCTCAACCTAAGCCACATACTTCAAACTTTTCCTTTGTAAAAGCATTTATTTGATGGTTTGTAAAAAGTAATCATCCAATAGGATAAAGTAACCGTATAAATTTTATCAAGGAACAAATGATTTGAAGGCTTTCACTGATTCCTTAGCACTCTTCACTACCAGAACAAAATTGATAGAAGCCAGCTAAAAACAAGAAGAAAATTCAAAATTTATATTGCAGTTCACAAACTGATAAGCTACATTTGAAGCTCATCAACATATAGATTTTTACAACTTTTGGTTAGGATAAAATTTTGGTCCACAAGACTTTTCTTTTAGTTTTACACTCTTTTGAATTGAAATAGACTTAATTTTGTTAGTAAAATTATGAAATTGGTTCAATTTGGTTCAAAGATTTAGCCAAAAGCCAATTTTATTCAATTTAAACTTGAAGAATTTAATTTAGGCCTGAAAAAATTTCCAAGTATATTTTTTCGAAAAATGATAATATGATTAAATAAAAATAGCTATAAAATAAATATTAGGTTCTCGAAAAATGATTTCCAAATAAATTTTTATTAAGCTAGTTTTTATGAAGCTATGTAAAAATGCAAGTAATTAATTCATTTTCAACTAATATTCAAGAGTTCTATAACCTCAAATGAATCTAAGAGTGGTAGGATTTACCTTAAATGAGAAATTGCTAAATGAGTACTGCATAGTAAGAGCAGAGGCATTAAATTCTACCTAGCAACTGCACTCATCAGCCTCCTTCACAGGAAAAATTAAAAAAGGGTAAGGAAAATGAAATATTGATTCTATAGTAGTAAGCCTCATAAAATCCATACTCATAAATTTTGATTTAAGTTCTTTCACACATGCTTCCAAATGTATTCAGACTTGGCATTTTCTAAATTAGAATAATCAGATTAAAGTCGTCATCAAAAGATATTTGCATCATAATATGATCTACTGAGAAGCTTTTGTTCATAGAGATTGATAGGTAAACAAATGAAACCTCTTCTCTAGTGTGTTACTGAAAAAACCATTATTGCATGTGTCAGTCAAATCGTCAAAGTCACTACCTAAACATTTTCATCTTCTGGATTCCATACATAACAGCTCACAAAGTAACTTGTGTCCAGTGATTCTGCAGCTAGTATAAACATAGCCTACAGCCAATAAGAGAAGATACTCAATATTGCAAATAGGTCAATTACAATGTCAAAAAAGTTAATAAGCTTGAAATCAAAGGACGTTTTGTCTTGCAAGTGTGTCCTAGTTTATATTTAAAAAAAAAAGATGTTGCTTCAACTGTCAGAAAATTCTGCTTAGTCCCTTAAGTCATAGTACAATTTAAGTCTTTGCTAGTAACTAACTCTCAACAGTTTACCTTGCTAGCTCTGGTGGCTCCTAGTTTTTTAACTGGATTTTCAATTAATAATCTGAAATAAAATGAAATATTGATTGTTAGTAAATATGAAAATGAGCCAGCCATTAATTGTTGATTAATAAGGGGCCTTTATTATCAAATAACTAGTACGTTATGCCAATAGTAATTCTTATATCAGATGCCACCAAACATAAAATATTTCTCATTTTAATATGGATTTATAAACTTTGTGTGGATTGTGTTAGAGTGCAATTTATACACTAGTTTTGCATTGTTTACTTCCCTTAATATCGATGTTTTGCACTTAATAATAATGATTTACTTGTGTTTTACTTTTATAGGTGCAATTTTATTGATTGGTGATAAAATTGAAGTACAAGATGATGTTTAAGGATAATTGTTCTCTTGAAGAAATTATGAGCGGCAGAAGAACTTTGTTGATAAGGCGTGGACGCGTGCTGTCAACTGCGAACCTGCAGTTTTTAGTTTAACGTGTTTTGTATTTTTGGCTATTTTTATAATTACGAATTTAATATTTAAGATATTAGTATTTTATTTTAAATAGAACTCTAAAAGAGAAGAGAGAGAGAGTATTTAAGGAGGAATCTATTGTGAAAGAGGGGGGATAAGGGATTGGAGAAAAAGAAAGAAACCCTAGATCTAATTTTTCTCTTCTCTCTATGAGGAACTAAACCCATTTTTTTGGTTGAAGGTTAATGAAGCTTTGATTCATCACTACTGTGAGATCTTTCTTGTGCTTTAATTGTTTTATTACTTTTTGGGTATTTGTTTATTCTCTGAATTATTTTCATGATTATGTTTGTTAATTAGGTAATTGGCCACTATTTAATTATCAACTTAATCTATTGTCAATTAAAGGATTTATCGTATGAAGAATTTAATGTTTGTGACAAATAACATAGCAGAGAGTTGTGTTGTGAGAATAAACAATCTTATTTAAATGAATCATCATATGTGTTGATTAGGATTTGGGTCTCTCTGGTTTTTCAGGCTGTCAATTGATTAAATCCTATGATCGTATCTAGGGTTGTCTATTGATTAGGGAAATAAGTAACGGCCGTACCTTGGTTATCGACTAGTTAAGGAGAGATTGACTATTAGAGGGTCTCAATAGCTATAACCGGTCTATTCATAAGTAATAATAATCTATTTTTGAATCAATGATCAGTAGTCGAATCAAACTGAGTTAATTCCTTCAACTAGATCTTTCTCCAATTTGAATTATAACTTTAATTTGCATTCTTGTTATTTTAATTTGATTTTTATTATTGTCAACAATTCCTCCATTTTACGTTTTACGTTTCAAAAGGATTTAAATAATTACCGATCTCTGTGAACACGACCCTGCTCAATCACTATACACAATTTATTTAGAGTAGGAATTTATTTTTGTTGGCTTCAACAACCATCAAATTTTGGCGCCGTTGTTGGGGATTGGTGTCATTTATTTAATCATTTTTACGTTTTACTTGGTGTATGGTTCGTTCTTCTCGTACAGGTACACTTTCGTTTGATCTTGAAATTGAGAAGACAGCTCGCCAGCTGAGACAGCAGACGAAGCGAGCTAAGCAACGATCCTCATTGCCTTTGCTTTCTGAAATAGATACAGTACCTAATTCAGTTGAATCATCTAGCGATTCGGAAGAACAAGTGATGGACAGCGTTGCACCTGTAGAAAGAACTGTTAGAGAGTTAGCTGAACCAAACTTGAATCATCAATCACTATGCATTCAATATGTAGATTTAGAGGTAAATTTTGAATTAAAGTTTGGTCTTATTCATTTATTACCCAAGTTTCATGGTTTTACAGGTGAAGATCCTCATAAACATCTCAAGGAGTTTCATGTTGTGTGTTCAAGTATGAGGCCACAAGGCGTGACTGAAGAGCAGATTAAGCTGTATGCTTTTCCGTTCTCTGTAGATGGGCTAGCTAAAGATTGGTTGTACTACTTGCCTCCTGGATCGATTACAATGTGGAATGGTTTGAAAAAGCAGTTCCTCGAGAAGTACTTTCCTGCTTCAAGAGTTGACAACATAAGAAAAGACATTTGTGGGATCAGACAATTTCCTAGGGAGACTTTGTAGGAGTATTGGGAGCGATTTAAATAATTGTGTGCCAGTTGTCCTCAGCATCAGATTTCTGATCAACTTCTTATTCAATAGTTTTACGAAGGACTGTCATTGATGGATAGGAGTATGATAGATGCTGCTAGTAGAGGCGTGTTAGTGAACAAGACCCCTACTCAAGCAAGGGAGTTGATATCAAATATGGCTGCCAACGCACAATAATTTGGTAGCAGGCAAGATCCTACTTCAAGGAAGGTGAATGAGGTAAATATTTCTTCTGTTGAACAACGTTCAGATAAACTTACTTCTCTTGTAGAAAAGTTTGTTATAAGTAATGTGCAACAGGTGAAGACTTGTGGCATTTGTTACAATATGGGTCATTCAACTGATATGTGTCCTACACTCCAAGAAGAACCCGTTGAACAAGCCAATGCAGTTGGAGGATTTCCAGGCATGCCTCAGAGGAGGTATGATCCTTATGCACAAACATACAATCCGGGATGGAAGGATAATCCTAACTTCAACTATGGAGTTAGGCCGTCAGGATTCCCACAACAGTATCCACCAAGACAACTAGCACCTCCACAGTCAAACTCCAAGTTAGGTATATCTCTTGAAGAAATTGTTAAATCACTTGCGACTAACACTCAATAATTTCAGCAGGCAACTACAGCAAGCATTCAGAACTTGGAGAACCAAATAAGTCAATTGGCGACTACAGTGAGCCATCTGGAGTTTTAAGTATTAGGGAGATTGCCTTCATAATCTGAGGTGAATCCAAAGCAAAACGTTAGTACTGTCATCCTTAGAAGTGGGAAAGAGTTACAAGAACCTAGTAAAAAAGTGACAAAGCATGTAGAAGATGAGCTTGAGAAGAATGAATTGATGCCTCAATCTCAAGATGCGCAACCCACCAGAGCGAAACCCCTGCCTATTGTGATACCTCTTCCTTTTCCAGGCAGGTTTGCAAAATCCAAAAAGGAGGAACAAGAGAAAGACATCCTTGAGACATTTCGCAAGGTTGAGGTAAATATTCCTTTATTAGATGCTATAAAATAAATACCTCGATATGCTAAAGTCCTTAAGGAACTATGCACCTCTAAGAGAAAATTAAGAGCATATGAAAAAGTTCACATGGGGGAGAATGTTTCAGCAGTTCTCCAAAAGAAACTACCTCCTAAGTGCAAAGATCCAGGTATGTTTACTATCCCTTGTAAAATTGGTAGTGTTAAAATTGAAAAGGCTTTGTTAGATCTAGGAGTTTCTATTAATGTCATGCCTCGTTCCATTTATTCATCTTTGAATGTTGGTCCATTAAAAGAAACTGGCGTGATAATTCAACTAGCTGATAGGTCTAATGTATATCCTGATGGGGTATTAGAAGATGTCTTAGTACAAGTTAATGAGTTGGTTTTTCCTGCTGATTTTTATGTACTTGATATGGAAGATGATAACTCCTCTAATTTTGTCCCAATTTTGCTAGGAAGGCCTTTTCTTAAGACTGCTAGGACTAAAATGGATGTACATAAAGAGACTCTCACTATGGAGTTTGATGGAGAGGTTATAGAATTCAATATGAATGATACCATGAAATATCCTAGTGAAGAACATTCAGTATTTTCTATGGATGTTATTAACCCTATAGTGCAGGAAGTTTTTTACAAGAAAAAAATAAAGATATTTCATGATATAATGATTTGAGAAAGGAGTTCTCTGTTGGTCAAAAAGTTCTTCTTTTTAATTCTAAGCTTAAACTTTTTTCGGGTAAATTATGTTCTTGTTGGGTTGGACCTTTTATTGTTACTAATGTTTTTCCTCATGGTGCAGTTGAGATTCGTAGTCCGACCTCTGACAGAGTTCTTAAGCAACCTTTAGCTCCAGCGCGCAGAACCAGTTGCAACCGCATCAGTCCCACCTGCAACGCAACCAGCCCGTGCGCAGCAAGCTCCAGCCATCACCATCGAGCAGCGCATCAGTCTCGCGCACGTAGCACAACGCCACGCAACCAGCCCCAAGCCGCGCAATAAGCTCCAGCCGAGCAGCAACGCAACACAACCAGCCTACGCTCTGTATTCCAGCCTGGTAAATCGAAATCCGTGAGTGAAATTATTGTAACAATGCCGAAGAGGAAAGCATCTACTTCCAAGTCATCTAAAAAGACACCCATCGCAAAGAAATCTAAGATTGCCGCTCCCACTACGGTTCCATGGAACACAATTTCAGATTCACGCCAAGCCGTGAGACAAATATCGAAACATGGAAAACGCATGAGCGTTTTGCCACTTGCGGAATCCAATCTCGGAGGGTGCCTCGCATTCGCGACTCAACAAGAGAAAGAGAGGAATTTTTGGATATGTCTGTGTTTGAAAGAACAGGTGTGGTTGAATTCAAGGAGGGGAGATTTCAGTTTACTGAACCAGGACCCACTCAACCTCTGAAGAAGCTTTATGCTAGAGTGGTGCTACATCTGATGACGAGTTCGACGACGACACTGCTGCCCCGCCAACTATTCCTTCTACATCCGCACCACCTTTGAGCATTCAATTAGAGAAAATGGAGCACAAGCTGAACAAGATAGAGCAGAATTTGGCCGCATACTTCGAGAGTGTAGGATTTACCCCACCATTTCCACCAAGCCCATAGACGTTATGTGGATCAAAGCTCACAATTCAGGGAAGTTTCTTTTTACCCTTAATATTTTATCCTTACGCTTTAATTTTTATGTGAGTTTTGATTATCTTACATTGGGGACAATGTAAGTTCTTGGTGTGGGGGAGGGACTTTTACATTATTGATGTCTGGAAATAGTATTTTCACTCTACTCATCCTTAAATGATTTTGGAGTTAGTATGCTTTATATATTATTATTTTTTCTTTTCTTTTCTTTCTCACTACTTTTTTTTCCCATCTATCTCAAAATTATTTACATCTATTTTTATTCTATCATACTCTTTCATCACTCACATTTTATCTTTCACTTTTCATCTTTCTCACTTCTTATCATTTTTACCTTTCCTTTTATATATCACTCATACCTTCTTCTCATTCTACACCACTATTGAAGGTTAATTCATTTGAAGAGTGTACATGATTTGATGGCAAATTTACCAACTTTGTGAGGATTTGAGCCCATGAGCAACCACTTTGCTCAAATATTTTTGTTATGTGAATATCAATCTTAGTTTGTTTATTCTAGAACTTGCTTTGTTATGCATGTTGAAGCCGCATTACGGGATTTTATGCATTAAAATGATAAGGGCAAACCCTTTTCCATTTTTCTATTCTCGCATTTTTTATTTCTACCCGAAGACCTTTATTTGCTATCTTCGTTTGAGCCTTAACCATCACCCATCTAATTCTCTCCGTTTACTGAACCATTTTTCTTCTTTTTCAGCCTCAATTTAAGGAGATTTTTGGACTCATTGTGTGGATATATTTTGTTGCTTTTTCTACCTTGTAATAAAGTTTCTCAATTAGATCAACAAGCATTATGCAAGGTTCGTTTCTTTTGTTTGATTCAAAAACAAAAAAAAACAAAAACAAAAATAAACAAAAATAAATTAAAAAAAAAAAAAAGAAAAATAAAAAAAAGAAAGAAAAAAAATGTTTACATTCTTGGTGACTTGAGTATAAATAAACATTTTGATATTATAAGTTCATTCAATGAGTTCATTTTTCTCGTTTGGCTCTCTTTTTCTTTCGTAAACCTTTCTTTTCATTTAACCCATTTAACCCCATTACAACCCTTTTAAGACCCTTAGATTTTTGTATTTTATTCATGTTTTGTGGATTGAGATGTGATATATGAGCAAGCTTATGGTAATAGCATTCTTTGATTTGATTTGAGTGGATAAATGACACCCTAAACACTTTGAGTGCATGGAGTGAAGTTATTGAGAGGGCTATTAAATCTTGTTGCACTTGAATTTGAATGGATCTTCTTGGTGGTTTAATGTTCTTTTTCTATCTTATGAAATTCTATGCTTTAAAATTTTTATCTCTCGAATGATGATCGACTTAATTTCTTAAGGTATGCTTGCTTAAAATTATTTTTGGATGAGTTGAGATGAGAATTGAGTAGAAATTTGGGATTAATCTTGAGTTATATGCTTGAGGACAAGCATCATCTTGGTGTGGGAGAATTTGTTAGAGTGCAATTTATGCACTAGTTTTGCATTGTTTACTTCCCTTAATATCGATGTTTTGCACTTAATAATAATGATTTACTTGTGTTTTACTTTTATAGGTGCAATTTTATTGATTGGTGATAAAATTGAAGTACAAGATGATGTTTAAGGATAATTGTTCTCTTGGAGAAATTATGAGCGACAGAAGAACTTTGTTGATAAGGCGTGGACGCGTGCTGTCAACTGCGAACCTGCAGTTTTTAGTTTAACGTGTTTTGTATTTTTGGCTATTTTTATAATTACGAATTTAATATTTAAGATATTAGTATTTTATTTTAAATAGAACTCTAAAAGAGAAGAGAGAGAGAGTATTTAAGGAGGAATCTATTGTGAAAGAGGGGGGATAAGGGATTGGAGAAAAAGAAAGAAACCCTAGATCTAATTTTTCTCTTCTCTCTATGAGGAACTAAACCCATTTTTTTGGTTGAAGGTTAATGAAGCTTTGATTCATCACTACTGTGAGATCTTTCTTGTGCTTTAATTGTTTTATTACTTTTTGGGTATTTGTTTATTCTCTGAATTATTTTCATGATTATGTTTGTTAATTAGGTAATTGGCCACTATTTAATTATCAACTTAATCTATTGTCAATTAAAGGATTTATCGTATGAAGAATTTAATGTTTGTGACAAATAACATAGCAGAGAGTTGTGTTGTGAGAATAAACAATCTAATTTAAATGAATCATCATATGTGTTGATTAGGATTTGGGTCTCTCTGGCTTTTCAGGCTGTCAATTGATTAAATCCTATGATCGTATCTAGGGTTGTCTATTGATTAGGGAAATAACCAACGGTCGTACCTTGGCTATCGACTAGTTAAAGAGAGATTGGCTATTAGAGGGTCTCAATAGCTATAACCGGTCTATTCATAAGTAATAATAATCTATTTTTGAATCAATGATCAGTAGTCGAATCAAGCTGAGTTAATTCTTTCAACTAGAGCTTTTTCCAATTTGAATTACAACTTTAATTTGCATTCTTGTTATTTTAATTTGATTTTTATTATTGTCAACAATTCCCCCATTTTACGTTTTACGTTTCAAAAGGATTTAAATAATTACCGATCTCTGTGGACACGACCCTGCTCAATCACTATACACAATTTATTTAGAGTAGAAATTTATTTTTGTTGGCTTCAACAACCATCAGATTGACATGATTAAAAATGACATTGTAACTTCAACAGACAGATATTGTATGAATCTCTTTTATAAATCTTACTTGCAATTAAATCACAAGCCTCAATGCTCATCTCCTCTGGCATGTTCGGCCAGGGTATATCTCTATTCATAATAATCTCAAAAATGTTTTGCAGACAACAGAACATTGGAAAATGACGGCAGGATGTTACCCAATAAACATCAAATAGTACAAAACTGAAAAGTCAACATAATCAGTCAAAAGGTCAGTAAGAATATTCACTTAGAATATGTTAATGACAGTTCAACCAAAAGAAATGAATTAGCATATGAAATCATTTAACTTAGGGACAGCTAGATAGTCATATTTTGGTTGCCTACCTCAGGGGTTTTGGCATTAAATGAAGGAATGTCTACAAGCAACTTAAACAAAATAATACCCGCAAACCACCAATCGACAATTGCTCCTACAAAGAGAATATTTTGGAGCATCAAATAACATGTTTAAGAAAGAATACCCTTATTTTTTATTTACATATACTAGCTTGTTAGCATATAATTTGCTAACCATGTCAACTAATTGAAACGCACCCAACAATTCTCACAAACATCTCATCAAACACTTTGTAGACACCATACCAGTCTTCAAAAACTATGAATGACTAACACAACTTTTACCATTCACAGTATCAACAAATCAAAATGCGGAAAGAAAAAAATTCCAAAACCGTGTATTAGTTGAATAAAAATAAAAGAATTAGAAAACCTACTTAAAATTCAACAAAAAGAACCAAATTAATTTCTTACTAAATTCACATATAAGTAGAGAATATTTAACAATTATTAATTATTTAGCTAATGCTCATCTTACTTAATTACCATGCCCAGATCTACAACTACTTGACCTAAGTGGTGCTTCTGCTTCTTCTTCTTCTTTAAATAGCCTTCAACAACGCTATTTAACTTTGACCAAGGCATCTGTCCACAATCGTGGAGCTAAATTAAACCCCTCAAATCATTTTTCTCAATGACGAAGATTGGCGTTAGGCAAAAAAGTGGCTAGAATTTCACGGGCATATGGGATTCTGTTGGATTATTATACAAAGATTTAAGGTTAGGGATTGAAAAGATGCGAGATTGAGAGGGAAAAATTGAGTTAGATAGCAAGAGATTGCGTTGGATTGTAAGAGAAAGATAAGGGAGGAGTGGCTGAGGGAAGAGTTGGGGTTGATAAGGCGACACAGTTAGAGTTTTTTAGATTTGGGGAGTTTAGGAGGAACGAGAAAGATTAAAAATTTTGTCTAAATTAAACAGGAAAAGTTTAAAAAATGTTTGGTTTATTAGTTAGTTTTCTGAACTAGAAAATTTGAGATTTGGACATCCTGGTTTTTTTTTTTAAATTTAAACGCTTGAGTATTAGAGGTCCTCGGTTCGAGTTCTATTTGGAACCTAATTAGAATTACTTTATTTTTATTTCTGATACCTTAATGTCAGAAATCTCTGATGTCTAAGTTACAGATACTATAGTATAAGTAATTTGTGATATTTTTACGTTAAACATGGAAAATGGTCCATATGAATGAAAATACTGATACTTTTTAAAAAATTGTCACAAACCAAGTGTCAGTAAAGACCATTTTTCTAGTAGTGCCTCTCTAAGATATAGGTCATGTTGTCCTGACAAATATTTTTTTATATCAAGTTAACACATCCTCAAATCAGACAAATGAGTTTCCAGGTTAAACTACTTCACTTCTAGATCAGATTGGTAGATTTTCATGTCGCTCATATAGACTTAAGGTTGCATTTATAAATCAGGTCATCCACATAAGCTTCAGGTTATAAACCAAGTCATTCACGTAGGCTCCATATTGTACTTATAAATCAGGTCGCCAACATAGGCTCTTGGTTATACTAATGAGGTTTGCTCAACGGTCGTTGGTTCTAAGTGGGTTAAGGTCAACTATATTTCTATGTGCTATTACAAAAATCCAACCCAAACAATAGTCTATGGCGATACAATTTGTTAAGCAATGGAACTTTTGAGAAGAACAAACTAGACAAAGGTTTTTTTGTCATGAACCAAAAAATGTGTCGTGTTGCTTGTTGCTACATGTTAAGGAGATCCAGACGAAAAACATGAGGGGAGAAAGGAATGAGTTGGATATGATTTGGTACTTGATGAAAAATTTTGAAGTGTTATGAAAGTTTTCTTTTGATATTTCTCCTTCAAAAAAAAATTTGCAGCAAGAAATTCTTATGTTTCCAAGGGATTCCAGGACTTGGAAAAATTGAGTTTCTTTGATATACTTGTAAGGGGAATCTTGGATTATCACCTCATTTGAAGTTTTTTTTTTTCTGGTTAGCCAATTAGGGGTGTTCGTGAATCAAGTTTTACGGATTAGACATCAATCCATATGCAATCTATGATTTTGCGGATTATAAATTTTCAATCCAATCCACGGATTAGTGAAATTCAATTCAAATCCAATTCATACATTTGCGTATTGGATGTGGATTTAACTCAATCCATATCCAATCCACTATTTTACGGATTTGTTTGCGGATTGAAAATTTTTAATTTTGTCAAATTCACGAACTAACTAAATAAAAAATTTAATATAAAAATAATTTTACTATCGATCAAATTTAAAATTAAACAAGATTTAAATAAAGCAAGAAAATACATTTAAAGTTTCAAAATATAACACACCAAAATGAAAAATACATGGAAATTAACTATTTAGGAAGGTATATTTGTTTATTTAATTATTTTTTATTTTATATTATTATCAGATGAGATATAATATAGTATTAATATAACTATATTTTAACTTATTTATTTACTAGTAAGTATTAATGCCATATTTACAAGTTTTATTTTTTAATTAAATAAATATTTTTTATTTTTTTACGATTTGCGGATTTACAGAAGTAGATTCATATGTAATCCACCGATTGCGGATTATCAAATTTTCAATTTAATCCAATCCACGGCCCGTAATCTTGAATATTTTAACATCGAAGACAATTTCTTAGGATGCTTTGTGGTGAATGAAACACCTTTTTAAGCAAGGCATTTCTCCACGTTGGATATTACTCTGCACAATTTAGAGTCTATGGGGATAAAGATAGTCGTGCAATGCAACTTTTGAAAGGAAGAACACATGCAAAGTTCTGTCATTAACCTTTCGCACGATGGGTATAATTCTTCTACCATCACATTGTTTCTAGCTATCATTCTTTTAAGCTACTTCACATCTTGCATACTGTAATTTAAAATATTCTAGCTAAACAATATTTTGTTTTGGCATTTGTTTTAACATTTGTTGAGTTGTGTCCCACCATTTGCTGGTAAAGAGGAGTTACTTAAATTTATAAGTAGAATCAATAAGTCAGGCTACTCTTTTGAGTTAGATATTTAGAAATTCTACACCAAATCCTCTTAAAAGTTGGTATTAAAACCAGAACCTAATAACTAAAATGTGTTGGTAAAGCAACTTAAGTGTGTCGGACGAAAAGACAGGGATCCGGCGGTGGTTTTGTTCGAAGGGGTATTGTTGAATTGTGTCTTATATTAGCTAGTAAAAGAGAGTTACTTAGGTTTATATTTAAGATAGATTACTCCACCTAATAGGCTAGTTTATTGGGTAGCAGTATTCGCTAATCTATCATTCCATAATTATTTTTTTAGATTTCTTATTTGGCTGTTATCGTTATTATCTTTGAATCTGGAGTTGCTGCTACACTTTCTTAACAGTTCTCCAAATTTGCAAGTCCTTATTGTGAAGGTGAGCCAATAAATGATAAGGTTTTTAATTGAATAGCTTTTTCTTCTGATATATTTGATCATTATCTGTTTATAGGAATATCCTGAATGCAAAGATTGCACTCATCACAAGAAGTTTTACGTTTGTGATCGAAGAATGTATGATCCTGGAGATGTTGATTGTGTTGAACTAAAGAATCTGCGATGTAGCCTGTTGTTGCGTGTTGAGGAGATCCAGATAAAAAACACGAGGGGAGAAAGTAATGAGTTGGAGGCTATCAGGTATGTGTGGAAAAATGATGAAATGTTAGAGAAGGTTTCTTTTGATATTTCTACTTCAAAACAAAATTTGCAGGAAGAAATTCTCATGTTTCCAAGGGATTTCAAGACTTGCAAAAGTGAATTCTTTGTTCTGCTTCGTGAAATCTTAGAGAATCACCTGATTTAAATGTTTCTGTATTTGGTCAGCCAATTGTAATACTCGTGTAGCTTTTTAAAGCTGCGAATGTATACACTTTCAAGTTGAAGAAAATTGAGAAATCTTGTTTTGTAGACAAACTCTGTATAAAATGATACTGATGATGTTTTGTTAGCTCTGTTTTCTGTTGTGAGAAGAATATAAAATGTAACTTTTTGTACTCTTGATTACTCTGATGCGTTTCAGGATTCTATGGAAATATGAAATAGAAAAATGCTTTCCATTCTTGCTATTGTTGCAGCATTTTGCCATTAGTGACGTATTCCGGGTATGTAATACATACAATCGAGGCTTCGGTATGGTAGAACTAGATACATTCTGAGTTTGTGTGAAACTCGGCTACTGGCTCTGAAAGGGTTGCAATTCTGTTTAGTGATTTACATTGAAAAGTAACAGAGACCAACAGCATGTGAGTACAAGATAAATGTAAATGGAGATGTATACATCAACTACCAAAAAGAAATTACTATCAACAACAGCACAGAAGCCAAATCCAATAACTAGAATAAACAGAAGAAAAGTTTATTCAATTTATTTATCTACTTGTTTTTATCTTTTTTTCCCCTTCAACAAGTCACACCGCCCCCGCCACCACACCCTCCTCCTCCTCCTCCTCCACCACCACCACCACACCCTCCGCCTCCTCCGCCATCACAAGCTCCACCTCCTCCACCACCGCAAGCTCCTCCTCCTCCGCAACCTCCACCTCCTCCTCCACCCCCATAATTAGTTCGACGTTTCTTGGGGTTGCTGTCATCACCACAAGCAAATATAACCATAGATATCATCGAGACTGAAGCAACAACCATGCAAAGCAAGAAAATTCCCCCAAAGTTGCTTTCTTCATGAGCTGCAGCAGCAAGAACCAAGAGCTCTCTTGCCATCTTTGCAATCTTTTTTCACTTCCTCTAGTCATGTAGATGATGAAAGGACTACTTATATAAATACCAGATTACATTGTACCTCTACCAGTCAATGTTGTTGGGTTTAATACTTAAATTCGAAGCGTGCCGAATGGCCACATGTTTTAAGCATAAAATTCAATGAAATTGAAAATTAATGTGGTGTATGTTTTAAGCCTAAAATTAAATGAAATTGAAAATTAATGTGGTGTGTGGGTGTGTGTGTAGTTTATTGAAATATAAAAATACAATATCAAAATTGTACACTAATTATTCATCACTGTAATGGACCTAAACATGTATATGAAATGAGACTTAGTTCAAGAACTTTTAATTCAATTCAAAGGACTTAATTCTTCCAACTATTTGTTCAAGCACATCAAAAACTCAAACTTTATTCTTTTCTTTTGACATTAAAAAAAATAAAACTAATAAACTATTTTTCTTAAATTGTAGGCTCATTATGTTGAGCTATTGACCATATTTGTGAAAATATAATAATTAAGTTTTCTAGCTATGCTAGGCACTACACTGAACGGGCCTAATGAAAAAGTAAATGGCATAAAAGCAAAATAGTCAATGTCGTAATTTGAATTTTGAACATTCATATTCCATTATTGGATATAAAGGTGATCCACATCATTTTTGTGTGGTCATATTAACGCACACCACATGTGCATTTCACATATAATTTTTGTCAACAGTGCAAAACATTATCATATAATTTATAATGGTGAAAGGGGAATAAGAGATTGAGGAAATGGCGAGAGTGCATAAAATGTTTATTAGTGCTATTGATAGTTGAAAGAAACTAAGAAATGTTGTTTGGCTTAAAAGAAAATTTCAAATGTAATTGAGAATTCTAGAAGTTTCATTCATTCTTCAACCAGTTACATGTACATACTTATATATGCTTACATGTGTCTAATAACTTGTAACTAATCTAAATTTATTAACTAACGAGCTAGCTATATTTTGTTACATATGTTTGTGTGTGCAAATAGTAACTTTAACAAACTATGTTGAGCTATCATTCTTCTTTAACAACTTTTGCCGACTTGGCATCGTTGAGCTACTTAAACTTGCTTCTCTTAACTTTTGTAACTTCTAAGTAATGAGCTACTTTAACAGCCTCCCTCAAACTCAAGGGACATAAGAGGACATTAAGTTTGGCTCTTAGATAATTGAAACAAATAAATGAGAGAGTTTGGTCATAATGTCAACAATCTGATCCTCATTTAGTATATAGTGAATTCTCAACTCACTTGCAAGCACCTTGTTTATGATAAAATGCATGTTAATCTCAATATGCTTTGTCTTTGAGTGCTAAACTGGATTTTAAGCTAACTCAATGGTACTGATATTTTCATACAATTTTTTGCAAAACATTCCCTTCAGAAAATAATGATTTCAGCTAGCTTATTTCTGCATTTACTGAGGCTAAAGACTGGTGTTGAGTGTTAGAAAATATATATTTATAAAGGAGAAAATCGTCATTTTACATTTCAAGTTTTACTAACAACCCTTACTTTTATGTATTTAAGCTTCTTGTAATTTAATTATGTGTGTTTTATTTTAATTAAGTATTTTATGTATTTTAGGGGCATCATAGTCATTTCATAATAAACGAGAGATCAAACGGTAAAACAGACATCACTTTTGAACTCAGGACGGTCGAAAACCTTAGGAGGAGCATAAAAGGAAAAATGACATTGTTCACATGTACGGTACTATTCACACGTACGGATACTATCTATGTTACTATTTACATAGACGGATTGATGATGTAGCATTGACTGATGACGTGTTATGATCCTATTGGACTAAAATTCTTATGTACTCTTAATGGTGACGTGGCAGCATATTAGTGGACCAAAAAATGCGTGTACGGTACATGCAACACATGAGATTATTTTCAACCAAACCGCATACTGTTGACGCGTACTGTTGACTGATGATGTGGCGTAATCCTAAGCGTTCAAACTGTTTTTAATCCGATGGACATGATTTACTCAATGTATCTATAAAAAAGGGATCTCTCCCCCCTAATTTGGCATCTCTGAATCCATTTTTGAGCTCCATTTTATGTAATTCCTTCTACATCTTGTATTTTCTACGTATTTTAATAAATTCTCATTTTTCCCTTAGTTCAATTATGAGTGACTAATTTTCTTTCAAGTTTGGGTTGAAAGTGAAGTCTCAACATGTGTCATGGGCTTTATTTGGTAAATTTATTTTCTTTTCCCCTCTAATTTTTGTGGATGTTTTGACTTCTCGTCGACAAATAATAATAGTATTGTCTAGATACCGCCCTGATTTCACCGGCACCCTAGTACAAGGTTATTATTATTTGGCACGAAAAGCCCTTAGTACCATATTGATTAGAGCATGGTTCATGAGGTGTGAATTCCCCCCTCATGATTTAATTGGCATTAATAAAGAATATTTAGCCCATGGTGCATGTTGATACGGATCCAGATACCCAAGTACGTCATTTCAATAGAATTCTCTTCAATTTATTCTCGCCATTTCAATTTCAATTTTAGGATAATATAAATCACTTTCACCACAAATCCAATCACTCTCATACAAAATTAATTATACACACAATTAAAATCCACCTCCTCGTGGGATCGACACTCGTCACCATTAATCTATACTATAATAGATTCGTGCACTTGTGAGTTCAATAAACTGGTATTCACTTTATCCACTTGACTTCGTAATGACTGATTGCATTTTGGATTACTAAGATATTAGATTATTACCTACGTAAATACAATTGGTACTAACAAACTTTCTGTCATCTAGATCACAAGCTTAATCTTCATATGTGATGCCTGTAAGTTTCATATCTCCATCTCTAACAAACTTGAGTCCATAATTCTCAGTAGCCTTCAAGTACCTTATGACCTTTTTGCATGTCATAATGTTGGTGCCAAAATATATTGACTTAATTTGTGTACACTAAAGGCAATCTCAAGTTTTATTAGTATTATATATTGCATTCCTCTAACAATGTTTTTTTAATCTGTTGGATATTTAATATAGTGACCAAGGTTAGCTTATTTCTGCAATTTCAATCCCGTACTCATAGGTGTTTCAATGCCTTTGCAATTAATCATTTCAGCCTTGCACAATAAATACCTTTTATATTTGTTCTGAGATAGGTAGATACAATTACATCATATAAGACTTCTATTTTTAGAAAATAAGAGAGTGTTCGAAGATTCTTTAAAGCAAATATTGTACTGAATTCAACAATAAAGTTCTCTAATTCAGTATTATTTGTCCTGTAATTAGGATATCATCAACATATATGAGAATTATATCAAAGATAATTTGGTTCTTTTAAAAAACAGAAATTAATCTGAGCTGGAGTTTGTGAATCTCCATTGTAACAGACATCTTTTCAACTTCTCATATTAAGTTCTTGGAGTTTGTTTAAGACCATAAAGAGATTTATAAAGCTTGCACATATAATCTGATTTCTCATCGTCAATAAAACTCTCTGGTTCATCCATCAAATCTCTATTGAGAAAGATATTATTCACATCAATTTGCCTTATCTTCTATTGATTCATTACAACTAAATTATATACTACTCTGATAGTAGCTAGCTGGCTTTATGTGGTTGTCGTAAGGAGTGTGAACTGTCATTCTGAGGAGAATTATCTAAATATTGAGAATTGTTGCTGGTGGAGCTTACATATTTAGGATTGTGTAAGTTGTTTTCAATTGAGAATGGGATAATATGTAAAGTAGAAAAATGATATACTTATTGAGGGGTAAATGATTTATTTGAATAAAAAAAATGACTTATTGGAATTAAAGGTGAAATTTGTGGAGTAAAGAAAAAAAGACTCATAAAAATAACATGTCTAACTATGTGGAGTTGACTTAAAGAGTGCAGACATTAGTATCATTAATGAAAAGAACTATAGCCAACGAAAATGCATTTACTTAAGTGATAATTAAATTTATACTTGTTGTAATCTCTCAAGCAAGGATAACATGTATAGCCAAAGCACTTGAGCATATTATAATTAGGTTTATGATTGAATATAGGGTGAGAAGTTTCAGAACTGTAGAAGGTAACCTATTAACATGATAAACAATTATATGGAAGGCATCCCATTAAAATTTAAATGGTAGCTTGGCTTGAGCTAACAAGGTGAGACCTAATTCTATAATGTTTCTATCAACTAATCCATTTTGGTGATGTATGTAAGGGCAGGAATGTAGATAATCTCACATTGGTTTAAACGTAAGTGAATGGTCTATATTCTAATTCCAATCAATTTGCAAGTTATTATTGAATTAATTTTCAACTTGTAATTTAAGCAATTTGAAGACATCTAATGCTTATGATTTCAGTTTTAGAGGATAAAACCGTGTATCTACTGAAGTCATCAACAAAGCTTATGTAATAGGTATAACTATCTCCAAAAGAAATAGTTTAGGGACCTTACAAGTCTGTATGAACAAGTTTAAGGGCTTTAGTGGTTTAGGATTCTGTGATGGGGAAGTGAAGCCTGTGAATTTTACCCATCTAACATGCCTCACATATATGTTCAAGTGATTGTTATATTGAATTACTTAAGAGATTAATAGAACAAATATTCTTAAGCAAATGCATTATTATTTTTTTATTATGATGATCAAAATGTTTGTGCAGAAGAACAATTTGTTTGATGTATTATAAGAAGGAATAGAAGGAAACATTATATATTTTGAGCATCATTTGGGATATGTGAATTGAAATAACATGCAAACAACATTGATAATGGTGTAATAGAAGGAGATTGGCATAGAAATGAAGAAGAGAGAGATTGAGATGACTTTAGAAGCAGCTTTTACAATTCTTTCTCAGTAGGTCTTGCAAAAGCATTTGCCCTTTAGAGAGTCATTCACATAACAAACTTTACCAGCAAATTTAACATAAAGGTTATTATCACTTGTTAGTTTGGAAATACTCAACAAATTCTTGGTAATGGAATAAACTAACAACATAACTTTAAGAAATGTATGTGTGTGATTATATACAATATTAATTGGATCCTTTATAACCAAAGTAAGCATTACCAATATGAATTATAGGCAAACCTTGTCCATTACCAATGACAAGTTGACCTAAGCCTATGAATTCCTCTCTAACATGCATATTGGCTATATTGTTGGTCAAATGATATGTGGCACCATTGTCAAGGTATCATCCTTCATTAGCAGGTTGTTCATAATTGGCAACATAAGCTTTAAGTGCAATAAATTCTTCTAATGAATAAGGTAAGTAATACATAGAATTATAGTTTAAGTGAGGAACAACATAAGGTTCTTCAATAGATGGTGCATAACTAGTGAATAGTTCAAAGTTAGCCATATAAGCAGCCTTAGGTCCCATCATTTTGTCCTTGCCAAAGTGTTTAGCAGAAAGCAAATGACTATCATCATATTTGACACAAGCATCAATTGTATGTCCTTACTTGTGACATATCTGACAAATAGGAGCTGATTCATTTGATTTATTAGATTGCATATTAGCTGAAGAAAGAAAATTGATTCTCATAGGTGGTGGCTGGTGAAATTGCATAACATGTCCTCTATTATAACCTCCAAAGTTGCCACTACCAATTGGAGAGCTTCTAAGATTGAGATGAAGTACATGCCTCTACCAATATTAAATCTTCTATTCCTAAAGTGATCATAATGTCCATTACCATATGAGCCTCTTCTAAAGTTACCTCTCATATTAGAGTAATCACCATTCATTGTACTGTAATTGGCATTGAACATAGTCTTAGCACCTTGATTTTGCTCAAGTTTGGCCTCATGTGTTAATAACAAAGCATAAGCATCATCATATGTAGCTCATTTTATTTGCAACGATAATTAAGGCTAGATCCAGATAGCCAGAGCCTAAGCCATTCAAAATTCTCATTGGTAGATCTTTTTCAGTTATGTTATCACCAGCACAAGTAAGTTTATTAGCAAGCATTTTCATCTTTGCATGGTACATTTTAACATACATTGACGCTTTCCTCAAAATGTTCATTTCATATCGAAATTGCATCCTTTAGCCTTAGATTGAACTCCAAATTACCTTTTAGTAGATCTTCAAACATCAAATAAGGTATCATAGGTAAGAGCAAAACTTAAAATACCTTCACTAATAGTGGATAACAACCAACTAAGAAGTGTTCGATCTTGTGCTTGCCAGTTGATATACGTTGGATTTTCAATCTTTTCAACAGATTTATTAGCTGTTAAGTCATAGAGATATTGTTTTGGAATGATAAGAGGTTCTGAGATCAATTCTTTAAGAAGATTTCCTCTTATTGAAGTTAAAACTTATTTACACAAAAGCAGAAAATTGGATCGATTGAGCTTCACAGTAACAGCAAAAGTGAAAGATATTTGTGAAAATTGATTTGAATGAGTGATTTTCTGATTTGAAGATGTAGTACTCAAGCTAGCCATTATTGGCTTTGATACCATGAAAGAAACTAAGAAATGTTGTTTGGCTTAAAAGAAAATTTCAACGAAAATTTCAAAGAAAATGTAATTGTGAATTCTATAAGTTTCATTCATTCTTCAACTACTTACATGTACATATTTATATATGCTTACACATGAATAACAAATTGTAACTAATTTAAATTTATTAAATAATGAGCTTGCTATATTTTGTTGCATATGTCTGTGTGTGTAAACAATAACTTTAACAAACTATTATGAGCTATCATTCTTCTTCAACAACCTTTGCTGACTTGGCATTGCTGAACTGCTTAAGCTTGCTTCTCTTAACCTCTGTAACTTTTGAGTAATGAGCTGCTTTAACAATAATGCAGGAAGCAGCAGTTGAATTGAGGGATTATCGTTGTTTTGCGTGGTGGTTGCGTCAATCTCAATAATAACAATGGTCATATTGGCTTGTGGCAACACCAAGAAAAAGCGACGTGGTGGAAATAATAATAATACAGCTTGGTACAGCGGTGCAAATGTTGATTATCGAGACGGAGGAGGCAGAGTCGGAGGTCATCATCATGATGTAGGAGGTGGAGGCTGTGGCAGAGGTTTAGGTTGAGGCACTAATATTTAGTTGAATAAGAAATAAAAATTTTGGCTTTGTTGTTGTCTGCTCATGTATGATTAGCTTCAGTATTGTCTTGTGTACGGTTTATTTTTCTTTTCTTTTCTTTTAATGAAGAGATGTATTTGCATAAATTGTTTGATTATTAATGTCATTTTATTAAAATTCTCTCACAATACCTAATAGGTATGTAAGAAGGAAAAGTAACTCTGAGTGGTAACAATTATTTTCACAATATTCTTATTATTCTTTATAGGTTAAACACTAATTCAATTTGCTCTCCATTTATATATATATATGAGTGGAGTTAGAACCTTTCATTGTTTTATTTTCAGTACCAAAATTTTGTCAATTCTACTAAATGACACTTATAATATTATTGCCCCAAAATAAATTAGCAAAATATCCAGACAAAAGATTAATCAAATTTTAAACGGCAAGAAAAACAACCAAAAATGATCAACTTATCAAAATCTTCAAACTTCAACACATCCATGGTGCCTTTGAAACAAGTACTTAAAAGATCTCACTCCTCTGCTCTAACTAACATGGTCAGATCCTAAGTACTCATCTCAAAATCTAGGCTAATTACAATCCATTAATTGAAAATCCCGAGTCTTCAGTTTTGGTGAAATCTTTGTGTTTTACACAATTGACTCGACCAAGAAGAAAGGGAAAGTATCGTGTCGATTTCTTTTGTGCTTTGCTGCTGATTATTATTATTCATTCCAACACAATTGTCATCTTCGTTGTGGCACAAACTCAGTTGCAAATCAGCTGACCAATCATTCTCTTTCAACCTTTTTAATTTCTTGCAACTGTTCATCTCTTGTGCATGCTGCCCCGCTTCAGTACCTTGTAAAACTTGAGCCTGGATTGGTTTGTACAAATCATCAATCTTAAATATTTTAAATAGGCAAAAAAAAAAATCAGCAATATAAGTAATTAATTAAAATTTTACCTCAAGCATAGAGGCAGTCTGAAACTTGGAATATTGAACTTGATCACTGATGCAAGAACCATCCCAAGATATGCTCAGAGAATTGTTTCTAAATTTTCCTTGGTTTCCAATCGTTTCATATGGAAAACACTTCTTCTCATTCTGAAAGATTATTGGATTATATCTAGTGCAATGACCAACTGGAGCCCATGGATGGTATCTGGAGAGAATGAGTAAAGAGTTAACTGCATATAGGTAGAAAAATATGAACCAGAGAAACAAAAAAGAAAAAAAAAATGTCTCAAGTTTTTACCACCTTGAAGAGTAAGGTTTGAAATCACATGGTTGTTTGAGAAGTGGAGACGACATGTAGTTTCTGTTATCCATTCTAAAACGCCCATGCTGATTGAATTTTCGATACATTTCTAGAATGTCGTGTCCTTCTTGCATTATCCTATTAGATAAAACTGCATACCCAACGAGATTCAAAGCTGTGTGACTTTTAAATCCCTCATCGTTTAACGTTTTTTGTAGTAGTATAAAGATTAATTAATTTACCTTGGCTGGACGCGTCAAGCTTCTTACTTCGATACATCTGAATAAAGAAATTTCTTGAATAATTAGAAAAAGAATTTAAAAAGAAAGAAAATCTATTAGTAAGGTATGATAACTTGAAAGGTCCGTTCAACTTATTACCTGCAAGTGACTCTTTACATGAGCAATGCTTAGTCCTTTTACATTCATCAGCTGGAGAACTGATTTTGGAGTTGCTCCTGTACCCGCATACATGGAAAGAGAAAACAATGATCAATGTTAATTCATATGATCATATCATAAGCTCTACAACAAAAGCAGATATACATATATAGGTAAAAGTAAACTCACTTTCTTGGCCTCCAAGCCTCTCAACAGCATGCACAAAAGCTAGATGGAGATCTTGTGTCCAGCGGAGCCTAGGCATTTTTGATCGAACGTATTGCCTAGCCATTGTTGTTATTTCTTTCCCTTCCGTGGTTGTGTTCGTACTTATACTACTTGTGCCACCATTGTATGGTACATTTGTGATGTTATCATTCTCATCATTGTCCTTAGCTGCTTCTTCGTTCAAATCAAATGATGAACACTTTTGAAATACTTGAGGTCCACTTTCATTGCTCTTATTGTCATCAGAGGATATCTCAACCGTGTCAGTCACATTTTCCATCGATATGATGATTATCTTCTCTCCTTCTTCACAGTGCCATTACTGTCACAATATATAAAGTAGAACGGAAAGTGAGGAGTACAAATAAGGATTTAATTTTTAGAAAGCAATGAAATGAGAAAATGGATGTGAAGACCTAATGATTTGCGTGTGCAATTTGTACAATAAATGAACAAAAAAATTTATTTCTAAATGATAACCCTAATTGTCAGCCATCAAAATGATATTAATTATCTTGGTTTTCTTCATTAGAACTTAAAACCAGTAGATTGGAGAGTTCATGTCCAATGAATCCACCAAATTAAAAGCTAATTTTTTTTTAATCCACCAATGAGATGGGGGTTAGGTATAAACCTCTACCTGTAATATTAGAAAATGATAAAATACATGCGGGGAGAGATCAATTAAAAGCTAAAATTGATGTGGGAAAAAGAACAATCCAAATTGTCACTCAATTTCGATGTTAAATTCAGTAATTAAATGTTTAAACATCCATTAACTACAAATAAACACCAAAAAGAGCAATAATAATTCAATCCATCTATTTGAAGGGCACAAATATATCATGCTCTTTTGTATGGACGAAATTAATTTATGATAACAAGCAACCATGCTTTGTTGCATATTTTTTCAAATTATTCTATTAAGAGAAATGAGATTGCGATCATTACTAAAAACTTGTGGCAAATGTGATTTTGCAAGGAAAAGAATGACAAATCAATATGTGCTGAATTAATATATACTAGATATGAATAGAATGAAGCATCGACAAGGTACAATAGTACGGATTACTTTAGATGCTGATACAAATTAAGAACATAATGCAGATTTGGAAATTTAGTTAAAAACAATATACAAAACCAAAAATAGAGCAATTGATTTCTTCTCTTTAAATTAGACAAACAAAACGAAAGACCATTGAAGTCTCGAATAGAGAAAGACAAGAAAATCATACAAGTCATTAAACCTCCTGCTTTTGTATTTAAAGAAGCTCATAAGCAAAATTATTGGGAAATTAAAAAAATAAAAAAGGAAAATCAAAAGTGTATTCAAGTACTTGCAATGCTAAATGTTATAAATATTTGCTTAACAAAATATATATGGTAATGAAATTCTCTTCCAAGAAACTAAGAGAGCGTACATGTCAGAGGAAATAGCTATATCTTAGGGCAGTTTACTAGCTATGATGATGCTTATAAGTCATATAGCGGATTCAATAGCATATGGAATTATTGATTGTTGAAAAAAATCCTGCAAAAACTTTCATGTTTGAACCAAGGCATTCCTTGGATCCAGCATACAAGATTTGCTCAAAGACCTAGCAACAGCCTAGCCAGAAGTAATTTAAAATTAAGGAGCGGCCGATCGCAACTTACCCATCAAAGAAATTAAGGAGCTTTGTATATCATGGATCTCCTAGTGAAAAGTACAAAACTTGCTTATCAAAATTGTGGACGCACTGAGAGAATAGACAGAGAGTGTCACAAAAACATAGAGGGAGATAGAGAAAGAGAAAGAGAAAACCTTACTCCAGTTTGAGCTGTTATTGTTTCCTTCTGTATTGAAAATATTCTAAAACTTCATTTCTTTATAAGTGGTTTTTTTTTTTTTTTTCGTGATGAAATTAAACTTAGCTTCATAGCCATTAGTCAACAAATTTATGATTTTCTTTATTTTTGTTAACGTGCTTTCTATAATAAATAAAATAATGGTTATTGTAGACAATGGTCGGGCATCAAATTGATCTCTTCACACTAAAATTAATATATTTAACACTTTTTTACAGCAACATTACAAAATACGACCACCTTCTCGGACTGAAAATCGTGTAAAATCTCGAGCCATTCTCGTTATGATTCCATTTTGACAGCTATCCATCTCTTTCAATCTCTCTCTCTCTCTCTCTCTCTCTCTCTCTCTCTTCAATCTTTAGTTGACCTTTGCTGAGGACTCAATACTTTGTTTTGTCACTATATAGTAATCAATTAATTCCATCAAAGTTTTATTTATCAATTAGTTACAAAATGATTGGTGATATGAATATGTGAGCTCTCATCTGTGTGAGAGAAGGACCAGCAAATGAACCCTACCATGCATGCATAAACAACTTTGTGTCCCATCACCCATATATTTAAACAAACCAATTTCTGTCTTATTGCTCTGATTGTTTGTTCCTATGATATTTGTTTATGTTACATATGTTCTTATCGCTTTGACAGTTTTGTCCCAATTTTGAAAACTTCAAAGGGTTGAGTCTATATCATAATATATTGTTGTATAAATCCTTGATGAGGGCACTGGGAACCCCAGGAGCTATCCAATTTAGATATTCGGAAGGTTAAAAAAACAAGGTTAGCTGTTAATTTTTTTCATTAACAGTATTCAGTGGAAAAACAATATTACACAACATGTTTTCTAGTATATAGAGATAGTTCCAGATAAAAGTACTAATTTTACCAATAAAGAGAGCAAATATACTAGAGATAACTAAGATTGCTCGCAACTGCTCTTCATACAACATATATACGTGAAATACTAATTTTTCTTTATTCATATTGCATATAGAGCTTGGCCAATTTTTCTTTCTACTGCGCTGTTTACTGCTTTTTTTTTTCTTTTTAATCCTACCCATATTTTGAGGGATAGGGCTCCCTATATCTCCTAAGTGGTTGTACCAAATTTATTTTTATTCAATAAATCACTTGCTCTAACAAGGTTATTTAAAAAAAAGGAAAAAAAGAAATGATCTAATTAGATGTTTTACTTACCATTAGTATGCAATTAAAAATGTAGCGCAATTCTTTAACATCCTGTAAATAGTTTTTTTTTTTTTTTTGTGTAACTCATCCGGTATCCGACGACCGTATTGGGCCCCAATTAATTCAGGTTCGGGGTGTAGTCACAGTTAAGACTCTTTACCCCTCCTAAATGGTGTGTTTAGTAGGGATCGAATCCGAGAGCTCTTCCCACAAACTCAGCCTGCACTGCCAACTGAGCCACAACCATTTGGACCTGGAAATAGTATTATAGTTGTAAACTAACTAAATAGTAACAAATACGATACTGTCGCCCTCCTTAATGTGAGTAACGTCGCCCATGGACCATTACTAATAATGCATAATATCTAATTAAAACAAAGGAAGATCCAAGTTTATAATAGCTCTAGCCCTTAGGTTCTGTAGTTGGTCATTCTTTATTAGTTACTAGGTTTTCATTAGGTCCAGATGGGCAGATCAGAGTCCTGACTATGTTAACATCCCAAAACGCTGGCACCATTGACTGACAAAATTTTGTAATAACCATTAACTAAACTGTTTGACTGTAATTCTGACCGATAATTAAAAGATTCAAACTTCATTTTCATTCTTGAGATTAAATAAATAAATGAAAACTTGTTTTGCTCGATGGTGACTGCTGGTTTTTGAGCAAAAAGTTCTTCAAGTAAATCTCTAATTGAGCCCTGATTTCCTGTTCCAAGTTTTTGCTTATCTTAATAGCTTTTTCATTAAGATATATTGCCACAGGTTGTCTCTTTTTGATCTTCTGGGAACTATCAGAGACTATAGCCATGCATATGCATAGATCATTTTTCCCCATACCGTCCAAGATTTTACTTTCCAAGGCTTATTTGAGAGAATTTGAGCAATTTGTCTTGACACAGAAGAAAATTCCTTCTTTATTATTGGGGAAGAGAAATCTGAAATAGGAATCATTTCAAGGATTTGGGTTTTTGCTAATAGACCCTCAAATTTGACTCGATATCGGTGCCATCAATTTTTTTTATGTGTCTCAAGACTGTACATAAGAAAGAGATGGAGATTCTTGTGAGTAATGAAGACAAATATTCGAAGCATTAAATTAATAAGAGGGGTCTTTGATGGGGAAGATGAGTTTGCGGGAGAAAAGGAAATTGTGTCTCGTGCCATGCATGCAGTAGCTACTAGCTAAGTTTTAAGAAATTGAGGAATTCTCTAAGCCCTACGTAACTTACCAAATATAAAAACAATCATGCATGTCTTGTCTTTTCTTTTCTTTTTTCTTTTTTTTTTGGTGCATGGGAGTTGAAGTCTTTTCAATATTAAATTTTCTAAGCAACGAGGAATCTTTCTCTGAATATTTACAACTCATATGTTTGCATTCACACAGTCACACTACAATTCAAATGGAAGAATATATACGATATGTGCAAGAGAATTTAGTTAATTATTTTTGAAATAAATATGATTCGATATGCGAACAATTCTAGACATATTATGAGATATTTTAAGGGAGAAAATTAGAAAATTTACATGAGACTGTCCAATAAATGTATCTCATATGTTATCTTTTTTTTTTCCCTTTATTATGATTCGTCACTTTTAAAATGAGCATAAATGTGTCCATACCGGACAGGCGGATGACGTTGTGTGCGTTTTTCTCATATTAAGTACATTTGGCCTTTAAGCTGTGTGAATGCAAGCGTATTTCCTAATGAAGTTAGATCAGGAATGAGTATTTTAGAGGTGGGTGAGTTTGGTGAGATCGAGACTCTGAGAGAGGGGGGGAAAAAAAGACAAGAGGTACATGTGATGCTCAATATTCATGGGTATTATTCTGAAGTAATATTCAAAACCTAAACCCTAATGCAAAGAATATATGGTCAATTCAATTATTCCACATCCATCACAATCAGCAATATTTTATCGATCGAAATAGAAGAGATAACCAAACAGAAAATGAACATAATCAAAACAATTAGCTAGTTTGAGCTAGAGCTATCAGTTCTTTCAAGATTGCCCTTTTGTTCTTGTAATATATAGTTGAGATTTCTAAGAATAACCATATTAATAAAAAAAAATAACAATAATTAATCTTGATATTCTGTGAAAATTGGATAGCCATCCATATGTGCAAAGAATAAGAATCTAGGTGGGATGGCCAAAGAGACGCCGCGAACATAGGCACCATGTGCGATCTCACTACAGAGGCAGAGGGATAGATATAGCGTTGTAGGCCACATGCGTCTCCAGATTTTACTAATTTTTTTTTCTTTTATATTGAATCAGTGCCAATAAGATTAATAGTAATAACAACAGTAATACACTCCATTTATCCCCATGTATTTGCTTTATAGTTTTATTATGCGGCTGTTAGGAAAAATCTAAAGAGGATTTGCTCATTTTTCCTTTCACTGTGTCAACGACACCTAGTAATTTTGCAAGTATCTTCCTACTATGAGCTCCATATCGAATGATAAGGCATTTGGTAGGCTTCTATATATTGAGGTAATCCGTCTCTACTCTCTAGAATCATATATTCATGTTCATATTATCATATACGACTCCATCATGCAAGTATGAAACTTGTGTAATTCAACTGCAAAGGCATTGTCTTGTTGTTACAGATGAAATTAAACCATCATCCGCTCAATTCGCTTTATAATCAATTAGAGACACGTACCAAGTTATAGAAACCTAGGGTTTTCGACGTAAGCTTTGAAGGGCGGAAAAAAGTTGTTTGCTATATGCATCAACCATATATTATTATGCAACAGGGAACAGAAGCCACTGAACTATGGTTTAGCTTCACAACTTAATTTCGAAAAATAATTACTTTCATCAACCAGGATCGAATCAATATATCAATATCAATTTGATCCGAGGTCTTGCAATTGGAATAAGTACGGCTGCGGATCACAAAATCTTGGTGATCTTCTCTAACGAATGGAGAGTCCACTTGCAACTAACCCTAACATTGAAGAATTGAAAAAGCTCATATAAGCAAAAAAAAAAAAAAAAATCTCAAATATCCTTGATCATAAACATAAAATTGTTTCTATAAATAAGAACCTCAATCCCTAAAAAATGATGGGTGTAGACGTAAATATTGAAGAGATTTCAAGAGAAATAAATGACTTAATGATCTAACAAATATATATATTATTCAAGAAAAAGTAAAAAGTATCTACTCAAACACTGCAGTGGAAGTCTCTACACAAACACTGCAGTGGAAGTGTGGAAAGAGCAGACAGTATGCATCTTAAAGATCCTGATGCTGTATTGCGCTTCAATCACCTGCTCCCAGAAAATATTTTTCGCTAACTAAAGACAATAGAAGAACCAAACGCCCAAACAGACCCAGCTCTCAAACAAAGATAAACAAAAGGATATTATCTGATTATTGTCATTGGGCAACAAATTCAAACAAGAATAGCGTCCGCGATGTCTCTCAACTTTCAGTCACTATCTCACTACTAACGCGTGAGGTCAGTAAATCAAAAGACTACAATGGTGTATAATAATATGTACACGCCCAATGCCTAAATTACATAGCCCCAAAAAAAATTATTGCCTAGGCTATTGACAACCCACCCATGAACAATTTTCCTTCTATTCCCCGTAATATGAAGAGCCAATATCATTAGAATGCATGCATGGTACATGAAACAAGATTTCTCAAGTTCTAATAACTGGACCCTTGTAATGCCCTCTTCGTATAACAAAGTTGTCAGGGGGTTGAAACTCTTCTAGCCAGGAAACTTCAGAGACAGTAACTCCAGTTCACTTCGAGTTCACCTTCATTTAGCAAGACAGGAAAATAGAATGAAAACTAGTACCAGCAGAATAAGTTACTTAATAAAAACATGTGATAACTATTCATAACCAAAAGCAATAATCATTATTCATTACATAATACAAAAGAAATTTCATTACCTGAAAGATCCCTTCTTGGAGATCTCCGGAAATAAGTGCAGTGTCGCCCATGATCTGCCGAGTATGGAGGGGAGAGGATATCAAAGATAGCACAGGGAGTTATGGCTCTGAAACAATGAATATTCCCTCCTGTTGTGGGATAAAGAACTGTCGTCCCACAAGGGGCTGTCATATCTGTATCTTTAACAAGCTTCACAGGTCTTGCTGCAAACCACCAATTATGACTTCTTGTGAATGGTCAAAACTTTAATTAAGATAAAATTTGAGACCACCTACCTGTCGAAATGGTAGGAGGAGCAGGATAAAGAGAAATCAAGCAAGAACATTTAATACCGAACGTAAAAAATCACTTTCATAGGTCACGTAAGCAATTCATCACTATATTCATACACGAAGAAGATAAACTAAAACTATTAAACATCAATCCTAGATATAATCTGCTCAAAAACTCTTTTATTAAAAAAGATTTCATATCAGCTACTATGTCCGTGTCCCTACATTTTGTTAACTATAAGATGACACAAATGACAAAGCCGATAATCCAGATCAGCTTCATCATTTTAATTACACAGCACATCCTACTGACATGTTTCTAGCTTTTAATATATGACCAAGTGATCAGGTCCGGAGAAGCCCGAATCAAGACGGACTGTGCCATCTTATTTGCTTAACAAGAGCATGATGGCTTGCAAACAGCTTTGCTTCCCCCATTGTGCGCTCATGCTATGAACAGCTACCTCCTGAATGCCACTCTCCAAGAAGATAGATCGACCAACATAACAAATACATTTAGCTAGGGCATCTTGGCCATTGAATTTGAATATTCTCAGCTTTCACTTCTCTCTAACCATATCTTCTTAAGCTAATTGAAGTAGTTACAGTGTAGAACATTTCTCATAATAGGTTCATTATTTTATTGGTTATCAAATCCTTTTTGTATTGAAACATCAAGCAGCCGACATATATATGTTACTCTTTTTCAATAAATAAAAACCAAACAACTTAATTTAATAATTACCAAGAAACACATCAAACAAATTTAAAATAAGTTTTAAAGAAACATTTTCTATAACTAATTTTTCATTAACACAGAAAATATTAGTGATTCCTATGTATGTTGTAAGCCAAGAAAGGGCCACCTACAATCTCAAAAATCTCCACATGAAACTAATAAGGTTCAAGCTCAGCCAATTTTCGATGCCCAGAAAAATTTACCACAATAATCAAAGACAGCAACACATGAGAATTATGAAGCCAACATTTGAAAATAATGTTTGGAGAACTTGATTTGTGTTAGAGCAATGCGAGAAAGACACATCAGATCTGCAAGATTTCTACAAGGCTGTCAGTAAGCTGGAAAAAATTGTATTATGCAAAAAATACTTGAATCATTGTCCCTGGGCTCACAAAATCTTCACTTTATTCCAATGAATTGAATAATGTCAAAATGTATGACGTAATAAAAGATTTCTGTCATTACGCAGAATGAACCATATTATTATTCATACTATTGTTACTTCAATCAATATCACTAACTCAATCAATCCCGTGAATAAGAAAAAATGCAGAAATATAGATTTCTTTGAATTTCATTACATACTAAAGCACATAAAGAAAATCACACTTAACCAAAAACAAAAAAAAAAGGGCACAAGGTTCTATTTTTGATAACCACATTAAATCAATTTTCAACCACCGGAAGTTGAATTATAAAGTGGTAAAGGCATTCTCAGACTAGTTGGTAATAAATGATATTGACAAGTCATGAAATTTAATAACCAAGACTATTTGAATGATAGTTTTTCTTAGGTACACATTACTTAGAATATTTATATTGCAGCTAGTTACCAAATGCTTTACTCAGTAGATGAAAGGCCAAAGGGCTTTTATGAGAAAAAGATGGAAAAAATTCTACTAATTAGTAACACAAATTGGCAGAACTAAAGGCATACTGATGTCAAAGCAAGCATCACCCCTAACATGAAGAAAAAAAGAAAATTATACAAATCTTGGTAGAAAAATGCTATCCATGATTTTCTCATCTCCCAAGCTGCCTTTATACACTTGTTTTACCTTATGGCACATTCAATACAAATTCTTTTTCAACACAAAGTTCAATAGCCACCAGTCACATTAGAAACAACTATACATATAGAATATAAAGATTAAACAGATTTATATAACATTTACATATCGAAATATAACCATCATATCATAAAAAAAGGCAAAAGACATTTCTATTATCAACTAGCAGAAATTATACCAAAGATTGATAGGTTTAGAAAGATGAGCACGTTTAAAGTTTTAGACAAACAGAAAAGAGTTTACCGTGGTTTAGGTATTTTCATTTCTCAAAACGAATTACTTCACTCCAAAAACAAAAAATGTTCAGAAAAGAGAGTGCAATTTAAGTTCTAAAAGCAAGGGCATAGCTATGGGTATTGTTTAGTGACATAAAAGGATTAAGAAAGTCAAATGAAGAGGGACATAAAATATGCCAAAAGAACACACCTTGCAATGGATCTTCAGGCTCAGGCAAATCAAGCCAATCATATGACTTGACATGTAAGGAACCATAGACAAGCTTGCTCAAAACAGTCATTCCTGGATGATTATGAAGGGGTATCATGGAGGATGGCGGCATACAGAAAATTCCTATCTGGGAAAAATGGAGATGAAAAACGAAAGCGGTTTCACTAATCCAATATTCAAGTTTCGAATATAGAAATGCAATAATGGAAAAAGTTGATTGTGTTTAGATATAATGAAATTTTGAACCGACAGAGTGCGTTTTAGCTTAGAAATTAGTATGCAATTAATTACTGGCAACTTGAAGCTGTGCTTACAGAGAAGCTGTCACATTCATGTAAGTGCAGGTACTTGATTGGTGCCAGTGATGGATGCCTCCCATTGCGTTCAAGCACAGGACCTGGCCAATTACGTACCAATTGTGCCTCCTGTTCGAGACCTACGTCCGAAGGCTTGATTTTGTCTGAAATAAAATAATATCTGGGATTATATAGTGCAGAGCTAATATGGAAAGACCCCAACAATGAAGTTAAGAACTTGGAATTTAATGTAAGCATAAACGTGGGGAGGACAATAAAGAACTCCATAAATAAATCTAACTTGCACTTTCACGTGAATATCAACATACTGCAAAATGTGTTAACTTCAAAGATGCAAGAAATGCATTTGCTGTTAAAAGAAACACACAAGTCACAAACATCACAGCATTGAAGTATGAAATAAACCAACGTGATATACAAGTTACATGCATATGGCAAACAAGCACATCAATTCCAAAAAATACTTGTAGAGGACAGGCAAAGCGGGTATCTTCTCCAAATAAGTCTTTTCTCCCTCAGCATAACAGTAAGCAGTGCAGTCAATGGAAAATAAACTTGCCCGAAGTATGGCAAACATGAGTAAACCCACGATGCTTGTAGTCCAAACAAGTAGGCAGCTTGTACAATTAATAAAATTTCAAGAAGTGCACACAACTAATAAGGAAAAATTTAGCCATGATAATGCGAAATCTGTATCCTATAAACTTTCCTAAGTGTACTAGTATTAAGATATTCTCAAAATATTATATGATATGAATGATGTGTATTAGTATTAAGATATTCTCAATCATACAACTTAACATTGTCTTACCACTTGAATGAATTATTCCTGGAAACGTTCTTAACAGAACTTTGTGACTAACTCAGTAGTTCCTACCAACCCCGAAAAAGTGATTTAACAAGCTAGAGAATAAAAAATTATGAAATGAACCATAAAGATTGGCAAGCCTACACAAGGATCTATGGTGCTTACCTAAAAAATTTGCTGATAATATTAATACACATTGAGTATCACATTTGAGAATCTTACAACTAAACTCATTTTTAAGCTGACAGTGACAATACCACGTTAAGCCATGTCGAGTGAAAGGTAAACAGACTTCTTAAACACAGCAGGAAGATCACATAAAACATTCGAAGAAATTTCAAAGCAAACAAGACTAATTATCCAAGAAGAAGCTAAAATACATCCTCATCATATAAGCAAGGGAAGATACCCTGTGTAATTATACATGAAGGAATTACTTTTAATTCCTACAATAAGCACACATGCTGGCCTATTTAAAAGGTGATTGGGTGCTACGTCATTACAAACATGGAAGACTCAAACAGACCTGCTCTCAGTTCAAAACACCAATTTTGACCGAAAACTAAAACAAACAGTAATTAACTGTTTGTGTTGAAATGATAAATTCAACAAAAACTCCGAAATCTAATCAGTTGCTCAATAATTGATATAGAGAACCGAAAAAAAGAATTGCTATCAGCGATCATGCCGTATTTCCTATACATACCAACTAAACAATTTTGCATGCCTGACTTTAAAGTGATACAAAATATAAAGTGTTTAAATAAGTTCATTAATAAAAATAAAATAAGACAACTAAGAGCCAGTTCTCAATACCTAACATAGCACGAACTCTCTCAAGGGCTTCATCCGAGACGGGCCCATCAGGGGAGAATGCTGCTCTGCAAGTATTGTAAAGTCTCTGTATATAATATGGCATGATGTAAAGACGGTACCAACTTAACTGAACTGATATCAGTAAGCCGATAACGTCTTTGGTAGAAATAACCCACACTAGCTGCAACTACGATAAAAGATGCAGTTGAATACTTTGATCTTGGTTTGTGACGAAAATCCACGGTAATAGATCTGCATGACAGTTATCTCATCCCTCCCTGCCAATCTTGATTGAACAAACAGTAACTGATCACATAGTAATAAATTTACATCACAATTCTTATTAACTGTATACAACTAAATATGAATACCTCAGCTGGTATTCCCCCAAAAATCATCTGAAAATCAATTGCTTGGAATTTTTTTTTAACGCAATCCTAAACCTGAAGAAGCAAAATAAAAACTGCTTAATTGTATTCTAATTATATCCTAATTTCTTCAAATTGTTCTCGGAGGGCCAACAAAATGCCTGCAAGATTCAAAATCTTCAAACATATCGTTTTGAGCAAGTTGGCTTAATTTGTACGTCTGTGTCGATTATTCCATGTAGTCTTAAAAAAACAAAACAAAACAAACCAAAAAGCAAAAGGGAAAAGGTATATTGTTTTTGGGAAAAAATAACAGCGATTTTTTCAACAATAATAATAATAAATAACATAAAGGGAGATATTAGTTAAAGTGCTGAAATTAAAAAAGAAAAGAGAAGGACGAGCGAATATGAGATTATTGAGATCCATGAAGTGAAAAATTAGGTGAGTGAAAAAGGGGGGAGAGGCGGTGCGTAGGATTACGTACCGGATATGCGCAGGATAAGGATGACGCAAGGGAGATGAGAGGAGAGAAGCAGAGGAGAATCGCGGAAACGCTGAAGCAGGCAAGCAGCCCTTAAGTTAAGAAGAAACAACGAAAGAAGAGGCACTACTCCTCCAACTACAGCGAGAAAGGTGAAAGTTGATTTTGGACACGTCGGCGTGGGTAATTTTCTGGTTTCAAGGCCTACTGGGCTTTTTCCCACTCTAGTCTGAACTGAACTAAAAACTAAACCGGTCTGTTGATTTTACGACTTTGCCCTCACTTCTTCCTGTACCTGATAATATCTTCTTTAATGACGTATTTACTCAAATGAAATCTCTGTGAATTAACGTTCAGATCTTCAAAGGTCAGCTAAAGCGATTTGAAAATGAAGCTGGCAATAAATAAATAAATAAATAAAAGAGTTATTATCGTAAAATATTTAATGACCATAAAAAATATCATTTTATTACTCAATCTTCGCAAAATCTTTCATTTTATTACATATTTATTAACTCCATTAATTGACTATTAATTGACTAATAAAATACTAATACTAATAATATCCTTACTTTTAAAAATTAATTAAATTTAAAGTAAATAAAAACTATAAAAAAAAAAAAATCAATGTGTGCGCTTATGTTCCAACCCCGGTCCTTCTTCTTTTCTTCTTCTTTGTCATGTTTCCTTATTCTTCTTCTTCTTTACCTTCAATCCCAACTCTCTTGGATTCGGGCGAGTGGCGAGTTAGTTGGTAGCGGATGCATGCACCTGCCAGTTAGAATTGAAGGCGTCGTTAGTGTTGGCTTGGGACTGTCAATTGGCGGTATTTGATCTTTGATAAATGAGTTACGGTCTTATTTTGTCCAATAATGACTAAACTACCATTACAATTTTAAAGTATATACATTTTTACCTTTATGTATGCATTTGTATCTTTATTTTGATTGTAAAGTCAATTTTGCCCCTATAATGTCAGCATGACATTAGGGTTGGACTGATAGTTTTAATAAAAATGTTGTCAAATAAAATATTTTGTAAAGATTTAATTGTAAAATGATAGACATCCATTCTTCTTTAGTTATTTGATATCTTATAATTTGTATAATAATTAAATGATAATATCTCATAAATAAATTACAATAAATGTATTTAAGAAGGCAATAAAACCGGCCCTGGTAAGCGGTAAATGCTAGCAGCACAAGGGTTTTCCTTTTCCAATCCTCATGAAAACCAAATTAATAGCCAAATTGTTAATTTGCTATTTAAGATTTTCTTACTAATTTTACTATAATTTGTCTTAATATTCCCTTAATTTTAACAATTTGATGATAATTTGGTGATTTCTCCTTAAAAGAATAAGTGTGATAAAATTATATCTCCAATAAAATTACTTAATATCATTTGCTTTGGCATTGCCGGTAATTAAATTTATAGCCTTAGGAAAAAATATCAGGCTATCAGCTATGGTCTATGGTGTAGTTGTAATGTAGGTAATTCGTATTGTGTCTTGGTTAATTAATACATCAATATAAGTGGATGAAAAGTATATCACTAATTACTAAACACTAAATAACATATAAGTAGGCTTGCCAAAACTTTCCACCAACCGTTATCCTTGATAATATATCCGAAACCAAACAAAAAAAAAATGATTTTTGGGTATAATTCGCGTGCGTTTGACACACAGTATTTTAATTGTATTATATTGAACCTCATTACACAAAGTTGTAATACAATGATTAGTGTAGTTTGAACTGCATTATATAACATAATGTTATTTATATTAATATTAAAATTATTAATATTTAGGGTTTTATTATTAAATTTTGAAACTAATTATTAATTATTGAATAATTATTTATATAATACACAAATGATCAATAATTTACTATTATTAAATAATAAAATGAAATAATATTATTAGTAAGTTATATTTTACTATTTTAATATATTTTTATATATTAGTTATTATAATTTAATTTAATTTAATATTATATGGTAAAAATATAATAGAATATACATAATATAAGATTAAAACATAAATTTATTTCTATTTATTAATGTCGAATATAGTTGTTTAATTTAAATTTATTTTTAAATTTAATATTTAGTAAATAATAAATGGTTAAATAAAATGAGAATACTCTTTTACATGTCTAAAGTTAGTAATTAAAATGATTTTATCCAATGAAAGTAAAATAATGTATTATCATTTATTTATTACGTATTTATATTTTATATTCTTATGTAAATTAAATTTTTATTTAAATATAATTATAAATTAATATTTAATAAATAAAAATTATAAAAAAGATATTCAATAAGTTTAAATTTATTTTAATTTATGAATAATAAAAGTTAATTATTGCATTTAAAAAATAAATAGTGTTCTAATACCATACAACCTGAACCCTACTCCCCTATGATCCATGAGTTGCCTTTCATTGCATTAACCATATTTAATGCAGTGCAGTGCAATTAGAAGTTGCAGCAAAACATGATCAGCATTAAGAACAGTATTTCAATGTAATGCAATGCATTAGAGGTGTTCGCGGATTAAAATTAACCAAATTTAATTAATATATTTGTGAATTGAATGCGAATTTGATATAATTTATTGTTTTGTGGATTCAATATGGATTAAAAATTTTTCACCTTATCCAATCCATAAAATAGTTAAATAAAAAAATTTATTATAAAAATAATTTTACTATCGATCAAACTCAAAATTAAATAAGACCTAAATAAATTAATAGTTTAAATATATATCATGGAATACTATTATACTATGTTAATAGGGTCTTTATCCCACCCAAACATCTACTAATTCAATCAATATATTTCAAAATAAAAAACAACATGGAAGCCATATGACCATTTCTCTCTTAAATAAAAGCCATTGAAAAATTGGAGTGATGTGGTTTCCACAATGCAATTTAATGTAATACACTGACTGCAAATTTTAAAATTCTTAATTTCTTAGAAATAAATTTATATTTTAGAAGTAAATATATATCTAATTTCTTAAAAGTAAATTTATATATAATCCACCGACTGTGAATTTTAAAATTCTCAATTCCAATCCATCCACTAATCCATAATTTTAATGTTTATGAATCGGATCAAGTGGATCGAGTAGACTGGATTGAATTTTGAATACCCCTACAATGCAGTTTAATGTAAGTTGCCTAATGCACCCTGAAGCTGCGTTTGCCAAACAGGATTAGATTAGACTAAATATTATGGTTGTACTGGATTAGCTTGGATTGGATTAGATTGAATTATACAATATTGTATTATATTTGGTATTGGATAATGTTAAATCATATTTAAATACAGAAAATATTTATGAATATTAAAGAGTAATAATTACAATTAAGTTAAAGGTAATTAATAAGAACATTAAATATATAGAAAATTAGTTATTGGGTAGTCATAGTTATAATAAACAAATATATTAAAATATTACATTTACTGATTATTAAATTTTATACAATCAATTACTATAATAAATTATTAAATAGTTAATTTTATTGTAGTAAAAGTACCAATTTAATTAGACTATAAAAATAAAATAAAAATAATTTTCAAGTAAATCATGAATAAAATAATTAATTAAATAATTAAATTTTAAGAGATAAATAAAAAAAATGGAGTTATATATGAAAGAAACATTGCAAATGAATAATTTTTTTCCCTCTTATTCTAATCCCATCTAAACCCACTTACAAATTGGAATTGTTAATCCTATGATTTAAGAACTATATTTAAATTTAATCCTTCCTAATTCAATCCAAGCAAAGTTGCCAAACAAGGGATAAAATATTTAATCACAAAGTTAATCTAATCCCACATTTAGTGCATGTTTGGTATGGCCTTATCTAATGGTCATAAGTACTTATTTAATCATACAAACTCTTATTATAATTTTGGTTGTTATTTGATTTTTTTTAGTAGAACTTTTAAAGTTTAAATAAGATATTTTATCCCTACTAGCAAAAAAGCTCAATTTTTGAGATTTTGGGAGTAAAGGTTGAAAGCTTTTTTTAAACGTTAAATTATTTAAAATATCTTCTACTTATTTGACAATTTTATTTTATTTTTTTCATAACATAATTTTAAAAAACTTACTTATTAAAGTAATTTTATGAATTTTTAATAAAATCTCTCGTTAACAACTAAACAACTAAAATATTTTAGGTAAAAACTCTATTTATAAAAGTTCTACTAACAAAAACTCTACTTAACCAAACTTTACTTGAAAATTTGTACCAAATGTAGGGGTGGCAAAAATACCCGCCCAGTCTGGACCTAGATTGCACTTGGATATTGTGGGTGGGGCCAGTCTTGGACAATACTTGATAAGCCTGAGACCCGAGCCAGAACTCTGATTTTATTAAAAAATATTATAAAATATATATTATTTTAAATATTTATATTTATGTGACTCATATATTATACATATGTAAAGTTTTAATACTTAAAGTTTATATTTTCATGTCAAATTTTATCGAAATAAATTTAAAACTTATAAAATTACAACAACAAAAAAATACATATATATATATATATATATATAATATTAAAAAATAAAAAATTCGAGTACCTCGATTAAGACCCGGCCAGTGTCGAGTTTAAAAAGCCCAACCCAAGTATTCAAAAATTGCATCCAAGCCAGTCCGAACATTGTGATACCCAAATCTGGACCCGAGTTTTGCCCACCCTAACCAAACAGAGACTTAATCCTAACTCCCAAATATAACCTTAATGGTTGTGTCGTTAGTGGTCAAACTGTTCCAACTCATTTTATAATGGATCAGATTTGTATTTGATCTTCAAAAACCGTTTTGCCTATATTTAAATGCATTATACACTAGTAATTCGAAAAAAGAAAAAAAAAACGTATTGTGCAGTTAATATTTTAATACTTAGTTACTTAAATGTTCATTTCTTAATTGAAAAAGAATGACAATAAAGTGACTGAAGTATAATCATTTATTATAAATGGTGCCATTGAAGCCCAAAATTCTCAAGTACTTATTGCGAAACTTGAGTTATTGTTGTACGTATCAAAACGTAAAGGATAATGAATATTAATCTCGGTAATAAAATGAGTGTGTTGAATTTTTTACGAACTTGTAAATTTTTTAAATTATTATATTTTTTCTCTTTAATTTTAGATTGGGTGTCAATTTTATTATTTTTAGAAATATAATCTTAGTTAAACAATTAGAAAAATTCTTGTACATCATATACACAAAGAATTATTTTCTTAAGATTTTCTTTTAATTAGTATTATATTGTTAAATAGTTAATGCTTTTCAAATTAATAGGCAAGTTTGTCAGTGTATGATTTACACCACAAAAAATCATTCGAACACGACAATCAATTTGTCATGCCTAAATATATAAAAATAATGACATTATTAAAAATTAATATGCAAACCATGGTTTTAAATCCATTTTATATGTGTGTGTGTTGGCATCTTTCACACAGATATAGTGGCCTGGTTTCTTTAGGGAAAAAAACTAACATTCTGCCATCTTCTGCCATCTTTTAACTAGTTTACTTTTGGAGCTTCATGGACTTGCATGTGCTTGTTATTTTGCTCATATTCATTTACTCATTGTGGTGGAAAACTTAATTGGTTTTGTTTAAAGATTTTGGGTTGGATGATTCTTCTTTCCCCAATAATAAATTTGGTGATTCGAAGGTTGTTATGGCTTTTGGAAAGCATGTGGGTTTGGACTTTGTAGGTCATGGTATGGTGAATAATAAGGGTTAATTCATCTGATTTCATAATTAATCAATTTATTTAGACTAACACTTTATACAATTATAGAAGTTGATTTAACAGACTTTTTACCCCAATCTTATGCCTTGTCACTTATTTATTTGCAATTATTTAAGACTTTTATAGACAATAAGAGAATTTTTTTTAATATTTACATCATCACACAATATATGTTTATTTGTAATATATATATATATTGGCTTCATTCCGTCAATATTCCAGAACTTTTTTCCAATTGTTGAGTGCCCAAGTTGTACTCGGGTTTCCCACTCTTCTTCTTATTCTACTTCTTCCATAGTTGGAACTTGTTCAGCAGCTGGATTGGTAGATTCTACTCCAGATGCTGCTGGTTTAGCAGTAAACTGTGTTGTTCCTGACGGATTCTCGGTTAGTACTTGCCTGTTAGGATCAGAAGTTTGACCTTGCTCCTGTGTTGAGGCAGTAAATCTTGCTCGTGTATCCACATAAAATGGATTTACATGATTGGCTTGTTGCATGAGAATAGGAATTGGAGAATTCTAGTATTCTGAATCATTAGTTGAGATACTGACAGTATCGTCAGAGTCTCCATCATCTTCCCATCATGTACTTTTCTTGGGCTATGGATATTGAGGGGGAGGAGCATAACTTCTCCAGAAAGCTTTCTGGCAATTGCCAAATGCATTTTCTTCCCAAATATGTCATGGTTTTGTTGGCTTACTTTTCCAGTGCCTTGATACCTTCTGTTTAGTATAGTGCTCTCTGGTTTGCTCCATTTCATCCTCATCTGCAGCACCTGTCATAATAATCATGTAAACATGTCTGGTGTTTTCATGGAGTTGAGAGAACTGCTGAGTGGTCATCTTGTGGGCTTTTCTGGTCTTTTTTAATTGTTTCTTGATAACAGCTAAATCAGCAAGGATTTGCTGTTAGGTAACCATGATATCTCCCAGAGCCTGATTTTGCTCCACATTATTAATGTTAGACCAATTGATCGCCCTAATGTTATACATATATTATTATACATACTATTAAAACAGAGGGAGGTTGCTTCATTAAGAGGAATGAGAGATTTAAAAATACAAGATTGCACTCCAAGACTCGATACCTAGACACAAACCAGGGGATCCTTTTTATAGGCACAAGGGAACCACTATTACACATTGTGTACATTATTGATCCTTACACTAAGGAATCTACTTTACAACTCACTCATTACTTTATGTCACACTTACACTTTATGTCACACTCACACTTTACAACTCACTCCTTACTTTATGTCATACTCACACTTTACAACTCACTCCTTACTTTATGTCATACTCACACTTTACAACTCACTCCTTATCTTCAAGGATAGTATTCAATACAATACAAATACATACATATATTATTATCACAATTGCTTCCACTGTAGGGTCCACTAAGCTTCCGCTACAGTCCAGAGTTGCCATTTATTGGCGTGCTCCTTCCTGACCTGTGGTTCCATCTTTCTTCGGATGTCGTGTCCATATCAACTGCCATGTTTGGCCATATGGGATCATCTATATCGCCTGGCTGGGGGTCTAATGCTGGAGGTCCAACCATTCAGCCATTTCTTCAAGCTCATTTCTCTATCTGTCAATATCTGGAGTATCTAGATAATTGACTTCATTTGGTCTGCAATGTCGGATGAGGTAGTCATTATATGTTTGTTGCATATCTGCTGCTTGGTCCTCATCACCATGGAGTTTGAGATTTCTAATCTCTTCCCTGTAATAGAGATCTGAAGTATTGCAGACTTGTAGAGAGACAGGGCTGTGAGTGATATACATAGGAACAGTTCCGTATACTTCTGCTAGAGCTTTTCTTACAATCCAACAGCCTGTTCACATGGAGTCAATGTCTTCTTGGGAGTGGTTATGTTGTACCACCTGTACCATAGGTTGCTTGTATCGTCCCCTGATATCCGTTAGTTTCACAATCACTATTGTGGTATGAGTGATGTGATATCCGTTGATCAACTTCAATGTTAGGATATCTTCAAAGATTGGGGTGAACATTCGATCAAACCATCTTCCCTTATCATATTTACGACTAGTATGGATGAGATTTGGTTCGAACAGTATTGCCACCGGGTAGATGTTCAGCCAGTACCAGGTTATGTAATAGGCCTAGGAGGTTATGTCACAAATAACATAATGACCCCAGTTGGAGTTTCATCTATTACATAATGGAATGTGCAGCCAATCTTGAAGATCGTCTCGTGCATCTGGTCAGGATTTGGATGTGGATCAAAAGCTCTCTGACATCTTTTGTTGTGGGCAAGTCTGTGTTCCTGCATGGCTATAAGCTGCCATACCCACCATATTAGAGCTTGATCTTTTGGTTTAGTCTTGTGACTGATGACTTTCTCAAAGATGTCTTCTTGGACTTCTGAAGAAAGCCATGCAATGAAGGTATTGAGATCTTTGAGAAAATGTGCTCTAGCTTCATGAGCACTAGAGTTACCTTCTTCCCACCTCTTTGGCCGGTTTCTCTTGATCATGGTGATTGGTCTGGAAAGGAAATCCGCTACAGTGTTGGATTCTCCTTTGATATGTCTCACTTTGAATTTAAACCTTGAGAGAGACTCAAACCACCTTACAAGTTGTGGATTAGGGATTTCTCCTTCTTTTCTCTTTAGTAATCTCTGGAGGTATTTATAGTCTATTTCAATCACAAAGGGGGTTAGAGAGAGAAAGAATTGGAACTTCTTAATCCCTTTGACGACTGTTAAGACTTCGTTCTTTGAGGAAGGGTAGTGACTCTGGGCATCATTAAACTGGCCAGATTTATAGCCTCATACTTTCCTGTTTCCCTCAGATTCCTCTATCAATAGTGCTCCCCAATAATGATCACTAGCATCTGTTTGCAGGATGAGCTGTCCACTGTCAGGTATCTTTAATGGCGGAAGTGACTGTCACTTTTGCTTTAAGTCTTTCACAGCTTTTGTCGCTTCTTCCGACCATTGTAAAGCTCTCTTCTTTAGGTGCTTTGATATATGACTTGTCATTTTTTACAGGTTCTGCACATGGTCTGCTGCATAGTTGATTATCCCGAGAAATTACTGGATCTGCTTTCTAGTTGACAGCTGGTCTGGGAATTGGGATATTTTTTCAGCAATGTGTGGCTGAGGAATGATGAATCCCTACCTGATGTGTAGTCACAGAAAGTCCACCTCATCAAGGCCTATCTTCATTTTTTATTCTGATAGGGTTAACCCATGTTTGTAGGTTAGAGCTTTAAATTCAGATAGGTGTTCAGTATGTTCTTCTTTACTGTTGCTGAAGATGAGGGCATCGTCAAAATAGATAAGGCAGAATCTTGAAATAGATTTGTATACCTCATCCATTCTATTTTGGAATTCTGACGATGCATTCTTTAGATCGAAAGGCATCACATTTCATTCATAATGCCCATGGGGGACCACAAATGCTGTTTTGTGTCTGTCGTCTTCCTTGATTCCAATCTGCCAAAAGCCTGACTTCATGTCAAACTTTGAAAACACTTTTGCTCCAGCAATGCGTTTCAAAAGGTGTGTCTTTCGTGGAATGGGGTACCTTATGTCTTGCAAGCAATCATTCATTTTCTGTAATCTATCACCAATCGCTTCTTTCCACGTATCTGTTCTAAATGCTTGTTGACATAAAATGCTGGGCTGGCCCAATGAGACTTAGAGGGCCTAATCAGCCTTAAATTCATAAGGGCTTGGATCTCAGTTTTGCATAGTTCTTCATCATGGAGCATGCCTGAATGAGAGGTTGTCTGGTAAGGCATGGTTCATCCATCCTTGTAAGGTAGAGAAATAAAATGTTGTTCTCTAGTTAAGAACTGATTAGGTACTCCTGCACAGCATTCTAAGAGTTTCTTAATTTAGGGTTCATATTTATGGATAGGGTAAGGTTTAATCTTTCCACCCTCTCCAAAAATGGAATGTTTTTCAACCTAAGGAACTTGGAAAACATGGGATTTGTCATCCATAGGATTATGGATGGTATAGGAAAAGCATTCGGGGAAGAACGCAAATGGGGCAACAAGACTTAAAAAGTCTGTGCCTAATAAGATATCTTCGCCAGAATAATCAGAGGCAAAAAACCCATACCTGATTATGAAAGGTTGGATTTCAATGGGGCAAGTGATCTTTTTGCTGTAGAAGTCGCGGCCACTGGCGGAGCCAAAAGAAACTCGTGTAGGAACATAGAACTCATTTGGGACACAAGCTTCTCGAATGAAGGAGCACATGACGCCAGTATCAATGAGAGCAGTAAGTGCTACTTAGGAGTCTTTGGATGGATTGAGGATAATCTTGATATGTGGCTGAAAGCGTGCTGCGGGTTGCATGGCAAGGTCAACCTGTGGTTGGTTATGGACTACTAAGACGGGATCGTCATCTGCAGAGCTGATAATTATACTAGTAGTGTTGTCACTATCATCAGTGTCTGAGAGTTGGTGTTCTTCCAAGCTGTAGACCGCTCCAAGAGAATGTTCGAACCAAGAGTAATTTTTGTCATCAAAATCATCATGTTGAATGAGTTAGAGGAGTTTTACTGGAAGTTTCTTCTTGGATTTACACTGTTTAGTATAGTGACCTTTCTTTCCACAGATAAAGCATCAGCCAGAGCCCTTCTTTTATTTTCGCTTTTTGATGAAGCGATATTTCTTGCCTTTATATGGTTTCCAGGGCCTCTTTTCCTTTTTTCGTTTGCCAGGATTGCAAGAGCACATTTTATCTGTATGTTGGCACCCAAATTTGTTAGGTTCCGCAATACAGTATTTTTGCAGAGAGAATTTCTCAATCTGCTTCATGTGCTTTCGCAAGTCTTGTGATCTACAATGACTCTGGTTGAGTTACATCGCCATTTGGTAGAGTTGAGCAATGCTGAGAGTAGATAAATCAATAATTGCATCAGCTTTGAATTTTGCCTTCATTATTTCTGCAACAGATCCTGGCATGTTAAGAACAAACGTTCTGTGGATGGTGTCTGAATTTTTATGGAAAGTATAGTATAACCTTTCTTGTTCAAGGTAATACTCTTCTATTTTTTTAACATCACAACACTTGTTTTGGAGAAACTGCTTTTCAGCAACTTCTTCTTCCTTTGTGTATTGTCCTAAAAAATCTAGAGATAGATTTTCTAGGAGGCTTCCACAAGGATCTGTTTGGTTCAGAATGTGTTGTCTTTCATACCTTGTAAGCTTTCTTCCCCACTATCGTCGTAACGATCCAATGAATCATGCTATCAGCCTTAAAGCAGCTGCTCTTCTGGACAGCTAGGGGGCTCTTTGACATTCTCCTTCGTACTAAGCCACCATCTTTTCAAAATAAGCCAATCGTTCATTTGTCTTCATTCCGTCAATATTTCAGAACATTTTTTTCAATTGTTGAGTGCCCAAGTTGTACTCGGGTTTCCTATTATTCTTCTTTTTCTACTTCTTCCATAATTAGAACTTGTTCAACAGCTGGATTGGTAGATTCTACCCCAGATGTTGCTGGTTCAATAGTAAATTTTGGGGCAGTAAATTGTGTTGTTCTTGACGGATTCTGTGTTAGTACATGCCTGCTAGGATCAAAAGTTTGACCATACTCCTGTGTTGAGGCAGTAAATCTTACTCGTGTATCCAAATAAAATGGATTTACAGGATTGGCTCGTTGCATGAGAATAGAAATTGGAGAATTCTGGTATTCTGAATCATTAGTTGAGATACTGACAGTATCGTCAGAGTCTCCATCATCTTCCCATCATGTGCTTTTTTAGGGCCATGGATATTGAGAGAGAGGAGCATAACTTCTCCAGAAAGCTTTCTAGCAATTGCCAGATGCATTTTCTTCCCAAATATGCCATGGTTTTATTGGCTTACTTTTCCAGTACCTTGATACCTTCTGTTTGGTATAGCACTCTCTGGTTCGCTCCATTTCATCCTCATCTACAGTACCTGTCATAACAATCATGTTAACAGGTCTGGTATTTTTATAGAGTTGAGAGAACTGCTGAGTGGTCATCTTGTGGGCTTTTCTAGTCTTTTTTAAATGTTTCCTAATAACAGCTAAATCAGTAAGGATTTGCTGTTGGGTAACCATGATATCTCCCACAACCTAATTCTGCTCCACAACATTAATGTTAGACCAATTGATCGCCTTTTCAATTGGACCAAACTCAGTTGGGCTACTTTTCTGGATAACTCATTTGGCTGCATAGATACCACCAGGAACATCCATGACAAATTCATTATCAAGGTCTGGGGTGGTGATCATGTTGACTAGACCCATGATTCTACAGGAGGTCGTTCTTCTTGCCATATGTGTGCATAAAGTAGGGTGTTTTCCTTCAAGCTGGCACTTTTCACATGGATAAAGGGCTTTAGTCTCATTGGGAAAAGAGACTGATACCATTCCTTCTTATAATCTGCTAATCTTTGGAACTTCATGGATCTGTTGAGGTCTGTTGTTTCTTTCATACTCATTAATCCATTATGGTGGAAAAATAAGTTGATTATGCCTATAAGTCTTAGGCTGAAAGACTCTGCCATCACCAGCAAGAAATCTGGTAATAGGCTTTCTAGAGCTGCTCATAGAGAACATACGGGTTTGGACTTTATAGGTCATGAAATGGTGAATTGCCAAGTCAGATTCATCAGGTTTTATAGTTAACCAATTCACCTGAATCAGTACCTTGATGGCATCTGTGAGGGATGGTTTGTGTATATCAAGGGTGAAATTTGGCTCAACTTGGAGAACTATATGACTTTGATTAAGTCTTGCTTCAACAGCAGTTATCAAGGCTTTTTCAAAGGTTTGCCATCTGGTATCCAGAATAGCGATGAAGCATGTGATATCTTTTCCAACTAGGAACAATGGTTGTATTCCTATTTGGATGGCTCCAAGATGTAAACCCTTGTATCCCTGCAGCTTGTACCTTGTAACCTCATTGGTAGAGATTATAGGAAGGTACATTTCTTTTGAATTGGAGGAGATGGACTAAACAGTAATCTCGGAGGATTTATAGATGATTTTTAGTTTAGGTTGTCTAATGGGGATTATGGCCTTAAGGTGGTTTAGTGTGTGGCTAATATGGTAGTATCTATAAGGATCTAACGGGTCAAGTCTGAAGGGTTGTACTGCTCTTGCATTAGTCTCCTCCTCTTGGGTTTCATAATGGAAGTTTATAGAGGGTGAATTATCAGTTGCACTGTGATGGCCGAAGTGGATGGTTGATCAGAAATAGGTTGGTTGGCTGATCTGTTACTGTTTTGGCTTCCCATGACTAAAAGAAATCAAAGGGTTTTCTTTGGGGTGATAAGCCCTAAACACGGCAATCCTAACCTTCAAGGGGGTGCCACACCTTACAGAATTACTTTGTAGTGTTTTAGGAATGGAAAACTCTGGACAGGTAGATCAGTGTTTAAGAACTTTCTGATGTGGAGGATTCGAAGTATTTCGGCAACCACAGAGCATAATATTGTTGCACACCCAGGGGTTTCCTTTTGGAAAATATGGCTCTGATACCAAAAAGATTTATACTATTAAAACAGAGAAAGGTTGCTTCATTAAGAGGAATGAGAGATTTATAAATACAAGATTACACTCCAAGACTCGATACCTAGACACAAACCAGGGATCCCTTTTATAGACACAAGAGAACCACTATTACACACTGTGTACATTATTGATCCTTATCACTAGGGAATCTACTTTACAACTCACTCCTTACTTTATGTCACACTCACACTTTACAACTCACTCCTTATCTCCAAGGATAGTATTCAATACAATACAAATACATACATATATTATTATCACTATTGCTTCCACTGTAGGGTCCACTAAGCTTCCGCTACAGTCCAGAGTTGCCACTTGTTGGTGTGCTCCTTCTTAACCTGTGGTTCCATCTTTCTTCGGATGCCGTGTCCATATCAGCTGCATGTTTGGCCATATGGGATCATCTATATCACCTGGCTGGGGGTCTAATGCTGATTGGGGTCAATCCTAGAGGTCTAACTCATTTCTCCATCTGTCAATATATGGAGTATCCAGATAATTGACTTCCTTTGGTCCGCCATGTCGGATGAGGTAGTCATTATATGTCTGTTGTATATATGCTGCTTGGTCCTTATCACCATGGAGTTTGAGATTTCTGATCTCTTCCCTGTAATAGAGATCTGAAGTATTGCAGACTTGTAGAGAGACAGAGCTGTGAGTGATATACATAGGAATAGTTTCGTATACTTCTGCTAGAGCTTTTCTTGCAGTCCAACAGCCTGTCCACATGGAGTCAATCTCTTCTTGGGAGTGGTTATGTTGTACCACATGTACCATAGGTTGCTTGTATCGTCCCCAAATATCCGTTAGTTTCACAATCACTATTGTGGTATGAGTGATGTGATATTCGTTGATCAACTTCAATGTTATGATATCTTCAAGATTGGGGCGAACATTCGATTAAACCATCTTCCCTTACAATATCTATGACTAGTATGGATGAGATTTGGTTCGAATAGTATTACCACCGGGTAGATGTTCAGCCAGTACTAGGTTATGTAATATGCTTGAGAGGTTATGTCACAAATAACATAATGACCCCAGTTGCAGTTTTCATCTATTATATAGTGGAATGTGCAGCCAATCTTGTAGATCGTCTCGTGGCAAAAGGGAATCGCTATTACACACTGTATACATTATTGATCCTTATCACTAAGGAATCTACTTTACAACTCACTCCTTACTTTATGTCACACTTACACTTTACAACTCACTTCTTGCTTTATGTCACACTCACACTTTACAACTCACTCCTTATCTCCAAGGATAGTATTCAATACAATACAAATACATACATATATTATTATCACCATTGCTTTCACTGTAGGGTCCACTAAGCTTCCGCTACAGTCCAGAGTTGCCACTTGTTCGTGTGCTCCTTCTTGACCTGTGATTCCATCTTTTTTCGGATGCCGTGTCCATATCAGCTGCCATGTTTGGCCATATGGGATCATCTATATCGCCTGGCTGGGGGTCTAATGCTGGAGGTCCAACCATTCAATCATTTCTTCAAGCTCATTTCTCTATCTGTCAATATCTGGAGTATCTAGATAATTGACTTCATTTGGTCTGCAATGTCGGATGAGGTAGTCATTATATGTCTGTTGCATATCTGCTGCTTGGTCCTCATCACCATAGAGTTTGAGATTTCTAATCTCTTCTCTGTAATAGAAATCTGGAGTACTGCAGACTTGTGAAGAGACAGGGTTGTGAGTGATATACATAGGAACAGTTCCGTATACTTCTGCTAGAGCTTTTCTTACAATCCAACAGCCTGTCCACATGGAGTCAATGTCTTCTTGGGAGTGGTTATGATGTACCACCTGTATCATAGGTTGCTTGTATCGTCCCCAGATATCCGTTAGTTTCACAATCACTATTGTGGTATGAGTGATGTGATATCCGTTGATCAACTTCAATGTTATGATATCTTCAAAAATTGGGGCGAACATTCGATCAAACCATCTTCCCTTACCATATCTACGACTAGTATGGATGAGATTTGGTTCGAACAGTATTACCATCGGGTAAATGTTCAGCCAGTACCAGGTTATGTAATAGGCCTGGGAGGTTATGTCACAAATAACATAATGACTCCAGTTGCAGTTTTCATCTATTACATAGTGGAATGTGCAGCTAATCTTGAATATCGTCTCGTGCATCTGGTCAGGATTTAGTTGTGGATCAAAAACTCTCTGACATCTTTTGTTGTGGGCAAGTCTGTGTTCCTGCATGGCTGCACATGTAATAATAATGTTTGGACCTCCAGGATTGGCCCCAGCTAGCATTAGACCCCCAGCCAGGCGATATAGATGATCCCATATGGCCAAACATGGCAGCTGATATGGACACGGCATCCGAAGAAAGATGGATCCACAGGTCAGGAAGGAGCACGCCAACAAGTGGCAACTCTGGACTATAGCGGAAGCTTAGTGGACCATACAGTGGAAGCAATGGTGATAATAATATATGTATGTATTTGTGTTGTATTGAATATTATCCTTAGAGATGGCAAAAGTCCGGGTCGGGTCCGGGTTTGGGGCTGCCCGGGACCGACCCGGATATTAAATGTAGTTACCCGGACCCGCACCGTACCCGGAATTTTTCTATGCGGGCCGGGCACATACCCGACCTATCCGGGCGCGAGTATTTTCGGGTTTCTCTACCCGGATTTGAGTGGTAAATGTGATGAATTTGAGACTTTTGAGTGGTCATAATATATGGGACAAAATACAGAACGCACATATACATATAGCTTTTGAATTCACTGCAAACCACTTGCAAAACCATCATTCTCACAACACACAAAAATTAAAAGGTAAATCACACGCCAAAAAGAATAAATAAAAAGTGTCAAAACAATTGTTTATTTCTAAATTCTAACAAACCATAACAGTCCAAAATCAAAACATCTTAAATATAAGCAATCATCTAACGGAATTATCAAAATTAAAAAAGAAAAAAATTCTATAATAAATTATTTCAACATCTTACCTATTTCAATTTCAATCTACTTTATAAATTTAAGTAAATAACAAATAAAAATCATTTCAATCTATTATCCACTACCTAAATTTATTCAATTTCTAAACTAAATTCATTCAATCCCTATAAAAAATTTAAATTGAACATCACAATAATCACCAAATAAATCTAAATAAATATACCATACTAACACCCAACATATTACATAATACATATCATAATAACTCCAATATCAATAACCAACATAACATATAAAAATCCCAAAATATCAAACACACATAATTCATAAAAGAGTTTAAAATAACAGATTATGTCAAGCAGCTCGACGATTGTGCCCCATCATCATCATCATCATCTGAAATTAACTCCTCCCCAGCAAAAATCTCATTTTCCGGAACTCCACCTAATAACAAAAATAACATATTAAGATTTAAAAATATTTTGAGCAAACAAATAATACAATAATATAATTCAAATAACTTTATACCTTGAGAAGAAGCCCAAATCCAATTTTGAGCACACATTAAGGATTCCAAAGTGTTAGGATGAAGTCTACTACGATGCGGACTCAAAAATCTGCCCCCGGTACTAAAAGCGGACTCAGAGGCAACAGTGGATACAGGAATGGCTAAGATATCCTTGGCCAACTCGCCCAAAATAGGATATTGGCCTGTGTGCATCTTCCAAAAAGCTAAAACATCAAAGTTCGGAATAGTATCCAATAATTCATCATCTAAATACCTATCCAACTCTGACTTAGTCACCTTAACACGCTTATTTCGACTCCGAAATGTTTCAAACTCATCTACATCCCAATACTTATTCGGATTCGAAGAAGATTCCAAAGGAACATCATCCAACCCAACATCCTGCCTATCACTCATAACCATAGCTTTCATTTCATATTCTTTCACTAAATCATGACAAAGCTTATGTGCACGCTCAATATGCTCATCCGATGTATCACCATAGATCTTTGGGAAATAAAAATCAATCAACAACATCTTATATCTCGGATCAAGAACTACAGCCACAACTAACATCGGATGAATTTCATTCCAATATTTTTCAAATTTATCAACCATTTTATCAGCCATAATTCTAATAGCAAGATTATTGGAAGTGCGCCACCCATTAATTGACATTTTCATTTTACATATTAACGGAAAGAACAAATTAGCAGTAGGATATTTTGTACCCGAAAACATCTCCGTTAACATGTAAAATGATTTCAAATGCTCCACCATTGTGGCTGCCAAATCCCACTCACTATCACTAGGCAAGCTCTTATATTGAGACTCACGTTGTTGTAGCCGAGAAAAATCACTTTTATACATTAGTGCTACATCAAGCATGGCATAAGTAGAATTCCAACGAGTTGGACAATCTAACTTCAAATTTTTTTTACAATTAATTTTCAGTTGCCTAGCAGCTAACTCAAAAGATTCAAATCGTTTTGGTGTTTGTGTCCAGTAACTAACACTCTCCCTAATCTTTCCAACCCCATTTTCTATAACTTTCAACCCATCCCGCACAACCAAATTCAGTATATGAGCAGTACATCTCATATGAAAAAATTTACCATTGGAAATTAAGGTACCGAGATCAAACCTTAATAATAATTTCTCCACCATCGCATCATTAGTGCTACAATTATCCAAGGTCATTGAAGACAACTTTCTATCCACGTTCCAATCCAACAAACATTGCACCAACTCATTAGAAAGGGCCTCAGCAGTATGAGGGCTCGGAACATAAATAAACCTAACAAATATTCAAGTGATAATATTAAATACACAAACTTAAAATATTATAACAATTTAAACTTTAAAAGAAATCAAATATAAGTAATAAAAAATTGAAAGAAAAATTAAGCAAATAAAAAGTTATAGACAAATTAAAAATTACCTTAAAATTCGGCTATGCAATTTCCAAGAGTTGTCAATAAAATGTGCTGTGACAACCATGTATCCTTTTTTCTGGTTACTTGCTGTCCATAAATCCGTAGTAATAGCCACTCTGCCTTGATTTTTCTCCAACATATGCAAAGTCTTAATCTTCTCAATATGATAAAGTTTCGAAATCTCACTCTTCAATGTATTTCTACTCATTGGCTTAACCACGGGGTTGGCATGTGCCATCATTTCTCTAAAGCCTTTATATTCTACAAATTTTAGTGGAAGCTCATGCATCACCACCATCCTTGCGATCAAACTCCGTAAAACTTTTGGATCGAAACTATCAAAGCCAATGTCACAACTCCCATCCTCTCTTTTGAGCACTTTGAGACTTCCTTGAAGTGCTAATTGTATTTTCGGTTGACTCCTCGAAAAACAAGATTTCACGTGTCTATTCAAGCTCGTGGTCCCTGATGTGTATTTGGCTTCTAAAATTGCATTACAGTGCATGCACTTAGCCTTTTTTTCTCCATTAATAGTTACTTTTGTAAAGTGATCCCAAGCTGTAGAGACTTTCTTTCCCTTTTTATCTTTAAGAGTTGATAGTGAAATCTCATCAACCTCATTATCATTTCTATCTTCAACATTCCGAGATAAATTTGGAGCATTTGACGAATTAATTTCTATATTGTCTGACTGTGAGTGTGACTGTGACATCGCACTACTGTTTATTATAAAAAAAATAATGAATAATTATAAATAACCATGAAAATTACATAGTTATAGTATTATATAACAAAATTAACTTACAAGCAATCTAAATTAACTTACAAGAAATCTAATAAAGCAAAAAAGAAAGACCAGCTAGATAAATAAATAAACAATTGAGAAATTTCTGGAGCAATTGCATGAACAGGACCACAATACAAAGAAAATAAACAGGTTTAATTAATTAATAGACTAAAACAAGTATTTTGTCACTGTCTGATTATAATTAGAAAATATTGTATAATTTTAAATTTGTGTTTTAAAACATATATACACGCCTGCACAGATATCTGAAATTTCCCAGTAGCTGAAATTTCCCAGTAGCTGAAATCCCAGTAGCTGAAATTAGCCGCTTTACAGAAATTCTTAATGTGAGCCAATTCTTTTTTAGCTTTTAGATGGACCCTGGTGCATAATCACAAATATGCAGAAAAGATACTTGCTAGTAGGCCCAGTACTACTCATTTTCACGTTGCAAGCTTATGAAATGAACATATATAATTTATGTTATCACAATATTAAAGTAATTATTACTATAGCTCATGATCACCACATGATACAAGTTCCTTATCATTTCTTAAAAGTGCTGCTCACACAGGAATTAATGCCAGAAATTGTTCAATTGATCAACTGAAAATTGTGAACTGTGAGCTATATCAAAATGATTGCAGTTTACACTTTGCAGCCATTAGCAACGTAACGATTGCAGTTTACACTTTGCAGCCATTAGCAACGTAAACACTTCCAGCATCCAAGAAAATAATTAAGCATATATTGAAAGCAATTTCAGTATTTTTTTTTTGAAAAAACAGCCAACAAAAATTACCTCGTGGGTCGTGGCTGTGCTGCTGTGGGTTACAGGCTTGCAGCTGATATGGTGACAAAACAATGGAGTGAAAGTGTGAGCCCAGCTTTGGTGGCGAAAGCCGTCGCGTGGTGGCTGCCGCTAAGAAGCTGACCAAACAGTGAAGAGTTCTTTGACGGACTGACGAGTGACGACTGTGCTTTGCGGTTCGTGGAGGGAGAGGCGCGGTCAACTGTCAATACTGCATCGCCATCGGTGAAGGATAGGTGATGGCTGCTTGTAATGGTGGAGAGACGAAGAGAGGAAGTTCTGATTCTGATTTATGAGACTTGTCTCGAATTCGCCATTTAGGGTTGGTTGGCCGGTTGGGTTTGGGGGAAATTGGGTAAAGGAAAAATGCTATTTTTGATTTTATATTTTCTCTTTTTTTTTTACTTAATAAAAAAAGCGGGCACGGGTCCGGGTTCCGGGTACTTGGTGCTGTGACCGGACCCGTGCCCGGAAACAACCGGGCATTGAAAATCAATGCCCGGATCCGCTTTTTTCATGCATGCGGGCCGGGTTTTACCCGGACCGCATGTGCCGGGTCCGGTTCGGGTCCGGTCCGGGCGGGTTTTTCTGCCATCTCTAATTATCCTTGGAGATAAGGAGTGAGTTGTAAAGTGTGAGTGTGACATAAAGTAAGGAGTGAGTTGTAAAGTAGATTCCTTAGTTATAAGGATCAATAATGTACACAATGTGTAATAGTGGTTCCCTTGTGCCTATAAAAGGGATCCCCTGGTTTGTGTCTAGGCATCGAGTCTTGGAGTGCAATCTTGTATTTCTAAATCTCTCATTTCTCTTAATGAAGCAACTTTCCTCTGTTTTAATAGTATAAATCTTTTTGGTATCAGAGTTATATTTCCCAAAAGGAAACCCCTGGGTGTGCAGAAGTCCACCATTTTCTTTTATGAGACGAAAAAACTAAATAAACCTAATTAAAAAAAGTAAAAAAAGTGATTCACTAAGCACTTGTGATTTGGGACTCTACAGGGAGTTGAGTTTTATAAAAGCAGCTATCAAAGTTTCTAAGTTTCAAGGAGATACATACTATGCTGAAGCAGAGGCAGTGGAGCTGGGCATTCAAATTGAGGAGGAAGCAGGGCTGCAATCAATTATTTTGGAAATTGATTCTCAGGTTGCAGCGGAGCTGATAAACAACAGAAACGACAACATGACTGAAATTTTGTGGATCATTTCTGAAATTCAAACTCACTTAGAAGGATTTCAAGTTTTTTTAAAAGTAAAGTTGTACCTAGATCATGTAATGCTTACGTTTCATTCCTTGGTAATTAAAAACAACTTTAGAGAGAAACAGATTTATTGTTTGGTTAGAAAATATATCTGTCCAAAAATTATGTGTTTATTCACGTCGTTAAATTAATGAAAATTTTACAACAGAAGTTTAAAAGGCCCCCTCTTTTTTAACTATGCTCTCAATTTGTGTATTCTATAAAAATCCATAAATTTACAACCATTTTCAACATACGAGTTAGATATGCTAATGATACAATTGCGCTCTTATTTGTTTCCAACGGATTTTAGCAATTAAACAATTGCTCCATCAGTTAATAAGTTTGTACTTGTTACAAGAATTAACCTTTTAATTAATAGTTGCATTTGTGTTCAAAATTGTTTGTCCGGCGTTCACTCGCCGCCAATTACCGGAAGAACAAGTTAATAAAATCTATACCGTTGAGTTTATGTGGCTTCCCTAGATTTCGACTATTGAAATCCAGTGGTCAACAAAATTTGGGGTAGGTTGCCCGAGAGGCAACGTAGTCTTGGCAAAAGAAAATGACAGGTGTCTAGAATGGCGAGAGAAATAACAGCGCATATTAGAAGTGTTCTAAAATAATATTCTTTTGTAATTATACAATTAAATTATAATAATTTTTTTTATTATTTATTAATTTACTAATGTGGCTAAACTTCATTCTACACTATAAATATGCTCCATCATAATCATAACTTTATCTTTTTACTCCATCTTTGCAACTCAGTCGAACAAGACTAGTGCCGATGATGACATGGTCATCGCCAAAGAACCGGGCCGTGTATTTTGCAATTTCTCGGTTTGTGACAATAATGGAAAACTCGTGAGAATTTTGAAATTGTAGTCGAGCAAAGAAAGCAGCACGTTATTTGCAAAACATTTTCCTGTAATAGCTGATGAAATTTAAATGTTCGGGCTGTCACAACCAGATGCATTAGCACTGTCATTACAATTTATGGAAATTAAAGTAATTAATGGTTACTAAATCAATTGGCTATTGAAAGTGTGGCTTGAAAATTGAATCACTCTGAAATTCTTCAACAAATCATATTCTAAATATAGGCCTTTTCTGATTAATAGCTTCCCAATAAAACCAATCTGCCCTCGTAAGAACCAAAGCATTAATTTCTTGCAAGAGTTGCAGAAGGCCAAAGAATTTCAAATCGTGAAATGGAGTTCGTGAGCGAGCGAGAGAGAGAGAGACAGATCGTGAAATAGTGAGAGATAATTACAAAAATGGCGTAAGGAGCGGATAAGAATCGTGCTGGCGTTTCTCTCGGTCTCCTAGACGCCTAGCAGCGTGTTGAAAACGATGTTAAAAACGGTTTTTAATTTTTTCGTTTTTCACTCTTTTGGTGGGCTCCATCGGTATTGTCAATTATTTATAATTTTATATTGCCCTTTCCCCTTTAATAAATCAAAACAAACAAAAAAAAAACTCACTCTTTATTCTCCTCCACTGATACCATATCAATGGCGACAGACGACGCGGAAGAGCAAGCGCCGTGGCCGGAGCTACTGGGGAGCAACAACTGGAACGGGCTGCTGGACCCGCTAGACCTTTCCCTCCGGAAGCTCATCCTCCGCTGCGGCGACTTCATTCAGGCAACCTACGACGCCTTCAACAACGACCAGAACTCCAAGTACTGCGGCACCAGCCGTTACGGCAAGCGCGGCTTCTTTGACAAAGTCATGCTCCAAAACGCACCGGATTACCAAGTCTTCTCTTTCCTCTACGGCACCGCCCGCGTCAGCGTCCCCGAAGCCTTCTTGGTCCACTCCCTCTCGCGTGAGTCCTGGGACCGCGAGTCGAACTGGATCGGCTACATCGCCGTCACCTCCGACGAACGCTCGAAAGCCATCGGCCGCCGTGAAATCTACGTTGCATGGCGTGGGACCACCAGGAACTACGAGTGGGTTAACGTTTTAGGCGCCCAGCAGGCTTCCGTTGGATCGATTTTGAATAAAAGTAAGTTCAGAGTCGAAGAAAAGAACGACACCGACAGCAGCAGCGACAGCGACGATGACGAGACGGTGCCGAAAGTTATGCAAGGATGGCTTACAATTTACACTTCCGAAGATCCCAAGTCGTCATTCACGAAGCTGAGTTCCAGGGCTCAGTTAGTGTCCAAGATTCAAGAGTTGAGGGAACGTTATCAAGGCGAGGAGCTGAGTATAATTTTCACGGGGCATAGTTTGGGTGCGAGCTTGTCAATTTTAAGCGCTTTTGATTTGGCTGAAAATGGGGTCACTGACATCCCTGTGGCGGCGTTTGTGTTCGGTTGCCCACAAGTTGGGAACAAAGCATTTAACGAAAGACTGAAGAGCTACACGAACGTGAAAGTTTTGCACGTGAGGAACACCATTGATCTCATAACGCACTACCCGGGGAGGTTGCTGGGGTACGTTAAAACGGGGACTGAGCTTGTGATCGATACGAGGAAGTCTCCCAGTTTGAAGGAGTCGGCGAATCCGAGTGATTGGCATAATTTGCAGGCGATGCTGCATGTGGTGGCCGGGTGGAATGGGGATGATGGAGAGTTTGAGCTCAAAGTGAAGAGGAGTTTGGCTCTGGTGAATAAGTCTTGTGAGTTCTTGAAGGATGAATTATTGGTGCCTGGCTCTTGGTGCGTTGAAAAGAACAAAGGGATGGTGAGAGATGAAGATGGTGAGTGGGTTTTGGCTCCACCAACTGACGAGGACCTTCCTGTTCCCGAATTTTGACAATGTGACGAGGACCTATCGGGAGCCCACTGCTTGTTTGTCCACTCTTTCAAGTTTGAATACTAGCTACTTGTGTTTGATTTGCTTTTAGTGTAATTTTTTTGCTTATTATATTATGTATTTTTTTTTAAGTATTATATTATGTATTTAATTTCTGTTTGTGGTCCACTTTGTGGGAATCCAACGGAGGTTCTTTTCATATGTGCCTGTTACCATATCTTGCTTGCATTAATAATTCAAATGGCTTGGCTCCTGGATGCTGCATCTGTCTTAGAGTGAGTTTGGGATTTGGGATTAAAATCGTAACGTTGTAATTTAAAAAGTATTGTATTAAAGTATTTGATAAATACTAATTATTATAATTTAAAAGTTATGTTGATATAATTTTTCATTTATAGGATGAAAAATTTATTATATTTTTAATAATTTTGTTAAAATTTTTATTTAAAATTTATATTCATTATATATTATTAATTTTTATTTTATAATTATAATTTTTTCTAACAGTTGCAACTTAAAAGTTACAATACCTCAATTCCAATCAGAACCTTAACTTTTCTAATACATTGTCATTGGTGAAAAAGTTAGAGTGAGTTTGAGATTTGGAATTAAAATTGGACAGTTGTAATTTAAAAAGTATTGTATTAAAGTATTTGATAAACACTAATTATTATAATTTAAAAGTTATGTTGATATAATTTTTCACTTATAGGATGAAAAATTTATTATATCTTTAATAATTTTGTTAAAATTTTTATTTAAAATTTATAATCATTATATATTATTAATTTTTATTTTATAATTACAATTTTTTCTAACAGTTGCAACTTAAAAGTTACAATACATCAATTCCAACCAGAACCTTAACTTTTTTAATACATTGTGATTGATGAAATAGTACGTATTTTAATATTTAAGTGGGTATAATTGGTTTTAAAAAATCTATATATGTGGACGTTGTAGAAGTTGTTTTCAATTGTTGATGATAAGAAAATGAGGCTGTATCAACTCTTAAACAAATAATTCACGGGGATCCTAATATTTAGGTTATAACTTGAGTACTATGCTCCTAACATTTGAGTTATAATTTGAGTTTTATGTTACGTGTCACTTAAACAAATTATATACATATTACTTTATTTTATGAATGTCACATTAATTAGAATTCAAATTGGTACTCAAATATTAAAATTCTTGTCTACTCATTACTAAATAGGTGAATTGATCTTGTATGATGTGAATGTGAAAAATAAAATACTTAGGTGACGTGAATGTGAACAACAAAATATATAAATTAATTTATATGGTCGTGTTACATCATCGGAGTGTGTTTAGTATGTCGGATAGAAATGGACTAGATTAGATTGTTTATATAATTTTAAAGATTAATTAAATCAAAATTAATTAAATGTATATGGCTCTCTTGCAAGATCCTACATTCATAAAATATACTCTTATAACGTGGCAGATTCGAAGCAAGATATTTGAGCCAAGAAATTCATAGATTATATACTCTAATAACATAGTTGATTATTAGCAACCAATTTAAAAGAAGAAACTTCATTGCGAACCCATTAGTGAAATGACACCCTCTTTGGCAATCTTTTGTGGCCCAAGCGATTAAAGCAACAATCACAATCCAATCAACAGTCGTACTTGAAGGGCAAAACACGGCGTTTTGGCTCGTGGACGAGGGGCTTCTCCTAATCGTCGTAGATTGAAGGGAGAAGCGGTCTGCCGAGGAAGATTGGGAGACGGTGGAGGCTGAATTGGTCAATATCGGTGAAGACCGACGAATCCCATGGGGGCTTGAGGGTTTGATTTGCAGAGCTGGAAGACAAGAGCGTTGTTTTTGGTTTCTGTGCAAAAAAGAAATGACCAGCATTGTTTTGGTTTTGGTGAAAAATGTATATTAATTAGCATGCTTTTGTTATTACCGAGTGTGCATTAGAGTGTTTCAAGACATTCCAGTTTTCAAGGCGCGAAAATTTAAACTTTTTAATATTTTATTAATTTAACACGCGTCTTGTCTCTGTGACAAGTTCTGTCGGTCTTGTCTATATGGCAAGTTAGTCTTGATGTTTCTGTGTTTCTTTGTTCCGTCTTTTCTCGATCTCGTTTTCTTCTCTTATTCCTTCAGACTTCGTGATGGCTGGATCAAGTGCTCACGTAGAGGCTGACTTGCACCATGCATGCGAACGCCTGGAGATGACGAGGAAGATAATGGGGATTTTCGGATTGATTCACGTTACTGCCTCGTGGGAAGGTTCTTAACTGATAATGTGATTAATTTTGGTGCCATGAAAAATACTATGGCGGCACTGTAGAGGCCGGGTAAGGAAGTTTGCATTAAGGATTTGTCTCCTACATTATTCTTATTTCAATTCTTTCATGAAATTGATATCAAGAGGGTTTTAGATTCTGAACCTTGGACATTTGATCAGCACATCCTCCTTGTTCATAGACTAGAAGCGGATGAACAACCCCAACAAGTCCCTTTATTTCATACTACTTTTTGGGTCCAAGCTTACAACATACCAATAGGTTTCCAATCGGAGAAAGTTGTGCAAAGCATTGGAACTTATATTGGCTCTTTTCTAGAATCGGATGTTAACAATTTTAAGGGTGTTTGGAGAAATTATATGCGGCTGCGAGTGTCAATTGATGTCAGGAAACCTTTAAAACGTCGAATGCGTATGAAGCCAGCAGGAGGGGATTGGATTTGGGTGGATTTCAAGTATGAACGACTCAACACTTTTTGTTTTATCTGTGGCCTCCTCAGTCATACTGAGCGTAATTGCCCGTCGTTATATAAAGATGTTGGTGGTCAAGTCACTAAACCTTATGATCCCTGGATGAAAGCTCCTACTAGGAAAGACATGATGAATTCCGGCAAGCGTTGGTTGCGCAATGAGCCACTGGAGATGGAGGCAAGTAATTTTGGTAATAACTCAAATTCTGGGAGTGTCATGATTATGGACGCGATTATGGCCAGCAAATCCGTGTCTGATGTCAAGAAACCGAGTGGAATGCATGCTGCAGATGGAATGTGGCAATGCATAAGGAAAATGAAGCTGAATATGATTCTGCATTAATTGTTTCAGATACCAAGCGGAGGAGATCACAGATTGGGCAGCCAAGTTTAGTGGGGCGTGATGATTCTAGTAGGAGTGACATGATGGAGATTACAACCAACCCAAAAAATGGATTAGCGGTGGGACCTTGTGAATCAGGCCCACCGAGAGCAATGAGTTGTTTAAGCTGGAACTGTCGTGGGTTGGGCCATCCACGCACAGTTCAAGTTCTTGTAGACCTGGCCAAAATAAAAAATTCTGATTTTATTTTTCTTATGGAAACATTATATCATAGAGATAAATTAGAGTGGTTAAAAATTAAGTTAGGATATGTTGGTTTATTTGTTGTTGAGAAGGTGGGCCGGAGTGGAGGTTTGGCTTTCTTGTGGAAGACCAATTATAGAGTTAATCTTATTAAGTTTGGCAGAACTTTCGTTGACTTGGCTGTTGAGAACATAAAGGGGGAAAAATGGAGAATCACAGGCTTCTATGGCTTTCCGGAGTCAAACCGCCGACGTGACTCGTTGAATTTGCTGCGGACCTTGGCTTTAGCCTCCTCGTTACCATGGGTTTGTTTAGGCAACTTCAACGACCTGCTTCACTTAGGTGAAAAAAAAGGGAAGCATGCTCATCCTAGCTGGAAGTTGCAGGGCTTTCAGGCTGCTGTTTCGGACTCGGGGCTCCAGGATGTGGGCATGGAGGGTTATCCTTTCACATGGGAAAGGTCAAGGGGTACTGTGGATTGGGTAGAGGAGAGGCTGGATCGTGCTTTGGCTTCCATATCTTGGCTTTGTCTTTTCTCGCGAGCAAAGTACACAATTTAGAAGCTTCCAGTTCAAACCACCTTCCCATTTTTCTTGAGCCAGCCCCCTTGGTTTTTCAGTCTCGGTTTAGAAGATTTCGGTTTGAAAATGCTTGGCTCTGTGAGCCCGATTGTGTGGAAGTTGTAAAGGATAGCTGGCTTTCTTCGGCTGCAATGCCTATTCAATCCAAGATTGCTAAATGTGGCTCTGATTTGGTTCGATGGGGTGATCATCTCTCTCATGAGTTTCGTAATCGGATTATGGACTGTAAGAGGAGGATGGGTCTGTTACGGGGTAAGCGGGATGATGGTAGTTTAGCTCAATTCACAGAAGCTAGATCCATGTATAATGAATTGCTCCACAGCCATGAAGTTTACTGGAAACAGAGATCGAAGATACTTTGGCTTAAGGAGGGTGATATGAACTCCAAATATTTTCATGCTACGCTTCGACAAGGAAGAGAGTGAATACGATTGGAAAGCTCCGAAATGACCAGGGTCAATGGTGCACTCGTCCAGAGGAAGTGAATGAGATAATTGCTGGGTATTTCAACAATCTTTTCATCTCTAATAGAGGTTCTTGTCCCGAAGTTATTCAGTGTGTCAACCCCAAGATATCAGAGGCTCAGAACAACTCACTTCTGGAACCATTTACAGCTACGGAGGTCCGAGATGCCATTTTCAGTATGCATCCTGATAAATCGCCAGGCCCGGATGGTATGAACCCTGTTTTTTTCCAAAAATCATGGTCTATTGTAGGTAATGATGTATCATCTGCTTGTTTAGACTTTATTCAGAACTGTGCATTCCCCACTGGTTTAAATGACACTAATGTTGTTTTAATTCCTAAGAAGTCCAATCCTGAGTATGTCACTGACCTGAGACTGATAGCATTGTGTAATGTTATGTATAAAATCATAGCTAAAATGCTGGCTAATTGACTCAAAAGGGTGTTGGGGTCTGTTATTTCGGAGTCTCATAGTAGTTTTTGTCCCGGGTAGAGCCATTACTGATAATATTCTGATATCTACTGAGATTATGCATTACTTAAAGCCGAAAAAACAAGGTAGGGATGGGGTAGCAGCTCTAAAAATAGATATGTCTAAGGTGTATGATAGAATCGAATGGCCTTTCCTGAAATCAATCATGCTCAAGTTGGGGTTTGCAACTGATTTTGTTAACCTGATTATGTTGTGTGTCACTACTGTTACTTATAAAATTGTGAGAGAGGGGATGGAAATAGGCCCTATTGTACCTAGCCGTGGGCTGAGACAAGGCGATCCTTTATCACCTGTACCTGTTTATTATTTGTGCAGAGGGGCTGAGTTTGCTAATTCATCATTATGAGAGAGCATGTTTTTTGCATGGGGCTCGAGTAGCGAGGGGTGCTCCTAATATCTCGCATCTCTTTTTTGCCAATGATTGCCTCTTATTTTTTAAAGCTAGTGTCCAGGAGTTCACTTAATGAAGAATATCTTGGCTATGTATGGGGCTGAGTCGGGTCAGAAAGTTAACTTTCCTAAATCTGCTATCTCTTTTAGCCGCAATGTGAAAGAAGAAGTGCTGCAAGCAAGTATGCGAGTTACTGGGGGTCCAACCAACTACTAACTATGGTACTTATTTGGGCTTGCCTTCCTTTATCGGTCGAAGTAAAAGTGTTGTTTTCCGCTATATTAAGGATAGAGTTTAGAAACGTCTACAAGGCTGGAGTCAAAAGTTATTATCTAGAGCTGGTAAGGAGATTTTGCTCAAAACAGTGGTACAAGCCATGCCCAATTATGCCATGAGCGTGTACTTGCTCCCCCTTGAGCTTTGTCGGATTATTGAGAAGATGATGAACTTCTTTTGGTGGGGTAGTAAAGGTATGAGCAGCAAGGGTATCATTTGGATAAGATGGGAAAGGTTATGCATGCCTAAGACTCATGAGGGTCTCGGTTTTAAGAAATTGCATCAGTTCAACATTGCCATGCTTGGCAAACAAGGTTAGGCACTTTTTAACTAATCCAAACTCCCTGGTGGCTCGGTTATTTAAAGCTCGCTATTTTCCTAACACCTCATTTCTTGAGGCTTCTTTGGGCAGCAATCCTAGCTATATTTGGAGGTCTATTTTGGCAGCTCAGAAGGCCATCTCACTGGGTAGTAGCATTCGGATTGGAGGGGGGCATGAAACAGTCATTGGCCATGCCCCCTGGTTGCCGGACAAAGATAATGGTTTTATCACCTCTTCACTGCCCACATATCTTTCTAATGGCACAGTAGACAGCCTCATGGTGCCTAATCTTCGGCGCTGGGACCTTGATGTGGTGGCTGACATTTTCAATCATAGAGATCGCAACCTAATCTTACAAATTCCTCTTGGCTCTCGGATTGTCGAAGATGGTTGGTATTGGTTACCAGATTCAAAGGGGCAGTATACGGTTCGAAGTTGTTACAAAATGTTGGAAAATATGCCCAGCCCTCCTAACAGCAATGTATGGCGAAAGCTGTGGCAGCTTCCAGTTCCTGCAAAGGTTAAAAATTTTCTTTGGCGTGCTATGGTCAATGTTATCCCTACTGCTGATAACCTTGTGCAGCGCCAAGTTAAGGTACATCCCTTATGCCCTATATGTAATGTAGCCACTGAAACTATATTCCATGTGTTGCTTGAGTGTTCTTTTGCTAAATCTTGATAGTTAGCATCTGCTGTTGGTTTTATTGGTAATTGTTGGAATGTTGGGGAATGGCTGGAGACTCTCTTTACTCGTTGTCATAAAGATGAATGCAGTTTAGCTGCTATGATTTGCTGGGGAATCTGGTTGAATAGAAATAATAGTCTGGCGGAATACCAATGGAAGGGCTAGTACTCTCCTCAATTTAGTAGGTCAGAATTTATTCCAGTGGCAGCAAGTTCGTAAAAATCCTTACTTCTCTCCTTCCTTTGTGGCAAATGACCATGGCTCAGTTTGCTGGAAGCGATCCCAGGATGGATGGTTTAAGTGTAATGTCGATGCAGTCATCTCTCGACACAGAGGAACCATCAGCTTTGGGGCTGTTATCCGATCTTCACAAGGTGATTTTATTGCAGCTAAAAGTGCTTCCCTTCTGGTACATTTGCAGCTCGTGAGGCAGAGGGTATTGGCTTGCGATAAGCTCTTAGTTGGCTCATGCATTTGCCAGTTCGACCAATTGTTGTTGAGATGGATAGCGTACAAGTGTTTAATGTTTTACATGACAGTGTTGTTTATTCTAATGGTTTTGGTGCTATAATTGCTTATTGTAGAGATTTAGCTCATTCTGTAGGAGAGTTTGTTTTCTCTTTTGTGCGTCGATCAGCGAACACCGCTGCTCATACTGTTGCTAGGGTGGAGGGTTTTTTGTCTGATCCGGGAGAATGGAGGCATGTTCCACCTCCCTGGTTGATTAATTGTCTTGGTTGATTTATAAAATTTATCTTTCTTCAAAAAATAAAAAAATAACATAGTTGATTTGAATTTCAAGGCGAGGAGATAGTGACCACTTACTCAATCAAGAATTGGTTTGCAAGAAATAGATATGTAATAAAATGATTAATGTGTTACACAATTTCTTTGTGAAAACCATTAGATTAACTATAAAAAATAATAATTAAAACCAATATCAGAGTGGCAAATTTAACACACCCACATTATCTTTCTCTCGCCCTCTTGATTAAAATACTCCAAGGACACTAACTATTTTAATTGTCTTTTACTTGAGAGTCCCGTTAATAATATGCTTGAATTTCTCCTTTAGTTTTCTCCACCATCTTAATGTTATACACTTAACAAATGAAAAGCTTTTAATAGTAACTGGCCATAGAGAAATTATCACCAACTTAAGTCTATTGTCTCTTATAAGCAAAAGTTCACTCCAAAAACATGTTAAATATTGAATGCATGTGGTATATGAATGCAAACAAATGCTCATCATTTTATTGTGAGTTGATCATGCAAGACTACAAAAATAGACAAAATATATTTTAAAAAAGAGAGCATAAATTATTCAAAAAGGAGAAAGATGAATATGAGGTAACAAGTATATAAATGTGACAATTTACATTTTTAACTTTAGTTTTTGAAATAAGTAATATTAAATTTTTTTGAGTAGTATTAATATTTTTATTCGAATATGAAGATAGCATAGATTTTATAATGTATAAAATTATTCATTAATTCAATCCATGAATATGGATTTTGTTACCTTACATAATAATGTAGCAAATATAAAAAAAATAATAATTGTTTGATAAAAATCTAATGGCGGTGAAAATAGAAGGTAAAGTAATAAAATTTTATAAGGAATTGAGAATGTGTGACATGTGAATAATATTTTGAAAATTAAAAGCAAATAAATAAATAAACGGGTAATGTGTTCTCAGCCCAATTTGCTTGATGGGTCGGTCAGGGTCCAATTACTCGTAATTTGACCGACCCTGTAAGTTTAATTTTGCTTTCATCGTAAAAGAGGCAACATGTGCCCTGTGAACCGGCGAAGGGGGTCTAAATCACTGCGCTTCGCTTCGAATCAGACACTGAAATCATTGGATCCTTGTATCCAAATCGAACGGCCAGAATCAAATCATCATTAGTTTTTGAACACGATGAACGCGTAGCTGCTCAAGATTATAGTTTCTGTGATTTGTTATTTTAAATTGGTGCTTTTGCAGAAGGCCAGTGTCTCAAAGCATGGCATTGCTTGATGTGACTAAGTCTTGCATCGATTCCATTAAACAAGTGAGTTCAATTTTTTTATTATAAACAATCGAAACAAAATGGCTAGAGCTGCAATATGATTTCCTATTGATAAACACTATGAAAATATTACTGGTTGCGTATAGCTGACGATGTTAATTTTAAATCTCTGTTCATTACCTTCCAAGTTGATAAAATTGATGGAAATTATATCTGAAGCATAACAAAAAACGATGAATGTGAACCGACGGCTCCCTTAGTTTCCACCTGTAATTGCTCTGATGTAGTTTTTTTTTTTTCCCCTTAAATTGCCAATATTTACTCAATGATTTTTTGGTTGTTTTCAATTTTTTTTTTCCCAGATATCAGAGCACATCAAAGATGCCATCCTTTATCTAGATTCTGGATGTACGGAGAGTTTCCAACTTATCGGAGCATTTCCTGTCCTTCTAGAGCTTGGTGTACGTGCTGTTTGCAGCTTGGAAAACATGTCTCCTCTTGATTCCGTAAGCATACTGTGACATGTTTCGCTTGAAAGCAGAAACATACGTGTTAGATCCTTATAGAGCTTGTAAAGCTTTGTTGTTGAGCATTAGAATTTCATTTCTATCTTCAGATCAACACTTATTCTACATTGTCCTTTTAATCATTTCTTTGCATACCTTGTATTTGAAATACTCAACTGTTGGAGTTTAGGCCATCTCGTACAAAGAGAAGCAAAAAGATATAGTAGTAACATCCAGACAATTCATCATTGCGTTTTACTGCTAGTTCCTCCTTACGCCTTAACCATTTATGTAGGATATTTTCTGATATTGCATCTCCAACCTCAAGGATGTTTTAATTTTATGAATGAATTGTTTATATAGGTGGTTGATTGGAACTCAAATATCGACCCTATGAGGAAAATGGTGGTTATGACGTCTCATCTACTAAGTGATGCACATCGATATATTGTACGATGCCTGAGCGCAAGCTACAGTATTAGCCACTGTGCAATATTTACTTCTATTTCAGAGGTACTTTGTCAACTTGCTCTTTTGATTAGTTTGGGTTTATTAACTTTCTCTCTCACAGCTTTCATTTGTTTCATTCTTTTCATGGTCTATGCAAGTTGTCAACTTAGACACTAGTGTTTATTTTCTTTCACATTAGTTCTGAAGTAGATTCTTTTAATAGTATTAATATACTTGAGAATCAAGCTGGAACTTCTTTTATGGTTCTGAAATTTAGCACGAGGGTTACATGTTTTTTCGTCGATATTGTGATTTAGAAGACAATGTTACAGTGACAGCATTGTAGAGGTTGTTCTCAAGTGGTATTTCTGGCATTGTCTATTTATTTTGCATGTTGTGTTTTTAATCTGATTAGAGATTTTGTCATTGTAGATAGCTCACTCAGCGTATCCCAATTCACCTCTGGGGCCAGACGCATTCCATGAATATGAAACCTTGCTTCTCCAAGATTACGAGGAGCTTGTTAGGAAGCGTCAGACAAAATCTGGACAGTCAGAGGATACTGGATTCCAGAAAAGGTTAACCTTCGAAGATGATGGATGGTCACATCTCACATCTAGTGAAGAGGATACTTCTACCTTTGAAGCCAGTTCAAGTGGAAAGGATTTCTATAAAGAAGATGTAGGGCAAGAATTGGTTGTTTCTGTGCATCACTTCCCCATGATTTTGTGCCCTCTTTCACCTAGAGTTTTTGTCTTACCTTCTAAGGGATCTGTTGCTGAAGCGTGCCTATCAGTTCAACACGAAGATTCCCTTAGTCCTGGGTTGCCTCCAATAGGTACTGGATTATTTTCTGATGGTGAGGATGTCCCTCCTGGGGCAATTCTTACAGCACATCTTATTTACCATTTGGCATCAAAGGTAACAAGAAGCTCATTTAACTTATTTTCATATACATTGTAATATATTCTCTAATGTTTCTATCTCGATGATGCTCCAATTTTTCTATCTTTTAAATTGCCTATGCATATTTTCTGTGAAACTTACCTGAAAACTAGAAATTCAATACTGTAGGTCACTGCAAGAACGCCTATATAAATGTTATATATCTTGTTTTATTTAAGTTAAAATGATCTAGGTATATTGGGAACCATTTTCAAGTGGTTGTTTTTTACTTTTTGAAAATTAAAAAGAACCCTACAAGTACAACTACGGTATCTGTGAAGCAGTTGAGAACAAGATAAAAAATTCCAAATTGTGTAGATACTTAAGATAATTATGTAGAATACTGTATTTTTTAAAATATATTTTTCCTGCATTATATCATATTGATAGCTGATTAGTATATTTTTACCCTGTTTCTTTTATTTAAATGTCTAGATGGACTTGAAAATGGAAATATTTTCCCTTGGAGATCTATCAAAAAATGTTGGGAAGCTTCTGACAGACATGTCAAGCCTTTATGATGTAGGTCGACGAAAACGAACGGCTGGGTTATTACTTGTTGACCGTACATTTGATCTTCTTACTCCATGCTGTCATGGAGACTCACTTGTTGATCGTATGTTTTCATCTTTGCCCCGTAGGAAGAGAACAGCACTCTATGCCCACATAAAAGGCTCACAATCCCAAGCCAAACTTGGGTCTTCTAGTGTACAACGCTCTCCTGTTGAAGTTCAGATACCACTGGCAAAAATTTTAAGTGAAGAAGATTCCAAATTAGATGATTCTCGGCTTCAAGGAAATATTGAGGCTTTTCTACGTGGGTGGGATGCTTACAACTCATCTTCCCAAGTTGTAGATTTGGTTGATCTCAGCAACAAAATATATAGTGAAAAGTCCCTTTCCTCTGAGATTGAGCTACTTAGTGGATCCTTTGTCTCCACTGAAAATTTTCGTGGAACACCATATATGGAAGCTTTATTGGATAGAAGGATGAAAGATGGAACTGTGTTGATAAAGAAGTGGCTTCAGGAAACACTACGTCGAGAAAATTTAACTGTAAATGTGAGAAGTCGTCCCGGTTCAGTTACAAAATCGGAGTTGCAAGCCATGATTAAAGCACTGGCCAAGAATCAGTCATCTTTAGTAAGAAATAGAGGAATTATTCAGTTTGCAGCAGCTGCATTAGCCACTCTTGACGAATCTCACAGTGCCAGATGGGATGCTTTTATCAGCGCAGAGAAAATGCTGCATGTCAGTGCCGGAGACACAAGTCAGAGTCTTGCTGCTCAGATTGGTGATCTTATCAATAAGAGCTGTTTGGTTGGATCACATGACCAAAAGACCCAAAAAATGGAGCTGTCGTCAAGGTTACTCTCATTTAAAGATGCCTTGCTCCTTACAGTTACTGGATATATATTGGCAGGTGAAAATTTCCCGACATCTGGATCTGGTGGCCCATTTTCATGGCAGGAAGAGCATTTTCTGAAAGAAGCTATTGTGGATGCAATATTTGAAAACCCATCGGAAGCAAAATTTAAGTTTCTACATGGTCTACCAGAAGAACTTGAGGCCAACAAAAGCAGAATCAAATCAGAGGAATCCAAAGAAGTGTCTTCCGATCCGTTAGACATTGATGATTTTGATGATGATCAGTGGGGTAAGTGGGGTGATGAAGATGCTGATAATAATGATAACAGAGAGCAGCAATACAATGACATGCAGTTGAAATTGGAGTTGCAAGATAGAGTGGATAATCTTTTCAAATTCCTTCACAAGGTATCTGGTCTGAAGAGGAAGAATATACCTTTGAGAGACTCTGCATTTGGTTCAGAGAGTCACTTCCACGGTGATTCATATGCAAGCAAGGGATTACTTTATAAGCTTCTAATGAAAGTTTTGGCCAAGAATGATGTACCTGGGTTGGAGTACCATTCATCTACAGTGGGACGACTTTTCAAAAGTGGGTTCGGAAGATTTGGCCTCGGACAGGTAAGTTTTAATCCCCGAAAATTTCATGGGAATCCTGCTTCTGTTCTTTAGTCATGAACTTTAACTCTTTGGTTTGCAACTTGCACAGGCGAAACCCAGTCTTGCTGACCAAAATGTTATTCTGATTTTTGTTATTGGGGGCATCAATGGTCTTGAGGTTCGAATTCCTTTACTCTTTTTGCTTGTTGCATCACAATTTTTTCTTTGAAACTATGGCATTAACTTTACCAAAATTAAACATGACACTCTTTCTTCTTTCTATGCTGCCAGGTTCACGAAGCTCTGGAGGCGTTGTCTGAAAGTGGAAGGCCTGATTTAGAGTTAATTCTTGGTGGAACAACTCTTCTAACCCCTGCTGACATGTTTGATTTGCTATTGGGAGACTCTAGTTACATTTGATTTGTTTATAACATTTTCTTTTTCATTCTTTTGTTCTGGTAAAGTAAAAATACACATAAAAGCAGGTCAATCGGCAATGCGGTTTACCAATAATTCACATTCTTTGTATTGTAAGCAACAGCTTGTAGTTTTAGTTTTATTTGTCGTCGGGCAATAAGCCCCAAATTATTTCCCATTAGCAAGCTCATAAAGTCAACAAGAATATTATCATTGTGGCATTAGATTTAAGCGTCCTTATAAATTACAGGTTAAACGATACGCTTCAAGCACAAAAAACTCCTTTTAGTATTCTGGTTTATGCGGAATGTACTAGATATTTCTGATTTGTAACATTTCTTTTGCATCTAATATTCGATAAGTTTTGGTAACTTGTGATTGTTACATAAGTTCACATATAGTTAATTTAAGATATATCAGTATCTACAATAAACTATCCAAAGTCCTTTTTTTTATTAAAATTAAGCTCCAAATTAGTACCTAACTATATATATTTATTAATAGGATAAAATAATTCTAGTTCTGGATGATTTATTTTTATTAATTTATGTTTTTATTTAATATATATATATATATTTATATGACATTGTTTGTATAAGTTAAATTGAATTTAGTGTTTAAATTTAAATATCAATATTCTAAATATTTTGTTAGATCAAGTATGTTCTGTTTAGTATTGAGATATTGTAATTTTTAAGTTATAGTGAGTTAAAAAATATTGTAATATAAAATAAAAATTAAAAATACGTAATAAATATAATTTTAATAAAATTAAAAAATATAGTAAATATTTTATTATATAAATTTAAAATTAATTTAATTTAACTTTTAAATTATAACAATCAAAATTTATTAAATTTAAAATTATAATTGTCCAATCGGGCATTAAACTCATATGAAGTAAATGGGAAAAATAATTATTTTTTAAAGTTTTCATTTCATTGCAGTCGCTTAAACCCTGAGAAACCCACAGTCGGCCTCTGGTGTAATCGCCGAGTGAGAGCCACAGGCAAAGCAAAGCAGTCAAAATGGCGGCCGTGAGGCTTCTTCTCTCCCAAGCTCGACGCCACTGCCTGACCAAACCCCACGCTTCTCCCTCCGTAACCTTCCAAAGAACTATCTGCTCATCAACAGCAGTCCAAAACGACGACGAATCGCAAAACCCTCCTAAACAACCCATTCCAGTCGTATCCTACGCCTCCAAACCAAAAGACGAATCAAATGCTCCCATCGAAAACGCACAACAACAACAACAAGATGAACTGCAATCCGATAACCCGCCCCGCGATTTTCAGGCGGGGAGGCCCGAACGGATTTGACCCGGGAGGACATTCGATACCTCAAGGATGTCCCTACAATCACTCCTGTCTCGTATCCGTCCCGCGTCGCTCCTCTGCCCGAAGCAGGAGAGCCTGCTAGCGGGGAGGCTGAGGGGAGGGAGAGGGAGTCGGGGAGGGGAGGAGAATTCAGGTGGAGAAGAAGACGGTGAGGTTTATGAGGGTGCCGGAGCAGGCGCAGGTGTCTGTCCCCTACCCACTGTTGATTAAGCCGGAGAGTAAGAAGAAAGAGAGCAGACCGGTTCTTGATTTGATGGACGCCATCAAACAAGTCAAGGTCACTGAGTTTAGTCTATATATATTTGATTTAAAAATTTACTAGATGATAAGTTGGTTTGAGCTGATTATTAGTTATTGTTTCAGGCCAATGCCAAGGCTAAATTTGATGAAACTGTTGAAGCTCATGTACGATTGGCCATTCCTCCTCGCAAAACTGAGCTGGTATTTGCCCAATTCATCTATACAAGTGAGATACTTCTTAATTTTCTTCTTATTTAGTACTTATTGGTATTTAAATTAAACTGCAGATAGTTCGTGGTACTATGAATCTTCCGCATGGTGATAAGAAGGTAGTTTTTGAAGTTTGTGCTATGTTTGATTAAGAAAGAAGTAGGGTAGTTGGTTCTTTTGATGATTGTAATCAGTTTTCAGGCTGTCAGGGTGGCTTTCTTTGCTGAAGGGGCTGATGCGGAAGAAGCCAGAGCTGCCGGAGCTGATGTTGTTGGTGGTTTAGAACTTATTGAGGAAATTGCAAGTAATGTAGCATTATTCTGACTGTTATATGATGATCAATTGCTGTTGTCTGTTATGTTTAGTTAGGAAATCTTTATTGAGTAGCTGGTGGTTGCTATTGTTCTTCATTCTAGCCATTTGATGTCATCCTTTGGATGAGTGTTACTTTTAGGTTTCCTTTTTATATTCATACTCTCTCATACTTTCATGACAACTGTATCCTTTAATTATAATCTTGCTCATGTTAGTTTGTCCTGAAGGACTGTTTATTTAGCAGCATGATTGAATCCTGATTTACTCAGAGATCTGTTATTTATATCTTGTGTTTCAGTTCAGGGAGTAATCTTTGTAAACCAAATTATGGTTTAGCTCTGAAACTTTGGCTTGCTTCTCTGCAGGCAGCGGCAAGCTTGATGTTGAGAAATGCTTCTCAACGCGTCAATTCATGCCTCGTCTGTTCAAGGTTTTGAAACGTGATTGATCTTCTAAACTGTGTGATTCATAAAATTTGCAACTGGTTAATTACTTATTTTCCTTTTTTCTCTTTTTCTTCTACTTTTGCAGATATCAAAGATTCTTAATCAACATGGTTTGATGCCAAATCCTAAAGTGAGTAAATCACCTGTTTAGCCTCTTCTTATGTGCAGTGACTTATAATGCCCTCAAACAGTTGTACTAATATCTAGTATAGCAAGGTACAGTAACCAATGACGTTGCTAGAGCGGTACAAGAAGCAAAACAGGGTCACATTAAATTTAAAATGGATAACACATCTAACGTGCATGCAGGACTTGGAAAGGTACTAGCATCCTCCTATATGGTGCTTTGTCTATCTTATCTGCAATGTATATAAATACTGGAAGTTATTTTTAATTTCTATCTCCTTATACTTCTCATTTGGTTACAATATCTTCTAAAGGTGAGTCTGAAGGAGGAGCTTCTGCGTGAAAATGTTGGTGCATTTGTAAATGCTCTTCTGCTGGCAAAGCCTGCAGGCTTGAAGAAAAGTAAGTTGCATATGTTATTTACTTTCCTATTTATTGTTCATGGTCTAAAATGATTTTAGGTTTTCTTTAAAATCATTTTCAAGCCTTGGCAAAAAGTTGTTTGGTCACATCTGATCAGGAAATTAGTCGATATTGAAGTTATTTTTGGAGTATCATCAACAGATTGAGTAGTCCTTTATTTATTTGTTGTTATTTTCTAATGGAATGGCCTGTCTGAACTTTCTTTCTCTGCCATTCCGAAGAATTCTGGATTTTGTTTTGCTAAATAATTTGTCTGAAAACTTTTGCCAGAACACTATCAAAGAAGTGATATTAAGCTGTTGCTGTGGTCCTAGACCACACAATATAGTTATGAGTTTCAAGCACTTTGCTGCCTGTTCGTGTTTACAATAGAATCATAAGGTCTGATATATTATATTTTGGTCAGTGCAACTACAATCCTCTCCAAGCTATTGAAGCAATTATAGATGGCAATGAATCATCTAAGATCCTGCTGAAATTTACTCTGTCGAGCAGCATTAGTTGTTTGATTTAGTCCAATTTGTTATTGGTATTTCATTTTCACTATCTTTTAGGTGTATTGACTTGGCATATTTGTGTGGATGTTTTCTCAAGTTGGGAACTTAATAGTTACCTTCATCTGTTCCCAAATGGCCAGGATCTAATGAACAGCACTTCTTCCTTTTACTGTTTTGCAGCTTCTAAATTTGCTGGCTATGTGAATTCCTTCCATATGTGTAGCACGGTAAGCTCATATACTTTGTTCTAGGTTGAGGTAACATGGAGAATTCTTTAATATTTCATTCATAAAGATTGACAAAGAATAGAACAGGACATCTTTAGTTTTTTTAGTAGCTGAGCATTTCCAGTTCAATCGGTGCCCATGCTACTTTCTTGTGTATCCTTCATCATTGAAACAGAAAATAATTTGTGTTCACACACTAGGCTTTTGGAATTTTAAATGAAAGACTAAAATAAAGATTTACTATAAATTAATCAAGTCATAAAGATTTTTTTGTGTTATATTGTTTAGCTAGATGCTTATTGTAGACTTTTTTTTTTTGTTGGGGGGGGTTGGGGTAACTAAAAGTTTTGGCTTTTACCTTAGTTTTAAAATATTTTAATTGTTGTGTTTTGTTTTGTTCCATAATATATCATTTAGATCTTCATCAAAACCTCATCTCTTACCCACAACGCTATGACCACTGTTGTTGCATCGCACCATCACTACCACCACAAAACAATCCTTACCCCCTCCTGTCTTACTTCATTTATCAAAATCCATATTTTTGTTTGCAACAACAATAATATTAGCAGACATTTACTTTGGTAGAATTTTTTACTTGGCTCAATAATGTGAAAGTCACTATATGCTGGAGTACATTGAACATCGTGTAATCAATATTTCATCAATTAACAAGTTTTGAGCTCATCTTGGTAGCATCATCTACAGGTCATACCAATTTTCCTAAAGCAATGCCATATTTAAGGTCTGAAATAGCTATATATATATATATATATATAACAAAGATACTGATATTTTTATGAATACATAAGTATGAGCTTTTAGGTTGGTTTTCACTTGTACCTGTCTCAGGTGAATGAAACCATGAAGCTTATTCACTAATTGAAAATTAAGAACCATTTATTTTGTCGGAATGTGTCAACACATTTAGCTCCTACTATAATCTTTTAGCATTTTTTCCATTGCTGTTTATTTGTAGCTAACTCCCTGCATTTGTTAAACCTGCAGATGGGACCATCATTCCCTGTTTCAATACAGTCGTTATCCCGAGCTTTAGATCAATATAACAAAGCTGCACATTGAATGATGTTATGCATAGGAGGAGATTTTCATTTTTCATTTTCAAAATCTTACTTCCCTCTTCATTTTTGGGATTCCCTCTTCATTTTGGGCTTCCGTCGTGGTCGCGGCATCTCTCACTCGGACCAAGATCTTGATTATACATAAAATTAGTTGGATTAGGACAAGGATCAGAATGTGAATTAACTACATTCTGTTGTAGTAATTGTTGGAAATCTGCTTTAGGTTTCTGCATTTGGTAAACTCAATGCTGCATTTGGAGTTTTCCTTTTCTTTTCAAATAATTGTATTATGTAGCATTCACTCCGATTGTTACTTCCAAGCCGCTCTTTATAAGGTGAATTGAAGTTTTCTTTTGCTGGGAGTAAAAACCAAATTACCAGGGGAACAGAAAATAAACAGAATAAAAACAGAAGACAGGACCGTGGTTGGAGGATACGGGTTTGACTGACGCAAAGTTGTTGAATTACCGAATTGCCCCTGATGGGCACATGAGGGGAGCTGGCTGTACCCGTAATAGCGGTACTTTTGAGATGTGGGAGATTGTGCAGGATTTGTCTTGTTAGCATTGTTGCAAGTGGTTTTACTGTTTCTTGTTGTGTCTAATCAAACCCGCTAAACGTGCAGGTCTATAGTGAGTTAACGTTTTGCGTATTGCATTTGATGCCCTTTCATTTCTACTTATTACTTTTCATGTCAAACTTTCAGTTTAATCTCTTTCAGTCTTTCATTGTACGGGTGATGGTGATGCAATGGTAGGAGAGTAAAATGGGATAAATAAATATGTATTGCAGTTAATTTTTTTCAAGATATAAAATATTCAAAATTACATAAAACCGTACATATTAGTAATTAAGTTCAAATATTATCGAATTTGGAGTATTTTGAGATGATAAATAGTTTAAAAGAAATACGAGGTTTGAACATAGTTTATATGGGTGAACACAGAAAGTTTTTTAATTTCTATTGTCACACAATGCTTTAAAAAAAAAAAAAATTGTGTCACATAATCTTTATATGAACCAAGTTTATATAAAAGTGTTTGATGTACTCTAAGTAGTGTGGCAAAAATAAATTTTATCCAAAATAATTTTTTTTCTTAGTAGCCTTATAATAAAATATCAAGCACCTGAATGAAAATTTATCAGTAAGAGCTGTTAAAAGTCTAAAAAAAGGAAAATTAGAATAAATCATATTAGTTGATAATAACATAAGAGAAAAGATACTCGGGCAAAGGCCGAGTGATCGGGGCTGCTGCCCTCTAAATTGGAGGGCAGCAATTCGAATCCCCACAAAAGTATTGTGAGGATATTTCTTTTCTCAATTAAATATTGAGTGAAGGTAGTTTTCTTCCTTACCTAAAAGTGAGGAGTAGACATCCTCGAATATTTGTGAAGGTTAAAATCTGGGCAGAGCTTCATTAGTATTGATGTAAGTTGGTCACAGTAATAGTCTGATTTGTAAATATCAGTTATATTCTCATGTAATATGAGTTGTAATATGAGTAATAGTCTCATGTAATAAAAAAAAATAAGAAAAAAGATAGAAGAGAAATGTAAATACTAAAAGGATATGATAATCTAAAGACTAAAAGGTGAGCATTTTCACTTTAAAGATCACAGCTCAAACTTATTTTAATAGACTTCTATTTAAGATAACCACCTCTATATCTCACCAACAAGATTAACAATTCATCAGGACTCCGCAAGCTAATTTCAAAACTTTTCCGCTTCTCTTAACATCAAATATAATCTCCATAGATAATCGCTTCCTCAATATCCAACCAAGACATTTTTCAGCATTCAAACACTCCATTAAAGAAATCTCAAAGCTTTAGGGATGGCAGAAAAAAGTCCACCGTTCAACCTGAGCTGAGGTGTTACCATATTTTCTAAGCACCCGAGTTCCTGCAAAAAGCTTGATAAATGCATAAACACATATATTTAAAATTTTAAATCTTTTTTGCCCAACTTTTAAAGCGTAATATAATAAAAACAAAATTTTTTTATTATAAATTTGTAAAGTGTAAAGAAAAAATTTCTAAAAAACGTAACACGTAAATTCGTTCGACCCGACCCAACAAGAATCATGCTCGGGTTACGCTTGGCCTTTCCCAAATCCCAAGCCTGAGATTTTGCCAACCCTCTATATCCAATTAAGATAGAAAATGCAGTAATTAATCAAGAGGACAAAGCAAAAGCCTGCAATTTAATATCGTCTTTGTCACAACAATAAGTACTATTATTGTTATTAAGAGAAACATGTTAGAAAATCATAAATACCAAAACCCATGTTACCCTCTTGATATGATATTTTTTAAAATTAAGAAACAAATATGCAAAGAATTTAAAGGTGCTTTTGATATTGTTTTTTAAATGATATTTTTGAATTTATTTTATAAGCGAAGAATGATTAATTTTCATAAACTTTAAAAATGTGTTTTGTTAGTGTATCTTAAAATTAGTTCATATGAAAGAATAATATTATTGTATTACTATAAACTAAAAAAAAAATTAATCAGAGTAGTAACATATGCAATAGAGTAAATAATTATTTGTAAGACTAAAAGATTTGGCTTTACTTAGATGGTGCCAAAAAAAAAATCATTAGATTTAGGATTTTTTTTTTTAATTTGAGCTGTCTAAATTTTTTAAAGATTTCATGGCATATGCCCTTTTATGTTAGTGTGATCAGAATTTAATTACATTTACTTTTTAATTTATTATCAAACAATCACTAAAGTTAATTTTACTCACGTGAAGCTTGATCTATAAAAAATTATTAACTTTTACCTTATTTTTTCTTGGAGTCTAGTGAAGATGTGATACATTGAAAACATAAAACAACTCTTTTTAACTTTCTTTTAGTTTTGTTGCAAAGCTAGCACTAGAACTAAATGATTTTGTCTATTGGGTGGATGATATTCCAGCCCAATTTTTGTATTTATTCACATAATTGATGGAATGAAAGTATTACTTCCTCTAAAAAAAATAAAAAATTCCTTTAGTTTTGTTAGAATCATAATCAACTTGTCTTCACTCAAATAAAAAATACGTAAAAGATGAATGCCACTAAAAATATTTTTTTTTCTAAAAAATAACAACAAATGCACCTTAACTTTTTTTTTTTGTAAAAAAATTGAACACTTCTATGGATTAAAATCAGGAGAATTAGTGGTAAGTAACGGAAATATTTAAAATTTCAAGTACTTGAGAGCAAAAAGAGGAGTGTCACTTCAACAATTCTCCGCGCCATCGCAAAAACGGACAAGTACACACAGGGTCTGAGACAGTGAAGATGTCATCACTCACAGCCGAAACCTTATTCGAACCCTCCATTTCTCTCTCTTTGCTTCTTATTCTTCCATTCTCTTAATAAACAGAAATGGAAGGAGACGATGAGTACAGAAGAAAAGAGCGCGTTGCCTTGGTGGTTATTGTGGTGGTTGCTTCATTAGCCTTGGCTTCTTTGCTCGTCGCTTTTAGCTACTACTGCTACATACGCAACAAGGTCTCTAAGCGCTTAAATACCCCCAAAAGTAAGTTACATTTCACTTTTGTTTATGTAAAGTACTATTAATTTTTTTAAAAAGATTAATTTTTTTCTTTTAGCCTTTTCCACTGTTTCTCTGCTTAGGAAATGCATGACCGTACAGAGATTTCTTTGCTAGTCATACCCACATTTTTTCTGTGACCAAAACGGATGTCAAAGTCTGTTTATGGGTTTTTGGTCTTCTGGGTTGATATGGAAGATGAGTTGTTCGTGTTGCTTTTTATTATCAGGAATGAATCTTTTATGTGTTTCCTTTTCCTGAAAAAGAAAAAAGAAATGGATTTTGGTTGCTGAATATTTGACGAATAGACTAAAATTGAAAGTTTTGGTGTATCTTATGTTATTATTATTATTTTTTTTTTACTGAATAACCAGGCTCACCGAGCCAGAGTTTGTTGTTCTGTGGTTGAAATATAAGAATTAAGAGATTGAAGTTTAGTAATGCTGATTCTTGGAAGCCTTTACCTTTAGTCAGCAAACTAATGGTTCAGTTTGCTTTTGAAGGAGTTGATCGTGAGGAGAAAGGTGAGTCGGGAAAATTGGAAGTTACTACTGATAATGGACTTCAGGTGTTCACTTTCAAGCAGCTGCATTCAGCTACTGGTGGTTTCAGCAAGTCGAATGTAGTTGGGCACGGTGGTTTTGGGTTAGTGTACCGGGGAGTGCTTAGTAATGGGAGGAAAGTTGCAATTAAGTTGATGGATCAAGCCGGAAAGCAGGGAGAAGATGAATTTAAGATGGAGGTTTGATCTCAATTTGTAATTTTTCTTTTTGGCTCCATTCTGTTAGGAGAAATATTGAGGGATAGATAAAAATTAATAATAATAATAATAATAATGAAGTTCGATATCTGTTTGCCATCCTTTTTCCTAAAAAATATCAATTTAACCAAATGATTGCAAAGGACTTGGTTGAGTTGATTTTTCTAGGTCTCTGCTTATGAAGGTGAAAAGCATGTTCTCTTGTGATTTATTCTCCTTCAAACTCTGTGTAACTTGATGGTGCATTATTGAGACATGTTGGCTTATGAACTTGGCTATTCCCTGAAAGGTATTGTGATTGACTATAGGTGGAATTGCTTGGTCGGCTACGGTCACCATATTTGCTGGCTCTGCTTGGATATTGTTCTGATCGTCGTAAATTGCTTGTGTATGATTACATGGCAAATGGTGGCCTACAAGAACATCTGTATCCCGCAAATGGTAATCTCTTTAGTCTCTATGCTTGTGTCGATAGTTACAGGAAATCCGTTCTTATCGTCACCTGCAGATGCTGGCCTTTTCCCATATCTCCTCCATGGTTTTTCTTTCCTTGTTTGGTTGTATTTTTGTGATGTTTATTTTTGGAGGGCTAAGAACAAACTTAAGCACTGTGTTTTTTTTATAGTTAAAGAAGAGTTAGTTGTCGCGCTTGTGGCATTAATATCTTTGTTGTGATGCTTTTGATGCATTAGATCATCTAATAATGATCTTCTTTAGATCCTTTTCTTGGCATATTGCTCCTAAACCAATTAAAGATTTGAAAAGCTTATCCGTGCTTCAATGACGTTCTGAGCAGATAGAGTAGAAACAATCTAAGCTGTAAATCCTTCGTAAGAATTATGCATATTTAGAGTAACAATGGTTATGCATCTGAATATAGTTAGGGATGAGGAAAGAAAAGTAAACTTTAGATTAGAATCCATAATCCATGAATAAATAAGCTTGGCTTACTGTTATAAGATTCCTTTTGATAGGTTTGGCTTTGTTGTAATACGAGCAAATATGTGAAGAAACAGTGTTAAAAATGCAGGTTCCAACTCAGTTGCCTCCAAATTGGACTGGGAAACCCGACTTAGAATAGCTCTTGAAGCTGCTAAAGGTTTGGAATTTCTCCATGAGCATTGTAGCCCCCCTGTGATTCACAGAGATTTTAAGAGCAGCAACATCCTCTTGGACAAAAATTTCCATGCCAAAGTTTCTGATTTTGGTTTGGCCAAGATTGGATCTGACAAAGCTGGTGGACATGTGTCAACTCGAGTCTTGGGCACCCAGGGATATGTTGCTCCTGAGTAAGAACCACTAAACTCTTTTCTTCATGTCGTTGAATGCACTAGCTTGGAAATAAGATCGTGTTTTATATTTGAATGTGGAATCCATTTTTAATATGAAAGTTCTGAACTCAAATTTTGGGTGAGCTTGTTTACTATACAGGTATGCATTAACTGGGCATCTAACAACAAAATCAGACGTTTATAGTTATGGGGTTGTCCTTCTGGAGTTGCTTACAGGCAGAGTTCCCATTGATGTGAATAAACCATCCGGAGAAGGAGTTCTGGTGTCTTGGGTGGGTTTCTTATCTTTCCCCTTCATTTAGTTAAACTAGTTATGATGGTCATTTGTAATGTTCTGATTGTCCATGTCATCTGTTTACTTTAAAATCATCGAACCAATGATCATTTGCTATTGGTTAGATTCTCGCGTTTGCTTAAGATTTGACATGGCTACTTATGTGTGATTGGGCCTCTGCCTAATATCCTTTGAGTTTTCACAAAGAGTTTCTTTACTTGATTTATAGGCTGAATGGTTTGCTTATTCCACCGTCAAAAGACTTTACAGAAAACATAACATAAACATGGTTTAGAATGGATATTACAAGATACCATGATTCCACTGGATAAGGTTGTTAGCATTAGTTCCTTTTATTCGATTATTTCTCTCATTTTTTTACATTTCCTGATCATTCCTTTGTCTGCAAAAGGCCTTGCCTCGGTTGACAGATAGGGAGAAGATTTTAGAGATCATGGATCCAGCATTGGAGGGTCAATACTCAATGAAAGAGGTTATTCAGGTGGCGGCAATTGCAACTATGTGCGTGCAACCAGAGGCAGACTACAGACCACTGATGGCTGATGTTGTGCAGTCACTAGTCCCACTGGTGAAATACAACCGGTCAACTCCAAAGATAAGCAGCTCCCCAAGTTTCCATGCCCCCAGGTCACCTGCATTTCCGGATAAAGTAGGTGATTGAAACTAAAGTATTAACTTATCTCAGTCAGTGTATCTCCTTTTAGCTGACTTGGAAACTTGCCTATTTCTTGTTGTTTAGATCTTTTATTACAGTCTTTAAGCAATCTGCATGCAGAAGAACGAGTGCTTTAGCTTATGAATGCTAATTATCTTCAAGTGGGTATGGTGAAATTTTAATCAGCTGTATTAACTGAACAGAACATTCCATCATTGTGAAAACATATTTATTCCTTCAATGCATCTAAACTAAATATGAATACATATTGTCAACGTATCTTATATTGACAAAGTCAGCAGCAACTTGCAAATTGGTAGACATAGTTGTTGTGAATGATTCACGCTAACATATTACGTATAAATTATCTTTAGGATGGACGAAAATTCCCTCGTAATCAAAACTGTTCATATTTGAGGAAATACAGGTTTAATAGGTATTTTCTTTGACAAAATAAAAAAAAAAAAGCAATTAATAAAAGAGGATTTTCTGGAGTGTTTCAAATATACAACTCCTCTTTGCTTAACGTAGACCGTCGGCGAGGCTGCCAATCTTTGACTTTTGCAAGACGGTGATGAGATCAAAGTAGTGGGGGGGGGGATCAAATATTTTTCTACACAACACATAAATGAGAGATCTACAAGTCCACAACCCAATTATTACTGATGTGGCGTTGTTAACTGCTAAGCAAACTGATTTAGACAATAACGAAAGCGAAATAATAATGTTAAAACCATAAAATTAGCTGTAAAATTAGCCGGTAATCTCATCCTAAAATTAAAACACAAACTGAAGTCAAACTGTCGGAGCATGTCGTTGTTTGTATCTTAGCTATTTCGACCAAACCCAAGAGCCAAGATGAGATTAATGGTCTTCACTCTTCAACTTATCTTCATGAGGGAATAAACGTTGTTGTTATAATCTCCAAAAACCAGCTTTAAAAACTTTATTTTATTTTTTATTTTTTATTTTTTTTATAAAAAAAGTATTGCGTATGTGAATGAAATCAATCACTTTTTTTATTCATGTGAGCGGAGTTGAAAGTCAATTTAAGAATTGAATAGAGTAATACGATATTTATTTGACGAATATTCTCGTGTACGGATTATTAAATAATATATCATAAGGAGGAGAAAGTCTTATATGTAATCATTCAAATCACGCCAACCTATAAAATAATGTGGCTAATCAAATTTTTGACATACTATATTTTGGTGTATAAAGTCTTTAAGTGAGACAAATATACCTCGTCATTTACGTTAAAAATTAAAAAATAAAATTTTGGGTAATATACTTGTATAACCGGACTATATAATTTGTAATATCAAGTGCCAATCGTCATTTGTCATATACACTGTGTTGCTCGACCTTAACATCTACTATTATAGGCTTATAGAATTTGTATCGCTCACGACACCAAATGCTATATCATTTGGTATATAAAATTATGGATTATGTTAGTGATTATGATACAAAGAAAAATTGCATCACCAAGTTTGAATTTTGATACATGATGAATTCAATAGCAAATTGAACAACTAGTAACAAAGTTGGCTGAATGATTGAATAATAATGATAATGATGCATACATAACATGCAACTAAAAGTAGAAATTTGTCATAAAATAAAGAAAGCGAAAATGATCAAAACTCTACTATCGTTTGTTGAAAAAGTATTGAAATAATACTTCAATACTTTTTCAACCTAACTCAAGACCCATAAAACCCTTTTGCTGATTAAAAAAACGTTTTAAAACATTTTTTTGGTGTAAAATAGTAAATATAAATCAATTTTTTTGGGATGAGACTATTATAATTGCTTAGTTGAGTGGGGGGTTATGGTAGGAGGTTTGAATCTCCCTTTTAAGTTTTAAAGAATAAAATTTAATTTTAAAAAAAAAACTTATTTCGCTGTTTTAATTTAAATTTAGTGAAAAATTTCTTATACAATATTTTCTACAGCTACTAAACTTATAGACATAATAAATGCTGCAATTGAAATCCGAAGAAAACAATCACTTTGACTTTTAAAAGTGGTGCAATTGATTCTTTGGTTTTTGAATTTTAGTAGATTCAAAAGAAGCAGCTTGGTTTTTGGATTTTTGAATTTTTCAAAATATGTCTTTAAAATTTTTTAATTTTCAAAAATATGATGCAAAGCTATAATAAATAAATAAAGGATAGAATGATTTTCGAGAGTAATATATAGTGTTCGAATATGTAGCGGTAGCTATTGCTTTAAGTTTTAAATGTTCAGTTTAAATCAACGACTAATTTTTGTTTTTGATATAAATTTTTTAAATATAGTGTATCTCAGAGCTTAGGAAATCAGATAATAATTTTAAGAATATTTTAATAAGTTGGAATGACCTCCCCATTATTTTTTTGGGAGGGAATTGATAAATTTTTAAATGAAGGTTAAATAATAAATTTCAACAACACATCGTAATTTTGATTATTTTTCCCTCGTTATAGCCGTAAACTGAGGTCAAATGTCATGGCAAAGATAAAACCTTGGTCAACCAAAGCCGTCATGAGGTCTTGGTCTTCGCTGTCCTCTGTGAGAACATTTTATATTCCAATACAGCCATTGTTGATACATAATATGAATGATAGCGAGTATATTATGACACTAAGATGACGTTTGTTTTTTAATTTAATGACTTAAAGTGACTTAACTTAATTAATTAAGTTAATTAGAGATGTTTATTTTTATAATTTAATGAGACTTTTTAGATAATTTTGACTTAATAAAATAAGCCAATTTTTTTTAACTTTTTACTTAATTGAGAAATTTGAATTAAGTCAATTATTTACTAATATAAAAAATATCCATGTTTTATAGTTTATTTTTCATGTCTATCCCAAAACTCACCCATAAACATTTACCCCACATAAAAATATCCATATTTTTTCTTTCTTATATTATATTTATATACGATAAAATTTGAAATTTATGGTATTTTATATATTAAAATTCTAAAATAATTATGTATTCACTTGAATATAGTTTTACTTATAAATGTTAAAATATTGTGGTATTTAATATATTATTTATTTGACATTCAAATTTAATAAAGATACAAATGTAAAAGTACATATTTTCAGTTTTTTCAGTTGAAAAAAAAACAACTTAATACTTATTTTCCGAGATTCAGACGAAAAAATAAACATATTATTCAGATTCAGACATTCAGATCTATTCAGAATTCAGACTAATTTAGATTTATTCATATTTCAGACAAAAAAACAAACGCCACCTAAATGTAAGAGGGTCAGCAATGAAGAATTAAAAAATTAGCGTGTTTGGTTTTAAGAAATATAAGAAGAGGAGAGGAGAGAAAAGGAAGAGAGGGGAAAGAAATAAGGAAAAAAAAAGTTTTATCTTCAACCACACAATGAAAATAAATTAATTATCTTTTTCACTCATTTTCTTTCCTGTTATTTCATTTCTATTCCTCTCCTCACCTATCATTTATTCCAACTAAATATTTGCTTAGAGATTTTTCAGTGGAGAATAAGAATGAGAGCATTGTACCATTACCACCAATCAAGGACAAATCCAACTCATGACTACTTTTAATTTGGTTCAAGTCCCTGTCACAGAAAATAAACTCTAAAAGTTGAAAAGAAAATTATTTGAGCTTCTATAAAAATAACCCCATTAAATTTATAAAAATAGCCTCATAAACTCATAAACCTATAAATTTAAACTTTAACTGTAAGAACTATAAAAGCCCACAATTTAATTAAAAAGATAAAGCCTACAATAAGTTATATGAGTGGTTTTGTTATTATTTAATTGAGCCCCATTAAATGCACTAAAATAATCTCCAAAAATTCATGAACCCATAAAGTTTCAATTTTTTGCATCTTGTTGTTATAAAATTTTAACCCTCCAATAAATCATTTTTCCAAATCTACTATTGCCACTAATATTATACTATAGTCAATGACGGGACTCAGAGAGTACTAGCTCAAACAAGTTCTCTTAGAAATTCTTTTTCTTTAATTATAAGTTTACCTTTACTGAAACTTATTTATATTAATTAGTTATGGAGTCGATCTCTTCAACTATCATCAATTTCTTGTCCAAGTTCATCATTTGAGAGATAAATGTGTTATTTAAATAATTTCAAATAATGTTTAGAATAAATATTTTGAAGGATAAGACTCGCTCTATCTTTCTTTTTCTAGGTATATCTTTAATTTCTTTTTAATAAAAGTTATCTTGTGCTATAGAAAAACATTGAATTAGGAAAATAAAAGAATTCAACCCACCCAAAACAAGATGCTGTTAACTTCACCGTTGACTGTAGTCATTCTTCCGAATAAAGTTGTGGTAAGTCGTAAGAACCCCTCATAATCTTATCCAGCTTGGCTGCTTTAAGAATACTGCGGTAATATTACATTAATCAAAATTCGTTTGACTCCAATATCATTTTTCAAAATGAGCAGAGCAGACGTATCTGCACTGAAGTTTCTGTTAATATATATTTATATAGAGAGAGAGAGAGAGAGAGAGTCACTAGTAAGAAATTTTCCTCTAGGTATGATATAACCAGCATGCAAAAGTCCAAATAAGGGGGAAAAAAATTATTGAACGTAAGTAGTACGTAACGAAACAGTCCACTGACTATTTAAACAAAGGAAAAAAAATGAAAAAAAAGAACATGCCCCGGCCCATGCTTAGACTTTGGAGTACAAGTTTATCTATGGCGAATCTTAATTTGTTGTATTGCATGGATTTGTTAGCAAGTCAACTCGAACTTTAATTTTAGTGCCATACAATCATGCAAGTGCTTTTTTGGCTTTTGGAAGAATCTGCTTCCCTGAAATTCCGTCGGATCGATGATCTCCTTCAAACTCCTTTGACATATTATGAAAACGCGTTGGCAGCAATATTTGAAATTGAAACTCGAACTAATCGCACCCATTCATCATGAATTAATTATTTATTCGGCTCGGACCTTCATGCATGTCACTTATCTCTATAAATAGGAACTTGCTGCAAGCTCGTTTGATTATCCTCCCCACAATCACAAAGCAACTAAACTGCTTGTCGCTTCTAGCTAGCTTATCTGCTTTAACTTTCCATATATATTTGGATTGGTTCATGGCATCTTCAATTTCTTATTTGTTTGTTACACTTATACTCACAATTATATCTCTTCTAGCTTGCACCTCCAATGCGCAACTTTCTCCAACCTTTTATGCAACATCTTGCCCCAATTTTCAAAGAATCGCGAGGGATGAAATGACCAAAGCTGTTAATAGACAGCCGCGTAATGCTGCCTCTATTCTTCGCCTCTTCTTCCATGACTGCTTCGTTAATGTACGTTTTTGCTAGTGTGTGTGTACAGTGGTGATCTAATCTAAGATTCTAAACTTTATTAAAATTTAAAATAAATTGACATACTTTTATTTTTCATGTTCTAGAAATATAAATATGTTCAGTTCACATTAGAGTCAACTTGTCCTGAATTTTAATCCCCGGATTAGAAAATTATATATATATTGTTTCTAATTTTATCATGATTTGGGAGTTACATATTTTATGTTTATATATATATATATTATTTTATTTTATTTTTGTTTTTTTAGGGCTGCGATGGGTCGGTACTACTAGATGACACAGCCACATTCACCGGCGAGAAGAATGCAGGACCAAACAGAAACTCTGCTAGGGGTTTCGAAGTGATTGACGCCATTAAAACTCGTCTGGAAGCAGCTTGCAACGCCACCGTTTCATGTGCCGACATCCTTGCTGTTGCAGCCCGAGACGGTGTCGCCTTGGTCAGTCATTGCTTGCTTTTTGTTGAAATATTAATAGCCCAGTTTAATTTTGCATGCAAGTATATGTGTGCTTTTGAAAAAAATAATAATAATAATCATTCATATTTCAATGTATTCATTAATTTTTTTTTTTTTTAATGCAGCTTGGAGGACCGACTTGGACGGTACCGCTCGGCCGGCGAGATGCAAGAACGGCCAGTCAGAGTGCAGCCAATAGCCAAATCCCTGGACCATCCTCCAGCCTGGCAACACTCATATCAATGTTTGCAGCCAAAGGCCTGACCGCCCAAGACATGACAGTCCTCTCCGGCGGCCACGCCATCGGATTCGCTCGATGCACCGCCTTCCGGAACCGCATATACAACGACACCAACATTGACCCAGCTTTTGCAACCACCAGAAGAACAACCTGCCCGGCTACTGGCGGCGACGCCAATCTTGCTCCCCTGGACCAGACCCCGAACCGGTTCGATAACAGCTACTATCAGAACCTGGTGAACCGACGTGGGCTGCTTCATTCTGATCAGGAGCTGTTCAATGGTGGCTCTCAGGATGCAACTGTTAGGGGTTATAGTACGAATCCTGCCTCTTTTGCTAGAGACTTTGCTGCTGCAATGGTCAAAATGGGCAATATTAGCCCACTCACTGGGACTAATGGAGAGATTAGGAGAAACTGCAGGGTGGTTAATTAATTGATTTACTCTGCTGGCGAGCTGCCTATGCTAGCTTGTTTTTATGGAATTGTGATTAAGTCTTTCAATTTGAATAAGTTTTATTACTGCAACTGTGGTCATGATTATCTTTTTCATTTGTAATTGTATAATCAACGGGATTTTCGGAGTTATTTTATGTGATATTTTCTTTGCGTCCTCCTTTTCTCTTCATGTGGGACAAACTTTTTTAAGACCATCCGAAATATTTCGTTAGCACTTTTATATTTTATACACGTGTGTGTGTATCCCAAATTAAACATAAGCTCATATAAAACTTTTTTATTCAAACTCATAATAATGGACGCGTCAGTCAAAGAAATTTATTCTCTTTGTGTACTGAGAAAGTAAAAGAAAAATACATAGAAAATATCGTAATTCAATTGAAAGATCAAAAGACTGAATTCATCTTATTAGGTTACAAACGTAGCTTCGATTATGAGGGTATTTATATGACTAACTAGAATCTTCTACAGGGAAAATAAAAAGTGAGCTACAACGCAACTCAACCACTTTTTAGAGGGAAATAACAACCAATGATTGACTTGCATAACAACCTACCTACATAAAAGCAAACTTAGCATCTTATTTAATTACATTTTGTTGATATAAGTGCTAACTCAACAGCTGAGTCAATAATATTCTATATAAGTGCTAACTCAACAGCTGAGTCAATAATATTCTTAACATGCCTCCATAAGCTCAAGGTCTTGGATAGACATTGAGATTAGTTCTTGTATAAGCAAAATGATTAAAGGCAATGGGCTTAGTAAATATGTCTTCTAGCTGATTAGAGTTGGATATATGTTCAATTGTAAGCTCTTTCTGAGCAATATGTTCTCTGACAAAGTGAAAATCCAATTCAATGTGTTTGATTTTTGAATGATACTTAGGATTATTAGCTAAAGCCTCTATAGTTTTATTATCATAGTGCAAAACAAGAGGTTTAGACACTGACGCCTATAGTTCTTTCAAGATATAGGTAATCCACCACACTTCTGAAGTTGGCAATGTTAATGCTCTGTACTCTGACTCAACAGTTGACCTAGAGATAATGTTTTGTTTCTTTGAGGACCAAGAGACAAGATTAGTGCCTAGATAAGCATAATAACTTCCAACAGACCTTCTCTTATCTGGATGAGAACCCTAATCTTCATATGAATGGGCTGTCAAGTTGAGTGGCCTTCAATAGAAGAACTGAAGATCATAGCGTGCTATACATTGTAGGTAACTCAACACTCTGTTACATGCCTGTCAGTGCGAAGTGGTTGGAGCTACAAAAATTAATGCAATTTGTTAATAATGAAGGCTATGTTTGGCCTTGTTAAGGTTATATACTACAGAGAATTAATGATACTCCTATAAAGTGATGAATTCTCAAACATATTGCCTTTGTCTTTTTGTAACTCGTCAGCAACACTTATAAGTGTATTGTAGATTTTACTGTCAAGTATATGAACATTCTTTATGATATCAACAACTTATTTAATTTGAGCGAGATGTAGACCATCAACAGATGAGTCATTTCTAAACTAAGAAAGTAATTAAAATCCCTCGAGTCTTTGAGAGCAAATTCTGACCTAAGTTGATTGATAACTCTCTATCTGAGCATTGTTGGAACCAATTACTAGAATGTCATCCACATAGATAAAAATAACTAGTATATCACAGCCAATATATTTAAGAACAAGGAAGTATTTTACTTTAAAGACTGAAATCCCTACTAAACTAGATAGACTCTTAGCTTGTCATACCAAGCTCTGGGTGTCTGTTTAAGGTCATAAGAGCTTTGTTTAATTTATAGACATGAGTATGAAACTGACAATTAATGAAGTCTTCTAGTTGGTGTGTAAACTCATCTTTTATAATGAATCCCTTTCAAAAAGGCATTGTTCACATTTAACTGCCTTATCGACCAATAATTTATGACTGCTAGACTGAGCACAATCTTGACAATACAGGGTTTCACTTCAAGGCTAAATATCTTTAAAAATCTACAATGTATGTCTAATGAAACCCTTTTGCAACTAACCTGGTTTTATGCTTTGAAATGCTCCTATTTAGATTGAATTTAACTTTAAAAAATCATTTATTACTAATAATTTTGATAGGTGTCTCTGTTAGAACCAAAGTCCAAGTTCCATTTCTCTGTAAAGCATTATATGCATTTTTCTAGCTATATGTCACTGCTGATCAGCTAGAGCCACTTTTAGTTGTTAGATAGATTTTTAGCTTGTAAATTCTAAATTTTACTCTGTTATCATGGGATGGTGTGATACTATTGGTTGGGATGGTTGTGAAGGTGAGATAAGTGAACGTGAGGGAGAATGATGTGGTCAGGATCTTAGGACAACTAAGGAAATGATAAAACTCGCTGAAGTGAGGATTAAGAATAAGATGTTGATAACATGGTTAGTACATGTGATGCAACAAAAGAATGACTAGAGCTACTATTATTAAGAATGCAGACTAGTGCAATACATATTGATATAACCTAGAAGAGGTTGGTGAAGAGGAAAACAACTCATAATAAGGAAAGTCATACTCATTAAAGGAAATATGGATGGCAATATAAACTTTGCCTGATTTATCTAGACATTTGTAGGCCTTATGAAGGGTATTGTAGTTTAAAAATAAAAATTCTTTAGAATGAAAATCAAGTTTATATTAGTTATAAAGCCTAAGAAATGGATAACATGCACAATCAAACACTCTGAGAAACTGGGAATTTAGTGACTGATGAAGTTTTTGATAAAGAGGCAAATTATTGAGAATCGTGGTTAGTATTCTATTTATAAGATGAGGCAAAATGAAATGCATCCCATCAGAAGGAAATAGCCATTTTGGCTTATGCAAAAAGGGTTGGACTTGTTTCAATAATATGTCTTTGCTTTTTTTCAACAATATATATTGATAATGTATGTGGAGATAACTGAATCTAACTTTTATTTATTGAAGAAAAGGGTGAAAAATTATAAACTCTCTATCTTATATTAGATTGTAAGGCTTTAATGGAAAGATTAAATTATTTTTCAACTATACATTTAAAGTATTAAAATTTAGGTAGAGCATATGACTTAAAAATCAAAGGAAAGATCCAGCAATATTTAATATAATCATAAACAAAAGAAATGTAGCATTTATAACCATCAATAGATATTACGAAAACTAGCCCCCCTAAATCTATGTGAATCAATTCTAAGGGATATTTTGTTTTGATCTCAATGACTAAAGAATGTAACTGATGTAATTTTTCAAGTTGACATGCATTACGAACTAAAAAGATGAATTATTGACGTTAACAATGTTACCTTAAATATTTCTTTAATTCATTTCGATGATAACAAACGTGATTAAAATATATTAGTCTTTTAAAGAGTTCAAAATAGTTTTCATATACTTCTCAAATCACTCTTATTTTAAGACATTATATTTTGATAAATGTTTTTAAATTGAAAAAGCTTTATGATTTTGTAAATGATAACAAGTATTGCTTGAAATTGTGTTAATAAATTAATTGACAAATTTTCATAAAGCCTTTGAGCCATAGTATAAAGTTACAAAGTTTTGGAGCCAAACGAAAATTTTGCAAAAAACAGTTACTGTAGCAGTTACTGTAGCAAAACGGTTCGCCGACTTCTGGCTAACGGTTCGCCGACAAGGAGCAGAATTGATATTCAGTCTCTGGACACTAACGGCGATCCGACTTCTGGCTAACGGTTCGCCGACAAGGAGCAGAATTGATATTCCGTCTCTGGACACTAACGGCGATCCGACTTCTGGATAACGGTTAGCCGACAACAAGTAAAAGTGAAGATCAGTCTCTGGACACTAACGGCGATCCGACTTCTTGCTAACGGCTCGCCGACATCTAACAGAATTTAAGATCAGCCTCTGGACACTAAAGGGCGATCCGACATCAGTTAACGGCAATCCGACATCACTAACGGTGATCCGACATCAGTTAACGGTGAGCCGACAATTTGAAAATCCAGCCCAACGGTCACATTGTTCAAATAAACGGCGAGCCGACATCCATTAACGGCGAGCCGACAGTGAGTGAAAAGTGAATAACGGCTAGTTTTTCAGCTCCAACTATAAATAAGCTCATTCAAATCCAAACAAAGGTTGATCACAACACAACCATTGAGCTTATATTCGAGAATACAATCTTCATAGAGCTTTAAACACATTCTTGCTTCATCTATTCACATATTAAGCATCATTGTGTAATCTTATATATTGTGAGAGGCAAAACAATTTATAATCTTTTACTTTGAGTGATTGTAAGTGTTGGGATACACTTGGGTTAAGAGATTGGGGATAATCTCTTGTTGTAAAGGTCCATTGACACCTTGGAAGTCAATTGTAAGCGTTTAAAGCCTTGGGAGGCTAGCTTAGTGAAATCCTCAAGCCCAGTGAGCTTGGAGGCGTGGACGTAGGCGGGGATTGCCGAACCACGTAAAAATCATTGTGTTTGTTTTCTCTTCCCTTACTCTTTTAATATTGTGCATGATTGAATTTACTGTTTTCAATTTGATTAAGGCAATAGATTAAATTGTTGAGCAAATTGTATTGCATATTTATTAAAATTCCAATTCACCCCCCCTCTTGGGTTGCATACTTGTATTTCAATTGGTATCAGAGCTTCGTTCTCTTGTTAAGACTTAATCGTCTAGAGTAAAAGATCCATGGCAACCCTAAATGACTCAACCTTTAGAGAAGGGCAATCCACAACTAGACCACCATTTTTCGATGGTAATGATTATGCTTATTGGAAAACTAGAATGAGAATCTATTTGCAAGCCTTAGATTATGAAATTTGGGAAGTTGTCTGTGATGGTCCTTTCATGCCTACGTTCAAAGATGAAGTAGGAGATGATCTTCCTAAACCATCGAGTCAATGGAGTGAGTTAGAAAAGAGAAAGATGTCTCTAAACTCCAAGGCTATGAATGCTTTGTTTTGTGCCCTTGATAAGAAAGAATTCCATAGAGTATCTAGTTGTGAAAGTGCACAAGAGATATGGAACAAACTTGAAGTTGTCTATGAAGGGACAAATCAAGTGAAAGAGTCTAAAATCAGTAGATACACTCGTCAATATGAGTTGTTCCAAATGGAACAAAATGAAAATGTGTATTCTATGTACACTAGATTCACGGACATAGTGAACACCCTAAGTGCCTTAGGGAAAATCTTTTCAAATAGTGAGAAAGTTAAGAAAATCATTAGGTCACTTCCAAAAGAATGGAGACCTAAAAGAACCGCCATTGAAGAGGCCAAAGATTTAAATACCTTACCTCTTGATGATTTAATTGGTTCTCTTATTTCGTATGAAGAGGATTTAGCTGCAGAAAAAGGACATGAGGAAAAGAAGAAAAGCATAGCTCTCAAAGCTTCAAAATATGAGAGTGATGGGGAGAGTGAACCGGATGACGAAGAGCTAGCCATGCTAGCAAGGAGGATGCAGAAAATGATGAATCTTGGATTATGGCAATGCAAGAGGAGTTAAATCAATTTGAAAGAAACAATGTGTGGGAATTAGTTTCTAAACCAGTACATCAATCTATAATAGGTACTAAATGGGTGTTTAGAAATAAGATGGATGAATCCGGTGTGGTTGTAAGAAATAAAGCTAGATTAGTGGCTCAAGGTTACAACCAAGAAGAATGAATTGATTTTGATGAAACCTTTGCTCCTGTAGCAAGGTTAGAATCCATTAGGATGTTGTTAGCATATGCATGTCATAAAGATTTTATTTTATTTCAAATGGATGTGAAGAGTGCTTTCCTAAATGGGTATATTATGGAAGAAGTATATGTAAAACAACCCCCTGGTTTTGAAAATGAAAAATTTCCAAATCATGTTTATAAGTTGCTTAAAGCTTTGTATGGGTTAAAACAAGCACCTAGGGCATGGTATGATAGACTTAGGAATTTTCTGTTGGAAAATGACTTCTCAATGGGTAAAGCGGATACTACACTATTTGTTAAGCATAAGAACCAAGACATACTTATTGTTCAAATCTATGTTGATGATATCATTTTTGGTTCTACTAATGAATTGATGTGTAGAGAATTTTCATCGTGTATGAGTAAAGAATTTGAGATGAGTATGATGGGAGAGTTGAAATACTTCCTTGGACTTCAAATCAAACAAAACAAGGAAGGAATCTATATAAATCAAGCCAAATACGTAAAAGATCTACTCAAACGATTCGGCGTTGATGACTCGAAGACCAAAGACACACCAATGAGCACAACAACAAAGCTGGACAAAGATGAAAAAGGCAAAGAAGTGGATATCAAAATGTATCGAGGTATGATCGGATCCCTACTTTATTTGACTGCAAGTAGACCAGATATCATGTTTAGTGTATGCTTGTGTGCAAGATTTCAGTCTTGTCCCAAGGAATCTCATTTGTTTGCTGTCAAGAGGATTTTCCGTTATTTGAGTGGAACCATAGATATTGGTCTTTGGTATCCTAGGGGAACTCATATAGATTTAACATGTTTTTCGGATGCGGACTTTGCCGGTTATAAAGTGGATAGGAAGAGCACTAGTGGTACTTGCTATTTTCTAGGACACTCTCTTGTTTCATGGTTTAGCAAGAAACAAAATTCTGTTGCACTCTCAACTACCGAGGCTGAATATATAGCTGCTGGAAGTTGTTGTGCACAAGCACTTTGGATGAAACAAACACTTAGAGATTATGGTATTAATCTTGACCAAATTCCTATTAAGTGTGATAATACTAGTGCTATAAATCTTTCAAAGAATCCCATTCAACACTCAAGAACCAAGCATATCGAAATAAGACATCATTTCTTGAGAGATCATGTTCAAAAGGGGGATATTGCATTAGAGTTTATTTCTACGGAAAATCAACTTGCCGATATTTTTACAAAACCTCTTTGCGAAGAACAATTTTCAAAAATTCGGCATGAACTTGGGATGATGAAATTTTCACATTAACATCTCTACTCATGATATTAAGTTTATTAATATTGGTTTATTTATGAATTGATGCTTAAATATCTATGGAATACTCAATTGTGATATACATGTGGTGTATGTGTATTTACATATATGTTTGATTAAGCGTTAGAATATATGTTCATGAATTATGCATTAAATTGGCACTTAAAACAATTTGGATCAATAAAATGATCTTAAAATGTTTTGATTGTTGGCCTAATAATAAAATAAATGTGCGAAATCATAAGTTGTAGAAAACGGATTGCCGTTATCTCAATAAACGGTTAACCGTTTTTAGGCAGAAACTATGGTTAGAATTCTGGGCACTGTCGGCTAGCCGATAGTTGATTAACGGATTGCCGATTTCATGAAAATTCTTGGGAACTCTCTGGACGCTGTCGGCTTGCCGATATCTCAATAACGGCATGCCGTTATCTCGCATTATTGAACAGTTCTTCGTCTTCCTCTTTCATTTCATCTGCACCTTCTCTCTCTTACTCTAACCCGCGACTGCACCAGTTTCTCTCTCTCTCAAATCCATCACTTTTCTTGCCATTTTCCACCAAATCGAAGTCTTACAAACAATCTCTATCATCTCTAGCATCTTTCTAACCGATCAAAAACCCTCTTTTTCGTCAAAATTTGAAAATCCCATCTTGAAACCCTAGAATCAGTCGAACCACAATTTTTCAAATTTGACCCAAATTTCTTTTCTATTCAATCACATTTCAACTTTCAATCACTCTCTCATTTCTCAAATTCATTTCATCTAACCCAAGCTTCGTTCTAAATCATCTATGGCTTCACGACCAAGACGTGCCCGAGCCAAGCAGGTTGCTCCAAGCAATCCCAGCTCCTCCAGACCTCTCACTCAAGACTTTGACAACCTGCATTTTCCCAATGGTCAGTTGACTCAACGATTTCACGAGAAATTCATGGGAAAACCGGTAACTCCCTCTTTCTATATGGACATTGATGATTTCTCCGATATCACTATTTGTAGTAGATCTTTGCCTCAAATGCTTAGACAATGGGATGAAGCTTTAGGTATTGAAGAACGTATTTTTGAAAATTTAGTGAGGGTGTTCTACTGTAATATGGAGATTTCTGCTAATCGAAAGGATAGAGTAGTAACACATGTTGGAGGTGTAAGGATTGAATTTGATACTTTTGAACTTGATCGTATTCTTGGTATATCTTGTGAAGGGCTAAACCTATACACGGCTAGGAAAGAGCTTCATTTTAATCAATTTAGACACAATGAGGGTGTTAGGAATGTCTGTAGACGTTGTGACCTCTCTGATGATATTTGCTCATTGCCCTTTCGATCTCAATTGTTACCTTTTCAAGTTCGTATCCTTCATAGTATTCTCCAGCACATGATTACACCTAGGCATGGACATGCTGATGAAGTAACTAGGTTAGATATTGGTTTACTTGACTCTCTCATCCGAGGAAGGCAAGTACATCTCTCATACACAATTGTGCGTCACATGTTGTCCACAACTGCTGTGTCTAATAGATCTCTTCCTTATGGAAGTATTATCAGTAAAATCCTTCGATACTTTCATGTTCCTTTGTCTGAACCCGTTTTTGTGGAAACAAAAAAGTTGGGAAGGGAAATTATTTCGGGAATTGGCTTCCTTTTGAAGCAAGGCCAGTGGGTCAAGGTATCCTCCTCTAAGAATGCCGATACGTTGGTGGCTCCAGATGATAACCGAATGCTTAACGATGTTTATTCCGAAGAGGAGTTACCAGATTTTCGTCTTGGCACTCGACCACGCGTCCCTCGCAGAGCAGCAGCAACACCAGCAGCTCCTCCCACAGCCGCAGCGTCCTCACAGGATGACGAGACCGCTGACCCTACTATGCCTCCTGCAGCATCGGCTGTTCCTGAGGATCGTTTCCAGCAGCTTATCGACAGAGTGGATGTTCTGTCTCACCAGCAGCAGCAGCTTCAATCTGACTTTGCGACATTTCGGCAGCAAATTTCAGATCAGCAGCTGGAGTTACTGGCTGGGCAGCGTCGTATTCTTGGCTACTTTGGCTACGACCCCAGCAGTTCCTCTTCTCAACCACCGTCTTAGTTTTTCTGTCCTTTTGGTTTTCGCACAAACATTACGCATTTCATGTAGTTTATTATGATATTTAGATTTTAATTATGTGTGATGTTTCTTTTTGGATATGTGGATTTCATTTGTGATTGATTTTGATTTTGATGATATGGTTATTTGCCGCTCTTCATGTTATTGATAATGTGTTTGATTGTTGGAATGGAGGTTGGTTGAAAAGTTTGGTATATTTATGGAAGTGTTATTAATTGTTTGTCTTTGTTGAGGATATCTTCATTTTTCAGGGGAAACTTTGCCGAAATTCTTAATTTTTCTTTTTATTCTCTTCACGTTCATTTCTTTTTGATGATGAAGGGGGAGATAATATGTTTCCAGCTGTTCTGTGCTCAATCGATTTTTGTTTTTAAACTGTTTTCTATGAGTTTAAAAAGTGAAGGGCATATTTTTAGGTAAATATTTTTATTAGGGGGAGCACATATTTAGGGGGAGCAAAATTGAACTGTTTGTCATCATCAAAAAGGGGGAGATTGTTACCTTAAATATTTCTTTAATTCATTTTGATGATAACAAACGTGATTAAAATATATTAGTCTTTTAAAGAGTTCAAAATAGTTTTCATATACTTCTCAAATCACTCTTATTTTAAGACATTATATTTTGATAAATGTTTTTAAATTGAAAAAGCTTTATGATTTTGTAAATGATAACAAGTATTGCTTGAAATTGTGTTAATAAATTAATTGACAAATTTTCATAAAGCCTTTGAGCCATAGTATAAAGTTACAAAGTTTTGGAGCCAAACGAAAATTTTGCAAAAACAGTTACTGTAGCAGTTACTGTAGCAAAACGGTTCGCCGACTTCTGGCTAACGGTTCGCCGACAAGGAGCAGAATTGATATTCAGTCTCTGGACACTAACGGCGATCCGACTTCTGGCTAACGGTTCGCCGACAAGGAGCAGAATTGATATTCCGTCTCTGGACACTAACGGCGATCCGACTTCTGGATAACGGTTAGCCGACAACAAGTAAAAGTGAAGATCAGTCTCTGGACACTAACGGCGATCCGACTTCTTGCTAACGGCTCGCCGACATCTAACAGAATTTAAGATCAGCCTCTGGACACTAAAGGGCGATCCGACATCAGTTAACGGCAATCCGACATCACTAACGGTGATCCGACATCAGTTAACGGTGAGCCGACAATTTGAAAATCCAGCCCAACGGTCACATTGTTCAAATAAACGGTGAGCCGACATCCATTAACGGCGAGCCGACAGTGAGCGAAAAGTGAATAACGGCTAGTTTTTCAGCTCCAACTATAAATAAGCTCATTCAAATCCAAACAAAGGTTGATCACAACACAACCATTGAGCTTATATTCGAGAATACAATCTTCATAGAGCTTTAAACACATTCTTGCTTCATCTATTCACATATTAAGCATCATTGTGTAATCTTATATATTGTGAGAGGCAAAACAATTTATAATCTTTTACTTTGAGTGATTGTAAGTGTTGGGATACACTTGGGTTAAGAGATTGGGGATAATCTCTTGTTGTAAAGGTCCATTGACACCTTGGAAGTCAATTGTAAGCGTTTAAAGCCTTGGGAGGCTAGCTTAGTGAAATCCTCAAGCCCAGTGAGCTTGGAGGCGTGGACGTAGGCGGGGATTGCCGAACCACGTAAAAATCATTGTGTTTGTTTTCTCTTCCCTTACTCTTTTAATATTGTGCATGATTGAATTTACTGTTTTCAATTTGATTAAGGCAATAGATTAAATTGTTGAGCAAATTGTATTGCATATTTATTAAAATTCCAATTCACCCCCCCTCTTGGGTTGCATACTTGTATTTCAAACAAAAGACAAACATTTATTCCTTAGAATAGTTTGCATAACATGTTGGCTTAGGTGACCAAGTTCATTGTGTAAAAGATTTGTCGAAATAGAATTTGAAGTATGGAAACTTATAAGAGACTTTGACTTAAAATTGAAAGACAAAACATTATTAGTGTTTTCAACAAAACTGATATCCTTATTGAAAGAAAGAACTGACACTATAGAGCTAGGTTGGAAATCTTGCATATCAAAAAGAGAGATGAATTCTTATAGTAATAATAGCTTGTACATAACATCTTTAGCAATCCCCTGAGCCAATAGAATTCTATTCACTTTGTCATTCAGAAAACAAGCATAAGAGGAAAATCTAATGATAATGTTATTACCATTAAGAAGTTTGGAAATTGATAAAAATTTTGGTAAGTTCAAGGATACATAAAGCATCATTTAGATACAGACAAATGCCAAAGGAAGTATAGAAGCAAGCATAAACTATATGTGTAATTTGAAGAACTTAACCATTACCTACAACTAGTGAATTACAGCCAAAATAAACCTTACCATCATTTAAGTTCTAAACTATATTACTGAGGTGGTGAGTTGCTCCACTGTCAAGGTACTAACCTTGATCAGTAGATCCTTAGATGTGGCCATATACTGCCTTCGACCCCTGATTCTAATTAAAAAAGTAACCTAGGACTAGAAAGTTTGAAACAAAGTTCTTATTGAACTTGTCTTTGCATTTAGTTATGGTATGATTGAACCATAAAAAAAAATCTAATAGGCAATTCTTCCTCTTTGAACAAATCTATTTTCAATAACCTCTTGAACTAAAACCACATGTTCCAAGGTTATTGTTGAAACCACCAATAAAACCATTGTTAAAACCACCAACAAAACATTTACAAATGTTATTCTAATTTCTTTTCCCTAAGTTTTGTCCCTGATAACCACATTTGTTATTGCCACCAAAACCATTAAAGCCACCTCTTCCACAATGATTAGGGTTTCAGATATTGCCTCCACCTCTATTCCAGTTACCTTGACTATTATTGTTTCCTTTCTTCTAAACATTTCTACCTTGAGCTACATTAGCTGCACAGTTATTTTTGACCTATTTGCTATCATTGAATTTACTGCTTTCAAGCCTAGCTTCATGTGTGAAAACTATAGCATATGCTTCACTAGGTTCTATAGTTAACATTTTTGCCTCAATGTAAATAACAATAGAATAATATGACTGATCTAAACTAGTAACATAATATGGTTGATCTAAACTAGGAATAGGATAAGTAATTAAATCTATATTGTTCACCAGACTACCAACCAAAGCAAGGCCATTAGTAACATTTTTTAACTTTGTGAAATATTCAATCATTGATAAAGATCATTTTCTCAAATTGTGTAGAAACATTTTCAGATGAACTTTCTTAGCCATAAATCTAGATCCACGCTGTTTTTCAAGATTTTCCCACAACTCAGAGGAGGTTTTAGAGCTTACCACAAAGCTGAGTATATCATCAATCATTGATGACATGATCCAGCTAAGCCGAAGCTAATCTTGGCGTTGCCACACAATATATTCTAGATTTTCATGACCTTATGTGTTGGAAGAGGAGCCTCTAGATCCAAATCCATATGGAAGAAATTGATTAGGACAGACCTAGATCCATCAGTGTAGCATTCAAGTCCATTACCACAAATTGAAGAGAGTGATTGTTTTTTTCCAGATTGTGTAATTTGTGCAATCAAGCTTGAGTGGAGTAGCAAAGTTGAAAAATGTTATGGCAGTAGTGTTAGATTGTTGACTCAGCTTGTTGAAGCCGTTAGAGTGGCTCTAATACCAAGTTAAAGAAATTTATTCTGTTTGTTTATTGAAAAAGTAAAAGAAAAATATAAAGAAAATGTTGTGACTCAAATTAAAGAACAAATAATTGAATTCATCATATTAGCTTACATACTTAACTCATATTACAAGAGTATTTATAGGAGTAACTAGAAACTTTTACAAGAAATAAAAACATAAGCATAAAACACAGCTCAACTTAACCACTTTGTAGAGGAAAATAACAACCAAGAGTGGCTTGCATAACAACCTGCCTGCATGAAGGTTGACTCAAGTCACTCAACATCTTGTTTACATTTTGTTGATATAACTGCTGGCTCAACATCTAATTCAATATTATTCTTAACTGTGTTAACAATAGTGTGAGCATATTTTTACATTGTTGTAAAACTATGTTCATACTGTTGTCGATTTATTTAAAACTTTAAAAATTTTAAGATCTTGAATTAGAAAAAACACTTTGAATGTACAAATATAACTAGATGGAGAGTTAGTTCTAGTGAAATTAGACTAAGATTGTCTATTTTGACCATGTCAGCAGCAAAGTCTCAAAAAAACAAATATATATATATATGTAGTAACAATTATTAAAGGAGTAAAGTTCATTATGACATTATATATCTGATTAGTTATTTTTGTTTGTTCCTTTTTTTAAAATAATAAAATCTTTCTCATTTCGTCGAGGTTTTCACAAAATAAAAATGGAGAGCAGCAAATTTAATTAATGGAATATCCTAATTATGATGAACGTCCTAATTATGTTTCATCTATTTGGGGCAGCAGACAAGACTATGTGGAATGAATTAATCAGTTGGGTATTCGAAAATAGAAATTTTATTATAATATAAAATAAATTTCGGTTTTGATCGTGGAACAGGAACCAAACATCAATTATTAGAAACACAAAACCATGCACAAACAAAGGGCCCATGTTCATCATTAATTTTTCAATTCAATCTCCTTCCTTTAGAGTGGAGAAATGAGATAAACTTAACAGGGAAGTAGAGCATTATCTTTATCTTTATCTTTTATCTTTATCTTTTATCTTTACTTTTCCTTCAAAAATTCTCCACAAATTATCTTTTGTACTGACTAGCATTTGAAAATTCAAGAAGAAGCTCCATGATGAAATTTCGACCAAAACAGGGAAGCAATCTAATAATTTCTAAAGTCGGCAATAATTGGACAGGAGTGAATGATCCAAGAAGAAGCTGCTTAAGGAAGTGGGCCTCATGGGAGGCCCATTGTCATCAATTGACTCCAAATGTAAAGAAACTGTACAACAGTTGCTGGAGTCTTGTCGTCAATAATCAACATGCATGGTGTCTTCCCATGCACCGCTTTCTATAATAATAGACTGTGGATTTAAATTAATAAAGATTTATTGTTATCATCTTTCTAATCATAATAAACAACTTCTTTTTTTTTTTTTTAAAATTCGCATGTATGATTTCGGTTCCTTTGATCAATCTACTAAATGGGTTAAATAACATGTACCTTCCCTCTCCACAGGGAGATCATCTATGTTGCATACGGTGATGCTATATTTTTATTGCTAAAATATAGTGGGTGTCATGTAATTAATTAATAGTATTAGAGGTACAAATTATTTCGCAAGGCATGTATGTTAGTTTGTTTAACTAGTAATTTTTTTTTAAAGTTAATATAAGTGGTTTGGAATTCAAATTATGTTCCCTATTTCAATCCCATGTGTAATCAAAGTTAAATAAAATCTAGTTAATGTACCGGAGGAATCAAATGGTTATTAGATAATGACTTGTAAACCTATAGATTGAGTTGAATTATAAAAATAAATGTAATTAATGAGAATAATAACGCGTGTCATGTGACTATTGAAAAGAAGCAATACCCATCAACTATTTAAATTATGCATGATAGTTTATAAAAGGAATTTGTAATTGATCATATTAAAGTATTATCAAAAGACTTTTTTAATGAGATTTTACTTCTTATTGAAGAGTAGGACTAAAGGTTTCAAAATTTTTTTTACATATTCAAATAAGATAGTGGTTTTCTTTATTCAATATTGAAAAGTAACTTTTTTATCTTCACATCTTTTTTTTGTGAAAAAAACTTAATTAAAATAATACAAAATTTATTTTTATTTTAAGAGCTTTTGGAAGAGAGCTTATTTTTCAGTATTCTATTTGCTACGCAGATAAATAAAAATTAAAGAGTCTTGTAATGGAATTAGGATCATCTACTAATATGAATTTTTACAAACTTTTAAGAATCTTTATATTATTTATTGTTTAGTATTAGTATATAATTATAATTTCAATATTTTTATTTTTTTAATTTATTAATTAACAATCGCTTAAGTGAATTTTGTTTAGAAGAAGATTCTAATTAATGAGAGGATTCTAATTAATTTAAGTGAAGGTCTATTCATTATTAATGTGCTTGTTTTACAAAATCTATCAATGAATTGACAAAAACAAGTCATAGGAAAGACATACCTTATCTTAGCAATTGAATGCTATTAATGAAGCGGATAATGCATTAAATATATTAAATAACAATTGTAACTATTTGATTATTGACGCCATATTTAATGGATAATATGATTAACTCCATACACACCACTAAAACAAATTAACAAAAAATTTAAGACAACTCTCGGCCTCTTGGGCAACAACAATACAATTAGACGGTAGGCATGCTCGTACGACACCAACTAAAATAATGAATGAATATTGGGACGTAATATTATTATTTAAAACATAAAGAGAAAGGAAAAAAAACGTGATTGGAGGGTGATTCACACAGCCACGAACAATCGCGTGGGTCTAACTAGAAAGTAAGCTGTCTTGTGTTTTTTAATGTATCCAAACCAAAACCAAAACAGAAATAGAGACAGAAGAGAGAGAAAGTAAAGCAAAGCGAAAAAGAAAGAAAAGAGGAGAGAGAGAGAGAGAGAGTGAGTGAGTGTGTATTGAATTGAAAGTTTGAAGCTGTAGCAGCTGTAACCCACATGGCTTCAATGCCCTTGGGGCCTCAGCCTCAGCCACCACCTCCACCACAAGCACAAGCACCACCATCGCAGCAACCGCACTTCGACAATGACCTGCTGAAACGACACCGTCCGGATATGGACTCCGACAAGGTCTCCTCTCTCTCTCTCTCTCTCTCTCTCTCTGTGTTGCTGCTTCTTTTGCTTAGTAGTATATGGTAGTAGCTTCGTTTTAGATCTAGCTTAGTTGAAATTATCTTTGTTTTAGCTCAGATTCTATTTGATCTGCGATCCCACTCACTTTCCGGTTGGTTTTACTGTTTTTTTCCCCATATTATTCTCAAGTAATGTTACGCACTGTTCATTTATTTATTATAGTTTTTATAGAAATGGATAAAATAATTTAACAAAGTAAAAGAAGAGAGAATAAAATTGGATTTTTTAAATTTAAATTTAGATTTTGGTAGAGAAAGGAGAGATGTATGTTGAATTTTGCTTGAATTTTAAGGTTAATAAGCTTAAAAATCTTTGCATTTTGTGTTTTCTCAGCTACCCACAAGTGCATTAAGATTTTTCTCTATTTTTGGTACACCCATTTCTTTTTTACTTTTTATTAGTTTGATTTAATATTAGATTTTTGGGTCCGTCACAATCTTTTTATTTTTTATTTTTGGTCCCAGGTAGATGTTTTGGATTTGTGTTTCAAAGAGTTGTAAATTCTTTTGTGAAACTTTTGGCTTCTTTTTCTTTCGCTTTAGGTGGAGTGTTCTTAAATCTGTTGTAGTTTGCTTCATCTAGTGAGTGTTCTCCGATTCTCTTGTGAATAGTTTCTTGTTTTAAATGCTAACTTTTCGATGCATGTGATTCTTTCTTGTAACTTATGGTCTTTGTTTATTGCTTTTCCTATGCTTAAAAATAGCATTTCGTGATCTTTGTGGCTGCCTTATAATCTGCATTCTGAGGACATCTTTTACTTCTACATTGTGGTTGATTTTCTTTTCTCATCTTGTGGTTAATTTAATTTTTTTAAGTATTAACACACTCTAATCAGTTCTCATTTTGTTTGCTTGTTTGTTGTTTTGTGCTTTTAACTGTTGCTAATTGAATTATTAATTTGATCATCGTCGATTGCTTTTTTGTCGCTTTCAACAAAGACATCAAGTGTTATCATAACCCCAGTTCAAAAAGGCCAGTCACCATAATTTCACGGATAATGATGCCTGTATCTGACTTTGCATGGATTACAAGTGGATATGGTAGCTTCTAAAATACAATTAATTCCATGAACAATTGGTTAACAGGATGCCATGTGCATTATAAACATGTTCTTGTACTGGGTTTATAGTTAATTAAGATGGAATCTACTTTATTGCCCGATTATTGTGAGTTACAAGTGGCTGTGGCCGCATTTTTGCTTCAACAAGCGTCCTACATGCAACAAATATCGAAACAAGTGTCGTAGTTATCACATTCATAAGTAGCCCATAGCTAGTGCCTTTGTTAATTCTTTTTTTGTTTCTGCGAATTGCAGGAAATGTCAGCTGCAGTTATTCAGGGGAATGATGCTGTCACCGGCCACATCATTTCTACCACGATTGGAGGCAAAAATGGCGAACCCAAGCAGGTGAGTACATGGTCTTTGTTCAAGGATGTCTAAAGCAAAGTTTCATTTTTTTCTAACTGGTCATTGTGTCATGCTGCTCTTATTTAGTTCAAGCGGTAACTTTTCTTGAAAATTGATCAATCTTATATCCCGATTATTGTTTTGCTAATATATTATTCCCTTTTTGGGCCTAACAGGCGATTTTTTCTATATATATCACTATACCTTGATGTATCAGAGCTTTGAGTCATTGTTTAATTAATGTATGGGTGTTTGTTTCTTGCAGACGATCAGTTACATGGCAGAGCGTGTTGTTGGTACTGGATCATTCGGTATCGTTTTTCAGGTATTAGCTGCAAACATATTTATTTAATAACAACTAAGGTTCCGTCTATTCTTCTACCCATTATGTCTCTGATTTCAACCGTATTTAGGCAAAATGCTTGGAAACTGGAGAGACAGTGGCTATAAAAAAGGTCTTGCAAGACAGGCGGTATAAAAATCGTGAACTGCAGTTAATGCGTTTGATGGATCACCCGAATGTGATTTCCCTTAAGCATTGTTTCTTCTCCACAACAAGTAAAGATGAGCTTTTTTTGAATTTGGTTATGGAATATGTTCCTGAGACTATGTACCGGGTGCTGAAGCATTACAGCAGTATGAACCAGAGGATGCCCCTCATCTATGTAAAACTGTATACATATCAAGTATGTTTTATTTTCCTCACTTACTTTTTTGAAATTGCCCTTTCGTTTTTACAAATCCTGATTATTGTAATAGAAAACGTGTCTCAGATCTTTAGGGGCTTGGCATATATTCATACAGTTCCTGGGGTCTGCCATAGGGATGTGAAGCCTCAAAACCTCTTGGTATGTTACTCTTTATACATAGCTATTCTATGAGTTTCTGCTTTCAGAACCTAATGCACCAACATATTTTATGTAGGTTGATCCACTCACCCACCAGGTTAAGCTTTGTGATTTTGGGAGCGCAAAAGTTCTGGTAGGTGCATCCCCTTGTCATTTTCATTTAAGTTCTTTCAAGTGTTGCCCGTGTTAGAAACCCCATAGGGATCTCCTGACAAGTCAGTCATGACCATATATTCATTAAAAAGTTCTGGTATAAGCATTTCTGAGTTGTCACCACCTAATAAAATGGAGAATAACACAGTTTATTCCGTTCATCCCTAAAACAAGCTAATGCTGTTTTATGGAGAGCATCATGGTCTAAATTCAGTTTTAGATAATGAGAAAGAAGGCATCATATTTCACCTATGGTTTCGTTGGATGTATGCATGAGTATGTTAGTAGTAAATCACATGTCAATGTAGAATTAGTCCAGTAAAGGATAGGCTAGGTTTGATTGAGCTTTTGGGTTGAAGATAGTATCCAATTTGTGTAAGGTCCTGGTGCAAAGACTATAAATTTCTCCTTTTATGTTAAGATGTGCGAATGGTTTGGCTTTTTGGGTGACCACAGCTTTAGCGGCTTACTCCATGGCAAGTGGTGACATCAGTAGCCTTGTGGCACCCAAGTTAGTAGAAGGTGATGAGCTCCCATTGTTTCCCTATCCTGTTGTAGAGCTACAAGTCAATGGTTTTCAGCTTTGAGTTCCTGGTTGATTGCTTGTACGCTTGATACTGTGAAGGTCCCCGTACATGGGTGCCTTTATTAAATATTCACATATGGAGAGTAGATACAGTGGATATATGTGTATGGGCAGCAAACCCCTGACTAAAGAGTAAACTGGGAAACTTGTACGTGAAATGAAATGGTCCATGACCATTGAGCTTAAGTTTTTTGACAAATAGGAATAAGATAGCAGTGCTTTAAACATTATTATTGCATTTTAATGAAGTTATTAGTATTACCCCAGCTGGAGGGTATTCTGTGGTACATTTTCTGATGAATTTGTCTCATTTCCTGGATATCAGGTCAAGGGTGAAGCTAATATATCGTACATATGCTCTCGATATTACCGAGCTCCAGAACTGATTTTTGGTGCAACAGAGTATACTACATCGATTGATATTTGGTCAGCTGGTTGTGTTCTTGCCGAGCTGCTTCTAGGCCAGGTTAGTAATATAAGTAGCTATTCAAACTTAAAAATTTTTGTATTGCCTACAGTTTTCTCAATTATATGTGAAGCTATGTGCTCAGTTTATATGTGTTGCTTGTACATTTTTTACTTCTAATTATTTCAATTCTTTTTTCATAGCCATTATTTCCAGGGGAAAATGCAGTTGACCAACTAGTAGAGATTATTAAGGTGAGCAACATTATCTATGTCAAAACCATTTACCAAGGTTTATTCTGCTCAAATAATCATGAGATCATGTGTGAGTTAGGTTCTTGGTACTCCTACTCGGGAAGAAATTCGATGCATGAATCCAAATTATACGGATTTTAGATTTCCTCAGATTAAGGCTCATCCTTGGCACAAGGTATACTCTTAACCGCTTTCTTTCCCTGATAAAATTGCTTAATGGTTTTCTAGAAATGAATTTCATTTCAAGAACAAGATAATGAATGGCATTGGATTTTTTATTTACAGGAGTTTCTACTTCACAAAGTTGTTTAGTGTTATAAGTATGGACATGGTCCAAGAAATTGGGTTTTGTACAAGAACAGGCACCCGTACCCACGCATGCCACTCTTTTATCATTCTACTTTCTAGACATGAGTGAATTTACTGTCCTCAACTTTGAGTCTCTTGATTTCTGAAAGCATTTAGATTTTTTTTTTGTGTGCGTATGTGTGTATTTTATATATATATTCATTTTTTGGTTATATATTATATTCATTTTTGTATATATATCTGAAAATTTCGGTTAGATAGTGTTTGTTTCTTGGTTAACAAGTCAAATTATAATTGTTGAATGTAGATTTTGTTTCAGTAATTCTTTCTACTTGTATATTTACTGCAACATTCCTTAATTCAGGTTTTCCACAAGCGAATGCCTCCGGAAGCAATTGACCTTGCATCAAGGCTTCTTCAATATTCACCTAGTCTCCGCTGTACTGCGGTGAGTTGGACTTTGTCATCTACTAATGGAGATTAAACGTTTGTGCTCACTTAAAAGCCCATTTTCAAATGAATTTTTTTCTATCTTTTTCACTTGGTAAAAAACAATTCCTACCTTCAAGTGTGACATCTTCTACTCTGGGTGTCAGCTGCCATTTCCTCATCTATCCATTATGACAATTTGAAACAGTTGAATTGTTATTATTGTTAGGGAAATTATCAACCATATACCCTTAAATGACACCAGTATCAAACGTGCTACAACACTTTTCAAGTGCATCACTCGTATACCCTAAGTTGATAAAACATTTCTACCGTCCACCGATCCGTTAACTGCCGTTTGTGAGCGCTGACATCATAAGGGTAATCTAGTCTTTTTAAAAAAACGACATGTCATCTCATTTACATAGTAAAAAACGACATGTCATATGCTATATTTTGATAAAAATGACATGTCATCCCATTTATCAGATAATTGTTAATAATTGCTAAAAAAAAAAAATTACTTTACAACCGAATCTACTCCTCCAAAATTTAACCTAAATTATTGAAGATCTACTCCTTCAAGCTCCACCTTGAATTTTTTATGATATAATATGTATAATTATAAATAATATGTTGTTAATGATTTTTTATGGTATAAGATGAATATTTTTTATGGATAATTGTTAATAATATGTACCATTAATAATTTATTTTTTTAATTAAAAAATGTATTGTTAATAACAAAATTAAAAAAAATTGTGTATTGAAAATTTACATTAATTTTCAAGGTAAAATTATTTTTTTACCTCATTTTGAGTTTAAAGGGTAAAATAGTCATTTTGCTCAAATTCCGTTAAGTTCTTAACGGTAGTTAACGGAAAGGTGGACGGTAGAAGTGTTTTGTCAACTTAGGGTATACGAGTGATGCACTTGAAAAGTGTTGTAGCACGTTTGATACTAGTGTCACTTAAGGTATACCGATGATAATTTCCCTTATTGTTATCATTTTTTCTTTATTTTTATTTTTGTAGGTGATTACTATTTTTCTTAATAGCCTTGTTTTCTTATTGTAGCTTGAGGCATGTGCACATCCTTTCTTTGATGAGCTTCGTGAACCTAATGCCCGCCTTCCAAATGGTCGCCCCTTTCCTCCGCTTTTTAACTTTAAACAGGAAGTACGTATCCACTTTGTTAATTAAAGATTATGAACCACTCAATGTTAGCGGTACAATCCTTGTGTATATTTCATCATGCTTTAGATGACATAGCATTACATTGTTGACACACTCAAGGGCAGTGTCTGATTACTGCTGCCTCACCTTAAAATAGTTCATGGGATATTCCATTGATGTGGAGAATCTGAGCCTTTGTTTTTGTAATGTTATCATCAGAATGTCAATCAAGATTTGACATTTATGTTCTATCAAAGCCATTGATTTAATTGCACGCCATTCACATGCCTTTCATGCTCAATTTAGTATCATTTAGCCTGTTATAGATAAATTACTCTGCTAATATATACATTGAAGATGTTTTGGGAGAAGTTTCCTTTAATCAAAATTTTTCTACCTGATCAATTCTATCTGCATTCTGATTACAGTTAGCTGGGGCTTCACCTGAACTGATCAACAGGCTGATACCAGAGCATGTGAGGCGGCAAACAGGTCTTAGCATGCCACATTCAGCTGGCACGCAAATATGGTGACATGAAACAAGTATCAAGAATGCCATTGGTGGAGGGAAGTGAATGAAAGAACCTTCCTGGTCAACATATATTCAACATTTTGGCCTAATTGGTGGATCTTCGCACCGTGCAAAGATGTATGCATATCTTTTTGGCTTAACCTTGAAGTTGATGATTGTGTCTACTATGTGGATCATGATGTTTCCCTACTTTTTTGTACATTGTTTTGAGTGCAAGGATTCTGAAAAGCTAGGAGTATAAGAAAAGGTGACTGTATTTATGTCTAGCTAGGTAGGAGTTGCAAATCCCAGCAAGAGCTCAAGGGCTCAGTACTGTCGTAGTTTGGCTTGCTTTCTTGCTTGAACTTGGTGTTATTTTCACATTATGTCCATGCTGATCTTCAACTGGAAATTAGATTTTGCTATTGATCCCTTTCTTTCCTGTTATTTTTGGCCGGTTCACTTTCTTTGCAGTTTAGAGCTTCGTAGATTTAACTAGTTCGGAAAAGGATGCAGAATGTACAGGAAACTTGCAGTTTAGCAGCATAACTTTGTCTTGTTTTATTATCTGGTATGATAGTTTCGGCATGGAGTGATGAAAGGGGTGTGTGTGTGTATACACATATATAACAAAAGGAAGAAAGTACCAAAGAAAGGAAAATGAAAACAATTATTAATCAATTGAAAATGTAAACACGAACTCTTATTACCTAATTGTTTCATTACATCCTTATTCTTATATTCGCTCCCAAGTCTGAACCTGTCGAACAAGACGTTGAGTGTTGACTGAAAGCAACTAATATTATCAAACACTAATGGACAGAAATTAATTAATGGGAAAAATGATCAAGCTTTAGTGTTTGAATCAGGATGCAGCGCTACAGCAGGTTTCGGTGGCGGTGCCCAAGGCCAAGGGTGAACAGGCCAATTGATGGATGGCATTGGTGGGAGTGTTCCCGACGGACAAGGTCATGGACGAGCTGGAGCTGACGGTTGAGGTGGTGGCACCAAAGGCCATCGGCCGTGGCCGCCCCATGGCATGCCCCAAGGGTGGAACCCAAACCATGATAGATCTTGGCCATAAGCTAAATTTGATGATGCTGATGCGGCCTCATTGCTACCTGCTACTGCTAGCACTTGACTGAAACAACAAACGACAACAGACAAAATGAAAATGGCTTTCGCTCCTTTCATTGCTGCTCAGATCTAATTAAAACTCACACTCACTCACTAATTAAAACAAGGCTTCAAGTGCTCTCAGCAGTCAGCACCGTAGCTTGATAGCTTTACATAGGACTAACAAAAGATGGACACCAACATAAGTTTCGCTAAGTTATCCTTCGATTTAATTTTAAATTTTTCGAATGGGTAATTTTCAGAAACCTCCCCTGCGGTTTGATATCATTTCACTTAGATGGTGAGTTTGATTGTATTCTCACTTACCTCCCCTGCCGTTAGTATACATACGGTTTGATTGTTAGTTGACTTGTAAAATTACTAAAATATCCAAACCACTTAAAATCAAGCCTAAGATTTGGAGCCAACAACTTCATACGGATTCTTTTACCAATGAGTGTGTTTATGGATAAAAATAGGGTGATATACATTTATCTCATCTTCTCTCCAAATTGAACTTAGGTTTGCTCTCCCCATTTTGGCCGAATTTTTCATAAAGTTACAACTCTTGGTACTATGACTCCCCTCCATCTATATATTCTACACACACTACACAATACTTACTTCCCCCCATCCTCCATTAATCAATTAATTTATATGTTTTTTAATTTTTTTTTTTAATTTTACAGGAAAGGAACAAATATTTTCTCAAGCTCAGCTGGTCTTTTAATTAATTACTACTGTAAATACTCAATATTTAGGCTAAAAAGTTGGATTCAACCCATCTCCTTCTTCCTTTTATATAAATCATTTTTCTTCTTCTTTTTTAACCATATTTATTTATATTGAAATGAAATGAAATGATATTGATAGCTAGATGAGTGTAAGATTAATTGACTAAAGATGAGTATTAGGATTGATTGTTGTGTAAATATAAAAAACAGTTTAATTAAATTGGTAAGTAAAAAATGGCACATGAGGTGTTCGACAAAATGCCTATTACGGTTTGTTTGTCTCATTTTAAGTAAATTAAGTAAAATGACACATTGATGGGAAGACAAAATTTGTAAGCTCATCATGTAGCACAACAAAGCTGCGAAAAAAAGGCTTAAAACACATTTACGAAGTTTGCAGCATTGTCGTGCGCGCGACAATCGGCCATTGAGCGCGCTTTGCTTTGTTGTCCCGCGTGCCCCATTTTAGGTTGCCATTTGCTTTGCCGTTTGCGGACATTGATATGGTGTGTGTTCCTACATGGTTCAATATAGTTCTGATAATAATAATTTCAAGATTTTATGATGTCTTAACATTGGATACGAATTCTTATGACCATCTACATGTTTTAATTTCAATTAACTTAGAAGACAACCATTGGGTTGTAGCCCGGGTAGACTTCCGGCGCAAGCAGATCTTTATCTATGACTTAATGAAGGAGTTTCGCGAGGACAAAACGTATGGTCAACTTTTGAAGCCACTTCAAGTTATCTTTCCCCAATGGCTCGAAGATGTTGGGTTTTACGACATCCGGCCAAACGTACGTAGTGCAGAACCCTGGAAACTGGTGAGCGTTGATGATGTGCCTCAACAACAGCCCGGAAGCGGCGATTATGGGGTGTTTATGTTAATGTTTACGATGTACTTAATATTCAAGTTACAATTTAATTTTGACAGTTGGCATTGACATTATTTTAGAAGGAAGATTGCCATTGACATATTTAACGGTGATATTATGTTATAAATGATATATTAATCTTTTATATTAATTATTGAATCTTGTGTCGACCAAACTGAAAATTCATATATTTAAGATTATTATTATGTTTGTTTTGATACCTTGTGTTAATGAGTTGATTGTTGCTTGATGAGAATCAAGAGTTGCCTTCTTTTTATTGAGATGTTGGTTGGTGAGAATCTGTGTTGTGTTATAGGTTGATAGTAGCTTGTGTCAAATATTAGTGGTTTGGTCTTTGTAGCAAAATTGAATCTTTTGCTGGTAGAGACTAGTATAGTCTGTTCCTGAAAGAAGTAAATTATGTTTTTATTGTTTTTAATTTCACCTCCAAGCAAACATCTTATAATTTAGGGAGACAATATTTATCTCCCGGGAGACGAGCAGTTATCGCTCCAACTTTTGGATACAAGCATTCTGAAATTTGGGGAGACAACATTGTCGCACGGGAGACAACAGCTTGTCTCCCCAAATTTCAGAATGTTTGGCTCGAAATTGCAAAAACAAGCATTCTGAAATTTGAAGAGACAAGCATTGTCGCACGGGAGACAACCGCTTGGTTTCCCAAATTTCAGAATGCTTATTTTTGCAATTTCGAGCCAAGCATTCTGAAATTTAGGGAGACAAGCTGTTGTCTCCCGTGCGACAATACTTGTCTCCCCAAATTTTAGAATGTTTGCCTGGAGGTAAAAAAAAAACTACAAAAACATAATTTAATTCTCTCAACAATAGACGATACTCTCCATCAAGTTGTTTGTCACCCAACCGACAATACAAATAACAAACATTTTAATTTATGGTGAAACCTAAAAAACATTAATATAAGTTAATTAAATTAGAACATAACACTAATAAGAACTGACACTATCACTTAAATAACAGTCACATGTGCATTTCTGCAGCTTTCAGTTGATCACAATCATAATTTGACTGAATTTCATCAGCCTATACATCTAGCAGTCGCCCATATATACAAAAAGAACAAAAATAATAACTACAGTAACAGTGTGCCATAATAGATAGTTGAGTTATATTTTATACATAACATTGTCACTATATTAGTATAACATTTATACAAAATATACAAAAACTCAACTTTGTGCCTATAACTGAGAACAAAAAGATGATACGACATCTCAATTGCCTTGCTCGTACTGAAAAGGTGTTGTATCATCAGATCCCTCAAAAGAATGTATTGTATGGGATGAGTTCGGGTGCTGCTATCTTTACAAAAAATGAGACATTTGTGGTACTGACATGCTGCTGAATGCATTGTACTTCATACTTGTTACTCTTCAGTTAATTGTCCTTCAATTGTAAATATACATAATTAGAATATTATCTAATTTTCATGTATATATTATTTCATCATTTTAAACAAAATATAAATGAGATTACTAGGATAATACAATGTCCAATGACACTGGACTGAGTTGACACCATGTTTTCAGTAGATACAGTGTTTGAAGTAATGCCATCATCAGCATACTTTGAACCAGAGCAACGACCTTTTCTATATATATATATATATATATATATATTAGTGGTTAATCTGTTGGAGGATAAATAATAATGAATAAAAATAAACAACAAAATTGTAATTACTCACTTTTGCTGGATTTCCCTTCAATTCTACTTTCTTCAACTTCAAACACTGCATAGGTGCCTTACAACCCCTCTTATTGTGGCCCCACTGACCACATCTCGAGCATTTCACACTGGAACTCTTTTTGAAGGACTTTGCTTCACCCAATTCTTTCTTTCTCTTGGTCTGAGGCCTACCAGCACATCTACTGATAATTGGTGGTTGAAGATTATTGTGCAGAAGTAGAGGTCATTTACTCTCATCAGGCACTGTATATAATTGGTGAGAATAAGTGTTCTGAAATAATATTTTCTTCAACAATTGGTGGACATAGTCATTCACGTTGAATCTCATGGCATCAATGTAACAAATTGCATGTTTCTAAGGCAGCCCTGATATGTCTCACTCATTGCAATCACAATAAGTGAAAGTAAAGTAATAATTATGAATAATAATAATAATAATAATAATGACATTGCTAAACAACAACAACAACAACAGTTACAATAATAAAGAAAAAATGATAATAATAATACATTTTAATATTTTTCATGTCACATAACAAACAAAAACTGAGTACGAACATGTCGCACGGGAGACAAAACTTGTCGCCCAAAAATACAGAATGTTTGTATGTGAGACAAGAGCATGTCATCACACAAAACACAAAACCATTGTTTTACTTGTCGCCTAAAAATCCTATTTGTCGCCTACAAAAACAGAAATTGCGTTCGTACGACAAACAACTATCACACGGGAGACAAAAAACTGTCGCCCAAAAACACAGAATGTATGTGCGACAAGAGGATATCGCCGCACAACAGACAAAAATACTGTTTTTGTGAGACAAGACTTGCCTCCCGTGCGACAATTTTGTCGCCTTAAAACACAGAAACTCATTACGGACGACAGCAGTTCATAGCACGTGAGACAACAATGTCACCCAAAAACTCAGTTTGTATTAGTGCGACAAGAACTTGTCGAACGGGAGACAAACTTGTCACCCAAAAACGCAGAAACTGTGTTTCTGCGATGAGCGCACACAAACACTGTAAATTTATAAACATATCAACTTAAGCAAACTTTGGTGGGAAAAATAAAAATTGCAGCTAAGACTACTTCTATTTTACACACCCATTTGCATAACAATAACAAATTTTTGGCTTTATAACCTTATTACACTATGTATGGTGTAAATCACAAACATAAAATAACTAATAATTAAATTTTTTCAACTCATGACCACATATGGCTAAACTCATTCTCCTTTTAATCAATTTTTCCACCACCAACCCATAAACAAGACAAATGAAACACAACCAACAACCACTTATAAAACTCCAAAAACAAGAAAACCAAAGGTATTTATAAATTTTAGACTTTCATAAAGTAACTAACCTCTTACAAACTCCAATAACAGTGGCATCGTTCAGTCGTCGTTGATCGTCACTGGTCGGTGGCCTTCTCCGACCACCTATGTTTTTCTTCTTCATGGGTTATGTATGCTCTTGATGTGTATTTTTTTTTATTCCAGCAGATAAGAGTAGGTGAGTGGAGTGAAAATGGTGAGAGATTGACAATCATTGCTTTTTTGTGCTGAGGAAAGAGAAGAAAAAGAGAAGAGAAAGGGAAATGAACTCTTTTACACAATAGATATTGTGTCTAATCGGTTAATACAATTGTCCAATAGATTTTAAACCATTTTTTTTATTGTTATTTGATTTTTTTATAATTTCACCTTGTCTTTTACATATTTACCCTCGTCAACTAACGGTCAAACCGTATGTATACTAACGGTAGGGGAGGTAAGTGAGAATACAATCAAATTCATCATCTAAGTGAAATTATATCAAACCTCAGGGGAGGTTTCTGAAAATTGCCCTTTTTCGAATTGGTATGGGATAACTTTACTTCAAACGTTAGCTTCATCTTTCCAAAATAGTTGTAAAAGAGTTATTTTTTTTTTAACATTTGGTGTTTTTCACGAAACTTGAACTCTCGAACTTGGCTTCTTGCGTGCGATAAATCATATAATAAATTGCATATACTGTACAGATTAATTATCTACGGTTCATGAATCGTACGATTGTCCTGTTAGGCCATGTTTGGATGCTATGATTAAGTATAGGATTGAATTAATTTTAGGATTAAATATTTAGCTCATATTTGGCAAGCATAGTTGGATTGGATTAAGGGGACTAAATTTGAATTTAATCCTAAAATCATTGGATTAATAATACTAATTTATACATGAATTTAGATGGGATGAGATTTAAAGAAAAAATAATTGTCCATTCATGAGTCTTTTATTTATATCAATTTTTTAATTTACACCTAATATTAATTAATTAATTAAAATTTTTAATTTATTATTTAGTTAGTTTTTTTTTATCATGATCTTATTAAATTGGTACCTTTACTTCTACTAACTCTCAAGATTAAATTTTCATTACTTGTATATTTAATAATTTATCAATAAAATTAACCATTTAATAATTTATTGCATTATTTGATTGTACTAGATTTAATAATCACTAATATAATATTAAAAATAATCGTCAAAATTAATAGTGCCACTAATTAATTGATTTTATATAATATTTTAGATATTTGATAAAAGTCATTTAAATATTAAGATTATTTTATGTATTGTTATTTGATTATTATATTATGACTACCCAATAACTTATTTACAATATATTTAATTTTCTTATTAATTACATTTTAAATTTATTTTAATTATGATTATAAAATTTCATGAATAATTGATATTTATTTTTAAATATCAATTTAAATACTATTTAAATATAATTTAAAATAGTCTAATTTGGTACTGTACGTTTAAACCAAACTATATAATAAAATAATCTAATTCTAATAAATAGTCCAATCCAACTTTGTGTGCCAAAATGTAGCCTAAAAGTATAAAACAAAAATAAAAATACAATTTTTTTTTAAGATGAACCTCAATGATAACTTTATTAATTAAAAGAAAAAACTGGAGGAACCGTGAACTAATCAGACTTGCGAATAAACTAAGAACAAGCCAACAATTCAAAGAAAGGAGAACTAAACTCGTGCATCAACGCGCCAAATGCAAGAACCAATTATTAATGTGTTGGAATTAAAATCAGTGCTTCTGCGTATTCAAAAAATGATGGTTCCTTTGATTATAATTATCAAGTATTTTGGGTCTCATCATTTAGTTTTATGCATGATACATGCCGTTTTCTAAAGGAATCAATAAAAACAACAGTTTGAGCAAAATTTCCTATTTTTGCCCCGGTATCATAGAAAGTAGCGACCAGAAGTTTATTATACAAGAATGAGATAATTCAAAGGCTCTCTCCTCCCTCCTAAACAAAACAAACTTAAAAAGAGGGAAAGCAGCTCCTGTGAAAGAGCAAAAATAAACGATGTCCGTTATAATTGTCCTTCCCCCAGTCATGAAGGGAAATGGAAAGAAAATTTATTGTATTGCATTGTGCCCCTGTGTATATATGGCTGCCTACAAAATTGATATGCAACTTTTGTAAACAAACTAAGCAGATTTTGTGACCTCATGAATAGCGTTTGCAAGATATCCGACATTGCCTGTAGTTACTCCGGCCATGCTGCATAATATGGTATAAAAATTAGCAAATATGAATTTGCACATGCATGCATGTAGTTAGGTATCACACATGATTGTAAAAGTTGTAGGATATCGTACCTGATACGACCATTTCGCGTCATGTAGATGTGATATTCATTTGTTAGACGATCCACCTGTTCGGGCGTCAACCCACTATAGCAAAACATACCAATCTGTTCGCAAGAGCCAGCATTTTCATTAACACACAAACAAATGAAACCTGTCAAAGATAAGTTTGGCAAATGAAATTGAATGATGGATTTGCCAAATTTTGCCATACCTGATTAGTTATGTGTTTCCATGATAAGGGTGATCCCAATTTCTCGAGGTTTTCTCGAAGTGCAGTTCTCATTCCAATGATGCGATCTGCCATGCCCTGAAAGAGTTAATTGTTAATGATGGATTCTTTTCTCAGCATTGTTAATTCAGGAGATACTAAAAGAGAAAAGAAGACTATAATAATATTAAAGCCTGTTCGACTATAGTAGCAGTATAAACTCAAAGCTACAATGTATGTTCCCTTTATTTTCTATTAGTTGGGAGGTAAGAACCTTTGCAACTACAAAGAGTCAAGGCATGCACCTCCAGGACAATCAAGCTACAATAAAACAATTCCAGGAATAGATAATAAATGATTTCTTGAAATAATTTTGATGATCTGTAATTTCATCCATAGTCGGCAATGTACAAGGAAAATTCCACCCTAGGCGAGAACAACATCTACACAATTGCGGAAGTGTTTGCACAAATTTCAGTTTTTCTTGCTTAAACTGGATCCCTCCAAATATGGGTATAAATTTTAGCAGCCCATCTAAGTTCTAGTAATTAATCACATTAACTCTAGACCTGCAAGGTTGCATGACAAGGGATATTCCTTATGTTCTATTATATTAAAGTTTTAAAGTGAAAGCCTTCATGATATACATAATTTTTACCCTCCAGCCTAGCCCACAGAATCACCGGCAAGGCATGCGTTTACACTTACATTGTGCTCATGTTTACTCATCTGCTTATACATGCAAATTTGAAGACTACTTCATGGATTAAAACCAAATATAAATGAAATAAATAACAAAAGGAGTCAATGAATAATAAATTACCTGAACTTCCTTGAGCCATAATTTCTTCAATTCTGCATCTCCAAGGATGGTTGAGACTATGAGTGCACCATGAAAAGGAGGATTGCTGTACATGGGCCTGGCAAGCTGCTGCAACTGACTTTTAACAGCCACTGCTTGCTTTTCATCTTCACATAGCACACTGAAATGATTAGCACAGCATCAATGAGAAATTAGAAGAGTTGTTGCTTTAAGAGTTCATTAAATGAAATAAAACTCCTAACTTCATTGATGTGTTCCTAAGTTTGACTTCCAGGGAAAACCAGCTGTTCATCAGGCATGCATGGCCATCTTATTTTCAGAGGAAATTCAGAAGTATAATGTCAAAATTAATAACCAGCAATCACATTAAGAACATAAAATTCTATTATATGAAAAATCAGGTTTGCACAATTGCAATTGGTATTGGTAAAACCATGTCCACCCTCCAGCTAATCCAAAAAAATGCCAAACCAATTTTTTTAAGCCAACTGTTGTAAAAATGCTTCACAACATGAAGACATGCAATTGATCCAAATGATCAACAAATAATAAGAAAACAATACCTTAGGCATCCTACTCTTTGGCCATAGAGTCCCATATTTTTTGCATATGACTGGGCTAATCCAAGTAGGTGACCATCCTTGAGAAAAATTCGGATGGCCTTGGCATCTCTCTCCGGATCACCACTGGCAAAACCCTGATACGCCATGTCAAAGAATGGGAAGTGACCTTTTGCCTGAAAATGAACATATTATTATGTACAAGGCAAATTAGTCAGCATCACAGTGTGAAATTCGATGAAATATAATAATAGGCAACAAGTATTTACCTTAATTTGGTATGAGATCTCTTTCCATTGTTCCTCTGAAGGATCCACTCCAGTGGGATTGTGAGCACAAGCATGAAGTAGAAAGAATGAACCATTTGGTGCATTCTAAGAGGAATATAAACAGAAAACAAACAACAGAATGTCAGCATTGTGGATTTAACATAAAATGGGAAAGGAAATGGAACCCTAAAAACAAAAAGAAGAAAATGACTAATGGTTGTGTAAAAAAACCAGTTCTGAAACTAGAATGGCCATGCTTACCTTAATGTCATCCATCAGTGCTGCAAAATCTAAACCCTTAGTCCCAGGGTGATAGTAATGAAAAGTCCTTTGAGTGACATGGGCATCTCTCCAGATGTTATGGTGGCTGTTAAAATTTCATGTTAGAACTTAGAGGACATTTCAAATTAAAGAAAATAGGAGGAAGAAACAGCAAACTTCTGACTTCGTAATTAAATTTTCAAAAGTTAAAAAAAGAGAAACAAATATCAAATATTTGACTGTGAAGGGATAGAGCAAGGGAGCAACAGTACTCACTTGGACCATGTTGGGACAGATATGTAGATTTGAGAATCAGGATGAAAACGCTTCTGAAAGTCCGCAAAAAGTCGGCATGCACCAGTCCCTGAGAGAGATTGTACAGCTGCTATCCTTTTATCCTTGATGAACTCAGAATTATCTCCATAGGCGAGCTTCAGAGTTTCCTCCACCATTTTCACACTCCCTCCCATAGGAAGATACTCCCTGAACCAAAATATTCATAATTTGGAAACAGAAATTATAATATTAATAAGAGGATAAAAATTTCAAAGCAACCCTATCCAATTACTTATACAACCAGCTCAACTGTCCTTCAAGAAGGGCAGGAAAAGGCACAAAAAGGAAGGGAGGGGTAATGAATAGAAGTAACAGAAGTTCTATGTCACACAAACTCACACTTATAAGGAAGCTAGGAGAGATTAGGGCAGTGGTAATTTGCACTTAGTGTAGTTTGCCCAAAAAGAAGAGAAATGTGTACAAATGTATTTCCCTCATTGAAGGTGTTCTTAATCTCCTAGAATTAAATTTCCAAAAATGAACTCATTGCCCTTTGACATATAACAGCTTCTAGGGGCATATGGTAGGGATATATTTTACATTCCTGGAACTTGGCAACTGTATTTTGGAGAAGCTGAGACATTCACATGGAGTAAAGAACAAATTCCTTAACAAAGTAGAAGTAAGAAAATGCAAGACAAAAGATATTAAGAAACCGAAAAAATGGGAACTGCACATCATAAGATATTACAGTCAATACGATCCTTTCACAGTAATGTGCAACAGTCCAGATGAGTTGAAAAAAATTATTTTTTAAAGATGGCATATTTAAATTGTTCTGAATCTTGGTTTATCGTATGGACTATTTGTTTCATGGAGTTGGATTTCAAAACCATATCCATTTCTGTCCAAAGAAAAGCAGCAATGTGAAATGCAGAGTATAAAAACATAAGACTACTAGCTTCATCAAGGTATATCAGACATAAAAGCCCATAATTGAACTCAGTTGTAAGTCAAATAAGTATTAGTTTATTTAACCTACATCCCTTATTCTACTAAAATAAAGCAAAAAATAAACATTTACTGCAAAAATTCACATATTTTCTTTTTCCTAATAAGAGCCGACAGTAGTGACAAACCTTCTAAATTTCATGCAACTCAATGTGTGTTTGGGTTTGCTTTTTAATATTTTACGAAAGTATCAAAAAGAAATTCTATCCAGAAATGCACGAAGCGCTCCTTCACAAGTGCTTTTAAAACAAAAAAAAGGGCTTTAGAAAAGCATCTACTAAATGTTACTCGAAAACAAATGAATGCCCATTTTGAATGGCTGATAGAATTTTCTATATAAAAAGCTCTTTTAATTTGTACAGTGTCATTTTGTTGTAACTAGAGAAGAGCTAGTTAAGAATTTTTTTTTTTTTTTATGACATGAGACTATTGCTCAAATTACAACTCATATTACATGAGAGTATAACTAATATGTACAATCATATATATATATATATATTATATTGAGACCTGTTGACATTAATGCTGATATGGCACCGCTAAGATTTTTAACCCTCTCAAATATTCGAGGGACGTCAACTCCCAGCCTAGGAGAAAGACTGCCTTCACTCAAGTTCTGGGACTCCAAGGAAGGACATTTAAATTAAACCCCTACAATGCGTCTGCGGAGACTCGAACCACTTCCCTCACATTTGTTAGGGAGTGGCTCTAGCCACTTGGGCTAAGTTAGTTAAGAAAATTTTACATCTACTGAAAGAAGCTGAAGTTTAAGGTCTATGGGAGAAGACATTAGCAACTCCCCCCCCCCCCCCCCTCTCCTTGTCTGACAGAATGAGTATGCTTCTTTTTTTTTCTTTCTTGTGTGAGTATGCCTTTTTTTTTTCCCCTTTTGAGCCTTGTGTGAGTTTGGTAAATGGCTTAAATACAATTATTTTATTTTATTCCAATCATGAAAAAATTATATAACTATAGAGTTTTTGCCAAAAGCTACTATTGAAAACCAAGCAAGCAATAATTTTTCGGTCAAAAGCTCCACTAGTAGAAGTTTTACTTGAGGAAGCTAAATGGAAAAAATTATGTTTTTGAACTTGGCCAAAGGCACTTTTATTTATTTCACCCAGACGCTATAAAAGATTCAAAAGCTATCTTGGAAGCCATAACCACACTGCCACAAATCCTAACTAGTTTTGACCCCAAAAAGGGAATCTTATATCACCAACAGGCCATGATGTTTCAAAGCACACAATAATAGAAGACAACAGAAAGGAATCGAATAGGTTAGTGGAGTTATAAAGGTGGTACTTTAAATTGAACCAAGCAGAAAAGTAGGGGAAAAAAAGAAAAAAAAATCATACACACAAATCTTATTGCTACATGTAAAGCAAAAAAGAACAGAATAAATATTTATCGGTTGATAAAAAGTCGTGCAAAATAGTAATATACTATTTTTATTTTTGACAACAAAAAAATATAAAGTACAAAAAATAGCTCACATGTTGGCGGTTCCAGCAATTCTCCGCTCTGCTTCTCTGACGCATTCAAGAACAACTGGCTTTCCATTATCATCTCGATAAGCTCCCTTAATCACCATTAATCAAAAGCCAACAGATAAATGATTTTATTAATTTAAAATACTAAAAGAAAATGAATAAACAAAATAAAACATGCCAAGTGTCAACCAAAATGATAGCTACGGAATGGATGATTAATAGAATAAATAAATAATCTCCTGTTTGGCTACAGAGAAAATTATAAGAGAGAACATAAATTGAAGTTCCTACAGGGATCTACTTTTCTACTCATCTGCGATCGCCAGCTGAGCTCATAATTTGTGTTGCTTTTTTTTTCTATATAAATTTACAGCTGAAATTGGGAGAGGAACTTACGACTCCGACATTGACTTTATCAGGACTGGGATCTGCCAAGAAAGCTTCAGTGACGCCGAGAATCGGATCCTTCGGAGCGGGCTCCACGTTCCGCCACCACGACGACATGCATCTAGCTCCTAAAACGGAGCTCCGACACGAGACCCGCTCCGATATCAAGCTCCGCATCGCCATGTAAATGAATTGGCTTTTCTTGTTCTTTCCCTCTAATCTAAAAAAAAAATAGCGATGAAAGATTTTGGTAATATACTTGGCTTTGAGGATGTGCCAAACTGCCAACTGCCAAGTCAGGTATTTATTGGGCAGCGTTCCAAGTAGTTGCAACGGACCTCAAATTGCGTGACCATCACCTTCTTTTCATTTCATTTCATTCTTGTTATTATTTATTCGGATCTTGCTATGTTACATTTAATGTAACATACAAACCCAATAGTTGGCAGCCATGTGTCCTGAGTAGAGAGAAAAGCATTGAAAAACATGTCAGAAGAGTTGGCTGTAAGTTACATGAACTGTAACTTAGGCAACTCCTATTCATCTTTCTTTTTTTATTTTAACGGCTTCGAGTTTTTGACAATTTCTGGTCAGAGTTGCCTGCGTACGCGCCCGTCGCTCCACAGCGCGTGAATGCAATTTCCTCTCTTGTTTTTGTTTTTGTTTTTTCATTTTCACATCAATATTCTTTCATATTCAAAGATGTCAACCACTAATTATGGATAAATTTATATTAAAGGAAAATTTTTGACCAGTGACATCCAAATTTTTATGTGAACTATTATGTTTGTATTGGATGACGAATTTATAATTAGTAAAATTAGAATTAGATTATCCAATGAATAAATATTACATTTAGACAAAAAAAAAAAATCGAGGAATGGGGATCAATAAGTATAATTGTCATTTGACAAAACTGATAGGGGTAGAAAAGTCAGTCGGTCATTGGTATCTAGCTGCTTGCTTTCCCAAAAGGATATTTAAATTATTTTTTATGCTAATTGGTTCATTTTTCTGGCGGTGATACAAGAGATTTAGAATTTGAATTCCATTTCTATTACTTTTGGAATAATTGTTATCATTTGTGTTGTTTCTTTTAAAAAAATACTTATAAACACAGTGGATCCAAATAAAAAGTTGACTTATGCATAATAGTTGAAATATTTAAAAACAACTTTAAAAATATTTAGAAAAAAGTATATTGTTAGATTTACTTAGATGAATGGATTTATTGAGATTCAAAAGCTGGATGCAACGGTTGCACCATAGGTTTCTCCATTGTATGACACAAATAATTTTCATTAAATACAATTGACTTTTTTTTTAATTTTATATAAATTAAAGGTTTGTTTTCTAACATTATACAGATACAAGCTCTATATATAAGCCAATTAAAAATGTGAAGGACAAAATCACTAAAAGTAACAATTAAGTAATATATAAATAAATAATGTCGGCTATGTGGCAGTCAATTTATATAGAAAAGCTTGCAAAAACAATTCGTGTGTGTAACATTATTATAATTCTGCAGCCTAACCACCATTAAATAATTTGATTTTCTTAATTCTTGATAAACTTTATGATAATGTATAATGACATAATAATTGATAAAATGGACAACTCAATTGCCTAATCACTTAGAATAATATATTAGAGGCATAATTCGTAATTTAGATGTGGGATATTAACTTGTAAGATTATGCCTAAACACGAATTATTGAAGATTGATACCCTATCAATAATTGTTCGAGATTCGAAAATAAAAGCAAAGTCTTATCATCATAAAATTCGATTAAAAAATATTTTTTATCTTTGGTTTTTGTTCTTTTTAATAAATCATTCATATACAGTTCGTACAATCATATTCTCTCCAGAGCACGTGCGGTGGCTCTTGCGACAGATGTTAAGACAATTGTAATTTGTAGAGATTCTCATATTCCATGTCAGGTCGAGAATTGCCTATAAAAGCTAAAACCAATGAGCTTTTTAGGTACCTCTGTCTTTAATTTGCTCTCGTCTTGTGTAGAATTTTCGGGTATCACATTACTGAAGGTTAGCTTTCTATCTCGTTTAATTACTTCCTATAATTATCATTAGCTATATGTTTAATATTTTGGTGAAGTTGAATAAGAGCATTAATAATACAAAGGGTGTAGTTCAGTAAACTCATTTGGGTACAATCAATCATCTATTATTATTATTATTATTATCATTTTTTAACTCTTAAACTTCAATACTTTAAGGATTTAATGTTGATTTTGGATTCAGTAATGATATTTTTTTATTAATTGGAACCTGAATTTGCTATGCATGATGTGTGTGTTTGAATCTAATCAGTTTATAATATCTTTATTGTGGAAACCAGTTATATTTGCTGACGACTATGGGAGGTGACAGAGGGCTGTTTGGCTGTGGTGGCCCTGGATATGGGTCGTGTCCTCAAGGACAGAGCTATCCTCCACCGGGAGCAGCTTACCCGCCACAAAGCTACCCGCCAAGTGGCTACTCAGGAAGCTACCCGCCAAGTGGCTACTCAGCAGGGTACCCGCCAAGTGGCTACTCATCAGCAGGGTACGCGGCTTATCCTCAACAAGGCGGGTACCCCGTCACCAGTTACCCTGGCAGCCCATCCCCACCAAGTACTGGCTATTCTCAGCATGGTGGATTCGGGGGTTCCTATGGCACCCACCATGCGGCTCCCCACGGGCACTATGGTAGCCATGGAAAGAACAAGGGTGGCTTCGGCCATGGCCACAGCCACGGCTACGGAGGAGGAAAGTTGAAGAAGTGGAAGTGAAGATCCAATTACCTGTACCTCGAATAATATTCATTCATCTTTATGATGTTTGTGTTTAAGTTACTTTTAAACTATAGGTGCTTTCTGGCTTGTTGTATCTAATAAGAAATGTGCTCTCATTATCTCAGTAAATAAATAAAACACCTGGGGGTCTGTGGGGGAATGCATACTTGTCTTCCACAGTATTTCCAGATTAATATATATGTACATTATGTGTTATTTGGCATGTTATTTTATATTGTGATATTAGATTGCAAATGCTTCATTTGTTGTATGTTTCAGCGAGAGTTGTTGTTCTGTTTCATAAGTGTGCTTGCACACGTGTAAGTTGCAGAATATACAAAACTCTGCAGCAAGAACAAAATTGCAACCAATTGGATCCGAAAGTCACTGTTTAAGAATATTTTCTCTGCAGGTTTGGTCGTGTCGAGGTATTAAACTGCTAGTCCTATTTCGCCTTTAACAACTCTTAATTGTTTCTATTTATATTAAAAAAATAATATAAAATAAATACACCTGGGTCTAGGTTCCGGATTTGCAGGTTCGCCCAAATTCGGATCCGGACTCAGAAACGTCTAAGTTTAGAAAATCATATTCGGATTCCGAATTTGATATTGTCCGGTGCGGGTTAAACCTGACCTGGATTATCCGGATTCGTTCAGGTCCGAGTTAAATTGTCATCCCTAATTAGAGTTGATCCAACGTAGCCATCGCCTAAGTATAATTGTCATTTAACAAAACTGATAGGGGTAGAAAAGTCAGTTGGTCATTGGTATTAAAGATGGTCAATGGGCCGGGCGGCACGGGCACGACGGGCCCGTTTCGGTGAGGCACGAGGCACGGCATGGCATGCACATGGGCCGTGCCGGACCGGGCCTAGAATTTTAGGCACGCGAGCCTTAAAACACGCACGATTAGAGATGGGCTAAAGCACGACACACGAAAAAATACGTAATAAGCACGGTTCATTGGTGGGCTAGCATGCGACCCGTGAGCCATTAATAGCACGTGGGTCAAAATATATCTAAGTAAATTTTTTTAACAAAAAGTAAATATAAACTGTTATGAAATTAAAGTAAAATATCTTGAAATTAAATGTTTTAATATATTTTTTAGCATAGACTTTTAAAAATTAATTTAAATCATTAAATTTTAGTTTAAATAAACATTCTAATTTTTTATGTTTATAATTTATTAAATGAATAAGTAAATATCATGATTTTAATAAATAAAATTATAAATATCATAATTTTATTTATGATATTTATTATGATCTATGGAATTAAATTTATGTATTGTTGTGTTATGAATTATGATTCATTATTGTGAAATAAAATATATAGTTGTGAAATTGTGATAAACTAATAATAAAATATTAATTGCTCTCTTAATAAAAATTAATATGATTATGATTGTAAATATTATTATTATTATATTGGTAGGCTTAACAAAGTACTCCAAGCATGTAAGCTTGAATAAAATACTTCAGGGACGTGGACTTTTTTAAGTACGCTAAAAAAAAGTTGGTGGGTTTTTTTTTAGCACGGCCCACCAATTTGATGGGCCGTGCCGTGCTGGCCCATGAACCCTTGTGGGCCGACAGTTGGTGGCCGGCACGGTCCATTAGCCATAGTTAATTGTTATCTAGCTACTTGTTTTCTCAAACGGATATTTAAATTATTTTTTATGCTAATTGGTTCATTTTTCTGGCGGTAATACAAGAGGTTTAGAATTTGAATTCCATTTCTATTACTTTTGGAATAATTGGAGGTTTAGAATTTGAATTCCATTTCTATTACTTTTGGAATAATTGTTATCATTCGTGTTGTTTTTTTAAAAAAAAATTATTTATAAACATAGTGGATCCAAATAAGAAATTGACTTATGCATAATAGTTGAAATATTTAAAAACAACTTTAAACATATAAAAAAATAGTATATTGTATGATTATAATCACAGCTCACACGAATAATTTTCATTAAATACAATTGACTTTTTTTTTAATTTTATATAAATTAAAGGTTTGTTTTCTAACATTATACAGATACAAGCTCTATATATAAGCCAATTAAAAATGTGAAGGACAAAATCACCAAAAGTAACAATTAAGTAATATATAAATAAATAATGTCGGCTATGTGGCAGTCAATTTATATAGAAAAGCTTGCAAAAACAATTCGTGTGTGTAACATTATTATAATTCTACAGCCTAACCACCATTAAATAATTTGATTTTCTTAATTCTTGATAAACTTTATGATAATGTATAATGACATAATAATTGATAAAATGGACAACTCAATTGCCTAATCACTTAGAATAATATATTAGAGGCATAATTCGTAATTTAGATGTGGGATATTAACTTGTAAGATTATGCCTAAACACGAATTATTGAAGATTGATACCCTATCAATAATTGTTCGAGATTCGAAAATAAAAGCAAAGTCTTATCATCATAAAATTCGATTAAAAAATATTTTTTATCTTTGGTTTTTGTTCTTTTTAATAAATCATTCATATACAGTTCGTACAATCATATTCTCTCCAGAGCACGTGCGGTGGCTCTTGCGACAGATGTTAAGACAATTGTAATTTGTAGAGATTCTCATATTCCATGTCAGGTCGAGAATTGCCTATAAAAGCTAAAACCAATGAGCTTTTTAGGTACCTCTGTCTTTAATTTGCTCTCGTCTTGTGTAGAATTTTCGGGTATCACATTACTGAAGGTTAGTTTAACCTTGCTATCTTGTATTACTTCATTTAATTATCATTATCTAGATATATTTAGTATTTTCATGAAGTCGAATAAGAGCATTAATAATACAAAGGGTGTAGTTCAGGTGAGCTCAGCTGAACCTCATTTGGGTACAATCAATCATCTATTATTATTATTATTATTATTATTATTATTATTATCATTTTTTAACTCTTAAACTTTAATACTTTAAGTGATTCAATGTTGATTTTGGATTCAGTAATGATATTATTTATTTATTTATTAATATTTTTTCACGCTTATATTTATACTTATGTACGGCTCTCTAAAAAAATCAACACAAAAATCAGATTAGCACTGAATCCTTTGAACTTTTATTATCATTAGTTAATGATTCTACCGTTAGCTAGTATTGGTAGAATAATTGCATGTGTTTGCGACACAACATAAATATACGCACATGACAAGATGTTATTAACTTGTTTCATGCAACAAGTTTTTGTTTTCAAAGAATCCCATTAAATTAAATTGGAACCTGTATTTGCTATGCGTGATGTGTGTGTATGAATCTAATCAGTTTATAATATCTTTATTGTGGAAACCAGTTATATTTGCTGACGACTATGGGAGGTGACAAAGGGCTGTTTGGCTTTGGCGGTCCTGGATATGGATCGTATCCTCAAGGACAGAGCTATCCTCCCTCGGGAGCAGCTTATCCGCCACAAAGCTACCCGCCAAGTGGCTACTCATCAGCAGGGTACGCGGCTTATCCTCAACAAGGCGGGTACCCCGTCACCAGTTACCCTGCGGCCCCATCCCCACCAAGTACTGGCTATTCTCATCATGGTGGATTCGGGGGTTCCTATGGCACCCACCATGCGGCTCCCCACGGGTACTATGGTAGCCATGGAAAGAACAAGGGTGGCTTCGGCCATGGCCACAGCCACGGCTACGGAGGAGGAAAGTTGAAGAAGTGGAAGTGAAGATCCGATTACCTGTACCTTGAATAATATTCATACATCTTTATGATGTTTGTGTTTAAGTTACTTTTAAACTATAAGTGCTTTCTGGCTTCTTGTATCTGATCAGAAATATGCTCTCATTAAATGAATAAAACACCTGGGGATCTGTGGAGGAATGTATACTTGTCTTCCGTAGTATTTTCCAGATTAATATATATATACACATTCCGTGTTAGTCTTTTAATTAATCCATCTCATTCGTTAGGTAAGTTTTCCAATATTTAGTCTGCTAAAATGAATATTATTTTTAGATTTTAAACCCATTTCACTAACAATATTAAATCTTTCGATAATTTGTTTCTCTAACAAGAAGTATTGATCGGTCTCAATTTCTTTTTCATTAATTGAAGTTAATTTAATTTTTAGGTAAATGCTCGTTTAATTATTATGTTTTGACTTAAGAACTCATTTAATCCTTATAATTTAAAAAAATCGCAAGACACTCCTAATATTAAGTAAATCATGTTCCTACCCTTAATTTTTCTTTCATTTTACAATAATAACCTTGTAACAATATTATTGGGGAAAATATTGAAAAAAATGTTAATTAAAGAAAAATAAAATTCACGTAAATTTTATCTTATTTATTTACTTTTAGGATTAATTTGGTAAATTAAATTTTTATATACAATTATTAGTAAGACTGTTGCAAAGATATTGAACATTATTTTAAATTGGTTGATATTAATTTATGGGAAAATATCCACGTTCACCTAATTTTGTCCACTTTATCAAAAATACTCAAATCTTAATTTTTTTAGCCTGCGCTCTACCTGAACTTAAACTTTTTTTTACATTTCCACCTCCGTCTGCAAACCGTCAATAAAACTAACGGAATTTTGTCGAAATTACTTTTTAACCCCGAAAATAGAAAATTACATATTTACCCTAAATAAATGCCAAAATATTAACTTTGTGCTCTTTGTAGCCGTTGCCTCCTAGCGGTTACAATTTTGGGTATTTAAACCCATGAACTGTTACATATGCAATGCATGAAAGCTCTACCATTCAAGCAAATATACACCTGCTCACAAACCAGCCACAACTGAGAATCATTTGTTCAAATAAACTTACTCATACACAACTCATCATCTACACATTGAAGCAAATATACAGCTGCTCACAAACCAACGATAGCTAACAATCATTTGCTCAAATAAACCTACTCATACACAACCCATCATCAACACATTCAAGCAAATATACAGCTACTCACAAACCAGTCACAGCTGACAATTATTTGTTCAAATAAACCTACTCATACACAACCCATCATCTACACTCGCCAAATATCACTTGTTTAACCATTCTTTCAAACACATCATCCACACAATCAATTAAAAAATGGCATCAAGTTATAATTCAAGTTCTGCACCCAGTGGACAGCAACATAGAAAAGTTAAATGCACTCCAATTCACTGCTGGTGTGGTGTGCAAGTATGTGCTATGGTTTCCACTACACCACAGAATCGCAATGCAATGTTTTGGTCATGCAGGTTCAATAAATGCAAGTTTTGGCAATGGTTTACAGCCGAAACTCTTCTATACCCTAGCAATAGTGACCAGACAGCAGATAATCAAAATTTAGAGCTGGATGCAGTCCACCTTCGAGCTGATGATGTAGCAAAGATAAAGAAAAGGCTAAAGGTCATTGAAGGGAGGCTTAAATGTATAATAATTATGCTAGTATTTGTCTGTGCTATTGTGTTTACTAAAATGTAATATATCCTACGAAATATGCATGAATAAAATGAGATTAATTATGTTCTATTCGTCCTAGAGCCAGTCAACTTAAATACATTGTAAATAATATAACTTCAACCATAATAAATGAAAAATACAGCCCAAGTAAAATGAGCTTAAATACAACCATATCTAATTATCCAAAAAATAGCAGAAATAACAATTAAACATGTCATGAAAATACAGCCAAGTAACATTCCGAAATAACCAGCAATATTTCAAAATAGCCAGCAATATTCCAAAATAACCAGCGATATTCCAAAATAACAACAGATATAGCAAGTTTAAACATTTTTAGTTTGTTCTCGCAGTCATCATTACAAAGAACCCGTCACATTTGAAGCTTGAGATGGATTTTCAGATTGTGACAGTCCCTGACTTGATTGTTCACCTCTTGTTCCAACATCTCCAGAGCCAACTTGAACCCTTCTTTTCCTCCCTCTAGTATTGGAACTTTGTCCTGGACCACTTGGTATCTAAATATATTGTACATTAGTTTGAGAACTTAAACAAGAAAAAAAACAAAAAGAACTTAAACAGAAAAAAAAAACACCTTTCTTGCTGTCTGTGATGTAGTAACTTTTGAATCAATTGATTTTGCCACTGTTGTTGTTTGTGATGCCTATGTTCAAGTATAAATGAATCTTATGTTACGCGTTACGCATAAAACAAATTGGACAGCCACAAAAAAATAAAATAAAATAAGTCAGCACATGTTTTCTTCTTCTTGTTGCTTGTTGTGAAACATTTAACGGCTGAATTGAGGTAGTTGATGCCTACAAAACATGATGTTTGTTATTTAATGACAGTAAATAATAACAGCTACATATGATGTATAATAATAAACTATTAAAAATTAATAGTAGTATATTGTCTGTACCTGAGAGTTATGATTTTTAGCTCTATTTGCCCTTACAACAGATGGTCTTAATGGACAAGACCTCAGATTATTGTTGGAGCCACCACAGAATGAGCAAATAACAAAGAATTTTCTTTTCTCTTTATTAGGCTCATTTTGTGCTCTTTTCCTGGATTTTTTAGGCCTTCCAACCTTTTTCTGCACAATTGGTGGATCAATCAATGGTCTTCCTGTACACTTCCACATACATTGATCCGGAAGAGGGCTAAACATCACTGAATATGTGTTGAGGTAAGTCTGTGTAGCAAACCATGCAGGAACATACTCTTCAATTGCATGTCTTGCATATCCAATGACAGCCATGGCATGTTGACAAGGGAGGCCGGCAATTTTCCAATAACCACAATCACATGTTCTGGACTCCAACTTCACCACAAACCTTCTAGGTGGACTATACGCTGCATCCATGACTTGAAAATTCAGCTCACCAAAAGCTCGTACAATCATTTTATGTGCAAGCTTTCTTTTTTTATCCAACTCTCTTACAACTTTAGGTGTCAACTGTCCCTTCAAGTGGCTGCCTCGTGTCTCTTCTTTGTAAACCGTTTCATAAGCTGACATCTGATTTCTTCAAGCATTGTCAAGCAAGGCCTGTCTCGGAAAGCTAATATCCAGCTGTTGAAGCACTCTGCCGCATTGTTGTCAGTTCGGTCTACCATGCAATTTCTATCAAATGTGTGCATCGACCAATTATAACCATTTAGCTCTCTTTCCAGCCATTCAAATGCAGCCTTTTTTACAGCTTTTATCTCTGTCATTGCCTCATCAAAGTCATGCTTGTTACAGCTCTTAGTAGCTTTCCAAAATAATTGTTTCAACTGTGCACCAGCAAATGACTTAGAAAAATTAGCATACACATGCCTAGAACATGCCCTATGATAAGCAGTAGGCCATGTGTTTGAAATTGCATTAATCAGGCCTTTTTGTCTATCACTAACAAAAGTCATCCTCTAGATAACTATGCAAGTGCTCCATAAACCATCCCCATGTCTCTGTATGCTCAATCTCACAAACACATATTGCCAATGGGACAATCCCATTATTACCATCTATGCCAATAACAGCTAACAGTACTCCTTCATATTTACCCTTTAAGTGACATCCATCTACCCGATGAAAGGCCTACAACCATTAAGAAAAGCATTTTTTTGTGCTGGAAATGAAACAAAAAATCTTTGGATTAATACCTTATCAGGTATAGAAACACTATCACACAACACCTTACATATTGCACCTGGATCAGCTTTGTAAATAGCTGTAGCATACTCAAACAGTTTCTTATATCCCTTCGAATGATCCCCAAAAACCTCCGTTCTTACATTTGCTCTAGTCTGATGCAATGTCAAATTTTGAATCTTCAAACCATACGTCTCTTGCATAAAATTCTTCAAAAGATCAATTTACACATTCGGGTCAATGGCAACTTGACTTTTTATTTTGCTGGCTACCCAAGAAGAAGACACTTTCACTGTCTTGCTGGTAAGTCTGCACTCATGCTTCTTATTGTACTGTCGCAATATAAAACCAGTTCCATCGTTTAGTTTTGCACCAGCCACATACCATGGACAACCAGCCTCTTTACAAGTACCCACAAATCTTTTTGGCTCACTGTAAACTGTTTTAATAGCAAACCCTTTCCTAATCATCACTTCATGCAAAATCTCTCTAAAATGAGCAACATCTCTAAACACATGTCCTACTTTTAGTCTATTTTTTCCATCAGCATCCATTTTATACTCATGTTGTTGTATGTAATTGGTCAATTTGACAGTCCCAAGCTCAATATCATTATCAGAAGAATCAACGACCCCTTTTACCTCCTTATTATCACCAGATAAACTACCATCTGAATCAGAATCAACGTCAGTTTCAGTTGTGCCCTCACTGTCCTCATCAACAAGAGTACCTACAGCAGCACCATCAACTTCAGCTTGCATGACTTGTGCATTAACATCATCATCATTGCAATCATTTCTGTCCGAGTAGTCAGATAGTAATGCATCTTCGTCAGATTCACCGCTCCCAACAGTAGCTTGTCCATCAATAACATCATCCTTTCTAACACTAGCTTGTCCCCCAACAGAGACATTTTCGCCGACAAAATCATTCAACTGATTAATCAATTCATCAGGCAACACAACTCCTAGGTTAGTCAATAATGCATGTAATAAGGCAGAGTCTTGAAACCGAGGGTACAGTGCTGGTGCAACTTCAACTGTGAAAGTCTTCACACCCAAAATGTGATGAATTTTAAGCAAAACATCTAGCCCAAAATCTGAATCCAGTGCAACCTTAACCTGATTCTCTAGATTTATAACGTATAACATGACTTTTGAAGCACAATCTAACCCATATGGACTCGTAATGCTTACAACAATATCCTTAATCTTCGCAACTGTACAATCAGGTTGAAGCAACCCTAAATTCTTTTTCATGCCTCGAAAGGATATCACTAACTCTACTTGTCGCATCCTGAATGCCCAAAAATAAATAAATAAAAAATTCAGTATTGGTTTACAGTTCTTGAGTTTTGTTGGTAACTCTACTATTTTCCTATTAATGTATTATTAATATTGCAGGTCAGACACTTAAAGAAAAAGCATGTAAACAAACATCTAGCTGGATATGGATGCATGTAGCTAGCTTTTTAAACATTCTAATTTTACATGCAACAACCAAATCTTCCTCGGGGGGTTGAAGGATTTGCATACATATATAGCCAGGGATTAAAATATTTCAAAAAACCATGACCCATACATCACCAACCAAAAACTTCAAAACCCCCAAATTTTATATGTAAACCACAGACAAAGATACATAACTAGGCAGGGGATAAACATGCATTCAACTATAGTAGCATAATCTTTCATAAATTTGCATCTCAACAACCGAAAACACCATATTACTCCCCAATTTATCATTACCCCCAACAAATATGTCACAAATCAAACTAATCTATATTCTAGGGTTTCCAGTAACAGCAAATGAATGTGTTATTCTAGGTTTTCAAAAATTTTCTTGTTTGGTTTTTTTTGGTTGAGTTTTTGAAGATTAAATAAGTTATTTTGTCTTTATTAGTAAAAGCTTGAATTTTGAATTTTGAAGTAGAAGTTGAGAAATTTTTTTAAAATATAAAAATGTCTAAAATATCATTTCTTTATTTCACAATCTTATTTCATTTCTTCATAATATAACTTTAAATAACTTGTCTATTAAAATAATTTTATAATTTTTAATAAAAGTTCTCATTGACAATTATATAACTAAATTTTTTTGATAAAAACTCTATTTATAAAAATGCTACTTAAATAAACTTTATTTTAAAAATTATATCAAACTGGAATCTAAAAGAGATTCTTTCAATTTTTTTTAATATATCATAAAGAATCCTCCAATTAAACTTTTTATTCTTTCTCCAACGAACAAAATGTTTGCGGCTGATTGCTCTTGCAAATTGCAACACATGTTAATCCAAAATATTCTCTTCACAGTTCACACGCAGGATCAAAAGTTGAAAAGATTGCTTATAAAAAGAAGCGTTTATATTAACTTGAGTATCCTCCCTCGCTACCTTCTTGTTTAGAATTGTTTCACACACAGCACAAGGGTAGCGTTCTATATATCATCAGAAAATTAACATGGGAGACAGGAGGCACTACTCATACGGAGCTCCAGGTTATGGATATCCTCCTCCGGCACAGTACTATCCTCCTCCACCAGGAGCAGCTTATCCGCCGCAAGGTTACCCTCCGCAGGGATATGGATATTCTCCAGTTGCCGGGTACCCGCCATCTGGTTACAGCACCGGCCCGTATGCTGCACCTCATCATTCAGGTTTGAATCTGCAGATATATTTTGATTTGAATGTTAATTTGCGTTATTGTTTATTAATTTCTGAAGCTGTTGACTTATTTATACATTCATGGTACGTTTTTATAATAGGATATGGTGGCGTAGGGGGACTGCTTGCCGGGGCTGCTTCTGCTTATGGTACTCACCGCATGTCGCACCAGGGGTACGGCGGGCACCATCACGGCAAGTTCAAGCATGGAAAGCACTACGGTGGCTTCAGGCATGGAAAGCATGGAGGAAAGAAGTGGAAGTAAACTTCTAAATTTGTACCAATTCAACCTATCGCTACAAACGCTTCCCTATTAATTCCTCTTGGATTGAATAATCCATATACATTTATATATGTATGATGGCCGTGTCTATTAAGTGCCTTCTGGCATATGTTGTATTTTTCTAAATAAGATCATCCGGGCTAGGTATTGCAAAGTTTTCTTGTTATCAGCTTGTTTCCATTCTTCATGTTTGTGCATGCGGTATAGCTGCGTGATGATTTAGTTGGGGCATCATCTTATCTGGTGCCAAATTAAAAACCCAATTCACGGATGATAGTAATTAACAAAATCAAATTATGGCCAAGTAAGTAATAATCTGTGTCTTGGATCACAGACTCGTCGCTAAAATATGCTACAGAAATCTTTACTGAGAGTGCCGCCACGCGTAACTTGGCGATTCATAAGCATGGCTTGCAAAACAGAACAACTCTCTTAAGAGGACAACGTACGTATACACGTATTAATTAGATGAAGATATATATATATATATATATATTTTGGATAACGTAACAATTCCTGATCGATAGAACTGATATTCTTTTTGAGCTGTTTACTAAAACAGATTAAAAAAGTTATACATTGTTCCTCATTCCTGAACCACGCAGCTGCACGCGAAGGCAAAAAGCTTCAGGATAGATTCGATTATATGCCAGTGCGCGCTTTTAAGACTGAAGATCACAAAGGAATGAATTCATTTGGCATGAGATCCCAATTGTAGTGGGGAAAAAAGTTGGTATCACCGCTTGAGAAAGCAAGATGCTCTTGCCCCAGCTTATCATTCACAGTGGCTTCCAATTACGACCAACATAATATTAAAGTAGCATGATATATAATTATGTATAATTGATTCACATTCTCATTTTCCTACCAATAATGATGGGTACAAACTCTTGCCGATACCTTTGTGTATAAACTGATGTCAATATTGGCTGGATGTTCTTCTCATGAGCTCCCTTCATTAATTTCATTGAATTGTATGCTCTATCTAACTAATAGTTCTTAAACACATGTTTATACAGAATTCAAATCCTTAGTTTATTATTATTAGAATAATACTTTACATTTTCACTTTTTTTTATTAACTAATACTAGAAAATCCAAAATTCCAATGATTTTGATAATTTATCTATAACTGTCACTTCGTAGAAGCTATTAATTACCTGTTAGTATGACTTGTTTGAGACTACTTTTGAACGCTTAAAAATAATTTTGAAAAGTTAAAAGTTAAATTTTAGTGTTTATTAATTTTTGGAAAACTATCACTCATATACCTTTTAGTTTACTTTGTTATTAAGCATATTACAACACTTTTATACTGTGTTTATTTGTCAGTAATCAGAACGGGCTGAAATGAAAATAAGCTGGAATGGGAATGCGAAATGGGAGTTAGAATAAATTGTTTACTTGACCTACAGGAATTGAAATTGGAATGGACTAAAATTCCAATGATGTATTTATTTTATCTTGAAATCGGAATCGGAATAAGTTAGATTGTAACAAAGTATTAAAAGGTACTTAATAAATTATTGTCATAATTATTATTTTATATTTTAATTATAGTGATTATTTATTCAAAATTATTATTATTATTAATTATTGTCAATAATATATTTATTAATATATTAATCAATAGTAATAATCATATTAATAATTATTATAATAGTATATTAACTAATTAATAATAATAATATATGAATTAATTAAAATAATTATATTAGTAATTATTATAATAGTATATTAATTAATTAATTAATTATAATAATATATTAATTAATTATAGATGAGGAAAATAGTCATTCTGGGGAATGGGAGACTCATTTCCACCTCCCCCCTTGGAATAAGTCTCCCATTCTTCATTCCAAATTGTGGTGGGCTTCACGATTCTGATTCTGATTCTGTTTCCCGACTCTATTTTGCGTAGTAAACGTTATAAATAATTTTGATTCCCTAATTCGGAAAATAAACCCAACATTAGGGTGTATTAGTCGTTCACCTTAAGTTAATAAAATGTATTTGCCGTCTACAAATCTGTTACTTACAGTTTAAATGTGATAACATTATAGGGGTAATTTGGTTTTTTCATATGGAAAAAAGGGATACAAATGATAATTTAATAGTATACAAGCGATAATATGATAATTTAAGGATACACAATTAATAATTTCCTTTTACCTTAATTTAAGTTCCAAGGGCAAAATCATCAATTTGCTACAATTCCATTAACTATCAAGCGACAGTTAACAGTTTAGTAAACGACAAACATATTTTGTCAACTTAAGGTGGACGACTGAAACACATTGAAAATGTTATAGTACGTTTGATAAAAGTATATCTTGAGGGTATACAAGTGATAATTTTCCTTATTTAAAAAAAAATATTTTTGGCAGAATCAATCTCTCTTATAATAGATTTTGAAAGTAAGGAAAGAATAGCTTTTCAAAATTTAATTTTGAAAATTTATATGTATATATATATATACACACACATATTCTTAGGTGTAGGCTTCTTCATATTTCTTAACTGGGGCACGCTATTTACTAGTATGTCAGCACTAACTCTATTAATTTACATGGCTTAACAAACAAGGGCATCCGCATGAAAGAAAAATTGACATATATTATAAAAATATAAAATTATTCTTATTTGATTAGGAAATAAAATCATTACTTTTGAAGAGAATACTATTATTACCTATTGAGATAAAAAAATACAATTAATAAAATAAAAATGTGTAAATAAATTTTATATATTTTTATTTATTTAAGTCATTTGCATTCTTAGAATATTTTAAAAGCAATATTTACTAAATATATACGACTGTTTTTAAAACTCATATAATTTTTAGAAATAAAATTTATTAAACATTTAATTAATTCTCTTTACGATTGATTATTTCTATATCATAACTAACAATAATTATTTTAGAAAACAACAGTATTATCAAATTGACATTTAAGAGATCATGAAGATGTTGAATTCATTGCTTTTTCATTACTAGTGGAATGAAACTATTGAATGAATAAAATCATTACTTTTGAAGAGAATACTATTATTACCAATTGTATTGAGATTAAAAAAATACAATTAAAAAATAAAAAAATGTGTAAATAAATTTTATATATTTATATTTATTTAAGTCATTTGCATTTTCACAATATTTTCAAAGCATCAATATTTAAGCAATATATACCAAATATATACGATTGTTTTTTAAACTCATAGCATTTTTAAAAACAAAATTTATCAAATATTTAACTGATTTTCTTTATAATTGATTATTTCTACATCACAACTAATAGTAATTATTTTAAAAAATTACAGTATTATCAAATGAGCCCTTAAATGAAGAGATCATTAACAGTTGAATTCATTGCTTTTTCATTATCTGGGGAATGAAACTATTGAATGGATAAAAACTGAAAATGCTTGGCCAGTTGAAGAAAGTCCTTCATTGTGGATTCACTAGTACTTTTAGGCTTGCTGAACTTAACATGAACATTTAAAGATTGAATAGTGATATTTAACCTCTCATTTATCTCACTAGTTTCCACCTTTTTAGTTAATACTATTTATTCCAAAATTATCCTCAATTAAAAAATAAATATTTTCTTCTCTAATGGCCTCAATAGATCATCTCTCACAACTTAAATTGAATATTAGCTTCTAATCAAATCCCAAATAAAATAGAATATTTGATTATTACACAAAATTAAAATCAATATTTGTTAACTTAAATATTTCTTTATTGATTTTGATGATAACAAACGTGATTAAGATCTATTAATATTTTAAAGAGCTCAAAATAGTTTTCATATATTTTTCATCGTACTTATTTTATAAAGGCATTATAATTTGATTATTCTCATTTTAATGGTTTCAAATTGAAAAAGCTTTATGATTTTTAATGATAACAAGTATTGTTTGAAATCCTGAGAAAAGACTTAATTGATAAGTTTTTTTAAAAAGTTTTTGGGGCATAGTATAAAGTTACAAAGTTTTGGGGACAAACGAAAATTTTGCAAAAACAGTACACTGTAGCAGTTACTGTAGAAAATGGCTAGCTAACAGTTTGTTAACGGCTCGCCAACAACAAACAGAATTGAAGATCAGTCTCTGAACGCTAAAGACAATCTGATATCTGGTTAACGGCTCGCTGACATCGAACATAAATGATGATTAGTCTCTGGACATTAACGGCGATCCGACATCCGTTAACGGCGATCCGAAAAATTTAAAAATTCAGTCCAACGGTCATATTAACTAGTCAAACGGTGATCCGACATCAGTTAACGGCGATTCGACAGTGAGCAAAAAGTGAATAACGGCTAGTTTTTCAGCTCCATCTATAAATAAGCTCATTCAAATTCAAACAAGATTTGATCTCAACACGACTACTGAGCTTATACTTGAGAATACAATTTTCATTGAGTTTTAAATACATTCTTGCTTCATCTAATCACATATTTGGTATCATTTTGTAATCTTAAATATTGTGAGAGGCAAAACAAATTTATAATATTTTATTTTTGAGTGATTGTGAGTGTTGGGATACACTTGGATGAAGAGATTGAGATAATCTCTTGTTGTAAATGTTATTAACACCTTGAAAGTCAAGTATAAGCATTTGAATCCTTGGAGACTTGCTTAGTGGAATCCTCAAGTTCGGAAAGCTTAGAGGCGTGGACGTAGGCGTGGTTGGCCGAACCACGTAAAAATCTCGGTGTTTAAATCTCTCTTCCCTTATTCTTTTTATTGTGGTTAACTTATTTGTTATTACTTTGAATTTGTTTCATATCTGCATTGAGTTCTTATTTATAAATTGAATAATTTTTAGAATTCCAATTCAACCCCCCTCTTGGGTTACATAACTACAATTTCAATATCATCAATAATAACAAAATCTACCGCTTGTTTATAAAATTTAACAAAAATCAAATATCGAAAACTCATCATATGTTGCTGGAGGTGATAGTTGATGGCGAAGAAGATATGTAGTGATGGTAGTGATAGTGAAGTAGTTGTTGATGAAAATAAGTTGTGGAGGTAATGGTTATGCTAGAGACATAGGGAGAAGATAAAATAAAATAAAGTAAAAATAATATTTTTAATAAGTATAATTCTGAAAAATAATAAGATAAATTGAAAAGTGGAGGACGGTGAAATAATTTGCGAGGTTATGATAATATGACTCTTAATAACGAAATCATGGGCCTCACGTTAGGGAAAGAAATTGAATGTTTTTATTAGCACACTAGCCATATCCCGAATGCACCCCGCTTTTGAATAACGGGGGCATTTTCGTCACTCACCATAAAGTCGGAAGCCATCAAAAACCCTAGTGTATGTAACTCAACATCACTCTTACATATTAGGGTTTGTTCCGTCTCCGTCTTCACTGAGCAGCGGCAGTAACTCATCATCAGCAAACCCGAATGGTCTCTCCCTCTTTCCCTCTCCGTCTCTCTGTCAATTTCGACTTCCCATTTCTTTTTCAATTAATTTCAGCTGTTTGTTCTTTTGTATTTACGTTAATGCTTGGCTTTGATTCATTGATTAAATAAAATTTAATTAAATGGGAACAGGCTTCAGAGAAGAAACTTTCGAACCCCATGAGGGAAATTAAGGTTCAGAAGCTTGTGCTCAACATCTCCGTTGGTGAAAGTGGAGATCGTCTCACCAGAGCCGCTAAGGTCTTCAATGAATACCCTGTTTCTCTCTTTTTATTTTATTTATTTAAATTATTAAAGTTAAAGCTTTTTATGTGTATTTAGTTAACTTTCATGTATATTTATACAATGCGCAGGTGCTGGAGCAACTCAGTGGACAGACACCTGTTTTCTCCAAGGGTATTTTATTTCTTTTTATTTATTGTTATAAAAAATAGGATTTTGTTAGAAAGAAAGTCAAAGCTTTAGGAGCTCTGGATTCTAGATCTCTCTTTATATTGTGCTTAAGAATGTGATAAGGGCGTGTCTAATGCAAATAACCTATTGCTTCAGTTGGATTTTTTTTAATTTGTGAGATTCTGATAAGTCAGGTTTGCTCATTTTCTGCATACTGCAGATGTTCATTGTCTTTTGTTTTATTGTTTTGTGATTTTTGGAGAAGAAAACCAAATAAATTAGTGGTTTCTTTAGTAGTATTATTTTCTTTATGTCAAGTCCACTGGGATTGTTTTTGGATTATGTTGTTTTTTGTTCTCCATTGCTGGGATCTCTAGTAATGGATGTAAATATATTTGGATCAAGTCTGTTTGATTGATTGGGTTTTTGTGGTCTCTGTTTTGAATTTGTTTGAGAAGAGAAAGCTTTTAGGTAAATGAATATTACTGTGTTTGTGATTATCATTAGTTGAGATGATTTGATTTGTATTTCATCTTAACAATCAACATTTAAGTTGTTTTTATGCTAATAACTTCCTAGTTTCTCATATATGATGACTTGAGGTAATTGGGCAATTTGCAATCCTTTTTATTCAAGCACACCAATGTTGATGATGAAACCCAAAGTCCCAAACTATTTCTTCTTCCTGTTCTTTTAAAATGTCCCCCTTTAAGTATTGTACTGGGGATAGAAGTTTTTTGGTCTTGGATTTTGTGTGGTAGTTGCGATAGTATCAACCATAATAATTTATTTTTGCTGCATTTTTTTGGGGGTCAATTTTGCAGTTACTTATTTGTTCATTTTTTGTTTTTGTGATTAACAGCCAGGTACACTGTTCGGTCTTTTGGGATCAGACGTAATGAGAAGATTGCATGCTATGTGACTGTTAGAGGTGACAAGGCAATGCAGCTTTTGGAGAGTGGATTGAAGGTGAAGGAATATGAGCTTCTGCGTCGGAATTTCAGCGACACTGGCTGTTTTGGCTTTGGTATTCAAGAGCATATTGATCTTGGAATCAAGTAAGCATATTTCATTGAATTTTTGTGACTGTAGTTGTGTTAGCTTGAAAGTGTCATTTTGCAAATCAGTTTTTATCTGGGTTGTTAATGTATTGAGTTGACATTGCTTGGATTTTGACAAGTATCCATTGCATGGTTGGTTTTGTACAAATAATTTGATTTTTGATTAATAGTCATAATTTATTTTTGATTAGTAATATTTAGAACATGTAAATGCTAGCACACATATTTTGAGAGATGCAACTATTTGTGAAGCGATTGCCCTTGTTGGTTGTAGAACTTGCATTATCTTTTTATTATTATTATATTGATCATTTCTTCCATGTTTCAGGTATGATCCTTCCACTGGAATTTATGGTATGGATTTCTTTGTGGTTCTGGAGCGCCCAGGTTATCGTGTAGGTCGCCGCCGTAGGTGTAAGTCTCGTGTTGGGATTCAGCACCGTGTCACGAAGGAAGATGCAATGAAATGGTTCCAGGTCAAATACGAAGGTGTGATCCTCAACAAGTCCCAGAATATTGGTGCTTAAGCCCTTTGTGTTATGACGATTTTGCATTTATAGTGTTGATGTTTGTAGACACTGGCTATTGGCGTTTTGCAAACCTGAGTTAGATGCTTTCGGTAGTTCAAGATATTTTGTTATTTGTCTATTTAAATTTTATTATCAAGATTATGGCTTAGCTGCACTAAAAATCGCAGATACTAAATATGGACACTGTTTTTTCTCAAGTGATTATTCATGTTTCTCCTTACTATCATCCTGACTGTTCACTAGTTTAACACTTTACAAATGGTGAAGAGGGAAAAAATCCTTGCATTGGTCTCTCTGATTTTGAACTGATAATGGAACAAAGACTTAAAATACGCACAGAATCGTTTCTTGGGAATGAAGCATAAGCTTTTAATTTCAGCTAAGCTAATCACAACAGAGCTGAAGGTAACGCTGCATAGTTATCAGTAGCCTTTCTTGTTATTCCTTTTCAGTTTGTATGTCTCTGCAACTTCCACCAATATGCAAAAGCAATTAGTCAGGAATTCTGAATACCTAAATCCGTTTCAATAGTGTATTACCATCATGTTTAATATAGGCCACCTTACATGCTAAACACTTGCAGCAAAAACAAAAGAACACTAGACATGGCCGCGTATTCAAGTTTGCATCCATAAAAGGCCAATTTGTACCCACGTAGTCAGGTTCTGCAACTATATCAAAACAGATTTGAAAAACCCTCTCTCTCTCTCTCTTTTCCTCTTCATGATACTACTGGCTTTTGCTGGATCTTTAACTTTGGGTTCTATTCAGTTGGCATCAAAGATCAGCAAACTCAGATTTCACGGCATGACGGCCAATCCATCTTTCACTCTACTTGGGGCATGAAAAACCTTTCCTGATAAAAAGAAATCCCTAAAAATGTTCCCAGGACGGGCTTAAGAATTTGCATTAATTGAAGAAAAGAGACTAATGATGCATTTTGCTGCAAGAACTAAGCCATGGAATTGGAATTGAATGATGTTGAAGGTGCCATTCAGTCATTCATCAATGTTTCTGAAAAAAGTGACCAACTCCATCCAATTCCATTGTTATGTCAGCATTAAAAAAAACTCCGGTAAACCTCTAACCAATGCCCAATGTTTGCAAAATTTAAACAAAATTTCGAGGAATAACATGGGCAACTTAGCATCTTGCAATAGACTTATATGCATTAAGTTACCTTCCAAACCAACTTCAGAAATAAATGAAAGAATAAGAATGAATGACATGCTAAAAGAAGACCATGATGCTTTCGGATCAAGAAGAACACGTGTTTAAGAGTGAAGGCACCAAATTATTTTCACCACAAAATATATAGCTTTTAGCAGTGTGCCAAACATTCCAAAACATAAACATTCCATAGCAGGGACAATAAGTGCAACTTTCATCTACGAAAATTATCACACCCACGGCGACCATCTCTTCACAGCAATTTAATGCTGCCAAATGCAAGATCAGAACTTTCACTCAAAAAGATGCATCTTCAACTCTCATAACTTGAAAAATTAAAGCAGAAAAGAATCAAGCAGTAGAACAACCTAATGTAAATTTAACAAAATGAAAGGGCGCAATATTCTAACTAAATGGCTGTCCATTAACATATTTTCTACCGAAGGCCGCAAAAAGAAACATATTTCATTTCTCAAGACAAAACTGCAACAGAATGGGTACAAGCTCTTCGTCCAACCATGTGAAGCATATTAACAAAAGATATGAAGAGCTAGAAATTACATCATGGAATGATGAGCTTCTTCCCGGCATAGATAGTGTCCCCTGAGAGCCCATTAGCCTCTTTGATTGCATCAATTGACACCTAAAGAAAGATCCCCAAAACAAAACACAAAATAAATACCAAGAAACAATTCAAATCACATTTCAAACAGCCCATTCTAACAAGAAGCAACATAATTTGATCAAAATTCTCCAAAAAGAAGAAGCGGTTTACATACCCCATATTTTCTAGAGAGTCCCCAAAGTGTATCTCCCCTTACTAGCTCAACTGTTCTACACGATGCGGGCTCCGGCTCACTTTTCTCCGTACATATGCTAGGCTTCTTAATATCCACAAAAGCAAAAAAAAAAAATTTCAAAGAAAAAATTAAATGAGTTAGTGCAAAAATATACCCTGACGATGAGTCGACTCGGCGATCAGCTGAGGCTGAGTTGTCACATTTCTGTTTTTATTGAGTGGGTTTAAAGCTTTGAGGATGCAGATTGCAATTCCAGAGAACACCACAAACTCAGCGGTTTTCGCGACGGCGGCTTCTCTGCCGTTGCCATTCCCGTCATTTTCGGCGGGGACGCTAGGGGTCGGCACGGAATCTTCCGGTGATTGCACTGCCGGAGATGAAGATTAATCAGTTTGGGATTTGAAGTTTCAATGTTTCGGTCTTTGGACAATGGACAGTGGCAGGCAGCAGTACTAGGAATGGCAAAAGGTTGGGTCGCCCGAGCCCGACCCGAGAAAAAAATTTGAAGTTAGGGTCGGAAATCGGGTCAACATCGGGTCTGGCCCGACCCTGCCGAAATTGTTTTCAACCCCACAATTCAATTCCAATTTTTATAACCGTTTCAACCAATTCCACGATCATTTCAAACACAATTCAATTTCACAACTATTTTAACTCCACACACAAATCAATTTCAAAATCCAACATGAAAAACACACAATGTAATTCCACAACTATTTTACCTATATACAATTCAATTCAACAACTCAATAAAAATAAAAATAAAAAACTCATGTCTTTTTTTTTTTAAGGAAATAAACTTCATTAAGCAGATAACTTAGAAATCAACCAAGGGGGTGGAATATGCCTCCACTCCCCCGGACCTGACAAAGAACCCCCCACCATAGCAATAGAATGAGCAGCGGAGTTCGCAGATCGCAACATCTTTTATAGATTGAGCTAAAGCTCTATAATCGTCAATAACAAGACCAAAACCATTAGGGCTAAAACTATTAGTAGTCAAAGCACTGGAAACTTGTAAGCTGTCCATTTCAACAATGACAGGAAATACGGGTAATCTCTTGAGCCAGTTGAGGATCTCTCGCACTCCAATAGCTTCAGCCTCCCGGGCACCAAAACTACCCATAAAGCAATCACTCCTTGCAACTATGAAAACCCCATCCGAATTACGAATGACAGCCCTATGACTATTCTTGCCACTGGAAGAGAAGGTTGCCGCATCAACATTACATTTAAACCACCCCACACTTGGTCTTTGCCAACACACAACCCCATGAGAATCTGACACAAAAGTGTTATCAAATAGCTGCAGCTTCCTCACAGAACGCCATTGAAAAAGAATCTAGTCGGCTAGATTAAAAACACTTGACAACCTCTCATTTTTGTTCTTCCAAACCTTAGAATTCCTATTCAACCAAAGGCTCCAACAAATCATGGCAGCAAGGTCACAATCATCACTGCTACAACGGGCAAAAACTCTCTCCAACTAATCCCCAAAATACACACAACCCCCCTCATAACTAATTGGAGACAATAACCAACATGATTTAGCAACAGAACAGTTCAACAGACAATGGACAACAGATTCATCAACTACATTACAAATGGGACAGCTAGAAGCTAACTCAACTTGACTGCGTCGTAAGTTATCCGCGGTGGGCAGGACATTAACCCCCGCACGCTAAATAAAATGCTTAACTTTAGCAGGGACTTTAAGCTTCCAAATTTGTTGCTATATATTACTAAAAGGAATCTCCGAAAGATAAACTAACATTTTGTAGCAGCTACGAATAGTAAACAAACCTTTAGAATTAGCAGACCAATACCAGACATCATCATCTCTTCTACTACTTAGAGGAATTTGGGTGATAAGACCTCAATCTCTCTCATTAAAGATATCTGTCAGTGTATCTAAGTCCCAGTTGCGTTGCCTTGGTAACATGAGGCTGCTTACTAGAGCATTGATTATACTATCAGGCAGGGGGGTAGTAACATATCCATGATCTAGATCTGGAAGCCAAGGAGAGCCACCAATCGTGGTTTGAAGACCATTACTGATTTGAATGCGACTGCCCTGGGTAATCACATGATAAGCTGCCATAATAGACCGCCAAGCATAGCTAGGATTGCTTCCCACAGTAGCTTTGCCAAATGAGGTCAGCGGGTGGTATCTAGATTTAAGGATGCGCGCCACCAAGCTATCGGGATGAGATAAAAGCCCCACCCTTATTTTCCAAGCATTGCCACGTTAAAGTAGTGCAGCTGCTTAAAGTCGAATCCACCATGAGCTTTAGGCTTACATAACCTCTCTTACCGCGTCCAATTTATCCCTTTACTGTCACTTTGATGATTACCCCATCAGAATGAATTTATCATGCACTCAAGCTCTCTACAAAGATCCAAAGGAATAAGGTATAAGTTCATTGCATAATTCGACATTGCATGTGCAATTGTTTCAATAAGATTTTGTTCCCCGCTCTAGATAACAGCTTCTAATTCTAGCCATGGAGACGATGCCAAATCTTGTCACGGATAAATCGAACTGCCTCATTCTTGTTTCGGCCAATAGAAGATGGCAAGCTAAGGTAGGAGCCATGGTTGCTGGTAGCTGCAACCTCCAGAATGTCGCAAACTTGCTGAGCTGAGACAGCCCGAACATTAGCATTATAAGATATCGAAGATTTATTGTAGTTCACAACTTGTCCCGAAGTTGCCCCATAACTGGCCAACGACTGTTTGATGATCCAAGCCTCTTGTTCATTTGCATGAAAGAAAATGAAGTAGTCATCCGCGAAAAAAAGATGAGTCACAATCGGAGCTCCCCTAGTTGTCCTAACTCTATGCATCAAATCTGCCCTCTCTTACTTGCGAAATAAAGAACTCAATCCCCTCCGCACAAATGATGAACAGATACGGAGATAAGGGATCTCTTTGCCTCAGCCCTCTGCTAGGAACAATTGGGCCTACTTCCTTATTGCCCTGGATAACCTTATAAGTGATGGTAGAAACACACAATAATATTAGCTTAACCCATCTCGTAGCGAATCCCAGCTTCAACATCATAGCTTTTAAAAAACCCCATTCAATCATATCATACACCTTGGACATGTCAATCTTTAAAGCGGCAATCCATGTCTTCCCTCGCCGCTTTCGCTTTAAATAATGCATAATTTCTGCCGATATTAGGATGTTATCAGTGATGGCCCTTCCAAGGACAAATGCACTTTGATTCTCAGAGATAATTGAGCTGAGGACAACTTTCATACGATTAGCTAACATTTTTACCATAATCTTGTAAAGAACATTACATAATGCTATTGGTCATAAGTAAGCTAAATACTCAGGTTTAGACTTTTTTGGAATTAACACTATGGCAATAACATTTAACTCTTCAGAGAATTCACAATTATCAATAAAATTTAAACAACCAGCAGTAACATCACCTCTAACAATATGCCAAAATTTCTAAAAGAATGTTGGGTTCATTCCATCCGGCCCGGCGCGATTTGTCTGGATGCATGCTAAAGAGCACATCACGAACATCAGTAGCCGTGAAAGGCTCCAGTAACTCCTGATTTTGTGCAGCAGTATTCTTAGTTGCAACACATGATATAATATCTGCACTAGTACTTCATTCTGCGTGAAATAATTTTGAGAAATACTCCCCTATTAAAGAGTTCACCTCAACCAGATTTGAGCACCACTAACCAGAGCTATTCCCTAATCTCCCTATCATGTTTTGTCGCTTTCTCTTAGAAGCAGTAGAGTGGAAATACCAGGAGTTCATGTCCCTTTCCTTCAACTACAGCGACTTCGACCTTTGTTTCCAAAACACCTCATGGCTGTGCAGTAACTCATTGTAACGCTTTCTTATTTCCACAAATTCGGGCACACTCGTTTGATCTTGACAGCCCATAAGAGACCCTATTTTTTACTTGCAGGAAGCCAGCCGATTGACAAAATCACAGGCAAGATGACCTCCCCAACGCATGAGAGCAGACCCACAAAACAAAAGCTTAGATTAAATAGGACAACCACTTGAAAGCTCCCAACTCTTTGTAACCACCTCCATACAATCTGGCTCACGAAGCCAAACATTCTCAAACCTGAACCTTTTAATCCTAGGAAATTGATGGTGCGAGGAATGGTCCAGAAAAATTGGCAGGTGATCAGAACACATAGCCTCCAAACTCACTACGCTAGCTTTCGTAAAAAGGGAGAGCCAGGTGTTGGAAACCAAAGCTATATCTAATCTCTCCTCCACTCAGTCAATTGTGCCCCGAGACCTCTCTCAAGCGTACTGATAGCCTTCCATGCCTAAGTCGACCAAACCAGAATCTGAGACAGTCGCACGAAAGCCTTGGAGCTTTTAATTTGGGTGCTGACATCTACCACGCTTTTCACTGTTATGCAGGACATCATTGAAGTCTCCAATGCACACCCACGGTAAAGAAGAAAGGGTAAAGAGCAAAGTAACTCCCAGGAATCTCACCTCTTACTCGTCTCAGGAAACCGTAGAACCCCGTACACTACCATGTTCTAGAGTCTGCATTTTCTACTCGGACGTCAATGAAATTACGCCCACATTTAAGAAGCCTAACATTGTGAGAAGATTTCCAGTAAAGGGTGAGCCCACCACTTCGGCCCACTTTATCCACATTAAACAAATTATCAAAGCCCAACTTAAACTTCAAGTTCTCTAATTTTTCTCTACTACATAAAGTTTCCATTAGAAATATAAAATTTGGTTTTTTTGCTTCTGACCAAGTCCAACAAAACCTGCACTGTCCGTGGGTAGCCCAGCCCACAGCAGTTCCAATTTAAGAAACTCATTGCTCTCGGTGGGCCTGTGAACCAGGACCCACCGCTAATCTATTTTTTGAACCACCCACATTATCCATCACTTGGGTGTATTTAGTCTCATCACTCCCCAATTCTAGCTGCATTGCACCATGAGCCCTTCTCCGTTTGGCATCTATAACAATAATACCGGAGTTAAACTCTTCCCCACACTCCTGCAATTGACCTGAAACTTTAGGAGGTGCCATCACTTCCTTTCATTTATCAAGCAGTTGACCACGTTTTGTCAGAAAATGTTAAGATCTTGCTATAGTATCCATAATCCCGGTAATGTCTCCCCCCTCATAATTATTTCCCTTATTCAAGCTTGGATTTATGGTACCTTCCATATCAACTGTTATGGCCTCATCGGAATTAATGCAGCTTCCAAATTTCATCTCCTCCTCCCCTGGTGGAATTGACCGCAGCCAGTGATCGCCGGCGTTCATCAAATTTCTACGTGTAGGCGCCTTCATCCAGTGGCCATACGGCTTAGTAATAGTAGCCGTAGTACACTCATACATTGCTTCCTTTCCTTTATCAAGCAGTTGACCACGTTTTGTTAGAAAATGTTGAGATCCTGCTATAATATCCACAATCCTGGTAATGTCTCCCCCCTCATAATTATTTCCCTTATTCAAGCTTGGATTTATGGTACCTTCCATATCAACTGTCATGGCCTCACCGGAATTAATGCAGCTTCCAATTTTCATCTACTCCTCCCCTGGTGGAGTTGACCGCAGCCAGCGATCACCGGCGTTCATCAAATTTCTACGTGTAGGCGCCTTTATCCAGTGGCCATACGGCTTAGTAATAGTAGCCGTAGTACACTCATACATCGCTTTCTTTCCTTTATCAAGCAGTTGACCACGTTTTATTAGCAAACGTTGAGATCCTACTATAATATCCACAATCCTGGTAATGTCTCCCCCCTCATAATTATTTCCCTTATTCAAGCTTGGATTTATGGTACCTTCCATATCAACTGTTATGGCCTCACCGGAATTAATGCAACTTCCAAATTTCATCTCCTCCTCCCCTGGTGGAGTTGACCGCAGCCAGCGATCGCCGGCGTTCATCAAATTTCTACGTGTAGGCGCTTTCATCCAGTGGCCATACGGCTTAGTAATAGTAGCCGTAGTACACTCATACATCACTTCATTTCCTTTATCAAGCAGTTGACCACGTTTTGTTAGAAAATGTTGAGATCCTGCTATAGTATCCACAATCCTGGTAATGTCTCCCCCCTCATAATTATTTCCCTTATTCAAGCCTAGATTTATGGTACCTTCCATATCAACTGTTATGGCCTCTCTAGAATTAATGCAGCTTCTAAATTTCATCTCCTCCTCCCTTAGTGGAGTTGACCGCAGCCAGCGATCGCCGACGTTCATCAAATTTCTACGTGTAGGCGCCTTCATCCAGTGGCCATACGATTTATTAATAGTAGTTGTAGTACACTCATACAAAGATGGATAACTTTTCTCTATGTGACCAAGGAGACCACAGATAAAGCAAAACACATTCAGCCTTTCATATTTGAAATCCACCCATATCTAATCTCCATCTACTTTCTTGAGACACATCATATGCTTGAGAGGCTGTCTAACATCAATGGCCACCCGGATCCTCATATAGTTCCTCCAAATCCCCTTAAGATTATTTTCATCTGATTCTACAAACTTGCCAATGTAATTACCAATACTCTGTAAGATTTTCTCTGATTGAAAACCGATAGGAAGGTTGTAGATTTGGGTCCAAAATGTTGTATGAAATAAATGTACATGCTGAGGTTGATCATCTGCCCCCATACGCTGAACGATGAGGATATATTGGTCAAATATCCAAGGCCCTGAGTCTATCACTCTGTTGATGTCAATTTCATGAAAGAATTGGAAGAGAAATAGTATAGGCGATAGATCTTTAATACAAACTTCTCTGTCAGGCCTCCACAGCGAAGCCATAGTGCTCTTCATGACTGGAAAATTAATCACCTTGTCCGTCAAAAACCTACCCACAAGGCAGTAACGGAAATCACTTTTGGCCTCCTCGCGTTCATCATCCTTAACCCCCGCTACAATTATCCCCCCTTCCTCCTCCTCAGCAAAAGTAAGTCGTGCATAAGAACTGTTTAAGTCAGCCTCCATGGTTGTGCTTGTACCCGCCATACTCAGAACAACGTGACTAACTTGGTAGAGGCGATATAGTGAATAAGAAAAAAACTAAAGAGCAAAGAAAATGAAGAAGGAAAAAACTCTTGTCTTATACAAATAAAAACACACAATTTAGTTCCACAACTCAACATTAAAAAAAAAATGTCTTATACAAATAAAAACTCATAATTCAATTCCACAACCAAACATTGGAAAAAAGAAAAGAATTACTCCAACACTTGTGGGCCACTTTCATCTTCATCCACAAATTCCTCTCCACTAAAAATTTCAGTTTCAAGAATTTTACCTGTAAAAAAAAATGAGAAAATAATTTAAGTTTTTAAAATTATTACTAAAGCAATTATTTAAATATTTTGTACATTATTTGTATTAATACCTTTGGAGTTTGCCCATAGCCAACGTTAAGTGCACATAAGCGCTTCCAATGTCGGAGGATGAAGTCTACTCCGATATGGAGTCAACACTTTACCTCCAGTGCTAAACGCAGATTCAGAGGCAACGGTTGTCACATGAATGACTAAAATATCATTGGTCATTTAAGCCAAAATAGGGTATTTACCTTGGTTCACCTTCCACCAATTCAGAATATCAAAGTCGATAGTGGATTTGATTAAAGGCTCTTTTAAATACCTCTCAAGGTTAGACTTCGATACCATGGTCTCACTATTTTGGCTTGGAAATGCCTCAAACTTACTTATATTAAAAAATTTATGGCCAACTCCTACATTAAAATTAAAACAAACATTGACTGAAGAAGATTCACCAACAACCACAACACTCACATTCTCATTCTTACCTTCATAAAGCTTAACCAAATCGTTACTTAAATTACGTACCCTTTGAATGTCATTTGCAGCACCCTCACTATAAAGTTGTGGAAAATAATAATTAACCAACTGCATTTTAAACCTCGGATCAAGAGTAATCGTCATAACCAAAATCCCATGAATTTGTGCCCAATATTTATCAAATTTCATAATCATTTGACCATCCATTTCTCTAACCACAGGCGCATAAGAAAGTTCCCATTCATCCAAATTAATCCTTATTTCACATATCATTGGAGAAAAAAGATTAAATGTGAGATATTGCATACTTGAAAATAACTCTGTCATCGAGTAAAACGGCAACAATAATTCCAACATCTTTTCAACCATCTCTCATTCCTCATCTGTTGGCAAAGAGGTGTGGTGTTTGTCGAGCTGCTGCAGTGTAGAAAAGACTGTTTTATATTTCACAGCAACACCAAGCATAACATATGTAGAATTCCATCTAGTTACACAATCAAGTACCAACATTTTCCTCACACTTAACTTGTAATTGCCGCGCAGCCATCTCAAAATTTTCCACCCTCTTTGGTGTGCCGGTCCAACAAGACCCATTATCCCTAATCTTTTTAATCCACTCTTCAATCACTTTCATCCCCTCCTTCACAATTAGGTTTAAAATATAAGTCACACATCTCATATGAAAAAAATCCCCACCCATTAACATAGAATCAACTGAAATAAATCCCATCAACTTATCAACCATAGCATCATTGGTTGAACAATTATGTAAAGTTACAACCAATATCCTTCTATCCACATTCCAATCCAACATACATTTAAAAAATGATTCAGAAAAAAATTCAGCGATATGTGGATCCGACAAATATATGAACCTATTCATTACCAAAAAACTAAATTTTAGAATTAATTAAATTGAATTAGAAATAAGTAAACATAATATCGACTTTGCAAATATATGAACCTGTTTATCACCAAAAATCTAAATTTTAGAATTAATTAAATTGAATTAAAATAAATATCAATTAATGAGAAAAGTACCTTAAAATTCAATTTGTAACCGCCAAGACTTGTCCACAAAATATCCCGTAACAACTATGTACCCATTCTTTTGATTACTCGCAGTCCACATATCTGTAGTAATTGCCACTCTACTATCATTATTCTCCAACAAAACCATCGTTTTTTCCTTTTTAGCTAGAGACAATTTAAGAATCTCACTCTTTAAAGTGTTTCTACTCAAATTCTTCACCAAAGGGTTGGCATAAGACATCAAATCTCTAAATGCATCATATTCCACAAAATTAAGTGATAGTTCATGCTTTACAACCAAGGTTGCTATCTTTGGCTGAGCAACAATTGGATCAAATTCTGTCGTCCCAATACAACTTGTTCCAACATCTTTCCTCTTCAGGCGAAGAGTTTTTTGTAAGCTATCAAAAACTGGGGGAACATCCTTTGCCTTACATGATCTTTTCAAATGTCTATTCAAATGTGAAGTTCTATTATGACCAGATGCTACCAACTTATCTTGATAATGATTACATTTCATCTTCAATTCACCATTAATGGCTACCTTGGTGAAGTGTCCCTAAACATAAGAAGGTTCTCGCACACCTCTTTTTTTTTTTTTTTTTTATAACTACTTTGTTGTAACCCATCATCACCATGAGATGCCTCTTCAACTCCTTCAACTTCTTGGACCCCTTCAAGAGGAATGACATCATTTCTATTCTCTTCGCCAACATGAAAATTCTCACGTGAATTTGACATAATGACCTAAATTACATGCGTAACAAGTTGCAATTAATTTATAGACTTAAAATATGATTGAACTTATAAATTTTAAGTTAATTTATAAACTCAAAATATGATTAAACTTAATTTACAATTACAACATAATAATTAATATTTACAATCCTATATAAGGCTATATTTAGCTAAAATATAATATTCATAGTAACTACATAATCATTATGAATATAATTAGCTAAAATTATAAATAAAATTATAAGCTTAAATGAAAAAAATTAATTAATATTTATGAAATTATAAATTTAAGATATAATTAAACTTAATTTACAATTATAACATAATAATTAAATAAACCCTATATATAGCTTTATATGTAGCCACAATATAATATTTACAGTAACTACATAATTAATTAATGAGATATTATCATTTTACTACTAAAGTTTTACTGACATATCATGTCAGTACCAAGGTTTGCTGAAAAGTGCATTTTACTACCAAAATTTTGCGTTGTTATCAATTTACTACCATTCTATTAACAGTGTTAAAAGTTTGTTGATGTCATAAGAGTATCAAAGACATTTCCAGCTGTAAGAGTAAAATTGTTTGTTAATTTGATAGATAAATTATCATTTTACTACCAAGTTTTTAAAGGAATTATCATTTTACTACCAAACTCTTAGGGGTAAAATTGACTTTTAACTCAATTTCGTTAAACATTAAATTTTTCTTAACGGAATGGTAGTGAATTGATAACATCGTAAAATTTTGATAGTAAAATGTACTTTTTGACAAACCTTGGTACTGACATGATATGTCAGTAAAACTTTGATAGTAAAATGATAATTTCCCTTAATTAATTAACATGAATATATTTAGCTAAAATTATTAAATTATAAATTCAATTATAAGCTTAAATGAAAAACATTAATTAATATTCATGAAATTAAAATTACCAAAGCTAAATAGCTAATGCCGGCGGCAGAAGCCACAGAACGTGTGTGTAGAAGTTGAACGTGTGCATTGGCTGGCAGGCAGACACGGTAGGATGGCGACAAAGGGTTGTTGGTTCACGTCGCGGCGTCACGCAGCTGATAGCGATTGGAGTTAGAGCAAGTTGCAGGCAGCACGTGACAGCGAGACAAATGGCTGATTGACTGGCGTGCGGCAGACAGTCACGATGCTAGCTGATAGGTTGGCGGCTGAGTGGCCGACTTAGGGTTTTTGTGAATTTGTGTAAGTGTATGTAGTGTATGTGATTTATAGTTTAGAGTGAAGTGTGCGCGTGTAATCTATCATCTGTATTGTATGCGTGTGTAAAACTTGTGTTAGCTTTTTTTTTTTTAAATATGGTCGAATCAGGTCAGCTTAAACCCGACTCTGACTCAAAATTTATTCAGACTTAAAAATTTTAACCCAAACCTAACTTAATACCAAAAAATTTAAGTCAAAACTCTAAAAATAAGTATAGCATCTGTCGGATCAAAATCAACATCGGGCCAAATTGCTAAGCCTAGCAGTCACTGGCATTATTTTGCAAACTCAAGACCGTCCCGTGTGTAAATGAAGTTTTTGTCGTTATTCTACGCGTGGTGTTCACGCGCTTTGCTCATCGTAACTGGACGGATTTGGGAGGAAAGAAGATGTTTGCTTTTGCAATGTAAATGTCTTAATGGCCCGAATCTCAGATGGGGCATGGACCCTTCTTAGGAGTCCGGCCCGTCCGGGGCAAGCAAAACCCAAAGCGGTTGCTCGAGGCGTGAGGCAAACAAGTCATCCCACAAGGTGACACGTGCAACATGTCTGACAAGCGTGTACTCTCCACATTCCACTCAGTCTTACCAGATTCATCTTTGACATTCGTACAGATTCTTAAGCAAACCATATGGCTGAATGGCTCTCATGTTGCCATGTCAGCATTTTTTTTTTTCGCAATTTCCAACTCCAAAATTTTGTAATTTCTTCCTCCTCATAATTTCCAGATATTCTAGTATCACCCCAAACAAAATCCAACTCTTCTCTTCATTTTTAAGTTAGCTCTATCTCTGTGCATGGTTCCTTTGCTTGCTTGAACAACAATGGCTGCTCAGTTACTCACTCCTGTTTGCATTGATGTTCTCAAACTTCAAAACCCATCATTGAATAGTTTCAGCTCAAGAAGTTCATGGCGCTTGCTGGCTAATAACACTAGCAGTTTGAGCTTGATGAGTCACAGTAGCAAGAGAAGAATCTGTGGCAGAGCGAGGGTCACCGCAGAGGACTCTGCTTCAACGGATGCCATTGCTGATGACTATTATGCTGTTTTGGGATTGGTAAATTTATTTAAATGTGTCTGCTTTGATCATGAGAAATGTGCATTTTTTAATGTTGAATCTATGTCCGTTGCTGTTTCGCTTGTTGTAAAGTTGGCCCCACTACTTTGATTATATGCTCTTGCTCTCCAAATGCTTTAATTTTGAGTTAAATGTTTCGTTAAAGCTCTAAGTGTTTGCTGGATTGGTGTTTGATACGTCTGATTGTTGGCTGTTGTGCATGTTACCAGCTTCCAGATGCTACACCAGAGCAGATCAAGAAAGCTTACTATAATTGCATGAAAGCATGCCATCCAGATTTAAGTGGCGATGATCCGGAGACCACAAATTTCTGCATGTTCATTAATGAGGTTTATGCGGTGGGTTCCCATTTGAATTTGAGTGATTATATTACAATTTAAGTCTTTATTTTTCTTCTGCTATAAGTAGACAATTGAAGTGCAGGTTCTCAGTGACCCGGTGCAGCGGATGGTTTATGATGAAATTCACGGTTATTCATTGATTGCAACCAATCCTTTCTTGGATGATTCCTGCCCCAAGGATCATGTGTTTGTTGATGAGTTTAGTTGCATAGGTATGTATAAAGCAACACTTCTAGATATACTATAACCAAGTGATGCTGGTTGTGAGTGTATGTACTGTAGAATATGATGCAGCAGTTGTGAATGTATCACTTCCTCCCCTGAGATTGTGATGTCAACATCAAAATTTTAATTATTTCGGGCAGTTGTAACTTTATTTTGGAAAAAAAAAATCTTATAGAGTATGTAATGCTGATCATTCAAGCTTCAGTTAAGACATTTTCCTAGCATCACTACTTTTAAATCTCTCTTTTATGAAATGTATGTGTAAGACTAAGTTCTGAGGCGAATGATAAATGCCTAGAAATTCTAAGAACTTTTGTGAATCTGGCATCTTTTCTTTGCAGGCTGTAAAAATTGTAACAACGTGGCCCCAGAAGTTTTTAAAATTGAAGAGGACTTTGGAAGAGCAAGAGTGTACAACCAGTGTGGAATCAATGAATTTGTTCAACAAGCAATTGAAAGTTGGTATGTTCCTGCTGTGTGGAATCTGCGGATAATTTTTTTGTAATTGCCTTATTGTTCATATTTGCGATATCAATTTATGATTATAGTTACAAGAAGATCATTACTATCCATTACTTTGTTCATCTGTGCTCTATTATTTTCATGCCATTGTTTATTCTTCTACCAATAATTTTTGGATTATTATCAACTTATTAAAATACTGGAGACATTAAACGTGTTATATTCTTACATTTTTTCCTAGGTCCAAATCATTGTCATATGTTGTTTTATACCCATAAACTGATGATGATTATTCCATTTGTTATTCAGCCCAGTTGATTGCATTCATCGGACTTCTGCTCAACAGCTATCCCTGCTTGAAGACGAAATGCGCAGAGTAGAAAGAGTAAATGTAAGATTTCTTGTTACAGTTACACAACCAATTCTTGCAATTTCGTTATTAGGATTAGATGTTAATTATTCTGTATAGCATCCACGCTTATGATCTTTTCCTAATTGTTGAGTTGCTGAATAAATTCATGCTGACAGAATAGGGAAAGATAACATACGCCTGATGCTTTTCCACCAGTTAATTGATCTAAAATCTGAACAAATTCATGCTGACAGAGTAGGAAAGAGATCATACGCCTGACGTTTTTCCTCCAGTTAATTGATCTAAAATTACCGGTTCCATTGAAGATTTTATGACATTTTTTTGGGCTAAAATATTATTGAAGAAAAATTTTATCTTTGCTTTTGCTTTAAGCGTGGGAAGAACTTCTGTTTTTCTCTTGGAACATAACTTATAGCTAAATCTTGGTGTTTTTTTAATGTTGATCAGGTCGCCATGATGCTTTCAGGAATGGGATCTGGCTCAGCTGATGTTTTTAGGATGGTAAGAAAGATAATTTTGCTTTTTTTAAAAAAAATTTAAATATTATCCTTTCTGTCAACTAGATGAATTGTTTTTCAAAAAAAAAAAGAAAAAGAAGGTTGAATTGTTGCTCTCCATCTTAACACTTGTATGGTCTTGCAAAACAGAACTAACTTTATTCCCATTTTGTGATCTGCTTGGCTGTTTTCAGTATCTTATTAGTAATTCAAGCGTTTGTAATTAATTTTGCCCAATTATTTGGCAGGCAAGTTCTCGATGGGAAAAGAGGCAAGCAAAAGTTTTGGTATGTTATGTACATCTTAAATCAAGTTAATCTCTGGTTTATTTACAATTTTGTTGTGATACTGTGGCTTAGCTTGAGTAGCCTAAACCAGAGGCTAAATAAATCAGGGAGGTTTTCCTAAAATCTTTCTGATGCTTCGACTTGAAAAAATGTGTTTATTACATAGCCGTGCTTGGCAGATATGTAGTAAACTTATTGGTTTTCGGTCATTAAGTTCTACACTGCTGTGTTCAATCTCTGACTGATTTTGGCTGTTCATGGATGTTGATTTTATCAGTTCATGGTTGCTGATTCCAAGTTTTTCCCAGGAACAAGCTAAAATAAGGATGATGTATCGGGAGAAAGATTCTGACAAAACTGTGTCATACTGGAGTAACGTTTGGGGTAAGCCAAAAGACTATCGAAATTCAGGTATGACAGATTTCCGAGTAAGCTTTCCTGATAGTTAAATTCTTAAATTTTGCTATTCTTAATTTGTTTTAATTTATTTTTTCTGCATATAAATATCTAATGTTTATAAAAGCTTTACTTATTGAAACTTGTTTATCACACACTCCTGATTCGATGATGATTAACCCTGTAAAATACGAGAATGGTGAATATGAAGTTCTCTAGTCCTTGCTGAATTAAAAGAATTGACTGTCTTTGACCTTAAGGAGACTTCGGAAAGAATTATAGTAAAATCCTGGCATTGGGTGTCCCAAAGGAGATACCTTCAGTAGCTGATAGAGATTTCTTACATGGTCAGACTCCAGTCTCCACTAACTTTATTTGGAAGGTTTGCCAGTTACAACTAGTACAGATGGAGACAAAAGATTTGTTGGTCAAACCTTGTTGTATTTGACATATAGAAGGCACAGAACTGTATTGATTTTAAGATTTTTAAATTGTAAAATGCTAGACGCTGACAACAATGGTTCCTATGTTATTGCTACATTCCTGTCTTGTGTTGAAGTACGAAGCTGTCGGGTAAAAGACTTCCTTGAAATAAATATTTAAAAACTAAGAGTATTGCCACAATATTAATCAAGCTAACAAATTTTTGTTTAAGTGGAAGTTTAATGGATTTCAAAGGTTTATAGTGCTCAGGATTCTGGCTATCTTTGGTTTTAATACGTTATTGCAAATTTAGAACTGTTATTAAAGGAGCTTAATGTTTTTACTTTCAGAAAATAAATGTGTATGTTTATAATTTCTTGCGTGTCCTTGGCATGTTTTGCTGGCTCTGCTTCTACTAAATTTCAATGAATCTTGTGTGTAGTTGTTGCAGAAGAGGAAGTGAAGGAGAGATCAAAGAGGGCGGCAGCAGCAGCACGAAGATGGAGGGAGTACTCAAGGAGAGGTGCTGACCAACCTCCCACGTTCAAACTTCCAGAGGCAACAACTAGCAAAGAGAAATGAACTAGTAAAATCTGGTAATTTTTCTATTCCTATGATTAAATGTAATTAATTTAAGTTACGTCTTATTTTTAAGACTCTAATGAGCATGTTCCACATTTATTCATGTGGAACTGATGTCAAATTGTTCGACGTTGTAAATAATGATATATATGTAATTAAACCAACTAATGGAGGGGAAAAAAAAAGAAAGAAGATTTATAGAATAAACTTTCTACAGCATTTTACTGGTGGATGAACTTTTCAGTTCTGATTAGGCAGAAAAATAGTCTTTGTGACTTCATAGCAAACTGTTATTGGGAATCAGTTTGCCCGGATGCTGCGCAACCAGTTGTATATTGCAGTCACATTAGTATGTTTGTATCCTTTTTCATTGAATCTCTAGCTAGCTTCTTGCTTCTTCATTGAATCTCCGGCTAGTTTCTTGCATCTTACTAGGTCTAACAAAATGGTTTACTAGGTCATGCGCATATCATGACAAATTTATTTTGATCTAAACGCCATGCATTTAATAATTGTATCAAAATATTAAAACTAAATCTAATATAAAAAATAAATAAGTATTTAACAACTTATTTAATATCTATAGAGTTAATAAAATTTATATTAAATATTTGCACTCCGCCATAGATACATATGTATATATGGTGTTGATGTGGTATGAAATCTTGGACTTTATTAAAATTCGAGAAAATTATTAAATCATGTAGTTTAATAGAATAATAACATTATATTATTAAATAGCACAAATTAATACTCACACACTATTAAAGTTCTAAATCTATAAAGAATTTCATAAATGAAACACCATTTATATGTTCATTCTAAAAAAAAAAAAAAGAGAAGAAATTATATTTAATATTTGAGTTTTGATAAAAAGAAGGGAAAATATCTACTGTCTACTTATTTTTTACACTTTTTTTAAAAATACACAATTCCTTCATTTTTTTGTTGGAATCTACCTAAAGTTACATTTTTTTTCACTTTTCCACTTCGTTTGGAATCCGTTAAGAAAACTAACGGAAACTTTAAAAAATGACTATTTTACCCCCAAAACGAAAATTACAATTTCACCCTAAAAATACCAAAAATAATAAGATTTGATGATAAATATTATTATTGGTACGTTAATAAAGTACAAAAAAATTTTAATTACTAGAGATTATAACTCAATGAATAATAAAACTTTACTTATCTTAAATTCAATTAATGGTTTGTGAGATTGAGTTATTTTTAATACTACTGTTATAATTTAACATTCTAATTACCGATATATTTTTAAAAAAAACCTGCATTTGATAGTTGTGGAATTAATTTCTTTATTGATCGATGGAAAAAATTATTAGATTTAATCTGATTATTTTTTATAATTTTTAAGGTGAAATTGTAATTTTTGTTTTGGGGGGTAAAATGGTCATTTTTTAAAGTTTTCGTTAGTTTTTTTAACGGATTCCAAACGGAAATGGAAAAATGAAAAAAAAATGTAATTTTAGGTGGATTCCAGCCAAAAAATGAAGGAATTGTGTATTTTTGAAAAAATGTAAAAAACGGGTGGACGGTGGATATTTTTCCTAAAAAGAATTTGTAAATTGATTTAGAATAAAATTATAATCGTATCATTAATTAAAAAAAATTATATCTAATATTTAAATTTTGATCAAAAGAACTTGGGAATTGATTTATAATAAAATTATAATTGTATCATTAATAAGGTAAATAAGTCAAAAATTTTAATTTTAACCTGATAAAAAAAATCGTATCGATTAAAATTTAACTCATTAAATAATTATATTAAATTTAATAAATTATACTTATTTATTCATATTATATTCATATTAAATAATTGAATCGTGTTAAATTTAACCGGCTTTACTTCTCGCATTACACATCATAACAAACAGGAAGGTTTAATTAAGTTGTGGCGGCTTTCTTTTGAGTTGGTTGTTATAGTGAACGTATAAGACTCAAAGCTGGTATTTGAATTGACCGCAATTTTCTTCGTCAGCAGGGCACCAACTCTTCTGACTTCTGCAGTCATCATCTATTGACTATCATATTGGCAAACCCTAAGTTACATGTAGGGGGATCCCTATAATATTAATGCTAGGAGCTGAGCTCATTCTCGTCATCACCAATAAATATTACCATTTTGGTACTTTTTTTTTTTTTCATCCCTTTCTTTTTCTCTCTCTCTCTCTCTCTTTCTTTTTCTTTAGCACACAGTAAAGAACTACTAGTCGTTTTCATACTCTTAAACATTCCAAATGAACCAATTCGGAATATGTTTGGCATCAACTTTTCAGGAAATTGGAAAGAACAACTTAGAAATGCTTTTGAACATGCTTGTGACTTGTGAGTGCCGGGCCATCCGTTTTTGTTTTCCTTTTTAATGTTGATTTGATCATGTTTGCTGATTATTATTAACAAAATTATTGCTCTAACAGACCCCATTTCCTTTTTTTCTTTTTTCTTTTTTTTTGGTGGGGGGGGGGGGGGGGGGTCTCTGATTGTCCATTGGTGAGAACAAAGGGTAGCGTGGTGTAAAAGGCAAAATCTTCTTTGTTTGTTAAAATGCGAATCATAATGCTTTCGAGGAAGTTGACATCTCTGCTCCTTCCATCTTCTTTAGTCTGTATGCAAATGAATAGTGGAAATACCTTCCCCCCCCCCAAAAAATATATATATATAATATGACTTACAAGTAAACTGTAAATTCATACATTTCATTAACTTTGCCCTTAGCGGTCTCGTGGTGGACACTTGCAACCAAGGAGAAGAGGAAACTGCTTCAATTTAGGGACAATTCTCTCATTATTTACATTTACATTCTTTCAAAGAGAAGACACCCGCAAAATTGCTCCGTAATCATAACAAAACAAACAAGCTAGATGTCAATACAAAATCGAAAGAGCATTCAAGAATCAACAGGGAGGAAAAAAGGGAAAAAAAAACACACACACACTAGATGCCGAGCAAATATTTGTTATCTTGCGGTTGATGCAACACTATGAGCCCAAAACCTGAGCTGATCTTTCATGTTCACATCATGTCCCACAGATGGAATCCTCCAATTCATCAATGAATTTTCAACCTTTCTTTGATGATCCAGGACGGCCCATGCTTCTGATAAATAAGGCCTTGAAACAGTAGGCTTATTATTGTGATTATTATTAACTGATGCTTCTTCATGATCACGACCATCTTCTCTAGCATTGCTGCCGCTTCCTCTCAATCTTTGCAAGCCAGGAAGTATAGACGCCAGGCTTGAATCTTTATCTTCCTCAGAAAACACAAACCCCAAATCCATAAACCCTTTCAGCTCCTCAAACTCAAGGTCTGATAAACTCTTACTACTCTTCTTCTTCTTCTTCTTCTTATTCATCTTATTCTTCCTTTTTGGCTTCGCAGCCGTCACCATCTCTTCGTGTTGCTCATTATTAACTCTTTTTCTTTCAAACTCAGTAACTTCTTTGCCAGATACAATTGTTTGAAGCTTTGGTGTTAGCAGAGAATGATCAGAAGAGAAGCTTGTGGTACAACTTTTGCAGCTCGCCAAAGCATAGTCGCTTAAAGACCAGATATGGAGAATTGGTAAGCTTGAAACCTTTGGTTCTTGAACTTCCTGCTGAATTTCAAGAACTGGGTTTGTTTTTTGTGGCGATGCAGTTACCTTCTTGGTGAAAATCTCGCGCTCAAACCAGTATGAATCTAAGAGCTCAAAGATTTCTTCTGCAGCCATTTATTTGTAAAGTGCTGGCTACTGAAATATCTTGAATTTGATAAGATACGATCAAAATGAATTTTTTAGATTGCTATTTGCCTATATGGTCAATTGTTTATATATACACATACACAGCAGACACAGTTCCATAATTACATTAATGCCCATAATTTCATGCCCATATTGAGGAGTTGATGTAACTACACACCACCCTCTAAACGCGTTACTTTTGATTTGCTTGTGCATCATCATTCTCCTTTCAAAATAAATTGATTCATATCTCATAAGATTTAGCCAAAAAATAAAATAAAAAATAATAACACGTAAAAAGCTTAGAAAGTGTTAGAAATTGCTCTTTTTTTTTTAAATAAAGTTAAGTTTGCGTTTGAGTGTATTCAATTTAATATTAATAACACGTGGTGGCATCTTGAATATTCGATGCGAAGGAGACCATGTCAATGGGCCACGGCTTAAAAGTTGAAGGGTCATTATCATTTATTAGCACTTTAATTATGGAAAATTTATAAAAGTAACTCAAAATTTTTTACTATTTTCATAATTAGCCCTCTAAATTTTTTCCTATCAATATTAACCAAACACAAGATTTTCTCCCCAAATTATCTTTATTTACAAACTAACAGCAATTTTCTTTCTCTCCTTTTATCAAACCAAACGCAGTCTTACACTCTTAAATTATCACCGACGACGGCAAAAGGCAATGGGAAACGCTGACGGCGAACGGTAAAAGTGAACTCCGAGCATAATCCATCCGAATCCAACATCAATCCACATCACTGAGTGGTAAGAGTTATTTTCTCAACTTGCGAGAGAGTTTCAATGCGATTGTATCTTGGTGCGACAAGCTGCCCGTCGCACGAAAATTTCGTGCGACAATCTGCCTCTTCGTGCTACAGGCTGCTTGTCGCACCAAAAGGCAGATTCATTGCAACTGACTCTTTATTAGTTTGATAATGTGCAATTTTTTAAAAATAATTTTAGACTTAATTGATTTAGTTGTGCTTGAATTGTGAATTGATGATTGGTGGGAGACATTAGAAGATGCGACAGGCACGCGCGACGAGTGACAAGCAGCCTGTCACGCTCGCGACGAGTGACAAGCAGCCTGTCACGCTCGCGACGAGCAACAGGGGCGCGCGACGTGCAATAAGCGTGCATGCGAGCCTGCGCTTGCTACCTAGCGAGCGAACTTGCGCGATGGGTGCTGTACATTGTGCGAGTCTGCACACAAATCGCGCCCAAAACAACACACTCCCAAAACAATAACCACCACTACAAGCACTACCACCACCACCACCATTATTCTCAAATTACAACCCACTATTATTCTAAAATTTCATTTTTAATTAATGAAATATAAATAAAATGGCTAATCTAGGTTTTGTTGAAGTTGAATAATGAATCTTGTTGATTTTCTTTGCCGTTGCAGGTAGATAGGACACCAATGATGGGTGGAGCCGTCGCTAACGATGGGTGAAGTTACCGTCGGCTATGGGTGTTCTTGGCTCTAGGAGAGATTACGTGAAAGAGAGAGTTTTGGGGAGAGATGTGAGAGAGGCATTTTGGTCTGAAAATTTTATTTTTAGCTAATGTTGATAGAAATTAATTTATGGGGTTAAAATTGAAAAATCATAAAACTTTTGTGGTTATTTGTGTAAATTTTCCTTTAATTATCATGTTCACACTTCGTGAAAAAAATAAAATAAAATCATGTTGTTGCGACAAAGTATTGGTTTATAATATTAATTGGAGCACTTGCTTAACAACCATTATATAAATAAGTACAATTATTGAGCGGCAGAACTTTGTGTTCTTAGACTATACGGATCTTTATTTTTTACATGATTGATATGATTAAGACTTTAGTTATTAAACCGAAGTAATCTTTAATAAGCAATCCTTAATGACGGTTGATGCTTGATAATTACTTGTTTTAGTAAAGATAAAGTTCGAACTTATCCACTAAAACGGGATGTTGTGGTCCAGCACAGCTTGTATTTGATGATTTGATCAAACATCCAATGATGAGCCCAAGTAGTGCACGAATCAAATCATGATGCGAGCGGCAACACCTAATACTGTGTGCTTTTGGCTCCTAGTTATTACCGACCATTGGTTTTAGTTTATAAATTAGGGTAATTTTTAAAAACCTCCCCTGAGATTTGAGCTTGTTGCAAGTAGATGGCGAGAATATGTTTATTTGTAAAAAATCTCCTACCGTTAGTTACTTTTAACATTGACCGTTAGTTGACTGTGTAAAGACAATATTACCCTTAACAACAGTTTGTATGTGGAATTAACTAAAAAAAACTAAAATTATTAATTATTTTACCCTCTTTAAATTATTAATATTTTTTTAAAGTTTCTACAAAAAAAAATAATAAAATTAAAAAATTAAAAAATTATCTTTAAATTATTGATATTTTTTTAAAGCTCCTACAAGAAAGATAAAATTAAAAACTTAAAAATGAAATAGTTATAATTTTTACCTATGATATTGTAAATATTTAGAATTGACAAGGATAAAATTATCAAAAAATAGGGATTGTGCTTTTCGCGCTAACAATTTTAATTTTTTTTTTAGTTATGTCAGTTTACAAATTATTGTTAAGGGCAATATTGTCTTTGTACAGTCAACTAACGATCAATGTTAAAATTAACTGACGGTAGGGGGTGTTTTACAAATAAATAAATTCTCGCCATCTACTTGCAACAAGCCCAAACCTCAGGGGAGGTTTTTAAAAATTACCCTTATAAATTATTTTTTATTTCTTTAAATTGCAATATATTAAGGCCCGTGCAAAACACGTGAAGCCTCAAGCTTTGGAGAGCACAAACATGTAAAACTTGGATTGAGATCCTCTCCTTCTTAGTACTTTTGATATTTTAATATTTTAGTATTAATGAATAATTAAGATTTAACTATTTTTTTTATTTATTAATCGCCAATCATATTAATAGCACTTACTCAGATAAAAATCAAATCAAGAAAGGATCTTGATCCGTAAAACTTATCTCACCTTTGTTTTAAAGGACTCGGGTCATGTGAACAGTCTAATTTTAAAGCAGCTCTCGCAATAATAATTAAACAAAAAAGAAAACACAGTATGCGGCAGTTATAATTTTATGTACTTCTCATTATTTTATCCAAATTCCAATATTTTTGAAATTGGGCTGAGTTTTAGGCTCAGTTAAACAGTAAATGCCGAAGCTTTCAACAGAAACAAACCCTCCTGATATTAGCCCATTTTCGGTCTCACGGTCGCAACAGCAGACACTTCATTAATGCCTTGTTTGGTCGAGACTCAATAGGCCAAAAAGGACTCGAAATTTATTTTATTTCAAGAAAGGGCATGATTCATGAAGCAGCCAAGCATGAAAAGAAACATTCGTAAGCAACAACCAATCTACGGAAAGGCAATTGGCTCACTCTTTAATGAATAAAAGTATTGCCTTTTGACGCCGAAGTAACATTATCAGAAACCTTTATCAGACAAGAATATAAAAACATTATCGGAAATCATTTTGTATTCCAAACAGAACCCACAAACCCATTAGGCATCATCATCATGCTTGAGCATTTTTCCGATTTATCAATGGAGAATTCACCGGAAACTAGGGGACGGAGCTATCATTCTGCAAGTGCCCGCTTGATTAAAAAAATTTCTAAATTATATCTATTATTTAAATCACTGTCCGATTACTTAATTAAAATGTTTAATAAGAGTTGATAAATTTAAGCACCTAATCCAGTAAACTTAATTAAAATATTTCATGAGTTAAAAGTTGTGATCATTTACAATATAATTCATTATTGAGTTACACCTATGAACTAAATTTCTGACTCGTCCCTGAATCAGTAGTTGGTGTTGAAGTGAGAGAAGACGCGATAGTGCCGTTAACTGGAGGTAGAAATCCAACAAAGAGGCTAGCCCAGTTTCTCAAACCTTGCATTAACTCCATTAAAAGCCGAGTTTTTGAGCTTCCTTGACAGTGTCTTTCGTCAATACCAACAACTTTGGAGGCAAAAAGTTAGCCTTTCAAGCTGAATTTTCACAGATGGAAAAGGTGGGCTGCAAAAATGGCCGCATTGCATGGACCCACATGGAAGAAGGCTGGTATACATGAAGCAATCTTTAACTCAACTTATAAAATTAAAAGAAACTATGGTTTGGTTCTTGGTCTCTCTGAGAAATAGTGTCCAGAGACCAAAAGTTGCATTTTGTCTTGGGGTGGAGCAACTGCGTGCATTAGAAGGTATGATGATTTCAGGGTACTCTGTTTTAGGCTCTCCAGTTTTCAGCATCCTTGAAACAGATGAAGCCAAGCAAATAGAAGTGAGACCGAACCAAGTGAGATTGGAACTGAATAGAAATGCAAACATGACGGCAGATCATAGTACTTGGATGAACAAGCAAGTTCATGAACAGTAAGAGTACAATCAAACATGAAGCATTTCTTGCCTTGTGGTTGTCAAGGTTTGTTTTTCCGCACTGCCCTTGTCTAATTGCTTTACTTTTAGCTAAAGGGACTAGAATTTCGATTGCACCAGCTATTCTGGCTAGCATTTATAGAGATTTGAGTTTCTTGAAAGAAAAAGATTGTTGCTTCTCTCTCTTGTGAGTTGGATGAAGATTGTGAATCAGCAGTTGCTATACGTTCACCGTTTCAATTAGTCCAATTTTAGGCTTGGGAGAGGTTTATAGAATTAAGACCAAAGGCTGTAGTGATAAAAAATGGTCAGCCAAGATATGCTCGATGGCACAGGATAATGAATGGAGTTGAGAATGTGAGGACTGAGCACCGTTCTTGATTCAGCTAATGAGAGTTTTGAGTGGTGTCGCTACGCTAAAACTCTGGAAAACTGGAGCTTGCGAAGCTTTATAGAGAAAAGGAATTGTGAGTATCCGTTGATCCTGATTTGTGTGAGGAATTTCAGTCATTTGCTTGATGTTTGAGGATTTCCAAACTACTGGGGCTTTAATGTATAGAACAGTACCTTCCTCATCGAGTAGCAATGCAATTTGGAATGGATCAAGACCTTCCAGCTCGTGTTGCTAGGCCAAATGAGAGTGCTAAAATTGCTTTGGGTTATTACAGTAAGCCAATCAGATATGTGGAAGTGGAATTGAATATTTGCTGATGTTACCACCCTATACTTAAGTGCTGGAAGCAATCAGTTTCACGTCTGCAAAATGCAAGTAGTGGTGCTTTGCCACAGAAAATAATCCTAACAAGTTCAGCGGTAGCACCAAAGAATCAGATGGAGTGAAAAGAAAATTCGTCTTAACATTTTCTGTCAATTTGGTCTGTGGGTGCAGTAATGTTAACAACAAAGGAAAGGAAATTTGTTGCAAGGACCAAGACAACAGCAAGGAGATTGGATAGAACTAATGATACGGCTGGCAGTAAGGAAAATTCACCAGAAACTTTTAAAACAGAAGAGGAAAGATACTATGGAAACTAGTGATGCATCTGCTTGTACTGAATTGCACTTCTGATATCTGCCTCGGAAATATCAATCTCTTTCATAGGGAGTTAAGTGTAGATTGTATGTGTATGCTGCATTTATAACCAGCGGTATACTTGTAACTTCACAGAGAGTCAGTTGATTCTTGTTTCTACAGAAAATAAATTTTTGTGGTTCTTTAGAGTTTTACAGATTGCATACAAAAAGTCCTTTAGAAATAACAAACACTGCTTATATAATAAATGTAAGACCAACATCTTAAACTGACGCAATATGATTCATCCCAAGATGAACTGTAATTGCAATTCCGATCATTTTTATAATGAAGCTTGGGCTGATACATACCATTTGTCAAGTAATACACCAGATGTGGCAAATGCCCTGCGCATATTAGCAAACTTCATATTTAATCCCTTGAAGAAAACAAAAAAAGAAAGTCTATAGGCAACACTCTGTCAGGATTGAGAATACAATACATATGTTTCAGGTGATCAAATGAATTACACAAATGTTGGTTTTATTACAGACAATCTAGAGTTCTTTGAGAGAGGCCTTTTAGGAAAAATTCAAAACAGTCTACCAGACTGTAGTTTTTCATTTTACACAAAGATTACTTTGATTATGTACAAGTAAATTGCCCAATACTGTAAAATCTGGTAACCGAATATATCTCCCTAGTTTGAGCAGCATCCAATTCTCTTTAGAACGGATGAATCGTCATTGACATTTATCGTCTCTCCTTTAGATGGAAGTGTGGAAGCAGTTCCATTGCTGCCTGCTTCAACTGCTCTCTTGCTCACAATCTTGTATATCTGAGTAAGAACCTCAGTAAAAGCATTTTCCACATTGGTTGCATCCAATGCGGAAGTCTCCATGAAATAGAGAGACTCCTGCTCAGCAAAAGCTTTCCCATCCTCAGTTGAGACAGCCACAAGGTGTCGAAGATCTGTCTTATTGCCAATGAGCATGACAATAATGTTCGGATCTGTGTGCTCTCTTAACTCCCTCAACCACCTTCCAACATTCTGAAATGTAGCATGTCGTGTTACATCGTATACAAGCAAAGCACCAACGGCACCCCGGTAGTAAGCACTTGTAATTGCACGGTACCTAATAGAACAAAGAAGCAAATTACAAATGTTGGAAACTTGTGTGTTATATTTCTTTCATTTTGAAGCAAAGCAATTTATAGAACCTGATCAGTTTGCAGCATTTGTAGTATATTCAATAAAAGTATTTGATATGATGATAAAATAAGATGATTGAATTCATGTTTCCACTGTATCACAACGGTCAAGTGAATAAAATTATCACTGTGAACCATAAACAAATAAAAGTTAGCTCATCAAGGGGAGCATTATGATGACACTATATAGCTTATAAAATTTGAATAAAACAAAATTCATAACAAAACAAATAAAAAAAAATAATCCCATATATACTAAGTAATGAAGAGTGCTATAGATATCATTTTGTTGAAGTGTAAAACAAACATAGGTATTCCAAATTGTCTTTAAATGATTCCTTGTACATGTTTTCCATTTGGATGGTATACTGATGCTTAATTCACTTACCAGACATTGCATGCTTGTTTTATCACTAGAAATTAGGATTGATACGACTCTTTTTTCCAGTTTCTTATCCAAAAAAGGGGGGAAAGAAATGACTCTTTGTTCCTTCTTCTGCAATTAGTTATACATTAATTTCTAGATAACTTAAAGAAAGAAAAAAAGTTTCCAGGTATCAAGGATTGCCTTCGGCTAAGGCATTCTACAGCTTAAATTAGTTATCACGATGTCCTCTAAACAAATATTAGTGTTGTAGTCCTATAATCTAAAGTAGACTTTGCAGACCCAGATTGGCCAGTCAACTCCCATTCTCCAATTCTTCTCCATCAGAAGCTAAACCAGTCTGGATAATTTATTATCAACCCCATCAGTTTGTAACTTTGGATAATTTACACTCAGATAAGCTAGCAAGACATGTATCATCAGCCCCACCTTAAATCACCAATTCACTATTTGATGATCACTTTTTTCTCCAGTCTAGAAAGACCTTAAAAGCACAAAGGAAACCTTTTGATACCCTAAACTGCTCCTTCACTGTACTAAAGATACAAAGTGGCGTTATAAGCATAATAAAGAAAAGGGAGAGGGTAATGGTCTTACTATATTCTAAATCTGATACACCAATACGACCATCTTAAATGCAAAGAAGAAAGAACAGCTCAAGATCGATGGGCTTAAGATAAGCAATCACATGATTAGATTCAGGCAACCACTCTAGCCAAGAAAAGGTTTGAGACCAAACAAATTTATCAAATTGTCAATTAGCCAACATGTGCGTACACAGTATGCAAAGAGAGAAATCCATACTTCAGGTGTGACCGTGACTCCTATAACAATTTGTTTCATACATGACTGAAACAACATGGACACCTACGTGTATGAACACAGTATGCGAAGACAGAATTCCACCAACTACGTGTAACAGCAATTCTCATCCCGTGTAAACATTTAACTATTTGTTTCATACAGGATTGGAAAAACATGGACTGCATCTTTCAATTGAATTTCTAAAATGAGACCAACAGAAAACATACTTGAAGGTGCTATAACATAGACAAAACACCATATAATTGAAGAGGTTAATGCTTTAAATATCAACATCAGTCTCATTCCAATAAGTACTGAGACATCTCTAACCTTCCTTGAGTTTGTCACCAATATCAACAACCCTCCATAAATGTAACTGCATTAATCAACTTTATGAAAATCCTTTTTTTTCCTCAATTTTAAATATAGGCAAAGTTTATGTGATGAGAGGATTCCTCACAGTAACAGACAAATGTTGTCACATATCACCTCTAGGAAGACAGATGAAGGCAATTACTGATTTCAAAAACCTTACGAAATGTCACAAGTATGCATCTACAAATCACAATATCAGACCTTATGCGTTACCCAACTCATTGCTCATATATATTGCAAGGGTATACATGCTGACTCTCTTATCAGCTCCAATGTATGAGTAGTATCAAACAAATATAAAGTTTCCATTACTGTTAAGGCCTTGCAAATACATATTACTAATAAGACAATTAGTTGGTATTTGTACACCTATCAAGTGATTTCAATTGTTATCGCTACCCTTTCCAGATGATATCTACTAACCCTACAAGATAAATGATTATGGCTTTAATCATTTGATCACACAGACATGAACAAAGTATATGTATTCCAAAGAACAAAAGAAGGAGGCACAAGCAAAGAAAACCATCGAAATAAAAGCCCCAAAATAGTTTCAGAAAGAAAAACAGAACAATACAACCTCCAATAAAAAATCAAAATTCAAGAGTCCATAACAAGTTCAGACAGCAACAAGAAAACCCATCATCACAAGTAGCCGTGAATTCCAGATAAAGTACCCCAACTTGCCTATTGAATCAGATTGAAAACAACGTTATCAAAACCCATAGCACAAAATCAAAATTTCCATAAGAAATAACAGACTCCTCATGCCCTCACAAACCCATCAAGTATACATGAACACCAAGTTTCAGCTACAGGCTCACAAACCCACAAACGTTAAGATCATGCAACCAACACCCAATAAAAGTTGCAAGTAAAAGTGAGAGAAGGAACCAAAAAAAAAAAAAAAAAACCTTTCTTGGCCAGCAGTGTCCCAAATTTGAGCCTTGATAACCTTGTTATCAATCCTCAAACTCCTGGTCGCGAACTCGACACCAATAGTAGACTTAGACTCCAAATTAAACTCGTTTTTTGTAAACCTCGAGAGCAAGTTGGATTTACCAACGCCTGAGTCTCCAATCAAAACCAACTTGAAAAGGTAATCATACTCCTCATCAGGCTTGTAACCCGCCATTTATATAGGTGTACGTGTCACTGTTCACTTGTAACTAAGGAATCCCAAAGAAAGTTGGTAAAGAAACAGACAAGTACAGAGAGTGTCTCTCTCTCTCTCTCTTTGTGAGGGGTGGGAATAACTAGTAAGTGTTTGTATTTTGCTAAAGAAGCGGTGACAAAGAGGAGCTTGTATATTGTTTTGCTGTAAAAGTTTCGGCAGTTTTTGATTTGGATATGGGTTGGCAGGATCAAGAACCTAGCAGGAGCCTTCTAAATAATACCGAAAGTAACTCCCACCACCTGTATATTATTGATCCACCTTTTTATTCAACAAATCTATGCAAATCTTTGTAATTAATTTTGAAATTGATTTTTTTTTTCCTCCTTCACCATGGTAATTAACTTTTGTATCACTACCCACGTACTGATAAAGTAAAATATCTATCCATTCAAAAAAAAAAGAAAGTAAAATATCTGTTTCTTTTTCGTAATGGTTCATTTATTTACTTGAAAAATATTTTATTACAGTCCTGTTTCCACAGTTGACTGACTTGTAAATTATCAATTTTACACTTAAATAAATTAAAAAGACATTATATAGAAATTATTTTATTTTTGTTTCTGTTTTTAACGGGTAATTAAAAATTTATAATGCCCTAAAAAAATTAAGTAGATGAATATTTGGGGTTAATTTTTTTTATTTTCTTCAAAATTTAAGTAAAAGAACAACTAGATTTCCTAAAATTTGAGAAAATAGTCATTCACATCCTCCTATCTTCTTAGTAAGGTATATTAAGACCTTTTTTGTTATAATATTCTTTGCTCTATTAACTCAAAAACTAACTGCAATATCTTATAATAAAAAGAAAATTAATAGAATAATATGTACACAAAATATTTTCAAGATTTTAAAATCTATTAATTATCTTAAAGTAAATTTTATATACATAATATTAAAATAAATATAAATAATATAAATTTTCTTAAATATTACATAATATAATTGTAATATCATTAGTAAGTGAGATATATTTTATTAATTGTAAAATCTATTTAAGTAAGAGTTTATTTAAAATATTTGTAATAAATACACATATATTATTAAAAAATATAATAATTTATATTTATAAAAATATTTTAATATTATCAATCCATGGAAAAAATAAATTATTTATATTATATTTGTATTTATTAAAAAAAATTTAAAGTCAATTATTGTAGTTACTATATTAAAAAGATATTTTCATCAAAAGAAATTTTGGTGTGGTTCATTGAAAACTTGAAGATTTATATGATTATTTTCCTAAATTTTAGGAATGTAACTATATTTTTCCCAAATTTTGTATTATAATTTTTGAGAAATTTGAATGCAAAGTCAATTTTACCCCCGCATATGCACGTCCGTTTATTAATCACATTTACGTGGAGATTAAAAATAATTTGTCAACAAGTAAAGGATGTTAATTGGGCAAAGTGTCCTGTTTTGGCAGCAAAGTATTAATGTTTATTTTCCTCCTACAAACATGAAACTGTTTTATATGTTTTCTTACTTCTGGATTCATTTTAGTTGCTTTTTGACTCTCTCTCTTCTGTCCAAGTTTGTTCCTATAAATTTAAATGACTAACGCTACTACCAGTTTTTCTTTTCCTTGTTCCTCTGCTTTTGCTTGCAATATCAAAGGTAAATGTAATATTTATTGCACAGCTGAGGTGATGAGTAAGCTTGAATCCTTGGCTCAAGTGACAAACATAAAATACTGGTTCTTTTTCTCCATTACAATTCTAACAGATTGTGAGAGAGGAAAAAAAAATGAAATGCCAAAGGAGAAAAATGGCACAATGTACAATTAACAGAACTCAAAACAAGCTTAAAAATCAAATCTCATGAACACAAAAACAGAGGATCTCATACTCATTAATGAATTTGGCCTGCACTCAAATCCTAATGATGAATGTGGCTGAAAATGAATGTTCATCTAGGATTAGAAAGAACAGATTCTGTTGGCCTGGAGGAGACATGAACACTATTGACAATGGCAACATATGGCATTGCTTGTGCAAATTTGTAATTGATGTTTGCATCTACTTCCATTACTCCTTCCAACACCTTCACCACGGTTGACATTGACGGCCTTTTTCCGGATCATTCTGCAAACACCAGGCTCCAATCTTAATCATTCTTATCATTTCATCCCTATGATTTTCCACCTCTTCGCCGAAACTTTCCACGATGTCAAACAGTCTGTCCTCCTTGGCCTTCTCCTGCAGCAGTCTGAGGAGATGGCAGCTAGATTCTGATCGCGAGCGATCTAAGTTTCTCCGAGCACTGACCACTTCAAGAAGTACAATTCCAAAGCTATAAATGTCAACTTTGACACTGATTTTTGATTTCCTCCATTCCGGAGCAATGTATCCTGGAGTTCCTCTCATTGTTGCCTGCACTAGGCTCTCGTCTCTCTCGATTAGCTGAGCCAACCCAAAATCAGAAACCTTGGCATTGAAATTTTCATCCAAGAGAATATTTTGTGGCTTTATATCAAGATGTGCCACTCTTCTCCGGCAATCTTCATGAAGATAAGTCAATCCTTTGGCTACATCAAGTATTATTTTCTTCCTAGTTTGCCAGTCAAGACAAGGTCTCGGATCTCTGACAAAAATCCATTTTTCCAAGGAGCCATTGCTCATGTACTCATAAACAAGAAGCCTGCAGGATTTCTCTACACAAAAGCCAATCAATCTCACAAGATTGAAATGATGCAAGCTGCCGATTGTCTCAACTTCTGCTAAGAACTCCCTCATCCCCTGCTCCATTCTATCCAGACGCTTTACAGCAATTTTACTGCCGTCTTTTAAAACTCCCTTGAACACAGTTCCAAACCCCCCTCCTCCAATTCTCTCTTTAAAATCTTCTGTCGCAATCTGTAAATCTTCATATGAAAACCTCACAGGTAATCCAGGAACTTGTTTCATGTCATCTTCCAAATGTTCCTCCTCCTCCTCTACGTTCTTCCGAACTTTCACAATATACAACGCAATTACAATACAGATAATCAGAAGCCCACCAGCGGTTGATCCTGCTACTACCGCCACCAATTTTGTTCCTCCTTTATTGGGTGATTTTGGCCTGTTCTCTTCTGTTGGTGCTATGCCCGTCGCAGGTGGTGGTGCATTTCCTTCTGGTGCTAATGTTGGGTTTGGAGTGATAGGGGGACGTGGTGGTGGACTGAATGATATCTTTTCAGCAGAGGATTTCCAAATTATTTTGCTTTCATTGTTAAAGAGAGCAATATTTCCATCGGGGTCAAGGTTCATCCAGTTAACGGAGTTACCTGAGTGGTTGCTCGCCCATATCTGGGTGCCATCCGAATCTCTCAGCACCAAACCGTCCGTCTTTAGCTGCACCATAGCGTTTGCTTTTACCGGGCGGTCTTTGTTAGCTGACCAGACCACTCTGGGATCATTCCCTCTAACGGCAACGACTGAAAAAACATAAGAATTGCAGGTCCCATTGCAGTAAAACCCACAATAAAAATCAAAATCACCGGCGTCCTGTAATAAGAGGAATACTCTCATCTGCCATCCATTCATGATGACAGAATTGTTGTTGTACCATGTAGAGGGAAGGCCCGAATCCAAACAGTAAATATTGCTGGCCCTTACGGAACAATTTCCCGTTGTTGCAGCCGAAGTTGGGACGATGTGTACGCTAATAAGAACGGAGAGAATGGGAAACAAGCAGCGGAGGCTGCAGCTAGCCATGATCTGTGTGTTTGGAATTGGGTGAGAGAGATGAGAAAAAAGGGTCACGAAGACTTTTAAGTCAAGAAAGCTACGTAAACGTCATTCGTCTCTATTTGATGATTTATGGAAAAAGTATAATCATGCATCAGTATCTTCTTCCGGCTCCAACTTTGCTATGAATTTCTTCCTTTTTCTTTTTCTTTTTTTTTTGGGTGTAACGTTACTCGATTTAACATATATTATGAAGTGGAACACAAAATTTGTGGCGGCAAAAATTTGAGTCGATCCAACACAAATTGTCTCCTAATAGTGCCTATCGATGCATCTTTTGTACGTGTGCAATGAACACAGAACAACTAGCGACTATATTTAATGTGTAAACGATAAGTTGGTGTATTAATATCTCCCATGAGCAACATCACACATTAAAAAATAAATAGACAATCTTTAAGCTACAATCAATATAACTTACAATCACTAAGAATAACACAAAAAAAAAAATTAATAAATAAGTGAGGCAAGTGGAATCGGTCTTACATTTTCACCTTACCTTCCGTGATTATGAGTTACAGTAAATGTATGACTCCATGATTATTTCTTGGAAGAGCAGTGATTGCCGGCTATACTTATTGTCCAACACGTCTTTGACCAAGTCTTTATGACTTCTACAAGAGCAAATATAAAAAAGTAAAAAATAGAAAGCAACTGAAAGTGATATCAGACTTTCTTACAAGTGCTTGGAATAACAGATCACATTTAACATTGAAGACAACCTGCAGCCTTAATGTCTTCACTACTATTGGGGATAATCTAATCAATTATTATTTGAGTCAAAACTATTATTCTAAAAAAATGCTTAGACCGCTCTAAATGAGTTCAAACATCCGGGCTGCGGTATAATAGAACTGTTTTAAACCCGATTCTTATAGTTGACTAAATTTAATAATTTAGAACAAATAAAATATGTTTGTAAATTTCATAATCAATTTTCTGGAGATGGAAAAGCATCGAAAGGAAAAGAAAAGGACTTTTCCTAGTTTACCTTGAAATTGGTAATCAAAGAAATATGAATATTCTTTTATTTCCTTTTTGATATAAAGTTTACAAAACCAATCTTTGTCAGTAGAGCTTACAATTATGAGAGCAATGAGTCATCTTCTCACCAGTAATCTCCACAAGAGCATTTCCAGTTTCTGAAATGATGAAATCTACTGGAATCTCGAACTATATTTTCTCTGTTTTGAATTCCCGAAATGTACTTAGCGGCAACATGGCAATCACTGCAGACGTGCAAGTTCTTCATCACCCTTATTGGTACACCTGCGGGTGTGTTCATCAGAGCAAATGCAATTGCAAGCTTTTCGCTATGGTGTTTCAAATTATATTCCTTTTCCTCATTGTCCATGTCATGCATATCAGCGCCCGTATCAGGGACATAGCCCCGTAGCTTCATCTCTGATGTTAGTTCTTCCAAATACAGATCAATCTCCATCGAACTTGGATGAGATTTGTCGCCCATGGTAAACTGATGAGCTTGATTCTTTATTTCTAACCAGCTTACACCTGGTTCCTTCTTCACATTCCTCTCTCTCATGGCCTCTCTAAACTCGGAAACACCCTGCCACCTCTTAGCAGAAGCATGAATGTTAGAAAGCAACACATAAGGAGCCGCATCCCGAGGATTAAGCTTAAGAACTTCTTCAGCGATTCTTCCAGCCATATCAGTACTCTTATGGGTTTTACATGCAGATAACAAAGTTTTCCATATGATAGTATCGGCTTTGACGTTTCTTATCAGAGCCTCTGCTTCGTCTAAATAACCACAACGGCCAAGTAGGTCAACCACACATGTATAATGTTCTAATCTAGGCTTCAGACCATACTTCTTTACCATAAAATCAAAGAATTCCATCCCTTTTTCCTTCAGACCACAATGACTGCAAGCATACGAGCAAGCTCACAAAAGTAACATCATTTGCCTCGAATTCTTTCTGCTCCATCTGCTCAAACAAGTTGATAGCTTCCTCACATCCTCAGCAAGCCCATTTTGAGCTTTTCCTGCAATGAGTGTGTTCCAAGCAATCACATTGCAAACAGGCATCAATATAATCACCTTCTCTCCTTCTACCAAGCTTCCACTTTTCATATACATGTGAGCCAATGAACTCCCAACAACCAAATCCAGCTCAAACCCACCTTTCACCACGTAACAATGAATTTGCCTCCCAGCACCTAACCCTCTCAAACCAGTACACCCCCTCAAAACACTACCTAAAGTAAATTCATCAGGCAAAAAACCAACTTGATGCATTTCACTTAGTAATCTCAAACCCTCCTCATTAAACTCAAACTGAACCAATCCCGCAACCGTCGCATTCCAGTTTCCAGGTTGCAATATTTCTCTTAGTCATCCCATCAAACACTTTCCGTGCACCCTCCAAATCACCACTCTCCACATTCACATTGATCATAATGTTGCAAGACATGATATTTCTCCTCGGCATGAGACCAAACAGGGTAACAGCTGTTTGTAATTGCCCAATTTTTGAGCACATGTTGAGCAAGTGATTGCAAATGAAATTGTTTGAGGAACACCCAGATGTGACGATCAAAGAGTGAAGCTGTTTTGAACATGAAAGTGATTTTTTGAGCGTGCACGATTGGATTAGATGAGAGAAGAGAGTTGGGTCTGACCATGTTTCAGATTTGAATCTGTTGAAGGCTTCCTTTATGTGTCCTATTGAGCATAAGTTGATAAATTCTTCTGTTGAGTCAATGAAATTTGCGACTACTTCCGTGGCAGTCTTGGCGAAAAAACGAAGGCAAGACATGTACTGATACTGTTTTTAAGTTGAGCTGATTTCGTATGATTCCGAAACTTATAACGATAATTAGTCTGCGCCTGTGGATAATGCTGAGATTTTATGCTTCAAAAATCAGGAGCAAAACTTTAGAACTTCACTCAATCATGACTTTTTGAGTTAGTATACAATCCTACTTACATTTGATCAAGAATACAGAGTATTATACGTTCAAATGTATGCGTTCAAAGAGTGGCTGAAATTTCAAGTATGGGTAATATTAATGCCACTCAAGCAGATACAGATAATGGTGCTGGAACAGCTGGAGCAACCCTATTTTCAGCTGGGATTTCGACAAACTCTGAGAGGATTGACCGGAATTCATCCCCTGAGATCGTTTCCTTCTCAAGAAGAACTTCCACGATCTTGTCAATGGCTTAACGGTTGTTCCTTATTTGGCTCAAAGCAATCTCATAAGCACGGTCTGATAGTCTCTTGACTGCGGCATCGATGTCTTCAGCAAGCTTCTCAGACATTGAGTTCCTTGCCATCATTCTCATGATGACATCACCGCTCTCTGATCCGTCCAAGAGCGACCATGGGCCAATTTCAGACATTCCAAATGTGGTTACCATCTGCAAAAAAGAAAAAATAATAATAATATGCCTAAATGTTATTGAAAACTGTTGGAGGAATAATTGACGGAGAAGGCAAAAACAGGATTATTAAATTACCTGTTTGGCCAAGAAGTGATTTGGATATGGATTGGCAAGATCAAGAATCTAGCAAGAGCCTTCTAAATAATACCGAAAAGTAATTCCCACCACCTGTATATTGATCCACTTTCTAATTCAGCAAATCTGTGCAAATCTTTATAATTAATTTTGATATTGATTTTTTTTCCTCCTTCACTCTGGTAATTAACTTTTGTATCCATGTACTGATAAAGTAAAATCTCTTTCTTTTTTCCTAATGGTTCGTTTATTTGCTTCATAAATATCTTGTTACAGTCTTGTTTCTACAGTTAACTGACTTTTAAATTACAATTTTATCTTTAAATAAATTTAAAAAATATTACATAAAAATTATTTTCTTTTTGTTTTTTTTAACGGGAAATCAAAGATTTAGACTCCATTTGGTATAATTTTTCAAATATAATTTATTTAAGTCGAACTTTTGGTAATAGAGCTTTTACAAATGAAGCTTTCATCTAAAAAATTTTAATTGTTTCATAGTCAATAAGAGTTTTTATTAAAAATTTATGAAATTATTTTAATATGTAAGTTTTTTAAGTTATCTTATGAAAAAATAAAATAATATTATCAAATAAATAGAAAATATTTTGAATTTTTTAATATTTAAAAAAAATTTCAACCTCTATTAAAAAAAAATTCAAAATTTGGGCTTTTACTAGTAGAGACAAAATAATTTATTTAAGCTCTAAAATCTCTAAAAAAAAAAACCAAATAACAACAACAAATTATGATAAGAGTTATTAGATTAAATAAGCACTTGGTTATGCCCATTAGATAAGTCATATCAAACATGCACTTATAATGCCCTAAAAAATTTAGTAGATGAATATTTGGGGTTGAAAAATAATTTTTTTTTTCACTTCGAATTTTAAGGAAAAGAATAGTTATACTTCCTAAAATTTGAGAAAATAGTTATCAAGATCCCCTAAATATTTAGTAAGGTGCATTAGACCCTTTTTATTATAATATTCTTTGCTCTATTAACCCAAAAATTAACTCCAATATCTTATAATAAAAAGAAATGTAATAAAAACTAATATAATAATATGTACATAAAATAATTTCAAGATTTTAAAATATATTAGTTATCTTAAAGTAAATTTTATGATAAATAGAAACATTATATTAAAATAAATATAAAATATTTAAATTATCTTAAACATTACATAAAATAATTGTAATATTATAAGTACGTGAGATATATACAGACTCTATTTAACCAAGAATTTATTTAAAATATTTTTAATAAGAACAAATATATTATAAAAAAAAAGAATTTTATTGATTAAATTATTTTAAATATTAACAATATTTGTATTTATTAAAACTTTTTCAAAGTCAATTATTGTAGTTACTATATTAAAAAGATATTTTCATCAAAAGAAATTTTGGTGTGCTTCATTGAAAACTTGAAGATTTATATGATTATTTTCCTAAATTTTAGGAATGTAACTATATTTTTCCCAAATTTTGTATTATAATTTTTGAGAAATTTGAATGCAAAGTCAATTTTACCCCCGCATATGCACGTCCGTTTATTAATCACATTTACGTGGAGATTAAAAATAATTTGTCAACAAGTAATGGATGTTAATTGGGCAAAGTGTCCTGTTTTGGCAGCAAAGTATTAATGTTTATTTTCCCCCTACAAACATGAAACTGTTTTATATGTTTTCTTACTTCTGGATTCATTTTAGTTCCTTTTTGACTCTTTCTCTTCTGTCCAAGTTTGTTCCTATAAATTTAAATGACTAACGCTACTACCAGTTTTTCTTTTCCTTGTTCCTCTGCTTTTGCTTGCAATATCAAAGGTAAATGTAATATTTATTGCACAGCTGAGGTGATGAGTAAGCTTGAATCCTTGGCTCAAGTGACAAACATAAAATACTGGTTCTTTTTCTCCATTACAATTCTAACAGATTGTGAGAGAGGAAAAAAAAATGAAATGCCAAAGGAGAAAAATGGCACAATGTACAATTAACAGAACTCAAAACAAGCTTAAAAATCAAATCTCATGAACACAAAACAGTGGATCACATACTCATTAATGAATTTGGCCTGCACTCAAATCCTAATGATGAATGTGCCTGAAAATGAATGTTCATCTAGGATTAGAAAGAACAGATTCTGTTGGCCTGGAGGAGACATGAACACTATTGACAATGGCAACATATGGCATTGCTTGTGCAAATTTGTAATTGATGTTTGCATCTACTTCCATTACTCCTTCCAACACCTTCACCACGGTTGACATTGACGGCCTTTTTCCCGGATCATTCTGCAAACACCAGGCTCCAATCTTAATCATTCTTATCATTTCATCCCTATGATTTTCCACCTCTTCGCCGAAACTTTCCACGATGTCAAACAGTCTGTCCTCCTTGGCCTTCTCCTGCAGCAGTCTGAGGAGATGGCAGCTAGATTCTGATCGCGAACGATCTAAGTTTCTCCGAGCACTGACCACTTCAAGAAGTACAATTCCAAAGCTATAAATGTCAACTTTGACACTGATTTTTGATTTCCTCCATTCCGGAGCAATGTATCCTGGAGTTCCTCTCATTGTTGCCTGCACTAGGCTCTCGTCTCTCTCGATTAGCTGAGCCAACCCAAAATCAGAAACCTTGGCATTGAAATTTTCATCCAAGAGAATATTTTGTGGCTTTATATCAAGATGTGCCACTCTTCTCCGGCAATCTTCATGAAGATAAGTCAATCCTTTGGCTACATCAAGTATTATTTTCTTCCTAGTTTGCCAGTCAAGACAAGGTCTCGGATCTCTGACAAAAATCCATTTTTCCAAGGAGCCATTGCTCATGTACTCATAAACAAGAAGCCTGCAGGATTTCTCTACGCAAAAGCCAATCAATCTCACAAGATTGAAATGATGCAAGCTGCCGATTGTCTCAACTTCTGCTAAGAACTCCCTCATCCCCTGCTCCATTCTATCCAGACGCTTTACAGCAATTTTACTGCCGTCTTTTAAAACTCCCTTGAACACAGTTCCAAACCCCCCTCCTCCAATTCTCTCTTTAAAATCTTCTGTCGCAATTTGTAGATCTTCATATGAAAACCTCACAGGTAATCCAGGAACTTGTTTCATGTCATCTTCCAAATGTTCCTCCTCCTCTACGTTCTTCCGAACTTTCACAATATACAACACAATTACAATACAAATAATCAGAAGCCCACCACTAGTTGATCCTGCTATTACCGCCACCAATTTTGTTCCTCTTTTTTTGAGTGATTTTGGCATGTTTTCTTCTGTTGGTGCTATGCCCGTTACAGGTGGTGGTGCATTTCGTTCTGGTTTTGATGTTCCGTTTGTTGGAGTGATGTAGGGTGCAGTTCCTTCTGGTGTTGATGTTCCGTTTGTTGGAGTGATGTAGGGTGCAGTTCCTGCTGGTGTTGATGTTTCGTTTGTTGGAGTGATGTAGGGTGCAGTTCCTGCTGGTGTTGATGTTTCGTTTGTTGGAGTGATGACCGCCACCAATTTTGTTCCTCTTTTTTTGGGTGATTTTGGCATGTTCTCTTCTGTTGGTGCTATGCCCGTTACAGGTGGTGGTGCATTTCCTTCTGGTGTTAATGTTCCGTTTGGAGTGATGGAGGGATTTGGTGGACTCAGTGATATCTTTTCTGCTGAGGATTTCCAATTTCCCGTTGTTGAAGCCGAAGTTGGGATGATGCGTACGCTAATAAGAACGGAGAGAATGGGAAACAAGCAGCGGAGGCTGCAGCTAGCCATGATCTGTGTGTTTGGAATTGGGTGAGAGAGATGAGAAAAAAGGGTCACGAAGACATTTTGAGTCAAGCAAGCTACATAAATGTCATTCGTCTCTATTTGATGATTCATGGAAAAGTATATTCATGTCTCAGTCTGTTCTTTCGGCTCCAACTATCACATGGAATTAGAATGACCATTTTTTGAAGTATAACACAGAACTTGAAAAGGTGTAACGTTACTCAATTTAACATATATTTGTTAAGAAACATCACTTTTTTTTTTTTTTTTTTATGTTCATTCAATTATTAAAAAATTTTAATATATTTTTTATACTAATTTTTTTAAAATTTGTATCAACTAACCATTTTTAACTTACATAATTAAATAATTTAAATAAAATCTAAATAAATTAAAAGACTATTTTATTTTACAAAAATTTTAAAAAATAAAAAAATTATAATTATAAAAATACCTCTAAATTTAATAAAAAATAAATTCCAAATAAGGGTGCTTTAATTTAAATTTTACAAAATTTTAATAATTATTTTTATTAAAAAATTATAATTTTGTAAAATTTTAATAAAAATGACTGAATTTATTTATTAAAAATTTGTAAATAATATATGCATATCATCTTAAGGACTCATACAATCAGGGAATACTAATTAGACAATCTTTTAAGTTACATTTAATTTAATGGAAGACTTATTAAATATTAAATTAGTATCATTTCATGATCCATTTTTTGGAAGAGTCGTGATTGCCATTTGCCAGCTATAATTATTGTCCAACGCGTCTTTGACGAAGCGTTTATGCCTTCCACAAAAGCAAACATATAAAAGTAAAAACTAGAAAGCAACTGAAACTGATATCAGACTTTCTCATGCATGCTTGGCCTAACTGGTCAGTCATGCTACTTGGTAAACATGCATCAATGACAACAGCATATGTATGTCCCTCGTCCTTTATAAAGACTGACGTTAACTTATATAACCAAATAAATGCCAGCAAGACTAAGAAGGGCTGGGAAATATCCTTCCCTAGACGAACTTTGTAGCAAGAAAGTGTGAAAAATAAACACTCGAGTCGGGAAAAGCAAAAGTTTGCAGACAATAAGGGATTTCAATGTATTTAAAATATCTAGGAAAGTGAAAAATACACCTGAAAGCCAGCCAAAAGCGTATAACTACTTGGCAACCCTAGCTTCGTTGGGAGAACAAAAATTACACTGTCCAAGAAACTTTGCTACACAGACATGCTTTGCCTTGAAAAGCTAATTATTGCGACCACCACAGTGGTCACCAGGTTTTTCTTAAAACTATTGGCACTTAAATCTTCTAAATTGAAGACAACCTACAGCCTTATTTTCTTCACTGCTTTTGGGCATAATCTAAATCACTTATTATTTGAGTCAAACTATTATTTTAAAAAAAATGCTTAGACCGCTCTAAATGAATTGAAACATTCGGTCTGCGTGTAATAGAACTGGTCTAAACCCAATTCTTATTTTTGACTAAATTTAATAATTCAAAACAAATTAAATATGTTTGTAAATTTCATAATCAATTTTCTGGATATTAAAAAAACATCAAAAAGAAAAGAAAAGGACTTTTCCTAATTCAGCTTGAAATTGGTAATCAAACAAGTATGAATACTCTTTCATTTCCATTTTGATATAAAGTTTACAAAACCAATCTTTTGGCAGTAGAGCTTACAACTATGAGAGCAACGAGTCATCTTCTTACCAGTAATCTCCACAAGAGCATTTCCCATTTCTGAAATGATGAAATCTACTGGCATCTCGAACAATAATTTCTCTGTTTTTAATTTCCGAAATGTACTTAATAGCAACATGGCAATCACTGCAGACGCGCAAGTTCTTCATCACCCTTATTGGTACACCCGTGGGTGTGTTCATCAGAGCAAACGCAATTGCAAGCCTTTCACTATGGTGTTTCAAATTATATTCCTTTTCCTCATTGTCCATGTCATGCATATCAGCGCCGGAATCAGGGACATAGCCCCGTAGCTTCATCTCTGATGTTAGTTCTTCCAAATACAAATCAATCTCCATCGAACTTGGATGAGATTTGTCGGCCATGGTAAACTGATGAACTTGATTCTTTATTTCTAACCAGCTTACACCTGGTTCCTTCTTCACATTCCTCTCTCTCATGGCCTCTCTCAACTCGGAAACACCCTGCCACCTCTTAGCAGAAGCATGAATGTTAGAAAGCAACACATAAGGAGCCGCATCCCGAGGATTAAGCTTAAGAACTTCTTCAGCGATTCTTCCAGCCATATCGGTACTCTTATGGATTTTACATGCAGATAACAAAGTTTTCCATATGATAGTATCGGCTTTGACAGGCATGTTTCTTATCAGAGCCTCTGCTTCATCTAAACAACCACAACGGCCAAGTAGGTCAACCACACATGTATAATGTTCTAATCTAGGCTTCAGACCATACTTCTTTACCATCAAATCAAAGAATTCCATCCCTTTTTCCTTCAGACCACAATGACTGCAAGCATACAGCAAGCTCACAAAAGTAACATCATTTGCCTCGAATTCTTTCTGCTCCATCTGCTCAAACAAATTGATAGCTTCCTCTCCTTTTCCATGAAATCCATAAGCAGCAATCATCGAGCTCCACAAAACAACATCAGAATATTCACATTCCAGAAAGGCTTTCATTGAATCATCCAAACAACCGCACCTTGAATACATGCTAATTAACGAACTAATCACCCCAACATCCAAACTAGCCCCAGCTTTAACCACTTCAGCATGAATCTGCTGACCTTGACCTAATGTTGCCAATTCTGAACATGAACTAATCACACTCACAAACGTAATCTTGTCAGGCCTAAATCCTACCATTCTCATCACATTATATTGATCCAAAACATCCTCAGCAAGCCCATTTTGAGCTTTTCCGGCAATGAGTGTGTTCCAAGCAATCACATTGCGGATAGGCATCAATCTAATCACCTTCTCTCCTTCTACCAAGCTTCCACTTTTCATATACATATGAGCCAATGAACTCCCAACAACCAAATCCAGCTCAAACCCACCTTTCATTACATAACAATGAATTTGCCTCCCAGCATCTAACCCTCTCAAACCAGCACACCCCCTCAAAACACTACCTAAAGTAAACTCATCAGGCAAAAAACCAACTTGATGCATTTCACATAGTAAACTTAAACCCTCCTCATTAAACTCAAACTGAACCAATCCCGCGACCATCGCATTCCAGGTTGCAATATTTCTCTTAGTCATCCCATCAAACACTTTCCGTGCACCCTCCAAATCACCGCTCTGCACATACGCATTGATCATAATGTTACAAGACATGATATTTCTCCTCGGCATGAGACCAAACAGAGTAACAGCTGTTTGAAATTGCCCAATTTTTGAGTACATATTGAGCAAGTGATTGCAAATGAAATTGTTTGAGGAACACCCAGATGTGACTATCAAAGAGTGAAGCTGTTTTGAACATGAAAGTGATTTTTTGAGCGTGCACGATTGGATTAGATGAGAGAAGAGAGTTGGGTCTGACCAACTTTCAGATTTGAATCTGTTGAAGGCTTCCTTTATGTGTCCTTTTGAGCATAAGTTGATAAATTCTTCTTTTGAGTCAATGAAATTTGCGACTACTTCCGTGGCAGTCTTGGAGAAAAAACGAAGGCAAGACATGTACTGATACTGTTTTTAAGTTGAGCTGATTTCGTATGATTCCGAAACTTAATAACGATAATTAGTCTGCACCTGTGGATAACGCTGAGATTTTATGCTTCAAAAATCAGGAGCAAAACTTTAGAAATTTACTCAATCATGACTTTTTGAGTTAGTGTACAATCCTACTTACATTTGATCAAGAATACAGAGTATTATACATTCAAGTGTATGCGTTCAAAGAGTGGCTGAAATTTCAAGTATGGATAATATTAATGCCACTCAAACAGATACAGATAATGCTGCTGGAACAGCTGGAGGGACCCTATTTTCAGCTGGGATTTCGACAAACTCTGAGAGGATTGCCCGGAATTCATCCCCTGACATTGTTTCCTTCTCAAGAAGAACTTCCACGATCTTGTCAATGGCTTCACGGTTGTTCCTTATTTGGCTCAACGCAATCTCATAGGCACGGTCTGATAGTCTCTTGACTGCAGCATCAATGTCTTCAGCAAGCTTCTCAGACATTGAGTTCCTTGCCATCATTCTCATGATGACATCACCACTCTGTGATCCGTCCATGAGCGACCATGGGCCAATTTCAGACATTCCAAATGTGGTTACCATCTGCAAAAAGAAAAAAAAAATAATGTGCCTAAATTTTATTGAAAATTGTTAAGAGGAATAATTGAAGGAGAAGGCAAAAATAGGATTATTAAATTACCTGTTTGGCCAAACCAGTGATCTGCTGCAAATCACCAGCTGCTCCTGTTGTCACTTCAGGCTCTCCAAAAATCACTTCCTCAGCAGCTCTACCACCGAGTCCACCAACAATTCTTGCAAAGAGCTGCTGCTTCGATATCAAGGTGGGGTCATCTGAAGGGATGAACCAGGTAAGACCTCTTGCCTGACCACGTGGAACAAGGGTGACTTTTTGAACGGGATCGTGTCCTGGAGTCAAAGTTCTGGAACCAAAAGAAAGTAAAACAATTCCATAAGTTCTTAAAACAACTAGATAGTAGCAAAACAGACATCTAACAAAGCCTAAAAGATGAACCTCAGGAAAAGAAGACCAGATGGAAGAAAAAAAATCGATTATAGATGAAAACAGAGGAATGGAGAAGGGTAAGAGCAGATTAATGGATTGCTAGTAAAGTCCTGCTTACATTCCTGTAGCAAACTTTACTGTGCTAACAAACAGTGCTTGTCAAAATAAGAATGCTGCATTAGCAAATCTACCCAGATTCTTATAAGATGACACTAAAAGTACTACATAGTCTAGCTTCAAAGATGACTCTAAAAGTAGTACATTGTCTAGCTTCAACTTACTGCATTGTATATACGATGCAAGCGCAAACTTTTAAACATGAACATGTACTCCCATTGGTATCATGACAATGCTTTTCAGCCTAACTGGCAGTTTTTTGTATGTTTGACCAGGAATTCAGGCTAGATGCTACCTTCATCAAAGCAAAGGTTCTGTAACCAACCATCCAAAACTTCTTATCAAAGTAAAGGATTTGCTAGTCTACCATCCAAAACTTCCACCAAGCAGTAACCAAAATCATATTTTAATTGGAAAACTTTATCTCATATTTATACAAGTTTCATACTATTAACTATAGTCAGGTTTAGTAGAAAATATAATTTTTAGACTCTTCCTTAGAGATTCAAAAAATTCATTGACCACCAATTTAACTAACCACTATCACATAAATAACACAATCAAGGCACCTTAGTTGTGCCAAATGGTAAGTTCATTGAGATGATTTCCATCAATTATATACCATTATATCTAACATAATAGCATAAAACTTTCGCAGGCTAAAACTATGGATCGGCTTAAACTGAAGATTAATCAAAGGCCTTATTATAATTCATCTGATAAATTTCATAAAAGACAAATAAATAAAAATAATCCTACTTACCCGCATATTGCGTGGCCAACTTCATGGTATGCAACAAGACTTTTACTCTTCCCATCTGTCATGACAGTTCCTTCCATTCCAGCCACAATCCTATCAATCGAATCATCAATCTCTTTAGATGAAATAGCAGCTTTCCCACGTCGTCCAGCCAATATAGCAGCCTCATTTAAGAGGTTTGCAAGGTCAGCACCACTGAACCCAGGTGTTCTCATGGCTATCACATCAAGAGACACATCTGCATCAAACTTCTTGTTGCTACCGTGAACCTTTAATATCTCTGTTCTTCCTCGAACGTCAGGAACATCAACAGTAACCTACAATGGATCTTTATATTGAGAATGTGTTTTAAGAAACCAGAGCATTAAGGATAAGCTGTCATGTTTTACCTGTCTATCAAAACGTCCAGGCCTCAATAAGGCAGAATCAAGAATGTCCGCCCTGTTAGTTGCAGCAATCACAATGATACCAGTATTACCCTCAAAACCATCCATTTCTGTCAAAAGCTGGTTAAGGGTCTGCTCTCTTTCATCATTCCCTCCTCCAATTCCAGTTCCTCTTTGTCTTCCAACGGCATCAATTTCATCCACAAATACAATGCAAGGAGCATTCTCTTTGGCCTTCTTGAAAAGATCTCGGACTCTAGATGCACCGACACCAACAAACATCTCAACAAACTCAGAACCTGATATGGAGAAAAATGGAACACCGGCTTCACCAGCAATTGCCTTGGCAAGAAGAGTCTTCCCAGTTCCTGGAGGACCAACGAGAAGAACACCCTTTGGAATACGAGCTCCAATAGCTGTAAATCTCTCAGGCTTCTTAAGGAACTCCACCACTTCCATGAAATCTTGTTTTGCCTCATCAACTCCGGCAACATCATCAAATGTCACACCAGTATTTGGTTCCATCTGGAATTTAGCTTTGGACTGACCAAAGGCAAGGGGGAAACCAGGCCCACCAGGACCGCCCATTCCACCAGATGAACGCCTTGAGAGAAGGAACAGCCCTCCAATTAAGATAAGTGGGAAAGCCAGATTCCCAATCAAGTTAAACAACAATGATCCTGAGTCCTCTTGAGCATTATGGGCAGCAAAATCAATGTTCTTCTCCCTGAATTTCTGGAGAAGCTCCTGACTTAGACCTGGAAGTTGAACGCGAACTCGTTGCACCCGGTTACCCAACTCAGGGGAAATAGCCTCCACAATAGCTATGGTACCATTCTCAAACAAATCAACCTTCTTCACCCTGTCCTTATCAAGATACTCCAAGAACCTAGAGTAAGACATCCTAGAGGAAGAAACCCCCTGTTCATCGGCATAGGCTTTCCCACTCCCCAACAAAGCAGTACCAACTCCAACATTTCCAAGCAGCTTCTTAAGAAACCCTCTTCTTCCTTCATGCTGCTTCTCGCTCAAAGATGCCTTTACAACGGCTACTTTTGGCTTCTTTTCCAACGATCGAAAACTCGAGTTAAACAGAAGATGCCTACCATAGAAGTCCTTGCTCAAATTGGTTTTAGTCTTGTGTGTTGTCAAAATATTCCCTACAAGGCAAGCTGATGAAGCTGCCATCTGTAGAAACAAGCAAGTCCATTAGCAGAGGAACTAAAATAAGGAAAATCCAAAGAAAAAATTCAGAAATCAAAACACATCCCCCGAGAAATCAACAATAGAATAAAACTACATCTCATTTATTTAATTCAGCTTCTTCTGCTAAAACAAGGGATGGAAAGGAATGACAGCGATTATAAGAAGCATGAGAGACTTGAAACTTCAAGCACAACCCATGAAGCAGTTTTTAAATTACCCATCTGGGTCACGTTCACGATTGTAGCAGAGCCACTTACTAATGCATAAAATTTATAATCATATGTCAAATCAATGAAATTCGTACTTGTGATGAATCAAGAGAATCAAATATAAATAATAGTGTCAATCAAAAGAACTAATTTGATGGCTAAAACAAAAGGGTAAATATAGCAGAAGCGGGTACCTTGAAAGAAAGAATTGTTTGGAACAGAATTTGAAGGCCAGTGAAGGAACTTGTGTGAGGTTTTAGAGGGAGTGGATGTGGTTTTGTAACCAAATACGTGGCGCTCTTCTAATGCATCATATGAATTTTACATGTTCTGATTTTTCTTTGTTTCACTTGTTTTGTTTTTGCTTCTAAGATCTTTTTTGCGTGACGTGAGTGAATTTTGACACGGGATTGTATGGCATACGTGCCGCACGTGCGAATTTTTGCTTCATAATCATTGGTATGCTCAAGAAAATGGCCTGTTCCAATTGGTATGCTTAGTGTGACAAATACAAAAATCTTTGAACTATTGATTGTGACCCAACCCACGTTTCACGTAAAAGAATAGAGAGGCTATCAATATGGCACGCTCATGGCCTTGTTGCCGGTGCCAATTTTTCTCTTGGGCCTGTCGTACTTTAATTGGATTCAATCCATTCCATCCAATAAGGGCTACAAGAAAATTGGCATGCTTATTTTTGTTTCTGGTAAGGTCTGATTACAGAAATACCCTTATAAGTACCTCGATATTTTGAGAATAAGCAGGCACAAATACTGGTAGTCAAATAATAGAAGGAAACCTGATTCGTGCCCAAAACCAAAGGAATTGTAAAATCTAATTTTGTTAGATTACTTAAAAATGTTTCTAATCAATTTAGAATATATTTGCCTATGTCAATCTCTTTTTAGTTTCTCTAAGAGAGGTAAATAGATTTGCAAAACCATAAATGCCTATGTGGACATTTATTGGCCAAAATGAGAGCTACTTGCCAGCATGAATCCTAATAGTATTAGGAAAAATATCCTAAATCAACTGGGTATTAAATCTATGTAAAGTATATAAAACTTGGATAATCTTCAACTCTTAAGTTAATTTTTGAATTGAGGTAGGTTTTTGTAAACTGCATTATATATATCTCGTGCTTATATTTAAAAAAGAATAAAAGAAAAATTCATATCTACCCTTAGCGATGAATAAAAATAAATAACAGGAATGCAAAACAGTGAAAAAGGGGCAAACAAAGATGAAGACAAAGTGTTTGCTCAAGACAGACCATACAACTTGGCCTCTTCCAAGGTTGGTTATGTGTTTATGACATATCGGCTTATTTATGTATTTATAACACTCTCAAGTCACTACTACCAGAAAATCCGAATTCTTTGAAAGTTGATGACAACTGTTTCTCTGTAAAGCATGATACAAGTAAGCAATATACAGCACAGTCATTAGATGGTTACCCAGATATGAACTTCCCTGTCAGTAGTGAATTCAGCTAATCAAAAAGCAAAAAAGTCTCAGAGTACGCAGCCATGCAGGAGCAAGGCTTTGATGGTTTAAGAGCTGTTAAGTGACAAGGAGCAGTTTGTTCGGACCTGACCTTGGAATCCGGACAAGACACCAAGGATTGACATCTTCAACATAACCCTGGCAAAGTCTGTTCTGTAGGCTGTTCCACAGTCTGATGCGTATGCCCTGACCAGCTTTGCAGTCTTCTCCTCAGCCATCAATTGCTGATCAGCATGGAGAAGTCCCCTCCCTCTTAGCAAATTCTGATAGTAATGTGCGTCAAAACCTGCCCCAGATGAGATGGAAGTTGATAATCTCTGATAGTAATTCATTCCTAGAGTTGACTCACGCATTCCACTAGATCTCATTGGAGCAGGCGCAGAAGCAGGAGCAGGAGAGCCATGAAGACTAGTTTGGTTGCCATCCCCACAAAGAACCCTCATTTCAACTAAAAAATTATCAGACATGGTAGGATCTGGCTGACCTGTCCCCGAAAAGTCATAGAGGCGGTTTCTAATGAATTGACAACTGATTTTTCCAATGTTATGAGCCCCTTCAGATAACAAAAAATATCAAATTCAAATTATGATTCTATTCGAATGTTTTAGCATTATTTACTTTATGATACACAAGAGATGGAGGAAGAAGCATAGAAAGAGTACCTATTAGACTGACTGTTTCTCTTGGACTGAAACCTCTGAGTGAGAACAGGTGAAGAATCTTGTTAAGATCATCATCAGGTCCTGGTATCTCAGCAGTAGCTTCCTGAAAGTACGATCTAATGCTGTCTCTTCTGCCCGTAAATACTGGATAGTATGGGCCACCAGCCTGTTCTTTCATTCACAAACATTGGAGTGCTTAAATAACAATGAAAAATAAGCATATGCTAACCCAATAGCATAAATGGGTATCAAGAGAAATATGAAACTTAAAAAGCACAACATAACCAAGAAAAACTGAGGGAAACCTTACTAACAGGTAAAAAAAAGAAAATGTATATAGTCTTTCTTCAAATTTTTCAAAACAAAAGAATTAACCGACTATTCAATCATTTGGCAGAGATGAATTTGATTCTAAGGTCAGAAACAATGCAGATGGAATCATATGAGCTGTAATCAGCTGAAGAAAAAGGGCGAGACAGATTGAGAGAGAGAAGAATAAATTACAAGAATTTTAAGAAAGAAACCTGCAAATAACAGAATCATAGGACATCAAGTGATTTGCAAGTAATTAAAAGGATAGTACCCAGTGAAGTTGAAGAAAAATAACACAATAGATATCTCCAAAGAGTTTTCATATATTATGTAATAATGATATTTTTCAGTTTTGAAGCCTACTTCTGTTAAAAGTTCAGCAATAAGTAAGAGTCACACTGGAAAAGTTATGCTGATCCTATAGCACTTGATAGCCATATCAACCTATGAGTCCTGATATTGCCCCATCAGATCCACATCAAGTCTAGCATATGCTTAAATTTTCTACGGTATTTAGTCCAACAGAATCCATTAATATCGTTCAACATAAAGAAGAATCGGTACTTCAAAATAGTTTAAAGGTTTTCCCCTTTTGGATTTGACAAGTGTAAGTTGAACCAAATGTTTGTTCATTTCAATTATAGAAAACAGCAAATTTAAAAGTAGCAGCTGCAGCATAACAATCATAGCAGCTAGCGCCTAGCTGAACCAGATACCAATAATTGAATTCTTAAAAATTTTCTAAATTGTCTAATAAGACCAGACCAAAGTTGAGATACCTTAATAATATTGAAGTTACTGATTTCAGAGTTGTCCCAAACCCTTAGCAAAGACATAAAAGAGACATAAAGTATGTCGTGAGAACATTCATCTTCTTGAATTACTAATTATCCTTCCACAAAGAAATGGAAAGGTCACTGCCAGAACTTTCCAAGTATACAGAAAAATTCTACCCAAAAAAAGCTATAAAATCTCTTTCACTGTTCGGGGTTCATAACCACGGAATATTCAAACAACATGTTTAGGCATCTTCAGGTTGTATTCTTCCCCCCACCCCAATTAGAGGAGGAAAAAAGCGGAAGGGGGGGTGGGGGGTGGGGGGGGATGGGGAACAGACACAAAGTAATAGCTGAGAATTAAAGCTTACCAAAAGGATGCCATCTCTGGTGGCAAGAGCCAGTGCGTCGGCACACGAAACCATCCCTGGACAAGCCTCTTCAAGCTCTTCCTTGATCAGATTAATTTTGTCAAAGCCCTTGAGAGTTTGGCTGGGAATCGCCTGCCTCTCTATTGGATGGCTCTCATTGCCGTTGCTATCATCTAAGAACACCGAAGCATCACAGCCCTGGTTCAAAGAAACACCAGAACGACACAAACAATTAACAGCAAAATCATGAGCTAACAAAAGTTCAGGACTAAAAAAATCAAAATGGAAGGCAAAAGTTACCAATGAATACGTCTGTTCAGGCCTAACATCATGAAATTGAGAAAAGATGAAACCCAACCAAATAAAAAATATAAAGAATATTATGGTAATCAACCATTTCAGCAATAAGAAAAGAACAAACCCACCTGAAATTAGGAAAATATTTCGAATCGAAAACTTAATGCTCATTTATAGAAATTGAAAAAGGAAAAAGAAGCACATTACAGCAGACCAAAGGGAACAGAACCCTTTCAAGAACCCAGAACAAAAGCCAACAAGAATCAAAAAAAAAAAAAAAAGAGGGAGAAAAGCAAAAATATGAGCAATAGAATAGAACCCATTGGAAATAAATTGACATCAATCCAAGAATCGAAAAAGATAAGAATACACCATGATGGAGCAGTCATGGAAATGAACAAACCCAGAAAAGATCAAGTGGGATGAAATTAATACTCATAAAGAACTACTAAAGGCAAAAGATTAGAAAAGGAAGATCATTAGAAAGGATCAAAGAGAAGAAAATCCTTACAAGAATACGGAAAAAAAAGCGGCAAAGCAACTTAGTGCAAAAGAACAGAAGCCATTGGAGAGAAAGCTACAGAAACCCAAGAATTGTGACCAAAAGATTAAAATGATATACCATGATGAAGCAGTCGTGGAAGAATAGGCGCAACAAATTTGCGGGAACTTGTTTATCCTGCGAGTAAAGTTGGGCCATTTTTGACCTCACTATCTTTTCAGCATCAGGACATTTGTCTCTATAGTAATCATACTCAAGACGAAGTTCATGACCTTGACTTATATTGAAATGGGATCTTTGAAGGAAAATGGATAAACTTGGATGAGTTAACTCATCATCTGTTATTGTTTGTGTATCGAATCTCTTTGGGTTTCTCAATGACAGAATCAAAGAGATTACAAGAACAACATAAACCCACCTACCCATCATTTCTTCTTTCAGTCGATGATTCTTTTTTTTCTTTCTTTTATTTTCTTTCTGTGTTTGGGATTCAGGAGAGCGTGAGAATGGGTTATGATCGAGGGTTTTATTGGGTAGGAGCCAAGACAAGAATGAGCGGGAAAATTAGCAGCTGTGTCGTTAGTTCTCCAAACCGAAAAGTTGGCTCCGGTTAATAACATCTGTACCCCTATAGTTTGACATTTTATTATTTGTGACATATTTATAAGTATTTATATTAAATAATAAATAGGTCCTTACCTCTCGTTAAATGGCTGAAATAAAAAGTACCTTTCGTCTTTTCAAGGTAATAAATCCTTGTTTCACTATAATCGCAGCCTTAGGTGAAAAGTTTTCTAATGTTAACAAACTAATTTATCAATGTTTTCATGTTTGGTATATTTGGCTAGATTTTGTCCTAAATATGTTAGAAAGATTGTCAATATAGCATGTTTAAGAATACTTGTGCAACTAAGAATGCGGATGCCATGTCCACAGAAACATTCACACTCGGTGCTGCTGATCGGATTTCGAGTAGGAAAATATCACCAGGCACCAAGTATCAACCATCCAAGAGGACCCCAAGACCAGGCAAATCTGGTAACGTATATGCAGATGGAAATTACTACTAGAAAGGCATACCAAGATTCCCATCAACTCCAAATTTATAACCAATGCAAGCAGCAACAATAGCCTGGCAGATTAGCATTAGAGCACCACCTCCAAGGAAAAGAGATGATCTTCTTCCCCAATGTTGCAACAACATTAACAATATCGATTATTGCAGCAGACACGAGGGAAGCCTTGTTACCGAAACCAATTGCATTGAACAAAAATGGAGTGTAAAGGTGCTTCACTAGCTGCAACAAGATCATTAAATTCTTCATCAACATCATCATTAACACCGTGAACTTTCTAAGTTTCTCACTGCCTTCATCGTGCTGGCCAAGTTCAATCATTGAATTTAGTGTGTCCGGGAGGAAAATTGAACTGATGGTAATGACAAGGGCAGGGATCATGGTTCAAGGCTCATCCATATTTAGTGGGAGCCATCTCAGGGAGGTAGAGTGGCAGACTGATTAGTGAAACCGACTATTTTTTTTTTTATCTATATTGACTAGTAAAAGGAAGTTAATTATATTTATATATAAGATAAGTTACTATACCCAATAAGCTAATATTGTTGCTTCCTGTAGGCAGATAGGAAAAAGCCTCATAAAAAACGAAGGCATTGAATTCACACCACCAGCATTAATTCATAAACAATAATCAAACAAAAAGGAAACTAAATTAGTACTTATGTATAATTATGATAAAAGTGGCAAGATAAGGATGAGTTTTGGGGACAAAATTCATTAGAGAAAATGGCAAGATAAAGATGAGATGTTGAGATAAGTTTGTTAGGGAAATAGTTTAGACTTTATTTTGTGTAGGATGTGTAAAAAGGCTGGCTCTACAACAACTTTTTATTATTTATATGTATTTGCTAAAAGCAAAGGGAATCCCTCTCTCTCTCTCTCTCTCTCTCTTTGTGCCCGGTGAATCTCTTTTTTTTTTATTGGGTATGCCTGACTTTTTTGTCTCATAAAAGGGAATGGCTCGGCTATCCTCCCTAGCCGAGCCAAAAAATGTATAAAATAGATTAGATATATCTGAGTTGAAAAGAAAGGAAAAAGGAATAACTTTTTTTAAAGCATAACCCGCTTCCCTTAATATACAGAGTACAATCAAACCAATTTCTATTTTATTTTAAGCATACGCCTCTATTTTAGAGAAATTCCCCTAGAAAGTGGGAAGCTAGTTTAGCTTTCTTGTGTTTATGTTCCAATTCTTATCATTAGTATCAAAGCAGTTCATCCTACCTTGAGTGAAGGCAATTATGGCTAATGAGACTAGAGCACAAAAGGCTAAGAGCATAGATGGAGCTATTTGACAGTTAAAGAAAAATTCAGATATACACACCACTGATTTGTAAGAGTTGAGATGACAACTACTGACATCAAGGAACTGAAGCAGATGATGAGTACTGTGATTGCCAAGTATGAAAGGTTTGCCTTGTTCATAATAGGGGACAACATAGGTGAATCTTCTGCTAATTCCACAAAACGAACTGAAGGACACTGAGAATACATCTCAACAAAATATGGTAAATTGGATTTTCCACGGTTCAACAATGATGATCCAAGTGGGTGGATTTACAAATGTGAAAGATTCTATAATTTTTATGCCATAGAGGAAGATGATGGAATATATGCGGCTTCTATTTACATAGAGGGAAGAGCTTTGGATTGGTTCCAAGAGTATGAAACTTCCAAGCCCAAGACTACTTGGAAGGGATTTATTAAAGATCTTATATTGTGTTTTAGTCCTGGAAGATATGATGATCCAATCGGCCAACTCGCAAAGCTAAGACAGTAGGGCACAATACAACAATATCAAGAGCAATTTGAGGCCTTAGTGGTCAAAACACAGGTCTTATCTAAAGAGTTTTATGTGAGTTGCTTTGCAAGTGGATTATGTAAGGAGTTACGGAATGAGGTATTGCTATTTGAGCCTACAACTTTAGTTCAAGCCATGAGTTTGACGTGCATGCAAAAAGGACTATGAATGTAATAGTTAGTCGTGTGAAGCTTTCTAACTCAAATGCTACCATAAAAATGACTAACTTGTCAGACTAATTCCCTAAGCCGAAGACCAACCTTAAAGAGGAGAGACCAGTTGTACGGTGGATTTCACAGGTGGAAATGGATGAGTGAGGGCAAAATAATTGTGGTACACTTGTGATGAAAAGTATTTTCCTGGCCATCGTTGTAAAAAGTTACAATTGTTTATCATTAAGGGAAATGATTTTTTTAGAGAAAAAGACAAATTTGAAGTAGTACAAAAAGAATTAGAAACAGAACCATCCATAAAAGACCAAGTGAACCCATAATATCCTTACATGCCTTGGCTGGTTCAAATTCTTATCAAACAATGCGTGTTAGAGAGTACATTAGTTGAGAACCAGTGATAATACTTATTGACTCAGATAGTACACACAATTTTCTTGACCCAATGGTTGTAAAATGAATGGGTTGACTGGTGGAACAAACCAATTTCTTTTACAGTGACTATTGCAGATGGTGCACAATAACAAGTTCAACCATTAACAAAAATATGCAGTGGGTTATGCAGTATGACATTTGACTTTGATATGAGAATGTTGCCTTTAGGTGGGTGTGACTCAACGGTTGGTGTGGAATGGTTGGTTGAGTTAGGATCAATTGTATGAGATTTTAAAATATAAAAATGGAATTTACAATAAAAGGAAAGAGACACGTGCTAAATGGGGCAATAGCTGGACTTAATAAATTGGTGGAGACAAGCCAAGTAAAGCATTTATTACAACAATCTAATGATAGGGCCCTGGCACAATTATGTTCCATCTATCCAAATTCAGCATTAGGAACTATTAACTCTGAGGTATGCCTTGAAGCTGACTTGGTGAAATTACTAAGGCAATTTGAATTTATTTTTTCAGAACCTAAAGTTCATCACCACTAAGAGCATAAGACCATGATAATTCCATTAAAGCCAGGTTATTTAGCAATAAATGTTCAACCTTTTAGATATCCTTATTTTCAAAAGCATGAAATTGAGAAGATTGTTCGAGAAATGCTTAAAACAGGTACCATTCATCAAGTGTGAGTCCTTTCTTTTCACAAGTGCTCTTAATGAAAAAAACATATGGTACGTGGCGCATGTGTGTTGATTACGAAGCCCTCAATACGAAAATAATTAAAGATAAATTTTCAATTTCGTTGATTGATGAATTATTAGATGAACTCAATGGTGCCCGATACTCCTCTAAATTGGACTTACGGTTTAGATACCACTAAATACGCATGCACTTTAGTGACACTTATAAAACAACTTTTTGAACTCATGAAAGCCACTATGAGTTTCTAGTAATTCCATTTACGCTAATAAATGCACCATCAACATTTTCGAGTGTTATGAATGAGGCATTTCGTCCATACCTTCGCAAACTTATAATGGTGTTTTTTTAACGATATTTTGGTGAACAACAATGATTGGAAAAGCCATAGGAGTCACCTTTAGATAGCTCTTTCATTATTATAACACCAGTAGTTTTTTGTCAAGCGATCCAAAATGTATATTTAGACACCAACAACTAGAGTATTTAGGGCGCATAATTTCTCATGAAGGGGTTACTGTAGACCTGGAAAATGTTGCTGGTATGCAAGCTTGGCCTCAACTTACAAGTTTGAAGTCATTAAGAGGATTTTTGAGGTTAACAAGATCATATAAGAGGTTTGTTAGAGACTACGGCGAAATAAGTAAGCCTTTTACTGACTTGCTAAAAAAAGACAATTTTGTGTGGACATCTGCAGTAATAGAATCATTTGAACAATTAAGTCGTGCTATCATAACAACACTAGTTTTAGCCATGTCTAAGGTTTTTGTGGTGGAATGTGATGCATCTAGAAGCGATATTGTGGCAGTACTGATGCAAGAACCAAATCCTATTGCCTTTATCAGTGAGGCTTTTTCTGACAAAAATCTAGGCCTCTTGACTTATGAAATGGAACTGTTGGAAGTAGTGTTTGCAATTACCAAATAGAGACCTTACTTGGTGGGACAACATTTCAAGGTAATGTTTGATCACTTTGGTTCGAAATATTTGCTTGAGCAAAGAATTACTACACCTTTACAATAAAAATGTGTAACCAAATTGCTAGAATATATTTTGAGATTATTTATTGAAGTAGCGAAGAAAATAAAATGGCAGATGATTTATCTCAAAAATTTAAAGATCAAGTTTTGGCATTAGTTATAACTTTCTAAGTCCTTGACTGGTTGGAACAATTGAAGCATGAATGGCAAGTTGATCAGCAAGCCATAGAGCTAATTAGACGTTTGCAAGCTGACCCAAAAGTAGTACCTAATTTCACTATAGATCAAAATCGAATCCTTTATAAAAGGCGATTGTGGGTTGGGCCGAACTCTCCCTTTAGATCTCAAATCTTATTTGAGGAACATAATGGTCCTTGTGGAGGTTATTAAGAATTCAAAAGACATTGCACCAAATCAGACGAAGTTTCTGTTGGAAGGGTCTCCGCTAAGATGTCTACAAGTATGTTACTGAATGTGATACTTGTCAAAGAAACAAAAATGAAACAGTGGTTATGCATAGCCTACTTCAGCCATTACTTATACCAGAGTGTCCATGGACTGATATTTCCATGGATTTTATAAAAAGACTTCCCATTTCATATGGTAAGGACGTAATATTTGTAATAGTTGATCAACTCAGTAAGTACTCTCACTTCATTGCACTAAAGCATCCTTACACTACTTTAGAAGTAGCTCAAGTCTTTATAGACAATGTTTTCAAGCTGCATAGGCTCCAAGTAATTGTGATCCTATTCTCACTTGCAATGTTTTTGGCAGGGGCTTTTTAACATTGATGGCACCAAACTTCTTATGAGTTTTGCATAGCACTCGCAAATAGATGGCCAAATTGAAGTGGTCAATCGTTGTTTAGAGCAGTATTTAAGATGCACGACATGTGACAAGCCAAAGGAATGGGTTTCTTGGTTACCTATGGCTGACTATTGGTTCAATACAAATTTTCATACCTCTATAAAGTTCACTGTTGTGAAAATTTTAATATACTCGCAAACGCATGAATTTAAAGATACAATAATGATAACAAGGTCGATCCCACATGGATTGTTATAAATTGGAAAGTCTAATTTAAATCTAAAATTAATATTAATTCTAACCTAATTGACCAAATTGAGTTTCTAAGAAAATTAAACCAATTAAACTAAGAAAACAATTAAAATAAAGGAGAATTCAATAAGACAAAAATTACTAAGGCTTTAGAATCTACCACTATTCAACTAGTAATTATCTAATTATTAATTAATTCCCAATTTTAGAGTGACAACTCGAAATCAATTTATGTTATCTCATGGATATAACAATTAAGCCCAAATAAAATTAATCTTGTGTAGGTTTTTTTTCTGCTTAATAGTATGATATATAAGTATCTCATGTAAACATATTGAATAACAAAAAGTCAAAGTTTTCCTAAGTACTATGTGTAAACAATTTAATGAAAGACATAGAATCAAAGATAATTATGTATAAACTTTATAGATCCAAGTATAAATTTAATCGAATATTAATCCTAACAATCAATAATGCATGACAGAATTGATGAAAAGATTTTAATAACATCCAATTAATCACGTGAAATAAAAATCATAATCATCAAATAACATATATAGAGAATTAAATAAATAAAAAGATAATTATTTTATTAAATAGAGTTTTATCCTTGACCTCAGTATAAAAAAATTAGATAAACATACTTGAATTAAGAACAACAAAACAAATAAAAACATCCATGGAGAAGCCGAACTATTGCTGCTCTTCCCTACCGAATCGCGTCTGCATTTCTTTCTGGCGGCTTTTCTTTTCAAAAGTCGAAATTCAGCTTTTATATTGTTGCTGACCACCGAATCCTTCAACAATTCTAAAGGAATCCTTTTCCAATTATAAAACAAATCCTCTAAATTATTTATGCCACCATAGCCATTAATTCCAACTTTTAAAAGCCAAGTGCGGGCCCTTCAAATTGCTTTCCATATATTGCAATGCCATACACGTGCTCTCCAATTACCAATTGAAAAAATTAAAATTTTTAATTATTTAATATTTTTCAATTGGATTAATTACTTTGATTTCTTCCATTCAGCAATTTTTGACTGTATTTTTTGTCTTCCAATTTAATCTTTATTCATTCTAAATTTAAATTTCTTCATACCCTTTTTAGCCACAATCTCCAATTGATTCCCTATTCAACAAAATAGTTCAGTTAATTAAAAATAACAAATAAAAACAACTAGCAATTAAATAATTAAGGATAAAATATGTATATAAATTATGTTCATCACTCACACCATTTAGGCAGCGTTTACTTTTTGGATTTGATTGGGAATCCTGAGAAGTGGGAATCGTAGGATTGGGAGTGTGGAGTGGAAGTGAGAGTATGTTGTTTACTTACATTGGAATTAAAACATGGAATAAAAATCAGAATTCAATTTATGTGTTTACTTTGTCTTGGATTGGGAATAAATAGTTTCAAATTACAATTTTATCCTTATTTAAAGAATTATAGTTTTTAATTACAAAACTAATAAAAAATATATTTAATGAATAATATTTATTTTATTATATTTGTAAATTTATTATAATTATTAATATTCTTAATTATGAACAATAAATTATTAATTTTAATATAAAATGAAACCTTATTTTATTTTATTTAATATAATTATATTAACTTTATTATTATATAAAATAATAATATAATAATTTTTAGTACAAAATTAATATTTTCTTAGAATAAACTATTTATTATTATTAATATTAAATAAATATAGTACTATTATTTTTAAAATAAATATAATAATATTATATTTATTAATTCTCTATTAATATAATAATATTATTTTAAAATAATTTTAACTTAAAATCAATGTAAATTATTGTTTAGTTAAATATAATATTATTATTCAAATAAATATAATATTATTTATTTTATTTTATTAATTATAAAATATTAAATTAAATTAAATTAAAAATAAAAGGATAAAAAATGGAGAGGTGGGAGTGGATTCCCACTCCCACTTCCCGCAATGGGAGTCCCACTCTCACTCCCCACTTCAAAAATGGGTGAGGCCTACGGAGTGGGATTCCCAATCCCTTCCCATTTTGAGGAAGTAAACGCTGAAGTGGGAGGAATCCATACTCTTCACTCCCACTCCAGCAAATAAACACAGAGCTCCACCTTCATATGTAATGTATAACCCATGAGATTCAAATGTAAATTCACTAGATAATCGTTTGCAAGATCTTGACAAGATGACACTGTTACTCAAAGAAAATTTAATTCAGTCCCAACATCGAATAAAGCAGATTGTTGATGCTAAACACAAGAGTTCAAAGTTGATGATCTGGTCTTCCTCGACTTGCAACCATTTCGTCAACCTTCTATTGATTTGAGGGGCAATAGAAAGTTAGCTCCAAAATACCATGGACATTTTCCAGTTCAAGCCCCTCTCAGACAGGTGGCCTACAAATTACAGTTGCCAATAGGTTTAGCAATTCAACAAGTATTTCACATTTTGTATCTGAAAAATAAGTTAGGTAGCCGGTCATCTTTGATTCCACATCTTCCTCTAGTGGATGCTGATGGATGCTTTCGTAGCGAGCTTGTTGCGGTATTGGACTGTTGCATGGTTAAAAAGAATAATAAGGTTGTCACTTAAGTCTTGCTTCGGTGGTCAAATGTTAGTCTAGAAGATGCTACGTGGGAGACAATTTTTGCCTCGAGGACAATTCTAGTTTAAGAGGGATGGAGTGATATGACTGAATAAAGTGGCAAAATAAGGATGAGTTGTTGGGATAAAATTCATTAGAGAAAGTGACATGATAAGGATGAGCTGTTGAGATAGATTTGTTAGGGAAATAGTTTAGATTTTGTTTTGTGTAGGAGTGTGTAATAAGACTGGATCCATAGCAGCTTTTTATTATCTATATGTATCTGCTTGAAGCAGAGGGGTGTGGAAATATTATCCCAATATTTCAATTTCAATAAAGAGGAATTTCCCCTAGAAGTGGGAAGCTAGTTTAGCTTTCTTGTGTTTTTCTTTCAATTTTCATCAAATTATAAATATAAAATTACCAGAAATCCCAATGTGGTGACCAAAGATGTGGCCGCCCACGATATGGCAGCAACAATGCTTGTTATCGCGACGAATGGGGTAAGCTATCCAGGGTGCCCTTTGCCATTACCCATGTCAATTCCTCCAACAGCAGGCATATTCATTTTATGAAAACGGTAACAGGAGAAGAACTTAACAAAGCAGAAAATCCTGGACTGACAAAAAATAAAGAGCTAGCTACAGGCTAATTAAAAGAAGAAGCTATAGTGTAGGAGAAATTCAGCAATACTGCTTTTCAACAAGCATAGCCAAGTCTCTTTATATTGATTGATTTTCCTTGTTTTCTTAAGACAACCATAGGCAAGTCTTTATTTAATTATAATTATATACATAAAGTTTCCTTAATTATTTTATGTGCAAACGGACAAAGATTATTGCCTTTGTCTTTGTTGCTTTTCTTTTGTTCTAATCCGAAAATTTCCTCTGTTTTAATTTTTGTAGGATTTATCTTTTTTGTTTCCATATTAAAGTATTTCTCTTAATTATTTTAGTTTGATTCCAAATTAAATTATCAAAATCCATTTATTGTGCTATTGCTCCTCGCGTGCTTTTCTTACAAATTGGCCTATAAATTTAATTCTAATTCTGCCTTAAGCCTAATAACAACAAAGTCAGTAATCTTTAATAATTCTCTGTAAATTCGATCCCTTTAAGGATGTTTGCTCTCTAATTTTTTATTTATTACCCTACTCAACAAAATAATTTAATTAACTAAACTAACAAATATAAGATTTGTTTCTCAAAAATTAAAAAAAATATATAAATATAAAATTAGAGGCAAAATATATCAATAAATTATGACCATCATCTAAGAAAGATAATTATAAGCTAGTCTCATGAAAAATGGAAACATGCATTTCGTTGCAAGAAGCATATTTTCAATTAAAATTGTTTTTAATTCAAAAATAGTTAAAATTATTTCATCATAATCTCACTGCAGAAAATGCTTTATGCATGCTCCCACTTAAAAAAAAGATTACACTTTATGAGTTACATGACTTATGAGAATCCAATTTTATATAATAAAAGAAGTTACTTTCTTCCACATCACTAATGGCGTAATGGCACATGGCTTTGGTGGCTTTGAGATCGAGACTTTGACAAGTGATTCATGGCTTTGCGGCACAGCAGTAGTCTTTCCCTTTTTTTTTTTAATTAGGAGGGACCATACTCAGATTTTGACATTCTTAAGTATTTAAGAAATATTTACTCTATTTTATTTTAAAAGGGAAAATTATCTTCATACAATTATTTTTATAATTAAAAAAAAAATTTTAGCCCACAGAAAGCCAGTATACTTTTATGGGAGCATAAACCGCTTGTGAGGATAGCCGTTCAACCACTCGACCAAAGACTGAGTGGCGACACAACGGTAGTCAAAATGTCAAAATAAATAACCCAAAAGCACTTACCTTATATCCACCGTAAATGGTAACAAAATTATATGTGTAAATTAATCCATTCACCTGTCTGATATGATTAAACCCGATCTGTTACAAACTCAACATTTAGAAGTGAAAATGAAGAAGAATTACGATTACAACGCTATAATAATGTTTATATTTTATGGCTCTGACGACAAACAAAGATTAGCATCGATTACATTACAATCAGCGGGCTGCATTGTTCCATAACAAAGACTCCTCCATAGCTCTTATGACTGACACAAGCTCCATTGCAAACACTTCGTCGCTTACGGCTGCATTGGCAATGTTATTATCAGAAGCACGACTTTCTCTCTTGTTCTCACCGAGTGAAAACCTACACACAGGGCACTGAGCATTGCTTTTCACCCATGGCACGATGCAATCCTCGTGGAACATATGGTTGCATGGAGTGAGCATCACTTTCTCTTTAGGCTCGAAATCTTCTAGGCAAACAGCACACCTCATAGCATCTTCTTCTTTCTGCTTTTGCATCTCCTTGTAAACATTTGTTGCTTGGTCTCTGTAATACAAACTCAATCGCTTTGCCAAATTCATCGGAGCGGGATTGTATACTTCTTTCTTTAGCTTGCTTAAAACTGCATTTTGCTCGTCTTCTTGAGCAGTAAGTATATTTGGCCGATTCACAAGGAACCTTGGAGGCGATCCCTGAATGATTTGCCTGGGACGGGGGCGGACTTCCCTAGCCATGAGATTGCCAAGGATTGGTATTCGCACTGAAGACTGAGATTGACCTGGAACACTACTAAAAAAAAAAGAAATAAAATAAAATAAAATCAGAAAATCCCAAGATTAGATTTTTTTTTTGAAATACGGATATTTTACAATCAGAACTTTACTGATATTTACAACTAGATAACAATCAAGAATCTCCTTCATGATTCTAGTATGACACAAATCAAACAACGACCCTCACTTAATATTAGAAGAAAATTTATTCTACCCCAAAACGGGGAGTCAAATAAACCCTTATCAAAAGAAAACTCAAACTCATGCTCCCAAAATTATTGAGCGCATGAGTTGCCAATGACCTACGAGTCATTGGCTATCCCAAGATTAGAATCGAAAGAAAAGAACTTCTAAAATTTATCCTATCTCATTTAAATACATAATGTACTACTCCATCACAGAATTAATGAGAAGCTGAGAAACCATTTAGAGGAGGGGAAAAAAAACGTAAATCTGACGATTGACAGTTTTGACCCAAACAAAAGTACAATTATAACCTTGATTGGAATTAATATGTGATTAAAAAAAAAAAGACCCATATAAGCATAGTGTAAAAATTAATCACACATATTAGAAAATTTATGCAAAGCTAAATCTTTATTGAATTCATAAATTGATCCTTTGATCTGTTTTCTTTTTTATAGCCATTTCCGTAGAACTAGTAGATTATTATTATCCGTGAGTTGAATATGAAAAGAATGCAAAGTTGCAACTCAAACCAAAAGTTCTGATGGACCATGAAACAATCGTCATCTAAAGATTGTTTCCAGGAACCATTTTAACAGAATAAGTAAACATGCTTACCCAGCTAAACTGAATGGTACTGGTACAGCCGATACCGCCATCCCTCCCTCTTCAAATGACTGCCTTGGCGCACCTCTGTTGGCATCCTAACAAACCGACGAGAATCAACATATCAAGGGAATAAAGTCACAAACACTTACTTTTGATCCACATTATGCAGGCAAAAGTAGACTTACTGGATTGGCACGGAAGGACGCAGATCCAAATCGATGAAATGGGGCTTGCCTGCTGTTCCAGTCGCTACTATTAGGAGCATCGGCACCATAATCATGTCCAACCTGCCGATATCTTCTTGTTGGAGTGAAATTGTTGCTGCCACCACTCATGGTCTCTATATCCGGTTGATATCCAGAAATTCCAAGGTTTTTCAATTAATATTGGTAGCTTTAGATAGGGGCGTTATGTAGCTTTCCTTTTTTTTATTCCCCTGTCCACTTGAATGACGTGCACCTATTGAACTTATTCCATGAGTTGCTTAATTGTCTCCTTGTGTACTTTTCTTGTTTTCTATTCTAATATAAAGTCGATTCTTTCCCCATTCATAGAGTCTGATCTGTGGAATCAAATTAAAAGGGGAGAAATGAAGCAACGGTCATCAAGAAAGGAATCGAATTCTAACAATCTGGGTGCATATTTGTCTGGAGTTTTGTGAATGTGCATCCAGTGTGCAAATGTTCTGTTGTTCAGTGTCAAAAAGTGAGAAGGTAAATAGCACTTCAGTACTTTCCTAACCCCATAATTAAAAAGAAGGGGGAATACTTTAGTCTCTAGCATATGCTCTCATGAGATAGAATTCTTTTTCGCTGGAAAAAGGAAGAAAAAAGAAGACGATGTAATCTCTCTCCCCATTGCCCCACAGTTTAGCATGAAAAGCTGACCAATATAGGTAATAATAATTAAAAAAATTTAAAAAGCGTAATCAATGAACATAATTATCTTACCGACAAAAATTCTAATTCAGAATACAAATTTTCAAACCAATCCTCGTAGGAAAATAAAATTTAAGCTGAATACCAAATATATTCAATAAGTTGGAGGCAGATTAGGACATTATTCAAGAAATTGAGAAGTTTTGTGATAGTGCGTTTGGGGGCTAGATTTAAGAATTCTGCGATCACCTCTCTGAATCTGTTGAATGCAATCACCCAGATGATATTCACCCCATGCAGCTCTTCACCATTGACGGGAGTTTACCATGTGAACCTACAGGACGGTGGCAGACAAGTAAACCAAACCAGATGTTTGTATGCCCAGGGAATGAAAAATGGTTACTTCATTCATTGTTCTCATCTTCGGACTCAGAGTCCCCTCGCGTACCAACTTCTCCTGACTTTGAACCACCAGTAACCGAACCATGACGACCCAAAAACACGAGATCAAGAAGCTTTCTTCTAACATCATACACTGGATTTGGCTCAATCAACTGCCCCCTCTCATATGCTTCCCTCAAAAAGACAGTGTGTCTCTTCCCCTTGGTAGACAAATAAAAAATCCCCGGGTGATCCAAGAACAAATCCCTAATATTAAAATCAATACCAAACCATTTCCTAAAATGACTGATCTTCTCTACTTCCACCGTCTTCTCAACCGTCAAACTCAGAAATTCATGCACAATAGCAACAGCCCGCTTCTCCAATCTCTTCACCCCAGCCTTAGTCTTCTTACTCTCTCCCATCTCCTCATACGGCCCCACATAAGGTAACCTCTGCCATTCCTTCACTCTACCCTTAAAATCTTTACCCAACCTCATCCCGGACGGAAACCCTTGTTTAAAACCATAACGTAATTCCATCCTTTCGACTTTGCAATCCTCTTTACAACACTCAGTAACCCTCCAATTATCAACTGCAGCCGTAAAATCCCTCTTAGACATCCCATCAAACAGTTTCAAGACGTGAGTATTCGGCTCATTGCCAGCACAAAGCCTAAATATTTTCGGATTTCGGGCAATCACAGAGTCCTCAAAATCATCGGGAAGCCCAAGCTCCCTCCAAACCTTAAATACTGCACGAAGCGGCAAAGACTTGGACGTGGACATTGACAAAAGCCTAACCAACCGCTCAACGACGAGCGACATGCAGGCATTGATAGCTTCCGCCTCTTGGCGGGAAATTTCAACGGTGGTTTCAGTTAGTTTACAGAAGGGCTGGGACTTAACGGGGTCGTAGAAAATGTGGAAAATGTGCGGGTACTTGCGTAGAAACGCGGTGGGGCCGCGGTTGAGGTGGAGCTTCTGGGAGAGTCGTGAGAGGAATTCGAGGGAAACTGATGGTGGGCTGTTGCGGTTAGCGAGAATGAGGTCTTGAACGGAGATGACTTTGATGTAGTTCTTGTACTTGTCCATCAGCTTTTCGAATGTGGGGTCTCGGAATCTTGATGCTACGTACTGCGCTGAGGTTGTTTTTGATCGAATGAATGTTGATGTTGTTGGGTGTTTTAAGATTGATTCGAGGATTCTGGCTTTACTTCTCATTCTGGCAATCTGCTGCCGTATTCAGCTCTCTCTTCATTTTCCTCTCTGCGTGCATTTAAAAGAAACATTGAGAATCATTTTCGATTTCAGGAAGCTATGTTTGGGGGATCAACAATTCCTTATCATTTTCATTTTTCTTATTTAAGCGGAATCATACACTTCTTATGTTGTCAAACATTTGACAACGGCTAATGCGTGGGCGAAGATTTGCATGTCAAGGCAACAAGGGCAGCTAGCCGTTTAGATAAAAGGAAAATACAAAATTCCATTTGAAATTCCTATAAAAACAAAATCAAGCTATTTCCATGTTGAAACCTAACAGAAAGGACATCAAATTATGTATATTGCTGACTTGATGGAGGGCAAAATCATTTCCCACCTCGCTTTGATATTGAAAAGATAGAAAACAGAAGGTACCAACATTTGATATTCGAAATTTGTTGACTACGCATAATAAAATTTATGGAAAATGTTCAAAACAATCACCAGAAGTCATTGTTTCACTGGTGCTCCTTGGTGAAGTAAACAACAGATCAGCAATTGCTTCTTCAGTTGTAGGCCTCATGGTAAATAACCTTGGACAACCAGAAGCTAAATCTTCTTTAGACATATCAGTAGGACAAGTAAGTTACTAGCCAGGTCACGTCAATAGAAAGTAAGAAAAAGGGGAAAAAAATGATCAATCATGCCTCGATCTCCAATTGTTTCTTGCTTGATGTCACTACCTGCTTCAGGTCTGTAAATCATTTCGCAAAAGAAAGAAAAAGGGAAAAAAAAGTTTTAACAGAAAAGGAAAAGAAAACAATAGACCATGCTACTAATGAAGAAAATTCATATAAGAAAGATACCTCATGCTCAAACTCCAAATGTTGGCATCACATCAATGACAAAAGCCTCACAGATGAACTACTTGCTCATAGTTGATGATAAATAAAAATTCCAAAATATTGATCCCATTGACATGAAAGCTACACGAGCTTGAAGAGGGATCACCCTGTTAACATGCATAGTTACTGTATAAGCAAATTATATACTATCAATCAGAGAGGCAAGTAATCAGTACATGAAATTTGCATAAGTAGCCAAGAAGGCATCCATTGTTTTTGAAGTTAAAATTAGTAAACACAGATCACTTTCGAAGTTACATATATCTCTATGAAAGTTTATAGGAATTATGAATACAAAACATATGTCAGATACGGCAGACATGCTAGCTTTATGTCATGAGATACAAAATGAGAAACTATAGAAGTTGGTGGGTTGTGATCTGACATGAGGTTTTTTCCCTTGATTTCCATAGACTACTGTAGAGAGCAGCAAAAGATGGTTCTTTTGTCTACCAAAGTATAATGTTTCCACCTGGAGGCATTGGTTTAGTTCCTTGTTACCAAAGTACCAAAAGCAAACGAAAATTAACAAAAGAAGAAAAAATGTACCAGAAATTCAATATGCTAACTGGGATCCAGAACCTAAATCCTGCAAGGAAATCAAAGTTAATATGTAGAACCCAAAATTTGAGCCACATATCAATCCAAAAGAAAAAAAAAAAAAAAAACTGCTTCCAAGAGGTTGTTACCATAAAGTAATGTAGGAAGAGCATCTTTCTGATACTTATTTGGAAGCTCAGAAACTGTTCCTTGCCATAAATTGTTCCAGGCAAAACAAACAGCAATCACACACGGACCCAGAACAATTTGATTTAGTAAAACCTGCAAAGACCAGATGTTACAAGGCATTTATGGGAATAACTGGTCTTCTAAAATACCTAATTGATTATGGCAACGAAATGCCATATAAAACCAAAAAACATTGTACCTTCATCATCAAATTCCCTGCTGTTTGCTTTGGCATACAATGATCAAGATACTGATACCAAACATAAGAACCGGGGCCATATAAAAGAAACCCATAAGAAGTCATCCGCACAGCGCGAAGCCAGTCATGATCTAGAAGGGCGGTCCAGAAGACATCCTAATATAGAATTGTTGAAGAGTTTCGGTCAAAATCACAGTCGAACTGCTTCAAACACCACTTACAAACAAATCTTAGGAGTAACCATCAAGATATCTGCAACACAAAATACAGGAGAAGACACACTACAAATATTGACTGTTTTACAAGTTATACAGCAACACATTACATCATTATACATTAATTTTTCTAAGGAAATTGCATAAAATTATGCTCATTATGTCATAGTATAAACATTTGTGAATGACCTATCTTCTCAGGACAATAACTTGACACGGTACAGATTACCGTTTTCTGGACGACACTAGATTGACCAATTTAGTTTCAGTCTCAAGAACGGGCAGATTTGCGAACAGAATAGTAATTGTTGCAGATGACATCCACTTTCTAGACAGAATTCATTTACATAATTAAAGGCATTAACATTCATGAGAACTAACTTAAAAAGAGCCTATCTAGCTCAAAACCGTTTTGTGCAGAATCATTTATCAAGTAATTTTCCAAACAGCAGTCTAAGAGCCTTTTCCAACCACTAATAAAAGTTCATTTACATCGGCCGTGCATCAAAGTAACTATTCTTAATTATCTGAAACAAATGTAAGACCCACCTTAGCGGATTGCTCGGAGCGGGAGAGCGAGTGTTGTCGTTCGGAAGCGTTTTGTCTTCGCCACCGCTGGATGAGCTGAGCGATTGTGTCGCCGGTCAAAGCGAGTGAACCCGCGGTCGCCGCTTGCTTCAAGGGGAACCGGTAACCAGTTCCTCCAGTGGCCTCCGCGGAATCGGAGGGTTTCGATTTCCTGCTTTGAGATTTAAACGGTTTCGGTTTTCTGTGTGGAAAGTTCCAACCAAGGAATCCGCCGCCACCTAATGCTTCCATCATCAACTCGAATTTGTAATCGGGGTACTCTCTCCTTCTTCTTACAGCGCAGCGCGCTTCCTAAGTTTCACCGTAAAGAAACGCTGCGTTTTGCCTGACAAACAGTTTTGACAACCGGTACGGTACGCAACACACAGCGGGGAAATTAAAAATTGTTTTGGAAACTAATAATGCATTATCCAAGTGTTTTAAATTTAAAAAAAAATTATATAACGGTCTATGGGTTTTAAATTAGAAAAATTAATAAACATTATATTGATATTTTTGTCACCAAAATATATAAGTAATTTTAAATCCTAAAATGTATTTGAATAATTTTGTTGTACATCATTTTTAAATTCTTTATTATAAATTTATTAATATTTGTAATCTGAAAACTATTGTAATACTGTAACCTAAAAATTAACTTAAAAAGGTCAATTTACTTCCAATGCTAAAAAATAAATAAATAAAAATCAACCTCTAATTATGTTATGCAAACCAAGCTCAAAGAAATCAACTGTTACTATTAATGCACGTGAAACTCAAACTTTTTCTTATTGAAGTGATCTATGAGGCTCGCAAAATTAGTTCTTGTTACCTCAACAATCATTTGATAAAAATCGAACGATTTTAGAAATATAAAGTAGCAAAATTTTATATTTTTCACAACCGTTAAATTTTCATCAAACGATTATGAGACAACTATGTACTTTACATTATTATGTAAGATAATAAGAGCCCTCAAAATTATCTATTATTCATAAATATTGTATTTTATGAAGTAAACATTTTAAATGATTCACTTTTTACAAATTACTAAATTATTTAATTTCTTACAATATATATATATGTAGGCTTTAAAATAAACTCGGGAAAATAATATACACATATTCGTGATTTGATAAGATAGTTATAAAAACTCTTTATTTTTATAAATTGTTTCACATATACTCAAAAGTTTGTTAAAAAGAAAAAAAAAATTATATGCACAGAAAATAGATTTGTGATTCTGTATGACCATTTTTTTAAGAAAGTTTTCATATTTATTTTGCTAGGTTTCTTATCCTTTTTCCTCTGAACGGTGACATATGAATCATGTTTACCGAACAATTTCATATCTTTATTCTTTGCTCCTTATGAAAATTAGTCAAAAATTCATGGGCTTCATGCAACTTTCGGCCTTCACGGAGGGCCCAAGACAAAATAATTATTTTAAGCGGCACACGTGTGAGATCAGAATAAACTCAATGAAGACCGCCTTGCATCTTTTGTCAAACAATGTAATCACAACTAACTATATTCATAATGGAACACTTTGTTAATGTTGGCTCGTAGGTCTTTAACATTTCAATTTTAAACTAAACCATAGTATTCCAAAGATTAAATATATAGATTAAGATTTTCTCTGATCTAAACTCTCTTGTACTTTTAATAATTTTACGTTATATGTTATTTAAAGTCTTGCATATATATATATATATATATATATATATATATTTCGCATTTATTTTCCTCAAATTAATATCCAAAACTTGATGATAGGTTTTTTTTTTTTTTTTGCAATCATAGACCATTAAGGAGAGAGTTTGACTAAAGCACTACGAATAAACAACGTCATCAAAAGCATTATAAAGACATCTATACTTTATCTGAATAAAAAGAAACAATCACCCAGGAGATTGCAATTATAAAGTTTCAAGTCAAATTAAAAAAGGCATAGAAAAGTAAAAATTATTCAGAGAAAGTCTCATATTGCAACTCGTGACGTTGCTCGATCCATATAAGTGGGTTTGAGTCATTTATTCACTGGAACTCATACTCTCTTCTCATAACAAATCAGGTGGAGTAAATTCTTAATCTAATTAATTGATATCGATCCTAATAAATTCTTGATTTTAAATAGTTAAATTTTGTTAGATCTTACAAAATTAAATAAAAACAAGAAAACAAACTATTTCCCTTACCTTAACACGATTCAAGCGCAAAGACCGTGAGCAACCAAAGCCAAGCCACGCACCCCCACTATACCGCCACGAGCAGCCATAGCCAAAGCCACAACGATTTAAGAGGCTGGTCCTAGCTATTCTGGCCACTGCTGCTACTGTAAGTTGAAGTTTAGATTCGAAATATTTTCTAGAATTTTATGATTGGATTTATTATAGACTAATTGGGATTACAAAAGCATTTACTAATGATTCTGTAATTTATGCAGACTTTATTGGTTTTGTAACTCAGCTTTTGGATACAAATGATTTTCGGAATTTCAACCTACCGTGCATTTAATGATTTTCGGATAATTAATTAATAATATTGTGCATATATTATTTTAGGATACTTAACTAATAATATTTTGAATATGTTACTTTGCAGTAGTTTCATTGAATACGAATGAATTTTTCTTAAAAAAACAAATTTAGTATAGTAATGGACAATTTGAAACAAATAGATGAAGTTAAAGAACTACAGGAGTCGGAGGAATTAGAGTAGACTGATTTTGAATAAAATATTGAGGAATTAGAGGAGACCAAATTTGATAATGATGAAAATGTGAAAGAAAAAGTTGCTAAGCCTAAAGAGGGGATATGTTTTAATAATCTTGATGAAATGTTTGAATATTACAAAGTCTATGGTCAATAAAAGAGGTTTTCAGTGATGCACATATCTTGTAAAAAAGAGACAGATGAGGATATAAAATATGTGACATTTACTTGTAGGTGAAACATCAAGTCAAAAAGCTAATGCAGTAGTGTTTTATGGCTTCAACCTAAACGAAAAATTGAATACAATGCTAAAATTGGAGGACATCTAGTTGTTCTTAATGAAAAATGAGCTATTACAATTTTGTTCCTTGAACATAATCATACTGTCAGTCCAAGTAAGAGTAGATATTATCGATACAATTGTACCATTACTCCAGCAGCTTGAAATAAATGAAAAAGTATGAATTAAAATAGCTTAAAATTTCAAAATCTATTGTTGTTAAGGCCGACGACTTTAAAATTTCTCATTCTTAGAAAGAGAAGCTAGAAATTATGTAATTGACATTAAAAAGTATACATTTAATAAGAATAAAATTATCAGTTTTTTACTTATCTTGTCAATTAATGCATTCTTTATTCTTACATTATTTTAACACTCCCCAAATATATTTTTTTATGTAAAATTAATTTGTAATATTAATTTTATTTTAATTTTATGTTGTAGATATATTTTAAGAATAAAGAAGAGTTGGAACTGGAAGCGTGAATAAAGAAGAATTACTGGAGTAATTTAGAATGCATTATTGAGGAGATATAATTAATAAAAAATATATTCCAAAATAATTTTTTTTTAAAAAGAGAAAAAGTGAAGGATGCTTGTGATGGTCACGTGGCCATTTTGCCACCTGACCATCACACTTCTCAGCATACATATATATTATAAAAATAAAATAAAATAAAATAAAAAGGAGTGTGCATTCGAGATGCAGGCATGAAGAGAGTGGAAGAGAGAACGGAGTAAAGGAAGGAACTTTTTTTTTTCTTGTTTTTTGGTGTAATGAATATCCCTGTAATTTATTTTAAAAGTCTATCAAATAAAATGAGTGTTTTGTTTCTTAATATGAGTGACTAATTTTTTAAGCTGAGGTAAATGGTGAAGCTCAAGAATTCAAATTATTAAATTAATTATTCTCTCAAATGAGTCTTAAAGTTTTATATGTTGTATTTTTCTTCCTTACCAATTTCTTTTATGCCATGTTAATTTATAAATTTAGATCACTTTAGATTTATATGGTATTTTGATATAATGTCAACACTTCAAAATAATTGTGGCACATTAAGTACTTGGTCCCTATATTTATCACACCTTAAGTTAGTTAAGAATTGAATGACATAATAATTAATTGGTAAAATAAATACAAAATACAAATATCAGAGAGTTGTTATAAATATAATTTGAAATTCGAGAGCAGATCCCGTAACCTTAGCATATTTTTAAATTGATTTTTAACAATTTCTTTTCCCGCAATTAATTTTTTTTGTTTAACAAATTGATTACTAGATTTAAAATTCTATGTGATTTGACCCCAGACTCACCGGGTTATATTATAACTAGATACTCTTATATTTTAGAGTAATAACATTTTTAAGTCGTGTTATTATATTGACATTGTAAGGTAATTAAGGATTAGAGAAGGGGATGTTGCTACAATTCAAAGATATTTTAAGAAAATGCAAGTAGAAAATGATAGGTTTTTCTTTAGTATTGATTTAGATAAGGAGGATCAATTAAAAAAATGTATTTTGGGTAGATCCAAAGAATAGAGTAGCCTGTAAAAACTTGAAGATGTTGTTACATTTGACATCACATACTTCACAAACAAGTATGACATGCCCTTTGCTCCTTTTGTGAAAATTAATCATCACGATTATTTTATTTTGTTAAGATGTAGGTTAATTTCACATGAGAACACTAAGATATTTAAATGGTTATTTGACACATGGCTATCATGTATATATGAATTTTTTCCCCTTGGAATGATCATAGACTAAGCCAAATAAAAAAAAATGCAATTGAGATTGTTTTTCTAAAGATTAGGCATCAATAGTATTTGGACATATATACAGAAAAAGTGCATGAAAAGTTAGGGACGCAAAATATCATGACAATAGAGTTTCATTGCATTGTATTATTCATAAACTCTTGTTAAATTGAAGAAGCTTGGCATGACATGTTAAAAACAATCTGATTTAGATGATTTTCAGTGATTAATGGTTTATATGGGGAAAGACATCATTAGGTTTCATTTTTTGTTAAAGCTACTTTTTAAGTTGGAATGTCAACCGCTCAACGTAATGAGAGTGTTAATACTTTCTTTTATGGATAGGTTAACTAAAAAATAACTTTGAAGTAATTTAAGGAGAAAAATGAAAAAAGTAATAGAAAATAAAATTGAGAAAAAATGGTAAGCAGATGCGAAGTGTTTCAACAAACGGATGCCATATCTTATTAGTTTTGCAATAGATAAGCAAGTGGAAGAAGTATACACTATTTATAAGTTTCAAGAATTTCATCAAGAACTAATAATAAGATGTATTGTGAGATTTTCAACTCTTGGGATCATAATATGAAGTCATCGAAAATAATAGAAAAAGTAAAGAAAAAACTTCTATACTTAGTTTAAAAAACAAATATGAAATTCATTGTATACTTTCAATGTTTAAATGTAAAGGGATTCTCTGCAAACATTCCATTACAGTGTTGTCATGTAACTATACAAAATTACTTCCTAAAAAGTATATTATATGAAGATGGAGGAAAGATGAGCGGAGATGCCACAGTAGAATGAAAGTCAATTATGATATGAGGAGTTCGATGATTGAACATCGGCAATATAAAGAATTGTGTGTTACTTTTTATTATGTTGCTGATATAGCTTTAACAAATGTAGAAAGTTATAAAATTGCTTTGGCTAGGATCATAAAAGTAGAGCTAGCAAAACGAGTTATTGTGTCTTGTTCATGTCGTGTCAGTTTCGTATCGTGTCAAATTTGGGTAGATTTAAATATGACTCATTTAACAATTATCTCAAAATATTAAAACTAAATCTGATATGGAAAATAAATGAGTTACCCAAACTCGTTTAAAACCTATATATTGAACAATAATTGCATCTAATATTGCACACCCAATGGACACAAATTGTGTATATATATATATATATAATAGAATATAATATAATATAAAATACACATATCTACCAAAATATTACGCATTTAAACCATTAGAGCTATGAATCTCTATAAAATTTTACAAAATAGAGCATCATAGCCTATATATATGTTTATCCTTCACAAAAAACAAAAGAACAAAAAAAAAGAGAATTATCTCCAATATTTGAATTCTGATAATGAGAACTTGAACATTGATTTAGAATAAAATATATGAGTATATTTTAATGCAAATATGAATTAAAAAAAAAGAAATTAATAAATGATTAAACTTGTCAATTATCAATAACATCTACTTCGGATGAAGCACTATTAATTGTCAAGCTCGAGTATATCAGTGGCTAGCTCATCCATAGAGACCATTGTATTTAAATAAACAAAAAAAAAGGGACACTTGAAGTTAGAAAGGACATGCAGCAACATTACAAACCAACGAAACAAACAAAATCTATTCTCAAAATTGCAAATAACCATAATCCAAAACTACCATCAAAATTAAATATCAAATATTATATTCATAAAGACAAAAGATTTGAGTAAAAAAAAAGGATAATCTTCTTGTCCAAAACTCCAATCTCTATTGCAAACTATTGATTCCAAGGTTTCAGGCTTAAGTGAACTCAGAACTTGATCAAGAACTCAACCATCTACACTAAAAGTTAATTAAGATGTAACGAACATCATGAGCTATAGAAGTGAGTCCAGGATAGCAAGTTTGATTGTGTATCTAAAAGCCTAAAATATCTAAGTGATTACTTTTATTAGCTCGTAATTCACTCAAATAAAACTAGTTGAGTCTTTTGGATACAAGTAGATTCCATGCTCTTAAAATTACAAACATGAAATGTAACTAAAATTCGTTAAACATTAAATGTAACTAAAATTCATCAAATATAAAATGTAACTATGAAGTAAATAAGAATAACTTATAACTAAAAATATCTATATAAATAAAACTAACCTCAAGACATAAATATAATTTTCCTCTGCCTTTTTTATTATCATTCTCATTTGAGTGAGAAATAAAACCTTACATGGAAGATGATGTACTGGAAAATTGAGTCGAAATGAGCATATATTCATTGAACAATGAAAACAACCTCTCTCTATTATTTTTTAACTCATTTGAATCATCACCATAAACCTTTCTGCATGCCCACTTAAAAAATTGTAATTTGTAACGACGATTCAAGATAATAACTACTATCAATATTGCACAAAAGTCAGAACAATACTTCAAGAAATTTTCAAGCATCATCTTCCTTATTTTCTAAGAAATACCTCAAAGTTACATAACTTGCAAATCCTTTTGGAAAGTACAAATTTGAAGTGGGATACTTTGACTTAGAAAATATGTAAGTAATCTCATAAAAAGTACCAAAAAATTACTATTTCTCTCCAATTACTTAAAACTAAGTGAGAAAAATCACTTTTGTAATATAAGTGCATAATCAAGCGTAATATAAGTGGAATTCCATCCATAGGAACATCTTGTCTCAAGCATTAATCCAAGGATATTTGATTAACACACTCCAAAAAAATTGGTTTTCTACCATAAGATGCTTTCATATATTTCACACTTTCATGAATTTTATAAAGTTCTACCTCTATTGTTTTTAATCCATCTTGAATAATTAAATTGATAATATGAGAACAATAACATATATGTAAATAATCACCATTAGACAGTGCTGCTTTCCTAATTTTCAACTGAGATTTCACCATAATAACACATGTCTCATTAGCCAAAGCATTATCTAATGTTATAGAAAAAAAATCGTTTTCTCAATGCCCCATTCTATCCATAAAGATAATAATTTTTCAAACAAACACAATCCAATATGTGGAGATGGCATCAAGGTTTAGCAATCTTTTTTGTAAAACCCAAGTTTTATCACTAAAATGTGCAGTAGGACTTATATATCCATCAATAGTGTAGACATCCTATAAATCAGAGGTAAAACAAATTTTGCTAGGAACCTTCTCTAACATAGCTTTAATTTAAAGTCTTTCCCTATTATAAGCTTTTAAGATATCTGCTTTTGCTATATTTCTAGAAATATTTTGTAGTTCATAATTTAGAAATTCAATACAAGTTCTAATTGCATCAAATTTAAGAAATCGACAATGTAAGCCATGCTTCACAATTGTTGTAGACAATAGCTCATGGAAGACAACTTGATCAAATTCTAGAGAACACGAACCTATAAAACCTAAATGGTCTAAAATCATTTGAAGGGGGTCACCTGGTTTTTTTAACTTAAGACATTTTTTAATATGCTTAATCAAGTTACTAATCTTATAAGTGCTTTCACTAATGTAAACTTTTCCAGAAATACACGTAAACCTTCCATTTCCATCTTGATTTGCATCTAATGGCAATTTAGTGAACATACCTCATGCTTTAGATGTTCTTCTTCTTTTGCGTTATTTCTTTAGAACATCAATGTCACCATCTTGCTCTACTTCCTCCAAATTCACTTGATGTTTATGTAAAAACACTTCATTCTTAGTTGAATTACCATTATATAGATCTATTTCTCATGTTATTATTGTATCCAAAAAAATTAATATCAATAATCCTTTTGACATTAAGTTAATAATAGAGGAATGCAATAACCAATAAGTAACAAAAAAAAACAAATTTAGAAAGAATTACTATCAAAGCAAAAACTGTAATCACACAAGAAGAAGGCAATATAAAATAAAATGCACTAAAGACTGTATACAATATTTAAATAATTGAGAAATTGCCTTTCAAACTAATCTGACCATGAATTTTGGAGCTCAAGAACAGCCAATTAGAGCCTTGCACCCTGTAAAAATTGAAATTTGAGACTTAATTGAGTGTTTGCTAATGAAAAAGAAAGTGGGTATGGCATGTGGATTAAAGAAAGGAAATTGGTATATCTGTATATGGATTGTAGCAATTTTTTTTTTGGCAATTTGGGTTCTTATTCTAAATTCTTAATTGGTGGTAATTTAGGTTCTTTAGGCGGTAATTTTTTTTTAATTAGCAGCAATTAAGAAAATTTTATCTTTTGTTCCATTAGGTTAAGTTTAAGTTTTCTTATTTTAATTGTTTTAATTATGAAGGTATTCCAATAATTTTTTTAAATGTAAAAAATTTAATATTTAAGTGGTGTCATGTTAGAGGGTTCAGGTTGAAATGACGCGATTACTCCCTTAATAATTATGTCATTGGTTGAATAAATGAGTCAAAAATTGAACCCTAACCAGATATGGACAAAAATTGAGTTGACCCAGACTCGACCCATTTAATGATCATGTCAAATTTTACGACGTAAACCCATTTATTTGTGTCATACTAAGGTTGGGTATTCGGGTCATCTTAAATTTTGCTAGCTTTATAAGAAAGTAATGAATGATCTATCTCTAAATATTCATTGTGACTGTAACGATACAATTGTTATTGATGGGGCAGGAAGTTGTATTCAAATCATACACGATCGAAAAAGTAACTCGTCATAAAGGTCATTGACCTTGTTAACAGAAGCAATATAAGTTTTAAAAGCCAAAAGAATAGTTGAACAATGTTTCATTAAGTACAACTGTAAATGTGATTCTTTTATATTGAAGTAATTTAAATTAATTTAATAGATATTTTAAATATGTTTTTCTTTTGAATGACTCGGAAGTACACAATTCATTATATTACAATCCCAACACAAGAGAGTAATATGTCTATAGTAAGTTTTTTAATTTGATTACTATCATGTAAGTTTTTCATTCAAGTTAAACGTAAGCAATAATTATCATGGAATTTACAAATCATGTTTTGTGAGATTAATATCATCCATCATTTTCATATGATTTTTACAATTAAAAGTGGGCAAAAAACCCAACCTGATTCGATCTAAAAAGATTAGATTCAGATTGGATGTGGATGAATACTCCACATTTCAACCTGAAAATATGCACACACATTCAACGACAAGCCTAGCCTATAGTCACTGTGCATACATACAAAGATTTAGTAGTCATCGTGCACACATAGATCCAATCGCTCGATCGATGCAACGTGCTACTGTAGTGCGAAACCAAGCCACCGTGACATATTGATGAGGCTTGGTACAGTCTGCTCCACTGTAGCCACTGCTTTAGCTTGCTTAACTTTGACCATGCCACATTGAAGTCGATCGAATGTCATCTTCTTAGATTCAAGCCTAGTTGGCAGCCACACCAAGTTCCAACAGTGAACTTTTTATCTAATCCAAACTATGTTTGAATTAGATTACAAATTCAGATAAGTGTGAATTATTGTTTTCCCAACTCGATTAATCAGAAACTCGATCAAGTTGGTCCGAACCTAAATTTGCCCACCCTATTAGCCATGTAAGTAGGGATCAATTTTCTATTTATTTACTTATACCTGCTGTTAGTGTTTTTTTTTTCTTTTCATCCAAATATAATTTGAGTTTTTTTTTCTTTTGTTGTAATATAGCTAGCACAACAACCACACTGACAACATGTCTCTTTTTTCCCTTACTAAGTCTTAAATAAACTTATGAAGGAATTCATTGTGTAAATTTTCAACAATTAGCACAACAAGATAACGAGGGTGCCAATCACATGATAGAAGCCCAATGAAGCTAGCTAAATGAAAAACAAAATTAGTTTGTGTTTTGATGTATTATGTTGTATTGTTATCATTTGAATTCAAATTAATAATTCAGTTGTGGAATGTAATTCATTCACATCTATAAATGCAATTTATATTTATGCTGGCATATCATAATGAAGTCGTTGTTTAGTTATTTGTATCTTTTGGGTTTAGGGCTAAATGATATTAAATTGTAATCAAGATATTGTTGTTTTTATTTTCAGTAATAATAACAATCTAAACTACATGTATAATGTGATGTTATTTTGTAGTGGTTATAATAGTCTAATGTATAAGTGTATTCTTGCTGCTATCTTTCAGTAGTTATAATAGCCTAAATCATATAGATTTTTAAACAATTGAACTCCCTTGAATGGTGGTTAACAACATAACATGTTCAATAAGATTGCTAAATAGATTTACGTGCTGCTGCATTCTTTCAGCATTAAAACCACACTTTCAATCTAATTTCAAAATCAATAAAATAAAAAAAATCAGTTACTTATATTTCAAATACTATTATATATATCTACAAATATTTTCTTAGTACATAAGTACAAATTCAAACAACTTAAAAATAACACTTGAATATAAAATATAGTACAATAATCACAAGTACTCTAGTGAAATCATATCCTGGGGTATGTTGCTTTCGTAGTTCGTCTTCAAATGATCACCTTTTTATTTTTACATTCTTGCATTTGTTCAAGTTCTTTAGGAGACAATTGAAATGTAAAGGACAAACATTTGACCTCCAATCCTAACTTCCTAATCTCCTCTACTAAGAAGTCAATTTTCTTTTTACTAAGTTTAAAGTCTTTTGCTCATTGTAAGTTTTTACATCCTTAACAAAGCCACAATTTGTTATTTGGATTCTTTGTCGTACATGATGTTAGCATCTTCATCCAATCACTGCATTTATTATATATTTGCAATGAGTTTCGAATTTCATTTGTACTAGATGACACTATGATTAATTGACTACCAAGACTGCCAACCATAAAATTCTCACCAATTAAGTAAACATACACATTTCTATGAAAACCTAAAACTCAATACAAATGTAAAATTAGTATCTTGTTCTAATATCAGCTGTCATTTGATTAACACAAAATTTTTATATGGAAAGAAATCCATAATAAAATTTCACAAACAACTTACATCACAATATTTGCTGTGATTTATTTAATATCCTAAATAAATTTACATATAAAACAAGTCCATCTAAAATTTTTCGCATATAGCTCACATCTTAACATTTGAAACATATTTATATGCATACAAAAAAGTAAGACCCATCATAAAAGTAAGCAAATAGCTTACTTTGATTTGATATTCTAAACACACACACACACACACACACAAAATTCATTATAAAATTTCACAAACAATTTGAAGTGTAATGATTAACTTAAGCAAAATAAATTAAGGAAAAAAACTTACATGTGCAGGTTAAGAAATCTTGGGTAACAAAAACGGTGGCGATGGTTGATTTCAAAGTGATGTTTTGTGAGTGGTTGTGGCTACTACGTGATGGTTGTGGGTGGTGGCGATGGGGGTGGCTGTGCTATCATCTATTGTACGATTCTAGGAAAATGTGGTTGTGAGGAGTAGTGCTACTGTGGCTGGGGTTGTTAACTGCAACTTTGTGGGTGGCTATTGCTATCATGTGATGGTTGTGGGTGGTGGTAGTGGCGGTGATTGTTGGTGGTGGTTGCTTCGGTGGCTATAATGTGATCGATTCAGGAGAGTGTGGTGTGAAGAGTAGTGCTCTAATTGTGGTTGTCATTCACGATGTAAAATATACTAAATGAGAAATCTCTTCTCCCCCCCCCCCATCCCCCCAATTTTGTTGAGTGCATTTTAAATTGTTGGGGTTTAACTTGGTTCAAATAGCATTTTTAAAATCTTTATTGTGAATATATTAATTTAGGAAAATGAGAGTGCTATTTTCCTTAGGCAAAATTACAATTATTAAAAGGCAAATCTCATATCAAGATCAGTAGGTTTTAGTAACATAATTTCGTCATTATAATTAAAATTAATGCTATAGATTATTTAATTGAAAAGAAATGAGCATTGTTTGCTCGAAGAAATCTATCCACTAAATTAGGAAGTTTATCCATATTGCAAATAATTGGAATTGAACCCCTTTCATGGTTGGAGAGGTGCGTAATTTCATAAGTTGGTTGTTTTTATATAATATCTATATTTTAGTTGATGTACGCAAGTGATCTCTTATTCAATTTATTGTATAAGTAGCACTAATTTGAATAATATAAAAAGGTAATAATAATAATAATCTACTATTATATTATCAATTATCACAAGTTATGAAGATGAATAATGATACTAATTAGTAAGTTTTATTTGGGTAAGGATGAAAATAATTAAGTAGGTAAGATTATTTTTGGAGAATATCTTTTATTGATGTCATTTAGATTTTTTTTATTTTAAGTAAAAAGAAAAAAATGACTTATTAACTTAACGACTCAATGATTGGAAGAGACTTATAATCACTTAACCGATTGAAATTTAGTCAATTAAGTGATTAAGTTAAAAAATAAAAATAAAAGCCCCCAAGTTGCATTTAAAGCCTAATGTTTATTCAATAAAGAAAGTGATGAGTATGATTATTTTTGTAACTTGTAAGTTGTATTTAAAAGTTTATTGATTTCTCAAATAATTAACTTTTATTTTGGAGGTTTAAGTTTTCTTGAATTAACCTATTTCTTTATATTTCCTTTTATTTTGTTCAATTTATTGGTACAAACATTTGCCTGTGTAACAATCTTTCACTTGAAAAATAAATTTTTGTATCACGAATTTGGATCACATATCTCAAGAAAATTGTAAATATATATTATACAATATTACTTTAGTTAAATTTATATCTTATACTAATCTAATGATAAAAATTAATGTTGATCACTGTCACATCAATACACCATCACTAGTAATATTTCACTAAATTAAAAAAAAAAAGAGAGAGAGAAATAAGGTTTTAAAATTATAAAAATTAAAGAGTGTGTAACACATGATGAAGAGGGTACCACGCAAAACCTCATGACATGTTTTGCACCTTTCATTAGACTAGATAGTGGTTATTATACTATATAAAGTATATTTTAAATTCATTATTTGACACATATGATATGTATATATAAGACGTAGTAATAGGGACTGAAAATCAAATTAGAATTTGTTCACCTCTGCATAAAATAAAATAAAATAAACTTAAATATGCTCATTAAATTCACTTTTTTATTCATAAATTTAAATATCGTGCTGCAAATGATCTTTTATTAATTAAAAAAGATAATACTTCACCAACTGTAGTTACTGTCCACGTGTATTTAATCTAATAATCCTAATAGAGGATACATCCCATACATTAAAGTGGAATAGAATTTATTTAATCTTATACACTCCACCACGGCACACCCAATGCAATCCCCAATAATTTATGGGACACGTCAGCGGTCAACAAGATTAGGACATGAAAAGGAAAAGAAAATATCTTATGAACAAGATTTGCCATCCAGACACAAAAAATCATAGCCATTGGCAACAAAGGAGAAGTAAACTTTTTTTTTTCTTTTTTTATATATACTTATTTATTTATATTTTAAAAAAAATAAAGAAAAGAAACATAACATGATTCAGGCTATATTCGTAGGACCCACAAAGATCTAAAATATCTGTACTCGGAGATCTACGGTGCACCACAGAGTACTAGATTCTACAATCCCACGCAGGCAAAGCAGCAGCCAGCCACATCCACACGCTGCGTTTTGCCCGCACGTACATACCTGACGCATAACTTGATTTATTAATTTATTTATTATATAAAAAAAAAATCTCTCAAAAAATCACTTAAATAAAAAAATCCAAACACTGTCTTTTAATTGATGATTGATCGCTGAAGACCTGAAGTCGTAGTGCTACTACTAGTAGTAGAAAGTAGAAACTAGAACCGAAAAAGGGGAAAAAAAAAAAGAAAAAAAATAAAAGCGCTTTCAAAAGCAACACTCACCCGTCTTTCTCTCTCTACAGCTTTCAGCTTCCCTCATAAAAATAATTTTTGTTTAAAAAAAAACCATAAAAGTCATTTTCTGCTCAGTAAGCAAGCAAGCAAGCAAGCAAGCGTCCAACTGGATACTGTGTCTATACGTTGGTTCAACTTCTTCAAGCTAGAGTTCTTAGCTTTTTCTTTTGCCTAGCTGAAATTTTGAGATCTGGTGGGGAATTAGGGTTTCAGTTCAAAATTTGGGGATTTGAACTGATTATTGGAGCTAGGGTTTAGTTTCGAGTTAGTTGCAAAATGCAGGTAATTTGTGGAGGGTTTTGGTGTAAGGGAAGATCTGAGGCTTTATGAGGCTGAAGAGGGTAGTGGCTTGTAGTGGCACTGGTTTTGGATGATTAGAATTTGATTTATATACATATATTTTTGTGGATATTTGGGGGGGCGGGCGGGTGGGTTTTGGTGAATGTCGTCAAATAGAGAAGGTGTGCGGTGATTATAGGGTTAGCTTTTTTGGGGGGGAATTGTGGTGGTGCGTGGTGATTTTGGTTGGTTAAAAGACTTGGTTTTGTTTGAGTTTGAAGAATGAGACTCGCTACGTCGGGGTTTAATCAGCAGACTCAGGAAGGTTAGAGCTTCGTTTCTCATTTGGTTTGGTTTGGTTTCTTTGTTGTTGTAAATTTCTTATCTTCTGAGTATTTGGTTAGATGTGCGTTTGCAAGGTATGGTTATGTTTAAAGGTGATTCAGCTCACATTTTATCTATGCACCTCATATTGCTTGTGATTTGAGGGACTAGTTTTATGGTTTATATAGTTTGAAGACTGTATCCTTACTTTTTTTATTATCAGCTTCAACGCATGTGTGCATGTTAGGGTCTTGGTTGAAACAGACAAATTAAGCTTGGGGTGGTTGAATTTCTAAGCATTTTATGAACTCCATACATAGTAATCCTGTATTACTGGGCATACCTTATAAGCTTGATCAAATTGTTTTAAATTTTGTGCTTTTTTTTTCTTTGGTTATGATGCTAGATAACAAAAGTGTCGGGAAAATTTTGCAGGGGAGAAGAAATGTTTGAATTCTGAGCTTTGGCATGCATGTGCTGGTCCTCTTGTATCTTTGCCTCCTGTTGGAAGCCGTGTTGTCTACTTTCCCCAGGGTCATAGCGAACAGGTAATTATCGGTATATTACTGTGTCTATATGATGGTAAATGATTGAAACATGAATCGTCCTAGGGCATAGAATTACCATGTGGAAAGTTTGATAATTGTAGTTTGAGGATATATTACTTTGATGCTGCCGGTCATCACTTACAGTTTCTAAAGAAATGTTTTATGCCTTAAATTGTATCGTCACGCTTACAGCATTGCTTTAGTCATTTTGCTATTTCCTGCTTCTACAAATGGTTTGTTTGTTTAAGAGAGGATTATTTTATTGTAGTTGTCTGCTTTCTTTCACCTTTAACCAGATGCTTTGAAGTGTAATTGTTATAATATTCTCATTACATTTTTCCCTATTGTTTAAAGAAATGCTTGTGGTACTGTATCCTCAAAAGTTGCTTGCTTCTTGAGCTTTTATATACTGTAGCTGAGTGGGTTATGCATTTGTTGCCTTATCAATTACAAGTAGAGTTATAGAATGAAATAATGGAGTCCATAGATGGTTTCTTGTATGCTGAAACCTCTAATGTGCTAGTACCTCTTGGGATTGCCCCATCGCTCATGGACTTATAATTTCCTTGTTCTGTTAGTGGCTTGATCGTTTTTGATTGTCTGTGCAGGTTGCTGCTTCAACAAACAAGGAAGTAGATGCTCATATTCCTAATTATCCTAACTTACCTCCGCAACTCATCTGTCAGCTTCACAATCTCACCATGCATGTAAGTGTTGGTCCTTTCCTTTCATATTACATTTGCTTCACATCATTTTCATGTGCTAGTTGTTAAGAGTTCTTAATCTTACATTTGCAGGCAGATGTGGAGACAGATGAAGTATATGCTCAGATGACCTTGCAACCACTGAGTCCGGTACTTCATTTGAATTATGAATTTTTTGGCATTTTAACGAACTTTTTATCTGATGTGAAATTTTTATTGTAGCAAGAGCAAAAGGATGTATACCTACTTCCAGCAGAATTGGGTGCTCCCAACAAACAGCCAACCAACTACTTTTGTAAAACATTGACAGCAAGTGATACCAGCACTCATGGGGGATTCTCTGTTCCTCGTCGTGCAGCTGAAAAAGTTTTTCCACCCCTTGTCAGTGACATCTAATGATTCACCAGTTTCTTATTCTACTGATGTTTTATGTGTTGTGGATATAATTTGTTTCATTCAATTTTTTATTTCTATTTCTGTTCCAGGACTACTCACAAACACCTCCAGCTCAAGAACTGATTGCGAGGGATCTTCATGATAATGAATGGAAATTCAGACATATATTTCGAGGTAAAATTTTTCCTGATAAATTGTTGTTCATCTGAACCTCTATCTAATTGAAGGCCAACTAGGTTTGAGTTTGTTCATCTGAATGTGAATGTTAGCTCGTTATAATGGAAATGAGAGGTATTAAAATAATTAAGTTAGAAGACAAGATATTTAGTGATTTTAGCTCACTGACGAGGACTGATTTTCCAAATCTCTATTGCAATGAACTCACATCACGCTTTAGCGACACTTTGTGATCAATCTCAAATGCAATGAATTCATGTTTGCTATGAATTGAATGTGCTTTTCTTCTAGAGCAAGAATGCCTTTGTTTCTTGTGTCTGTTTTCTGCATCATGATTGAAAGGAAGGAATTGTGTTTTTGTTCTCGTAATTGAGTCTAACATACCTATATATCTGTGTATATGACTGCTCCAAGATAAAAAGTGTTGAAAGTATTTACAAGTAACTACTGACTTAATTGACAACAATGATGATTTTGTGAGAAGTGCAAAATCTTTTCCCAACTATTTTTGGAAGAAACTGACATTCAATTTCTTAAGGAAGACCTACAACATTAAACTAGTATCTGATTGCACGTGCAGGCCAGCCCAAGAGGCATCTTCTTACAACTGGATGGAGTGTTTTTGTTAGTGCCAAAAGACTTGTTGCCGGCGATTCTGTCCTGTTTATCTGGTTAGAATATTTCCTATATCACTTACAGATCTTTTGTTTCCAATATTGTGCTGGAATATTTCCATATGGATGGTTAGTTGGCATGGGAATCAAAATGCTCGATCCTGCTGCTGGGAGCTCGAGACAACCTGATGAATTGATCCTAATTATTAAATCTTTATTGTGGATGACCAGCAAAAAGATTTTATAGAAGTTTAAATTAGAAGCTTTTTGGTTTATAACTTTAATCTTACACTTACTGTCGTACCAGAAAATCTTTTTGTCTGCATACATGCCAAGTAGATTCATGCCTGCATTTGCACTTCATGTGTGATGCAGTGGATGGGGCGATGTTCTTCTGTTTGGTGCTTGCTGACGTTGATCAGCAAAAATGATTACATAGTATGATTTCTCATAATTGTCTTTTCATTATATGTTCTCTTCCGTTAGGAATGAAAAAAATCAATTGCTCTTGGGTATCCGACGAGCGACTCGTCCACAGACTGTCATGCCCTCATCAGTTCTATCAAGTGATAGCATGCACATTGGTCTTCTCGCTGCAGCTGCCCATGCTGCTGCCACAAATAGCCGTTTCACTATATTTTATAATCCAAGGTGAAGTTTCTTAGCACAGAGACAGTTTGAACACATTCAGTGGCAATCCTAGTTATTCAAATTACCTTGATTGCAGGGCAAGTCCTTCAGAATTTGTCATTCCTTTGGCTAAGTATGTTAAAGCAGTCTACCATACTCGAGTTTCTGTGGGCATGCGATTTAGGATGCTTTTTGAGACAGAAGAGTCAAGTGTCCGGCGGTAGGTCACACTTTTTATAAGTTATTTATATTTTATGGTTGAACGAAATAAAAATAAAATGAAAAATCAGTTTTTCGAATGCTAGTATCTCCCTAAAGAAGCAAATAAACAGAATTAAAGTCATATTCTTATTGGCTTTTTACATATAGCAGATGTAACTGGTGTGAGTTTTTAATTTGTAATTAGAGTAAATAAGGACTGAAAATGTTTACATATATGGGGAAAAAAGAATACAAGGAAAAAAAGTCATACCTTAAATTCCTTAGGATGAGGATCCATATGCATGACATGTTGGATTACAAGTGAATCAGACAAACCTAATGAGAGTTTGATAGTTATTGAATTTTCCCAACCATGCTTCTTTAGACTTGAAACTATTACAGAAATTATTTGTGTTATGCTGCTAAACCTGCAAGGAGTTGGATGAGTGGTCATGGATAATTATCATAATTAGAAAAGAGATGAGATGTCTGACCCGAAATTATGATTCAAGGGACTACATGCATTCTAGCAAAGCTTAAAATACCAGATTGAATCTTCCTCTGATGCTGGAGTTGTACAGTGTGACTTGCTCTTCCACTTCGTTCATCCTATCCCTTTTTGTTATTATCTTTTTCCTCTTCTCAAGTATCTTTTAGTTTCATGTTCTGAAAAATAATTATCTTTTAGTTTGAAATTGTACAAGTACTTGCATGCTTATATGGTAGTTAAATGTGCTCTTGTTGTTTGAATTTATGTGTTATAGCTTATTGTTGTCTTTTCCTATTTCCATTCTTGTAAATTGTATATAATTTTGCTCACTGGTGTATGTTAATGTGCAGATACATGGGTACGATTACAGGCATTAGTGATCTGGACCCTGTTCGCTGGCCGAATTCACATTGGCGCTCTGTTAAGGTGTGTATGGATCATATATTTGTTTGAATATTCAACTTTCTCACTCTACTGTCATAGATGTTATTGAGTTATATCTTATATGCTAGATCTGCCATTCCATGTAATGCAAAATTCATTTTTCCACTTATGCAGGTTGGCTGGGATGAATCCACTGCAGGGGAGAGGCAGCCAAGAGTGTCGTTGTGGGAGATTGAACCTTTGACTACGTTCCCTATGTATTCATCCCCCTTCCCTCTGAGACTTAAGCGACCATGGCCATCTGGATTACCCTCCTTCCATGGTATGTTTAGATTTTTGCTTTTCACGCTGGTGACATGCATAATATCTCTATTACTTTAATTGGAAAATGAAATTCACATTCTGGTAACTTTTCTGCTGAACTTTGTTAATTTGTTTTACAAAGGTATGAAAGATGGTGATATGAGCATCAATTCTCCATTAATGTGGCTTCAAGGAGGTGTTGGAGATCAGGGAATCCAATCTCTGAACTTCCAGGGATACGGTGTTACTCCCTGGATGCAGCCGAGGCTGGATGCTTCTATTCCAGGTCTACAACCAGATGTATACCAGGCCATGGCAGCTGCTGCACTTCAGGAAATGAGAACAGTGGATTCTTCAAAACTAGCATCTCAATCTCTTCTCCAGTTTCAGCAATCACAAAATGTATCCAATGGGACTGCTTCTATGATTCCAAGGCAGATGCTCCAGCAGTCCCAAGCACAAAATGCCTTGTTACAGAGTTTTCAAGAAAATCAGGCCTCCGCACAGGCTCAGCTTCTGCAACAGCAATTACAGCGTCAACACTCTTATAATGAGCAAAGGCAACAACAGCAGCAAGTTCAACAATCCCAGCAATTGCACCAGTTGTCAGTCCAGCCACAGATCTCAAATGTCATCTCTACTCTTCCACATCTTGCATCATCCAGCCAGTCCCAGCCTCCAACTCTTCAGGCTGTTGCTTCGCAGTGCCAGCAGTCAAACTTTTCTGATTCTCTTGGGAACCCAATAGCCTCATCTGATGTTTCTAGCATGCACACTATCTTAGGATCATTATCTCAGGCTGGAGCATCCCACTTGCTTAACTCAAATGCATCCAACCCTATCATTTCTTCTTCTGCGATGCTAACCAAACAAGTGACTGTTGATAATCATGTTCCTTCCACAGTTTCTCAGTGCATACTGCCCCAGGTGGAACAGTTAGGAGCACAGCAGTCCAATGTCTCTGAACTTGCTAGTTTACTGCCTCCATTTCCTGGGAGGGAGTACTCCTCTTACCATGGCTCAGGTGATCCACAAAATAATCTTTTATTTGGTGTTTCCATTGACTCATCTCTTATGGGTCAGAATGGGCTGCCAAACCTGAAAAATATTAGCAGTGAAAATGAGTCCTTATCTCTGCCATATGCTGCTTCTAATTTCACAAACAATGTGGGAACTGATTTTCCACTGAATTCCGACATGACAACCTCAAGTTGTGTGGATGAATCGGGTTTCTTGCAGTCTTCTGAAAATGTGGACCAAGTGAATCCACCAACCAGAACCTTTGTGAAGGTAAACAAATTGGCTTATCTTTTGCAAGCATACCAGAAGTTCTAGGATTTTTCTGTTTTTTAACAAATAGTGTGTCCAATGGCAAAAACATTTTCGCAGTTTTCAGAAAAACCTGAATGGATTATGCTCATGAACTTTGTTCTGTTACTTCTGCTGCCTGCTGTTTCATAGAAATCTTGATTATGCCTGCCGTTACTAATTGAGTCCATGATTGGCAGCGTATTGGACTTATGATGTGTTTAATGTTAATAGGATCCCTTGCTTCTAGAATGCATATTGCTTGGAGGACGCCACCTCCAGCTTGTTAAATCCTTGTTGTTTAAGACTTGCTGACTAGCAATATGTTTTGATTTTTTCCTTTTCAGACAAGTTTTGTTCTGTCATGATTTGATGTATTACTGCTACATGAATGATTGTTTTAACTTCTACTTGTCTTCTACTGTGATTTTTGGGTGTGACTTATGTATTATGGCCTTTCATCTTGTAATTATTGATTCATATACTTTAAATTTGACAGGTTCATAAGTCAGGGTCCTTTGGGAGATCACTGGATATTTCCAAATTCAGCAGCTATGATGAGCTGCGTAGTGAACTTGCTCGCATGTTTGGCCTCGAAGGCCAACTAGAGGACCCTCAGAGATCAGGCTGGCAGCTTGTATTTGTTGACCGGGAGAGTGATGTTCTTCTCCTTGGTGATGACCCTTGGCAGTAAGTCAAAATTTTCTCCCTGTGTATTCTTTTATCTAGTTTCTTAATTGTGCAGCCTACTCGTACTGTTTCTTAATTGTTGCTTAAAAAATGGTTGCCCCTGATAAGCATGGGGTATAAGTGGATTATAGAATCTGCTGTGATAGTGGATCTGACCTTGGTCATTTCATTGTGCCACACAAACCTCAGTATGCATTTTAGTTAGTCTAATTGGCAAATAAATTTAACACTGAATAGGTAATTTCATTTTCCCTCTTTTGTAACTGGCTAAAGAATGTTCATATATGACGTCATGACAGTAAAAAATGAATGGAATTTGTTATGTTTCATGTTTGATGGCGGCCCAAGATTTTGGAGATGCAACCAGCATAACTTAAATCAAGGTAGGATTTGTTAAGATATGTGAAAAGGATGCCACCTTTTCAAACTAATTGACACAAATGAGAGTTAAAGATGAATTGCAATGAATGAAATTAGATGTTGCAGAATTGATAAGGGTGTGCTGAAATTGGCACAACAAAATATCAATGTAAAGAGTTCATAGGAATTTTCATATTTGATATTTGGTGTTAAACTGATTAGAAAAACTGCTCAATGACTTAAAGAGGTTTATAGCCATTTTAGGAACAAAGAATTTCTGCAATTCGTAAAAGTTAAATCCCATCTATTCCAACTCATTACAGTCACATGAAGGTAACATGCCACTTTTATGCGATGATAATAATAATAAACTCTGGTAAGTGGACTGATTGGCCTTTTTGTCAATTAGTTTATTTGTAACTAAAAGCTCTTGTGCTACTTGTGCCACTTTTGAGGATTAGATGCTGATGTTGGTAGATTACATACTTCTATTTTCTTGAATCTGGATGCATGTTTTATTATGAGTGAAATCTTGTGTTTTCTGTTTGCTAGTTGCATAATCCACACTTTTGAGGTCTTGAAACTGTTGTGAACATAGGAATCTCCTATGTTTATGTATTATGGTGTACTTGGAGGTTGAGTTTGCATACGACAAGATTTCAATTCTTCTTTGGTTTTACTGTGATCTATTATTATCTAGTTTGAATCACGAGTCCTCTTTCTTAATTATCCTCTCTCCAGGGAGTTTGTAAACAATGTGGGGTATATTAAGATACTATCTCCACTGGAAGTGCAACAAATGGGCAAAGGTCTCAGTCCTGTGACATCTGGCCCAGGCCAAAGGCTCTCCTCCAACAACAATTTTGATGACTATGTAAGCAGGCAGGAACTGAGAAGTTCCAGCAATGGCGTTGCATCTATGGGGTCTATCAACTACTGAAGCCAAATTCTCTTCTGAAATTTGTAAATTCAAAATGAGAATTGGCTTATCCCACGTCTTTTTAACTTTTGTACCGGACTGTATCTTAAGCAAGGATTTTAGTATTCTTATTTACCCTGTTGTAATTGTTGAGATGTAGTTTTTTGTTAAGTTCCTTTTGGACCTTGGCATATCTCTGTATATTATCGTAGGAGACTTATCTGGGTACCATTATCCTACTTAGAACACATCCACGCGGATGATGACACTCACTAGTAGCACTTTGTATGCTATTTTGAATTGTAATGTAATTTATGAGATGATCTTAAAGAGTATTACGATGTTAAACTCGCTCCAACCTTTTAGGGATTAGTTATCAATTTTGAAGATAGTCTGGTTATATATATATGAAGGTAGACTTATTGCTGATGTTGATGGTGGTTGCCTGAAGTTTGATGATTATTTTTCTCATTTTTTATCTGAATAGAAATTGAGAAACTAAGATAGTCAATGATTTTTCTTTTGGCACTCTCAGATGGTCAAGCCGTCAAGGGCTCCCGATTAGGTGCACGTGCACGGGGCCACTCCTAAGCAGTCCATTGACTGATAAAAATTGAAAGGAAACGTAGGCTCTTGTTATCCAAGAACATAACGACCGACGCTACATTCGAAAAGTGATTCTCAGCTACAGCCCCACTATCCTAAGTAGAACTAGCTTCAACAAACTTATAGGTAAAACACGCGACAACAGAAACGGAGTGCGTTAGCTTCAGCTACCCTTCTTCTATCGCAGGTTGGAGAGCCGGTCGTTACACATCTTCTCAATTGAGAAAATGGCATTTGAAAACTTGAAAAACTTGCCGAAATCTCACGCAAGTTCACATATATTATCAACTTTTACTCCATTTAACTAAATGTATGTAGCAGTTAATAAGCTTGTTGTTTGCTATGGTCAGTTAGAGTAATGTGACACCTTAGTGACTAACATTAGTCATGGACTCGGAAGAGATCGTGTACCGGCCGTTGCTACTTGGACTGGACTCACATTCCAGGATACCGGACTTGTCTTCCGCTGTGATTGAGGAGTTTCTAGAGCATAGGCCGGTTGCACTCCGGTGGTGGCCTCGTCTTCTTGGGAGGGAGTCAAGGCTGCTTTGGCTTCTTTCCTGGGCGTCTATAGTTGTTTCCATATTTAATTACATGCTTAGCTTTGTCACGTTGATGTTCGCTGGTCATTTGGGTGCTTTGGAGCTGGCTGGTGCGTCCATTGCTAGTGTTGGAATTCAAGGTCTCGCTTATGGGATAATGGTATGTGTTCATGATTTGGTTGTCTTGGTTCATTGCTGTTGATAGAAGTATTGTGCATTTGGTAATGTCTGATTGAAATTTATACAGTTGGGCATGGCTAGTGCTGTGCAAACCGTCTGTGGGCAAGCATACGGAGCCAGGAAATATTCGGCAATGGGGCTCATTTGCCAAAGAGCAATAGTCCTGCAGTTAGGAGCGGCTGTGATCTTGACATTTCTCTATTGGTACTCGAGTCCAATCCTTCGAGCAATAGGCCAGTCAGATACCATAGCAGAGAAGGGCCAAGTTTTCGCCCGCGGTTTGATCCCTCAACTTTATGCATTTGCAATAAGCTGCCCAATGCAGCGGTTTCTTCAAGCACAAAACGTAGTAAACCCTTTGGCATACATGTCTGTTGGGGTATTTCTGCTGCACATTCTATTGACATGGATTGTTGTTTTCGTTTTGGACTATGGCATTCTTGGAGCAGCTCTTACACTCGGTCTCTCTTGGTGGCTTCTTGTCATCATAAACGGTCTTTACATTGTTCTAAGCCCCTCTTGCAAAGACACCTGGACAGGCTTATCAATCAAAGCATTTAGAGGGATCTGGCCATATTTCAAGCTCACCGTTGCTTCAGCTGTCATGCTTTGGTTTGTATATATTCTCCCTCCTTTGATCTTACATATCTCATATGGTTCATATATTAATTAATTTATATCTTTATTGATTTAGTTTGGAGATTTGGTACAATCAAGGACTGGTGCTTATATCTGGACTCCTCACTAATCCTACAATCTCACTAGACTCCATTTCCATTTGGTAAATTTATTAACATCCATTCTTTCCACATTACACTTAAAAGAACATTTTAATTTTACATGCTACATAAGAAAATCTGTTGTAATATATTTTCAGTCTAAATTACCTGAACTGGGATATGCAATTTATGTTGGGGCTGTCTACAGCAGCCAGGTTCGTTTCAACACTGCAAATTTAGATACTCCAGTAGTTTGGTTTCTCTCTGAAAGTGTAATGTTAATATTTTTCAAACTGATTGTAGCATTCGAGTGAGTAATGAACTTGGAGCAGCTCATCCGAGGGTTGCAAAATTTTCAGTAATAGTAGTGAATGCAACCGGCATTCTGATTAGTATAGTTATCTGTGCTATCGTCTTAATCTTCCGGGTTGGTTTAAGCAAACTCTTCACAAGTGATTCTGAGGTTATAGAAGCAGTTTCCAATTTGACGCCGCTACTGGCCATCTCTGTTTTCTTAAATGGGATTCAACCTATACTTTCAGGTAACGTTGAACAAAAATAAATCACTAGATAAGCATCACTCAACAGTATTGAGCTTGGTTTTAAGTGAATTCTTTTCAGGTGTGGCCATTGGAAGCGGATGGCAAGCTGTAGTTGCTTACGTTAACCTAGCAACTTACTATATCATTGGTCTCCCCATTGGATGTATCCTTGGCTTCAAAACAATCTTAGGAGTGGCAGTATGTTGAACATCTTTCTCTCTCTTTTCAAATTGCAAATCATTCATCGAATCATCGTTACACCGACTCATTGTTTAGGGTATTTGGTGGGGGATGATTATCGGAGTTCTCTTGCAAACAATAACTCTTATCATTCTCACTGCCAGAACAAATTGGAACACTGAGGTAACATTCTGTTTCAGTGAGTCGTGTGATTTTATCAAATGCTTGTTGCGCTGCAGCATATGATCACAATTTGGTAATGCTTTTGTAGGTTGAAAAAGCCGCTGACCGCTTGAGGAAATCTTCAAATGAAGAGACATTTGAGACTTGGTGGCTGTGATATAATAATAATCTGATCAAGACAACAAAAATCAGGCTACAGCTTTCGGTTTCTTGAGCTTATGAGCATGTTGTCTACAAACAATCTTGCTTGTTATTAATTCAGCGTCATTCACCTCTATTGTGACACATATTATTAGATCATTAGCAGAGGACCCCAAATTAAGTCTAATATGTATGTGTTAATTTAGCAGTAACACATCAAATTAAACAACATCTTCTCTGAAGATCCTCTTGCGGTACAATGTCAATATTACTAAAGGCATGGACAATTGGCAATATTACCTCCGCTAAAAGTCTGAAGTCTTGAATTATTGAAGCAAAGGTCTTGAAATCACAATATCAAATATAATTTTATTTAAATTTAATTTAAAATAATTCAATCCGATATAGTATCAAACATAAATCAATACTATACTATGTGATAACTAATCAAATCCCAATATAATATAGTTTAATCCTAATACTTAATTCATTCTAATCTATTCTAGCCCAAGTGCACTTGAAGCAGTGCTATGTAATATTTGACTTCTTTCATGCATCCCATCAAACTTTTATTTCCATATAGTCCTCCTATTTTATCTATCAATTTACTAATTTTATTTTATTAGTTAATTAGATTATGCAGTATAAAATTAAATATAAATTTAATCATTTAAAAGTGCAAATAGAGAATTAAATAAAATAATTTTATAATTTTAAATTTGATGGTTTTTTTTAAGGATTTAATATTGGTGCAAACATGTCAACTGTTTCGTTAGGGAACGTTAAATACGTAAAAACACCAATGAATTCAGAATATTTTATTGGTAATCTCATATTGTCGTGAAAAGATGGGTAAATTTGCCAAATTGAACCATTATTCTAAAACCCTAATCCATATTTGACCAATAAACGTTACCTAATTTATCAATCACCTATTCTCACTCTCTCAAAATGAAATACACTACAAGTTCGAGGACGACCAGACAACAAAATTGAAATTATTGGATTTTGTTCATCCATTTTACTTTACTCACGCCATTTACCACTAGTGGTGCACCCAAAAATTTAATCTGGTATAGGTATCGTACAAATTGAAAAAAAATTCAACAAAAAATAATAAGTTATTGAACATCATTAAATTAACGACTTTCAACACGTTTATGACTATCCTCGAATCATTATTAGTTTAAAAAAAGTTACATACTATAATAATTTTGATGTCAACTTAATTAACATATTGAAATTTTGTTGTTTTCAAGCAATGACTTAAATTAATATAATTATCAAAGGCAAACATAGAAAACTTACCACAAATCATTAATCAAATAACTCCAACTCAACTAAACATGTTTAACTTATATAAGAAAACCTTGATAGGTTTTTTGTTTTTTATCTGAGCATGAGAAAGAGACCATGGAAATTCATTTTTGAAAGGGTACTGAAATCAATTGGCTAATATATATATATATATATATATATTTTTTTTTTTATAAAGGATCCTTTTCATTCAACTAATAAGACAAAACATCAGCTATGTTTGCTGATATGAGGTCCAGCCATAGATCAATAACATTGTTCATTACAGCATATCTAGCTAAATTGTGAGCCTGGACATTACACACCCTTGGAACATGTTGAACTTTGACTTCTTGGAACCACTTGCTCTATTTTTGGATTTCGGAGATTATCCAAAAAATTTAAGTTCTACTCTCTTTCTTCTTGTTAACTAAATCAGCAACTTCTTGGCAATCCGTCTCCATTATCAGGTAAGACATAGCAACTTCCTTTACTACCTCAAGTCCTCATTCCATGGCTTCAACCTCAGCATAAGCCACACCCTTCCACTGTTTTGATGTTTTGACAGTTGCTACTATTATTTTGCTGTTGGAATCTCATATGACCACTTCCAGCCTTGCTTGCCGATTTTGCTTGTTAATTGTTGCATCCACGTTTATCTTACTAACATTTCTTGGAGGAGGATGTCATTTCTCCTTAAATCCAGTAGCCTTTTATTAATGTTTGTTTGTCCTGTGAGGCTTACTCTTTAATAAGCTTCTATAACAACTTTAGCTTTTGCAAAAAAGATCAGATGATCTAGCTTCCTCCCTTCAAAGTTCAAAGAAAAAACAGTTTCTTGCATGCCAAGCTACCTAGTAATAGATGACCATCTGCTCAAGCTCCCTTTGACTTAAGCCTTTTGCGATCTCCTAAATTACAGAAAGCATGTCAAAGTTTATACCTTCTAGGAAGTTAACAGTAAAGTGAACTAATCCCTATATCTTCTGAGTTGCTTTACAGTTCAATAAAAACATGGAACACGGTTTCTACTTATTTTCTACACACTTGACAAATTGTGTTTTGCACAATTTTGATCTTCCAAAGATTATCAGCAGTTAGAAGGAGATTTTTGCTTGCTCTCCACATAAAGTATTTGATTTTAGTTGGGAGATCTATAGTCCACAAGCTACACTAGTAACGAGGATTATCCTTGGAGTATCATGATGTTTGATCTTCATTGCTATTTGACAGCTACTTTTCATAGAGTAAACACTATTTTTATCAAAATGCCACAAAATTGAGTTTGCTTGTGGAGTTTTAGGCCGTGGAATGTTTAAAATCATAGGTGCATCCTCATCCAAGAAGTGTTGCTTCACTATCTCAGCATTCTATCTGCTATATCTGTGGATTAAATCGGAAATTGTAGCATCAATATCTAAGGTTAGAGTATAAAGGTTTGAATGTTATTGGCCTTAGAATCCAATTGTCTTTGTAAACTTGGATCTTCTCCCCATTACCAACTCTCATATGATTTCTTTTTGAATGACCTGCTTGCCCCAAACAATACTTCTCCAGATAAAAAAAGGCTTATGGCCAAGCTTTGCCTTTAGAAACTCAAAGGCTTTATAATATCTAGCCTGCGAAACTCTAGCTACCAGGGACTCTGGATTTTGCAACAATCTCCAGTTTTGCTTTGCCACCAATGCATGATTGAAGATGGAAACGTCTCTGAATCCCAAGCCACCTCTACTTTTGACATGGTTCAGTCTCTTCCACCTAACCTATTGTATTCCATTTTTGTCTTATTGTGATCCCCACCAGAATCTTACTATGACTTTCTGGATTTCATCACACGAACTCTTCGAAAGCTTGAAAACACTTATCGCTAAGCTAGAATGGCTTGTGATGAGATTTTACTTAGCACCCTCAGCTTTATATCATTGAAGAAACTTGTTCTCTTCCTTCCAATCATAGATGGTAATCCTAAATATTTCGCATATTTGGACACCACATTAACTTGGAATAAACTATTGATTGTTGCTACTTGCCCCTCTAAGATTTTGCCATTAAAGAACATTGAAGACTTTTTATAGTTGAATATCTGTTCTGAAGTCGAGGCTTAGCAGTCAAAAATAGCTTTTAAGTTCTTATAATCTTCAGTAAAAGCTCTAGTGAACATGAGGCTATCATCAATGAAGAGAAGATGTGAAATTGTAAGGTTTCTCCCAAACTTTTGCCCTTGAATTAGTTGTTGTCTTTTAGCCTACATAAGTAAGCTAGAAAATACTTGTACACACATGATGGACAAATATGAGGAGAGATGGAAACCTTGTCTAAGGCCTCATTGAAGGTGAATTAATCTCTTAGGAGTTCCATTAATAATAATAGAAAAAGATGAAGTAGTTACACAATTCATAATCAAAGCTGCCCATCTGCTTGAAAAACCAAGCTTCGACATTGTTTATTTTAGGAAAGCCCATTCAATCTTATCATAAGCATTGTTGATGTCTAATTTTAAAGCGACTTGCCCATTTTTTCTTTTACAGTACCTAATCTTTTGGAGGCATTCATAACTAATAATTATATTATCTGTAATAAGTCTATTGAGTATAAATACACTATGAGTTGGAGAAATTATATAGGCAAGAATAGGCTTCAATCTATTTGAAATCACTTTGGTTATGATTCTATAGACAACATTGCACGAGCTAATTGGTCTAAATTCACTCACTTTCCTAGGCTTAAGACTTTTGGGATTAAAGCTATGAAGGTATGATTGAGAGATTCTATTATACCTTGGTTATTTAAAATGTAAAGACATGTTGTAAGAACTCCTTTGCTCATCACATGCTAGTGCTTTTGGAGGAAAGCTGCTGGAAGTCCATCAAGTCATAAAGCTTTTGTTGGACACATTTCCTTCAATGATATCTCTATTTATTCTGTTGTGCAAGGCTCATTTAACTGGCTTCTCATCGCTTCATTTATCTTTGGTTCAAGGCCCGAAAAGGCTACTTGCAATTTGATTTTGGCTTGGACTTAATGTTGTGAATAGATCATGGAAAAACTCACAGAATTCTCTCTCCACTTCATCTTCATCCTCTGTCCACTTGCCACACTTGTCCTTAACCCCCATATTTTATTTTTCCTCTTCCTTGTAGAAGCCTTATGGTGGAAGTATTTGATATTTTTGTCTCCCTCCCTCAACCAATCGGCCCTAGTTCGTTGCTTTTAATAAATTTCCTCATTAATAAGAAAATTATTGATCTGCCTCTCAATATTCCTGATTTTGTCGCCATTCTCCCACTTTAAATTGTTTTGCTTTGTTATCTTCAGCCTGTTTATCAAGCCATTCACCTTATCATTCCTCCATTCGAACTCCTTTTTACTCTACAACTGTATGTTGAGCCATTGAGCTATTTGCAACTTTCTTGAATTGTTGAACATGATTAATACAACTACCTTTTCCAAATCTGCTCTATTCCTCTTCGACTGTACTTTTGCAAGCATCATAAGAGCTCCATAAGTCTTCATAATGCACTCTAGAAAATTTTGTTCTGACATACCCCAATCATTTACTTCTTTCCTTTACTTGCATCAAAACATGATTATAGTCTAACCCCCAAGAAACTAGATTAGTGTCTGGTAACTCATGAAAATAATTCTCCTAGTTTTTACTACACAACACTCTATCTAGTCTCTCATCGATAAGATGTGGTCCATATCTCTTGTTTGACCATGTGAATAGATACCTCTTACATCCTATATCCATAATATTACAATCTTTGAATACATTTCTGAAATCTAAAATCTTGTTTATGTTTTATCACTTCCCCAAATCCTTTTGTGTAAATATATAATTTCATTAAAATCACCAACACAAAGCCAAAGATGAGATTACAAACCTGCCAATCTTTTTAAAAGTGTCAATGTTTGTTGTTTTTAATGAGTTTCAGAATGTCCATATACCCCCATCCATCTCCAGAGCCTTCCACCTCCATTTTGAATAATTGCATTAGTGTAAAGATTGCTATAAGAAGTGATAGTCACATTAACATCTGAGCTCATCATTGCCAAGCCCTTATTTTTTCACTTTTATTAACACTAAAACAACAATCATAATTTAATTTTCTACACTCTACTGGAACTTGCTTAGCCATTAATTTTGTCTCATAGAAAAATAAAATGTCAAGTTTATACATTTGGAGAATTTTATGTATATTTGAACGCCTTCAGGGATTCCCCAAACCCCAAACGTTCTAACTCAACAGTTTCATGGTTTTCGACGGGGCTGATTTCTAACCTTTACCGTTGAGTCCATCAATATTGTCATTGCCTTTTCTGAAAATTCCACCTCTTCTGCTCTATAATTTCCAAGCTAAGTTTGAGTTTTATTTTACCTGAGTTTGGTTGGTTAAGTTCTTGACTGAGCTTTTCATATGTTTCCTCTTGCTTTCTGGACTAGATATCATTACTTCACTGCTAGCCCTATTTAATCTAATTTGGCTTTTGGTGGTTTCTTCTTTGGCATTTGAGCTTTTGACATGTGGCTTCCATTTCCCTTGTTTAGGCTTTAGGATAGTCATGCATGGCCCATTTATAACTCCTTCACTTGAGCTATTTAGGCTAACTATTTGCTCATTGTTGTGTAGACCCATAGAGCTCCTTTGATCAATCTCCTTATCGTTACTTTTTTCCCGCTCATTTTCTTTTCCCTCCATTATGTTTTTGGTTCTGAGGAATTGTGATTGCCTATTGTATTTTTGTTAAGAGCTTTTCATTCCTCCTCTATTTGGCAAATCATCATAGGCTTTACATTTTGGTTTTTGTTCATATCACATGACTCTTTTTTGGAAAAATATCCACCGTCCACCTGATTTTGTCCACTTTTTCAAAAATACACAAATCTTAATTTTTTTAGATGCGCTCCACCTGAACTTATAATTTTTTTCACATTTCCACCTCCGTCTGCAAACCGTCAAGACGTTGCTGACGTTATAAGACTAAAATGATAATTTCACTTGAGCTTAAAAGTAAATATGTAATTTTTTATTTTCAGGGTTAAAAATGCGCCATCTCCAACTTCTGCAGGCGCAAGAACATCAGTATCTGCGTGCTCACCGAGTCGGGCACCGTCGCCAACGTTACCCTCCGTTAGCCCTCCGCGACTCTTGGGTCCACCATCACGTTCCACGAGAGGTTCGACATTCTCTCGATCTCTGCGACGTTCTTGCCCCAAAACGCAGCGTATCTGCCCTTGCCCAACATATTTGCAATATCGCTGGCTGGGCCGCAGGGGCAGATCGTGGGTGGATCCGTGGTGGGACCGCTGCTGACTATTGGGACGGTGTTCGTGGTGGCCGCTACGTTTAACAACCCGTCGTATCACTAGCTGCCGGTGCAGGACGAGCAACAAAGGACTTCAGTTTCAACTGGAGGTGAAGGGCAGTCGCCTGTGGGATCTAATGGTGGTGGAGGAGGAGGAGGTGGAACAAAGAGTGGACACATGGCAAGAGGAGATTCATGTGGGATGTCCATGTATAGTTGACATTTGCCTCCTGGAGCCAGTGGTAGTGATGTGATATGGGCTCCGACTGCAAGACCACCACCACCGCCTTATTGATTGATGATGATGATTATCATTTTAGCCTTAGTGAAATTATGTAGTTTTTTATTTAGGGTAAATATGTAACTTTTTATTTTCAGGGTTAAAAAGTAATTTGGAAAAAATTCTGTTAGTTTTATTGACGGTTTGCAGACGAATGTGGAAATGTGAAAAAAAATTATAAGTTCAGGTGGAGCGCAGTTAAAAAAATTAGGATTTGTGTATTTTTTAAAAAGTGGACAAAATCAGGTGGACGGTGGATATTTTCCCTTCTTTTTTTCCTAGTAGGTTTTTTTTCTCTCTTTTCCCTTTTTAAGCAACATTGACTTCACCCATTTTTTGCATTGAGACTCAATTTCCCTCTCTTTATCTTTTCCTATTTCATTTCCCGCATTTTCGTTTGCACCCTAAGAAACTGCACTACTGTCAGCTAGCCCCATTTGCTTTGCACAGCTATTACCTAATTCTTTCGGATTCTGTTGGATATGGATCGACCGATACTTCATGATTAGTATTAAAAATTGTTTAATTATCAAGCGATAAATGTTATTTTATTCTTATATTATAATTTATAGTTGTGTTTATGTAATATATTAGGAATTATTAATTATGTTTTAAATATATTAAATTTTGTGTATTTTTATGTGTTTATTAGGAAAAATATTAATTTCACGTAATTCAAGGCTCCAAACATATAAACGGATGTCCGAAAACTTTAAGATCAGTCAAGATCGGCTTAAAATTAGGCTTGTGTAAAAAAATTGACTTTTTTAGTTGACCGAGCACTGATTGGATGATGAAATGAGCTTACAATAAATATGAATGCATGGGATAGCTGGCAATTTTGACTAAATCTTAACCGTTCATGATTTAATAGCCATGATTATGCCACGTGACAATGGTTGGTAAAGCAAGTTGTAGGATCCGAATCTTTGCATTTGGGTCGACCCGATCCACCCATTAACCCGCCAAATCTCAACCGTTCTTTATCCAAATTGGACGAGTCAAACGATGTCACGTATGATGTTGACTTTTGAAGTTTGACCAGCCATAGATCTTGATCTAATGGTTGTGAGGAGCACATGCATGAAGCTTATGATGAACCGCAAAACATTGAATTATGAATTTATTTGTCTATAAATAGAGCGTCATTTTTATGTTTTTAATCATCTCTCTACAACTATCTTCTTCTCAAATTCTCTCCATCTCCTTGTAATCTTGATTTCCAAGTGTGTTTTTAATATTTTGTATAATTATTTTTATAAATAAAATTAGTTTTATTTCTAATTTTAGTTGTTTTTATTACTTTTAATTAAAAGTAATTCAATTTTACTACTTCTTTTTATTTTAATTATACTTAACTAAATAATATTAGTTAGGGGAAGGTGAAACTCTTAGGAAATAAATATGATTTAAGAAAATTCTATTTTTAATTTTATAAATTAAATTATTTTCTATTTAATTTTATACATATTTTATTTTGAAATTTTGATTTATTGTAGACAAACAAATGAATTTGACACAATAAATTCTTAATATCTTAATATAAGGTATGGTAAAATGGTATTTTGACTTATTGTAGACAAATTAAATTTTGACACAATAAATACTTAATTCATCATAAAATTAAAGGGAAAATAATAATAATTTATATAATTAATCTTTTGGACAATAAATCAAAAAAAATGGGAAAAAGAATTTATTAAGTTTTATTTACTTCTAAGAGTGGATCCATAACCCTAACTGATTCAATTTCATAGTTTCATTTAAATTAAGTTGTTTATATTTAAGTTTTAATTTCAATTTTTAGTTAAAATAAAATAAACAAATTAAATTTTTTCTCTGTGGATTGACCTCGGACTCACCGAATTATAATACAACAAGACACTCTTATACTTGAGAGTTAAAAATTACTTTTAAGTTGTGTCACTTCATGGTGGGTTCAACCACCAAATTAACTACTTACTCTTAATTTTTATTTTCAATTATTTAATTTTCAATATTTATTTAATTTTGTTTTTTTTCTTATTTTTTTTAATTGGTGGGTTCAACCACCATTTTTTTTCTTTTTCTTTCTTTCGCATTTATTTTGTACTTAATTTTATTGTTAATTGGTGGGTTCAACCACCAAAATTGTTATTTAATTTTAATTTTAATTTTCTTTTGTACACTTATATTATTTGCATATTTATTTTTTTGTTTTTAATTTATGTGAATATTATCTTTATAACATAACCATTGCATGAGGCGTTGGTCTCTATCTTCAAGTGGCAGGTTAATTTGTAAATCTCAATCTCCACTACCAATCATGGATGAGAATCAAGACGAAAATGTTTTGGGCGAACTTAATCCTCAAATTGATCAGGGAAACAACCATTCTCAACATGGGCATGATCAAAATCAACCAAGAACTCTGAGAGACTACATGAATCCAACTAGAACCGAAGCACCGTCATGTATAATATTTCCTCAAGAAGTATCTAGATTCAATTTTAAACCATGTATTATCCAACTTTTACCAACATTTCATGGTTTAAAATCTGAGAATCCATACTTGCATCTAAGAGATTTGGAGGAACTTCGTAATACATACACGGACCAAAATTGTAGTATAAACATAATTAGATTAAAACTTTTTTCCTTTTTCATTAAAAGATAAAGCTAAAACTTGACTACAAAACCTTAGATCTGGATCAGTAAGAACTTGGAATAATATGCAAGAACAGTTTTTGAAAAAATTCTTTCTACCTCATAGAACAAATTCTTTTAAAAGGCAAATCACTTCTTTCACTCAAAAAAATGGAGAAATATTATACCAATGTGGGATGGGTTTAAAGAGTTGCTCAACATATGTCCACATCATGGTTTTGAAACTTGGCGATTGGTCACTTACTTCTACGAGAGCTTAATACCCCAAAGTAGACAGGTTGTTGAAATTATGTGTAATGGTAAATTTAGAGACAAAAATCATGAGGATGCACTAAATTACCTTGACTAACTAGCTGAAAATGCACAACATTGGGATACTGTTGGAACTGTTGAATTGACAAATAAGCAACAACCATCTCCATCTAGTGAAGGAATCCATAACCTTAAGGAAGAACGTGATTTACAAGCAAAATTTGCATCCTTAGTTAGCAAAGTTGAAGCTTTGGAGCATAAAAAGAGTGATCAAGTAAAATCTGTTCAAGAAATTGCATGTAACATATGTAGTTCGAATGATCATTTCACTCAAGAGTGTCCCACTTTGCCTGCACTTAAAGAATGTCTAAATGATCAAGTTAATGTCATTAACACTTTCAATAAACCAAACTCATATTCACATACTTATAATTCTAGTTGGAGAAATCATTCGAATTTCAGTTGGAGGAATAATAATGCACAATCTTCACAAGCACCACCTCCACAAAATTTTCAAAATGCTCAATCTTATGCACCATATGTTCCACCACCCTGGAAAAATCTAGAAGACACAATGCATTCATTCATCAGAAAGCAAGATGTTATTAACAATCAAAATGCACAAACTTTTTTCTGATTTGAAAGATACTCTTGCTAAAATTGCTTATGCACTCACCATTCAAGAAAAAGGAAAATTTCCAGCCCAACCACAATTAAATCGTAAGATTCAACAAAATCCACCCACAGACCAAGTCAAGTCAGTTATAACTCTTCGTAGTGGTAAGGTTGTTGATAGACCTATGCTTGAACCTTATGAAAATGATGAAAATTCAAAGGGTAAGGAATGACTAAATGAACTTACACCTAGTGAAAAAATAACTAGTACTCTACCTGAACCACCATTTTCCGCATGCATTGAATAAACCAAGGAAATCAAACAACTCTTCTGAAATTTATGAAATCTTTAAGCAAGTGAAAGTTAACATTCATCTATTAGATGCAATCAAGCAGGTATCTGCATATGCCAAATTTTTAAAGGACTTGTGCACTGTTAAGAGGAAATTGAAGGTAAGAAAGAGTGCTTTCATGGCTGAACAAGTAAGTACAATTCTATATACTAATAATAAGTTGAAATATAAAGATCCTGGTTGTCATACCATTTCTTGTATTATTGGTGATCACAGAATTAAGCATGCTTTACTAGATATTGGTGCTAGTGTTAATTTGCTTCCATATTCAGTTTATTTTCAACTTAATCTTGGTGAGTTAAAATCAACTTCAACTACACTTTTACTTACTAATAGATCAGTTAAAGTACCAAAAGGAATAGTGGAATATATTTTAGTACAAGTTAATAAATTCATCTATCCCGTGGATTTTATTGTCTTAGAAACTGAACTTGTTGTGAATAATTACAAACCAATTCCTGTAATTTTAGGTCGACCATTTTTCACAACTGTTAATACTTTGATTAATTGTAGGAATGATTTAATGAATTTATCTTTTGGGAATATGACTTTGGAATTAAATGTTTTCAACATGTGCAGGCAACCTAATGAAGAAAATGAGAATGAAAATGATACTGATGAACAAAAAGAATTGCTTGAATCTTGTATCGAGGAAAATATTCAAAACGAGGATTTTTCTGAAATCTCTAATGTTTGTTTAGTTAATTCAATTGAGTTAAATAAGCAACTTGAACTTAATATTTCTAATATAAATTTTTTATTTGATTCTGTGCGGACTTCACAAAATTATGATGACGAGCCAAAATTTGAGGAGCTTGGAAGTATTGAAAAGACAGAACAATAAGAAGTGCCTAAAATGGAATTGAAACTTTTGCGTGAACGATTGAAGTATGCTTTTCTTGGAGAAGAACAAACTTATCCTGTTGTGATTTCTTCTACTTTAACAAACGACCAAGAAGGTAAGATACTAACTGTTCTTAAAAAGCATAAAAATGCAATTGGATGGATTTTAAATGATATTAAAGGCATTAAATTCTATACTGTTAGTCTATAATTTCACTGCTCATAATTTCTTCCACCAAGATACCATGTAATCTTGACTAAAAATGTATGTCACGCCCAATAGCAACTCAAATGAAATGACAATCACAAAAATAAAACTATAATTAACTCAAGATTGAGATTGCAATAAAATCAATACCTATGAGATTTAATAAGTTTGACAGTCATTTAAGGTTAATTAAATCTCATATATGATCCAGTTTAATGTTCAAACTACATAAGTAAATTCATAAATGATTAAAACAAATCATTTAATAAATTTACTACAGTCTAAACATAAATAGGGTGCCTAACTCTATTTATCAACTATGAGCTCAATTTATTTAATTATAAGATAATTTACATTTATGTCTTTTGTGAATTCATATGATAATCATATAAAATACATATAATATGATTAAACGGACATTATTTAAAGTATTTATGCAATTAAGATATCTAAAAAAAATATCAAATATTTTGGTAATAAGAAAATAAATAATCAATATGTTTTAAAGAGCACATAATTCCAACAGAGACTGTATAACAAATTTTGAGATCTAATTGAGCAAGTTAATTAATTAATTTGTTTATTATCGTAAATGTCTTGCACTCTTTTGCAAAACAAAGCTTATTTTTCTTAAATTGACTTTAAAATCAATATTATACCCTTATTTAACAGCTTAATTATTGTTAAATAATTTAATAATAATACAATAATACTATACATTTGAACTCCCAAATAGGTAGATTTTTTTCTCTTGATTTTCTTAATTAAAAGCATTTCATTTTGAATTTTTACTTTTTTAATATTAAAAAAAAGCAAATTTAAGGGAAGTAGAGAAAAAAATTCTAACAATACCAAAATTTTTATCAAGTTTTTATTTTTTTAAAAAAGCAATAATACTATATTTTTCATTTTTGTTAGTCATCCATTTGATACTTTCATAAGTTATATAATTTTATAATCTAAATATAACCTAATATGACGCATCACGTAAGATGAAATTTTTTAAATATCATTTAGGAAGTATAAAATTATTATTTTAAAAATACTAATAGTCAAGTATGTTTCTAATTTGCATTTGTCAGGGAAACTCATTATACATGCGGATCAGAATGTCCTCCTGATCTAATTTTCTTTCGAGTAAATTTTATTAGTGTAATTGGTGGTTAATAAATTAAAAAATAAAATTTATTAAATTTTAATCATATACTAATATTAAATTACAAGTGACACAAAATCTATAAAAAAAAGTAAAAAAAAAATAATAATATCCCTATAACATTAAGACTCTCCACATCAACTTGACTGTCTCCTCGAGATTTATCAAATACATTGTCGTATATTCTTAAAAACACTAGGCCAAAAATAAATAATATTTTATATATATAAGTGAAAACCGTAATTCTAAAAACCACGCGGGTAAAAACCTACCGGCCATAAACCTAAGTGTCAGCAGGATCCCGCTAAAAATGTAGGTGACATTGAACAGCACGAGCGTTAGCTTCAGCAACTCGTCTTATTGCAACAACTTCACGAACAAAACTTGTGTATATATAGCTATTCATCATCATTAACTATTCATTTTGCCTGGTTATGTAATTAGTTATTACCATGGTCTCTGCAGATTATGAAACGAGGTTGCTAGCGGAGCCACTGGACGACTACTCACATGCCAGCAGCAGGATATGCGGCTTGTCGTCTGATGTGATCGAGGAGTTTTTGGAACATCGGCGGGTGGCATTCCGGTGGTGGCCCGGCTTTTTGGGTGGGAATCGAGGCTGCTCTGGCTCCTTTCTGGGGCGTCTATAGTTCTCTCCATCTTTAATTACATGCTCACTTTTGTCACATTAATGTTTACCGGTCACTTGGGTGCTTTAGAGCTCGCTGGTGCTTCCATAGCTAGCGTGGGGATTCAGGGTCTTGCTATGGAATCATGGTATCCATGCATTATTTATTTCTCATAGTCATAAGATCATCAATATATTGGTTGTTTTGACTACCCACACTTAATACAGTTGGGCATGGCTAGTGCTGTGCAAACGATCTGTGGGCAAGCTTATGGAGCTAAAAAATATGCTGCAATGGGCATCATCTGCCAAAGAGCAATGGTACTGCATTTGGGAGCAGCTGTAATTCTCACAGTCTTGTATTGGTACTCAGGTCCGACTTCGAGCAATGGGGCAATCTGAAAGCATAGCAGAGCAAGGCCAAATTTTCGCCCGCGGCTTGATTCCTCAAATTTATGCCTTTGCTCTTAGCTGCCCTATGCAGCGGTTTCTTCAAGCACAAAATATAGTAAATCCTTTGGCCTATATGGCTGTTGGGGCGTTTCTGCTTCACATTGTTCTGACTTGGATTGCCGTTTATGTCTTGAAGTTTGGCCTTATGGGAATAGCTTTAACGCTGAGTCTCTCTTGGTGGTTTCTTGTCATTATCAATGCTCTTTACATTGTTCTAAGCCCCTCTTGCAAAGAAACCTGGACTGGCTTATCTGTCAAAGCGTTTACAGGGATTTGCCCTTACTTCAAGCCCACTGTTGCTTCAGCTGTCATGCTTTGGTTTGTACAAATTCTCCCACCTTTAATCTTTTCTGTATAAATCTACGTGAGCAGGATTTAAACTCCAAACCTCATATACCATTCCATAAGGTTTTAAGCAGTGTCATGGGAGTTGCTGTGCCATTTTCTTGATGATTGATCTTACATATTAATTTATTTGTTCATTGATTTAGTTTGGAGATTTGGTACAATCAAGGACTGGCACTTGTATCAGGACTCCTCCCTAATCCGACAATCTCACTAGACGCCATCACCATTTGGTATCTTCATCCATCCCTTATTCTTCTTCAACATACATTTTAGAGATAGCAAACTTTTGATAATTTCATAGTGGTGCTTCATTAATTTCAGCATGAATTACCTCAACTGGGACATAAATGCTAAGTTGGGCTTATCTGCAGCAGCCAGGTTGGTTATGCTGCAAACATAGATATTCCAGTAGTTTGGTTTCCATCTAAAAGCGTGATGTTATTATTTTTTTCAGTCTGATTGCAGTGTTCGGGTGAGTAATGAACTAGGAGCAGCTCATCCAAGAGTTGCAAAATTTTCAGTATTTGTAGTGAATGCGAATAGCATCTTCATCAGTGTAGTCTTCAGTGCAATTGTTTTGATCTTCCGAGCTGATTTAAGTAAACTCTTCACAAGCAATTCTGAGGTTGTCCAAGCTGTTTCCGATTTGACACCTCTGCTTGCCATCTCTGTTTTCCTCAATGGCATTCAACCTATACTTTCAGGTAATGTAATATAAAATGATGATGGCGTTGTGCCTCATCTTGCCATTGGTTTAAGCTTTTTCTTCCTTGTCTAATTTGTAGGTGTGGCTATTGGGAGTGGATGGCAAGCTATAGTTGCTTATGTTAATTTAGCCTGTTACTATATAATTGGTCTCCCAATTGCATATGTACTTTGCTTCAAAACAAACATAGGAGTAGTAGTAAGTTGAAGACCTTCATTTCTTGTTACATTTTTTTTTTGTGGATTGGATTTAAATTATTGGTCATTGATCATGAAACTGGATGCTTGTTGATCTAATTTTCAGGGAATTTGGTAGGGAATGATTACTGGGGTTCTCTTACAAACAATAACTCTAAATATTCTCACTGCCAGAACAAATTGGAATGCTGAGGTAACATCTTGGTTTTATGAATTATGTTACGTAATTGTCAGCAATTTATCACAATTGTTACTGCATTTGTAGGTTGAAAAAGCCGCCGAGCGCTTAAAGAAGTCTTCCAATGAGGAGACAATAGACTTGATGGCCGCAACATAACTGCGCTAATCAGCCCCACATGACATGATACCAGAGCCCTCCTTTTAGTACAATAAAAGTGGGGGCCAAATAGCAATTGTTTCCCTTTCCACTGTTCTAACATCAGTTGCAGGCTTCTAGCCAATTTCAGAATCTCAAATGAACAGAAAATTGGAAGTTGAGAAACTAAATAGGAGCACTCTCGTCATCAACATGGTTTCACCGCACATCCTGCATTGAACAGAACGACCTATAAAGAAGTCTAATCATGTTTAAGAACCGTTTCACATTCTGATATTGTTAAGAAAAACTATATCAAAACTTCACAAAGTAAAGTTGATGGGTTCATCCATATGATGATCTACACATACAATTCAAAATTGATTGATTTTACATGAAATTTGCCCCTCAACGAGTACACATTTACATGAAGAGACTGACTAATCTACTTGAACCAACTTTTCGAGGTGAAGTATCCTAACTGTATTGCAGAAAATGAAACACCCGAACTCACAAGTCAACTGTTTGTAAAGTATGTAGCCCTTCTTGACTTCGCTGATGATCACCATTGAAAAATATCAATTCATCTTCCTTTCCAGAACAAGCAATGGTCTCCTCTGCATCATCTTCATTGTCATCACCATCACCATCATGGTAGATGTTATCATCATTGTCCTCATCATCGTCCTCATCATCATCTTCCTCATCGACAGACATGGATAATCCGTTAATCCCTGGCTCATTGTTTGGGTGATTGAAATTTCCTAAAAGTTCATTAGCTTCATTTCGCTCATCTGCAGTTTTGGCTAAAGACAAGAGAATATTCTTTGCCTTCTGGTCCGGAGGGAAACCACAAGATTCCATTTCCTTATACCAAACAACAGCGCTATCGAAATCCTTGTTCTTCCCATATGCATCCATAATGTTGTAAAGATTGTTTGATTGGGTTTGATACCATTCACTCGCATTTTGTCATATATCTCCATCATTTTTTCAAGATTATTTACCTTAGCATACCCTTTAATCAATGTTCCATAGGTTATCACATTGGGTACAAATCCATCTTGTTTCAATCTCCTGAAGAACTTTTCAGCACCCTCCATGTCAGATGCATTCACATAAGCTGATAACATAGTTGTATATGAGCAAATATCCGGAAAGCATCTGCAGAAAAAATAAAAGGAAAGATTGCACTGTGTTGGGACTTGATCCATTATCTGAATAATCAACTGCAAAGAACAAGATAAAAGTCTAACTTTGAACTCCATCCTCCTTAATGGCAAAAGTTAGTCAATTGAACAAAAGAGAAAAAAAGTTGAAGAATCTTACTGATTAGATGGTAATTAGTTCAAAATTTTATGGGTACAATAGTTCGTTTTAATGATCTTAGTAGTCCATGACTGACGGTTATTGAGTAAATGAAATAAAAATAATAAGCCTCAACTTGCTGTGAATTTTAAGATATTTTACCTGTCCCTTCTCATGCACTTGAACACAGTCCGAGCCTGATCCACCATTCCAGAAATTGCAAATGCATCAAGCAAAATGTTATAAGCTTTGTGGGTTGGTCTGACAAAGAGACAAAATGAAACAATATTTGAGCTTCCAATGGAGAAAGTACGGAGGCAAATTAAATGAAAAGAATATATAAGTAGTTAGATTTTTGTGGTATGGTAGGAGGTCAAACTTTAAATCACAGACCCAGGAAATCAAAAGTACTGTACTGCCCATCTAAGGCATGATGACTTCAGAGAAGGCTGCAAATATTAGGTGAAGTTTGTAATGGAGCCGTGGTTGGTTAAGAGTGAAGTACATAGTACAATAGCAATAAGATGGGTTTTGGTAGGCCTCCCACCAACTAGATACTCTCTGTCCAATGCACAAGTAGTGTGGGGGCATCTAGGAGACAAATGACTAAATCACAAAAGCTTTTTGAGATTAACTTGACTAGGTTTCAGAGAAAATAAAACAAACATATACAGCTAGAAAGCTTGATTAGATTTTGAGCGGTAGCTTCTTTTGTTTTAATGCATAGGTTTTTCTTTCTGCATCAGATATCCCGTTTGTCATGCCAGCACTCGTTTTGGCTAAAACTTTTTATACATCATGTGCTTCTCATCTCCAATTGAGGGTTTTGTTGCCAAGAAATATTTTTTTGGTTTAACATCTGTGTGCTTTTGTGTTTGAAGAATCCCCTCTGACCAATCTAGTTTTGTTCAAGTACAGTTGCCTTGCTTGACTCCATGGGTTCCCCCTATCACAATAGCAATAATTTCAGTTCCTGCATACCTGACACCAGCATCCAGCATTTCTTCAAAAACAGATAGAGCTTCTTCCTCCCTTCTAGCTTTCCCGTAAGCATTAATGAGTAAGGCATAGCTCACCACATCAGGTTGAAGACCAGCTCTTTGCATCTGAAAGGGGGTGATCATTAAAAATCAGATAAATATCTACTAAGTTATTAAACCCAAAAAAGTAGTAAGAGAAGGTAAGAATAAATATTTGGGAAGATTAAGTACTCACATACCCCTTGGCAATGGACATACAGTCTGACATGAGCAGTGTGATAAATTTTTATCTCAAGCTTTTAGTCATTTTGGTATTGATGAAATATATAGACTTGCTGACCAGAAAGTAATAAGACTTCTCCTAACTAGAGTATGTGGGTCAGCGATGCTGTGTGTGAGTATGCGGGTCAGCCTGCACACACACATGCGTAGAGAATAGATAGTGCATAACCTAGTAGTTACTATGCATGGACAATGTGGCGAGCCTGTGCATATTTAGATATGTCAGTATACTTTTCTATCTACCTCCTTAAGATCTCGTACATATTTTTGCAAAGACCGCATGTAAACAAGCATGGTACAATGTTGCCAGCTAATGTCTATTTAGACATGTCAGAATTCATTCATTGCCAACTTCTTCAGGTCATGTAAAATTTTATCTATTACCAATTTAAACTTTTCACCTGGGTGGGTGAACCAAGGGGGGCGGGGGGGAGACACTCTATAAATCCCGTTTTTGAAGATTATTAACAATTTTTCTATGGTTAGAGTGGCAAATAGCAGCTAATCAAGAACATGTCAGGTCAGTTCCAGTAAGGTCTTAGCCCCAGATCTAATCATCTGGTGAAGACCGTCAATGACCATATATACTTCAAGCCAATCCCAAAATATGAAGGAAAAGAAAAGATCACATAAAACTTGAAGTTTTACCTGGTCATAGATCTTTGAAACCTCCTTGTAATTAGTTTCAAAAGACATAAGACTATTATAAGTGACTGTAGATTGCTGAACACCTCGCTCAGCCATCAATGCAAATAGTTTACGAGCCTTTTCATAACCCCCAGCTTTCTTATACATATAGATCATCATGTGGAACATTTTCTGGTCTGGCTTCAGTGGTGATTTTTCCTCATCCAAGAGTGTCATGAAAACTTCTTCAGCTTCCTTAAACTTGTTAGCCTGCAGTAGTGCCAATATTGCACAATGGAAACTTAGTTTTATTGGCATGAATTACGGAATGTCTAGTCAATTCAAAGAAAAATGGATGCAAGTCTTACTTTTGGGCAATAATCATTCCCGATGGTCTTAAACATATCCTTTTGGTAATATTTGCTAATTGGCACAAGAAAATCATGTTCAGGTTTTGCGAACATCTGAATTATTAGAGTACCCATCACATAATTGGTTAATTTGTAGGTTCAATTTTCACTGGAGGTATGTGAAGTCTGTCTCAGCTATGACTCCAAAACCAACTTGATGTAGTAAAACCAAGATTTCTTGGTTCCTTAATTCTTCCCATTATACGCCTTATGTACCTAATTATATCTATGCAATGGAAACCCAGGACAAGACCTCTTTTAGATTTATTTCAATTATTTACAAATTATTAGAAGGCATCACATAAATTTCTTCTCTTATACACAATCTACTTATTAAGATATTTCATACAACAAAGGTGAAAATAAACACTTTGACAGAGCTGATTACCTCAACAAATAATTTGAGTATAATTTGATATGTTAAAGCAGAAGGTTGGGGGCCAGATGACTGCATTCTTCGAAATATAGCCTCAGCATTGTTGTATCGGCCTCCTCTTCCATACGCTTCCATAAGAGCAGTATGAGACACAACACTTGGCGCATAACCCTTCTTGTTCATAAAACTTAAAACCTTCTCAGCCTTGTTGAAGTCCCCCTGCTTTCCATATGCTGTAATAAGCATCAAGAAATCCATTTCATTGAAGTCCCACCAACTCTGAATCTGAAGCCATTCGAGTACCTAGAAACGAAGGAACTTAATCAACATGCTATCCCTTACAGGGTTCCACGAAAATATTAAAGATTAAGATTGACAAATATTTTAAATTACCTCACTAACAACATTCCACTTCTTTAGCTGCTTTAATCTAACCAAAGTGCCCAAAACAAGATCTTTTGGAAGAGGCTGGCCTCTGGTTCTTTCGCTTCTGAGCACCGCAACAGCAGAACCTACTTCTTCAATTTGATTCATCAGTCTCCTCCAATTCTTCTTCTCAGCTTCATCAGCTGCATCTTTGAACACTTCCACTTTCCTCCTCTTCTGCATAAACTTTCTCGGTGCTAACATGCCCATGCAGATTACCCCAACTCTCCGGTGAACTTTAAGATTGGCACCAAGTGGACTAACCGGTACATTCTGTTGGCTGAAACATTAATTGCAAAAGTAAAGGCGCTAACTTGCTAGCATTTTAAAATCAATTGTAAAAATGATAAAACCCCACATGATTTCTTGCTTCTTCTGAGTGAAAAATTGAACTTTAATTTTGTTTTCAATGATCCTTGAGGAGGGTTTAGTAAGGGTTTATCACAAAAGATTACCAAAAAAAATGAAAAAAGTTAAAAGAACAAACCTGAAATTAATTGAAGAAAGTGAAATGAATGGCTTGAGGAACAGAGTTTGAGGCATTGAGCTCTTATGATGCTAAAACTAAGCTTTGAATTTTTTAAGCTTCGTTATTCTGTTACTCATTTCATCGCAGAACCAGTTTTGAGATATTTCGGGTTCTATAAGTTATCTTATCCTATTAGTTTGGACCGACTGGCCTGTAAAATCATAGGTGAACCGGACGGTCCGAAACTGTTTTCGGGTCTCCCTCTTTTTTTTTGTAAAAAAAAAAAAATTGTTAAAAAGAATCGTTAACGATTGACGCTCGAGAGGCAAAAATTACAACATGAAACCACTGCTCATTTTTTTTTAAGAAAAAACTGATAATAGAGATTTATTTAATAAAATATAATAAATTAATAATTTTACGCTATTATTGAACTAGATAATTAACTACTAAAAATATAAAAACAAAAAGGTCAACGTTTTTATTGTCTTAACGTGTTGATTATACACACTATTGAATATTTGAATTCATGCAAAATGTAATTTATTGAGCCAATCACAGCGTAATACTTACATAAGAAATTTTATGCGTTGCACCAGAGTTTATGATTGATTGAGAGGCGCAACTGATAATTTAACGGCAGTTGCCCGAAATTTTCCAAATTTTTAACATTTTAAATTTTGATTCGTCCTTACAAACCACATCAATAAGATCTTCTGTTTACAGTTCCATCTGTTACCAACATGACTGAAAAAATAATTGAATAAATAGCACAAATGAGGGGAAAAAAATTAAAAAACTAACAAAGAGGGGGAAAAGAATATGTTACTATAATTTAGCAACAATTGCTTTCTTAAACAAAAAAAATTTACACAGCCGGGCAATGATTGCAGATTAACCCATACATTGCTTACAAATCTCTAGTACTAGTATTCATCCTACAATTGGATTGAGCAACTAAAATTTACCTCTTCTTTCTCTGTTCTTGTTTCCCTTCAGTGACTGAGTCCCTCATTGTCGCCGAGACCTTCGTTACGGCGACGTGTCTTAAATAATGAACTGGGAAAATACCCATAATCACCAATGGAACAAATCCACAAAACAATCCTTGAGCACTGGACTTCTCAAGTCGTGCGTTGGAGACATGTTACACAAAGGTGAAGATTTGACTGCAAAAGCGATAAGGGAGAGTTAGAATGAGCGCATAGATTTTAAAAGACAAGAGATTATCAAATGGTAAAAGTAAAACAAAAGGCGAAACCTTTGATATATTGGAGACAGTCAAGCAATAGAACTGAAGCTTTCAATTGGATCAGATTCTTCAAGCATGGAGGCTGCCTGGAAGCAGTCTGCGGCATCAGCTATTCGTCCATCGTCTTTATGAACCAACCCCAAGTAATACCAAGCCTTACGATTGGTAGGTTCTATCCTTAATGCATCTGATAGTAAGCTTCTTGCAACAGGCAATGCCTTTGGGCCCAACTTTGAGAACAAAGAGCCAACCAGTACTTTGCAGGGCACATAAGATGGTTCGATTGAAAGAGCATTGATATAAGCACGCAGAGCTTCATGTGTTTGCCCACATCCTTCATGCATAATACCTGGCAGAATTAAACAAGAAGATGACAAGTTTTATATTAAATTGACATTATCTATGCAAAATTGTGTACCCACCAGTTGACATTACATAAACATACAAATCCTCTAATTCATTGAAACTGCGAGGAAGCAGAGTGAAATACGTTGAGTTACTGCTATTGTCCTCTTTTCAAGCAGATGGCAGTAAAAAATTTGGAGACATTTTTATCAGTTGACAGGAAGATCCAAAAAAAAAAAGAAAGAAAGAAAATGTTTTCAAGAACCTTGCTAGTGAAGTCACTTTCCAAGCATGTAGAAAATGAAGGTTCAGATTTGATATTCATATGTTAAAATAAAGTTCCAGTTCTTGCCTTCTGTGTGCAGCATTTCAGCAGAGTAGGCTTTCAATTCTCTGGCTTTTCCCATACATATTGCAACATCCTTCCAATGTGAAAGGCCTGAATATAAATTTGCGAGACCATGCCAAACTTGAAATTCATTGACTTTATCATCCTCGATCTATCATAAGCTACAAAAGGTTAATAATGAATTTGGAAGCAACTGTCCTCAGAAGAAAAAGAAATTGAAAACTGATGATTACGGCATATGGAAATTGAAATAAACTAAAAGAGAGAAAGGAAGAGAATGGCTAGTACAACTTGAAATAGAACTCAGGAACTACACATTTTAAATTGCTACCAGATCACTGCAATGTTGTAGAGCTTTTTGTCATTTTTTTCTCACATACTATAGATAAGTTAACTCGCAAATTCAAAGGGAGCAACCAAACCAACTCAGCCATTTCCACCAACACCAATAATTCTTCCTAGATCTTGTAGGGTGATCGTGTAGTAGCAAATTCATTTTTAACTTGAAACGTAAATAGTTGAAACAGCTGGATCGAGTAATTCAATCAAAACCGAAGACATCATATTCTTGTAATATCTCTAATTGTGGGCTTATATTCTTGTGATATCTCTAATTGTGGGCTTATATTCTTGTGATATCTCTAATTGTGGGCTTATAGCTAGATAATCATAGATAATCATATTCATAAAACTTTACAAGCTCCAATTACCATTGTGTTGCACTACTTAGAAGCAATAAAAATTGCTTCAGGATACTCACTCCTGCAGCATTCCAAGATCATGAAATGATACAATATATGCACCATTTATGTTAATAATACAAAACATACAGCGTATACTTGCAATTTAAATATAAATGCGAACTAAAAGGACATTAATCTCTTTAAGATAAAGAAAATCATGTAAAATGATGGAGAATCTAACCTGTGAAAGACATCTCAGAGGACCGAAAGATTTCCTTTGCGCCTGAACCAATGCCAGGAGGTAACGATAAGTTTCAATAGCATCAATAGGGAGTGCCTGTGCGATCTTCAGCTTTGCTTTCAGCCTAAGAATAGGTCCTTGCTCCCACTTTGTGGTCTCATCTAAAGCAGCATCAGTGACCACCTCAGCCTCTGAGAACCGCTGTTGAGCAGACAAAACTAGAGCAAGCAATTTCCAGCCTTTTAATACAGAGCCACCCGTCGCATCAATGTACTGCTTTGCATAACGCAAAGCAGTGCTTAAATTCCTTTGCTCTGCGTGGTGAACACCTAAATCGAAAAATAGATCTGCATTGTTATTTTCAAAAGTAATTGCTCCATCCAAAGACTTTAATGCTTCAGATTGCAGACGCGACCTTTCATAGTCGGAGGAAGAAACTTTGGCATGTCTTCCCAAACAAAGACCCAACATGCATAGACCTACACCCTTCAAGTGCTCATCCTTCCCCTGAGCATTACTGAGAGCAGTCCTTGCATATTGTATCCCTTCAGCAGCAAGATGACAATCCTCACTGCAGATCTTGGCAGCTAACAGCAGTGCCATGAGGTCGTTTGGTCGTTCATGTTTATGTAGTGACTTCCTCAACAGATTCAAGGCAGCATCATTTTGTCCTATTGCACTGTAGCAAAGAGCTAATGCATTCCAACGGTCAGAGCGAAGAAACACTCCAGGCATAATCTCCTCAAGTTGCTTAGCTAAAATAGAAGTTTGGCTGCACAAAGAGAGTGCATAAGTTAGGTGCTCCATCACAGCCGGATCCCATTTGATCTTACCAAGGTGGTATTTCTTCATAAGAATCAACAAAAGTAAAATTGCCTCTTCCAGATTATTTTTAGGCACATAGGAACCCTCAACCTGAGAACCCAAACTGGGTGGACCAGCCTCCACCCCACTATGCAACAAAAACACAGCAAATCGTTTTTGAATCCTCGCACAGCATTCATTATCAAGGTTCCATTGACTAAGAAGAGCACGTCTGTAAGCAGCAAGCGCATCATGATCACAACCCACCTGCTTCCAGAGCTCCGGAAGTAGCTCCACTGCACGGCTAACTGTTTCTTGCAATCTATTATCCACTTGTGCATCAGGTATCCCTTGCTGGAATATCCTCTCCACTGCGTCGAGCACACTTTTACATTCATTAGCAGCCTCTGCAAGCAAATTCCCAAAATGAGAACAGTGTATACAACAAGGAAATATTGAGAAACTAAATTAAGTTACCTGTTAATCTTCCGAGCTTCTGCAGGGACTTAGCCTTCAAGTAAATAGCCTCAAGCACAAGGCTAGCAGCGTGCTGGGAGACTGAAACGTGAGAATCACTGCGTGAACGACACTTTTTAGAAGCCGATTTTTCAGAAAACGAAGGTTGCAGCCGCTGTATTGCCGCATGAAGATCAATGCCATCAAACACACGAAGCGCTCCTTCTACATTTCCTCTTTGATACTCCAATCTTCCAAGCAGAGCTCTTGCTTCCTTTTAAATAATAATATTCCACAAACGATAAATCATACAGCCTAGAGAGATATTTATTTTACCATACATTTGAAATAAAATGTAAAAAATTAATCTTCTTTATTTTTTTTAATTGAATTAAAAATAAACGAACCTCGAAATTGAGAGACAAGCCTTCGCGCAACGATGATTCGGCCTCTTGAATGTTGCCTTCGTCGAGTTTGGCCTCGACTTCAGCTGCTTTCATGCACGCGCCATTCGCGCAGAGTTCTCTCACGCTCCCGTCGTCGTCTCCTTCGTACTCCCCCGAATCAGCCATTTATTATATTTATATATATCTGTTACAATCCAATTTTCATCGCTCTGTTTGCCGAAAACGAAGGCGTTTCAAAACAATTCTTCACAGCAATCAATCAAATCAATCAGAGCTTTTGGCCGTTGAATTCAGGTTGAAACGTCAACGACGGTGTGAAGATTAGAGTAATGCAGATCTGAAAATGTGATTATTATATTCATTTAATTGCCTTCAACGTAGAATTCTGAAAGGGAATATGTAAACAAGGCTTCTGGTTTCATTTTTTACAATTTTATTTTTGGTCTGTTTTTTTTTTTAATTATATCTCCTTTTTAAGAAATAAAAATCGCATATCAATGCTGCATTGAATTGGGTTTCACGTTCACGTAGTATTCGGATCTGTCTATGTGGTCCAAGGTGACAGCATTTATTAATTTAAGTTTAATATCATATGCTATTATGTCTAATTAATATTTACTATCACGTACATGTCATGACCGTATATCAATATTGTTAATAATAACTCTCGTTTTATTAACGCTAATTATGTGCTAAAACACCATGCACTACAAGTATCCCGATACAAAAGTTCTTCAGCAAGAACCATAACAAGCAGCATAAATTAACAAGCTTAATTAGATCATGTATACTAATTGTGCTGTGTTTTCTCCAGCTGGCAGAGATGTTTATTCAACGCACAAGCTCAAAGCCTCCGTCGGGGTTCTAAGAAATTCTGCCAAAACAAAGCCGAATTGATTTTTCTATTGATAAGAATGCAGATTAAAAATATCAATTAGATATAGAGTAAGATAATGAATACTGAAATGGAGTGGAGAAGCAAATTAAAGCTCACTTGCTACAGTCGATATCTGGGGTGATGGGAACGCCGATGTCGACGCCACATTCTTTAGGAAGTTGACGAGCTTTGTCCAGCTTGATGCCGCGATAGCGAGTTGCCGCATCTTTGATGCATTTACAAGCAGCTTGCCTGTCTGCAGTTGTTGGAGTGTTGTCTTTGAGATACTCGACACCAGTGCAGCATGCCCGAGATGGCTTGGCTTCCCCGGTCAGATATGGTAAGCAAGGAGCTAGAAAGGAGTCAACTTGGCCGCAGGTTATAGCGGCCTGGCCTCGCTCCACCATGACGATCGCTGCCATTAACATCACAGCAAGAACCACACCGGCTTTCATGTTTTCTAATAATGCCGGATGATTTTGAAGGTGTTTGGTGTTTTTGTGTTGCCTTCGGTTATGGTTTCTCTGGGTGGTTTTGTGGGTATTTATAGCGCATTGTGGGAGCTGCGGTTACAAAAGCTTTTGGCTTCTTGTTCCGGCTTCAGCTAAAAATGTCATTTAGCTATCAGAAAAGCAGCACACAGCTGTTGCATAAACAGATCCTTGCTCGTTCATAAAAGTACTCCAGCAGAACATATGCGTGACTGAGAGTGGCGTTACAACTTCAGAAAGTGAAGAAACTGTACGTGTTTTGCGAAGTTTTACTTGCTCTGACCACACAATCCATGTTCCATGAGACACAGCGCCCACAATATCAGGAGGAATCCCGGGAAAAGATAAAAGCTAACCTGTAAATCTTTTACCATTTCAGCATCCAGTTTGATTTCTCTCTTTCATTTCAGTGTGTTGAATGATGTGACCATGACTATATTTATCAATCGTGAAGCCTTCATCTTGTAACTCAGATAAACTCACATCTAAAGATAATTAAATTACACAGATCCTTTGTGAAAGTTACATTTCCGTCTCTCAGACATTAGGTGAAGTGTAACAAGTCGAAGTTAAACAACAAACATTTCATTTATCTACTTATCTCAAACTCAATAGAGCAACTTGACAAATGATTTTTCATTCAATAATCAATATCGTAGCTGCTATTAGGTAATAATAAACTTGGGTTTGGGTTCATTTATACAATTTTTTTTTTAATCAGAACTAAGCAAGAAACAACAGTTGATTTTTTCTAATCACCACTAAGCAAGTACACAAGTATAATAGCCCTCTTCCAACTAAAAGAGTCTCAGGTGCACAGTGCCTTCTCCAAAAGTTCTTGCAATTCCCCACTCTTATAGGCCTCTGTAAATAAAAAAAAAAAAAAGAAATCAGAACAGTTGACAATTCTGAATAATATGCCTACTTGAATACTGTGGGCTTATTATCCTGAAGATGTTGCAAACTGCCGCAAGACATAATGAAGCAAAACAATAAATTGATTTTAGAATTACATTAGAAGTCAGTAAACAAAGCGTCAAAAGATTTTAAGATTCAAGCTAGTAACTGCAAGGTAATACAACCACATAAAAAATTACAAACTTAAAGAGGAAACTATTCTTATTGCAAGAAGTAAATTCCTAAATCAAAACTCCGCTGATTTATCTACAAAGTAATAATCCATTCTCATTCCTAAAACTTGAGAGCCAAGACCAAGTTGTGTATTTTGCTCCAGTGTATTTATGCACATGAATCGTACACTGAATCTAAACCTGCTGCAGTGACACAGGAAACTAATTTTCTTAATTTTCATTCATTGTGATATTTCATAAAATTTCAAATATTCTTAGAGATTTGTACTTATTTCTACATTCAATGGTGTAAGGCAGTTATTAAACTACTGACAAACCGAGTGATGTTCCTTTTCCAGTCCACAAAGTGACATCCATTGAATATTTTAATTGAATTCCTTGGTTGAACTGATGAAAGCATGTATTAACATATTAAAATTAGTGAAAAACCGAGTTAATGGTGCCCCGCACATTACCAATTTTCTTTCTTTCTTTTCAAATGCTTTATACGAAAAGTATAATAGTTGATTGAAGTTGGTGAAACAATTAGAAAAGAGAAATATTAAAGTAAAATTCTCTCCGGATACACCAAATTCCTAATTCTAGATATAATAATTTCCATATAAAGGCAAGAGTACTTGACTTACAACCAAGTAATATGTAAACTAGCATTATGAATTTTCTTGCAAACATCACACATGGAGACAAGAAAACAATGTCCAGTTTTCTTTCCCCAAATCAGTATGTTCAAATGAATCATCAAATCTGAATCCATACTCTCTGCAGGGAAAAGTGGCTATGAATTCACTAATGCATCATACACGAATCAATTCCTCATAATTATAAGGCCACTAATTTGTGTAAACTGTACTAAAATTTGATTCATCTTCTCATTTAAGTTTTCTAAAATATATTTACAAGACATACACAAAAGCGAACATCATATTTGTTGTTAACAATAAAATGTTAGAAATCGTGTCAGTGATAGATGCGGAGTGCAAGTACTCTGCAATTAAGTTTATGATGTCTATACCTATAATCTTTCTGATATAAAAGAGTCTGAACAATGAAATATATGTGACAAGGATTTTAGCTATTTTTGCATCCCTAATTTTAAGAACCAGACCAAGGACTCATCAGGGATCCCAACTTGTAATACAGCATTGACTACATGGCAAGGGCCGAATCACGGGCATGAACCATCAACTTTCATATTTTGAGAAACATATGCAATCATATCCTTTCAATGCATTGTCCACAGGCATTCACATCTTTTGTAAGCAAACACAACTACAGGTTCCAGTAAGTAAAATGCTTATTTGAAATATAAATTCTGATATCTTCCAATATTGGACTTCCTTATCAAAAGGTTCCAGTGCATCAATTGAAAAAAATTTAACAAACAATACAAGGTTTAAATGATCAGCACGCTAAGTTAGGAAAGATTAAAATATCCGACAGTCTAATGCCTTTAGCAACCACGCTTCATAGACATGAACTAGATAGCAGAACAAAAAGCATAAAGAACACAAACAACTAGCCAAATAGTGCTGCTGAAGTTTAAAAGATTCAAGAAATCCATTAGCTTACCAACTGTGATGTCACAGCCACCAAAAAACTCTCCTTCAACGTAAAGTTGAGGAAAGGTTGGCCAACTAGAATACTCCTTCAACCCTTGACGTAACATTTCATTTTCTAGAATGTTTACCGTTTCAAATGGTGCATTCAAGGACTTCAATATCTGCACCACAGTGTGTGAGAATCCGCATTGTGGGAAATCCTTCGTGCCCTTCATAAACAGAACCACTTTGTTTCCTGTAACAACTTTATCCAATGTTGACTTGAGATCAGGTGTCAAAGCTGTAACACAATCGAACAAACACAGATATCATATTTTTGATGTTTCAGCAAAAGAACAGTGAAGAGAAAACTAATCAATAATGATAATATTATAATTAACTATTTTCATACTTAAAAATAAATTAAGAAAATAAAAAAAGAAATCCTTTCATCAACTTAACAATTTACAAATTCAAAGCCTACATATGATAAACCTCAACTCAGTTGAATTAATCTTACAATCACAAAAACCCCATTTTGTCAGGTCAAAGTAGAACACAATTGACTGTCTAATCAAATTCAATTTGATAATAAATTTCCGAGCTAAATTAGGGGAAATTTTAGGCAAAAACTGGAAGTGAAGGGTACCAGAAGCCAAGCACCGAAAGGTCGTGGCTTTGTTTGACTTAACCCCCAACAGGCGGAGATTATTTGTGACGCCGGTCAAGGAGCGCGAAGAGTAAGATGACGGAGATGCGAAATTCACAAGTGGAGGTGGAAAGGATGCAACTTTGCCCACCGATACTGATTTACAGGTGAAGGCGCGTGGCGTTGCAGTCATCGACGAATGAAGAAGAGCCATAACAGCCCCAACTACAAGCAGCTCCTAATCTTTCCTTCTTTGTGTTCCGGTTAATGCTGACCAGGTGTACTTTTTATCCTTCTTGTTTGTTTTGCTTTATTTTTAATTTTAAATAATATTTCGTTATTGATATTATTTTTTAATTTTTTTTAAACATTTAACAATTTTTAATTAAAATATGTTCAAGAATCAAGAGAGTTTGTGGTTATTCAATTTTACTTTGCTTTTTTTTTTTAAACGAAAATAACATCCAACACCCTCTCAATTAACATAATAACACTTTGATCTCTCTGAAATAAAAAGTACCATTTTAATGTCAAAACTAACTTTATATCCCTTAAATTAGGGATGGCATAATAACTCGCATCTGGATCGGACCCGGACGAACCCGGATAATCCGGTCCGGGTTGAACTCGTATTAGAGTTGAATAAAATGTGGATTCGGATTTAATTTTATGAACCCGGATGATATCCGAACAGGGTCAGGGTTTGGGTGAACCTACATATCTGAAACCCGGACCCGGATATCTTACATTTTAATATTAATTTTTTAATAATTTTTAATATAAATAGAAAAGAAAGGAATGAAACAATAATGCACACAGTCGGCCCTAATTTTGCAATTCGCATTCCTCTTCTCAAATCTCACATCCGTCGCCCCCAACCATATTTCCTTTTCTCTTCATCAAATCAAGTTGTCGTCGTCATCACTTCAGCCATTTTCTCTTCTGTGTTCATTATCATCATCAGTTGTTGTGTTCCTCTTCTCTGCACTGCTGTGACCTCCATTCCTTCTCAATCGTTCAACTGTTGCAAAATTAAGTGGATTAACTTCCACCTCTTAGCCCGCATCTGCTTCTCGTTTGTCATATTCCATGGTGGGGGCTGTCTTTGATGGCATTGCATAGTGGATTTGGGTGGGCCACGGTCTTTGATGCCATTACAATCAAAATTAATTGTAATTTTCGTGCATCCACTTCTTATATTAGGTTATTAATTTATTGAATTTTATTGGTAGTATTTGCAACGCTTTCATATTAGGGTCTATCTTGTGTACCTACCTGAATTTCATGGAAAAAAATTGGTTAATCGGTTTTAATTTGTGATTGAATTGTAGTTTCCAATTTTTTTATTTTTTAATCATAATTCAAAAGACAATTCGGGTTTTGAACCCAAAATCCGGAAACCTTAATTTTTCCGGGTTGAACCCGGATCGGACCCGTATGTAAAAAATTCGGGTTTATATCCGGGTCTGAAACCGAGAAAGCCGAACCCGGAACCGGACCCGAATTTTGCAATCCCTACCTTAAATATAAGCTGATCATGAGTAAAAAGGCATTAGTATACTACGTTTAGGCTAATATTAAATATTTATAATTTAAAATTTTGTTATAGTATTTTATTAATGATTAAATATGAAAATAATATCTATGGTGATCACCACCAATTACTGTTTGTTATTATTAGAGAACCCAAGGTTCTATAGTACCCCCAAAGTAAATTTTTTCTTTTTAATTTATGTCGTAAAGCGAATATTTAATTTAATAGGTAGAAAACATAAAATACACTTAATAAGGGGACACTATGAGCCTTATTTTTAAAAAATGTTTATTGTAAATGAAATAATTATTTGAAAAAGTAGAAAACAAAAATACAATTGAAATACTAGCTCTAATTCTATCCAAAACAAACCCAAACATAATATGAAATTTAAAAAAATTAATAATAAGATAAGCAATAATCAATAAATTTTGATAATTTAATAACAAAATACAAGTTTCTTATGTTGGGAGAATAACTTAAAAAAATTGACTCTATAAGTGGGATGAAAATGTCTAGATAGTGGAGTGACCACTAATATTTTGGCTTTTGTTAGTAATTGATCGGTGAAAGTTGCGAAACAAGACAAGAGAAAGTCAAAATAAACAATTGAAAAATATATTCTTAATATTGAGTAGTTGTTTATAATATATCTATGATGGCAGTTTGTAAATTTTAATAAAAGTATTATTATTTTTTATTTATAGCCAAATATAACCCGTTAATGGGTCCGTCCTCATTATTATCGACCGTCATTTGCTAGGTTCTTCACTAGTATGATTAAAAATTTTGTTATTGAATATATCTATTTGTACCATCATTGAGGAATTTTGAGCTACTATTTATATAAAAACATTAGTAAAATTTTACATTCACTTTTATAATTATTACTGAATGACAAATAGTTATAGCCAACACTATTTAATAGAAAATTGACCTAGCTTCTAATAGATGTGGCGAAGCACCACTCTTTTTTTTTAGTGACGAAACCAAAATTTTAATTTGATACCATAATTGATATATTTTGAATTTGAATACTTTACAACATAAAATTTATAAAATTGAAGAGGCCAACGCTGGGGATTAATAGATAAACCATAAAATCTTGTAGGATAAACAAAAATGAGCAAAAAAATGAGGGAGCTAAACATAAAAATGACATAAAATAGCTCAGTTTTATTTTTTTATTCTGGAATTTGATTTTTTTTTTTTAACTCGAGGGTGTGTGGCCTTGGACGCTCTATAAGTACATATAGTTCCGTTCTTGCCCTCGCTACCGTATAATGTATAAGTTGGTCATTTAACAGTGTCAAAATACGCTTGTTAGAGGGCAGCTGAAAGCCTGAAGCCCTGAAAGTGATTATTCAAAAATTATTTGCTTTGAATTTTGTAATTTGCAATTTCATCTTTGTCCCGCTTTGTCTTTTCATCCGATTAGTTATATTTGTAGTATTTATTTGGATTTTGTAATTGCAATTTTATCTTAGTCCTGTTTTGACTTTTCATCTTAGTTTTGTTTGTAGTATTTCTTTTTTTTTTTTTTTTTAAAAAAAAACCGATGAACCAGTTGCGGACCCATTCAGTTGGTTGGAGTGTTGAGCCTCAGTTACCAGCTCGCAAGTAGCAAAGTAGTGGCTAGTCACGGTCAGGTCAATCTCGAAAGTAAAATTAAATTAATTAATTAAAAAAATTTAAAATCAAAGAAACAGCTCCATGCCTCTGTCATCCATCCAATCTATTCAATCCATGTATCATCATCAATCAGCAAAACATGAACACTTGATTCATTTGTGTCGCTCGTAGCCGTCCGATGAAAGAAGAAAAGTTATTGCGAAGAAGAAATCAAACAGACAAGGAGTAATTACTATTCTTAATTATTATTATTATTAAAATAGCTTTACGGCCGTCATTTGATGCAGATGGACTTGCAAATCAAGGTGGCGCAAGCTGTTCACGTCTTGAATCACGACACCGAATCATGCAACCGCGTAGCAGCGAATCAGTGGCTCGTTCAGTTTCAGCAAACCGACGCTGCTTGGGAAATCGCCACCTCTATCCTCACCTCCGATCGCCAGTCCTTCCTCGCCGATTTCGAAGTCGAGTTCTTCGCAGCTCAGATTCTGAAGCGAAAGGTCAATTTCTAGGGTTTCGATTCTAGTCCTACGCTTCTTGCTGCGCGCTTTTTTTTTTTCCTTCTATTAACATTTTTTTCTCTTCAGTTTTTCTGTTAACAAAATGGAGGCTTTACGTGCGGGAAAATACAATATTCGTAAAGTTATTTTCTAGCAACTGCTCTGAAAGTCAAAACGTGTCGTTTTATGTGTGTTTTGCGCTGCAGGGTTTCGAAAAAGCATGTCTTTTTTCTCCTACTCGTGCATGCATTTTCATTGGTTTTCCCTCGAAAATACTGATTTTTAAATACAATAACTGTAGCATTTTTATATTTGGAAGTAGAAAATTTAATTTCTCTTTTTCCTTTTTTTGTTTTACAAACAGTTTTTCAAGCGTCTATACTTATTGCAGTAGTTAAGGTATTGGTGTGCTAGCTTGGATTGTTTTTTCCTATAGTTATTTGGAGGATGAAGTGTGCTTGTATTATTTTGATTAAAGAATTGACAACAATAAGAGTAATTCCAAGTTTAATGTTGCATTGACTTGAATTCTTTGGTGTTTAAAATATTAAACCCATATGACAACAGATAAAAATTGTTTGAACTATTGGAGTTTCGTTAATTGATGCATTCGATGCAATTGTTTCAAATTACCTCCGAACTCTCTCACAAAAAATATTTTCGTCCATTACACACTATGTCACAATGCAGATTCAGAATGAAGGATATTATTTGCAGTCAGCTGCTAAAGATGCTTTGTTAAATGCTCTTCTTGTGGCTGCCAAAAGATTTAGTTTGGGTCCTCCTCAGGTAATTAAGCTGTTCTTTCTCTGAGAGGATTCTGTGTGCTGCAATGTATTCACCTTTCAAAATGATTTGTTTATTCTTTTCACTCAGTAATGAGTTATGCTTTATCTAAATAACAGCTTTTGACTCAAATCTGTCTTGCACTCTCTGCTCTCATCCTTCGTGCTGTTGAGCATGGAAAACCTATTGAGAAGCTCTTTTACAGTCTCCAGAATCTACAGAGCCAGGATAATGGCAATATGGCTGTTCTTGAGATGCTTACTGTTCTTCCAGAAGAAGTTATTGACAGTCAAGCTTCTGATTGTAATATAAGTTCAGCCCACAGAAGCCAGTATGGCCAAGAGGTTTAGGATTTTCCTTTTTGTTTTGACACATATTCCCTGTGTGTTTCTACCTTCTTATTTATTTAGTCTTTTCTTTGATTCTTCTCTGCATTTGGTTATGTGTGCTGTTTGCTTTGGTGTATCTTAATTATCTTCTAATAATAATGTCCTGGTCTATTTTATTCAGCTGCTCTCCCACACACCCATGGTTGTTGAGTTCCTCATGCAGCAATCTGATAAAAGGTTTGATGGTGGTGTTCCAGTTCAGCTACATGATAGGAACAGAAAAATTCTACGCTGCTTACTAAGTTGGGTAAGATAGTTGAAAAATATGTCAATAGCTCACTCTACTGATTTAAAGTTGAGTGCAGATTTTTATCTACAATCAGCATTACCGTCATTATTGTTTTCAATAAAATTGTTGGATTGTATGTCACTAGTTTGAAACTGAACAAAATGGATTTCTGTGCTTAATTTGCATGCTTTTCATTTTATATAAATGGTTGTTGCACATGTATGATTTTCAAATTGTGACAACATTCTAGCATTCAGGTTCGAGCTGGATGCTTCACAGAGATTTCCCAAGGCTCGTTGGCAGCACATCCACTTCTTAATTTTGTTTTCAACTCTTTGCAGGTATATTCATAATTATTTTCATTTGTTTAATCGACATGGTGTTTCTATTTAAGCGTTCAATAATAGCATGAATGTGGATTTTTGTCATCATACTGGTTGTTATAGGTTCCATCTTCATTTGATGTGGCCATTGAAGTTCTTGTTGAACTCGTGGGTCGGCATGAGGTATGCTCTTGCTCTGTGGAATGATATTGGATGCTCGTACTACCATATATACACAAATTTTGTAATCACATTCCTCTTCATTGCCTGTTGTTTATCTATTTGATCTGGTGTTTATAACGTTTTTTATTCATTTAATGCACCAAGTTAGAGTGTTTATGTGAAAGATATTTTGGTGCATGGTTTAGATGTCAGTAGATATGTGATTTACCTAGTAATACAAGAAAGTGGCACCTTTAGAGCAAGTGTTGTTGTCCTTTTAATTAAGTGGTGGCAAATTATTTGTCCCATCTGAATTATCAAGCAAAACAATGTCTACATCAGTTGTTATTCCATATCAAATAGGTGGTGCTTTTTGTTTTACTTTTGTATCCATGGGTATTCTTTCCTTCTTCTTCTTCTTTTTCTTGAAGTGAATCTAGGCTGCAAGGTGGTGCATTGGGATGCTCTCTTATTATTGACCACTGAGCCACTTGTCCATTGCTTGTATCCTAATGCCAAGTCATAATCTATTTATCAATGAAAATTGTTGCTACTTCCCATAAACTCATATTTTCGAGGCAAACTGGGAGTCTACTTTCTTACAATTATGCTGTGATTAAATTTAGTGCAAACATTTCGTTCAAATAGGGTAATCTACATTAACTTGTGCTTGCTTTGCAGGGGCTACCTCAGGCTTTGTTATGCCGAGTACCTTTTCTTAAAGAACTACTACTTCTACCGGCTCTTACTGATGGAGATGAGAAGGTTATTGGGGGTCTTGCCTGCTTGATGTCCGAGATTGGACAGGCTGTAAGTGCTTAGCAGGATTTTTTAATGTTTACTAATTTCTTTTCCGAAGATTTCTTGCTTTTTTTATTGCTTTTGTTGACAGTGAGATAAAGATGTATCTTATAATTATGACTTGATATTTCTTAAACTCTCTTTCTGATTTATATTATTTTACTTCTTTTGTTCATTAGGCACCATCTCTGATTGTAGAAGCAAGTCCCGAGGCACTTGCACTGGCCGATGCCCTCTTGAGGTGATTTCTCAATGTTTCAACTTCTGCATGTCATTGTTTGTTGTTTGTTACTGTTTTTTTGTTGTTATTCTTTGTTTATTTGTTGTTGGGTCCTATATTTGGAAGTTGTTTCAGTAATAACACTTATTTGGAATCTACCTCACATGCTTCACGATGTGGGCAAGCATCTTAAAATATGCTGATCACACTTTGCTTGAAGCCAGTGTGTTTGGTGATTTGTGTGGAATTGAGTTCCGAAGTTATTAGGCATTAGACAGTCAGCATATAAGTTCTTAATAACTTATAATGGGCATGTAGCTGGGAGCATGCAGATGTTAAAGTGTGCTCCTTGCAGTCTGTTGGTTATGCTTCTTTCCTGCAAGTTTATTTATTTAGGTTATCCTCTTATCATGCATTTTTATTTTTTCTCACATACTTGTTCTGTTTCTGTTTATTGCTTTGGCAGCTGTGTAGCATATCCAAGTGAAGACTGGGAGATTGCAGACTCAACTTTGCAATTTTGGTATTGACTTATTCCCTTGTTTGGTATTTTCTGATTCTCTTAAATTGTTTTCAGATCTGATGAGAGAATCGGTTGAAAAGTTATATTTTCACTTAATTGGAGGACACTTCCTTTTTCTCTTCACTTTTCGTGAGAGTATCTGGATTTCTTCTGTGATTTTGTAACTTGATAGTTGGCCGATGATTATTGAATGGTTGGATGTTTATGCATTCTATCAGTTTATTACCGGATGGATGTCAACATGCTTCAGAGGATGTCATTGAGTTTACAATGTTTAAATTGTATGCCTGATATCTTATGTAGGACGCCTTTTTGAATTATAGACTGAAGTCAACTGCAATTAATGCTTGTCTATGTATCTTTATTTTTTGAGTTTATGGAGAGAAGTTGTAACTGGGTTTGTAAACGGAATCGCTCTTAAATTGTTAAGTTTTGGCTTCTGAAGGAGTTATAGGCTGACAGAACAGTGCATGGATTCCCGCCTTTTTATGATAAAAGAACTAGGGAAAATACTATTTTCAATGTTAAAACAATGTAGGAACTGGATTTAGTATTTATGGCCCATGAGGTTGGGTCCAAAGGAAGGAATTGGTTTCAATGTTGCTGTCTTTCATGTGAAGTCAGTCTAACCACATAGGAAGTAGCAAGAGAGAGTGGATTATGTGCTACGAGACTTATTCATGTAGAAGCAGGAGTAATAGAAAACAAAAACCAAGTTACTGACTTGGTTGTAAGAGGAAGAAACGGCTGAGGATTGTTTGATGATAATTCAAACGTGTAGATGTATATGGTTTTCTTTCTTGGTTTTAGGAGGTCCAATGTAACTTCCCACATAGCTTAAATGTCTGCAAACCTGTTTCTGGTGGGAGTACATTTGGTTTCTCTTTTAAATGTAAGTTATTGATATACCATTTGTTGCTCAAACTAGAGAATATCATGAATAAATTTTGATTTGTGGTAGTGTTCTTACTTTGTGCAGTTTAGTGTTCCTTAAAATAGCGGAATGTTCTCTGAAAGTGTGCATCTATCTAGAATAAGATTTCCTAGTGAAAAAAGATACAACAAAGCTAGTTTTGCAATTTTAGGCAATATGGAAAACATACAGTTTTCACTGTCTAAGTTTTGACATTTATAAGTCCAGCAAGGTTGATAATACTGGTTTTTCTTATGGGAACTGTTTAAGGGGTGAGTCTTTGGCAGTTTTAGCCAGGTGGATGATAGTTCAATGATTGTTACTCCTAGATTCGACCACTTATGGTGAAGATTACTTTCAGAGAGCATAACAAATTTTATCTGTTGATTTTACCTTTAATTCTGACCTTCAATGATTAAGGATTTTATTTCAAGTCCCTAACTTTCGTCTCATCTTATTTAAACATTAGTTGTATGGTTATGCTAGCGGGTTATTGATTCTCAATGTCTGAACTACTCTTAGTCAAAGCTGATTTTCTTGTTGGGAGACTACTGTACTAGTTAGTAGTTTGATTGGGAGACTACTGTACAATTTGTTATTAAAGGTCACTTAACTCTTGATAAAGTATCATAATATGATCTCTGTTTTCTTTTCCAGGTCTACTCTTGCGAGCTATATACTTGGACTTGATGCAAGCATTGCAAAAAATAAGAAGCATGTGGAAGACATGTTTTTTTCTGTATTTTCGGCTCTACTTGATGCTCTTTTATTACGTGCTCAGGTTTTATATCCATCTTCACTGTTCTTTTCTTAAGACTCCTATTTTTAGTTTTTTGGGAAGACATATTTCTCACTTACTTCACGTCATTTATGTAGAGATGCGAGTCAGCACCTCTGCCTTTCCTGAACTTAAGTTAGCATATATTTTTTTAAAATTTATTTATTAAAAAAAACAGTGAAAAAAGAAAGACTGAGTTCATACCAATCTTGTGGTTATGCTTTTTATTACTATTGGCTTGCTGCCCTGCCCTCTAAACAAGTATGCATAAATAGATGACTAGGAGATTCATTGTGTGGATCTTCTTGGGGAATTATTTTTTATGGATATTGTGGTTGTTGGCTGTCGTCTATTTTTTGATACATCATCACGAACATCAATGTTTTCACGAATTGTTGTAGCAAATGCCAATCTACTTCCTATACTGGATGTAATGTTCACAATGGAATTTTTTGGTCCACATGCTCAAAGAGGCTTTGCAACAGTAATTCCAATTTGTCATCTCCTGCTTATAACTTTTTAATTATCAAACACGAAGGTAACTGATAGTTACATGTGACAGGTGGATGAATCTTCATTTAATGATGATGGTATGGTTGATCTTCCAGATGGTCTTGTCCAATTTAGGATGAACCTTGTTGAGCTTTTGGTGGATATTTGTCAGCTATTAAGATCTGCTACATTTATACAAAAGGTTCTTGCTTAAATAGTATCTTTTTCTGTATACATTTGCACGAAACATACACTTGTGGTTTCAACTGTGTTAATATGCAACAATATTGTTATTGTTATTAGTTTTGCAATATTTTTAGTGGAATCATTTTGTTTTGGTTTGTGTTAATTGACAATATGCATGATTAAACCTAGAAGCTGAGAATTGTGGGTTTTTTATCATGTATTTTTTCTCGGTGCTTTTTTTTTGGGGGGGGGGGGGGTTGTGGGGTGGGGTTTGGGGGGGAGGGTAACTTACCTTCTGATTCTAAATGGTATTAGTATTGTCATAAACATGGTTTAGAATCACAACTCCACATCTGTTACTATCTAGAAAGGGTAGGTTGGCACCACTTTGTATCAGGTATTAGAAGATGTAATAGGAAGGAGATATGGGAATTCAAAGTGTCTCATGAGTGTCTTTTGAACCTGTTCAGTGTGAGTGTTTGGTCAAACGTCACATACTGCTGGACACCCGTGTGGATATAATATTTAAGGTGAGTAATATCACTGGGAAGATCATTCTTCTCTTTTTTTCTCTCCCAATATGTATAGATCCTTGGACTGTTTTCCTTTTTCAATCCTCTTTTACTAAGAGAATTAAAATGCCATAAACTTGCTAAAGAATTGGTGATCCTATTGCCATTGCCATCCCATGAAATACCACATATCAGTTTTAATTGAGTGTCATAAGCCACCATTTTTGAGCTAAAACTCCTAACCATTTGGCGGGAAGAGCTTTACCTTTTATCTTTGTCTTCATTGTGTCTTTTTGATTTTTCATAAATTTTTTAATATGTTGTTGGTCTTTTGATAATATTTGAGGAGGTAAGATGTCTGACATTGAATGAATTCACTTCAGTTTTAGGCAAACTTTTTCTTTGTTGGTTTTCCCTTTCCATGATCCATTGCCTGCGAACTAAATTATGGTCTCATATCTCAAAATTATTAAGTCATAAATGATTTAACCTTTGGAGATCAGGTTAATACACATTTAATAGAAATATATACAATTATATAATGACGTATGAAATCTCAGCTTCTTGGATTGTTGCATTCCATCTGTTTTCTTCTCCTGAATTTATTAGTTTGCTGTTATGTTCTGCTAAAATATGATCATCTTGCTGTATTTTCTGTTTTTCTCATCCCATTGTAGGTTTTCTTTGGTAGTTGGGGATCTGCAAATGTACCAATACCTTGGAAGGAGGTGGAAACAAAATTGTTTGCTCTTAATGTGGTAAACAAACTATTTTGTACTTTGGTCCTTTTTCTTAAGTGCAGTAGGTTGTTGCCTTTCATTCTTTTTAACTTTTAGGCTAATATTTTTGGGGTGGATAGCATTTCTCATAATTAGTCTAATCTTGTTCAGATTAGTTCAGACTAAGATTTTCATGTGTAGCAACATATTCATAAATTATCTGTTGACTTAATTAAATATGCTCACCAACATAGTTTTCCTATTTGATCTTTGCTAAATTGCAAATGGGTGTCTCCAGCCAAAAAAATAAAGGAAAGAAAGAAAGTTTGCAATGGGTCGCTACATCATTGTTGCCAGATTTTCTTAGTACTCAACATAATCTTGTCTCTAGTGACATAGAAGTTTCACATTTCAGGTTTCCGAAGTAGTTTTACAGGAGGGCCAAGCATTTGATTTCTCAGTGATTATGCAGTTGGTTGCGGTGTTGTCTACTAGCCGTTCTGAAGAGCTTAAGGGATTTATGCATATTGTATGTTACTTATCCCTTTTTATTTATTTGCATTTTTTTTTTCTGTTTTGTAATCGAAAGGAATTTTTACTCCTTATCTGATTCAATAATCTAAGATAAAGTTTCCATTCTAGGTACACAGATCTCTCGCAGATGTAATTGGTTCCTATTCGAAGTGGATATCTGCTTTTCAAACTAATGCAAGACCCTTATTGTAAGGATCTTCTTCTTTATAGATTTTGCTTTATGTTTAGCAATCCAGAGGACTGCCTGCCAGCATATCTTATAGATGTATCATCCTTAATGGTTTTTGTGCTTTTCATTGTGTTTGATTTGTATACCTATGCATCATTTAGCATCCATGCTAGCATTGTCCATTTCTTTGGGTGCTAATTGCTACTTTCAGATTATTTCTTGCTGCAGGGATTTCAGAGGCTGTATCATCAAATGCTTGTGCCTCTGCCTTGCGTAAAATTTGTGAAGATGCTTCTGCTCTAATTGATGAACCTTCGAATTTGGAAATTTTAATGTGGATAGGGGAGGTATTGGATGTTACGCTAGTGCACTGTTCTTTTTTGTTTATTATTATTTTTAAGAAAAAAATTATATTTTGAGAATTTTTGCCTCTCTTATTTGTGTGTGGGAAATTGCAAATCAATTTTAAACAATTATCTGTTCACATTAAAATCACTCTGTTTTGGTTTGAGAAATTTTAATTTTTGGAAATACTTTTATCTTTGTAATTCATAATTAAGATGTGAATGCTTCACCATTCAACCTGTTGTACTCAATGGATCATTTGATCCCTTATTGTACCATCTTTCACCAAAAGAGTTACCATTATAATATTATTTATTTGTTGATAAGATAGCATTATGTTGTCCAAACTGATCTAGACCAAGTTTGATAGTTTTCTGTTGCACAGATCCAATTAACTCTTTGGCATTATGCTTTCCTTTGACTTTTTCTTCATTTTATAAAATAGATGTTTGTATAATAATATATATTTATGTAGCCTAGTTGATTTTTTTTAATTTCTTGTGGGTTATTTTCAATTTATTTTTGGTAATAAAGCTTGTGAGCAGTCTTAAAATGGATGTTGGTTTCTCAGGCTTTGGAGAAGAAGCATTTACCCTTGGAAGATGAGGAAGAAGTCGTTGGTGCAATCAGTCTGATCCTTGGCTCTGTTTCAAATAAAGAGTTGAAAAACAATTTGTTGGCTAGACTGCTTTCATCTAGCTATGAAGCTATTGGAAAACTCGTAAGTTTTGGCTTTCCTGCCTCATTTATTTTCTTTTGTTATGATTTTTCCTTCCTGGCTGTCTTAATTTTTTTTTTCCCTGTGTTGCTCTATGGTTTTAATCTTGCTATTCTATGCCAATATTATATTCTTTCCTGATTTCATTGATACATTAAGTTATCTGTCTTTGCTTTAGTTTTTGAGTTTGGTGTTTCTTTATGTATGTTTTCTTGGTGCGGGGAGTTTTACTTGCTGAAAAGAATGAAAGAGAGTTTGTAAATCTCCTTTGACTTATTAGATATGCAGTTCGTCTGCTCCCGTTTAAGAGTAGTATCCTCCCCCCCCCCCCCAAAAAAAAAAAAGAAAAGGAAACTGGGAGCAGTATTTGATGTTGTTGTACTTATTTCCATAACTATCCATGGTCCTAGTAATAAGTGAAGAATATCTCGCCATTATCATTTGACATTCAAGCTATTGGTTATAAATCCAGTTAATTGGGATTTGTGAATGAAAAGACAATGAGTTGATCTTGGATTGATTATGGTAGTTGTCTGAACCTCAGCATTTTTTTTGTGGCATTTTGTGTTAGTTTGCCGCTTGGGCCATGATTTGAATCATATTTCATAGTAAACTATAATTTTATAATTTTGAAGTGTAATTAAAAGCATTAACATTCTTTCAGATTGATGGAGATAATAACCATTCTCTCATACATAATCCAGCTACATATACGCAAATTTTGAGTTCTGCAACAAGAGGGCTTTACAGGTATGCCATGAGACTACAAAGTTTGTTCGTATGCCGTAGGGATAGTTTGTTTTTCTTCTAAAATCTTAATAGAGCTGAATCTTTTGTTTTTAGTTTTTCCACATCTGAATAGAATATTTTAAAAACATCATTATAGACACTACTGATAGGAAATGATAACGTTTTAATAAGGTAAAAGATTTTATTCTGGAATAAATAGTATATAACATTCAAATTCTGTGATAAAATTAAAAAAAGAGGGCGACTTAATTTTATTCAGTTGCATTTAGCAAATTTTTAGTGTAAAGTTAAAAAACAGTCACACTTAAAACAACAGAAATATATTCACTGTTCAATTATAAAACAAAAAGTTTTATAGTGTGCAATTTAAAACCTGTCATGTACAATTATTCTGTAATCGCTTTTCTCACAGTGCCTTAGCTCGATTGGCTGATTGTTTGATTACAGGATGGGAACTGTATTCAGTCATCTTCCAGTGCCTCTGCCAACCAATCCTGCTGGAGATGACCCTATATTTGCACTGCTAAGAGTCTTTTGGCCCATGTTAGAGAAACTTTTTAGGTCTGAACACATGGAGAATGGGAATTTATCTACAGCAGCTTGCCGGGCTCTTTCATTAGCGATTCAATCATCAGGTATTTAAGTACCTTTTTCTCCCGCACTTCCTCTGGTTTTGTTAAAGGTCATGGAGGTTTCTGATCACATAATTAATATGAACATCTGAAGCTGCTTAATTCACAGGCCAACACTTTGTAACGCTGCTGCCCCAAGTACTTGATTGCCTATCAACAAATTTTGTTTCATTCCAGAATCATGAATGCTATATTAGAACAGGTAAGAGTTTCTTTTCGTAATGTTATCATGGTGTTTCTGAAGCTATCCAAGGATCATCTTTTGTTGGATACACTCTGGACGTCCCAATCTGCTTTAGTCAATGTTTTTGTGATTTTTAGCTACTCCTGGCAGCAACCACCCTTGGCAAAAGAGTTTATTCCATGATGACAGCTCTGCTAGCGAAGAGCAATTGGCTGCTTTGCTGAATGTGAACATTCCTTCCTGATTCATTGGGTTAATATGAGATTATCCTATTGTCCCTAACTTGGAGACACAATCGAGAAAAGTTACACACAACCATTTTCTCAGTACTATTTTTTTTCTTTTTTTTGATAAGAAACTATGAGTTATTGTATTACTAAATAATGGAGAAATAAACTTTAGTAGGGGACCAAGTATCACCCAAAATCACCAAAAAGTGTGATTAAACCCAAAAGAGACTACATAACCCTATGAAAAAATGAGAAAGAATATACACTAAATCTCCAAAACTCCCCTCCAATCAAGATGAATGATGAAAAATGAACTGTCCTAGAAATCATTAGTCACCGACACCCATAGTGAAGCTAAAAGATGAATTCTATCCCACAGGTGGACTCTTTGAAGATTCTACTGTTTCTATCATTCCAGATCACCCAAAAGATAGCTGAAACTGCACTTCTCCAAAGAGTCTTAGCTTTCCTCCCTTTCCCAAAAGCATCAATGCTTGCCTTTAACACAGCTTCACGAGAACACAGAATAGCTTTTTTGCATAATTTTCCCCACAATCTAGAAGCAACCTCACAACAAAGAAACAAATGATTAGTGTTCTCTTCACAATGAAGCAACTTCAATACTTTAAAATATAACGTATAGAATTGCTCATGAAAATCCTTCAATTATATGTCAATGTCTTTGTAAAATTTTATGTAAATGTTGAAATATCCATCTCTATAGATGCGGTTGTTTTGCACAAGACCGTGTTGCTGGAAATAATTAAGTCTTAATTGTGTGCTTTTATCATATATTAATTGCTTTTTGCTTACTTTCTTTTCCTTGTATGAAAATTCTCAGCTTCTGTGCTCATTGAAGAATTTGGTCACAAGGACGAGTATGGACCTTTGTTTGTCACGACATTTGAAAGGTTTTCCCAAGCAGCATCAGTGAGGGCTCTTAATTCATCATATATATGTGACCAAGAACCTGATTTAGTGGAAGCCTACACAAATTTTGCATCCACTTTTGTTCGTACTTCTCGTAAGGTTTAGTATACCTTTCATCATAAGTGATCATGTTCCTCTTTTCATTTTCTATTCCTTCTCTAGCAATTAGATTTAAATAATTTAAACCAATGTGAGCTTAATCAGAAGTTGTGAAGGCTTAACTGCTTCAGGGAAATTAATCTGAATGATGTCTCTGGTATGTGTTATACCTCAGGAAGTATTGGCTGCCTCTGGTGTTCTTCTTGAAGTTTCCTTCCAAAAGGCAGCTATATGCTGCACGGCTATGCATCGAGGAGCAGCACTAGCAGCAATGTCATATTTATCTTGTAAGTATAACGGACATCAGCTTAAATAAACTAATTGGTGTTGTATGCTTTGTTTTGGTAATATATATTGTGGAGGATAACATTTGTTACTGCCCTGGCATTTTTTTCTCCTGCTTGGAATTATATATTGTAGGAGTATAACTGTATAACAAGCTAATAGATCTGTCATAGTTTGAGGCCCTCTGTATTTTCAAGTAAAGGAGTTAAAGAGCTCATTCTGCAGCCAAATTATCCCTGACAAATAGAAAAGTTGCCAACTACATATGAGCTTACATTGTGCATGTTTGATAACAATAGTAGTTTATAGTTCAATAAAGGATTAGGGATGGCTGCTGCTTTATGTAATTCTTCATGGACTTTGTGCTCTCTGTGATTTTAATTGTAATGTGGACTCTTGTTGCTTCTTTTTGAATTGCTTGTTTAATTCACTTTTATCTAGGTGATGATATATTGACTGTTGTTTATGTTGATTCTTTAAGGTTTCTTAGAAGAATGTCTGGCGTCTTTGTTGGGATACACGACTAGTATTCCTGAAGGATCATTTAATGCAATGGCAATTCAGGTTATATCTCATAGTGGTGAGGGACTGGTATCAAATGTAGTGTATGCTTTACTTGGTGTTTCAGCCATGTCGCGGGTAAATACATCTTTCAATCTTAAATATGCAATTTTTTTCTATAAGAAATATAAATATTAATATCTTGCAAATTCAAGGTGCCTAAACTGCTAATATCTATGAAATGCTTTTCATGGTTGGAGATTCAAACTTTGCTATAAAATATTTGTCAAGTCTTTTGTTATCTTCAAGCTAAGAATTCTGCCTTCTGGGATACATTCTGATCCTAAGTAGCATAATTAAAGTTACATAATTCCTACAAATTCATTCTGGTGGATCGTGTTTCCAGAAGAAACGTGAGATCCATCTTAATTATTACTTATTAAACTGCTCATTAGAAGTATCTTATGGTCAAAAAATTTGAAATTCATTGAAGTTGAGGAATTATTGTTGTTTCCTGTTCTTAATAGGTTCACAAGTGTGCAACAATCCTGCAACAATTGGCTGCAATTTGCAGTATAAGTGAAAGAACGTCTGGGAAGGCTATTCTTTCTTGGGAATCTTTGCAAGGATGGCTACAGTCAGCGGTCTCTCTCTTTCTCATTCTCATTGGTTTTGGTCTACAAGTGCAAACACATCCATCTGGATTTCTTTTTCTTCAATTTCAGATTACTTAAATACATGACTTATTGCAGGTGCAGGTTCTTCCAGCAGAGTATTTAAAGCAGGGAGAAACTGAAACACTGCCACCAGTTTGGTTAAAAGCCCTAGCAGGTTCAGCCTCAGATTATCTGGAGAGCATGAGCTGCAATGGGGGAAACAGCAATTACGGCCATATGCAAGGGAAAGGGGGACGAGTTCTGAAGCGTATAATTCGAGAATTTGCTGATAGTCACCGCAATGTTAACCTGACTTGATTGCAGCCCAAACGAGGAGGGCCTTCTGTCCTGTGCATTGGTGGCGGTTTCGTGTATGTTTGTAAATTGATGGCTTGGCTTCAAGCTTGGGATGTCTCATATGATGAGGCGATGAGCTACGCACCCCTTATTTAATCTGTACAGTATAACGTCCCCAATTTTGTCAGACCTCTAAAATTTTGGTTAGGAAATTATTTTCAGCTCAAGTACTTCTGCAACAGCGGAGCTGCCAGAGATGAGAATATTGCTGATCATATAAGGAAAATGGGAAAAAAAGTGATATTTAATTTTGTCATCTCAGATTGGCACATTGTTATGAGGTTAGCATAAGTCACTGATTTTTGAGGGGTTAAAAGAGGAAAAGAAAAAAATAGGAAAAAGAAGGATGGCCTGATCAAGATCTTTTGTCAAAACCTTTTGTGTTAATTTTTTCGCTTTTTGTGCTCTTTGTTGTGGTGGATAGGGTGCGGACGGTTGAGACGAGTAGTCTAAGAACGGTATTGACAAAGTTGGAGCACGATTTTGCTTGACGTGGATGGAGTTAATGTGAAATATATAATATAAATAGACCGAGGAAAGCGAAAGACAATATAGCGTTATGTTTTGAAAGCGTTGAAAGAGAAACCTTTTAGAGAAGTTTCTAACTTTATATAAGATTACATGAATAATTAGGAGTCTTTATTTTTTCAATATGATGAACACAACTTCTCAAAATAGTGAAGAAAATAAATTCTCACAAGCATGTGGGGATTGATAAACGGAGGAGGTGTTGATAAGTTATAGTAAGAGGCCGCTGGCAAAGTAAATTTTTCTCTTAAGAAAGTAAAGTAAGAAGTTGGCGGCGAAGTAATTTTTTTTTTTTTTTTGGGTTAATTGCGTGAGTGGTTTGGTGCAAGTTAGTTTGATGAAATTATTTAAGTTGATAAGGACCTATGTTTATTCAAATCAATTAGAATTCTGTGAGTGTTAGTCGACTTTAATAGGTAAAGTCGTTTGAGATTTTATTTAGGTTGCTATTTCATAAACAAAATAGAATCATGCTCCCAAAACGCCAACATAATAATAATAATACTAATAATAATAATCAAGAGTAGTTGAGACGAAAATAATACCATAAAATTCGTAGTATTCTTTTTTTTTAAAAAAAAAAAATAGAAAAGCAGGTTTTTTTTTTCTTTTTTTGGGATGTGAAGGTAAAAACAGAAAAACCTATTAAACAGGAAAACAGGTTTTTTTTTCTTAATTTTTTTTTTTGGGTTATGAAGGTAAAAACAGAAAAACCAAAATATGCCGACAAAAGGAGGGAGACTATTTTCAAGAAACGAAAAAGAAAAGGCAAAAAAAAAAAAAAAGAATAACACAGGCAAACTGGTAAACAGTGGGCTGCAGTGTTCGTGGGCCCGGTAATTAGAGGCAAAAAAAGGTTCCCAATTGGAAAACCCTACCCTGCGGCCAAGCGACGAGATTCTTCTCCTTTAGAGATTTGTCATTGGAGGTCTTTCTTGAAGGAGAGTGACAGAAGCCGACTTTTGCTGCTGCGCCGTCGCCGATTACCTCTCTCATCTAGGTTAACCGACAGACCGCAATGCTTCTTTCTTCTTTTCATTTTTTATACCTATTATCAACTCAACTCTACTCATCGAGTCTGTTTCATCTGCGGCTGATTCGATTCTCTCTCTGTCCTTTTTTTTTTTTCAATTTCTTTAATGAATTAATTGATTGTTTTCCGATTCATTTATTAAAGACACATACTACTTACTGCTCTTCCTCACTTGCATCTGTGAAGTTCGTTTCCACGCGTTAACTTCCATTTTTTAACGTAATCAATTTGATTCGCCAATTGCTTATTGTTTTGTCTGAGTTAAATTTAATCCTGAAATACGCTCAGATCTTGTCGGTTTAACACTCTTCCTTTGCATTTTTTTTTAATTCAGATTTTTTGTTTTTGTCTCGTGTTATGAATTTTAATCGATCTTGCTTTTTCATTGTTTCATGATTTAATTGTGTGCGCGCGCACTTTACCAGGGGTTTCCCTATGATGAATGTTTGTTTGTGTTAATTAATTAACCGGATTGTGCTTGTGGTTTCTTGGCTTGTTGGATTTTCGTCGAAAGTCATCTTTTGAACATATACATATACGTATAGAGTCTTTTTCATCTAGAGAACCCGATTATTGAATTTGTTGTAGAGATGGTTTCAATACTCTGGTTGTGGGCTTTTGAAGGTTGTATTAAAGTTGAATTTCCTTTCAAGAATGGCATTTTTAGTGGTGGTGGGGGACTAGGTTATTGATTTGGTTCTGGAACGGCTCGTGCGCAATGAAGTGGATTTGATTGGTTCCTTGTCCTGTTTTTGTGGTTTCTTATAGAGATTTTCTTGTATTTACTGGTATGTGTTATTCATCTAATGTTCATGCCGGATAGCTTTGGTGTATTTTTCAGTATGAGCTCTTTCATTACAGTCCATTGCATATTAAAATGAAATTTTGTACCTATTGTCTAATTTTTTGTTCCTTCTAAATCTGTTTCTATTGCTCTTTTAAATAGATCTTGGTTGTGGGAACATATTATAATTTATATTCTTATCAGAATTCGTATTTAGTAATTTACTATGCTCATAGTTTCTTATGGAATTTATGCTTGATATGGGGCTCAGAACATTTTTGTGGTTAGTTCGTTAAACTTTTTACTAATTTATGCTAGTGTTGAATGATTCTGCTTCTGCTTGAAAATAAGGATGCATAATTGCATGGGATAATGTTGATTAACATGCAATCATAGCTAATATAATTGGGTTCATCACAGTGTGGTAATTTCAAATACTTTTTGCTTTGTTCTTGGACTTTTGTAATTTCAAATTCTCGTACCTAAACTTGTACATTTTGTTTCTTCCCTTTATCAGATTATATCACCGTTTCTGCAGTTTCAACCAGTACCCACAATGTCAGATGGTCAGGAAACCGATAAGAACATTGAGATATGGAAAATCAAAAAATTGATCAAGGCACTGGAATCTGCAAGAGGTAATGGAACCAGTATGATATCCCTTATTATGCCTCCCCGTGATCAAATTTCTCGGGTCACAAAGATGCTTGGTGATGAATTTGGAACTGCTTCAAACATTAAAAGTAGGGTCAACCGTCAGTCTGTTCTGGCTGCTATTACTTCTGCGCAGCAGAGGCTGAAGCTATATAACAAGGTTCCTCCCAATGGGTTGGTGCTTTATACTGGAACAGTTGTTACTGAGGACGGCAAGGAAAAGAAAGTGACAATTGACTTTGAACCTTTCAAGCCTATAAATGCATCGTTGTATCTCTGTGATAACAAGTTTCACACTGAAGCCTTGAATGAACTCTTAGAATCTGATGATAAATTTGGGTTTATTGTCATGGATGGAAATGGCACCCTATTTGGCACATTAAGTGGAAACACAAGAGAGGTGCTTCATAAGTTTACTGTTGATCTTCCAAAGAAGCATGGAAGAGGAGGGCAGTCAGCTCTTCGTTTTGCTCGTCTTCGGATGGAGAAACGGCACAACTATGTGAGGAAGACAGCAGAGCTTGCTACACAGTTCTTTATCAATCCTGCTACCAGTCAGCCCAATGTGTCTGGGTTAATTCTTGCTGGTTCTGCTGATTTCAAAACTGAGCTGAGCCAGTCTGATATGTTTGATCCTCGTTTACAAGCCAAGATATTGAATGTTGTTGATGTTTCTTATGGTGGGGAAAATGGTTTTAACCAAGCAATTGAGTTGTCTGCAGAAATCTTATCAAATGTGAAGTTCATACAAGAAAAACGTTTGATTGGAAAATACTTTGAGGAGATTAGTCAGGACACTGGAAAATATGTGTTTGGTGTTGATGACACTTTGAAGGCTCTGGAATTGGGTGCTGTAGAAATCCTTATTGTGTGGGAAAATCTGGATATCAATAGGTATGTACTGAAAAACAGTGTTACTGGTGAAATTGTTATAAAGCACTTAAACAGAGACCAAGAGGCCAATCAGAGCAACTTCCGCGATGCAGCTACATCTGCTGAGTTGGAGGTTCAGGAAAAGACATCTTTACTCGAGTGGTTTGCCAATGAGTACAAACAGTTTGGTTGTACGCTTGAGTTTGTTACCAACAAATCCCAGGAGGGCTCACAGTTTTGTAGAGGGTTTGGTGGAATTGGTGGTATACTTCGCTACCAGCTTGACATAAGATCATATGATGAGCTATCTGACGATGGAGGTGTTTATGAGGATTCTGATTAGAAACAAAAAGCTTGCAGAAGGATCTGTGAACGTTTGTACGAAGTGTGATGAAATTTTTGTTGCAACTGCGCTGTGGGATTCCTAAAAAATAATTTGGGATATTACTGCTTTTGACTATTTCATATTTTAGCTGCCCATCTGTTGGATATGAGATTGATTTAATCAACATCTATATTCATTTACTTTTGCTGCTTAAACAGACGGGTGGGTATAGAAAAATGCTAAGGATTATACAGTCGTTCTCCTGGCAGTCGGGTCTTTAATGTGATTCCAATTTCCATATCATGAATTTACATTGTTTTTGAGATGATATATTGGGTTACTTCTTGTAATATAGTGGTTGTTGTCTATGTTATGATTTGAATTTGGGCAACATTTCGTGGACTGATCACTTTTTTTTTAACTGTGAATGATTCTTTTGTGCCCGCAGGTATGAAGTTGTTATTGTCTGAGTCGTCTATTGATCAGACCACAATCTTGTATTTTGATCCTATTTAGGTTTGCTGAAACGCTAGATGATTTATTGCACTAAAATTTTTCTCATTTTCAAGGTTCTCATTTTTCACTCGCATGAATACTGCGGTTTTTCACTTTGCACTCATAACCACATTATTATTATATGCGGTCGGTTACAACAATTGTACCAAAACTCGTGGTTTCCAAGATTTTCAGAATGAGCTTTTGGAACACTGCAACAAAAATTTCATGTGTTGGGTTTTAACACGTTCGTAAATAAACAATAACATTAACAATATATCACAAGCGATGTCGAACCATGCTTTCCTACACCCAATTTCCATTAATATTAGGGCAAAAATGTAAAGGAAAAAAGTATTGTGATACAAGTTCCTAACACCCTATCGGTATGTTATGATTTGAAGAAATGTAAGGAAAGGAGGAAAGGGAAAAGAAATAAGGGATAAAGAGACGATTTCATGTTAAACCAAATTGACTATCTTTTTCCCTTATTTTCTATCTCCTCTCCTCTCCTCTCATTTCCTTTAACCAAACATGCATTAAAGAAATTTAACGTGTTGAAAATGAAGTAAATAGAGAACATCAACAGAACCAGCTTGAATTATTTTATTGACGACACAAGTTGAAACGAAAAAGTTTGAAAAGGGACCAGAATGTGTGAATGAAAAAGAATAGCGGTTGCTCATGGTAACTTATGCTACGGGACAATAACTATAATAAACACGGTACTGATGGATGTGCTACAAAAATGCAAATTAGGATCTTCAGCAATCAGCAAGCTCAATTAGTTGATTGACCACACCTGGATCTGCAAGTGTGCTAGTGTCTCCCAGTTCATCTAACTGCCTGGAAGCAATTTTTCTCAGAATTCTCCTCATTATCTTTCCACTCCTAGTTTTTGGAAGGCCAGGGGCCCAGTGGATTTTTTCGGGAGCCGCAAATGCTCCAATCTGAAATGTGCAACGATCAAGAAGCTTCAGTTTATATTCTAATTGATGAATATATAGGCACTTTTCTCTATTATAGCAATATAAAATTCAACATGCAGTTAGACGAACTGCATGTTCCAACAGTTTCAAAGATCATTATATTTGTCAGAACTCAAATTAGCATGGAGGATCAGCTTTTATTAGACGAAAAGATCAAGACAATTGTTTCATGGATAAACATGAATTGATTTTGACTATAATAACTAGGTAGTATGAGAGTTTATAGGTCCAGTTGAGGAATTTTCTTAAAAAGGGAAAACAGCTATCTGTGATATGATTGATAATGGCAGTAAGAATGCAATGATCAGCATCCAGACAACATATTTATATGCTTTTGAAAGGCTTGTCTTCAGACTGGAGAGACAATTGGGTTAGACAAAAACCTGTTTTCTCACAGCAAGAACAAGGCTCTTCCGGAGTTCTTCACTGTAAGGAACACCCTCCACGAGAGTAACAAATGCATATATACCCTGTCCTTTTACCTATTGGCAACAGAATGTAGAAGTTATTTATTAGATATGTAGGACACAACCATCTGCATCAATTAAAATTATTTTAAACATGAAAACTTGCAAGAACAGAGGTCACTTTATCAACTGTACAATCCCCATTTTTCCCATTTCTCCCCCCCTTCCCCCCCCCCCCCACACACACACAAGCCTGAAGTATACCTCATGCTCAACACCAACCACAGCCGCTTCTGCACATTGGGGATGAGAAACTAAAGCAGATTCCACTTCTGCTGTGCCAATGCGATGTCCACTGAAAAAACATCATTGGGCATCATTCAAAGACAGCAAAAATGGCATACAAAAAGATCCTGATAGATATATAGGCACGCAACACGTTCCTCAGACGTACATGTGTATGACTCGTGAGTGAGAATGCATACCATAGTTTGACAGCTTAAACTGGTTAGTCAATTATAACTCATTTTGCAAGTTTGTTCAAAGCAAATGGGTTGACAGCTGATAAAGCTGAAAATTTTAAAAATTACCTAACGTTGATGACATCATCAACTCGTCCGGTGAGCCAGTGGTATCCATCCTTGTCCCTGAAAGATAGATCCAAGGAACAAAACTAACCATCACAGTCCACTTTACAGAAAACATAGCATGCGAATCCTAATATACACTTCCAAGGTATGGGCACTTCACTTTCAACAGATTAGATCAAACACCAAAACATAGCATGCGAATCCTAAATCAAGATCACATAAAACAGTGGTTACATATCAATGATTCTCTCAACACTAGTAGGAGCTTACCTGCTGCAGCCATCACCAGTGAAATAATATCCTGGGAATGGCTTAAAGTAAGTGGTTTCGTATCTTTCATGATCACCATAAAGAGTCCGAAATGCACCAGGCCATGAGTTTTTTATGCAAAGATACCCACTGCACTCGCCTTCAATTTCAACACCCTTCTCATCTACTATGACAGGCTACAGTTGGATCCAAAGAAGAAAATGATAGAAAAAGGGCAAATGATCAAAGCAAAGAACATAACTTACGTATTAGATGGTAAGATCAATAAAAGGTTTTTCATCTCAGACCTGAACCCCGAAGAAAGGAAACGTAGCAGAACCAGGCTTCTGCGGCCAGGCACCTGGTAACGGAGTAATCTGCCAGGTAGCAGGGTTGAAATATCATTAATTAGATTACTGTCACGGAGAAACAGCAACGTGTATACACAGCAGAGAAATCACCATGTTACCATATAATTTCTTCTAGAAAGTATGTGCAACCTGGGAAATTCACAGAAGAAAACATACTTACCATGAAGCCACCAGTTTCAGTTTGCCACCAAGTGTCGGAGATAGGACACCTTGAATCTCCAACTACATTGAAAAACCACCTAAAAGAAACAGGAGGGTATTAGAAAATTCTTTTAAAGAAATATGCTTACACACGTTGACTTCTGCATAAGACAAAATAAAGAAGAGCTAAAGACCTCCATGCACTTGGATTTATAGGCTCGCCTACACTTCCCAAGACCCGTAAGGATTTGCGGGAGTAGCGGGTAACATACTGCATAATCAACAACATTTGACGTGAATATGAAATTAATGAAAAGTAACTTGAGAAAAACTCCTCAAATTTTTCTCTCCTTCTCTGATCACTTGTAACTGGGATAGGTATTATTGAGTAGTCGCTTATCATGATTAAAACAAATTGCTGTAAATGATTTAAACCCCAAGTAATGCCACAGATTTTTCACATGTAAAATTAGATAAATTTCATACCTCATTGCCATCACGCATGAGAGAACGCACCAAGGTTGGTGCAGTATAGAATATTGTCACCTTGTATTTGTCAACAATGTCCCAACTGCGACCAGAATCAGGGTAAGTTGGAGCCTGCAGATAACATAATGAAGCATCACTACTATTAATGATGCCACTCAGTTTCTTCAGAATCAGAACTTAGAACCAAAACATAGCGAACTCAGAATTTATTCTCTATGATTACAGTCATTAATAAAAAGTTCTATACTGATAAGGTACAGTATTACTGAGTATTGCGGCATTATAATAACAGCAAACACCTAAAAACAACATATTTAGATGAATTTTAACAGTCTTCAATAGAATGCTTTTTCTTTTGGTTATAAACTCTATAAATTATGTATGTCTTTATCTTGCCTACTGAAAACTGTCTTCCCTAGTCCCACACTTAAAATTATCAGTTTATAATCCACTTTCCCATCGCACAAGTGAACTTTATTAAACTATGTTCATGAGTTCTTTGGTCATTACCCCTTCAAAAACAACTACAGAAGCTCCATTGAGCATGGGTCCATACGTGACATAACTGTGCCCTGTAATCCAACCACAGTCAGCTGTACACCTGTATGAGAAAAATGAAAAGTGTTTTAAGTCTCATCATGTATCAACAGATCACTGAGCAGCTTTAAACAGAGAAAGTTACAACATTCAGTATGAGCTGAGTCTGAAGAGTACCAATAGACATCAGAGGGCTTGTAGTCAAATGCATACTTGAACGTTGTTGCTGTGTACACCATATATCCTCCAGTTGTATGGAGAACACCCTTTTTTGGAAAATCTACATTAGCATAAACTAAAGAGATAAAGAAAGAAAGAAAAAAGAAACTTAAAACTAAGGCCAACAAGTACCTTTGGTTTTCCTGTGCTTCCACTAGTATAAAGCAAGAACAAAGGATCTTCAGCATCTACCCATTCTACCTCACATTTAGTTGGATATTTAGGGACAACATCCTAATATACATTCATCGCTTGTTAGCAAACATAAACTCTATCGTGAAACATAACAGGTAGACTCGTCAAGCCTAAAGCCATTCAGTTAGCATATATCAAAAGATTTTCATCTTGCATTAAGAAATTAATTTATCTACCATGCAGTAATAGCATGAAATAAGAACATCATGGAATAGACTGCAAGAATTAGAAGTAGAAGCATTCTACCATTCATGGTAGAGGAATGGCAATGTAATACCAACCTGCCACCATATGTCCCTTCCGTCTTGCCATTTGGTGTTTTCCCTTGTCATGGCTGATTGGTTTTCATAGGTTAAGCATACATCTGGTCAGAAGGGAAAAATGAAAATGAGCAGTTATGATGGGAGAGAACTGTAGTACGAGATTAATTTCTACTGATAAGTCACTGTAGCTTCTTTATGGATAGGCTATTATAGTTGGTGAAAGTAGCCACTCTGGGAAGTCAAGCTGATTCGAGACCAGAACAAGCCAGCAAGTCAAAAAATATAGGGATTGGACTCGCTAATACCCAAGAAAGTTCAATCTGGCATGCAAGCCGTTTTAGTTTCTTTGTTCAATCAGTTTGGCAAGTGGCAAGCTGTTAGATAAGGCAAGCAAAACAATGCAAAATCAAGTGATCTCAAGCCTTAGTATAGCAGCCTGGTTAAAGAGGACCAGTTTGATAAATATTATTCCTAACATTATGTCTAAAGACAAAAAAATTTTACTAAAAAGGTGTATTGCTTAGTAAACTTCCTTAGTGAACTTCACATGAATGACAGGAGATATCTTGTTGCTCTAATTAAGAAAGCAATGACATTAAAATACACACCTACAGAGATCCCACTTTTGGCACATTCATCAAGTGCAGCATCAACTATGTCCTTGAGGTGGATGGCCTTAGGACCTCTCTTAACAGCATTACTAGTAATTACAACTTTTGGTTTGCAGTCCATGATTCTCTGTGCAAGAGAATCTGAAGAAAATCCAGCAAAGACAACCTGAAGGCATGTGAAAGCCAATTGAAATGCAAATCTTTCAGAAATAACCAAGTAGGAACATTGATAAACTAGAAATCTAACCAATAATTACCGAATGAACTGCACCAATTCGAGCACACGCAAGCATAGTGATGGGGAGTTCCATAAGCATGGGCAAGTAAATTATAACTGCATCACCCTTTTTAACACCAATATCTTTCAAGTAATTTGCAAGCTGTGTAGTAAAGATCCGTAAAATCAGCCTCGGCATTGACTCATAAAACCAGGTTAAAATCAATTAATCAGTAGAATAAAAGAATAACTTAGACCTGGCAAACTTGTTGAAGCAGCTGGGAGTATGTAAGAGTAGCATCAACACCCGGATCATTGGCTTCCCAGTAAATGGCAACTTTGTCACCCAATCCTGCTTCAATGTTTCTGTCCAAGCAATTGTAGCAAATGTTGGTGATACCACCCTTGAACCACTGCCAAAATGCAGAAGAAAACCAACCTCCTATTAGCATAAAAGAAATACCATTTTTTGATCAATTCCCAGTTCTATTTTTCGATGGGAGAATAACATTTTTTAAGTACCTCAATCTTGACATTGCCTTTCCTAACATCAAGATTCTCAGAGCAAACTTGTTGACCCCATTTCACCTTCCAATAAAACTCCGAAGCTATATCGGCCCAAAATCCAGCAGGGTCCTCAACAGACCTTTTGTACATTTCCAAATACTAACCCAATAACAACAACAACCGAAGAAAAGGCAAATGCCATTCAGGAACAAAGAAAATAAATAATGTGAAACCAAATTTATTTAAAATGCAAAAGAAAAAGGGGCAACCTTTTGGGGCGAAGGGACCAAAGCCTGGCGAGAGAAATCATCACTGGGTAAAACAATATCATTTTCCTCAGAAGAGAGAGCTTCCCCCAATATGACAGCGCTCAACCGAGAGATCTTACCAGCCCCAGATGCGAAACTCGCCAAAGACTCCACATGCCTCAAGAAACTCTCTGTTTTCATCTTCTTGCTATTGTTTCCGTTATTGTTGTTGCAGCCAGATGATGCCATCACCACAGCGCCGCCGCCGCCCGACTGTCTGATTAATTTCAACGGCGGTGATGATGATTTGTTCAACGGTTTTGAATAGGATGAAGCTCCGACGGTGCTGCCTCTGCTGGCTCCTCCTCCAACTCCGAGGTTGCTTAAACAAACGTTATTATTATAATAATAATAATGTCCATCGACGTGGGGTTGACAGGCCATAATCATCTTATATAATATTCCTAACTACAAATAGTTTTTATTTTCTTTTTTTTTAAAATTAATTTTTAACTTAATGATAAATAGTTATTACTTATTACACAGCAAGAACATTAATTGAATTTCAAATAAGTGATGCTACTTCCAGTCGGTCTACTGCAACTAGTTTTTGAACGCAACCGAAAGCTTTTTTAATTTCTCATCCTCAAAGTCTTTTAATATCTTTCCTTTTTTTTATCATTTCATAACTATCACCTGTATAAATCATATATAATATAAAAATATATTAAGATAATGAATAGTTATCACTAATTACGACAATTACGTGTAGCGTTTGGAAGGAAAGAAGAGAAAAATTAAAAAAAGAAAATATTTTATAGTAAGAAAGTCAAAATTGCCGGGACATTAAACAATTATTATCGTGCCGTCGCATCGATCGACTACTGATTCAAAGAGAAACATTTTTTGAGAAAGTGGGAATTTTTTTGGCAGTGGCTTCACGGTTTACGCAAAGGCCAAGAGGGGGGGAAAAAAATTGTGAGAGTGAGTTACACGCGCCGGCCAAGAAAGGATTCTAACGAAGCCGAAGTTATGGACTGAGGGAGGACCGGTGAGTCGGTGACCAATCTTATTTGTGTGAAGAGGAAGAAAGGTGGAATTAAATGTTCAATTTTTATTTATTTATTTATTTATTTTGTGTAGCGATGATTACGATGCTTGAAGCCGAGTTATGTCTACGTAAAAATGGTTCGTGTCTTGTTCTTGTTCTTGTTGTTGGTGATGATGACCGTTTCCAAGGCGTTTGTGTTTCACTTTCACTATTTGTCAGTCCAATCCGTGATGATAAAAAAAGTTCCAAGTAATTCCCTTGTTTTTGGTAAATTATTTTGTAGTCCCTCTTATTTACTGAAAAATGAAAAAATTAAAAGTTTTGTAATTTTAATATATAAGTTCAAAATATTTCTACTATTTACATTTAAGAGTATATTTTTATTATTTATATTTAAATATTAAACCACAGTTCATTATTATGAAATTTTTTTAACATTGTCATTTGGTCATATTATTATTGATTATTTTACTTTTTTGAAAAATAATAGGGATGTCAATATTAAAAACCAAAGAGAATACATCTTGAAACAAGTTTTGTATTAAATCTAATGAGAAACTCATATATGAACAAAATATAGGATACCAAAAAATATATTATATCTTTAATAATTTTATCAAAATTATTATTTAAAATTTATATTTATCACATATTATTAATTTTTATTTAATAATTATAATTTTTTTTCACGGTAATTATAGTTTAAAAATTACGACACTTTAATTTTAAATAAGACCTTAATCATACTTCGTAGTCATGACAACAAACATAATCTAATTTGATTGGTCATATTTCATATACAGTACATTCAACTCTTTACTTGATATCGAACTTAAAATCACGGTAGCTCCAAGATTAAAGTGTAACAACAACTCTTTGATTTGAAATTTTTTTCAGTATCTCCAGACGAAAAATAGAGGGGCAACTCATTTTGATTTTGTTGGTTTTTCTAGTGCATCCGTTATAGGCAAACTAATCGCATTTCCAATTGCCCCAGCTGGTTTTGCGTGTCCTCCTCGAGCACCGTCCTTTGAGCTATGAACAACGGCGACGAGCAAGCAGCAGTGGAAGTTTGAGTCTGGAAATTCGTAAGAGCAGACCTCCTTCAAAGCTTGGGTTCTCAAATTGTAAGAGACAATCATCCCTGGTAGCCTCAGGTAGAGTGTCTGAAAGCTTTGAATGTAAGCGAATGGTGATATGAAGTATGGCTCCCATTGTATAAAGTAAATGTTTCTCCGTCCCATTCGGAGAAAGATCTCAGGATTTTGACACATCAAGTACTGGTGTGTGACAGTGTGGGCTAACTTCCACTGGTACCTGTCGCGATCGTAGTGGTAGTAGCTGGAATAGTATTGATGATCCTCTTCCTTGAGGAGAACCCAGGTGTGAATTCCTTCAGAATCAGTGTAGCAGTAGTGCACATACCCTTGAGCCTCCCACAGACATTGCCCAAAAGTCAGAGAATTACAGGACCACTTTTGGGGATAGTTTGGCAGTTCAATCAGCCTACAGTAGCTACTGTTGACATAGTACATAAGCAAGTATCCACCCAGTTCCCAATGGATAGCTCCGTTTGAGAAGAGAGGGATGGTACTGAGCTTCGGAAGATCAGATGGTAGATGAATTGGGGGGCAGTGTCGTTTCCATATGCCAGTTTCAGATGAGAAGATCTCCATCTCTATAAACCGACCGCCCCTAGCAGCAGAAGGAGCAGATGATGATGACGATTCTTTAATGCTTCTATCACCTTCACTGCTGAAAATGCGTACAACTTGATAGTGGAAACCATCAAAAGCTAAACCAGTTCCAATACTTCGTCTAGTGATCTGCGGTTGGGGAAGAACAACACACTGCTCGGTAAGAAGATTGAAGAGGTTATATCTGAGCAAGTTGCCATTAACACTTGACAGCAGAAGCAAACCATTCGAAGAAGCACATATATGCATATTTGATTCGGTATTAAAAGACAGTGATCGGTTCACAACAACAGATCCTTCATCCGCCAAATCAAGGAAGATATATTGAGCAGAGCCATCTCTGAACAGATAGTGGCACAGAAGACCATCCCTATAGTTTCTGGGGCAACCCCTGTTAACACTGGACCAGCTCTCCATAGTTTCTGGCCAGATAAAGCTTCTCACTCTGATTCTGCACTAGAATATCAACAGCTTCTCACCACACCAGGACATTTACTACCATACACAAGAAGAAACAGTATAATTTCGATAGTTGCAATGATCAGACACTTTCATTGGCATTTCCACCGAAAATGACATGTTCTGTAAGTCAACAGAAAAAAATAAAAACAAAAGAAATATAAGGTATGCTCATGTATCTGTCTATGAAACCTCATTTTTGTCTTCAACCTTATATAAAGACCTTACAGCCGAGGAAACTTCACCAACTCAATGGAAGTAAAGAATTAGAATAAACTGGAGAATATAAAAAGATTGCAAAAAAGAGACCCACTATGGTGATATTACAAATATAAAAAGGAAAAAGCTAAAAATTCTTTTTACATACTGTAGAAACTAAGACATCAATCCACCTAGCCACTCCAATGACATGAGATCGTTCAACCAGCAACCTCCATATAACTTGTCCCTCAAGCTGTAACACCTGGGAGATTGATATATAGCCCCTTTAAGAATAATGCTTTTAAGTCTTTCATTAATTTTGATCTCTGTATACCGTTGAAGAATCGACAAGATTTACAAGTCAAAATGAATATCAAGTAAATTAACTTTACAGCTAATAAATAAAGCTAAAGCATGTACAGAACAGCCAATTGATGCATATTTTTATCAGTAAAATTAAAAATATAAAGAATCGCAACTATCTCCAATATCAATGATAGTATTAAGAATTAAATAGACAACATAAACAGACTAGAATATCACACATGTATTGAGAAGTTGCAGAACCATATTCTCTTCCCTCCGAAACAATAGTCTGCAAAAGGAGAAGGGGAATCATTTCAATTTACACATCTTCTTTATGTTACTTGCAAAGCTTTTAAGAACAAGGATTGTGTTGCTTGCAGGCTGAACTTCACTATACGGCTCCTTTCTCAATGATCATAATAAGTGTATGGCATGAAATATTCTTAAGGAATAAGGAAAGATTCGTTGAAGTCAATCCACATCCCTCTTGAAGCACTGGAACATATTTTGAGGGAAATAGCACGTAGACACACCCAAGCATTGTCACTCCTTGGGAAGCAAGTAAGAACTTTTGTCTGCTTTAGCAACACTGCTGTCAGTACTTAGTAATGCTGTTGCTGTATTCAAATTCAGTTTCTCAGGCAGGCTATTCGGCCTTAGAAATTCTGTATTTTCATTCAACTCTTCCAGCATGGTGTTCAAAACCTTAGCAATTCTACAGCTGTTCTTTCATTCAGGTCCTCTGATATGGTGTTCAGCTCTTCACTAATCTCATCTTTCATTTTGGCACGATTATACAACTCAATCAAGCAAGTATAATGTTCTTCAATAGGTGAAATACCGTAATGTTCTCTCATGTACCGGAAGTAGCTATAACCCTCATTTACATTATTCGTATGCACACAAGCACATAAAACACCTACAAAAGTGATTGCATCTGGCTGACCATTTGCATTCTCCATCTGAGCAAAAAGGGCAAGGGCTTCCTCCCCATGACCATGAACACCCAAGCTAGTAATCATAGAATTCCAAGTAGCTAAATTCTTGATTTCCATCTTATCGAACACTTTCCTAGCATCCTCCAAACTACCACATTTACTATACATGTCAATTAGAGCAGTCCCCAAATAAACCCCTGGAACAAACCCATTCTTAAGAGCAAAGTCATGAATCCAGTTGCCCAATTTTAGGCTCCCCAGTTCTGTACAAGCTTGTAACAAGCTAACAAGTGTAAACTCATTCGGCCTGACATTATCAAGCAGCATTCTTTGAAACAACTCAAATGCCTCGTGAGCTCTCTCATTCCTAACATACGCATTAATCATAGCAGTCCACGAAACAACATTTCTCGTTTGCATTTGCTCAAAAACCCTTCGGGCAGCATCCAAATCCCCAGAGGTGGCAAGGCCAGAGATCATCGTCGTCAACGAAACCACACTTCTAACACGCATTTTATCAAACACCTTACGCCCACCATTTACATCCCCGCACTTGAAATAAAGATCCATCAAAGTGTTTTGCACGAACATATCTCGCGAAAACCCAGCTTTAACGGCTAGTCCGTGAACCTCTTTTCCCTTCTCAATAGCCAAAGACGCAATACAAGCTTTAATAACAAACGGGAAAGTAAATTTATCGGGTCTATAGCCATTGCATATCATAAGGTTATACAGCAAAAGCGCTTGCCGGGAGCTGCCATTAATAGTCAGTGCCCGAATCATAAGATTGCAAGTAAACATATGCGGGCACTGAATTTGACTAAAAACAAGAAGGGCATGATCCGTTTTGCCATAAAAAGAGCAAAGGTCAAGAAGTTTTCTTACTAGTAACTGATCATTAGAGAGACCATGGCGAATGATTTTTGCATGGATAAGCTTCAGCTGACCGAAATTTCTACACTTTCTGAGTAAAACCAGAGCGTCCTGATAACCAAACTTCAATCTTGTGGTGGAGGAATTGAGTAATGGGGTTTTGTGGGCAAGCGGGTCAGGTGTGTATGAAAGACATACCACCATGGTACAGTTTCAGAGGCTTTGAACATATCATATACAAGATGTCACCTCACCTCCCTTGTTAAATAAGAACTGTGGGCTGGCTCGCTGTAGTTGATAAGCTTTTCTTCCTTATCCAGGATAAATTCTCCCGTTTGTGCCCCATAAAAAGCGCCAATAGGTTGATGGATCATGACCCTGATGATATATTATAACATAATAAAAGGTTCCTCTATCTCGCACGATTCGGCGAGGGGAAGAGATAAAGAAAAAGATAGAATTGAACAACAGTACGGATACTTTTTCGCATTGCATACGGCTCGCCAATGGAATTTGCTTTTTATCCTTCACCAGACAAGGACAAAAAGGGAGTTCTATTATCCAATTACCACTTTTTTTTTTTAAGGAGTTCAAAAATATTATGATGGCTCCGTTGCTTTATATATTTATTTCTTTTATAATTCAGTAATTTCAAAAAAAAATTTAAATTAAAATAAAAAAAGAAATAAATAAAAAATAATCTTCTTTTTTTTATTATTTTCGTACTATATGTTTTCCATTTCAGTGATGTGGGAAATTTTGGCATAAATGTCAAAAAATAAAATAAAATAGCTTTTCATTGATGAACAATTTAGTCATTTTACATCCATGAAATTAACAAGTAAATAAATAACAACAATTTAGCTTTTAACTGTAACACTAGTGGTATTGATAATCTCCCTCATAACTAGAGACTTGTCAGCTTCGAACTGCTCATCATTCACCCGATCAAGATAAAACTCCCCAAAGAACTGAAGAAGCTTGCTCTGATTCGCCAGCAGAACACGGATGATCTCCTGAGGCTTACTCTGATTCCCAACAAACAGCTTGAACACATGGAAGCACTCGAACTGAATGTGTCTGTTGGAATCTATGAGAAGATTCATCACGACCCTCAAGTTATTCAATGAGCTAACATATTTGTCTCTCACAGCAGAATTTGAACTGCACTGCAATATATCTCCCAGTAGTTTAACAGCATGCCTTCTTGTGATGTAATTAGGGGATTCGAGCAACTGGGAATTGTATTCTTGAAAGAACCAATCTTGATTCTTGGAAAGAAACTCGGAAACTGTAGACTTGTGTCTTGTCAGGAGTTCTCTAAACGTTGCTTGTGCGTCTGAGGCACTTTCGAAACTCGGGTTCTGCAAATATACAAAGAACTTCTTCATATGATCCGATTCCAACACGTACTTGGCCACGCACTGATGACGAATACAATCTCTGGCAATGGCGCCATAAGTGAGAGCAAGATCATCAACTTGGTACCCAGATAAAAGAACGTCTATCAAATCCAAATTATTTTCCATATAATCGGAAGCGATATACGGATTCGCCGCGACCCTTCGTCTCTGCAAGCCTGAAATAACGCGAATGGCGTCCAACTGGAGGCCGGACTCGAGCTTTGGCAGAGACAGGATTAGAACACGGAGCCGGCCTTCGCTGAAGAACGTGTTCGTCAATTGGTCGCAGGCTCTCTCTGAAACTGTCACTTCATCATCATCATCACCGAAAAGAACCATCCGCATCGCCGGGATGATTCTCTCCAAGTCCTGTATCGATGACGCCGGTGTTTTGGAACTGGGAATCTTTTTCTTCTTGAATAAGCCAAACCCTACCATGGCTGTGAAGACGAAGATGCAAACTTGTTCCCTCGCTCGAAGCTCTCCCCTTTGCTTTTCCCCGTGCTGTTTTTCCTCCGGTAGTTGAAATAATATAGCAGTTTATAAACGTACGTAGTTACTAGTTACCTAATCTGCATAGGAGTTAAAATTAGTAATGAACTCTAATCGGTGTTTAATTCTAATTCATTTAGGATATATGAATGCTTTATTTTTAATGACACGTGGCGCTATATGAATGGTCTTATTCTGCATTTCTGCATGCATATTGAAGAAGTTGAAGATTACACGAATAGAAGACTCGATTTATTAACTGTAGAATTTGATGAAGATTCTGAAGACATGTGAAGACTAATTACACATAAGAACTTTTGAGGATATCTTCATCTTCTAATCTAACAAATTGAGTTTGCCATTTAGGGAAATAAAATTATGCTTCCCTTGAAACTAGGGTGGTAATGGATACTGATCGGAGCGGGTTTGTTATTATTAAATCCGTACTTATAAAAAATTTGAATTGTTAAATTCATCTACAACTCACTGTAAGTTTTTAGTTTTTTTTTTTGAAATCTACCCGTTGTGAGTTTTAACAGTTAATAATTAATCATCCTGCAATCTGCAGCTATTTTTGCTCGTAACACACAGTAGCAGTAGTAGCAACACATTTATTTCAAGTCAGCGGGTTTTGCCTGTAACTCATAGCCATGGCAACAGCAACATATTTGTTTCAAATCATAACACCACATCTAAAATCATAATACAACATCCAAAAAAATAGATTTATCTAACATTTCTATAAAAATATACTTTCACTACTGCATACAAATATACAATTAACTATGCATTAAAAGTTAGATTAGTAGCTAAATTTAGGTGGATTTTTTGTTCAAACCAATAAATCTAAACAAAATAGGATGGATTGTCAAAGTTGACAAGTACTTCTTGGCGGAATGAGGAAGTATGTTAGGTTGTGTATTGAAATGCATCTAAAGAATCTATCACTCAACTACTCTTTTTCCATTAAGTACATCTTTGGGTTTGACTTAAGATTTTCCTTATTAAATTTGGTTTATCGCATTTTTTTTAATTTAGTTAGTTCATTAATTTCATCAATTATTTTATTTTAATTAGATTAAAATTGCACAATTAAGATTGTTGAAACAAGTCTTATAACATCAATTCATGTGGAGATGATCTAAATACTCATCATTATATTATTTGTTGTGTTCACTGACACCTTTAGCAATAAGCAAACCAACACTACCATTTCAACAACTATTCACACCTAAGAAAAATAGTCTATTTTGTGTTTGTTCGTGTGAAAAATGTACCAACAAAGTTATAGGAAAGATTGGAGAGATCACAACCATCGTACTTAAAAACTTAGACTCCTTCGACAATGATAGCTTTGTTGATAGAAATTCCTGGACATGTACTTATTTACATAACAATACTACATGCTTTTGATATACCCAAGTAGGGACTGTTGGCTCTATCGTATTTGTGAACAATACCACATATGTGAACAGTTTTGTATATATGATATTACTATATACGTGAACAGAACCGTATACTTCAAGCATAAATCGTCTGCTCCACTATATTGATGAACAGTGCATATCGCAAGTATGAAGCATCGGCTTTGATACCAATTGTCTTGCTTTGATACCACTTATTGTGCTCCTGATGCCAGTTGTTGCTCTTTAATACTACTTTTTGTGCTACAAAAGCATCATTTGTTGTGGTTTGATACCACTTGTGCGCAAATGTAGAATTAATACGCACAAAATATTCACAGAAAAATAAACGACACAAGAATTTTACGTGGTTCGGTAATAAAACATACGTCTACGGAGACAAAAGAGAATAATTATTTTACTAACAATTGATAGATTACAAATTAGAGTAATGAAACATCACTTTCCAACTATCCAAATACACCCAGTACTCTCACATATCTTGAAAGAAATATTTTTCTTAAGACAAACATTCTCTCACATCTCTACAAATAACCCAACTGAGCACCCAAGCAAACGGTCTCCCAAACTTTCTAAGAACTCACTTATAGATAATCTCTTTCTCTAGAATCTCTCACAGATAACTCTCTCTATACTCTATCAAAGAACTCTTCACCTAAACTCTCTACTTTTTAGGATACACTGAATGAAAGAAGTGTCATCCATTTATCGGCAAAACAATTACACTATTGTACCCAATCCTTTAATTATTTTCAACCATTTTGGCCACCTTTCATGAAATAAGAAATCTCCGAATAGCATCTGTTTGCCCACTAAAGCTTTAAATTTGGACACCAAAACATTAGATTTGTCGGCAATTGCATGTGGCTCCTTTCTTGACTCTTCAACATCAAGAAATTTTTTTATTCTAATTCATAAAAACTCTTTAATTTATAGCTTAGACTTGCGTAAAAAGATAAAAATAAATTTAATTAAAATCAAACGTAATTTCTTTTCGTCACTAACTCTTCACACACCATGAATTACTTTATTATTTTTTGTTATTTTTCTTTAATTTCCTATATTTTTATTACTAAAAAAATCATTACAAACTTGTAGTTATTATTATTATCTTCTTAAAAAGATCGGTATAGACAAAGTTCAAATTAATTTGTTGGTCACTATTGCCCTAAAAATTCAAACTCAGGTAGGCAAAAAAAAAAATCAAAAAAATTCAACCATGCCTTGGGGCAAATTCTACACTATAAAAAAGTTTTTTTTTTTTTAATTTAATATAATAGCAAACAAATAATTTGTGAGGAGATTGTGAACTATCTAAAACCCACAAATTATTTTTTTTTATGTCTCTACCATTTAAACACAAATGATCACAACTTAACCTCATCTTGTCGTTGTTTAAATATTATAAAGGAAAGAAATTATTTTATTTGGTTTTTCTAGAATTTTAATGTGCCATATAGGACAAAGAAAAACATTATTGTAGAAAGCGTTTTAACTTGAAGCAATTTGATTGTTGCCAATCTGCCAGTGGACTTCCTTCTCCATCAAGCGTATCCGTATGAGAGAGGAGCTTTCTATCTCGAAATTCATAGAAAGATTACATATAATTTGCGTGATAAATATTAAATTATGAATATAAGTTCTAGAATATATATATATTAACACTCTTCCAAATAAATTTTGATCTACATTGATGCATTATGAATGTCATTTTCCAAATACGAGGACACAATTCTCAACGAGTACCATGTGAAAATATCTAATGAATTCAATACTAACTTTGCTACCTTGAAAATTGACGTGTCATCATGTGCTCACCGAACTTTGCATTAATACCAAAGTCTTGATTATTGGAGGAAAAATTTAATGGATAAATAATAAAATGTGGGGATTTTATAAAGGTTTAAAATGAATATAAAACTTTTGAAATATAAAATATTAATTCTAACAATAAAATAGCGAATTTGTAGGATTGAAATTATTAATTTATCGGTTTTGTAGAAATTAAAACTATTAAGTACTACATTAAATACACTAAACTTTATAGGAATTGATAATTTATTTAAGAAAAGATAATTACAAAATAATAATAAATTAAATGAATACTAATTATATTTAAATTTAATTTTCTCTTTTTATACAAAATAATCATTAGGCTTTCATGTAAAGTGAGGTTCTAGACAACTACTTAAGTTGTCTAAAGGTTGAGCCGCTATTGAGCTGGGAAATTTTAATGCTTGACAAAGATGCCTAGCTAACTTGCTTGCCATTTATAATTAACCAATAGAAAGAGAAGCTCGTACTCAAAACAAGGAAAAAAAAAAAGGGTTCAGGATCGAACAGAAAATTAAAAATGGAGTGTGAGAAAGCTGATGAAGTAGTACCAGAGCCTGTGAGCCCAATTGGGCAATATTTCAATAGCTCTTTTCTATCAATCTCTATTCTTGCTGTTTTGGAATTAGAAGTGCCCTTTGATGATTCGCGGGCTATTCCGTTGCTAAAGGATATTTTCCTTCCCATCAACCCTCGCTTCTCCTCCATCATGGTAATTAGTTATATTCATATCATTTCTCTTTTCTCTTTCTCTTCCCGCATATTTTTACACGTTTTAAAGTGCTCATTTAAGGTTAAATTGTGCGGTCTGATTACACTATATATAGTATTATTCTGTAGTTACACCAACTTGTTTAGTCTTTAAATATATTAAAGGTTATTTCTATGATGCTGTATGTGTTTTAAAAAAAACTGTATTAACAAAAGTTTTATTTAAATAAATTATATTTAAAAAGATATATCAAACGGGTCTTAATCTATTGAAAAGTACTCTTATTGAAATAGGTTGTGGACAAAAATGGAGTGAAACATTGGAAAAGCGTTGAAGTGAATCTCAAAAACCACGTCTATGTCCCAAATTTCCCCGTTGGCATGTCACAACAATTCTACGACAAGTGCCTGCAAGATTACTTATCAAAATTATCCGCGGAACAAATGCCTCAAAGCCAACCATTGTGGGAAGTTCACATAGTAAAATATCCAACGAGCAATGCAGCAAGTAGTGTGATATTGAAGCTTCATCATGCACTTGGCGACGGCTTCTCATTGATGGGAGCTCTTCTTTCATGTCTTCAAAGAGCCGATGATCCTTCTCGCCCCTTGACATTTCCTAGTGTTCGAATGAGACCAGACATTAATGGCAGTGGTATATTCAAGAATGTACGTAAATTTTTCAATACTGTGTTCAATACAGCTTCAGATTTTTGTTGGAGCATGATCAAAAGCAGCTTGATTGAAGACGATAAAACGCCAATAAGATCTGGTAGTGCTGCGGCGGGCTGGTTACCAATTACTATAACAACAATGGCATTCCCTCTCCATCAAATCAAGCAAATTAAGGACCATCTTGGAGCGGTAAGTATCTTAATCACGATGACATTAAATTAACATCAATAATATTCTTGTTGCACGTAGTTTTGAAGACACCGCCGGAACACAATAGGTGAATCGCATATATTGTGTGTTCACATACGAGTAGTATTTTGGGAGAATCTGACAAGTGGTTAAGTTAATTACACATATTTTGAATTATAATATAAAAGCAATCTTAAATATAAAAATTTTTAACAGAAAGAAATAAGAAAATAAAAATAAATTATTCCAATTTTTTTTTTAGTTAGAAAGAAGTGGTAGGATGTCTATTTCATTTCGACCTAAAAAATGTTGTTAGCTTTGGCCATTGATCTAGCCATTTCTAAAAATGAAATACCCCATCAACTCTTCGGCCCTTTGATGGTCCACATATTTAAGATTGTGGGAGCACTTCTCTGACGTATTGTCATTGCATATGAAACACATAGTAGATGAGAGAACTTAAATAAATGTTTTATTCTCTTAAATATGTGGACCATCAAAAATAAATAACAGAACATGGAATTAGGTGGGTCATAAATTGAAACATTTTTAAGAGAATAAAACATTTTTTCCGCTAATAGCGACTTCACAAGATGAGAGTGAACATCACATGATCCTGTGATTTTAGTTTTTATGTATTTTGAACTCATAGAATGTGATGATGAATATTGATAATGACCCCGTGACAACGACCATCAATAGCTTTAATTAATAATTGAGCCAGAAAAATACTCAGTACCGACATAAGCTTCACTATTTCCAGGACAATTTATTGTCAATGAAAATTTGCAGAGGGGTCGGCATATTTCACCTCTCACATCCCCTTTCTGTAAATTATAGAATTATATTTCGTAGATGCAGTGAAATGTTGTAATAAACTTGGAACACAATTAGTTTGACAAAACATAGCCACGTGATTACAACAAAAGGCTTTCATTTTCGTTGAAAGGTCAGAGAAAAATAGAGAGAAAATAGATAAGAATGATCATGAGATACACTAGAAGTTTAAATAATATTTAGGAAAAAAAATTTCTAACTAAGAAATAAGAAAATTAAATTAAATTATTCCATAACTTTCTTGTTGCTTATTGTTATTTATATTCAATACCGTGCTTCTTGGTATGCTATGAAATCATGTCGTTGATTTCAATTATCATTTTTTTAAAGTAAAATTAAATTAAAAATTTTTTAAAAATTGCATTATTTTTCTTTAATAGTGCCAAATCCACCTGTATTTAAGTGCAGGGTCTCAATTTGTAATATTAAACCCACCTGCAACCGGTAAAAATATCTGTAGTAGGACAGGTTTTGACGGGTGAGTTTGGACAGGTTTACGGATTTACCGGCACAATTACCAGTCCCTAAGTGTCGACAATTCAAGCTCATAAATTGAAAGGACGATTTTTATGGGCCTCTTTATGTGTCTGGGCTCAGATAGTTACAAATAAAACAGATTACAAATTACTGAAGGATTTTGGGAGTGGCTCTTAGGGCAATAAGAGATTTTATATTTTGTTAATTAGACTAATCAACACCCACAATCAACTAATTAAATTAAATTAGCTTAACTATTTAAAGATATTTGTCTATATTTTAACCGTTATGTAATGTCAAATGACAATATACAGACACTAAACGATGTTATTACGGGAACTATATTTTTGGGGATTCGATTATACATGCAAGCAGTGAACCAGGAGTCAACTAATCTACATTCAACAGCAGTGGTACTGCTCAACACCAGGATGTTCAAAAGCATCAGTTCCATCAAGGAGATGGTTAAGCCTGACAGTAAGGCACCTTGGGGAAACCATTTCGCATTTTTGCACATATCAGTTCCTCCATTAACCAATGCGGAGGTCCAAAACCCACTGAAATTCATCCAGAAAGCTCAAGAGATGATCGAGAGTAAGCGCAGTTCTTTCGGTGCTTACCTTACTGCCAAGCTTTTGGAGACTGTGAAGAAATTGAGAGGCCATGAGGTAGGATTGTTAAAAATTTATTTAAGCTTTTACTAAATATGTGGAGCAATACTGCCACGTCATATTGTCCAGAATTTCAGCATTTTTCTTAGAGTTAAGTACTACAAAAATTGTGCCATGTGCGCGATTATACTTATTAGGTCCAGTTGTAATGCAGACAGCAGCTAAATTTGTCCATGGCTCGCTGAATAACTCCAGTTTAGGGATTACCAATATGATGGGACCGGTGGAAAAGATGGCTTTGGCCAATCATCCTATCAAAGGCTTGTACTTTATGGTGGCTGGTTCACCTCAGGTATAGGTTAATGGATATTTCAGCTAAAATATAAAAAAAAAAAAAAAAAATTGGGAATTTGATTGATTATATTTGTGCATTTATGGGTTTGCAGAGTCTTGTGGTGACGATTGTGAGCTACATGGGAAATCTAAGGGTTTCATTAGGAACGGAAGAAGGCTTCATTGATTCTCCAAAGCTGAAGGCATGCATCGAAAATGCCTTTGAGATGATACTCGATGCTGCATCCGCAACTCCTTGAAGCACAAATTTTCTTAATGGTCATCGTGCCTCATTTGGCCCATAACTACTTTTCCTATTATTTTGCTGCTTATGTTGATGCTAATTATTCAATTTCAATGGATTATGCATTTTCTCCACAAATTTATATTACTCCTTTTGGACATCATTGCGATGAAATGAAAACTCTCTATATAAATGAATTAAGCTTATATATATGTACCAAATATTTTATTTCAAAAGGGAAAAAAAAACTTGAATTAAGCTTACTATATACGTAATTGGCTTTTTCTTTTAATAGACTAATTAATTATTTATAACAAGTAATTTGTTAATGTTTACAATTAGATATCTATCGAGACTAATTTAGGTTAAGATCAAATCTTATAGATATCTATCTCCTAAGACAAATTTAGATTATATTTTGAAAACAAAAATTCAGATTAAGATTAATTCTTATTATAGTACCATTTATATTTCTGTCCCACTCATAATTAAGATGGTTAATTTCAGTCTACCCCCTCGTAAAGTGACAATTTTCAAATTGCCCCTATTACTATTAAAAACCTCAAGTTACCGCCCAAAACTTGTTATCTCTCTATTATTTTTAATGCTTAAAAGGATAAAATAGTATCTGCACATTTTCCTAACAGTCAATTAACAGAAAAAGGTCAAACTTAGGTAGACTATTTTTCATGAGTCCAAATCTCTCGAGGTTTTTCAAAAGACACATAAATATTTTTTATTGTGTGACTATATGACTAATTTTTTTGAACAGATTAAATTTTACATTTTCATATTTAAAAAATTTATCTTAAAAAATAAATATAGGAATTAATTAAATGCTACAAATGGAAAAAGAATGCTATTTTACCTTTTTTCATATTTTTTTATTATTATCATTATTATTCTTTTTTCATTTTCTAAAGGTACTTAAAGAAAATATAGATATAAAAAAAATCAAAGAACAAAAGAAAATTGTTACTGGAGTTTCACCGAAGAAATGAAAGGAGTAAGGATGAGAAAAATGAAAAGAAAAAAAATGCTACTGGAGTCATGTATATGAAAGAAAAAAATTATAGAAAAAGACGAAGAATGGGTAAAGATGAGAAAAAAAAAACAAATGAAAGGAAAAGATGAAGGAGTAAGGATGAGAAAAATGAAAGGAAAGAAAAAAGTTATTGGAATCATGTACATGAAAGAAAAGAAAAAAAATGAAGAAAAAGATGAAGGAGTAAGGATAAAAAAAATGAAAGAAAAGATGAAGAGAAATGAAAGAAAAAAGACGGAGATGGCATTATCGTAACTTATATACGATGGCATGTATTGTAATTTTTTAACTAACATGACTAATTAAGGAAATTATCAAATTATTTAGGCATACTAAGTCATTTCAATACTTTATTTTTTAATTTATTTTTCAATAATTAAACATTCATTAACTATTTTTTTTTCAAAGACTAGTCATACATCAATCATTTTTTTTATTTTTACAATGACGTTAAAAAAATATCCTGTTAAGTTAGGGGTATTTTTGTACTTTTATAAGTCAACAACGGTCAATAGTTAAAAATAACGAGTTTTGGGGAATAACTTGATATGTTCAATAGTAAGGAGCGATTTAAAAATTGTCACTTCTCAAGAGAATAAATCTAAATTAACCCTAATTAAGAAAATATATGTACTCTACCCATAATTATGAGAAGAAAAATCTACCTCCACTACTATGGCAAGGAATTAAGTCCCATAAAATAATTATGGGACTCAAACCATGAATCTAGCCGCCCAATTTTAGGCTTCCCAGTTCTTAAAAGCTTGTAACAAGCTAACAAGTGTAGACTCATTCGGCCTGACATTATCAAGGTGCATTCTTAGAAACAACTCAAAGGCCTCTTGAGCTCTCTCATTCCTAACATACGCATTAATCATAGCTGTCCACGAAACAACATTTCTCGTTTGCATTTGCTCAAAAACCCCTCGGGCAGCATCCAAATCCCCAGAGGTGGCAAGGCCAGAGATCATCGTCGTCCACGAAACCACACTTTTAACATCGCATTTTATCAAACACCTTACGCCCACCGTCTACATCCCTGCACATGAAATAAAACTCTATCAAAGTGTTTTGCACGAACATATCTTGCAAAAACCTAGCTTTAACGGCTAGCCCGTGAACCTCTTTCCCCTTCTCAATAGCCAAAGATGCAATACAAGCTTTAATAACAAACGGGAAAGTGAACTTGGGGTTCAAAGCCATTGTAAATCATAAGGTTATACAGCAAGAGTAGTTGCAGGGAGCTGCCATTAATAGTCAGTGCCCGAATCATAAGATTCCAATTAAACACACGTGGGCAATGAATTTGACTAAAAACAAGAAGGGCATGACCCGTTTTTCCATAAAAAGAGCAAAGGTCAAGAAGTTTTCTTACTAGTTGTTGAGTACATAAAAGCACCAGGTCGGCCATGTTGCTATTTCGCCCCGGCATGGATCACTTCAGCCAAGTGGCAGAGCAGAACACGGGACATACATGAGCCGACCAGATACGACCAGGAAAACATACCGACCAGGGATATATGCAGAGCCGATACTCATCCCCAGGAAAGTAGGAGCACGATCCCACAGAATCGCGGCAGTTGCGCTTTTCCCATAACCGTTGAAGGACGCGCGGGATCCACGTTTGCCCGCAATGTGACAGTTAGAGCCCCATGAGGGGCTGCCACTACCCGAAAAAGGTGGGAGAAAGGGTAAACGGGAAACAAAACACAAGGGGCGGCTATAAAAGAGGGAGAGATCGAAGAAGAAAGGGGACAGAAAAATAAAAAGGGGGAAAACGCTGCCAAATTGCAATCAGGCCATTTTCTTACACAAATTCCGAACAATTTAGAAACCATTTTTAGATTTAAATTGCATTGTTTTCCCGTATACGCCTTGAGCTAACTTAGGCATCGGAGGGTTTACGCCAGCAAAACCACCGGCGACTCTGATCCGGTTTTGGTGAATGCAGGTCAAGTGAGAAAAAGAAGGACGATTCCAACCTCAGTGGTTCAGGCAACAGTTGACAACATAAACGTTGGTGAAAAAATCTGGTCGGTCTAAAGGCGAGCTGATTTAAGCATCACAAGGCGAGCAGATTTGAGCATCATTTGGGTGATTACAGAACCCGCCAGTTCATGGAGATCCATGATCTCAATGTCCTGGACCATCTTCGGTCCCACCGACTTCCCATAGTCCCTTTGATACGGGGTCAGGTAATCACCCTGATCACGAGCCGAGAGAGGGGAGGATCGGCCCCCAGAGCGTGTGCTGACTTCGGAACTCTTGTCGGTAGCTCTCTCCCCAACACTCTTACGGGACAGAGGAGGGGGCAGAGCAGGAACAGAGGCCTTTGAGGGTCCAGCACTGACTTTCTTCGGAGGTGGAGGAGGGTTGCTGGATCTGCTCGGTGCCCGACCACGCTTTCTGCTCATCGCACTGAGGATCTTGTTGTCCATCCCAGCTGTTACGTCCACTAAACGCGACCCGACCAGGCTTGTGGGTGATAGAAGGTCGTGACAGGTAGACGCGTTCACCAGTGCAGTCTCCACTTGAAGCAAAGGTCGGTCCTCAAGCCCCTCGATCAAACCCCACGACTCTGAAATAGCAAAAAATGTTAAAAACCCATTAAGTGGCAATTTGATTAAGAATTTAGGCAAAATGGACGACCTGGGGTGACAAATTGTGTTGGAAGGTAAGTATCACAACCCAACGAATGAGCTGCAGGACACCAGTTTCCCCCAGCAAAAAAGAATTTGTTTTTCTAATTTTTGCACGAAGAGGGGAAGCCGGTGATTGGTTTCCTCTTCGCAGAGCTCGACATGAAATAATACCAGCCCGCCTCCTTTGGGCTGCTCCTCAGCTGGTATAGATGCTTCACTTCAACAAGGGAGGGTTCCTCTGATCCGCACCTCTCCCACTGTACATATATAGCTGAAAGAACCCTCCACCCGTTGGGATGTAGCTGACCAGGGGCCAGGTGCATGCCACCCAGTATTTTCGTAAAATAGCGTTGTAGGGGCAGCCGAGCTCCTAATTTGAAACTCTTCAGGTGCATCGTCACATACCCCCGCGGAGGCCGACTAGGAACATCACCCTTCCCAGGAACCACCAGGAGAACCTCTTTAGGAATGTTGTAAATGTTCCTAAGCTTGAACAGATCAGTTTGGGTGGTGGCACAAGCTATGAAGTCAATAGGATAAGAATCCGCCTCTACCCTATGACCAAGGTTCCTTCTCAGAGGGGGTCTGCTCGGTCCGGAACTGCTCCCCTCACCATCACCAACTCTTTCAGGGGCCCCAACCCCACCAAGGCTATGGTTCTCACCAGAGCCCGACGCAGGTCCACCTCTATTCCCTACTAGCTCAAGCTCAGAGGAGGGAGAAACAGCCAAGGGACGTGGGTACTCAAGGGTATCCCTAACATGGGAAGGGCCTACACTACTAGAGGGGTTCAAAAAATCAGTGGGAAAGGGCAAATTAAGGTCTGAATCCCCTACTTCTTCGTCACTCTCGTCAACAATTAACTTCCTTTTCCGATTTGACATACCGAAATCCCAAAAGAAGACAAAGAAAACTCGAAATATATGGACACGAAAAGGGGAACACAGAACCCAATCAACAACAATCAGAAGAGAAGTTAAAGGTAATACCTGGATTGAACTGGCACTGATAGCGCGGTCGAGAGTGGATACTGCAGACACAAGATGTGAAAGCAAAGTTCAGAGAGGGGGTTAGTCAACGACGGAGAGATGAGTAACAAAACGATGAAGATGTAAGTCTAGGGATTATAGATGAAAATGGGAGAATTGAAGCATTTAAGTGATAGGGATGCCAGCTCACTCACCGGATATCGAGGACAGATAGCCCGTCGTTTCAAATTTCAAATACGAAGAGTCGGGAGACGCCACATCACTAACCGTTACAAGGGGCCAGGATAGATTTAAGCCTAGGCGAGCAACGGACGTGCTCATTTAGGCCCATACTCAGGTCCGTCCTAATAAACAGAAGACCAGATGAGAAGCTCCCCGGGTGGTGAGATTTGACCATCAGTTTCTACTCTTAACTCATTTCACTCGCCAGACAAGAAACTGGGGGACTGGTGTTGAGTACATAAAAGCACCAGGTCGGCCATGCTGCTATTTCCGCCCCGGCATGGATCACTTCAGCCAAGTGGCAGAGCAGAACACGGGACATACATGAGCCGACCAGATACGACCAGGGAAACATACCGACCAGGGATATATGCAGAGCCGATACTCATCCCCAGGAAAGCGGGAGCACGATCCCACAGAATCGCGGCAGTTGCGCTTTTCCCATAACCGTTGAAGGACGCGCGGGATCCACGTTTGCCCGCAATGTGACAGTTAGAGCCCCATGAGGGGCTGCCACTACCCGAAAAAGGTGGGGGAAAGGGTAAACGGGAAACAAAACACAAGGGGCGGCTATAAAAGAGGGAGAGATCGAAGAAGAAAGGGGACATAAAAATAGAAAGGGGGAAAACGCTGTCAAATGGCAATCAGGTCATTTTCTTACACAAATTCCGAACAATTTAGAAACCATTTTTAGATTTAAATTGCATTGTTTTCCCGTATACGCCTTGAGCTAACTTAGGCATCGGAGGGTTTACGCCGGCAAAACCACCGGCGACTCTGATCCGGTTTTGGTGAACGCAGGTCTAGTGAGAAAAAGAAGGATGATTCCAACCTCAGTGATTCAGGCAACAGTTAACAACATAAACGTTGGTGAAAGAATCTGGTCGATCTAAAGGCGAGCTGATTTAAGCATCACAAGGCGAGCAGATTTGAGCATCAACACTAGTAACTGATCATTAGAGAGACCATGGCGAATGATTTTTGTATGGATAAGCTTCAGCTGACCGAAATTTCTACACTTTCTGAGTAAAACCAGAGCGTCCTGATAACCAAACTTCAATCTTGTGGTGGACGAATTGAGTAATGGGGTTTTGTGGGCAAGCGGGTCAGGTGTTTATGAAAGACATACCCCCATGGTACAGTTTCAGAGGCTTTGAACATATCATATACAAGATGTCACCTCACCTCCCTTGTTAAATAAGAACTGTGGGCTGGCTCGCTGTAGTTGATAAGCTTGATATGTTTTCCATTTCAGTAATGTGGGAAATTTTGGCATAAATGTCAAAAAATAAAATAAAATAGCTTTTCATTGATGAACAATTTAGTCATTTTACATCCATGGAATTAACAAGTAAATAAATAACAACAATTTAGCTTTTAACAGTAACACTGGTGGTATTGATAATCTCCCTCATAACTAGAGACTTGTCAGCTTCGAACTGCTCATCATTCACCCGATCAAGATAAAACTCCCCAAAGAACTGAAGAAGCTTGCTCTGATTCGCCAGCAGAACACGGATGATCTCCTGAGGCTTACTCTGATTCCCAACAAACAGCTTGAACACATGGAAGCACTCGAACTGAATGTGTCTGTTGGAATCTATGAGAAGATTCATCACGACCCTCAAGTTATTCAATGAGCTAACATATTTGTCTCTCACAGCAGAATTTGAACTGCACTGCAATATATCTCCCAGTAGTTTAACAGCATGCCTTCTCGTGATGTAATTAGGGGATTCGAGCAACTGGGAATTGTATTCTTGAAAGAACCAATCTTGATTCTTGGAAAGAAACTCGGAAACTGTAGACTTGTGTCTTGTCAGGAGTTCTCTAAACGTTGCTTGTGCGTCTGAGGCAATTTCGAAACTCGGGTTCTGCAAATATACAAAGAACTTCTTCAAATGATCCGATTCCAACACGTACTTGGCCACGCACTGATGACGAATACAATCTCTGGCAATGGCGCCATAAGTGAGAGCAAGATCATCAACTTGGTACCCAGATAAAAGAACGTCTATCAAATCCAAATTATTTTCCATATAATCAGAAGCGATATACGGATTCGCCGCGACCCTTCGTCTCTGCAAGCCTGAAATAACGCGAATGGCGTCCAACTGGAGGCCGGACTCGAGCTTTGGGAGAGACAGGATTAGAACACGGAGCCGGCCTTCGCTGAAGAACGCGTTCGTCAATTGGTCGCAGGCTCTCTCTGAAACTGGTGCTTCATCATCATCATCACCGAAAAGAACCATCCGCATCTCCGGGATGATTCTCTCCAAGTCCTGAATCGATGACGCCGGTGTTTTGGAAATCGAAATCTTTTTCTTCTTGAATAAGCCAAACCCTACCATGGCTGTGAAGACGAAAATGCAAACTTATTCCCTCGCTCGAAGCTCTGCCCTTTGCTTTTCCCCGTGCTGTTTCTCCTCCGGTAGTTGAAATAATATAGCAGTTTATAAACGTACGTAGTTACCTAATCTAGATAGGAGTTAAAATTTGTAATAAACTCTAATTGGTGTTTAATTCTAATTCATTTTGGATATATGAATGCTTTATACTATTGACACGTGGCATGCCACAATATGAATGGTCTTATTCTGTGTGCCTGCATGCATATTGAAGAAATCAATTAGAAGTTGAAGATTACACGAATAGAATACTCGATTTATTAACTGTAGAATTCGACGAAGATTTCTGAAGCATGTGAAGATTAATTGGATTTGAATTCTCTCCTAATCTAATTTATAGTAGATTTTGACACATGAAAATTAAATCATTCTATTAACAATATTAGATTTATTCTTAACTTTCTTTACTAATCACAAAAACTATAATTTTTTACTAACTAAAATCTAAACTCACCGTTTTTGACTAATTAAAATTCCAAAACTAACAAACAAATAAAATGCCGTTATTTTTTTTTTCATTTTCTTTGATTGTTCTTTTGTCTCTTTTCTTTTTTTCCCCCTTTTCTTCAGTCATTATTTTTCCTTTCCTTTTGGATTCTCCTCCAAACTCTTTAAGAAAAGCTGCCAACCTTCAAAAAAATTTCAGTAACATTTTTTATTTTAAAAGATTAAGATTGTAACAGACACAAAATTTCTACCCCAAAGATTAGAAACTTACAAATCAAAAGATAAAAACATCTAATTAGAGTACACTAACGATAAAATAAAATAAGATGTCAAAAGATGTATCACAGATTAAACTAAAATTTCCCATTACTAAATTCAAGTGTTGTTGTTTGATGCTTGAGAGTCTTGAAATGTATGTGGAATTAGTTAATATTATTTAATTAAATAACTATTTTTTTAAAAGAAAAGTCAATAGTAATTAAAATACATTTCTCTTTTTCTTCAACAAAAAGTAATAAAATATAAATTGAAAAGAGAGAAAGTAACTCTTCAAATTTGAAGAAAGATGATTATTTCTTATTTGAAGAATCTTAATTAGAGTGTCTTTTAGAGTTTTAAATGTTAATGTATCTCTTCAAATAAGTAATAAAATCTTATTTGAAAAGTCTTTTGGTGATGCTTTTAGCTTACTTTTACAATATTACTCTTTTTGTAATATTTTTTTTTTACATTAATAAAAATAAAATTACCAATTTAACCCCAAAAATAAAATAAAAACAAAATTATATATATATTAATCTTTGTGAAAGCTATGTCAAAAAAATAAATAATGTAAAAAAAAATAATTACTAATTTTTTGGACATTAATAAAAAAATTAATATATTGACTCCTCGTGGAGTATTCAAAAAAATTAATATAATTGTTTTTCTATTTTACTTTTTTTGCTTAAATTGATAATTTATTTTTTTTCTTTTTATTAATGTCCAATAAAGAAGAAATATTATTATATGTGGGTAATATTGTAAAAAATAAGTCAAAAGAACAAAAACTAATAGTAAGGGTATCATTACTTAACAGTAAGGATGTTTTAGGGAAATTTTAAAAATATAGGGATTGAATGAACACTAATTTTAAAATATAAGGATTAAATGAGCTTTTATCCTTTTAAATATATATTTTTTTTAATTGTTACTATCTTTAAGATATGTACAATATGAAATTTACTAAAATTCTTAATTTAGATATTTGTTATGTACTCCAAAAGTTAGGTCGAGCATTAAGCTCATAAATCTACACCCATTAATATGTTGGGAGAAATCTAATTTGTGTAAAGCTTGAAAATCTACTTATACTAATATTTAAGGAGAAGTTTACTATTATTTAAAGGATATGAGTACCATTAGACTACAAGCACAAGTGGTGATTATTTAATATCTAGTTTAGTATTTTTCTCATGTGTAAAATATACACTTAATTAAATAGCCCACCATAAATAATCAAATATAACACTTTTACTGTTTTACACACTAAAAAAAAGGGGCGTCGGCTACTTTGTGCATAATCTATATATTTGTAGTTAGTTAATTAGGTATTTTCGTTTTTATTTTTGCTCATAGATGTCAAAATTAGTAATTAGAAGGCAGCAAAATTCTTAATCGGAAAAAAAGGGTAGGTAAGTGCACAAGCTTCATACCATTTTATCTTTCATTAGAAAAATACTATGTATTGAAATATATAAATACATGTAGATGCATGTGTGTGTGTATAAATATAATAGTAATTTTCTACACATTTTTACACAACTTCTAGATTTAGGTCAAATGGCATCATATTGTTTTACCCAAAAAAATTTCACATTTTTTTAAAAGATTTTATTTTACTATTATGGTCTATAAATTAAAATATTAGAGAAAATTAAAAATTAAATTTTCATTCTTCCCTCATTAATTCATCGTTCCCAACTAAGAATTTTAGTATTTTACCACAAATTAGTAATTACATGAATGGCATCAAAGTGGAGCTATCCAGTCTTAACGAATATTAAAGATTATTACTCCATATTTTGCCAAGAAGTTTGGCCGACAAAAGAGTTTTTATTCAATTAAAACAAATGTCAAAAAAACACTAATTTATTGCCGAATCTAATTTTAGGGAAAGTAATTTGAGAGATGTAAATTTGTTAAAAGAAAATTTGTAATTATTGACCAATGATCTCTTTTGAAAATATTCTTGTTCCGTTTAATTCTTTTTTTCCCTCTATTTATTCTGTTTTTTTTCACTCTATTTCAACATGAGAGTCAAATTTCCATAACTCGATCTGTGAGATGAAACTTTTTTTTTTTGCCATAATAAATAAAGTTGGAAATTTCTTACATTTAATTTTCTGCAATAGTCCAATGTTATTTGTGTTGATGCGATTCTGGTTACGCTCTCCCGACGACCAGAGGATCTGCTCGATCAACCTCACCTCGATCAGGATGTCTCCTCGTATGTTTTCTTCTCCGGTATTCCTGCGTCCACAGATACAGGTCAGAGTACGCCGGTTGTTTTCCCGGCGTAAACCCTCCGACGCTCAAGTCAGATGTCAAGGTTCTGGGAATGTATGCCACAAATCTTATGGCTTTCTTTTTAGTTTCTATTCTTTAGAATTTCCTCTATCTTTTCTATAATCTCAAAAATGTTAACCCTTTTACCTTCGTTGGCTACCTTTTTATAGGCTTCCTCTCAACCGGCGTCTTCCGTAGTCCACGCCCATTACTCTCTGCACTCTCGGATGTGGACGCCCCATTATCGCCGTTGTGGGCGAATGGGAATGGACTTCGTGCCTTGATTCTCGGATTGGAATACACGTCTTGCCAACTGTCGCCGACCTGGTCTCCTCGCCTTTAAACCCCTAGCAGGAAGGGCCTCATGCCCCTAGCAGGAGTTGCACCCCATAAATGTTATATCGTGGATGAGCAGAGTATTTCTGCTCTTGTTCCCCTGCTACCAGGCTCTTACAGGACTCTCATGTTCGCAGAACTTTGCCAACAAGCATCTGCTCTTCACACCTGGTCTCGTCGAGGTATCTCCTCAAACACCGGTCCCCCAGTTTCTGGTGTTGGGCAATGTAATGGACCAGCAGTAGAAACTTATTGATTCTTATTCGTGTGGGACTAGATGAGGCTGCCAATAGTCG